>OX346214.1:10000000-14800000 GCA_947049295.1 Ligdia adustata | reverse complement strand
TCTACATACTTGTAATATACTATAAAACATAGGCTGCGAAGAAATGTGATATAGAAACATATTGACATCCCATGTCACTTTTTAAATATTTTTTTAGCATTATATTATATGTCCCCAGCGCCAGCCAAAGGTATATAAATCAATACAAGGATTTTAGGTTAGATCAGCATTGTAGTTGACACTAGGTAGACATAGACTGATTTAGCTAAATGGTGTATGAAATATTTGGACAGTAATAATTTCTTGTAGACAATCACATAACGTCATGTTAGGATTGAAACTAAGATATCTTACTTGTACATTTATGTCATCAAAAGTGATTCATTTTCTTTGACAAACATTTTGGTATTCAATTTTTTTAGTATTTAAGTCTAAATTTACTTTGCAAAAAAACTTTTTTTAAAAGTATCATATTAGTTGGAGGGAAAAAAATTTTGTTAAGCAAATGCTTACTTATTTACTTTGTACTATTGAAATCTCCCCAATGAAATAGAAAGTTTTATTGTGCTAAGAAAACACATTCAAAGTTAACTCAGATAAGTAACATATAGTCAAAACAGCTAGGCACTTGTCCACCAGCTCACACGGCTACAGGCGACACTGTGGTCTGAGGTGGAGCATGCCTAGTCTGGAGTACATCTTTGATAAATGAGAAGAGCCTAGAACTATTGCATGTATGAGGTAAGAGTAGGTATTCTGCCACTCTGCCAGTCATCTGATCGTAATAGGTAAATTATTCATAATAGCATGTCATAGACCACAGCTCTATGCGGCACCTGCGAACCCACCGCAAGTATCGAATACTGAACCACCTAAAATATTTCATTTAGACTCTTACTTACCATCTGTTCTTTTTATGTTGATGTTGATTCCCGACTGGATCTTCACAGTTCCGTCATCCATTTTAGCACTTGTTTATACAACACAAACACAACAGGACATTATTTTGCTATAAATCAATGTTCAAAATTAGTCTAACACATCGTGAAATTACATAAAAGAACCGGTGAAAATTACAAAATAAATTTCTTCTACACCCAGACTGACAGTTGGAACACGCTAGCTACACACTTCAGACTGGAACGTTTGAAATTAAATTGTTTCACTACAAGAGTCAATTCAACATCTGGAAAATAATTAATTGAACAGCACCAGGTAAATCTATTAGCAAGACAATTTTTACGATTAATTATGAGTGAAACGGCAAAAATTGTTCAAATTAATTCGGTTACGAACTAATTGAAACCAAAAAAAAATATTTTTAATCACTGCTGATACTTTAAAAATATATCATGTATTGCCACTAACAAAATAAAAAATATAACGTGACTGTTGAGCAAGGAACATTCTCAATGCTTTTAGTTGCCCTTACCAAGTAATATGCGAATCGATCGATTTTTATGTACAACAATACCCAACTCTAATACCACAGACAATTTCACACTCAGTAGGCATAGAAAGTTATAGACGAAAAAGTATATGTCATTTCAGTCACATTAAAATATGGAAGAACATAAATATGGACCCGAATATTCTTATTGCTTGCTTGTTCTACTTTTAGTTATTGAGAAGCAAGATATCCAAAGCTTTAGTCAAGTATTTTTTCCCTTTCTGCGGTTTCTATAAATTTTGTAGATCTTTATGAATGAGCAAGTGGGAGTTAGCAAGGGAGTTCTTCATGAGTTACTCCTAAGGTTCGCGCCGTTCGCAATAGAACCTCCAGATTAATATTTTTGGTTACTTATTTTATCATTTAACAAGGTATTCAGCAACCTAGAATCAGAAATCACTAATACGTTTACGCCCAGCGCCATATTATAAAAAAACAGTTACTTTGATTTTATACTTAACGCTGGCAAATATTCATCATCATATGACGCCATAGTTAATAAGAAGCAAATTCATGTCGTGAAAAGAAAAGAAAAAAGAAAAAGCAAAAGGGCGACGTGAAGTTGGGTTATCGCAATTCCCAAGAATAATTTAATTTTAAGGTGTGTTTAACAGCTAAAGTGATACGTTTTTGTATAATAGTTGAATAAATATAATGGACAGTGAGTTTAAACTGTCCCACAAAACCAAGAAACGTATTAAAGAAGTGAAAAGGAAAGCACGGCCCGGTAAGTACCTAAACCCGTCATTTTATTATTTGGGATATTATATCTCGTTTATTCTTTCTAATTCGTTCTTCTCATCTTTGAAACTAATTCAGTCTTGTAATTACTGTACCTTCATAATTATGTATGTTTGAAATTTATATGCCTAGGATTCTAGAAAAATCCAAGTGTGCCATCCTAATAATTACAAAGGGAACTTTACAATATTTTACACAACCTTATCTTTTGCAGAATTAGCTGATAAGATACAATGGACAGCTCAAAAGTATGCTGGTAACTTTGATGAGTTCCTAAAATGCAAGGATAATGTAGAGAGAATCAGCCAAGATGTAGTGACTTGCCAAGAGTTCATTGACAACTATGAAAAGATCTACAAGCCGGTTGTGATCACAAATGTCCAGACTAACTGGAAGGCCAACTACAAGTGGACATTAGATAGACTTGCCAAAAAGTATCGCAACCAAAAATTTAAATGCGGGGAAGACAATGAAGGATATAGTGTTAAGATGAAAATGAAGTATTATGTAGAGTACATGCGGACAACGACTGATGACAGTCCGCTTTATATTTTTGATAGCAGTTTTGGAGAGCACCTCAGGAGGAAGAAGCTTTTAGAAGACTATGATGTCCCTCTATATTTTAGGGATGATTTGTTCAAGTATTGTGGTGAAGATAGACGCCCACCATACAGGTGGTTTGTGATGGGACCTCAGCGTTCCGGTACGGGAATACATATCGACCCTCTGGGTACAAGTGCTTGGAATGCTCTTGTCTTTGGTCATAAAAGATGGTGTCTGTTCCCCACTCAGACCCCCAGAGAGCTGATAAAGGTGACAGGAGCCATGGGAGGAAAGCAGAGAGATGAAGCTGTCACATGGTTCAAACTGATATATCCAAAAACACAGTTAGAAACTTGGCCTAAAGAGTTTCAACCAGTATGTTAACCACCACTACTAAATATAATATCCATGCTATAACTTTTTATATGCCATAATTAAATAACATCCTTTACCAATTATTGTACATCATCTTACTTTTACAGGTGGAAATTCTACAAAAGCCAGGAGAAACAGTATTTGTACCAGGAGGCTGGTGGCATGTGGTGCTAAACCTGGACGATACTGTAGCAGTAACCCAGAATTTCTGTAGCCGTACTAACTTTCCTGTTGTGTGGCACAAGACTGTGCGAGGACGCCCTAAACTCTCCAAGAAATGGCTGAAAGCTCTTGAGAGCAATGAACCAGACTTATATCGAGTAGCAAGCAGTGTGGACTTGAGTTCGAGCACTGGTGTGGCTTCTGATAGCTCCTCAAACAGCAGTTCCTCCAGCAGTGACAGTGATAGCAGCTCGTCTGACAGCTCTGGAGAAGATAGTGGTCAAGAGAGTATTACAGCTCACAAGAAGAAGCGAAGAAGGAAATTATGAAAGGACCAAATAGCCTTATCTACAAACAGCAAAATTTGTATACACAGAGTAACATATTATAATATGGTTTGTCGCAAGTGTAATACCGTTTTGTATTCATAAATGTTTAGTATTGTGTTGTATACTGGATAACATTTATTTAATTTTGTATGTATTTCTATTGCATAGAACAAACTTTTGTTAATAGGACATTCTTTATGAATAAAGTATTATATATGTGAGAAAAATTATATGAAATATGTATGATTTACTAATATTGTTATCGTCTAAAATCTAAATACCTGAATCAAGAGGATAATAAGTAGGAGTATTGGGATGTTGTAGACTAGCAATAATAAGAAAAATAAGTAAATTGCATTAGTATGTTCCGTTCAGCGTGATCACAATAACATGCACTAGGGCGCTAGCTTTATTTATATAAACGAGCAAGCCTGATCTCGGACAGATCATTTCTGTATCTGTGGTACTGGTGTTATATGCTTTTATTCTATAACTATTCGATCGGTTTCATAGGTTTAGGTACATAGCACAACACTATTTTTCATTTAGGGTAACACTGTAATCGCTCCTGTCAAGTACGTTCCATAAATTTTTCTAGTCTATGGTCGATTAGCGCAGCCATTTGTTATCATTTTTGAAGTTGTTCTGAAAAAAATCGGTGCAAAATGCTAAAATCAGCTGGTGGTGCCCTGGCTAATGTCCTGAAGAGATCCTTAATCCCTACCGCGAGGGTCAGCGCCGTCTCCGTGCGCAGGTCTCACAGTGGACCTCAAGAATCCGATGAGGAATTCGACAGCAGGTGAGGCTTCTTGTTGAAAATTGATTTGACGTTATGTAACTGGAAAAGCCGATTTAAAAGTAGTTATTGATTATTCTAAGCCTTTATAAAACAGTATAAGAAGCGCAGTTAGAAACCTATATTTGGCTTTTGGTTGGTGGAATCAGCATCGATGAAAACCTTGCTTTGATAAAATTTGATAAGCCTAACCTATGTTATTTTATATATCATATATTGGAAAGAAAAATAAGGCATTAAATCATGTTAACCACAGTTTTTTCTAATTTACTTCTGCTTTATGATTTTAAATGTATATGGGGACTATTTCAGGTACGAAGCATTCTTTAACAGAAGAGACATTGATGGCTGGGAGATCCGCAAGGGTATGAATGACCTGTGTGGTATGGACTTGGTCCCTGACCCTCTTATCATCAGGGCTGCCCTCCATGCCTGCAGACGAGTGAATGATTACGCCCTCGCCATCAGGTTCCTTGAAGCCTGCAAGGACAAATGCGGCCCTAAAGTCAACGAGATCTACCCATACATTATCCAGGAAATCAAACCTACACTTACAGAACTTGGCATTGACACACCTGAGGAACTAGGCTATGACAAACCTGAACTAGCCTTAGAAAGTGTTTTTGAAATGTAAGCTTACCTCGCTGTGTTGTAGAGAATTTTGTATATTAGTTTGTTATCAACAATTTTATTTTGCCTTTGCTTGAAAATAAAATTTCAGGCATGACACTGGTATTATAATGGGCCACCATTTCAAATTGTGATTATCTAATGTATTAAAACATTAGAAAGTAATAAATGTATGTTGTTTTATTTTTATTGTCTCCATTGTTCATGATTTTAGGTAAGAGTTGAGATGAGTGTTATTTACTAAAATTTAAAAATGAATGCTGATAAATCTAATGAGGGTTGAAAAATCTTATTTCGGCCGAAACCGAAACTCGCACTGACTAAGTTATAATAGAGAATAAAGAAACGAACTTAGGTAAGCATACACGACAACTTCCGAAATAAGTTTCGGTTTCCGACCGCTGGAACTCAACCGAAACCGAACTTTCGGTCGTACACTAATAATCATTTACTTCATAATAGTATGTAGTTATAGCGACAATTGATGTTAATTTTCTCCAAAGCGAGTTCTACAAAAATTTTGTTAAACAAATCTAATAATTGTATATCTATTATATCATCATAATATTTGGTTTTTGTTCAAAGAACTGGATTAAAGCTCGTCAGTTTAGTTAGAAGGCGCAAAATGATAGCACTGTTACCTATTATTCAATTTGGAAAGAAAACGATGCCTTTTGTGTAAGTTTTTTTTGAAATCGTCTAGGTATTTGAAAACGGTAGGTACCTATATTTTAATTTTATTAATATTTAGTTGAATTATTATAAACATAGGTGGTTAAAATGGTAGTCCACCAGCAAGAATGAGCCAGTGGACCACGAGCGACACGTGAAAATCTAGAGCGACAGGAAGGAACTATGAGGAACTAGGCATTAAGGCACTTGTACCATCGCCGATGATGAGCGAGCAGCGACTAGAGCTGGAAACGGAAGGCGAGCAGCGATAATGGAGGAGTTGTTTCAAAAGTTGTCTCACTTGGCTATAATGCGAATGCGGTAGGCAAATATTCGTGCCACTCGCTAAGCAAGTCCGAGCGCAGGTATACTTTGATATTTGTTGTCATGGGGACAAATTAGTGAAGAACGAGTTCTCGGCGGCAGGCGGCAGTGTGGACCGCCAGCGACTTACTGTTATTATATGTCTGTTTTACTGTTTTATCTTATGTTGACGACCGCTGTGCCGTGGTCTGGTCGCCAGCATGCCTGTCCAAAATCCGTCGGTCCCGGGTTCAATTCCCGGTCGGAGCAGGTATTCGAAACATGAGTTTGTACATCTGTCTTCGAGTCTGGGTGTCTAAGTCAGTGTGTTTATGAATGTTGCATGGCATCCCCGATACAGGAGAAATCCTAGTGGGGAGCTATGAGTGTCACGACGTTATTTATTTATTAACACATAATCTATATATTTTGTTCATTTCTTGAGAGAAAGTAGATAATAGTTTGCCCGCCGGTGCGGAGACAAGTGTCTTAATAATCAACGTGTTTAAATTTTGTTAATCTGACTAGGTATCTACGTAACCAATGTATAAAATGTCTACCTAGCGCAAGTAGATCGCGTGATAGATCCCGCAATAAATTAAAAAATAGTGTTTTTTATGTAAATACTTTAATAGTTGCAATATTCACACATTCATACCATTTATTTACAATCATAAATCATTGTATGTACCTACTTAACAACATAGTTGTGCTATATATATTCGTAGGTATATAATATATCCACAGGAGAAACAATCACGCTTATGAAAAAATAAAATAAATTAAACAAAAATAAAATTTAGTCACAAAAAAACTGTAGTAAATAGGAAGAACTTCCAAAACAAAACTTCTAAGTAAGCTAAAGATTATCATTTATATTTACATACATTTTGTACTCTTCTAGATTCCTATCTTAGTGACTAGTCTTCATTTTAGCGAGAAAACCGTATTGCTTATTAAACGCTGATTTGTATTCTGCAAATGACCCTTACCTACCATAAGCCTGATTCTGGAAGCTTTGAGACGAAGTAGCTTCGAAAAATCTTCCGTCTTCATAAAGTATATTATGAAGAAGGAAAACTTTTCAACTCCTGATTGGAAAGTCCAAGTAATGAAACGTCAAACAAAGCGAAACGTTTTATTAGCAATCTGCCTAGTTAGCTAATCGCCCATCTAGCAAAACTTCTAACTATCAACAGGTCTATATAACGAAACGTCTATTTAGGATATCGTTACTTTTTCATTATGTACACTTATGAACAAAATTAGTAAAACTCGTATATAGGTATAAAAGTATTTTTTTTATTAGAAATAGACTAAAATAATCTTCTTCGACACAAAAACATAAGTACCTTACGTAAATTACGCACCTAATATTCTTTTGATATGGCCAATGTTTATCAACAACTCAAATGGGCTAACTTTTTGACCTCCAAGCTTATGCAGTTCTCTTTTACATTTGGCGACATTATATCGATGTTTTTCCACTTATTTCCGTCAAATAGAATGTTCTTGTATTTACGATCATGCCAAAGGGCTTCTTTTCTAAGGTTTTGAGGATTAGAAGAAGCGTTGGCTTTGATTTTATATTTGTATTCTTATTTTCACAATAAGTGTAGCTACTAAAAAGATTATATACGAACAGAAAATAAATCACGGAGTCTAAAAGTCTCTAGAGTTTGCATGTATGTAATACTCTCCCTCACATAATACTATTATTTTATTCACTTAAACATAAGTTTAAGTGTCCAGGCATTTTAAGAAATTGACGATATCCTAAATAGATTTTACGTTCTATAGACCTGTTGATTGTTAGATGTTTTGCTAGATGGGCGATTAGCTAACTAGACAGATTGCTCATAAGACGTTTCGCTTTGTTCGCTCCACTACTTAGACTTTCCGATCAGGAGTCAACTTTTCAAGCTATTTCGACTCAAAGCTTGCTGAATCAGGCTGTTGGTAACAACAGTATGTAGGACACTTCCACACTGAAACCTACTATAACTTTTTCTATAAATACAAACCAAACACACAATTGTAAACATAAAATAGATTCAGTATTGTTGTACAGCTCAGGTGTATTCACCATCTCGCTCGCACTTTTTAAAAGACAAGAATCACTAAATTAATATCTATGAATGAAATAACTTCGGCCATCATCTCACTAATATTATAACATTTGTTTTTACTTGTTTATGTATTCATATATATAAATTGTAAATTAAGATATAAAATTAGCTATCTATTGTTATTATTATGTTTACTAAAAAAAAATACTTTATTTTCACATACTTTATTTACATCAAAAATAATTCGATGATTTTATAACTTAACAAATAAAAATATGCAAGCGAGAGAGCGCGTACATCAAATTCTGCCACCAAGTAACAGCATTAGAGTGCAAGAGTCCTCACACCAACCTGAATGTAGGTCTGTCTGTACATACAAATCACTACAAATACTTTGGGACATCTAATAGGTACACATAGATTCAGTAATTATTCTACGTAAATACGAATTCAACATTACTGTAACATTAACCCTGCGTTAGAATATAAATATTTAATTTATATTTCAACGAATTTTAATTTACAACACATGGACTATTAGAATTATCATTTATCTATTTTATATTACAAAACTTACATGTATACAAAAGTTTTGGTACCTAAATCACTAACCCTAAATAAATATAAATTAATAAATGAAACTAAAGTTCAAGAAGTGAGACTAGAGTGTTAACCGATTGACTCGAACAGGACTAGAAAAGTAAATATATAAAAAATTCGGTTCATCTAACAAACACAGTAAATTAAATACAACAAACAACAACGAGCCCCGAACAAACATCAAATAAAATTAAAGGAATGTATGGCGATAACAAGGAACATAATCATTCCCCTTACTAAACAACTCGCAATCATTTATCAGCGAGTCCTAAATATAAATGACAAGTTTTGATTGCAAAAAAAAAATATTGCACAAAAATAAAACCACTTAGCGTTACTTACTCTTAAAAATAAAATAAATAGTCTTATCATCATTCCAATAAATTAATCGTAAGTTACAAAAAATAATTTATACCCATTTTATGGCGAATTATTACTCTATTCTAATTTCTAGAATAGTTTCGATTTTAACCACTGAGATAATTACTTGGTAAGTCTTTGCACAACTCCACTTGTTTGTCCTCGGAACTAAATGAACACCTCTCCGAACCTATCTTAATTTTAGATTGTCTACATATCCACATCCTCTCATGACTTCTGAGTGTCATATAACTTAATGGACCTTTTAAACCAGTTTACTGTGTATGAATGGACCATTAAAGCTTTATTGGCCCTTTGATGAAATTAACAGGGCCAGAAAGACGTTCAAATATTTTAAGATGAAAACATTTGAATATATTTTGCTGGTTTTTTTTGGGCTCCATTGCGTGCGATCCAACGTAGCAATGCTGAAGCATTTTTGCCAACTTTCCCTCAACTGACAGACTTTATGACTAGTCTTCTTTTTTTAGTTGTAAGAAGACTTAGTTTAGTTAGTGTTCTAATTACTGATCTTTAAGATTTGTTATAATAAATATCTAATATATAAATATTTCGGACAAATGGAAATTAAAAATAGCTATATTTAGACTTCTATGCCACCCAGATGACTCAGCTAAACTCAGAGTAGAAGAAGATAGCAAACAAGAACAAGAAGTAAGTATGTACTAGTTTAAGATTCAATCTAGAGAACAGATTCTATGTATAACGTAACGCGCAACGCGCAATTAAGATTTCAGAGTTAAACTTTCACTGTATAGAAAATAAATTTACATACTATTTGACTTTCGATTTATTAACTTCCGTTCTTCTATAAATCTTTATCTTCGCGCAGCATCCGTGGCGGTATTAATATTTTGAAAGTTCGAGTGTTTTTTATATAGCGTCATACGACCAGTAAATTAGCCAACGTCAAGTATATTCAGGTGTTTTTTTTGTATGGCGTCATACGATCGGTAAATTTGCCAACGTCAAGTATATTCAAGTGGTTTCATGAAGTGTGTGTGTGTTTACGTTCCGCGTGTGTCTCCCCCGGCGTGCGGGGGTAGGTGCATGGGTCGCGTCGTCTCAAGAGTTGTGCGGCTGGCTGGTGCTCGAGCTGGTGGAGGCAGACGACGCGATCACGTACAGCTAGGAGTCCGTCACCACGCTCTCCCGCTCCGACTTCACGTTCTGCGACACACGAATGTATTAATGAATTAACTCTATGGTGTTTAATGTGGGGACACGCAACGTAACAATACAAGAATTTAAATTTACATGTAGTGCCACAAGTGGCGGCCTTATCGCTAAAAGCAATCTATTCCAGACAAGCTTAGGAATAAAAAAGTATGTATGTATAGGACGGGGGTGTGTGTGTGTGTATGTACCTGGGTAAATAGTGGTAATATAACATCCTACTAATATTATAAACCAGAAAGTTTGTACGAATGTTTGTTCGTCAATCTTTCACGTAAAAACTGTTTCGTGCATACTACTGTAATGTTGTCCTATACATATTTTCTTCAAAAATCCCCATCCTAAGGTTGACTAGAAGAGATCGCTTTCAGCGATAAATCCCCCATAGTAGCACTACGTGTAAATTTATATTTTTGTATTGTTATGTTTTGTGTGCATACAATAAAGCGTCGATCTATCCTATCTCCGTTGAACCAATGTGGATGTACAATACAATACAATACAATACAATAATTCTTTATTGTCACCACAAAAATACAACACAAAAAGAATACAACAAACAAATAACATGGCACAAAAGGCGGTCTTATCGTTAAAAAGCGATCTCTTCCAGACAACCTTTATAGGAATGGAACATAATAATAAAATTTAGCGTAGACGGTGGTGCAAAACAGATATGAGAAATAAAAATTAAAAATAGTAATGAATAACATACAATAATAGTACATATAATAATATCATACATAAAAATTACAACTAACTACTTATATATATAAGTATATTTTAATAATTAAGGAATAACAGGACACTAATAAAAATAGATTGACAAAATAAAAATGAGTGAACAATATTTGAAAGATAATATTTCTGAATATTTGAAAGATGTAATTTGGTACGGAGTTAACGTAGACCCTGGATTAACACAGGCTACTTTTTAACCAGTATTACGCGGGTCTCACCGCAGGGCGGTCTCTCTCATGTGATATAATTAATTTATGTTTATCTATGTATCATCTCTTTCAGATGTAAAAGCAGTCTACATTCAAAACGCAGTTCAAAAGTGAAAGTCACCGAAACCTTAGGAACGTTTTCTATCAAATCCTTCGATTCTAGTGACTTTAAGAAATAACTTATTTCATCTACAGCGTTTAACAGAAAGTTGTTACAATACTTAAGGGCGTTAGTGTTCCCATCAAAGTGAGCCCATTGCACAATAAAACTTGTCAAAATTAAAAAAAAAACATTAGGTTCTCCATAATAAAATTTGTCACGCGTTCGCGAGGTAGTTACTAGACTGGCCGGTTGGCGCAGTTTGTAGCAACCCTGCCTTCTGCGCCGCTGGTCCCGGGTTCGATCATACATTTCTGTGCATGAACATGTCTGTTTGACCTGTCTGGTTGTTTATTATATAGGTACTAGCTGTGCCGCGCGGTATTTCCCGCTGTAACTTGATTATCCCACGGGATCATTAAAAGTATCCTATGTCCGTGTCCTGGTTCTAAACTATCTCCCACTAATTTTCAGCCAAGTCGGTTCAGCCGTTCTTTAGTTATAAATACTGTAACTAACAAGACTTTCTTTTATATATACAGGGTTATCGGATAGGGGTGTACTAAGCCGAAAGGGGGTCACTATACTCATCTTAAGGAACAACTTTCACTAAGAGACCAAATCAGAATTCGAGAAAACATATATCAGGTGTTCCATACATTTTGTCGACGACCGATCAACTTTTTGCATGGAACAGATGATTTTTTTCCTTTTATTCAGCGTTGGTCCCATAGTAATATGTAGTTGTTACTTAGGACGAGTATAGTGACTCCATTTCGGACGAGTACACCCCTAGCCAATGACCCTGTATATAAGTATATACATATATCAGTCATCAGGTTACCATAGCAAAGGCTTTGCCTAGTTCGGGACCTGAAGACCTTAATATGGTTAAAAATAATAGTTACCATGGCCTTGGTGAGCACGGTGGCGTCCTTGAGACTGAGCACCTGCAGCACCTGGCCATCAGCTCCTCCCTGCAGCATCACCTGCGCCACCCCGCCGCCCAGCGACAGCGCCTCCGACAGCTCGCCGTTCTGATCCACCTACACACCAACACCTTCCATTACTTACCTATTTAACATCTGGCACAATACGCAGATTTAGCCAGATTAGATATACCTAGGTGTTCATTGTTTAATAAGACGGGTTGTCACGCGTATCTGATTGTGAACGAAACTTTAGTTGGACCTATCCAACTATCATGTGCGCGTTCAAAACACGTCTTCTTAAACAATATGAGCTACTAGTATAGATAGGTTTCTATGACTTATAATCTTTATCCTAGGTTTCTATGACTTATAATCTTTATCCGAACTTTAATTAAATTAAAGTTCTTTAACAACGATAACATTTGATTCATATGTGCGTGATTCTATCAATAAACTAAACAATTAATAAAAACACATGTCAATTAGAAAACGAAGCAATAAACTAACGATTACTATTAACAAAATAAAATTTTCTAGTTTATATACGAATTTGTTGAAAAAATAAAAAGGAAACTCTATCTACCCACAGCTACGCGAACGGATAAGGCAACACTAACAAAAAAAAAATACAAAAGCAACACAAAAAATCATAACAAAATTCAATACACACCTTATTAGCTGGCAACACGCAGTGTAAAACTCAAAATCGTGCAAAACATCCACAAATAAAACAACACACTTATACATTCACATTTTATTTATATATAACGAGTGTCTTTACTCGACTCGCACACAGGTCGGATAAAATATAAAATCACTAGTACAGATCGGAGAAACATAATTAATGCAAAGTTCAAACTAAAATAATTGCTTTAGCGATAAAAATTGTGCCAAATAAAAATGCTGTAAAAATGTACAGCGACGACAGTCTTACAAACAGTCCTCACACACATTGTCAGTTTAACATATATTTGTTATCAGAAGCATGATGTAGCATAGAAAATATTATAATCTGACACGCTCGAACATTTACATGTTTTGATTTCCTTAGAAAAAAATGTATATCCTTCCAGATGCTTCCTCCACCATTAAAATGGGAAACACCTATAATATTTTCTACTTCCTATCATCCAAGCTTTGCAACGCAATACGTCTCTATGACGCTCGAGTAAATCCTCATTTAGCATCGTGGGCTCCCCTACTATTGGCACGGAGTGGGGTAAGGAGCGCGGCACTGTCGCCCAGTCTAAATCAACGAAACTGTTTCCGTTTCCGCTACTTTGGGATACAATTCACGTCTTTATTTTTATTTAAAATATAGAAAATGGCAGCAATAAAGATCGGCTGAAGTGATGATGATGATTCCAAAAGTCATAAAAAATAAATAAAAAAATAATAATATGTAAGGTAAGTAATGAAGTTTTTTAAGACTGTCGGCGCTGCGCATATACAACCCTAATTTATATAACAAAACGATTTATTTTTTTCTCAAATTATCACATTTCCGATCTATACAATTTGAAACTTAACATGCAAAACAATATAAAAGGTTTAAATGAACACAACATTATTAGCTAATATTTAAATAAACGGCAACAGGAAATATGGCAGCAAATGATTTATACACAACTAAATAAATATGACGTGATTGAGGCAATCATAACTACATTATTAGTAAAAAGTCTAATCCTCTTTGATTTCGGTAACCATAGACCCCTGCCATAGACAAGATAATTATATTTTGTTCGTCTATGCTCAAGTTTGTAACCATAAAAAAAACGGCAAAACAATTTTTTATTCATAATCGACGCACGTTTCCTTTTGGATAAAGTAGAAATTAACAATATAATTTTTTTAATAAATCCAATAAAAAATAACATATTAAAAATTGGCACCAAATAGTTTAAATGAAATTATAGCCGTCTATAACTACATCGTAGCAACTCCGTGCGCGACCTCCGCGCGTGACTGTCTCGCTCACTAGTCCCGATCTTGAATGTCGTTAGACAGAGACAGATTCACGACTAACGAGGTCGCACACAACGTTGCCTGAGTAGAGTGAAGTTTGCAACATATCAAGAATAACTAATGACAACTACAACGCAAGCTTCAGGAGCATTAGCTGACAGAAAAAAAACATAATACTCTAGTATATACGTAACATGCATGAACAGAAACAAACTGAACTTCTATACAAAAAATAACAATAATTTAAATATTCTATTATCAGACAATAATTACGCGTATGGAACTATAGGTAAACTCAAATATATTTTGTTTTCAAACACCGTGACTTTAGCACTGTTTATAAAGTTTAAACATTTTAATTCCTAACTATCAGAGTCGATCCGAAAACAGTCACATCAACAATCGTAAAACAAAACTCTCAAAATATGTTTGGCACATTTTAAAGCTAAAATTATTATGCCCTATTTTTAATAAATTCTAGTAAATATATGTCAAACTATCTAAGAACATAAATAAAACAGTCGTGCGATTAATTTAATTACTATCGAAGCGCTCACTACAGAGATCTGGTTAAAAAATACATACTCAAATAATAAAAGCAAATTATCACATTACTCTACTGTGTTTATTCATGGCATGTAAATTAATATTACTAGCCCATAAAATTATGTGAATAATGTTTAATATTTAGATTTTTTTATTTATATGTATTTTTATATTTTTTATGTTGTAAAAAAACTTTATTTTTGTAATTATTTTACTATAATGAATCAAGTTATTTTCGAAACTTTTAACATTTTGAAAAATGGTCACATTGGTTTATAAAATGTCTCGCCCGTCACAAACGACAAAGTAGACACTTAGACGCCACAAAAAAGCGTAAATCGGTTTTTAAGTAAATAACGTGAAAATAATTTGTACATAAATTATTTTTGTAAACTTATTATTTTGAATTCGCTTGTAAGATTGAAAATAACAAGATTTCGATAACCACTAAAAAGTGATCTAAAAAATCTCGTATTTATACTAAGACAGTCAGATGCCGAATCTTGTAAAAAAAAAAACAAAAATTTTTGTATCTGTCATATGTGAACCATACCAAAACAAACAACAAAAATACAGATATTTAATGACATCATTTTTTTACTAGCTTTTGATGAGAACAACAATATGCTGAACTATTCGTATATTTTCAAAAATCTCTACGAACGCAATTATTACATTCTGAATAAAATAATAAAATATGAGTACCTACTTACGTCATTTTTCATTTGTCTTTCCATTATCGTTTTAAAAACGTGGAATCAAAAATTTTAAATGTCATCAATTGTAACGGAACGTGTTTACTAAAACCAATTTGAAATATTATATCGTGCCGTGGCACGGAATACAATCGTTTCGCATCTTCAGAATATCGACAACGTAACGTTGTTCTTTGGAGGATAATAGCCCAAGTACGAGCGTCAATTAGTTTCGAAAATCATATTAAGTTGGTTTCCTCATAGAAAATCGCACGTAATTAACTTACAAGACAAATTTAGTTCGGCAAGCTAAAGTAAAACCATGCAAAGCTTCGTTTAGTACCTAATTTAATGTATCGCAAGAGATCATATCTCATAACATTTCAAGCCTTATTCATCTCCTAAATCGATAGTAGACTAGTAATAAAAAAGTAAAAATTAAATAACCTAATTATTGTTTTGCAAACTTGTTTTAACCTTAATTTGGTATCGTTTTTTGGTTCTGGCAAAAATAAAATTGACTACATAAAATACTACGATATCAAGCCACAAAATAGTCTTCCTCGTTGGAAATATTGACATGATGGTGGCGACCTCGTCTAGCGGGACAAGGGTAAGCAGGACACAAAATAAGTGGCAAGCGATATAGCTTAGTAATTACGAACCATTACGAACATAACTCAGTATGAAACCAACCCGAAAATCGACAACTGTGTCATAGTATATGTTTATCAACCTTTGAACGAAACATACGTGTATGCATCAGTTAACTATATGATCATTTTATTCCGCGATGAGCGAACTTTTTCAACCGGTGATTTAGATTGAACTGATCATATAGCATAAATACTGTGCGTCTCTACAACACATGGCATGACACAGCGGTAACATATATGATAACTATTTAAACTATGACCGGTATAGGGCCCGCTAATGTGAAGATGTTTCCACGCATTTGCACTACTGTACTCTACCCATCGCAAAAGACCTAAAACCATTACAGGGGGCATCCAAGGTCAATGGCCCAAGTTGTTTACCGGGAGCTGTGATATGCCTAACATTTGTCTAGTAATTTCATGTCTATAGTATAAACCAAAAATCATTACACCCTGTAAAAACCATCACTGCACATCCAAGGTCAATGGCTCAAGTTGTTTGGTTTTCCGGGAGTTGTATATGCCTATTATTTTGTCTAGTCTTTTCATGTATAAACCAGAAATCATTGGACCCTGTTAAGAAAGCCCTTTCTACAAGTAGCATTCAATGTTCCCTGGTTACAGTGAACTACATGTTGCGTATCATGTGCCTAGCGTACGTCCGACATCGAACCTGCACTAGCGGCGTGACGCACACCCCGCCCTCCTGCGCAGCCATCTGAGCCACCATCTGCTGGTACATCGGCAGCGTCACCACGGACGATAGAGGACGGCCTGACACAACAATACAAATACAATTCATAAGAGTACTTTTCCACACTTAAATAGTATTAAGTAGTAGTCCCAAGATACAAGCTCGTCTTAGTTTGGGACTCGCCGTTATCACAACTTGCTAAATCTTATTTACTCAATACCTACATTATTTACAAACTGCTTGTAGTTTTATGTAATAAACTTATCTTTAATAGGCTTTCGCTTCTAATGTAAGACGATACGGTCTAGGATGTAGCGCGTCTGCCTAGAAAGAACCAATTCACTCGAGACTTTTAAATAACACTTTTCTTTTAAAAAAAAAATATGACACCAAGCAAAAATTAAATAAATATCAAGTACGAGTAAGTGTCGTCGTAGTAAAGTAATAGTAGCGTCGTATATCCTAGTAAATAAGTGTACTCTTTGTCATAAATAATGTTTAAAACTTGACTAACAATGTAGACTAACACAACAGATTCTTGTATCTTGATGGTACAATAGATGAATCTTTAAAGTCTGGTTACCATAGTTGTTGGTGCTAGCTTCTTACAAATTACGGGATAATAAAAGTGTGGAAGTGTTAGGCTGTAGATTAGAAATGCGGAAAATGGATATTAGTCGAAATGAGAACGGGACGGCATGACATCTAGAGAACGATAGGTGGAATCGAAAATTGTGACCAGGAGAGATAAAGAAGATGGAGGGAACGATAGCAGGTGGGAATAAGACGGTATGTGATTTGGGCCAGACGTTGGGATTGAAATTTGTGAACAGAAAAAATAAAAATGCTGAACGAACAAGTGGGTGGGGACGATATAGCACGAGATCTGGGGATTAAAATTCTGTGGGAAACTTATTACGGGATAAAGGCGCGGAACGGGAAAGAATTGAAATAGGAATTTAGATTATAACCAGGTCATTTAACACACACACACAGATAAGATAGTATGAATAGGTACGCATCAAAATCGGATCCAGACTAGGATGGAACAAAACCGAGACGAAACCGATACGGGATAAAAAATCGAAATTATAGTGCCACTAAAAGTTGGAACTTGAGTGTGAAACTATTAAGTCCGGAGCACATCAAGGGTCAAGTATACGTACATTCTCCGTCCTCGCCCGTGATAACAATCTGTGTGTCTCCTAGAGACTCCACAGAGTTGATGTCGAGAGCGACTGCGTTCCCGTCAGCGTCCAGCGTTTGTACCACGCTGCCGGCGCCTACCTCGCCTGTGTGGATCTGCAATGAGCCGACCGAGCTTCTTAGCTTCCACTGTCTAATTTATTTTTTATCTTGTGTGAGTATTTCTCGTGTTGCTACTGCTGTATTTTATATGTGATGTGTGTGAATGTATTAATGTTTGTAGGTTTTGTGTCTGCAATCATTTATCTTTTGCCCACATTTTTTGTTAATGATGGGGGAGAGCTTCTGAAGATATTTGGCAGTACTGTGGTGCAGCTAGATTAAGTGGTATTGCACTCATTAAAACCTCCATGGTGGCCAGGCTCTGTGCTTTTTGAAAGGCTTTGTGATCTTCTTATGAAACCCATTCGCATGAAGCTAAGATTGGTCTACTGTACAATGTATCCTATGTTTTTCGCTTTAAACCTAAGAACTTGTTAAAATATGACAAACGTAAGAAGCGGACATACAATAAATACATCGAGACAAGAGTGGGTTGCTGATATTGAATTAGGCACAAGCAACAGTGAAAGCTATCATCTTAGAGCGGTAGCGTGATGATGGGGTTGTTGGGGTCCAGGTTGATGATGGACATGGTAGTAGTTAGCTACAAACATCAACAAGTACTAACACTCACCACCTGCGCCGTGGTGCCGTCCGGTAGCGTGATGATGGGGTTGTTGGGGTCCAGGTTGATGATGGACATGGTAGTAGTTAGCTACAAACATCAACAAGTACTAACACTCACCACCTGCGCCGTGGTGCCGTCCGGTAGCGTGATGATGGGGTTGTTGGGGTCCAGGTTGATGATGGACATGGTAGGAGTTAGCAACAAACATCAACAAGTACTCCACCTGCGCCGTGGTGCCGTCTGGTAGCGTGATGATGGGGTTGTTGGGGTCCAGGTTGATGATGGACATGGTAGGAGTTAGCAACAAACATCAACAAGTACTAACACTTACCACCTGCGCCGTGGTGCCGTCTGGTGGCGTGATGATGGGGTTGTTGGGGTCCAGGTTGATGATGGACATGGTAGGAGTTAGCTACAAACATCAACAAGTACTAACACTCACCACCTGCGCCGTGGTGCCGTCTGGTAGCGTGATGATGAGGTTGTTTGGGTCCAGGTTGATGATGGACATGGTAGGAGTTAGCTACAAACATCAACAAGTACTAACACTCACCACCTGCGCCGTGGTGCCGTCCGGTAGCGTGATGATGGGGTTGTTGGGGTCCAGGTTGATGATGGACATGGTAGGAGTTAGCTACAAACATCAACAAGTACTAACACTCACCACCTGCGCCGTGGTGCCGTCTGGTAGCGTGATGATGAGGTTGTTTGGGTCCAGGTTGATGATGGACATGGTAGGAGTTAGCTACAAACATCAACAAGTACTAACACTCACCACCTGCGCCGTGGTGCCGTCCGGTAGCGTGATGATGGGGTTGTTGGGGTCCAGGTTGATGATGGACATGGTACCGTCAGGGTTGGCGATCGAGTGGAGCACCGCTGGCGTGTACTGCATCTGCTGTTGCAGGTAACGTGTTGCTGGATTAGCTTCATTACATTCATTAATGGGATACAACTCGAAAGGGAAAAAATATTCCTCCACTACGAGACTACGAAGACCTTGTTTGATGACTAGTGGAAATAATATTTACTAAAATATAGCTATGACAAAACAATTTATCACAGATACATTTCAGATAAATTTATCATTGTACCACATAACACGGGCCGAAAATTGTGAATGAGCAATACGAATGAATACCTTTTGCAGTAACAAAACAAAAGTATTTGTTTTAAAAGTTGTGAGCCTTAATGGTCGTGCCTAATCAGTCAGTGTAGAACCTACTGAATTTTATTTTTAAATATCTATCAATGGCAAACACTTTCTATGATATCGATGGTGGCAGGCTGGTGCCAAAACCGGTTGTAGTGCGAATAATGAAACTGGCCATTTACAGTTTATGTATATTTTAGGTTTAAGAAGGTTTTGCATATCCTTTAAGTTTGATGTTAGTAGCAGGCTTCTAACAGAGGTGTTTTATAACGCGAGTAAGGGAGACAGCAATAAGGTGTATGAGAACGAAGATACTCCGTACTTCAACATCGCTGAGGTGCATCTGATCGATGCAGACTTGCTGCGTGGTAAGAACTGCCTGTTGCTGCCGACCCTCGTCAGAATCCTCGTTGTCACAAGCGGAGTGAGGCATCATTGACGACATCTACTCCACACGAGTAAGGGAGACAGCGATATGGGTACGGTCGAAAGCATTAGACAGTGATATAAGGTTTATGCAATAGGTAATGACGTAATGAAAGATTGTGATGTGTTAGTAACGTTACCAGATCCAGGCGGCATTCCAAATGTGTGGCAGATGTGACACAAAACATATTATTAGAACATTGTTAGTAGAACCATTCAATGACTTGACATAAAACATAATTACTTTTCGTAGGTTACACTGAAGTTTATTGGCATTCACAAGTGAGCACTGATATAGATTAGATTAGAAGTAAATTTTAGATTGTACATAAACTTCAGACACTAAAATGATCAGAACTCCAGATGGCTAGATAGAGTAATTGGTAGTGAATTTGAGCCAACAGATAAACCAGGTTCAGACACTCTGGTAACAAGATTAAGTCAATGCACACAAGGACACTAGTATGTAAAACCACAAGTTAATGCTGTATACCCATAATTAACGTACTTCGTGTTAACAACTTAAATGTCAGACATATTAAGTTCTTCTCTAGCTCTAATAGTAGTTCATTTCAGGTTTTTGACCCCCCATTTTTATTACATTTTTATAGATTTTTGAAAAATATAAGAAAAGTTTAGCATAACGTCATTCTCGTCAAAAGCTCGTAAAAAATGATGTCATTAATTATCTGTATTTTTTTTTGTTTGATTTGGCATGTTTCACACATGACAGATACATGTTTTATTGGTGGTATCTGAAAGTCTTTACATAAATACGAGATTTTTTTATAATTTTTTGTAAATAACTCTGAAGAAAGTAGATCAATAAAATAATAATTATGGAATTTTTGGTTTGAACTCTTCATTACATTATCTCGAGATGGCTTTAGAATTTCTATCATATTGCGAAAATGAAATGTTGCCAGTTTAATAGATAGGATTGTATCCAAATATCTATTGTATAATTTTCATTATGTTATAGATCAAACGATTCTGGTAACAAAACAAGTAGAGCGGCTTTAGTGTAGTGTATCAAACTAATAAAATCATGACATGGCTGTAATTCCTAATTTAATTTTAATATGGTATTAATAACAATTGTCGACCATTCTGTATTATTTTATAATATGTGTTATTGCTAATAAGGCGTTCATATTAAATAAATAAAAACTAGTGTGGTCGGTATACTGACGGAATGCGAGGTGGGTCCCTTGTCGTCGTCGTCAGTGAACGCCGGCAGCAGGTCCTCGCGTCCGTGGTACTTGTAGCAGTTGATCACGATCTGACGCAGCGCGTGCGTCCACGACATCTGTACGACACACCATACATCATCAATATATATATACATATATTGACCCCAATTCTGCCAGTAACACTGACTAAACTAAAAGTTCCTTAAATTATATCTATCCTTTTCTCACTTGTGGAAACAAAAAGAGAGGAGGCAACGTTAGAATTGTCAAATTAAGTTAGTTTAGTAAGTTTGGCCTGACAGAATGGGGGTCACTGTTAGGCTAATTAGCCTGTTAGGTTAGTTAGCTGTACCGATTTGATTGTGGAAGTAAGACGACCAAACATTTTCGGAAAACCACGTTTTCTTTCATCACCGTTTAAGCTTAATTAATTATAACATGCAAAAATGTGAACACCTCGTAAGTGCATGCCTGAATCTGGGATTGAACGCACGCTCTTTCGCTTACCAGGCAATGTGTTAAATAACTAGGCTACCACTAACTAGGGTAGCAATAATGTGAAAGTGAGTAGTTAGTTAGTTACCTTCTGCTTCTCGTCCTCTGTGCGCGCGTCCATGCGCACGTTGGCCCAGGGCAGGTCCTTGGGCCACCACGGCGGACGTGTCGACTCGCGGCCCCACCCCGGCTTGCCGCGAACTGAACCATATGTACGCACAATCTCAACATAATGCCACTACTACTGCTGGTGGCGACGGTGTACGCGAACGCGTGTTGTATTTATTTTATGATGAATCTCGCCAAAAATAATTAAATTGCCACGAGTTACCTAAACACGTTCGTGTTTGGGAAAGTTATCCAGCAAAATAAAAACGAATAAGGCCTTATTTGACAAAGGCGTTATTTTCTGGTCGATTTCTATAAAATTAAGTACAGACAGACTTGTGAAACACAACTTAAAATAAGATTTCTGACTTAAAAAATAATAAAACGGTCAAGTGGTTGTCTTTTTTAGTATCATCATGTAAAAATATTGTGTTTAAGAACGTTCTATATGGGCGAGTGACTTCGGACCTAAAGCTGATGCAGCGAAAGTGTGCCTGCCGTCAGAGAGCATAGAAACCAAAGAGTACATTTTACTAAATTGGGAATAACAAAGCTATGTTCTTCAGCTTTAAAGTTAGAAAATCACTTGTGATTAGATCGTGAGGCGATTAGTCCGCGGAAGTAGTAGTAATAAGTTCCCATTACACATTGGATTATCTCGATAATAAAATGGGGAACTACGCGGTAGAAACCGCGGGACACAGCTAGTAAATAACAAAAGTGTCTCACCCATGGAGTACTTGAGCATGAGCGGTATGAAGGCGCGCAGCTGGGCCTGCGTCATCTTCTCCACGGGTGTGGGTATGCCGTCGATGATGAGGGGCGGCAGCTCGAACAGCGAGGGGTCGTCTTGTGGCGGCGGCGGCGCCTGCGGGCACCCGCCCACACCGAACTGGGGCTCGTTACACGGCACGGCGCTCGGCCCCGCGGCGCACGAGCGCCGCGTCATTTACACATAGAGCAACACTAACGCCCACCGCTCAGAGCTGGTTATAACCGACTTCAAAAGCCAAGCGTGCCACATCCTTGGCCATATCGTCGCTTTACGTCAGGCGAGTTGCGGTCAAGCGTAAGCCTTGAGTCAGGGGTTGGCCAGAACATGGGTTACATGCTACAAGCCAAGGGACTGAGAAATCTATGCGAGGATATACTGGCCTACAAGAAGAGGCTAAGTTGTCCGTTGTACCTATGTAATATTGTACTGTCAGTTGTCGTTTACTGGTTTTATCTGGCCCAACGTTATAAGCATTGTCATTCAATGTGGTAATGCGGCCAGCATTCTAGGCACGCTGGCCTCTGGTAGGGAGTTGGAGCATTTAGATTATCTGTAAATCTTAAATGCTCTATAGGTAACCATTCTGCTATTATTTTTTTGTTGTTGTAGTTAGTCATTTCGTTTATGTTCTCGTGAATGATGTCGACTTAGTTCATTACCCTGAGATTATAATGTTTAGCCCCTGTGAGTCCTGGGGGCTAGGCAGCCAGCAACTGGGTTACCTGCTGCGCGAGCGCGTTCTCCAGCTCCTCCATGATCATGCAGCGCAGGTTGCGCACCACGTCCTCCAGCGGCTTGGCGCCGAACACGCGGTACGAGGTGTTGGGCTTGCCCGGGGTGGCCACCAGGACCACCGCCTGCTGGCCCACGCGGGTCGCGAACTCTTCTATGGTTTGCTATACGACAATGGGCTACTGTTACACTACGGTCTACTATGAGGAAGTATAATTTACGGAAACTGGAAATTTAATGAAACCAAACAAAGAAATGAAGATATTTGGGGCAAGGCACCCAGGCCCGCTGGGGAACGCTCTGACACGAGATGAGGTGTCACACCCACCACCAACTGTCAAGTGACACAGATTATCTGAAATAGAGCTAGGTGGTGGCCATGGGAACTGCAAATTTCTGTAACAGAACTATGCAGCCCCATCTAGCTAGGATTCCTTCATAAGAAGACTGGTTTTAGATGATATTTAAGGGCTGATTGTGGAGCCGAAAGCTAAGCTATGAGAACTCTGGTAAAATGATGCAACCATATAATCATAATCATTTATTTCTCTAAAGAAATGGGATTAAAATAAAACATGATTAATTAAATTTATTCATTTAATTTATTTAATGAACCGAGCAACTCATCACAATGTACACAGCACCTACACAAAGAAGTATTGTGCAGTAGGTGCTGCTTCCCTTGCCGAAAGGCACCTTTCGGCTTAGTACACCACTAGCTGATAACTCTACATAGTGTAATGAGCAAGAAATATTTTCAAAGCAGCTTTTAATTAGTTATTAAACAAATAAATATTGATGTTATATCCTATAGACTATACACATCATAAGGAACAACATCACATTGGGGCCACCTCTGAAGTCGAGAAAAAAATTCAAAAAATTGTTTGTAAGATGAGTATAATGGCTCCCTTTCTTGTATATTACTTTGCACTTACTCTTAATTTCCTGAGCAGTCTGTTCTGATGTCGCTTCCTGACTGAGGGGTTGGTCTCGAAGGAGTGCGGTCGCTTGCGCTTCTTGGAGGACGCGATGGCGGCGGCGGCGGCCATGCCCACCGGACCTGTACAATATTATGCGGATAATGAACATAATGGTTTAGCCGCGACGCGAAATTAAATGCTTTTAATAAATCATTACAGAGTGGTAACCCATCTTTCGGATGGTTCAAAAATGCACAAAAACAGTATAATTTGAAATTATATTCAGCTGTGATTTCTTATTACACGTTAATAAAGCATTCATACTAGTGAGCTCAAAATAATTGCTCTAGAATTATGCAGTGAAATTCGGAGGATTTCATGAGAAACCTTAGCAATTTTTAGATGTACCAGATCTCTGTTAGGTATATTTGAGATTTGCTATTTATCCTACTAATATTATAAAAGCGAAAGTTTGTTTCTTTCACGCAAAAACTGCTTTTTGAAGTATTTGGATATAATTTCGCAACAGTATAGATTATGACCTGGATTAACACATATGCTGCTTTTCATACCATTATCGAATGATGCAGTTTTATTATATAAGCGAAATAATCAAATTTCTTCGGATAAAACCACAGAGCGCAGCTAGTTAATATATTTATTATTGACTCAAGGGATCAGATAGATTTGATTTGATTTGATTGAGCATCCCACTGCTGCGCTAGGGTCTTTATTTGCAATGATAAATAAATAAAGTATGCACATATATATGATAACAAACGTACCGGCAGCGGCGAGTTGCTTGGTGACCTCATCGCTCATGGCGTTCTTGATGAGGTCAGCGCTGTCCTCGTAGGTGGAGGCAGCGGGCGAGGAGGCGCACTCGTCCTCGTCCTCGGAGGCGCCGCTGAGCCCGCACCCCTCCACCTGCGACATGTCCTGGGAACATAGCCCCTCGTACTGTAGCCGTGATAAAGCTGAATATGTTACTTTGATTTTTGGTTATCGACTGAGCTCTGTCTTCAAATCTCAAAACTTTCTTATAAAAAAAAGAAAGTGGATCTTTCCAATTTATAAGAAAGAGAGATTTCTTATAAAGAGGAAAGATTTGTAATTTTGTATGTAACTCATAAATTTAAAAACTACTTTATCACTGAGTAACATAGAGTACATTTATTACACAAAATGACCACCTGTGCGAAGCCAGGACGTGGCACTAGTCTGTTATGTATGTATACTGGTACTTGACTACAGGCCATCGCTTTCAACCAATCTTGACTCGATCACCACAGCTACACAACATTCAGCTGATGATCCCCATAGTGATGATCAGTTAAGACAAAGATTCTAAAGATTAGTTAATTCATATCAGTGAAGGTCTGGGTTTGTTATGTATGAGTATATTTCATGCTCAAAACAAGTAAATCTACGGTCTTATTAATAAACGCTTCTTAACTTTAAACGTCTTGTTTTATCCGATGTAGGAAGTCACGCATCAAAATAAGACAAAAGACGTTTAAAGTTAAGACGCCTTTATTAATAAGACCGCTAGTGCGCAGCGGACCTATCTATTGTATTGTTATTTGTGTATTTAGGAATTACTTGTCAAACATCAAGAGCAAGCAAGTACATAAAGGAATTACCTCATCCCCCATGTCCATGGACTCAGTGCTGACTGCTGAGTTCATGTTGTCTTCTTCCTCGAATATCAGGACCATCGAATGACTCTCACCACCTCATGTGTGGCTCAAACCACACTTGACGCCTCACCTTGTTATGACCTGTGTATAAGACAGTTCTTCTTAGTACATAATTATAAAATCAGAATGGCATATAGAAACTATATTTATCCAACTACATATTTAGTATTTTTTTTTACTAAATGCCTATGTTATTTCGGGGCTATGTCATGCCGGCCTCTAACCTTGCTCTTTACGATGGAGACCTAAATGTTTAAATTAAATCTAAGTACCTCAATATCAAACTCTAACATTTGAAAGAGGATAAAAACAAAAGAAGCTGTTGAATCTAGACTTATTGAAACAGAGTCAATTTTGAAAGGTAATTATAATATTCTATGACAACTACGTGGAAATACCAAGTCTGTTTGTAAAGTGTAATCTGGTGAATCTGATAATTTTTTTTTAACTAGTCTCACCTAGCAATTGTAACATATAATCATAACATTTTCATCTTAACTATCAGCTAGGACCCAGACATCTAATAAAATGCTATTAGACCACCCTTCAGAAACAAGATCTAATATCTATACATACAATTATGTCATATAGAAGCTTCAATTTCAGTACCTATCTGACATTCTAAAATAGAAGATGTTAGTGCATGAATCATTGACATTTAATCCAATTTACATCCTTTTTTACCCAATGGGAACCCTAAAAATAATTTAAGTATATTATAACACCAAGTAATTGTATCACCTACCTAACAGGATAACTATTAAATATGGAAAATACAATGAACAGATATTCAAATGCTTACTTATTTTAATACCTTATAATATAACCAATGTTTTAGTGATTTTAAAATACATTTCATGTTTAGCTTAGCCTGATAATGCTGTTCAACTGAATTATGTTCAATTAGAGATCTCTTTTTCTCCACATTACTTCATGCATATGCCATACCCTAAATTGTTTCTCTTTTTCCTCAAACACATTTTATAAGTAGAGTCAGTAAATAGGCAAATAAGCATTCTTGTAACTTTATTGATTAGCTTCATCTTATTGCTATCAAAGATGGTTGAATCTGGTAGTGACTATCTCATGACTGCTGACTTTGCTTTATACTCAGATATGATCAAATTACTAAATATGCTTATTCCTATAGTAATCTAGGGTTACATTGTAGAAACTTCATTGATAATTTCTATTTAATTCAGAATGTTAAGCTGAGATTGCTTTTCTATTGTGTAGGAGAGAAGCTAAGAAAAATCAATACTTATGCTTCCTATACCAATGATTAAACACAGCTAAGTTTTCCAAAACCTATGCTGTTCACTGAAACTACCAGCTCAATGACTAAAAGGCGATGATTATAAGGTATTTTATAACATAAAACATACATGGCATACTGATATTAATACATATAAATTATTTTAAAAACTGCTTGCAATGCACCGGTGTGACGCATTTTGTTTTGTTTATGTGGTGCATGGGACCGAAGGGGTAATAGCGAAGACGCATGTCGCTTCTTTGCGGCGGCGTAAAGGATAAGTCCAAATGAATGGCCATCATGAAGGGGAGTCGCGCGTTCGAGCAGGCCCAGACAGCAAAGAAAGACTACGGCTGCGTACGCACCTGCGTGATTTGAAACACATTCTGCAATCCAATTAGAAGTTCAGCAAATTCCCTGTGATGTAACCGGTTCAAAACAACACTTTTTGGGACTTTTACAGTCAGTCGGACACTGATTTCACAAAATTCACACAGAGGACAAGAGACCCCGAAAATCCCGAGTCCTCCATTGATATCGATCGGCGAGAGGAAGACGAGGGCTCTATCGACCCCATATTTTGAGGTGGCCATTTTGTACGAGTCTGCGCGGTGGAGTTTTCGCATGGAAAAGGAAACCGCCCCTCGGTGTGAGGGGGGGCTCAGAATTTTCATTTGTAAGTAAATAAACCATAAAAGTGATTATACTCACTGGAATTTGGTTCCAGATAGTAGTAAAATATGATTTCAATGGCTTGCAGTAGCGGACGTCCAGGAAAAACCCCTAGTTTATTTTGGAAATCGATCAATAATGTCAACAAGTAGCGACATCAATTGTCATTTTCACGAACTATTTTTGACATTTAATATTGTTTGACATTTCATGAAGTAAACAAACTTCCAGAACGAAAATATTGTGGATTTTCCGGGTTTTTCACTGAAATAAATACGTGGTATATTCGTTTGTTATTACCAACGGTTTGATTTATACAGGTAAGTAACGACTGACTTATTATGTTCCAGTTTTAAAAAATGTATTGCTTATGTATGCTGCTGAACCCTGTGAAACTTTTCTTTATATAAGTCAATTACAGCGAAATATAAGTTTATTCAACTTTGCTGCTGAAGTCCTAAAGTAAAAATGCAATAATAAAAATGTCGTGCCCAAGTAATATAGTCCTGAGTTATCTCGTCATATATTTTTAATTCCTCGTTAGGTTATGTTTTGTTGTAGGTATTGTGATTTATTAACAATTATGTACTAAGCTGCTCATCTGCAAAAAAATCTATCTATTAGAAACTGCTTCAAAGTTTGCTACTATTATCTTTACCAGTATCAAACAACATTTTTAGTCAAGAAACCCAGTATTACTGTCACAGATTTGCAAAATATGTTTATAGTTCAGTATAGTAGCTTTATCATCATTTAACTTGATGATCACAGCAGGGTATAGGCGTTTCTAAACAGGTAATGACCACCTTAGGCGAACAGGTGCATCTTTTCCGATAAATGTACAGTGTAAACTCTTTAATATGACACTGAAGGGATTGCATTTTATGGTGTAATCTATTACGCCTATATACCTAATGCATGAGTTGTTGTTAAATGGAGTAAAGAAAAATCATAAATAAACCTACTCTTACTTATTAGTCATGGTTAACAACAATCTACATGCATAATTTATAGAATGAATTTTTTAGAAAGTATGGTATGCATGATGCCAACATTCAAGTTTAGTGCTATAATATCTTAATATTATAGCAACAAAAGAATATACACGGCTGATCAGTTTTTCCTAATTTTGGTAACTTAAAAGGTACTTTTCATTAATTGTTGTCCTTATTGAGACTGGCTGTAATGCTCTATAGAGTGTATCATTGTATGGAAGGCAAGGTAAACCAACCAAAGCCTAGTGATTTCGACGCTTTTGGGAGTTTGTTGTTAAATCAAGTGACTTTATACATAGTTTACATTGTATATATGTAATTTTATTCTCAGTCTTGGTGATGAGTGCTTATCACTTGATTATTTGTTCAAACATCAACAAGTGTAGCATTCAGTAACAAATACTAATATTGAGTGATGTAATCTTATATCATCTCCAGGTCACTATATACAGCCTATTTCTATGGTGGTGTAATAAGATATTGAGGCTCATAGTATGTACATATATTACATTTTAAATGTAGAGACCCTATTCAACATATAATTTAGCATAAATATAACAATTTGAATATTGTGCAGCTTGACTAAACTCAAATATTTGGTAATCTAATGCCTATAAAAGATATTGTTTGTGTTATCATAAGAATAAATTATTTGATTAATTTGTAGGTAATGTACATTCCTTTCTTATTTATCTGTTAGCAGCTTACATAATGCCGAAAAACCAAATCACATTAATTTAATCATATACTATGCTGAATAATGAGTGTGTCATACTGAGATTCTATGAGTTAAGTAGTCGAAGGCGTCATAGTGATAATAAATGACAAAGTACATGCAGCAATATAATTAGTTAGAGCTGTAGTGGGAATCAATCTGAAGGGAATTACCTAGATAATTAAAATAAAACTAATGAAATCAATTAATTACTTATAATCTCAATTGATTTATAATATTGCAATTGTATACCAAAATACAAAAAACTATGTAAGTACATAAAACTAGATGGCTGAAACACTTAAACTAAATGACTAATTTATCAAAAGTTTCCTAAATGTATAAAATATTTATTTTTAAAATAATAAATCACAATATTAAGTAGTTCTGTTCAGTTAATTAACTTTATAGAAGATCCATTCACCGAGGTCTCTTGAACTCTCCAGATTCTTCAGAAGACCCTGTAACCAAATACACGATACTATATAGCTGAAAACACACATTTATTAAGTACAAGTGACTGATGGTAGAAGTGATTATAATCAATAATATAAAAAATGAATCACTGAATGTGTTGCTAAGCGCAAATCTCGAGAGCAGCTGAACCGACTTTGCTAATTCTATTTCTATAATATTCCTGGAAGTATGAGAATGGTTTTTACAGAGAATAATTAAAAAACAGCCGTTAATAAAAAAAGAATCGGCTGTTAGGCAGTATATTTAAATAAAATAAGCTATGGCTTCATGAAGTCAGCCTATTATCGGCTCTCTAAACTGATACTATTACCAAAGTGATCCAATACTTCAGAGGTGGCTGTAGAGCCAGCTGGTATAGGCTAGCGGGGGTAAACATACAAAACACTCCAAGTGGAACGCCAGTCATGTGAGATACTAACTTATTTCTTTTTGTAACTTTGGTCTGGTGACATAATTTAATCACTGCACATTGCAAGATCCAAGGGAAGAGCAGCGCTGGTTGTAAGTAGGAACCGGTTTGTGCCAAGAAACTTAAATATTAATTATGAAGTCTTTTAGTACTAGTACTTATTAATATTCTTACTTATTTAAAACAAAAAATAATATTGAGTGGTATATCGCTCTGCAATCGAACATTTAAAACTAAGTTTAGCAATGCAAAATAAGTATATTCGATATCATAATCGCCAAGTTAGCCATTGACAGACACGTCAAGGAGGACGGTAGGCACGTAGCGTTTGTGAGTAGGTAGTAGTGTGCGTACCAGTCGCGCGATGGCATAGTCTGCCGCGCCAGCCTGGCTCGCAGACGCAGGCCCCGCCGCGGCATAGCCCGTGACGACACGCACGCACGCACTCCCCGCCGCGCCGCCCCATCTCGCAGTGGTTCCCGCCGAGCCCCGCCGGGCATCGGCACTTGTTCACACCCTTGCAACGACCGCCGTTCAGGCACGGGATCACGCATTTGGCTGCTCAAACAAATCGATATCGGTATAAGATAATGAACAAATTCTGATTAATAAAAAAAAAACAAAATAACCAAAATTAAGACAAGATCTAGGGCTACAGTGTCGCTGACTCTACACCAAAACAAATATTGTTAAAATAGAGTTTATATACTGAATTTATTTTTTAAAAAAAACCTCAATATTATTTGCTTTCGCTAGTCTTGGCAGACGAAATTTTATAAATTTACTGTCACAAAAACAGCATAAGTATCGCTAAATATGGTATGTGGTAATTATACATATATCATTTAGTTAATTTAGATGAAGTGTTGGTGATTAGACTTACAAAACTCGCATCTCCTTCCATAATATCCCTTAGAGCACTCGCATGTATCCTTCTGTATGCACTTGCCGCCGTTGAGACACTTTTGCGAGCAGATCCCTGAAAAACAGAGCAATATTAATCCTTGCACCAAATCGATTACACAGAGTAGGTATATGAGACTAAAGCTCTTCGGCTTCGGAACACGTTGCAAATTCTTAAAACAATGTAATTAATGTAAATTAAGAATAGCTGTTCCTCTCATGTCACGTCTCATACTTTCCAAGGAATAGCATGTGACAATGTACTCGTACCTAGAAGTCTCCATTCTACCAAAAAAGCTTTTGGCTTGTAGCGCATTTTTGCGAGTGCCGCATTCCTTTTTTTTACCTATTTCCCTAACAAGGCGGAGATACTCAATTCGACTGCATTATTTTTTTATGTTTGATACCAGATTACTCGAAGACGGTTGAACTGATATGCCCCATAAATTATATCGAAATCTGTCCAGGTACAGTGAGTGATTTAGTTTTTAAATCAAAGTTACCAATACGATTGTAACCGACGGCGCCGTTTTGAACTGAGTTATCACTATTTAAAATAAAAGATATTGTATCACTTTTAAAAAGAAAATAATCTTTTTTAATCTTTTACAACATACGAAATTTTTTTACGAGTTCAGGCGGTAGGTGATGTGGTGTGTATGTGTTTTGTTGCAGAAGCATGATGATGCGTCCAAGGTTAGTGCAACAAGTGTGCGTCAGAAGGGCGAGTACCACCGTCACGGGGGATGCCAGTCGACCGTATTGGAAGAAGAACCCACATGTACGATATAAAACATTTTGCTACATATATAGTTGATACTGGGGTTGCACGCTACATAAAATGAGATACAAAAAAATAAAGCTTTTAACCTCTAATTTATAACTAATTATATAATACCTAATAATATAAACTTTAACCAATACGATTAGGAGTTGAAAATTTCCAAATTTCATGTCTATAGGACCAGCGGTTCACGCTTTAATGATGATTTCTAACAAATATCAGTCAGTTAATCGGGACTCTTTTATACATATATTATGCATATATATACAGGGGTCGGCACTCGAAGTGTTACCAATTCAAAATGCTGTAATTTTGACAATTTTGTTTCTTTTTATTTATAAACTTCAATATACAGAAAAAAAACATTAAAAATTAAAAAGAAAAAAATATTGTTCGATGTGGCCACCTTAGTGCGGAAAACAGCATCGAGTCTGTCCGAGAAGGCTTCACACGCTGCACGAATGTGGTCTGCTGATATTTTGTTCCATTGTCGGCGAAGAACAATCTTTAAGGCGTCGACTGTCTCATATTTTTTTGCTGACACTTGGCCTCTAGAATTGACCATATGGAAAAATCCATTGGGTTTAAGTCCGGCGAATATGGTGGCCATTGTTGCGAAGAAATGAAGCTCGGAACTTTTTCTTGCAAAAAAATTTGGGTTTCACGGGCTTTGTGAGATGGTGCCGAGTCTTGCTGAAACGTCCAATGGTTTCTACCGAATTTCTTACGTGCCCAAGGTAACAAAGCATCGTTTAAAATCTTTTCACGGTAGATTTGCTGGTTTATCTTTGCACCCTGCTCAATGAAAACGAGAGGTGAACGTCCCGTAGCAGTTACCGCGGCCCAAACCATCACTGATGCTGGTGCTTGCTTTCGCAGAGCAATTCGTTGGTCTAAATTGTCGTTTGATTTAGACTTTAACCATACGCGATCATTTTGTTTGTTCACATATTGCTGAACCGTAAAAATTTTTTCATCGGAAAATACCAAATTTTCAAGCTTGCTATCAACGTGCAACTGCTATTACTCCTTAGCTCTTTCTAGGCGAACTGCCTTTTGTGCAATTGTCAAGTCTTGCACTTTTTGTATTTTGTAAGGCTTCAGTTGTAGTTTATTTTTTAATATGCGTCCTATGCTCCGGGCAGATACATTAAGACTTTTCGCCAATTTAACTGCGCTTTGTCGTGGATTTCGTTCAATTCTAGCCTTTACCTTTCGAACCATTTCTGATGATGTTGCTGTTGTTGGATGTCCACCTCCATGGCGTTTCTTGATGCTACCCGTATCATTGTAACGCGTGATGGTCCGATACACAAACATTTTATTCAGATGTAAATGTCGTAGCGCATTAACAATGGCTGGTTGCGATTTTCCAGCCAAATACAAAGTAATGACACTGTGGCGTTTGAATTCCATCTGGATAACTTTTTTTAGCAGCGACGAAAAACAATGAGCTTCTGTATGTTTAGGAACAATACAATAGACTTACGACTGTGAAAAAATGGGCGCCATATTGTAAACAGTTTAGTTGCTATAGGAACTTAAAGTTGGTAACACTTCGATATATATATGTATATATATATATATATATATATATATATATATATATATATATATATATATATATTTGCCGTGAACTGCAGATATAATTCCAGATGTATTCATTGCACATCAGCCAGTTGGTAACAAAATGAGCGCGTAGCATTCCGGAATATTCTACTTCAGAAATCTAGCATTGGAAATACAGCATTGGAACACCTAGTCCACACAATATTCAGTAAATTATTTTAAGTTACTATATAGCCGCTTGTCTTTTTTTCCCTTATTATTTCCTAATAACATAACTAACTTTTCTAGTTCAATCACAAACATAACATGAAAATTCCGTCTATATCTCATATCTGAAGTTCATATCATCTTAAAGTTGTATAAAAGACGCATCCAAGAGCATTAAATATGCTTTTGGATGTCTATGGAGAAATAAATGATGAGAAATTACATTTCATATTTTTTTGATTTCTTAGAGTCCGACTCTTATGTTATTCCAGCTAGACAAAATGATCCGCGTTGATCACGCTGGCGAATTAGGCGCTGATCGCATCTACGCCGGGCAGATGGCAGTCCTCGGGCGGACTGACGCAGGCCCTCTGATCCAGCACATGTGGGACCAGGAGAAGGTGCACCGAGCGAGGTTCGAGGAGCTGATCAACGAGTACAGAGTGCGTCCCACCGCGCTCGTGCCCATTTGGAATATAGCCGGCTTCATGCTAGGCGCTGGTAAGTAATTCCAACAGGACAACCAAAGCAAACAATATCTATAGCTAGCTACGCGCCGCGGTTTTACCCGCGATAGATATTTGATCATCTCATGGGAACACTTAATTTTTCCAGGATAAAAAGCCTATGAGTGTATCCAAGACTTAAGCTATCTTCGTGCCAAATTCCATCCAAGTCCGTCAAGCCGTTTGAGCGTGAAAGAGGAACAAAACCACAGCAATATATCTCGAATGTAGAGAAAAAGTCCTATTGTTTTTGACAACAACATAGTTCGCACCTGGACATAAATACCTGATTGCCTAGAATATCGCAGCATGTTAAAATATTATTTATCTATCAATTGAAAAAAAAGAGCTAAATCTATGTAAGAATGTCGGGAATCACGTAGCATAACAAATTTACAGTGCTCTGTCGAATTCGCGCCACATTTTAATTCTCTCGTTTAATTTAATTAATTTTCGTGGCATATCAATAAAAAAACTAAGGAACGTAGCAAGTTTCTTACCACATCCATAATATTTTCCATCAGAACAGCGGCCATTCTTTACGTAGTTAATTTTTTTCTCGACTGCTCAAAGGAAAACTAAAGTTTGTTTTCTATTTGAAGTTGGTTATAGGGTATACTGGTCGCGTGCTGCTTTGGTCCATTCTGACGCATAATAATCATTATAATCTGTTTTTTATTGTATAATGACGCATTTGTAAAATGATAGATCAGCATATTAACCAATTCGCATATTGACCCATCAGTATTTAGACGGATTTGAAAAATTACCAATACATTCTGATTTTTAACCCTTTGTTTTTTAAAAGTTTTAATGTTATAAGTAAGTGTTTAAGTTTTTGTTTAATTGTAATGATCAAACTAAATAAAACAATTATTGACATTTTTCCTATCTGCGGCGGCTTTGTGGCAAAGCATTAGGTATACACATTTTGCATAGGTATAATTATATCAAAATGCGTATATATTATTGCACATATTGCATAAATGCCAAGATGCGTATTGAATTAAAATGAGTCATAAATCGTGTTGATTATTATGCGTCAGAACTTTGGTTGGTAGTGGCTTCGCCTGTTGAGATACAGTGGTCTAAACTTTTAGCTATCGTCTTTTGAAGTAGTTTATAACCAGTCGTTCTGGTGCTCGGTCCATAAATAGGCACTGCTCTGATGGGCAAGGAGGCAGCGATGGCGTGCACGGTGGCGGTGGAGACTGTGATCGTGGATCACTACAACGACCAGCTGCGGACGCTCATGGAGGACCCCAACATAGACCCTGAGATACTCAACACCATCACCAAGTTTAGAGACGAGGTAAGGGAACACTATCTGTGATTTGAGTTTTCTGTTTTCTTTTGCAAATAAATATATTTCTATTTCTATCGTGTTTAATATTAAATCTGTTCCATGAAGGTAGCTTTTTTGCTAGTTACCTTTAATTACTCAGTTTTGTTTCATTTCGTTATAGCGATTGTGATTTTTGATCGAGCGAGCGAGGTGTCTCTGCTTTGAGTTTGGCAATTTTTACTTTCGTCTGTTTTGTATAGTTTGTATGTCTGAAAATTACGTGCTCGCGTATAAATAAGTGTCGTAGTTTCTGGATATAACTTGGTGTCTGGGTTTTACAAAGTTAAAGGTTCTAAGGTTTACGAGGATTATTGAATGGGAGTATTTCCACCGTAAGTAGGGGGAATTCGTTGCGGCGCCCTTTACTGACTCATTATTATAATGTTGGATTCTGAATATATAAAAATTGGTAAATCGGTTGTATTTTAAATTGATTAAAAATAATAAGTCACCACTGAGATTTTTTTAACGGTCAACGGTTCACAGATTTACTTGCAAGTACCGTTTCTCGTAGCTGACCACTGGGATTTCTCCTGTGTCGATAATGCTATGCAACATTCATAAACACAAAACCCAGACCTGAGAACAGACATAGAAACTAATCCTTTGCACACTTGCCCCGATTAAGAATCGAACCGACCTCGAAGCGAGCTATAATTTTTACTACGGCACGGCGTTTGTCTATAATGTAAATTAGGCAAAGCCTGTGCTATGGTAACCTGATGACTGATATACGCACTTATATACATAAACACATACTTATATGTATAGTAAACACCCAGACACAGGTCAAACAGACATGTTCATGCACACAAATGTTTCACCTGTCCGGGGATCGAACCCGGCACCAGCGGCGCAGAAGGTAGGGTTGCTACCAACTGCGCCAACCGACCAGTCAAAGAATGTAAATATCTTATCTTTCCCAGGAACAGGAGCATCACGACACCGGGATCGACCAGGGAGCGGAACAGGCTCCTCTCTACAAAGCCCTCACACAAGTCATCAAGACGGGATGCAAGGTCGCCATTGAAATATCCAAAAGGGTATAAACCATACTTCTAGTTAAAGTTCCTCTTATATCAATCTGTCGAATTATGAATTCAGAGATCGAGATATTGAAGATCAACTGACTGTAATTATACGGATTAATAACGTCAATATATTGAACTTTAAGTGCGCCAGAGTTTACTGCAACTAGGAAAAAATCCGGATTATTTGTAAATAGTAAACGTGCTGTTAAGTTAAGTATTGTGATGTAGTGATTATTTTTTAATAAAGTAGGTATTTCATATCAATTTGTGTGAATTACTTTTTAAGAATTGACGGATAATTGCTTGGTAAATTTATTTGAATTTACATATCTCGCTATCTAATACTAGAAGTACCGCGAACTGTCCTCCTCGCGACCACGATATTTTTTACAATTATACCCCATATACATGTAAAAAAACGATAACCACTTGACCGTTTTTTTTAATTCACGATTGCTGCGTTCTGCATGCTTGTACCAAGTATTATTGAAATCGGCAGGTAAATGTCTCCGTTAAAAACTTTTTGGAAAACATACCTCCAGTAATGAAAAAAAATCACCTACGATTAAAAATATTTCTAAAGACTAGAAACGAGATAGACGCTTAGCTAGGTCGGTCACGACGTGATTTAATGAAACATCAAATAGCTAAGTTCTATACTAATAAACCTAACTAGGTAGCTAAGTAGGTGCAGTATATGTCATAAAACTATGCTGAACACATCAATTGCAAAAAAAAAATACGCTTTCAAGTCAAGTGACGTCATTCACCTACGAGTATATTCATGATACAAATCGTTGCATACACGTACCACCCTCACAGTTCCTCCCCTGGTAGCCTGTGGGACAGGAGCAGAGTCCGGGGGCGGTGCAGTTGCCCCCGTTCATACACTGGGGGTAGCAGAGCGCCGTGCGACAGTCCTGCCCCATGTACCCCTCCGGGCACTGGCAGATCTTGTCGTTATTGCACCATCCATGGTTCGCGCATTTCTTGTCGCACTCTGGGTCCGGCCCTGGAACGACAAATGTGGGTCAGGACCAGTCAGTTAGTAGAAATCTGACATCGTCTTTAAAATTGTTAAAAGATTACTTTCGCATTCGGTTCGGAATCTGGAACTAGTAACGTAACGTTGCGGGTTAGACTTATACAATGTGTAACAGTAAGGTGGGACAATACTTAAGGGTTATCTACACCTAAGGGTCTACACGTCATTGTGAAACCCATTGTAGAAAAAAAATTGCAAATTCGAGAAAAAATGATTGCGTCCTCCATGCAACTTGGCCCATCACGTGACCAATTTTGGTATGGAGGACCTAATATTTTATTATTGAATTTTGAAAAATTTCTTCTACATTGGGTTCGCCTTGATTGGCAGACTAACACCCTTAAGTATTGTCACACCTTTCTGTTACACGTTGTATATGCATACGCTAACGGTTTTTTGAAGTCCGTTCCGTTTCCTTTATCTACTTTAATGTTGCCTGCATAGTAGCAGAGTCGTAGGAACTACATTCTGACTTAAGCATGAAGATTTTTTCCTTTTGCCAGCGGCGTTTAGGGCAAAAGTGATAGAGTTAACTTTAATGGGATTTTATTAAAGGATCGATGCTACTTCTAGCCAAACGCTGTTTTCGCCTGACAGTAGTTGTGCATGGCCTTAAGCGTAGGATGCATTAGTTTATGAAATTAATCGCTTTCTTATGAATTTTACAGTAAACAAGTAAATTAACTGTACTGATGAGATGGTTTTTTATAAAGATTTAAGAAGATAGTCAGCACTGACATGTATTATATGGACTAAATGTTCACTTGACTACCGGGAACTGAAATTGACATTGTCATATCACTAATACTAGTTCTATGGACGCACACGCTGCCATCAGCGCCAAAATGACGAAATTCAAATGGATTCATTGTCACTGACAATCTGAAGGCCAGTGTACTTGCATAATTCATGTCAGTGGTAGTTAGTAAGCGAATGATACCAACCTAAAAACGCAAATGCTGTGAGCAGAGGCACCGCGAAGCCAGCCAATGAGCGCGCTCGGCGAGAGCCCGGAAACAAGGCATTCATGTTAGTTCACATCCGGCTTCTGACTGTAGTGACACGTTTGATACACGACTGACAGAAGAACCGGCAAACATTAGTGAAGGGGGAAGAAAAGGGGTCCCATTTTTATCGCTAACTGTTAAATTTCAAATTTCGAATCATCGAACTTAAAAAAGGTTTTTCTTGCGGACAGAGAAACGTTTCCAGTCTCATCTGTCCCATTTCAAATAAAATTCACTGGCATGCCAATGAAGAGTTCAAACAAGCGAGCTTGAAAATAGGACCCCTGTACATAAATATATAAAATTCATATTATTATAGCAAAGGAGTGTGCTTTCTAGAGCGTTATCTCTGTAGTCTTAATATTGTGCATATCGATCCTTGCGCTAAAGATAATTAAAGCCTTATTATGTAAGTTTCGTCCGCGATAGCCTATCTAAGAGAACATGCACGATCTGCTATTACAAGGATAGTACGAAACGAAATTTTAAAATATCCTATTGTGGGGGACAATAATCAGTAACACAACAGGGTCAGGGATATTGGATTTACTCAGCCTAAATGTTACAAAATAAGGGCCAAAAAAGAGATATAACTCGTAGTTGTCACACCACGTGACAAACAGTTCTTTTTTGGTGACAAACGAGTAAAATACTCATTGACCTGGTGTGACTACGAGCCTGGTAAGTAAACAACTCTGTAGAACACTTGACGTTAGATTATGAAAAGCTTCATAGTGCGCATGTGAGTCGTACATTCAGTCGTTCTATTTCGGTTGCGTTAGCGATCGTTTTCGCATAAATCATCGCGAAACAAAACATCGCAATAAAACGTCAACGAGCTTATTGTTCTTGAAGACATCATAAGGGAAACAAAGAACGAAACGAGTGAAGACGTACACTCATACCTCGGTATTAGTACTATAGTTTATAAAAGCATAGGTAGTACTGGATAAAAATAAACGAAACTCCAGTGTAGCTGGAATTCTACGCAAATGCTACCAAGAAATTGATTTTATTCAGTGCTGGTGTAAAATTATGAACATTCCCTTAGTAACTTTTACTTTTATAAGTCCCTTATAGAAGTATAACTTTCCACGGATTTAATTATCAAATATTAGATGCCTTCGTGTAGCCTAGAAACTCTGACACCAGGGCGAGCCACTGCTAATACAATGCGAATATAATGATGAGTTAACATTTGGTTCTCGATTCTCGATAGCATCTGAAATTTCAGTCAAGTCTTCTATATTGAAATGTACGCGACTGTAATGTCACCAAAATAAATCATGAAATATTATATGATGTAAAACAAATATAGATCCGGTTTAAAAAGTACCTATAGCAAAACTATTCTAACTAACGTGGTGGCACAAACCGTAAAGGGCGCATCTCCTTAAAAACTGTAAGACACGGTACATCGAACGACTACAATAATAGATTAATTAACGCCGTAACAGTTGCTTACTTTGTATAAAGCACAAATTCGATCGTACGTGGAGTACTGCTCGCATCTTTGAAACGGCTCAGCTAAATACCAGCTTGAAGCGTTGGATTCTATCGAAAGGCGAGCTAAAAAACCTATACTCGTAGGCAACGACGCTTTGGCCAAAGTTAATCTCCAAAGCCTTGAGCACCGTCGAAAAGTGGGCTAGCCTATCGGTTTTTTATCGCATCATTTCGGGGAATATGCCTTAGAATGACACAATAATATAATATTTCTCTCAAACAATTCTATTTACAATAACTCAACGCATTTCTGTACACCAGTTTTTTTTTAGCAAATTCTATATTTGTAATGTCACCAAACATAGCAAATACTTGAGATTTTCCAAAGTCGTATATGCTAATTTAGCTTTGACGCAGACGCGCCATTGTTTCACAATTCTGTCTCATCGCGATTCTGCAACGTAACAAGCAAGCTAGATACTGGACAGATCTTATAATATTATCAAAGTGTTAATCCACCATCGTCCTATAGTCCTTTTAAACGGCCAGGACATAAACAAAAAATATCACACAAATGAAGGTTAACTATAGGATGATTTATACATTTTATAACTTTTAAATTATTAGTAAAACTAGGAGGTATATTATATACCTATAAACAGATCAAATTGACCTTTACCTACTTTAAGGAGTTACAAATATTTATTGGGAATAATAGTTTATGATGAGAAGTCTCTCTAGTCTTATAATAAGAAAGCTGAAAATACAAAATGTTGTCGTAGGTATGTCACAAAACTAGCACAAAGTTTCTCATAACGATGATTGATGATGATGATTGCTCAATTTGCCACAAACAGCAAGCATTCTTTGCATAAAATGTAATATTAGGCTACAGAAGCATTGTTTTATTATTTTTTCAAATCAATAACTTTACTAAAAACTAAATATTAATAAAGAAAGCATGAAAATAGTTATCTTCATTTTTAAGATCCCACACGAGTAGTAGTGGATATTACTTGCGTTCTGTATAGAGGACGCCATTTTCTGAGTTTTCCAATGAAGTAGTTTTATTTAAATATTTTTCTTACTATTAGTTCGTAAACTTAGGTAGCCCAGTATATATCAACATGATTGAAATAATTTAAAGGTTTCAGTAACAAGTGTTACAGGTACCGCAGAGTCTAAACTGCCAGGATTGGCTCTAGGAACATTGATATGATTGAATAGAACACGGTAACGAAAGGTAGAGTAAGGTTATTGTAGAATGGCGGCGGTGGCTAGTGAGGAAGAGGGTTTAGCAAACAAGGTGGCAAGATGATTTAACGATATTGTTTAAGAAAACGGGTACCTGATTGTTGGAAAGGTCCAACTATAGTTTCGTTCACATTCGGTGAACTTCATCAGGGATGAAATGAGTTGTTCGTGTCTCGCACGTCTCGTAGAGTGCGAGACGTTTCATCAGGTACGCGTGAAAACCCGTTTTCTTAAACAATATAAACCAAACACGCGTTAGTTTTCTAAATAAAAATAAGTCAACGACATAAAACAGTCGCGGGTCCAGCCTAGATAGGATTGGCATAAGACCGTAACGTAGGATATAAAAGTCTGCCGATGACGATGAATTAAAAATTAATATGTATGTATGTTTTTCTATAAATTAGTATAGTTTATTTGCAACAGCGACATGATCAATAATAACGAGAAAATTGATGTATACTACTTATGACTACAGAGTCCAGCTAATGGAATAGAATAGTCGAGAGCAACATAGGATGGTAATAATGAGCGATTCTAGAATGAAATTCATGACAACAATTACAGTTTTAAGAGCTGCATAAATAAGGCCTAGGAACGATTTTTATAAAGTAAGCAACCATGAGAACAAATGAAATATCTTAAAATATTGCACTAAAATACACTACTATCCTCTTTGACACGTTCATCAATAGCGATCCTGGCGATTATGACATCGGATATTGCTTGCATAGCCAAACTTGGTTTTAAAGGTTCGAATGCAGGGCGACGTACAACCGTAAGAAGGCTTTAGCTTGGTCTTTTAATAAGGCGTTTGGCGTTGTGTTTTGTTTTAATTACACATATGCGACATTCGTCAACAGGCAATCCAGCTTGATTGACAGTCAGTAAGAATACAAAGTAGCAACAAAATGTTCAAACAGTTAATCTGGTACATTCGGCTGGCCAGTCCTATGGACCGTGCGTAGAGTTAGATTGAGATATGAGCGATTAATTAGCCTTTACGATCTCTCCTTGATTGGGATACATGGGATCAATTAAACACGGGATATATTGTTAAGTTGTAAAGAGATAAACGGGATATACAATAAAAGCGTTATGTCTGTGTTTTTGAAGCTGTTCTCGGTTTAATTAGGTGCATCTTTGTGAGGGTTTTAAAATATAAAGTTGAATTAACGATGTAATACTCGTATTTAACTTGTAACATCGACAAAAACACAGGCATGTAAGTGTTAAAAATGCGTTGGCGATACAATACCTGTCCTTTCTAAATACACACCTCTCTGTGCGCATTCCTTCTTTAAGTTTAATCTTAATGGGGTGCCTTTAAGGGGTAGCCCTCGGCCGTTTTTGAGTACTAAACCTATTTCGAATGTGGCCACGCCGTTACTGCTTCCGACGCAGGGCAATATCACGCTGAACTCTGCGAACAAATACTATATTACTTAAATGTATACCTGCGGTTGAATCTCAATATTGTATGAACTCAGAAAACAAATATTGTGTTATTAGGAAATAATTCTAGGGAAAATATTTTAAGGGATAAGTTCACTTATGGAACTATTTTGTAATTTACGAGTGATTTTTTGGATTTTTCTGTAACTGTTGTTGCTATGTATATTTATAAAAATGAATCCCTATGTCCCTTGGTCACGCCATGGCGCGTAACGGCTGGACCGATTTCACTTTTTTTTTTGTTGTATTTGTTATTGTCAGGAGAAGGTTCTTATGACATGAAAAAAATAAAAAAATATATAAATAAAAACTCGTTGTTACACTAAAACTCGAGAACGGATGGGCCGATATAGCTAATTTTAGTCTTGAAATGATTGTCGTACTCCAGCGAAGGTTTAAAAAGTGAGAAACATACATAACTGTTAGGCGGTACGAAGTTCGGCGGGTCAGCTAGTCATAAATAATCTCTGGCCTTTAAAGGTATTTACAATGCCTACATCACTGTTTTTAACCTCAGTTTTGATTCAAAATTTCTATTCTAGTCCGGCCAGCCAAAAAACGAATCTTGTCGTCTCCTGGCTCAGATGTCTAATCCATTGTTTGAAATAGTAGAGCTTTGTAAATAAAAAAAAGCTATCGACTGGCTCACCTTTAGGAGTTTTAGGCACCCGTCCCTGCGTTTTGATGGATAATATCGGCGGCTTCAATATATTAGGGTCTGATGACGTCAACGTGTCGAAGTTGTAAAAGTATTTCTTGCGCGATCTCCACGTGAAGTTGACGTACCCCACTTCCGAGGGGATGGTGGGAAGCTTGTGGGAGAAGTTCGGGTCCAGGACTAACGGTGATACGCAACCGTTGAGGATCGCGAACACTTGCATTGATATACCTGCAATAGGGATATAGATTATGGAGTTGAAAAGTGGGGTATCGAGTTATTAATGGATTTTAAATTGATTGTATGGAAACTCGATCACAGGCTAATTGCGACTAGTCGTTAGAATAGTGCAAATGCTTAGTCGTATGCAATTTAGTTTGAGCTGTGCTTCCTTTTCTTTTTCCCTTAAATTTCGTCTCTGCTAAGTTATACTTGAATTATGTCTTCTGGGACAATCACGATACCTTTACACAGTGCATGGTCCAATTTAAGTGATGCATATGCTGCGGTTGTTGTAGGCCTGTGTAAATATGTCTATTATATCAGTGTGAGCTTATCAAAAAGTCTATATATTTTTATCCGATTGCTCAAAAGGAGGGTAATGTTTATTTAATTTTTGTTTGTATGTAAGTTGGTTATTGTATAAGTCTGTCTTCTACGGCCTAAACCGGTGCACGAGTTTTGATGTGCGAGGTTACATTGTAATTTATCTGTATCTGCAGATGGACATAGGCTTAATAGATTGCATCCCATTCACTGACAACGGTTTCACACGGTGGTTTAAAGTTTTTGCGAATAAAAAATATCTTGTAACGCTACTTACCGCTGAACATGCGTACTTGTCGCTCGTCGATCCAGAGCGAGATGTCGTGTTGTTTGGTCTCTTCCTTGTACTCTCTCCTTGAGTCACCGAGTGTGAGCGACATGGCGAGCGCTACCCCGGCGCACACGCGCGCGCCCAGACCTGCGCCGCGCCACATCATGACGATCGGCTATGCCACCTGACAGACAGATATAGATATAGACATAATATACATTACAGTAATCTAGTTATATAGTAAACAGTAAAAAAATTACAAAAATCTGCCCAGACAAGAAAATTAATGTATCTCACATTAGAAATGACAATGCAATCGTCACATGTGGACCACTATTGAAGCACATTCTATAGAGCAATTGTTATCTGACAGAAATTAATCAAAAGCTGACATAACCGCTTAACGAAGAGCAGATAGGCAGATCTAGATTCGCAAATCCTATGTCTAGAAAACCAACCAACAAAGAATAATTGAAATACCACAAACTATCAATTCGATACCAAGCAAAGTCATGTCCTTTATAGAAAACAAAATTGTCAAGGTACATCTAAGAGAAATACATATCTAATATTTCAAATTCTAAATAAGAATGCTATCCAAACATTATTTACCCACGTAACGACACTCCAATAACAAGCGTTTAACCGGCGTATAATTTGTTTGACGATAATACAGGGCCCGTCTCGAGCCCCACAAAAAAAGTGAAAAGAAACAAAATTATCACTGTTAACATAATTGATTGGGCCCGTTCGAGACGTGCTTCCACAATGAAATTATCGTGAGAATCGACCGGCCCACGTAAAAAACCGATGACTTCATTAAATAACCCCTGTCAAAAAGTAATGTGTATACTAGTTTTTTTTCTACGCGCTCCCGATGTCAAATTATACGTACAAAAGGTGTTGACAAAAAAAGAATACTCAGCACTGGCACTTCAACTCGGGATTACCAACCGTTCGTCTATTAGTAGTGTTTGCTTAAAATTTACCGTGATTTTTGTATTTTCACAGATAGTGTGCGCATCGCATTGTAATTCTATCATATTTGCGTAAAAATAAATTTAACACTCGGAAGAAGAAGAAGAAGAATTTTATTGGATTTTATTTGTAAATAATTAAAATTGTATATAAATTTTGCATCATTTTCTAGAAGAGCTTTTATTATGTTTAGTTGTTAAAAAGGTCACAAGGTGATGTTTTATCCCTGGCGCTTCTTTTTATTGAGTAACCGACAAGTTGTAGAGATAACCCTGAATTAGCCCGGGTCAATAAATGCTTGCTTTGCGGCAGTAATATATAAATTAGTAAGTAATTAAAATAGTATCTCATATGTATTATTATGTAGGTATGTCTCAGACAGCCGTTGTTAGATCGTGCGCCCGATAAATGAAGATTTATTAATGCCGTATTAAATGTTCTTACTAAGAGAAAGGGAATACATGAGACATCTGTGTAAGTTAGCTTGTTATCTTTCAGCAATGATGTCGGGATGAATTTACTCGGAATTATTATTGTGTATGTTAATCTAGGGACTTTGATCATTCTCTATTTATGTATGTACGAGTACCTATGTATGTATGTAGTTAGTTCATATGTTCGTTATAATATATGTTATATCATAAAAATGTGACGATTACACAAAATGGCGTCACGTTTTCTTTACGTAGCTTATTACATACATATCAACCCATGTCATTCATTACTTACCAATTAGATGTTTGACGTGACTATACCCGAATATTCACATTTCACGTTCTTTTTGTAACTTCAAAATCAGATTTTGAAATACCTACCAGCCGTGTTGGCTAATGGTACCTAAGTATCTACGTATACGAGTATGCGTGCAAATATGCAAATTGAGGTTTGGCTTGTGTTTGGGTCAACACGTCAGATGTCGGCCCGTCGCCCGCGGCGCATCCTGGCGATAAGTCGTGCGAATGACCTGCATGCAGCTTCGCAAGTCTCATGCAGACCACGAAATATTTATAGCCTGTGGCCTAGCGCGGGCGTAATGTAAACCGCAGGTTGCTTGCCCGCCACACTGTGTCACATCGCGAGGTGGGAGCGGTGACGATACTTGCGGTTTAGAATGCTGGATGTTTGTTCATGATTTATTATATTCACGGGTTAACCCATTATTACTTACGAGGATAATGATATAGTTATTTTGGTAAACATAGCTATTGTACCTAACACGTGGTTTTTTAAACAGTTTTCCAAATACATATTTGCCTCTGTTAGGAAGGTATAGACGTAACGAAATAGGATTCATATTTTTAAAATATTTAACTCTATCCGAATAGTTTTAAATCTTTTTTCATATATATATATTACAATTACATACTCGTAATAAAACCAATAAAACAATGCATCTGTTTTCTTCTATAATATTTTAGTCACATGGTATAAAATATCCACGTTACTCCATTTTGCTATGCTAAAGGAGAAGAAGCTTTAGAGATGCTATCACTCTATTGCAGAATATTTAAGTTATTAATTTAACACACCGCTGAAGTAGTGTGTATTTAAGTAGGGTCGGCTGTATCTTTTAATACTAATTAATCATAAAAAGCCTTTGCATATGTTCCGTAGATCGTTACATTAATTTTAAGTGTAATTTAAGATAAGCTCAATAGGGCTTTCAAACAATTTAGACTAAAAATCAGCAATCAATAAAGCTCCAAAGGCTGTGCACCCCTGTGCCGTGCACTTGTTAACCTAGCTATCCGCTGTTGAACGCGGTACCCGTTGGGGAACAGGTAACCGTGTAAAAAAGAAAAAGCCAAGTCCGGCTGACGACGACGGGCAGCGGTCGAGCGGCCGCTCCGCTCCGAGCACGCCCGCGCACACGCCCGCCTCACACACGGGGTTTTACTCGTTTTATTGACATTACGGTCACCGTAATACATATATAAATACTATTCACTTGATATAACATTTAATGCTATTATCAGAGTAGATACCATGGCATCTGCATAAGTACTGGCTTCTTTTAAAATTTTCTCTTATAAAATATTTTTGGGCTATCAACCACGATTGTCTAATGCGTTATTTTTTAAGCAGCTCCCGAGACTTGCATTCCTTGTTTGCAACAAAGAGATGCTTTCGAAATTTGCAAAGTGTAATATATTCATTTGTGTCTAATTTACACTCAATGTGTATTGTATTGGCATTGTTCTATTTATAATATAATTATTCTTATGTAAGATTAGATGTTATAAGTGCATGTGTAAAATATGTTTAGGTAATATATCCACTAAATCAACGAGCACTGGCTTGCTCTTTCGGTGCATCGCACTTCAGACATATAATTAGGGCTTCTAATAATAACTCTCTGTTTACAGTACCAGATAGCAATGTTTACGTTTTTTATGCTTTAATCTCCAGTTCGAAGGCTCCTATTCATAGCATCGTATTACAAAATAAAATTTAGATAAAAGCCACTAATTTTAATTTACTATCACATTATCAGTCAATATATTATTACTTTAGTTGGCCTAAATTTGATACGCGTAAAATTAATAAACGGCATAAGCTGCATAAAAGCTTTACAGAAAAAGGAAAATAATAAGCCTACGAAATTAAATAGCGATTCGGAGAAACAATACACTTTAAATGCCAAATCGATCAGACAATTAACTATTAAGTGGGATCAACGATCTTTTATTTACCGCTTACAGATCAGCTATCCTGATAATTCGCGGTATCTTCTGGCCAAATATTATAAAAAAATTACATTACCTGCTAACAAGTATCCAATCAAAGATCGCTTATGAATCTCACAGCACACACGATCATAGTTTTTGTAAGTTCACGGCACTATTCGCGAAATTCGTCGTGTTATTGAAAGTGGCGCGACGAGTTTGCGCCGGTCCGTGTGGCGGCTGCGGGCAGACTGAGCATTCTGTGGATTGTATGTCTGCAGTCAACTACCAGTTTACATGGTGCGGTTGTAATGTTGCTCCTGTTATTGGTTTACGGCTCATCTCTCGAAGTTCTATATGTCCTCGCGCGTGTATTTTGTCAACGATTATGTTTTTGCGTGTTATCAATTTATCCTGCAAAAAGAACATTTCAGTTTATCTCTGCCTCGCAATGCCTACATGTGTCTGTTAAAGGGTTAACTCGTTGATTCTCATCATTTTAAGTTTTATGTCTTTTGATCGGTGATTTATTAGGTCTTAGTAACTACACGATGCTTTATTATTGACTTCAAAAAGGATGAGGTTCTCAGTTTGTCGAAATCTTGTTTTTGTACCTATTGCTTTCCGATTTCTTAGATATAGCTGGACCGATTTCAAAAATATTTTTAAACCAAGCTTTCCAATTGCTAACAAAGGTAAAATAACATTTTATAAAAAAAATATATTTAAATCATAACTTTTTTGACTAAGCATAATAAATGATAGTTTTGCCTGCAGAATTTATTTTAAGTAAAAGTGACTTATTTAATTGTTTAATTTAATTTTACATTTAAGTTTAAGTTCATATTATGTTAGGTACTCACCTAGCTACTTGTCCGGTCGTAGAACAATTACTTATTTTGTAACTCAAATACATAATATATGAGTATAACATGAAGTAGGTATATCGATAGGTATACTTAGGTACTATAGTAAGTCTTGAAATTGCACCTTCATAAATTAAGACAATAAAAATAAGTAAGCCATGATAAATCAAAAACATTTGCTGTACATTGGGCGACCTTATCGCTTAAAGCGATTTCTTCGAGACAACCTTTGGATGCAATATCAATATTTATCTAGTTACAGACAGATCAGATTACATTTAAATCTTATTATCTTATTAATACTAAAAACGCGAAAGTTTGTAAGAATGTGTGGATGGCAGATGTTTGTTACGCCTTCACGTAAAAACTACTGGATCGATTCGATTGAAATTAGGTACGCAGATAGCTTAGATTCTCTATTAGCACATAGACTACTTTTTATCCTATATTGAAGCGGGTAACACCGCAGGGCGCAGCTAGTTATTAATAATTACCTAAAAAAAACTAAACCTTAAAATCTTATTTATGCAGTTTAAATATCTAAATATGTCATAATAACTATTACAGTTATCATGACATATTGAGATATTAAAAAAAATAGGATTACTACAACAATTACCAACAATATTTGAACAATTTACCTAAACTATTTCATGACTCTGCAATGTGTCCTATTAAATATACCTACCTAGTTGTAATCTGTTATTGCGTGGGTATAAAATACAGCAGCCATTACCTACTTAGCTGTTAGCTATGAATGGAACCATTATTACCGTATAATTCTACCTGCCAATATAAGCTTTTATTGTTTAGTCTAAGAGTCTTGCGGTGGCTTTATTATAAGTTATAGGCGCCTTTATACAGCACACAGATCAGGGATCCATTTGTCCCGTTTGTTACAGAATAAACAGTAGTATTCTCATTTAAAGTTGTGTTTAGTATATCTCTTCTAAATATGTTTTTGGAAACGGTGTAGAATATATTTCTATAGTAGTAGGCTGGACCGATTTGAAAAATTCTTATATGTTCGATAATACCTATACTTCTCGAGTGGTCCCAGTCCAGTCGTTTAATATTTAAAGCGAAATAACTGAAAAAGTTCTAACGACGCTTGCCGTAGTTAATGGAAGTAGGTAATCACTTTTTTTAACAAGAACTTGTAACACCGGTCTTCACACGTAGGTACCTACTTCATAAGTAGTTAGAAAGGTTTGACTATAGTTTGGTTCATAGGTAACTTTACATACGAAAAAAAACCTAACACCTACCCGTGTTAATAAGCATCTACAACCTATCCGGGTTAATAAGTCACCTTCCACCTACCGGGGTTAATAAGTCTCCTTCCACCTACCCGGGTTAATAAGTCACCTTCCACCTAACCGGGTTAATAAGTCTCCTTCCACCTACCCTGGTTAATAAGTATCTACCACCTATCTGGGTTAATAAGTCACCTTCCACCTACCCGGGTTAATAAGTCACCTTCCACCTACCCGGGTTATTTATAAGTCACCTATAGTGAGGGAGCCCGGAGTGCTAAATGTGTAGACACTCCAGTGTAGTAGAGACCTATTAGACTTTGAATTTTACATGATAGGAAGTAGAAAATATTATTAGTTTTTCCCATTTTAGCGGTGGAGGAAGCATCTAGAAGTATATATATTTTATTTTCTAGAAAACCTAGTCAAACATGGATATGTTCCAGCGTGTCAGATAATGATATTTTCTTAGCTCCATCATCGTGTCTCTGATAAAAAAATATATGTTAATCTGTCAATTTTCTGTACAGGCAAAAAATAGAAAACAGAAATCCCTCCAACTCCACCCTAACGTTCCACTCAAATCATTTAATTATTGACATGCACACTGTTTAGCTAGTAATTAAACTACCTTATCTTAATCTGACGCATTTAAGTATTCCAGCCAAACTTTTTATTTAATAGTTTGGCGGGCTGCCCTGTTAGCTCGACTGTGTATTGAGAGCTTATACTCGTACTTAGGAGATTTACTCTACAGGATGCAAGGAATTTTCCATATGTTCATCTTTCACCTCTAGTTGTTCACGAAATCTTCTCTTGGGCTCCCCTACTACTACCACCTACCTATGTTTAAAAGTCACCTACCACCTACCCGTGTTTTAGGATAAAACGAGATGGGTATAAAAGGTATTATGAAATGAAATATCATTTTATTTCTCAAAGTTTTATTTTCTATGCAACATAAAAAAATATCCATCATAGTTACAATAAATTACAGTTACTTAATGCAAACTAAAAAGTAAATTATTATAATTCGTGAACAGAAAATGTTCGCACGAGGTCAGATATATACATATATATCAGTATAATATAATAAATGTTCGAATTGATAAAGAAAAGAAACGTTACACTTTTGTCATGATAGCTAAATTTTAATTAAATGCAACCTAATTATATCTAATTTAACATAATAATATCCTTTCTTGATATAATAAAAGCTTGCTTAGCAATACGGTATAACAAAATTATCGTTCTTGCACGACAACGTGAAGTGAGATGAATAATCATAGGAGGTCAGCGGGCCTGGGTCCTTATTTTAGAATCGTTTCAATGAATTTATCACTTGCTAATGACGTCACGTCTTAACAATATTAATAAAATTCGCATTCATATCGTTCGTAAGTGATGTTATTAGCGAGTGATGAATTCATTCAAACGTTTCAAAAGTTCAAGTCCAAAATGTAGACCTTAGGGAAAGTATCGTTAGATCTGTTTAATCGAGATACTTACATGAGAATATATCTTTAAGTTGTATTGAACGTCTTTACCCCTAGGCCCACTGGCCCGATTTTACAAGAGTGAAATATTTGTCAACCGTTACAATAACACTGAGAGAACGTGCCTTACAACAATAAGAATAACGATGTATCGGCTATTTTATACATAGGTACAGTAAAGTACATTCAACAATACATAGTGACTGATCGTACAATATTAGCAGTATGAGCAATTGACTAAGTATGTGTTGCAAAATATCAAAGTGCTACTCGAAATTGTTGTGACACTATTATTGTAAATGCAAAAAATGTTGTGCTGACTGAATTCCGGCCCATGAAAATTACATTTTCATTGTAAAATACGTCGGCTTTAAGGCAAGTATTCATCGAAAGTTACGATGAATAATAAGTAAATGAACACACTGTATAATTCTAAGAATTTTGGAGGAAAAAGGCAGTGGGAGATATCACCGGGCGAGTCCACCGGTGACCAACAATCATCAACGTTCACCGCATCGTTTTGGAAACCCTAACAAATATCGAGACAAAGATTATTTTCAATCGTTAACAGCGCGGCGTAATAAGCGATAAAAACATACGAAGAATCGAACAAGGCTTCTACTATATTTATTAATATTAATATTTATTAAATTCTTACTAGACAATAGACATGATAAAGACTCCTTAACAAATAACTCAAAGGGGATACTATAACAGTGCCATCGAATATAAAATATGCAATGTATAAGGTACCAATAGTCACATAATAAGCTCTAAATCAGAACGATCAAAACCTAGGCATTAACACGTTAAGGCGAAGTGCGTAATATCATTAATTAAAGTTAAATAAATAAACGTGTCGTAAATAATAATAAGTAGATAACGCACGCGCGTACAATTAATTAGCGGTCCAGTTTTACAAACAATGTTCAGATTACATCTGACCGCCGCGACGTGCGCACGTCTCTCTACAGAAATAAATAAACGATACATATATTCTGAAAATCAACATGGTTTGACCGCGTGGAATGTATTGTTCAGGACCCGACACCTTTCAGGCGAAGAAATAAATAGGTATACACAAATAAAATGGAATATAAAGATAAAACACTGACAAGAATAAAGTACCAAACGTTAGTGCTTAATTTTATCTGGCAGTGTGCGATTTGTTAATGGTTGAAATACTTAAATTTACGCAAAAACATAATGAAAAAAGAGGAGATGCGAAAGCAAACGCGTTAGCTGCCTAACATTAGTTAACACGAGACTCTAGCCTTACAATCTAAGTACGAGATGTAATTGAGATAATTCTATGTTAACATCACAAGGCAGAGGCGATTTAACAATGATCGAAAAACTAAGAATCTTCAAAGAGAATACAAATTTCTGAGCAAATTCTCGCAAACTTCTCGAAAATCTCGACGCGACCTTGAATATATCAGATTTGTGTTGTTAACACGCCTCTGCAATATGATTTACTAAATGAAACATCAAATTGATAACTTGTCAATGTGAGGGTGCGAACAAACTTCATAAAATTTTAATAATATTGAATACGTTTAATTATACAAAAAGCCTATACATATAGAGGTCTTATAGCTACACAAGAGAGACATTAGTTTCGGGATCGAGATGAGATTAAAACGTTTATTAGATGATCTGGGTTGTAAAATACCGCGCTTGTATGAACTATGACGAAGTATTGAGAAGTCCCTTTTAGTAAAAATTAGGCACTTCAATATGCGTCAAGATTTTAACAACTCGTAGATTTTTACAGATGCATCCAAACCAGATTTCGCGAGTTTCTATAGACAATATCATAGTTAATTCTAACAACAACGCAGTCAGACAAAGTTATTTACACATCCAAATACACACTAAGTATATGAAGTTTATGTCAAGTTTTTAGTGGACATTGATTTTTGGATAAAAAATCATGTTATTGTCCTCGTATGTACACTCTCAGGTATTCTCGGAGAAATCTGACTGCGTGAGGTGGGTAAGGGGAACAAAACCGCGCAGCGCACGTAAACAGAACAAACTCGTAGCTATTCTGCGACATAACATTAGATACCATCACAACACCGAATGTTAACCGAGCGCTCCCTCTCGTGTCTCGCAAGCACCAACGACCGCCGGTGGTCGGACCGCTGTCCGTATCAAAAATACTCTTTTTTCGTAAAAATACGACGAAATTAATTTGTCATCTGTACTCACTAACGCGACGAGAATTCTGCGTCCATTGCCATCGCGCTAAAGTTTCAAGATAAAAAGTTAATGTTTGAAGAAGCTATACAAAAATATGCAACTTGAAACTTGAGCACGAGTGACAATGCGACCGGCTAAACAATCGAACGAGCCCAAACAACAACTACATTGTAGAAATAGGAATTTGAAATGTCGGGAAGGTATAATTTACAATTGACGCTTTGCAGCGCAAGTCCGAAAATAAGTTATCTGATGGTCCACTTAGGGCAAGGTACTCGTTGTGTAGAAGAATAGGTATATAGTTCCGACTAGCTAGCTTACAAAAATAACTATAGCGATACATAGAAACGATCTTTGGACTTACAAACACTTTGATAATATTGACCGTAAGCATTTTATATTTTGGATTAATCTGCAGTCCTTAATAAACCTCTAAACTCAATGATATGATACTATTCCAAATGTGTTTGTAAGTCATCAAGATAATGTAATGCTTGTCCGACCACCGGACACCAGAGCTAACTTACTTTTATTCTCTTTGACAAAAATAGCTTTTCTTACAATTCGAATCTTCACCAATACCTTATAGTTTACGCGTAATTGATATCGAGCTGACAGATCGCCTACCTTACCTACCGAGCCGAGCATAACGTGTGGAGTAGCCCACTAGTCAACGAAAACCACACTACCTTTACTTCGGTCACAAAATCATAAGAAAAAGCGGCAAAACTTTAGGATCCTTGTCTTGAAGTCTACTAGAACATTATCTACGAATAAACGTGTTTATTATAAAGATCTATCATCAACCACACCCGTCCCTCTATTAAGACAAAGATCCAGTCAGAAAGATAAGTCGTTTCTTAGCTGCCGTATATAAATGACCAGGAATTCAGAATCCCAGAACAAGTGTCAAGTGACTACTATGTCATTACGTAAAATCAGTCTCATAACTAAACAAATCACTCGCAATGTGACATTTAAACTGAGTTAAATCATTTCGTCGAATATAGTAAAAAATCTATGTTTATATAGCCTTCTACTGACACTAGTTAGGGCCAAAATAATGTAAAAGTAGGCTTAGTCAGCTTATTCTAAAGTGGCCCTTAGTCTAATAAATTTTAACTAAAATAATCGTTAACTGCCTTCGTATAGTTTTTAGTGCGATGCTTGATAATAGATAAAGATACAGAGTACATTATGTCCGCAACGGACCTTGAATTTTAAATATTTAGTATGTTTACACACAGTAAAACTGTTTTCTACGTTTCATTTCCAGCAAAACTTTAGAAACAGAAGTCTTTGAAATAATATAAAAACTTGTGTTCTAAAGAATTGTTGACCGTAATTGTATAGAGTCTAACCTAGACACATTTTATCATTTCCTTCTCATGTATTTATGTTTGCTTCCATCAGCGCATCGTCGTATGTCAAAATACCCCTTAATCGGTAGTAATCTACAGATAGAATCGTGATGTGGCCTGAATGAAGTTCCGACACCACAAGCTACTGAATGAGTTTCTCGTTTATACAGTATCTGTTTAATATTTTAACTAGTTAGAACTAAAGAGATAGACAAAATTGTAACATTTAACTTAGCAATGACCCCAATTTGATTTCGTCTGACCGCATGAAGTTGGCAGTTTCCAAAATATTCGGATCTCTTTATGTTACTATAACTTAAACTATGTTTAAGCTTAATTTTAACAACATTGGTGTGACTTGCACAAATTAGAGGTCAATTGCGATACGCGCATACTAGCGAAGACTTAGACGTATAAACAGAGGCCCTCTCATTTACGTGTATAAGCAACTTTCTCAGTTGAGCAATAGTCTTGTTCCAGCTGATTCAGTGACGAGATAAAACATGACAAATGACTCTTAAGATGCAAGCTGTCTAAAAGTAAGATAGTAATAGAGTTGTTAATACGCCTCGCGGAGTGTACAATCACAGCCACCTCTGTAGACATTCAAAGCCAGCTGATATTTCCATAGAGTAGTTACAATCACTTGCAAGTATGAAGTTATGCTACAAGTCCTCGCATGTCCAGGACGGCCGAACATGTAGAGTTAACGTTTTGCAATTATTATAATATTTCTACTGTTACACCTATATGTATATATGTTTTTCAAATGTGATGATGACATACATGTATATGTTCCAAATCTTCACTTGGTGAACATATTGAAGTTATGCTACAAGTCCAGGACGGCCGAATGTGTAGAATAACCGTCTTATGTCACAAGTGTTCATCAGGTGCAAGTCGAGTGTATACATGTCATTAGCTCGCCTGTGTGTGTGTTTGTCTACACGTATGTGGGTGGTTGCGCGTTGTTCCCGGCGGGCGGGGAGGCAGGCGGCGCGGGCGCGGGCGCTGGGGGCGGGGGCAGCACGCGCGCGCCCGGCACGTACTGTCCGATGAACGAGCCGTCCTCCGTGAACCGACCTGTATATATACGTACATAGTTAATTATAGTAATATATGTACAATACTAAAAAAAGCAATGAAGTTCATGTATTAGTAAAAGAGAAAAAAAATAAAAATATATATTTCTGCAAAAAACATAGCAAGTTTTTTTTTACATAAAAGAGAAAAATACCATTTTAAACTACGTATATTAATCTTGCTATCATATTTAATTATATTTAAATAAACGGTCTATGTCGCACATAATTATCACTATTAAAAAAAATATATAGTTGATTAAGTTGTTTGAACGGTCTGGTTCGTTCCTAAGATTATTTTTACAGATTTCTTAGTAGAATTATCTTCAAACTGACAAATTATATATAGATTTGTAATTTTACTAAATATAAATAGGAACATGGGATTGAAAATATAGATCTATCTTATATTCAAGATAAGTAAATGTAGATTTTCTAGAAGAACGAAACAAACTAAGGCGTTAACAAAAACATAGAACGACAACACTCGCGCATTAAAAAAATAAATAAAATATAAAACAAATTATAGAAAATAAAATAAAAAAAAACTCATACCTCAAAGAAATAAAATATAAGACAATCGTCGCTCGTGCAAATATGCAAGGTAGGAAGAGAGGGACGGATACAGGAATATAATCGATACATTAACTAACATAATTAAATGCAAAAAACCAACAAAGCAACGTGTATTGTATAAAATATTATTAAAAACTAAGACAAAAAAAAAAGATGAACTCAACTCACTCGAAAATAATATCAATAATTTACAACCTAATTTTGCTTACATTAATTAAAGTGTACTTAATTATATATTTAACCTAAGAAATAATAATAAAAAGGGAGATTCCGTAAAGAGACTGGAAAAATCGTAAGTAGAATAAAATAAAAATAAGAGACATGTGAAAATAGTCTTTACTACAACTATTTCTGAAATAGTCAAATAAAGACCCTGAACGCCCGGCATTTTAGTACCTAAAATAAATGCAGTAAATATACCGCAAAATATAATTCACAACTACTAATTTCTCAGATCAATTCTAAACCTAAAGCACTAATGAATAAAGTATAATTTTGGCGGGCGTCTTCACCGTCGTAGCGGGTGACCAATCGAGACGAAGATCAAAAAAGCGAGGCCTACGGCGATTGGTTAGGTAAGTAGAATTTTACGAAACTTGTTCGTAAAGAATTGTTTATAAAATGTGAAATACAATATTATTTTTGATAATGTGATGCAATGGCACTACGGTTGCTCATTTCTAGGGAACTATTGTCGTTCCGAAAGTTATTTCAAAGTGAGATTCATAGAGCAAAAACAACAAAGTTTTCAAAGGTAAGTCATGTACACAGAGATTCACTTTGCACCTCAAGTATTTTATGGATGAGCTGCTTTATTGAGGGTTTTAACAATTTTTTTTTAAGAAAAGCTGCTTAGTTGTTGCTATAGTGTGACAATTTCGTGCGTAGATCTAGCACGAAGTTGCCGCACCATAAGAACATCTGATTCAAGGTCAGATAGTTTAATTTAGGGGGGGTTATGGTTACAAGGATAGGCAGTTTCAAGGCAGGGGGCTATGGTATGGGTAGATCTAGACGAGAGTGGCGAAGGCCCCCGACGCGGAGTCTCCGTGCGAGGAGGGCGGCTGGCGACGCTTGCGTCCGTACTGGCCGATAAACGAGCCGTCCTCGTTCATGCCGGCTGCAATACCATGCACGCACGCGTTACACAACACACTAGCGCAACACAATGACATGCGCTAACGAAACGCAAATAATAATTATACATTGAGCATTAGAAAATAAATAAATAATGATAATATATAACACGCATTAAAGTTATTTATTAATAAAAAAAAAGCTCAAATTGTTGCTAAAGGCGTGTAGATAAAGAACAAACGTAACGATTAGACTTTGGGATTTGAACCCAGAATAGCATGATCAAATATCGCGTCTGAAACGTAATGCAGATTGACAACTAAAAATAAAAGAGATTAACAAAAGTAAAACATGCAAACAAAAAGCCCAAAAATACGGATTTAAAATTTCAATTAGCTTGAGTCATGCGATAGTTTTAAAATAAACGAAAATCAGATTACTAGCACATTGTGGAATTTGAACCCAATATCTATTGATTAAATATCGCATTTCATAACACTACTGCAGACAGCAATTAATAAAAATACAAGCGATTCAAAAACAATAGAGAAAAACACCATGCAAACTCTAAACATGAGGCGAATGAAACAGATTTAACTTCAACTTACGCAAATGTAAAATTGACTTAGTTAATTGTAAAATAATGTGACAAAATCTACGTTACTCATAACTCAACTTATCAAAGTAGAGAGCATTTCGTCTGGTTGTAAGCGTGCGTGAAATATTTATATAGTATAGATCTACGTCTGCTGACCACCAGCTCGTCTGATGGTAAGCGATGTTGTGGTCAAACATAGATGTGGACGAAATATGTATGTCACACACATCCTTAAGCCCACCCACCACCGAATTTGTCAAGAAATCGGTATTTTTCAATCAATCAAAACGAGACAAAAGACATTATTTACGAGATAAAAAGACTTATAAAAGTAAGACGGCAAATGTATACTGAAAAAAAAAGAAGATTGTCTTTTAAATGACATACCGGTTTCGCCTTCGCCGTACTCCGCCATAGAGTCGGTGTCGCTCTCGGGGCCGGGCTTGGTGCCGCTGCTCATAGAGTGGCGGGACTTCGTGTCCAGACTAGAAACAGAAAGATTTAATGTTTTATATTCTCTATGTCATAACACTGGCGGTTTCCAGGAAAGAAAGTTCCGTGACGAGACTGTCCAAATATTAAATTCTAGCACATCTAAAACTTGTTGTTGTGCTTTGCAAAGTAAGCAAGCACCTCTCAGGTACCTACAGTCGTAGAAGCCTGTGCCAGAAGTGTTCGCAAACCTAGCACAGTTAATATAGAACTTCGGCAGGTTACTGAAGTTTGTTACATGTCCTCGTTCGATGCAGGATGGCGGAATGTATACATTTATCACCCTCACACTAATATTAAAAAGGCGAGAGTTTGTATGTGTATGTGTGTGTTTGTTTGTTCCAACTTCACGCTCAAACGGCTTGTCGGATTTGGATGAAATTTGGCACGAAGATAATACCTTGGATTAACACGTGGGCTACTTTTTATCCCGGAAAATGTAACTGTTCCCATTGGAACAAACCTACCGCGGGGCGCACCTAGTTCATTTTATAAATCTACTAGATGCGCCCCGAACACTTTAATTTTTCAGGATAAAAAAGAGCCTTTGTGTTAATCCAGTGTATAAGCTATCTTCGTGCCAAATTTCATGCGTGAACGAGAAACAAACAAACACACACACAAACTTTCGCCTTTAGAATATTAGTGTGATTTATGATATAAACAAAGTGATTAACTGTGATGCGGGTGCCTCAAATACAGGAGGGCCCCAAACTTGCCTAGTTTGGGGCCCTCAATGTTATATCTTTGAATATCTGTTAAAATTAGCCTAATCATTCATGTAGCTACATTAAGTTTCCGCTAATAAACGATTTATTTATTTATTTCATCGATCAACTAACGGATGCGTGTACTCGTGGAAGCCCTGGTCGGGGTAGTCCCTGCGGCCGTGTCCGTGCTGCAGCTCGCGGTCGTGCACGTCGTACTTGCCGCCGCGGTTGCGCCGCGCCACACACACCAGCACCAGCACCAGCAGGAGGAACGCGAGCGCCACCATCACGCCGATGAACCACCCGGCCGTCGCCATCGTGTCGTTCTCCTTTATCAGCGGACCGTCTGCCAACAAACGCAAATCTTAATTAACCTTTGTAGGTACGGAAAATTATTTCCATACCTACAAAGGTTGGTAACGATCGCTTTGTAGCTATAAGACCGTATTTTGTGCCTGTTTTCTGTCGAATTTGTTATCTCATGTTCTATTCTTGCGTGGCGACAGTAAATAGTTACTACTACTTGATAACTGTAAAAAACGCACGTAACTGACATAAATTAATGACACGATTCTAAGCATCGAAGTCAAGCGTCGCGTCTAACGTATGCACACTTACCCCTAACCAGGTAATGGATAGAATTTTTCGACGATAACAAATAAAAATTGTATGTTAAAATATCGGTAATCATCGTGTAAGATCGGACACGAGTGAGTCAAGAAGAGTCAGGTAAATAAGTCGCTATTTTTTGGTGTTTGCAGAAAAACTGCTAGACTATTCGAGGTTGTGAAGAACGAAACATTATCATCGTCTGAGTCGTCATTGGGTTTTAACTCCATCTAAATTTCAAATAAACATCAAACTGCCGAGCTAAAGTACTCTCCGTCGTGTGCGGTCAACTTCACTTCGTACACGCTCGACGGTTCGAGTCCGTGGAGGACGACATAATCGTCGTCAGTGACGTCATTGGCTTTTAACTCCAGCTATATTTCAAATATAGAACAAACCGCCACTCACCAATAGTAGTGTCGACGTACTTCACGTCGCTCGAGCTAAAGTACTCTCCGTCGTGTGCGGTCAACTTCACTTCGTATACGCTCGACGGTTCGAGTCCGTGGAGGATGACGTAATCGTCGTCGGTGACGTCATTGGTGCGCAACCACTCGGGCCTGCCCTTGGGGCGGTACCACGCGACGAAGTGAGTGCCGGCGTGACCATCGAGAGTCGGCAGCCAACGGACTAGGATATTGGCTGTGCCTGGAACAAATATAGCATTAATAAACGAGTGACTAAATAAAAACTTTAGTCCGAACTATGAATCGTACTCGTAAATGCAAGTAAGAAATCTAACCATTCATTGTTCTTACTTTTTTTCTGAGTTTCAGTTACAAACACGGATACGCCGGGCATTGTAGATGCCACGCTGTTGATGGACTGGTTTGGTAATACTTGTGCTCCTCGCTTGCCTTGCTGTCGACGTGGTACTTGGTACATCAGTTAATATATCTACTATAAGCTAAGCTTAAACAGTAATCCGCAATACAGAGCGCATTAATGTTTGAATCTGTCTCTCTCACCTCGTTACCTCTACCACCGAACTTAGTTGCCTTGTTCTAATGCCGTCTGTACGCGCATATCTTTCTGTCTCTGAAGTTAGGCGCGAGTCACATCACCCATCTCTGAGCAAGCTGCGTTCTTTCGACACCTAAAAATGGGTACTGCGCACCCACTCGCGCTAACCTCCGAGACTTTAAAAGAATGTGCACGTACTATAGTTAATTATAATATGGACAAAAGTTTAACTCATGCATGCCTACACCCGGGATTGGACCGCGTCCTTTCGCTTGTCTGGAAGGGGTTTATCGACTAGGTCACAAATAACAAATGTTAGGTTATTTTAGATAAACATATATAAATTATTTACCTACTAATTAGTTAATTATTTGTCACTCTGATTTATCTCAACTAGATTAATTTATTTGATACAAGTAATGTGATGCTCAATTGATCGTTTCCACGCTTAATGGTTGTTGTATCTAGCGATTTGTTGGTCCCGCCCACTTACAAATGGCGCAGGGTGGGGGAGTTATCGGGTGATGGCCTGAAGGAACCGGCCAGTCGGATCAATTTTGTAGTAGAAGCGATATAGGACGGAGTTAAACTTGGAATAAGCGCTAACATTTAAGTAAAGTAATACATGTGATTATTATTTTATGGAATTATAATAAAGTACACAATAATTATTGGAAAGTAATGCTGTACTTATGTGTTTCTGATGACCTAGAAACCCTTCACAAAGAATGATCGTGTTACCTTCTTTAGCGGGCGCAGGCAGAGTCTGAGTGTCGAACATGGGTACGTCAGGCATGGCGGAGGCCACGCTGCCGGTGGACTGCTCCACGTAGTACTTGTCTCCCTCGCCCGCCTTGGTCTTAGCTCGGATCTCCACTCGGTACTTGGTGTTGGGTTCCAGTCCCGCCAGCTTAGCGCGGTCGAACTTCGGGTCGATCTCCTTCTTGCGCTCTTGCAGCGGGCCTAGAGCGGTGCCAGTCACCTTCTGTTGGAACATATTGAAGCGGTTAGTGCGCATACTTTAGCTAAATTGTTGTGAAATTGAATTTAATTGAAAAAACATTTAAAACGACTTAAAATTAAAAAGTTGAATTAATGAAAATAAGCCCAATAATAACGTCTAATCTCCCTCTATTGTCCGTAGTCCTTTGTGAAATGGAATATCATTGATTGAGAAAACATAAAATGACCTAAAAATTAAAAAGTTGAATTAATGAAAATAAGCCCAATAATAACGTCTAATCTCCCTCTATGATAAGAGTGTTTAACATGGAGGTTTCATGCAATTTGTGATAACTTTATTCCAAAATATTTTTTTACCAGACTTATCACTTTGCCCTCGTACATACTAATAATATAGGATCGGAACGAGAATTTAAAAGTAACTTGAAAAAGCTGTTATTGACAAATGAAGGGCACAGGGAAAGAAGGGGCTCATCAACAAAATAAGTATTCAGAGATAATGGCTTTTTAAATGTTCAACATGTAATTATACTGACTAAAATCCGCGCTTTTATTAATTTACTGTAAATTGAATAGCTCTTATATTTTTTACCGGTTTTGCCATGCAATGGGCACCTTATTGTCAAGTTTGAGATGTAATGAGACCCTTTTAGTTGTTTACTTGGTTTTTTGTTTACAGATTATCTTCGCAATGGGGGGTTTTCATACTGTACTTGAATTAACCAATGATAGACCTCCTCGAATGGCATAGTTAGTTAGATTTTACGAAAACTGTCGATTAGCCCCTTTCTTTCCTGTACCCTTCAAATGTTATGATAACTTAGAGTATTTTTAAAATATGTATTTTTAATACCTGCATGAAAACATATAATTATTACAATTAACATTTTGAGTTTGATTTGAGTTTAGACCAAGAATTGATTAAAATTGAATCGACATCAACATACCTGGTAATAGACCTTGTACCCCGTCAACACTCCGTTCTCATCGACCGGCTTGTCCCACCGCAGCAACATGGCGGAGGACCCCAGGGGGAACACTTCGAACGACTTCACAGTCCCCGGCTTCCCTTCGGGTGTGACGAAGCTGAGGATCTCGCTGGGCGGTCCGTTGAACCGGCCGTTGTACACGAGGATGCGGGCGTTGTTCTTCTTGAACGGCTTGAACTTGGACACGAGTGCGCTGGACGCGTCTGCTTTCACCAGGATCTCGCGGAGACGGTCCTCTTCGCCGTCCGTCCACGTTTGTATCTTGTATCTATTTGGATGGTGATTTCGTTACTGCGGGTTCTTTGAATGATTATCTCGTTCACTAAAGTGAACATTTTCAGAAAATGATTTTCAACTCGAAAAACATTTTTTTTATAGCTTGCCTTTGACGCAGGCAAGTGTCAGGCTTACCTAGAAGAAACTGATTCACTCGCGATTTTACGACGAAGAGAACGAGGACGGACGTGACGAATGCCGACTACAGTGTGTTGACATCACTCACCTGAGTTATACAAGTACGCTGGACTTCGGATTATCGAAATGACAATGAATCCACTGTCTTACTTTAATGAATATTTAGTCCATAAAATACAAGGTTATTGTTTAGGGGTGTACTAAAGCCGCAAGAGAATCACTATATTTATCCTAAGGAACAACTTTCGATATGAGACGAACTCTGAATTCGAGAAAAAAAATTGTTTCATACGCTTTGTCATATTTTTGTATGGAATAGCTGATTGTTTTCTCGAATTCAGAGTTGGTCCCATACTGAAAGTTGATAATTAAGATGAGTATAGTGACCTCCTTTCGGTTTATCAGTCGTTGACGTGCATTTCGTTTTATATTTAATTAGGATCAAATAACGCTGTCAAGTCCGATTATAAAATTTAATGGACATCAATGAAAATGTAGTTTGATTGTGTCCATCCTTGCATTGATATATTACAGATAGATTTTATTCACCCCTTGAAGTGTCCCTGCACCGAGTCAGGCGGTACGGGCGACCAGTTGAGCAGCGCGGTGGTGCCCGAGGTCACCTGCTCCAGCGTGAAGTTGGCGGGCGCCAGGCGCGGCGTGTCCTCGCCCGACCACCCCGTCACCTCCACTGGAGTCACGTTCGACGTACCCTTGAAGTTTACCGCTGTCACCTGCACGTGTACAAAAAACATTGACAGTTTAGTTTTTTGGCTACACAAGCAAGGAAGCTCTGGTCGAATCCAACGGAATTAAGTAAAGAAAGTAAACGTTTCTTTGCCAATATTACACAGAAAGTTTTAAGGTTAGTTTACAGAAAAAAGTGGGCACTTTTCTAAGAGGTCGCAGTGCTGAAAACTCGGTCCTGACGGTTTGCTGGCGGGTTCCATACTCGGCGCATGCCCGTATCTTGGACACCCGGAGAAACATGTGCTGATTATAAAAAGAAAGAGACATCTAATCATCAGGAAAGGATTTTGATTTTTTTTTATCTCGTTCGATATAAGCGTTACTCAGGACCATTAGTTCACTATAGATCGTGTATGGCAGTCAATTAAGAAATATATTACCCGACTGCAAAAACAGAGGGGTTATGTTTTTCGAGTGTATGTACGTATGTATATTTCTTTGGCACGCTTTAGAGCCTAAACGGCTTGTCATATTTTCATGTGAGTGGTGAAAAATAATAATAATAATAAGTATGATACATAGGATTTAGCGATCGGGTTTTTTGAAATCGCGTCTAACCACTTGTTACCATTAGTTATCTTGATTGTGTAAGGCAGTAAATTAACAGATTTTTTTGACGTATCTTGCTTTGAGAACCTAGGACCTGAGGAACTTAAGCGCATCTTAGATGAACCTAGGACCATTGTGCTCTCATCTTGCTCCATTTAAATGGGAGCCGCGAACATTAGGTACCTTGATCTTGTAAGGCTGGAAAGTAGGCGTGTTGGAGACGAGGAACTCTGCAGTGTTCCAGTCGCGGAGCTGGTGCTCGTTCCACTGCTGGCCGGGGATGTCGCGCCGCCACGCCACCTGGTAGTGGAACCCAGGGCCGTTGTGCTCGATTTGGGGCATTTTCTGTACAACAAAAGATTTATTAGTTTAATATCAAATTATAAGTATGATCCCTGCGTCTAAAGTATAGGTAAACTGGCTAAAATAGATACTCAGATACCAAAACATTATTCAAGGCCATATTATAAATAAACAACATGAGGGAGGCCCTTGTATTATTATTTTCGTTGCTGGGTTGTTGGCATTGCCCTTTCAACAGGACTGGTTATAGTTTGGTGACCTCCCTTGGTGTCTTGCGTCCAATCAAAATACGGGGGTATTAGGATTGAAAAATGATAAACACAAAAAGTAAAGTGTATGACTATAAATGAGCATTTTAAGTGCCGTTTTATGAAAGCGTAAGCTACAGAAGGTATATTTAACTGCCTAAATCATAACTGGCCTAGCTCAGCGTATAGATCATTTGTAGGGTAGAGGCGCGGTATCTTATGCGCAACCTTAAGAACAGCACGCTGGACAAGTTGTAATTTTTCGAGGTAGGTTTAACACGCGCCACATACTACTATGCAGTATTCCAAGACTGTCTGACATAGACATTAATAGTGTCCGAGACGGATAGTGTCCGAGACGGATACTGCTCTAAGCCTATTAAAGATAACCATCAGGCTTCTAACTCGACTACATAATGCTTGGATGTGCAAATTGACGAATGCAGCTCGTCGAGGCAGCGCCTCAATCCTGATACTCGTATCTCCATGTGATATGATACGTACCGCCCAAGAGATGAGCATGTTATTAGGCGCGGTGCCCTCGCCCTTCACGTGGTCGGGGTTCTTGTAGGGCACGTCGGGCTGCGTGCTGCACACCTCGGAGTGGCCAGACGGAGTGGACCCTCCGATCTTGTTCCACGCTATCACTCTGCAAACAACATTTATATATTGACACACAACCGGTAAAAAAAAATCATTATTAAGTAGATACAGTTTAGATCTAGACTATGTTCCTTAGTATACGTATACAACATAAACTGTAATATAGCAGTCAAAATATGTTACATTGAATTTCAAATTATATGCAAATATTACTTAAATTAATTTAATTCCTAATTCAACGCCATAAAAGTATTTATCAGTTAATGATCTGTTCCACTCACACGACACATATCGCCTTACCTTAATAGAGCTGTCGAACTATGTGCTGAATCATAGGATGGGTGCGCGAACGTTTCCCATGGAGTTTGAGCACAAGTTACAACATAGCAGGGAGAGGTGCAACAAATGTATTTCAATTTTTTTGACCAATCATTTGAAAGATTAATAAAAAATAACGTATCCCTATTTTTTATTCTATTCAGAATGTAATAATTAAGTTTTTAGATATTTATTAAAATATAAGATTAGTTCAGCATAATGTTATTCTCGTCAAAAATTGGTAAAGTAATGACGACATTAATTACCTGTATTTTTGCTGTTTGTTTTGTTACGGTTCACAGGTGACAGATACAATAATATTTTTTATTGGTGGCATCCGACGGTTTTAGTATAAATACGACAAATAAATTATCAGTTTCTTGTAAATATAGCGATAGAAAGTGGATATAAAAATCTGGTATTTTTACTATGTACTCTTCATTATATTATCTCGAAATGGTTTTCGAATTTCCATCACTTCCCAAAAATAAAATGAGAGCCATGTCAAATTTCACTTCAGATATATGTGAAGCGGCTCGCTCTAACATCTTTGTCGTATTCGAAAAACACGATCTAATTTTTATGGGCACTCACCTGAAGGTATAATTAGCCCAGGGTGAAAGGTTCACGGTCCAGGAGTTGTCGATAGCTGGCACGTTGTCGCTGGCCACCTCCCAGGTGTCGGGTGTGAAGGTAGTGTTGTACTGTATGCTGAACCGCAGGATGGGTGCGCGGTTGTCACCCATTGACTTCCAGCGCAGGTTGGCGGTGCGCTCGTTGCATTCGATGCCGACGAGTTGAGGCGCGTTGGGTTTGTCTGGGGGATTGGATATCGATTAATGTTGATAGTTTTTTTTTATCAAATGGAGCATGAATAGTCTGGAATACACTGGCTCTCAAGGAAGGTTACCGGAACACACCGTTAGGTGCTTGGCGTTACATTTTACAACTTACTTACTTACTTACTGTGGTAGCTAGCCATGTGAGCAATATGAAACGCTCTACCACCATGCTGTTATTATTAAGGAATCAAACTCGGGAACAGTTTAAATTTGCGTACCACGACATTGTCATCTTCGATCAGACTAATATCAATCACAGTAGTAGTTAAAAGAACTACTTACTAATAATAGGTAACAGCAGTTTCTAAGTGTATAATGTTACACTTAGGAACTGCTGTTAGCTATTAACTTTAGCTATTAATAAATCATATCAAGATAAGTCTGTTTGAATGTGTGGAGTTACCACACATTCAAACAGACTTATCTTGTACAGTGAAGCAGGTATTACTCTGCACAGTCAAACAGCAGACTTATCTAGTACAGTAAAGCAGGTTTTACTCTGCACAGTCAAACAGACTTATCTAGTACAGAAAATCAGGTTTTACTCTACACAGTCAAACAGCAGACTTATCTAGTACAGTAAAGCAGGTTTTACTCCGCACAGTCAAACAGCAGACTTATCTTGTACAGTAAAGCAGGTTTAACTCTGCACAGTTAAACAGACTTATCCTGCACATAAAAGTAGATTTTGTTCTCTACAGTTAAACTGAGTTATGTTGCACAGTAAAGTAGACTTACCCTGCACAGTTAAACAGACCTATCCTGCACAGTAAAGCAAATGTAACTGAACAGTTAAACAGACTTATCTTGCACAGTGAAGCAGACTTACTCTGCGCAGTTAAACAGACTCACCTTGCACAGTGAGAGTAGCCTGAGCTCTCGCCTCGTCGATCTCAGTGCGCGCTATACACGTGTACTCCCCGGAGTCCAGCTCCGAGGTGTCTGATATGTAGAGCGAGTAGTCGTCAGTCATGCGGAACCGCGGCTGGTTCTCGAAGTCGATCTGTTGTCCGTCGTTGAGCCAGATCATCTCGAGGTGCAGCAGTGCGTCGGTGTTAGCGTTGCAGCGGAACGTGGCGGAGGAGCCGGCGGCCACCTCGTAGTGTTCCGGCTTGTCGGTGATCACGGTACGTTCTTCGGGCAAAATATTTATATTTATATTAATAAAAGTTTTACATATGGCAGTAATTTAGATTTTGTAAGGATATTCACTAGATTTGTCTATTTTTCTAAGTAACGCATTTTAAAATTATCGCAAATAAGTGTTCAAAGTACGATTGTATTTTTTAATAATAATTTCATGTTCATTCTCAAGATTACAGAATTGAAAAACTTGAAAAATAAGGTTTATATATTTTAAAGCAGTTGACTCACTCCTAACGGTAAGGGATCCGAAGGCGGATTTCTCTCCGAACTTGTTCTTGGCGTAGCACTGGTAGGTGCCGACATCTGTGTACGAAACGTCGCGGATCACGAGGTCGCCCTCCGACGTTATGTTGTATCTGAAACGAAAAGCAATGTGTTTGAATGTCGGATTTAGATCATGCTTCATTTAAAGCAGAAATTACATTTTGTCTCTATTATAGTAAATGATCAAAGAAACATCGCACTGAAGTTCGATCACTATTCAATCGATAAACCATAAGATAAAAATCTTTAATTAATAAAAACAGTTTATCAATATATAACTATTAGAAAGTTACATGCACCAGGTTTTTACTGCGATGCGGTAATTTTAACAATATAAGGTAATTTTTCATACATATGTACATATATCTGAAAAATCAAAGGACGTAATATTAATACGTGTTATTTACGGACACACAATTATTTGGATATATTCTTATTCAATTTCCAGTAAATACAATTATGCAATTCTTTTAGACGTTTGTGATTCATTATTATTTGTGAGAGCACATCCATAATGATTCACTCCTGACCTTTAGGCATAAAATATATATTGTATAATAATCTATTATTAACGAAGCAGCTCGCCTGTTACAGACATTTCTGTAGTAAAGGTCACCGAACAATGTTCTTTCGAATTATGTTAGATTGAATTAGTGGAGTTCTGTGGGGAAAGTGAGGATATTCCTTATTGAATATAAACACAAAATTATTTATTTGACAAAATGTTGTGTACATGTTATTGAACCCATCGGCACCGAACTAGTTATTAACTGTATTTCAGGAACCAATGGTCTTCCTGTAACATTAGTCTCATAATATGAATGTATGCCAAGTAAAGAACGAGTAGTCTAGGGGGCGTGAATGTGAGGATGTGTAAGGGTGTGTGTGTGAGGGCGTAGAGTATAGATATGATCATCTTTACAGATTTTATAATGATATTATAATGCGTTCAATAATTTATTAAACGAGTATTAATAATTCGCCGACTTTTGTTGCTCAGTGGTTTAACAGATCTCTTTGATAGTAATTTGTTGCATCACTCATAGATATATTCATTAAAATACAAAACCTAAACGTGTAGCGAACGGCCTCAATTGGTCATACATTTCCTCGTTAAGGAATGAGCAGTTCGATTTTGATTTTGTCTTTTCACAACTTTGTTTATTAGCGTAGCGGTAAAAATAATTGTCTAATACATAGAATACAACGACGCTGTAAAGTTTGGCCGTCGGATAATGGTAGTTAATGCTCAATATGAAAATTAATTGGCATTATCTTAAGGGTGGCTCCTGATCATCATAAGCAATCACTTTTAGATAAAGCACACTTAAAAATTCCCAACACAGATGTTCCATAATTTTCACCGCAGTTCAATGACTGTTTTGAATGAAACAGTTAATTTCTATCTGTCGAATTTCAAAATTTGTAGTCAAGGCTTATGATAATCAGAATTCACCCTTAAGAGCTAATAGACTATCGTAATTGTTTGACTCTATTCATTGACTCCGTTCGACCTGTGTCTGGGTGTTTATTATATATATATAATAAACACCCAGACACTTTGTGTGGATGTTGTCCCATATTATTATTATTTTCTATTTTCATATTCATTTAATTCTTGAGTTGAAGTTTTTTTCAATATAAAACATAATTATTATAAAAACAAAAAAAAATTAATACCTAGATCCGCCAGAAGCAAGGTAGGACTCAAGCTACCGGTGGTAGGGACTACATTACTATTTTTATTATTATCACTAGATCGGTATACTTACTTCCCGCCAGTGACGTCCACATTGTTCTTCATCCACTTGACGAGCGGCTTGGGCGCGCCGAACACACGGCACCGCAGCACCGCCTCGGATCCTTCCACCTTCGTCAGGTTCTCGGGACCCTCCTTGATCTCAGGAGGGATCGCTGTGAATTTACATTTTTATTAGCCACATGGCCAATATACATCCCAAGCGCGACATCATTGTAGGACATAACGTCTTCATCTACATATACAATGTGTAACAGAAAGGTGTGACAACACTTAAGGGTGTTAATCTACCCATTAAAGTGAATTATGCAATGGGTTCACTGTGATGGGTAGACTAACAGCTTTAAGTATTGTCACAGCTCTCTGTTACACATTGTATATGTAGATGATGAAGAAAGAAAAAGATTTGTACTTTTTACCGACTTCCAAAAAAGAGTAGCTACTCAAATCGTCTATATGTTTTTTTTTAATATTATTTTTACCTAATTTCTCGGAGACGACTGGATCGATTTGAAAAAGTACCTATACTTGTCGAGTTTTGAGTGGTTTGAAAGGAACTTCTCGAGAGGTTCCATTTGAATTTTATTAAAATTAGACCAGAGGTTCGATTTTTAAATCGAAATAACTGATAAGTTCTAGAGGCGTCTGCCGCAAGAGAAGTTGGTAATCACTTTTTTTTTAAATATCATGTTGTATGTAACGAATAAACTTAAAAACTACTAGATCGATTTTATAGACCGATTACAAAAATTAGTTTTTTGTTTTTGCGTTAGAACGCCACATGATCACTGCGTAACATAGGCTATATTTATTACACAAATTGTCCACCACAGCAAACCCCGGACGTGACGCTAGTACAGAATAAGATTGACAAGAACGTGGTATGTTTGAAGGTACATTTGAAGGTTTACACTGAGAAAGCAAGGTCTAGTAAAAGAAAATTCTGTCAGTTTCTAAGGCTTTTGAGGTTATTTTTGTAACAAAATTAAGTTTTAGTAGTAGTACATCAGGCTTTATTAACCTGAAACGTATCCTGGAAAACTAGTTCATTTCCAAACGACATAATAGACGCCATTCATTAAATGTCACGTTGTGTCTTTCCCACGGGTAATGCGTTGGGTATCGAATGATATTTTGAAATTGTCGATTGCTTTTAACTCTAATACATGATGTTCTGTGTCTAGGCACGCTAAAAATCCGCTGATTATCATGTAACAACCAATTGATAAAATTAAGATCCTATTTAGCCTCACTGGTAATATAATACTATGAATTTTGTCAAAATTGACAACAATTGGCGAGCATGAATTTAAATTTTCATAAAAGTAGTAGAAGTGTTCAGAATCATAAGCAAGTGTCTGCCTGCCGCAACTAGAAAAAGAAGTGGTTATTACACTCTTAAGATCTTCTATTAAACCTGATTCTAAAATTCTAATTCAACATCATCAATTTCAATAGCATTAAACGTAATCATAGCTAAGATCTCAACGTTTATTTCCCGTGGGACGTGACATAACGTGACGCAGCGTCACATTACTTTATTATGTCAGTATAAACGCATTTTATAGTGGTTCGCTGTAAAACTATTATATATCCTCGCAATTTACGAGCATTACGACGTTTCTAGTGTCTTATTACAGTTTGAATGCATATGCATTTATAAATTCTCCGTCTTTTGCTTTAGGACTCTCGCAGAGTAGATTTGCTTCTTTTTACCCGACTGCGAAAGAAGAAGGGTTATGTTTTTCGAGTGTATGTATGTATACAGAGTTGTCGGCTAGGGGAGTAATAAGCCGAAAGGGGGACACTATACACACCCTCATGAACAACTTTCACTATGAGAACAACTCTGAAATCGAGAAAAAAAAATCAGTTGTTCCATACAAAAAGGTGATCGGTCGTCGACCTAATGTATGGAACAGCAGATGTTTATTTTTCTCGAATTCAGAGTTGGTCCCAAAGTGAAAGTTGTTCATGAGGGTGTGTATGGTGTCCCCCTTTCGGCTTCACGAGTCAGCGGCATAGCGGCCTTTCTCATCAAAGGATAACTGCGATGGTGCGGCCATGTCCAGCGAATGGGTGACTGCAGACTGCCTAAGAACGTTTTCTATTCCGAACTTTTGAAGAGGAGACGCAACGCGGGCAGCAGTATCTTCTATTCTAGCTGTAAAGATGTATTCATGCGACATCTGACTGCTTGTGGTTTGTCCACCGAAAAATGGCAGGAGGATGCACAAACAAGATCGGTTTGGCGTTCCAAGATTCACTTCAGAACGTCTTTCACAGTCAGATCTTCAACGTCAAATTGGTAAAAATCGCCCGAAACCCACTTATAACTACACATAAAACAGCGCGAGCCAGCTGTACTGCGATACCTGCGATAGAGTGTTCGAAGTTCGGATTTGCCAGCCACTTGCGAGCACACGCCACATAGCCACGGTCGCCTTCGTCGGATAAGACGCGGACGACATTATATGTATGTATGTATATTTGTTAGGCACGCCCTAGAACCCAAATGGCTAGTCGTATTTTTATGTGAGTAACACTGGGTACTTGTTCTAGATGAATAGGAAGGATTATGATAATACAAATTGATCTTCGTCGCCGTGAGTATGGTTCTTAGTATGGTATTTGCAAAAGTGCTCGATAATGGCGACTGTCTGTGTAGAAGCTCGCGTCAAGTACATAACTCCGTACCTATAGTTGGACCTTCCCAACAATCAGGTACGCGTGAAAACCTTCTAAAACAATATAAACTCCGTAAGGGGTCAAATAAATAACTAATGATGAGTCATGCTATTTTTACTTAACGTATCGCGATGTTTATCCTACGAGTCTGTTAGGCACTAGCTGCAGATATCGTCAAGATAACAAACTGATTTACTAAGATAAATGACTGTGCCAGGTCTGAAATTAAGGAATACTCTTGTGTTTCTACTAAAGTGGCAAAAAAATAAATTTATTTATTAGATCCTCATTAATATGAACAATCGCCTTACATCGCAATTGTATAATAAGTAAATGTTTAAAAAGACGCCACCAAACCTTTTTGCGTTGAAATAAATGTCTGCAGTCTGCGTGCATTTAGGAATAAAAGGTTGCGTGACAACAACACAGTTATATTGATTGGACAACATATAGTAATACAATACAACTATGTTTTGTTACAACTCACCCCCTCAGGGCTAAATATTAAGTTTTATCACCCTGGGGCCTGTTTTTCTTCGATTGTTTTTGGTACTCGAATATCGTAAAGCTTTAAGTTTTATTAAGCATCTGTCTGGCGCATTGGCTGACTGGAGTTTTTGGGAAACCATCTTTGATTATATGACGTTTAGTTATCACAATTATGAACTATTTATTTTATAGAAAATTATATTCTTATTCCATAAAATAACGAAAAGATATTTCCACAAGATAACTATTAGTTTCTAAATAATTAAAATAGGTATCAACAGATTATAAAACAGGAGCAAAACCTTGAAATACGGTTGCAAATATGACTATACTTCTGACTATTAACTGCCATATGCCGAAATAATAAAATAATTCAGTACATTCTAATTATTCTGTACATATAAAAATGTCGTTACTCTGAACACAGCGACTTGGGTACTCTTTTCATTATACATATAGAATAGAAAAACAGAAGGCAAAAATTTTGTTCCCAACAAGTGTTGATGTTTCACCCTCAAGTATTTAATCGTAATGCCAATGCAATTGAACCCCGAGCCCTCAGTATGGACGCGGTAACGACCTCATCACGCCAACACACCCTCGTAAATGAACATTAGTCGTCCTTGCCTAGATTGCCGCGCACGCGTAAATCACTAGTGTCCAGAGTCTGATTGCATAATGTATCCTTCGTATTGTAGGGTTGATGAAAATAGAACATACCTATTTACGAACCAAACATTCATTAGGAAATTGTCGTCTTTATGTCGATTTCAAAAGTCTGTGAGCAAAAGGAACTAAAATTGACATTGTCCCATCACTAATACTCATATTGGTTTATTTATTTGGGTGCCAACATATTATACATTAAAACATACACAACAACACACGGTACTTTTTGTTTTTAAACTACCTAACTAACATTTTAAATTTATTAAATATATATATTTATTACATGTATACTTAAAATTACGTTATATTGCATTACAAGAAATAATAATTATACCAAAATAAATCAATTTCATTAATTTACATTAAAAAAAATTACATTAGAAAACATCAAAAAAAACATCAAATTATTAAGTCAATATACTAAAATGAATAATTAAATAATAACGAGCCTAATCACAGTCGATATTGCGGATAGCTCGCTTAAAACAATCGATATTAGGAGCAAAGAGATCTAAAGTATTCTTATTGTTAAAGTTATTGAATTCGTTAACAAGTCTATTGAGAGGTGCATTCATTCCAAGGTTAGTATAGTATTAGGTATACATATGAAATTGGTGTTTTGTCGTACTGGCCACTTTGATCCCAAATATCTCTTCTTTGGTTAGGGATTCCAATTTCAAATTTATACAGCTATTTATTCATACATTTGTATTTCGAAAACTGTAATTCATTTGTTTTGTCCTCGTTTGTTTTTTCTTTGCGTCACGCAGTTTACAAAATGGAAAACTTGAAATATCGCGTTATTTACGAGTACGAGTTCCACCGTGGTACCAGTGCTGCAGAAACGGCTCGAAGGATTAATGATGTGTATGGCGGCGGTGTCGCAAAAGAAAACACAGTGCGTTTTTGGTTCCAACGTTTTCGTTCTGGAAATTTCGACCTGCAGAACAAGCCCCGTGGACGGCCGGAGACTAAAGTTGCTAATGAAGAATTGAAAGCTATTGTGGAAGCAGATCCATCGCAAACCACATCCGAGTTAGCTGCAGGCTGCGGTGTTAGTGATAAAACTGTTTTAATCCACTTGAAGCAAATTGGAAAGGTGAAAAAGCTTGAAAGGTGGGTACCTCATGAATTGAGTGCAGCAAACCGACAAACGCGCGTCAACTGCTGCGTTACATTACAAATGTATGAATAAATAGCTGTATAAATTTGAAATTGGAATCCCTTACCAAAGAAGAGATATTTGAGATCAAAGTGGCCAGTACGACAAAACGCCAATTTCATATGTAAGGACCATATATTTAAAGGGTTTCAAAGCGTTTCGCCTTGAAGCCCTGGTGCAAATTTGTGGTACAGCGAAGTTTAGAAGAGATAGCAGTTCAGGGGCGTCAAGTAATCCCTTAATAAGTTTATACAAAAACGTTGAATCGAGCAACAGTCTGCGGTCAGCTAAGGACTCCATTTCAAAATGTCTGAGTCTTGCTTTGTAACTCTTAATAGTCTGAGCATGATTGCAAGAGTAAGTGAGGTGCCACACAAGTAGTTCCTTGGACACTGGACGCACACGCTGCCATCAGCGCCAAAATGACGGAAATCAAATGGATTTATTCTCATTCTGACACTTGTATAATTCAAGTCAGCGTAGCTCACTAAAAAAACGTTACATCTGACGGTGAAGATGTACAAAACAAATTCAAGTTAATTACTTGCTTAAAAGGCAACCGTGGGAGTTACTTAAGGACTTTGGACACACAACTATAAATATCTGAAATTGAAATATCACTAGATTCTATAGTAACATCAGAATGGGTAGAGATATGACGACGAGATACACATTTTTCTGCACATTATTTCTATTTCATCGGAAACTAAGCAAAACATCATAACATTTTCCTCCCAAGCTAAAAGATAAGGGTTTTCTCAGCATGACTTTACCAAAGAATATAGAATTTCGTTTAAGTGTATTATTTACGGTGCCTGTGTTTGTACTCGTAACCATAAAATGATTACGAGGAATGACATTCGTAAACTCTGCTAGTATAAGAGCGATTTAAATACTGAGGGCATTTACAGCTGATGAAGAAAATAGTCACAGTGGACGCGATTGGGATAGTGTTAGCGAAATACGAGTAGATAAGGTTTAATGATACTCTAGATCTAATGATTATATTATAATCGCTCACTGACTTATCATTATCAATAGCAGATTCAACACTGTAAATATGCCAGAAGGTCGTCGAGGCACCTTGGACTTACGCGGATTGCAGAGCGAAAATCAAACCAACTCAATTTAGCCTAATTCGCATAACATCATACTAAACTTCTGTGCATAGTTTGTAGGCTACACAAACTAAAGTAAACTTAGCTTACAGCTCCAACTCGTAATATGATGGCTATGTTGATATGGCTGGGTTGAACTAAAGTAAACTTAGCTTAGAGCTCCAACTCGTAATATGATGGCTATGTTGATATGGCTGGGTTGAACTATATGTATAAACCTAGCGTGACTTCAGCAAAACATGTCGCCTCCACAAAACAAATAAGAATAAGCTATTTGCGACAACTTTGATGTTTCCCAGCCAGTTGTTCCCAAGACCATCACCCCTAGTGTTCCATAGACGTTTCGTAGGTCTGTGTGTGGGCGTGCGAATGTGTGCCGGTGTCCAGGATGTCTCCAATCCTATCACCGCGCCGAGCCGCTACTGTGTCGCGCCGTGGAAAACGGAATACCATTCATTAGTTTTCTCTGAAAGGAACCCCTTGCATAGGAAGTACACCTAGACCGGTTGCGACTGGAATCTAAATATACGAGTACCAGAAACAATTTGTCAGTCTTCGTCTTTGATAGTGTAATGAAGGGAAGTCGGACTATTAGTGGACTTTATGAGGCCAAAGGTATAGCATGTAAATCTGTCTTACATATTACGTAAGATAATATTATCATCCCATGCTACAGTAGACATGCTACAATTTTCGGCTAATGTATACGACAAGATAGGGGTCAAATGCCTATCGTACCTATGTGTGATGTCATCATATGAACACTGAAGAAAAAACTAATGATAATTTATGATGAAGTTCACCGAATGTGATAGAAATTACAATTGGACCTTACCAACGATCAGGTATGCGTATAAACTTACTTCGTTAGTCGTATAAAATAAATGTGTATGAACAAATACGCAATGCATGGATTTTTATTTGTAGTTTCTTTAAACTTTGGCAATAAATTGGATCGGAACCTCCCGTAGCAGGTCACAAAACATTAACCACACAAAAACTTGCGCATTCCCAACTTCCGATATACGTCCAAATATTCCAATACAAATCCAATACAGTAATAAGATATCCGCTACTGTACGGACCCTCGTAGAGTAGGTAAATATTTGTGGACTTTCGTCTGACTCACCCTAGGTTATCGAACTCCGAAAAAAAGCTATATAAGGTAAGGTTACACCCTTATTCGCGCGGTCGCACACCCTCGCTGAAGCGGGGGGGTTACTCGATAGATAGAAAAGCGGTTGTTCAATTAACTACGGGACATTAGACGGACGGCACGTTTCGGATTTTGTTGAATTCGAGAGGAATAGTGAGACGACGCACTACACGTCTGGTAAAACACGTTAGGTTTCGTATGAAGACATTGGATACGTCCTGATTTACTTATCAATCCATTTAAAAACGCGAATATAAAAATAACACTTTAAGCACTCAATAAAAATCAACATTAAAGAATTTAATTTTTTAAATAAGATTTCACCATCTGACCCTTAGCGTCCCCAATAATGACAAAAAAGTCACACAAACTCAAAACAAATCGTGTATTTACTAGGATATAATAGGAACACCGAGAGATATACTGTTAATACTAATTACGTTGTTCGAAATACATCTCTCTACTTTCCATCGGTATTGATAACGCGATCTTATTGCCTAGACGATAACACGAAGCAAGACGTCATAGTTTTGTTGAAAACAGGATGCTGTGTGTTAAAAAATGTGTAGTCCGTTATATACGGTATCATCCGTGTTTCCTCGGCAGTGCAGTGCGTGATTTTTAGAAGGATTAGCAGACGAGAAGTGAAGACGTGACGAGAACCGACGATGAGCACGCCCCTGATGCCTTCTGATTGTTGATTACACTTGGAAGATACCCTACCAGGGATTATTAGAGGATCTTCGCGAATTAATTTATGATAATACTAGGATTGATAATTGTTTATATTTCATGCTGTCTATATGAATACATTTTAAGAATTATCATAATATGATAACGAGTAATAATCCTTATTCATCAGTTTTCAGCTTTACGTTAGATTTCATTTTAAAATCATACTTGGTATGGAACTTTTAAGACGTCGAGGATTGAGGTTCATTTCTCACAAAGATGGTAAGAGGGGTGTCGTTAGATTTTAGCCATTTGCCAATTTTAATATTATCGAAGTGAGCCAAGCCGTGGTACTCAACAAAAAATAACAGTTTGGAATATGAACAAAACCGGTCGAGAGATATAAGATAAGATCGCTAGTAAAAGTGCTTGTGAAGTTGGATATTATGGTGTATAACACAATTTCATTTCAATTTTCTAAAATAACAAAACGAATGCTTCTTATGACGAAACCTACGTATCTATCATCAATGCGTGTTCGGCAATTTTTACAGAATCCGCGGGTGGAATCTATTCAGCGCTACAACGGCGGAGGATTGCGTAGGAATATCGACACGACCTAGTTATGATCCAGGTCATCCAGGCTAGCTCATGACCCCACGCGCTCCTGCCGTCCGCACCGACCCGCCGGGATCCTAGCTATATGATTGCCACGAAAAAAATGAACTGTAGTCTCATCCTGACTTAGTTACGAGTACAATTATGTGGAAAGAAATTAGAGGTACAGTGATACAGGCATACCTCATATACATATTTAATGGTTAGGCGTGTACTAAGCCGAAAGAGGTTCACTATACTCATCCCGAGGAACGACTTTTAATTTAAGTTGTGAATGTTACATAGCATCCGACACAGGAGACATGCTAGTGGGAAGCTAGGTCTGTAGCATGTAATTTGTTTTTCGCGCTAGGTAAGCAAATATCGGTCAACAGTTCGCAGCACTAATGCTTATTTATTACTACATGTGTGATACTAGTGACGCAGCTATTAAACAACATGTGCGGGCGTAGAAATCTTACATCATACATATTTATGAGATCGCCATATCACCCTAAAGTTTTGGAGTAACAGCAGTTTCCGAAGACGATATCTCTACAAGACAAGACACCCTTCTTATATTTGCCCTTTGCTATAATAAAATAAATTTTTCAATGAGTTTCCTTTTTGACCGTGTTCAAAAGGAAACGAATGTACTTAATTTCACTGTTTTTTTGTGTTTCGTTTACGCGATTACCCCGCCAATATTTAATTTAGAAGATTCTTATATTGTTTGTTATACATCATACAGAGGTATGGCATTTACACTCTTTTAAAATATCAACAAAAGCAATAGACTATATACAGATAATGATATTATGGTCATTGGATCCGTGCAGTTTGGACGAGATATTTTCGTCAGAAATATATAATACATATAGGTAAAAAAGAAAAACTTATATAATGCGACAATAGAACATTAGTGCATATATATATATATATATTTCATTTTTCATCAAATTGAATTCCGTTATCGTTCTTTTAAGTTTACAAAAAATATTCAAGAATAGTTACACGATCAGAGAGAAATAGAAATCTCATAATGAACAGTGTTATTTTAAAATCACGCATCAGTTTCTCGGAGATTTGAAGATAAACAGAAAGCTGCAAACAGCTTTGCCGTCACTGCGTGATGTCATCGCCTCAATCATGCTCCAAACTTGGCGAACAAACAAACATACGAAAGCATACACTATATACAGCGTGACTGGTGTAGCTCACACGCAAACGTAGTTAACGAGACAAATCCATAAGCAAAAAAAAAACAAAAAAATAAATAAATATTTGTCTCGACCCGAATCAAATATTTGTCTCGACCCGAATCAAACTCAGCAAATTGCTGAATGCAACAACTAGCGCTGGTCTTCCGCTGGGACTTGAAGACTTTCACCTATTATTTTTTTTATCCTGCACCGCTAAGCATTTGACCAAAAGTCAGCGATACTGAAGCCCTACATGGAGCATGCCACGTCTGGAATACACTGCTGAAACTTTGCTACCTAGGTTAAGGCAAGGTTTAAGAAGTCCGCTACATAGAGTCGTAGTTTCTACGCACGAGGATCATGTTGCCATAACTATAGTGCGTCTATAATTATTTAAAACAATAGTTAAATACTACCTGTATAAATGTTGCGAGTATTTAACTATTCACCCTGTATGAACTGCAGCTGCATCCATACAATAGTATGTATAACAGTTATTGCGTGTTCGCGTGACGTCATCTTATCTACCTGGATTACAGAATGGATATTATTCCTGGGCCGTTAACGTGGCTCCTTTGGCGTAAATTTTCAAGCTGTCCACTCATGCACCTTATCGTAGTGCAATACGTTTCAAATTTGCAGAGCACAGAGAGATGCGCGTGAACAGAGTCGTGCTATACCCTGTTTGAATGGGGTGGCTATCCTTGAATGGGGTGTGGTCCTAGAAAGTAATCGCTTTTTCGGGACAAGGGTAATAGATGTGGTTTTCGATCTGCATTGTCATGCAACAGGATCGGTGTTTACCGCTATAAAATTCGGATTGATCGTGAAAACGGAAACAGTATTATTCTGCCCGATGCAAACCGAAATGAATAAGTTTGATCCCTCATGGGATTTATTCGTAAATGACTTGTGTCAGAAATAGCTTCATACTTTAGCGTGGATAAGATGCCTATAAAAGCTAATGCACGTCTGCACAAGAGTAAAGTAAAGTAAAGTAAAGTAAAGTAATATTTATTGACCTTTAAATAACGTTCGTTACAGGCAAGTCTTATTACATTTGAATGAATAATTACTTAAACAATTTAACTTACAAATCTCATTTATATACGATTACTTAATATTAGTTGTTAGTTTAATAGTTCTCATGACAAATATTTACATTAAAATTGCTTTGTTTAGTTATTATTAATATTTTATAATGGTTGTTTGTTACACAAGAACGATGATTCTACAAGCTGCATTGACATATATTCGCTGAGTTTATAAAAAGGATTGCTTTCAAAAAAATACTTCAATTTTTGTTTGAATGTAATAAAATTGAGATCCATTACACTATTAGGTAATTTATTATACATCAGTATTTTAGTATAAAGCCCCTGCTTCTTACATTTAGCTAATCTATTTATTGGTAGGATTCGCCCTTTTTTATTATTGCGTGAAATTCTTTTTTCCGGTATTTCCCTATCCTCGTGTACTTCTAATAAACAACTATAAATATAAAGTGATATAACTGTCATTATTTTATCTTTTTTAAAGTGTTTTCTCGCAGGACTACGTTTTTTCAAACCGTTAATTGTTCTTATAGACTGTTTTTGACATTTTAAGACTTTTATGATATCTTTAGCATTTCCCCAAACAGTAATAGCGTATCTTATAATAGAATGCACGTAGGCATAATAGACAGAGATGAGCGACTTTTTATCTAGTAATGGCTTAAGTTTAAATAAAGCATAATTACCACTTGCCATTTTCTTGCAAATTTTATCGATGTGCGCATTATGGCTAATTGTATTATCTATTGTATAACCTAGAAATACATTTGTTTTACTAATGGAATTCCCGAATTAATAATTTTCCAAGATGTGATCCTGTGACGATTTTACGATCAGGCTACTGGTAAAATTTGAGCGGTTTCGATCCTCTATTCAGGCACCTCTTTATTCCTTACTAGCTGACCAATCGAACTCCGTACCGCCTAACACTTATTTATGTTCCTCACCTTTTAAACCAAAACGAGGAAAAACATCGCGAGGGAACCTCATTGTTGCAGCAGTCTTTTGAAGATATAAGTGATGTTTGAACCCGCTATCTGGTCACCTGGACTATGTTCTTAACCTCCTTCGCAGGGGGAACCCGTACCAAGTAGTGTGACGCTATGAGCTACTACGATTCAAAGCGTTTAAGACTTAACTTGCTTGCTTAATTACTCGTCTAAAATCCTTTACATTTACTAATAATCACAACAGGAACATAACATTCCTGGATGTATAGCCACAGAATACAGTGACAGTTAGTTGGTGACAGTGAACTGTTGACCGCGTTGTTGCGACCAATTTACGCACGGCACATGACACTAAGTGACATCATCGTCCTCGAAATATCATTCAATAATACGCGAGCGCACCTACTGGTGTGCTTATGTCATATACGACTAAGAAGAAACACGTTTTTGAACGTTTAGGCGTAAGGCTAAACTTTTTGAGTTGACATTCAACTGTGCAAGTATAACACCTTTTCAGAAACCCGTTGAACGTACGATACGTTTTGATTATTTTTGTATGTGTGCAAATCAAGAAAGCGAATGTAAGGATGATGGGCTAATTGGCAGGCTACTTATTGGGTGTGTTGCCCGGCAATATGTAGATTCAAATCCTGCTTGTCTTGATATTCTACTTCGCTTTGTTATATTATACAAATGTATAGATATCACCCGCGGCGTGGCACGCGATATAAAATGAAAATGAAGAAGTTTCAAACTCTGAACCCGTATTTGAACCCTCTAGGGGTTGAATTGCCAAAAAACCTAAACCGAATACAAACTCCGAATGTCATGTCACCAGGTTTACTTTAGTAGCAGTTTAGGCTCTGCGTTGATTCGTAGCTGATATCAGTCAGCCGGGACTTAGCTACTCTTTACACAAATAGATTATATGTTTTATTTGAAAACGCTTCACTGAAATTTATTCGTAAATAGATTTATACCGATTAATTAACAGGTAAGGTAATATGTAAAGTTCACCAAAATTATTCGGTCCATCCGTTCGTAGTGTTATAAATCGCGTAGGCGTAGTTTCTTGGCGTCCGGTTTTAGGCCCCCCAATGGTATCAACATGTTAAGAAAATCCTTTATTTATAGAAATCTTTGATATGTAAAAAAGTCTTCATTGCGCTCTCTCGTTGCCTCGGGCGTACTACATCTCGATACTTACCTCATCAGTCGTTCATCAATCCCTTTCCCGGAGCAGCTAAACGCCTTCACAGCATGTAAGTGATCTCTACAATCCGGTCAGGGCCCCGCGAGCGCTGGCCAGTAAACCTACGTGCACACCTGCGCGATGACAAAACGCGGTAGACAAATTTAAGCGGAAGGGTTTTTTTACGCGCAAACGGATTCTCCGCGAGAGATTTCACGATAACGGCCGTGATCATTTGCAAACATTTAACATTTACAAGAAATCTTATTCTGTTTTTAAATGTAAAAGCTTCTACAAATATTTTTATGAATTTTACGCATGACACGAAATGTAAAGAATATGTAACGTGAGATGATTAGGACGTACATGACCTACGTAATAAAACTTCAGCGATTCTGTTCTAGTGTCAAACATTGCACGGCTGTAGTGACCGGAAAAGGTAGTTTTTTAAATCTATATTAAAGTTTATCTATAAAGTTGTAACGCTAAAATTAATTTAAAGGTCGCTAAAACAATAAAAAGAAAAGCGTTGAGAGCAAAAACTAAAATTTGCATTTCGGTAACGCAGGCATGCAAGGTCATTCCGCTTTATAGGAACTCCCGTACCTCTTCGGGTCTGGCATTCTTATCTGACGCTTAGGTCTGTCCATAGATTCAGTTCCTTCGCACTCATATCGTCGTACTAGGTCACATAACAAACAACTGGAATTCCTTCACACAATATTTGCTAAGCGTGCCCATCTTCAAGTGACAAGAGCAATGTCAAATGTACATTACAATATTATCAACTGTAACAATACCGGTTTAAGGGTCAATATCCCGTGAAAGTAGTCACGACTACGCGAGTGAACATGCATTTCCCATTGCGGTGATAATTAACTAAGAGTGACAGTTATGTTTGGGCTGACCGGAGCTACGTAGTTTCCTAATAAAAGCTGCGTTATATTGTAACTGATGGTTCCATGACAGTCTTTATTGTGAACTTGGGGGATAGTTGAATCTCATTCAACTATTTGTGGATTTGTTTAAATCAGACGTCAAAATTTATGCGTTGGCCAGTTCGATAACGTTTAATTTCTAGTCAGCCATAAGGCGAAAGACTAAGGCTTTTACGACTATGATCCTAAGACAAACATTTGAGATATACAACAATTTTATGAGTCACCGTTAATCGGACAAAACACCAATACTAAACGCAACAAGAGCTATACTTCCTTTTTCTCTTATAAATCCCATAAAATCAATAGCAATCACTGCGTATCTCAGCTCACGTATTTTTTTTACTCAGCAACAATTTAACCGCAAAAAAATGCCGAATGTAAAAGCAACACAATGATTTTGTTATTTGGGCCAGGTTTTTTATATCTCTGCTTTGAAGCGAGCTGCCTGAGGCTACCGGCTTTGTCGTGTCATTCTGGTTGATTCGCTTCCGTAGGCAAAGGGATCGGGGACCGATAGATATACAGTGTAGGTACAAATAATAACACATCTGATTTATTTTTTGTTGCACGATGTTGGATTATTCATCGCACTTAACAAATATATTCTCCAATAGTTATTTGTTTTGGCCCTAGATTTTCGTTAATATGTTTAACCGATTTCAGTCTCCTAGTTTTCCATTAGGATTTCCTTTGTTTTTGGAATGCCATATAACATACACCTGCACAAAACCTATCGCATAACCGAATTAGATATTCAGACATCATTTAAATACCTTTTGCGTTCAAGAACCAAACTTTGCCAACACTGGCTCGAATGCCCACTATTTAATCTTTATGATGAAATGAAGTACTGCCAGACATGAAGCAAGACGTTTCGCTGGCTCCATCCAGTAACTTTAGTGAGGTCCTATGCCACTAAAAGCATTTATGCGCTATTACTAAAATACTCAATAGTACTACTAAACGACTTATACTTCAGTCAGCGTAGCCGCTGTCGTATATTTTATTACGACTTTAATTTAATGCTGAGGTAACATAATGACGACATAACAAGGTAAGAACGACATCGAAATCTCACACACGCGTCTTCGACGTGCCTTTATTTTTTGCGGAAACTGTACTATTTCAATCCACGTTGGTTGTTCGAATATAGTCAGCTTTACGTCACAAAGTTATAAACATACGAGAACGCGAAGTTATCACGAGCAAGACTTAGGTACGCGTGTTTTTATCGACAACTATGGTTGATTTCCAGAAAATGTGGGTATAAAGACAATCTATATAGGTATTTTTAAATTGCCAGTAAATCATTTTCTACTAGGCAAGCGTTTTCATCCTAGGTCCCATCGTCGCTTTACATCGCGCGAGTTGATGACAAACGCGAGCCTATTTATTAAAGTGGTTAAAAGTGACTTCAAAAAACCCGACTTCAAAAACTTTAGACCCTTATCTTATCTTAACAAGTGAAATCGCAGGATGCAGCTAGTATAGCCTATGAGCACGTGCAGGTAAATACGAATATATTGACACCACTCACATAAAAATACGACTACCGTTTAGGCTCTAGGGCGTGCTAAAGAAATTTACATACATACATACACTCGAAAAAGACGACCATTTTTATTTCGCAATCGGGTAATAAATAGTTTCACTTGAGTTACCATAATAAATGTATCGGAGACATACGGTATGTTACTATATTAACAAGTTGGTTGGAATTGTGGTCAAACGTTGTGTATTCAAATATTTTTTACGTGCAGACTATTCCTCTTTTATAGGGGAGACATAAAGTTATTACAATTATGACGTAGTGAGATTTTAGGTTGATGCAATCATAATTAGCCGTTTCTGCTTTAGTATGAGAGACAAATTTATGAAGTAAATTGTAAAGAGATAAATGAAAATACCACATAATAGAGAGACGGCTGCCGTCTAAAACATTTCGTACGCATGATTATGTAAATTTTCACTATCTATCTCGCGGTAAGTTGTTTTTTTTTCCTGACGACGCGACAAATGAACGCGAATGACACAACTGTAGCCATTATAATTACGACCATTATACACAATCAGTTGCGACACGCGGAAAACAATACATAAAAATTAGACCAGTGCCAAACAATAGCTTACTACGTACCTAATACATCTCTATCACTTTTACTACGGTTGCAGTACGTTATTAATTAATATGTTCGCAAAATTGAAGGCGCTGAGTGTCACTTCACGACCCAGGTTATCCTAGTGTGAGGGTTATCCTAGTGTGAGGCGCAGAGGGCTTACTACTTACTAGTACAATGTTTACCTAAATTGTATCCTATAATAAGCACCTAGACATAAGTTTTATTATACTTAAAGCGTCTTACTCAAATAAACGTTATTATTATTATTATTTTTAATAGTACTTGTTGACATGAGTGTAGTTATATATTATGTAGACCAAATATTATTAATTGCTTAGTAAATAGCGTAGTAGCAAATTCCTCATTTTGAAAATAATACTCCCGAAACTACAAAAATCTAAAAGTCATGTTTTTCCCATCGACCAAACTCAACCTCGAGCATGACGCAATTCAGTGTTAAATACCTCATAGATATTTTCAATTATGAATTTCAAGTGCAAGTTTCTTAGAACTCATTCCTAGTGCAAACCATGATGTCTCTGATGTCCATTGACCCACTTTACAAGTCTTTATTCATAGTTGTTGAGCTTTATGCGAATACAATATGGTGATATTACTTCTTCAGTATACTGCTAAGCTATTATCGGCTCTAGGTTTTGAAGGATACGATCTAGATTTCAAGTTCTTTTGTGTTCTGGCGTCCGGACTACTGGCGTCTTTAGAAGAAGGAATCAATTCCAAAGCAATATTTTATAAGAGTGTATTAATTTCTAGCAAAATCTACGATATCACGATATCCTTTGACCCATTTCACAAGTCTTTTATGTGACAACAATACGGCGATATTACTGCTTCAGAATAGGAACTGCTGAGTTATTATCAGGCCTAAAATTTTAAGGATAAGATCTAGATTTCAAGTTTTCTTGTTCTCTGGCGCCGGTCTGCTGGCGACTTTAGAGGAAGGAATTAATTCGTGGAAACTCGTATCGTATTCACTTATTACTGCAGTTAATACATGATTCCAACTGAATTGTTATTATTATTAATTAATGATGTTTTATAAAAGACCTACAAAGTTAAAAAGCGTTTATACGTTAACCCACATAATGGTTTATGAAATTAAGTTGTTTATGTATTGAGATCACTTGGCAAACTCCGTGCCAGAAATGAATATTTAATATAGCTTTTACAATTCTCTTAGACAGGAGACATTAGCTTTAGTGCTTTATGACATATTCTGAATTGAATCCGCTTATGGTCGATTTTTTTTCCTTTATTATAGTTCAGTTTATACTGAAGTATTATCATGTGCCTATGTTTTATATTATACTTTCTTATTTACTTTTTATACTTGTCTTCACAACTCCAAAAAAAATACAGTACTAAGCATTTTTTAGACTCTTTTAACTTGCTTAAAAATTATCTTGATGTAAAAGCGACCGACGACGATGTAGTGATTGTATTTTCGTGCATGTGCACTCTTGATTGACGAATCGTCGGTTGCGTTTCGACGAAATCCCTGCCAGCTCCCTACCAGCTAAATTCGAACACTTATCTCTTGAATTCGAAGTATATCTTTTTATGAACCAAGCGACGTGAAAATCCAGTTTTTACTGGGAATTATGGTTCAAGTTGTACCTCAGCGCCTAACTCCTCGGAGAAGTATGCTAGGGTTTGTTACTCACATTGCACGTTGATGTAGACATCCTTGTAGACATATCCGATGGAGCTGGTGGCGTTGCAGCCGTAGTTGCCGGTGTCCTTCTTCACCAGATCCGTTATGATGATCTTGTTGGCTGTCACCTGCGGATGTGACATGGTATTTTTAATTCAGAGCTTTTGTCAAAAATTATGTAAATAACAAAAAGTCCTTATACCGCAAATGGTTCCTTAGGAATCGGTTGAGACTTATACAACTTAGTTGCCCAGACAACCAGAAGCGATAGTTATAAACGATATTTCTAATTCCGAAGGTTAAGCATTACAATATAAGTGCCATCCGAAACCACCGATTTGGATAGCGTGATGAAGAGAGACCTCGAAGCCGTGAGGCTCTATTGGTCGATACGTACTTGCATACATTTGCAAACACAAATATTTTATACTTAAAGTTTAAATAACGCGCAGTAGGGCGAAAACCAGAGTCCGGCACAGCCTTCCCAGCATGTCCATAAAGGATTTCATACAACACCTAGCTATATCTCTTACCTGTCTCCGTGGGTTAGGGTCGGCTTGCTCGATAGGTTTTCCGTTGTGTATCCAGGTGATCTTCGGCTCGGGAGTGCCGCTGGCCTCGCAGCTGATCTCCGCAGTCTCTCCCTCGGCCTTGTTCTGGATCTCGGGCTCCACGGTAAAGAATGGTGCGGCTGGGAGACAAACGTTTATGGTTCAATGGGGAATTTATAAGGCCTTAGTATAAGAATATATTTAGATTTTGGTCACTGGTTTTGCTTGACGCTTTAGAGAGTAACTAGGTTTACGCAGTTATTCTTTAACGATACGTACGTACTGCTCAATCAGCGTGCCTATATCAAACAAAGTTTTACTAATTATTTGTGTAATATTCGTAAAGCTCTAGTAATCTGTGTATTATTTTTTGTTTAAATCTAATGTTTAATAGTTACTTGATAAGTGTAGTGCAACCTTCGAATGAAAGTCATGATTTTGAATGCCATCACGATTATATAAGTTGATAGGTACTACATCTGTGTAAGATTTGCTCTATTCGTGATATACCCTAGCAATATTTTATCATTTTTCTAAAGTCTCATACAACTCAACAAGTGCAATGCAAGTGTTTGAATGCAACAACATCCATCAACAAACTTTTCTCATTACTTCCAGTTTCCGTACGAACGTAGAACACTGAAAACATGGGCGTGAGTTTACGACACCCATAAAAGGTTCCAGCGCGTCCCCGTCGGACTTATACAACGCTCCAGGGTACATTGGCCAAAGAGCAGAGATTCTTAAACTTGTTCAGACTGCTTGTGTACGCTTGTTTGTTTTGGTAAGTTTTGGTCGGGTTCCCAGTTGTACGTTCTTGGTCTATTATCAATTCAGAAGCTAAAAAACTGTAATAAATATGGAAAAAGCATTGAGACGAATTATTGCTGTTGTGACGGTTTTCGTCCGAGATTGCTTGTGTCCGAGATAAGCTGTTGATTTTTTATCTCGTGTTTATTACAAAACTTATGAAAATTTATTATATTGTTTTGAAGTAATGTAAATCTAGGTTGGCTCTTATCAACAATCAGACCAAACAAATAAAAAAATTTGGGAATATACGTCAAATAAAGAAGTAACGATTACGTGGTTTAGTTTTACCCGAATAGTAGAATAAGGCTGGTCGTTAGTGTGGCAAAATAAATTGGGAGGTACGCAAAAGTTTGATTGTCATTGGACTTCTGTAGCGACCGAGTTACGAAGCTATATTTGCGTGACACAGCGTTGCATTGCGTCACGCGTCGTGCGGACATGCCATTACATGTAAAAAGAACTCTGAAGGGCTTGTTTTCAGCTTTAAGATGAGTAATACTGAATTTACAAATGTACTGTCCGACTGTTGGGAACCCCATCATGAGTATTTGGCTAGAATCTACTAGTTACGACTGTTAGGTTCCAAATATGAGAAATACCGTTGTAACCCACGATCTTGCGCTTATTTAGTATCGTTATGAAACTTTGAAGAGAATAGATGAGTGAACTTCATAGCGGCTTTACGTTTCGAAAGCTAAAATAATGACATTTCGATCTGTGGCCAACTTTAATGAAAAATCATGTTAGGCCCTGCATTCTAGTTGTGCTAGGTACAAAAATATATATTTTAACCAAATATTTCTCCTTAATTCCAAATTGCTAGTATAACGAATCCATATAGTTTCGCTCTGTCTGTCCTCCTCTCTAACTTTTCCATAATATAAATCTGGATATGCAAACTATAAGATAAACCAACTCAAAACTTTCAAAACTGATATGTCAAATAGTCTGTAAAATCTACTTATGATTCTTTGGGACCCATGGGTGACGCGCACTTCACAAATTTATTTCAAATTAAAGTATGCATAAAATTTAAACTTTTTCCCGTGCTAATATTTTGGGATGGGTTCAGTTGACATAAGAACTATAAATAATATCTTGCTTAAAAACAATAATGCGACCAGGAAGCGTAAATAATCTTCCGCATGAAACTATCCGAAAATAGCAACGGGAAGCGATTGGCGCAATAGGAGGTTTCGTGCCGATGATTTCAAACAACGGCTATGTTTGGAAATACCTAACATCCCGGGTGTTCCCGATCCGATGAATCATGGAGCTTATTTCGGTAATCTCCGCTCTGAAGAGGTGCTGATTTGTGCCGATAGCTGACGCGTTATGATAATATTTTGATTGGATTCGATCGATCTGCTTTATAGAGCTTATGGGACTTGCATACTAGGACAATAACAACTTACTCGTGTACTGTGCTGTGCTAGCACTTTATCTTTATCGTCCGTCGAGCAGCAGCAAGAAAGGTCTATGACATTAAATCTGTCACGGGACCAACCTGGATAATGTTGCCACTTTACATAGGCAAATGAAATGAGAGAGGCCTTTACCCAACAATGGGATAAGGTAGGCTGCGGATCAAAAGTTACGGATGACAGACGATGTATATGGCCATAAGCCTGCCTCTATATAATGTGACACCTTTAAATCTCCTTCTAATCTAATTGCTATCAGATCTTTTATCCTTTCTGAAGGTCAATTTTCTCTGACAATGCCTTCAAGTGTATTCTAGACTAGAGTAAATCTGGGACACCTACACAATTTATAAAGCTACCGGTTATTCCAATAACAGTTCTACAGAGATACGAGTGACATTCTAACTTATAAGCTAAATAACACGGCTTTGTTCCTACTAGATTTATAAATGAAAGCCTTTGGCTTGTATGCCAATCCAGCTGTAGACCCGCTGTTCGCCTTTTTTTATTGGTTTCACAATGAAAGTTGTTGGTCAACATCAGTACGTTATTACATAATAATAATAATATGGGACGACATCCACACAAAGGTGTTCAGGTCCCAAACTAGGCAAAGCCTGTACTATGGTAACCTGATGACTGATATACATGCTTAGAAATACATATACTTATACATACTTATATATATAATAAACATCCAGACACAGAAATGAAAAGGACAGTTCTTACATGAAAGGGGACTTCAGGTAAGTACGACCCTCCATGCTAGATCCTAATGATACTGCATCGGCCCAAATAATGCACTACCATATGACTATTCCAAAGCCGAGTGTTGGCTCCCATCACGTATCTCATAGGAAGTGTAAAATGTAATGACGACTAATGTGTACTATGAAAGCGAAGGTTACGACTTCCTCGCCGCGAAAGGACCTCCTAAATGTAAAGAATTTGAATAATTACAGTTACCAGTCCTCATTTTACTGCTGCTTTATTGTCATAAGGGATCTTTGTTTTATGATGTTATAAAATGTTGATTCGGAAAATATTGAGGGTTATCTTGAAATTAGAAGGTGAATCATGTAAACCGAAAAAGGATTAGTGTTAGAAAGAATAATAATTTACCAATAGTAAAGCTTCACCAATACCAATAATAGTACTTCAAGTATTGAAAAAAAAAAAAATTCTGTCAGTACGAAATTACGAATGTTGCCTGAATTTTGTATTTGCATTTGAATTTGAATTGATGAAACTTGGTACATTTCAAAGAATTTTTTGATACTTGGGGATTTTTTGAGAGTGTAAATTTCGCCCAAAATAGGTAAATATAGTTTTGGTTAGTTGGAAGTTACAAAAAAAACTCGCGAAATCAAACATTCTACCGACATTGATTGATTGATTAATAATTCCATTGAGTGCAGTAGGCATCAAATTCTTAGCGCCTGTGCCCAAAAGCGTCCTCCCTTTATTTGGCACAATGAGACCTTTGTAAGTTAAGGGATACACGTCTGTTGAATATCTTTGAGGCTGTTTAGCGTAAGGTTTCAGATCATTGTTTAAACCATACCAGAAGCGTGGTTAATATATAGTTGGTAAGATAAAGGAGGCTTAGTAGAAGATACTCTACAAGACGCGCTACTAACTATCCCATATATAAGTGGTTTGAACGGACCGTAGCCGCGAGATTCTGTACGAGACGTGATACCGTCAGAGACACGATGACGTCATTATAATCATCTTGACGAAGTAAACCGAATGTGAACAAAACTATAGGAGGAATGTTCATACGATCAAGTACCATGTGTTAACCCATAAAATTGGCTATGGATAAAACAGAACGACTTCTGACTTTCAAATGAAGAATTAGAGGAAATTAGTCTGTTAAGAGAAAGTGTTATGCAGCCATTTATATAGAAATATTTTGGATCGGTTGGTTTATAGCTATGTGCCGATATGCCAAACTTCATTAAATTTATCTCCTTAATTGTAAAAGTTGGATAAGCGGATAGAGCGAGCTAAATATATAAGTATAAATTATAGCGCTAAAGAATCCTAGAAAGTTTAGTACTACGTAATGGATGGACGATGTACGACCCGTACACACTTCTTTCGCTTCTCCCGCATAATTTTTTTTTTACTGGCCTCCAAAAAAAGGAGGAGGAAATCGACGATATTTTTCATGTTTGTATCCTGATTTCTCGGAGACTACTGAAGTGGTTATTAAATTTTATCTAATACGATCCAGACTTTTGATTATTAAATCGAAATGACTGTAAATGTTGTATCAGCGCCTGCCGTCATGGAAGTCGTTAATTGCTTTTTTTAAAATAACTTGTTAGCGTACATACGAGTAGAGTCATGTGTTTTTCATGTTGGGACTACATCTCTCCACCTGCTACAATCCACACATAATGCTAGTATAAATAAATGTTACCTTCAATATTGAGCGTGATGGAGTATGACTGCGCGTCTCCTACGCCGTTGCTGACCTCGCAGGTGTAGGTGCCCTCGTCCTTGATCGTCGGGTGTTTGATGACCAGCGTCTTGCCGTAGTTGTCCTGCGTCACGTCCTGGGTCGACAGGATGCTCTGACCGTTCTTCTTCCACACCACTTGGGGTAAAGGCCTGGGGGTGCGGAGATTTTAGCGAATTAGGAACTATCAGGATGCCTTTTAAAAGAATTTAACAAGTAGTAACTAGTTCTGCAAATAGTTGACCTTGTGAGTTTGACATTTTAGTTCAAAATATAATAGGAAAGCAAAACTATTGTCAAACTCAGAGACGCTATGCTCGGTCGGTCAATTATTCAAAGCAACATTTCAGTATAGCCTTCCCTGGTTCGAGAACAAGGAGAATTACCGTGCAGCATGAAACAGAATTACTACTAAGGAGGTCACAATGCAGCTAGTCTTATCCATGCCATATTTGCTCTCAGTTAAAATATGGTCTAAAATATTTTCAAAATATTGCTTGAACAGTAGAATATCCTCGGATTACATTGACACCATGAAGTAGGCATTAATATAATTAAAAGCGTTAGCGAGGACACATCAATATACATATTTCATAGGTACATACTTAAGTGCTTCAAACAATATTAAAACTAAAGTATAAAGCATCTAAATTATAGCTCGTTCAAGCTACGAGTATTTATTTTCGAAGCAAACCGATGATACGAGTATCTAGGTACAAGAAAACTGGAAATGGATCTCTAGAATGGCAGCCAACTTTCCCTTTAGAAAAGTCTCTCCAACGTACTGCTGTAATGTAACACAAGGTGAGGAAATAGACGCGTACTTACAACTTAACTTCGTCAAATACTAGTAGCTTTACTGTAGCTGTTTTAGCGCGATGCAGTTCACGCACGGTGGTTTTCGCTGAGCGATCAGGCACCTTTTTGCAGAGGAATACGGTTCAAATTCTTCGCTTGAACGGGATCGCGCTAACGGAGCGACTGTAAATCATCTAGTAAAGCAATACTCACGTCCCGCCATAGATGCAGTAGAGCTCGACCCTCTTTCCCTTCAGGGCCTTCTCGACTTTTCTTGTGGTGTACTGACGTTCAGGCGCGTGCCGATTCAGCGTGGGCGAGATACCATTCTGCGTCACGTCCAAGTAAATCTTATTGCCAAACTTGTACTCGTTACGGAAGATAGAGTTCGCAGTACAGATGTAAGCGTAATCCTCGCTCGCGTCGAAACGAGTCACGTTCGAAAACCAGAGGTTCCCTTCGGGATCGAGCGTCATTCGAGAGTTGTTGATCGTCTTCAGTTGCCCCTGGTCGCCTTGCAACATCCAGTACACTTTAGGTTTGGGATGACCATCAGGTGGTTCGCAGGTCAGTTTGAAAGGCTTGCCCTCTTCAGCCGACTCGACTTTCTGACCGTCGGTCTCTTTGAACGAGTTAAGTTCGGCTTTTCGGACGAACACTGAGTTGGAAGCGGCCGTTCCCCACTCGTTGTCAGCGAAGCACTGATACTGGCCGAGATCTTCGTCTTTTGGCTGGCTGATGACGAGGGTACCTCGGCCGGATTGCTGAGATATACGGTTGTCGTAACTGGTGTACTCGAAAGGCTTGCCGTTCTTTATCCATCGGTATCTGTTGAAGAAATACAATTTTAACTAGGGTTTGTAACATAATCGCCTATAATACCTGAGGAGTCAAAAGGTCCCGCTGAAGAGTCTAATGTCTAAAAAGAAGTCTAGGTATGTTGATTATCAAAATCAAAATCCAACTTTTTTGCTTGTTGATAAACTAATAGAGCGATTTTTAGATATAGGTATGGCAGCTGTATCTATTGCCACAATTACTTCCGAAACGAAGAACCTTTTTTAAAAAACTAAGAGCATCATTTAAAGCATTAAGACTCGAAGCTCGTTCAAAATGATTGGAAGTTGGAAGCATGCCATTCGCCTACCATCACCTATTGTTTTACAGAAGACTTTTTAAAGCTAATAACATAAAAGTTTTCAGGTTATTCACCATTTCCTGGTATAGGTGTAGTCGACAGCAACAGGCGAGTTATTGATTTGATACAGTGTTGTATTGTAAACTGAAAAAACGGAACAAGAGCGCCATGGAATTGGATTTGAAACGGATGTTTGACCTAATGCCTCGAAGACAAATCGCTTCAACAGAATCAATGTTCGTTTTACGCTACTAGTAATGCTGAGCTATTTATTGGGTTGTATAAATAATTTTATCGCTCTCCGTAGATTTATTGAAGTAACCTACTCTAGAAAAACCTAGACGTCGTACACATAACTTCGATTCATACATTCATCCATCCCTTGCCAAGTAGGACAAGTACTTGGCCGCTAGTACTATTGTACAATGAACATTATGTAAAGCTATCAGGGATAATGATCTAAATAACTTGCTAGCCTCAGCAATTGATGTAGAAAAACAAGTTTGTAAGTTAAAAATGCGTTATTGCGTTTTATGCGCTTAAATTTCTAGACTACCTTGGTTTCGGTGCATTTATTAACTTTGAAGTTTAAAGGGCAAGGGTAGAACATATTTGGAAGTGCTATTTCCGTTTCGCTTGTGTTATTAGTAATGCCCTAAACTGATAATTATTGAATGAAACACCGCTCCTGTTTAACCAAACCATTTCAGAGTATTTTCTGTTACTGACCATATAGCGATCTACTTTGCAGATTTATATTATTATTGGCTATCATGATCGCTTTTACGACCTTTTATGCAGACTGCCTTGCGTTATAAAAAACCTAATGTGTTTATTTCTACGGCGATATTTTTACAACTATGACTATTTTACTGCAGAGCCACGAAGCTAATTATGAATGAATATAGTTTTATTGCACACCAAACAAAATATAAAAAGATACAGCTAGACAAATCTATACAATGGTAGTACATTGGGCAGCCTTGTCGCCTAAAGCAATTTCATTCAGGCAACCTTTGGACGGATAGAACTTATATAAAAAACGATTGGTGCAACCAAACGTACTAATAAAAAATTAAATAAGTAAGTAACTAATAAACCCATGAAACAAACTAACTAATAAGAAATAAGCTATAAGAATGTATACCTGTTAAATTAATAATGTTGTAAATATACCTAATAATATGTATAATAATGGATTTTATATTCACAGTTAAAGCGTCCATAACATATGAGTGCCCGTCACGGTAGAGAGAATTATCTCTCAGGTGGTGTACCGGTGAACGGACAAACGTGTTCAACGACCAAATTGCACAAAACCCACACAAGTAAGTACGTAGGTTAGGTATGCAAACTAACATGCAATCCGAGTGGATTGTAATACTTAAGTACGTAGGTTGAAGGTACTCGGTAAGAAAGGAACAGCGTGGCGACGAGGGGCGTATTGATTTCCCATCGGAATTTCAAGATTTCCAAGATCTCGTATTGAGGCATTTCATCGAGACTCAGACTAAGACGTAGGTATTTTGCAGATTAAGTGGTCATTTTAATGAGTCTGCATAGCTTTGTCGGATTAGAAACGCGAAGTTTTTTGTTATTTTGTACCAGAATAGCTTGTCCTATTACAATATACATTGTATAAATCTACTTTCAATTTTAGGTGTCAAAAACCTTATTTCCTTATTGATCTTGTAGCTTGATTGGAGTACATCGACCTTTGATCTCTTTACCTCGTCAAATTGCCAATTAACTTGCAAAATTGCCGATCGTAACTTTTCATGACTAAACCGAAGCATTTATACCAACCGAGCCTAATTGAATAGACAACTAACAATCATTTATCCATCGAAAATCTCTTATAATTCAAATTAGAATCGTAATGAGGAGCATTGCAGCTGTGAACATGCCTATTACTAAACATACCTATTTACATTACAGTTTAATAAAAACTATCTGGTGCATTAGCAAATAGCCCATGTATATTTTATACACATTAAACACGCATATGTGGCTTTTGCTGGCTGCTGTGGTACGATAACAATAAAAGTACTGACCCATAAATAGACTAGGGACCGTACCGAGCTACTGTCGTGAAATACAGCGTTACTCAGTTAGTTAGGTAATAAGTATTCAGTTAATAGTCATTGCTATATCTAGGGAAAAAACGGTCAGAGATTTGTAATGGTAACTGACCACAACGAAACCTAAATCAACTGAGAAAACATAACCTACATGATTGTTGTGATAAACAAATGTTCTAGATCAGATATCAGTATCGATAATACATACAAAAAAAAATAACCAGATATTTTAGTTCTGTTGATTGATAAATAAAATATTTGGGACTTACTGTACAGTCAACAAAGCCCTATCAGCAATAAAAAAAAAAAAATTGGTCCAAGCATTTCTGCGAAATCGGGGAACAAACGTGAAAGAATACCGACGAATTGACAACCCTCCTCCTTCTGAAATCGGTTAAAAATAAAAAAGGTATTTTCAACGCGAAACATAAAAGAATATGTGCAGCATTACAACTTTGCATCGTGCGCTCAGCGACAGACGTTTTTACATTGGTATTTGGCTCTACAAGTCATTTTATATGGTCTTCTACCGGAGCTTGTTTGCCATTGACCGACACATCAAAAAGCACGCAGCAGCAAAAGAAATGTCTTATCAATCTCGCTTATCAAACGTTACACACTGATTTAGTTTCAAAAATCACTTTATGTTAATAATAAACATTACATAAGTTGATAATGAGTTGTGAAAAAAATTGTGCTTCGACATTTAGTGGCGGCGGCCTTCATGTACCAATGTTCATCAATTATAGCAGAGTACATTCCCGACTAATACACCATTCATACAAAAAAAAACAAATTCAAAATCGGTCTATCTGTTTGGGAGCTACGGTGCCACAGAGAGACTCACACACAGACACGACAAAATTATAACATTCCGTCGTTTTAGCGGAGGGGGTTAAAAAGCGAATATATGAACGCTAAAGCTACGTTGCAGCGAAAAACACGAAAGCTGTCTAGACTAGACACGATCAGGCGAATCCTTACTAAAGCAGAAATTATTTCACAAGTCTGTAAACATAACGAAAAAATGTACATATTGAACCGTAGATATTATTTAGAAAACTAACGCGTGTTTGATTCATATTGTTTAAGAAGACGAGTTTTCACGCGTACTTGATTGTTGGAAAGGTCTAACTATATTTTCGTTCACATTCGGTGAACTTCATCAGGCATGAAATAAGTCGTTCGTGTCTTCAACGTCTCGCAATGATACTCTTCCTCGCAATGAGCTTTCCAACAATCAGGTACGCGGAAAACTCGTTTTCTTAAGCAATTATGAACCGTAAATGTTATAATATACTTAGGTAGAAAACGGGACAGTTCCTCGTCATTTGGACAAGGACGACTTGTATAATGTCGAACAGACAGATAAAGTGAAGGTAGCTTGTAGCTATTGTTTCTTCTTGTTAGAAAGAGTAGTAGATGTGGCAGATGGTGTTGGATGGTGGTGGGTGGCTGTTGAGTATTGCGAGGTAAGTTCCGATAAAGCGCAAGCCTATTGACTATATTAAATAATATAGTAAAGACAAACAGATGGCTGTCAGCCAAAGGTTGGAAACGAGAAGCTCAGGATCAGGCTGAGGGATGAGCTTGGGAGAGGCTTCCATTCAGAAATGGACAAGCACAAGCTGATAATGACAATGTCATCTATAAATCTACTATATAATGTAATATATATATATATCTGAATCTTAACGGGTGTATGTTTGTTACTGCTGCACGAAATAATTGCTGTACCGATTTGTTTAAAATTTGGTACAGAGATAGCTTAGACCCTGGACTAACACATTTACAGCTACTTTTTATCCTGTATTAACGCGAGTAACACTGCAGAGCACAGCTAGCTGATGATGATGATGATAATACTGAATCCTAAAACGCGTCATCAATCTTACACTTGTCTTTTTAATTCAATAGCTCATCAGATTCACCTATTGACTATATATCGTATATACACAGATATCATATGACTATTAGCCGTATTCATAGAATGACATAATAAGTCGCAACGGGCGCCCCTCTAAGATGACTCCATTGGAGTCGCAAGGTTGATTCACTCAATGAATTATTCATCATTTGTATGCTATTATCCACAATTTATTCAATAATCCACTTAAGTTCGTTTATTGGTCATTGAGAGGAAATAAATAGGGAAATCTATGTTTAGGTATTTTATTAGCTATACAATTAATTAGTGGTTTAAATATGACTGTAACATAACAGGATGTCACAGGATTTCTGTTAATTACGTGAGCAATTGTATTTGGTTAGATTTCGTTAGGTAATATATACTTATTTATAATTGAACTAGTAGCTCTCGCCCGCGGCGCTGCCCGCGACAAATATAAAGAAGTTTTTAACTTTGATCCTCATTTGACCCTTTTAAATTTTTTCTTAGTACATCCCTACACCCCACAACGAATACACTCTCCAAAATATTTGTGACAGGAAGCAGTTAGAATGTTAAAGTTTTAATATTCTCTGTTTCAAAAAAATTTCATTATATCCCATTCTATTCTAAATTTCATGTCTCTAGATTCAGCGGTTTGGGGCCTGCCGATATAACAAGAAATTAACTTCCCAGAATAACACGTTACGCGGAAGATTTCAAGAAAGTTATCCCTTTATAACTTTAGTACTATTATCATTAAAAAAAATCATGGTTTAAGCTAAATATATTAGTTTACTATAAATACGAGAACTTCATAAATAAGTTGTCTAAGCAAAATCTTGCATAATTAATTGCACGATTTCAATTGCAATTTCTATAGCCGCATTTAATATTTAATGCGTGCGAACGTCAACAAGGCAGCAAAGCACTGTAGGGGTGAAACCGTAGGGGATATTTCATCCATTCAACCCCTTGTAAGAAAATACTCTCACGTTACATGCTTGCCGAGTACATTACTACATACAGGGTGAAAATCATAATATATGTTTAGCAAAACACGCAGGTCCTTGACTTGGCTACATCCCATTTCCCCAACTTCCCATTTGACATAACGTTAATCATACTAGTACATATCAGTTGGTTGCGTTTGGCAAACCATTTTCAACTTCATACAATTAGTTTTGTCTCGTAAACTTTGATATCATTTACCACTTTTGTGCGTTACAGTCAGTAACAAAATTAACAAGGAGTGGTTCGTGTCATTTTGTTAAAACTTTTATAGAACCTAGAATACATAAAGAACTTAGAATATAAACTAAGAAAGCAAATAAAGTCGCTCAGACATATTGTTTTGCAATTTTCCTGTTTCCATCAGACAGTTGAATTTTAAGGAAACTTTTAAACGTAAGTCTTTATTTTTTGTTCGTTTGTCTCGTGTGTTGTTAAGATTATAATCTATAGTGTACTGTGAGTTGTGATAAATGTGATCTTTTCTTTTCTAACTTTTGATTGCTTGTGATAAAAATTGACTCAGTCACATTCAGGTTGTATAGTCTCAGAAATAAACATAGAAAGTACCTACTCTAATCCTTTAGCTTATAGCAGCATGCAAGTGCTAAATATAGAGTCCTATGGGGAGATCCCTCGGGGCAATCGTTATTTCCTTACGCGATGTGCTGGCGACTTAATTGGGTTAATGCTTATATATTTGTACAATTTAGTTTCTGCCTCAGAAAAAATATTCTACTACTATTTAGCTATTACTACAGGTTTGTCATAAGAAAAATAGAGTTTATTATTTTCACTATCTAACATTGAAAAAATCGAATTCTCCTCTTTAAATAAACAAGATTATCAGCTGTGGGCGTACTAAGCCGAAAGGAGGTCACTATAATCATCCCTAGATATAACTTTTACTATGGGACCAAATCGGAATTAGAAAAAAAATCGCCTGTTTCATACTTTTTGTCGACGTCCAAACTTTTTGTATGGAACAGCTATTTTCTTTTTCTTCTAATTCAGGCTTGGTCCCATAATGAAGGTGTTCGTAACTATAAGTATAGTGACCCTCTTTCGGCTTAGTTCACCCCTAACCGATAAGCCCTTAAAATAAGTTTTTTTTTTAGCTTTAGGTACTCAGAGTCAGAGTGGTTCTGTGAAAACTTTCGTCAATAACTACTTTACGTTGATTCGGTATCAAATTCCTGACATCGTTAACCTTGAAGACAAAGCATGCACCTATATTCGCGTATCTTTGTGGACCATACACGGACCGTTAAAATATTCTGCTGACTTCCTGTTACACACCTAAGACTCTGGTTTGGCTGCTGTCTATCGACTGCTTTGAAACCGGGCTGTCGTATATCATTTCGCTAATACATACTATAATTTAATACTATTTAGACCCTAATTATAACTTTAATACTTATGATTTTCTATTACTTTATCTTATCATAGATAAATAAAATTAGACAGACAAATACAACGGATTTACTCGAGATTAAAAAGACCTGGGTCTTTTGATTAAACAAAGAATAACTTTTTATTGTGATTTTTCTTTACTTCCTCACAGATAAATACAATTTGATTCCATATATTTATTTTAATCCTGGTTGATGATAACACTTTCATAATAGTAAAATGGCTTGCGTTTGACTGCAACTCGCCTGATGTAAAGCAACGATGTACAGAAGAAGAAAGAAACAGGTAAACAATAAAGGCGTAAAATTAATTAAAAGAGAAGATGGGACAGAAACATCTATCTCAAAAGATATAGCAAATGATTTCAATAACTTTTTCGGGAATATTGCTCGTAAATTGACGTGTAAAACTAGTACAAATATTGATGAATGTAAAAATTATTTAGAAATGTGTGAAAAACCTATCACCACTGTTAAATTTGATCAAATAGATCTCAAAGAACTATGGACGACAGTAAAGAACATGAAAGAGAAATGTACACCTGATATGTATGATATGAACTCAAAAACATTGAAAAAACTGATATTACAAAATGAACATTTAATGGAATTGCTTCACATTGTGATTAACGACTGCTTAGATGAGGGAATATTCCCCGACAGCCTAAAACATGGTAAGATTATTCCACTGCATAAAAAAGGAGATTGTACAGAGCTAGGGAACTACCGACCAATATGTATTTTACCGACTATATCAAAGATATTGGAATCATTAATTAAAAGTAAAATATTAAATTACTTCGAAGAAAATAATCTCTTTACTAAGTCTCAATTTGGATTTCGAAAAGGTAGATCTACTGAAATGGCGATAAGGAAAGTAATTTACTACATATTGGACTCTTTGGACAAATCACAGAAATGTGCAAGTATATATTGTGATTTGTCTAAAGCATTTGATTGTTTGAGGCACGACATACTATTAATGAAATTAGAGTACTACGGATTTCAGGGCCCCGAACTAAACATGATGCGTACTTACTTACAGAATCGGAAACAGGCTGTGTATGTTAACGATACAAGCTCTAAGATTACAAATGTAGATATAGGAGTGCCCCAAGGCTCTATATTAGGACCATTACTGTTTCTTATATATATAAATGACTTATCTAATGCTATGCCTGATTGGGCATATACTAGTTTATTTGCTGACGACACGCACGTAGGAATCAATGATAAAAGCAAAGACAAGCTAAATACAAAAATAAACAAAGCTAAAAGTATATTGAAACAGTGGTTTGATGCTAACGGTATCATACTAAACGCAGATAAAAGTGTTGTAATGACATACCAATCCAGGAAAGGTGTTGATAGTAATTTCGTCTTAGAAGAAAATATATTCTTGGGATACACAATAGATTACACAATTACTCATTCAAAGCATATTGCTAAATTGTGTAAAAAGATGTCAAGTGCCAATTATGCATTGGTGAAATTAAAGCCATTATTAGATAAGCATGCAATGTTGTCCGTGTATTACGCTTACACACATTCTATTATTAGATACGCAATAACTGTCTGGGGAAATGGTACAGATGTAATAAAAGTACTAAGAGCCCAAAAAAAAGCTATAAGAATTATATTTGGATTGCGTAAACGGGCGTCAGCTAGAAATTATTTTAAGAATAATAGAATCATGACGGTTATATCTTTGTATATTTATAATTGCCTCCTAGAGATCTATGAAGATAAGGATATTTTACAGAAACAACCATATGCGCATAATCTAAGAATGGATGAAAGACGAAAAGAGATACTATGTAAGCCTAAAACACGCCTAGCCAAAGTTAGAAAACAAGGAATTTATATTAAGATATGTATGTTCAACAAGTTGCCCCATGCCGTAGTTAATCTTCACGCGAACGATTTTAAACAAAAAATAAAGCGGTTTTTTGAGTCTACCCCAATTTACTCGGTCAAAGAATTTATGAACATGAAGCTGACTGAATCTTCGTTCGTGAGTGAGCAATCATAATTTTATAAGTAGGTGATAGCTAAATTTTTAATAAGACTTTCGTCATTGTTTTTTTCTTTCTAATAATTTTAATTTAATACTTAACTTATACTTAATTTATATAACATATTGTCAAATCTAACTAAACAATTATAGTCAAAACTCACAAACTAATAATGACATTAAAGTATCTTATTATATAATGACTTTATTAAATTCTACTCACATTAATGTAAACTATTTTAGAAGTATTATTATATCAGTAATATATCTATTAATCTATACTACATAATCTTATTTAAATTTTGTAATTAAGTGAATTGTAAAGTTTTTGACATAGGTACATTTTGAAATTTACTAAATTAAGTATTGTGTGAAATATTGTAATGTGACTTGCCTAGTATAACATAAGTGGTTATAAGGCCAATAAATAATTTCATTTCATTTCATTTCATTTCACGATGTGGCAAGCTTGTCTAAAACCTATTCACTCATGACATGAAAAGACCCAAGTTATAGTCGGTACATGGCTTAACAAAATTATAGTAAAAATTATATTAAACAAAACATGCAAAAACTTATCAAAAGGTGACCTCGCAGAGGACACTCGGAGGTTATCTTGGAGATAGTCCACGAGAGCGCCACGGACCATTATCATGACTTCGTGAGATACATTAAAAGTAAGATTGGAAAAAATCGCGTTATGGGAAATACGAGTATGCTAACAATGGTTTGTTTTGTCACCATTTTCTACCGACACCCAATAGGTGGAGGAACTCAATTCAACAGTATGGTTTTTTTGTTACCTGAATATTTTGAGACGCGTGGCCCGATTCGTAAAATTAATTTTAGGTTTAAAAGTACACACTATCAACGCTAAAAATAATTTAGAAAAAAAATAATGGGGGGTCTCCTCTGGACCCATTTTAATTTTATCAAAATTTTATTAAAATTAAAGGTTTTATTTCTAAATCGAAATAACTGAAAAAGTTCCATCAGCGCCGCGCGCGGCGCCTTTCGTAATGTAAAGCGATTTTAATTTTTTTTAAAGAATTATATAAAAATGCAAAGAAAAGTATCACAGTGGGCATAATTCGAATTTGTTACTCGCCCAAATGCCTGCACCTGACCCTGTATAGTATATTGGTGTTATAGAATAGTAAAGAAACTCACCTGGGAGCGGGTTCTCCCTCTGCCTCGCACTCGATGATGAAGGGCTTGTCCACCTCCCCCGCCTGTGCCACTTGGAACAGGATCTCCTCCTGTGTCGGCTGCTTCACGATCTTCGGCGGTGACGTCACTGGGAAAATGAATTAATGGTTATACATAGTCAGGAAGTTACAATATAAGCAGGTCTTATGGACCGAGCGAGCAAAACGAGGCAAAGGATCTCTGAACAATTATGACAAAACATTATGAATAGCTTATGCGAATTTATTAGTAATCAAGGATTTTTGTTCAGAGGTGTGTATGTTTAAAAATCGGGAAATTTTGAACGGTGCTATTTACTGGGCTATTTCAATAATATTTGTTACTCATGCAAAACAGAACTCTGAATATGAAGAAAATTAGCAATTAAAGGGGTTTCCCTTTTTTTACTTGCAAAAAATATTGTGTTCACGAGGTTGATTGTTCACAAAACTCTTAGTAACCTGGAAGTTATGTTACAAGTATATCTTAAGCTACTTAAGCCCTTCTGCTTCAAGTAACAATAAAAAAGAATCTATCTGTATGCACCTTTGTTTTGATAAAGCTTCCAATCAATTTTGACGAATCTCTATTCTATGAACTTAAAAGTTTTTGTTTTACTTTTATGGGGATTGAAAGAAATTTCTTCCATATATCAATGTACTGTCTGAATGTTGGTATTAGCTTACAGTTCATAGTTTCCAACCAATTGACAATGCTTGGTACACAATTACCATGAATTTTTGAAACTTTTTAGTCATCAATGTTTCTTCTTGTAAGTAGGTGGAAAAAACCCGTAAATTTGGTATCGCATTATTTACCAGTGGATATAAATAATATTTAGCAATGTCATGTTCTACACAAAATTAGTTAAATCATTTTAGTCTTTTAATTCTATAGTGTAAAAAATATGGAATGTGTATGCCAAGTTGTTTCTAGACAAGTAGAAAAATATAACCAGTGTGAACATGTGAGAACTAACATTCAGACAAACTGAGAACTAACATTCAGCATATTGCAGATTAGATTTTTTTTGCGTGATGCTGTCCTCACTAGGTCAGACACAATTATAAGCCTCCTTGGCATTACCAAGAATTTTGATAGTTTTTAAATATGATTTGGTATACAAGTGGTTCTATCCGTTTGAAGTAGTTTCTAAACATTTGTACTAGGAATAATCTATTGAAATGTTTAAGAATGCAATATTTAATTTTGTAAATACAATTCAAGTGGTACACTGCTGCTTGAGCACCTTCTCCTACATCATTGATATTTCTTGAAACTGGATACTACTAATAAGTACATAGATGTAGGACAGTACAGTATCTGTAGAAGCAGTTAATTTACTCAATGAAAAAAAATAAAAAATGCATTATTTATGAACACATGGTGATTGGTCCCATAATTTTTTATCAATATTATCTTCTTGAGATTAGAATTTCATAGACCTAGGAAAAATCTTTATTTTTTGAACATTATAAACTTTCAACTACTTAAGCTTGGTATTCAAAAACTTTACAACAATAAAATGAAATAAATACACATGACATCAAATCCTGGTGTGACCCACAGTCAAGGATGAAGCAATCTCTTCAATTATCTCCAACATTGCATAAAACAGGATCTGATTCAGACATGGTTAAATGGTCTATTTAATTAACAGCATGCTATCAGTGCTCCTGATTGAGACTAGGACATACTACAAATATTTAGTAACTACTCCAAATCATATTAAAAAAACTATCAATTAAGCCAAGTAGGCCCATAATTGATGTATCTAACTTAGCAAGGACAACATCACAGCTTCATGTTTGATAAAAAAATATTAATATTCTGGGTATTTTATGATTTTTTAATGGTGCTAAAGTAGCATACTTTCTTAGCACAGCCAGACCTGTACATATGTAAGATATAGCTATTTAGCAATAAGACTGTCTGTACTGCCTGTATTTATTCTCAGCACTATGATTATCATTAAGTTTTCAATCAGATTCATAAACACAAATTACTCAAAGCTCATTACAAAATCAAAATGTATTTTTTTAGATCTACAGTAATTTGTAATATCATTTAGAATCTGGTTGGGAAATCATACTAGATAATTAAGTTAATAGTAAAAGTAATTGATGGTCATTTAATTGAAATAAATTGCACTAAAATCAAGATTTCAAAAATTATTATTTCACTGTTGGACAGCTAGGTAAGATACAAAATATCGAAAAACAAAGACTAAAGTTATAATATACTGTTATAATTTTATCAATGCCTAATATTACCCAGTTGATTTCGATGTATGCATCAGTTACTGGTAAATTATCAAATTTTTTGGGATTTGTCAGTTTTATTATTGGTATAGATGTACCATACTCGCAACAGGTCATTGTTTCCAACCTAACTTGAAAATATTGGAGTACAAGTCATACTGGTATTTAATTACTGAGTATTCAAAAAAAATATGTGGGTAAGAAGGGCAGGGACTTGTGCAACACAACCCTTAAGAAGAGTTATATATGAAATAAATCAGTAAGAAGTCGTCTTTTTAGTGGCAAAATTAATGTGGTTGCATGGTCAGCAGTTTGCAGAACTACGAGTTATTGTTTTATACATTCTGTACTACTATCAATGATAGCATCATAGCACTGGCACTGTGTTGATGGAGAATATTTAATATTATAATTTACCTTTATGAATTACTTACAAATGAGTCTCATCAGTTACTCAATAAGAAATTAAATCTTGAAATTCGTAAAAACAGATAAAGTGAAAGATAAGCAGAATGAACCATTTTTATAAATAAACAAGAAAGTCAACAATTAAAGAATCTAAAAAAAAACTATCTCAGCATATACTGAGTATGAATATTGTTAAATACTGTTTTTAATACAGTATTTCCAGGTATATTCAAGCAGAAGGTAAAAACTACTTACAAAGCGCCGCGGCTTGAGCGACAAGCGCCACAAAACATATCACTCGACTTGTCCCCATGGTAGCTTTCTTCCCGTATTGTGCTCGTATATCTAACAAGAAACCAAACAGACCACTTTAGAACTCAAACACTTTTACCCGGCACACATGTTCACCGCACTAGATGACCTAATCCGAATGAAGCTTGTACCACAATGACAACACCTACTAAAAATAGTAACAACAAAATCACTAAATTGTCCTCTTCTTATGACACAAAAAGTTGTTTCGCGATATAATAAGCAATCGAAGGATCTACAGGCCTACTGCAGCTACAATTTTACCACTGTACAATGCGAGAAAACAGCATAATACAACAATTTGTTGCTTTTCACGGCAAATCGATAATAAACGTTTCACTGACGTTATCTTGTAATAACCACATTGCGATAGCAAAACAGCTAGTTTTACACATATTCATATTACCTAGATGCTTTATTTATTATAATAACATCGCGAAATCCAACTGAATTATTTTAATTCACGGATTTAAAGGCGGGGCCTCGGTTTCGCTGTCGTATCGTTCGGCAGTTGACGGCCAGTGGGATACCATTATATAAACTTTAGTAAGAGCTAGCTAAGTAGAGAGTAAAACACAATATTAACATGACGGGTTAAAAAAAAGATTGATGTAATACAGTAATTATATATAATGACCTACTTGTAATAACTGACGATATGTATAAAAATCAGAATTTGAAGTCAGGCATACCAGAGTTATCGGCTAGGGTGTACCAAGCCGAAAGTTTGAAAGGCTTCTGAAAATGTGTCACGTGACGTGAAGTTGCGAGACTGTCAGTAGCCTTTATGAATTCTAGATCTGCTGGTGCATAAATAGATTGGGTTTAGACCCCATAGGAGATTTGGAACCCTATTTATTATAATAAAATATGCTTGCAATACAAATCTCTCAACTGGATTCTAAAATAGATACTTCGGATGGTTCAAAGGTAAGGCCATACATATTATTATTAGTTATAATTCTTACAACTAAGATTAAACAATGAATAAAAATATCTTAATCTCAACAATTCTCAACTAACTTCGTACAATCCTGCTAATGGCTTATCTAGCAATTAATTTCGAGAGACCATTTAGCAGATATTTTAGATATCTGTCAAAAATACAAACAATAGCTACTTCGCGTCTGATATGTCACTAGTGTCACCTATTTAAAAATTGCTAATGGGAACATATCGTTATGTTAATGCTATCCAAATGAATCCAGTATGGCTCTACACTTTCTTCCAGATGGTCATGAGTCTTCATAATATGATATTTCCTGCCACCGTGTCTCAATTCAATACTCCTAGCTATTGAATAACTACGTTAGTATGAAAGTATTCGCTATGCTAAAAATGTGCATAATATAGACATTTGCCACGCAAATTTTACTTGACAGTCGGTGAGGTTTTCAGTGCTGGACGTTACAGTGGTAATTTGTGTATCATCATCATCAAAAATAACTTTTTTAGCTCGATGATACTAAGGCGGCCGCACTTTTGCTGTAGACAGTTCATTGACTGCTGTCATAGACAATTTGGTTCATGGTCACATCTTCTTTCTCGTTTTAACTACACAAAATTGTATTCCTTTTCTCACTCGTGCAAACCATAGACAACTCATCGAGATTTTGCTGTAAAGTTTATTTTTCAATATGCGTTCATAAACTGTCATAATATTATATATTTCTTTATTTCTTATATCCATAAAAAGTCGTATTGCATTAAATATACGACGCACTTCTGCTTAATTAATCAGTATACTTATAAATTATGATTAAATTTTGAATGGTATATCTTTTTCTGTCTAGGTTTGCCATTTTATCTTTTAATTGTAAAGAATTTTGAACGTGTTAAGATGACCGCAAAATTTAAAACCGAAGCTTTTTGACATTGTTTAATGACTTTACCTCACCTTGCTCTATCAATTTATTTTATCTTTGCCTAAATTAATAGAACTTCATGAAATTATAGTAAGAAATACAATAAATTATTTTATTACACTTCTGGCTGCTACATCAATCACATCCTTTCTTTTTAATACATACATACTAGACTTATTTGAAAATGTCAACAAATAATAGTAAGTTATGCTTTGTACTTATTTTCACTATTATATTAATTTGCAATACCGAATGTAGTGTCTCTATTTAAAAAAATATAAAATAAAAAATCAGTTGCTCCGGTTGCATCTCACTTAAGACCACTAAGAATCTAGCTATGCTAATAGTTTTAAAGCTCAGTGATAATAATCAGCTTCATGGATAAAATCTATTAGGTATATGGAGTGGGTGTAGTTGGGAACCCTTGATGGAAACTACGTACTCCACTTGACTTTGTATATTGTAACTATTATTGTAACCCGTCCAGGCGTCGCCTGGACGGGTTCGAGAATAGGGAGGTGAGTAGCTCGCACTAGGGACGAGCCGCCACAGGTACTTAGCTTTAAGTTTAATCATAGATGGCTATGCAACCGCTATGCTATATTTCCAGGTGATAATGAAAACGTGAAAAATCGTCGTCACAGTTACCATTCATCATTATGCCCTAAGCCACAGCACACAGACACATTCTCTAAATCGGACTTGGACTGTAGTGTAACAGGGTATTCCGAGTCTTCAATCTCGCCTTATAGTTCCGATGATGTCTACTCGAATAGGACAAGGATTATATCCGCAGATTGCAGGCAAACCTCTCATGGAGAATACTATAAGAACTACGAACACGATGAAGTACCCGTCAAAGATTCCGATAACGTTTTGACGATCGGAAATGCTACGAGATCGATGCGCAAAAGTCTCACTAACTCTGACCTAGACAATATAGAGAGGAGAATATTCAAGAACGTATCTCAGGAGCTGCAGACGGACGACGCTTCGCTCAGCAGCCTAGAATCGAACATCAAATTTTTCAAGACTACGGTCGAAAAAATATTCGACTACTTCTACACGTGCATGAGCGACTTCGACCTTTACAAAAAAAGATTTAACGAGATTCTGAACAAAAGCAAAGAAGGTTCGATAGACGATATGGAGGAATTCATCAGGGATATGTTCGAGCACATAATGTCTGCCGAACAGTCGCTCTCTAAAGTCAGCCGTCACTCCACAGAGATCGAAAGCGAGCTGGATGAAGCTAAAAACTACGTTAGCAGTTGTGGAGACTCCGCGCAAGACTCTTCCAGCGTAGAGTTGCAAGAGGCGTTCAAAAACGAACGTTACCTCACCGACTCAACAGACAGTAGCAACAGATCCAAGAAGAAGGCGGAAGCAGAAGAAAGATTCAATATATTCTATCTTACCGGCAACCCGCGTGTTGAAATTAATCTGGTCGGACGTAACATGCTCTCTGAAGTCAATATGAAGGAATTGGATCGTCATACAACGACAAACTCCATCGCCTCTGCGGACAATCTGAAAAAAGTAGCCGCGAAAAAAATAGAGTTGGAGAAACACATGAAATCCGAACACGATTCTCTACTGCGCAATGACCCTGATAGGGATATACCCGTTAAAGTTTCTTTCGCAAAGAAAAACATATATTTGAACGAGGACTTCGCACGCAACGCCGAAAACAATGGAAGTCCTAAGTCGTTTCTGGCCAAACTGTGCAGTCACCTCTGCCGAAAATTTCGCAGGAACACCTTTGGCTAAACTTTGGTCAAATAAGCAGCTTTTTGTAAAGAAAATAAACGATTAAATGTCAACATGGTTTATTCTGGACTAGATAAGAATGCATTGATAAAAATTACAAAAAAATAATTCACGTCTCACAATTTTCAAAATTATTTGTATACCAACGTATCATCTCTATGTGCTTGGTGAGTTGCAGCGCAAACTCTTTCTTCATGTGCAAGAACTCCCTGATGACCGTGAGGTCCAGCATCACGAACGCTTGGCCGTCGATCTCTTCCTGTTTCATTCTATCCGCAATGAGCTTGCAATCTTCCGTGTTGCTCAAGTAGGCGTACACATCGTCCACGGACCATTCCAACGGATTCTGAGATAGCTTGAGTTTCCCCTTCATCCACGACATTGCCATGTCTTTCTCGAACAACTTGTTATCCGAGGGCAGCGGGTCGAAACTGCTAAACTTCAGTTTCTTCAACTCCGGTTCTTCGCTATCTGATACGTCAGATATATTCTTGTCCCTGGAGTTGGTGCTGCTCTCGTTAGTTTCGTTTTCTGTGTCGCTGTATTGTGAGTTAGAGCTCTGTTTTTTATTGCTGCATGTGTTGTTGTAGATGGTTTCCACGTCTTTCTTGTCCCAATGCGCTTCCTTCATCTGTAGAGCGAAGTTGGGGAGTTTGGTTCCACGTGTTTTCATTTCTAGTTTGGGGTAATTTTGCTTGGGTTCTCGTTTGCGTAGTTTCTTGTCGTCGTGCGAGTCTGGTGTCCCTGGCCTGGTCCCCGACTCTGAGCCCTCGCTGTCGACGGACTCGCAGTCTTTGTTCTCGGTCTCCTGAGGTTGTTGTTCTTTCTCCCGTTTCTCGACGACGCACTTTCTCCTCTTCCTTTTTCCGTTCATGCTTCCTCGAGGTCTGCCTCGACGTTCCGTACCGTTATCTGAAATGGGAATAATATACAACTCAAGTGCCTATGTTGAGATGAACAGAATAATAAATACTGTTGCTGATCTTAATGCCTTGTGCCAAACTTAAATGTTATAAATGTAAATATAATATATATGTCAAGAAGGTCTCGAAATATTATTCACTAGATAGTATGTCGTAAATTCTTTTAGGACATGTTTGATTACGGTTCAGATCACGAGCGCGGCCTCGTAGTGGGAACTTAATCAACTTCGATAGCGGCACTCGCTATGTTATAGCGACGTAACTGGAGTGATTCTTTTGAAGGTTAAGATCCACTCGAGTGGCATGGACGGACCTACGAAAAAATCACTTCCGTTACGACTTAAGTCTTTGCACCTAAGGAGTCAGCAAAGACGCCACCGGTAAATGGAAGAGATTCTACGGACTCTCACTATACTTTGCGTCAACTTTTATTGTGGATACTGCCAGGTTGTGGAATTCGCTCGGGAGTTCTCTATTTTATGATTGCTATAATCTCGGTCTTTTCAAATCGCAAGTGGATCGGTTTACTCTAGACAATCGTGCTACATCCTAGGTCGCACTGTCGCTTTATCAATCGAGTTGCAGTCAAGCCTATTCCAAATAAATAAATAATAAACGCGCAATTTTAGAAAAATGCATGTGTATTGTGTGTTCATCACACTTTCACGAAAAAAACTGCTGAACCGATTTGGATAAAATTTGGTACAGAGATAGCTTAGACCCTGGATTAGCACATACTCGTAGGCTACTTTTAATCCTATATTAACGCGGGTAACACCGTAAAGTTCAGCTATAAAAAAGTAGATACTCACGGAAGGTAGACTTGCCGACAAGCTGGCAGTTGTTGGGGCAGCGCTCCGGGTACTCCAGCGGACCGAACAGGCTGGGGCAGGCCTGCAGGCGAGCGCACACCGACCGACAGAACGCACTGACGCGCGACACCTGCGTCACTATCGGCACGTACGCGTGGTACGTGCTCGTCTTTAATCTGAAATAAATAAATAATATGGGACATCCACAAAAAGGTCTTCAGGTCCCAAACTAGGTAAAGCCGTGAGCTACGGTAACCTGATCACTGATATACATACTTATATACATAAATTCATACTTATATATTATATATACATATATACAAATCGTAATTACATTATCGACCGAGCGAGGAAAGTCTCTGCTTATTTAGTCAAACTTTCGTCAGTTTTAATGTTTGTGTGGTCGGTACTCGCGTTGATTACACAGTACAGGTCGTTGATTCTAACAAATTTAGATGAATATTTGTATTTTTTTATTATCCTTCACAGCTAGATTAGATTTGACTACAAGTTCTTACGACCACAAAAGTCAGCGATACTGTAGCCCTAGATGGAGGACGCCTAGTCTGGAATACACTGGCTCTCAAGGAATGCTGCCGAAATGACCGTTAGGTACTTGGCGAGAGATTTTACAACTTGAGGGTTACGCCCTACCACCATACTGTGATTTCCTTCACCGGTAGCTCAGGTTTTTTTTCAGGCTTTGTATGTAGCTTCTACGGTTTTTTTGTCGTCGGTGTATTTTTTTTATTGGGGAGGATTTTCCCCAAAATAAAAAACGTTTGCTACGGCCCCATTTAGTGGCCGATTTTAATAATATATGGCAGTAACATCAGTACACAATACACGAATGTGAAGATAATCGGACGAAATGTTTTCTTTTACAAGTCGATTAAATCAATTTGGTTGCGTGGTCAGCAGCTTGCAGACATAGTATTATAGTTACTCACTTTGCTCTCAGCATCTCGAGTCTCGTCCCCTCCTCTGGCTGACCCTCCGTCTCCCAATCCTTCAATAGTTTCGCCGGCTTGTACGACGTAGATATTATCTTATTCAACACTTCTTTCAACACCAGCGACAGCGGCCCCGGACCCACGTGCTTCGGCAACTGAGACAGTTTGTTCCTACTTATCGAGGGACCGGCGTAACATTTATAGTTGAAAAATATTCTATCGCACCATTCTTCCGAAGATTTCATCTCTTCTTTGGCCGCTTTCGGCTCGTCTTTCTGCTTCCCGGTTTCCTTCTTCGGTGTAAGATCTGGTATGTGGAGGGCGTAGTTGTTGCTATCGCACCAGCCGACCGGGAAGATTAAGTCGCTGTCTTGCGCACACCAGAACTTCTCTCCTATCGGTAGCAGTTCTATTCGAAGCATGTGTTCCGCGATAGTGTCTATTGACGCCACGTGAATCTCTTCGTGGTTCTGAGGGTTCACTGCCTCCAATTTCATGTTCACTTTGATCTTTTCTATAGGCTGTTTCGTTGAGAAGCAGTAATCCGGCGCGGGCACGGATGACGTCATCGACAAATATTCGTCCCATTCGAAACTACCCTCTTTCCAGATTTTCGGCGCTTTGATAGGTAATTGATGCCTCTCCGCCCAGCTTATCGGATATATGTAAGGATGGCTAGAGTCACAGAGCCAAGCCATTTTAGAGTCTTCGTAATCCTCAAAATGGTCATCTATAGTGACTAGAAAGTGGAAATTGTTGAAGACTTTGGTAACTGTCGCCGGGCGAATCGATTTCATGTCCTGAGGATCGAGGGTTTCCAATTTCATGCCGGTTACAAAACTGTGGGCCTCCAAGTTTTGGTTTGGCTGTGAGTTACAAAAAAAATAAGAATTAGACTTTTATTCAAATGAAACTTGTTGATGTCAGAGAAAAGGCAAGAATTCTAAAATGTAACTGAGCTGGACACATCAGCCGCATATTCACGATAAAGTAAAGACCACATAATACAAGGTCCCAGCAAGCACGGAACGGTAAGGCATCTAGTGACTGGGTCTCAGAAGCTCAAAATTGTGAACAGAGGAAAGAGGTAAGGAAGGTCTTAGCCCTGCAGTGGGAAAAAAACACTGGTGTATGATGTATCTCTGTTTATCTGTGACCGTATGGTGACAAAACGGCTTAACTGGTAAAAAATGTCTTTCGTTTGTCAGTTAGTATATTTGTATGGAAAATAGATGTTGCAGTAATATGTGGCGCTCCGGCCAGGACAGTGTAGGTACATTATGCCATAAATACATTTGGGATTATTAATCTTTAGGGATTATTATCTATAAACCAAATTCATTAAAACCATTACTCACGAAATTAATTTTATACAAAAATATTTGCACGTTATGTACGCAAAAAGACGATTTGCGCGTTTTTGTTGAATCAACCTTGTCATTTCTGGCGGGCGGTACAATTCATAGACCAATGTGAATATTGGAGTCAACCCACGATACAACAATCTACTAGGGGTGCCATAAATCCACTACAATTCACAAAATTTAGATATTTTTGTACACAATGAAAGAGGCGACTGTAGCAGGATTCATTAATACATAATATTACCCAGATCCTTGGGCAATTTCTGATAGACGTAAACTGTGCTGGCCGAAAATAAAACAAGTCGTTTCGTACCTACTCCAGTACTGGTCGTAGTTTTCAACTAGTCTTGACGAAACTTGGCATACAGACTACAAATTTAAATATATTTTTAGGCTTTTTTAGTTTTTGATAGTAGGTATTGTCCTCAAAATTGTAGAAATTTGCTGCGGCGCCATGCGCTACTAAAATTTTAATAAGAGATCTTTAAATTAAAAAACATCAGTCAACATTTTTCTTTTACTTAGAAAACTAACGTCTGTTTGATTCAAAACATTAACTTTGATGAAAATCAAAATTATTTTCTCTTTTATTTTAATGAACGGAAAGTCAAAAGCTCGCGGAACTACAGAATATACTAGTTAGTGCGAGGCATGCCATCGTTGTGGACACGAACGACTCATTTCATCCCTGATGAAGTTCATAGAATGTGAACGAAAATATAGTTGGAAATTCCCAACAATTAGGTACAAATGAAAACCCGTATCACACTTAACACTATAAGTGCGCAAGTTTGTGTGTTTGTTCCTCCTTCACGCTCAAACAGCTGAACGGATTTGGGTGACACTTGATGCCAGGATAGCTTAGACCCTGGATTAACACATAGGTTACTTTTATCCCGGAAAATTGAATGGTGATAATACCTCTTCAAGGGGTGATAAATTAACCGTGGGGTGATAATTAATTATAATCATAAATAATAATATTTCCCGCGGGTAATACCCATGGGCGCAGTTAGTTATCTAAATCAAAGAGTTTATTACCTGAAACAAGTCAGTAGGCGTAGGTTCAATGATAGATTCCTCGTTGCTCAACCTCAGCTGAGTGCTTAATTTATTTTTGCATGAAAACTTATTAACTTTCCCCGGATACTTGAACTGCCACGGAGAGCCCTGCAACAGAAACACTTACTACTATTTTTCTTCGCCTTTGTCGTACTCTTGACAAATCAGTCATGATCATATTGTAAACGATTATTTTTACGAGTATTCGCGAAGTCGTAGCGTTCGTAAGTGACGTCACCTGCGAGTGATGAATTCATACGAACGTTTGAAAATAAGGCTCCTGCTGATGTGATTTGCCTCACGATATGTATCGATCTTTCCCTGTCAAAAAGTTCTATTAAAAAAAAGTTATTGCTGACTTCTATTACGGCAGGAGCCGATTGCATTCATTTATTTCGATTTAAAATCAAACGACTGCTTGATTAGAATATAATTAAAAACGAGACCACATGAGCGGTATACCTACCCTTACAAACAAAAAAAAAGTCTATAAAAAATAAAATTGAGTATTGCTTTCAAAGCTGTGACGATATCGATGTCTAGGCTCAAAGCAGTAGTACTTACATCGCGCTAGTCGATGCCAATATCTGTCAAATATATGGAGTCATTGCAAACTTTTGTTCACTAATTTTTTTGATAATTGTCATCGCTTTGTTGTAAGCAATACCAGGGTCTTGCATTGTAGCCGATACGAAACTACAATATTGCTTTTAAGACTATAGCAATACTGAAAGCAATACAGATAGCCGATAGCTCCCCAGGATGACAACCTGGACTGTCCAATGTAGACTAAAATTGTATCGATACATTGTAAGGAACATTTTTCTTATATAATGTCCCAGATTTCATAGCCACACTTGGGACCGATTTCGATAAAAAAAAACTTAATAATAAAGTCCTTCATAGGTAGTCCCACGTATACATATTTGATCAAAATTTATTCTTAATGGTCTGCAAATCATAACAACTCCTAGTAACTACTAGAATAAAAAATAATATTATACCTTATTAGTGACATATCCAAAGCTGCTAAGTCGAGGGTTGGAAAAGAAAATCCAGATTTTATCTAAGTCATCGTCTGCACCGTCATAACGCAGTAGCAGTCGACCGCCGACGTTTTCAGATACCTGGTCAAATAATTAACACTAGAGTTAAGATAATATATATATATATTTTATAATGTTAGTAGCTCTCAACCACAGCGTTGACCGGGACAAAGTTTCAAATTTGTAGCCCCATTTGAACTCTATATAGGTAAAATTCCAAAAATATTTTCTTAGTACACACCTACACTCTAAACACCCTCTAAATCTCATGTCTCTAGGTTCAGTGGTTACACCGGTGCGTTCTACGGAGTTATCGGTGCCCTCCGTCAAGCACTGAGCCAGGCTACCGGGAGAGGTTTAGTAGGTACAATCCTACGTAACCCGGTTGTACCCCTATACAACCGGGTAACTAATGAAGATTTTCCCCTCGTTAAAAAATAAATAAAATAAAGGTTTAGTGATTTAGGCTCTACTTATACTTAATAAAGTACTTATTATCTCTTTGCACTGCTTTGTACGAAAAAATTTTAAATATTTTTTTGATTAAATCTCTAAATATCTGTTTAATTTAGCCTAATTACTCATAAAGCTAAATATTAAGTGTCAGCTTTAAACAATTTATTTATTTAATTAGATATATACAAAACAACTCTTTATTAAAAAGCCAGTGTAACGATAAATAACTAAAATAAATACCTACAAGCTTTCAAATATACATAGCACCAGGTTTAGTTATAATATGAGTGAGGTGTTTGATTATCTTATTTTATTTTTTTAACCAATTTCAAATTGTAGAACATATCTACATTAAAGCTCGAAGTTCAGCAAACTTTCTACCTTGCTGGACGAGAGATATTTTTGAGATTTTAAATGAAAAGCAACTTATTGACTGATTTTCTCAATATTCAAAAATATTGATAGATGTCATTTTCCATAATAAATACTTTTTATAATCAGTCAGGACAGAAGAAAGAAAAGCAGGCCCAAAACCGGTGAACCACAATGACAAACAGACTTTTCACTTGTTTCAATTTCTCGGTAAAAAATTGAGAATCTTTTTTTAAATATATTTGAAAAAAGATTCTGACAAATCCAGAACCTAAAGTTTTTTTATAAGTCAGTAGAAATAATATTAAACTTACTGTAGCAATCCAATATCTGTATGGATCTAGAACATTCTGAACCTCCACCTTCATCCCCACTTTAATCCTGTCTATAGGCGACAATCCTTTATTATTAAGTGCCTCTATAGACACTGACTGTCCGTCTAACAGAGCATTTTTCATGATTTCTATGATCGTATCTCCATATTTTTCATTGACTGCATCCGGTGGCTCAATAAGCTCATCGTATTTCCCGCACCAGCCTAGAGGGTGTACTTTGGTGGAGGATATATCACACCAGAAGTCGGTATCAGCTCCAATGAACTTTATGCGGAGCAGATGGCCACAGACCATGGTAATCTCGGCTATCCAGTATACATCAGGATTGTTTTTATGAGCCACCTCGAGTAGCATACCCTGCTTGATTCCATTGTTGAGGCTTGCTTCCACCTATAAGAAAATTAATAATAATAATAACTAGGCAATGCCTGTGCTATGGTAACCTGATGACTGATATACCTACACACTTATATACATAAATACTTACTTAGATACATAATAAACACCCAGACAGATAATTTTTCTAAGGATAATATTAAATCTTCATTCTCAAATTAATTTTAACTGAATATTGACTTTTCAGTAGCACTATGTTGTAATTTTAAAAGCTTTAAGCACAGCTACATGTACGTGTAGTAAACTGACAGGGTTAGGAGCTTTATGACTACATCTCAATTGGACTAGTTAGCAGGTACGACTAGATCGCTTTATGACTGAATCTCTATATGACTACATTGCGTTAGGGATAGCAAAAATAATCACGAAAAAATAATGACTCCTCAACTCTTTACTTTATTCCTAACACAATGTAGTCATATAGAGATTCAGTCATAAAGCGATCTAGTTGTACCTGCTAACTAGTCCAATCGAGATGTAGTCATAAAGCTCCTAACCCAACTGACAACTGACATCATCAATAATTTCAATATAAACAGAATTGTTTTTATTTCATTTTATTTAGCTACCAATTTTAACAATTTTTTTATCAATAAATATAATTAATGCTAACATTATAAACACAACTGTTTGTATTAATGAATTGGATGTGTGTTTGATGCTCTATTATGCAGAAACTGTTGAACCAATTTAGATGATATTTGGTATAGAGATATCTTAAACCTGGATTAACTCATAGGCCTTTTATCCTGCATTAATGGAGGTAACACCACAGGGCTCTGCTAGTTTATAATATTTATGCTTGATTATTGTACCATCAGAATAACTTGCCAAGACTAACGAATAAATTTTAATTAATTTTCTTCATTACTTAGATATTATACTTCAGTTCAGCGCACATCAGTATCAAGTATAATACTCGTAGTATTATATCAAAGTACTTTAATAATTTATCAAGGCCTAAAAATAATTAAGTCATTAATAATTGAGGCTTATTCGCTTAGCGAATATGTCGCCAAATATTGAATTACAATCAAATAAACTAAACCAGTTTTGGTTTTGTTAACTCCACAACAAAATACATACCTACATAATGAATATAATGTAAAAGTAAAAAAAAATTTAGTGATATATATTCATGCTAAGATAATTCTAAATACAAACTTTGTGTGCATACTCAATCATAAGAGCTTAAATTATACCTACATTATGTTAGAGTGGCATGACCTAGAAATAAAATTATGCTGACCTCATTTTATTTAGACATAGAATTACATATTTGTTTGGCTATCAGCTATAAAATGAGAGTATTAAGAAATTGCGAGATTATTAAACTAATTGCTATCCTTATTATTATAAGATGCAAATATATAAATTTAAATAGCTGTAATTTTTTTCAATAGGTACCTCAGAAATGTTTGTGGCTTTCTAGTAATTTTAAAATAACAAGTTCATAAATGATAATTTAATGTCCTTTAGTGCCATTGATCCCCAACGCGCAAAACATGCATTATTAGTAACTTAGTAGGTACATACAGCTGCCTATGTAGATATGTAACATTTTCCATATGGTATTTTTTTTAAGTACCTAAGAAAAACTGGGAGGAAATAATCCTTCAAATATTTCCCACTTATAAATTACAAAAAGCTGCGTGAACTGTATAATGCAATTATATGACTGCGATATGAGGATGAAAATAGAAATTATTAGGTAGGTACCTATTTACTTGCTGAGGTGTCTCTATATTTTTCTGATTACCAATGCCCTAATTTAAATAAAATTGTTGTTGAAGCCCTAATTAATTAACAGTATTCACCCTAGCTACAGTTTCTATTGAGGATATTTACAAGAAAACTTGAAATATAATATGCACTTGACTGAATATAATCTTGTAACTTACATGAGAAAATAATTCTTCAGGAACCGCGACACCCTTGATTGTTTCCAAATAATTGTTCCAGTCGAAATCTGCCATAATAATACAATTAAACTAATGGTGAAGACATTAAAATAAACTAATAAAATGCAGAACAAGTTAATCGAACGGCCGAACTTCTTTACGAATTTCATAAATCGCTTTTCATACATTTCATTATTTAGTCAGTAGGTATGTCTATCTCATTCGTTCATTTCAATTATCATCTGTTTGTCCCACTTATACAATATTTTAAAATTGCTTTCCATTATACGAAAGTTTTATTTAATATTTTGTTTCTTACGTTATAATCTCCTTTTTATTTCATGAAATAATCTGGGATCAAAAATATATGTCAGTTGCCATAATTGGATTAGAAACAACGAGAATTTTTTTTTTTGAGTAACTTTTGTGCCAAAAATAGAACAATTATTTTTTGTTGATTGTGGTGATGACTCCAAGTCAAGGTGAAATTATGGTAGCGTGAAATGGAACGTACAATAATAGCCAGACTGTCAATGTCAACATACAAATTATTAGGGTTGTCAGTACATAATCGATTGGATGATTAGAAAAAATATTAATGTATCCTTAATTCCTTCATAATAATTTTCATCCCTTTATGTAACTTATTTTGTCAGATCATAGTTAAAAATAGACGTCATTTATATTCATTTCTATCTTCATTTATGACTTTTGCATTGTAGTCACAATTTTGTCAATGTCGCGTGCGTGGATCAGAAGGCAAATGCTGAAAAGATTGGCCAGAACATGGATAATGCAAAGAACTAATAAAACAAAAGTCAGGCACTTAGACTCTCGGGTAATTTTTGTAGATATTGATCTGTGATATTGTAGTTTTTTTTGTTCCATCCTCCATAATTTTCGTAAAGCATGCGATGGAAGACCTTTTATGGCACATTTTTTTTTACAATTTTGTTTGACTTTAGTAAGTATTTCTAAGAATCTATAGTTTTGCTAGTAATTAATATTTATTACTAGCAAAATTTAACTTCATAATTAATGACTTTGAAGCTCTCTAACGGTAAAAGAATTTTTAAATTTAAAATTGCTCTAGTAGTTTTTAAGTTTATCGGTTAGCTAAAACATAAATCTTTCTTCTTTATTATATTAGCGTAGATTGCTTACCGCTGCCGTAGTCACTAGCTATTTCTAGTTGTAATCGATACTATTAAAATAGAGTTTTATTCGAGCGTTACTGTTTAATTTCCCATCCCTTTAGTTTTCTGTCCGTCGCAGACTGAATGAGCGGACGTCATTCGTGGATTTGTTATCGCAATACTGGAAATAACAAAAAGATTTCCAGATGGTGCGGAATTTTCGTCGCGCAACTGAAAAATAATAAGCTTTTCGTGAAGTGCGTGTTTGTGATTTTAGTAGGGATCCCATTATGTGCATACTTTCTCTTTCATAGTCCAAGTGACACTGTTGCGACATCGAAAATGAATCGTAAAATGAGCGATTTTACGCTGTCTGCTTCTGCGGTGGCGGCGAACAAATCCAACGGGACGGACGATGAGGGCTGTATGTTAGTAAACCCCTCGCAGAACGTTATAATCACCGGAGCGTATAATGGCATCCCTCAGACGTTGATACTGAACGTTATAGCATGGTCGCTGCTGATTCTATTGTTCTCTGTGCTGAGACGGACGGCGTGGAACTACGGGCGGATGGCGCTGGTGCAGCGGTCGAAGAGTCGCTGGACGAACTTGTTTTACCGCGGTGGAGACGGCGACTCGCTAGTGGAGCGGCGGAGAAGTAACGATGAGTCGCTGAATATAGACGAGGGCTTCTTTACGTGGCTTCCTGCTGTGTTTCGAGTGACGCGCGAGCAGGTGCTCGCCAAGTGCGGACCCGACGCCGTACACTACTTGTCCTTCCAGCGTCACGCCATCACTTTCATGTTCATTGTGACGCTCATATCTATTGGCATTATTCTGCCTATTAACTTCCAAGGGACCAACCTGCAGGTGGATGCTAGCACCTTTAGTAGAACCACTCTGTCAAACCTGACAGGCAGCTCCTCCTGGCTGTGGGTGCATACAATCATCAGCATTGCATTCCTGCCTGTATCAGTATTGATAATGAGAAGATGTACCGGTCGCAAGCCAGTTCCAAATTCAATGACCGGCACTATTATGATCACTAACATATCGAAAGCTGACCGAAATGAATCGACTATAAGAGCATACTTTGCTCACAACTTCCCCCACATACAGATAGTGGACCTGCGACTCGCTTATAATATCAACAAACTGCAAAATGTGTTGGAGACCAAGGAGATGGTCACCGAAGCCCTGATCTACACTAACACTTACTTCAGGAAGACAGGAAAGCGGATCACAGTGAAACCAAAGTTGTGTGGGCCCGAAGTAGATGCTTTGGAATTTTACACTGCGGAGGAGAAAAGACTGAAAGATGAAGCCAAGAGATGTCGAGCCATCGTAATGAATGATCCTCTAGGTATTGCATTTTTAACTCTTCCTTCTTATCAGTTGGCCGAACATGTTATTAACCACTTCAGTCTGCACCGAGGATGGGTGCTGTCTCACGCTACAAATCCCTCTGATATCATATGGGAAAACCTGAGTGTACAGCCTGGTGTCTGGTATATAAAGGCCATCATAGTTAATTTCTGTCTTTTCATCGTTTTATTTTTCTTAACTACTCCTGCTATTGTCGTCAACATATTCAATACCATTATCGCCAAACCTGATAGTGTACCCTTTGAGAGTAAAATAGGTACAGTAATATTTGAATTTCTGCCGACTCTGCTTCTATGGACAATGGCTGCGGTTATGCCGGCTATTGTTTCATTCACAGACAAATTTCTATCTCACTGGACCAAATCACAGCAAAACTACTCCATCATGACCAAAACTGTCTCCTTTCTCCTTCTCATGACATTAATATTGCCCTCTCTGGGTCTCGCCAGTGCCGAAGCTTTCATTACGTGGACTTTCCACCACGAAAACGATACGATGCGCTGGGACTGCGTGTTCCTTCCCGATAAAGGGGCCTTCTTCGTAAATTACGTCATAACTTCCGGCTTCATCGGTACCGCGCTTGAACTTATCCGTTTCCCGGAGCTGTTCCTTTACGTGTGGTACCTACTGCAATCGAAATCCAAAGCCGAAAAGAGTTACGTGAAGAAGGCTATCCTTTACGAGTTTCCGTTCGGTGTACACTACGCGTGGAGCGTGGCCATCTTCTCCATCACCATGGTGTACAGCCTGGCGTGTCCGCTCATAGCTCCCTTCGGGCTCATCTACATGATGCTAAAACACGTGGGAGACAAGCACAACCTGTACTTCGCGTATGGCCCATGTGACATGAGCGGTGTCGGCGGCGGGCGCATTCACGCGACAGCTGTGAGGCTGGTGCGAGTGTCTGTGCTGCTGTTGCTGGTGAATATGGCGGCATGGGCGGGGTTGAGGGCCGGTTTCGAAGCGCGGACCATTATTCTGATAATGGCGTCGATAGTAGCGTTCGGGACGTTCTTGCTGCTGAGTCCGTTCCCGAGCTGTACGCCGCCCGCGCCCCTGCAGGCGGAGAACAGCGTGCGTTTTACGGAGTACGTAGCTCCCGTGCTGACCAAGCCGCTAGACTCGCCGCACTCCACGCCCACCACCCCCGACTACGGCGCCTCCTCGCCTGTCACCAATCATTCCTACGACTACAGCCCTGATCCCATCAATATTTAAAAAGGTTCAGTCATTAGCCAATTTTGTTATCTAGGTATACCTCGACACTTCGTGATATCGGTTTCGTACGCGATAGTAAATTGTCTGATTATAGGTCTGTCCACGATATCAGCCAGGATATAAATGTTTTTCTAGCAATTTAGTGTAAATAAACGATAACGCAATAATACGAGTATTTTTATATTAAAACGCTAGTTTAACTATTTTTGTACTTTATAGGGCTAATTGACTGAGATTTTATGTTCAGGTTTTTAGCATCTGCCTACTGTGCGCTTCACCGTCAAACATACTCTCTAGAGGGCAGCTTTGTACTCCTTTGCGATTTCAAATACCTTACAATTTTTACTCTTTTTACCTCTACACAATTATATTAATCTAGTTAAATAGAAATCGTTCCGAAATCGGCAATTATTTCGGAACTCTACACATATAACCAGCAAGTGCCTTTATACACCATACTCACCAGTTATCCTCAGTTAATTTTTGTTTGTAAATCATTGTTTGTACCTCTAATGGTAGCTTTATATGTGTATTATGTAGTGTATTAGTTAAAACTAATATTAGGTATAATTTAGGTCCACCAGGCGTCAGATTTACTCAACCAACAGGTAGATACTGGGCATAAGATATCAATCAGGCATTGTTTTGTGATTTTTTATGGCTGTCAAATTATTTGCCTAATTATTTTAGTAAATTAATATATGGACTATAACTTTATACTTTACATAATATTAATACATACTTTGTTGTATATAATGTGATATTTCGTAATGTATTTATTTTAGGAGAGTCATCTGCTATGAAATAAATTTTCTATTCTTATTTGGGCGTTTCCATTTGGCACCCGCTATTATTGTCCAGAAAACAAAAGTGTCTAAAACGAGTGTAAATTCTTTGGTTGGCACTAACTACGTAAACACGCCGTTTAGCATGAATGTACTCTAGTAGGCCATGACTATATTTACATGCCTACCTACCATACCAAGTATGTCCCTATATCTCTGTCGGTGAACAAGTATCATCGATGTCAGTGGATTGACGAGATGACTACATACTATACATTAAACATTAGAATGCTAATTAATCTTTTAGCATATTATAACATTTTTACGTCGATGCTCTAGAAAAACCGGCTATGTTTATCTGGTATCCGGCGTGTTTTTAGTAGACACCAAAATTGCTGAAGCCGTATCAATTCTTAGCTGCCAGGGCTGTCTGTAAATACCTTACACTTTATTGGATTTCCATTAGTAACGCTTTTTTATAAGCTTATCGCCTAAAGGTAGAAGCAATACTTATCAACTAAAAATAAGTATCTCTTCGGCATTCTTCAAAAGCAAAGGCTTTCATACATATCAATGTTAAATACATTGTAGGTATTTATGAACTTTAGCACGATAACAACGCAGCTGTCTAAAAGTATTCAACATCTAAATTTTGATGTTCTGCTCGGGTTTCCACACATATATCCATCGAATAGTTCTGCGTGATTTTCGTGCTAAGACCTCAAATCCACACTCATTTAGCCTATAACATCCCTTTTTACACTTCAAAACGCATAATGCGTCGAATATTACCCAGTCAATGAATACAGTTCTCGATCATTCTGTTGCAATCAGCAGCAGGCCTACTTTACTGTGACGTGACTCATATGAAATTAATATGCTATCGTACAGATACATACAAAGAAATAATATATTTGTATAATTGAATGCAGAATCGCATAGTTAGTAGAGATCGTTAGTCGTGATGTCAGATATCAGATTGCGTGTTTTGTCCTTTAAAATTAAAAGGCACTGTTACAGCAAGCAATGACTCATCTGTAAAATTTTAGCGGAATTATGATTAAGAGATATGATTACTTTAACGACCGAAATATCCATGATAAAACAGATAGAAGAACCCAATAGTATACCTATAATATTCATATTTCCCCCAAGTTTTTGTCTCCGAACTGAGACAGATGAAATTTAAGTTTATTTCCCCCAATAAGAGTATTTATCCTTTACCACTACATTCAACGTGTTGAAACAGACATTTTAATCATAACGTACCTATAGTAATTAGCCAAGGTTCAATCGTGTCACGGTTAGGTATTGGAATGAATGACGACAGATATAGGTATGCTATGCATTCCTGATATATCCCAGCATATAGTTTACTAGTAGGTACCTAACGTAAGTACATTATAATTACCTACATAGCACAGACCTATGAGACCCAGGTGACGTGGTCAATCAACACAAAGCAATATGCGGTGACGTAATATTCCTATAAATATTATGTACTTACTAAATAATTTACTCGTTGGGCCTATCAATAAACTACTTTTTACTGACTTCTCAAAAAAGGAAGAGGGCCTAATTCAACCCGATTTTTTAATATGATTGTTGCCTTATTTCTCGTAGACTGCTAGACACCATTATAAAATTCTTTTTTTTTGTTTGTAAGGTAGTAAGTACCTATGAAGTGGTCCCACTGAAATTTTATCAAAAACAGTCTTGATATTTGTTAAATTATTAAAAATGCGGTTTATCGGTGCCTGTGGAAATTAAATCGGCAACCATTTAAAAAAGAGATCTTTATTTGTAGCCTCCTTTAAGCCTGCCTCAGTGTGTGTTCGACGGAATTCTCCTAGACATACTAGTGAGTGTCCGACCGAAAGTTCGGTTTTGGTTTCAGCCGAAACTGAAGCCACGGCCGAACATTCGGTTTCGGTCGGCCTCTAAGATATTCATAGAAGCATAGAAATGTCTTCCTAAAACTGCGCTTAGAACCTCCGGGACAGTTGGCTATGATACCCATAAATCGACGTAAGCTATCAAACCCAAGACCGTAGTATCACAATCTTCTTTGCATCAAATCAACTTTATCTACGACAGACAAGGAATACCGCAGCAGTGTTCTAAACATGGAACTCTAAAAAGTTACACTAACTATCCCATCTCCAAAGTAGCTCTATTGTGTTTTCCGATCAATATTTGAATGTTGCAAGTTCTAAAAACGTCTTAGTTTACGTCTAAAGTTTTTATATGGCCGTGACTAATCAGCTGGCGACCGTTCACCTGGGGAGAGCTACGTAAAGTCTAAGATATTTGTAATCTTAGGCGCATTGACCACTGCAGGTACTTACTTACCTATGAAGTTGGTTGTGTTTTTAGTTTGTTATCGAAGTTTTAACGTGGTCGATATCTTGATGACTTTTTACACAAATTGAAAATGGAGGTAGTTTCTCAACGTTTCACAAATGCAATGAAATAAGTTTTACATCAATTATTAATTAATTTAATTTAACCTAGGTTTACGTTTAATGTACACGATTAAATTACTTTTAGGTACCTACGCTATTTGTGGTTGACTGAAATATTAGCTATGCTGTGTGTTACAAATACTTAGATATTTATAATGAAACAAATGGTTAGAAGCGAGTACGAAAAACCCGTCTGCTACGAGTAAATCGTTAAACCTGTGTACCGTCCTTAATGTCTCTTTTTTTTTATTTTGTTGTATCCAGTGTCACTATCACGGCTATGACTAATCTATTGACACCACTCACATAAAAATACGACAAACCGTTTAGTTCCAAAGAAATATACATAGCACCTAACAGTGTGTTCCGGCAGCCTTCCTTGAGAGCCAGTGTATTCCCGACTAGTACATGCTCCATCAATGGCTACAAGTTTTCTCTTTCAAGTGTATGTATGTATGTATGCATATATATATATATATATATATTTTATCCTAAACAGCTAGGGATTAGACCACAAGTTCGCACGACCACAGAAGATAGATGCAGCATGCCTGTATAGTTTGGCATTTTCAGAAATATATCTGTATTTTTTTAATGAATGCTTACATGTTTGTTTAAGAAAACGGGTTTTCACACCAAACGGGTACCTACCTGATTGTTGGAAAGGTCCAACTATAGTTTCGTTCACATTCCTTGAACTTTATGAGGGATGAAATGAGCCGTTCGTGTTTTCAACGATGACGCGTCTCGTCTTATATGCGAGACATGTCATCATTGAAGATTTTGAAGATTATCCGTTTTCTTCAACACGAATCAAACACGCGTTAGTTTTCTAAATGAATGCTTTCCACTGCTGAAAACGGGTCTGCCCTGAAGTTAATCGGTTAGGATGATCCAGTAACACTACCACGTTATAGCCGAACTTAATGTGAATAGGGTTTTTCAGAATGATCCTCGGCAAGCGATTTCCTTACTTGTTATGTCGGTATTTTTCTTGCCCAATAATAACAAGAACAATATTTACTAAAGTGATATTTATTGCTATGAACTAACTCATGATTCTACCATTTGCAAATAGATTGATTGAACCCAGTCTTGATAATGATGACCTCGCTACAAAGTTCTCTACTCGTAACAACTACAGACAGTGCTAAGGGCAAGCGCGGTATCTTAGTAGGAAGGTAGCTTTTATAGGTAAGTAGTAAAAATATAATAGTGGAATTTAACTTCATTTAATTCCGCTTAAGAGTAGGGCATTCGAGGCCTACAAATTGTAAAATGTAACAATGTACCTAGTATCTCTACTAGAAATCTAACTTGGAATAGTAGGTTAGTTTCAAGAAAAAAAACATGATTTCATGTATTCCCGTCAATGTTCCACTGTTGGGCTCAGATCTCCCCTATGAATTGGGGGTCGGCCATAGTTCATTACGCTGCCTTAATTGCGGGTTGCGGACTTCACTTATCTTTTAAAGCTATTTATTAACTTTCTCTGAAAAATATTCTTGTATGTATAAGCATAAATTGAAATCTAAATGAAATTCGGCTTAAACTAAAACTGCGATAACATTTGAAGTAGCCCGAAGCAGGGGTCCCCAGGTTTTAGTCGGTAGGGCACTATGTAGAGTCCAACATAACCTTATCAGGGCATGTATAAAAGATTTTGCCCTATCTGGAATAAAAAACCTCTGAGAAACAGGTTTCCTCACGATGTTTTCCTTCACCGTTTAAGCAGTGTAATGCATATAAGTGAAAAACGCTTTCTTCTCTTTGATAGTAATGCGTAACTACGTTACGTAGGTATACGTTCGGTTTTGTATTGCTAATAATCATCATCATCATTTTTGTTTAGGTGACTAAACTTCGTCATATAGGTACCTACTGAACGCGGGATATATTATGCAAATGGAATTTCACTAGGAGAATTATCTTAGTTTTATTTATGTATGTACCTTATAGGTATAGAATATAATTATGAATTAGGTAGGTAGGTATATGAGTAAACAGGAAGACGACCCGTAGCACAAGTCTAGATAGTCAAACTATGGGTAGGTAGGCAGTGGTTTATTTATGCCCCTTATGAGTTTGTGAGAATGTACTATCTATTCATTGATAAATGATTGAATGAATTAACTCTTTATTATAGAGCCGTTTCAACCCATAACGTCCAACTACTGGGCACGGGTCTCTCCTATGAAGGTGATGTAGGCCGTAGTCCATTACATGTCGAGATTGCGGCTTGGGGACTTCACGTATCTTCGAAAGCTATTAAACCTTCTCTGACAAGTAGGTTTCCTCACGACGTTTAAGCTTGTTGTTATTAATTATAATATACACATGAATGAACGCCTGTACCTGGGATTGAACCCGCGCCCTTTTATTTGAGAAGCAAAGGGTTTACCGACTAAGCTATTATTTATGTGATTGCTAATTATCAGGGAGCCATTCCAAACTCTTCTTATTCGATATTACAGGTAATATCATAACATAATAATATATAATTATATTTAGAGTAGTGAGATGTATAGATTCTTAACCTCTGTCTAAGAATATAGTAATTCCATTACCTACAAAAACACACTAATATTTTAAAGGCGAATATTTTTGTTACCCTTTCACGCTAAAACAGTTTTTTTTATAGCTAATAGGCGCTTGCCGCAGTTCGCCTGATGTAAAGCGACGATGCGGTCTAAGATGCGGCACGCTTGCCTAGAAGAAACCGGATCAGTGGCGATTTGAAGAGAGCAAGATTATAAAAGGAAAAAGAGTTGAACATTTGAAGGGGAAATATTTGGCGGAAAGGATTTCGGCGATATTTGGCACTAGGATAGCTTATGTCCTGGATTAAAATTACTTTACATCCCGGCGGCAAAAAGCGTTCCCATAGGTTTATTTATGGGAACGCTTTTTTCCGGGATGTAAAGTAATTTTAATCCAGGACATAAGCTATCCTAGTGCCAAATTAGTAAGATTTCTGCGGGTAAGACTGCAGAGCACAGCTAGTTTTACAATAATGTGGTCAGTTAACTAGGAATCAAAGAGAATATAAAGTTACTTACTGTTTAGCCGTTATTCACAGTTGAGTGAGAGCCGTTCATTTGCCGTGTCAGTAACATTTAGTAATGAGGCTTACCTAATATATCGTAGGTAACCTCTTTACGCTCTGCATGCCACGAGCAAATCCGGCAAATACGACGGAGTGCTACAAATTTGACGTGTCTGAGTGTGTATGTCTGTCTGTAGCATCGTAGCTCCCAAATAGATGGACCTATTTTGATTCTTAGCTTTTATTGAATAAAATCGGTAGGTAAAATGGTTGATCGCCGCCACAATATGGCGAAGTACAATTTTTTTCACAACTCCCTCAATATAGGTATCTAATGAAAGGGTACTGTTAGAATACTATAGATTAAAATGATCATAATAATAATATGACACAAAAATAAATAAGTATTCGGAAAACGTCGAAAAGTGGGCTAGCCTATCGGTTTTTTATCGGATACATTTCGGGTAGTGTGCCTTAGAATTACACAATTTAATTCCCCTTCTCCTTTGTACAATCGGACTAGTAGAGATACTGCAAGACGCCATCGGTACATGGTAGAGATTCCACGGACTCGCACTAAACGCTTTGCGTCCACTTTTATTGTGCGAACAGCTAGGTTGTGGAATTCTCTATTTCCCGATAGCTATAATCTCGGTCTTTTCAAATTGCGAGTAAATCGGTTTCTTCTAAGCAAGCGTGCTACATCCTAGGCCGCATCGTCGCTTTACATCAGGCGAGTTGTGTTCAAACGTAAGCCTAGTTTTATGAAACAAAAAGGTTAAGTCTTGTATTGTAAGGAGCCATACAAATAAGTTGTTGTAATTTATTAGAGTTGATAATTGATAGTTTAATATTTATGGTAAGTTCACATAGTTTCTATAACTGTAAGCAATCATTTAGAGAAATTACGTAATGCAGTTTACGCGCAGTGCGTTAATCAGTGTAGAGAACGGTTCACAATCGTGTAAAGTGGATTGTTGGACCTTAAAATCGACATTGCGGTATCGGTAGGTACACTTACGTTTCAATCAAAAGTAGTAAATAGACCTATGAATGCTAATCGCACTCGTGGCGCCTGCTTCGTTTTTCATAGCACGTCATATTTTTCATCTGCTTCGTGCTTGCCAATTTTGTTTTGGGCATAAAGTTAGACGGTCACCTATAGTAGATTAGTAGCCAAGTCACCAATAGTAGATTAGTAGCCAAGGGCTGTAAGGCATCAATTGCAGCCCGAGATATTTTGGCGCACGAGCGCAGTGAGGGCGCCTATAGTTCGAGGGTGCAATTGATGGTTACACCCGAGCAAACTACTCTGCTTTACATCTCGATTGTGAGGTAAGTAGAAAAAAACTGGCATTACAATAATAAAACATTTTAATTGCTGCTTCAGCTTCCATTTTCATTGATTTGGGAGTGCGGCTTATATCTTCATCACTTGCAGAACTCATGTTTTTTTTCCTAATTAGCACGTAATTATAAAAAAAAACAATAACAAACAATATTTAAGTTAAAGTTTTTTATTCCCGCCTTTTTAATTTTTTTTTTTTACAAGAACTAATTGAGAAAATAAACTTGACGCTAGCAAATATACAAATCGTATGGTGCTATTAGTCAAAAGAAAAAAAAAAACAAATTGAGCTTTGCCGCCGTTCATACTCATTATACTCATACGAAGACAAGGCTGAATAGCGAAGCGACCTCTTTTGTCATTGGGCTGAATGCATGATGTCTAATGCCAGTATGATGGTTAGATGAAGTTTTTTTTTTAAATTGCTTACCGCCCTAGGGCTTTTCTAGCTACATTATTACCCTAGAGCGCTAATTGGTCACTTACAAGCCTCATTTGGGGGTAATAAGGACCTACTTACCGAATATGAGAGATGTAAAAATATTTTTTGATTCCCAAAATGGCTTAACGGTCACCAAATTATGACAATCCGAATACTTTCGACAACAACGTCCGCTGTAGGTTCAGGTTATTTTTTTTTGGTGACCATTTATCCATTTTGGTAACCGTTTAGAATTTTTTTGGTAGTAAAATAAGACTTATTTGGGCGGTGTTTAAACACGAGCCATTCTTTTGTCTGTCTAAAGTCTAAGTTATTGGCAACTCGCGTAGTCACACTAGGTTATAGTTTTCAATATTATACAAATTCAAGTTTTTTTATCTATCGAGAACTTCTCCCAACAACTTCTTTTTTAAAATGATTAACTTATTCCATTACGCGAGACGCTGTTAGAACTTTTTCATTTATTTATTTAATAATCAAACTTCTAGAACGATTTTGATAAAATTTTAATGGGACCTCCCAAGAAGTTAAGGTACCATAACAAAAAAAAAACTTAACGGTCCAGTAATTTCCTCTTATTATCCCCACTACAAGACTACACTAAAGGTAGAGTCGTAGGGAATATTGTTTTCCTCTGCACTACTCGCCTGTATTGTCGTGGGTAATTTGCAATCGGTCTAACATCTCCGTTCCCATCGACGGCGACGCCCGAGAAAAAGGTTAATAAAAAAAGTTTGACTTTTCTTTTTTGGAAGTCTGAAGAAAAGGGAGAAGTTTAGTACGGTACCATTAATTGGCCGATTTCAATAATATTTGACACAGACATGCGCTGTACATGGTAATATGCGGTGTGGTTGTCATTTTATTAGGTTCCAGAAATTATTGGATTCGCAAGGTCAATAGTTCGCATAATTAGAAGTTTTAACTTTAAAATGCATTAGACTTAATATTTAAGACAAAATTTCAGCCCTCACCAATTAGAATGTATAACCCGGTCAGAATATCTGTACATCTCGCTGGAATGCGGCGCCTCTCCCGCTTCCCCTATCACCTCTCCGCGCACTCCCCGGTGCGACAGTACGGTTAGCACACCGTACCCAGACCGCCGATATGACGTCACGAACTCAGGTGCACAGATATTGTGACCGGGTTGTAGGTACTAATAGCATTCGTCATGAAATCCAAACAAAAATATTAAAAAAGATATTTTTATTGTTCATAAATTAAGAAACTATTTATTAACAAGGATGACTTATGAAGCGATGACAATTCATTCACTGACGATGTTCTATGTTACATTAAAAGCTTGATTTCTTCATTAGAGTATTAATATTTCCTTATTAATATTTTTTTGTCATAATTAATTTACTATAATTCTGATATAACAACCATGCATCATAAAACACTATCAGTCATTATGGGAATCAAATTAACTTTTTCGCGGATGTGAAGTTAGCCGCAGAAAACAATGACAGCTCTAAAGAGAGAAACGAGACGAGTGACTTCGGACCTAAAATTGATCCTACAAAAGTGTAACAGCCGTCATAGTTCAGCTTGGAAACCATGGAGTATGTTTTACTAAATCGGGAATAACGAAACACTCCGTACATTTTGTCGACGACCAATCAACTTTTTGTATGACACAGCTGATTTTCTTTCCGAATTCTCAGTTGTCCCATAGTGAAAGTTGTTCCTTAAGATGAGAATAGTGACTCTTTTTCGGCTTAGTACGCCCCTAGCCGATAACCCAGTATAACTATAATTGGCGGAATAGCAATATTTGATGCAATAATTGATAAGAAGATTCATGGTATGGCACATCCGCTAAAAAGTTAGATTCGAACTGTGATAATTCTTAACCTAAACTATTTTCTATTTAGTGTGATTTCTTAGGCTTGGCCAGTTTCTCGTATTTGCTCTTGGACGAGTACCACAGACCGAAGGGGATGGCTAGAGAGGGGAGAGTCATGACTGCGAAGGCTGCCCAGTCGAGGATGTGCGAAGAGAACTTGCGGTCATAGTCTTTGAACGCTACAATTGCACCTTCTCCGGGAGAGCTGCTGTACGCAAACTGGACCTGGAACAAAGGAATTAGACTGTTATTTCTTTTTACATTTTTCTTTCTCAACTTATTATGTCTCATTTTTAGGCAAAGGTATATTCTCTCGCAAGTTCCTACCAATTGTGTTGGAATTCGCGAAGATAGTCACTCCACCTCTTAGGCGGCCGACCACGTGGTCGGGTCTCTGTAGGCTCCAGTTGAGTGACGATCTTTGCCCATCTTTCTTTTTACTTTTTCCTTTTCAAACATTATTTAAGTTTTCAACATGCTAAACAAGAAATAAAGACAGGCTTAAATTTATATATTGCTATCAATATCTCAAACCCAGACATTATGAGGATAGACCAAAAGTGTAATAAATAATACGTAAGAAAATATTAAATAAAAATTAATACTGATTTTTTTTATATTTTTTATAAATTAATATTATAATAAAATATTGTCATAAAAAATATTTTTTTATTATTTAATCATATAACTTCATGAAAAAAAAAACCATCTAGAAAGTTGGGTGAACATAAAATATTAATTACTTTTGAGTAATGTATATTTGCTTTGATGTAACTGTCACATTGAAAAGTTTGTTGAACTTGCATCTAGAAACATGAATCTAATCTTAGAACAATAACATAGTCACTGTTTATCTGCTGTGATGTAACCTTCATCGCTAAAATAGAGATAAGTTTCCACATACAAAAAAGTCTAGGACAGTTTTAGTAGAAACAATACAATTAATGGAGTCAGGCGTTACTTTGCAGAAATTAATTTATAATATAAAGAATATCTAGTGTTTTCCCGCTTTGTCTTGATGTCAGCGTGAGAAATCAATTTGTTTTTACGTTGTAGTTCCTCCTCACCTTATTATTTCTCTTTACCTCAGTCCCCGACACGCAAGAAATTGACTATTTGAACCTAATTCGAATTACCTTATTTATGTATGGACTTTAAATTTACTTGTAATCATTGTATCGTTGATCTGCGACAATAAGATTTTTTTTAAAATCCTTACGTTAGTTTTTATATTGAGTGTTTTAAGCCCTCGATAACAATTGATATTTATCTATAAAAATTGGTAATAGCATTTATACTCATTCGAATTGTTAATACTAACAATTAGTATAGAACCATCTTTGCAGGTAACCAATTTATGAGAAGCAGTATTTCTTCATACAGTTTCTTTCATACAGTTACTTTTTTTACCTCTTTCAATGTTATTCATAATGAGGGATATCATAGGGATACCCTTTTTTACATTCAGAGTTATTTGCAATTATTTGACCAGCCGATGGGCGCAGTTAGTAGCAACCCTGCCTTCTGCGCCGCTGGTCCCAGGTTCGATCCCTGGACAGGTCAAATATTTGAACATGTCTGTTTGACCTGTGTCTGGGTGTTTATTATATATATCATTAATCCTTCGAGCCATTTCTGCAGCACTGGTACCACGGTGGAACTCGTAATCGTAAATAACGCGATATTTCAAGTTTTCCATTTTGTAAACTGCGTGACGCAAAGAAAAAACCAAACTAGCACAAAACAAATGAATTACAGTTTTCGAAATACAAATGTATGAATAAATAGCTGTATAAATTTGAATTTGGAATCCCTAACCAAAAAAGAGATATTTGAGATCAAAGTGGCCAGTACGACAAAATGCCAATTTCATATGTAAGGACCTTATATTAGTATGTATTTAAGTATGTTTATCACATCAGGTTATCATAGCACAGGCTTTGCCTAGTTTGAGACTTGAAGACCTTTGTGTGGATGTTGTCCCATATTATTATTATGTCATCATAAAGTCAATAAATTCCATCAGTTACCCTACTACTGTTCTGTTGTACAAAACAGTTGTTTTAATACCTAATAATGTCCTACAGACTTAATAGTGTCACAATAAGCTTGCTACTGGCTAAATACAGATTTTGGGTTACACCTTTCCTGCAACTTTTTTTACATGTTTCAAAGCAGGATTCAATTAATAAGTTACAAAAAGGTCATAATGCATTCATTATATGTACCTGAGAATGTCATTCAAGTTAATGTACATACCTGATTGTTGGAAAGGTCTAACTATAGTTTCGTTCACATTTGTTGAACTTATTCAGGGATGAAATGAGTTGTTTGTGTCTTCAACGATTACATGTCTCGCACATCGTTTTCTAAATAAAATGTGGTTTGTGTTAAAGATTACAGAATTTGTAAAATGTTCACTGCATTTCTCACCTCGGTTGCCTCCTCGCTAGGCCTGTACTGGACTTCAGCAGACGTGAAGTTGAAGTAGCCGTATCTGCTGGAACGCACTGTCACGACGTGGGTTACGTTGGTCTGTGGAGCGATGCGATCGATCTCCGCTGACAGCTGCCCGCCGACCACTGCGAACACCTCCGGGTGGAAACCGTTGTCTACCAGCTTCACATTCACCGCTGGCGCAGTACCCACGTTGTACAACGTGTATTTGATTAGAATATCCATGTTCTCAACCAAATATTTATTCAGCACCTGTTTGGATACCAAGAGCCGCGCAATCGTCGGCTCATCGTCTGCTGATACCGCCGCAGCGAGGACGAGGATCACGGACAACAGTTTTGCTGCCATTCTGTCTGAAATAACGAAATTGTAGGAATTAGAAAATAGGGTACCAAAGTGAAAGGTTGTTTCGTATATAACTGAATGAAGTGTGGGGATTCACTTGTGTGTAAGGAGTTATCTTTAAAAAGTAGTTTCAGTAGAAGTATATTAATTTATATTTCTTACCTTATTGTGTGATTAATTTTAGTAAATAAATGCACAGAAAGATAGAAACCAAAAATTAAACGAAGAGAATTGACAGATGGACGTACGTGGCTGACGTTTCACTCCACGCAGACGCGAAAGTTGCCAGAACATATAAATTAATTCGGTGATCGGGCAGCAAGGAAGCTTCGAATGTGAATTATTAACATTAAAATTCAAAATAATCAACCTTCTAACAATCATCTGAAGCCAAACATGGCACCACTTTTGCTCAGTGGTTAATTTTAATAATTAGCCCCCGGACTTTTAGGATTTGCCGCCCTATAAGTTAATCGAACAAATCCCGGTCACCTCGTTGGGGGCGGGTGCCCCCAACCGTCAGCGCGTTAGTCAGTAATACGATTATCCCGTGTCTTCCCACGGCTATCAAACTTACAACCAAAATATAAAATTGTAAAGTATGTAACTTTAGCTTGACTTAAGAATATTGCATCACAAACTCATAGTTTAGGATCTTTATTTACTAACGTAGAATTTCGGTCGTTTACGGCACGCTTAGCTTTCATACGAATTGCATTAATTTTTTTTTACAGTTGGAATCGCAGAACTGTTTTAGCGCCAGAAATTAAAAAAAATGTCAAATAACGTCAATGTCAAATGAAAATTCAATTCAGGGTATTGTATGTGTGTTTGTTTTTTGCGAAAATGGAAAATGGGCTGCTTAAGGCATATTTTATAGATACCTAACTAACAAAATAAACGCAGTGCAGTGAGTAGTGAATTATCTTACTATAAACTATGACAGAGAAAGAAGACGCTACCAAGAAACCTGAAAACAAGACATTAGATGACGAAGCTCTTGAGAAGTAAGTACACTATGATTTCTCCCTTTCTGTGCTTTATGGGGCTGTATCTAAGGGCATAATAGACTTTTAAATGTGTTGTTTATAGACTAGCCGTTGAGGAACTCATGCGCGAAGCAGTCCAAGGTGCTGCAAGAGCAGAAATAGTCGGTCCATCTGGTTGGATCAAATCTAGCACAAATAGAGCTAACAAGCGTTTCCTAGTCAACACCATAAGAAATGTTGTAAGCTCGAACAAGTACCATTACGCACGAGACCAGCGAACCCCAAGCAGAAAGTCGCCGAAGCGCGAGCGCCGTTCAGAACCCACCATTAGGAAAGAGAGAAGCAAAAGAAAATAAATATGGCCAACTATAATGTAGATGAAGTTATAAAAAATGTATTTGATCTTGAAGATCCTACCTGGAAGCCTTCAGATAAAATACCATTAATTGTTAAGGAATTAGAGTCTTGTAAGAGTGAATTAAAAATATTTTTAAACAATAGAAACTATGATATACAAAGTATAATAAGTGAGAGTAAGGAGTTGTGCTCTGAAAGTGATCTCTTAGTTGATTGTTTGGAAAATTGCAAAAAAGAAATAGAAGAAGAGACAATGGCTGAAATAGTTAAATCCATTGAAAACTATGAAACTTTGTCCAAGGAATTACAATGCGTTACATTTGCTGCCTACTTGGTAGGTGATGTTATTCAATGTGGGAGATATGTTAAAGAATTTGATGAGGGAAGAAAAGCGCAGAGCTTTACGAGATCTGTTGAAGCCGTCTGTGATCTTGTGGATTATTTAAAGATGCCCACTGATGGATTTGATTATCTAGATATTGCATCAAAAACCACAGAGACAGCTCAACTTATTTTAGACAACTTGATTGAAGAACTTTGTGATGAATGGAATTCTGTATTTTATTGGATGATTAACCCATCCCCTCAAAACACTGTAGTGTGTATTACTATAAAATTTGAAGAATCAAAGTATTACAGTGATATGCTGAAAGCACTCGAAGTAAGTGCAAACCTCATTAGGAAAATAACTGAATTCGCACAATTTCTCTTCGAAGAGGTGATTGAACCAATCGTACACAATGAGTGTGGAGTCACTATGGAATCAGAGGACACAATTGTTATAACTATAGCACATTCTCAGAATGAAAACATCAAACCCGATTATGGTGATGTTCTAGGCAACTTAAAGCAGCTATTTAGCTTCCTATGTACGAAAATGGACTTAAACTACAATAGCAGTTTTGATAACACACCTATGACCATTCTCGGAAAGCTAAAAAGATCTGAATTTGCAAGCATTTTGATAGAAGATTGTTTGGTTGAAACTATTCCTCACAATATTGCTGACTTAAAGACATATGAGCGCGTTACTATGGAGATTGAAGAGTTCCAAAACTTTCTAATCAGCGTAAATTTTTTCCCAACTGACAATTCTATATCTATACTCAGATTCATTGATGATATTGACAGTCTGTTTGCTGATAAGTCTAGCCGGCATTTATTAGAGCAAGCTAGAGCGATAATGTTCAAAGATCTTAGTGATACAATGTCAATTGGTGTGGAAAACATACCTTATGAGCCAAGTACTAGCACAAATGATAATGTAGCGTTGAATATATTGGATAAGACTATTCCTAAGAGCTTGTTTTACTTCCCGAGATGCATGATATCTAAGTCAGCTCAGGAGCTGCTGGATCTAGTTTATATGGTGATGGAGCAGGCGGTGCAGTGTCCCGATGTGGTCTGCAAGAAGCTTTATAGCACAACCCGATTGATCTTCGAACTATATGATGCAGTCGTGCCATATTACCACGAAAAGTATTTGCAAACCATTCCTCAGTATGTTGGTAAGTTTGATATATATATACATTTCTCTTCTTTTATGTGATAGGTATAGGTGAAGTGGATTTGGTGCCACAGTTTCTAGCGTATGCCAAGCTATTTAAATGAGGGAGATGAGGACATGATATGATCTGTTTCTTATCAGATTATGTTATTACAAAATTTGGTAGTGTTGAATGTAGTACGCATTTATTATTCTGTAATTAGAGCTAATTGTCCAGTGAGCGGGACTATGACCTATACCCCTTCATAGGGTACGCCTGTTGCTAATATTTTAATAAATCAATATATTCATAGATATTATATAGACATAGGCAATATATTCATAGATATTTATTACAAAAAATATACGCCAGTGTGACGCCAGAATGTGCCGCTAGTTAATAATATTTTTCAATCCTTTTCCAGCGTTATTCCACAACAACTGCATGTTCCTAGCGCACAACATGCAGACATTTGGGGACAAGTGGCTTGCTTCACTAGAGGGCCGCACGGTGACCTACCCCATCAGCTTTGTGGACCTCGTGCACAAGCTGAGGCAGCTGGGACACATTCACCTCACAAATCACATGCAGCAGCAGAGGAAGCAGATCTTGGACAATATACGATCCTCTGGTGAGATATTCTTTATCTTCCTACTCAGTCTTGAGAACGAGCAATAAAAATTACGACGCTTTATTGCAGAGAGGTATTTTTGGCCATGTATAAATGTCGATGTTACTCTATTTTGTAAAACACTGCATACATATACATAAAAACACAAAGACTCATTAATTGCCCTATTTGGTTAATTGCCCTATTTGGAGAGTTTGAATAATCTGATCATTATCTGATCAATCACACATGTCATAGTCCTAAATGGACCATGATAAGAATTTTTGTACTGTCTCACTATCGTAGACTGTACCACAAAATGAATAGAAGTTGTCCCACCAAAGACATTAGTTGTAATGTCCTAAATAGTGAGAATAGTGTCGTAGCTGGACTTTGCAGTGCGGTTGTCTAATAAAAATCATCAAAGACCAAGGTAAGACAATATGAGTCGGAACTCTTTACCCAACTTACCAAGATACTTGGCGTGGAAGAAATGCCGGACATAAGGTAAAATAAACTCGTCTCCTTAAAAAATCTGTGGTGATACATAATAGAAAAATAAGTAATGTTTGTGTGTTAGATCTGAACTGCATGGTGGTGAAGGACACGCTAGGGGAGAACGCGGAGGCGGCGGTGCGTCAGTGCCTGCGTCAGCTGCACCTGCTCAAGAACGTCTGGATCGGAGTCTTCCCACACAATGCCTACACTAGGTAGGTGATGACTAATGTTTTGTGTATTATGGTGCCCGAATAGGTAGGTGGGAAAGTTGACCATACTTAAAAAGTGGACTGTAAGACCACGTAGAAGGCAACATCCTCCATAATGTGAGAATGGTTTTGAACTAAAAAGCGAAGGAGGTATTTTTACGCATTTGCACTTCTAATTAAATTCTTTTTTTTCATAAATTCTTTACAATTAATGTATTCAACACAATATGATATAGGCACATCAGAATAATGCTGCTCGCCTGTTATAAAATAAATAAATAATTGACGAATTACCGGTCGTGTCTAAAAATCGTCACAATCACGCCAAAGCTGCGCCATGCAGAGCTGTTTATATAGTATATTGTATTTTCTATTCTCAGACTCATGTCCACTCTAGTGAACATGTTCGTGGAAGAGCTCATCCACCGTGTGTGCACTGTGGAGGACATCTCCATGGAGATGGCCACTCAGCTGACCGAGATATACTCGCTGGTCGTGCAGAAAGCACCGTCCTTGTTCCACGCGGTGACCGCTACAGGCCACGGTGGGAAGCAGGCGGCAGAGGAACACCTCTTAGTGAGTCTATATATCAGTGGTTTACGCAGTTCATTTCAACGATTATCCTGTCACAGACTCCACTTTAGTATTTTTTTCGTATGTCAGATTGTGTGTTTGTGACGCGTACTCTCCGTACAGGTCGTAGTTTCCAAATAATAGACAAAGACTAGACGTTAGCGTACAGGTTCCACGATATTTTTTTAATAAAAAGGCTTTGAGGGTTTTTTTAACGAAATTCTTTTATTTTTCAGTCTACATCAGAAATGCAGAAGCATGTATCGTCGTGGATCAAACTACAAGAGTTAATCTTCGTTATGGGAGGCTCTCTGAGAGACATTGAGAACCATTGGAACGAAGGCACTGGTCCCTTGGCCATCCACTTCCGTACCGAGGAGTTGAGAAACCTGATCAAGGCACTGTTCCAAAATACGCAGATTCGCGCCAACTTACTCTCTAAAATTAAATAAGTGTTTCGTATTAGTTCGTTATTATTATATTCGTAATCCTTGTTTATCTGGTAATAAACTGTGTTTCGTTGTTCAATATCGCTGTTTTATATATTATTTGACCTGCGAGCTTATCCTGAACTATTGAAAGTGTTTCCGATTGAATCGGAAATATGTGAAACGAAATATACAAATGCAATTTCTTTCATCACGTCTACTATACTATCAGATATATATACTAAAAACCGTTCTTTCCGGTTAAATTAACTGCGGCTAATAAAAAAATATGTTATAGCACGCAAGGATAGAAGCCAAAAAAAAGTGAGACGGCATGAACTTCGTAGCTTAAGCCAGTTCCTGAGCAAATTAAACAACATTTGTTCATAAGTTAACGTCATTTCTATACAAAGTGTCAAACTCACCTTCTTTTCTTTCTATATTATAACCTCAAAATTTAAAAAATATTATAAAAAATATTATTGCGATGTGTTTTAAGCGCCAATATAGTCAAAATGAATGCCATTAAAGTTTTATCAAACAGAAGATTGCCTGGTATTGTTATTAGCCGTGCTTACGCCACTACGAAGAAGAAAATACCCGATCCAGACGAAGAAGAGCAGTTACCAAGTTAGTACATGTATTTTCACTGAAATTTGTATTTGTGTATGAACCAAGGTCCCTTTCGAATAGTTTAAAACAGTTTTAATGCTAAAAGTGTTACAACAGCCAGATTTACATCGTTAGAACAGTGAAATTTACTCTAGATTTCAACCCTTTCCATTGGGCTTGTGCTTGTAAATTGCTATGTAATAAACGGCTTGGACTACTTCCAAAATAAATATTATTAACTGTCTTTTAATGACCTCTGATAGGTGAATGCATAAAGTCCTCGAAGAAGGGTGTCAATGCAGTATCATTTCCCTGATACATTTATTTTGTGAACTGTTTTTCTAGTTTTCAAGTACCCAGTAAGCAAAAGTTCTGACCGTCGTGTGTATGTGTGGGGCTTGGCTGAGACAGGAGCCCTGGGGATACACCAACCGCGTGGCAAACGTGGCAAGAAGGCTTATGCCAACAACTTCAGACTCGCCTGGCATCCTATGAGGTCAAGCTTTGCTGAGAGATTTGATGTGAGCATGATTTAGTATTAAATAGAGTGCTAGTCGAAGTAGGTGTTCTAGATATGAAGCTAAATATTGAAAATGATTTAAATATGTAGTACAACTGAAACAGGTTGCCAGAAAATGTGTTCACTGCAACATCCATAAATTCTTTAAAAATCAGCTGTATAAATGGCTAGACAACAATCAACTATCTCTTGCAAACTTTTAAGGACAATTTTGTGCAATGCATTGGAGAATGAATGAATTCAACACAATATGATATAGGAACATCAGCTTAAAACTGCTCGCCTGTTATTCTATAAATAAATAATGAATACATTACATGATTAAGATGGATTGTTTGTTAGCTTATTGTATATTCTACTATTTGTAGTCAAAATAATATAACATATTTCCAGGTAACAGCAGTAGCATGTGGCTATGGATTCACAGTATCTGCTATCAAGACAGAGGAGCAGCACAAAGTGTTTGGCTCTGGTATCAACACTGACTCTCAGGTCGGCTACCACGCACCCAGGATGGGTCATCCACTAGAGTTGCTACTCAGTCCAGCACCTATTTATATACCATACAAGAGTTTGGAGACCAAAGTTAGTAGTTTTCCTAAACACTTCATTGCACTGATATTCAAGAGTACTTAGTAATTAAGCTACAATATAAAGTGTATTGCAGTTTTGTAAAAGTGGATTTTAGGACATACTACAGGATTATCGGTTAGGGGTGTACTAAGCCGAAAGAAACTTCTAAGGAACAACTTCCTCTATGGGACCAACTCTAAATGCACAGAAAAAAACAACTGTTTCATACATTTTGTCTGCTACAGATCAACTTTTTGTGTGGAACAGGTATTTTATTTTTCTCTAATTTAGTTGGTCCCATAGTGAAAGTGGTTCATTAGGATGATTGTAGTAACCCCCTTTAGGCTTAGTACACCCCTAACCGATAACCCTGTATATATTTTATGTTTTTTTTATTAGTCAGGATTTTTTTAATGGGGGAAGTTTGCTGCAGCGCCATTTTACTGGTCAATTTCAATTATATTTGGCAAGGATGAGTGGAAAGTGACAAAATTTAATGTGGTAGCTATGTAAACATCATTGCAATACTACTAATTATTGCATTTACTTTTAAGCCAAGAATATAACATGCTTTCTTTACTCTTGCCTTACAGGTAATAAATATAGATGCGGGGCGAGCTCACACAGTGATTCTGACAGACAATGAAGGAGCTTTCACTCTAGGTAATAATGCATATGGACAGTGTGGACGAAAGATCAACCCCACGGAAGAATACAGAGGGAGCATGGTGTCACATAACATCAGCAGGCTGGGAAAAGAGAAAATTATTGATTTGTGTTGTGGCCAGGATCATACGTAAGTAATAAATATGTTATGCTTTATATTTAATTGCTCATACATTTATTAACTAGTCATCAAACAGAAGCTAACCCATAGCAACACGTAAAGTAAAGAGTTTCGTATTTCTCTCAATATTAGCCGAAAAATATGTGACAAAATAATTTCCTTTCTAGTATTTTGTGACAAAAGTTACTATCCTAGATCAACAAATTGTGACAAGAATATATTGTGATTCACCTCGACTGCCAACTTAAATCAAAGTATTATTGATTATCGAATTAATAACGACAGTATAGTAAAGTTGCATATTTTAATAATAATTAGCCTTACATTGTGTAACTTTTAAATAAATTTAGTATAGTCACGCGTAACACAACCTTGATTAAGATTTCTGGATGTAAAAAATGTTCAAAACGTTGTCGATAATTCGCAGAAATAATAATAGTATTTAATTGAAATTAATGAAATTTTTTAGCTTATTCATAACAGAGTCTGGCAAGGTGTACGCGTGTGGTTGGGGCGCGGACGGACAGACCGGGCTCGGCAAGTATGAGAACCAAGCCATACCTGCACCCGTCAAGGGTGACATTACTTCTGAAAAGATAGTGAAGGTAGCCTCTACTGGAGACTGTGTACTAGCTTTGAATGGTGAGCTTTTGATTACCAGATTAATATCATTGTTAGACAGATTTTCACACGCATCTGATGTCCAAGTCAGCTATTTAAATAGTTTCTGCTAACTTTTATTATAATACTAACTCTCATCAATTCTGTCGAAAAAACTGTAATGATGCAATTCTGAAACAATTCAAATGGCAATCTTGAATATTCCAAACTGTATTCACATAGTTAAGGTTTCTATACAACCTGAAAACTTTACCTACAAAAACATTTATTAAGTAAAACACAAGATTAGCACAGGACCGAGGCAGATGGTACAAAATGAGAGAGGCCTATACCTATACTAACAATGGGATAAAGAAGGCTGCGGATGATGATGATGAAGTGAAACACATTTGAATGAGTATGTATATAATAATAATTGCTCAACTGTGTAATTGCTTTAGGCGAATAAGGCCGCCCAATGTCCTACCGATGTTTTGTTCTTGTTTATATCTTATTGTATATTTTGTTTTTGGTGTGCATTAAAGAAATATTTTATTGTATATATCCTCATGGAACCAGGTTTGGTGATAAATTTCGGAAATATTATATTTAATTAAGTTCAGAACCCATACCGACTACTGCCTCGGCGTGATAATGTTTACGCGTAGGGTTTCACGCCGTGCCTTATCGTATTGGAATATGATTCGGCCCTAGTCTTGCAATAGTGGTCCAAATATCAAGTCAAGTATTTGTGTACCATAAAGATAGGACGCGATTTCTATTGCGATCTGTGGTTAATTATTAAAGTCGCAAGGAAATAAATATTTAATTATTATAACATAATATGTGTAAAACTCACTTTAAAGACGCTCTCTGTGCATATTCTATTTTCAGTAAATGATTGTTTAATATAATTTTATTGATCTCAAACTAAATATGCTGCATTACAAACACAATCTTCAAGCTTGTAGTCAATAAAGTGTTTTATATTTTGCAGAAAATGGTGAACTATTTGGATGGGGTAACTCGGAATATGGTCAAGTGCCTATGGCGACGGCTCAGCAGCAAGTGAACATGTCTTATGCACTTGTCAACCTAACTAAAGGAATAGGGAGAATTGTGGACATAGCGTCCGGAGGATCTTTCTGCCTCATTTGTAATGGTACTTATATAACCTACCCTAGTACATAATGGCTAGGATTCCTATAAATATTACACAAGTGACTGCTTAATCTTGATATTTTGTTGCAGCATATAGCTTATTGTTTCATCAACATTTACAATTTTTATTGTTACCATTTCAGATCAAGGTGATGCCTTCGTCTGGGGCTATGGATTACTCGGCCTAGGTCCAAGCGTCCAACAATGTGCCAAACCAAAGTTCATCCCACCTGCTTTATTCGGGCGCAATGAATTCAATCCTGATTGTAGAGTGGAAAAAGTATCGTGCGGAATCTCTCATTTAGCCGCTATTACGAATATCGGAGACTTGTATATGTGGGGTAGAAATAGGCATGGATGTCTCGGACTTGGCCATGCTAAAGATCAACACTTTCCATTTCGGGTGTCTATCGGAGCTCATGTATTACAAGTGAAGTGCAGTGTAGACCATTCAGTTGCAATATGTAGACCTTTTATGTAATTCTTTGAAGTTACTGTTAAGACTGTTAAATTTAATAAATTATTCTTATTGAGATGTTGATTTTATTTTTTTAGAATGTTTGTATTTTAGTAAATAAATAACATTGTTGGCATTTGGAAATAATTGAGTTTATTATCTTATAAACTAGATGGAGTAATAATTTGCTGTATGTAGAAGTTGAGAATTGAATAATTCGTACATCTTTATGTATTTTCATTTAGCAAGACAATCAGTCTTAAGTCCTTGATACATCCTTTCTTGGTAGGATATATATAAATAGTATGAAAGCTATTGCTTGCATTCGTCATGGAATGGCTCAAGTGTACGGAAGTCTCTCCAAGCTGGTGGCAACAATGATGTGTGGTGTAGATGACATCCACATCTTTTACACTGTTCACTAAAAAGGTTCACATAACTATGCAACCATGTCATAAATGACCGAACTGCTAACTCTGGTAATGTCGGAGAATAGAAGTGTAGCATAGCAGCATGAGCATTTTCAGTTACTTTCCTAAACACATGATGCCGAGACTCAGTCCAGAGGTCCAATGTTTCACCATACCCTTTAACCATTACCCATTCCATCAACAATCCTTTAAAAGCTACTACAGCTTTTAAGACATGGCTTAGATTTATCTGTACAACAGCATTACTTGCAAAAGGTCTTGAAATTGTAATTTTCATATCGTTATAGGATCTGTCGATGTTGTTTATGACTGTATCGACTTGGAGAGGGGCAACGTTGTGATTGCTCTGCAGTTTACCGCGCCGTTTTGTGCTGCCTGAATTTATGTAGGATCTTTTGAGCGAGTTTTGGCTTAGTAAAGTGTGTGCGAAGGAGCTGTACTCGTGGATCTTGTCTGTCCATTTGTAGCTATTCACGAGCTGTGTGTATAGTGCCTGGCGGTCCGAAGTCGTCTCCTGGCTAAGATACGTGGTGTTGCCAAGGTTGAATGGCGCAGTAGGTATTGGCAGGCCATTAACTGTCTGCTCCAAGTCTCGTAGGTTGATGTTCACATTGTTTAGCAGTTCTTGTAGCTCTAACAAGAATTTTTCCTTGCCGTCTTCGCCGTGGTCAGCGCGCAAACCGTTTGAAAGGGTTTCGAAGACGTGGCTTACACTTGATCGCAGTGTTCTGAGTGAAGTAAGTGCTGAATTAAGTTGTTCCACGTTTATTGCTTGATTCATTTTGATGATTTTAAAACGGATTCATTAAATAAATACATTCACTAATTCGAACTATGATCCATAATCACACAATTTCATTCAAACAAACATGACAGCTGTCAGCTAACGAAATGTCAGTTGTCATTGTCACATCTTATTTCAACAAATGTCAAAGTCAAATTATAATAGTCTTGTTTTTTCTTTTGATATATGGTCGATACGATTTGTATATTTGCTAGCACCGAATTTATTAATTTATAGTAATAAAGTTATGAAGTCCATTATCAGCTAATACGTCGGCCGAGATTAAGTGAAAGTTATTCCTATCAAGTGACAGATTATCCTTTATTCCTTTCCATACGTCAACCCTCAATAGTAACAATTTAATTACGCTTAAACACGACAAGTGTGGACTTGTGCACACACACAAAACGCTAATGGTTAATATTCCACCATTATTAAACATCAAACTTACTTGCAAAATTATTAGTATTGGAAAAAAATGTACAGACGAAGACGGCATTTCTTAGTGTTTCGGCGCACGCGGGATAAATCATCAATTTTTTAACTTTTCATTCACGTATTATTGTTTTTTTTACTAAGTTTAACATTCTCATGCGCCGTGTTTACGTTGCAAAATTCTAAAAAAGTTTCCTACTAAAACATATTCTTATATTCAAGAGTTACTGTACTGAGTACTGCGTTAAAGCTCACTTTGATAGATACTATCTATCTGAAAAGCTTTAGTAGTAGTCCGTCTGTAATTAGTTTGTAAATTAGTGCCTCTAATTTGCCATTTAGTGTGCAAGATGGCAGGAGCCATCTACCGACCGTTTCACACTAATTGCCTTCGATATTTACATGTCACGTACTGCAAATAATCACTGCGGTGATTTAACTTCCACCGGCGATTTAACTTCCTTACCAAAAATCCGAAACTAAGAATATAATTTTTATATGCGACATACAAAAAAAAAATATACAAATTAAATTGACACTAAATATTAAATAAAATATGATTGGAAATTTAAAATAGTGTATAGTAGGTATTCTACTAGACAAGCCATTTGAGACCCATATTGAAGGAGTTGGGAAAAAATTGATAAATAAAATCAAAATCGGTTCACTGATCACAGACAGACAGACACACACACACAGACACGCCAATCTTATAACACCCCATTGTTTTTGCGTCGGGGGTTAAAAATACTTTATGATGTTTTATCTCATAGCTACAGATTCTCAAATGATACTCAATTTCCGTGGTGTAGTAATATTGTGTGGTGATACGTGAATATGAAATTATAAATATCTTTTAATTTCATATTCACGTACAGTTTCTAAATCTAATATTTCGGTATCGAACTGCATTCTAGTCCACGGGTCATTCCCCATACTATTCTCTACAATACAACGTCATCAGATATGCTTAGGCTGCGCTACATCCGGTTTGACCCACTATTTAAGCTGTCGCAATAACTATTTGGTTAGTTAGTGGCATTGACATAAATAAGTAACAAGTAGTTAGTGGTAGTCTTATCGGTAAACCCCTTACCTCACAAAGGAAAAGGCGCGGATTCAATCCCAAGCACAGGCATATTTCTTATTCATGTGCATATTATAATTAATTACCACAAGCTTAAACGGTGAAGGAAAACATCGTGAGGAAACCAGCTTGTCGGAGAAGGTTCATAGCTTTCGAAGATAAGTGAAGTCTCCAACCCGTAATTTGGCCAGCGTTGTGGACTATGGCCTACACCTCCATCATAGGGGAGACCCGAACCCAGCAGTGGGACGTTTTAGGTTGAAACGTACGTAATATCCATGTAGCATGAGAGTTCCTTTTCTGCTACGTTATTATGTTATTAACACTACGGCGTAGCAGCTATGCTGTTGTGTTACGAGAGCAGTGCTACGGTAATGTCTACGATATATCCGTATCTTGCTTTCCGTGCTACACGCTACGAGTACGCCATAATGTTGATGCTACGAGGCGTCTACGCCAGCTACGAAACTGAATAGTAACACTTGCAGAGTCATTATCAACAACGCGGCGTATTGCCATGCTACGAGTAAAAAAAAGCATAAATAACATTTTTGTGCTATATTTAGTTGTATACATATTAGAATTCGGGAAGAAAAAAAATGTATAGTAGCAGATAAGATTTTAGTTTACTTATTCTTTTTTAAGTTATGAGGACAGCGTAACGCTCTTAAAACAGTCAGCTATGGTGTTTTAAACTTATCACCGATGTTAAACACCGTTCAGTCCGGTCATGTCAGGATGAGTGACTGTGGAGTGGTATTTACAGCTTATTCAAACACAAACAGCCGTGAGCCGCCACGGTTGTTTGTGTTTGACTAACAATAAAAGGCTATGTCCGAGACCTATTGGGTGGCCGAGAAACTGACTCTAGGGCCACTCCGTCTATATGGAGATGATGTTTTATAACGAGACACAGAGAAATAAGTTATGAAAATATTATTGAACTATATGAATCACCTGTCCATGTATTACAAACACCTAGCGAGTGTATTTTGAAAGAATATTTCGTAGAAGTAATGTACAACCCGGTCCGGTCTTGAATAGGCTACCGTAAGTCTATTGACCGCTACCGCGTTATATTGTAAATTCCGGTTGATTGTCTTCAAATATCAATCGTAGGTCATGACAGTGACATTGGGGCTGCCTTAAGTCATTAAAACTAGCCACTAGTAGGCAGGTACATCATGAATAAAAGAAGATTGAAAATAAAATCTGCCTAAGCGTTCTATCGTAGCATTAAATGCACTCTAAGGAACATAACGGCCCTATAAAATATATTGATGGATATTTGCGTCTCTTGGGCTGTCGAGAAGACCTATAAATTCACGAGTTGGTATTAACCGTAAATCGTACCTGCTACGTGTAAATTTGCATCAGTCTATCAATCTTTTGTTACACGTTTACCTTGATTTGAAATCTTACTAAAATATCTAATTTCACTACATAATAACATTTACACATTTCTTTTTGAACAAAATTACAAGATACAAAATTACTTGGACATTAACCCAGCCTATTTATGTTAAATTGTAAAGTTTTATGAATAGTAGATTAGTAGCCAAGGGCTGTAAGGCATCAATTGCAGCCCGAGATATTTACGAGCGCAGCGAGGGTGAATATAGTTCGAGGGTGCAATTGATGGTTACACCCGAGCTAACTACTCTGCTAAACATCTCGATTGTGAGGTAAGTAGAAAAATATAGATATTTAAAATTGATGACTATTATACTCATACGAAGACAAGGCTGAATAGCGAAGCGACCTCTTTTGTCATTGGGCTGAATGCATGATGTCTATTGCCAGTATGATGGTTAGATGTACGCGAACTTTATGAGAGTGAATTTTTTTTGTAAAATTACTTACCGCCCTAGGGCTTTTCCTAGCTACATTATTACCCTAGAGCGCTAATTGGTCACTTATAAGCCTCATTTGGGGGTAATAACTGACCGAATATGAGAGATGTAAATACATTTAATGATAAGTTTTGAGGTCATACAAGGTTTGACAGAATTTGAAACGTAATTTTAACCAATTTAAATAAAATTAAGGACGTCTGAGACTTTTTTATTTATTTTCCTCGATTTCTGAGTGATGGCTGCACCTATTTAAAAAATATCATTTATTCGTAAGGGTATTTCCTTTCCAACTGGCCCAAATAACCGCGATTCCGCAGCTTTCTAACCGAAGTATTATTAAGATAAATGAATGAATTTTTTAGGTTCTTGACGTGTCCACTAGCACAACTCTACTTTCATGGTAACAAACGTTTACAAATAGAATATATCTCGATAACTTCTTCGTAATATTCTTGCTAAGGCCCTACGAGTTCATAGCTGATTGGTACTGTAAAGGACACGCGGCCGTCAACCCTTTCTAGCTCAGTCCTCGGTTTATTTGCATTGTGTTTTGTGTGGAGTGTGCATACAATAAAATTTGAAAAAGGTATATAAAAATTTTATTCAGAAACTGATCCAGTTAACATTAAGAAACTAAACATAAAAAAGTTATTGGTTAAAACACTTGCGAGTCTGTGGAGTAATAAAAGATGCCAAGTTAAAAAAGCAGAAACAATTACAAAAAAAGGTAAAAAGTTTACATTTATAAAAAAGTAAAGCGCCTTTGCCTTTTTTTGCCAACTTTTTACTTTTTTATTGTAATTTTATTTTAATAGTTGTTTATTAGTCAACAAAAGTTTCTAACGTGTTGTTTGTTACAGCCACTCTTATAAAACTAGTAGATTTATTAAAATCTTTGTCTAAATACAGAGGGCAGTTAAGGGCAGACGTATAAAATATTGATGCGTCTCGCGAAGGTCGCAGCTATCGACTAACGGCCGTTGTGTCGTCGTCGTTAAACTTGTTGCGTCGTTTATTGGCCGGAAAAGGGAGCCGGATACGCCTCGGCAACGTCTTAAGGACTTGAGGCTGTACGAGTATAAGACACATATTGACTTCAGCGACTTAAAATACTTTAGTGCCAAAATTGTTTTAAAGTACATCTTGTTAGTAGCAGTCACCCGCGGCGTTGGGCCGTTACATTATTTTGAACCTCTATTTGACCCCCTTGGGTAATGAGTTTCGAAAAATCCTTTTGTAGTACATCTCTATATCAAATTTCATGTCTCTAAGTTCAGCGGTTTCGGCTCTACGTTGATTCCTCGGTAATATCAGTCATTCAGGATTTAGTCTCTTATATATATTGATAAAAACATGGACAATAGAAGATCTTTTTAGTATCTTTTGTTAGATGGTATACAATAAATTTATATTAATTTATGCATTCAATAGCTGAGATTAAACAGTTGATGCAACTGAATTTACGACACCAACTGCAGTCTAAGTTTCGTATGTTTGTGTGTACGATACAGGATATTATATCATTAAACAAATTCTACAACTCATAAAGGGACTTCGGATTAGTCACGTCACAGCTTATAATCTATATTATAGGTTTTTTTATGTAACCTAAGTTATTTTATTTAGAAAACAAACGCGTGTTATATTCATTTGGTTTAATAATATCTTCGTCCACGCGTACCTGATTGTTGGAAAGATCCAACTATAGTTTTGTTCACATTCGGTGAACTTTATCAGGAATGAGATGAGTCGTTGGTGTCATCAACGATGGTATGGAAAACCCGAATTATAAAAACAAAATGAATAGATGTTAGCTTGCCATAGGAGACTTATGGCCTGAAGTGTGTGAGCTGCATATAATGATGACAATGTTGCCTCACTTCTGGGTAAAGGTAACCTCTAACCCAAGCCAGGTTCCGAAATTCCTCTTGAACTTCTCTAGATCATTTCGCCAGCAAACGGGAGGGCGACCTCGACCGTCGAAGTCTTTTTCTGACCGCCGTCAAAAAAGTGGCACTTTGCCTATTTTTAGGATGCATTCAGCAGATGTGATTCACCGATAAGTTATCCTACTAATCTATACTCGTAATATTATAATTAGGAAGGATTTGTATTTTTGTATGTAACGAAGAAACTTAAAAACAATTGGACCAACTTCAGAAATTCTTTCGGCGTGAGAAAGCTACATTATCAGTGAGTTACTGAATAAGTGGCTATAAAAAATTAGAGATCCATAGCTAACACCGGCGAGAATAGCCAGTTATATTCAAACGCGAAAGTTTGTATGTATGAATGAATACATGAATGAATGAATATAGATTTATTGCACACCAAACAAAAATAAAAGATAAAGAAGACAGTAAGACAAATCTATACAATGGTAGTACATTGAGCGGCCTTATCGCTAAATACGATAATGCCTACAAAGGTTAATTTGGGCGGCCTTATCACGTTTAGGCCGCCGAATGCATCTATGTATGCGTGTCTGTTACTCTGTCGCAAAAACTGCTGAACGGATTTGCATGAAATTTGGCCCCAAGATTGATTATATCCTGGAATAACCCATGATAATTTTCATCCCGTAAGACAGTAAACCCTAGGGATAATCACGCAATACCGCAGGGGTAGCTAGTAAATTTATATATAACGAATCACTACTTCAAACTGCCTCCAAAATACAGTCATACAACTGCAAGTAACAAAGTGGCTGAGAAGTTAATTAGCTATAGTTAGCGCATACGGCTTCTCGACACAATTGCATTACCTGCAAGCTCACTGCAACTCTAGTTTGTATAAGAGACATGTTTTCTGTCAACGGTGAGCTTTATTACTATTGTTAGGTAACGTATAAAGGGTATGCGGCATTAAATAATATGTCCAAGTCTATAAGGTTTAACTTGAAGACAGATCTAATTTGAGAGATAAATATATAAAAATAAAACGGGCCCAATTCTTATTCGTAGGCCACCGTAATTTTTCATTTCTTTTTGATATAATTATTTATTTTTAAGCTAAATATACAATTAAATATTGTGTGAACATTTCAAGCGTCTAACTGTTGCAGTTATTAATTCATAGCAAAAACAGCAAAAATAATTTTGCTTGTATAGCACCTCTTTATATATTAATCTGTTTTTTGGTATTTGTTGTTATGTTAACAGAAATATCTGTGATAATTTCAGCTGTCTAGCTATCACGGATACAGCTTGATGAAAGACGGACGGACTAACGGACAGCGAAGTCTTAGTAGGTTTCCATATTTACCTTTAAGGTACGGCACCCTAAAAAAGTAACTCAGTATGCTTTTATATTTATCAGCAAAAAAGTAAGAAGAAAGTCTTTGTTCTCCTTTAATTAGACCAATTCATTTGCGAGACAAAGTATTTTCAATGCTAGCGGTTAATTTTCTGTAAAACAATATTTATCTAGAACAAGCAAAAGAGCCAGTTTTAAATCTATATACATGAAAGTGCAAGTCCAGACGAATTGACTTACTGGCTGACTGACAGTTCACAATCAACGCAGATCCAAAACCACTGAGCCTAGAGTCATACAATTTGAAGGGTGTATTCACTATAGGGTATAGGGGTCTAAGAAAGGATTTTTTAAGCAGTGCACGAGCGTGACTGTGTGGAATCTCACTATTGCTCTTGCCAGCTGCTGCTGCTAGTTGCTAGCCGGTATTGACCAGTCACTATACTCCAACTCCTACCTACTAGTCACTAACCGCAATCCTAAACACGGCTAGGATTTTGTAAAAAAAAAAAACATTTATATATTACCTAAGTCAAAAGTTCGGCAAGAATATATTTTCCAGGAATGCTAGTTTTTGATCCACTCCACAACGTTTTAAACTACCACCTACTAAATACTCGTCCAATCGAAATTCGTTAATCTGTAAAAAATCTGTTCTGTAATAAAGTACCAAAAAATAGAATTGCTATAGGTAACTTTTTTGATTTATGATTAGGTATATTAGCGTTAACGAGCCTAGCTTAAATCGTTTCATGCAAATCAGACTCAAGCCGACTCGCGAAATGTGTCTCGCAATGTGACTCCAGCCGAATCATCTTTATTCAAGTGTGAATTATTTCACGTTCGCGCACAAATAATGTAGCGAGGAGACAATGCGCGCGGCGGCGAGTGGAGCTCGCTTCCCGGGCTGGAGCCCTGCGCCACGCGACCTTGGGGCGCCCACCGCTAGCCCAGTTCCCACCATCGACCCAGCTCCAGAGTGAGTTACAAGTCGCCGATCGGAGATCTATCGAGTGATCGCTTCGGGAGCGAGGCGGGTGGGGTACGAGCGGTGAGCCCTGGTGGAGCGCGAGCCGAGGGCGGGCGGGCGGCGGCGGGCGGTGGGGCGGTGGCGTGCGCAGGTGCGAGGGCGCGGCAGTCGAGCGCCGGGCGCCGCTCGGGGCGGTGCACGTATCTCGCGGACCGCATGAGCGCGCCGCCGTGCTAGCGCAGCGAGCGCGGGTGTGGTATGCCCGCGCGGACCCGCCATGGGCCCCCTGTTGGCGGCCGCGGCGCTGCTGGCCTTCTTGCCGGGTGAGTGCCGCGCGCGCCACGAGAGCGCAACAGGCGGCCGCCGCGCCCCCGCGTTTGTTTACCCCACGGGGATCGATTGATGGTGAGAGCTGAGGTGTTGTGAGTGTGAGGATCCCGGACGGCCGGGACGGACCGCCGATGGACAAGGGACCGCTAACTGTCATGGTCAGGTAACGCTCGGGCACTGGACAGGGTAGGACGGCGACGAGCCGTTGATGAATTACATTTGAATACTGAGGTACAAATGAATAGGGATTCAACGAATTTGAAGAAAGCTCACGGTATGTTCGTCTGCCCGGAGCGGGATACGAAGCTATAAAGAGGAAAAAGTCAGGTTTTACGAGCGAATCTGTACGTACTTGCCGTAATGGTAATGAGCGGGTCGCGGTACCGACGTGGGAATTTTACGGCCACGTCTGGCTCTGTCTTACTCGGCTTTCAATTCCACAGGCGACGTTAGAATCCTTAAAACTTACCGGCACTGCTTCGGATTTTATTACAAATTGAGAAACAATATAGAGAAAATGGAAACAGACTATTCGTATTTGCAGTTTACTAAATCTGAAGAAAATTAAGACGTAGGAAACTTATTAATAATAATAATTAATGAAGGTGGAGTTTATGCTCTATCTTCAATCTTGATCATTTTAACACGAGTCTCTCTTTACAGAGTAAATATAATATTCTTAATAAACGTGATATTTTAATTTTACTTTCGTACTGCTTCAAAACCACTTTTCCTTTGTCTTAAACTTTACATCATCCACTCCATATTCTATTCAATACTTTGCAGAATAACGTATGATAGGTACCTAGCTCATGGGAGAATCGATTGACCTTTATCTCGCATCCCGACACCACCGTTATAGATCTTCTCAAATATACCCGCTCTGCGTGTAGCATATCTTATTTATTATATAGCATACGTATTTTATTATATTTACGATACAGAATAAGTAAGGAGAAAGGGGGATGTCTATGGAAACCCTTAAAATACCAAAACCAAGGTAATATTTACAAGTAATAATAATAAAAAAGATTTAAATTTGCTATATGCTACTGCTCAATAGTTACCTAAATTACACATACAAGTAGGTTCACGAAAATAATGAGAACTTTATTAATATGAAACTAAAGTACTTTTCGAAGACAAAGACTGTCGAAGACTTTTGACCTTATTCATTCAAATTAGAAGTCATGAAAATATTTGTTTTATTTAGCGTGTGCCTGGCTCTGGTCTGTTTTATTACATTAACAAAGCCGAGGTATATAGGTACTTATGCATACTTTTTATAATTAATATTCTTTAAACTTAACGTATTCATAAGATTGAGACATTATTAGATGTAGGTTTTAATTATATCACGATAATAAGTCGAAACTCTCCAGCGAGATAACAAGCTGGCCCATAAACTTACAACTATTGATTAGAAGGATAGAAGTTTGAAGTATTTGCTGTTCTCAATCTTTCTTGATTGCCAATCCGTACCACATCGGTCATATCACTGATGAAATCAGGGTTATTCATGATAACTCACTCCTATCTCTTATTTAGAATTGAGTTTTCTATTTCTTTGGAAATTCAATTCATTGGCAATTAAAGATTCTTCTGAAATTACGGTCGCTATAGACTGTCGTGATATAAATTTGCATATTGAAGAAAATATGTCATAGTAATAAAAATATACCTAATAATTCTGGGCACGCTGCCCCCTGGTATTGGGTTAGAGCTAGATCTACAGTAATCGAAATATATCTTGAGTGGTCTACAAGTAATCCATTTGATATTTTTTGTTGTAGTTAGTTATTTATAAAAAAACATGCCCGGTGGTTAATATCTTCTGAAAAAAAAATTGCGATTATTTATCCTAAAAACCAAATGAGATCTTGGTATAGGTCCTTCAGTGGAGACCTAGCTAGGATATTATAAGGCTTAGCCCGTCGGCTTAGCCATCTCGGCGCGAGACACCATTTTGAATTCCGTGCTTATGGACACGGAAACTAATTTAAATTTAAAGCGAGCAATTTTAAAGTTCGATAGTCGCTATTCAGAGGGTGTTGATGTTTAGCCTCAATTTAAATAAGTTGGTTAATTGCTCGAGAAATATAATATTGCTATAAGTATATAGTTTACATTTTTGGTACAAAGTTTCTCGAGACCACCACTATAAAGTAATCTACTTATATTATTTTTGAACAGATTTACAGTTACACCATTTGGTTTGTGGAATTGTAAGAGTCCAACTTACCCTTGCGTCGAGCAGTGAGTTGCTGTTTATCTGAATTATCTTTTGCGTTCTGAAACAAATTCCTAAATGAATAATTGACGTTTTACACTAATAGCTTCCCACTAGTAATTATCCGTGTCGAAGATGGCATGCAACATTAAATAATAAACTCAGGCACAACACTCATACTCAATATGATTCGGAATGAAACGTCTTCGACCTCATCTTCACTTGCCATCAGGTGATATGTTGAGTGGTGAAACTTTCCTTGAGAGCCAGTGTATTCCAGACTAGGCATGCTATATTCAGGGCTACCGTATCGCTGTCTACCGTGGTCGTGAGATCTTGTGGTAAATGCCTAGCTGTGTAGGATAAATAAAAACCCTAGTTGTCTAGTTTGTGAATAAAAAAACGTAGTACTCCGGACAAGCGATATATCTCTTCAACCAAAGTGTGTATTAATATTAGAAGGGTTATTGTGACTTGTAGACTAGTCAATCGAGTCGGTCTTTGCTGTAATATTATATTTATTACGTATTTATTGATCTGCCATTTTGATAACTTCAATAATACGAGTACAACAAAAAATCCACTTATTGAATCTATTTACAAAGTCTCATTAGGATCGGTTGAACGGTGCGATCTGTAGAGCTAGACTGCCGGACAACCGCGAGACAGACATGCGAAAGAGTTTCTCAACAAGCTGAATAAGAGACGATGTGCCTGCGCTTAAGGTTTCTTGCGCTCGCTTCGTCAATCACCAAAAAGGATCTTACCACAAAAGATTTAGTCATGCCTTTGACAAGTATTTAGCAGATGTTCGGTTCATTTCTTACTACAAAACCACGGCTATCACATATTTAGAGATAACTACAATTTTTAAGGTTATGCAACCGCAAAACCTTGTTTAACCAGTGCCTCAACAATCGGTTAAGACATTAGATTTACATTTTATTAAAAGACACTTAGTTCGCTATGATAATTTGAAATTATTTCCTTTTATTAACCTTACATATACAGACTATATGTTGCAAACTATTTAATCATAATTTAAAAAAATAATTATTTTAATCAAAACTTACAAACTAATTAAGAAACTAAAAGTCCATCACGTGAACCCGGCCCAAACGTGCCCATTAAACTATATATATATAGAGATTTTGTTCCAGTATATTTTTTGGAGGGTGTTAAAATTTTAGTAAAACAATATTTTTTACTGTTTCTAAAACTTTTTTGTGGTTTGCTTGTTAATATTTGTTCTAATGTCATATATATAGGTATTTCTTAAAACTTTTTTGTGTGCTGATGTGATAGCAATAGACACCTAAATATTATATGGATCGAGCGGCGAGGGGTAATGGCCACGTTTACCCAATTTGCCTCTACGGCGCGCTGTAGTGCCGTTATTGTAATTAATGGGAACATCAGCACGCCTTTACTCATCGTCGTCTATAACACTCTGACAAAGAGCTTAGTTAATGTTCGCCAATAGTAGTTAAGGTTAAAACTAACAGTGTCTAAACGGTGTGGTCGTGAGTACGAACTTATTTGCAGCCTTAATAATATCAACACATAATCGTGATATTTTTATACTCAGGGTTAATACTAAAGGTTGTGTATCACAATAAACCTTCCCACATTTTAGAGGAAATGCACCTTAAATAAAAAAAAACTTTAAATCCGGGCATCTACGTACCAATATGAAGTACGCATATATGTATGAATTTTAAAATTATTCATATTTATAGTTTAGTTATCCTTTTTCTTTTATAGGGCAAGTGCCTTTATTAACATTAACAAAATTAGTAACTACGACAACAAAAAAATATAGCAGAAAGATTACCTATAGAACAATTAAGATGTACGGGTAATCCAAATACTCCAACCCACCACCAGAGGCCGTGCCTAGATTGCTAGCCGCATTACCACGCTGAATGGCAATGCTTACACGTTGGGCCAGATAAAAACAGACATTCTGGTCACAATTGAACACGATCAAACGCTCCGATAAGTTTTGGAAAATAAGATGAGCTCCCGGGCCCACGGCCCTAAAGTCTAGTTTAAGTCTAAAGTTTAGTTTTCATGAATAAAATAAAATAAGATGAAACTGAAGATATTATGTCCTATGTACTAACATTCAGGGTTCGCTGCTCTGTAAAGCACAGAATGTCATGTAAATGCTCTTTTTACTTTCAGTAGTAATTGTTTCAATAGAATCATAATATAAATGTGCACGTAATTTCGCAGCACATTCACATTACATGTGAAAATTGTGACTATTTTCTTGGTACGAGTAGTATACGAGTTTATGGACTATTCGAACCACCCACAACTACTCTAGCGCCCAGCCGTCACGTGTACGAAATGAATTTTTAGAGCGGCATAAAAGCGACGATATAACGGTGAAACTGTACTAAAAAAGTACAAGAGGTTAGGACGTCACAAGTAAGGTTAGTCTAAAAAACCTGATTGATGACATTTGCCCGCGTAAAGCGATTGTAGTCAATATTGTTTAATAAAACGGGTTTTCACGCGCACCTGATTGTTGGAACGGTCCAACTATAGTTTCGTTCACATTTGGTGAACTTCATCAGGGATGAAATAAGCCATTCGTGTCTTCAAAGATGACACGTCTCGTACGATTGTAGTAGATGTTAAAAATATAACAAACAAAAACCATAAGCAATTGCTTTGCTTAATGCTTTTTGCAATATTACATTTTGTAAGCAAGTAAATCCTACTAATATTATTAACGCGAAAGTTTGTAAGAATGTATGTTTGTTATTCTTTCACGCCGAAACTACTGAACCGATTTGGATAAGATTTGGTACGGAACTTAAGCCCTGGATTAACACATAGGCTCTTTTTATCCTGTAATAACGCGGGTAGCACCACAGGGCGCAGCTAGTTATAGATGAATCTAAGATTCTAGATTTCTAGGCATTTATCCATGGATAAGATAAAAAGATTGTTATTACAAATATTAGATAAATGGTGATTATCTAGATTTTAATGTGACTAATATTTAGAATTTATATACAATAATCATATAAAGATAAATCATGTCTGTAATATTTAATGTTGTTATCACGGACACATTACATCTGAAAGGCCCACTGCATTAACGATAAAGTTCAAATGACCCGATTACATTACTCACTTCAATTCAAATATGTTTAGACATTTATCATCAAGGCATATAATTTCAATTGTACATCTTAATTAATCTATCAATTTGATTGAATATTTTCTATTTATTAGCAATACCTAACTTATAAATTTAAAATATATTTTATTTTCCTAACTTTTAAAGGACTGTAAACAACATTTTATGTAACAAAAAACCTAACATAATATATAGCTATAGTAATTAGGTAGTTAATCTTTTTAAATCGTTATTTCGTAAGAGTTGATCATCTTCCTGACCTTTTCCTAATACGTGGGGTCGGCAAAGCATGTCTTCCTATTCCACTCTACACTATCAGCCTACTATTTATCACTACACTATCTCTTCACACATATCCCTTTTCACACAAGTCATCCACATCTTCTCAAATCGCCCCCTCCCTGTGCTAGAAATGTATATAATTAATTAATTCGTGTAAATACCACATGAAATATTAAACATATTACTATTTCCCAAATTCAAAGTGCTCCTTTACATACGCATTGTTTGTTGCCGCCCCCGGCGCTAACCAAAGCTTCCAGTGCGGTTCCATCATAAAAGCGATTGCTCGATTCTGCCGCGTGAAGATTTATGTACAGGTTGTGTGCGGCTCGTCTGGTCGCACGATCTATCATTTTCATGCCATTACCGTCGCCGACACTACCACTACAACCACTCCTACCACTGTATTGATAGCCGCACATTTATAAATGTTTAGGAGTAGTGGATGTTATTTATGCTCTCTCACGTGAGCACTTCGTGTAAATGTTTTACTAGATTGTTGAAAAGGATTGGTTTCTCGAGTTGCTATTTTGGATTTTTTGTCCTTTATACTAACCCTTTTGGGAAGCGTTTTGTCTTAACTTCGTTTTACAGAGCTATTTTTTTTTCATTCTTGATGCGCTAGCTATATACTAACTAACATTTTCGTTAACAGATCTTAATTCACCTTTTTATCATCAACGATAACACACAAGCTTACTCGTCTTCCATAAGGAATAGTCAAATTAAAGTAAATAGTCAAGTGGTAAATAATATACAATTCTTATTATTCAGTATACCCTTTTCTATTTAGATTTTACCCTTATCTTTCTTTCCTTCGCCAAACCAACAAAAAACCAAACCAAAAAATCCGTGTTTTTTCCATAGCTAAGAAGCATATACCTCAACGCCATACCGCTGTCTGTTACTTGTTCACATAATCTATAGCCGCTATTGTGTCATTGTTGTGTCCCGGGTGGTTTCAGCTATCGCTTCCCGTTCATTAGAGAAGAGGAAAAGAATCTGTGGCCTTTGATGTGTCGTGTATAAGGTATTAGTCTTACTACCGGCGAGCAAGCGATTAGCTATCAACTATTTAATCTCTCAGGAAACTGTAAAAAATAAAGATTCATTATCAGCAAGATGACGTCCACTGCTGAACATAGGCCTCCCCCTTAAAACGCCATTGTGAACGACAAGCTGCCAATTGCATCCACTGGTTATTTGTGACTTTTACTATGTCGTCGGTCCACTGGACGGCCTATCTACGCTGCGTCTTCCTGTTCGTGGTCGTCACTCAAGAATCTTTCTTCCTCATCTGTTATCGGTTTTTTGAGGATGTGGCCAGCTCATTGCCACTCTAACTTTCAAGTCCTACGAGCTAAATATAGATTACATGTAAATAAAACAGATATAATATTAATAGTCGATCGCTGCCGGCGAGAACTCTCTCTTTACTATCTTATCGCGACAACAACTGTTACTGTCAAAGATGAAAGTCGCTGCGTGATGCTCGCATGGTGGTTAAAACTCATGCTGAGAGTCGAACCAGTGGCTGAGTACTAAGTAAACATCCACGTTAGATCCTTACTCGCTTTACGAGTACAGGCAAGCGAGTCAACTGTAGATACTACTCACTCGCTTGTCGCTGCTCGCTCGTTTTTAATCGCTTCTCGCTGATAGCTGGTAGTGAGACAACTGTCTAAACACGTGTGGAGATAATGCGTGACGAAGCGAGGGAATACAATACGTTCGGACGTTTAGTTTTTGTAACATACTGATCGTAATTTATTATGACGTTTTTGTATCATCATACAGTTTTCTTTTTATACGGTTGCGCGAAAAAGTGTGGATGTTCAGAGTTCATGTGCGAATGGGAATTTCTTTGTTTTGCCATGATTTCGTTGTAGGACACTAGACTGATTGGACTTTGGAGACAAGATATTTTCAGTTTGATTAATTTAAATGCCTGAAAAGATTGAGATAAATGTAAGGATTATTTAATAACGTAAAATATATGGTGTTACATACAGAATAGCTTTGATGCTTATACAAACACCTTATTTATAGACTCACTGTTTTTTGTGATGTTAAATCACCTAGCGATTAAAATTACCCCTAAATGAAGTACAAAAGATGTTGATTGCCCAGCCAGCCTACTGCTACTTCTGGGGCTCAAGTCTGTAATTTGAATTGTTTAAGAATTACGAAATTTCATGTCGTCATAATGGTACGAGTAATTTTGACAAAGAATAGGTTAGAGCTCGTACTATATCAAATATTAATATACTATCAAATCTGTAAAAATTACCACTATGAAACAATGTAGTGGTAATTCTGAAACAATATAAAAACTTGGGCCCCAGTTTGCTAATACGTCTATCAGCTACCATGGTTATAACGTACGAACACGTACTAATATTCGCTTATTATTCAACTCGTCCTAATTTACATAACAATTAACGGGAAAACAAATATCAAGAACCGACACGACCGATTAGAACATAATTAATAAAGATAATTTATATCTAAATGTGCTCGTACTCCGCACTTGTACATCATTAGTAAGCTCGCAGGGACAATTTGTTACACGTTCTTGTGTTAAAATTCAATTAATTTCCCTTGAAACATGCCTCGAGGAATACATTACGTGGTTTGGAAATTACCTTCAGTTAGGCTTTTCTTAAGGTACTGTGGAATTATGGATGTTATTACTGTATCATAATTTATTATCATATTTTATGTCTACAGTAAAACTTTGCCTGCAGAACTGTAAAACTTGTAAAAAAAGTCAAAGATAACTTAAAAAAAAATGAAATGTGAATTATGAAAAAGAAAAAGAAAATCAAAAAAACTACTGATTTTGATAAAAGAGACCTTCAAATTGGAAAGTAAGTAAACGCTTTTGAACGAAAATATATGTTTTCTAATCGGTTCAGCCGTCTCCGCAAAATCAGGTAACAAAAATAAAAAACATATACCGTCGAATTGAGTGTCGCCTCCCATTTCGGGAAGTCGGTAAAAAAGTCATAGTGATTAGGTACTTTTTGTCGTCTAAATCAATTTGTTCTAAATCATCTTTGGATATAGTAAAGTGAGTATGTACATTATATTTAAGAATATAATGGATAACGATAAAAAAATGAAATGAATTTTAATTTGTAATAATTAATAATACAAACAATAAGTAAAAGTTTGAACCTATGAGATTTATCAAACTGCAGTAAATAGAGTCAATAATTTACCTATCGAATCCTGATGGATAGCATTCACGTTTCTTCTACATTCTTAGTAGCATTTGCATTAGTACACACGCTGTAAATTGTTTATTTTACATAGATAGTAATTAAGTACTTTCACATAGTAAGTATTCGAACAAAACATTCAAATAAAACACGATATATTTATTTATTAACTTTAAAAAAGGAATTGAAATGAGTTGCTAGCCAATAGACTACGAATTTCTATAGGACGAATTCTCTTGACGAATCTTTCTTGATTTTAAAGTCTGTACAGTACTGACACCAGACCATTATGGAGGGAAGAGACTGCTCTTCCCTCCATTATGGTTGAGGATAGCGATGGCTGGCACATGCGTCAACTCGTAAACGGGTGTTGCTTGCGGGGGCCGGATTGCCCTTTATTCTATAATTGGTAATAAGTTTGATTAGCTAGTAGTTATTGGTCTTCTTTAATAAGTCTACAAATCCAAGATATGTAATTAAATTCACAAACAAATTATACTCCTAGTATAGGTTTAAAATGGCACGGACTACAGTCTGTGGAATGTTATGAATTGAAAGTACGTCAGTTGATAAAAGTAAGTTAGTTTTAAGGCCTTTACTTAATAGAGCAGCGCGTGCTTTATCGCACTATAATATTATAAAGGCAAAAGTTTTGTATATGTGTGTGCGTGTGTGTTTGTTTGTTCCTCCTTCACGCTCAAACAGCTTAACAGATTTGAATAAAATTTGGCACGAATATAGCGTATACCTTGGATTAACACATAGAGAAATTTTTATCCCGGAAAATTGCAGTGTTCCCATGGGATGATCATATATCTACCGCGGGTAGAACCGCGGGGCGTAGCTAGTTTAACATACATCTCTACAAAACCTTCCATGTCGAAACCTTCATGCCCTATGAAGAGCCCCTATATCATAGACGCAACGTTACGTCGCTCCGTAATTAATTTAATTATCCCATACAAGGCGCCCGGGCTTGTGAGCTCTACGCAATTTACGTGAAATCGACCACCCTCTACTCGCGTGTCTAACACAAGCGGTATTGAAAACTATCAAGCACTTATAAGTTTATAGTTACCGCTAATTAATGATCGCTTGAGTGACTCATTCATGATTATTACTGACGTAATGCTGACATGGTTGAAATAAATTCAGGAGAACCATGTTAGAAAATTGTTGTCTGTAAGGTCTGGCTATATATAAGCTGATTGATTTGCTTATTATTTTATATCAGTACGCAATTACTTTGCATAAGCGTACCTCACATGCAAAATAACATTTTATTTTGAATGACGCAACACTTATTAGAAGATGCTAAATTATTACTTTGTAAATCAATTTTAGATCTAATCTTAAAAAAATATACTATTTAATATTTTAGATTACGTAGTCTAGCTAAGCGTAGTCCGTGTTGCAAAGTTTTCGAATCCGAGCGGAAACTCACTGTGAATCTGGGTGCTGATGTAAAAACAACGCTTTGCCCATATATCTATCTATTTACTTATGTATCGAATGCTTCTCGATAACTTTTGCTTGCAATTTCCGCTAGGCAATTCGCGTAAGTGAAAGAATTCCTAAGTATGATAATCCTCAAAACGCCGCCCAATACCGCCCTAACCTAACCCGCAAACTATAAGTACCTATGAGAGCTTCAACAATAAGTAGTCTAAGATGATAATGTACTTATCGTCAAAAGCCTCTGCGTCTTAGAAGTAGTCGGATCTTAGAGTGTTCTTTGAAACTGTTTGCGGAGTCTACAGCTCACTGCTAGGTACAATTTGATTTTAACTTCTTTGTGGAGGGATTAACTACGAAACATTTATAGTAAGGGGTAGAGCTTTCATTGTACTTGGGGAAATTGAAAAAGAGAATAAATACAACAACCATATATTTTTTTATAATTAATGGGAAATTATACATAAATAAAAGTAAAAGTATATAGCCCGTCCAAAATACGGTGCTCAGACCTGGTCACTGATCGATGATTAAAGGTCCAAATTAGAAGTTTGCCAAAGCCATGGAACGCAGCATCCTCGGTATCTTAAGGATGGATAGAGTTCGAAATACCACGCTGTGTTCTATTACAGGTGTTGTTGACGTAGGCCAAAAAGCTGCTACACTTGTGATGCGATGGACTCATATCGTGACGCATTGGAAGCCTGATGGCCTACGTGGTCGACGACGGCCTAGAATTTGTTGGCGTCGCAATCTCGACGCATTTAAACTACATTGGCGAGAGGTGGCCCAGGATCATGAAGTTTGGAAGGATATGGGGGAGACCTTTGCCCAGCAGTGGGACAGTTAAGGTTAAAAAAAATTGACTTGTGCTTGACCGCAACTCGCCTGATGTAAAGCGACGTGCGGGTTAGAATTGTGAAGCTAGAAGCAATCGATTCAAGAAATTTATCGGTGTTTAATCATATATCGCTAATTATATCATCTTTCACAGATTTTAACATTAAGCCCTGATTTTTATTGTTCTTAATTCGTGTCTGTGGCACAGAATGTCTTTACAAACTTAACTACTTAAAATTTTTGGCTTTCTGGTATATTTCATAGCAATTCCGATAGGAAACCTACGAAAAAATCTTGCTTAATTATGTTATTAGCCATATGGTAATAAACCAATACCATTATGGTAAAACGCTTACTTGAAAAGACATGTTAAAACAATAGACATAGAGAGCTATCACATATTAATTGAATATTATGCTAAGCGATCATGAAATTCCAACATAATATGAAACGAGCACAATCACAAATTAAACCTAATTTCCATTAATTACATACTGATTCTCGTTTTGGTTTCGATATTCGATAAATTTAATAGAACATGACGAGTTGGTGCCGCGAGTTAGGTGCATAAAATGAGATTAGCGACCGATGTCATCTTGTTCGGTTGATTTATGATACAGGGGTAGGCACTCGAAGTGTTACCAACTTTAAGTTGCTATAGCAACCAAACTGTTTACAATATGGCGCCCATTTTTTCACAGTCGTAAGTCTATTGTATTGTTCCTAAACATACAGAAGCTCATTGTTTTTCGTCGCTGCTAAAAAAAGTTATCCAGATGGAATTCAAACGCCACAGTGTCATTACTTTGTATTTGGCTGGAAAATCGCAACCAGCCATTGTTAATGCGCTACGACATTTACATCTGAATAAAATGTTTGTGTATCGGACCATCACGCGTTACAATGATACGGGTAGCATCAAGAAACGCCATGGAGGTGGACATCCAACAACAGCAACATCATCAGAAATGGTTCGAAAGGTAAAGGCTAGAATTGAACGAAATCCACGACAAAGCGCAGTTAAATTGGCGAAAAGTCTTAATGTATCTGCCCGGAGCATAGGACGCATATTAAAAAATAAACTACAACTGAAGCCTTACAAAATACAAAAAGTGCAAGACTTGACACTTGCACAAAAGGCAGTTCGCCTAGAAAGAGCTAAGGAGTTAAAGCAGTTGCACGTTGATAGTAAGCTTGAAAATTTGGTATTTTCCGATGAAAAAATTTTTACGGTTCAGCAATATGTGAACAAACAACATGATCGCGTATGGTTAAAGTCTAAATCAAACGACAATTTAGACCAACGAATTGCTCTGCGAAAGCAAGCACCAGCATCAGTGATGGTTTGGGCCGCGGTAACTGCTACGGGACGTTCACGTCTCGTTTTCATTGAGCAGGGTGCAAAGATAAACCAGCAAATCTACCGTGAAAAGATTTTAAACGATGCTTTGTTACCTTGGGCACGTAAGAAATTCGGTAAAAACCATTGGACGTTTCAGCAAGACTCGGCACCATCCCACAAAGCCCGTGAAACCCAAATTTTTTTGCAAGAAAAAGTTCCGAGCTTCATTTCTTCGCAACAATGGCCACCATATTCGCCGGACTTAAACCCAATGGATTTTTCCGTATGGTCAATTCTAGAGGTCAAAGTGTCAGCAAAAAAATATGAGACAGTCGACGCGTTAAAGATTGCTCTTCGCCGAGAATGGAACAAAATATCAGCAGACCACATTCGTGCAGCGTGTGAAGCCTTTTCGGACAGACTCGATGCTGTTATCCGCGCTAAAGGTGGCCACATCGAACAATATTTTTTTCTTTTTAATTTTAAATGTTTTTTTCCATATTTTGAAGTTTATAAATAAAAAAAAACAAAGTTGTCAAAATTACAGCATTTTCAATTGGTAACACTTCGAGTGCCGACCCCTGTAATACATGCAGAATAGAGAACTGTAAATATACAATACAATTTATTTATTGTTAAACTTAGAAATAAACTGATGATAGTGACATTTTGGGTGTCAGACAAAAGAAGGATCTAGTACATATTTGAAAGCTTTTATTCAATTTATTGTTAAACTGGATCTTAATTAAAAAGTTGTCTTATCTTATTTTAGGAATATTCTGTATAGACCGAAAAACGTTACTTCTGTTAATTAATTAATGTACACAGAAGTTTTAGCATTATTACACAGTATTACTGAATTTATTCTAATTATGTTGTAATAGGCTCTAGCAAAACATCCATAATTTTACTAGACATGCGTTAGATTTGATCATATCCTCTATCTTGTGCTATTCATGATACATTTTTAAAATTAAAAATATTTTAACCTTTATATAAGACCGGGTTTAACTACCAATTGTTGAAGTTGAACGAGTAAACAATGATATGGCCCAGATGAAACATACGCTAAAAATATTTATAAAGCAAGAAAAACTTTTACTTTTTAAATCGCGGCTACATATTTCCTAAATACTTGACGCAGGCACATAACAAATAATGACGCTGGCTTAATATACTAATTGTTTCAAGCCGTTCACAGAAGCGGTTAAAATGTAAAGAGCGCCCTTAATACCTCATATACGCCTATAAATAACGGCCGTATTAAAAAAAAAACAGGAAATTCGAATGGCCGTCGAAACGTATCATTGCATAGCTGGTAGACGATTATATTATAACTGGGCGAAGAACAGCAATTAACACTTTACGATCTATATGTGATCATGAGCGCCCCCATGCACGTGCCTAGTTTGCCTTAGGTATAATACGGCTAAGAAAAAATCATTATTTAGAATAATATAAAAACGAAATCGCACAGTGTCACAGACTAGTAAGAGAACAAACTTGTCTCTTCGACGCTCATTTGTTTATGAGATACTCGATTGAATTTAAATAATATAAACTAGGTTTCTTAGGCCAAGCGGAGTGTTTATCCGTTCACCATTAGAGTATATTCCAGCCAGTTGGTTGGACTTGTACATCTGACCGTGTTTTGTAGGCTTGGTAGTTGTTTTTGCGGGAATGTGGCCGAGGTCCGAAGTTAATTGGTACTGACGCAGATTTATGCGTTCCCGTTTTGTTGTTAGGCGTGTGCTGCGGCGGGAGGTTGTCCGCCGGTGTCGATTTATTGCTGCCACGTGACTTGCCAATTGAACGGTTTGTTAGAGAAACTTTATTTGAAAAACAATAAATAAACAAGTTGCACTCCACTGAGTTAAACGTGGATAATATTAAACATTCCTTTCGTCATAATTATTTCTGTAGTAACAAGCAATGCGCCAAAGTCGCCATTTTATGGTGACGGCCATCTTGGATTGGAAAATTTTCATAGTGTATAGTCCTACTAATGAACTTGACGCTGGCAAATATACAAATCGTATAGTGCCATGTATATATAAAAAAGTATCATACTAGGCAAGCCTACCCTACCTTTGACATACATAGTGAGAGAGTTGTGAAAAAAATAATTATACCGCCATATTCATTTTATAAACAGCTAAAAACACTAACTTATTCAACTTACCAACAAAAAAAAAAGCTCGAATTTAAAATTCTTCTACAGTTTAATCTATTCACTGAAATACGTCAAAAATATCGGTAAAATATCAACAGATGCTATGTTCCGGGCGATTTGTTCGAAAAATGCTTGACACAAGGATGATATCGTACATTGGTGGCGTGTGGCCAAGTTTCGGCACATGTGGCAGCATCTGTTCTGTAGAGCTTGTCGCTACTACGAGTACATATCTGATGGATCGCGTGTTGATTGCCTATCAGTGGATAGAGCTGCACTCTACCTGATAACCCTTTTACCAGACTTTAAACAAATGTGTTTGATTCATACTGTTTAAGACGACGGGTTTTCACGCGTACCTGGCTGTTTGAAAGGTCCAACTACAGTTTCGTTCACATTCGGTGCGAGACGTGTCATCGTTGAAGACACGAACAACTCATTTCATCCCTGATGAAGTTCATCGAATGTGAACGAAACTAAAGTTGGATTTTTCCAACAATCAGGTAAGCGTGAAAACCCGTCTTGAACAATATTTTAACAAGTGATTAGAAGCGTCTTCAAAAATACCCGACTGTTAAATCTTTAATCCTGTATCATCCTTACTTTTGTTATTTTTTTTAATATTTTAATGTACCCAACGCAACGGCTCTCTCACGACTAAAACGAATCTATTGACACCATTACTACAAGCCGTTTAGGCTTTAGGGTGTGCCAAAGAAATATACATACTTACATACGAAAACCATAACGCTCCTTCTTTCGCAGTCTGGTATAAAGGAGTATTTTCTCAATTTCTCTGATAGTTTCCTTTTTTTCTACAGACTACTAAATAAAATTTTTGGTACTCAATTCGTCGGTTTATTTTTATATTTTTCACTTAATGTATATATATAGGAGATGGCTATTCGAAAATTATTTTTTTTGTTTGAAATTTTTAATTTATTTAACAGAACTTAGTTAACAAAAAACTGTTATTACGATTTATACGATAAAGATTTTCAATACTTATGTATATACATCGGTAATAAATAGTAAGTAAGGGGGTAGTAAGTGGTCGAGTTCCACCCGAGTGACGTGTTGTTACCGAGTGGAAGACAAATTGTCTCGTCACAGTTGACGGCGACTCGCGTCATACAGCTAGACATTGTTACTCGAGCTTTTACACAACTACTCTTTTACAGGGTGTGTAACAACTGTTTAACAACTTGTATGAATGAATGAATGAATGATTCATTCGTCCGGAAGTTGGTTACAAAACAGATCTTATTATATTAGTTGTAGTGATGTGGCGCTCCAACCTACAAGGTAACAGAATATCTTTATGAATTAAAAAAAACACATCGTTTTCTAGTCTAATACGTCAAAAATATATTTAACAGAGATGCGCAACAGTTTATTTGTCAAATTTATTTAGAAAACTAACGCGTGTTTGATACATGTTGTTTAAGAAAACGGGTTTTCACCTTTCCAATTGTCAGGTATGCGTGAAAACCCGTTTTCTTAAACAATTTGTCAAATTTAACTCTGGTGATTGTGCCCAAAATACAGGGATTGCCTAGTTTGGGGCCTTCATTATTATATCCCTATATATGTTAAAATTAGCTTAATCACTCATGTAGCTACATTAAGTTTCTGCTAATAAACGATTTATTTATTATTTATTTAAAAAAAAAACCTATCACATTTTTTTCTTGTCTAATACGTTAATAATATATTTCACAGAGAAGTGTGACTGTGTCTTATGGATGTTGAAATTTAAAATAAACATGATATCCGTTTTCAATTCGGCAGCCGTTTGATTTATAAATGATGGGATCATAAGGAAGAAAAAAATAATTTTCAATCGAACTAAGATTCCCTGGATATCAGGTAGAACATACCAATATACTAAAAAGCTGAGCTGAACGCTGGCCTTCATTGACGCGCGTTCCACCGCAACCCGTCTTTTGTGTACTCATAAGTTACTGTTGTCGTGTCCTATTCGTACAAAATGTGTTTGTTCATTCCTTAAATAATTCGCAGTATTGAGAACTCCCTCTTTGTTTGGATCGGTTAAAATTTACTTTTCTAAAAAAGAAATGTTGTATAAAATATGATACGTTTTGTACTTTTTTTCTATGGCGCATTTTAGTAACACCCTGTGTAATCTTTGTATCTTGTAGTCGTAGTTTCCAGAGAGTGACTGTGTAAGTGTAAATTTACTCAGGTCGTCACCTGAAGACGAGAGATCACTACTATCTGACATGACATCTTCTTCAAAAAAAATAACCTAGATTACTGCTTTCTGTCACAAACCAGTGTTGTTGTGTTGTTAGGTAAGATGACTCAATCCGTCGATACGGCTGAAACGATTAGAGAAATTATATTGTTTGCAACAGCATACCCCAGATGTGATCGTGTTTAAATATTAGCAAAATCACAGAGGATTGATTTTTAAATCGAAATAACAAAAAAATATCGCCCGCCAAATTGAAGTCAGCAATATTTTTTTTTCCAAAACAACTTGTTTTTTAAACAAATCTCTCTGTTTGTCAGTGAACTTTTGTTAGTCGTCAATTATCACTAAATAAGTGAAGTCCAGTCAACTTAGGAATTTGCCTTTCACAGTGGATTATTATAAGGTCTACATACCTGAAATCCCGTTTTCATATGACAGCAATATTTATATCTTTTTATACGAGTCCTGTTTGCAATTCCGTCATATTCCAGCTAACACCTGTAAGTATGTCACTTCACTTCTCTCAACTGAAATAGAGAATATAATAGAAATACTCAAGAAATAACCTTCACAGAACTACGAATATGAGCTCGCATGAAGACATTCGTAACTCCATCGTTATTAGATTCCACGTCAGAGACGCTCGGAGATCATCTCTACTTGCCTCGTCATGGGAGGTATGTTGTCGCCTGCTCATTTCTTATTCTACGAATGTTATGTTGTTGGAGCCATTCTTTATACTGTAGAGAAAAGTCACAATTTTGCTTTACCGACATCTCAGCACGTATTCACGTTTTGTATATGCGTTACTTATTTCCTATCTGTGAACCGGAGCCTAAAATTGAAATTACTGGGTAAAGATACAAATGTAAATTCTAAATTACGCTTTTGTAAAAGGTGATTGATTGATTTTTGATAAATATAAATTAAGTAGACGTAGGTAAATGTGTCTGTATATATCGTTAAAATGAAAATCCAAAAAAAATAAATGTTTAATATTTATGGAGCACGTCATTTTTTAGACTGCTTTGATATGTCTTTATAACCGATTATCCAACACCGTTGCTTGATCTAGAATTTAATTAAGATTGACTATAAAAAATAAAATGTAAACCTTAATAAACTCCCGATTTCGCCATTTTGTGGTGGCGGCCATCTTTGATTTGATATTATTAAAGTGTTTAATAAATATACTAGTGAAGTCATTTCTTTTGATACCCATTTAGAAGGAGTTATAAAAAAACGCTATTTTTTATCGGCGAACATCTTGAACCGATTTTCATAATACATAGCCAAAAACACCGAATAATTAACCCTACATACAAAAAAAATTACAAATTTAGTTATAGACAAAAACTCAAACACGACAACTGTCACAGTGCAATCTGAGGCATTCTACTGGTTAGGTGGTACTCAGACTCTAAAGCCTAGTTAATTACAAGAGAAGTAGCTAGCAGCACCACTTCTGGGAAGGAGCAACAGTTCTGCCGAATGAACGCGATGGAATTGAACCCGAGCCAAAACTTATAAGGGTGGTGCACACGTACGGAATGACACGGCACACGAATGTGGCGACGAAAATTGGTACAGACAATATTCACAAAACAATTTATATGGATATTATAATAGGTTAGGGTGTATTAAGCCGAAAGAGGGTCTGTATAGTATCCTAGAAAACAACTTTCACCATGAGACAAATAAACTAAATTATCGGTTAGGTGGGGTGTACTAAGCCAAAAGGTATATTACATTTTGATGTGATAGCCTCTTAGACATTTGTATTGTCTGAATGAAGAGTAAAGTTTTTCCATAAATAAGAGGATCTTTGTTTACGTTTCGAATTTTAAATTAATGATTGTATGAATTATGCAATACATCTACTAAAAGTGGTTCAATAAAAATTATGAGTAAACATAATATATGACAATATTTTGTTTTCTGAATATTTGAATCATTAAATTGAATACCATATCATTACTTAGATCTGTAGGTTTCCAAAATTAAAATATATTTATTAATGGCATCATTTGCACCAAAAATATAAATCACACAGTTGTAAAACAGCAATTCCCGCGGTATCAGTTAGGCTCTGCTCCAAAGCCTGGTTAATTACAACAGAATTACATTACAAGAGCGCTCTTGTGAAGAGCAACAGTTCTGGCGAGCGAATGCTATGAAACTGAAGCCGAGCCAAAACTGATAGGTATTGAGAACACGTAAGGAAAGACACGGGACATCGCTATGTAGCAAGTTTTTTATTTAATTTTTTTTATCAGCTTCCCAAAATGTCTCCTATTTATCAACTGTGTACCTTCCAGGGTGCCCAAGATACAGGCTATGCCTAGTTTGGGACCCGCTGCAAATTCATAGTCAATTGTAGACGTTACTCTGTTTCTGTTGATTTCGGTTTAATTTTAAGTTTTCTTCCCTTGGAAATAAATCAACACTGTTGTTAAAAAAAAAATAGGAGGACTAAATAAATTCTCAGAAAGGGCAGACCATTTTTTCTTTGTTCGAAAGAGTATTAAAATTTCATGTGTCAAGTCAATTTTGACGAAATCGGTCCAAAAGCCTGATTTGAAAACAAAATAACAGAAATAATCGTATTTGCAAGTGTCGAGTTAAGGTCGGTAAGAGTTTGTTTTTAAAAGACTTGGTATTATTAAAACATATTTTGTTAGTTAAATTGGCACAATAGTTTAATTTTTAGTTGAGTATCACACAATGACAAGCCGGTCAGATGTAGCTACCACTTAATAATATTTATCTCTATGGGCCAATTAGAACATACCCTATTCTTTGGTTCTTCTGTAAGATTTCTTTGGTTGCTGTGAGGTTTATTTGGTTACTGGCAGGGTTTCTTTGGTTATCTCTAATACGCGCAACGTTTCTCTATATGTATCGTGTCATATCACAAATGTAGTCTCCGCTTATATTGGGCACGGAGCGACGAGAGCGCTGAAAGGGAATCTCTAAGTTCTCGTCGAGAGCTAATTGGCAAAGGCTCATGGGGAGGCTTTATTAACCATATTCTTTACGGTTATAACAACGTTGAGTAATGGGTTGATCTCGTAATTTGCCTCTCTTCGAATATTTACTACAAATTGCTCAAATTAGTCGTTTATATAACGCATTTTCCAGTGGTACGAGTATACAACTCGAAAAATGTACTATGAATATACCATCGAAATAATTACTTTAAATTTCATGTGATATGTTTATGTGCTATACATGTTAATAGTATAGGGGTGTACTAAGCCGAAAGGGAGTAACTAATGACTTTCATAATCGTACCAACGCTTAAATAGAGAAAAAAATTGCTGTTCCACAGAATATGTTTATCTTATAAAAAAGGTATCAAGCAGCTGATATTTTTCTTCGAATTTAGATTGGGTAACATAGTGAAAGTTGTTCATTAGGGTGTGTATAGTGACCCCTTTTGGCTTAGTACACCCCCAGCCTACAACCCTGTAAAGTATGCAAGTAAGTAGATAAAAGTGACAGAATTTGTAGCTGTCACGCGCAACGTTGCGCAACATAAAATGGTTGAGAAAGTTTCAAACTTGAGCCCTTTACGGGTTGAAAAACCTTCTTGGTACACCCTTAAGTTCTACAATCCCGACTCTGCCAATGATTCTTAGCGAATATCGATCAGTCAGGATTTGGTCTCTTAAATATATAGTTTATTTCAATCTTATTTAAATATAATCTCAGACAAAATCTGGACACAAGATTATTTGAGGTGCCCTTGAGTTGTGCAGAGTTCTGCCTAGTTTTATCCGACTGCGAAAGAAGGATGGTTATGTTTTTCGAGTGTATGTGTATATGTAAATTTCTTTGGCACGCCCTAGAACCTAAACGGCTTGTCGTATTTTTATGTGAGTGGTGTCAATAGATTCGTCTGAGTCGCGTGAGTGGCACTGGGAACAAAAGGAAGTGTCTGTAAATGATTAATTCATGTCCTATAAATTAGAAATTCACTAAATTATTGTCTATAGAAAAATAAATTATGCTATACACAAAGGTGCCTCATACATAAAACGAAGCTAAACACGCAAACAGAATCAACCTAAAAGTGTTACATTTTTATGTTAAAAAGCTGTCCCTGAGTCTCAGAATAAAGCAAAGTACGAGTAAGTAAATACACTACTCACAGAGAGTAAATCACTCGGAATCTATTACTTGAGCCCCTAATAATATTACCTGCCCGAGAATTACCTACGGGTAAAAATCGGCTAAGTGCGAGTCGGAGTCGCACACTGAGGATTCCGTACCATTATCAGATATACCTACGTCAAAAACCACTTTTGTTGTATGGCAGCCAAATACATATTGATTTTATTCTGTTAGTTTAGTATTTCTTGTTCTAACGGCAACAGAAATACATCATCTGTAATAAAATAAACTGTATAACTTTATTATATATAGGCAATAATATTCATGCGCTTGACTGCTACTCGCCTGATGTAAAGCGACGATGCGGCCTAGGATGTGGCACGCTTGCCTAGAAGAAAACAATTCACTAGAAGAGACTGAGATTAGAGTAGCTGTCATGGTTCGTGAGATACAGTTTAGCGACGGATTTACGAACAATGAAGTTTTAGTAATACAGTCCCGATTTTATCGTTTGGGTACAGGATCCTAAAAAGTATCTTACTTTACTGGAATCTTATGTACACTCTAGGTAAAAATAAGAGGCAAGGGAAAAATGTTGGTACTTGTGCATGAATATTTCAGTGTTTGTGTCCCGTATAAATTCGTAAGGGCCCGTATTAAAACCACTAGCAGTTTATTTACTTTTCGGGGTGTGCAAAATCTTTTACGTGTGTTCTCGGGTTTATGACCGTGCGGTGTGGCTGGGGTTTATACGGAGGACTTGTGAAGGATGGTTTTCAATGTATTCGTTGTTTTAGTAATCGCGGAGATACGGATGAAGTGTGCTCTCAAGTTTCCTTTTTTAATATTAACGTCTTTTTTAACAGACTTCAAATAGAGGAATATTTTTTAATTCGTCATGTCCTTCGAGTACGCACCCCGTGTCCTACGTGTCCCCGATCTCTCAGAACTGGTTAGATCGATTTGTAAAATACTTTTTTGATTGAAAGGGTATTTATTATTGTTACTTTTTAATAGTTATAATATATATTTTATCAAAATGTGTCTGGTAATTTTTGTAACAATATAACTTATATTTCGTCGAGTATACACCTTGTCATTTTTGTAACATAAGTTTTAATGCTTAATTCAGTTGTAATTTTTGTAAAGTACCTACTTATTGTTTATACCTCACTTGTTGATTTTTTAAATTAATATAGTACCTAACATCTTGTTGACACGTGACATAAGTACACACCGTTATTATCAGTTTAAGAAAGAAAGAAAGAAAACCGTTTACTGCGCTTTATCACACTAATATTATAAAGGCGAAAGTCTGTATGTGTGTGTGTTTGAAAGAAATAATTTATTTATACCAAAATAACTATTAGTACTAACAGAGACTTCATAATTACTATCTAAGTCTCTTGGCACAAACCTTGGTTTGTTTGTTCCTCCTTATCGCTCAAACGCCTTAACGGATTTAGACAAAACATGACGCAAAGATAGCTCATACCCTGGATTAATACATAAACAACTTTTTGTCCCGGATAACTTAAGTGTTCCCATGGGAAGACCAAATACCTACCGTGGGTAAAACCGGGCACAGGGTTAGTATCTTATAAAAGTGTATTATTCTATCGTTATGTTGATGACCTATTTTATGACTACAATTCATGCCAGTCTAGATTTATAGCGTTCACTTGTGGCTGTAAAGCTTGTACTGCTGCATGAGCGAAGCTAGTAATCAATCTTAGCTATAAATTCGCTAATAACAGTTAGTTCTGCGAAATAGTGACCTCGCGACCACAATATTTTTGCGTCTTTAAAAACATTTGAAGCTTTCGAGTCTTGTTCAAGTTTCAAGCTTTACCACTTACTGACTTGATTGCCCTATACGTATTTACTTGACAAGACTCGATTTAAAGTACAATTATTTATTATTACGTATTTTATATCTTGCAAATGCAAAGTGTTCAGTCCAAATACTAAAGAAGAAAGGAATGTTTATAATAAATAGCTATAAGTAGTGTCATACGAATCTGAAAGGAATAACAGCCCGTAACTATGGAATCAAACATCTTCAATTCGTGTGATACGTCTACACTGTCACAGTATTTTAGACCTTGTGTCATTTATAAGAAAGTGTGTTTCTGCTGATTTGTCGTGGTTTATGTACTTTCAAGCAAAATTTTCCTTTTTCGGTAGAAATACGACTCCAAAAAAGCAAATCTCGAAGACTAAAAAAATCCCAAAAATCGTAGGACCTGTATACCAAGTTTTGTCAAGATTGAATGGAATCTGCGACCTATACGCGAGTATGACATTTTTTGCAGACAAACATCCACACATACAAACTGACAGAATATTTTACCAGTCTCGAAGCATTGATTAATTAACTTTAGTAGTCATCATCATCACGCCGTACTGATGTAGGTAGATCTGATGTAATAATAATAATATGGGACAACATCCATACAAAGGTCTTCAGGTCCCAAATTATATGTGCTTTAGATATATGTATCGCGCCCGTCAAATACTTCACCGTGCCTTTTTTATATATTTGGTGCCCAGGTTTATGTAATATAATATAATACGTAAAATTGATTTAAGATAACTTCAATATAAGTATAATTTTGATATATGTTTACAAGTATGCTTGCTTGCTTTGTTTACATTTTGATAGCTATTTATTGGATCAAAAGCTATTCTTTCCCACGGCTATGCGGGTTGATTCTGAATTGAGTTAGCATATTTAGTATACTGAAAGAATATTGAAAAATAATATATCCGTGTTTTTTTGTTTAGCACACTTTAGTAACATAAGTATTAAGAAAACTTCAATTGAAGTCATGCAAAATGAACGCAAAACCTATGGACTGATGAACTTAGGAAAACTAGGTCACGGCGACGGCAAACGCGTTCGCATGGCCCAGATTTGTATAATTGCGCTTAAGTGGAAATATTTCCCAGTTTTTAGTAAAAAAAAAATGCAAAATATGAGTTTTCTTTTGTTAAATATGTCAGATTAACGATTCGATAGAATCGCCCCGTATTTACTTAAGTACGCCTACGTGTATCCATACCTAAACATAGTTGTCTACTAAATACACTACAGCTACGTTAATCCGGTCAAACTAAGTTAGCCGTGTCTCTCATGGTGAAGCCTATACTTAACTCGATAGAATTGAGCGTACATAAGCACAAACTACTATATTTCTGGAAGATAATAAACCACTGAGTGAACAGTTTGCGTAAAACGTTATGACTTTTGCTTAGTCGACTATTACGCAGCTATACGCCATATGGATTTTATATGGATATCTTCTATTTTTATGGAAGATTTCGCTAAAAAACAACGCATTGCCGAAACTGCTGAATCTAGAGACAGGAGTTTGAAGGTATAAATAATTAAAGAGTCATCGTTTTAGGCTGAATTAAGAAAAGATTATGAAGAGCAAAAGATATGATGGATTAAGATAATATGATATAGGTTATAAAGTTCTTTGCTTTTCATATCGTCATGAGCAAGGCTGCGTTCGACTGAATCTAATCTTCTAATATTCTGATTTTCTTTTCTTTGGTAAAGTGTATTAAGAGCTAATGCTGTTCCGATCTTAGCTGGTTTTGTTTGTAAGTTGATTTAATAATGCGGTAAAATATATACGTCAAAAATGTGGTAGTGTCAACCAGTTACCAAAATCACAGACTGGTTTGGAACATCGGCTTTTTCTCTTTCTCTATAGATGCTATACAAGACCGCGTCGCACAAAAACTTCAAACTTTAGCATTTCTGTCACAAAATCCATTATACAGAACAAATAGGAGATAAATACACAAACTGTCACTTCAAACAATCGAATACAATTACGAAAACCAATAGACTAGCGCCCACGCCTCGTCCGCGGCGCTACGCCTTCAGCATTACATGCCATCATTCAATGCCTTTACTACACGCCCCCATAATTAGATGGCCATTTATTACAAGCCCCTATTTATGCCCCCGAATACAAGCTCATTAGGCATCCACCTGTTTTGTTATCACGTGCCCCCAGAGCGGACCGAGATTGCAAAAACCTTCATAAATAAAGGTAATATATTTTTTCTTCGCCCGAAACCATTATGATTGATCGATAGATGGGACGGACTCAGTGATTAACTTAATGGTCCAATATCAGATATCATTTATGTTAAGATACGTACTTTTTATATGAAATATTGCATTCATAGGTGCTGCAAAATAACAAAACGATTAAAAAGTTTCGGCTTAATCAAATTCGTGTTTTGATTCGGTTATATTAGCTCAGTATCACACTCTTATAATAATAAATAATAATGTAGTTCACAAGTTTTCCACTCCTGTCTATCTCCAATTAGTCCGACTTCTTAATATTTTAAAACTTACATAAAGTGATATGTTTTATAGCCCTGTGTAAGCCTTAGTTCATCCCCCGTTGATGAACAGATCGCTTGCGAATCGTGTCGTCGATTGAGTACCTTAAGACGTTTTTACGCCCGCACATAAATGTTTTATTACCCGATAGGTGGTCTGGAGTCAAGGAACAGAGACATTGAGAGAAAACAAATTGGGTTTGATTAGAAGTTTGGAGATGACGATTTAGACTGTTTTTAATTTACTTCAAAAAAAAGGAGGAAATGCTTCTTCGGATTTTTTATTATTTATTTTTGTGTACGTTTCCATATTGCTCAAATCCGTCTGGACAAAAAAAAATAATAGGTTTCCTATTCTAATTTTTTTTAAAGTAGTTTAGCTTGTAAATAATAATTATTGTACTTGTCGACTTTGTTGATAGAAGTAAATTTTTTAAAATTGTGTTTGTTATGCAGATTTATGAAGAATAATTTCTTTTTTGTTTTTAATTCAAAATTAGTTGCTTTACTCATGATATCACGTTGCCGTTGCAATTAAATTCAAATTTAAAAGTTCATTTGCAGATATAAAAAATACATCACATTAATACAAAAAATAAAATAAATTAAAAACTTATACCTAAAGAAATTCTTATAAGCTATAAAATAATTTAGCAGCAATAATACTTCAAGTAGGTACGGAGGTACGTTGACATCAAATTAATGTCGAATTCCTATATCACCATCCATGCTTCACAAACCTATACCTTATTATTATCGAGTTAAAGCTCAATTTGCTGATGCAGAGTTAAGGCTACTGTGCTTCAAAGAGGAGTCAGGGCAACGCAGGTTCTCTAAATTAATTACTAGGGAATTAGAACGCTTGTATGTAGGTAAGTGGGAGGGGGTTGTTTTCTACCCCTAGTGAAGTAATTATGTGTGTGTGTGGGGGGGGGGGGGGGCATTTATTCTGTCAACAGTTTGCTTGTAAGTGGTACTTTGTAACAAAATGATGCTCTTGCTGGCTAGAAAGACTTGAAAGAATACACTTTATACCTTCTAGATACATAGAAGTCTATAGGTAAGTGAAGCGAGATAGATTACAGATTTTTATAAATAAAAAGTTTACATTATCAACGCTGGCTGTTTCAGCCGGCACTGTGTTGAGTTGGGACCGATCTGTGACAGAAGTTTAGTTAGTAATTCATTTATACAGTTGTAGCGATGACGGTGGAGTGGTTAGTGGGGTCGATTGCCGTGCAAAAGGTAATGGAGGTTCGATCCCACGAAACATGCAAAAAGAGCCTGAGCTAACGGTGAAGGATAACATGGTGAGGAAACCATACCATGGTGGTAGGGCGTTTCCTATCGTTCGCCTGGCTAGCCAGCTCAGCCCTCATTTAGAATTTAGCACACAGACAAACTTGATGCTTACATATATTATATTCGCGAGGTGTAAAAGGTTGAAACATATTATGTGAAATTTAAAGGCGATTTTAAAAATAATTAATGTTTCTGATTGGTCAACATATACATAGGAGGCCCCCGTTGAATATGCAGTTTGCTAGTAAAAGAGTAGTAAAAACAAGGTTTTAATTGTACCTTAGAAAGTTGCCCATTCACTAAGTCAACGTTGAAATGAATGAGTCGCACGAAAAGTGACCGAGTGAATGAGAGAACGAGTGTGTGAATAGTAATTGAGAAAATATTTTGTAGACTTTTATTTACTCTATGTTAAAATTAACACGAGCTCTTTGCTTTTAGTCGAAATAACCAGGATTAAAGACTTATTTGCAAAGCAAAACGAACGTATTTCGAAGCGCCGAGATCTTTTCTTTGTTATTTTTATTATGACTACGAGTAATGCTACAATCCGCCAACATTTACCCTTGTAACAATAATCAGTAGGACTGTAAGAAAACATCATGCGGTCATAATATTAAAAACCTTTGCCTCTTTTAATTAGATCAGATATAAAACATGATTCTGTATGTACACATATTTTGAGCCCAAATTATAAAGCTACAAAGCCCAATCCAATATCTTTTAATATATAAAACCTATCTAACAAAACCAATAGAAAACACAGCCTCACAAAAGCGGCTTAAGAATAAGATCTCTTATCTTTCTATTACTATATCGGGAAGGAAGTATAACACAACATCTCATCCGGATAATAACTCGACAGAGAAAAACTACAATGTCTCGCAAACCGTGCGGTCATGGGAAATTGACCATGGATATGGAAAATTACTAGATCAGAAGAAAGGCCGTTGAGTTGATGTATGCGTTGTTGTTTTATTTATTTATATGCCGTCAGATTAGTCTTCATTAATCTGGACTAGAAATGGAACAAATTCACAGAAGACAACAAGGGTTAACTAATATACTAAACTCACGTTTTTAAATAGTTAAAAAAAATATTCGTATCTCGAGTTCAACAATATATTGTACTTTTTAAAACTTTTTTTTAATATTCCACTACCATACTATATTACTATGTCCATTATTGCCGGCAGTCACAGTTTAAACTTTTACAGTAATTTCAATCTAAATACCAAATTTTCCGACCAATTTTGATGAATTTAATATAAAAGGGAGCCACATGGGAAATTAACAATCAAAAAAAATAATAATTTCAGGACGGTTCACCTGGATCCGAAAAATATACTTAAAAAAAAGTCGAATTGAGTACCTCCTCTTTTTTGGAAGTCGGTAGATAATAATAGAAAGTGGTTGAGGGCAAGCTATTTGTACGGGATTTATAATAAAATATTTGTTATAGGTTGAGGACAGTCCAAGCTATTTGTACGGGATTTATAATAAAATATTTGTTATAGGTTGAGGGCAAGACAAAGCTATTTGTACGGGATTTATAATAAAATATTTGTTATAGGTTGAGGGCAAGTCAAAGCTATTTGTACGGGATTTATAATAAAACATTTGTTATAGGTTGAGGACAAGTCAAAGCTATTTGTACGGGATTTATAATAAAATATTTGTTATAGGTTGAGGACAAGTCAAAGCTATTTGTACGGGATTTATAATAAAATATTTGTTATAGGTTGAGGACAAGTCAAAGCTATTTGTACGGGATTTATAATAAAATATTTGTTATAGGTTGAGGACAAGTCAAAGCTATTTGTACGGGATTTATAATAAAATATTTGTTATAGGTTGAGGGCAAGTCAAAGCTATTTCTACGGGATTTATAATAAAATATTTGTAATAAAAGGATCGGAGACACTAAGAAAAGTTACGCCTACGATAACGTGTCCCAGAAGTCGAAAGAAACTGCTTTTCACGAGTTTTCATGCTGTTAATGTTTGAATTTCACAGGATTAACTGTTCAGAACAATATCGAAAACTTTATTTAAATGATTGATTTGCCCAACATTTGATTGACATAGACCTTCAATTCATACATATATGTTTCATATAACATAAGTTAGTATATACAGACCATTCTATTTAGAGCGCGTCAAAGAGTTTCTTATTCTCTGGAGCAAACGGACAATTGTCTCGTATATATTTTTTTGGTTTTTCCTAATTATAGTGTCCAATATATCATCCCTTTAGTTCCATGTGACGTATACCAAGATATTTGTATATATTTATCACGTAGAAGGGAAAACATTGCAGAGAACTCTACGTTACATATTACCTACTTGGCAAGGAAACACATAAATCTAACCAAGTCTTACACATATAATATAACACCAAGCACGAACAATATATCTGCGAATTGTGGCCAGCAATTTTGCGCCTTATGACAATATTTTGACTGATTTAGTCTAAATTTACAATTGTTCTTTAGCAACAAGTTCGTCCGACAACCGAACCTCGTACCGCCTAACAGTTGATGATATCGTCAATGACATGACCTGTCAACTACGCAAGATGGCGGAGTTTAGATGCAAAGGTGCAATTCGCAAGGTGCAATTTTTCTCAGTTACTGCGTAATTTCCATATTTTTTAATGTTTATTTAAACATTCTACAAAGTATTAGAAAAGATTTGAACAAGTGGGTAGAAGCGACATCAAAAAAACCCAACTGCTTAATCTTTAAACCTCTGTATTTTAAACTTAGCATTTCTTATTCCAAACTTCTATAAAATGTATAAGTTATGTATATGTTCGTAATCCCTGTTAAACATTCTTTATTTTGATACCCCACCCGATGTAATTTGAAAACCTTTTCTTTTTGAGGCGCCTATAATCTTTTTTTCTTCATTTCGATGAAAACAGTGTCACTATCACGAACGAATCTATTGACACCTCTCACATAATAATACAACAAGCCGTTTAGGCTCTGGAGCGTGCCAATAAATAAATATACACTCGAAAACCACAACCCTCCTTCTTTTGCAGTTGAGTAAAAAAGGATAAATGAAATCGATAAAGCCAGCTATGAAATGATAAACAGAAATAGGGATTCATTTTTATACATAAGTAAATAGTTTAGTAGTTTCTCCAAACTAAATAAACAAGGAACGTAGACATCACAGTGGAATAAATAATTCCCATCGTGTCGATTGCCGACACTAACAATGTGGGGGTTTAAGCAGCTAATTAACAATTTATTTAACGAGTAAACACCTACCTGCGCTGGAATTAAATTTTAATCAATGCTGTAGTTTGAAACGTTCCCGTAGAGATGTGACTACCGAAACGTTACCGATGTGGGCTAAGAAATTTTTTGATTGTTTCGACGCGTGACCAGATTGCCGGTTTTTATCTAGACCAATGTATAAGCATTGCCATTCAGCGTGGTTATGCGGCTATGCTAGCCGCACGCTGAGCACGCTGCCCTCTGGTGGAGGGTTGAAACATTTGGATTATACCTTAGATTTTAAATGGTCTGAAAGAAATCTTTCTGCTATATTTTATTGTTGTTGTAGTAAGTCATTTTGTTTAAGTAAATTTTCGAAAATTTATATTTAATATCCGGAAAGCGTATATGTTATAAAAAATTTAATATCAATATACGTCGTTAGTTAAGGAACACATTAACAAAGTGTCTTTTCCTTAATATAGATTTTAAGATACGTGTTAATGGACACATTCTTAGAGAATCTATTTTTGTAGAAGTTTAAGCTAAAGTTCAATATACCTTTCAGCCCTAGACTAGATTTTAATATTATCAAGGGATACCTAGATGGATCCCCTTAATGAATATAAAATATAAATATATGTCGTGGTTATAGCACAAGTTTAGTGGTATAGATGTACTGTAATATTGCCTCGTTGTAACTTAAATAAGGCCTGATATACATAGAAGGAAACGAATCGTTTTTATAGAAAAGGATGAAAAGTCAAAATTTAATAATGTAAATAATTATAACTTTAACTTCTATCACAATAATTTTATAACTTTGCGCAACTTGTTCTATTGCGTTATATTGCACTATTGTCCAATAGTATTTGAGGTTATTCGTTATATACAAAAATACAAATCTTTCCTCTTTATAATATTAGCATAGATTAATATACATATATGTTATATGTTAGTAGTTTAAAAATAAAAATAGCTCCACCGAATATATCGCGTTTGATTTACATTTATACAAAGCCTGATGGGAGTAGGTAGTCTATTTAGCTATGCAAACACTTTCATTGAACTTTGAGCGTGAAAGCAAAATACGAGTAATTTCTGTGAATTTATTTAAATAGCGGAACGTCACTACTCAGAACGAACGAATATACTTACCGGTAGGCAGAAATTTGCATGAAACATTGGATATTATTCAGACATTTGGTATTCTATTAATGCTTTAGACTTCAAAGCGGTGGGCTCTGGCAGGGCGCGGACGGGGCTGCGGTATAATCATAGTCAATTTGAATACCGGGAAAGAAGACCGGGAAGTTTTTGGTAAAAATATGAATTAGCAAAATTATAAAACTGCTGTATAGCAACTAGCATGCAGCTGAGTTGGGGCCGGAATGTGATAAACACTACAAACATTTACAGTATTTTCGTTCTTGTTACACATAATTCATTCACTCATTCATTTCATTCATTCATGCTTCTTTTCAATTTTTATTTTGATAGAGATATTAGAATATATTTATGTGAGTGAAGGTGTTCCAATATGACTTTTTTTTCTAAATAGTAATTAATATGACCAAATACTCGTTCTCTAGGTAGGTAAAATTAATAGGTAGGTGCAATATACATACCACTGATGGTAGAGATTCCATGGCCTCGCACGAAACCACGTCTACGTTAATTGTACTGGCTGCCAGGTTGTGTCCTTGGCAACTTCCTTAGTCTCTTTTGATAGCTCGGATCGGTTTATTCAGACAAGTTATAAGCAGCGTTTAAGTACAAATCTAAATACTGCAATAAAAAAGTATGTTCTATTCGATACACCTGTAAAAAATAAATGCAAAAACTCAGACAAATACTATTATTAGTTTTTGTCGGTAATATATACTGTCGATTAAAACCAGCCAGAAGAATATTCTACGATAGAGCTTCAAATATTAATTCACTTAAATAGCACAATTTAACAGAAACGAGCTCTCTATTCAGTACTGATTCAGGGTTTCCATTCAAACTCCTCTCCGGTAAGCCCGTTTGATCCTCCTTCAATAATCCAGTTAAATATTAAATTACTTGCGAAAGTATCGAAGATTCGTTCCACAAAAGCGTTTTCGAGTAGCAAAAACGAGTTTTTCCAACGGAGACTATTCAATTTGAGAAACGGCGCATACAAATTAAAAAGTTCTCGCCGCCCGCGCCGCTCGTTCGCATTGGATAACAAGTAACTCGACTTACCTCACACTTTTCGGAAGAAGATTAAAATCTAATTGTACCTTTTTTGTAAACGTATTTGGATATCAGACGAAACGATTTTCTTTTAGATTCTACCTAAGAGATATTTTTCTTTGTGCGATATCGCATCGTCAGTCAAGGTAGTTCAGTTGTTAATGTTACCTCTACGATTGGACTGAATATGACGGAAGGTATTGCCACTGATGTGGTAAATATCGAGATTTATACTACGCCTTAGATCCATTTATTACCTTTGGCACTACTGCTTGGCTCTACTGGTAGTGTCATGGAAAATTTTATTTTTCCATGACACTACTTCTCTGATTGGGTGATCAGGTCTGCTCTAAACTAAGCAAATAAACAGTCATACGTGAGGTTTCCAATTCGACGAAGTAAACTAAACTGTCACGCGGTGAAAAGACTGATTCTCTTCTTCGTATTTCTACTTATTAGAAAGCCTTGATTTAGCTTGCAAACAGTTCAAAACTAAGTCTAAGATTTAAGTTGTACTCTTAGTGTGTGTCCCTTTAATTTTTGAATTCGTGGGTCTTATCTTCTCTTGGTACCCGATGCTTTGAGTTATACCTGGTAATGCAGAATTTTTACCCGCTTGTACCTCCTCGGTGGTCTGCTTTTTTATGTCTCATAGGGCTCTAGGATCTCTATTGAAACGCTACTAGAACTCGTCCAACTCTTCGCTACGTGTCTCGTTTCTCTTAAGTGCGTCCCGCCCCAAGTCGAAGTATTATTATGTCGTCATTGCCCAAGCGGCCGAGTAATGATACAAATATTGATTTATAGTGCTAGATGAAAGAAATGTTATAAACAGAAAATATCATTGTAAAACACGAATTAAATAGTCTTAAACTATGCTCTGTAGAATCTTAGTGGGTATAATTACTACATAACCGCTCTGGCTAACCCTATAGGTAGAACGTTGTGAGAGCCCATTTCTCCAGGTCAAAAAAGGGTGTAAAATAAGCTAAAAACCATTTGTGACGGGCTCATAAAGCTTTGGAATCATTATACGTGCCAAGGTACCGATGTGGTACCATTTTTATTTCAAACTCTGCTTTTACTCTTCTTCTACCAAAACACGAAGCCGAATTTCAGCGTAGAAAGTTAGATTTAGCCGTACTTACACAGTATCTAATGAATTCGCTGTTAGTGCTAATGGTTTCCTCATCTCAACGACTTTCCTTTCAAGTGCTAAAAGAAAAAGTGCCATTAGTGTTTAGTGACCAGCCGTTCTTTACACGTAGCGTCGCCGCATTTCATTTGTACTCGTTAGCAGAGGTCTAAAGTAGGAAACAGGTCGAAGAAGTCATTGGCAATATTGTTTTTACAGGTATAGATTGGGAGCTTACGTTCACAAGTAAACGGAGGTACTGATAAGATTTATTATAGTTTTATAATATTTTTCTGAACGTTTGATCATTATTTCTCATATTTTCTTTTTCTTGCCTTCTCTTACTTCAGAGTCGGGTTTCAACGTATACAAAAACACGGCCCGAATCTCCCCTTTTCCCTAACCCTCGAGCGATAATAAAATGTTTGTATTCAAGTTGGTAGCAGTAATAACAAATCCCCGCTAAAAAGTTCGCCAAGTGCGGCAGTAAGGGATCACAGAAACAATATATGCTACGTGTCGCGATGGAGTTTTAAATCCGAGATAGGTCTCTCAGCACTCAAGCGGATTCAATTTAGACGACAAATGAAAAACAATCTCATTCGTACCTATGTATCTTGTTGGCGATATCTTTGTTGTTGTTCCGATATAGCTCGTTGGGGATTTTTTTATGATGGCCATTTTAGCGGCAGCCACTTCTGCAAGGTTATTTATGTTCAACGTCCGGGGAACGTTTTGTTGGGCTCGGCCGGAGTTTAGTCGTTTTGTCGCCGATTCTAATAAGAAAAATGTCCTTTCCCTTTTTTCGGGAGTTGGCGAGAGTGTCTTATCTGAAAAACAGCCGACGTATTTTAGAGCCGAGTTAAAGATTTAGATAAATTTCGGAACAGCTGGCGCGGGTACGCTTTTGTTGCGAGGTTTATAGATTATATTATGTTATCCATAACTAATTTTAGCAATTGTCTGGTTTTTTTAAACAGTGTTCGTACTCTTGAGGAAAACAAGTGATGTCTACTCTTATTAAAGTCTGATATTAATTTACGGGGCAAGTGCTTTTATTAACGAAATTAAATGACTAACTGCAAAAAAATGATTGTAAAATATTATCAAAGTAACATTTCAAAACTACCTTTTTTTCGTATCCTTTTCAGCAAGCTTTTGTATTTGATACTCATATTGTGGGAGTGCTTAAGAAACTAGCCCGCCATCTTGGGCCGTTGAGCATAATGGCTTTAGAATGACGTGACCTAATTACAATGCATAATCATCCGAATTAAACGTATTTACAAATATTTCGTATTAATCGATTGAAGATGTGAATTTGAATTTCATGTTTTAAAATTTAACTGAAAAATTTAACAGTAGTTTGCACATAAATATTGCTAGTCAAGCTAAGATTTGGTAAAAATTGTATATAGAACAACAAACATATATGACATTAACGAGATTTAATGTACTATACCTACGACATGCACATAACATTAACGAGATTTAATGTACTATACCTACGACATGCACATAACATTAACGAGATTTAATGTACTATACCTACGACATGCACATAACATTAACGAGATTTAATGTACTATACCTACGACATGCACATAATATTTTAACGTTAGACTGATAAAAGTAATAGTCAGGTGAAAATTACTAAATATATACATCTTGCTTCCACGACTAATGTATAAATCTTTTTATTCCCAGCAATTTATCTTTGTACCCGTCATCCGAAAGAACTGAGCGGCACTTAGATAATGACTTGAAAGTGGTTTTACAAATTCAATATCATTACAATTTATCACTTCGCGTAAAAACGTTTATTGCGAACTGTAATTACAGTAATATCTCCATCATCAGAAAGCGTCAGGGAGGTAATAAGGTTAAATATAATAAAAGAAAAAAGTTGTGTCGTTCTCTAGCCCGGTCGGCGAGCAATAATAAAGCAAATCTCTGACTACGTCCCTGAACGGGTGACTACTCGACCAGATATGAACGCTTCAGCACATTTTTTAATACAAAAACCTTGCGTCGTGAATATTAACCTAGTTTCTTGCTTAGTGTTTATTTATACGTCATTTATGTGCCAGTTGTTTAATGCTATGTTAAGCTGGTATTAATAAACATTTATCTACACATCCATCCAGATTTTACTTGAGTTTATTTTATAGTGTCACGAGTCATTCTTAACTAAATCATATTTAAACGACATCGAAATAGGACGTTTACAATTTGCCACAATCAAAACCTTTTTTTCTCGCACAATATATTGATACATGTGTACATATATGTTCCATGATTCTCACCTAGTCCTGGAACAATAATTTAAAATTAGCTTTTTTTTTCTTTGTAGTTAATTTACCACTTACTTATAAGTTTCGTGCCATTTTTTATGTTATATTTTTTCATTACATTTTTTATAGATCTTCATCCTAAATTTTTGGTTTGAAATTATTATATTATACTATTTATTTTTATTTTTTTCATTCATGCTGTTTTGAAGGCACCTTTTCACTTTTTAAAAGTATTGATTATAGGTTTAAGTATTATACTGGTTTAAACGCTTTTTCACTCTCATATATCTTCAGGATTACCAATTCGAGCTTTCAAAACAAAACATCAAAAACAAGCAACAATCTTAAATCGTATAAAAAGTTGATTTGATCCTAATCTTTTTACCATCCAGCTGAGATTTGCGTCCCATATCGGCAATCAAAAGCTCGTTCCAGCTGGGAGAGCCACTCGACGGCCAAGTTCCGTGTAACGAGCTAACATCTTCGCTCGAGAGCTCTACGATATCTCTTTAAGTATTATTTTACATGCTTGTTCGCCTCTCTTGAACGCATCCCTCGAACACGCCGGGGCTTCTTTGGAAATGTGGGAGTGATAGTAGTCGGAGGTGGTATCTTGCATGAGACTTTTTTGGTTTGGAAAGCAAATAGGGAGGTTTGCAGATCCTTGCGAAAAAACGAAGCAAATTTTTCGCGTAGAGCCAAGGATATAGACTTTATTCTACGTGAAAATTCTTAGCGGACGACAGTAGAAGCTCAATTATTTATGTATTTAATTATAGAACACTTCACTTTTTTCATTACACATTTTCTGAGTGTATGTATATATGTATGTTTATTTCTTTTGCACGCCAGTACTCTCTCTGGCATTGAACTGTATGCTCCGAATCACCTATATGTCTTATTGTACACAAATTATAATTTTGTTGCTAATGGAGACTGATTAGATTTAATTTAGATACAACGTTTACTACGGACAGATGAGAAGTACATAAAAACTATCATATATTTCAACCCTATTTTTTCTTTTAAAGAATGTCTGTATAACCGTAGAGAAATGCTCGCCTGAAGTGAAATATCATAGCGCTGCTGTTGCACCAAATGCAACATTAAGCACCACTCCTCGAGATTAGTCCGATTAGCAGACAGACGGGCAGTCTATTACGCATTCACTTACATTGATAAACAGGCAAAAGTGTATACCTTTAGCACTTGTAGTAATGACCACAAAGAAAAAACTTGTAATACTATAAAAAAGTGAAAACAGACGTCAATTCGGCGAGTAAATCATATCAAAGTTAACTTCTATGATTTTATTACATTGTTACCCCCATTAGACCCCCTTGGGGGTTGAATTACCAAAAATAAGTTTTTTAGTACATTCTTACACCCTATAATGAATATACCCTAACCTGTATGACAATCAATTAGGGATAGTAATTTATAACTGCCAATATAACGCAGCCAAAGTCCTTGCAAAAATGCAAATATTTCGATAAAATTTCTTTATTTTACTTAACCGTACATCTTTTTTATTATATTCACTTAAGACATTTCACAATTTGCGGTGTCAGCAACATTGACGCGATCACTGTGGTGGATCCTGTTGATATTCTATCCATTTCGTTACTACTAACAATACGACCAATAAAAATAAATTTTCCATTTTCCACGATCATCAAGATTTTTACCACATTACCATTCTCAATACAGAACACATTCTCCTGCCATAAAACGTGGCGCGTGCAAGTAATATCGTATTACTTACTGTTGGTAATATACGATAATATTCGTATGTTGAAGGTCCTGTCTCATGCGTCTGTGCGATGCGATGTCACTTCTAGTGATTGCCAGCGACTGGCAGCGCCGTGGGTCGCCGGTAGTGAGTATAGGTACTTGTTCTAATACAGACAGACAGATAAGTGATAATTTTGTGGTTTAATTTATTAATTTATAATATTTAAATTTTTCTGTATAACCTGGTTGCTTTGTAATACAATCAAGCCCAAGTTACAGCTGCTTATTCATCTTATATGCTATAAGTGCATCGTTTTCTCGTTGTAAACAAAACTGCGAGTTAATTTTATGAAAATTGTCATAAGTCCGTCCTACTTATGCGTATAAGATCGTTACCGCAGCTAGCAAAAAACTAACTACTTTGAAACGGTTAAACCGCTAATGATAAAACGTACCACAGAAAAAGAACAAACAAATAATACCAGCATCCAAATTCGTTCAGCTGTTTAAGAGCTGCGGTGCTACAGACAGACTTAGAGACACTTACGTGTTTGCGGTTTATAACTATCAAATTTTCTGCTTGAAATATAGACATTGAATAGATTCATTTGGCATTGATCATTTGTTTGTTATTATTTTTAACCTCCGACGCAAAAATAACGAGCTGTAAGTGTTATGTGTTTGTATGCGTGTGTTTCTGTCTATGGCATCATAGCTCCCGAGTAGATAAAACGATTTAAATTTTGTTTTTTTCGTTTCAAAACTGAATTAGTCGGAAGTTTACTTAGCTCTGTCTGAAAATTGGTCGCAATGGCCGCAACTACAAAATGGTGGACTAAATTTTTTTCAGTACACCCTCAATATGGCTATCAAATCAGGGCCTGATTAGTAGAATACTATATACACTACCATAAATTTCAAATCCAAGATGGCTGCTATCACAATATTGCGATATTGAGGGTTAATCAAATTTTAAATTTTACTTGTATCAATATCATCGCGTGCAGTCTGTCGTGCGCTTGAGTAGAAGTGTTTCTTGTGGTTATAGAGAATAACACTCATATGTGCTTTAATGCGGCGATACGGCATTACCCGGGTAATGCGCTACACAGCTCCTGTTGTTATTCAATTGAGCTTGATGACACAATCCTGAGCAACAATTGTCCTTTAATAACATCTAATAAGTTTACAGACATATTAAAACAAAAGAAAGTGGTTTACTTTATTAATGATAAAAATTAACAATTAAAGGCAGCATTTACTTTTAAAATCTAAACTAATGAATTCTGATTGTTACTTTTAAAAATACCAATCAAATTTATTTAGAATAAAATAGAAATAGAACAATATTTATTTGAAACAGTTAACAAACATAATTAATTACACAATTTGTAATTTCGCACTAAAGTTACAAAATACTGCTTTCTGTCATAAACCGGTCCAAACTCAACATAATTTATAATTCCTAATAATTTATAATTTATTCTATTTTAGAATGCAAATTTAAAGGATTGCAATTTGTTAAATCTGTAGAAGATATTATTAAATTAAATTAGGGTTATCGGAGTAAAAACAAAGTAGTAGATTGCGATTATTCGAGACACAAGAAGTTATTTTACTATTGTAGGCTCTCTGCGTCTCACATTGGAATCCTCAAAACTAAAAATTTTATTGAATTACACTAAAAAATTTTTTGAACATCACAATAACAATCTCCTTAATGTTTTTCATAATTCCAAAAAAAAAACAAGATTTCAATTGCGCTGCAACAGTTCCAAAGTTTTTACGATGCTTTAACTGAAACCATCTGAAACTAAAGCATTATTGCGCCGAGTTGGCCAACTTGAGGAAAATAAAATCTCCATTTCAATGATCTGGCAACATAGAGATTTCCAATGGAGCAACAATTTTCAATTTAAAACAGCGCTGCGAGACCCGCGGGCTGGATAAAGACTTGTGGATCGATAAACTGCTACAATGAGTCTCCGCTGACCCTTTCAAATGAATTGCTGATATTTTATATTAGCTGATGGAAAACTGGACTTATCTTTAAGTACAGTTTTTTCAAGCAATATCATCATTCATTGTAATAATTAGCTTTATCCTACTAGTTCCATTGAGATCTTTTACTTATATTCTGGGATCATGGTAATTTCGCCGTCGTCATATCATTAGCCAGATGACGTCCACTGCTGAGAATGGCCCTCCCACTTTGAATGCAATACCTAACTATAAGCTGCCAATTGTATCCACTACTTATTTTTGACTATTATAATGTCGTAGGTTATTCTAGTAGGAGGCCTACCTACACTGCGTCTTCGGGTTCGGGATTGCCAAGGGCCTTTCTTCCCCATCGGTTATCGGTTCTTTGAGCGATGTGGTCAGCCCAGCCGATTTCGCCAAGCGAGGAAGTTATTACTGAAACGATCAACGTTGAGCACGGGGCGTCCTTTCTCTTGTGCGAATTGTACATTCCTTGGGCCATCCTCATCTAGGGCATCTCAAAGATGGATATGATGTTATTAACCTGCAAGCTTGCCTCTCGGCCATTATTCCTGCAAGTATGCTAACCATTAGCCAACAGTCAATGGCAGTCATGCTCACAATATTACCCTTAATACCCTCAAGCTAGCTTTGCTTCACATTTCCTGTTAACACAACAACACTTCAGCAGTAATGTCCAAATCCTCAATTTAAATTCATTTATGCATTGATTTACTAACTGCAAGTTAACCCCTCGACAGCGCGCGGGCCGTAAGCACCAAAAACTCGTGCGCCAAGCTCGCTGCTCCGGAACGAGCGCCACCGGTAAATAAATCTAATCCGGCCGACATAGCTCAGCGCAGCAGTCACTGCAACCGTATAAATTATTCATTATGCAGGCCGGAGCGGCACATGCATCTTGTATGTCGTGACGGCTTTTGTTTATTTATATTAGTAAGACGTTTGCGGACGGTGCCGCGGGCGAAACTGATTGTGAATGCAATACTTGAAAAGGCTGTCGCGAGACTCGGTTCGTGTTTTCTTTGCGACGAATAGTGACAAATGCTGGAGCTGTTTAAGTTTTCATAACGTTCCTCTGTGAGAATGCGCTTTCAGAGCTATAAAGTAACCGGATAGTATGAGATTTCAAATGAGATACGCTGCAAGTGAAACGTTTTATTCCTTTGCTCTATTTAATAATAAGAAGTTAGCAACGCAAGTTGTTTGTAACGCTTAAATGAATATAGTTGGCGTAGCATCTGTAGCGTTACATTAATTCGGTTCCATAAATTTGCTGCGACCCTTTTCAATCAGTATTCAATAACAAACGCGGTGGGATTGGGAAATACTTGGAATTATTTAACTCACGCGCTTGTCCCGACAACTTTTGCAAATGTGAACAACAATTTATTCCGCCAGGGATCGTGGCCGAGTGTGCCGTTGGCCGTTGGGCCGTGGTGGCGTTAATGAATTATATCCAAACTGTGCTGGACCGCAAGTAACCGTGACGGGGCTTAACGGCCCAGAGCACGGTACACGGTTAAATTGACTAACGACTTCATTGGACCTTTTGTGTCTACGGACATACGAATTTGTCAACTCATGAAAACTCAGATCGGAGAACAAAAGGTGTTTGTTTTATAATTTCCAGCTTTATTTGCTGATGTTGGGTTCTCTCTTGTCCTACATAATAACGTACAGTAAATCAAGACTTTTCTCATTTTGTAAACAATAATCGGCACATCCAATAATAATCATTATTTTATCGACTTACAGAATGTATATATATATATATTTAAAGTGTACGGGTGACTGTTACTAGTAATACAAATAAATATACAAAACTATTAATTATTTGTTGGCATAAATACATCTAAAAATCTAAAAGCTGTTGAAACAACTGTGGAACAACACCATTTGACATGTCATCAAATAGTTAAAACGTCATAATGACATATAAATATTTTCAGTTGTCTCCCTTCGCAAGCAGCAAACAACGTGAAATCGACAAGTCCACAAAATGCTCATCGCGTTTCGCATAAGAATCCTTTACATAAATAAAGAGCACAATCCCGAACGTCAGCAAAGGTGATATCTGACAGCTATTCGCAGAGATTCGCTGTATTTTTTTCTTGCGACCCTTTCTGGGCACTTGGAGAGGTGCTTTGAGGGTGTCATATCATGACAAGTGATCTGTAGAAGCTTAAGAGGGTAGACCACGTTTCTGTACAAATGTACTGCCCATTTCCTTTCGTAAACTTAACTTTGCAAAATATTGCCGTTTTCCATAAAATAGCAAAATAATCTAGAGCTAGAAATTTTTTAGAATACCTAATAAAAGTATTTGTAGTTCTGTGAACTACATGAAAACTTCGCGAGCATAAATTTAATTGTATTTATTAGTTGATATTAAGGTTAGCTGAAAATTATGAGGAACGATACGCGATCTAACAACCACATTGATGGGTAATCAATGATCTCTCACACATAATAAATATTTTGACTGTAGTGTCTAAAATCAAATTCGGAAATATAATAGCATCGAATTAAAATCGTTGGGCGTCCTCTTAAGGCCCTTACTGATAAGTCGAGGTGTGAAGCAGTTACGTTGAGGAATAGTCAGATAATGGGAGCACTTTTTTGTTACCTTTTACGTTGGAGCCAAGACAAGACATTAACAAAGAAGTGAGACATTAACAAAATTCTAAATAGAAGCTATTTAGATTTCTTTATAAATTAACTTAGCTTGCGGCTAAAAGTATATCAGAAACTATACAAATTTGCACAAAAAAAAAAACTCCTAGGTTATTTGATGCCATTACTTAATCTACTGGAAATACGCATATGACATAATTATTGAGTTATTACTAGTCCAAAGCGGCTCCAAATGGTTCGTGTAATTTTACATACACGGTTCGCATATCTATCTATAGCAAATAAAAAAAGCGGCTTCATCGCTTAAAAATAACTGACACAAACCTCTTATATCTCTGTAAACAATAGCTTAAAAAATTAAAGCGCTTACAGCAACTAATCTCTTATAATAAATGTCAAATAAATCATGTTGCATAGAGGGCGAATTTAAAACCCTCCCCTAACTTATCTCGTTCCAAAGTAAAGTAATCCTGGCTCATACATCACTCTGTTAATTATAATGCTACATAATTCAAAGAGTTGCCCGTCTTACCAACAACGGGTACAAATTTTGCAATTAACTTCACAAATAAGTGCATGATAAATGAGTCGGGTAATGAGCTGCCATTCAAGCCCGCGGCGCCACTGGCGCGATTTAATATGTTCCAAGAATTCTTCAAAGAAAACGCGCAAGAAAACACATAGCTATACGTATTTTAAGTTTTTCTCTTTATAATTGCTGTTTGCAAACGGAATATTTGAATGTATGTAAGAGTCATCTCATTCTATTCATAAAACAAAAATTATTTACGAACTAATTATGACAGTGTATTTTTTTTTGATTGTAAGTTTTGTTCATCTGATTTTTGTTTGAATATTTATTATTATTTTTATTGGGAACAAAAAGTTTTATTATTAATCTAGTTTTAATAATAAAACTTTAAAATCCTAAAATATTATGATTATTATTATATTTAATAAGAACTTATTTTAAGACTGTGTATGTGGTTATTGGATAGTAAATTTACTATATCAATTTAAATTGTGTTATGCTAAAAATACAAATCTTAAATGTAATCAACTTGTAAGAAGTAAATAAAGTAAAGACGTATACGTATAAAAATAAATGTCAGCTAGTTATATGACTGCGTAAAACCGGTATGATCTAGTTTGTACCGGTACCTGCCGAAAACACCCGAATAGACATCCGAACACATCCGACTGGGACAGTTTATGGGCTATATAAGTGAGCAATATGGCAACCCGCCGGGAAAATATTTGCCGGGATGTGGCGATAAATATATCTAGTATTTTGTTTTTTTATGTGACAACTCTTGTTATTGACTGAGTCAGGAAACTGCAAAATATAACATAAGTTCTTATATTTTTTTTTTCTTGTACATTGAGCCGAAACAGATGTAATTTCTACCTAATGAGCTAAAGAGCTTTTGTTATTTGTTGTGTATCGATAAAAAATTATACAGCAAGTAGTCAATTATAAATTTTTGCAAATATTATTGCATTTTTACTTAGATGTAAAAAGTGCTAGTTAGGGAGGGGTACATATTATGTATTATATACATAGATTTTTTCTTATCTATCTGTAACCCTAAATGTTGCGAACTGATTTTGAAAACAATTTTGCAACCTTACATAAAAACATCAAGAAGTTAATAACCGTTTAATAATTTTTATGGTTGGCTCTCGTTATTAAAGGTTTTATTCTAATATGCTAAATTTAAGTAGAGACGTTTCGCATATGATGTCATTTATATTTGAAAAAAATTACCACAGATAGCCTACCTAGACCTGCGTAGCCTCTCACAACATATTTAAAAGTGTTGCCATTCCGAACTCTCAACTTCAAGCTTGTGGTACAAATGTTAAAAATAACAATAAATAAGATAAGATAAAACAACTCTTTATTAAAAAAACCATCTTAACAATAAAAATTATAACAAATAAAAACTAGGTTTCTTAATGGCGTCCTTATCGCTTAAAGCGATCTCTTCCAGGCAACCATGCACATAAATAAATAATATAAATATTTGAAAGGCCTTAAAATATATCATTAAACAAACATATTTAATAAATGAACAAGTTATACATACAAATGGATACACAGATAAATAAATACATATAACATACGATACAAATTAGGAGCATGGAAATACATAATATATAAATTACTAGTTAAAAGAAGAAGACACAAATTTTAATGTTGTAGTGATAGGTGACTATGACTAGATGCTTAAAGATATTAATTAATGGAGCACGCCTACTGTCAAGCGATAGATTGTTCCACAGTAAAACAGCGTTCATAGTGAAAGATGACTTATAGGAAACGGTGCGATGTTGTGGGATTTATAGCATGAGATTGAGAGAAATACATAGGGACTAAGTGGTATTCATCCTGCCAAAATAACATCCGAGCCCACAAACATGTGACCGTGAGTTTACTATATTTTATTGCGTTGTGGCGAATTGAGAGGCGATAAAACTGAGGAATGGACTTGGCACGCGCACATTAAATGTGTCGAAGTATACGTGGAAACGTGCAAGGTGCTTAGATTTTTGTATAGTTAAGGTTATTGATCGAGCAAACGAAGCGTCTTTTCAGTCCGTTTGTAGATTGTCTGAATGTTGGTACTCGTGTACAGGTCGTAGGATTATAAGGAGGTTTGTGATTGAAAGCAGTTAGAAAGTTAACGTGAATTTGAAAGCTATTTTATTTATTTGTTTTATGGTTTATTTTTATTTGTTGGGTTATACTGCTTTCTGTTTGAAATAACTTTTGTTTTTTTAGAATCTAGTGGGGGAATGAACTCTCAAGGAAACGGATCACGTTATCAGTAGAGATAAAGCTTCGTAATACATTAATACAAACCTCCTAAAATAACACGGCGGTTGCTGCATTACTAGTGCTTGTATTGTTTTATTTTAAATTTATAATTTGTTAATAGAAGGGAAGTTGTGAAACAGACAATTTTACTTTAATCAAATGACATTATAACGAAAAGGCCTGAAAATTATTGAGACTTCGTGCGTGTGTGTGATTAGTAAAATAAGGTGGTAGTCGGTAAAACGACGCGGGTTTAATCCCATGTGCATATTGTGATACCTGCTTGTTGAAGAAGGTTGGCTTTCGAAGATAAGTGCAGTCCCAAACCCGCAATTAGATCCAAGCCTAGCAGGGAGACGTTATGTGTTGACACATACATGTGTAATTACATGCCTTGGTATTTCTCTAGATGTCAACCTGTGTTATGTATGTATGAGATTGTTAACCTCACAAAAATAAAGCCACACAACATCTGACGCAAACTAATACATATCCTCACAAATAATAAAGGCATTCGTTCGCAAAGATCTATTTTATCAAGTCGGTTCGTGTTTTCAAGATTTCATTCTTTTCGCATCCAATAACAAGCAAGATAGACAACAAATATCGTACTCAATAGAGCGGCGCGCCGTCTCACTACGATCTTTATGGGACGATGTAAACAGAAAGTTATTCAATGTAGGATTGTACTCGAATTGTCTGATGTATATATCATAATTATATACATGGCTATTAGTTAAGGGTGTATTAAACAGAAAGAGGTAACTAAGCTCATATTAAGGAAGAACTTTGCTACTGAAAGTCTTATCACGTGTTAATTTTTACCCGAGTATAATTACATACAATCCAATGATATAATTCCCAAGAGACTATAACTATATCCTCTTTGGTTGAGTTTCATTCCTTTCCCAAATGGCAGTTAAATTTCACTGCATCGCGAACTGAAAGCTTTCAAAATTATTTTCAAATTTAACTGCACCGACCCCCCGTTCGGATGTCTAAGCGCAATAATTGGCTTTTGTGAGCTTCGCCTTTTGCATTTTTAATGCTACTATTGCAGGATTTTATGCACGTTTGAACATCTCGTTTGAAAGCGTGTTATGTACTCGTGATTGCATATTAGAAATATTTTTGAACAAAGCAGGTAACTATTCAATATTTTGTAAAAGTTATCGACTCTGTGAATAAGGTAGAAGAATGTTTAAAGTTTTTAAGTGAGACGTCGTTGTTAAGTGCTTTGTAGCTTATTGTACGTTACGAAGCTTTTAAGAGATTTTGTTTTGAATTCAGGTCCTCAGCAAAATTTTGTAGGAGATTTTGCAAAGAATTTGATTGGTAGTATATATAAAATGAGAAGTCCACTTGTGGACGAATTAAATCTAAGATTTCTTTGTATTCGTACTAGTAACTTCTGTGTTAAATTTCTGCTAGAGACCTAGAAAATATATATTAAAAATAAAAATCGGTTCGGCGGAAAAAAACGTTTGTAATTTGATTGTTACATCCACAGCAAACTTAGAATCAACGGATTAGGATTTACTTTTGTCTATGTCGTAGCATGTCTACGCCGTAGCAATATTCCAATAGGGCGTGTAATAATATCCAATTTTTTTATTTGTTTTAAATTGAAATGAATTAAGAATATTTATGTCATTTATTCCTTTATTCTACATCTATTTCATTGGCTATAATACAGATAAAAAAGTTAGATGATATATAGAGCGAAAACCATATCAATACTCCTCGGCTTAGGATTTGTCTACCGTAGCATGGCTCTACGACGTAGCAACTAAAAGCCATAGCACATCTACGTCGTAGCAAATATTCCAATAGGGCAAGAATAATAATAATATTTCCTATATTATAACTCCATTGAAAAGTTAATAGTGTAAGTTACTCACTTACACTATTCACTTTTGAATTTTTTATATTTTTACCATTTAGCATTTATTTCTTGATTCTAGATTTAAATCACCATAAGCTGAAAAACTTAGTCGACAATATCTTAAGTCAGAACAAAACCATGTCAATAATTTTAAATTTATTGAATATCATCACAAGCGTAAGGAATTGGCTATAGTGTTCATGTATCTCGTCCACCGCCAGGCCCTTAGTCGCTATGAAAAATTCAAACCACGGCTGCATTATTTTATTCGAATAGAATCCACGTGGAACTGTATTCCTTAAGCCAAGTCAAATTTAAATCAAAAGAACGCGCTCATTTTATATCATCAGAATAGCGTATCACGTCAACATAACGTTAAACACATTACGCTCTATCAGCAATGAATCTCGTTTTTGAGCCCTCGCTACAAGTACGGTTCTATAGGTGGATTTATTATGGGTATAGAACGTTATACTGTAACGTTTTTCGCAAGTACGGATCTTTCTGTCGATAACTAATAGATGTAAATTTTATTCGAAATTTATTTAATCCATCCACAAAAACAAACTTCAGGATAGCGGTTTTTGAGTTCTTGCGTTCGATATTTATATCCAGTGTATTAAGCCTTCGATAATGATCGGAATGAACGTTTATACCGCCTCGAATTTCAAAACTAACGATTGATAGTGTACTTGCTGTTCTTGCACTGTTAGTCAGCCTTCACTCTATATCTTTTACTGTTGATTAGTTTTGGGCAGGCGCGTGGAAAACTGACATTTTTACACACTTCACTTTTCACTCTATAGATAGGCCGATTGTACTCGCCGCGCCAGCTCGCTCAAATATACTTCTATTTTTATTCCCAACACTGAAATACGAGGTGGGAATACTTGGATAGGTTTTTTTTAGAATTTTTCGGGTGCAGCTGAAAAAATAAGGCTTAATTCCCGCGTGCTCTGTGAAGTACGCCAAAGGGCGATGGCAAATTTATTTTTGCGATTTCAATTTGTTCTGTGAATTGCTTTGTGAATTTTGTGAAAAATGATTGAAGTGATGTGTCATATTATTTAATTTTTTGTGTATATCGGGAAAGTGGAAATTAATTGTTTCGGGTTTTCTAGTTTTTCAATTTCAGCTTGATATGTTAATATTTTTAGTTTTTTTTATCATATATGTACTGTGCAATAATGTTTTTAATTTGACAATGACCAAACTCTAAAACTGTTTGAAGAAAATAATTTTCTTCTGAAATAAAGATGAGTTCTGTTATTAAAAATATATTTTATTATATACGTTTTTTGTTAATGTGCGAGTGAAATTTTTAAGCCATTCATAAAAGTTCCAATTGCCTCGAACTCATCGAATATTTTTAAATAATTTCTTTGAGTAACTACTAAATTAAAGTCTGTTTTTTGTTACACGACTCCGAAAGAAGGAAGGCTCTGTTTTTCGAGTGTATGTACGTAAATTTGTGTGAGTTTTGTCTATATATTCGTTTTATATATATTACATAGGCGTGAAAGTGACATTGGATATATCAAAATAAAAAATATATTTTTACGCATGATATACAGGTTCAAAGATTTAGCAGTTGGGTTTTTTTGAATAAGCTTCTAACTATTAGTTTTAATGTATTAACTAAATCCGAATAGTTTTTTATTAATCAGCAAAAAGCGTGTTAGATACGAGTGAAAATCCGGTATACGGACCATCTGATAGTTAGTCGTTTTGCTACATGGACATATTGCTAATTTGACTTGCTGCCTTATTAGATGTTTCAAGCTATTTGACATTTTGGTACTCTCTTTGATAGCAATAAAAAAATTGACATGATGTGATTTTTCTGTTAGTTACACTAATACCTATTCTTACATACCTACATAGTTTCATACACGTCGCTGTTGAATAAGTTTCACTCGCTCGAGAGGGTAGAGTGGTAAAGCTAGGGGTTGTAAAAATAATTAATAAGCTCGCGACGACGAGGGGTGTGTCGCGTCGACAAGCTGTTGCTCCAGATGTCAGCTGTAATCCACCACGTACGTACAGATATATGTTGCTATTACGCTATAGCTTAATATTTTCAATTAACCTGTTCTCTAAGTGTCCATGCAAACGTGTTAGTCAATAAGATGAGTTTGAACATCTGTTTTTGAGTCTGGTACGTTTGTGAGGGAATGTTGCATGGCATTCCCTACTCAAGAGAAATCTTAGTGGGGAGGTATTAGGTGAAAGATTTATTTTATTTATTTATTATATAACTAGCTGCGACCCGCGGTTTTACCCGCGGTAGATATTTGATCATCCCACGGGAACACTTGCATTTTTCGGGATTAAAAGAAGCCTATGTGTTAATCTAGGGTATAAGCCAAATTTCATCCAAATCGTTGAGACGTTTGAGCGAGAAGGAAGAACAAACAAACACACACACATACCGAATTTTCATCTTTATAATATTAGTTTTATTTACTATCTTTCCTGTTTTATAGTTTTGTCAGTGAAATGACAGTCACATGCGGGATGACACTAGTTCGATCCCAGGTTGAGGCATGCACTTATAGGTTTTAACTCATGTTTGCATCAACATATTATAGTGCCTTACTGCTGGGCAGAGTCGCAGATCCTTCTTCCTTCGCAGTCGGGTAAAAATTAGGCTGCGGAATCTTTACTGCCTCAACAATCGATACTGTTCTTTCACCGTTGCCCTCCAAGTTAGGGCAACGGTGAAAGAGCTATTTTGGCGCATTAAGTTTTTATTTTAACTGTAAATTGTTTTACGGATAGCTAGCAACAAAATGGAAGTAATATAAGTAATCTATTTTAAAAAAATACGTGTGGTATTCGGGGACGGCCGCGGTAAAATTATTTCATACGCATACGTCTAGTCGCGCGCACACAAAGACCGTTCCGAAGTCTGCCGAACTGAAACGACGTTAGACGAGTGTTAGGTTTATTTTCGTTACGGCATTTCTTGATTCGGTCGCCGCGATAAAAGCTATGCAAAAGCTTAAAAATGTAAAATTTATTCCATTCATCAAATGTTGTCGTAGTTTGTAATAAATCTAGCGAGTACCTAAATTTTTATTGGAAAAAAAATAACTACATTATTTTAGTAATAATTTTTCTTAATAAAATATATTACATTCTATAGGTTAACGGCAAACTATATAATTCAGGTATTGTATACAATATCAAGTAAATACATAGGATACCTCGGGCGACTGGGCAACACTATTAAGAAGGATTTGTTTAATAAATTTATTGTTAAACGACCATTCAAATGTTTTATTTGATTTAAGAGTTCAAAAATAAACATGATTATAATGCCATTCTTACAAACATCGCTAAACTTACAAATAAACCTTCTGTCAAATAACGAAAAATTAAAGAAGAACATACTGAAAGTATGTTGTATGTTGGTAAATATTTTCACATCACGCGTGTAAATACAAGCAAGGCTACTGATTTTTACCATGTTTAGACTACTTACCACACCTAAAGCACTGTTAATTTGCCCATGCTATATCGAAAACCGCACAAACAAAAGTATACCCAAATTGGCACAGGATAAAGTTCAAACTCCTACTTAGGTATGTGTGATTCAATCGCAACACCAACATGCAAAAAGTTAAGCCCGAGCTTAGAGATTAGTGGTTGGCAGCGGAGCGGAGTGCATGCATTGTCTATGGATTAGTGCTGGTTTGCGCTTGCAGCGCTTTAATGGCTGTTTTTTCGTGATTGTTACAAACGTGCTGCGGTTTTTATATAGGAAATATTATGATGCAGGATAAAAAAACACGAATAGATATAGATCTCATCTTCGACGTCTTCTAGGTAGGTACTTATCAATAATATAGGTTACATTTCATGAGAAGTTAGTCAATCTGATGCTTTAAACTTATCATAAATTTTGAGGGTTTTTTTATTCTTCGTGAGGTTGAGTTTTTATAGGCATTCAACCACAAAAACTCTTTTTTACCTTTGGCTAGACAGACATTTTATACCTACGCTTCAATTTAAGCCTATTTAGTACAGTACAGTTATGTGAAATGAATACTGCTGGGCCATTAGAGAAACATGAAAAACCTATATCACTATCAGAAAAATATATAACAAAACCATTTTATACGGATACGTCACTGTCACTGTTAACGAGTTCCATAGTGCTCATGTCAATGTCATGTTTGAATAGTCGGCATGAAAATGTCCGATTCGATTTTCCCGCCTTTGCCAATTTAAAATGGCGTCTTCATTTTAATATTTTTTACAAAACTCGTATTTCTTCAAGTTTGAAAAGGAGCAGGGTATTTTCTTTACCCCAGGCGAGATGCGGTCGAACGCAAACAATATTTATAATAAAAAAATATCATCCGGAGAAATGCATCTAAAAATAAATGCAAGTGCTTCATTAGGTAGTATTAATGTCTTGTGCATAAAAGATCTTGTATCTGTCATCTGGAAAATAAAGAGTTCCGACTTTGAACCCCCTCCCGAATTTCTTTCTTAGTCAGTTGTATATACCGTATAATGAATTTTAGGCTTTAAATAATAAGGTTTAGTCTTTAAGTTGATTTCTAGCAGTGTCAGTGTCTTGTCTGTGTCTGTTTTATATATATACATTGTTATTGGCTAGATACTAAACCGGAAGAGAGTCAATATACATATCCGAAAAAAAACAACTTTCTCTATGGGATCTATTGCTGACTGTTAAAAAAAATCAGCTGTTTCATACATTTGGCCGAGGACCGATCAACTTTTTGTATGGAACAACAATTTGTTTTCCGCTGAGTTAGTCCTATAGTGAAAGTGGATCGTAATGTTGAGTATAGTGATTACTTACCGGCTTCGTACACCCTAACCGATAGCGTTGTATTGTTTATGGTCAAGTGATTTTTAGCTGGAATAACGTTGTTTATTGTGGTCTCTGCAACTTTCCATCTAAACTAAAGAAAGAAGCTCTATTTTTGTCAACTCAACGACTGAGCTAATTTTGCTGGCAAAGAATAAGATTGAAAAGTCGTAAAAAGCGGTAGTTTATCTGATTTTCAATCTACTTTACAAAAAAGGAGGACTTCGGATAACGAGTCTACATTGCCGATTGACATGGTTAAAAAACGTCTGAAGTGAGATTTCCAGTTTAATCCGTTTTTTTTCAGCTTCACGTTTTAAGCCATAACGTTCCACTGCTGGTCGCTGATCTCCCCTATATTGCGTGGTGGACTATGGTTGTAGGCCATAGTCCACCACGCTGGCCAAATTGTCGGTTGGGGATTTCACTCATCTTCGAAAGCTATTAACCTTTTCCGACAAGCAGGTTTCCTCACGATGCTTTTCTTCACCGTTTACGAGTAAGCATGTGGTAATTGATTATAATATGCATTTGAGTGAAAAACACAGAAATGCATGCCCGAAACTAGATTTGAATCGGCGCCGCAATTTCGCTTGTTTGGCAACTGGTTTACCGACTAGGCTACCACAAACTTAATTAACTCTGTTTTTTAATTGTGTAAAAAAACTAAGCGATAAAAACAAGTTGGCACTAAAAAGCAGAGATGTATTTATATGTAAGTTTTATTCATATCCTGCTAAGGTTTTTTCTATGGTTTGAAGATTGCCCATAGTAAAGTAAAGTAAAGTAATATTTATTGACCTTTAAATAACATTCGTTACAGGCAAGTCTTATTACATTTATATTAATGATTACTTAAAAAAATTAACTTATAAATCTCATTTATATACGATTACTTAATATTAGTTGTTAGTTGAATAGTTCTCATGACAAATATTACTTTGTATTCTTTACCCACTGTATTCTTTTATGTATTTGAATATTTATTAATTAAATCAGAAATAAGTAGTAAATCTGCTCCAGGGTCCTCAACTAATTTGTACCATCCCACAAACAAAGATCATCAGGAGTAATCGGTGGATTGTTATGTGGTGGTGCTGCCAGAAAACTGGGCACGCTGCCCTCTGGTGTTGAGTTGGAGTATTTGGATTATCTGTAGATCTTAAATTGTATATCTATATTATATCTATAGGTAATAAAATTGCTATGTTTTGTTGTAGTTAGTTTGTTGTATTTTGTTTTTCGTAATAAAGACACTGGCTCATCTTACTTCTCTATAATCTACTTAATATTATGAACGCGAAAGTTTGTAAGAATGTATGAATATTTGAATGTATGTTTGTTACTCTTTCACGCAAAAACTGATGAACCTGTTTGGATGAAATTTGGTATGGAGACAGATTAGACCCTAGATTGTTACATAGGTTTCTTTTTATCCTGAATTCACACGAGTAACACCGCAGGGAGCAGCTAGTGTAAAATAAGGCCAATAAGTTTATTACATTTTACAAACGTCTCAAGCGAAACAAAGATATTGGATGACCTACTTACAGTGAAAAGTTATTTGTTATCGAGCAAGTCGTCAACAAGGGCTATCCAAAACACTTACCAAATCCGAGCTCCTTCTACAGAAAACACAATATAATCTGGATCAATGTCGAGCGACCCGAACAATGTTGCGCTGAGGATTGTTGCTCTCAAAACTCACATTCACCAAAAAATAACAAGGAAGTCATCAACCTTTTGTGAAAAACCATACAAAGATGTACCTCCCCTCTCTTCGTTACCCTCCCTTCCCGGCCCCGCTTTACGCCTGAATGTGGCTTTCACAGCTACCAACCGCGAATACAAAGATTTATAAGTAAACGAAGATCAGAATCTAAAGTTGATGATGCCCGGGGCTTTTGTAGATTATACCTTGTTTGAGGGTAATAATTAAATAGTTGTAAGTGATTGCTCGTTATTATAAATATGTGCACTGGAACAGGCATCCGACAGACTGGTCTGCGTAGGTAGTTTATTAAACTAATAATAAATTGCCATTGAATAATCAGATCAAAAAATCCTAAAATGTGATTGATTAAACCGCTCACTAAAGTAAGATCAACATGTAAGTTCAAAACGTACTGACACTGTAAGGTTTAATTATATAAAAATCGACCAACTGCGAGAACTCGCACACAAAGTGTTCCTTACTACTTATCTATAAACATTACCTAGTTCAAGTTTCTGACTGTCAGCGTTATTGGAAAAAAAAATAAGTTCTTTTTACAAAGTATCACGTTTATTGTATGGGATATAATACACAAATAATAGTTATTTTATTATGCTTTTAGTCTTTGTTGTTGTAGCAGCAAATTAAATACATCATCCGTAAAAATTTCAAACGCGGCTATCACGGTTCATGATATATTCAGCTTAGTGACACACAGATACGAGACGAACAACAAATCCCATCCAAATGTCTTAGTAAAAGGATCCCGTTTTTCTACATACAAAATCCTAAAAAAGAGAGATTTCACCTTTGATTTGTAACTTTCTTATAAAGCTTCTCAATACCAAGCACTAAAAAAAATGCACTTTGAAATTAACATTCATTCATTTTCAGAATAAAAATGACAGTAACTCCATCGCCTACATTTTTCGCACTAGGACCATTCTCAGTGCAAAAGAAACCTCGGCATTTCCGCTCGCGGCCCTGACACGGCGCGAAATGTGTCAAGTTTGCCTCCACCTGGGTAAATACTGTTCTCGGCTGACGAGTGGAGCGCGTCTTTTTAGCCGGTGTACCCACAGCCCACACGATACAGTGTCTACAGCACAAGGTTTCTTGATATGGGTTGAGAAAAGTTAGTCTATTGTGAGGAAAGTAAAACTATGTTATTCTTATTAAATTAAATAATATGATAGATGAATGTAAGAACTAAGTTGCACTTGAATTGGTTTGTTGGAGTTCCGTTGTACTACAAGGTTTTAGTTTTATCTAACTTCTAAAGTCATTTCTTATACTTAACCAACTAGGAAAAAAGAGTTATGTTTTTCGAGTACTCGTATGTATGACCGCATATGTGTATATATATTTGGCACGCCCGCTCAACGTGGGATTTTATACTAAGTAAGCGTTTGTTGCTGACTGACAGATAAAACCTAGAAATCAACGCAGAGCCTAGTCGCTGAACCTAGAAACATGAAAATAAGATAGGAAATTTATCCCGTAAGAGGTTTAAATATGGATTCAAACTTTGTGAATTCTCTATATATTCCATCTTTGTCTTGGGACACAGCTATAATTTAAATAATCTTTTTGAGTACCTATCTCCTCTCTATTAAACATAGTATTATATGACACGACTATTTGGATAACTAGTTTGTTATTTCGATTGACGTGAAATTAATCTTTATTTGCTAAATAAAATTCTCGATAGTTCTCCCTGACATGTTTTTTCAAAATTGGACTACAGCCAAGCTTTTATCCAAATTGGATTGTGTAAAGTATTGATCACAATATTAGAATAACGATATAGGTATTTGATAAAACTATTGTGTTTCATACTCGATACATCAAAAGTTTACATGGTATTTTCCAATTTGTTCACCTGGATTATATCACCTAGGTGAACAAAGTATACAAAAATGTATACAAAAATAATTAAAAACGTAACTCATATTCACCTGGGTGAGCAATAAGTCCAAGGTGAAATGAGGACACTTTAATATATCGAATAAACAAATTAAAAAATATTTTTATATATTTTTTTCAATTGCTTTCATATCAGACGAGTTACGGTCAATCCCACGTATATTTGCTATTAAGATTTTTTTTTGAAGAAATCCTTTATTCAAAAATTAACATAATAAGTGAAGTCCACTAAAATAAATTTAGAGAACGTGTTAGACTCTGCTCTATATCACTTTTTTACTCTACAGGAGAATTGTGGTCAGCTTTATGGCAGGTATAAACATATTAACATCATGTAATTTTCAATGCTGTCAGCAAAAGATCACAAAATATTACTGCAAATATTATCCGAGCAATTTTCTACCACCGTCCGTAGCTACAAAACTTTCTTGCACTTATTTTACGAAGCAACACAAGAAAAGCCATCACGGCAAAATAAAAAGTGCTGTCAGACGCAGACCACCTTTATATCGTATCGTTAGAAGCCAGTTCAGCGACAAAAAACATATAAACGATGTCAGGAGTGTGGTCGGCAGAGGTCGCGGCGACCGCGCGTTTCAACGTGGTGACAAGAAGAGATAAAGTACCGTGGAACAGTTACATAACATGCTACTAATAATATTTAGAGAACTAATGCTTGTTTGATTCATATTTATTAAAAAGACGGGTTTTATATTTATTTATTTCACATTTATCTGATTGTTAGCAAGGTCCAACAATAACAGTGTTATCGTTGAAGACACGAACGACTCACTTCAACCCTGATGAAGTTCACCGAATGTGAACGAAACTATAGTTGAACTTCTCCAACATCAGGTACACGTGAAAACCCGTCTTCTTAAACAATATGCTACTAATAAAACTTACAAAAAGGGATTACCGATTTGCATACGGTTAGCGCCTTCTTCCGTTATTTCGATGTAATAATGAAACCTATGGTTCGATTTTAGACCGATAAAATTTAAATAGACTCTCAATTCTTGCAATCAAAAAAATATTTTTTCATATTGGTCCAGCCGTCTTTAACCAGCTGTATAATAAATAAATAAAAATAGTAACCTCCTCCTTTTTTAGGAAATCGATAAATAAGAATAACACAGCCACAGTGAGCATAAACTTAGTTAAATATTGCAACATTTTCTACAAACTTCGAAAGAAGGAAGGTTATGTTTTTCGAGATGTTTGTATGTTACTCGTATTTCTTTAGCACGCCCCACAGTTTAAAAAGCTTGTGTTAGTAGATTCGTCTTCATCTGCGGATTGGTCATTGGCTATACGGCGGGTGGCGGCGGGATGCAGCTATAGATCCCGCGATTTCTCTTGCAAAGACACTTGGGACTAAAGTTCTTACATTCGGGTTATTTGAAGTCACTCTAACCACTTAAATAAACACTTTTCATTAGCTTCTAGAGTCACATATCTTTATGCAATACGATTTCAGACATCTTTTTGCACGCATAAAACGTAGGAGCAAAGTCATAGCGCTCAGAACAAAAACCGGCAAATGAAGGAAGTTTCTTTAACAGAATTCTAACGCTCTTTGAATTAGCGTCAGTTACTTGATACGAGTATTTCATAAAGCTAGAAGAAAACATAAAGCTAGAAGAAAAAAACAAAGGCAAGCCTTTGACCGAATCTCACCTGATTTAAAGCGAAGTTGCGGCCTAAGACGGGTATCGTTATTTAGAAGTAAAGTGAATTGAAATTTCAAGCTTAACTTAAGTATCAAATACAATAATTCACTTTTGATAGTTTTCTTCTAGCTTTATGAAATACTCGTATCAAGTAACTGACGCTAATTCAAAGAGCGTTAGAATTCTGTTAAAGAAACTTCCTTCATTTGCCGGTTTTTGTTCTGAGCGCTATGACTTTGCTCCTACGTTTTATGCGTGCAAAAAGATGTCTGAAATCGTATTGCATAAAGATATGTGACTCTAGAAGCTAATGAAAAGTGTTTATTTAAGTGGTTAGAGTGACTTCAAATAACCCGAATGTAAGAACTTTAGTCCCAAGTGTCTTTGCAAGAGAAATCGCGGGATCTATAGCTGCATCCCGCCGCCACCCGCCGTATAGCCAATGACCAATCCGCAGATGAAGACGAATCTACTAACACAAGCTTTTTAAACTGTGGGGCGTGCTAAAGAAATACGAGTAACATACAAACATCTCGAAAAACATAACCTTCCTTCTTTCGAAGTTTGTAGAAAATGTTGCAATATTTAACTAAGTTTATGCTCACTGTGGCTGTGTTATTCTTATTTATCGATTTCCTAAAAAAGGAGGAGGTTACTATTTTTATTTATTTATTATACAGCTGGTTAAAGACGGCTGGACCAATATGAAAAAATATTTTTTTGATTGCAAGAATTGAGAGTCTATTTAAATTTTATCGGTCTAAAATCGAACCATAGGTTTCATTATTACATCGAAATAACGGAAGAAGGCGCTAACCGTATGCAAATCGGTAATCCCTTTTTGTAAGTTTTATTAGTAGCATATTGTTTAAGAAGACGGGTTTTCACGTGTACCTGATGTTGGAGAAGTTCAACTATAGTTTCGTTCACATTCGGTGAACTTCATCAGGGTTGAAGTGAGTCGTTCGTGTCTTCAACGATAACACTGTTATTGTTGGACCTTGCTAACAATCAGATAAATGTGAAATAAATAAATATAAAACCCGTCTTTTTAATAAATATGAATCAAACAAGCATTAGTTCTCTAAATATTATTAGTAGCATGTTATGTAACTGTTCCACGGTACTTTATCTCTTCTTGTCACCACGTTGAAACGCGCGGTCGCCGCGACCTCTGCCGACCACACTCCTGACATCGTTTATATGTTTTTTGTCGCTGAACTGGCTTCTAACGATACGATATAAAGGTGGTCTGCGTCTGACAGCACTTTTTATTTTGCCGTGATGGCTTTTCTTGTGTTGCTTCGTAAAATAAGTGCAAGAAAGTTTTGTAGCTACGGACGGTGGTAGAAAATTGCTCGGATAATATTTGCAGTAATATTTTGTGATCTTTTGCTGACAGCATTGAAAATTACATGATGTTAATATGTTTATACCTGCCATAAAGCTGACCACAATTCTCCTGTAGAGTAAAAAAGTGATATAGAGCAGAGTCTAACACGTTCTCTAAATTTATTTTAGTGGACTTCACTTATTATGTTAATTTTTGAATAAAGGATTTCTTCAAAAAAAAATCTTAATAGCAAATATACGTGGGATTGACCGTAACTCGTCTGATATGAAAGCAATTGAAAAAAATATATAAAAATATTTTTTAATTTGTTTATTCGATATATTAAAGTGTCCTCATTTCACCTTGGACTTATTGCTCACCCAGGTGAATATGAGTTACGTTTTTAATTATTTTTGTATACATTTTTGTATACTTTGTTCACCTAGGTGATATAATCCAGGTGAACAAATTGGAAAATACCATGTAAACTTTTGATGTATCGAGTATGAAACACAATAGTTTTATCAAATACCTATATCGTTATTCTAATATTGTGATCAATACTTTACACAATCCAATTTGGATAAAAGCTTGGCTGTAGTCCAATTTTGAAAAAACATGTCAGGGAGAACTATCGAGAATTTTATTTAGCAAATAAAGATTAATTTCACGTCAATCGAAATAACAAACTAGTTATCCAAATAGTCGTGTCATATAATACTATGTTTAATAGAGAGGAGATAGGTACTCAAAAAGATTATTTAAATTATAGCTGTGTCCCAAGACAAAGATGGAATATATAGAGAATTCACAAAGTTTGAATCCATATTTAAACCTCTTACGGGATAAATTTCCTATCTTATTTTCATGTTTCTAGGTTCAGCGACTAGGCTCTGCGTTGATTTCTAGGTTTTATCTGTCAGTCAGCAACAAACGCTTACTTAGTATAAAATCCCACGTTGAGCGGGCGTGCCAAATATATATACACATATGCGGTCATACATACGAGTACTCGAAAAACATAACTCTTTTTTCCTAGTTGGTTAAGTATAAGAAATGACTTTAGAAGTTAGATAAAACTAAAACCTTGTAGTACAACGGAACTCCAACAAACCAATTCAAGTGCAACTTAGTTCTTACATTCATCTATCATATTATTTAATTTAATAAGAATAACATAGTTTTACTTTCCTCACAATAGACTAACTTTTCTCAACCCATATCAAGAAACCTTGTGCTGTAGACACTGTATCGTGTGGGCTGTGGGTACACCGGCTAAAAAGACGCGCTCCACTCGTCAGCCGAGAACAGTATTTACCCAGGTGGAGGCAAACTTGACACATTTCGCGCCGTGTCAGGGCCGCGAGCGGAAATGCCGAGGTTTCTTTTGCACTGAGAATGGTCCTAGTGCGAAAAATGTAGGCGATGGAGTTACTGTCATTTTTATTCTGAAAATGAATGAATGTTAATTTCAAAGTGCATTTTTTTTAGTGCTTGGTATTGAGAAGCTTTATAAGAAAGTTACAAATCAAAGGTGAAATCTCTCTTTTTTAGGATTTTGTATGTAGAAAAACGGGATCCTTTTACTAAGACATTTGGATGGGATTTGTTGTTCGTCTCGTATCTGTGTGTCACTAAGCTGAATATATCATGAACCGTGATAGCCGCGTTTGAAATTTTTACGGATGATGTATTTAATTTGCTGCTACAACAACAAAGACTAAAAGCATAATAAAATAACTATTATTTGTGTATTATATCCCATACAATAAACGTGATACTTTGTAAAAAGAACTTATTTTTTTTTCCAATAACGCTGACAGTCAGAAACTTGAACTAGGTAATGTTTATAGATAAGTAGTAAGGAACACTTTGTGTGCGAGTTCTCGCAGTTGGTCGATTTTTATATAATTAAACCTTACAGTGTCAGTACGTTTTGAACTTACATGTTGATCTTACTTTAGTGAGCGGTTTAATCAATCACATTTTAGGATTTTTTGATCTGATTATTCAATGGCAATTTATTATTAGTTTAATAAACTACCTACGCAGACCAGTCTGTCGGATGCCTGTTCCAGTGCACATATTTATAATAACGAGCAATCACTTACAACTATTTAATTATTACCCTCAAACAAGGTATAATCTACAAAAGCCCCGGGCATCATCAACTTTAGATTCTGATCTTCGTTTACTTATAAATCTTTGTATTCGCGGTTGGTAGCTGTGAAAGCCACATTCAGGCGTAAAGCGGGGCCGGGAAGGGAGGGTAACGAAGAGAGGGGAGGTACATCTTTGTATGGTTTTTCACAAAAGGTTGATGACTTCCTTGTTATTTTTTGGTGAATGTGAGTTTTGAGAGCAACAATCCTCAGCGCAACATTGTTCGGGTCGCTCGACATTGATCCAGATTATATTGTGTTTTCTGTAGAAGGAGCTCGGATTTGGTAAGTGTTTTGGATAGCCCTTGTTGACGACTTGCTCGATAACAAATAACTTTTCACTGTAAGTAGGTCATCCAATATCTTTGTTTCGCTTGAGACGTTTGTAAAATGTAATAAACTTATTGGCCTTATTTTACACTAGCTGCTCCCTGCGGTGTTACTCGTGTGAATTCAGGATAAAAAGAAACCTATGTAACAATCTAGGGTCTAATCTGTCTCCATACCAAATTTCATCCAAACAGGTTCATCAGTTTTTGCGTGAAAGAGTAACAAACATACATTCAAATATTCATACATTCTTACAAACTTTCGCGTTCATAATATTAAGTAGATTATAGAGAAGTAAGATGAGCCAGTGTCTTTATTACGAAAAACAAAATACAACAAACTAACTACAACAAAACATAGCAATTTTATTACCTATAGATATAATATAGATATACAATTTAAGATCTACAGATAATCCAAATACTCCAACTCAACACCAGAGGGCAGCGTGCCCAGTTTTCTGGCAGCACCACCACATAACAATCCACCGATTACTCCTGATGATCTTTGTTTGTGGGATGGTACAAATTAGTTGAGGACCCTGGAGCAGATTTACTACTTATTTCTGATTTAATTAATAAATATTCAAATACATAAAAGAATACAGTGGGTAAAGAATACAAAGTAATATTTGTCATGAGAACTATTCAACTAACAACTAATATTAAGTAATCGTATATAAATGAGATTTATAAGTTAATTTTTTTAAGTAATCATTAATATAAATGTAATAAGACTTGCCTGTAACGAATGTTATTTAAAGGTCAATAAATATTACTTTACTTTACTTTACTATGGGCAATCTTCAAACCATAGAAAAAACCTTAGCAGGATATGAATAAAACTTACATATAAATACATCTCTGCTTTTTAGTGCCAACTTGTTTTTATCGCTTAGTTTTTTTACACAATTAAAAAACAGAGTTAATTAAGTTTGTGGTAGCCTAGTCGGTAAACCAGTTGCCAAACAAGCGAAATTGCGGCGCCGATTCAAATCTAGTTTCGGGCATGCATTTCTGTGTTTTTCACTCAAATGCATATTATAATCAATTACCACATGCTTACTCGTAAACGGTGAAGAAAAGCATCGTGAGGAAACCTGCTTGTCGGAAAAGGTTAATAGCTTTCGAAGATGAGTGAAATCCCCAACCGACAATTTGGCCAGCGTGGTGGACTATGGCCTACAACCATAGTCCACCACGCAATATAGGGGAGATCAGCGACCAGCAGTGGAACGTTATGGCTTAAAACGTGAAGCTGAAAAAAAACGGATTAAACTGGAAATCTCACTTCAGACGTTTTTTAACCATGTCAATCGGCAATGTAGACTCGTTATCCGAAGTCCTCCTTTTTTGTAAAGTAGATTGAAAATCAGATAAACTACCGCTTTTTACGACTTTTCAATCTTATTCTTTGCCAGCAAAATTAGCTCAGTCGTTGAGTTGACAAAAATAGAGCTTCTTTCTTTAGTTTAGATGGAAAGTTGCAGAGACCACAATAAACAACGTTATTCCAGCTAAAAATCACTTGACCATAAACAATACAACGCTATCGGTTAGGGTGTACGAAGCCGGTAAGTAATCACTATACTCAACATTACGATCCACTTTCACTATAGGACTAACTCAGCGGAAAACAAATTGTTGTTCCATACAAAAAGTTGATCGGTCCTCGGCCAAATGTATGAAACAGCTGATTTTTTTTAACAGTCAGCAATAGATCCCATAGAGAAAGTTGTTTTTTTTCGGATATGTATATTGACTCTCTTCCGGTTTAGTATCTAGCCAATAACAATGTATATATATAAAACAGACACAGACAAGACACTGACACTGCTAGAAATCAACTTAAAGACTAAACCTTATTATTTAAAGCCTAAAATTCATTATACGGTATATACAACTGACTAAGAAAGAAATTCGGGAGGGGGTTCAAAGTCGGAACTCTTTATTTTCCAGATGACAGATACAAGATCTTTTATGCACAAGACATTAATACTACCTAATGAAGCACTTGCATTTATTTTTAGATGCATTTCTCCGGATGATATTTTTTTATTATAAATATTGTTTGCGTTCGACCGCATCTCGCCTGGGGTAAAGAAAATACCCTGCTCCTTTTCAAACTTGAAGAAATACGAGTTTTGTAAAAAATATTAAAATGAAGACGCCATTTTAAATTGGCAAAGGCGGGAAAATCGAATCGGACATTTTCATGCCGACTATTCAAACATGACATTGACATGAGCACTATGGAACTCGTTAACAGTGACAGTGACGTATCCGTATAAAATGGTTTTGTTATATATTTTTCTGATAGTGATATAGGTTTTTCATGTTTCTCTAATGGCCCAGCAGTATTCATTTCACATAACTGTACTGTACTAAATAGGCTTAAATTGAAGCGTAGGTATAAAATGTCTGTCTAGCCAAAGGTAAAAAAGAGTTTTTGTGGTTGAATGCCTATAAAAACTCAACCTCACGAAGAATAAAAAAACCCTCAAAATTTATGATAAGTTTAAAGCATCAGATTGACTAACTTCTCATGAAATGTAACCTATATTATTGATAAGTACCTACCTAGAAGACGTCGAAGATGAGATCTATATCTATTCGTGTTTTTTTATCCTGCATCATAATATTTCCTATATAAAAACCGCAGCACGTTTGTAACAATCACGAAAAAACAGCCATTAAAGCGCTGCAAGCGCAAACCAGCACTAATCCATAGACAATGCATGCACTCCGCTCCGCTGCCAACCACTAATCTCTAAGCTCGGGCTTAACTTTTTGCATGTTGGTGTTGCGATTGAATCACACATACCTAAGTAGGAGTTTGAACTTTATCCTGTGCCAATTTGGGTATACTTTTGTTTGTGCGGTTTTCGATATAGCATGGGCAAATTAACAGTGCTTTAGGTGTGGTAATTTCTTAAATCTAAGTTTATTACAATATAAATATAATATATAAATATTATTTAATAAAAATTATTATTATTAGCAATACAGACAAACGCAGATTGTCCCTTATAACAAGTTATTGGTTATTCATTTTATTTTTATTTTCATTTTCCTAATAAAGCACTATGCCTAAATCCCCTAGAAACATTGCAGATTAATGAACAGTAAACAAAATCATACTTCAACTGAACAGTTTCCGAGACAAGCAAAGAACTCCCAACAAGCACTTTTAAGCATTACAATCTCTTGGAAACACTTCTTACAGCTGTACATGGCAACTGGCAAGCACTCGGCAAAGTTGCGAAATTGGCTTAAAAACTGTAGTTAAGGCAAGTTGCGTCGTTTACGAGTCCGTACCAAACAGGAGTTTCTCGGAACTCACTGACAACTCTAGGCAGCGATTGATGCGATGCAATAGTTAGACTCGGGGATGAGTTGTGTAACTATATACCTAGATAGTTATACAACGTGTAACAGAAAGGTGTGACAATACTTAAGGATGTTAGTGTACCCATCAAAGTGAACCCATTACAGATAATTTTTTTTTAAATTCAAAAATAAAATATTACGTCTTCCATGCAAAAATCGGTCACGTGATCGGTCAAGTTGTATTGAGAACGCATTTTATTTTAAATTTGAAAGTTTTTTTTTTGTAATGGCTTCGTATTGATGAGTAGACTAACACCTTTAAGTATTTTCACACTTTTGTGTTCCACGTTGTATATGTTATTAGATAGGTGAGAGGTTTATGATTCGCTTTGTACACTACATCTTGAAGATGCAAACACTAAAGTAGTAGTTCTGCGAACAGTTAGCCTCACGACCATAATAATTTTGCGACTTCAAACCCTAAATATTGATTCAGGTCATTGCTTCCAAATGGATTTCAAAAATGGCAAAAGTGTCATACGCGAAGTTAAAATGCGAGGATAACGTTCGGTATCTATGGATACTAACATCTTCGAAATGTTTTAATGCTGGTTGTTATCAAGAGTATTAAGACCTGTTGTTGGTATGTTAATGAAACGCTGTATGTCCGGGAAATTAGATTGATTTAAATATTTTTGTTCAAAATAGCCGTAGAATCTTTGGGAACATCTATTTTTATGTACTGAATGTAAAACAAAAGTTATTAAGTTAAGTTGGTTTAGCTATATTGCCAAGTATAGTAAATGGTTAAGTCAAAAATCGGCCAAGGGCGAGTCGGACTCGCGCACGAGATGTTCCGCACCATTATCTAAACAACATTAGTTCTAAAATATAACTGTTGTCGTTTTTAATATAAATAATATTATATGTCTATTTTATTTAATTCAATTTTATTTATTTTTCATGTGAATTTTCAACTAAATATTCTTTAAATATTTCAAACGTCTAATTGGTTCCAGTATTAATATTATTTAATATCGAACAAAAAATGGTAAATATATCATGTCTGTTGTATGTCAGCCCCCCTTTAATTTTTATACTAATTTTAGTATTTTTTTATATAGCGGCGACACACACAAATTTCTGTGAAAATATCAACTGCCAAGATATCACAGCTCATTAGACTTTACTTTGGGTACGGAACCCTTAAAAGTATGTATTGGCATGTATTAACATTTGTAGAGGAACATTAAATGGCATAGCCAGAACAGTCAACAGTCATACATGGTCCCTAATATATACGACCAAATCCCCTTTACTCTAAACTCCTACCAGGACCCTAAGCCACGTGTCTGTCCGATCGGTCACGTCACATCACTTTACAAAACGGGCTTTTCCAACGAAGCGGAAAATTTCCCCATCGTCCTATATCTTTATTTGCCTAGAGCCTAACCGTGACCGTCTTAACGCGATGTTTTTCACAAGCACCAGTTTAATCTATGCGAATATAAAGCGTATCCCACTGCGATAAGGTTCGTGGTCGCACAGTCTAGAAAGGCGTGCGTGAACTGTATCGCACCGTGGCTGTCACGGTAGTGGCCCAGCGTGCCCTACTGGGATCCATTGTTACGTGATTTCACTTTGTATCAGTATTCTAACCAATGCCGGATATCTGCCGAACGGATTGTGTACGGATTGGGTTATTTATGTAAGAGGACCTTGTACCTATATAATCAATAGGTATGAGAAGGTTCGGCAGATTTGATCAAGAGATACTTTATAGTAATAGCTGCAAGGCTTGCGAAAGATAAAATACGGTACGAATAATTACAAAATATATAAAGTATTGGATATAAAAAAGTGGTCCAGTAAAAAAAACTATAGTTGTAGATTTGTCGAGACTTTTGCATTTACAAACGATTTCCCTGACGACTAAATATAACACGGCAAGTTTTGTCAGGAATGAATGATAACTGCTAACCTTTACAAAATTTAAGGAGACATACACTCACACAAACAGACCTGAAGCAATCGCTGAAAATGGCGTCTAAAAGATCCTTTTATAAACTACTCTTATTTATTTATCTCGAACACTGAGGAAGCAACAGTAAAATCGTTTCAATTTCAATTGCCATATTGAAATCGAACAAAGACCGATCATCCACAAAAATGATACTCGCCAAAAAAGATAGATTCAAACAAACCGTAGCGCGTAATATTTTACGGGACGTCTTAAATTTTCCGAGTTGTCTTCTCGAATAACAGTTGTCGAAGGTCGTTTATCTAGAAGACAGATTGCTTGAATCAATCTTCGTTCCGGATCGTGAATAGGCTTCCTGGACAAAGGTGACAGGACGGCCTCCTGCTTTTCCATGTATGTAATAAAATCTGTGTAGATTTTTGCATGACTAACATTTAAGCTAAACCTTCCTTCTCATTGCGATATCTTGCCTTAGACTCTTCTTAATGAGTCAAGGGCAAGATACCGCAATAAGTTAAGTTACAATTTTGTTCAGTTAGATTACTTAATTTTTCCAGTGCTTACTGCAGAAACCTGTGAGAATTAAAAATTAATTAATTAATTAAAAAGTAATTATTAAGAATTACTGGTTTCAGACTTAATACAATTACAATTAAAAATCGCTTCATTGTCACTGCAAAAAAATAGGACATGAACAGTTTTTTTATCTCTAGCTTAAATTTAATTAGTCAGAATTTTAATAGATTTTTTATGTGTTATGTTTTATGGCATACGATAACTAGATAGATAAATATAGACCAATAATCACTTAGAGACGGCGGCGTGGCCACTAACATGAAATTGAATATAAAAAAGTTTCAAATTTAAACACTTTAACGATTAAATTTTCAAAAACCCTCCTTTAAACCCTCTAAAATTTATTTAGCTTCAGCGGCTTACACTCTGCTTTCTAACTTCGTCTCTTGATAAACAACGTGCAACAGAAAGGTGTAACAATACTTGAGGATGATAGTCTCGTTAAGGTGAACATATTGTAGACGAAAGTTTTACTCAATTCCAGAAAAATATATTGGGTTCACCATACAAATATGGGTCACGTGATCGGTCAAGTTGTATGAAGGACGCAATAATATTTTCTAGAATGTTGCAAAATTTTGTTCTGCAATGGGTTCACTTTGATGGATACACTAACATCCTTAAGTGTTGTCACACCTTTCTGTTACACGTTCTATATATATAGATAACTAGCTGTGCCCCGCGGTTTCACCCGCGTAGTTCCCCATTGGATTGTCGAGATAATGGGGGAACTACTTTTTTGAAGTCGGTTAAAAAGTATCCTATGTCCTTTCCCGGGGTCCAATCTACCTGTGCACCAAATTTTATCCAGACAGAAAGACAGAGTTACTTTCGCATTATAATATTAGTTAGGATAATATGAATTCAACTACTAATTGAATCTTTCCAAACCTAACATAGACACCACGACGAGATATTAGTATGTAATTTTAATTTGCTATTATTTCAAACAGCAATAACAGAGTGGATCGTTTCAAAAGAATTCGATAACGAGAAAAATGTTTGTGATGCCGCAAAATATTAATAAAAATACATGAAAAAGCAGCGGCAAAGCCAAAAATTACATGGAAACATCGAAAACATCCAATTACTCTCGCTGTCCGGATCGACATGTTATCGAAAAACAAAAGTGAAGTGATCCGTGGAATAACACACAACATCCCCAGCAATGTACCGCAGTAATAGCAGTAGCTAATGTTTTGACGATATAATAATCATTAAGATATTGTAAAAAGAATATCTAGTGGTTTTTTCACTTTGTTTTAGTGTCTGTCAAAAATATGTTTTATTTTTTATGGTGTGGTTCCTCGTCACCACCTCCACACCTCGCTTTATTATTTATATTTTTTCCCAGTTTTGCTCTACAGTACCTATTGACGCTATGATTCGCATTCGTATCCGAATTTACGACAGGTTTTCGATTTTGATTTCAAAAGATCAGTGCTTTGATATGGTGGTGGTCAAAATTAGTAATTTTTAATAAAAAATATTGTTATTTAACCAGGAAAGAAATTCATGAATAAATTTGTACGAAATTTCAGTAGGTGCAATTTTTCTTCCCTAGTAATCTTAAACTGGGCGCTTGTCCTAGCTATAAGCCGCTTGGGCGCTCAAAAAAGATTACTTTAAAATTTGCCCATATCGTATTTATTTCACAGCACCGATATTTTCTATCTTTGTATATAACGTGTCTAATAATTGACATTAAGGACAATATTTCTGTTATATTTATTTCTTTGTATTATCATTCTAATAACCAATAAGTACACATTTATCATGAGCCACTGATCCGATAAGAAAACAGTACATTTATTATCATTGTTAACATGCTCCGTAACAAAATAAAACCTTGTTAGATTAAACATTGTTAACATTAATATTGGTAGGTACAATTTATTATACAACTTCACGACATACACGAACAACTTTCATTGTGTTACCAACCATGATATCTATAATGAAAGAAAATCCAGAGAAAAAATTATCACACAATTTTAAAAAGACGCTTTATAGTTTAGGTGGTAGACTAGAGTTTTTGGTTTTTTTTTCTTTTGGTCTATAAAAAAAAACCAAAAACTCTAGTCTACCACCTAAACTATAAAGCGTCTTTTTAAAATTGTGTGATAATTTTTTCTCTGGATTTTCTTTCATTATAGATATCATGGTTGGTAACACAATGAAAGTTGTTCGTGTATGTCGTGAAGTTGTATAATAAATTGTACCTACCAATATTAATGTTAACAATGTTTAATCTAACAAGGTTTTATTTTGTTACGGAGCATGTTAACAATGATAATAAATGTACTGTTTTCTTATCGGATCAGTGGCTCATGATAAATGTGTACTTATTGGTTATTAGAATGATAATACAAAGAAATAAATATAACAGAAATATTGTCCTTAATGTCAATTATTAGACACGTTATATACAAAGATAGAAAATATCGGTGCTGTGAAATAAATACGATATGGGCAAATTTTAAAGTAATCTTTTTTGAGCGCCCAAGCGGCTTATAGCTAGGACAAGCGCCCAGTTTAAGATTACTAGGGAAGAAAAATTGCACCTACTGAAATTTCGTACAAATTTATTCATGAATTTCTTTCCTGGTTAAATAACAATATTTTTTATTAAAAATTACTAATTTTGACCACCACCATATCAAAGCACTGATCTTTTGAAATCAAAATCGAAAACCTGTCGTAAATTCGGATACGAATGCGAATCATAGCGTCAATAGGTACTGTAGAGCAAAACTGGGAAAAAATATAAATAATAAAGCGAGGTGTGGAGGTGGTGACGAGGAACCACACCATAAAAAATAAAACATATTTTTGACAGACACTAAAACAAAGTGAAAAAACCACTAGATATTCTTTTTACAATATCTTAATGATTATTATATCGTCAAAACATTAGCTACTGCTATTACTGCGGTACATTGCTGGGGATGTTGTGTGTTATTCCACGGATCACTTCACTTTTGTTTTTCGATAACATGTCGATCCGGACAGCGAGAGTAATTGGATGTTTTCGATGTTTCCATGTAATTTTTGGCTTTGCCGCTGCTTTTTCATGTATTTTTATTAATATTTTGCGGCATCACAAACATTTTTCTCGTTATCGAATTCTTTTGAAACGATCCACTCTGTTATTGCTGTTTGAAATAATAGCAAATTAAAATTACATACTAATATCTCGTCGTGGTGTCTATGTTAGGTTTGGAAAGATTCAATTAGTAGTTGAATTCATATTATCCTAACTAATATTATAATGCGAAAGTAACTCTGTCTTTCTGTCTGGATAAAATTTGGTGCACAGGTAGATTGGACCCCGGGAAAGGACATAGGATACTTTTTAACCGACTTCAAAAAAGTAGTTCCCCCATTATCTCGACAATCCAATGGGGAACTACGCGGGTGAAACCGCGGGGCACAGCTAGTTATCTATATATATAGAACGTGTAACAGAAAGGTGTGACAACACTTAAGGATGTTAGTGTATCCATCAAAGTGAACCCATTGCAGAACAAAATTTTGCAACATTCTAGAAAATATTATTGCGTCCTTCATACAACTTGACCGATCACGTGACCCATATTTGTATGGTGAACCCAATATATTTTTCTGGAATTGAGTAAAACTTTCGTCTACAATATGTTCACCTTAACGAGACTATCATCCTCAAGTATTGTTACACCTTTCTGTTGCACGTTGTTTATCAAGAGACGAAGTTAGAAAGCAGAGTGTAAGCCGCTGAAGCTAAATAAATTTTAGAGGGTTTAAAGGAGGGTTTTTGAAAATTTAATCGTTAAAGTGTTTAAATTTGAAACTTTTTTATATTCAATTTCATGTTAGTGGCCACGCCGCCGTCTCTAAGTGATTATTGGTCTATATTTATCTATCTAGTTATCGTATGCCATAAAACATAACACATAAAAAATCTATTAAAATTCTGACTAATTAAATTTAAGCTAGAGATAAAAAAACTGTTCATGTCCTATTTTTTTGCAGTGACAATGAAGCGATTTTTAATTGTAATTGTATTAAGTCTGAAACCAGTAATTCTTAATAATTACTTTTTAATTAATTAATTAATTTTTAATTCTCACAGGTTTCTGCAGTAAGCACTGGAAAAATTAAGTAATCTAACTGAACAAAATTGTAACTTAACTTATTGCGGTATCTTGCCCTTGACTCATTAAGAAGAGTCTAAGGCAAGATATCGCAATGAGAAGGAAGGTTTAGCTTAAATGTTAGTCATGCAAAAATCTACACAGATTTTATTACATACATGGAAAAGCAGGAGGCCGTCCTGTCACCTTTGTCCAGGAAGCCTATTCACGATCCGGAACGAAGATTGATTCAAGCAATCTGTCTTCTAGATAAACGACCTTCGACAACTGTTATTCGAGAAGACAACTCGGAAAATTTAAGACGTCCCGTAAAATATTACGCGCTACGGTTTGTTTGAATCTATCTTTTTTGGCGAGTATCATTTTTGTGGATGATCGGTCTTTGTTCGATTTCAATATGGCAATTGAAATTGAAACGATTTTACTGTTGCTTCCTCAGTGTTCGAGATAAATAAATAAGAGTAGTTTATAAAAGGATCTTTTAGACGCCATTTTCAGCGATTGCTTCAGGTCTGTTTGTGTGAGTGTATGTCTCCTTAAATTTTGTAAAGGTTAGCAGTTATCATTCATTCCTGACAAAACTTGCCGTGTTATATTTAGTCGTCAGGGAAATCGTTTGTAAATGCAAAAGTCTCGACAAATCTACAACTATAGTTTTTTTTACTGGACCACTTTTTTATATCCAATACTTTATATATTTTGTAATTATTCGTACCGTATTTTATCTTTCGCAAGCCTTGCAGCTATTACTATAAAGTATCTCTTGATCAAATCTGCCGAACCTTCTCATACCTATTGATTATATAGGTACAAGGTCCTCTTACATAAATAACCCAATCCGTACACAATCCGTTCGGCAGATATCCGGCATTGGTTAGAATACTGATACAAAGTGAAATCACGTAACAATGGATCCCAGTAGGGCACGCTGGGCCACTACCGTGACAGCCACGGTGCGATACAGTTCACGCACGCCTTTCTAGACTGTGCGACCACGAACCTTATCGCAGTGGGATACGCTTTATATTCGCATAGATTAAACTGGTGCTTGTGAAAAACATCGCGTTAAGACGGTCACGGTTAGGCTCTAGGCAAATAAAGATATAGGACGATGGGGAAATTTTCCGCTTCGTTGGAAAAGCCCGTTTTGTAAAGTGATGTGACGTGACCGATCGGACAGACACGTGGCTTAGGGTCCTGGTAGGAGTTTAGAGTAAAGGGGATTTGGTCGTATATATTAGGGACCATGTATGACTGTTGACTGTTCTGGCTATGCCATTTAATGTTCCTCTACAAATGTTAATACATGCCAATACATACTTTTAAGGGTTCCGTACCCAAAGTAAAGTCTAATGAGCTGTGATATCTTGGCAGTTGATATTTTCACAGAAATTTGTGTGTGTCGCCGCTATATAAAAAAATACTAAAATTAGTATAAAAATTAAAGGGGGGCTGACATACAACAGACATGATATATTTACCATTTTTTGTTCGATATTAAATAATATTAATACTGGAACCAATTAGACGTTTGAAATATTTAAAGAATATTTAGTTGAAAATTCACATGAAAAATAAATAAAATTGAATTAAATAAAATAGACATATAATATTATTTATATTAAAAACGACAACAGTTATATTTTAGAACTAATGTTGTTTAGATAATGGTGCGGAACATCTCGTGCGCGAGTCCGACTCGCCCTTGGCCGATTTTTGACTTAACCATTTACTATACTTGGCAATATAGCTAAACCAACTTAACTTAATAACTTTTGTTTTACATTCAGTACATAAAAATAGATGTTCCCAAAGATTCTACGGCTATTTTGAACAAAAATATTTAAATCAATCTAATTTCCCGGACATACAGCGTTTCATTAACATACCAACAACAGGTCTTAATACTCTTGATAACAACCAGCATTAAAACATTTCGAAGATGTTAGTATCCATAGATACCGAACGTTATCCTCGCATTTTAACTTCGCGTATGACACTTTTGCCATTTTTGAAATCCATTTGGAAGCAATGACCTGAATCAATATTTAGGGTTTGAAGTCGCAAAATTATTATGGTCGTGAGGCTAACTGTTCGCAGAACTACTACTTTAGTGTTTGCATCTTCAAGATGTAGTGTACAAAGCGAATCATAAACCTCTCACCTATCTAATAACATATACAACGTGGAACACAAAAGTGTGAAAATACTTAAAGGTGTTAGTCTACTCATCAATACGAAGCCATTACAAAAAAAAAACTTTCAAATTTAAAATAAAATGCGTTCTCAATACAACTTGACCGATCACGTGACCGATTTTTGCATGGAAGACGTAATATTTTATTTTTGAATTTAAAAAAAAATTATCTGTAATGGGTTCACTTTGATGGGTACACTAACATCCTTAAGTATTGTCACACCTTTCTGTTACACGTTGTATAACTATCTAGGTATATAGTTACACAACTCATCCCCGAGTCTAACTATTGCATCGCATCAATCGCTGCCTAGAGTTGTCAGTGAGTTCCGAGAAACTCCTGTTTGGTACGGACTCGTAAACGACGCAACTTGCCTTAACTACAGTTTTTAAGCCAATTTCGCAACTTTGCCGAGTGCTTGCCAGTTGCCATGTACAGCTGTAAGAAGTGTTTCCAAGAGATTGTAATGCTTAAAAGTGCTTGTTGGGAGTTCTTTGCTTGTCTCGGAAACTGTTCAGTTGAAGTATGATTTTGTTTACTGTTCATTAATCTGCAATGTTTCTAGGGGATTTAGGCATAGTGCTTTATTAGGAAAATGAAAATAAAAATAAAATGAATAACCAATAACTTGTTATAAGGGACAATCTGCGTTTGTCTGTATTGCTAATAATAATAATTTTTATTAAATAATATTTATATATTATATTTATATTGTAATAAACTTAGATTTAAGAAATAAAATGAATACAAAAATAATAATAATAATATGGGACTGCATCCACACAAAGGTCTTCAGGTCCCAAACTAGACAAAGCCAACCCTATGGTAACCTGATGACTGATATACATACTTAGAAATACATATATACATATTTATATATACATAATAAACACCCAGACTCAGGTCAAACATACATGCTCATGCACATAAATGTTTGACCCATCCGGGGATCGAACCCGGGACCAGCGGCGCCAGAGATAGGGTTCCTACCAAGTGCGCCAACCGGCTAGTCAAATTGGCAAGATAAATACAACCTGGTTGTGTTCAAAGAGTATATATTTTTTTCTTAATAAGTGTGCTATATCTTCGACTAATCTATCGTGATCGAATGAAGTAACATTGAAGTGAGATTATGGTAAATCGCTACCTTTATATATCATTACAATTGGTTAGAACCGAGTTCGAAGAAACTCGACTGCTAAATCGTTAAACCAGTTTATTACCCTTATTTTTTTTGATGTACTTACCCAGTGTCACTCTCACAACCAAGACGAATCTATTGACTCACATAAAAATACGACAAGCCGTTTAGGCCCTAGGGCGTGCCAACGTAATACACATACATACATACACTCCAAAAACATACCCTCCACTTTCGCAGTCGGGTAAAAAATCAGCTAGATATGCTAGGGAAATGCCCTTAATTGCAACCAAATTTACTTTCATCGGCTTACTCGTCAATCAGTGGAAAATTTGTAGAACTAGGCTAAAAAATAATATTTAACGAAAGCATTAGACACGGAAAATAAAAAAAATCTCTTCCAAAGAAAGTAGCGAATAATTTCTTCATAAACTTTTAGGTAATATCATTCCACTCTGTAACAAACGTCAAACAGATTTGTCGTACGACAAAGTAATATTTCCACGAAGCTCTTCAAGTGATTTTGAATAATGTTTCGGGAGCACCGAAACCTCGCTTATTAAAATGATATTAGTTTTTCCACTTCGACAGTGACATATTTATCAGCGTTAAACACACTTACTGACCTCCACTACCCTCAATCATTCGTGTAGAACGTACTCTTGAATCCTCCAGAGGTAACCGCCGTCCCTTGGCCGAGCAGAAAGCTTTGTATCTCAATCGGCGGAGAACGTAACTGGGGCAAAAACTGGGCTCGCTCGGTCGCCATGGCAACGTGTAGCACCCCTTCACCCTCCCTTTCAGCCCCCTGCCATCCCCTGTGAGCCTGTTGGCGCTCTCTGCACGATATAGTCCGTGACTTGTGTATCACTTTTTAGCTGCGGTTCAGTGCGTTGTTGACGTCATTATTTACGCTCCTGCTTATAATATATTTCGTGAATATCAGATTCTAACTTTACTACTACTGAAATTAATTTATTAAATATAATTAGAATAGGTACCTATCGCAGAGAACAGTAAAGTAGGTCTCTTAATCAGTGCGAATACCATTGTTATATTTAATTATCTGATTTTCCCCAATGCAATGTGTTTTCTGGAGGACTGAATTTTTATATAAGAGCACAGAAAAGTTATTGTACATAGGAGTTCCAAACATCATATAGAGTTTGAAGTGTGAGTGGAGTGTACCACCAAGAAGTTACAAAACGTTAAAAAATCAATGAAATCAGTTAATCTGTTCTCAAGTTATAGCGTGATCAATTGACGTAGGAGTTCATTTTTTCATTTTAGTACTCTTGGGAAATCTTACAGCTATTCGTATGTTAACAATTAAATTAATGTTTGTAAGTACTTATGACCAATAAAATATTTCCACAGACGGAAAAATATTCAAAATAACTAAAAACATACATAAACTCCCAACACTAAAGTTCCAAAGAAATCATTACGATAAGATACGCTTAACGTTCATAGATATAAATCAACGTCATGCATTGCCGCAATTTGTAACTAAGGGTCACTCTCAGTAAGTATGTGTTCTGCCTGTATTTACTGTGAGTGTTATATATACTAGCTGTGCCCCGCGGTTTCATTGGATTATCGAGGTAACCTAATGGGGAATTACTTTTTTTGAAGTCGGTTAAAAAGTATTCTATGTCCGTTCCCAGTTCAATCTACCGTTGTATCAAGTTTCATCCCGATCGGTTTAGTGGTTTTGTCGCGAAAGCGAGACAGACAGACAGAGTTACTTTCGCTTTTATAATATTAGTTAGGATTAATATTAATATAGCTATGATTAGGGTAGTTAGGATACGTTCGATCTTATCAACTGCTAAACCTCTTCTACGGTCCTCCACTGTTGCTTCAGACAGCCGCCCGCTGGCCAATGGCTGCGTAATTAAAGATCGTCTTCATCGCCTCGTCGGACGAGCACGTATATTTATTTAATAAGTACTGAGGCGTAAAGTTGACCTTCTGCTATTAGCTGCTTTGAACAAGTGCTTAGAAGCGACATCAAAAAACCCGACTGCTAAATCTTTAAAGCCGTGTTACCTAGTCCAAACTCCAATTAAACATATAAGTTTTATATTATTCGTAATTACCGTTACACATTCTTCTCATCTTTATTTTGATAACACAATCGATGTATTTTGAAATCATTTTTTTGAGATTACATTGGGCGCCTAAATACTTATTTTTTTTTTGAAAAGCTATTAGATTTATTTGAAAGATAATCAACGAGCACAAGCGATGCTTTGCAAAAATACAGTTTGAATTGGATGTAAGCAGTTTTTAACTCCACTACGGAAGAAGACGGGATACGCGTTCCCGCTTCGTTTTTTATCATAACTAGAAATCGAATTTGGTTTTTTAGGGTGTAGTACCTACTTGCTATCTGTCTCCATCAATTTATTATCCTTTGTCTCATCGACAAATGTTTTGCAATCACTTATCGTCTTCTTATCAACAGTCAAATATTGACACTTCAAGCGCTCGCTTACTAAATCGCGTACTTAGTTTTGTTATAGAACGCTGCCAAAACGAAACCAAGTTTGCTTGCTCTTGTTTTCAACTCTAACCGATAGCCCTGTTATTTCTCTTATATTTTAACAAACTCATGAGCCATAAGCCGTGATACAGTCATCTGATTCAATGCAAATGGCAGAAGGAAATACCAACGTGCGTATAAACGTTCATTTTACCTCAGCCGAAGTAAAGAAGTGACTTTCTCCCCGTTTAATCAAAAAATGTTCTCGAACATACAATGTTTACCATCGAAATACTGACAGCGCCATTAAAGGCTCCAAGGCCCTTCAGGTGTGGATAATTAAGTTGTAAGGCGCACCGATACGTTATTGTGCCGTGTTTTGTGTGCTTAGGATCGGGTAGGCGCCCCTTACTGATTGCTAATCTATTTAGCTCTCATTTCCATGTGAAGTTTGTGGGCCGCGGGATCAGTGAAGAGGAAGCTGATGTACTCGTATTGGTTTGCTTGAGTTTTGTAATTCAATAGCAACAGATAAATAACTTTGAGGATTCAACCGCAAATATAAGACTGTTCAAGTAGTAGGATTAAAAAATACGTGAAAACTTTAACTTGCGTATCAAGTTTTGTCAAGATTAGTAGAACATTACGATTAGCCAGAATTTATCCATAGACGCTTTGCTTACTTGGTAAATCACACTTGATTTGAAACCAATATACTTGATTTGTAACCAATGCTCTATTTAGCAAAATGACATTGGCCGATAACTGTAAATCACGCGATATGCCTGCTAGAATCTTGAGGAATTGATTCTCGTCTTCGTGAATTCTAGTACCTATCTCTGCATTATTTTAGTCTACTGTATGAGATATATGGTAGATTGATGCCGGTGTCAGTCGTAGTACAGTTATATACCTTTATATTTATACTAGCTGCGCACTACAATATTCTGGGATAAAAAACCTATGTGTTAATCGAGGTTGTAAACTATCTTTGTGCCAAATTTCATCCATATCCGTTCAGCCGTTTGAGAATGAAAGAGGAACAAACAAACTCACACACATATTCTGGACGTTACATAGTAAGCAATATCAGATTATCTCGGGAGGTCTCGTAATACGCCGGATTTCAGGTTGTCTATGTGACAATGAATCCATTTAATTTTCGCCATTTTGGCGCTAATGCCAATGAGTGTCATGGAACTAATAGTATTGATGAGACACAATGACTTGGTAATTTGCAAGAAATGACAATTTAAGTTCGGGGCTTAAATTAAAATCAAATAAATGACGCACGAGTGTAGCGCTTCGAATCGACCGAAAAACAACTGTTATTTCTTAGTGAATATTTAGTCTATATAATAGACTGTTCGTCACATACACTGAATGAATTGTTCTCGTTGTGGTTTATCCAAAGAGAGTTCCAAACACCACCAACAGCAGTATTGAGTGGTAACACAGTGTAGCCGCGTACGATTCGACCTGTTTCACTAACTACATTCCAACTAGAAAGGGTTAATTAAAATGTTCACCGGCTCTTGGTATTATCACTGCCGTAGAACATTGACAAACTTATAGAAAGGTCTACGAGTGAGTATGGGACAGTAGTGAGTTCTGGCGATCTAAGAAATCATTACAGTCCTACGAAACAAGACGAGGATAGTGTAAAATATAAATTCTACACTAAACATCGCAATTACTTTAAGGGCTCTAATTTTTTGTTGTCCAATAATATATTAAAAACCAAATCATTAACTCCAATATTTGTATGAACAAGTTTCGTAACTTTTCTCCAAATTGTGATCCGAGTCGGTTTTCTATGAAAATGTTCAATTTATCAAATTTTTAGGTAAACATGAATTCATGACAAAATAGGCCCCTGTAACTCCAAAACTGTGTTCTGCTGTCACAAATTTTACCGACAACTGTAGAAAAAGAGACGACTACACCGTAGAATATATGAGCATATGCTCATACTTTGTAGTTTTGCCACGCTTTGTCCAATCCAAGTTGATATTCAGTGCCATCATGACGGTTCGTTTGTGCCGTTAACTGCTCGCACTGTTTACTGAAGTGCGGGGAAGGGGAAGGGGAAGTGGTAGACACCGCACGCCGGGGGAGTGGGGAGGGGGGCAGGAAATTGTTTTATGCGGGTACTTCCGTGGTTTCGGCCGCTTGTTATTACTTGTTCTAGGTCTAAGATATCGTCAAATTTTTTAATTTACTTTTGAAAACAGATGAATGATAATCGTAATTTAAGTTAATACGCTATCATTGTATTTGAATGCCGAGGCAAAATAGCATCTAAGCCCGTTCCACGTAGAGCACCTGTCAATTTGGAGGATTCTCTTCATGAAATCAATTTCATTTTTAAATTTTGGCAACGAAGAGCTCAGTAGCCGAAACTACAAATTAATTAAAGACTATTTTCGGCTTCAAGTTGTTGTTGGCGCAAATCACTAGCTGCGTTGCCACGTTGAATGGCCATGACCAACCTTCGACCAATACAAGTTTCTTTAATGAAAATTTACAGCTGGCTCATTTAATCAGATCGCTGAGGCTGATAATTTTTTTTTAAGGAACATTGAAATTGATAATTATTTTTATATTATATGTTGTAATTTCATAAAGTCAAGCATGAAAACAAAAATGAAACTATTACCATCAAATCAACACTTGCGCTATAATACACTAGAACTAATCATCAAATTACTGTGATTATAATGTCTTAAAGGCTGTTGTTGACTCAAAGGTGAAGAACAAGCTGCGTAACCACGTTGATTGACCATGACCAACCTATGATCAATCATCATCATCATCAGTTTACTATTTTCCACTGCTGGACATAAGCCTCTCCCATGAGACGCCACAAGACCAATACAAGATTCTATTAGTTAGATTTATTAGAAGATTATTTAAATGAAAATTTACTACCGGCTTATAATTTATCTCAAGTTATTAAGTCCGGGTGTCCAAGATCGGTATCTTGGACACCGACGCCGAGTTTGGAACCCGCCAGCAACCCTCGGTCTTGACGGTTTTCAGCACTTCGATCTGTTTAGAAAATTATCTTCTTTTTCTGTAAACTAACCTTAAGATTTACTGTGTAATTTGACAAATAAACGCGTTTACTTTACTTTATTACTTGTGATAATTTAAATTATAAGCGCAAACCTGGAACACTAATATTAATAATGATCTCCATTTTTTTGATTACGATTTGATAAAGTCCCGTTTTTTGCAAAAACAATTGCTACCGTAGGAAAATAAAAATATTTACTATATTGTAACTATTTCGATAAAATTACTTGCCCTATGTGGGGGCAAGGAATGCTGAATTAGCGTTTACAGGCATTCGATGCAATTGTTCCCCGCGCGCTTTCTTGCCTCCTCAGTCATCCTCCGCCCGCCGCTCTGTACATAAGCTAAAGAATAAACGCGAGTGAAACAATGAAGTGAATTTGGACTTATTATGTTAATAGAATCCCGCAGGAGTCAGACAGACAATATAATCGTCGATATTTAACTAACTCATTAGTGAATAGACACAATCATATTATACATACCTAGACATCAAAGATCGACACCCTATATAATCACTAGCACTAATCAGCTGATTACTGTCAGTATAATGTCTTAAAGAAATCTACCAGCACAAAATATGGTTACAAAATCCTAAAAAGATCACGTTTTTGCTCTCAAGTCAAAAAACCGGCCTCTATAATGAATGAAGCTCTTACAGAAACCGAAAACCTAGCTTCAAGCATGAAAGCCCTCATTCCATATACATTCAAGAATTATACGCCACATTATAATTATTACAACCGTATACGTGAGAGCTACTCAAGAATTCCCGTTTGCCACGTGGGCGTCCGGGGGGAACCCGGGGGGAACACGGGAGGACGAACGGGAGGTATAAGGGCAAACGGGAGGTAAAGCGGGGCAAACGGGAGACCGCGCGGCATGAATGAGCAGGGCTGCGTTAATGCCGAAGGTAGGAGTAGGTACTTACGTTTAAAACTACGTGAAATTTTGCATAAATTGACGCGCGTGCTAACAGAGATATACCGACAAGGTTTTATTGATGAGTCGCGACCGTGACATGACATTGTTACGGCGTTGTTGTAGAGTATAATTGATGTGTTTCTGTCACAAAAAAAATAGTACTAAAATAAATCCATGATCTATGCCTTTTTTGAACCACAATTAAAAGTAAATTTATTTACATACTTGAATTTATAGCCTTAAGAAAAAGACAGAAATCTTCTTTACTTAATTTAACTCCAAATTAAATTATCATTAAAACTTTTGAATATATCGCGTATACCCCGAGCAGTCCGGCCTCTCCTAGCTTAACTTAAATGTAAAAGATAATTAGGGGGTTAAAAGTAAAAGATAATTATTATAGAGTAAGTTCGCATTTTGATTATCCAGCATACACGCTCTTGCTCTGCTGGAATAAAGGATCCTGCTTATTCTGATTCATATTACTATAGCTACAAAAAAAACCGGAACATCTAGAGGGAAAGAACATCTAAATATAGTTTTGGTTACATTTATCGTGACACGTGACTCTTTTAGGAACACAATAAATATCATATTTATCAAAAAGCATGTGTCATTCAAAGAATTAATTTTAGATAATAATCTAAAATTAATTCTTTGCTTTGATAATTTCCTGACGAAGATCTCTGAGTGTAATACGTGTTAGTTATTCAACATTGTAGAATTTCAAATTAGTATGAGGTACAACCCTGAGCAGACCCGCAACCTGTCGTCCTCGGGTGCTTCATGTTCGGACGCATCGGTACATTAGAGCCTATACTTTAATGGAAATATTTTATAGGTTAGGTCTTTTTAGACGTTTTTGATTAATTTTTCTACCGATTTCCAAAAAGACGGAGGTATTCAATTAGACTGTACGTTTTTTAATGTTTGTTATTTGACGGTTGGACCAATTTGAGAAATTCGTTTTTTTTTTGTTTTTCCTTGAGGTCCATTTCAATTTGATCAAAATCGGTCCAGTGGTAGTAATGGAAATCGGTAGTTACCTTTTTTAAAGAAGAAGTTGTTTATGTCCTCTATAAAAATCCCGAAATATTTTAAACATTTATATGCTCACATGTAAAACACACATACACATGTACACATATAAAAAATTTTTTTGTTATTAACTGTAGTTAATTCTTAAATGTATATTTGGTACGTCCGCCTTTAAGATCAGTTTACCATTTCAATATTTGAACAAGAATTTCAGTTGCGCCTCGCAACCCTGAATAGGTACCTGTCTCTCGGGCGCTCCATGTTTGGACGCACCGGTGCCTCGGAGGCTTTATTTTTAATGGAAGGCCTCTAATGACGTCGTGTATGAACCGTGTGTATGATAATCGATAATGTAAAGCTATTCTCGTTGTTTACTTGAGGGCGATGAAGTGTATGAAATGTACCGCGCCGAAAATGTGTCAATATATAAAAATAGAGGGTACGCATTAGAATAGGCTCGTGTTTAAAAACCACCTAAAAAGTACCTATTTTACTAACAAACAATTCTAAACGGTTACCAAAATGGATAAATGGTCACCTAATTACGTTTTCTAATACGGACCTTGTTGCCGATAATATTTGCTATGCCGTCTAAATTATACCCTTCAGAGTATTGGGCCATTTTTTAAACAATCAGTCATAAGAATGAACTGATTTTAAGTTATGTAAACGGTTTAGTTGCCAAAACGGTTTAGTAAACGGTTTAGTTTTTTCCACTTGTTTAATAAAAAAATATCATAATAATATCACTAGTATAGATTTAAAGTGTTGTTACAAAAATGTATGGAGCTCCGGCCAGGACAGTGTACATGATAGCATAAATACGTTAGGGACTATGAATCTTTAATATATTAATCACTTCAAAATAATGAAACTTATCGCAGTGTACAAAATTAATTTCGAATCAAAATATTTTCATGTTATTTTCGCAAAATGGTGATTTACGTGTCTTTAGTGTGTCAATTTTTTACGATTTTTTCCTTATCACCGTTTTTAGCAGCCTAGCAACCGAAAAAACTCAACTCGTATCAGGACCTCCTGGAGCGTTATTTTAATGGAAATCTGTAATTCCAGCGAGAATTATATGTAATTTGTGAGCAAATTGAGTTCGTATGTGTAGTTAGGCGTTGTCTTTGCGAGGGGTTCCCGGTATCATTAGATTAAAGCGACCTCCTTCGCGTGTGGGATAATTATTAGCTCTGCGTTTTCTTACTACGTGATTACGTCAAGAACTTAACCGTTTTCATTATCAGTGTAAAACGCGAATGAAATAGCTTTGGAACTTAAAAGGAAAGAAAGAAAGGAGGCGTTGGAAAGGTTATTGAGTGGCAACCACGAACCGGAAGACGTATTTTCCGGCAGGCCTTCCACTAGGTGGACCGACGACATAGTAAAAGTCACAAGTAACCAGTGGATGCAATTGGCAGCTTGGCGTTCGGAATGGCGTTCTTTTGAGGAGGCCTTTGTTAAACAGTGGACGATGATGATGAACTTTATCTATAAATATAAACTCTAGTCGTAGATACACGATCCGTAGCTGCCTTTTTATTGTATAACTCTAGTCGTGAATACACGATCCGTAGCTGCCACGTAGCACATCGTGAATAATTTAGTTACTAATAACCAGTATACACTAAAAAAAGTGAAAAACTACTTAATTCTGCTTGTAAAACTTACGTTACAAAATTCGCGTTCGCTTCATTTTATCGCAAGAAAATTAGTTAAACATATATTTATAAAAAAAAACTGTAGCACCAATTCTGATAAAAAATAAGTGAAACCATGTGTAAAGTATACCTTTTACAACAAAAAGATTTTTAAAATCAATCTTGCCATTTTTGTGAATTAGGATAACATAATCTAAATAAAAGGCTCCGAGGACTTTTTCCATATTTTAAATAGCTTAATATAACATAGCGTGCCATAGCTTAATATGACATAGCATAGTTACGCAAAATGATACCGTTACCTCATGGCCATATATAGATGTCAGGTGTCAACAAACAGATCACACTGGTTCAACCCTGAAAAAAATACCGTACTTTGTTTGCTTATTTAACTAAGTCCACTAAAAGTTTTATTCTATGAATGCAAATTTTTTTTGTGCCAGTAGTATGTAAAATAGTGAAATATAATAGTGAAAGTGTTAGCACTTTCATTATTATATAACTGAAGAACCACATGAGCAAAGTGTTTTCGCCTTAACAACTATAATAAGAAAAGTGCCGATGGAATTTCTTAGACATTATTTTGTAGACGATTAAGTTAAACTAAAATAACTTATTAGCCTTAGACTTAGGCTAGATTGTAATGATATCAAGGAAAGTCTTTTACAGGTTATCCTTGTGCAACAAAAAAGTAGTAAGTATGTATGTGTTTGCAACGTTCATTTAAATACACCCTTATACTTTTATTATAATACATTAGGCACTCACATCAACCACGCCTTTAACTGTACCACCAGAGGATAGAATAGATAGAAGGAACCTTTTATCCAACAGCCTTTTGTTCCACCGCTGATATATTCGATTGTACCTTGAAAACCAGCAAAAAATGAGCGAATTGTTGAAAAAAACCTTTGTTTTTGTTCAATAAAACGGTATAATTATAGCGGCGGAGTTTATCCCTTGTTTATTTGCATTTAAATGGTGTTGTGCAAACAAAAACTGGGCGTTCCAAGGGACCGGTGTTGATTTATTATAATTTTAGGCGTATTTTTTAGAGTTATTTTTTAAATGTCTCTATTTATGTGCAAAATATTTTCAATGATGAAAACTGTGTTTACATAGGCACTAAAATGACGTTGCTCCATGTTGTTATAAACGTCTTAGGTTATCCTAGTAATAATGCCAACACGATCGTTTATATGTATGCATGTTTGTTACTCTTTTACACAAAAACTGCTGAACGGGTTCGTATGAAATTTGGCATCAAGATAGATTATGTATTGGATTAACACATAAAATACTTTTTTTTCCGAAAAAGCAGTGTTCCCGTAGGATAATCAAATTACCGCGGGTAGCACCGCGGGGTGTACCGTGACTTAAAACATAGCCTAGACAATAGATAGTTGCCAACTGCCACTGACTTCGTAGTCAAATTTATAAAGAAATCTTAAGATATACCAAATAACTGATAACAAAAAACTTAAGTTTGTTTTGAATTAGCACGGTAATAAGGATCGACATCAAAAATGTGACCGGCGGGAAACAATGGAATGTAAGCGCAAAACACTTAGGTCGAACGCAAATTAGATTTTGAGGCAAGACTAAATCTTTTGACGGTGGAAGACAATGACGCGCGTCTTTTCTAGGAGTCTTATCTAGATAACCCAGCAAATTATAGTGACATTTTCCCTGGAATAAGCGAATCTAACTGAAACGTTTAGAACGGTTACAGTGACAAAGTGCACAAATAGTCGCACGGCACGAACAAACGCATTTGGCACGAAACCACTCACTCGACTCACTGCGATCCATGTCGGATAACCAGGGACGGAGTAGGACAGAACGAAGTGACAATCTCATAAAATTATTTTAACGAATCATTTAATTTCACTGTTTATTTCCATTAAAGATTTAGTTTTGTATAGCATTTCGCTACTTCTATTTTATGTAGATTAGGACGTGTGTCTATAAACTGAATATACAACGTGTAGGTAACAGAAAGGTACAATACTTAAGGGTGTTCTAAATTTTGTTCTACAATGGGTAGACTTACATCCTGAACTATAGTCACAAATTTCTGTTACGTTATATTGTTTAATTTCTTTATTCTCTCACAAAGGTATTCGCGTTATTGAAATGATACCTACCCATCCTAATTGTTCTCAAAGATTAATTCGCAGATAGGTTTTCTTATATAAAAGTCTAAAGTTATAGTTTCTACAAATATTGTATGTGGCGTTAACGTTCGGCCTCTAGAATCTTTTTAATTCGTGGCACTTGAAATACGAGTATTACGCCTACCCTAAATCCTCCCCTGCCGACAAACGAGCACGCATCACTAAAAAGGCTTAGCTTAACATTCGAACTAAAAGGTGCTTCAGTGGCTTTTGTAGGGAATTGTAACCGAACCCCGCTGAGTGGGCTCAATGAACGATAAGTGAAGCTCATGTACACATTAAAGTCAGGAATACTTTTTACCCGACTGCAAAAGAAAGAGGGTTATGTTTTTCGAGTGTATGTATCTATGTATATTTCTTTGGCACGCTCTAGAGTCTAAACGGCTTGTAGTATTTTTATGTGACCGGTGTCAATAGATTTGTCTTAGTCGTGAGAGAGTGACACTGGGTACATAAAAACGAAAAAAAAATGAGTTAAACACAGGTTTAAAGATATGGTAGTCAGGTTTATTAAAGTTGCTTCTAACTACTTGCATACTGTGATTAGGTATATGGTATAGTTTTAATTATATTCCAGCCTCACTATTTGTAGCATTTCAATTCGTCAGACGGTAACAAACTTTTTCCTTTGAATTTATATAAAAAAATAAGAATATATTATATATAATATTGGACCTAAATTGATTAAATTAAAATAGAACTCTATGAGAGCTAATACAACAAACAAAGAATTTCTCATATAGATCCAGCTGCATCTGAGCAAACATTGAAAAATACAATCGCCTTAAGTAACTAATCCTATTACGGGAATTAGATTCACAGTGTGTTTATTGCCTTAAAAGCTATTTTTGTGTTTTAATACAAAATTATGGATAAGAAATACAGAGTTATCGGTTAGGGGTGTACTGAGTCGAAGGTACACTATACTCATTCTAAGGAAACAACTTTTACTATACGACCAACACTGAATTCGAGAAAAACAACTCAGCTGTTCCATACATTATGTCGACGACCGATCAACTTTTTGTATGGAACAGCTGATATTTATTCACGAATTCATAATAATATATATTGTACATAAGAATATATAGTGACTCCCTTTCGGCTTAGTACACCCCTAACCAATAACCTTGTTATTACTTGCACATGATTGCTTATAAATAAATACAAGGGTATGTTAATTCGTCACATCTTCCACAGATTAGCTCTTTAGTCTTCAACTAATTACCACTAACCCCGAGTTAGAAATACAGTACAATTAACCATTAACACGTTACAGGTAACCCACGATCACATAAAGCCGCGTTACCACACTATTGCCTCCACATCAAAGTCTGTTCGTATGATGTCGTAAAGTCGTGTGGTGTAAACACTCTCTTATCTGCCACTAAGCCGTAGTTGCGTATTGTACAGCCGGCATTAGTGCTACAGAACATCGATGGGTACTTTGGTGGACGTACTCAGAGTCAGCTGACTCAGATTTGCCCCTGGCCCTGAAAATTTCAGATTTCATGTTAAACCAATCGTTAAATTAAAGAAAAAATAGCATTGAATGGCATGTACTCGTATGCATTAGGTTTTTTAGCATCTGGAAAAAATACTTACTATGTATGCATTAACACAAATATTATGCTCTTGGATGAGGTAATTACAGTGAAATTCGATGTTCGCTCAAATCTCCGATACTATACTTAAATCTACCCAAATTTATGATATATTTTAGGCTTTAAAATGTTTTTTTTTAAATTAGATATGACAATTCTTTATTAAAAAGCAGCTTATAACACTATTTAAAAACAAACAACATGCTAGCTTTCTAATGACGGCCTTATCGCTTAAAGCGATCTCTTCCAGGCATCCATGCACGTACAAGATACCACAAAACTAGAGCGGCCTTAGCGAGGTAAACATAATAATATGTAATAAACATAAATAAATTAAATAAGACCTTATAAAGCAGAGAAAGTATGTGAGCATCCCGGCGACGGCAAATAGGGAGCCACTTGAGCTTAGTACGATATTTGGAGACATGGTCATACTTGCGTAAACTAAATATAAACCTTTTACACAAATTTTGAAGGCGCTCAAGTTTATCGAATTGCTCTTGAGTGAGATCCAGATAACAAGCGTCAGCGTAGTCAAGAATAGGTAACAGAAGGGATTGTGCTAGCGCAGTTTTAGTGGTAATGGTTAGAAAATTGCGTAGTCTACGCAAAGAGCGGAAGCAAATAGTTTGCGGCTCACTTCTGTAATCTGCGCATCCCAGGACAGATTGCCATCAAACACAATGCCAAGATTTTTGACGGTTTGATTAAATGGGATGGTAACACCATCAAACACTACACGCGGCAATGTGTCCCAATCTATTTGGCAGGTTTGGCAGGAACCTCCCATGACGATAGCGTGGGTTTTTAGGAGATTTACTTTTAGGCCGTAAGATTTGCTCCAGTCACTTAATACTGGTCGTTTGACAATGCCAAGCATATTCATCAAGTACGAATCCATACTTGTCAGAAAAGGAATGCTTCAGAAACATCTTATACGATGGTTTAACCAAACAAATCTAGCCAAACTACTGCGTATATCTCCCTTTATTTTGTAATCTTAATACAGCCGTCCTTTGAAGGATAAACCTTCCTTCCTGACGCTTGACGCGTTGCATAAAGGGAAGTAGCCCATTTGGCCCCGGCTTCATTACGGCCACGAGTGTGTTTAGATTGCGTACGGTGGCGGTATTAGAGTCGCGCAGATTACCGCGATAGGATACCGGTAATGGCGAAACTTTAATGCTGGCACAACGTATTTGATATATCTGGGTATCTAGTGTGAGTGTACACAATGGTTATACTAAGCCTCCCTGAATCATTATTAATCTAATATATTGTAATTTTTAAAACACAAAATAAATATACTTAAATACTAATAATTTCTATAAGTGACTCGTGACATTTTATTTTTAGTTTATAGTGAGTACATGTTTAAATAAAATAAAAAGATAATTTTATTTTTTAATTAATTCACGCCGAAAGGATGTTACTATACCTACTCATCATTGCCAAGGACTTTCACTGTGGGACTAAATCAAAAAATCTGCTGTTCAATAGTAAAAGTTTATCGATTGTCTACAAAATGTATGAACCAGCAGATTTTTTCTTGAATACCAATTTAGTCCCAAAGTGAGAATTGTTCGGAAGAGTATAGTGAGCCTCTGTGGTCTTATTACACCCCTAACCAATAACCTTGTACTCGTGTATGCTGAAAATAATGGTTATTTAATGTAATAATGGGTTTTAGACTAGAAGAGGGTCAAGACGGATCACTTAGTGCCTAGTATACATAACTATCAACCCTATACGCAAAAGTAGGTTGGCCGGTTTTAAAAAAAAAGAAGGCTATCAATTGTACTATATTTTTTTTGTTTGTGTTAACCGATTTCTGAACCATCCTGAACTATTTCGAAAAAATATTTTATTCATTGATTGGTTTGTTTAACAATTTCCAGTTGGTCTCATTTATATTTTTTTAAATCGCTCTAGTAAGATACTTTCGTTTGTAAATCAAAACAACTCAAAAACGTTTCAGTACATTTTTGTTTTTTTGTTTCATTCGATTTGTTATAAATATTATATAATCAGACTATACCATTTTTACTTAAAGAATTATTAGCATCGACCTTACCGATGACGTTTAGAGTTCGTCGACCCGGTATTCGATTTTGCTTACTGAAACTCCGGATAAGCCCTCCCAAAGAGGATTACCCACACGGCGCGGTTTTGGACCACAAAGTGATTGATTAGCAAATAGTTAGCCAGACGGGGCGGGGTTGGTACGATTATAACACAGATCTTCGAGACTGGAAGAGCTACCTTTTAATTTTTTTATAATTATTTTTTATAGTAAATTGTGACAATACTTAAAGGTGTTAGTCTACCCATCAAAGTGGACCCGTAGAAGAATGAAAGTTTTCAAAATTCAAAAAAAAATTGGGTTGCATACAAAAATTGGTAACGTGATCGGCCAACTTGTATGGACGCAATTTTTTTTCGAATTATGCAAAATTTAGTTCTACGATAGGTCCATTTTAATGGAGGCAACCATTGAGTATTGCCACACCTTTCTGTTATACATTGTATACATATTTCATATTAACATAGGTAGGTATTTTTGCCATCTTTACCTCAAGTAACGGACTTTTGGACTGAATCTTTTTATTGTAAGTAGTTTTAGTTTGGTTATTTATAAGTTATTTAAGTTTTTCTTCAAAAATATATATCAGTAGGTATTGTACTTCTCTGTTGCTCATGTTGTCAATATTCACAGTTAAGGATAATGGCGCCTGTTATTAGTTATAATCGAGATATTTATAAATATATTTATATTGTCTGTTGTGAGTATTGAATAAAATAATATGAATTTAAAATAAAAATAATTGATAAGTTTCCGACTTCCGTCACTGTAGGCGTCAATAGAACTTTTTCAGATATTACTATGTATAAACTAAACTTCTGGACCTAATCGGTCCAGAAGTTTAGTTTAGTTTTAATATTACTACTCGAAATACATACCCTTTCAAACTATCAACAAAATAAAAAGAAACCGAGTTAGTATCTAGTTATGCATCCCCCTCGCCATTCTGCTCTGATGTAGAGACGGCTTACTCAGCAGTACTTGCACTTCTGTGGAAAGCTGACTAAGGTGTCTCTTATCGGGCCACCGAGTAGTATGTAAGTGAATGTTAAGAATATAATCCTTTGTGTTATTCATTAGTTTTAGAGCCTTTAAATCGGCTATACGTAGTTTAGATTAGTTCTAGAACCTCGATATCGGCTAAAAGTATTTTAAATTAATATTAAAGCCTCAGTATCGGCTACAAGTATTTTAATTTAGTTTTAAAAAGAAATTTTGTGCTCTTCAATTTTAACTACCTCGTACTTTTTTACGTAGTCGGTAAACCTGCGGCGTTGCATGCGACGTTACATTGAACGCAGAATTTTATTGAAAAATTATTTACAAGTCGGTTGCATTAAATTATTACATTTTATCACTTATCAATTAATAATTAATGTATAAAAATTGTATGTATTTAAATAAATGATGTGTACAAAGTAATTCCTACATATTTATCATCGAATAATTCTTTTGTAGAATAATATGAACTTTTAAATACGTTTTCAGAAGCTGCATTCTTTATACAATACGGTAGATGGTAGTAATGAGAGCCTACATCTAAAGATTTTCATACCTACCTACTACCCTTCCTACGAGTACATATGCATAGAAGATAAAACCCTCATTTGACGGTTGAATTTCCAAAAATCCTTTCTAATTACATCCCAACACCCTTTAAACGAATAAACCCTACAAATTTCATGTCTCTAGGTTCAGCGGTTTAGGCTGTACGTTGACTAACTAACTGACATACTAACAAGTAAGTCAGTCAGTCAGTCAGGACTTATAGATTAGCCCAGGTGAATATAGTGGAATATAGTTGTTTGCCTTGATATTACACGTGTTAAGAATATAAGAAATGACCTTGGGTTGCACAAGGTGAAAAATTAAGTATGGACCTGATTTCGTGAATTGCTCACATCGTTCCTAAACCTAAATAATGAAAATCAACAGAAAAATTCAGCTCAAACACAACACCCTCTCTATATATTTTCATTAAATACTCATGTAACTAAAAGAAACACACAAAGGTCTAATAAAGAACAAACATTTCATCCAGTAAACTTCGAAGCTCAGAAAAATACTACGTGAAATATATTTATACGGCTCGAAAAACTATTAGACCGGGCTGAGGTCCTTAGAGACCTGCACATTTCTTCGAAAATAAATTACGTAGCCTTTGTCAGCGAGTCTTAACCATTGTGTATGTACTCTCCCTGTACCTCTTCAGAAACGAACTCACTCCACCCGATCAAAAATAAATACGCCCATAGCCTACTAGAAAATACAAGCCCAGGCAACATTACCTTAATAATAAAAAAAATGTTTCGGCATCTTCAACACAGGTGCAATCCTAATAGAGCGCTGTGAGTGTGAGATTCCTTTCCTAGGTACCTTTGGTTATGTAGTAGGTAGCTGGATATATTGTGATATTTGTCAAATATCTATATATCTATATACATACACACGCACGAATAACAGATAGTTACATGGAAGATTAACTGGAATTTAGATCGGATGTAGTGCGTCACCCTTACAGTTTCAGTTTTGTGTACGGTCAAAGCCGTCACATTCTAGCTTTCATACATCACCAGAATAAGAGCCCTGTAAGCCTCACAACGAGTGTTTATTGCCTATCCTTCGCCGGACGCCTCTCGACTTAAACTAAAACCTACCTTGTGCCATTGGAATAAGAGTTATCGACAAAACCTCGAAGCGGTTCAGGTGTTCTTGGCTTATCCAGCCGTTACTATTGCGGCAGATGTACGGAGTTTGGCGGACGGAACTTATGAGGATTTGTCCAATTTGCTGGGAAAAATTACAGGTTTCCGAACGTTAATTCGGTATTTTATCAGTGCCTGAGCGTTTAATTTTATTGAAAGGTTTGAGATGCTTTGGGAAATTGCAGTTTTATTCGGCGTACGACAACTCAGCTCTTATCACAAGCGGTTATATTGTTTACTGTTACTAATGTGTGATAATATAAGATAATTCCCAAACATATTATAAGCGTAAAAGTGTGTTTGTTGGTTGACTTGTTCGTCTCCTCTTTAGCTACTGAGTGATAAATCGAAGTAATTTTTTTACAAAGATAATTTAAGATCCAGAGAGTCCCTCAGGCTTCTTTATTTCGAGAAACAAACGCGGAAAAAGCCGCATGAAAAAGCTAGTAAAATAATAAAGAAGACTGAGTGGTTCAAATCGCAACTTCTATCTTCTTTATTTAGAATACTAACGAATTAGTGTTCGATTTATATTGTTTAAGAAGACGGGTTTTCACGCGTACCTGATTGTAGTAAAGGCCCACCTATCTTCTGTCTTCTTATACAAAAACTATCGCTCTGACTATATATTTTTTTCCTTGTCCATTTACCTTGTTTTCGCAAGTTCATCGGCTATAATGTCCACTACATTGTCCCCCAGTATCGGAGCAAGGGCCCCACGAGAAGCGTCTGTTGAACGCTCTGTTAGCGTCCTACAACACGCTGGAGCGACCAGTCGCGAACGAGAGCGAACCCCTGGAGGTGCGCTTCGGACTCACGCTGCAGCAGATCATCGACGTGGTGAGTTTGATCTCTCAATATTAATAGGTTGGGAACCGCTGGCGTGACGTTTACTTCTACACTTTTATTGGGTTGTTTTTTTGTTAGTTACGTACTATTCGCTCTACTATGACCACTACGGTGCGAATAGCCTCATTCAAAAACAGTACTTGAATAGGAATAAGTTCACAATTTAGTGGTATTTACTACCACTTCCAAAAAAGAAAGTACTCAGTTTAACTGTTTTTTTTATATGTTACTTGATTTCTCGGAGACGGGTAAACTGATTTGAAATTTTTTTTTTGTTTGGGTATATGGCTTTACCATGTGGTTTAGTCTTTAAATCAAAATAATTTTATAAAAGTTCTATCAGCACCTGCCCTAACTGAAGTAGGTAATCATTTATTTTAAATTAAAGAGCGCTTGTTGCATAGAAACATTAAACATGTACAGATAAAATAAGTTATATCTCCATACGTTGTAGTATAAATAACTTGACCTATGGATTTATTGGCAGACAATAATCAATGTGCTGATAACTTTACAATACCCTGAAATTCACATAAAATACAATAAAGCAAGTGGTTGGAAGCGAATGAATAAAAAGCCGACAGCAGAAAGTTCAGACCACTGTCTATCTTAACGTATGCAACTAAAGGACGCAACTAGCGCCTGATAACTATCTGCAGATAAAGTTAAACCTAATGACAACTAGCACATCAACCTCAATCGAAAAAACATTACCTTCAAATTTTGGGCAGTCGGGTAAAAAAAACATAGAAGTAAACGTCACTGTATAATATGGTTATAGGTATTATTTGTGTGTCTGAATGTATTACATATGCTGAAATACAATAATTTAAAATGAATAAAAATCTAATTCTTAATTGCAGTTCTATTTACTTATCACATATAATTGTATCATATATTAATGTTGTATCAGTTATTATTGTATTTCAACATAAGACAACTAACCTACAATCTAATTCAAGCGCTGTTCAAAACTAATTCGTGCTATAATTCACAAACTATCTGGAGGGTAAGTATAACGCAGACAGTATCAATGTACATTAATGTCACCTGCAGATCTAACGGTCATTACGGGAATTTTAAAACAAATTTATTGTTAAGGCAATCATACACGGTCAGTTTTATCTTCAGTTCGTTCTAAAATGATGTACTAACAATTATAGTCTGCCTTCAAAACTTAACTTTAATCGTCATTTGTCTTGTTTTGGCGCGTGACGATCTCCATTGGATAGAACTAGACAAAAGATACTCAAAGTTAAGGCGCGTTTATTAATAAGGCAGTGAATTTGCAGCAAGTTGATTGACGGAAGTTAACTAATGTAGATAAAGTAGTACATTGATTTAGCTTCACTGAAATAAATTGGTTCGTGAAACCGCTGTGTCCGCAAACATCTTGAACTAAGACGTAGAATTTTCGCGTATGTGCATTTTTAACTGGCGAATCGTCGCTCGTGTCTTGATGAAACCACGGTATGACACGATCTGCTAAAGAGATACAAAATCGTTACCTCGCTGTTGATATAAGTAATTGGTTCAAGTACTAACCAGTGATTTGTACCGTGTATGACGCGCTTAACAGTTCAGCTGGATCACGTCAGTAACGCAATGGAATATAAATAACGGCCAGTATATTTTACTATTAAATTATCATCAATACGAATATTCTACAGAATTACAGAGCACAAAATAACAATTGTTCACTTTGTTTCGCAGCATAAATTTAAAGTTAAACGTTCTCGATTAATAGAAACAAAACTTTCGAAAACTTCGAGTGAAATTACAATAGATTTCTATGTTTAAATTGATGATATTGTTTCTGTATCGGGGAACGGTTCTCGAACGATTTGAGTTGGTATTTATCGACATATCGAATAACTGTATAGAGTATCTGTATATGTATCGATATTATGGATGTTATTAATAGCGGTGAGCGAGACGCGTGGTTAATGTAGTGTGTTTAGCGATTACCAGTAATGATTGCCTCGCAAGTAATTAACGAAATTGTTTGTACGATTATATTTGGGCTTTAATTAATGTTGTTTTAAGACTGTGGTCTTGTTTTACAGTTGCCTCGTTTGAGCGATTTACGAAAATTAAATTCATTGGTATTTACTATTCGGGTATTCGAAACCTACTTATTGCAAAAACCTTGTTCTTATTAAATTGAAATAATTTGTTTAATAATAATTAAATAATGCCTGGGTCACCAAAATAATGCATTGCCTAGGTATACAAAAAGTTAAGTTAAGTTGGGACTCACAATTACCCTTATATTATTTTTTACAAGTTGTACACGTGGTATCAACATTGTAATTACCTACTTATCATTTGAAAAAAAAAATCGTTATTTGTATTTATTTGCAGAATAGAGAATAGGTAGAGCGCAACTTTAGTTTCAAAAAGAACCCTTTATTATATATGACTACATGAAAATTCCTAACAAAAAGGTCTTAAACCGTCAGCAAGTTCGTCGGGAACCTTCGATTTCGGACAATAGGGGTCTAATTCTGAAACACCTCGAGCTTTCCTCAATTACGATCGACATGTCAATGGTTGACGAAAATTACGAATCACGTCACGTGCCTCGCTGGATGTTCAAGTTCCGTGCGTAGGAATTGCTTTACCTGGGGTGTCGCGTGTTTTATGAAAAAATGGCACGCTTGGGAGTAAGCGCTTATGGAATAGGGACGAGTTTATAATAGGTACCTTTGGTGATGTATATCTAGGCAGATATATTATAGATTAATAATACTGTAAGAATAAGTAATGCAAATGTGTAGCCAAATGAACCCGACAATAAAAAGGTAAAATAATTTTAGGTGTTTGTCAATGTATGTATACATACATAAATTATTTTAGAAAAATATACTTGTATTATTTTATTATTATAGCTACTATATGGATAATCTGTACAAAATATTTAAAAATATAAGCTTAAAGCTTGCACAAGGCTTTGGTTATGAAATACTTATGAACACGTAACTAGTCGTCAAAATAATTGTATTTCAAAATTTTCACTAGAAATAAAATAAACTTAAAACTCTACGAAAACTAAAAAGTTACAAACTCACGAACCGAAATAAAATGAAATCACCCGACGTGTTTCAAACCAAGAGATTAATTCCAGTCTTTGAAAACGATCCTTTGCGGTCCGGCGGCACGATTTTTCGCCTTTACCGCACGGGCGTTGCGTTCGCTTCAGAAATACGGAATTACCGCTGAAATTGAAACGTCGCTGAGAATCTAGTTTTAAGAACACTCTTTTGTACACTACCAACTGGAAGATACCACAAAACGCGACCACCTAACGTTTGAAACGTGAGCTTGCCACTGACAAAGTCTTTTTTTTTTTAAGAGAAGGATGACCACAATACTATTATGGATACTTATCGCAAGAAATAAGTGAATGCTAACTTTATAAAATGATTTAAAAATATTTCTGTGAGAGATAGCCTTCAACGTGATCCCATATATTTAGCTAAATTTGGTATTTTAGCAATTATATAATATTGTATACAATTCAAGGCGAGAGCAGATTTTGTTACATGGGCCTAATATCCTCGAGACGAATATGGCATATATCAAAAAATATTTAGGCACGTACTAATTTGAATTCAATTGTTATACACGTACTAATTTGAATTCAATTGTTATAATATCATCAAAGTTTTTTTAAGTTGTAATTTTTGTTTTGTTTAAGAAAACTGGTTTTTCACGCGTAAATGTGCGAGACGTGACGTTACGAAGACACGAACGACTAATTTCATTCCTGATAAAGTTCACCGAATGTGAACGAAGCTATGGTTGGACCTTTCCAACAACATACACGTGAAAACCCTCTTAAACAAAATTAATCAAACACGCATCAGTATTCAAAATTATTATTTTTAGTCCTAATATTTACGCCACAAATTGCCGCTTCGGCAAAACTTGCTAAAACTTCTGTAGCCACTACTCTCTCGTGTGCTACTAAGGTTATATGCAGTTAGTTATATTCAGTTACCGCGAAGAGTTCACGGGTAAAAAACTGTAGAGGGTACAAAAGTTTGATAAATAGAACAAAAGTAGCGGTTGGAAGGGACAAAGTGCGACGCGACGATGCCCTCAGGCTTGCAGACGTCGACAGGACGGAGCTGTGCCACAGAACTGATTACAGTTCTGAAGAGCGAAAAGCAATGTCTGGGTCGTGATATTCAACCAGCAAACGTCGAAAAGTGTTTAATTTTGAAGATAGGTATTGCAGAACTGAATATAGACTGTTTAAATTAATAGTTTACATTTGAAGTTTCATATTTATGTAGGCAATAACTTGGCACAAGGGCAATTATTTAAATGTATTTTAACCATAGACCTATGAAAGAAAAAATAAAGTTAAATAAAGATGACCATCGTTTGAGAGTAGGTTTTACGAAATCAGTGCGCTTCTAAACCAAAGTATCTCCTAAGTTTAGTTGGAAGTTTAATGGGTCTACATAGATATATTGGCATTTATTTAATTACATATAATTGATGAAATATTTTAGTACGTTATATATTTCACAGCTACCAAAGCTAATTTTCTTTTTACATTGCCTATTTTTACTTACCACCGACTTCACTGAGACTTTTCTAACCTTTGAACTCCACTTGAATGAAATTTGATTGCATAAAAGAACCATTTCTTTTGCGTAGCCTCTTTCGAGTTCTACTTTGAACGTATTACAGTATTACTTAGGGTATGATGTGACACAGTCACATATAATTTAAATTGAATAAAACTTCATCATTTAAGCTTTTAGAGTTTCGAACGTATATAGTAACTTTCGAAATAATAGAATCAATTTTATACTTATTGTATCCTTTATTCCAGAACAGCTTATGGTTTGCGTTTGAAATGTTCAGTACGAATCCGACACATAGAGCTTTGAAATACAAAACATAAAACGATATTGATATATTTGATGATAACTAATAGCATTAACATTCGTGTTGTAAATTATTTAGCACAATACCATTGGACTCAGATTCAGTATTTTTAACATCCTGAATAGTACAAAAATAAGTGAACATGTTTTGATTCATCGACAAGCTTTTCTAAGTAGAATTCATAAAGTTTAAACCAAAATTGGTTGTAAAAGTTCTCTAAAGCTGGTTTAATTTCGAGTACCTACACATTATGATTCGCTCGCTCTTGAAGCTCTTATTATTACTTAGTAGTGAATCTTCAGAACATATTAAATGGCTCATAAAAACTCTGTAATTCTCTAGAATACTCGTTTGATTGCTTCTCCTAGCGACGGCGCGGAATAAAGTGGATTGTAAGTCAGTAAAATTATCGAGGGCGGCGATTAAAACGACTTTGAGGTTCTTATTTTAAGATACTTAAATGCTTGAAGTTGTAATTTTCAAGCGGACTTTATGACGGATCTTTTATTTAGTTTGATTGATATTGTGGAGCCGGGAATTGTGCTGTATATATTCTCGCAAGACTAGGCGTTAGTATTGAAATATATTGAAGAAGTTTTGAATTTGATTACTTTAAAATATTAATGGTTTAAAAAAGTCTATTAATCTATACTTAGTTGAAACTTATGATAGATTTTAAGGGAAAAATAACGCTCAGTCTTGTGTAGAGTCGATGCTAATGTTGTAAGTAAGTCCAGTATAATAAACTTAAATATAATAAAAGAGGAACAATACGATCTATAGTTTATTCATGGACTTATCGTCAACTAGGCCAAGTATTGATGTCTGAAGAGGGTTAATGTAAGCACACGGGTCCCGGCGAGCTGCCGCGCCTACCTTATTGATGTTCACCTACTTTTTTCGTTCCTTTCTTGCGACGGCGTCCGTTCATTTAACAAAATAAGGATGAGAAAAATCAAATCCTGACCACGAACGTCTGGCTCAACTTGGTAAGTGGTAGGAGCCGATCCTGGCGCCTTCGCCGAACCGCCCCCGCGATCCACGGTCACTCCTCGACTGCAAACAGTATCTACATCTGTCACGCTATCAGCACGATAACCTTTGACGCACTTTCTTCGATGTGTCACGTCTTTCTTAACAGCACTTTAAAGTAACGGGTCCAGGAGGCGGGCGCGGCGAGAGGGCGCCACCGTCGCGGCAGATATGTCGCATGGACTATCGGTGTTAAATTGTTGTAACATTTACGATATCTATATATTAGATTGTGTGTCCGGCGAAGCGCGAAAAAAGCTTTTAACGCAACGCATGAAGGATAATTTTCGCGCGTCGCCCTCCCCTCAGTACTGTGGCTCCAGACGGTGTGGAACAGTTGTCTAGATATCATACTGACTGCGCCCTTTCTGTTTTGTTGACATCGTCTAACCCAATAGGACGAGAAGAATCAACTACTTATAACCAATATATGGCTGTCATTGGTAAGTGTGATTAAACGACCCATATAAAACTTAACACTAAAATTTCTATTTTTCGTTCGGTACTTTTTCTTCTTTCATTTTGTTTGGTTGTATGTTCTATTTTTCTTCGTTTCGTTTTTCTATTTTAATTTTGTTCTTCTTATCTTTGGACTGTTTTATGAAAATTGCATAGCATTGTGAGTTATGCGGCAGAGTTTTCTGTATGCCTGTCCATATTTGTATGAGAGTTGCTTAGTGTTCATTTTTGGACTTCTTCGTCGATCTTGAGCTCTTGCAGGTAGCTAGTAGACCCTGTCATGCATCCCGCAACACAGTGTCATGTTATGTATGATAGTGTCATGATATATTTCGATATTTTATATTTAACTAGAATTTTCGAGTTGAGTTTTAAATTATACCATTAAAAAAAACGAATATGATTTTAATTAGTAGTGAAAGTTTAAAGAAACTTAGACCAGTATGTTGCGTATCTAAAAGTTTTGTCAAATATCAGTCAGGTATTCCAAGTTGACTGCCGTGTAAGCCACAATGCGCAAATTAAAATAATATGCACTAATGGTTGACGACAATAATACATTTATAACTATACCATATGAACGATCCAAACTAACCTATCGATGGCAAATTGCTAAACAAGGATATAAACTGATAAATATAAAGGGTTTAAATAATATGTATTTTGGGAGAACAAAAGACGATTGGGTGAAAAAATTTGCATTGAGCCGTTATGATGGGATTTGTTATCGATATGCCCATTACTGTATATTCCGATGTGTTTTATGTACACTGTAAATTAATTATGCACATCCTGGGTACCCGCTGTTTTATTTATTTTTATTTTGTGACGAACGATGACGTAGCATTTTGATAATATGCATGGCCATGGAATGTTACAATATTCTATCGTACGGAGCCTAGAGTGTGGCTACCATGGTTTGCTCCGTTATAGAAGAATGCCTGGATTCAAATTCATCGAGACGAATCGATCTATACTAAACAAAAAAATATAAACATTTCAATTGTTTTCTATTTCTACCTTTAAAATCCTAAAACGTGTACACACCAACAGAGGTACACATTACTTCATACATAACCAAAGAACCGATTTATTTACATCCCTATAGTTTATAATTTAATTTACGCTTGAGTTCCTGATATTTTATATTGGAGTTTATTAACATTTTTCGTTTTTTATTACAATAAAAAAAATATAATAAAGATTGTTTAATATGCATACTTTTAATGTTGGCTGTATATGACGAGTCTTTATAGTTTTATATTTGAATGAGTAGTGTTAAATTTATTTTTCCAGCAATAAAGGTATGTATATTGGGCTGTTAAACTGAAATTACTTTAGCATTTACCAATACGGCAGCTTAGTTAATCCCCCGACGTAGTGTTCCCGGATCCCCTAGTCTTGTGATGAAGATAAATAGACTTGAAACCTGGAAATGATTAGAGAAGATGATGCTTTTTAGGACGTCTGTGAATATTGTGTTGTACGTAGAATAACGTTTGTCTTGCATGTATTTTTGAACTAACTTCTTTACATCTGCATGCAAATTACTTGATTATCTTCGCTTAATTCTCTGCTGTACAATTATCTACGAAAGCAGGTAAGTTAGTTAAATTGTTCTTAGCTTTTCTTAGTTTTCGTGTTTGTGATGTGACGTTAACTTAATTTAAGTACGCCATGATAATTATGACTTATTTATGTAGCTATTTTTTTTTAACTTCATCAAGCTGTATAAGTTTAATATTTAAAAATTGAAGAAAAATATTAAAAATAATATACGTAGCTACACCACTACCAATATCTTAAATAAAATTTAATAAGTCTTTTTTTAATATTTTCTAATAAATTAAATCACATTTTTATACTTATTAAAGCCCAAAAATATATAGGTCTAGGTAGAGTGATAAGGAAATGAGCTAGCACTTATTTACAAGCCTAAATACTTTTATTAGAAAATTAAGTTTTTTTTCTCTTAAAGAATATGTAAAAATCAGAAATAATTCACTAGATAGAGATTTCATTTTGTAGATATTTCATATTTTTCTATTATATAACGTGTTACAGAAAAGTGTGACAATACTTTAATGTTAGTCTACTCATCAAAGTAAAACTATTGTAAATCAAAATTTTGCAGAAACAATGATATATTCATACAATTAGTTAACAACATCTAAAAATATCATCCGCCATACAAATACATTCTATAATAAAAATGTAACAAAACTCCGTTGTAAGTAATTATATAGTCATCTACAATGATCAGTATTATCCTAGGTTAACTATACGTCACATGCCATTAACTTGACAAATTTAACCATACCCAGCAAACATAGTTAAGGCTCTGTAGCCATAGAGCCATGAAGAGCAAAGTGATTATACTCAAACTGATAGACAACCAACCCTTCAGGGACCCTTTCGACAGCACATTCTATTTCACTCCCACCAGTCATAAGCTTTGAACAAATTCCACCCATCTCGCTCGAACTCGTTGCTATCTAGTTATGACACCCCAACCACTGACAGTTTCATAATCTTGGTAGAGTTGCACAAGATGGCGGTGGAATTATTTTATTAGTTTAAGCGCGTTAGCAAGAGACGTATCATGAATTTATAATTACACAGTTATTATTCACGAATTTACCCTAACGTATTCTATACTGTTATAAGCATACGGTTTCTCCCTTATCACCCGAGATGTGTTATTTTAGTCGTCATTAGGAATAACTAAGAAAATCATGTCAAAGTATTCTTTGTCTTTGATAAGGAGGCCCAATATTAGTACAGTTTTATTGAGCACTAAGTTTCGATGTTTTTACTGGCTGAGTTGATAAATTACAGTGCTATTTATTTAGTGTTTTTTTATTTCTCAGATGTTCTGCCATCTACCGATAGCGTCTCTTCGTATCGCCCTCCACTAGTCCACTTACTTGAGAAACTTATGACATAAAAACCTTTCTACTGCAAATAATCTCAACATGAGTGACGCTAAATCTCATTTACCTAAATTACCGTAGTAAAAGCACAAATATATAAGAACAAAATGGCGTTTAACTTCCAGAAGTAAGCCGCAAAAGAAACACGAAATTGCCAATAAGACATAACAGACCATTAGGTAGTTATGACAAACCGACATTCCCGTAATAGCTAACCGCCAAGTAATAAAGTCACTATTCCACAGTAGGCGTAGGAAGTCTAAGTTGGGCCAACTTTCGCAATATTAGTGGAGAGCTTGGCCCAACTTCTCAAGGGCCCGCGTATTGTTTCAGATCTGATATAACTGCGATATTAACTTGGGCCATGTACTGTTATTTGTTCTGTGACTTGGCGTATATTCGAGACGTTATTGCTGGTTGGTCGGTTTTATAATTACGTGGTATTATGATTTATTTGTCGGCTTTAATGTAGGCTTATAAGTGTGGGAGATTTAGAGGTGGGTGCTATTAATATTGTGTTATACTTAGATAGTGTTTGTGAATAGTTAATGGATGGATGAGAGTTGGATATAGCCTTTATTATGGTTACACAAAAATATTTATTACACGAATATATAAATCTTTATTTAGCCGGAGTCGCGTGTTGAGAAATGTATATTAATTATTAAAGCAACGAGAAACTTATATTTTTTCACATATCCTTTATTGTTTAACATTTATTTACACGAAGTTGTTTTCTTTTTCGAAATATATTATTTGTCAGTGTATTTTTTCATACAAGAGGAGTTTACAAAAATAGTGATCTCTTCTAGTCAACCGTTGGATGGTAATGATATTCATAACTTAGGCTGTTTATTCTTACACAAAACAATCAATCATATGAAAACACACTGTAGAACCTTACATACGTCGAATTCATTATTATTTTGGACGAATTAAACCCTATTTTTATGATCAGTAAACATTTAAATAACTAAACCCAGCATTAAAACAAAGTTTCAGTTTCTCATATCGCAATATAACAAATGTGTCGCTATTATTTGCTCTGAAAACAATTATTATGGTCCCACGATCGTATAATACAAATATTATTATGTGCTAAACAAACATCACATAGAGGATCTACTAATGAGCATAATAACAAACATTAGCAATAGCGGACCATCGTAAAACGACCCCGGAAAATATAAAATGTGACGCATTAATTATTAATAATAGGAAGGTATCTGGAATAATAGGCGCGCTTTGAAAGGGTAATCCCCGTCTGGAAGAGACGGGCCAAAATTATGACAAAGGACATTATCTTTATACAGGCAGTTGAAATCAGCCGTAAAGAAGGCTACGGCGCTCGCTGTAAAAATATTACTGCTAAAGTGTTGAAATTTCGACAGCCTTATTTTTACTATTGGATGGTTTTATTCAAATGAAAAATCAGAGCGCTCAATACAATTACACTGAAAGTGAAAGAATATTTCAGTATTGTATTTTTTCTAAATTGTATATTTAAAAAAACTTAAATCTGACGCAGATGCATTAAAAGATTAGATATCAAAAATACTTTCACTGCTAACTTTAAACAACGAATGAATTAAGTAAACAATTGGAAAGACTTGTTTTTACTATTAAATTATTTTAGGAAAAACAGAAGCTTCACAGTATTCATTGAAAAAAAGAATAACTTTTCGGTGCCAATGCATTATCCACAAAGCAGATCCAAAAACAGCACCATTCTTAGAAAGCTAACATTCAGGCTAAGAAAGTTATTATGGCAAAAATTTTGGAGGGAGAAAAATTGGAGTGAAAAAATAAGATCTGACCACGACTTATAATTTGTTCTCTGCAACTCGCTAGCTCATTTCTTATCACATTAGTCAGTTTGCTTTTAACTCCACATTTATTTATATATATTTTTCATTAGAACATTAATAAGTGTCATAATATTTGTGTATGCTGTGACAGGAATGGAACGACTACAACCTTCGGTGGAACGACAGCGAGTATGGCGGAGTAAAGGACCTGAGGATAACTCCCAACAAACTGTGGAAACCTGACGTTCTCATGTACAATAGGTGAGAATGTAGAGGAGGGGGGACCAAGCACCTAGCGCTATGTTCCGGCTGCCTTCCTTGAGAGCCAGTGTATTCCAAACTGGGCATGATCCATCTAGGGCTACAGTTTCGCTGACTTCCGTGGTCAAATGCTTAGCTGGATAAGAAAAATACGGCATACTAAGCCTTAATATTAAATGGCAGCTCGTAATGCTTAGAGATTAGGTTATCCGTTAGGGGAGTACTAAACCGAAAAGGGTCACCATACTCATCCTAAGGAACAACTTTCACTAATGGGCCTTGAATTCGACAAAAAATAATCGGTAGTATCATTACATTTCGTCAACCAATTTTTTTGTCTATAGAGTAGCTTTTTTTTTCTTGTATTTTTTATCGATAACCCTGTACCTGCAAAATATCTTAAACTGATAGGTGTAAAATTAATCATAAATCAGTGATTATTTTCTGAAATTGGTTTAATCCTAGTTTTGTCATATTTTTGATAGCCTGTCTCTATACAGATACATATACTTTGGCGTGAGGTTGCGCTGAAGTATAAACTGTAATGCTACGTGGAGACAGACCAGAGTAAGCATCAAATCAATTTGGTGTTACTCTTTGGCTGCTTAGTGGTAGATTATAGGTACACCGTCACCAATGGCGTAGTCAATGGCATACATGTGTAACAAGTTGAAAAGTATAACTCAAGGACGTAGTGAATATCCATGAAGTTAGCTTGTGTGGTCTCAGCTGAACACCGGCAATAGCTTCTGCAACCGACACTTTTCTGAGTTGGGTGCAGTTGTGACACGTTTTTTTTTGTACATTCTTGCAATTAAAAATAAATAAAATAAATATTGGCGGACATTTTTCAATTGCCTTCTTTAGTGTTTCAGTGTTTACCACGTAAAGTATGATGCCCCGAAACTTGCTAAGAATGTTCCGTGCGCAGGGTTGTAAATGATTTCACAGCTCTTGCATATTAATATAAGAGTTTTTTGTTATCTTGTGTACGACGAGTCATAAATTATTTCAACACATTATGATAGCTTTTGTGTTCATTTATGTAGGTCCATCGTATCCACGTATCATGGCATCTAAAGTTAAATTATGTATCACATACAATACTTAAGACTAGCTTTATTTATACATTCTGAAAGACAAAAGTAAAGAAGTGAACTTTTATACATTTCATTCGATATTTACTAGTAATAAAGATTCTCATTTAACACTAACTTCGAGGTTTATAAAATGAAATTGTGTACAAAGAACACCTTTGTAACAGAAATGAAGTCGTAATAAACGTATCAATTTGCATTTATGGAATATCCAAGGGAAAATATAAACAGGCTCTGCTGAAGCAATTCTCTTCAAAATTCTTGGAGAGATAAATAAAATCCAATTTAAACTGTGACACAGTGGTTATAACATCACATTTTAGAAGTTTTTAATTCAGTAGATCTTTTTAAAAAGTTTAAATATGCATCTTTATAAACTAAAAAAAAAAAATATTTAAATAGACAAGCGGTATCTATGGGAATATGCAATTTTCAAGCATAGACGTGTAATATTGGCTAAATGGTTCATTCCCAGAAATTTAACGTACTCCATTAATGTACGGAATGTGAGCCTTTCCGTCTCGACCTGTTTAGCAAAATACGAAATAAGGCGAAAGCGTAAAATTGGCAAGAGCGTAAATAAAGTCGCATTCCGCAATTGGCGAGAGCGTAGATAGCTGTGTGATAAGGACTTTAAATAAAACAGGCTTATTTTATTCAAAGCCTTTATTGCTCTTCGCTTTAATATTCATTTCTCAGAAGTGCTAACACAAAATACCAAGAACTCCGTTCGCGAGCATTACTTTCGCGAAAAATCAGCTAGCTATATTGCTAACAAATGTAAAATTATTCTGTTGCTCACAGAGTATTAGAGTTAAAATTCATCATTAAAAAAGAGTTCGTATTTGCAAAACGTGTAGTTCAGTATCAGTTAAAATCCGTTTAAAAAACGAACAGTTGAAATTGGACTCTGCCGTCGTTAAAAACAAACCGATAGGGCGAGTTGAAAACGCGCAGTTTATTTAGAAGTGAACTGTTAATTCGGCAGTTTATAGTTCCAACATCGTTATGGCGGCAAACAATTCTCCCGCAAACACGGTGTTACCAGCCTGCAGCCCGCCCGCTGGCTTCCCGCCAATTTATTTTATTCATTACTTTGCGAAAATGCGATATAAATCGACCTACAAATGCACTTAAAAGGAAATGTGTTTTCGCTTACCTGGAGTAATTTATATACAGTTTTTTTTTGGAGTTACTGAGGACAGCTTTATTCTACAAAAATGAATGATTCAAGCTATTTGAAGAAATAATATTTATTTATGTTATTGTATCCCTATTGTTCTTTCTTATTGACTTATTAAATCAGGATTGCCTATCATTTTTATCTATTTTTACACAAGATTAATACGTACTCCCTCCGTAAGCAAAAACATAACTCTATATATTATTTTCAAATGTCTTTAGTTTGACTTATAAAACTGTTACTCAGTACATTAAAAATGAACATGAATCAGTGTTCCGAAAAATTTTGTGTCCCGAAAATAGCGGGAGTGTGTTGCACGCTCTTTACCATACCATATCCCAAAACATTCCCAAATAGGCGACATTAATGCATTTCCTCTCCGCGCAGAGTTTATCACACATAAAGCCTTTTAAGCCGTTTGCAAAATTGTAAAACGGATTTAAATAGCGAAGGATCTCAGTTAAATGTCAGAACTAAGCGGTCGGCTGGCCGCACGCCAGTTCGTAACTATCTTTGAAAATGGTATGAGTTTGAGAACAGTTTGTTTCAGGACGATATAAATTCAAAGTCACGTCGTAATTTGTTTGACGTTTCCTTAGAATAAATATACTGTGCACCGACTTAGTTTGAGTATTTTGACTGAGTTCCAAAAGAAACGGGTCTTTTAAGATTTTGTGTCAGCGCTTCCTATATAGCGGTGTATTCCTTTGTTGTTCGTTTGCGTTTAAGAATGAAATATTAGCAAAGATGCGCGATTAATAAATAAACTATCTGGGCTCTGCGGTATTAACTGCGGATCTCTATTTTTTTAAAGCCTATGTTATTCACTGATGATAATAAGAAAGCTTTTAACGGCGAAAGAATTTTTAAAATCAGTCCCGTAGTTTTTGAGTTTATTCTTTAAATACAAAAATATAATTACTCTTTGTAATATTAGTATAGAAGTATATAATTAGCATAGATTATATATTATATATAATTAGCATAGACGATGAATTGGTTATTCGGCAAATTTAGATTTACACAAAATTTTCTTTTTATGTTTACAAATACGAATTAAGTTATCATTTCTCAGTCTTGGCTAATGGCCACCACAGCTCTTTATATCACCAAATACATTTTGCATAAATATAGAGTAAAAGCGTAAAACTATTCATCATACATCAAAGGCAGCATTTTCATTTAAAACAGCGATTTGTATCAAACCGTACATTAATTCAGTAACTACTTTATATATAAAATCTACTTTGAGAGCCAGTATTAATGGATTGTATATGTTTCAATAATTCTAGGGACTTATATCTCGGAACTTTGAACATTAGATGGTGGGTTTGGCCTGACAATAATACCTCTGTCGCTGAAACTTTACAGTCATATAGAATAATGTAAACAGATTACGGTTGACGAGGAATTCATAATTTTTATTTTTTGTATTTGTACCAATACATTAAAATTACAAAATAATTAAAGTTCGATTCTTCGTCAATTGTAATTTATTAATTCTTTCAGACTGCAAATATTATTATTAGGCTGTCTATAAAGAGTATTTCTCTATTGACTGGACTTTTTAGCGGTCGCCTGTCCTCGGATAGGTTGTAACTAGGTAAAAGCAACTTTATACAAAATAGGCCTTCGGTAGCTGTCGCGTCAGACGCTGCCTTTCCACACTCCCCAAAAATTAAATTGGACGACTCTTTAGCTATCGGTTTTTTGCTGTCGTATTTAAAATACGACAGCGTAAAAGCTATAGCTAAAGATTCGTCCAATTTAATTTGTTACGAGTAGCAGTGATATAATTGCTCTTCAGAGAATGACTTTTTATTTAATCTGTATTTGTTATCCTTCATTGTTTAACAATAGGCTGGAAATATATTCCTATAGAGAGTATTATTTACTTATGTCATTATCTCATAAAATATTGTTCCACAAAATACAATCAAAACTAAGGTAAAACTTTTAACGACATGCATATTAATGAGTTGAGTATTACTGTAAGGGACATTATAAAGAAGTTTTAGGACCCACCCGGAGCCTGACCCAGCTTTTACTGCTGATTACCTGATCCATTTTATTATGATGAAAATAAAGGGATATTCGTAGGCATAAATTCCTTTTGAATATTTCCCTAATAGACCCTTTGAAGGATGAAATTCGAGGGATCTTTGTGGAGCTACATGGTTTTTCATTTTCCCTTACTCTCGTTTTTTTAGTCTTGTTTTCCTCAAACATAAAGATACCATAGAAAGAAATACTGCCGTAATGTTGCCATAATAGCGTGGGGAAAAATACAAAAAGTTGTTAGAAGTTAACCGAGTGTTTTGTAGTTTCTGATCAAATGTTCAGAAGTCAACACCTACGAGGAAATTGTTTCTGCCTTTATTTATTTACATTGTATTGTTTATGACAAAGTAAATTAACACAATTAACTAGTTTTATTTTGTAAAAATTTAAATGTAAACGTTAAATTTGAGGAAAATTCAAAAGATTTCGTTTATTCAATAGCTACTGACTTCTGCAATAAGTAATGTAGAACCTAACATTCGCAAGAAATATCCTCAATGTTATTGTAGACAACCTTAAAAGTTACACAAAGATGTATAGTGCAAAAAAGAAAATTAATTCTTCTTGTCACCCTAAAAATATCGCAAGAGGAGACATAGGAAAAAAATAATTTCATATCTCATCTTTTTAGTCATAGGGAGGAAAAGTGGATTTTTTTATTCCTGTTTGTCTCCTTAAGGGGCAAATTAATGTGGCGAACAGGTATAAATCATAGATAACTAGGAGCATACGTATTATAATAATATTTATATTTTATTTATTACCTCAGGCAAGTTTGCAATAAAAAATAAAATAAAGTTAATACAATAAAAAGTAAAATCGAATAAAATACAATGAATGAATTAAACTAAAATATTAATAGTATCAACATCGAATATTAAAAAAAATCGTTTCATTCAAAATCAAGACAGTTTTTTTTAAATAAAATAAACTTATAAGCATACTTTAAAGGTCAGCTGTAAATCTTATTCAGGGAATGCTAATCACTGAACCTGGCCTGAACTTTCTATTTGCTTAAAATGGAAACTACAATAAGTACCTTAAAGCATACAATAAGTACCCTAAAGATTAATTCCAACATGTAAACAAAAAATATGTTTATGTTCATTAGCGGTAAATATGTATATCTATGATTCAGCAACAGCGCTCTCTTGCACTTACATGCCTTTTCTTCTTTTTTTTGTTGACGTGGGGGAAATCTTCTGCTAGATACTAGACTACATTAGGGTGCAGCCGGGTTATGAAGGATTGTAACAACTAAAACCCCCCGGTGGCCTGACTCAGTGCTTTATGGAGGGCTCCGGGATCTCTAGACGAACTCACCGGTGCCCTCTTTGCAGTCACCTACATGCCTAGATAATATCACAGTGTATCAGCGGCACAAGATAAAGACGCGCTAAGATATGTAAGCTTTACGCGACTAATGCACTGAAAGTACGAGTAATCGTTATAGAGTTCTCAAGATACTTATATCAGGGGTACTATTTTTGAGATCGCTCGTATGAATACAAGATTCACACTCGAAAGAGATCACCGGTGAATTACATTTCGTATTGCTAGCGAAGAGTATGAATTTTCAAGAATGCGTTTTTTTACATATCGTTCGAGTGTGACGTCATTAGCGAGTGGTGCGAGTTCTTTCGAGCGTTTCAAAAATAGAGCCCCATTACTTGAAATACTTGTATCGCACGAGTATATTGTAGTATTCAAGAGTACTGGCTGGCGGGACGCCAACAGATCGGTATTAACGGTGACCGCACTCACATAGTACTGTAATTGTTGTTACGCTCGTATACAGGCTATTGGTCTTTATTGGTTTTAGCGCTGTGTGGGTGTTGAATGTGATGTGTGAATGTAGCATACTTTTTTTGTCTATTTCTGTTAATTCATAGTCACGCTTGCATTTGGTTTAGTATGGCCAATTTATTTCCGAATGTATTAGGATTGAGTTATGATTGTTTGTATACAACGTGATTTAAATTAGCTAGTACGAGAAGTAGACGAAAAGAATGTAAATGGATAAGAGATTTGTCTGTAAAATAATAGACGTGCACTCTCATAGAATATTATATTTCAGAAAAGACTTAAAATATATAATAATAAGTAATTTAAAAACAAACCTTTTGTATTGAATATGGAATTCATGTAAAAAGTTTCTTGAGAGAATCTCAATAATGCGAACAACTTTCCAAATACTCAATAACAATGACACTGACTCACAGATTATTTTTCATTGTATTTATTACATATAGAGAACACGTTTGTAAAAACGCTAAAAAACACTAAAATCAATTTGGCACTACCATTATAAATTTAGGGTGAAAGTCAAAGTAATTGAGCCGGCTTCACTAAAGGCTAAATACAATCAACTTTAACCCTGCAGCATCGATCTAGCCGGTAAACAAGGCCCGTGACGCCGGCCCGTAAGTGATACGAAAGCAATTTATAATCGAGTGTGTCGCGACCTATTGGGCGAGTGCCAGACTTGCCCGCTGACGTTTATAACCAAAGGGTGCTGACAATCTGTAGCTAAAAGGTTTCCAGCCAATATGTGGAAAGTGTTCTGTTTTGGTTTTCGTTGTTCTTTATTTTAACGATGAGTTTGGTTTATTAACTGCTTCACTAGCGCTGGTTACTGCAGTTTATTTTAGGCGTATGATGAGTTGGGAGTCGGCTTGTGATAAACAAGTGGCTATGATACTTTATCCAGAAATCTTTACGATGATTAGTGTCAAATAATAAACATTGTTTTAAAATTAATAATTTGTTTAAATTATTACGTATCTATTAAATTAAAATATGTATAATCTGATATTAGCTCACATCACCATTTCGTTGCTTTGGCTATGGAAACGCTCTAAGCCCGTGGGCGCCTTAAAGTAAAATTTATGTAAAAAAAATGTTAGAGTCTGGTTTTCGGTTGGAATCCAGGGCTCGCCTGACCCCAAGGCTGGCACCTACTTTGCCCAAAAGTTAAGTTTAATTATTCAGCGAAGTAATGCCGCCAGCATCCTGGGAACATTGCCGCACGGCACTGGATGGACCGCGTTTTTAATTTGTCAATAGATAGTTCTTTGCACATTTTATTTCTTGTGTAATTTTCATGTATTGACAAAAAGTTCAAATATTAATCATTAACTCCATAAGGCTAAACTTAGATTCAGCGAAAAGTAATGCAAGTAGTAAATAAAACATATGGCTACATAGAAAACAGTAAAATTTTCTCATATCGTTTGCGTATTACGTATATGCCTCTCGTTAGTTTTTTACTATTTCGTTAGAAGCTTTATAACATGAAAGTATAGGTCCATGTTGTTTGTTATGAAATACCCGCAGGCCATGTCAAAAGCTTTTCCAGAACTTAATAATTGATATTACTAAATTAGAAAAAAAATCTTAATCTTGAGGAAGGGAAAGAAGACAAGGAAATTTTAGTCGTGTAGTGGGATGGAGGAAGCTTTTAATATAAATAATTACAGTCTCCAAAATTACGTATGCGAATGGGAAAGTAGACTTCAGACTCGACTTAAAGCCCGGGATAACGATATATCTATCTATTGTACAGATTAAACCAGCAAGTGATTGAAACTAAATCCCTCAGCCAATATACTAAACTGTCGTGAACAATTTTCGAAGGGAAACGGTGCTCTGGATTAACAGCTTTAGATTGGTTTTAAGCCTATATATTGTCGAAGGTTTGGTCAAAGTGAAGAAAAGAACATAGTTACATGATTTCTTTTGAAATATTTGCATCAGTTGGCGTAAAATTAAATGAGGAATAAAATAAACATCGTTCAAGTGAAAAATAAATAAAATTAATAATATAAAAATCCCCGGCACACAATACATTAAAAATAGTAATTTCGGATATGAATTTTATCATAGTTAGTATTCATTCTACCAGTCCAGCTCTTTCAACTGATATAAGGTACCCATATTTAGAGAGTTGTAAAATTTTCGTCTGTCGCCACAAAGTGGCGAAGACGGATTACATTTTTCTTGGACAAATCTTTATTAAACAAAGCTATCAAACATTCCCGAATAATTTACCTATCAAACAAAAACAAAATCAACATCGATTCATCTGTTTGAGAGCTACGATACCACAGACAGACACACACACACACACACACACAGATACGTGAAACTTATAAAACTCCGTCGACGATATATACAATATATACAATTGAAATACTATGATGAAATACTTCTTTCAGGTTAAATCAATTAGGTATTCAATTATTTTTAAAGTTATCCGATAACTTTTTGATTATCTTTGTCTCAGTCTATTTAAAAACATGAGTTCACATCTAGAATATATATACATTTGTAAGCATAAGATATTGTTAAGTTTCAAAATATTATACTCTCACCCGTTAACGGTGTCAAATAACGCAATTTACGTCATGGTTTGAAAAATACATCTTGATACGCCGCACAACTTTTTTTCCGTATAATCCTTAATTTCTCTCAGCTTTGACAGCTGTCCCTCGATATTAGATAGTATGTTGACTTGTATGTACCCGACAGCTTTACCGTACTAAATCATATTTCATCTAAGTACACTAAAATATTAATAAAATATAATTAAGAAGAAAGTTCTTGGGTACGCTGCCCTCTGGTGGTGGGTAAGGTCATTTGGATTATCTGTAGATCATAATTGTTCTATAGGTAATCTTTTTGCTATAATTTTTTGTTGTTGTAGTTAGTCATTTTGTTTATGTTAATAAAGGCACTTGCCACTTTAGAAGAAAGATTTGTATTCTTGGGTAAAACGATTAAACTTAAAAACTACTCTTACGAGTTCATAAATGCTTTTGCCATTAGAAAGCTGCATTATCACTGAGTAACATAGACATTATTACTTGAAAAATAATCCCTACTAAAACTTACCCAGATGTATAAAAATAAACCAATAAATGTCTTTCATCGCATACGCTGCGAAAAATATTGATTATAGAACAAACGTAGTCTTCTACAATATTTAAGCAATAATTTATTAAATTACAAAGTTATCGATCTCCTCCCATGCTTTGCTGCAACTTTGTTCCATCAGCAAGTGATATTACGATTCCCTAAACGTAAACTGTTATCAAACAATTTGCAACAAAGACCTCAACTGCGGATGGAAAATTTAAATTAATGCATCGTGCGGGTGAACTGTGGTTCAAGCCTGCAGGGAATATATACAGTCTTGTTAGTCCTTATACAGTTTAATACTAGACGAAACAATTTATTTGCAAAGCTTTAACATTAACAATATTTTTAATTAATATAAATAAACCCTCGTCACTGGAAAAGAAGCCATAATTAATGTGATTCTATAATACCAACTACATTATTGTATATGATATATCTTATGATGATGATAATAACAAACAATTTTCGTTCTAAGACTTTTGGAAATTCGAAAAAAAAACACATACTATATTTTTGTTTTGATATTTATAAAAGATTTTTTTCTTGTATTTGAAAAGTAATTTGTTTTTTCGTACTTGTAGAATAAAAGTTGTTGTTTTTGGTCATCAGAAAAACCCCAAAAAACCCAGTTGATTACCAGTGACCCTGTCTATTCTTATGAGTATCACTATTACAAGCGATACTTCAACATTCTCGAAAACAACGTCCTTCAGAGAATCAGAATCTAATCTAACTTAGCGTTTAAAACGCCCCCTGTATTTAGGTTTATTTAATGATATTTCACCATGCACATACACTGCCAGCGAGACGAGGAAAAAAAAAACACTTTTGTGCATAGAATTTTGATAATACATAAAAAAACTTTGCTATCAAACCGCTATTTTATGTCACAATTTTTTTTTATTAGTTTCCGCTCTCTCGCAAATTTCAAAATTAGATACCTAATGTCACGAAAAATCGCTTTGCTAACTACGAGAAATCCAAAATGTAATTAAAGGTAAAAAATATAATTTAATTTAAACAGAGTACGCTTGTCTGCTTTTAAAGGTTTGTTTGCTAATTCAGTATAACACAAATCGTTTTGGCGTAAAACTGTGCACCGCGTAAAGACTCAACTTATATATAAAAGCGGTAATATGAAAACTTCCTCCGCTTATTGCCCCTAACTTTTATTTAAGTAGTTTGGTAGCAATTTGCGTAACTCTCTCTGGTATTAATACTTCTTTTTTGAACCTTATTTTATTTTAATGTATTTGTTTTTTTATAAAAAAATAATGTTTTAATAGCGTTTTCAGAATAAGTGACAGCACAGTAGGAGAGTGACCCGAATGTGGCGATTGGTACTTTTTATGTATGTGTAAATGTTTTGTTTTTTATTTTAGTTTCGAAAGTAACAATCGTCCGCGAGGAATAGTTACCTTTTCTCCTACTCAGTGTTGCCACATCTAAAACTATACTAAACGTACATGGCACGCTAGACGCTGATTTGAGACACCACTGTCATCCTCTCGCTTCTCAGACTAGTTTTTAAAGTATTATTAATAATAATTTAGAAAAGTTTGACTGTGAACATAAATAATTAAAATATAGTTTGATTTGATGAACTTTTTGAATAACCTTTTTTGACGATTGCAGCATGAATGACAACATCGTGTTAGAGCAATACTTTCAAACCTTGCTTAGACACATATAGGTTAACAAAACAGTAGCGAATATTTTAACTTAAAATATGAAAAATAATTTGAAATCTGCAGCTCTCTTTTTATTTGTGCAGTTTAACCAGATATCTAAGAATATTTTCATTTTGTTATAATACTCATATATATAATAACAATATTACTTTATATAAATTTAAACAAAACTGATGAAGTGAGAGGATGATGACTGCCGTTGCCAGTGATAAGTAAACCAAAGTAAATTATAATCGGTTTATTTAACACTGACATCGCAGTTTAACCAGTCCCAGATGAATCTGAAGCACATACTACTAACTAAACATGTTAAAAATATATTAAACACACGCTTAAAAGCTTACTAAATAAACTGTATTTATGTATAAATAACAAATATTATTTATTGTATAAATGAAAATTGGTTTAAGAAGAAGAAATCTTTACTGAGGTAAATGTTTAAAGCTTACTTCTATTTTCTACCAATGCTTTCTTAATTTTCTATTCTGTAAATATTAACTAAGTCTGCCAAAGTTTTTGTTGTACCAGCGAGTGGTTTAAGAAAGTTTTTAGACGAATTAACGTGAGATTGATCAAAGAATGCTTTTAGGCGGCATTTTGTCCGCCATTGTAAATTGTTAGGGGCTTGATGAGGGTCAGTAGGTCCTACTAATTTATTTCCCCGAATTTGCCCGGCTGATTCATTCGTTCCAATGTATATCCAATTTTTGCAAGCGGGCAAGCGGAAGCCCACGCACGGATTTCGAACAATTCTAATTTTCAAATTCAAGTTTAAAATTGGCGAACGTTTGAATATTCAAAATGAGAATGTTTGACTCACACATGTTGTTATTGGTGTAGTGCTGACGAAGGTTTTGACGGGACATATCAAACGAACGTGGTGGTCAGAAACAACGGCTCTTGCCTGTACGTGCCACCGGGCATTTTCAAGAGCACATGCAAGATAGACATCACGTGGTTCCCCTTCGACGACCAACACTGTGACATGAAGTTCGGTAGCTGGACTTACGATGGCAATCAGGTATAGAGCTTGATCCGAGCTACTGCGCCAAGATTGTTCACGAATAATCGATCGCTCTCCAATTTATTCTTACTAAATGTTGCATCGTAAATTGAAATCTAATAATTCGATTTGATTATATTGGTCATTATGAACTAAGGCGATCGATTATTCGATTCACAATCAATGTAGCTTTTACGTTTAAACTTAGGATAGGCGTAGTTGATTCGAAATGGATGTAAATAATATAAAATTAACAAAAATCTCCAAAAGCAACGTTAGGCAGGGAAACAATGAAGGGAACCATGTGAGAAACCAGAAGGATATACTACATATCCCAAACGTTTTGTATGTACTATTTTGCATGGAGCAAAACACAAAGCACTACCAAATAAATAAATAAAAATCACAATAAGTAAAACTGCCATACGGATACGCTATAAAATAAACTAGGTAGGGAATAAAATAACTCTGTGCATATATTCATAAAAGTCGGTTAAAACCGCTGTTTGCGTTATAAATTGTACTCGATTAAAAATCGAAAGTTTTATTCGATTGGGAAATTTAGATACAAATATTTTTGTTACTCGCAGGCGATTTGTAAATGTTGGCGTTCAACGGTAGATATCGTCGCGGCTTATGCAAATTATCGTTAACAGAAAGAACTATTTAAAAGCTATATAAAATTTCAAATTGTTGCGCTATTGGTGCTTGGAAAAGCGTAAAGCTGAATTGTCGCGTTAAAGGTAGAAACCACTCTAAAATTTCACACTTAGGTGACGGTTTTCAGACGCTATTAAAAATTTATCGCCTAAAAGTCGCAACGAAATCGTTCCGGCGCTTTACGACCTCTATCGTGAAAATTTCCAGAGATATTTGGAAATCGCTTGTGAAAAACTACACGACATTGAAAACGTTATTGCAATATGTATTAAAACGACCGCGAAAAATTTAACTAACAGTTATGTCGGCTACTTACTTACTTACGTCAATTATCGTAAAGAAAAAAATCACTAATTCACGCGAGTAGCCGGTAAAAAAATAGTGATCATAGCAATCTCTACCTAAAAATAGTGTTTTCAATCTCTTCGACTATTTATATTTGAAACGAGCGACCATTCCAAGAGAATCATTCGTAGAAAATTTTATTCTTAAGCAGCGATAAAAGTTTTATTTATAGTGGCTTGTGCAATCGTAGCGACCGATCATGCATGTTATCATTTTAATTTAATACCGAGTAATTTATTAGACTTTTGTTATTTCAGTAGCATTTTCAGAACAATCTGATTTCGTTAATGGCATACAATTACAGAGTTCGCTTTGTTTTATTTCGAATTTATTCAGTTATATTTCGAATGAAAATTATTATTGCGTAGTTAGGTACTTATGTGATTATCTTGTGTGTAAAATTAGTATTATTTCAGCAGCTGTAAATTCTTTAAATGTAATATTTTATTTTACAATTTCGCTAAATTAATTATTATATATTCAGTAGACAAAATTTTATGATTTATTCAATTCGTTTGCACAGAAACGCTAGATTAATCAAAAGGATGAAGTAAATTAGCTTTTTGACTATTTAAATAAGATAGCTGAGTCGATGTTCAAAAATAATTCACAAATAACATGAAGGAGAACTAATTTCAAAGAAAATATGCTAGTAAAGTTTCACCGTATTCTAACATCGAACTCTCCCCGCTGGTTGAATAATTCCGTGCATCTCTGGCGAAGTACGAACTACGAAGAGATCTGCGAAGTCTCAGAGCTCATTTGCCCAGTCGGTAGGAGCACGTGTAACCTAGCTAATCTAACTTTGTCTGTCTGTCATGTTGTAACGGCCCTCCTCGCTTGAAAGAGTAATTGCCATCAAGTCTGCGGACTTCAAAATGAAACTTTTCATTAAACCGAGGACTCGTTGAATTGCCTGAAATAACTGAGAAGACGCAATTAAAGTTATTAGTTAATTATTTATGTTAACGTTCGTACTCGATCGACTGCTGATCGATTCGATTAATGTCGCACTCGATTGTTTCATATTTTATTCGCATGAGATATTTTGTAAGTCAACCATTATTTTAAATGCATGAGATTTTATATTTATTTTTGCTTTAATAATTCAGTTCTGCTTTAGTAATGATTATCTCTTTGCGGTATGTGGCTGAAACATTCCACAATTTTGTGCCGTCTACTGGTTGTTTTTCGCACGACCATTCTGATTACTCGCTTGCAAATTACTTTTTACCCTCGTAATATGAAATAAAATAAATGAAAATTGAATGAATGATAATAATAATAAAATTTTGTCAAGGAACATTTCAGAATATCAAAGCTTTGTTGATTGGTATTTTTATATAAAGGTGAGTTTTACATAGGTTACAATAATTTGATTTTAAGTGGCAAATTTCCTTGACAAAATTTTGAGTACCGAATTTATTTTCTGCTATGTTCTGTTGTTACCTGTATTGTTTATTATATCTCATTTTCCTTCTCATAATGATGTGCATGTAGTAAAGTGATGTAAGACCTATAATAATTATGATCACCAAAGCGTATACCGTATGGCAGAATACCAAAGTCTTTAAAACTCCAGCATGTTGCATCCCTTTATACTTAGTGTATGTGCTTGGACCGTTTCTCACATATCCCTCTAATTCAGCGATTTGTCTAAAATCAGTGGTTGTCTAGAACTGACTAATGAACAATCATTTTTTAGAAGAGTTTGCCCTGAATCTATGCACAGCATTGAGAATTGACGATATCAAAAATAAACCAGCTTATGCAATAAAGGCTGAGGCATGCAATTAATTTGACCGTGAAAATTGAGTAAAGACTATACCTATAGTTTTCATATCTTTCATACTAATCACTCCACTTAATGGGTTGATGATTAATGTAAAATTTTGCAATATTTTTTAGCACAAAGTATCGTGAAAATTTATAATCCTGACGATAATTATTTAATCTACTCAAAAAAATAATAATACTTATGCAATTTATGTCACAATAAAATCGAATAGAATGCGACATTAATCAAATATATTAATATTCACAATTTAAAAGTACCGACTCTATCTGAGGCACCACCACAGGAGCCACCACAGGAGCCACTTCATTGAAAAATTGAAGTTATAGTGGCATTGTTAGTTTCCTAGACAACCACTAGCAGGCATGTCAAGTCTCGCATGGTGTCCCTAGTTAGTGCAATGTGTATGAGGTTACAACTGTTCTCGCCCTGACAGCTGGACCTGGTGCTCAAAGATGAAGCCGGCGGAGATCTGTCGGACTTCATTACCAACGGGGAATGGTATCTAATAGGTGAGTTATCATCGACAGATAGTAGCAAAACGTGAACGCTGTATTATAGACACGTCGAACATAAAAATATGATTCTGCATGGATTGCCTCGACTGGGGCTTTTATATTATTTATTTAATATTTGTTGTAATTACAACTGGCTCTAGTTATTTCTGCCACTCAAAAATGCTCGCTCGCAAATGACATAATCAAAGGAATGATTTATTAAGGATTTACTATTATGATTTACTAATAGTTTGTAAATGGCTACATATGTCGCGAGTGAAAAAAATTCACCTTGTAGTAAGAAATCTAAAAAATAATAAATTCAAAGATTTTTAAATATTTTACATAATATAACTCAAGTTAGTACATTCAATTACTTAAGCACAATCCCTTTGTGATGTTGTAAATTAAATTAAAACGAGAATGGGAAAGTTTTTAACCCATTACCAAACGAAATTACGAAAAATATAGTTGTGCCCTATGGCAGTGCCCGCCATAATGAGTGGACAAATTACGAATAGTAAACCATATTCTGAAATAAAAGTTTTTATATTAGATATTATGTACTTTATAACCAACATCTTGAAGAAATTTTGAAATATTTGTTGGCAAAAAATCTACAATAGTTCTTGTTGTCGAGTTACCAATGCCTTTCTAAAAAAATAATGAACCCAGATTAATAGTAATCATCAAGAATAGCCAAACAAATCTAAGTACTCGTATTCAGTATAAATGTGGTTCCCCAGGCATGCCGGGCAAGAAGAATACAATCACATACGCGTGCTGCCCAGAGCCGTACGTGGACGTGACATTTACTATCATGATCCGGCGGCGGACGCTCTATTACTTCTTCAACCTGATCGTGCCTTGCGTGCTCATATCTTCTATGGCGTTACTCGGGTTCACGCTCCCGCCAGACTCGGGAGAGAAACTCACACTCGGTCAGTATAATTCTTTTTTATTGATTCTATTTGATCTTCTTTGTCATTTTCCATGTATGGTAGTATGATTAAATCGCTACTGTGATAATTAAATTTCATTAACGTTTACTCGAAAGGTGAAGGAATACATTGCAATTAAATCGACTTTTTAAAGAAGGTTAAACACTTAGGAAGTAAAAGCATACCCGCAATTTGGCTTGGTAATTTTGTACTTGGATATACCCTTATGTGAGATCCATGATAAGTAATAAGACCTACACTAGTTGATAAGTAGAATGCCTTAAGACCACTCCAGTGAGCAGTTGTAAACATGATGCCAACCCGTGATCACTATTGAAGTACTGATCCAGCTAAATAGTGATCACATACAAACATTCAGTGTAGCTATATATGCTACTCGTATGACTGTTAAAAGTGTTATCTGTTTGGTATGACAAAGGCCCTTGCATATGAGCGACAAATTCAAACCTTACTATTAGAAAAAAAAGATGAAAAAATACATGCACTGGTCTTTTATAAAGTAGTTATTTTTATTTGTTCGAAATATGCAAGAATTATAACAATAACTTTTGTAATTTTGCAAACCCAGTAATGTACGTCTAATGTCAGTATTTCGTGTTCTGCAAATGAAGTCTACCACACACTCATGGAATATTATTATACAACGAAAACTGCTACATGGAACTAACAGTGTTGGCTAAAACTAACTCAGCCTGCGCAGACTATACGGTAACCTCCACTTGTCTAATACGAAATTCAATTTAAGAGCAAAACAACACCAATCTGCATCCGATATGATACTCAATTTGCACAGAAAGCATTTCAACTCTAAAAACATTTGTTTCTACAGCGCTTTCCGCTAAAATTCGCACTAAAATATTCATGCTCTATAAAAGGTACTTTTACAATTTAATTATCAGCTATGAGACCACAGTGCTTCAAATAGCTCAACTGGAACCAAGAACGTACTTTAATTTAATGATCATAGTCTGAAGAAGACGCCAAATTATTATTACTTTGTCTTGGAAATTGGCTTGTTCCAGAACATCACACAAATCTTGGCTTCAAGATGTTCATATTACTTTAAAGACTTGATATCTTTATTGGTAATTTACGTATTAAGTATTGTAATTCTTCAGCATTAGAGTTTGCGCTTGATTTATTTACATTATGTTTTCAGAAATTACTAATTGAATACTTTTCCTGTATCGCAATTACTTTACATTATATATACTTCACAGTGTTCGTGGCCATAAGAGGGCTATGTCACCCTAAAATATAGTTAAATTTTACAACCGCCTTAAAAACATTTTGTCACAAATTTCTTACTCCTCATAGCATGATACTTATTAAAATGGCGAAAAGGCGTAAACAGATTTGACTGATGCCTACAGGTGTGACCATCTTGTTATCGTTGACCGTTTTTCTGAACCTGGTCGCTGAAAAGATGCCTTCTACATCGGATGCAGTACCCCTCATAGGTACTCCATTCCACCATACACCAGCTGCAAAATCGTACGCTGCTTCTTATACGCGTTCACGAGCCTCTCAAGGAAGGTTTTTAGGACCCCTACTATTCCATCTGAATAGTTAATGTATTTCAAACACATGTGGTTAAAGACATATACACATAAGGTTCCCATTTCTCGTTACACAGTTTAATATTAAAGTCAGTGTAACTTCTTGTACGTAGCTATAAAACTTTTAGCGAAGTTTGGGAGCAGCGTGCGCTCAATATGAATATTAGATTGTTTCTAGACTGTGGTAGGACTGTTTATGTGTGTGTGCTAGTTTCCCAAAACTCCAGGTTTGCGTTATAGAGACGGTGAGTATTGAGTGGTGTAGTTATCATTTTCAGCACTTCATTATTCATTGGGGATGATTTAGGAATTGGTAGGTTACCCTTAGGATCGAATTTTCAGAGAACGTTGTGCATTATTGGATCGTCTGTTGTAGGGGGTGTTAACAATATGTTTGATTACAGGAGTGACTATTCTACTATCGCTGACGGTCTTCCTCAACCTGGTAGCAGAGACCCTGCCGCAGGTCTCCGATGCAATCCCCCTGTTAGGTACACTATCCGAACCTCACCCCGACCGTTCTTTCTAATCCCTCTAATTCCCATACATATTTGGTTTCATAATATTTTCACTATCATTACTTCTTAAATTTTATTTACATTTCATCTTTATTCTCAGTAACTTCAGTTTCCATTTTATTTGTTCTCATTAAAAATACTGCATTAATTAAGAGTTGTTTTAAAACATTACAAGGAGTTAATTACGTACATTTTATTGTGGTCGTAAAATCATAATATTGAAATGTGACGCTTACATGTTGCTGTTAAGTGGTTAAGAGCTTTAGTTTCATTGTTTCCGTTGAATAAAAGAGCAAGCTTTTGCAATGATGTATTTATTTGTGTTAATACGATTGGATTGATTAAATTTTTTATTGAATTGTATTATGTTGGTTACTGAAATATATTATGTTGGTTTTAAAATTGTTTTATAAATATATCTTGGAATCGATTTCGTGATTCTTCGCTTAAGCTTTGTCATTTTCAAGTTTTAGTTTTATTTTTCTGTACGTGAACTTGCCCGTGTTACCAATTTGAAATTTTGATACGTCTGTTTAATTTAAGTGGCATGGCATGCAAATTTGTCTTAACTGAACACAATACCTATTTACGAAATGGTAAAGGATTGGTAAGGTAAGTCATTATTTCTTATTATACATAAGTCATAAATTTAATGTTATTATGAATTGTACTTCAGGAAATTTATCTATCTATGCGTAATCGATTCCATGGTGTTATGTTTTTGTGTTTGAATGTCTTTCCATATACAATCGTTGCAAGGTTTTCATCAATTTCACTTAAATCGTTACCATGGTACTTGACTACCATGGTTTTTGGATACTTGGAGGGTGGTACAAGAACATTTAGCCATCCGGAAAAGAGACCTTATCAAATAAAATTTAAGTAAACAAGCAAATATAAAGCCAGTGATAAAACCCTCGTTTAACTAGTATTTGCATGTCTATTATTATTTTAAGTTTATGGTTTTACTTGAGCCCCTGTTACCGACTCCGCACACACAGGTTAGAGGTCCCTCGATACCGAGAGTGGTAGATTATATGGTAAACCCATGAATAATGTAAATAGAACATTTTATTTTTCATAGCATATATTGATCTTTGCAGGTGTTACAATTCTCCTGTCGCAAACTGTTTTCTCTCTATTGGTGGGGCACGTCATCACTAAAACCTCAGAGGCGATCCCCCTAATAGGTGAGAAACATACGACGCGTTTTACAACCATCACTTTCTAAATCTAAATAACAATTAACTAAAACAATGAATCTATGATTAGTTCGTTTTAAATAAAAACGATGTGTTGCGAGGAATATTTTGAAGATTTAAATTATGTCTTGCCAGTAGAAATATTTCTCGGGACATCGATGAAACACCGATTAACAAAGATCTAAATAGAAAACGACTGTATCGCTTTTATGATTGTATATTTTGAAAGAGAGCATAGATTCTTAACTTCCTGTCTCGACTCGCATCTTAGAACACGTCTCTGGAGCCTACTCTATGCTTTTACAGCTCTCGCCGGCTCTCTCGACACTTGAAATAGAGTTATTGCACTTTGCTCTCGTGCTAGAGAAAATACGTAGCTTTGCTAACAAGTTCCGTTTCTAAAAGCAATATTTCGATTTACTAGCATCCAATCTTCTTGTAATGTATTAAAATTGACTCTTTACCACTCATCAAAATTTTATTTATATTCTTTCTCAGATTTTTCATTTCGTCTTCTATTTTGATTGGCCTCTGTAGATTTGATGCGACTTCTGACGTCTGGTTTTGGATAAGCATGAAGAATATATTACTGAAACAAGTTAAAAGCACAACTCTCTCAATAAAACGTTTTTTTAAACGGTTTGTTAAACGGTCGGTTTAAATAGATTGCTTGTAGTTGTTTAAAACAGGAGTTAAAAGTAAAGCAACGGGTTTAAGCGACAAAGCGGATGCGGGTAAAGAGGGGCCAGCCTCCAAGTATCTCGAGAACAACTGGTCTCGCCAACTTTCTGGTCTGTTTCGTCCCTTTCATTGACAGCTAGACGAGTTATTGCAACGTTGGCAAAGGAAACGATAATGCTGACACCATTGTCGCCCAACTAATTGTTATTCAACTGATGAAACTCGGCCTTAACTTCGCCGTTCCTTTGTCAATGTAGCGAACCTCTTTTAACAAGTTACATTATTACGTTACCGTCAAAGGCTGAGTTGGTACAAGTAGTTAGTGTGTCGTGTGACTTACCACCACTCACTAAGTTTGTCATAACCAGCTTAGAGGCGCCCTTTGACAGTAACAATAAAATTGAATTGTTAATAGGGTCACACTTTACAACCTTAAATGTTCCATTTCCCTAACACTTTGGTTGGCGTGTTTATTTAATGGGTGCACTTTAATTTTGTCACTAGCCAATTAAAGTTTTAAATGTAACTGAGTTGGTTAAAGTAGGCACAATCTAATAGATATACCTTTTAGTTCACGCAAATTTGTTATAATAAAATATTAATTGAACACGTCAAAATAAATACGTATGATTCTAAATGTAATTATCGCCATTTTGCTAGATTTGTACACACCACAACGTAGATTTGATTCGCTTGCATGATATTTCCCTACGCATGTTCGTTACTTTATTTATAAATAATATAATCTAACCACCTAATATAGCATAAATGTTATTTAAATAATACGTGTGGGTATAAATTAATGATATTGTTACCTAATTTTCTCCTTTATTAATCACTCATGTAAATTTTTACGTGCTCTTTAATGAAAAAAATTGGGTAATACTATTGTTTAAAAATAATAAAATGAATATTATTATTTGGCTTTTTACACTCGAAACAAAATACTAGCTGACGAGTTCCAGTTGTTTAGATCTCTCGAAAAGAAATTAAAATACTTATAAATACAACGGCCGATACGTTGTTTCGAATAAAATACATCATCGCTTTTGTACGAATACATACGGATAAAAGTTGAAACTTTTTTTAAACATTATTACGTTCCTTACAGAATGTCTTTTTATGTTAAATTTTAGTTCACTCGTTACTAAATTGAAAAACATCTACTGAGTTTTGCTCGTATGTTTAAATTATTTAGTCAGTCAGATTTTCTTTATTCATATAGTTGTATGGATTATGTATAAAACTGGTCCTTTTGTTCATGATTTTGTTACTATGATCTGATTTGTTATGTCTGTATTTAGTGAAAGGTGTATCTTGGCGATTAGTGATAAACAACAAATTAACCAAATTCCATATAACCAATAACTGTCATGGTATGTGACAGGGACGTACTTCAACTGCATCATGTTCATGGTGGCATCCTCGGTGGTACTGACGGTGGTGGTCCTCAACTATCACCATCGGACAGCGGACATTCATGAGATGCCGCAATGGGTACGTAATATTATCATTAGCAGATTCGACGACAGAGACAGCGTCAATTATTGGTCAAGATATTATAAACACTGAGTTTTAATATAGATTTATATTAGTTATAACAGTAAATAGAGACTTAGATTTCAATATCGAAATATTAGATAAATTACGACGTTATATATAGCCAAGCTCATACGTATGTGTTTCACCAGATTAAAACGGTATTCCTCCAATGGTTGCCGTGGATCTTAAGAATGTCGCGGCCAGGCAAGAAGATCACGCGAAAGACAATCATGATGTCAAATCGGATGCGGGAACTGGAGCTCAAGGAACGCTCCTCCAAGTCTCTGCTTGCCAATGTGCTCGACATAGACGATGACTTCAGGCATGCACCGCCACCGCCCAATAGTACAGCCTCAACGGGGAACTTGGGACCAGGGTAAGGCTTTTCAAACAGATTTGTGTAGAAGAAGCTGAATATATATAATAATAATTAGTTATCCGAAAATATTTTATAAACATTTAAATAATATTAAATGCATGTTTGATTTTGCTTAACAAAAAAATAAAAAAAACTATACATAAATATGCTATAAAACATATACTTTAATTTTAAAAAGATTAACTTGGTACCCACGTGACACCTTTATTTATGTTACTTTCCTCGTCGGGACTCTTAAATCACTATAAAATATATGATCTGGTAGTTGCTACAGATACTGTGGGTTTAATGGCGTTATTTTTTGAACTCCGCTTTGAAATCGCATTTATATATTTATTCAACTAGACGCGAGCTGCGTTTTTTGTATCGTCTCTATGATTTTAGTCTCCAACAATTTAATCAATGATTCAGATGTTCAAATTAATTCTAATTTAGATATTTATCAGGAATAGACAGAATATTTGAAATATATTTCATAAACTATATGTACAAAAGGAATATCCAAAAATTAAAACTAACTTAAATCTAAACCACTGCCAGCTGGTAGAGTACCCAAAATGCTGGCCCCATTGCCTCGTTGAATGGCAATACCAATGCGCTGACCCAGGTAGAGCCCAGCATTTTGATTTCGAGTAGCGTCAACTAGACGCTTTGTTGGGGCTTTAAAAATTTAATTACTTTTTTATTTAATGAAGTCTCATTTTAATTAGTTTAATGATATTATATTTAAAAAATAAATATTTTATCGTGTAGTCAGTCTTTCATAAATATATATTAGAAATATATAGTATATTTTTAAGGAATATTGCGTACATATTTCCACAAAATATAAATATTATAAAGATAAAAGGACTTGAAAAGAACGACAGTACCTGACAAGAACTTCATAGCCATACCTTTGGGTTAAATTCTAACAGTATTGGCGTAAAAGCTGTTAAACCCCAACATTCACTTGCCCTCAGAGACACGTTTGTACCCAGGTGTTCAATATTCCGTACGGACCTCCGGCGCTCGTTCGTGAGGCCTTCTACGATGGAAGACGTTGGTGGGCTGGGTCACCACCGGGAGCTGCACCTCATACTGAGAGAGCTGCAGTTCATCACGGCCAGGATGAAGAAGGCTGATGAGGAAGCCGAGCTCATCAGCGATTGGAAATTCGCAGCGATGGTCGTCGACAGGTGAGATTATGGATCTGTAAAAATTAAGTTGAAGACTTTATTTATCCCGCAATTTATTACGAAAATTGACAATTGAAATTAATAATAGGCTTGGGGTTTTTTCTACTAGTTTATTCTAGTATTGACTAATTCTTAAGAGTTTCAACATAATATGGTTGAAAAAATAATTATAATCATTTATTTCTCTATATAAGTACATAGGATTGAAGTTATATTTATAAATTACGTACCGGAAAACTCATCTAAATATACACAGCACCTACACGACTTTCAAATGAACATCACACATATTATTTTTAGGGGTTAAAATATCCAAAAAAATGAACCATTGAAGAAAAATAATAGGTGTTTAGAACTGCATATCTTAAGATCATTATATTCACCAGGATGTGTTCAATATTGATTTTCAGTATATACGGCGACGTTCATTTGAATGTTTGCTATATCATCCACCTTAGCCAGCATAGTTAAATTTTCCATCAACTAAGTCTGTGACCATCCGCAGGTTTTGTCTGTTCGTATTCACGCTGTTCACGATCATCGCGACGGTGGCGGTGCTGTTGTCAGCTCCTCATATTATCGTTCAGTGACCCTAAGGACCCCCGCACTAGGGGAACCCTGCCGCAGGGACCTCTCCCTGAACCCGAGAGAGAGACTAATCTAGTACCCACATCATGTAATTATAAACTAACGTGGTTCAAACGCACACGTCGTGTAAAACTAAGTCGAAAGACATTAAATCATTTAAAATAAAAAAGAAGGAGAAAAAAGTTTAGTTAAGTCCGACACTAACGATTGTGATGTTTACTAGTGTGTTAAACGGAATGTTGATGATGATTTGTTAAAAAATGTAATTGTGTATAATGTTGTTTAAATGTTTAATTTAAAATGAAGGTTCTCGTGAGACGGCTTTGATGACGATATATATGGATGGACATAGCATCATCAGACATGATGATAATGGTTACCACGTAAAAGTATATAATTAAGAATTGATTTCAGTATCCTTTAAAGTAAATTGTGGGATCACAATCGGAAACCTTAGGGATTTAGTGTATATAACTATGTATCAGATATAAGTATATTGAATAGCTTAAATACAATCATGCTGAGCTATAACAGTTGGTCTCAATGTTTCCTGGCATGATGGATCTACTAGTATTCTGATTTTATTTTGGAATATTGTCAATGACAGTAAACGTAGGGTACATCTCTTATATTAATTTCAATCAGATTTAAAACATTTAAAAATTATGTAACATTTGAGTAACTGTAAAAGGTGCAATAAAAACTATATTGCAAGTATTATTAAATTTCGAAATGTTGACATTAGAGTATCATACAAGTAAAATTATCAACCCACATCTAACTGCTAATAAAGCACGGTCTGCCTTAAGAGACGTAGACCGTTATAATAACACCGTTAAAAATGAAATCAGAATATTTGTATAAAAGAAAGAATAGGAAAATATAATCTAAAAGCTAAGAACTTAAAGTGAAGAAATCGCAGGAATTGTTAAGTTGTGGAATTGATAGGAAATCAAAATAAAGGAACCAAGTAAACGGTAGACTAGCGATAAAGAGACGAATAATTAGATCTGATGGATAAAACGAAAAGTAAATTCTGTCTATTAATATAACATGTCATTAGTGTTATATTTTAAGGTTAGACGAAACTTCTAAAATAATTACAAAGAAGAATATAATAAAATCGTTTGTAATATTGGTATACTAGATAAATTTTTAACACGCAAATTTAGTTACAATATACACATTTACTCACATGCATAGAGAACAGCCTGATATACCAACTAACCAAAACTGCTATAATACATTAAATAGTCAATCTATTACTATGTGTAATAATAATGTAAATATGGTTAATTCGCGATGTGTATTTTGTATATAAACTTAGAAAATCGGAAAAAAGACTAACGTTAACTTCTTCACTTTAGTCACTGTAACAACTTGTCTTTTTGGATAAACCTCTTTGTCTTTATATTGGAGATCTATTCAATTAAATTCTTAGAAAACGTCGAAGTCCAAAAAGACGTGAATAGGTCATTGACAAATATTTGCTCGCGAACTATCGAATACAACTAAACGGCAAATGTTTGTGCTAAAGTGACTGTCCTCGAATAGTATACCCTTAGCACTACTTGTAGCAAATGTATCGTAAATAGTCGTATCATTTAACGAACAATTATAAATTCAAGTCTTATTCTATGTCCGTTCCTCAATTTCGCTCTTATAGGTGTCGTGATAGACTAGTGAATGTCGTGTCCGTATATTTAGTAAGGCGATCTCTCGAGCAAGAACTGTTCGGTGTTCCTAGACAAAATAGTAAATTATTATTAACTTTCTCTTCCTCTCCAAACGTTTCTTTATCGGGACGATCGCCGCGGATAGAGTATATACAATTATTAACTAAAGTATATCTAATAAGGAAGCTCACTAATATAGTGAATAAAATTTAAAGTTACGCGTCTGTGTGTGTTACTTGTAAACTGTCAGATACGATTATATTTTTGTTTTGACATCGATTCGTTTGATGATCTTGCGGTGTGGTTTTATTGACGCTGTATTATCCGATGTTGAAGTTATGAATGAGTCTATGGATGGTCGACCGTGCAACGTTTTAAAGATTCTAGTCTTGGACGAAAATACAGCGTTTCGTAAAATATTTAAATTGATAAATAATTTAGGAATAATGTAATCGTAAGTTTTGATATCTTTGAATTTTAAATAATATGTTCGTGTTCGTTACTGTGTTGCGTAAATTTTGTTAAAGATTACCTTATGGTGCTCAAAACTATATCAGAAAGAGATCTCATTTCGTTTCAGAAAATGTTTACTGTTCCGTTGCCCTATAGTTGTATTTAATTGTTTGTCAATCTTTGTTTGTCTATATTGGATAATGTTTAAATTTTGGAGTTAATTGAAATATTAAATTAGTTAGATTTGTTAGTGCCAAACATAGGGTTTATGAATAAGTTGATTTATATAGGTATATATTAATAAATGATAAAGATCGGAATTTTATTGTAAAATACGATTTTAAACGAACTAGGGCGTTTGGTAACGAATAAAGTAATGTTGAAGCGAACGTTGCGCCGCGGCTGCGAGCGGAATCAGCCAGTTTAAAAAAAACTTATTTTGTTTAAAAAAAATAAATGAGAGGTTGTGAATAACGATTGTACGCTTGCAGTAGCGGCTTAATGTTAAGATAAATATACACAATTAAATACGTAGATTGAACATATTAAATGAAACGGAATAATTATAATGCCTGCTCGGGACCGGGTCAACTAAACGTACAAAATGAACTGAAACATAATGCGAAACAATTGCTTATTAACTAGTCTAATCTGAACTTCCACGAGCTACCCAACAATAGTTTTAAAAACAATTCTTCTACGAACGTCTTCCTATGACACACGCATTACACTGTTCCGTAAAATTACAGCACAGCACCAAACTAAATACCTTGACCTACTTATATTACTCTCGTATTTTAGTTAATTAAAGCTTTGCCAAACGAATTCAACTAAGTCGAATTTTCACACTCTAAAGAGAACCACTATAGACATTACGAAATTCTACACAATATTTTAACTAAACTGTATACTCTAAAGCGTTCAATTTTAATAACTTCACAGCAAACAGCACAACTATATGCTTTAATCGTAAGACAGGTATTTTGGATTTCATGTACATTTCTATTTCTGAACGCTGTAATATAAGATTTTATCTATTTCTACTGTCATCTATCTAATCTCATATTATTTTATATCGTTATTTTAGTGGTAAGAATATCACTTAAAGTTTGATAAGAAACTCGAATTTTTTTATTCTTGTGGCGAACAAAACAGAAGCATTACGTGATTTGTAAAAGTAATTTTCATATGAAACCTTAATTCTTGAAAGTCCATGCGTATTCTTACGTGTTTCCTTGTCGCATTTTTCTATAAAAAACATATTTTGTATATATATTTTGTAGAAGAATTCTCGAGCTTCTAATTGTTGTTGGCTCAAAGTCTCATATGTTTAGTATATATATTTCAAATAATAACACTATTCGATCACTATCGCGTATTTGAACAAAATGCTTTTGTAGAATATTTCTCGTCTACACAAAGTAGCTGTATACTTCAATTAACCCCTTCACGCTATTTTTTATATACGACAAAGTAAAATAACGTTTATTTATAAATAAAACAGTATCGTATTATTATAATTCTTGAATTCTTGAATTTCGCACGTGTTTTTGGAAACAATGAAGTTAAAGCGTAATTTATAACATTTGATATTTACATTGAAAAAAATCGCAGTAACTATTTATAGAAAAACTAAACACACAGTGAGTTTTCCATTTTTTTTCAAGTATAACGTTGCTGTTCCATTTTGAATTTATCTTTTTTTAGTACTATGCCAAAAAAAAAATTGCAGATTTCTGTGTTTTCAACTTTCCAGTTATACAATAATATATAACAGATATTTACATTGAATATGCTTTAATCTTCATTGATAAAGCTTGTACACTCACATACACACACACACAAATGTATCAATATATAGTATACTTTTACAAGGATCCACACTGTGTTCCTGTGGGATAACCATAGATCAATTATTTAATTATATATATAATATTTATTACGAATGACTGCAGTTAACTGATTTAATACCACACAGTGTAATGTAAGTTTATAATCAAAAAGCCCCTATGGAGGTTTTTATAATAGAAAATAATAATAATAAAAAAATAAAATACAAAGGTAAATTTGTAAAATATTAAAATACGCGACGGGTAAAATGTTTATTCGTTAAAATTGACTATCGTAAGTAGTATTCGATTTGTATAAAACTAAAATAAATTAAAGCAATCTGATTTATACTATGGTGTTGTTTTATTGCTAATATTGAGTTTCTACCCCTTACTAAAACATAAGTTAAGTGCCATATACACATCCATCCATGATCCATCCATGATCCATGACCCACATAAATGTGATCTAAGCTAGACAAGAACTACTATGCTCATAATTAGTAACAAAAGAGTTGTTTCTAAAATGTATAGAGCTACGGCCAGGACAGTGTACACGATACCATATATACGTTAGGGACTATTAAACCAAATTTTAAAATAACCTAACCCATCGCAATGTATAAAATTAATTTTGAATCAAAATATTTCCATGTTGTTTACGCAAAAAGGTGATTTACGCGTTTTCTTTGTGTCAATTTTGACATTTGTGACGGGTGGTACAATTTTGAGACCGATGTGACCATTGGAGCCTAGCTAACCTAGGATACATAAATCTTCCAGAAATGCCAAAATTCCACTACAATTCACAGAATTTAGATATTTTTGTACACGATAATGGAGGCAACTGACTGATTGATACACAGTATTAACCACATCTTAGGCGTTTTTTTGGTAGAAGTACACCGTCCTAACCGAAAATGAAACAAATCCTTTTGATATTTGATTAAACCATTAACTCTCCATGGAGCTGTTTATTTAATTATATAAAAGCTTTTAAAATATGTGGACAAATTTTAATGTCATATCAATATAAAATCAATTTATTAAAATTCAATATCTATTCGGCAATACTCCGCGCGATAGGCTTGTGTGAAAAAAAAACATCTTCACACCAGTACAGGAGCCACCTGGTGTCCCAATAATATTAAGAATGCGATAGTAAGTTTGTTACTCTTTCACGCTGACGAATTGGATGAAATTTGGTACCGAGATAGCTTCGACCCTGGATTAACACGTAAGCTACTTTTTATTCTGCAGGAGCAACTGATTATACATAATTAAAAGCCAAAAATAACAAACGTTATTTAAAGGCCAATAAATATTTCTTATTCTTCTCCTTGTTTATATTGTTATTTTCCCGTAATTGTACCAAATTTTATATCATAAAGAGTGCAAGTGCGATGTGAACACATGGCAGTGAAACTATATGGGTCAAGACTCTTCAAGTTGCACTGTGTTTCTAATTTCTTAACGAACCTTAAAAAAATGTACATAGTGTCTAGAATATTATTCTTAAGAAGGAAACAGAATATTGGAGATATACAAAATACAAATGACTACCTAATAGAGCCTTCAAAGCTGTAAGACGTCTTTTACAGGTGCGCCTGGCAAGGGACTGAGAAGGGCTTGATAAAGGAAACGGGTACCTACCTGAATGCGGAGCGGAGACAGCAGGCTCAATTATCTAAGGAATTATGGCTTTTATCTACAAAATAAGGATGTATAGGGACAATTTACTAATTATATATTAATATGCTGTAAGATACTGTAAAGTTGCATCGCAAAATCAGAACCAGTCATTTAACAAGTTCTTTTTAAAAAGAAATTATTTCTAACTTGTATTTCGATTTAAAAATCATACCTCTGGACAGATTTCGATAAAATTTCAATGGCACCACTCGAGAGGAAAAACCACTCTTTCAAACAAAAGAGAAAAATCAGATTAAAAAGAACCATATCTGTCGAATTGAGTAACTCCTTCTTTTTTGGGAAGTAGGTACGATAATTATATTATATAAGATAATTATCGTGATATAAACAACATTAACATTTTTTACCTATTTGTTTTTTTTATTTTAATTCTTGCGTCTTTCTTTACATATATACTCATTGGGTGTACAATACAAACCCGAGTATAGCTACCACTACCACAGATTCAAATGAGATGTTCGATTTTTCCAGTAAGCGCGCGATTTTCCCATCATACTGTGCAAACAAAATTTAAATGCAGGCACGGCTGTTTGATCGCATTTTCATGGTAATGTTCGAAATTTAAATTTCAATTTAGGAATCGAAATTCAAATACTTCCGATGATATTAGATTATCTACTGTCCTCGTTTTTCGTTTTACCTGCATTATATAATATACCTTGGTAAAGTTGTTGTTAGCATTTTATTTACTAAAAAAACGAAATATGGTGAAGTGAGTTTTGGATCTAATTGGTGACACCTTGAATAAATAATAAATACACGGGATACGTCGCATTAGAATTCAAAAGTTCTATTGACCTAAATTACCCGATCTCTCGAAATTACTAACTACAAAAAAAAAATATAGCAGAGACATTACTTATAGACCATTTAAGTGCTACAGATAATCCGAATGCTCCAACCCACCACCAGAAGGCAGCGTGACCAGATTGCTAGCAGCATTATCACGCTGAATGGCAATGCTGAGACGTTGGGCCAGATAATAACAGCTGGTCAAGTGTCGAATCGATCAAATCCATTGAACTAAATCATTCTCAAGTTATATAGTCGGATCAATAACTACATACAGATGCCATTTGTTACCAGAAGGTTCTGCGACCTTCGATTCTCTCGACCAATTAAACCTACGCCACGCTCGACGTTGAAAAAAGTTTCAGGCAAAAAGCGAGTTTTCTCCGAAAATGTTGAAAATTTTCCACATTTCACGTCCAAACCAATCCCAGTTATCGAGTTGGTGAACTTTTTTATTGAATGTGACAACTCTATCGGTTCCAAATATGGGATTTAGATGATTCCAAAGTTTGTTTTATCAATCGATATATGAAATAAAACAGTTCTTTAGATGGTGTTATAAACAAACTAATAAGAAAAAAAAAAGAAAATGGTGACTAACAAACACAGTGAGCTTGTAGTAAATTTGCCGACATTTTAAAATCAAACGTATAAATAAAAGCACCTAGAGACTAAATACCTAAAGCTTCGGCTCGAAACAGTTTTCCTTTTGTATCGGGGGTAAAAAACCTCTAGTTTGATTCAGCCCAACTCCGGCTTGGCTTGTGCCGGGCTGCCAAAACCCTGTCAATTTGCTTGTTTGTGTGCTCACATCAAAAACTTTGCTTTTGCAGTCTGAGTGCGGCAGCAAATCTGACAGCAGAGATCGTTAATCCGAGCTCATGATTCGCTCAGCTGAACTAAAACGTGGGCATTTTACTCATTACTATTTTGGTCGTTTATCGAACAATAGCTAATTTTGTTCAACGTTGCGTATGAGATTTCATTATGTGAAAATTATGTATGACAGTATTCTGTTGCTTCGTTATTAATAACTTTTTAGTGGAATTCGTTTGATTTACATTTTAGTAATGGATAAATTATCGCGAATAGCTTTATACTGAGTGTAATTTTTTTATTGTAAGGTTTCGTTATATTTTGATGGTCACGATTTTGGTCTTTTCAAGTGGCGACTGTTCATTTGCTTGCTCCTCGCTCATAGGCCAGCGCATTAATCTACTCGTATATGGCCTGGATCTATTCAACACTACTATATTAAGTGGTCTTTAACGTAAAGGGGCGCGTTTGCGTAAAAGCTAAATTAGCATTTACAGCTTTGAAAGTTTTTAGAATTCACTAGATTTGGTATATCCTACACATATAAAGACTGGATTTTTTCATGAAATGTGAAATGTGAAAATGGAAATTCAGAATAACGCGTCTACTTTTTTAGTACATATTTTTAGGAGAAAGACTTTCATTTCAATTCATTAGAAAGGTCGGATGTGAACATTTAAGAAATCACGATTTTTATGATGTTACATTTTATTTTAATATATCGTATCGCGTTTCTGTAGACTACTGTATTGTGGGTTGGGGACTTCACTTAGATATCTTTGAAAGTTATTCATTAACTTTCTTCGACAAGCAGGTTTCCTTACGATATATCCTCTTATTTGACTGTTTAAGAAAATGGCAATTAATTGTAATATGCACGCGAGATAAAAACTCAAAGGTGCATGTCTGACCTTGGGATTGAACTACGCCTTTTCGCTTGCGAGGCAACGGAGTTACCTACTAGGTGACCACTTGTTAAACAACGTGTAACAGAAAGGTGTGACAATAGTTTAGGGTGGTAGTCTACCAAACAAGGTAAACCATTGGGTCAATGATTGTTCAAGATCCATTATTTTTTTTCTCGAATTTAGCAAAATTGTGTCCAACAATGGGTTTACTTTGATAGGTAGACTAACAATCTTAAGAATGTATTTTAGATAATACAAGAGGTCCAACCTACTACCAGAGGCATAACATGTTATTGTACATTGTATGCGTATATTCGTTATTTTCTTTCACAAACAGACTCGTAAATATAATAAAGAGTATACAGACAATACACGATCACGTGTTCCCGAAAATCAGGTTGTTTTTACGAACAGAGAACACAATGTCGTCCCTCGGTGGCGGTATTGTTCCGATTACAGCTCGCTCGCAGCTTTCAGGCGAGCGTTCCCCACGGACCGAGCACAATCAGACACTTTTATCAATTTATTTCACATTGACAACATTTTCTTCGTAGGGTTCCGTACCTATAAGGTAAAAACGAGACCCTATTATTAAGACTTCGCTGTCTGTCCGTATCTCCAGGCTCCAGGCGTTATCTTATGAACCCCGATAGCTAGACTGTTGAATTTTTCACAGCTGATGTATTTCTGTTGGCACTTGAACAACAAATACTTATTTAAAACAGCATAATATAAATATTTGGAGTCATAATATTAATGTGATTTAATAACGTGATACAAAAATAATAATGTGATTTAATAACGTGATACAAAGATATAATGTGATTTAATAACGCGATACAAAAATAATAATGTGATTTTTTTGCTGTTTTTGCTCTTAATAGATAACGGCAATAGGTATGCTCTTGAAATATTAACAAAATATTAAGTTGTGTGTTCACTTTAAAATAAACAATTAAATAAAAATAAAATGAATATTTTCAGGATGTCTCATCCAAAAAACGTGATATTTGTTGATATTAATAATGACATTAGGTAAAAACTTGAACAAATGCTGTACGGAACCCTTCGTTCGAAACCAACTCGCACTTGGCCGGTTTTTGACTGTCGTGATAAAAACAAGCAATATATGACACTTTATACATATCTTGAAACCAAATCTTGCTTTTATATATTTACAATTTTTTTTCACACTAATGAATGCCTAAATATATAAGTGTAATATTTTAAGGGTATGTATGAGTTTAAAACATAAATTGTAATTGCCTAAACAGTTTCGAGAATTATTTGTTTTCTTTCGTTTGGGTTTATAATATCAACCCGAGGTATTACATTATATTGATAAAAAATATAGTGTGGAAGCTATACCATTATATGTAGAGTGGGTGACGACTGCCATAGTCTAGTAACTTGCTTCGAGATCCGATAGCTACGGGTTCGATTCCCGATTAACATCTGTATTCGAGTCTGTGTTCCAGACATGAGAGAAATCCTAGTGGGGAATTATCAGTATGCAATGTTTATTCATGAATATGTGAATACTTTAATTTTCTGGGATAAAAGTATCCTATCTGATAATCCGCTGAGATATAAGTTTTATCTACGTGCCAAACTTCATCCAAATCCGTTCAGCCGTTTGGGCGTGTAGGACGAACAAACAAACGCACAAATAAACTTTCGCCTTTGTAATATTACTGTGAAGTGTGATTATCGATAGTAAAATTTTCTTACTTTTGTATTCTAAATAACATTATTGTATCCGAGAATAATTCAAGTTATCGTAACTTTTTCACTTAGTTCCGCCCACTTTAATGACTTGAATGTCAAGAGATATCAAGACAGGCCCAAAGTGAGGGCAAAAGTTAAAGTTCAATCCAACAATCTTTTTACGACACTTTTGGGGAGTATGACTTAAAGACCGAGTCGCAAATCAAAACTTTGACAAGCAAGATGTAGAGGAATTTTGCGGGCAGGTGTTTAAAAATGAAATGCGATTAAACTACGTAATTAAAGTTTAGATGGCTTGCGTCTAGTTCGCTTTATATCAGGCGATTTGCGGTCAAAAGACGCCTGATACAAAGCGACTTAGGATGAAGCGCGTATGCTTAACAGAAACCGATTCGCTCTATTTGAAAATACCCAAATTATAATAATTATCGGTTAACAAGTGGTTAGAAGCGAGTTCGAAAAAAAAAATACTCTAAATCCTTATACCTGTGTATCAACCTTAATTTAATTTGAGTTTTGATGTACCCAGTTTCACTCTCACGACTAAGGCGAATCTACTCGTATGGACATGGCTCTAGGGCGTGTCAAAGAAATAAACGTTCATACATACACTCGATAGCCCTCCTTCTTTCGCAGTCTGGTAAAGAAACAGTCTAAAAACAGTCTGTTAAAAAACTCAAGTGTACACTTCCTGAAAATAAACACTCTCAAATGTAAGATCGGTTGAAGTAAATGTACAGATTAGTGAATGGTTGGTACATCCATTAAGAGCTTATCCTGCCACTTGCGGTGTCCCGAGGTAATGGGATGTGGCGCATAACATAACGTAGCTGGAAAGTGCAGCGCAGAAACTTCTCAAGATGGGGTGAGACAAGACCGATTGAATAATTAACCGAGCGAGCGAAGCATATCTGCTACGGGTCTGACAATTTTATTTTTTCGTCTCTGAGTTAGGATTTTAATGTGTTCGTTGTCTTCTGAAACTTCGTAATCGCGTACAGTTCGTAGTTTCCAATCCATCTTGTCAAAATATGGAGTACGTATAGGTTCTAAAAATTTTTAAAATGTATTAATAAGTATTTTAAGTACTATTAGTTCATATCAAGAGCCTAACGAGTTGCGCTTAGCGGATGTATTGACTAAAAATAAAATGTCGCAGCCTCGGGTTAAGGAATACCCTAAAAAATACACACAAAATTACGACTGCTTTAAAAGACCCTCAAAAGATTTGGCCATCTTGTTTTAAATCGTGCATGCCGTCACATAATATTAGTCACAGAGTAAGAAGTATCTGGAGATCTAAAAATCAGGATAATATAAAAAGCAAAACATGACACCTTAAACATACATTTTTAGCCTAGAAATTAATTCCAAACTTATACAAAAATACTCATAAAAATTTACAATTATTTTCCCAAGTCTGCTTGAAAAAGCTCGCAAAGGATTCGACCATCTTGATATCAAATAATAAAAAAACCCTTGTAATTTTTCAGTGCTGCATACCTACGTTACATATTAGTCATAGAGTAAGGAGTGTCTCGAGTGATCCATGGTCGGTGATTCGATACGGGAAATTGAACGCGCAAACTATCTGTGTTAGATTGAATTTCGTGAAAATGTGTTTCGGTTATACTTTGAATATTGAATCTGGGATGAAATATTACTATGTTATATTTGCTGGGATAGAAACTTGTTTTTGTAGCTGCTGTTTTTTTGCTTCTACATGAATGTAATGAATTGTAAATATAATACATATTTAGTTATTGTTTTCTATGATCAGTGCCTTGTAACCTCAACAACAGAAACAAGTCAGTCTCATTTTCAAAATTGGATCTTTTTATCTGTTCAAGTTGAAATATAGAATTATAATGAAAGCGTATCTTCTCAACGTAACTTCGTATGTTCGGGTAGGCGGTAAACAGTAACATTTTTGTTTGAATTTCTAGCTGTGACTATAGATAAACGTGGTTTAGTTAAATATTAATTTACAAGGAAAAATAATCGAACTAATTACTTAATTTTAAATTACTTACATTACGTAACTTAATTTATAAAGTACCAAATAGAAAGGTACAAGTTCATTTTTTATTTTTTTCCTACATAATAACTTGCACGACAACGGAAAACAACGACCCTAGATGGAGCATGTCTAGTCTGGAATACATTGGTTTTAAGGAAGGCTGTCAAATCACACCATTAGGTATTATATTTTTATTCAACTTGAGGGTAGTAGCTAGCCAGGCGAGAGTTAGAAAACACCCTACCACTATGCTATGGCTTCCTCACGATGTTTTCCTTGTCTCAACAAATCTTAGACTGATGTAATCAAGAACAATCTAGCTCCCTTAAAGCCCCAGCTCCTAAAGAAAGCTAAAAGCCTGTTCAAGATGCGAAACTTGCTTATTGAGTGTTGACTCGTAAACTGTCCGTAATGTTCCCGATTAATTTCCCGAACTTCCGAAGGCCGGCGGATATTCGCGCTTATCATCGTCGGAGGGTCACGACAGAATTACCACTCATTTATTAAGGCTTAAAAGCGAGCACTAGTACTGATTTTCCATACAAAGGTTTTTCCTAATTTCAAGAGATTTTTAGATTATAGAATCTAGTAGAGCCATTACTTTTTATTTATTTTTGAATAAAGCGCAGAGACGGATCTTTTTTCAGGTTTTAGTGGCATTTTGAAACATTGTGAGGCTTTTTAAGGACAATATATTTACATTATGAGAATGAAAACAGTAAAGTCAGTATTGCGGTCCTCCTCATTATTAGATTAGCAATTTTTTTTTTATTAGGTATGTATCAATGATAAAAAACTGTGATATTACAACACGCAACAATTTAATTTAGTAATGCGTACTATATACACTATACTAAATTAATGTATACTTTTGTATGGAGACTCAGTACTTATATTCCCTCTTAAAACCTTCAAAAAGGGAAGTAAATAAAGCAGATAAACAAAAAGTTTAGGCTGAATTATTAAGTAGTGTATTAGAGATTTCTTGCGCCCTTTCGCAATTTAATGTTTTGTAATAAATACGGTATTTGTGTATTCCATACAAAGCCGATTTTTTGTGCCCATATTGTTAGTAAGCTAAAAGTTTTGTGTTCGAGAATTTGCAAGTTCATCTAGGGAAAATATATGCTGCTTGTACATTTCAATGAGTAAGTTAACGCTAACAAATGAAAAGCGTCGATTTTCTTTGATAAAAAATACGGATCCTGCACACCCTAAAGCAATTTCATCCAGGCAACCAGCCTGGATGAAATTACTTTAGGCGATAATACCGCCCAATGTACTAACCATTGGATAGATTTTTCTTGCTATATTTTTATTTTGTTTGGTGTGTAATTAAGCTAAGTTACGTAACTACGTTCTCAATTCGACAGCTATAGTTTTTAAATAATTATTTTTTGGAAACTGATTTCTCCTACACGGCTGGAGCGATTTGAAAAAAAAAAATGTTTTTGTATGAACTGACCTGTTAAGTTGTCCCATTTATATCTTATTAGAATCGGTCCATAGTTTAGACTTTTCAAAATAACTGAAAAAGTTCTATTGGCGTCTTACGTTGTCGTTGCTCACTTTATTTTAAATACCTTGTTATTGTAGATTTTTACCATTTTATTGCTTTACATCTCTAAAAAGTCTGTATTACCCCTAGACTCTATAGATACGACAGAGCGGTCAAGATGCCACTAAAGCTGTAAACCGACGACCCCCGCAGAGACTAGGGGTCACGTAGAATTAACGTTTAAATAATCAAAGCTCGAATCTGGCGGGTGTGCTGTGTAACTCGCGGGCGACAAAAGCAGGTCATTAAATTTAATATTTAATGGAATGTCGCTAGTTTCGACCCTCGACCTCGTTGTCGAGGTTCACGAGGTGACTCGTTCGTATGCTGTGGCCACTTTTACTTGCATTTATCCTATCCTACTAATATTATAAACGCTAAAGTTTGTAAGAATGGATGTATGTTTGTTATAGGTTACCACTATTGCATTAACTCGACACTATGTGTCATGACGACCGACAAAAATAACCAATGACATGTCTGTGTTGAATTTTTGGCGTCATACGATCCGGTAGTTGCCAGTGAGCTGATTCGGTTTCAAAAACTGGTCAAATTAGAGATTAAAATAACGGGGTGTCATAAGTTTGACGTGTCTGTGACATCTTAGCTCCTTCAATTTTACTTATTTATTTAAGGACAATTTTATTTAATTTTTATTTTATTAATTTTAAATGAAAAATATTATTAAAATTTAACATTCAAGTAACGAACAGTTATTAATAGCAATCTATTGAATATTATACATTTTCAGTACTGTATTTAATAATGTAACTCTTCCACTCATGTACCGTGTCATATAACCATCCTAGTTCCCGCCTTGCAATGCCAGTATTTTTTAACTCAAACTGGTTTAATTTAACCCGGAACTAAGTAGAACTTTTCACATAGTTCGTACTTAGATCGTGAGGCATGGATTATTAAAATACTGTAATGTGTTCTACATTTTTGCTACCACTGCTTTTAAACAGACAGGTTATTAAAAACGACATCTTAAAAACACCAACTTTAAAATAAGATCAGTAAATCTTTCAAAAGCAAGTAACAAGAATCGCTATTCTCTCACAATTTGGACTGGCCGGTTGGCGCAGTTGGTAGCAACCCTGCCTTCTGCGCCGCTGGTCCCGGGTTCGATACCCGGACAGGTTAAACATTTGTATGCATGAGCATGTCTGTTTGACCTGTGTCTGGGCGTTTATTATATATATAAGTATGTATGTATGTATATAAGTATGTATATCAGTCATCAGGTCACCATTACACAGTTTGACTAGTTTGGGACCTGAAGACCTTTGTGTAGAAGTTGTCCCATAATATTATTATTATTAATTTATAACACAGGCTTTGCGCCCTTACCACCTTCCAAGTGTCGGTAATATATTTGTTTTATTAAAGTTGTATCGCAAATCCAACAGTAATGCATCTCTATAAAAAAATCATGATCAAAGTTGCTTCATCGATAAAATTAAATAAAACCCACACTTAAAAGCGACGTCAATCGTACTTTTTCCGCAGTTTCCAGTTTACTTTTCCTAAATTCCTGAAATTTTTTACACAACGTGAAAGCAAAAAGGAATATCCATAGGTTTTATTGCACAAACTTATAAAATATGGATTAAATTTAACTAAAACTTCCCCTGTACAAAGTTGTAATCTATATGAACATAAGCAATACCTAATAAATTTAGTTGTTAGAGTAACCTAAATGCTGACCCCCATTGCCTCGTTAAATCGCTTACACTGATACGCTGACCCAGGTAAGTAGAGTTTTGGTCTCGTGTAGCGTCGACCAGACGCTTTGTTAGCGGCTCCCCAGAGTAAAAATAAATAAATGAAGAAAATAAATTAAAAATAAAACAAGAAGAAACCACTCCAGCGTTTATTAATAAGAAATTGCCTATGTCTACAATATGTCTGTCTTGTCACTAATTTATATCAAAACAATCTTTTACTAATCTAAACACATTGATCTCTCATCTCGTTCAAACATCACTTAACATATTAGAGATTACCGTAATTGTTGTTCGATGGTTAAGCCAATTTCTTTGCCAAAGTAGATTGTGTTTACGTTTCATAAGTAGCGAAGGCTTGGTACATTATCCAAATTGACTGTCAGAAGCCTTTAGTGGAATTGATATTTGATTAAATGAATGATCGAATTTTGTGAAAGGAAATTTAAAAGGTTGTTAATTGTTTTCGATCCCAGTTTTCAACGTTACTTTGCAAATAAATTGATAAGAATTGATTGTTTTACCTTTCGCCGCGGGTATGGGATTTGGGAGAGATAAATGCTTCACTAAAACACGAAAGCGATAAAAAAGCTATTTAATGCTTTCGCTATTAAAAATTTAACTATTAGACTGATACTACTATTATAAGATCAAAAACAAAAAAAAAACTTAACTTTTTTCAATTATTGTCGAAACGAGCCTTTGAGAAATCGGACTTCTTTGCGCTTATATTTATGCGTTCCAGACACATTTTTATTGGATTGAACAAAAGAGATTTGATGCTGTTTATCACAACAAAAAATCCGTGAAGATACATTACTCGCGAAACCCTGCCTTCTTATACAAAATGATATAATAATTTTCAGAGTCGGTTAAAACACTAAATATAAGCATATCTTTACATCAACCCGCATGGATGACACAAGAGTTCTTCCCAGATCAATAACACGAGCTGTAATGAAATCCGGAGGCTCGGCTCGTTATGCTCTGATTACATTTTCTCATTACGGTATCAAATTGAATTTCCTTAGTACTTGCACACTTGCCGTCCTTGCAGAGTTAAATACGGGTACTTACGAGCAAGTTGGAGTAATTTATTTATCATTAGATTTTTCGTTCTGTTTGTCGTTTATAAAGAAAGGAGACCTTAACTTTGCCTATTAAAACTCGATTACAGTCAAAACCCGACCGCTAAATCGTTAAACCTGAGTATCAACCTCGATTTTTTTTTTAAATTTTGACGTACCCAGTTTTCTTTTCACAACTAAGACGAATCTATTAACAACACTTACATAAAAATACGAAAAAAAAGTAGGCTCTAGGGCGTGCTAAATAAATATACATACATACACTCGAAAAACATCACCCTCTTTCTTTCGCAGTCTGGTAAAAAGAAGACAGCCAGTACGTGTAGAACACAACATGTTCCTCCGCCGTAAAATGATTTCCCAGCGAGCCTCGGCCGCGGTCCGCTGCCGGCTTGTTTACGGCCCATAAACAGGCTCCTTTTACTTTAACTGCACTTGTCGTAGCTCAGCTGCAACCACACGCAGTATGGACCTTTACCAAAAACCAACTTAACCTGATATCTGTTTTATAGATCATATAATTATACAAAATCTATATGTCTATAATTTATATGAATGTTGGTTATATCTGTTTGTGTTGCTTATGTGTGTGCTGATTGGTTTAATATTTGTAATTATTCTGACATTATTCATAGTTTTTAATTGTAATTAAATTTGCTCGCCCGATCAGGGTAGAGTGTAGATAACTATTATATATTTAAGATCTGCTGTACTTATAACTCTGCAAATAAATAATCTGAAACTGAATCTATCATTTGGATCTTTTCAAGTCACGAGTGATTAAAAAAAAGGTTAGTAGATATATTCAGAAATTAAAGTGTCCTCAATCCTTCTTGGGCTCATTACTCCTGGATGATATCAACAAGGCGTTTAGGCAAGCCTGCTACATGAGTTGCGATCAAAAGCAAACCTTTCATCTATTAAAAAGCGTTATTTTGTACAATACATAACAGAATTTTTACCAAAGATTCCTACCAATTGAGTACCAGCACCATTTTTGGCGTGTTAAACAATGGTAAAAAAGGTAATAAAAAGTCCTTACTCGATAAACCTAGTCCAAAGTACCGTCCGACTTGTCCTGGCGTTACATTCACTTTATGGACGACACCTTTGCAGGCAGTTGTACAACTCGGGGACGACTGACCTCTCTGTCCACATTAATACTTACAGTATGTGGGTAGGTGATGCGGGATTCAAATCACATCGTACTAGTTTAGTGAGACAATTCTAGCATCTACTATCTTTTAAACCAAATAAAATTAATTAAGTCAAGTTGGGTCGTTAGTTGCAGGCGCTGCCATCATCTAATTTAGGTAACATAAAACCACTTTGACTGATTTAATTAAAAAAAAATAAGTCATTAATTTTTTCTAAATATTTTTGTTTACCAATCTTTAATAAATTATACGAAGTCATAACTTAATTAAATCAAATTAAATTATTATCATTAAATTAGCTGATGCTCGCGACTACATCCACTAGGTATTAGTAATATTCCTTTTCTTTAATTTACCAGGATCAAAAGTATCCTATATGTTAACCAGGGATATACTTAAGCTAACATACAAAATTACGTTTGAACCGGTCCAGTCGTTTCGGAAATTAGCCCGTACAAACAGAGGAACAAAAAACCTTAAAAAAAATTAATTAATTATTTCACACCCCCCTGACTCAAAACTATAACTATAGCAAACCTAAATAACCTAGTAAGATATGTAAACCGAACATAATATTAAATACAAGCGACTTCAAAAAAAAACCCGACAGCTAAATTAAGAAAAAAAAGTTTTTTTTTTCTTTAACATGACCACGATGACTTTTTACTTGATATTTGACTTAACTTGATTGATTAATAACTTGAAAATTGATAAACTTGACGCTAGCAAATATACAATTCGTATGGTGCCACATATCAAAAGAAAAAAAACCTTTTTCTTCAAACCTAAACCTTGAAGACCTAAAGGCGGCAATATACAAAGTACAGAAAGTAAAGAAGTACAAAGTTTCCCTAAATACTTCCGCTGTATTACCAGTACAACATGGATTTCCACATACGCTCCGGTAAGTGGAAACGTTGGTAAACCAGACAAAATGTATGTTAGCAGGATTTCAAGCCTTGTCGAGTAGGCTCTAGGGATGCCATGCGCAATGCTCGCGGAGTCATCGGCGCGTTATATTTTTACGCAGTAAAATTCGCAATTTGTATAATTAGCCTCGTTAACGGAGTGGTAATGTAAAACGCATGTTTAAAACAGGGTAGTCATTATTTTTATATACTTCTATAGTATACATACTTCGATCGATCGAACTGAACTTTCTCTGCAGTGACTGGGCTTTAAGAGCTCTCAATACTGAACAGTGGAAGGGAGACAGATTTTTGAAAGTTCCTTAATCGAAAGGCAAAAACGGAACTCTATTACTAAGACTTCCCAGTCCGTCCGTCCGTTTGTCTGTCACAATGTTTTATCTCATTGTAATTTGTACAAATTATTTATTTCTGTAGCCACTACTACGAATACTAGACACATATATTTACAGAGGGCTCCCATATATACGAGTACAACAAACTTATATTTTTTTGTCGTTTTTGTGCTCGATATTTAAAACGACAAAAGGAAGAAACTTGATCTAATGTAGACAGTAGAATGGTACGGAACCCTTAGTACGCGAGTCCGACTCGTACTTGGCTGATTTTTAAGAAAGTACTGAAGTTTTGACCGAATGTGTATCTAAGCGTCTCCGGACGAATGGCAAGCGTAAAGTGTGGCAGGCAGAGAATTTTTGGTGGCGACAAGCACAAGGGCGCCTCAGACGTCTGCTTGAGCTGTCCGTCCAGAGAGTCAATCACATTCAAGGTGGTCAAGTCTGTTATTTGAATTGTCTAAGAATTACAAATTGCATTGTGCCAAAATGGCCGTATCGACGTAGAATACATCAGAGTTTATACTAAAAATTAAATTTGTTAAATACTAACTTTATCTATTTTTCAACTATTTAAATTTAAAAACAAAACCAGTGTACAGATTTTGATAAAATAAAAAAAATTTTGATAAAATAAAATAAATTTTGATAAAATAAAATAAATTAGTTCAGCTGACTCCAAAAAATTGGAAAACAAAACACAAAATACATTTGAATTGAGTACCTGCCCTTTTTTGAAAGTCGCTAGTAAATCGGAAAAAATCGGCCAAATGGGAGATTTAGAGATTTTTATTTGCAAATTTTACATTACAAAAAATAAATAGCCAGGCAAATTCAAAGACTACAATTACTTTAATAAATCTTCGGAAGAACAAAAAAATACCTTTCACTACAAAAGCCCTCAATAAATATCTTTTTGAACATTTTCTCCAATATCTAAAACTTGACGGATAAGTCAGGGTTAACGAAGTGGTTTTCCTTCCTGTTCACTACAAAGACTTCAATAAGATATCACAATAGGTATTTGTAGCTCTGAAGCTCAAGTATTAGTGATTTTAGTAGCTTTATTTGGCTAAAAATAAATAATAATAACTTTTGAAGAGGTCAAATGCGGGACTACGTTATTTGGAAGAAGTAATGATATGAAGAGAGAAAACCGAAAAAATCTTACTTAGTTACTTCCATTACGGAAGACGCCGATAGATGTTTCAGTTATTTTGATTCAGAAATCAATCCTCCTTACCGATTTGATACAATTCTAATGAGACCTCTCGACAGTAAGTATGGGTACACTCTAAACAAAAAAGGTTCTTTAATTCGGTCCAGCCGTCCGAGATATCAGGTATAAGAAAAAGATACCGTCTAATTGAGTACCTCCTCGTTTTTTGGAAAGTCACTAAAAACAAATGTCAACAAAGTCAAAGATAATTAAAACGCAGATGACATTTAGTTAATGTGGCTCTTGCAAAAAGCGTTCGTTTTATTGTAGAATAAACTCCTTTCTTTTCTATTTCTTTACAGCAAAAGTTCCCATTTTTTGTTTAAGGGAAAAAACAATTAAAAATATTTAAAAGCATTTTTTTGAAAGCAATCTTATTTATAAACTCAGCGAATACATGTCAATGCAGCTTTCAGAATCATCGTTCTCGTGTAACAAACATCCATAACAAAATATAACTAATAACTGAACAAAGCAATCAAAATGTAAACATATGTCGTGGTAATTATTAAACTAAGAACTTAATACTCGTATATGAATAAGATTTATAAGTTTAATTGTTTAAGCAATTATTAATTTAAGTGTAAAAAGACTTGCCAGTAACAAACATTATAGGTCAATAAATATTACTTTACTTTAGAATATAAAAAATGGTGCTTCCGTGCATAAGTCACTACTCAGTTAAAACTCTAACTACTATCAATGAATACGCAATTTGTTTTGTAATTTTAGCAAACAAAAATCTATCTCCCATTGTTTCCCTATTGCCAATTCAACGCAACTAAAAAGCCAACTGCAAAAAACAATCCGAAAAATGTTTATAAGTAAGTAATCCGGGCATCACGTCGGGAATGCCGGGACAATATGAATAATTTCCGAACAAAACGGACATGTGCCGTCGCGTGTCCCGGATCGTCACGCGCCTGACACGTGACCTGGGACCTAATACACCACAGATAATATAATAGTTTTTGTAGCATGCCTACAGATATCACCACAGAGACAGATACAATTTTCTGTGTGTTAACACTGGTTTTATTGGTGAAGTTAAAGATCGTGAGATACCTACTTGTCGGCTGAACTAATAGCCTTCACACCTTTCGTAGGGGAGACCCGTGCTTAGCAGTAGGATGCAATAGGTCGAGATTTACCTACGCGGCGACCAAGCCATAAAAACAAATGAGACGAGATTTTGATATTCTTGAAGCGAGGGAACTGTCAAAACTGGATCCAGTTTGCTTGCTCTTATTTTCGCCTCTTTAATGCCTAACTAGCCGATAGTAATACAGGCCGTAGTTTATAATTTTACGAAACTTGGTGTAGTTCATTTCTGTTTGCGCGGGACATACTATACCTCACAAACAAGTGGTTAAATGTGACTTCAAGAAACCCGACTGCAAGAACTTTAGAGCCACGTATTACTACGTACTTAACAAGTGAAATCGCGGGATACAGCTAGCATAGCTTATGACCATCTGCAGATGAAGACGAACCTATTGTCATCAGTCACACAAAAATATGACATGCCGTTTAGGCTTTAGAGCGTGTCGATGAAATATACTTACACACACTCTGTATATACAGTCGGGTAAACAGGGTAAGGTGTTGTAAACTGATCAATATGGCACATATACAGGGTTATCGGCTAGGGTGTACTAAGCCAAAAGGGGGTCACTGTGCCCATCCTAAGGAACATATTTCATTATGGGACCAACTCTGAATTCTAGAAAAAAAATCAGGTGTTCAGAAAACAAGAAACAGTTGATTATTTTATCTCGAATTCAGAGTTGGCCCCGTAGTGAAAGCTGTTCCTTAGGATGGGAATAGTAATAACCCTGTATACACAAAACGTTAGTCAAGAATTCAAATTATGAAAAAATGAATAAAGTGCGATGACTAATTGCAAAATAAATGTGGTCACAAAGCACACGCTCAACAGTTCACAGAACGGCTAAGTTATATTATGCATCTTAAAATCAGATATTATATACCTGCATAAAATACAAAATGTATAATCTATATTAACGTAAACTATTTGAATCCTATTAGCGCAATAAGCCAGTGAACATCAAAGCTTGAAGGCGTTAATCTGGTTTAATTGCGCGCACTAATATAATCGTATTTATTATGAACACAGCAATTATTTCATGCAATATTATGATAATATTTGTTAGCTGTATGAATGTATAAACATATCTATTGTAAACCAAAAAAAACGTTACTAGTTTAAATTTCAGGAAAAAGAATAGAATAGAATAGAATAGAAAACTCTTTATTGTATGCACATATACCTAAATAATACAATAAACTTAATAAAACTTATGATTACGTGAAACAAGCGGCGGCCTTATCGCTAATAGCGATCTCTTCCAGGCAACCTTTGGATGGAGAGAAACTAAAGCATAAGTATAGACGGGGAACTAAACATAAAAACTTACTTGCATTTAAATAGCAATTAATAATAATGTTGACAAATGTTTTAGAATTAAAAAGATAAATATAATATAATATACACAGTCTTACTACTTACAGAGTTGAATGAAAATTTATATAAAAAGGATAATTAAAGCAAGCTATAGGCCGCTTTGATAGTAAACAGCAAAAAACTTTTGATTTCATTATTTATTTTACAAGTTTTTTTTTATAGACGTAAGCTTGCGTTTGACTCGCCATTCAAATTTTTTTTGGATTTTTTCTTTAGACTCGGTTTTCGCTTGATCTGAAGCGACGATACCGCCTGAGATAGAGCTTGCCTAGGAGAAACAAATTCACTCGAAACTTGTAAAAACTAAGATTATAGCAATCAGGAAAGAGAGAAACCGGCAGTGAGTTTCGCTATCTAGCACTCCGCACAATAAAAGTAGACACAAAGCATTTCGGGCGAGACCGTGGAACCTAGACCATGTAGCGGTGGCGTTAAGCTGTAAGTTCGGATAAGCTTCCGTCTTTGACAGAGAGTAGGTACTCGCGTGTGGGTCGCAACTTCTCATTATTCTCGACGATGCCTTGTTCGACTTTTTTTTCGCGAGGAATTATATTTTTAATTAGGGTGACATTATAGTGCTGGAAAGAAAATAATGATTATTTATAAGACTCTAACTTCTTCAGTAGGATTCCCTGAGTTTGAGGAAGTTAGTTCTATTCCGAGGTGCCAGGCTTGAGAAAAATTCGATGTTGTGTAATTAATAGGTGTTGTTGAGGAGATATTATGACAAGAGTACACATCTATGTATGTTATGTTATCACTCGCAAGTCGACACGGTGGTGTCGGCCCCGTCAGGACTCAGTCTTACATGTGCTAACTAAGTTTGTACCGTGCTCTCGAGAGCGACAGAAATCGGTTTACGGGAGGATTGCTCCACGTCTGAAGCTCAAAGCGACGATGGAAATAGAAATATATTTATTTGCAACAGGAAACATTACTTAGACAAAAACTTGAATTATAATATTGACTACTAAATGCTTTCTGTCACAAACCGGTCCCAACTCAACACAGTGCCGGCTGAAACAGCCAACGTTGATCTTCCGTTGGAACCGGGACGCTACGTCACTCACGTTACATTCCGCAGAGTTACTTCTGTTAGTGTCACAAACCTAACTACTACTAAAAATCCAAGATCGACAATATTACTTGTTGTCGATCTCGGATTTTTACTAGAAGTACTGAAAACAAGAAACAAATCAATTGCTGGATTAGACTGGAAGAAAAGTGGAAACAACGGATTTTCCGGTGGATTGGAGTGGAATAGACCGTTAAAACTGTACCCACTTTAATAGATAGGCAAATTATTCAGTTATTTAAAAAACTCCTTTGCCGACTTTGATAAAATCTATACGAGATTGAGTTGGTGTATCCTTCGTTTATTACCACAGGTCCCGATAGAACTTTTTGATACAATTTAAACGGAACCACTCGAAAAGTAAACCACATTAAGACAAAACAAAGAACTTTTCAGATCGGTCCAGCCCTCTCAAAGAAATCAGGTAACAAAAATACTTCTTCCTGTTTTGGATTCGATAGATTACTTTTTAGACCAAACCGCCTTCACAGCACAACTATTGTACAGCTTATGCACGGATAATTATAGGAATTATAAATATAAACAAATTAGTCGAGATGTTACCGATAACATGACGTCAAAAAATTGTGCTCAATAATATAAGATAAACAGAACCCTTTATTAAAACCAGCTAAGTAACACTATCTAAAAAAACTATACAAGAACATGCTAGATTTCTAATGGCAGTCGTATCGCTTCAAACGATCTTTTCCTGGCAACCATGCACGTACAAGATATTACAAAACTGGAGCTCAATGTCAATTGCTCACAGATACGAGTAACTAATTATAGAATAATTTAAAAAAAAAACTTTTTTGTCTAAAATTAATATCTGGTTCATAAAAATACAGGCATCGCCTAGTTTGGGACCCACAAGTAACCTATTGGTAACGGATTCATAATGTGTTTAGACAATTTATAATTATTTTGTTCAAGCTTCGGTTTATTTGACACAATACTTTCAAGGCTATGTTTGTTGTAGCCGGTGGTTTTTTGGCATAGTCTAGGTAAGGTTTTGTTAAACTTATTTTAATTTTCCCATTTGTACTCGTACATAATATTTGCATGCCATACTAGGCCAAGACACGGATGATCTAAAATAAAACTCTGTAAGACCTGTACACCGTGTTTCCAGCAAATAAATGATTTGATTTGATTTGAAGATTGTGTTTTGTAATTCTAATTACTTACTAACTCTAATTATAATTTAGAAAGAATTTGTGTCTGTATTTATTTTATCTTATCATATTTAAAAGATGGCTAAAGTTATTTTGTAATTTATTTGTATAGTGTTTAGAGTTTTTACCGTTTAACATGATATAAGCTTGTGACTTGTTCTACTCATCCGTACATCAGGCGTACGACTTTGCACTCAACTTCGTTTATTAGATTGTTTTGTTTGGATCCTTGTTAATTAAACTTCCAATCTTATCCATGCGATTGTAGTTCTCCTCTCTCGACTCCATGTAAGCTTTTGTAATCCAAATCTCGATTAAGCATATCGCAGGGATGGTTTTAATGATTTGGAAATAGTTCTGTGTATTTCTGAATAAATAAGGGTTGTATTTATCCGGAAGGGTGTGATTGAGCGCAAGGTGAATGGGTATTTTATTTAGAAAACTAACTGATGAAGTTCACCGATTTTGAACGAAAGTACAGTTGGATTTTTTAACGATCCGGTACGCGTAAAAACCCGTCTTAAACAATATGAGTATTTCCTAGGTAAATGTGCTACATCTTCGACTGCATCTTTGCTTACCATCAGGTGAGGTCGTGGTCAAACGTCTCTTCAAAAGTTTGTTATAAAGACTGATATTCGCTAGGAATCAACACAGATACTTAACTGATAAATTTAGGCATGCAATTTGGAGGGTGTATTCAATATAGGGTGTATGGTGTGCTTAGAAAGTATTTTTCGAAATCCAAACACTAAAAGGGTCAAATGAGGGTTCAAAATTTGAAATTTCTTCATATTTCATTTTATATGGCAGGCAACGCCACGGGTTACAGCTAGTATACTCATATAATGGTAGTAATATAAAATCATAAACTTGAACGACTGAAATAATTTATTCCGGTCTGAATTATGAAGTATACCGAATTTTGAACGTTTTTTGGCATCTCTAACCAAAGAAAAATAGTTGTGGAGAGCTATGAATGTGAAATTGTATTTATTTAGTAACTCTTGCTCTCGGCTCCGCTCGCGTTATGTTAGTTTTCACAGGAACAAAGCCTATAGCATTGTCCGGTCTTCGAAATCTCTCTGTGCATAAAATCAAGTTGATTCATTACTATGTTGTTGAGGAGTAAAGGAACAAATAACAAAATTTATAATATGTGTAGGGATTTATATTCATCTATAGTAATTATATTATAAAGAGGAAAGATTCATATTTTTGTATGTAACGAATAAACTCAAAAACTACTTGACTCATTTAAAAAAATTCTTTCGTTGTTATAAAGCTACGTTATCACTGAGTATCATAGGCTATAAAAATTAGAATACTACGGGTAACACCGCAGAGTAAAGCTAGTTGGTAATAATATTATAACTTATTAGGGGTTTGTATCCAGGGATCTCGTGATCAGACTGAGTTGGCAACGGATCACGGAGTATTTTTTTTTCATTGATAACGTGATTCGTTTGTTAAAATAATTCGAAACAGAAATTAATAATTAAACAATAAGCATTCGTATTCCTCTCGTGTACCGTTCTTAATAGCTATAATTATTCATAGTCTCTCAGAGTTTGTAGAGATAAGAGCCTCTTTCAGTTTATTCGAAATGGGAAAAGTTTACGTGTTTGCAACGAGTATGGATCGAGATAGCTTTTTGCATGGACGATATTTGTCTTCATACTTGTTTTGTACAATAACGTAACGTAAACAGAGGTCTAAAACAGCCAGTTTAAGGGTAATTCAGCCTAAAAAGCGCACTAAATTATGTTTTCATTAGAATCAATCTGAATTAAAAAATAACAATATGTTTCTAAATTTTTTTATAGTTACATCGCATTTTCGATTACAATAATTATAAAATAAAAAATAAAATTAAAAGCCTTTTATTTCCACTACAGTAAATATATTTCAATATATCTGTTCAGATATCAAAACAAGTTGAATGTTTAAGTTCTAGTTCTCTAGTTCTACTAATTTATAACGTTCAACAAATCTTTCATTAAAATCAATCCGTGAAATATAAAATTCAATACATTCTGTGCAACACTATATGTTAGGTTTTGTCTATTCTAGTGGTCGCCTCTTCGGCACAGGGCTCCCCTAGTGTCTTCCAAAACTTTCTGTGTCTGGACATGTCTCAGCCACCGTATTTTCTGTCTTCCTCTATTTCTTTTATCTTGTCTTGGCACCCATTCAACTACTTTCTTTGTCCACATGTTCGACTGTCAGTCCACCTGATCAGAATGATTAAAATGCAGTAAATGAGCTCCTAGAATAGATTGACTGTATGGCAATATAGGGAGAACTACTACCTACAATCTGCCTTGCAGTTAGAAATTTGTGTCTCGTTTTATAAATTCATTAAAAAATAATTGATATTTGACAGTTCGCTTCAATGCTGTCAAATATCGAGAGCAATGGCGTGGTAATGCTTTTGCTTATATTATATATATATATATATATGTTCAGGGTAATATATATATTATACCCTTAATATATATATTATACCCTGAACAGCTAGGCATTAAACCACAAGTTCGCACGATCAGGAAGTCAGCGATACTGTAGCCCTATTTGGAGCACCTAGTCTAGAATACACTGGCTCACAAGGAAGGAATTTTGTATATTAGTAAAGTTTTTTTAATTTTTTTCAATGTTAATATTTTTTAACATTTAAAATGGCACTAACGATCTAGGTACGCTACAAAGAGCGTCGGATTCCTGGTATAAGAAACTTTATTCTCTTTGTTTTAAAGGTTATTGTTCTAAATTACGTAACTTTCTGGTTGACTGGAGCTATTGGATTGATTATCTGTAGATCTTTAGATTTTTTTAAATGTTTAAAAGTCTATGATCATTTAATTGCTATTTTTTTCATAGTTTATGGTCATTTCACTTTTCTTAATAAACTTAATAAAGGCATGTCTGCTCCGAAGGTTTACTGTCTAACTTAAATAAGTAGAGGTGAAGACGATTGTTAGCTTATAAATTATCGTTACTTTCATGCCCTCGTTTTATTCACTTAGTTTTCAACTTTTATACAAATCTCGACGTCTTAATATTAATGCCGCAGTCTTACACTTCACCACAGACAACGCATTGGGAAAAGACAATACTTACATGTTTTATTTATGCACACATTGTGTGGCTCCGGACGGGTATTACATTCAGCCTTTGGTTGTCTTTCTAAAATATTCACGTTCTCAACCTTACTGAATCAATCCTTGTAACAAAGGTCTCAGATTTAGTGAGGTCGCCATTTTTCCCTAATTGGAGTACCTTTGGGAGATCTCTACTGGCACGTTAGTTAGGTTGAACTTCCAGGCTTAGGTGTAATTTTACAAATGTAATATTAATTTAAAGCAACGATATGACCTAGGATGTGGCACGCTTGCCTAGGAGAAACCGATTCGCTCGCAATTTGAAAATACCGAGATAATAGCTATCGGGAAATAGAAAACTTTTGAACTAAAACTTGATAAAATTGAGTTGAAAAATATAGGGTATAATCAAGAAAAATAATTTTCTAAATCGTTCGAGACGTCTCTGAGAAATCGAAAAACAGATACGAAAATACTGCCAAGTTTAGAACTTCCTCTAGTGTTAAAGTCGCATCGTATATCAGCAAACGCAAAGTACGCAAAGCATCAATATGATTACTTTTTTTCAATGCGACCACAGTATTAGCAGCAACCGGGTTTTTACAGCGATGTTAACATAATAATTTATAAATATATTTTTTAAATCATCATCATCAGCTTTCTCTCGTCTACTGCTGGACAGAAGCCTCTCCCATAACACGCCATTCGGCCCTATCCTGGGCTTCTCGTCTCCACCCCCTGCCTGCTATCTTCTATATGTACATACAGAAGCAGGACATCCTACACTACGTTTACCGGTTCGCGATCTCAACACAAGAACTCGTCTACCCATCGGTTCTATAGCATATATGATCGGCCCACTACTGCCACTTCAGCTTACTAAGACGTAGAGCAATGTCGGTGACTCTCTTCTTCGGCGAATAACAACATTTCGAACACGATCGAATATCGAGTTATACCGAATACCAGACCGTGAATCTACGTTTCGACTCCATAGGTCATAACGGGTATTATACACTGGTTAAAGACTTTCGTCTTCGGGCTATACAATGCGGGTAGGATGGATAACGATATTTTTTAAATAATTCACGCTAAAACGCCATTAGGAGGGAAACAAAACGCTGTTCCGGTTCTTGAGAGGTGTTTTTAATGAAAAGGAAAATTGTTACAAGTACCTGACCTATTTTATAGCTGATGGAAAAATAACCATTTATTTTATTTCTTTTGAATAAATAAAAATAATTACACTGATTTTCACATAAGTAAATACTACTGTTTACCGAGTGAGGAACCGTCTGTGCTTCTAGTTGGTCAATTTTATTCTTTCGTTTGTCAGTTTGTATTGTATGTTTGTCAGAATCTTGGTACTCGCGTATAAGTCGAAGTTTCTAACGTCTCTTGAAAAAAATATTATATAAGTAAGGGACTCACTGTACCTACATAGTTTTACATAATAATGTACCTACCGATTGAGGTAAAACTGCGGGATGTGACGTACGTGACGTCACCACCGGTTCCAACGGAAGATCAACGCTGGTTGTTTCAACCAGCATTACGTTGAGTTGGGTGTGGTTTGTGACAGTAATTTGTAACTTTAGTCTGATTCTAAATATTTTTCTTTCTTCCTTTCTTTCTTCATTATTTACTCGTAGTTACAAACAGATTTCATTGAGGGACCAACAATCATTTCATAATAAAAATCTGCTGTTTAATTTATAAGTTTATCAATTGTCAACAAAATTTATGAAACAACAAAAAAGGGAAAGATTACTTTTGTACAATTTATATGACTCCATATTTTTTTATGAAATACGTATATCATAATCGATTTAGTTATCGCTGAATAATCAGGATACATAAGTAAATAAAAGGTTCCGACAAATTGAAACAACATATTTTTTTCTTGAATACAGAATTGGTCTCATAATGAAAGTTATTATTTATGATAAGTATAGTGATCCCCTTTCGGTTTAATACACCCCTTACCGATAACCCGTATAAACATATTTGTTTCGTTTTCTCAGCTCGAATATGTCATCACGAGACCCAGCTGCCTTGTTGCCATTGCTTGTTTTGTATGTTCTCGCGTTTTTGTGCCACTGTTCCGAAGGCAGGGCAAAAACTGGCCACGAATGATTACCAGTGATTTTCCTTTAGAGGTTCAGTTTTTTCTGTTATTTATTATTTGGCATGTTTTCTTTTTGCTAAAGGATTTCAAGCGATTTTTTTATATTTTAACTTGCGTTTACCTTATATTAAAGGTGTAACAGCAAGGTGTAACAGTACTTGAGGGTGTTAGTCTACCTATCAGAGTGAACCCGTTACAGAACAACTTTTTCATAATTCATAAACAAATTTAAGATATCCATACAAAAATTGATCACGTGATCGGCTATGTTGTATGGAGGACAATTTTTTTTAGCAACATTTGTTCACATGGTATACGGACAATATTACACTTTAAGTCTTGCAGCAAATAAATTCACAAACAGAGACGCCATTTTTTTCAGCGACCGCGAGTAACCCTCTGTACAATTTTGTGTGCGACCATACCTGTCAAATACTTTATCCTAATCTCAGACTTTATTTTGTTATCTGTGCCAACAAGAAGGAAGTTTATTTTACTGCACAGAGTCCAATGCTCTTTGGAGCTAATCGTATAATTTACCTATATTAATTTATCGAGAGAGCGGAGTGTTCTCAACTGACTTTTGTCTGCTAGTACGTATGTTTGTTTGAAATCTTTGTAACAACTTTTGTTTGGATGTTGGTACTCGCGTACAAGTTGTAATTTACAAACCTTTATACACGAAACTTGGTGTACTTTATGTTTTTCGAATTTTCAGGATTTTGTAGCTATTGTTATTAGTAATAGGTATGAGTAAAGCAATAATCTGCCAGATTAATACTTTACTCAACTTTGTATAGGGTTTGTATAAAAAATGGCCAGAAAATTTTGAGATATGACGTTCCAAAAAAACTTGTGCATACAAAGTCAACTCTAGATTATGGACTAACATATTGCACCTAACTAGCTTATCTACAGACTTCGAAAAAAGGGAGTACTAAATTCGAGTGTATTTTTTTGTGCTTGTTACCCGATTTTTCGGAGATTCATGAACCAATGAAAAAAAATATTTTTTCGTGTGAATTTTTTTTTCTACCTTCCATGTAGTCTCATTTAAATTTTATCATCATTGGCAGAGAAGTGTGGTTTTTAAATAACTTCAAAATAACTGAAAAGGGTCTAACGGCCATATGAAAGTCGGGTTTTTAAAATCATTATTATTGTAAAATTTATCATATAAGTATATTATGAATTTTCTTATAAAAACTCAATTAAACTACCGACAATAAAACCAATAAGCGCTTTAAGCGATCATAAAAACGATGAAATAATAAAAGAAACAGAACGGACGGTAGCACAAAGAGAAATAAATCATTCGAGTTGTGCACAAAAAAGCAATCCGGTGGGTCATTATATTGTCCCCGGCACTGACCTCTGAATACAATCATCTTTGCTGGACTGGCTATTTAACTTCAAATTTAAATGTAACTTTTTGTACACCAAAAACATAAAATAAAAAAATAATGACGTCTTAAAAACTATTGGCACTACATTGGCTATGATTTTTTAGAAAGCATTGATAAAGGCACTTTTTTTTTGAAAATTAAGCTTGTGATTTGTCATGGAAATTATCTTTCAGATCTTGAGATCTTTGTTAAAAAAATATCTTAAATAATTTTTCAGTGGATATGTGAAGATTACCTTAGTTTATACAATATTAGTTCAAGTTAATACCAGTTGTTGTAATTAATATCGAGCAAAATAAGGAAAAATCACGTTTGTTCAATGGAAGTGCCCCTTAAATATTAATTTTATTCTGTTTTTAGTATTTCCTGTAATAACGGCAACAGAAATACATCATCTGTGAAAATATCAACTGTCTAGCTGAAACGGTTCATGAGATGTGGTGACAGACAGATGAGCGGACGAACGGACAGTAAAGTTTTAGTAATATTGCCTCGATTTTAACCTCTCAGTACAGAACTCTAAAAATACAATAATTTACTATTCGAAATTGTCATTGTTGGCGAGCTTGTAATTTTTTTATTCCTTAAAGTACCTAATTAATTATGAGATTTTCTTTTGGCTACCGTGCAAGTGCTTTTATTAGGGATATGAAGTAGAAAGGTCTGGTAGTTGATGTACATGAAATCAAGAAACCGTTTGACGCAAACCAGGGTTTTTACTCCCTAATGAAGAAATAAGCAGTTCTACAATCTAGCAGTTTATACAATCAAAATAAACACAAAGGTTTCCGTGGAAGTAGTAAGAATTAAAATAAAACTGTCATTCGGAACGGTAGGCTTTGTCTAATGCTTTCATATTTACAAGGTCGATGGTACCAGCAATAGCGCACACTCGGCCGTTTCACGGCGGCTCGGACGGTTATTTAAATGTATTACTTACGTGGAATTGCATCAGATTTGCGACCGAGATAACCACCGTATGAAATGAACGACATTATGACCTTAAGGGGAAACACTACCACCTGATTTACATACATAAGTATTTAGCAATGAATACTTATTTCATAGCACAGACTTTGCCTAGTTGGTGACTTGAAGACCTTTGTGTGGATGTTGTCCCATATTATTATTAATGTTGTATCTAGTACATGTCACTAGATTAAATGTTTTCTTTCATTGTTATACAGGGTGTAATTAACAAGCATCCTCTTTAGGGTGGCTTCTGATGACCATAATTATCAACTTTTGTTTACCATAATATACATTTAGCCGGGCGTCAATGATCTGTAAGTAATATTTTTTTTCGTATTTTGAGATGTCGTAGAACGCATATTTTTACTTATGTCAGTAGCAATCTAGAATGCTAGATAATACAACATTTAAAATGTTTTGACACCCTATTTTTATTACCATAATTTAAAAAATTAAGTGAAAATAACCTTTTTTAATAATAATAATAATAATTTAATTTACCAGTCACCTTTACAAAATATCAACTTCCCCAACAGAAGCAAAATATCGCTATTATCGCTAATCTCCAAGTTTTTGCAATGATTCGATTTTATCGACAAATTGCTTTACATAGACAAGACAGTATTGTTTTTTTTTGGCAAGCATAGTGTTTTTATTTTTTATTTTGTCTTAATAAACCATTTGTTAGCAAAAATTCCAAAAGTTCTGTGGTGGCATCAGTTTTGCGTGTAACGAAAAGGTGTGATAATACATAAGGGTTAGTTTACAAAGTGAATCCACAGTAGAACAATATATTGCAAAATCAAAAAAATAATAATCAGGTTTTCCGCACAAAAATTGTTCACGTGTTCGGTCAAGTTGTTTGGACGACACAATTTTTATTTTTAATTCTACTAAATTTTGTTCTACGCACTGTTCTCTTTTATGGGTGGTCTAACACCCCTAAATATTATCACATCTTTCTGTTACATGCTGTATAATATTAAAAATAACAAAACCCTTAGGTAAGCTTTGTTTTGGTATACCTATGTCGTAAACAAAATACGCTCTAAGTTTACAAATTTCCTTCAACGCTTTACAAGTAAGATGTGTCTTGTAACTTAAACTTATCTCTCTATATGACCTTGAAAGCTTTCATAATCCTCGATCCTTTACTTCTCCGGTATCAATGTTCAAATAGCAGCTTTAATTCAGCTTTACCCTTTACCTACTGGAGTTTCCTTTGCCGGGATAACAATAACAAATTAATAATCCAATTGGTTCAGGTATCGCCGCTCTAGATCGATAGATTCTTACCTACACAGAATTCACCTTCAAGTTTCAATCTTTACATAGAATGTCCATCTTGCAAACTGTGTTACTGTTGGAATAGAATAAAATGTATGAGCACTAATAGTACTAATCGTACCGTTTTGACATGTGGTCTGTTCATTCCTTTAGTCCTAATGTCTTTTTGTGCTGAAAATATTTTTTTTTGCCTTCTATAATGTGTGAGCGATATAGTTCCATATATGTAGTGTCTTGTTTGCGTTTTAATAGGACATCTTTGCAGAAGTTCTTTGTTGGAGATTTTGTCAGGCCAGAATAACTGAAGAATTTGACACAGGCGATCATGAACACTTGGAGTTTTCTACGTTTCACATTAACACACAAAATAGTATTCAAATTTTCACATTTTCAAGTTTATGTTTTTGGTAATTTTCTGCGATTTCTCTTGAGCGAAGTTTTGCGAAAGTAAGTATGCTTTGACAATTCTCAATAAATTGGTAGACGCTCTTCATTTGCTGCGTCAGTCACAACAGTCAGTCAAAATTGAAATAGTTCATCTTGACTTAACCTAGTTAGAGGAACCTTAGTTGCACTAACCACATATGTAAAATAAATAAATAAATTATAAAATAGGTTCACAATATTCGTCTCCTGCTTTTTCCACATCTTTGTCTTTAAATGTATCTACGAATTCTATAGCTATTGTATTATATCGATGGGTGCGGGACAATTCCAAGCTGGCAGGAATTTGTACTTGAATGGAAGCCACTGAAATTTATGTAAATTAATAACAATGTTCCTTTGCCATTCGTGTGGATTTATTCATTGAATGTCTGTGTTGCTTTTTTCCAATAAAATTTAGGATTTAAATCTATATGGTGTATTTTTACTTTTCGATAAAATGTCGATAAATTTGTCGGAGCTTTAATCATTTTGATTGAAGTTATTGAAAAGTTTGTTATTTCTTCTTTTTTCTCATATTACAGATGGAATAGGACCCTCTAGCCTCAGATTTTTTCGCCCAAAAGACATGACATGTAAGAGCTTGAGCTTGAAGCCTGAGAAATACAACTAGAAACTAAAATTCATCTAGAAATTTGACCCATTGCAAATTGATAACATTTTTTTTTGATCTCCCATTTTATTGCCATAATGGAAAGAATTTATCTTTCCATTATGGCAATAAAATGGGATAAAATAAAGTATCCCTATTTTTATTTTCTTCAGAATTTAAAAATTATGTTAAGAGTTATTTTTGAAAATCTAAGAAAAGTTCCGACTAATGTTATTCCCGTCAAAAGTTTGTAAAAAAATACTATATGTCATTATCTGTAATTTTGTTGTTTGTTTTGGTACGGTCTATGGTTCTCAATTCCTGTTGTAAATTATATTCTATTCTATTATCACACACGGCTATCACATATTTTTGAATAGATTTACATCGTGTTAACCAACGTCGGAATTTATATCCTCATTCTTCGGGCAATACCTACAATGTGTCAATAACACCGTGCCGTTCAAATTTCAACAAGATTAGCCGCACAAAGTACATACGTACGTCTTGTACGTACATACGTTTATTGACGCTAGGGGGCGCCACAAGATTGCCTCGACTAATTATTGCTGGCCAATTGTCATTGTCACGAATGCAATCGGTGCTACGATTTGGAGACGCTGAGATAATTGTTTACACGGATAACAATCAACGGTTGAAGGAACAATAGCGTTTGCGTGCAGAGCAAAGGCTATACATATTCAGTTGATCGAAATTTAAGGCCATAATCTGTGAATGCTAGTAAACGTTGGCCATATTGAAAAGTTAGACTCAATCAATGAAATCAATCAAGTTTGTTTTTTACCCGACTGCGAACGAAGGTTGGTTATGTTTTTCCAGTGTATGTATGTATGTATACTTTTTGGCACTCCCTAGAACCTAAAAGGCTTGTCGTATTTTTATATGAGTAGTGTCAATAGATTCGTTTTAGTTGTGAGTGTGACACTGGATACATCAAAATTATAAAAAAAAACTTAAGGCTGATACACAGGTGTAATGATTTAGCAGATGAGTTTTTTCGAACTCGCTTCTAACCACATTTACCAATTAATTTAACATTTGACGGAATGTGTAGGAAACTCTTAACTTTGGCAAAAAGCTTTCGTCTACATTTAAATCTAGAGGACGACTGGACATTCGGCGGATAATTACAAAAGCATTGTGCCATAATGGCCGTTTTGACATAGAGTTTGATCTATGCTGGATCGTCTATTTTGGCACAATGCATTTGCAATTCTAAACACAATTCAAATAAAAGACTTGAGTCGCATGGTAGAGGTTGCATTTCTCAATCAATTTTCGTGAATGTGGTTTAGGATATTTTTTTTATATATCAGAAACGTGTTTTTTATAAACGCTTAAAATATCATAATTCAGCAAATGCAGACCCGCGAGGTTCATATCTCACAAAGACATTAGCTTATTTAAGACATTACTTACAAAATTTTAACTGGTACATACTTGTAGAAAATGTAAAAAGGATATCGTGTCCTACAGCTAGTGATTCTCTATGTCGGCTATTTCAATAGGGTCAGACAATCGGATCTAGGTCGCTCGGACGTGATTGATCTGGGCAGACGTACGTACCGCTCAAGTAGTCTAAGTGTAGGCTGCCAGTGGAAGGAAGGAAAGAAAAATGGACTTACTTTACGGAACATTATATTTTGTTACAAAGATTATGCTTCACATAATGACTTTCATAAAATTATAAATTAATTAATATACGCTTCTTATAAATTTTTGTTTAAATTAAAATAATAAAAGAAAAAATACTGGCGGGTAAATTGAAGTTGGTAATCACTTTTGAAATTCCCTTCTGCCCGATTGATGGGGCATATCGTGGGCCAGATGGGAATATTCCACTTATTTTATAGAGAACTTGTGTATGCTTCTAAAAACTATTTGCCGTATGTCCGTCCATCAATTGTATATCGGTCAGAGGCTAAATGCAATTCACTCAATACAATGTGACAAAGAGCAGGAGAGAGACCACTAGAGAGCCGTTAGATCATGTGCGGTTTCAGATGTCGTGTGATTCGACACTAATTTGACTAATCGACTGCAACAGTGCCCAACTTGCTATCTAATTTTATAGCTCGACACGGAGTTTGGTTCAGATAGTTTTGTTACTCGAAACTTGCTCGTTATAGAAAGTTGAAACCATTCAAATGTAGATTATAAATAGATGTGAGCTTTATTAAAGATCCTTAAAACTAAATTACAATAAGATACATCTTATACATATTGTCATAAGTAATTGGATGGAAGACAAAAATAAAGTATTAAAGTAATTGTCTTAATGTATCTTTTGATTTTTATAGGAAATGGATTTTTTAATTTATTTACTATTCTTTAGCACAACGGGCTTTAATGTAATTTTGTGTACACAAAACTGGAAGTAACCAGTAATAGTATATTGCATAGGTAAGGTACCATCTTTACTGTAATTTGAGTAACGAAGGGAACGTAAAATACAGAGTGACATATCCTTAGTTATTATGATAGTTAATTATAGGATTTGCGAAATATCATTTTTGTATGTATGAAAATATATTTGCTACAGTTTTTCTAAGATAAATAAGATGTTTAAAATTTGGTTACGCCAAATAGCTTACCTTCATATTTTAATTGCTTGGTGCTTCCTTTTTTTCTCTTTTTTTACTTGCTACCATGATTCGCGGATGACCCGCGCTTTAGTGACAATTTAACTGTTATCCTGAACAGACATATTTGTGTACCTACTCATATACGAAAATCCGACGCGTTACGGACTTTTTACCTCGCGTGTTGATAACTGATGTGTCAAACAAGTTTTCATCCCGTGTGCAATAATAAATATACAAAAAAACAATAAATACGTGATCACGTCATTATACATCAATTTTGGTGTATGTACCACGGACTCTCAGGATATAAAACAAGGAGCGGACCTACTACAATCCAGGAGCTGCCCATGTGAGTATTGCATCCTTTTGTTCCTCTTCCGTCTAATTTGCATGCACCAGAATATAACCATATTCAAAAAAATACAGTCCACTCGAAATAATTAAATTACTTACTTTTGGCGTGATCAACATTTATAATTTTCATAATTGGTCACACAAACATTTTATCAAAATTCGTCGAGTACGCTTTTCTAAATATTTTCTTTGATTATATTTAGTTTATTTTTTGACTATATAACATTCTGTTTCTTAACTTAAGTTCTGTATAACGAATTGAAGTCGGTATTAACATTTTTTTAAAGTAATTTTTTATGTCAAGTCCAAACCGGGCGAATCCTGATATATAGCTTCATTCGCTCTAAATTCGAGACAATTGACTCGTTTAAATCCCGTTAATATTCAGTAAAAGTATCGCCAATTAGAAATATTTAAACACGTCCAACATTGTTTCACAAAACTCGATATAATTTATTCAGAGTGGGCGCTTTCGAAATGTCAAATAAATTGTAGGCTCCAGGAACATTACCGTCTTCCACGCGATTGGACGGCAAATTAGCTTCGCCAGGGGAGGTGAGAATGAACGAATTTTTATTCTTATAATTTAACATTTTAAGTATGCAGTTGCTTTATTTTGAAGAATCTTTAAGTCATCAGATAGCTTTGCCTACGACCACGGAAGCCCACGGAAGACACTGTGGCCCTAGATGGAGTATGCCTAGTCAGTATATTCCATATACTGACTCTCAAGAAAGGCTGCCGAAACACACCTTTAGATGCTTGGCGACACATTTATCTACTTGAGGGTGGTAGCTAGCCAGGCAGGCGTGCGAGGGTAATCGACCTCACTAATCATTCTACCATCATCACTACAAACCTAAAAAAACTACTTACTACTATTTTTGTATGAATCTAAGAAATAAAATTTAAACTACTATTAAAAAAAAATGCCGTCAGGAAGCTACGTTATCACTGAGCAGGATAGGCTATATTTATTACTAGAAAAAATATAAATCCTTACTAAAAGCAACCCAAGGTGAAAACAACTGCCATAAAATGTCTTGATCGAATGCGTTGCGGAATGTATTGATGACAGAACACAAAATTGTTCTACAAGAACATATCGACATTTACAAAAAAAAATGTGCCCGTGTGAATCCGGAACAGATAACCGGATAAACTTATAATAATCCATGCATAATCGATTTTTAGACTAAACTACGAGCCCGATGTTGATAATATTCATGTTATGACACCAACTGAAAAATATACTCGCCTAAACAAAAAAATATTCTTAAAAGTTTAGCATCAGAGGTGTCTGAGAAATTGGGGAACATATTATGCTAAGAAAAAAAAGTAATTAAAATAAAAGAAAAAAATTAGATTCTAACAAATTTAATTCTTAAACCTCCTTCATTTTGAAGTCAATTAAAAAACTACATAAGCAAAATTCAAATCAGACAAAAGCTTGCCTATAATGAAACTAAAAACATGTTCAATATCAGCGCGTCTTAATTGCAAGAGAATCGTCTGAAATTCCAGAACTAAGAAAACCTTTTTATCCTTAACAGATTCTATCGAAGTTCGAGATAATTAGATAAACAAAAAGTTTGATCAAAGTGGGTCCATGTTTCTTTGGATTTAGTTTTAATTGATTCTTAAGGCTAAAACCTTCAACAAAGTTCGACCCCAGTTCCTCGATGAGTCACTTAATGGGTGTTTTTTTCATACATTAAACATAGTTTTCTTACTATTTTAACGAACAAAAAAACTATTTTAAGCCAGACTTATATGCCGACTACAATTATTACAAACGTCTCGCTGCAACTCTCGCGTTGTCAAATAAAATCTATAAATAAAATTAAAAATTAAAAAAGCGCTCGGCATTTTGTGGCGACGACCATCTTGGGCCGATTATCATCAAATGTAAAAACTTTCCCTACTAACTTGTCGTCTACTATTGCCGTATGCCATGCCTAGCAAGATATGGTTGTTTTAGCATTATATAAATAAGGTTATACGGTTAGCAGACCTAAGCCGAAAGGGGTTCACTATGCTATGTATTACAAACTACTTTCATTATGGATGGAAATTCAGAAAAAGACAAAGCTGTTCCATACAAAAAGTTTATCGGTCGGCGACAAAATGTATTAAATAGCTAATTTTATTTTCTCGAATTTAGAATGATCCTATAGTGAAAGTTGTTTCTTAGGATGAGAATAGTGACCCCTTAGTAGCTTAGTACGATTTATATTTTTTCACAAAGTGATAGATTTTGTGAAAGTGAGTTTGATTCTCTTACCGACCGACACTCTATTACACGTTAACCAAAAATGTTCTGACTGATGTGACCAAAACATCCAAGTTTGCTTACCTAATAACATCCACAATTCACACTTAATTATATTATATGCGTAGCAAAGCAAAATAGAATTAAACCGCTTTAGCCGAACCGCGATGAATTATTAAAGCAAGTCATACAAAACAAAAAAATCTCTCACCGCCGCTGGCTGCCACCGCCGCTGCCGCCCTGAGAAACTTTTAAATCCAACCACTTACAACTTGTGGAAAAATCTCAAATCTGTAAATAAGTCGACTAAGACCTCAGTTATGAATTCTGGCTGGCCAAGGCAAAGATGATTATTTCTCGAGCGAGGCCAGAGAAAGTACTATTATTTATTTTAAGCGTGAAAAGAGCAATGCTTGTTTTATGAGATTTATAGAATTATAAATTACTATTCAAATTTAATGTGTGTTGCCTGTGACATGATATATAGCATACTTGCTAGATAAGCTCAAAGTTGCTCACCGTGCAATGAGAAGAACTATGTTGGGAGTATCTTTGCGCGGTAGAATCCGTAATGAGGATATTTACCGAAGAACTGGAGTTGCCGACATAGCTCGTAGGATTTGCAAGGTGAAGTGGCAATGCGCTGGCCACATCGCTTGAAGAACTGATAACCGATGGGGAAGAAAGGTTCTTGAGTGGCGACCACGAACTGGAAGACGCAGCGTAGGTAGGCCTTCCACTAGGTGGACCGACGATATAGTGAAAGTGACAAGTGACCAGTGGATGCAATTGGCAGCTTGTCGTTCAGAATGGCGTTCTAAAGGGAGGCCTATGTTCAGAAGTGGACGTCGTCTCGCTGTTGATGATGATGATTCAAATTTAAATACTTTTAATAATATAGATAGGTTAACAATCGCCAGTTTTCATTCAGTTTTCTAATCGCCAATTTTTATTCAGTCACAATGCACATAAATGAAGAACTCAGAGACGCATATCTGAATATGAATCAAACCTTCATCTGCTGTTTGGAAAGTGTTCACCGACTAGTCTAGCAGACTACCACAAGGTATACCACTAAACTAAACAGAAACTAAAGACTCGTCAATTTTAACACACTGGGCTGCTCATTAGGAGGGGCCTATGTCCAGCAGTGGACAAATACGGGCTGATGATGATGATGATTATGATGGGCTGCGTTTGTAAAGCTATGATTGGTGACAGGCGAATGCAACGAATGAAAAATACAGACAAGCCGCCGATGGAGCATAAAAATCATAAAAAAATAACTAGAATTTCAATAAAATAATTTCAATAATTATTTTTTTATTTATTTTCTGTTTCATTATACAGGTAATATTTTGAGAATATAACAGCCATTATAACAATGTGTTTACAAACTTTCTTAGTCTTATTTTAACTAATTCACAACCATGCAAAACTCTAGGATACTAAACTGCGTTCTCAATGTCTAGATGAACTTGGGCATTATTTATTTATTGGCTTAACTATAGCCAGTATGGGGTATCAGCTTGTTTATCTTCCACGTAGGCAATAGACATTTATAATCTGTGTCTTATCAGGATCGTGAGTTCAATATCCATAGAGAGATAGATTCCATAGAATAGATTTGAGTATGTAGTCTGATGCCAACAATGGATTTTGATATGGTGACTATCGATCTAGCGTCCAGTTATAGAAAAAAATATCATGACAGTAGTTTCAATTCAACGGATTTTTAAAAGAGCGTTTTTGAAGAGTTCTTTTTTCGAATATTCGTGCGTCGCGACAATCAAAATTTAAGTATCAGACCCGAACCGTGTCCAGGTGTGGTCCAGTTGCAATAAAATGCGTGGGCTCAAAACTTATTTAGATAGCCATCGCAACGCCACTGGTTTCCAATAAGTATTGTGTTAATATTATAATACGAACACATGTATTATAGATATTTTATTCAGAAATAAAATAAAATAATGGCGTTTTTTAAACAGTGTCAAAAAACTGTCTTTCTCCGTAGTTGAACGGTAGTAGAAATAACTGATTTTATGGTCGAACGTTAATTTACCATAGAATCAAGAATAATACATTCCTTATTCTATGGTATATTAAAGTTCGATCTAACAAAGACAGTCTTCACAGTAAAGGTTAATGTCACTGTAAGCCTGTAAATCATAATAAGAGAATCACAGTGATCAATCTCTGTCGATTGTTTTACATTTTAGCCACACGTGACAGTGGCGAAAATGTGGCACCACCACAGAAGCCACCTAATATAAAAGTTGAAGTTGAATCACATGTGATTGCAAATTTATATCTATTATTGGAAATTTGGTGTAAGAGAGTTAACTAAAACCTATTAAAAGTCTTATGTAGATAACACACTAAAACAACCATGACTATCAAAATTCCTGCAGCCGTAAGAAAAATCTCCTCACTTTAGTAAGTAAATATAGAGTTACAACATCAATAACTTTAGTATAAACTTTGTTTGCTTATTCCCGCGATACTTAAACTTAGCAAACGGCAAACAGGTAAACATGTCCGCATGCCAACAGATGTCGAAAGTTATGCCGATAAGTTGTAGATCGTTGGATTTGTTGGCACACCAGTAGAGGAAAGTTAGTGAGCCAAATAAGAGAGTTGAGCTCGTTTGTGGGCTTTGCCTCTCCTGAAACTCAATAGTTCATTGACATTATCCTTACTTGTGTTCATGCATTAATTGGTTTAACTTTGATGCAGGTTTCTTCCAAAGATTCGTTGCAAAATATACTTTTATTTATTAATAGATAGATATATAAATAGGTTGAAGAACACTTCATTGTAGGCACACAAAAATATATGATTATACACGCGCCACAAGTGGCGACCTTATCACTAAAAGCGATCTCTTCCAGGCAACCTTTGGATGGAGACTATTAACAAAAAAATAATGTATAGGACAGGGTGTACTTATAATAAATAAATAAAACTTCTCTTTATTACAAATATACAATTATAATCACATACATTCTATTGCTAGTAATGCTGGGAACTTGATTAGCAAAATCAGTATGTGCGTGTACAGCAAAAATTAGCCATACTATTCGAGATACGAAAGCAAAGTCGCCGATCGACAATGGCTAAGATGAAGTAAGCAATCATAGCAAACAACGTTGGAAACCTGTACTTCCCAAAAAAAATCTGTGTCGTTTTTCTCTACAACCAAAAACTACTACATTTGTAAACACTGATCCGAACAATGGACATAGTCAAATGTTCAACAATTTTCGCACTTGATAAAACTAATAAATATAGTAGTGACAGTGGACGTTCAAAATTCTTAAATTATCATTTTAATCCGATTCGGATTTTCAGTTTCAGATGGCAAAATCTAGTTGACAAACTGCAGAGCAAGCCTAAGAGGCAGGTTCTCCAGCCATCTCCACAAACCTATCCTGCATACTACGCCTTCAAACTGGCCCAACTCCAATTGTCTCCAAAACTGAAACTTTTGTCTTTCCGAGTCTCCAAGAACTACTTGTATCTGAGCTTTGCAAGATGTCAAGACGACTTACTGGAATACAAGGGTCTTTTTACCCAAGATCAAGTGAATGCCGAATAAGATCGAATTCAATAGAACTAAAAGTTAACTTCTAGAACTTAATTTCATTTAAACCAATGCGATTAACTAACGCGCACTTTAATCTGTATTAAATATTTTACTTATTTTAAAAACTACATATTCTAACAACTTTTGCACGACTTCAACGGATTTTATATTATTTATCTGAAAGCAGCCGCTTCATCTGGCACATTTTGTGAAGTATTCCGAGTTATGCTTAAAGCCATCCTGACCATCTGAAGTTTATCAATCAAAAACTTTATCGTAACTACCGTATTTTGGATCAGTGCCATTTTAGAGTCGACCTTCTGTGACTTGGCAACAATGTCCTAATAGCACGTTAAAAATTTAGCAGACACGTTTTTTTTAAATCGCTTCTTAAAACTTGTTTTGCTGAGTGTATTGTGAAGTACTATTAAATTGATGAGAAAACTCCGAATATAACTTTCAATTCTTATTGAAGTTTGCGAGTTAAAATAATTCCTGGCTTCAATAATATAAGAAAAAGAGCAAAATTTGACTAACGAATAATGATAATTAAGAGCAGCACGACAAGAATGATTTTTTTCTTCCACATTCTTAAGACATATTTAACATTTAGAAAATTTAACAAAAAGGAAATTCACTATTATGGAAATTTTGTGCCTTCTTGAGAATTCCGTCTTAAACCGTGTTAGTGATAATTTTTTGCCCAGTGAATTAAACGAGTTATTTCTTCGTTAGAAACATACTCATAGGAAGAGAAAGATGCATCCCTTCTGTTTCTGAGTTAAAATTACAGTAGTAATTCAACGGTAAAGTTTGATTGCTATCAATCAATAGTAAAAACTTATTCTCCTATAAAAACTCTATCAGATATGACAAATTTTTGACAACGTATGACACCATCAGTAATCGTAATAATTAACTGATGTAGGAGTTGTCGTAAAAAAACAAATATTTTTTGTAAATAAAATATAAACAGTAAAATGTGAAACCAAATGACACGCAAAAACACAACGCAGAATTCCCGAAAGATATGTTTAATAATATCGATAATGAGGATAACAAGGCATGGGCACATGTAAAGGCTGTTGCCAAAAATGCTGTATCAATTTGAGAAATTACTGCTGTAAGTGTGCATGCTGCCGACGTTGCTATTTATGCTATTGCTGCAAAAGATGCTGGAAGAAGCTCTGCTGCTGCTTCTACCGCTGTACGAGAGAAAAACCACGAAGAGAACAATCAACAGAATACATCAATATAAGAAAGAGACGACCGTACCATGGCGGTGTCTCTAGCAAAAGCTAGACGCAACAGTAGAAGAAAGAGTTGTTGGAAGAAATTCACCGACTGGGTCAAAAGAAAATGCTGTTGCTGTAACTGCTGCAAGAAGAAAAAGCATAGCTCGAGATATGCGCGATATGCTAAATATTGCACAGGTTGCGCGGGTAAATGTCGAAATAAATAAAGAATCTGTTATTTTTATGAATGTGGTTGAATAACTCAAAAAAGCGGAATAGATGGGAAATGCCAATGAAATCATTTTTCGTTAGTCTATTCAAAAGCAAGTCTCGCAGGGTTAATTGAGTTCCTTATTGACTGCGACAGCGTTATAGATGATAAAACCAACTGACGTCTTCTAAAAAAAGGAAAATAGCTCATCAAGAATATCAACTTTAAAGATATTCATAAATATTTGTCTATAGTGAAGTGCTCATTCGAGTAAGAAATTTCTACATTACAGTAAAAAAAAATCGTAATTTTAATTTATTTGAGACAATTCTTATCAAAATAGTCTAGTATGTTTTGTCTGAAAATTTGTGATTAAATATTATTCAAGCATATTATGTCTACTATTTATTTTATCTGACGAGGTTGACAACTTGAAAGATTATGGTGACATATCGATTTGATAGAATCCAAAAGTACTATCAAAGGTACCTAATGAAGCACTAAACAAAACTTACTGTAGTTGGTCCACCAGTTAACTCAAATTGTCCAAGTATATTCCAATTATTGCATTTCATACAAGGGAACTAGAAGGAATTACAATTAGTTGATAGACAGGTTTCCAGACACTGTCAATGAATACATCTTGCTCAATCCTGTTCTTCCACTATAACCACCTGAACTGATCAACTATTTTTCTTTCTCAACAACACTACTTTTAAGTTTGTTCCATATAAATACTTACTTGAAGACATGCAGTAGAAGCCGACAAAGACATTTCACGACGTGTGTTAAACTACAAAGTAGAGAGCTTGAAATTTTCATCAGGAGCGTAGAAAATCTACGTTTTAAAGTTATTACATTTGCATAATTATCGTGATTAATCTTTGAAAGTATCAAGTCGAGTTTCGTGGCGAGAGTCTTCGTAACTTTCGCGGTTTTCTTGCATAATAATTGGATGTACCAAATGGGTATATGTATAGAGCTCCTTGTGTTTTTACGTGGGTTTGTAAGGTTCTGGAAAAACTTAGAAGTTTCATATTATAATCTTCCTCACGTTTCCTTAAAATCCGATGCTTTGAGCTTTTGACTTATTATATTGTCTTACTTATAAACGCAAAATTTATAGCGACAAAAACAAAGGCTAAGTGCGAGTCGGACTCACACGCTAAAGCTTCCGTGCCGAATTCTACTGGCCTAACGTTAGACTGTAGTTATATTATATATATCCTACTTATCCTACTTATCCTACTACTCAAATAATGTGAAAAACGCAAAAGTTATTATTACTTATTAAATGAAAAATATTTTTACACTTACTTACTTACTCTAAGATTTTTAGATAGAATAAACATACCTGTGGAAGTGTGCGGATTCTACACAGTTTGATTCCGTTTAATATCATAAAGAATGCTTTTAAAATAATACTTCAGGGATTCATTACTTCAAAACTTCGGAGGTTTTGGTTCAAGAGTGCTCTTTTGGGATCTACATAAACAAATAACCCGCTTTGGGTTCATATAAGCTTTAAGGATTGATAAAGCCGAAGTGTAAAATTATTATTTTATCTACATAATGTTAAGTTAGAAAATTTGAAAACATGGTCGTTATTTATTATTTGCATAGCTTTGGGGGATAATCTTTAATCGATGAAAGACTCGACTGGACCAATGAAAATTCTACTTTTTACTTCACATAACCATATAAATTTTAACGAAATCGGTTTATAAGTTTGCGGTTGAAATAGACAAAATTAATAAATTTTGTACTTATAGGTTCCTGTCAACTTAAAAACTGTTGTAATTTTTTTTAAACTTATAGGATTTTGCTAGATTTGACTTTCCAAATTTCAATTATATTGCACGATAAACATTGCGAGCTTCAGCGTCGCTCTAACTGCACAATAACAATAAAAAACAGAATAATTAGCTTAAGCTTCCTGGTTGCTGGATGAAATCGCTATTAGCGATAAGGCCGCCTTTTTTTGGTCCTAATCATAAGTTTAATTAAGTTTATTTTATTATTTTAGTGTGTATACAATAAAGAATTTTCTATCTATCTATCTAACCCGGTATTTTATTTACTTTCTATAATATTTCAAATCTATCCATGTAATTGTTATCTATGCAGTAAAGCGAAGTACTAGATAGATCACGACGGCAGTAAGTCGCGTGATTCCTCCGCATCCATCACCACAGATAAGAAAGCCTACAACAAGAGCTGGGCGGTAGTTGCTAGCCTTCCGGAAACGCAGGCCCGCTGCAAAGGCTCTAGGTTTTAAATAACTCTATCTAGACACGCTAGAATGTTGTTGTAAACAACAACAACATTCTAGCGTGTCTAGATTTCATGAGCGTAATTTTTAAGCGACTGTAAGGTAGGATATAATATTTAACTGACCTGCAAAAAGGTTCTTTTTGTATATGTTTATTGTTAACCGATTAATTTAAGGAGTCAGGAGTTACTTTGCGAAAATCCATTTATAATAAGATGGTGTATAAAGAATATCTAGTGTTTTCCCGCTTGATGTCAGCGTGAGAAATCGAAAAACTATTTTTGTTTTTATGGTGTGGTTCCTTTTCACCACCTACACACCTCACTTATATACACGCTTATATACCATCTTATTAACCGAGTAAATTATTATTTTTTGTACTTGATAAATCTTCATTCATATATGAAAGGAAGTTGAGTTAGTTACACTTCATCTTCATCTTACATAAGTACAGCCGATCTTGAGTAATTAGTTTTTTCATTTTACCTTGCCAGCATTTTTCTGGGGATTGGTGTGGTCTTAATTTTCAATTCGGGGACGAATGACACTAGTATTCCCATCTATACCCATACGGAGCTAACCTCGCCTGTATCTATATTCGCCTATATGTATCTTCGAACCTCTATAGGCATAGACATATGAGAAATGACCGTGTTTTACCAACTAACAGAGATACTCCGTTCTTTGATGTATCTTATCTGATTTCTCAGCAACGGCTGCACTGATTTGAAAAATCATTTTGTTTGATCGAATTGAATCGCTCCAAAAAGTGTAGTCTTATTTTAATTTTATCAAAGTCACTCAGTAGTTTGGTTTTTAAATTTTATATAAGAAATTGTATCGGCACGTGCCGAATGGACGTTGGTACTCGTAATCTCATTTATTTGTAAAGAATTGTTTAGCTATAAATGATGTGCTTGTAACAAATAAACGATCCATTAATTTGTAAGAAAATTTAATGGTAGGTAAAAAAACATTGAATCAATTGGGTATCAACAATAATTGAAATCTTGAGAATAAGACGTTAGCAAAGCGTTTTCCGATAACTGAAAACAGGTAAACGTTGTTCTACGTAAAAAATGTTACGTACGTTATGTGAATTAATGAATACTTAAACATTTTTGTATGTAGTTTAATACGTAGAAAAATGTTGTGTAAAAAGCAAGTCAAAATGTATGTTTAATATTAAGAAATGCAATTTTTTATGTGAGACAAAACGCGAAAGAATACTATCGGCCCGGCCCGCTCTTCCGAAACGCATTTTAATGAGTTAGTGATTAGAGTTATTAAAATACATCATCATCACGAATACTTCATCCCCTCGCAGCAGAAGAGTAGCGCTTTTGTGCTCCTTTGGCCGGCCACCCAGTTAATTTTATTTATAAATAGGCACTTAAGTGACTGTATTTTAGATTATTACCGTGATGTTATGGTGTGTGATGGGCAACTTCAGTCCAAGATACAGATATTCTTAGAGTGAATGTCGGCTTTCTCTCTTCATTGGAATGGCAAACCAGGTGCTCATTTCAGGGGGGCGTACATAGTTTGGGGGCCCCGTAGTGTCATGGGGATTGAAAAATACCCATGCCACTAGTGTTATTGGGTAGTTTTACGGGTCCGTAACGAATGTTTCTTAGGTGGGGGTGGGCCCCGTTGTCAGAGCGGTTATCTACACTAATATTATAAACAGGAAAGATTTGTTTTTTTGTATGTAACGAATAAACAAAAAAACTACTGGACTGATTTTTTAAATTCTTTTGCCGTTAGAAATCTACTTTATCATTGAGTAACATTGGTCATATCTACTACAAAGTAAATATAATAAATATAATATTTAGAGAAATAGTCTATATGACACCATGAATACTCCCACTTTAGTTGGATAAAAGGCAGGGCGTAAGAAATCCCAGCTCCAATACCTATTTAATGAAAATTTTACAGTACAATTGTTAGATCTTAACAAGTAAGTAGTCGGAGTGTTTTACTCCATCTAATGAACTTGGCAGTAAAACCTAATCTCATTTGGTAATAAAATAGAAATCTCATTTCGCACAAGAGCCGTGGAAGTAACACATTGTATGGAAGTACAAAGACAAGCTTGTTCCTTTAGATTTCAGGATGACTTTGTTCTGATTTTACGGCGAGACTATAAAACTGCGAGGCAAATTGACTGAGCAGACCTGTAGGAGCTTTTAAGGGGGTGAAAGTTTTGTATGAAGACGGTATAGCGAGAAGTCAATTTCTTTGATTGACTTCAAGTAGGAGGAGGTTATCAATTCGTCGGAATCTTTTTTCATGAATGTTCCCAGATTAATTTCTAATAGATGGGTGGACCATTCAAGAAAATTTGTGAAAATACAGCCACATTTTTGGTCTAGGTAGGTCGGCAATCGCCCCTACCTGCTTTCCCTGGCGACGCCTGGTTTTTATTTTCCTATTGTTCTTACTACCATGAAGCTTTTAATTTTTTTTGTCTAGTGCGTGTCGAGAACAGCTCATATTGTAAGTTTCCATAGCATTTTCACCGAGCATATTTTCATACCTGGAAATCGAAGAGTTGGTAGCCGAACCCAACATCATGGGTAAATTCAGAGCCCAGAGACTCCGCTGGATGGGCCACCTAGAGAGAATGGGCGAGGATCGAAATATCAGGAAGGCCGGATATCGCTCAATAGATGCCGTAAAATCCAATCTAAGCAATCTCCGTATTGCCGAGTGGCGGGAAACTGCCCAGGATTGGATCCAATGGCATTCTCTTGTTTCGGAGGCCAAGACCCACTTCGGGTCGCTGCGCCAGGGCGGCAACGGAGTAAGTAAATTATTTTCATAAAATCGTGTCAAGTTTGACGCATATTGGTCGATAACTGTAAAAGTTAGGATGACACAGACAGGCGAACGAACAGACAGAGCTAAAGTTATAACCGTTCTTTGCATGCATCACTTACAACGTGCGCTTCTATCGACTTAAAAAAAGAGTTACTCATTTCTACTGTCTTTTTTTATATTTTTTATCTTATTTCTCGGAAATGACTGGACCTGGATTTATGATTTTGCATATTAAATTTTATATTTAATCATTTTTGATTCTTAAAGCTGTCGTCATGGATCACTGCATTTATAAAAGAATATGTTTCTTAAAAATACTATAGTTTTTGTCATAAAAACTATTTAAGTCATGTGACTCTAGTATAAGTAAAACTTCATTATAAACAATGTAAGTCCAATAGTGTAATTTTGGTTTCTTGACCTTTTGTTCTACGAAGTAGGTAATTAATTACAAAGCTGTAGGCAACAAAGTGCTAATAAAACTTTTTCATTGGCTGTTCTTGCTGTTAGCAAAATACGCTGTTTTTGTACGTGTGGTACTAAAATAGAGTAGGTATAATGCAGGGTTATCGATCAAGAGTGTAACTGTGAGTGAGTACTAAGTCAAATAGTATTCCTTATACTCATCATTGCAAATAATTTTCATTACTGAACCAACCCTGAATTCGAGTTAAAAAAACAGTTGTTCCATACAAAAAGTTATTCGGTCGTCGAAAAGATGTATGAAATAGCTGACATTTTGACGTGACAACGTCTTATCATTCGATGGAGACGGCTGAACGCACGAAAAAACATGACACGCGCGGTGTTACCTCGCTCTGAGGCGTTCCATTTAAGGCAAAGAGGCACGGCACAATCGGCCTCCGCGTTCGGCAGCGTTCGACATCTGTCTCTCTCCTACTTGAGTGAGCGATGCGTCCGCGTGCATCGGAGTCGGTCCCATTGTAAAAGTTGCTTATTTGGATGAGTATAGTGACCCCCTTTCGGCTTAGTATACTCCTAGCCTAGTAGAAATGGCAGATATGAATATTGAATGGGCTATACATTCAATATTAATATCTACCATTTCTACATTTAATATTAATATAGTTTAATTTATTTTCTGGTTTTATTGACATTTGGAAGGTTTTCATTATAATCTTCTTCTCTTGAATATAAAAATCAATTGAAGTTCGTTTGTCTAAAACTCGAGAACGGCGGGATCGATTTAGCTGATTTTCGTTTTGAAATGTTTGTAAAATTTCAGGGAAGGTTTAAACGGTGAGAAATATACGTATGTAATTGTTGGGCGGCACGATGTTCTCCGGGTCAGCTAGCTTAGTAGTACGTACCTGGATCTTTCGGGTAACACGCCCAGACCTGGCCTATCTCTTATCCATTGTTTTGAATGACACAATGTGTTACTGTTAGTATCACACACCACTGTCACTATCATCACAGATGACGTCACCGGTAACTTGAGAGTTTTCTTGAATTTCGAGACTGGCCCTAATGGTCAAGGCATCGGGGGGTGTCACCCAAAACATGCAGGTTCGAGTCTAGCCTACTGGGAAATTTTTCGTTCGCTGTCTTATAAGTATTATAAGACTTAGTGTCTGTATGCTGGCTCTTATATTGATCAGAAAATTAGCATTGCCATTCAAGGTGGCAATGTAGCCATCATTCTATGAACTATCCCTTCTGCTGGGGGTTTATTATTGGATTAGTTTTTAAAGCTGTGAATGTTTTTTCCCTTTACTTTTGTGTTTTAGTAAATATTTTAATACTTAGTGTGGTTTAACACTTTTAAAGAGTCCATACCGTCTGTGAGTAATTCTCCAAAACTTAGTTGTCGGAAAGCCATTGGCTCCAGCCGGCGGCGGGAGATTGCTCCCAGCTGTAGACGTGCGATACGAGTTACGATGGCCGCCACAAACGCGTCGTTAAATAATTCTCAACTTTTATGAATCAGTTTTAGTTCAGTTTTAAACTGCAATCCGTCGGTTTTTTATTAGCAAAGATGGCCGATCGGATAGTGAGGTCGATTGCCGAGCGAGAAGTACGAATCCACGAAATATGCAAAAAGAGCCTGAGCTTCCGGCGAAAGAGTCGATACATCGTTTTACAACCCTCAAGTTGAAATATCTGTGGACAAGCACCTAACGGTGGGTTACGACAGCCTTCTTTTAGAGCCAGTGTATTTTAGATTAGACATCTGAGGCTGCAGTTGCTGGCATTCGTGGTCATGCAAGCTGCGACAGCAATAAAAAATAGATCGAATCGTCTAATTGAAGTGAAAAGAGGTACATCAACTACAAAAGATATACTCTTTGCTTGTTGTAACTTTTGTACACTTTATAAAAAAAGTGTAGTATTAATAATGTGGGTACTACGCCTGCTAAAGACAACAACTCAGGTAAAAGAACCGGATACGACTTGAACTAAAAGACATAAAAGAATGTCCTCCTCTCGAAATGAACTTTAAGTTAAACAATAATTCATTGCACACATTCTTCTGTTTTTTTTAAAATTATTTTGTTAAGCTTAGTTTAGATTGTAATATAATTAATGGATACCTATTAAAACGTCACTATTAACGGAAAAAAATATGCAGTTCAATAAAACTCAAGTTGTTTCATTATTCCACCAGAAATTTTATCATTTTATTGGCTGACATACGAGGATTATGTAACGGATAAACAAACAGAATAAGGGTAGAGTGGTAACAAGGGGTGGGGGGTTGGATAAATAGAACGCACCGTCTGTTTCCGACTGGCAACACTGACGGGTGAAATGTTACAATTACTGCACACGGGGAGAAATGGCATGCCACCCTCTGCAACCACGAGGGTGAAGAAAGGAGGAGAATATGCGTATATTCATTTCATATTGTGGATGAAGATAAAGATAAGAAAATTATTTATTGGCCTGTAAAAAACGTTCGTTAAAGGCACGACGTTTGTTCCCAAGCCGATTTAAAGAAATCAGTCAAGTGCGTGTTGGACTCTCATACTAACGATTCCGTAGCATTACGAATATCAACATTAGCTCTAGTGTTGATCTGTTATCGATAATAATATCGAGCAATAAAATGGCATAAATACGTTTGTTAGTAGTTGTTAGCCTCCCACGTCTGGAATTTTTATTTTGCTGTTTTTTTTTTATTACAGCGCCAACAGAAAAACGTCATCAGTGTAAATTTCAATAGTCTAGCTATTACGATTCATGAATCCAGTCTGGTGGCAGATGACGGCCAGACGGTTGGACGAACGGACGGACGGACGGGCAGCGAAGTCTTAGTAATAAGGTCCTGTTTTTACCCTTTGGGTACAGAAAACTAAAAAGAGTAGAAAAAAGCAAGAAACTGTACAAGAATCACGTTAGTTACACATAAACCGCCATCAATAAACAGTAAAGCTTTACCGAAATTGTTTAGCAAGTATGTTCAGGAGCGCATTTGTGAGCCATATCACGAAGCCGACGCCGTATATCAAAGTAAAGACCAATAAAGTCGTCTAATAGCGGTCGCTCTGTGCACCGCGCAAACACCCCTGACCACAGAGATAAAACTTTGCTTTGATCAATGGAGAATGGTCCTAAGAATATGTTTAATGTATGAGCCGTACATCAGCTTTTTTCAAACTAGGATTCGATGCAATCACCGAAAACAATCAGTTATCATTTTTCATGTTACGTATCAAAGTGGTAAAATAAGAAAGTAAACGTAAGCGCGTAAGCTGCAAATAACATTCTGCATCAGCTTGATGAACAAAAATATGGTGTTAAAGTTTAGTAGCACTGATTCATAAATATTCAAATTTTTGAAAACTGGCATGGTAGAAGTCATTGACTTTTTTCCGTTTATATTTCTTATTTTGTTCTGCCTCTCTTTGCATAATATTTGATGTTAACACTCAAATTTATGTTTGTGTCTTTTTAATTCGACTATTAACTGACTTAGTAATAAACGCGTCTAAAATTTGAGCATCTTTTGTCTCATATAAACTGATAGAAAATGTTACGCGCTAAAGCAAGACAGAAGACGGTTTACTCACATTCAAAAACGTTTATGAATAAGGCCGTTGATTGCTATGTAATGAGAAAAGCAAGGACCAACTGGCTCAATGTTTGGGACGCTCTCAGAAGTCATTCTATTTCTAACGCAGTATCGGATTTATCATCATTATATCAGCCAGAAAACGTCCACTGCTGAACATAGGTCTCTTTTTTAGAATGCCGCTCCGAAAAACAAGCTGCTAATTGCATCCACTGGTTCCTTGTGATTTTTACTATGTCGTCGGTCCACCTAGTAAGAGGCCTAACTATGGCGCTGCAGTTCGTGGTCACCACTTAAGAACCTTTCTTCCCCATCGGTTATCATTTCTTCTAGTGGTATAGTCAGATAATTGCCACTTCAGCTTGCGAATCCTACGAACTATATCAGTAACTCCGGTTCTATAGTTCGGATCTATGGTGGTTTACAATGCTTTGGTCACAACACATTTTTATTTCCTTGATGACAGTCGCCGTGTTAAGGCACAGTCTGTGGCGGAACCGGTCTGTTTTTCCTGGTTATGACCCTAATTTATTCGAGGCGATATCCCTGATGTTTTTCGTTGTTGTGATATGTCTCCTTACATATTTACTTTCTTTGGGTGATAAGACCGAATGTACATCCAATGCTTTGTTTAATAAGTTTTTTTTTGTGGTTACAATGAAGTTTAGTTGGTTTATGTTATTATTAATCAGCCGTAGGTTGCACAATTGTCTTGTTAGTGAATAATAATAGTAAAAAAACCTTAGGATTAGTATAGAGACCGGTTTTCAGTTTACTCCACCCTCAGCCTATAACCCTAAATGTGTTAAAAAAATTCTTCAACCCTTAAATGTATAGTAACGTAATATTACATCGTTTTTTTTTTCTTTATTTGTCTAGTAATAAACGCATATTTTGCCGTCTTTTTATCTAAGAAATAACTGAATACAAAATCGTGCATTTAAGGGTTAAGAAAATACTTACGATTTCGCTTGGCCTTTCAATAAGCACAAAAGAAAACAAAACCAAGGTAAAGTAATAAAAGTAAAAAAAAAGTTTCTCTGTATTTTACTCACGCGCTACCTATTCTCAATTTTGGTTATGAAATTTCTATGTCCCCAGCTTTAGGGTGGCCATATTTTTTGGTTAAAATATTTGTGTTTTTGTTTCTTAGCATTTAGATACCACCACATTCCTTGGGACTTTATAAAAAACAGCAATCGCTTGTACAAATTTGTTAAACATATTCTCGGATCAGCCCATAGCGTCCCACTGCTGGGCACGGGTCTCCTCATGAAGGGGGTGTAAGGCCATATTCCACCACGCTGGCCAAATTACGAGTTGGTGACTTCACTTACCTTTGACAGTTTTAACCTTCTCCGACAAGCAGGTTTCCTCACGATGTTCTCCTTCACCGTTTAAGCACGTGGTAATTAATTCTAATATGCACAAGAATGAAAATACAGAGTTGCATGCCTGTACCTGTGATTGAACCCCGCGCTCTTTCGTTTGTGAAGAAAGGGAAGTCGGTAACGACTAGGCTACTTTTGTTCCTTATTTCTATGATATTAATAAAATCAACCAGTTAATGGCACCGTAGCAAATTTCTCTCCTTTTTGGGAGAAATACCTAATCTTGTCAAAAGTCCCGACGACTAAAAATTCATAAAATCTGTTCCTTGTGTCTGGCAGACAAATTTTTTTTTTCTAGACTCGAATCAGACACACTTCGCTCGCTTCACACGGTCGGTCGATTATTTATAGTAGACATAAAAAAATTAAACAACAAAGAAAACTCTTTCCAAAAATGCCTCAAGTACTTTACCATATCTTCTGACAGAGGAACAAAAATTGCCGCTTCAAAGCAGAACCGCCTAGCTGCTTCGTTCGCTAAGTCATTTAAAATCCAATCAATCGCAGTGAGTTTAAAGACGTGTGCTATCTGCCAGCATCAGCCCAGCCAGCCTCCGTCGGCCAGTCAAAAGATCACCACTTATCTACATCGGCGCTGCTACTGGCACTCATTTAGCTATTCAATCAGGCCATCTTAGTAATAAAGTTTTTTTTTAACAATTAATTATTTAAATAAAGTGACAAAGAGTGAAAACAAGGATAATTTTTAAAGCTGGCAAGAAATAATTATTTTATTTAATTGGCTTAGGCTTCGCTGAGATATTGATGGCTTTCGGTGATACTACAGATGTTAATGTCTCTCCTGTGTAGGGCAGTTTGCACCTTCATAGAGAAGGCCTGTAGTACACCTGTAGTACGCCTTGAGCCGCCGTGAGCCGTGTTTCTATTAGGGGAGACAAAGAAGGAAGGGAAAGGAAGGCATTAACGCTTTCCATTCCCTTTCCCTTCCCCCCTTTATGAGAGAGAAGAGATACGAGAAGAAGGAGACACAGCTCCCGAAAAACAGTCTGTCAAAAAGAGAAAGCACTTGTCTCCCCCGCACAAGGAAGACATGGACACTAGTAGTATCTCACATAAGACAGATATCAGAGGAGTTGAGTCCGAATCCGAATAACACCCATAACATTTGCAAACCTCAAAACCGGTCATAAAATTTGAGAAGATAGGTTTACAAACGTGAACGTAAAATATATTTTTTAACATTTGCGTGGTCACCCGACAAAACTATGAAGGCAGCGGAATTAAAGAGAACATCTTCGTGAAAATATTTGAAGGAGTTACGTGTAAGGAGACGTTCACATTAAGTGTGTGTTTACACGAGACCACACGACACGTCGTGTAACTTTTATTGTGCAAATTGCCAGGTTGTGGAATTCGCTTGATACCCGATAGCTATACTCTCGGTATTTTCATTCGCGAGTTTATCAGTTTCTTCAAGGCAAGCGTGCCACATCCTAGACCGCATCGCTGTTTTACATCAGGCGAGTTGCGATCAAAGGCAAGCGTGTTATTTAAGTAAAAAAACGTCGTGTACAACGCTACAATAATGCAGGGACGATTAGCTGATACATTTTATTGACACTATTTAACCTCAGACGCAAAAAGAAAAGGGTGTTATGAGTTTTACGTCTTTGTGGTGCGTTTCTGTGGCATTCTACTCGTAGATACAGAACGGATGAACCAAAGATTATATTTTGTTAGAAAAGTGAATTAATCGGTTTTCTGTCGTTGTAACCTTAAATCGTGTCGCACACACCATGTGTAAAAACCCACTTATCTGACGCATACATTGTACCAAACCATAGACAAAGGAATATATTTTCATATTAGACATACCGACCAAACCTAATAAAGATTTCCTTCGAGATTATAATGTTACTCTTTATTTCATACAGTTAGAGTTTATGATCGTGTGGCAATTTAACGCGTATTTGGGCAAGTTACCGACTAGTTAGGGCTAGTTAGCTGGGATTTTATTGTTTATTCTCTTGCGAACATTTCAGTTACCTTTTAAAGCATTTAAACATTGTCAAAATATTATTGTTTTCTGCCGACTTCCAAAATGACTCAATTCAACTGACTAATTTGGAAAATTCTTTTTTTTTTCTTGTTTGTATGGTCACATTTAAGTTAGTGGTAGCCTAGTCGGTAAACCCTTTTCTTCACAAACGAAGGAACGCGGGTTCAATCCCAGGTACAGGCATGCACCTCTGTGTTTTGCATTCATGTACATATTATTATTAATTACCACAAGCTTAAACGGTGAAGGAAAACATCGCGAGGAAACCTGCTTTTCGGAGAAGGTTCATAGCTTTCGAAGATAAGTGAAGTCCCCAACCCGCAACTCGGCCAGCGTGGTAGACTATGGCCTACACCTCTTTTATAGGGGAGACCCGAGCCCAGCAGTGGGACGTTATGGGTTGAAACGTAAATGTGATCACATTTTATTTTATCAAAATTGGTCAAGATTTTTGATTTTTCAATCGAAAATAATCGAAATAACTGAAAATGTTTTATCGGTGCCTGCCGCCATGGAAAACAATAGTCACTCTTTTTAAGAATTATAATGTTTTTTTTAACTTGCACATAGGGCAGGTTAAAGACGTTTAGGCCATACCGTCTTGTCTACAGTTATATATTATATTGTCTAGTTCCCTCGTAATGTGGTGGAGACTTTTTAAGGGTTTCTACGGAGATTTCCCGCGAACACGAAAACCACGTTATTCCGTCTATAAATCGCTTACCCATACTTGTGCACATAAACAAGACATTAAGTGTTATAATCCTATAAACATAACTAGTTTTGCAATCCATACACAGACAGAGACACCATATTTTCAGTGAACGCGGGAAAACTCAACAGATTGAATATAACTTGTTCGCGACATAGAGATGTGATACGAGTAGATATCGGTATCGATTCTAATCGATTATTTATTCGAGTCGCACCCATTCCGTTGCCTGAATAATTCACTCACATGCCGCTCTTAGAGCGCTGCGTATTTAAATCGCGCGCATTATTCAAGGATTTAAATACTTTACAGCTTTATTTATATGCTTTGAGATGCTATAAATATAACACTAAGATAGACGTGCTCAATCTTGATCTAGATAAGTAATAGTTTTGAAAAAGTAAATCTCGTATACAAACTTTTTATTAACAAATTATAAAACAAAAATATAAATAAAAAAATCAGATTTCGTTAAAATATCGCTGGTTAATTCAAAGAGCGATTGACTCCTTGTACGCTACTTCTTTCAGAAATAAGGTCATTGTTCTCAAGGATAATTTTAATAAACTCTAATTTCCCACGATGCTCTCTTAGAGCGAAATAAGACATCGCAATATACGTACTCCATCAAAAATCCAGAGAGTTACTACAGAAGAGTACTGCAGAAAAGTAATCCAGAAAAGCCGCGAGTGCCAGATTTCAGATAACAGATTTCAGTCACTGTAATAGAGATGTTCAAAAATGTACCTAGCTCCGGCCAGTGTAAATAATACCATAAATACTTATGTAATTTTTAATATTTTATCTATCAAACAAATTTCAAATAACGTAACTAGAATCTTGAATCAACTTATTGCCACCTTATTTATACTTCATTTACAAAAACTGGCAGTTTTTGCGTTTTTTTTGGGACAATTTTGACATCTGTGACGAGTGATACAATTAATGTGACCATTGGAGTCAAGCTAGAATATAAATATCTTCCAGGGATGCCAAAATTCCAGTACAATTCACAGAAAATAGATAATTGTACACAATGAAGTAGGCAATTGATGCAGGTTTTGTTAATACGTAATATCAACCACATCTTTGGGCATTTTTGGTTGACGTACACCGTCTTGGCCGAAAATGAAACAAATCTTTTAATAATGATTTTGATCATATTCAGAATAAGAATTTTGAATATGATTAAAATCATGTAAGGTTGTGTACCGCAATTGTTTTTTAAGGTTCCGTACCTAAAGGGTAAGAACGAGACCCTATTTACTATATCTCATAATCGTCTCAGCTAGACAGTTGACATTTTTTCAAATTATGTATTTCTATTGCCGCTATAAAAGAACAAATACACTATAAACCAAGGAAAATTAATGTATGAGGGGGGCTCCCATACAATAAACGTGGTTTTTGACGTTTTTTGCCCGATATTAATAACGACAACATGCAGAAATATGAAGTAATGTTGTATGGATAATGGTTTTTTTTTTATCCCACGCAGCTAGACATTTGGCCACAAGTTCGCACGACCACGGAAGCCAGCTATACTGTAGCCTAAGACGGAGCATGCCTAGTCTGGAATACACTGGCTCTCAAGTAAGACTGCCGGAACATACCGTGTTTGGCGACAGATTTTTACAACTTAAAGGGTGGAAGCTAACCAGATGAGCGATAAGAAAAGCCCTACCACCGTGCTATGGTTTCCTCACGATGTCTTCCTTCACCGGTAGCTCAGTTCTCTCAGCTCTTTTTGAATGTTTCGTAGGATCGTACCTCGTACCTTTTGCACGGCAATCGACCCCACTAACCACTCGACCATCATCGCTACACTCCGGTACGTTACGTGGTACGGAACCTTTAGCACGCGAGTTCGACTCGCACCTGGAATTTTCTACACTTATATCGTATTCATCACTATTTTAATTAGCTCTATTTCAAAGTACTAAACTTCTCATATGCTATCCGATTGCAAGGTTTCCTATAAGCCTGCAGTCACGTATATACCTACTCCGCGTTCCGCTTGAGAAGTACCAGCAATAGTTACACTTGCATGGAAAATACGATCAAATTTCAGAAACTGTCAGCAACTTTTAACTAACTGAAATTGGCGCTGCCGTGCGTCGCAGGTGAGGGTTGACACAGTGGTTTTGTATTTAAATGATATTGTTCTATTCGCTCGTACGTTATTATGATATGATTTTATTTTTGACCTAGCTCTTGTTTGCGGCTTTTGCCCGCGATGTTTCTTGGAAAAACATACATATAGCATTCTTCGTATCTATGTCTCTGTGCAAAAATCAAGTCGATCCGTCGCTCAGTTGTGAAGAGAAGACGAACAAACAAACCAATAAACTAACGAACATACTTTCGTATGTATAATGATTGTGATCTTTAAATTTAGTCTATTGTTTTAATTTGTATGCGAATGCTACTTGACTAGCTTTTGTCCGCGGCTCCGCCCGCGTTGTGTTTGTTTTCCCGGAAAAAAATAGCTTATGGCGCTGTCCAGATCTCAAACTACTTCTGTAGAAAATATAAAGTCGATCCGTCTTTCACTTGCTGGGAAAAAGAGGAACAAAGAATCCAACAAACAAACATTCGCATTAATAATATGTGTCAAAGTTTCACAGTAACTAAAATATAAAATGTTGAAATTACTTGATTGGGTTATAATATGTAATTTATTTATCTACTAATGCAATTTTTCTTACTAACCTTGTAACCAGTAGGTTAATCAAAACAATATCAAATTAAAATATTTTATATTTAATTTTTGTATTAATCTACGACTAATATCAAAAAAAATATTATTTACAACCCGGTCACAATATCTGTGCACCTGAGCTCGTGACATCATATCGGCGGTCTGGGTACGGTGTGCTAACCGTACTGTCGCACCGGGGAGTGCGCGGGGAGGTGATAGGGGAAGCGGGAGAGGCACCGCATTTCAGCGAGGTGCACAGATATTCTGACCGGGTTATACTTGTTAATGTAATTTATCAATAATTAATTAACTGTGCATGCAATATGTAGTGTTAAAAGTAATGTTCCATGTGTGTGTATTCTCTCTTTGGTAAGAATATAAATTATTTATTGATTTCATTTGTTTCTTTCTAAATATCTACTTAACATTTCTCTATCGATAAAATTACACTCGCCAACTATTCTATACAATTCCAGTGCTAAGCCTTATATCGACGACAAAATCTCATCTCAACTAAAATCAAAATCGTTTCTCGTGAAGAGTAAAAAGTCATTTCCAATCAACGTCGTATCGCGTCCAATTTTGCATGTGACGTCGACGGGGCAGCCCTAGCAAGCGTGCAGTCGACTGCAATTACAAAATGCGGAAGAGACTTAATTGAGTTGCGAAGAGCTGTCAGCGCCTTAACGCGCTGCATGAGCTGCCGCGACATGCTGCACCTTAAGGTGAAATGTTTGCCGAAAATTTGAAGACGTACAAGACCCATTAAACATTATAGTATACTAGCTGGGTCCTGCGGTGTTACCCGCATTAATACAAGATAAAAAGTAGCTTATGTGTTAATCCAGGATGTAAGCTATCTTCGTATCAAATTTCATTCAAATGGCTTAACAAGTTTTTGCGTGAAAGAGTAACAAACTTACATGAACACATTCTTACAAACTTTAAATAGATAGTCGGTAATTTTTTTGTTCAAATTAATTATGGTAAGGTATCTCAGTGTACATTCAGTTAATTAAGAGTAGGTAAGGTACAGTTATAATTAAATTACATACAAAATGGAGGAAATTGGCTGCGGTGCATAAGGATAAACAAGAAATTAAAAATTCAAACAATGTCGTAGACTAAGTATGTATTAACAGCATTTTACAATCCAGAGTAGGTAGTGTACTTATAACTCTAGTTTCTAAGTTTAAAATACATCTTAGGTCATTTTCCTAGTCGATCGTATTTTTGTATTACTTTGTTCAAAAAATGTTAGTAATAGTAGAGCCTGGTGTGGTTCGAAGCAGCAATCGTTTTGGAGCTAAAGTCTACTTTTCATTTGTGCTGTGATTTTGTAGTGTCAGTCATCCAAGCTAGTCAAAAAAGTATAGTTTGTGACGTAATGACATTTTAAAAACCCTCAACATAAATTAAAAAATAATCTAGAGAAAATAAAAATAAAAACTAGTAAAAAAAATACTAGCTTTAAATGCCCATATTGAGGAAGCTGTGAAAAATTTGTAACACACCAATTCGTGGCGGCGGCCATCTTGGACAGATTTTTATCAAACATAGATAAGAACAATCCCGATTCATTCTATTTTTCCAGCTCTCTTAACCCGAACATTTGTGACTGACGCTGCACTTCTATTAAGTAAATCGAAACTGCCGCTTTCTCTATACTATAAAATGAAAAGAAAAACCAGGAAATTCCTTCAGGAATACTGATTGCAGAATGAATCCTGGAAACGATTCAATATCAATCTTATATTAAAAAAAATTAATTTGTACAAGCGAATCTAATTCACAGTAAATTTATATCCCAAGCCTAAATGTTAAATTAACCGAGCAGTATTCCCAAATTCCGTTCATTTTTCACCCAATAACCATTCTGCCGGATTTATAAGCAATTCAGCCGCTTCCTATCAATGGTTCCGTAGATTTATGACGAGTTTAGGAGATTTCATTTCTATTAGGGATCTCCGATGTTTGGACACCACTAATGCCTCGGTTTTGGGGATATTTATGGTTTATGGGCGATATGAGATGTTTATACATGAGTTCGGTTTTATTGTTTTTTTACGTTGTTATTTATAGCAAGCTCGCGTCTGTTGCATTTTGCGATGATTTCGCTTTTTTGTTTTATTAGCCAAAAGTATGATTCAAAAACAAGAGACACTGATTGTCGTTTTTCTATACTAATATTATAGAGGAAAGTTTTGTATATTTATGTAATGATTAAACTCAAACACAATTTTTTGAGGTTATATATATGTTTGAAGTGAGGTTAACACAAACGAGGTTCGATCCCACGAAACATGCAAAAAGAGCCTGAGCTATCGGTGAAGGAAAATATTGTGAGGAAACCATAGCATGGTAGTAGGGCGTTTCCTATCGCTCGCCTGGCTAGCTACCAACCTCAAGTTGTAAAATCTGTCGCCAAGCACCTAACGGTGTGTTCCGGTAGCCTTCCTTGAGAGTCAGTGTATTCCGGACATGCTCCATCGAGGGCTACAGTATCACTGACTTTTGCGGTCGTGCGAACTTGTGGTCAAATGCCTAGCTGTAGGATAAAACAAAATTTATCGATTTAAAAAAAAACGCTGTTAGTAATCTACATTATCATTATATAGTGATAATCCTTGATTATTAATATGCTAACGCGTATAAATAATCAAGGATTATCACTGAGAAACATGGAATATAAAAATGAGAGATTCGCGGCTGACATCGCAGAGTGCAGTTAGTATATAAGTTACTTTAATAAGCAAGTAGGTACATTATGTAAAATCGGCAGATTTTCTAAAAGTTTTATCAAAACAGTCGAGTGTTCCAAGTTTTGTTCAACAATCGAGTTTTGAATGGTAACGTAAACAGTTGGATTTATGCGACTAAGTTCGCAGGACGAAAACCATTTTCTGTTATTAAGGCGCGTCGAGAAGAACGCGTTTATTATTATGTCACATCTGAATTGAATGTATTAAATTTGAAATATTTGTAGGGTTTTCTGCGAACAGTTAAACTAGTGATACTAACTTTTTTTGCAATCTAAATGAGGCCGAGCATCACCACCTTGCTCAAAATTATTTTGAATTTGTATAAAAGTACATAAATTTTTTATGGTCGGTTCTCGGGCACTAAAATAATTTTCTTCGTATTTAGTTTTTTCCAAGGCTTAAGTAAAACATGTTATTTTTAATAACAGTCTTTATCAAAATGCTACAGAAAACAAAAATTCTAAAAATCTTTAAACTTGTATAGGTATTAAGCATCGTCATAACAAGATTAAAATGGTACGCAAGTAGTATCAACAAAAAATCTTGACGCTGGCAAATATACAAATCGTATGGTGCCATACATAAAAAGAAAAAAAAAACAATATTTTACAAAACAACCATACTGACAAAGGCGAAAAATCGTGACTGTTCTGTCAAAAGCGTAGCGACGACTCAGAAAAGTCAATTTAACCAGTTGCGAAGAATACATTCGTTTATTATAGGTCTTAAATGTCAGATACACACGACAACGCAGTTGACAAAAAGTGTCGGTTAACTTAAATAAAACTTAGATGTTTTTGTTGATTTACCGTGCAATGGGGAACAGCCCTTAAGATGGCAACTTTTTTATGCGCAGAGAGTTTTATGTGTAGCCGCCAGGGGGCGGTGTCGCAAACAAAATAACGAACCGTGCGCCTTCTGTAGTACTTTGTGCGGCGGCGGCGTCTCGAGATTGCTTTTTATGGCACTGTGTTTTTATAATTATGGGCTTATCTAAGGTTTATTATGTTTATTATATACCTGCGATAATTCGGTTATCAAACAGCACAATGTATTTTTTAGGGATAAAAATTAGCATAAGTCTTAATTAAGGGCTTAAATTTCATGCGAATCTGTTCAGCCGTTTGAGCTTGAAAGAGTTAGAGTTAGAGACAAACTTACTCACACACACACACGCATTTACACAGTAAGTGAAATTCTGTAATAAAGAAGTTTAATTTTTTAGTTAAAGATGTAAAATTAAGACATAAAGAAATCATAATACTAGAGGTTCAATTAAACTACAAGCACATTTTACGGAGAAATTCTACTACATCAGAAGGAACAAAAAAAAAATTGACAGTGATCTTTGTTCATTTCACGCTCAAAACGAAAAAGAATACAAATCAAATTATTACAATAACTAACAGCTAGAAGTAATATTTCCATATTCAGGTTACCGCGCATATTTTTTTAGCTTCTCCATAGATAATCCCTCAAGCCTCGTCGCCTACAAGTGTATTTGCGAGTGTGAGTCGAGTTGGATCCGAAGGGTCGTCCAGACCCTTCCTATTTACTGATTCAATTGACAAGGACTCTTGTGAGAGTCACGATAGAAGAAGGATTCTTTTAACCGATTTAATAAAGGAGGAAGTACTCAAGTCGACCCAATTTGACTTGAGTACTTTCTTCTTTTTGCGACCTCTGAAATGATTCCATTAATATTTTGTCCAAATCCAAATCAATATCAAAATGGTTTTATTCTTAACCAAATATATTATTACTGATGCCATAGCTATAACTATAGATATCCGTAGTTCTGCCAACTGTTAACGTCTTGGTTTATGCATTTTATATAGCCAGGTCAACAAATATTTCTTATTCTTACATACTTATATCCTCTATAGAAATTAGAGCACAGCATAATCTGACACGCTCGAATATGACCATGTCTTGTTTTCCTTCTATAAAATTTGATATCCTTCTAGACGATTCCTCCACCACTAAAATATGAAACATGATTTTTGTGGAGGACGGCGGGCCGAGACTGCTACGGCGTGTGGACTGTATGTGGCGTAGTAGATGGAAGAACAGTCTGACCAGAGTCGCTCCACGGATGCTGGGGTTGTAGGAAGTTCCAAGAAAAGATGGTGTAGGCTTCGGTAGTACTGACACGGTCAGAGTCTTGATCAGAAGAGGACGGAGAGCGAGATTGTTTGTCTTCTTGTTAGCACTGTATCACTGCAGAGGCAAAGCTGAAGTGTTGACTGATCTACTGCTGAACTGTTGAATTCGTTTTCTGAACTGAATCTGAACTGATTTTATAAGTTTTTTTTTTCTTTTTTTTTTTTAAAGGACTGAGCTGCTGGTCGAACGCGACCTCGGACAGCTTGACCGGACGTTTTGGCAAGCGCAAATGCGCTGGGCCACGGTTTGGTTTTGGGGCAACAAGCACAAGGGCGCCTCAGACGGCACGAACCTCGGCTTGAGCCGTCGCCCAGAGTTGGACTAACGAACTGCCCTGGCAACCCAGACGGGGAGTGCCTAGGGCCCTAGCCACTGGTGGCATCCTAGCTAAAACTTTTTAGAGCGAATTTGCCCAGACCTCCCTGAGGGGGAGGACAAATGAGCCCTATGAATCTGAGTGACTATTTGACCTGATTGTCCTGGAGCTCTGAGGCCAGAGTTCACGAGGACCCTACACTTGATTGGCATCTGAAGGACGTTTTTTGGAGAGAGGTGCCCTGGCCCGCGCCAGAGCCCTATCATTAGATCAACTTGTGTCCATGGCATCCCGGGGAGAGGCTTGGACCCTAAACCTAGCTAATTTAGGCAACTGATTTGATTATTTGACCGAATTGCCCTGGCCTCCCAGACGGGGAAAGACCTAGGGCCCTATCAATCAACTGGGTGACCCTAAGGGTCGTAAGAGACCACGTGCTCGCCGGCGAGGACGCATTCTGTTTCGTCGGAATGGGATTTTATAACGCTACACCACGCGCTTATATGTACGGCGCTCTAAGCATGTGAGTGAGACGGGTAGTGATTGTCCAACCCTGTCTGGGTGAAATTCCACGAAAAGGGCTGTGTGCTAGGGCACTACGTGGAATTTCATGCACCTGCCCGTCTCACCGTGGTGTAGTGTTATCTGCATCCCTAATCCTAAAATCCCTTTGCCTCGCTTTTCACCGCCCTATTGATGTATACCGGTCAGCATTCTTTATTTTTAACTAATTCATAATATTATCTTAAGCTACCACCTAATCTATGTACAATGCGACTTATGAAATAAACTTAAGCTAACACCTGCACTATTTACAATAATATTACTAAGCTTAGGCTATTGTGACGCCCGTCGTGAACAATTTTTCTACTTCCTATCATATGTCTCCACGTCGTTTGAGTGAAACTACACACGCAGTACTCCGGGCTCCAGAAATACATCTTCTATGAAATTTAAGCTGTCTAGCTATCACGGTTCATGAGATACGGCCTGGTGACAGATGAACGCACGTAAAGACGGACGCACGGACAGACGGACGGACAGCGAAGTCACAATAACCCTGAGTAGTAGGGTCCTGTTTTTACTCTTTGGGTACGGAACCCTGAAATGTCCGCCCGTGCGAAGCCGAGACGGGTCACTAGTGTCAATATAAAATATTAACTAGTCGAGCAAACCACTTCTGACTGTTCCTCTAAAAAAGGTGTCCATAACACTGGCCGCGTTGCCGGGATGGCCAACGTTTGCACTAGAAATATTCCTAAGCGGTTGTTTCCCGTCGTATCAGTATAGACTTACAAAGATATACATATTGGAAATCGGAAACTATTGTAATTTGTGTTACATCATCATACCTTTACGTATCACATTTGACGAGGTATCAAACGCAGTAAGTAATGTTTGTTAGTGAATATTCACAGCGAGTCATTTACATCAGACATGTAATTAAATATTTGAAATGCGAGCCCACATTTCGGCTGGCGCCGGTGCATTCAATCACCGGAATTCGGCGAGAGCCATGGAATTGACAAAACTGTAGATCGGTGATCTCTTTAGATAAAAGTCAAAAATTATCGATGGTCAAAACTAGATTCATTTAACCTAAGTTTTTAGGGGTAGGCATAATAGTGTGCAAGCACTTAAAACTGGCTTGAAAGGCTTTAGCCGTGTTGGCCGCGGGGCGAACTAATTAGACGTGGATAAGTTGTGTGAGGGGGATATGTGTGAAAAGGGAGTGAATAAATAGGTAACGGTTGATGGAATACATTTATTTCTCTTCTCTATCGTCATCTTCTTGTACCTATCCCACTACGTGGGTAACCACCGACGTAGTGGAATAAGTACAGAATAATAGTACGATAGATAGTGGATGACAATAAGGTGACATAAAATAATTGGGCTGTGAAGCTCTTCTATAAAATCCAGCCCCACAGTTAGTGGGCGCGAGCGGCATTTATTATGGACGATCACATTCCGGCGGTGGGTCGTCAAATGTACTGCGGCAGAGCGCTGGTTGCAGTTCGAGCTCGACGGAATCAGAGCTTTTTGGAATTTGTTATTGCAGCTAGAAAGGCCTTTAAACAAATCAATTCTGTAAATGTTTAGAAAGGTTATCTTGCTGGCTATATATAATATATATAGCCAGCAAGATAAGTAAACGATATAAAACTTGTTGCAGATCCAACCTGGACAAGATTAGCATAGGACCGAGACAGATGATATGGAAATAAAGGAGAGAGGCGTATACCCAACAGGAAGAGGATACGGAAATCTGCGATGCTAATGAAGATGATTAAAATGATAGATCTAGTTAGAGAGCTCTAAAAACAGCTTAACATTTTAGATATTTGTTAACGTAAAGGAGTTCACGAACTACCAGTGGCTAAAGTGAAGGAAACTTAAAGGACAATGTGCGCCGTATCGTTGAGGCAGGCAGGTGTATGTGTCCAAGGTCAATATTTAGCACTAGTAGAAAGATATAGGCTGTCTTGATAAGGTTAAAGATAGTAATGGAATGAGAAATCGAAGGTTGTGCCTCACAACCGACTAAATCTTATTTAGCTCCCACAATGGCGGCTCGCCACAAAGTCACCCTTTGCATGATTACTGTAGGTATCTCAATCCACGTCGTAGTAACGAATCGCAGGCCACAACTCATCCGCAGGTGCAGTTTGCCGCTATTACAGTTACGCCGTTACGCCGTTCCACGGTAACGCCGTTACTTTGTTATGCCGTTACGACGCTATTCCACTTGACTGAAGACTGGGTGGAGCGTTCACGTTCGCAGCTTGTATATAACTGGGATGCTGTTTGAATTTAAAATTGTATTACAAAAATACTTGATGCTTGTAAAGGTGAGAAAGGATTACAATACAGCAGGCGCCTTTAAAAAAAATTGGTGTTCAATAAAAAATACGTAAGTATAGTAAAACAAGTTCTGTCAAAATTTATTGAATACACTCAAACTGGCTTTTAAAAATTTGACATATTCTACGCAAAGACGTATTTTCGCTCGGTCAGTATTTAGCCCTCAATTTTAAGTTGTGTCAAAGCTGTAACAAATTAAATTCACCATATTTACAGAAAATGTAAACGTTAAAATTTTTCAATTCTACTTAAAACTTTACAATTTTTTACCATTATTTACGTTCAAAAAACACCTACACGAATAAATTCGTTTTGGAATCCTCAACACGGATTACGTATTACCGAAGCCGTATAACATCCAACATCTAAAGTTACAAATTGAACCCGGGGAAAAGAACAAACGTATAATCCTGGGATTGGAAAAAAATCCGCATAACGAGACGATATATGCCGGGGACAGGTTCTATTTCCTGCTATTGCCACGGATTATACAATAGTTGCTGCGTAATGACATACTGTAGGATGATTGAAGCTTTTGAACTAGTTAACTTTATAGGCAGTATGCAGCTTGTAGTTCTGTGAATAGTTGACCTTGGGAAGATTTTTGCAACCGTATAAACATCTCAACATACTTATTTTATATATCATTCTTATAAATTTTAAGGTTACGTAACGCAAGGTGATGTTAAAAAATATTTAAACGGTAGGTGCAATTGTTTTCCTGTTGGTCGAGCACAAGTTCTTTATAAGCATGGTTGCTTAGGAACTGATTAAGTACCTAAAAAGTTTTCTGTCGTTTTTTGTTTTGTTCTAAAAAGTTTTGCTATGACTTCATTAAAAAACATCTGAGCTCGCGGTTCGAAATTTGACAAGCATTTTTTTCGATACTCGCCCTTCTGCTTGTCGATAAAATGTTCCTTTTTTAAATCTAATGTAGGTTTTAAATTCCATCTTTACAGTTATGTTGAATGCAGCACATCAAAGCTGATATTATAGATATTGGTAATGATGATTATTTTCACAAGTTATTTTTAGAAATATATATTATTTTACTAATAAAAGTGAATGCGATGACATTGCCACTAAGTAATTACTCAATTTCTACCTAATGCTTCAAGTCGGGGTGAATTTGCATCTCGCCGTCAACTCATCTGACGTAGTAATTGTGCCCCGCCGTGTTTACCCTCATTTAAATACGATACAGCTGTCACTGTCGGTTTTGATTAAATTATTTACTGTCTGATTAAACAACAGATTACTATTTTTCTTAATAATGAAATGCGGCGTTATTTTGTGGATAATGATAGTAAAAAAGTCAGTTTTTTAAAAAACCTATAAAAATAGTCCTAATTGTTGTAATCCAATATAAAAAAAAACCTCCTTTTTGATGTTGGATTAAAGCAATCCTCTGCGGATCAACTGTTTATTAATTTTCCAAGATTTGATATTCAAAAGATATTTTAAAATTTCACTTTTATTGAAAAGATTTTTTTAACTATTGTCATTTTCTCTTGCTAGCGAAATCTAAATCTGAATTAATTCTAGAATCTAAAGAAATACCTTCCTCGACTTAAAAAAGTATAAACACTTAAAAACTGTAAATTTCCTTCGTAAAGCGATCTCATCTATAACCAATCCGAAGTTTCCAAGTTTCCCTCTTTGTCAGGGAACTGTTCGCGAACTTTTCAAGTTTTTTCACCAAACTTAAGGGTTATCATGGATCCACTTACAAAAGCAATTTCCTGTTAGAGATGGCTAAAGACGAGTCAAAGGCTGCGCCGATATACAAGTATGCTTTAGATAAACAGTTTATTTTCTTTACATTTAGTACTAAAACGAAGTTTAGTTTATCAATAGAAGACTACAGCTAAAACTTTAGAGCTTGAAGTATTTCACAGTATCTTCGATTAAGATAATGTAACAATGAAGAGTTATAGGAATCTTAATAAAATAAACTCTTTTTTTAAGTTATTAAAAACGCCTGCCGTAATGTATATCATTACGGCAGGCGTCGAGAAAACTTTATTAGTTATTGAAATTTAAAAATCAAACCTACAATATTTAAACAGTACCCTCTCAAAATAAAATAAAAATCTAATCGGTCCAGTAATCTCCGAGAAATCAAAATCAGATGATAAATTATTTAAAAAAATTACAGTCCAATTGGGTACCTACTTTTATTTGGAAGAGTCGGAAGAAAAGAAAAATGTTTCACAAATTTCACCAAACAACCACGAACGATTATTTTCAAATTGTAGCTGAACGATGAAACAACCGCTCTGAAATAAATCCCTGTTAAAATAAATCACACTGCCAAGCGACCCTTCCGCAGCCATTTTACGGTTTTGACGTTACACTTGACACGTGACACGTGACACGTCTATGAGTGACACGACGCCCACTCCGAAGCGAGACAAGCCGATGGATGGCGTGACGACTTATTTACCTTTTTCGTCCCCACTCCCCTTTATTGTGTGTTAGATGAAGTCTTGCGATACGTGGAATTGGGAATGAGGTAATTGTAAGGAAACAAAAGAACGACCGGAGAAAATTTATGAGCGACCTTCTCACTGGAAATCGTAATATAGTAGTGTCTATGTATAAAACATTCTCTTGCACAAGGTTTGTCTTTGAACCGACGAATATATCGGTTACGTTTGATCTAGATCGAATAATGTACGAGGCTTCTCGCTATTACTTTGCGGTTAATAATTTGCGGCTGGATATTGGTAGATGTTTTATTTTTATGTCAGGAATCATATCACAAGAAAATTTTGTTTTATGAGGGACAAAACTGTACTGAACGTAATATTAAATTCTGAGGGTCATAATACCTCTGATAAATTGCAGAATTACCAATATCCAAGGCATCAAATAGGTACAAACAAAAACATGAAAATTAATAAAAATAGAACTTTAGTTTTATTCTATAATTTTCTTTGGCAATTTCTTTTCTTAAACTCACATTTTCTGATTATAGTTTGATACTAATTTATCACTATCTTGTACACATCCTGCGACATGAACAAGCAAATCATCAATGACTCGTGGTAAGTCACGTCTCGAATCAAAGACTTCTCACATGAAACGCAACACGTTACCCCGACTAAATTACTACGGCTACTACAAGAAAATGAACTCATTGAATTATAGACAGTTGAAAATTGCAATTTAAATTCACCACTACCATTGTTTTCGATCGGTTAAACTTCCATTAAAACCTTTCAGAGTCGGTCACGGGTAAATTAAGTTTAAACGCCAGGTGACATATTAAGCAGATGTATAAACGATTTCCTTTATTCAGGGATCGATTGTGCGGTACTATGGTTACAATTGTGGTGAAAAGTATTATTATCTAAAAGCAAAAGTATCTTTGCTTGTGAAATTGCCACCACGAGCTATTTTTGGACGAAAAGTAATATTGCTTGTCAAATTTAGCATCACGAGTTCTTAAAACGAATAGCAGATGCTGTTTTGATGACGTCATAGCAAAACTTTTTTGGACCAAGCAAATAAAGTCAGCAAAACTTTTTAGATACTTGATCAGTTCTTAATGCTTTTTAAAACCACGCGATCGTCCTGCTGAGAACGGTAGAGCTCGCGCCTGCAAATTGTTTTGGAACAGTTGGCATTTAAGTCGTTAGTATTCTGTTACTTGTGCTGTAGTCGGCAAAGGTTTCCCTAATTCCTTCCAAGTAGCTCTATGAAAAGCCAGCTAATTCCAATCTCTCGTGAACTAGTTCTAAAATCAAACTCATTTCGCCAGCGAGTCGGAGTGTGATCTTTGATTATCTGGGTTCCACTTGATAACAGCTTTTGCTCATTTTTGATGGTATATTCCACTTTGTTTACCTAGGTGAAAATTGTAATGATTTTTGTGTGTTTTGATCACAAACTAACAAATTCAAGCCAGTTCATCATAAGCATTGCTATTTTACGAAACAATGGAGCCTGCATTTTGAAACTCTTACCAACTGGTAGTGAATGAATGAATTTACTTTTTAACACAGACACACAAACAACACATATAAAGAAAAATCTTACATCTAGTATCACAAGTGTGTTATGTTTTAAATTGGTTATCGATGTACTAAAGTACCAATGATTCTGTGCGTATTTGGTGAAATATTATACTTTTTACTCTTTCAACTAGCATGATATAATAAAGTGCCTATTTAAAGAATTCGAAAAGATCGTTCCTAAAACTCAATGTTACAAATCCACACTGTGTGGTCGTTGATATTTCACGTTTTTTTTAATTTGGATTCATTGATCTGGCAGCACCAACTTATTAATGGTTTCGCCCACAAACACAGCAGTAAATACGGAATATTGAAGACGCGCCGCCACGAAATATAAATCTTTTATCGTTCATTGGCTCCGAGATCCCATTTCGAGTTGCGTTACATTACCGATACGATACGAAGTCGGCTCTGCGACTAATAAAATAACAAATACCTTTATCAGCTTCAGGGTAATGTTGATAAAATATTGACGGACGACGATCAGTCGGTCCTAGGGAAGAGATATGAAGTCGCTGCGTCTGCGCCTGCGGAAATTTTATTATCCCACAGGAACACTGTAATTTCCGGAATAAAAAGTATTCCATTTGTTAATCTAGAACATAAGCTATCTTAGTGCCAAATCAAATTCAAATCCGTTTAGCAGTTTTTGCGTGAAAGAGTAACATATTATACATACAAACTTTTGCGTTTACAATATTAGTACGTTTTAAAAGACCTCATCCTTAACGTTAAATTGAATTTGATATATTCGTCAATTTAAGTAGATTTCCTAGAATAAGAAATTCACATTAGCATATAATAAAAAAGTGACAGGGAAGACGTGAAATTGTATAGTTCCATATTTTAGCAATTTAGTAATAACATGAACAGGCTAAAAATGTTAAAATAGTACTTAAGTAAAGATACTTCATTACAAAAAATGTGCCAAATTATGTTTTTATTGTCGTAATCAGTTGATTATAATATTCATTAGTAATTCAGTTAATATCAGTTTATTATTATATTAAGTACTAATTCAGTTAATATCAGTTGATTATTATATTCATTAGTAATTCAGTTAATATCAGTTTATTATTATATTAAGTACTAATTCAGTTAATATCATTTGATTATTATATTCATTAGTAATTCAGTTAATATCAGTTTATTATTATATTAAGTACTATTATTATTATATTAAGTACTAATTCAGTTAATATCATTTGATTATTATATTCATTAGTAATTCAGTTAATATCATTTGATTATTATATTCATTAGTAATTCAGTTAATATCAGTTTATTATTATATTAAGTACTATTATTATTATATTAAGTACTAATTCAGTTAATATCATTTGATTATTATATTCATTAGTAATTCAGTTAATATCAGTTTATTATTATATTAAGTACTAATTCAGTTAATATCAGTTGATTATTATATTCATTAGTAATTCAGTTAATATCAGTTTATTATTATATTAAGTACTAATTCAGTTAATATCAGTTGATTATTATATTCATTAGTAATTCAGTTAATATCAGTTTATTATTATATTAAGTACTAATTCAGTTAATATCAGTTGATTATTATATTCATTAGTAATTCAGTTAATATCAGTTTATTATTATATTAAGTACTAATTCAGTTAATATCAGTTGATTATTATATTCATTAGTAATTCAGTTAATATCAGTTTATTATTATATTCATTAGTAATTCAGTTAATATCAGTTTATTATTATATTAAGTACTAATTCAGTTAATATAAGTTGATTATTTTATTCATTAGTAATTCAGTTAATATCAGTTGATTATTACATTCATTAGTAATTTAGTATCAATATAATTTCTTAATTTTCTTTTCATTGTTGTAGTATCTCGTGTGCCTTAATAAACGTGTTCTTACTTTCTTAATTTTTTAAAATTAGATTACGAAATTATTAATTAAATTGCCATTCAACGAAGCAATGGGGCCAGCATTTTGTGTACTCTACCAACTGGCAGTAGTTTGGATTTAAGTTAGTTTTAATTTTTGGATATTGCTTTTGTACATATAGTTACATATAACTTTGTATAGTATTAGTTAAAAAAATATCATATTTTATAAGTTTGCGTAATAAAGTGTATTATAATAAAAAAATAATAATTAAATAAAATAGTAATAATTAATTACATCACTAAGCAGCCTATGTAACCTCAACCTGGCCTGATCCGGCAGATATATAGCAAGTTACAGCCACACAAAGGGCGGCAATACTGAGAGAGTTACGGCTAGACGGATACTTGCCCTATCGCAACTCAGGTGCCTTTGTATAAGAGATAAGTAACAGTTCAATCGGATTACACAATAGAAAGGTCGAGCCTGACCCTCAATCTGAAGGGATCGGAGAACAATACAAATCTTTTATTTAATAGAGTTTCGTCGTAGTTTGACACTTGGAATTTGTATGTCGCAAGGTGATTGCTTCAGAAACCATTGTGAAGAATACTGGAGTTGATACCTATTTATTTTATTACTGTATTTTTTTTTTATTAAAAAAATTCTAAATCCTTTAGGAACTTTAAGTCCAAAGATTTAATTTTCGCTTTTACTAAAGGTAATATAATACTTTAAGTATTACCTTTAGTAAGTGTTAGTCTATGCATCAAAGTCAACAAATAAAAATAGATATGATGTAAAAAAATAAGCGTTGGTCACGTAATAGGTCAAGTTGTTTGGAGAACGTAATAATTTTTCTCGGATTTTGCAAAACTTTGTTCTACAATGGGTTCACTTTCTATTATGACACGTTTCTGTTACACGTTGTATAAAACAGGAAGTACTGATTGACTGAGAGGTTACAATCAACGCAGAGAATAAACTGGTGAACCTAGAGACATGAAATTTGGAGAGTGTATTCATTATAGGGGGTAGATGTGTACTCAGAAAACATTCTTGGAAATTCAACCCTTAAAAATAAATAAATAAATAAAATGTTTTTATTGGCGGACAACAAACAGATCCATATTTTGTTAGTAGCTTACTTAACTAAAAACTTACAATAAAATATAACTAAGGTTAGTAATTATAAAAGTAATAAAATTAATTAAATTATCATGTATTTCGCAGGCATCTTTTGCGAAATCATGGTTCGCACTAGATGCCTGAATACAGGAGCATGCGGGTCATCCGCTATGACTTTCAGGATGCTATTGTCACTCCCCCGAAGCCTTTCAACCATAGACGCTACCTTTTTTCTAATGATGGCATGAAAGCCATCGGTGTGGTTTTCAGCGAACATACCGGAGGCGCTGCAAAAACGGGGGAGTTTCAACATCATCCTGAAAACATTATTATATTGGACGCGCAGAGTATCCAGCGACTTCTGAGAACAGCTGAACCACAGACCACCCGTGTACATGCCCTGACAATACGCTTTAAATAAAGTAATTTTAACCTGGTCTGTACAGCGGGCAAATCTGCGGGCCAACATGTTACCCCGCGCCGCCAGTGCTCTGCGCTCCCTCTCCACGTCTTCATCGTCATTAAGGTCGTCGGCAAGAAAATGTCCTAGATATTTAAACCGGGTCACTCGGTTCAAGCTCATGCCGTTAAGGGTAATTGTAGGAATAGTATCTGGACATCTGCCGGCGGCCCTAAACACCATGAACTCGCTTTTCTTGACGTTATACATTAGACCATGTGATGCAGCGTAGTTCTCACAAACGCGTAGCATGTCTCCGATAGATTTCGCAGTTGGCCCCAGCAGCACCATATCATCCGCGTAGCTGATGTTGTTTACACAAACACCCCCTACGCGGCATCCAACACGCATGCTGCTGAGCTCAACCAGAAGATCATTCACGTACAGGTTGAAAATCTTTGGAGACGACAAACCCCCCTGTCTCACGCCGCATTCCAACCTGTACGACTCGGAGAGGCTATTTGCCCACTTGACATTATTAATCTGATGATCGTACCAAAACTGGAACAATCTGAGCAGTTCCACCGGCATATACCTGTCCTCCATCTTTCTCCAAAGCACATCATACGAAACGAGATCGAAGGCTTTCGAGAGGTCCAGAAAACAAGCGTACACCGGAGTCTTCCGCTCAGTATAATATTGGACAGTATGCTTGAGGACTAGAATTGCGCTTTCAGTAGAAAGTCCAGCACGAAAACCAAACTGCGCGTCGTGAATGTTTAAATACTTATCCAGAGTCATGTCAAGCATACTATCCAATATCTTGGCCACAGTAGTCGCAAGAGAGATAGGTCGGTAGTTACTCTTATCCGAGATGTCTCCTGTCTTGTTCTTCAATATAGGCACTACCGTCGTTCTCATTAAATCATCAGGTAAATAGGAGTGACTAATGCATAAATTGAAAAACATAGACAGGACCCTCGGCAAGTGCATCCCCGCATACTTGAAATGTTCAATACTGAGCCCGTCATGACCAGGAGATTTACCTCTACGCATACTACTTATAACTTTTGTTATTTGGCTAGCAGTGAACCGAAGCAGAGGTTTCTCTTCCATCACGTCGGGCCCACCATCGATCACAGCGGCGGAAGGACCAAGCGGAGATTTTACTTTAAAATGAGCCATAAACATGTTGGCTATCTCTTCAGGGTCACTCCTACCATCAACGTTCACCGGGAGGCCAGGCCTAACGTCAAGTTTTCCCGTAGATTTCCAAAATTTACCAAAATCTTTCTCGGCTCTTTGCTTTGCGATAAGGTCCATTTTAAGCTGCTCTTGGTGTTTTTGGCACCACTTAAGGCGACCTTTAAAGACTTTACGCGACCTACACATCTCGTCATAAACAGCGCCAGACCTTGGTAAACCCTGAGAAATCACTCCTGATACTTAAGCCTGGCGTCCCGATGAGACTCTCGTACGTGCTCATTCCAACCGCATACTGTATCCTTTCTCTTACACTTTACAGCAGTTTTCTGCTTCTGGGTCTGAACTGCCGCATCACTGATGACATTAATTATATTTGCATATAATTTATTTAACATTAATTTATGTTCCGCTAATGCGCATGATCCAAAGCTACAAGTTTCAAACTCTGGAGGGAAATCAACAAACCGTAAACCATCTTCACACAGTTCTCGGTATTTACTAGATTGTGATTCATCTCGTTTCCCCCAGGTTACACCACTACTAGGCACATTAGGTGGCACGATCATGAGACTTAGATGACCTAGGTTACATTCTATACATAATGGCAGGTGATCAGATACAAATATGTCCTGAAATATCCCCACACTAACAACAGTTTGCCAGGCTGCTTGAGAGACAATACAATGGTCTAACCAACTCGCCGTACCGTGAAATGTATCAAAATAAGTAAACGAGTTTGATTTGATACCTAATATTTCTATATCTGCACATAACCAAGACCTTTCTTCACAGAAGTTGCTAAGTTCACTATAGAATAGTTTACCAGGATGCGCATTCAGGTCACCGAGTATAAAAACGGTTTGAAAATTATTACTCTCCACAACTGCATTAGCTTCACTTAGAACCTCTGCGAAAACAGGCAAGTTTTGTCGAGACAGTACAGGCATATATATACAGAAAACTAATATAGAACGACCGCCCATTGAAACTTTGATAGCCAGTAATCTCGAGCTAGAACATTCAATCACTCTTACGCTATCAAATATTCCTTTCTTCCAAAGAATAGCCAGGCCACCGTATGGTCTCCCTACCAACAGTTCACTGCTATCTATTGAGCTCTTACCAACATATTCAAAGTCGGGAGATACAGTGCCTAGTAACGGGAGGTCATGATTAAACAACCATGTCTCCTGAAGACAGATTAAGTTGGCAGACTTACAAAGCTTACTAACATCATCAATTGAAGTTTTAAAATTTTTACAATTAAAACTACAAAATTTTAAGTTATTATTAGTTTGATTGTAACTATCCATTGTATAACTTAAACTAGACGTTCACGTTATCTTGTTTCGGCCCATACATAAAATGCACGAAACGCCGAAACATTATACCGTCAGGCCAAAAATCATCATTCAGAAATAATTGCATCTTAGTTTTAGAAACAAATAACTTATATGCATTATACTTCCTATTTGATTTCATCTTTATCATTTTTAAAGATACAATCTCACCCGTTTTATCTTTAATGTAACTTATAATGTCCTGCTCACAAGTGTCTTTACTGACATTAGATATAAACAACGGCACTTTAATATCAGCCGCTTTAAACTTGCCGTCAGGCGCGGTAGAAGCACGTCCTTTTTGCCCGATGAGTTTATACCTTTTTGCACTTTTCGATTGAACTACTTGCCACTCGGAAGACTCTTTAGGTACATGCGAAAATATCCTAGCATCCTGATTTACATTATTATTTAATGACATAGACGGCACCACACCATTAACAGTTGATTTCGAATCCATTTTAGGCAAAATAACCGATTCACTAAACGAAGCGCGCGCGTAGGCATTATCCAATACGTTCGAAACCGCGGTACTTTCCGGTCGGGCCTCAGCGAGCTGTCTTGCCGTCCCGCTCTCGCCTCTGTGCCTGTGACTGGTTCCACTGCCGCTCTCGCTTACGCCGCTCGCATCGTTCGAAACCCCCGGCCGAGCCTCCACGTGCCTGCTCGCACTGGTGGAATTTTCCATTCGCCCCGACTGTTCGCATTGTAAAGAGACAGACGCGACAGGCTGAGTGCTCGCAGGCCATGTCTCCTCCCTCGTAGGTGTCGAGTGATGCTTAGCTGCTCCGGAAGACGACGACGACACATTCGTAGATTTAACAGGAACGTATTGTAAGCCCACAGGACCGCTACACAGATCGTAATAACTTTCCTGAAGGCATGCTCCTCTCTTTTTATTTACAAAATGATCATGAGACGGATAATTGTCGACAATGGATGCGTGCTTTAGATTATCCAGGTCTTTCCTAAATGCATCTAGCATATCCTTTGTTACGGCATTCTCTCGCAAGCATATGACTTCATTCTGAAGCTTCGCTACGTCCTTTAAAAGACGAGTGCAATCAATATGATCAAAGCCCACACTAGGTACTTTATGTAAATCTTTAGCAACGAACACAGGGAAAACTTCAGCATCCATTCCTTTCATGAGACAAATGATGTCGTCTAGGTCCCTGGAAATTCTTTTCTTCCCTTGTTTACGTCTCATCGTCATTTTTTTCTCACTAGGGACGGATCCAAATAATAAAGATTTTGCATTTGTAATACTTTCCACGTTGAATGACGAAGTTACGAGTTGATGAATGCTTTCCTCGTCCATATAATCCAACACATTAGTCAAAAACGCTAAGAGTTCGTTTATAACTACATTGCAGTTAGAACACTTTACGGTCGAGGAGGCCATTGCCCTCAGCGCATGAGTCACCGGCAGCGACAACACGCGACCGTGCTCCGTAATGTACGGCGCGAGACTGACTTAAGACAGTCAAATGAGGATTCAAAGTTTGAGATTTCTTTATATTCCACTTCATATCGCGGACAACGCCGCGGCTGATAGTTACTAGTCAAATTATATGATTATGTGGCGGTCAAGATAGATCTAATATAGTCTAATTAGAGACAAATTTGCTTAATTGAATGTACATACGTGCGTTACTGTGATTAAATTCAATGAAATTAGCTAATTGAGCTTAATTTTGATGTCAATTAACCCATTAACCATTAGTTTGGTGACATAGTGACACAATTAATTTGTCATATACTTTTAGTAAATAAATGATTATTGTTTAACGTGGTGTGCGTAGCATCTAGGAACTATTGCAAATTATAATCATTTTATTTGACGCGAAATATTCTAGACGTAGAGCTTTCTGTGTACGGTTGGTAATTTTGTTTGAACATAGTTTCTATAATTTATGTATATATAATTAAATAATGAATATATTTTTATTACACACCAAACAAAAAATATGGCAAAAAGTAATAATAAAAACAGCGCATTGTTTATGAGAAGTATGTTTCTCTGACACTGCCTTACATACATTTTAACTTTATATTTTTATATCTTCCACATAAAAAGATATACGCAAAACTATTTCAGAATTATACATTCAAATCCTTTCCACTTTATCAGATTACCCAAAAACTGAGTACTCGGAACAAAAGATGACCCTTGACACGTCCTCAACAAACTTCCCGCTCGCCGCAGGGTGGGCTAAAATAACGCACTAAGCCGGCCAGCGGCGGCCGCGGAAAAACTAATTTGGACGTTTTTGGCCGCGTATGGCCACTCCTTGGCCACCCTTAATATTCACACGACAGAATGGGCAAGCCACATCAGTAATTCATGAAGCCTTGATGAACGCAGCGCCACAAGAGCGCGAATTATGAATTATGACGTCATCCTTCACGGGCAATTTCGACCCGTAGAGTTACCGCGCGATAAATTTGAAGAGAGGGACTTTCTAGGTTTAACTTTCAAGACGAGGATGAAATGTCTTGAAGTGTTTTTTGAGATTGAGCTCGTCGGAGTTAAGCTTTGTAAGCAAGTTTGGTTTAAGCGGCTGTTTGCGTGTTTGCTTATATTTTGTTGGCTCAGAGTTGAGCTGAGGCTTTGCTGATTTTCTTTATTAGTTCAATTTGTATGGAAATAGTCCTCTCGCATCGCGTAAATTATGATAATACAGACGGGATCATTTTGAAGACTTTGGATGAGAGTTCTGAACTAAATAAGTAATCTTAAATTTCCGTTTTTTTTGCTGTCTAGTTAAGAGTGAGAGACTTTTAAGATTTCTAAATGTGTCAAGTCGTTCTTACTGTCTGCAGGAAAATGATATCATAATAATATTATAATTCTGGATACCTATAAGAACGAGTAACTTAATTTAGTTTCAGCATCATATCTCCGTACTAAGATTTTTCTCATAATAGTTATGCAGAAGAATATTCAAAAACACATTGTACGTCATGTTTTAAATTTTTGTAAAAGCAATAGTCCAGGATCCCTAGAACATTTATGCACTTTGATTATTATCAAGCTCATTTTCCGTGAGCAGCTTGATTTTGATGAGACGCTCAACTATATCCTATGTATACACAGACTCTCGGTTGTGGTAGCTAACAGAGATAGTAAGCATGAAATATGTCAATTTGATGATCCTCAAATATGTATTACTAACTGTTTCTTTTTTTGCTTAATCTCAAGATAATTATTAATATTATTCGAAAAAATATTTGTCATACAAAATCTATGGTTCGATCAAAGGGTCCCTCTTTTCCAACATGTATCGATAACGAGATCATCATAAATGATTACTAGAAACCTAACTCTCTAAGGCGAATCATTCTGCCTCTAAAAGGTTGCCATGCTTCATAAACGTCCCGTCTACAAGACAAATTTAAAAATATTCATTAACTCCCGCACATTTTTACAGCTTCCACATAATAAATATGATCTACTTAATTTTATTATCTGTTTAATTCCACCGCTCCCATTCCGCACCCATAAACAATAATGTCAAATTATTCGAAAGCTGAAAGTCCAATTTTCCGCGGTTTTGACGCTGCAATATCTATTCATGAGTTTCGGTGACATGCGACACTAACACTTTGGTGTTGGTGGAAAATAGACTTTATTCCAGGGGGATAAGGATGAGTGACGTCGGTCGGTGGGGATGAATAATGTCGCCACGTTTGCACGTGTGTGTAGGGCTGCCCGAGCTTGTAATTGTGAACAAAGTGAACCTTTTATTGATATTTAAATTTGGAACTCGAGGGATGGACGTATGCGAGATGCGTAAAAGTATCGATATAACTGGACGGCATACAGAATCGTGATTATGCTTTATTACATAATTTTAACATGTGATGTAAATTGATTTATGTAATGACTAATGATGTAGGTTTTTTTGAAAATCTTACCTGTGCAGTATTTTTATTGTTTTTCTATGTACTTAAGTCATTTCATATAATACACGTTTTGATTATGCATTATTCAGATTTCATTCACTAGTTCATAATTCCAATTCGAAAACGGGGGCATTGACTCATCATTATTATCTTCATCAGCCAGAAGACGACCACAGCTGAATGAATACAGGCCTCCCCCTTATAACATATTTCCAAACAATTCCGAAAAGCTGTCAATAGCATCCACTAGTTATTTGTGACTTTAACTATGTCGTAGGCTCACTTAGTGAGAGGCCTACCTACGCGGCGTCTTCCAGTTTGTGGTTGCTACTCAAGAACCTCACTTCCCATCGGCTATTTGAGCGACGTGGCCAGCCCATTTACACATTTCCATGAATTGAAGGAAAGCGGTTGACGCAGTTAATAGCAACCCTGCCTTCTGCGCCGCTGGTCCCGGGTTTGACCCCGGACATGTTAAAACATTTATGTGCATGAACATGTCTGTTTGACCTGTGTCGTTTATTATACATATATAACTATATAAGTATGTATATCAGTCATCAGGTTACCATAGTACAGGCTTTGTCTAGTTTGGGGCCTGAAGACCTTTGTGTGGATGTTGTACTATATTATTATTAGTTCAAGCATTTAAAAAATAGATCTAGTGCTAACCCTAGCACAACTTTTTTAAGCTCCATGACGAGACAGAAATCATGTTTATTCAAATCCACTGTTACAAATTCAGTTCTCTATGACTACGAAATAGTTTTAAATCATTGGTGTCAGAAGGCGCGAACAACTCTGTTTACAAAGCAGGCTATATTTCAGTGGTGAATGACGGCTGCGAAAGAACATTTATATGCTTAAGGTTCGTTCTTACCTTACAGCTTGGCGCTGCTGAAGAGAGGGTTGTAATGTATAAAGCAATCAATACTTATAAAACATGTGGTTGCAAGTGACTTCGAAAAAAACCCGACTGCTAAATCTTTAAAGCTGTGTATAATTTATATTTTTAATTTTGATGTACCCAGTGTCACTCTCACGACTAAGACGAATCTATTGACACCACTCACATATATATACGACAAGCAGTTTAGGTTAGAAATATACATACATACACTCAAAAAATATTCCCTTCCTTATTTGACAGTCGGGTAAAATAGATTAAAGATTTGATTGTTTGTCTGAAATTCTTTTACTGTTGGGAAGCTACGCTATCCCCGGGTGACATATGCTTTATTATATTTCCTAACAATTAGGGATTCTTACTTAAACTTCAATAATCTAACCCACGGGGTAAAAATACTTATTTATTTTTTTTGTTAAATACCTGTGCGAAGCCGAGGCAGTCCGCTAGTTGTTTATATGGCTTCAATACGAAAGAAGTGTTTACATTTGCTTTGGCTTCAGTGATTAAAATTTACGGACTGAAATACGGTACCGACATGGATAATATAAAAATGAAAGAAGTGAGAACAAAAACAAGCAAACTTGGTTTAATTTTGCCAATTTTGAACCGGCTACCTGTCAGAACGTAATCTAGTTTGCTTGCTCTTGTGTTGACCTTTTTCTTGTGTAGGTAGGTAACTTAAATTGTTGGTGCTTGTTATTTCACTTAATACCTAAGTAAGTGATACCTAAGTACAACACAACTTCTTCTACACAACCAAATAATATGGAAGATGTCGCTATATTAAAAATTATTAATTGAATATACCTAATATAAATATCATTAAAAAATTAAAAATATTATTTATCTTGATTTTCTGCAAGTCATCCCAAATGGGCCGTAGGTATATAGGACGAGTTGACGAATTACTCAAAATATAACATTTACCATGCATACCTACAAAAAAATGTGTTAAGTTTTAAAGCCTAGTTAGACCTGAAATCGCAGTCTTATTTCATGCCAGTCAAACAGTTTTACGAGACAACCATTATTTTCAGTTTCTTATAATATTTGTAGTCGCAATGACCGTTTAGGAACAGCTGTTACTTACCCTGCTCGCGAGTTATGCCGCGGTATGTACACGACCAAGTTCAAGGGCATGAAAGTAATGAAACCTACAGAAAATCACTAATAACCGAAGTTAATCTTGCAGGAATTTAATTTGGAAGGCCTGCTTTATACCTCGTCGGGCCCTCCGAGGATCGTATTCCCCTCCCAGATTCCTCCGTATAAATGGGCGTGTGCCGCGGACGAATAACATGTAGGACGTTTACCAGAATCCAAAAACTTCGGGTTTCATCCTGAATATGTAACGACTAAATCAGTCTGTCTATCTAATGCAATAGGAAAGCTCCCAGAGCCTATCCTATAAGTCATTTCAAGGATCTCACCTGGTTAATATAGGCGGCTACTGAGGAAAATACACAATACACCCCAAGTAGGGCGCCAGTACTGTTCCCGTTGCCCCAAAGTAGAATATAATTATGACAGGATTATACGACGTGAAAGTTCAAAACAAAAATGTTCAAACTGAGCATATTATTAAGTATTAAACTAAGCTGATGTAGGTTTCACATACAGTTATATTGAATAAATCCGTTGCATAATTAGACATCCTAAAATTCCAATAAAGTGAAAATGACATGTCCAGTACTTGATTTTTCCAAACATTATTCCAGCTCGTTATTCCATCTCAAGATGATATTCTTGTAATTTAAAGTTTCTTAGCTCTACTAATTGATCTTGTTTATATTTTAATGGTAGGGGAAGTAAGCTTTTGATGTTAGTAATACGGCAAGTGTAAAGGTATAGCCTGAACATCTTTGATCATCAAACGTAGAGAGATGGAGTGAGCAGATTTGCGCTCTGTGTTTAAAAAGAAAAAAAAAAGAATTATCTAAATATTTTATTTTATTATTAAATTATTTTGTACACACAGGACACTTTATGCGATAAGGCCGCCCAATGTACTGCCAATGTTTTATGATATCTGTTTGAAATGTTTATGCATACTTTTGGTGTACAATAAAGTTATATATGAATCTGAATATGACACTACTTCTACAACTAATTACTCAAAAGTAGACAAACATTTAAAATAATAAAACGAGTTGCAGTGTCCTGTTCGTCAAACAAGGTCAGCGCTCAGCATGATGCTGGGGATTGCTCCTCAGCGCTGATTTTCAGCGTGACCCTAAAGAGACACGCTGGATCACAAATAATATAAATTTATATACATAAATAAACACTAGAAATACTTCAAAATGAGCGTCTTAAAAACCTTGAATAATAATGTTTCAGTGTTTATTACGTCCGTTATAGTATAAAGAACACAATGATAAAATAATTACAGATCATTATGGGCTTAAGAGGGCGCGGTAATATTTGAATAAGTGAGAGAACGTTTTGTTCACATTGGTAATATAATAATTAAAGGTTAAAAACAATTCATAAATTCTATGTTACATTTGTCTTTTTCTTAATAATTAGTATACAAACGATGCTAACCGTTTAGCAGTCGAGTAGCGGCCAATCTGCGAGCACTAACGCAGTGCCATTAGCAAGGTGCAAGCCATAAAGGCGACGTCTCGTCTCGTCTTTGTGGTTAGCAATCGCGATTTTGACAATTTAATATTTTTTTAAAGTCTTGTAGAAAAAAAAATACTATTTACAACAAAAAATTAATAGCAGATGGATTACGTGCCTATAGACCATTTTAAATCTACAGATAATCCAAATGCTCTAACCCACCAACAGAGAGCAGCGTGCCTAGCATGTGTTGAGGTTAGAAAAAATAACTTTTTAGGTAGTTGGTGCAGGCAGGGTACACGCGAAAGAAGACAAAAAAAACTAAACCAATTTTGATAATTTGTATAGGACTAATAAAATTGGAAAGTATTTATATTTTATACCATTACGAACAATTTTTTTTGAAATCGGGAAGCCATCGGGGAACTTACTTAAAAAAAGTAAACATACTGACGAATTGAGCACCTCATTATTTTTGTAGTCGTTTAAAAGCAGCTGAACATTGTCTGGACATTTGCATGATGACGTACGGAAGCTGTTCTCGCCAAGCTGAAACGGCACTAAGCGAGTCGATACGAGAAAGGGAATATTTTAATTTCACGAACTTAATTTGTACTAATGACATCAAATCTTAAATTCGTAAAGAAATTTACTACTTCATACGATTTGCTTCTAGAGACAAGATGTTTTTTCAGGATTTATGCTATGTAATACAAATACGAACTCTGTGGTCTCTGAGGCTGTCTTCTATTTGATATTTATAATAGTGTATAGTATTGTAATAGTCAAGCATTTTCATTTGATACCCATATTGAAAGGCATTTAAAAAAAAAACAAGTAATTAAAAAAAAGTAACATTTTGTGATGACGGCCACCTTTTCCGATGTTCATCAAACATAACTAAGAAAAGTTCCGACTATTTCACCTTTTAAAGAATAAGCTACGGAAGCTACAATATCACAGACAGACAGACACACACAAACACATCAAATTACGCCATCTTATTGTGTTTTTTTTTTGCCTAAGATGTAGCACGCGTGAATAAATGAAACCGCTTCACTCGCGACTAGAAAATACCAAGATTATAGCTGTCGGAATCAAACCCGTTACGATACTATAAGGTTTCGCCTCAAATGTCCCAGATAATCTCCCTAATGTTGCCAGATATAGGCGTCGGAAAAAACTAGCGGGAGCTCTAATGGGGCGTTAAATCTCCCAAGTTCAATAGTAGGAGGCCAGTAACCTCTTTCTTGTGGATTTATTTTCGTAATTTTTTTGCAATCATTCCGTGAGAACTACTTCTAAGTTTTATGCCACAAATAAGATATCTGTAATTTAGATACGCTTTGCCAAAAATACCGGAGTCCGGTGAAATACCGGAAATCAAATATTCTTGGCGAAATTTGACTTCCGGTATTTCACTGGACAAGGTATTTTTGGCAAAGCGCATCTAAATAACATGGACACAGTACTTTTGTATTACTTAATATTTAAATAATGCAAGAACTACGGAGTCTAATTCTTACCGAATACTTTTTGAATACCTATATTTATACCGATCAACTTAAGCAAAAATATTTTTTTTAGCATCCGTATAGAATTGTAGCTGGGGTTTTCGATAACTGTTACGGTATTCCCTGCCTGTTATAATAGGGAATTCTGGGCTAAAGAGCGGCTTGAGTTGGGACTCGCATCACCCGTCCGACATGAGCCCTCGGAAGATGACAACATGCGTAGCTCACATTGTCGTACTTTAAAGAGGCTGTGCAAATGCCCGTACTAGGAGGCCACCGGTGCGCCCTACAGAGATCCCGGTGCCCTCCGTCAAGCACTGAAACAGACTTCCTGGATTTTTTAAACTACGATGATTTTTCCCTCGTAAAAAAAGGTTAAAGATGGGAAAAAATCGACACTAAAAGGGAGCCTACAGAGACCCGACCACGTGGTCGGCCGCCTAAGAGGTGGCGTCGATCATTGCGAATTCCAAGACAATTGGTCGGAACTTGCGGGAGATTGGGATGCATGGAGAGATATGGGAGAGATCTGTACCCAACAATGGGATACAATAGGTTAATAAAAAAAAGTATATTCAGCATCCTTATAATACTATAATGGGGAATAATCTTTAGCTAATATTAATATTAAGCCAATATATGGTCTTCACATAATACCTAGGCACATACAGTCGCGATATCCGATCGCTTGCTATCTAATCCCGCCTACCTACACTTATACAGATATATAAGTCCGAGGCACCTTAAGCCTCTCAATGCCCTCTCCAATTAGGCGGGGTCCATTTGCGAAATTGACGGAACACTCGAGTCCGTACCATCGGCCCGAATCACTCAAGCTCCACGCCTGACTCTGCTCGTTTTGCGCCCGACAACTTCAAATGAGCATAATGATAAGCCCTCTCAAATCTGTGCGTACCTTTCTACGAGGAGAATTTTTCTGCAAGTTTGCAAATATTTAAATAGGCTAGAGCTTGCGAAAGAAGTTTTTCTAAGCAGTTCTATGTGAAGTTAAATTATTTAAGCATCATATGTAAACGTCTTAATGTGTAATATAATATTGCTTTTAATGGACGAGCTATTGCCATGCTAATAAGTATAATTAAACATTTGAAAAACCTCCGACATCGCCATTTTGTGGTGGCAGTCATCTTGGATTTAACATCTGTTATAATCAAAATCGCTCAGAAATTAAGAAAGAAGATAAAATTATAATTATTGAGAGTATGTAAGAAAAAAATGCGTCATTTAACAATCAATTTTTTTATGGACACTAGACATGTGTTTTTGCTGGCTGATGTAAAGCGACGATGCGTAGAATAGAATAGAAGAAACCGTTTTACTCGCTAATTTAAAAGACCGAGATTATAGTTAAGATACTCGTAGATATACAGAGTCGATAATTATTTTAACGATGGAATCGTCAGCATAGAGTACCTTTCCATATATTTTATTTATCATAATTTATAACGGTCCATAATAATTTTATCCAAGGAACTTGACTTCAATTTGCATGACAAAAATTTCTTCGCAAAGAAAGTCGAATTTGAATTTGTTCGAGTTAATTTCGAGGTGATATCAGAATTGGTGCCCAAAAGTTTCCTCCCCAACAAACTCCGTCCTGCTTACATTAGCCTTCCTTCTTATTTACGGCTTAATTGATTCAACTGTTCCCTTTTTCTGTTTTTTTTTTCGATCGTATAATATAAGAGAGCAAAGCCTGATTGGCAGGTGCTTACGAATAATTCGCGGAAGAAAAATAATACTCTTAATTTTTTTATTTTTCGAGATTAAGACACGAGAAAAAATATTTTTTTTGGTTAACAAATTGATATGGACCTATTGCCTATTTCATTTTAGTTCAGTTGGTAGCAACCCTGCCTTCTGCGCCGCTGGTCCCGGGTTCGATACCCGGACAGGTCAAACATTTGTGTACATGATCATGTCTGTTTGACCTGTGTCTGGGTGTTTATATATATATATATATATATATATATATATATATATATACTCTCTTATATTTATACCGGGAAACATATTCGAAAGTTGCATAACTTTTAATAGTATTTATTGATTGTAACATTCTGTGTATAATATTTGTAAAGTGCAAGTCACAAACTATTTTGACCCATATATATATATATATAACTTATGTATATATGTATATAAGTATTTACATAGCACAGGCTTTGCCTAGTTTGGGACCTGAAGTCCTTTGTGTGATTGTTGTTCCATATTATTAATTTTTTTGTTGATGCGAAATTACTACTCGTGATTTCGCGCTTTATTTATCAACACCCGAGATCTAACTTTAACAAATGTGAACAAAAATAATCATGTTCAAAATAGTGTAGGCAATGTATTTGAGCTAATGCTCACAATTTTGACATTAGACGAGGGTTGCCATTTTTGATGTTTCATTTGGATATACATTTAATTTTTAATATCATTTCTTTTATAATAATGTGATAAGATTAAGAATATAAACAATATTCCTTATACTTCATTATCGAACCGTCTCACAAGATATAACGGCAAGATTAAAACATAAAATTTTTTGACTTAACTGTCTATAGTCTAGATGTGTCTCATTATAAACCAGTTTCACCAGCTTGGTTTCTTAACTGAAAATTAATTTAATTGTGTTTCTGTCCAAGGTGGCACAACATATTAAGCTAATCTGTCTCCACGCGCGGCCATCTGAACTTGAGAAGCGGGTCGAGAGTCACGCTTCGAGAAACACACACTTGCTGTGAAGGTAATAAGTACTTGGCATAGGAAAGTATATGGTAAGCAACTGGGTTGTTTCAGACCAACTAAAACGAAGGTTTAACCATATTTTACAGTCGTTTTTAACTTACTTTTATAAGGATTTGTTTTAGCACGCTATCGTGGCGTTCCTCAAACGCACACCTTTGCCGCGCCCCACGTCGCAAATTTTACAAAAAAATACTTGTGCAACCAAACTATACATACAAAATAATAACTAAATCACATAATAACCAAATAAAAATATGTACGAACTAAAGAAAATTGTGTACAATATACAACTAGGAGATGCTACTAGTAACTACTTCACATATACGAAAACAGAAAAGAAATTCAAATTTCCCATCAAAATTATCTTAGAAACCATTTTATATGTTCTTAATTTTTTTTATTGATTAAGTGTAGGTATACCCTTCTAGGTATCTCTTAATAATATAACAATCTAGCCCAAGGCTAATAAGTAATTTTTATTTAACTGAAACTTCTACAAAAATAGTGTCTCTAAGAATGTGTCCATTAACACGTATCTTATAATCTTTATCATAATTATAAGGGTAAGACAATATATATATATAAGGGTAAGACAATTTGTTAATGTGTTCTTTGCACTTAGCACTTGCACTAAATTTCACTATCACGAATTATATTACACTACACTAATTCGAACGTCTTCTTACTATGTCTGTGTGGTTGAGGAGCTGGATGGCCTCGACATTCACATGACGGTGAAGCCGCCGTTGGTGGGCTTCTGCATACTTTTGTATACGTCAGTTCAAATAATGACAAAGTTTTTCAGAATCCGCACCAACAGTTCACAGAATTAATAACGTTGCCCTCATCATCCCGCCGTTTTCCCAGAAACGGAGAAAACTCGGAAATCGTGCAAAAAAACTCGAGCGAAAGTTAAAACGACGGACGCCGACGAAAGGCGGGTAGTTTAAACTTTAACTTTATCAATATCTCAGGTAGAGCCATTTCTCTCGAGGAAAAACGTAAAAAATAACCTAACAAATAAAATTGCGGGATCCGTTAAACTTTTTAACACTAATTAACCTGTTTTCGAGACTTGTTGCTGGGAACTGAACTTCGTTGGGTAAACAACGCGAAGGCAAATTAAAAGTTTAATTTGACGCGAGCTTTGCGGCGTTCCCAAATGCTGTGTGGACATCTTAGCTGCAGGCGAACCTTTGTAATGCTTCTGATATAGTAAACTAAGTGAATTACCTATACTTGTTATATCTTTCTTTAGCGACTCTGTTGTTGATAAAGTATTAGGTCCTTATATAAAATAGTAGTTTCGCAAACTGTCGGCCTCGAAACCACAAAAATAAAAATAAACTTTTTGGAAAATTCATAAAACGATAATCGCGTTGCCGATTATTTTTATGTTTACTTATATTGTTGAAATTGATTGCCTTTTTCTGAATAATTGAAATTGTTACCAGTAAATGGCGCCGTAGCAAACTTCACCCCTTTTTGGGAGAAATACTCCATCAATCGAAAATTACCAACGACTAAAAAATGAATAGGTACTATATATAAGTATTGTCACACCTTTCTGTTACTCGTTATATATGAGAAGCAACTCTTAACACTGAACGCGACGTTTTGTAAATGTATTTATGTATCAAAATTCTGAAATGCTCTGTCCTCACGCCACAAATGTTATTTGCTGGCAAAAAATTTGAATACCACTTTCCCATTAAAATTCTATTTCAAAGACCTATTTAATAAAACAAATTTTTAAAATGTTTCTCAGCTTATTACCGGGTAAAAGTTGGAAATCCTGTTAAAATTCACCCTTTGTCGCTCCGCCGTCCAAAGTCCGGCAAGATACCTACTGAGTTATGTACTTTAAGCCCGCCCCGGGCATTAATGGAACTGGGCCTTTATTTCAACGGCACTTTATAATAAAACATACAGAGGTATTTTTTATAATATACTCATATATTTTCAGCGCTGACCATCAAAGTCTAACCTTTAATTCTGGTACCACAGATAGGGTACCGGTTAGGGGTGTACTAAACTGAAAAGGGATGACTATACTTACCATTTAGAACAACTTATATTATGGGATCAACGAAGAAATTGAGAAATAAAATCAGGTGTTCCATAGAAAAAGTTTATTGGTCGTCGCCGATAATGAAACGGCAGATTTTTTTTTCGAATATGGATTTGGTCCCATAGTGAAAGTTGTTCATTAAGGTGGGTATAGTGACCCCCTGTCGGATTAGTACGATAGCCAATAACACTGTATAATAAGATTAGTTTTTTTTTACAAACCACATATATAATTCGCATAATAGAACATACATACAGCATTAGTTATTGGTTTCTTCAAATAAAAACCTTTATGCTACCAACCTGACATCACCTGAGGTATTGTTACACTCACGTATAAATCATGTCTCTTTATATCCTGTACGCGACGCGTTGTCGATAAAAATCAGTGAGGAAAAAAAAACAAATTGAATAAGCGAGGAACGCAAAATCAAGCGATTTGCGAGTTGTCTCCATCTCCCAAACTAAGCAATTTTCCAGAATACCCCCTAAAAATTGCAACCCGGCACACATCACCCAAGTTGTACCGACCTTGCCAAGGTCGGGAGTAGGGAGCGTCGGTTACCATGGCAACAAGCCGGGCCCATTGTCGTTGCTTCCACTTTATGAAGTGGATTTTGATTATGAAGTGGGCCCAAAAATTACGATTCAGAAACGCAATCTCACGCTTTTTTATAGGTTAAGGCGTCGCTATGGCAACCAATCAGATACTTTGTGAGTTTACACCGGGTATCGCGTAAATGTTTGGGCATTTCTTTAGTTAATTTTCTATTAAAATATTCACAGATTTCCTGGTTTTTTATAGTGAACCTTGGGAGGAGCATGATGGAATTTAATTTTTGTAAATTATTTTATATATACAGCGTGTTTAAGTACCGACTAGTGATATTTGGAAACCATAAAAAAAATTATCGACAAAATATGGAGGTACATAAGTGGTCATAAACACTTTAAAAAATTGGATTAAGGGTAATATTCGTGCCTACTATTTGTCTATCTGTCTACCTATGTTCTTATGTTTCTACTCGTATGTATATGAATCTTTGACTCAATTGCATTCCATCAGCGTTAGCAAAAATATGCTAAGGACAAAACTTCAAAGTTTTTTTGACTATCGTCTAAAAATAACTTTATATATATATATATATATATATATATCTGTTTTTTATCGGTGTGTCTTATATTATTTAATTAGATGGTGGAATAAGAATAATCCATGTCACTTCATCAACATATTTTCGTTCACAGCTGGACATAAGCCTCTCGCATGACTTGCCACTCGGCCCAATCCTGAGCTTCTCGTCTCCACCCCCTGTTTGCTATCTTCTGTATGTCTCTGCTCCACCTAGTAGAAGGGCATCCTACACTACGTTTATCAACGTACATACACGTACATACATACAAAGACTCGTCTCCCCCATCGGTTGCCAGTTCTATGGCATATAAGACCGGCATTGCCAATTCAGCTTACTAAGACGAGGAACTATATCGGTAACTCTAGTTCTATGGTACTTTCGTTTTAGACATGAACGCGCAAAGATATACCGAGTATAGCCTTACGATACGCAATTTTAGAATTTAAGTTTGAGAGCGGGAATATTCCCATCTGACCCAGGATCTGAAATACCAATGTGGCCGCTGTGGCCACTGGACAGACGGGAATACTAAATTTCCATTTGCCTCAGTGGTCAAAACAATGGGGCAGATGGGAAAGCGGTAAGTTATGTATACCATCTTTAACTTAGCAGAAACCGACGAAATAAACGGTTACTATGGCAATGGTGGTCAGCCATTACCCTCTAACGGCATTTGGCCTACAAAGAGGCTTTCACAAAATTTTATGCGACCATCACGATGTTAATGGTATGTAGTTAATAGGTGCAATGTGACACGTATTTGGCCCAGTTGGGAGCGCCCTTGGCGTTCTGAAGGGGTGCGTTCGTAGCCATGGCAACCGGCCGGGCCGCGAGCGTCTTGCTAGGGCAGGGTTACAAGGTCACATCTCGCAGCGATTTTAGAGCAATTACTGTCTTCTTACTTATAAGGCGCTCAGTAACAGTTACGGAGTGTTATTAACTTTTATTTCAAAAGGTTTTTAATTTGGCTGTAATTTTAACTCTTTTTTTGTGTTTTCTACAGACTTACAAAAAGAAGACATACTTACTCAATTATTCGATTATATATTTTGTGTGTTTTATTAAATCCAGACACCGATAGAACTTTTTCAATTATTGTTATTGAAGTCTGTATTTTTTTTAGAGGAGTTGTTTGTATATAAGTTTTTTTTTGTGTTGCAGTTATATGTTTCAGAATTTATGTATGATTATGTGTGATGTCATAATACAATGTTGTTGATTTATACAACCAGTTTTTTTTGTGTTTTAGGTTCAAGATATCGTATTGCATCAATAAATTACGTCATACTACTGGGCATGGGTCTCCCCTATGAAGGTGGGTTGTAGCCACCACCCCAGCCTGCCTGTGGACTTCACTTATCTTCGAGAGTTACCCCTCTTTAACCTATTTCGACAAGCAGGTTTCCTCAATATATTAATTGGTAGATGAAACCATTAAGACTGTTGCCATAGGTTTATTCTGTAACAATTAGAAAACTTTTAATAGCAGATCATATTTAACTCTTTTGTAATTAAGAAGTGATATAAAGAAAAACAATTTAGTATCAAGTTAAATAGGTCAGGCGTTGATTTGATTAAAACTTCTAAGAGTTATTTACTTCAGCTTTATATTAGGTACCTATTGAATTTCTAATATACTTTATGGTTATATATTTATTATGGTAAAAGTATTCGACTAATAATACATACGTATCAGCCCATAGAGTCCCACTGTTGGCCACGGGTCTCGCGTATGAAGGGGGTGCAGATCATAGTAATTGCGGGTTGGGGACTTCACGTATGTTCAAAAACTATGAGGCATTTAAAAATTCTGGGATTAAACCTGGGATAACGTGAAACGACGTTTTTGATAAAAATATATTCTATTTATTTATTTGCACAGTAATAACAACATAACAGTAAAACCAAGGCGATGTTACACTAAACTATTTTATGGAACATGAACTTTAAAGTACAAAATTTTCACACAGTCTATTTGCAGCCTCTGTGAATTTTGCCTGGTTACAATTAAAAACGTCAATATCCTTCGCTATAATATTTAACAAAGCTATTGCGCGTGATGTGGGAGCAAATTAGTTATGTTTTCGGGCACCTTGAATGTAATAAATGACCTCCTACGGATAGTGGCTACCTCGGGCGCGCGCAGGCACAGCGCCTCCAGCACCTCAGGGTGGTGCAGGTGTCCGCGCAGAACGCGCCACACGTACGTGCAGAGCGCGACGTCACGCCTCACACTCAGTTTGCTGTACCCCACCATGCCTAACACGAACAAGGTCGGATACATCAACGGGTAGAATGGATAGACGCCGTACTCTTTTAAATATAGAAAACGCGTGAATTTATTTTGTATTTTATCTACCATGTCTCTATAAATATCCTCGTGGGGCTTCCATATAATTGCGCTTGTCTCTAGCCGACTAGACCAGAGAGTTGAATAAAATCCTGATAACGCCAGTATTTCTAAATGCTTTACTATGTCGCAAGATAAAACCCAGATTTCTAAAAGCCTTCCCGCAGATATCCACAATGTGCTTACGAAACGTTAGGTCTGGTACCATCTGGACGCCCAGGTCACGCACACTTTGGACTCGTGACATCACCGTGCCATCCACCGAATACGGGTAGTGTAGCGGTACGCGCTTGCGCCCGTAGCTTATAACTTCGCACTTAGCAGTATTAAAAGATAATTTATTGATCGTGGTCCACTCGACTATCCTGTCTATGTATCGTTGGAGTATTTCACAATCACATATGTCCGCTATAGACAGAAATAATTTAAGGTCGTCAGCGAATAGTAGGCACTGTGCATTCACGACGGCATCGGGGAAGTCATTACCCATCAAAATAAACTCTAAAGGTCCTAAATTGCTACCTTGACTTACACCTGAATACGTGAAATAAGGTTCAGATTCGTAACCGGCGTATTCGACATACTGACGGCGTTCACCGATTTAACTCGCAAAAAACTTCAGAAGATGCGGGGTGAATCCCACCGAGAAAGAATAAATATGTCATATATGTTGTGAATATGTCATCAAAATCATAGAACTATTTTAAAAAATTCACGTTGCGTAGGATAACCTATAAGCTATTGTATATTTTTGCGGTGTAATTAAATATAATCTTACATACATGTTTTTCAAATTTTAAGGACAAAACATAATTGATGAAGTCAGGCGTTACTTTGCGGAAATTAATTTATAATAAGATGGTATATAAAGAATATTTAGTGTTTTCCAGCCATGTTTACACAGCAAGACAAGGCGGGAAAACACTAAATATTCTTTATATACCATCTAATTTGGTCAAAACATTTTATCTCTTATATTTTTGTAACTACAATATGATCATAATGTCGACATACTGACACAGAATTGAATTCACATTCAGTATTATGTCGATGAGTCTAAAGCGGATAAATTAACTACGGTTGAGTGCCAACGTCATGCACAAAGCTTTAGTTCTTTATTGCATCCAAATCTTAGGATACGTTTACATAATGATATACCTAAAACTAACATAAAGACCCTGCAAGTGTGTAGCAAAGTGCATGCAACTTAAAATAAACTTAAAATATTATGAATACACCTATATTATACACTAAATTGTTCATTGTATATATTGAAATAAATCTAATTGTAAACTTAACTAACTTTATAAACTTTTCATTATAATATTTTAATTGCTAAATGCTCAGTAGTTCCATAATTCACATGGCAACAAGGAATGAGTGAGTTTTACAACTGGTTGTAACACCCAGTTGAATTTTGTATAGTAATCTTAGTTGAGAAGTAGCCAGGCTAGTTACCCTGGTAAACAGATTGCTCGACGGACAAACTTGGACGAAGGCATGGTGGTTATTCTCCGGGGGATGTATTTAGCTCTAACTTGTCCCAAGTTTATATTTCTATCCTAAGTTTGAATGGATCTCAGCTGATTATCTTATACAAGGTTATCGTAAGGGGTGTACTCAACCAAAAGCGAGTCATTGTAGAGACTTTCTCAAGAAAAGTAGTCAATTGCTCCATACATTTTGCCGTTTTTTACGTACGTGTGTATATATGAATGTATGTATGTAGATTTCTTTGGCACGCCCTAGAGCCTAAACGGCTTGTCGTATTTTGATGTGAGTGTTGTTAATAGATTCGTCTTAATCCTGAGAGTGAAACAGGGTACATCGAAAATGAAAAAAAAATGATGATACACAGGTTTAACGATTTAGCAGTCGGGTTTTTTCGAACTCGCTTCTAATCACTTATTTATGAAACAGCAGATGTTTTTCTGGAATTTCTGGTTGGTCTCATAGTCAAAGTAATTTGTCATGACGCGTACAGTGAACCCCTTTTGTCTTAGTAAACCCCTAGCCGGTAACCCTGTATAATACTAATTACAGTGATTTGTTCAATGAGTAACTTACTTGTTACTAATGATGATATTATTTATCAACGAAAATCTCCGTAGAAATATTCAACAATCTATACTTATAATAAAACTGTAACAGTTCAAATTCTGTACATTGAATATATTAAAAAAAAAAATCAGGGGGTGTTATTAACGATATAGACCCCAAATCTATATATTTTTTTAATTTTTGTCTGTCTGTCTGTCTGTCTGTCTGTCTGTTTCTGGACTTTCCATAACTTAGGAACTGCTGGATGGATTATAATAAAACTTGGTATGCTTAAGATTTATACCGTGAGGTAGGATCTTATCTATTTTTTATCCCGAAACTCAGAAGGGGTTCCCGTGGGAGGGGAGATGGAAGTCTTATTTAATTATAGCAGTAACGCGTGCTTTGATTTGGATGATTATTTTTTTGTTAAAAAAATCTAACTGAAATTAATGGATGAAAATTTTATTTAACTAGAACTCGGTAACGCGGCTTTGATTTGAATGATTCATTTTTTATTTCAAAAGTCTAACTGACTGTTATCCCAAAAATTAGTAGGGGTTCCCGTGGGACGCATGAAATTCGTATTTAACTATAACTTGCTAACGCGTGCTTCGGTAAGAATGATTTTTTCAACTCAAATTATTGTACCCAAAAAATTACTACTTCATTTTTGTAGTTGTAACAAAAAATCTTTTATGGACGCCTACATAAAAAGTTGTAGCAAAGAAGTTTTTATATATTTATTTTTTTATAATACTCAACTAGGCATTTGACCACATGTTCGCACGACCACGGAAATCAGCGATACTATAGCCCTAGATGGAACACATAGCACACATATGAGACATATGTGTCAACACATAGCGTCCACAATTATTTGTAGCGATGGTGCCCGAGTATTTAAAGAGTATATTGCCGTGCGAGAGGTACGATGTTCGATCCCACTAAATACGCAAGAAGAACCTGAGCTACCGGTAAAGGATAACATCGTGTGGAAACCATAGTATGGTAGAAGGGCAATCTTAATACTTGCCTGGCTAACTAGCTAGCCGTCAAGTAGAAAAATCTGTCGCCAAACAGCGAATGGTGTGTTTCGGCGGCCTTTTTTGAGTACCAGTGTATTCCAGACTAGGCATGCTTCATCGTCACAGTGACGCTGGTTTCTGTAGTCGTGCGAGCTGGTTGTCAAATGCCTAGCTGTCTTGAATAAAAAATAAATAGGCAATCGTGATACATACATTAGCAAAACAAAATCCTACGGGTTAAAATGAGTGCAGATTTCGTAAAATTAAATAGGCGTTTATGATATGCAGAATCTTAACATGCTGAACATAATAGTGCGAACTTCTCTGTATCGCATTACTTAATAAAATGTACAGTTTAAAACACTGCTATCTTATTGTATCATTTACAATGAAGATTTAAGACGGACCACTGAAATTATTTCTCTAATTTAAGTCTCACTGACATAATAATGAGAGGTTAGCAACCGCGAACGAAGTCGCGGGTACAGCTAGTTAGTAATAAAAAGAAGTAAAATTGAAAAAAAAAAACTCTCGACATATTTGTGGCAGCCATTTTCTATTTAAAATTGTCATAGTGTCATAGTATTCTACTAGTTAAGCATTTGATACTCATAAAAAAATGTTGTAGCAGTAGTAATTGAACTAGATTTGTGAAAAAAAAAGTTTATCACCATTTTGTGGCGGCAGCCATGTTAGACCGTTTTGCATCGAACATACCTAAGAAATTTCCCGACGAATTCACCTTTAAAAGAACACTAATGGTTCATCCGTTTGAACGATGCGACAGACACAACTTATAACACCTCGTTGTTTTTGCGTCTGGATTAAAATTCAAAAACAATGATATTGTATTAAAGGGAAATGAGTACCTAATACTATTCCTATTAAAGCAGAGACTTAAGTGTGATAGCCATCACAGTTGAGTTGTCAGTTGTCTTAGAAACCATAGAATACGTTTTATTCAATCGGTTATAACGAAGCTCGTTTGTAAAAAAATCATAAACCATATTCTATTATTTTTATTCAATTCATGTTTTTAAGCTTTGCGGTTAAAATAAATTCCGATCAAAACTAGTAACTATACCTTCAAAAATAATAAATTATTAAGGACTAATAAGGACCAATATACTGGAAATTTCTACTAAACGGTTCTAAGTGAGCTACTCACTGACTCACTCAGTAATCACTGAAACTAGTGATCCAAAGTAAATTTTTATACTCTTTTTCATATGTTAATTACCATTTGTTGACTTATTAAAATTTTGGAGTGTTAGTGAGGCCAGTACAAAAGGCATAAACTAAGATCTCTTGAGTGTTTGGTTGAGAGCTCAAAAAATCGCTTGTGGAAAGTTCAATCTATAGATAACATGCAGGTTTATTTATTCTAGGCACTTAATATAAATGAGCTGTTTTAGGAATCCAGGTAAAGATTACATAGTGACTGGAGGTCTGGATAGCTTAGTGAAAGTATGGACGGCGGATATCAACAAGCTAGAGCTGCTTCATGTGTTGAATTTGTTACACAAGAATGCAAAATTGCTTTTTAACCGCGTGCTCACTTTAAAAGAGCCCAAGGTGAAAAATCTTTGCACTCGAGTGTAACACGTAACTTTTCATCCCACCTCTGCGAGAAAATGACTACATACGAAAAATAAAAAAAAATTAATAATCTCATTTTAGTTTTTACACTTATTTTTCAAAACAAGTTTTAACAATATGACGTGGAAAAAAAAAGGCGCGCGCAAAACAAATTAAAAAAAAGTACAGCAAAAAGGTTCCGAGTCTGAGTTATTAATAAAATAAAAAAGGTTGTATGATGAATTCGGCACCATAGAGATAGAAGTAAATAGGTTAAATAAGGTTTTTAATTCACGAACTTAGTGCACACGATATTCCTAATTTAAATTTACTTTATCCTCTAGCAGATAAAACGGCTTTTGCACTCAGATATCGAATAGAAAAAATACTCTTTCCGAGATGGTAGGATGAAAAGGACATTGTTTGGCCGTGCTAGACGTAGTAGTGAGCCCTACGTATGTGCACCGTACGCTTCGGCTCAGAGGGTTCAGGGATCGGAAATAACATTCTTTTCGACCATATATACCTAACTTTATGCACAATAAACACACACAGCTGAATATTTTCTTATGAAACGCGTCATTTTTGGGAACCAATATTCGTTTTTAATCAGTTTTAACTAGCGGTAAACCTACGTGACCGATATTGTCGTGATGAATCTATACAATTCTCCACCTGGCGATTAATTATTTTAAGTAGCTAAACTTACTCAGTTTGTAAACTAAGTTAAGCTTAAAAGCCAGAACATGAGTCACTTACTTATACTTACCTTATTCAGAAATATTATAATAATGTTAGTTAAGCCATCGACCGTCGTAGACATGAACGCCACATTATTGAACCCTGTTAAAGCTCACCGAAGCAACAAAACTATAGTTGGACTTTACCAACGATCAGGTATGTGTCAAAACTCATATTATAAAAACAAAGTGAACAATACTTAAAGAATAAAGAAGAAAAAAGGGTACATAAAGAATTATTTATTCACCTATAAATAACGTGTATAACAAGACTTACCTGTAGTAAGTCTTGTTATATTTGAATTAATAATTAAGTGCTTAAAAAAATCAACTTCAAAAACTGATTTATGTAGTTTAATATTCCTGATAAGATATTTTTTACATTGAAATCGCTTTTCAGGCGAGTTGCGGTCAAACGCAAATTATTTTTATAAAATTTAAAAAAAGTAATCGCTGTTTTTACTTATTAGTAATATTTATATTTATCTGTTAATTTCAACACAACTTATAACTGATTCTGAAACATATACTCAGATAAACTCAGATTCCAAACGTCAATTTCTATCTCGCACCCATATTTCTCCTGCTTATTTCCTCTTATACCTTCATATACCTACACAAATATAAAGTGATATAAACAAGGAATAGTAGACATATTCACTGAACAGATCGCTTGTCTACGTTATCTGGGCGGTAAATCTTGAGCAGGGGTCTGACAGGCCGCTTTTCACGGGGTATCTGAGGAACGAACCTACATGAGCCACTTTTATTTTTACGTTTTAAAGTGCCGGAAAGTGGAGAAATACGTGCGATGATTCGGAAATGAGAAGGGTGAGCTTTTAGGGATTAAAAGGTACGTCTTAGATCTAATACGGGTGTGTTTGGATAGGGTAGTTTCGCAGTTTTAGTAGTACGTTGTTTGGATAAGTAGATCACGTCGCTTGTAAGTTCTAATTCTGGTGCATGATCGCTCTGGTATCGTATCGACTTAGCTTCTCAATATCCTAATAAAGGGATAGTAATTAATTTCATTATAGTAAATGTCTACTTTACAAGTGATGTCGTAATTTACAAGTGATAGGTACATCAACTTTATTTGGCAGGCGCTTATACATACTTTTCGATTATTTTGAGAAAAAACTATCTTAGATAATATTCCGCATCATCTGACGCTGATAATGCGGTCAGAATAGACTTTTAAAGCAAAAGTATATTATTTGAAATCGATCTCTGATAAATTGAAATCTAACATTGACAATATAATCGAATCAAAAGTATTTTTTTTAAATCTGGTACATATAACGTAGCACACACTTTTCTTGTTTATATGTTTTTTTAATTGTGTGTCTCGTTTATTTATCGGTGGAAGATAATTTTAATATACGTAGACGGTCATCTGTAGGCCTATACACGGTCACTGGCAATCAACAAGCAATCTCTTAAAAGGGCCTATAAATTACTAAAACATAAATTACACCGGAAGCCTTAAGCTTTTAAGAGAACGCCAGTTGTTTGCCAGTAACCCTGTATACGCTCAAACTTCGTAGGTGAAGAGTAACCCTTTAGAGATCCATGTCGCCTATGCCTATACCAAAAAAAAAGAATATGTAAAAAACAAGACATTATCGAATTACGTAAAAGAATATTTCTCGGTTACAAATAAAGAAAAGCCATTTCATTGTCAGGTCACAAATAATACAGCACATCGAGAGTAGGTAGACAAGCCACTCCCCTCACCACTAAATTATCTTTACAACTTCTCTGATACAATGGAAGCAAAAACAAAAGTTTGCTTCGCATCACAAGGCAAGAGCGCGTTTTTTTACCAAAGATATGAAAAATGACTGTAAAACGGAATCCTGCGGTGTGAACGAGGTAGCGAGGAAAGAAATCATAATAACAACACTTTTTGATTAATCGATCTCAACTCAAAACAAAACAATAAAACACTATGGATTTTGTAGAAAATGGTTTATTTTGATGAATAAAATATTAAAGCAACTGAAAGATTTGGTTAGTTGTGGTGTGCGTTCAGATTCCTAACGACTCCAATAATATTTTAAGTCTAGTCATAGCTTTTGTCTCACGACAACAAAGAAACTAAGAACTTTCGAGTTGTGGATTTACCGCCGTATTTTGAGAATATCGTGGCATGACCGAATTACGAATATTGAAGTCATAATATTTTGAGAGACTTGAGAAAAAGTCGGAGCTTTTGAATACTGCTAAGCGCAGAAAGCTTTTTTATTTTGTCTCATGACAATGAATGTCAAGTACAGAATATAAACTCGTCATTTAAGGGAAGATTGCAGAGAAAACAAGTGTCAGTCGGAGGTAACACTGAATCTCCTCAAATGGTTCGGCTGCTGCACCACATTGCTCTTCAGAGTAGTACCCCCTAAAGTCAGAATTGCTCTCATACTGATCAACCTCCGTTAGGAGAGGGATATACGAAGCTGCGAGCATGGTCTTAACAAACAAGAACAATCATTCACTGAGCGTCATGCTCATACATTAGTTTTTACATTTGCCACTCTATGAAGAGGTTCTAAATTCACATCCCTGACATTTTTGTCATATTTATACGGCAGTTAAATTCTCATTTCGCTGAGTTGTGCCGCAAATGTGCCGATTTGCTGTCACTGAGCGATATGGCGATATATTATTTCTCTGAATATTTCATAAATGTGGTCATAATTTTGCGTTTAGTCGGTTGTAATGTTTGTGCTTTACGCGTGGCGGAAGCGTAAAAAGACATCATATTGTTAGTTTGGCATTTCTCTGTAATATGTTCTTCAACACAGCTCTTCGAACATAATGTCATGAATACATATTTTATTATGATGTTAAGGGATTAAAAGTAGAGATAATATGTAATGCAAAATAGATATTAACGACATAGCTCGTAGGATTTGCAAGCTGAAGTGGTAATAGGCTGGTCACATCAATCGAAGAACCGATAACTGATGGGGAAGAGGTTTTTGAGCAGCGATCACGAACTGGATGACGCAACGTAGGTAGGCCTCAAACTAGGTAGACTGATGGTATAGTAAAAGTAAAAAAAAGCAGTGGATGCAATTGGCAGCCTCTCGTTCGGAATGGCGTTCTATGGCTGCGTTATACGCAGCTTTAGATCCTATCACAATAGTTTACTAGCAAACAAGCCCATATTACTCGGAACCTACAAACGAAGCAAACTTATGATTGCCCTTGCAAGGGTTTACGGTTATGTCTGCCGCGTCATTGGCCACGCGGGATGGCCACGAGGTTCTTTATATATACGAGAATGAACTCATTGTACCGCCTGATGTATGCTGATGAGTCTAACAAAGAAAGTGGAGGCATTCTATATCGGTATTATATGGACCTAAATATTGACTAGAAAATGACAGTTGTTTTTTTTTTCCTTTTGCTATATGGCACCATACGATATGTATATTTGCCAGCGTCAAGTTAATAAATTTTCAAGTTGATCTCCTTTCTTATGTCAGTATGTCTCTTTACAAGAACTGCTTAGGAAGTTATCCACGCTTCTGCTAGGTTATTTTACAGCAAAGCAAAGTCTGCAAGTATGTCATTTAGTTTAAAAGAAAATTATTATATACAAAATAAAATTAAAAAATACGGTTGACAGATCTCATGTGTAGCTTTGCATGCATTTATTTGAAGTTATTTAAAATTATCCGCGATACGATAAATAGTACAATCACCAGAAAAACTTCTGTGGCACCATTAATGGAACGACGGAAAAAAAATGCTGCAAAAAAAAATTGAAAAAAATATATCAATCACATAATATATAAAATCAGGCTAAAGTTACAAATTCCTGCTTTCTGTCACAAACCTGTCCCAACTCAACATAATGCTGGTTGAAACAACCAGCGTTGAACTTCCGTTGGAAATGGGATTGAAAGTCAAATTTTGAAATCAAAGTTTGAAAATTCTTTACTTCTCATTTAATTTTCTACCGAGTTCCAGTAAGTGAAGGTACTCAGTTCGAGTAATGATATAATTATTATTTACTTATTCAAGTAATGAGTGTGTATTCTTATTACTATGATATCTATGCATATAATGTAAAGGTAAAAAACAGATTCAAGGGAATGTAAAAAGTAAAATGGAAATAATTAAGATTATTTCAATTTTTTTTATTTATCTGTTTATCTGTCTGTATGTTTGTACGGGCTTATCTACGAAACGACTGGACCGATTTAAATGAAATTGTGTATGTAGCTTATATCCTTGGTCAAAATATCCTATATTTTGACCAAGGATATAAGCTTTTTGATCTTTTGATCTCGATAAATTAAAGAGAAGGAAGAGTGGAAGGTTGGCGCAGTTGGTAGCAATCCTGCCTTCTGCACCGTTGGTCCCGGGTTCGATTCCCATTTGCCAGGTCAAACATTTGGGTGCATGAACTTTGAACATGTCTGTTTGACCTGGGGGGCTATCGGCTATCTGTATTGCTTTCAGTATTGCTATAGTCTTGAAAGCAATACTGTAGTTTCGTATCGGCTACGAAAGCAAGACCTTAGTATTGCTTTCAGCAAAGCGATGACAATTTTAAAACCATAAGTGAACAAAAGTTTGCAATGACTCCATATATTTGACAGATATTGGCTTCGACTAGCGCGATGTAAGTACTAATGCTTTGAGTCTAGACATCGCCATCGTCATTGCTTTGAAAGCAATACAGATAGCCGACAGCCCCCCTGTGTCTGGGTGTTTATTATACATATGAGTATGTATATCAGTCATCAGGTTACCACAGCACAGGCTTTGCCAAGTATGGTACCAGAAGGGCTTTGTGTGGATGATGTAAAAAAAATACCACGCGGACGAAGTCGCGGGTACCTGCTATCAATTATTCCTTGTTCATTCGATCACTCTGTACATTATATAAGAGAGAGAGTCGTTCCGAGACGCGTCCTTGTGATTTACGAAGTACAGGACACATCGCACTGTGTTTTGCTTCGGGGGAAGGAGTAGGGTGGCCACGCGTTGAGTAAAAATATACACCTACAACTTTCAATCAATTTGTCAAGTGCCTGTCGAGACATGTATGCTGTGGGGTTCCGTAGAATTACATATAAGATAGATAGCTATAAATAAATAAATAATAATAAATAAATAATAATAATATGGGACAACATCCACACAAAGGTCCTAATGTAATTATTTTATATCAGTTCTTTGTTGCAGACACGCAAAAAAATTATAAATTTGTGAAGTGCTTGCCGAAACACGTATACAGTAGGCTTTCGTAGAATAACGTATTAGATATACGAGTACCTATGTATAGATAGATAAATACAAGAAAAAAAAATTACAAAATATAGTGCTACACTTGCCTTAATATAGTGCCTTCAAAATATAGTGCCTTATCAGTAAAAAGCAATCTCTGCCAGGCAACTGGATCTGGATGGAATATATACTATATTCGGTTTTCGTAAGTTTTTTTCTAATAACTCTAAAATATAAATTCTAAAATTTGGGGCAAACTGTTTACCTAACAACCGACTTTGGCACGCAAAAATTACGTAGTAACAAAAATGATAACAATGTTATATAAGTTAACATTAAAAAACTTACTGGACTGATTTTGATCAAATTTTAATAAGACCGAATGGAAAGTATATCCCTTCGAACAAAACAGTATTTTTGAAATCGGTCCAACCATCTCTGCGTTAACGGGGAACATACATTAAAAAACAAATTGATTCTACTCTTCTTGGATTTGGTTAAAAAAGTATTTAGTAAAGCCCTTTCGGCTTAAAAAAACTGAAGTCTCTGTGTTTTATTACAGTTTGGATATACAAATAAGCAATTAGCAAACCTCTTTTAACTATACATTTTATTTAATTTTATAATACAGGTTTATTTGTTAATTACAATAATCGCGTGATTCGTGTAGCATAGTTGTCGAATCCGAACGGAAACTCACTGAGGATCGTTGTGCAGATCATAGAGAATGTCTAACTATAGTTTTGTATACATTAATTTTCGTTGTGTCGCGCAATTATATCGACGGATTTTCCTTAAACTAAAATTGCTGTGAGAATCGCTCAAAATACTTTAATATGTTCACTATTTAATTAACATATTGAAATCTTATACAATTGTAATGTAGGAAAGTTCCTGAATCATGATTGTTCGCGTTTCTCATGAAATAATGATTTGTTTTTTTATTTCGCCACTACATTTAACGATTCTGTTTATAAGTTCTCGAAAGTATTGTAGATAAGTCAGGTAGTCACCCTCAATAAGGGATAATATGAAGGTAAAGGAGCTCTCCTCTGTTAAGCAGTCAGTCCGTAAAAAGTCCGCAAACAATACGTAAAGAGTCAGTGAAGAATCCATCAGTCCATAAGCAATAATTATACAGAAACCTCGTACTTATCAAGTCCTCGAGAGTCAGTGCGTCTTGAATTGTATATTGTAATCTCGTAATAAGTGCCGTGAACTAAAGTGTGTAATTGAATCGCTCGGCGTTTTATTAGAAAAGACACCCGAAGCCCGAACATTACAACATATTTAAATAGTTGGGTTTCGCGGTCCCGCGTATCTCTTATTTTTTTTAGAGTGCTCCATGATAATTTAGCTTTCTAACGGCAAAAGAATTATTGACTTTGGTCTAGTAGTTTTTAAGTTTATCCGATACATAAAAATCTTTGCTCTTTATTATTATTATAGTATAGATTTATAGATTTGTATGTACGAATGAGACTAGTATCCTTAGATTAATATTCGTAAATATGGTCCGCGTATCGCTTCGAACCGAAGATCGAATCTTCAGATATTTAGTTACGTTCACGTCGGGCACGCTCTACGTTCCCGTATTTCATGTGAACGAATGGAACGTAACGAGTCTACGTTACGTACGACTTGTATTAGTTGGCTTGTTGCTTTGAATTTATTTTTATTATTATAACTAGCTGTGCAGTGCGGTGTCACCCGTATCTAAAAAAAATATAGGACATGTTACTCAATTATAATTAATTAATTGTCATATGCTTAAACGGTGAAGGAAAACCTGCATTTCGGATATAGTTAATAGCTTTCGAAGATAAGTTAAGTCCTTAACACGCAATTTGGCCAGCGTGGTGGACTATTTCCCACACCCCCTTCATAGAAAAGACACGAGTCTAGCAGTGTGACTTTATGGGTTGAAACCTATATTACTCAGTGACAATGTAGTTAGTAATTTGATACTTTCTAACGGCAATAGAATTTTTGAAATTGGTGCAATAGTTTTTTAGTTTATTCCTTACATCCAAAACTACAAAACATCTTTCATTTTTATCCGACTGCGAAAGAAGGAGGGTTACGTTTTTCGAGTGTATATATATATATGTATGTTTATTTCTTTGTCACGCCTTAGAGTCTAAACGGCTTGTCGTATTTTTATGTGAGTGGAAACAATAGTTCCGTCTTAGCCGTGAGAGTGACACTGGGTACATCAAAATTAAAAAATAATAATTAAGTATGATACCCAAGTTTAAAGATTTAGCAGTCGGGTTTTTTAAGGTCGCTTATAACCACTTGTTATATAATACTATTATATTTGTTATAACATCTCATTCAGATAATCTATATCTGTAGATTTTAACCAATTATATCACAATAAACTTCATACAAGCCACCTAGCACCTTTAAAACTCCATAACTTATATCCCGTACGTCCCCGCAATGCAAGTTTTCCAATAAACACAACGCAGGGCCCATTCAGTCTCATATTGAATATTGCCGATCGCTTAGCCCACTCGAAAAACTTGCGGGTTTTATTGATACAGCTCTACCGGGATCAAAGTGTACCCTAACCCGAGTCTCCCTATTAACTAACGAGTTAAGTTGGGACGCCGGTTTTTGGGATCTCGCCGCTTGTAAAACTGGCAAAATAAAAATACAGCGTAAAAGGTGTTGGGTTAAGTTTAAAAGAATAATAAGGTCAGCGATTTTAGGTAACAAGGTAACTCTAGCGGTCACTTATGCTAAATGACAATCGTTTTGGGAACCTCGTCTTGAAAAATGTTTTTAACTCTTGACGCGAAAATGATGGCGTTGTTTGATGAGGTTTTCTCGGAATTCCATATGATAGTCAGCAGTCCAATAATTCGGATTTTGAACCATAATAACTGAAAAAAAGTTCTCATTGGCATAACAAAAACGAATCATTGAGTCAGTCTCAGAAATCCAGTAGCTAACATAAAAAATCTACTCAATTTTACCCGACTGCGAAGGAAGGAGGGTTATATTTTTCGAGTGTATGTATATATGTATATTTCTTTGGCACGCCCTAGAGTCTAAACTGCTTGTCGTATTTTTATGTGAGTTGAGTCAATAGATAAGTCTTACTCGTGACAGTGACACTGGGCACATCAAAATAAAAAAATAATAATTAAGGATGATACACATGTTTAACAATTTAGCAGTCAGGGTTTTTCGAACTCGCTTCTAACCATTTTTGTTCTAACATCGGTTTAAAAAAATCTCGGCGACTATTCAGTATATTCTTTTAAAGAACGTTTTGGTGATAAATCAAGATAGTTTTTGTGCTCAGTAGTGAAAAAACACTGAGTCAGAAAGTTTCATATTTTATTTAGTGGTAGCTTTAATCGTGCTATTATTTTTGCTGATGTTGCTTGTTTCTACGCTAAATATTTAAAAGTTTGAAAGGCAAAAGGGCTCTTAGTTTGATAAATTGTTAGAGTTTATCTTAGTACTTACTTTAATTTTTAACGAATTATTACTGGAGTCTAATCTTAAGAAAGTGGAATTTTGAAAAAACGTTCAATTAGTTAATTATACTACTGCATTTAAAAGAAGTTTCAACCGAGATCAATTTGGTAGACGTCTGTACGATTTTTCAGTTACCTGCGTTATTATTTTGCATGCCATTGGACTGAATTTGATACAATTAATATTTATGCAATTAGAAAATCTTCTAAACAAAAACAGGGGCCTTTGGGGGGAATCCATGGTCAAGGCGTCTTTGGTTAAAATTGGGAGCTATTCATAATTGCTTTTTGAATAGCTCCCAAATTTAATTTTTCATCAAAACCTATGTAAGATAGATTTTCATCACCTATCATAGGAAAGCAATATGTTTTTTTCAATATGAAAGTGAACCTGATAGTAGACGTATAAATTATTTCCAAATTGATATCAAAAAGCGGTCATGACAGATATCAGAAGTTTCATTTTTCTTTTTAAAGTACAGAGCCCAAAAACAGCAAAAGCATGAATAGCTATAGCTCAAAACAGGTCTATTAAAGTGGCAACATTATTGGACTCCCAATAACAATATTTGAAGCGTACATTCTGCTATTGTAGCTTATTCAAGCATGAACGCTAGTACAATGTTTCCTGACAAAACATCATCATTATCATCTTCCTGTCTTTATCCTTCTGTTGGGGTCGGCACAGAATTATTTTTATTTCATTCTACTGTACCATTATCTCTTCATTCACTCTCTTTTCATACATATCTCTCTTCACGCAACTAATTCAAGTTTTCTTAGATCGCCCCTTCCCGGCACTACCGCTTACAATCATTCTCACTGGCCTCTTTGTCATTAATTCAGTCACAACTGTTGGCCGTGTAGCTTAGATTTCAATCATAATACGGGCTTACACAAAAATATAAAAAATAAATTTCCTTGGCAAAACGACAAAACTGTTGAATTTTGTAGTAAAATCCGATCAGCGCCATAAGTCGTGAATAACGAAAGACAAGAAATACACAGATCAGCTGGACTGAATTGAGATAATATTTATATTCAAAAGGGGTTCCAATAGGTTTCATAAAATTTTATCGAAACAAGCAGGTATAATTGAGAAAAGATAAAAAAAGTCCCTTTTAAGACTGAAAAGCTCTTGTGTAGAAGAAGCAAAGTTGTGAAAATAAAACTAAAATTTCGATTTTTAAAAGCTTTCGGAAAAACTTTGTCGAGGTTAATGACGCTTTACATTTACGAGTAAATCGTGTTAAAGAAATATTTTTACTCTACGAATATTTTCACTCACAAAAACAATGGAACAAAATCATTGGGTCACACATTTTGTATGAAAACTTCAAGCACTGCCTCTTCAGCGCAATAAGTTCGTGAGTGTTGCCACAACATTCAGATCACGTTCGGATAACTGTTTCTGTATTCGGTTTCTAGTTTAAATACAGCTCGAGTGGTTCTGACGCAGCCTATTATACAAATCATAACGCATTGTGTACAGATATTGTTATAAAGGCACGTGTCTATTCGAAACTTAATTAGTCTGGCAATATTGATTGCTTTAAAGAAAGCAAGTGGTTCTGTGTTCAAATGTATTTAATGTTATATTTACTTTGGTTTATATATAGGGCGTAGATAATATAATATATTTTATATATGCCGGCGCGAGAACGACAAATTACATTTCTTAACTGTTAAAGCTAACATTTAAACCGTTAGGCATTTATTTGTTTATCCTAGTTAATTGTAAAACTCGAATGAGGGTAGGCAGAACTTGTTTTTAGTATACCGTTGTCGGTGATGATACTCAGTCGAGTCTGAGCCGCCGGAGCGGTCGGAACTCTGTACAATTATTGTGAGAAATAATATAGACAGCCACAAATATCAGTTCGTGTTTATATGTGCAAGCATGAGCAACCTCCATCATGATAATTCAGTTTTTCAGAAGCAACCAGAGAGCCGCTTCTCCGTCATATATGTAAATACTTATCATATGATTTAATTTCACTCATTAACATTAGATTAAGGGAACACAAAAAACGGAAAAAGATTTAATTATTCTAGCGCAATTAAGTATTTTTTAAAACTCTGTATAAAGAGTTAGGCGCCTGCCGAGTTGAAGCGTATAGGTATAGTAACTTGTAGTAAATATAAATATCGAAAATTATAAATAAAGAAGTTGTTTTTAATGAAATCAATATTTAAATGAATAACAGCTGTTAATCCTGCAGCAATAAAACCTGCCTTCAAAGCCTGAAAATGCCAAAAATTCCACGAACCTCCTGAAAATAGGTTTTAAAATTTTAAAACTGCAATTGTATGCAATATGGCAGAAACATGGAATATCACGGCATACAGAAATTTAATTTCAGCAGATTAAACCTTACACGGGCGATTCAACTAAATTTGTGGTAAAGCCGTTTTGTTCGGCGCTCAAATTTCTGTTTGTTGGTATGAGTGATTATTAAATTTAATTGTGGTTTTTACACTTTTTATTGCTATGGTATATATGCTATTTAATTGCTATAATAGAAATATTGTTTCAGTTCACACCCTTATAATTCTCGACATAAAACAACAGGGTGTTATAAGTTACATGTGTCTGTGTGTGAGAATGTGTGTTGTGTGTGAGAGTGTGTGTTGTGTGTGACGGTTAAGGTGTGTGTGTGAGTCTCTCGTAGCTCTCGAACGGATGAATCTATTTTGATTTTGATTTTTTGGTTTGAAATATGAATAAGTCTTAGAATAAGTATTGTTCTTAGTATCAAATGAAAGGGCTTGACTGTTAGAATACTATAAATTATGATAAATTCCAATAAAATGATGGTCTCACTCATAAAATGACAATATTGGGTTTTTTATTATAAATTTTAATTGTTATGTTAGTACCAGCATTTTAATGAGAGCCATTCGTTTAATAATAGTCGCACAAAGTACCGATATTTAAATCGAGGCCGGATCCAGGATTTGGTTTTCAACCTCTTGCTACCGCAAGCCACGCATCATTATTATCTACTAACACGCGTATTAAATTTGATCTAGCTCGATGATTTAAAATTTTGGTTCAGTGTAAAATACACCTGAATTTAAAGGCAGAAAGGTGGTCACTATACACTTCCTAAGGAACAAATTTCGCTATGGGACTAACTCTGAATTCGAGAAAACGAGCAGCTTGTTCCATATAAAAAGTTGATCGGTCGTCGACAAAATGTACAAAACAACTGTTTTTTATCTCGAAATCTAGTTGAGCCCATAGTAAAAGTTGTTCTTTAGGTTAAGTATAGTGGCCGCCTTTTTTTCTTAGTACGCTCCTAACCTGCCTGATAGTCCTTTACAAGTACTAACGCTCATCTTTGACGCCTTATCAGCTCGAAGCAGCAAAGAGCAATAACGACCGCGACGAACCTGATAAGATACTTCTCAGCTTCATTTTCATACAATACCAACCACTCGCAGGGTTATTATAGAAGGTGTAACCATTACCAGTTAGATTCGAAGGTTCACGACAGGACATGGTTTAACAAACTTGCTGCAAAGAGGGCAAAACGTCACGACAATATCAATAACTGTAACCCACCCGTCGCTGATCTGCTTTACAACTGTGCGCAATGTGGACGTGCATGCCGTTCCCGTATCGGTTTATGTAGTCACCAAAAAAAGTGGCCGACATATCCCATAGACACTGTTTAAATCATTTGTAACAGATGCAAAGGCCATGTATGTATATAGAAAATAAAGATTTTACCACAAATGTTATAGTAAAATATCGTTAGTTTATTGATTATTTATCTCCAAACTGACGAACTTTGCTATGGTAGTGTGCTCAAAACAGTTTTATTCAGCTCTATTTTTTCCACGTTCATGCGATCAATGTTGATCTATTCTAGCCGTTTATATAGTCAAAGCCTATCAAGTGATGTCAAAAGTAATTTAATCTTTACTCAAGCTACAAGAAACCGAATATATGGTCGTTATTGTAAAAGAAGACCTTGGACGGACATGCAGAATCATGGACAAGTAGATTTGACCTGAAACATCGATTTTTTAGTATGAGTTGCTGTTGATAGTTTTTACAATTAGCAGTCTATCCAATAACTGCCGTGGACAAGACACAGCAACACAGCATATTTGCTTAATTATATTTACTGTTTGTGATGAGTATGAATATTATCATCTATTTTTGGTGCTGTGTTTGTGAACGTTGCGTGACGTTCCCGATACAGGAGATATCTTACTGGGGAGCTATGAGATTGAAGCGTGTATTTATTTAATGCCGATAGCTACTGTTGCTAGCACTTACAGAATCAGCCAGCTTGAGGGGTGGCTTGTTATCGTCAGGTTAATTGGGACAGTCCACTTTTACGAATATTGTTATGACATCGAATAAAAAATTAAATGGTGGTGTGATATTTTTTGATAGTAGCTTTAGGTAGTGAACGGGTTTGGTAAAAATATTTTAATACATTTTGATGGGTATTATCGAATCGAATAGTTGACAATAATACAAGGATTTGCAGTCAAAAATGTGAATCGTTTACCTCGAGATAAATTAATCATCTGTTGCATACATTTGATAATGGCAAACATTATTTTCTATGAATCGACAGACTACTTTTTCTCTGATGCTGTCGATCTTATAGTTCTACATAATTAACGTAACATAATTACGAGTAAAATGATCATACACATGACTCCCTTCGGAGGGAGACACAGCACCGAAGCCATTTTGGCTAAGAATATTTGATAATTTTATACATTCCTTTTGTGTCATCGGGTAAAAAGCAACCTGAACGGGCAGCGCGCCAGCTTTTGTTTGTGCTGTCACAAATTTAAAAATAATTACAGCTTCTGAAGGTTGCTGGCTGCAAGCCACTCACACTGCAGCTTCGCAGCCGCAACTTTACAATATCTATCTTAGACTGTGATGTCTATAATCGAAATCACAACTAGGTAGGTTTCTGTGTTAAATTTGCCCCAAGGCCCAGTAGGCCTGAGTCTACGATTCGCAATCAACACCATCACCACCGCCAACGCGGCACCAGCGAAAGACCGGTGCTAGTTGTTTACAACCAGCATTATGCTGAGTAAAAGCCGGTTTGTGCCAACTATTAGTGCAAGTAATTTTTGGTACAAATAAATTATTTTCTTTCTTTCAAAAAAAATACACTGATTATAATACAAAAATATGATTGTACACGGCGAACAGTAACCTTATAACCCTATTCGTAGTGGTTGTACCTTGTATCTAAATTATAAATGCTAATAAAGGGGTGACTGGAACTATAAAACCTAAGGCGGCCAATACTGCTAATCCGCCACTATAACCGTTAATGTCTCTTTGAGCTTCCCTTTGCTTTCAATTATGTTTATCTGAGTTTCTGGCTGATCTCTTCTACATGTCGTATTTTTGAAAATGAATTCCCATTTGCCCCCTAAAAATATCGCAGCGGGTAAACGATCCTGTCTGTCACTTCACGGATAAAACGGGGAAAAACAAGAATAAACCGTATTTACCAATTGATTCTCAGCATCAGCTCCTGCGCACCCGCGTTAATACAGAATAAAAAGTAGCCTATGCTATCTCCATACCACATTTCAACCAAATCTGGTCAGTAGATTTTGCGTTAAAGATTAACAAACATACATCCACACATTCTTAGAAAGTTTCCCGTCTATAACATCATAGTGTTCTTCCTGTACAGGATTTATTGTTGATCAGTTTTTGGAAATATATCAAAATGTTACACTTAATGGGGTTGAAGATTGAAAAATATTATATTTTAGCACAGATAGACTGGTAAGGTTTACAAGCCTAGTTTTATGATCAACAAATCTTACAAGTGACAATAGTTTCGGTTTAGATAATCAGCTAAACTGTTGCTCATGAGAAGCTAAGCCGCCCATTAGTTAGCACGAGGCTAAATCTAGCGCAGACAGAGTGATGTAGGAACTCCGTTACGTTCATAAACTATTAGATATACCTAGTGAGTCTAGACTGTTGCGTGACATACAATAAGTCAGTTGACATACGACAGCCGAATTCAATTTGTCGTGTTTATTTTTTTCATGGTAGTATGGTTGGAATGATAAATATAGTTTTTGATAATTTTCGGATCGTCCTCTGTTCTAATATGACATATTATGTTTTGTTTTGAAGTTTCAAAGGCTTTCCGTAATCTTTTTTCGCAATCCTATATATTCGAGGGAATACGAGGTAATCTTTTTCATTTTTACTTGGTATTTATTATACAAGTAAATTTACTGTGTATCATTTTCGAAAATAATTTAAGAAAATACAAATATTTAAAATAAAATAATAAATCATATGTGGATATATTTACGTGTGAAATAATGTATTATTATTATTATTATAAAGCTCCCTCTATATACCTAACTTAAAACCTTTATCATTTTAAAATTAAATTATAGATGGCAGCTCATATTTCTCTGCTGGCATGTGACGGATCGATCACATGCCAGCAGAGGAAAAGGATCTGTCAATAGCATCAATCGCAGATAGCAAACTTTATTTATTGAAACGTAGTTTAGTTACAAATCAATCTAGAGATAGCCGATGAGGTACAAACACTAGGATTTTCTACTTCAATGGAGATAGCATTTGATCTTGGTTTGTTTGATTTTGGGTATTGGAATCACCCATAAGCTAGTAACACAATAAAAAAATACAATCGAACTAAGACTCATTTACTCTTTTGAAGTTAATCTTATTCATAATTGACAACATTTCATTTTTGTAAAGTGATGGAAATTTGAAAACCATATAGAGATAATGTAATAAAGAGTTCATACTAAAAATACCAAATTTTTATTTCCGAGTTATATACAAAAAACTCATTAAAAATTGTCGTATTTATGTAAAGATCGTTAGATGCCACCAATAAAAAATATTATTGTAGCTGTCATCTGTATAACGTACCAAAAGTAAAAAACAAAAATACAGATATGACATACATTTTTACGTGCTTTTTACGAGAACATATGCTGAACTTTTCTTATATTTTCGAAAACCTCTAAAAACTTAAACGTTATATTCTGAATAAAACAAAAAAATTAAAGTACGTCATTTTTCATTTGTTCTTCCATTATCATAATAAAAACGGGGGTCAGTTGGTTAAAGAGTAAGCTTCTGTTACATCTAACTCCATTCTTCGATATAGAAAAACATGGACAAGTAACTTTACGACCTCGACCTAAAACTTAACTACGGAAATGTGTATAACGTACTACTTGTTGTCCATGTATTTCCCTAAGTAAAAAAGTTTGGAACTCAATAAAATGTTTTACTACACTTTTTATGTGTCGATGTTTATCGTAGATCAAATAAATTACTGTGCTCCAAATACGGTTATCCAATTTTTGGCTGAAATATTGCATTGTCAACATAGCGAGTGATTCGAATAGATATTTATATATACGAATAGTATAAAGAAGAACGATTGTATGTAACGAATATACTCAAACACTACAGGATTGATTTCAAAAATTATTTCGCCGTTAGAAAGCTACATTATCACTTAGTAACATATACTTTAAAAAATTAGAGAGCCGGTCACACCGCGGAGCCCAGCTAGTTTAAATATATTTAGGTAGGTAAATGTACGTTTTTTACGAGACAATAACAGCAATTCGGCCGTCACATTGACTTAACTAAAAGTTCCTAAAACTATACCGGTTCTTTTCTCACTTGTGGAAACAAAAAGAGAGGAGACAATTTTAGAACTGTCAAATTAGGTTAGTTTAGTAAGTTTGGTCTGCCCGAATCGGGATCAATAATAGAGAAAGTAATTTAGTATTATACGGAATTTAAATATATAATCCTTATACACATACTAACTTAAAAATAACCTAAACTGTTAAAATGATTAAAAGTCTGAAAAAAATTGATGTCAGTGCGGCAAAGTCCTAAGAACGCTGGCAGCATTCCCGCGTTGAATTGCCACTGAAATCTTAAGAGCAAGGAATGAGTCAGCTCTTTTGTCCCCAGTAGCATCGATGAGTTTAGAGCAAATGTTTTTTAAGAAGCTCTTGGTACTGGGACCGCAGGGACCAAAAGTTTCTATAAAGATTTTCTTTATTTTTAATAATAAAATCTTTGTTAAGCTTGTTACTTAAGTGTTATGAAATTTATTGAAATAATTTTCCCAAACTTTTATCGTTTCTTTATTTTAGCGAACGATTTTGTTTAGTGTATCATTCTCAAGTGATAACATTTTAGAGCTGGAGTTTTATAAAAGTGATTAAAATATCTATATAACCTTTAGCTAGATTATGAAGATATTTATATTTTTTAGTGTAACATCCTGCGTTGTTATAAAATAAATAGAATTTCGTTTTTTTTTTGTTATAAGAAATATATGCAATTTTACTATATGACTGACTTTAATATATAAATTCAATAATTTAATATATTAATTTCTATGAGTTCTGTAATATGAACTTATAAAACATGATAAAATTTTAACTAAAACTATACAAAGTTATAAACTATATGTACAAAAGCAATATCCAAAAATTAAAACTAACTTAAATCTAAACCACTGCCAGTTGGTAGAGTACACAAAATGCTGGCCCCATTGCCTCGTTGAAAAGCAATACCAATGCGCTGACCCAGGTAGAGGCCAGCATTTTGATCTAGAGTAGCGTCAACTAGACGCTTTGTTAGGACTTTAAAAATCATTTTTTTTGAATTGCGTTTGATTCGAAATTGTTTTTTGTTTGATTATGCAGTAAGCTGTACAGTAGGCTTTATGTTTTTTATGATTATGATAGCACAGGTAAGCTTATAATATGATCCTATGTTTGGCCTGCGTGGTAATGGCCTAAACCAGGGGGTTTTATTATTTTACTAGCTGTATAGATTATTCAGTAGAGGGCTATATGAAACACCAGTATTAAGTAGTAGGACGTTATGGCTTAATATACGACGTTTTATGAAAATTCATATAAAATCTTCGCTTTTAAGGTACTAATTATCGCCTCTAGATTATACAGCTGTGTAACAACAAATCGCACTAACAGTACACTCAAACAAATGACTTACAAGACAGCGTAGTATATACGAGACAAGTACTAACTGCAGAGCTGGACTGCGCTTCACGCTGCCGTATCTCTAACAAGACAGTGAAGTTCATTTAGTTAATTTCGCTTATTTACTGCAGTGAGGTTGTCGAGATTAAGTGCCGACAGACCTTGACAAATACTTGAACACACGACGCAAAACTTGAGTCATTAGTCTTAGTAACAAGGACGTTTGGATAATGGAGCAGGCATCTAATGTACTGGATATTTGTGAGCAGAGATCGTTCATTACGTTTTTGTTGGTTTGATGATGGGGTTGTGAATATTAAGCTCAAGTGGCTCCCTATCCGCCGTCGCCGGGATGTTCATATACTATCTCTCCTTTATAATATATTATTTAACCCTTCTTCTCCGCGGTACCTTCAGAAATGTTTCAAATATTGTCACACTACGCATTCCTATACCTTAAAGTCGTCTGACAATCTCATGCTATCAATCCCACCACATCACACCGTTTCCTATAAGTCCTCTTTCACTATGAATGCTGTCTTGCTGTGGAACAGTCTACCGCTTGACATTAGGCGTGCTCCATCAATTAATGTCTTTAAGCATCGTGTCATAGTCCATTACCTATCACTACAGCATTAAAATTTGTGTCTTCTTCTTTTAATTTGTAATTCATATATTATGTATTTCCATGCTCCTAATTTGTATCGGATGTTATATGTATTTGTTTCTCTGTGTATCCATTTGTATGTATAATTTGTTCATTTTTCAAATATGTTTGTTCAATGTATTATTTTAAGGCCTCTCTAATATTATATTATTCATTTACGTGCATGGTTGCCTGGAAGAGATCGCTCTAAGCGATAAGGCCGCCATTAAGAAACCTAGTATATATTGTAAGTTTTTTTTGTTATAATTTTTTATAATTAAGCTGGTTTTTTAATAAAGAGTTGTCTTATCTTATCTTATCTTATCTTATTATATGCTTAATTGCTGTTTTATGTAAGGTTTTATGTTTGCGGCTTTGTTTGAACCGATCTGAAATAAATAAGGAAGTATAATATAATAATTTATAGAAAAGAGTATTATTTTTCGGTAGGTATCAACAGATTTCATGAATCGCAGAGACATGACATTTGGATTAGGTAGTATATTATATAGTTGTATTCGTTATAGAGAAAATAATAATTTTCGGAAAGTCAAGCCCTAGAGAGTCAAATGTAGTTCAACGTTTGAAACTTCTATAAACTATATTAGTTTATATCATAAAGAAATTGTCCTAACTTTTTCAGTTAGTGAAGCACCCTCTTTATTTTTTTGGTATAATCCCAAATACAGATTTTTCCTCACTTTTATTTTTATGTACTCGTATCTTTAGGTTATCTTTATTTTTTATGTGTCGTAGTTAAGTAATTATTTTGGTGAGAACCTATAAGTGATAATTCCGCTAGTAGAAATCCATCTATGAATGATTTATCGATCTTTAAAATGATTCAATGATTTTAATTTTTCTGCACACCATAACAGACACAAATAAAAACAGATAAATTATATATTAAAAATTGGCAAGATAATAAAAATATGAAATTATATAACACCGAATGGTTAAATTTTTTCAAAGCGATAACGCAGGTAGATAGATAGATCAATTCGTTATTGCGGACGCACAAAAAATATGTGGTCTTATCGCTAAAAAGCGATCTCTTCCAGGCAACCTTAGGATGGAGACAATTGTGAATAAATTAAATGAAATAGGACAGGGTATACAAAAAAGAATATACTTAATTAACTTAATACACAAAAAGTTTTACAAAAAATAATACCTTCTAATTTCAGTGTCCTCATCTGCTATGGGAATGATTCTTTTTAAGATATATTTTTGTTATTTTTTTCATAGACCTACCGTTTCCTATCTCCCTTCGTACCCGTCATTCACCGTAATAATTGAGTGAAAATTATGTCGAGTCTTCGGTATAAAATTATGAATTTGAAATTCAAATTACCTCCTCCATAGTTCTGTTCTCCTGGTAGCTGGAAAGCTTCGTTTCAACGAGATGGCTCATGCATATTGCGGCACCTGTTACCAGCACATCACATCTGTACGACTGTCTGTATGTATATATATCTGTAGTGAGTCAGCAGAAGCTTTACCTATACATTTAATTTTATAAATTTTGAAGGGAGGTTTGCACTAATCAAATTAGGACGAAACTGATGCAAATCGAACCTTTGCCAGTATTATTTTTCCGAGACTTGTTTCATTGTCGGCCAGGTCGGTCGGTGCACGTCTACCAAAAAAATCCTAAAGATGCGATAAATGTTATGTATTAATTAAACCTGCATTTTACTTGTCTACTTTATCGTGTACAAAAATATCTAACTTCTGTAGATTGTAGTGAGATTATAGCATCACTGGAAGTTTTTGTATCCTAGCATGACTTTAATAGTCACATTGATCTATGACCATAGTGCCTGTTACAAATATCAAAATTGTCACAACTAAAACCCGCAAATTTAGTTTTTGTGTAAAAAACGTGGAAATATTTTCATACGAATTTAATTTTGTACACTGCGATAAGCGTCTTTATTTTGAGATATATTAAAGATTAACAATCTCTAACGCATATATTAGGTATCAAGTACATTGTCCTGGCGGAGTTCCATACATTTCTGAAACATCTCTAAATGTTACTCTTATTTTGTTTGTAGGTACAAATAGTGGTTAGACGAGTATTAACCAAGGGTCAGATTCAACTTTAGAAAGAAAGGTCATTGGATTCATCAACAAATAATAATATCTAATTCGCCATTTAGTCTCGGCGGCCATCTTGGACCGATTGTCATCAAACATAGCTAAGAACACTCCTGACTTCTACACATTTCATACAAATAATAAAACAAAATCAAAATCAGGAAGAACAACATCAATATGAAATAAAAAATTCGCTGTTTCTATTTGTCATGTATGTACGAGTAAGTATCTATTTAAACATTTGCAAGATAATGTCTATCCAGAAAAAAAAATTACAATATATTAAGAATCACTTTATTAACAATAATGTTTGACTTGTAACTCAAAGATTCCCAACAAGTTTCCCAAAACAAACTCACCCCTCGAAGATTGATAGAGAAAATATTAATCTCCCAGGAGAAACAACAAGAAATTAAATATATTTGTCACTGTCAGTGTCGCGCTGCTGAGGAAATATAAGCGGTAACAAAACAGAAACGTTTTATATCTCTAAACGGAACGTTTTATGGTCGTCCAAGACCTATCATAGTACTCGCGACAGACGCTTTATTTATGTCTTTTATACTGTCACAACAAGCTATATGCTAGCTCTTTGTAAGTCCGGTTGAACGATGCAGTTTTCAGAAACAGTTAAAAATGGTATGAAATTATTAACCACGTATATTACACTGGGCAAGTCAATTACAATATCTAAAGTTTAACACTATAAATAGCACACTTCATCACACTACAATATTCTAATGGCAAAAGTGTGTATGTGTGTGTGTTTGTTTGTTCCTCCTCCACGCTCAAACGGTTAAACAGATTTATATAAAATTAGGCACGAAGATAGCTTGGATCAACACATAGGCTACTGTTTATCCCGGAAAATTGAAGTAATCATCAAATATTTACTACATCTACATACAACAATAAATAATGCATTCGAAAGACAATCTTTTTTTTCGTAGTCGGGTAAAACAGGAAATCAAATGGTGAATTTAAAAACCCGTCGTATATAAGGACTCTATAAATTCATTTAAGTCTGATAAACCTATCCAATATCCCATAGGTTTACTCAAAACATTCGATTTTATACTTTGTATAAATACGAACTTAATTATCCAACCGATGTATTCAGAGTCTTAAAGTCTCATCCCCATAACTCTGTAAATACATTACACTATTATACTAAGGGTTAATGACTTAACCCTTACAATAGCCCTTTGTTCTACGCCGGTAATCGGCTATAAAAATAATTATTATACCATGAGATAGTCTAATAATCTGGCCGTAGATTCGGTCCTGATTATTCAAGATACGCTGTAACAGGATTAAAATATTATTTATATTACTGTTTTTGTAACATGAGTTCGAATTACTGTTATCTAGAATGAATAATGGACTAAAGAATAAAACAAGTATAAAAATCTAATGTATGCTGTATATATAGAAGATAAATATATATTAGATATATTAATGTATAGGTCTGACCTATCTTAAACAATCATTTCTAACTAACTTATAAGCCTTACCTATCTTAAACAATAATTTCCAACAAATTAATAGGTCTTACCTATCTTAAACAATCATTTCTAACTAACTTATAAGCTTTACCTATCTTAAACAATAATTTCCAACAAATTAATAGGTCTTACCTATCTTAAACAATCATTTCTAGCTAACTTATGAGCTTTACCTTTCTTAAACAATCATTTCCAACAAATTAATAGGTCTTACCTATCTTAAACAATCATTTCTAACTAACTTATAAGCCTTACCTATCTTAAACAATCATTTCCAACAAATTAATAGGTCTTACCTATCTTAAACAATCATTTCTAACTAACTCATAAGCCTTACCTATCTTAAACAATCATTTCCAACAAATTAATAGGTCTTACCTATTTTAAACAATCACTTTCAACTAATTTATAGGTCTTACCTATCTTAAAAAACACTTCTAATTAATGTATAGGTCTTACTAAATTATAAACACCAAACATTCAATAAATTCCAATCAAATTTATCTGTTGTCATACGAGTATGATGTAAAGTTCAACTATCTAAGATAAAAAACCCCGTGTGGTAAACACTTCAAAACACTTCGCCTACGTAATAAAAACAATACCGAACGGTTTCCTCACTGATAGGTTTTATGATGTAAATAAAATAAATAAACGTGTCACACTCATAGCTTCCCACTAGGATTTCTCCTGTGTCAGGATGCCATGCAACATTCACAAACACACGCACAAATACATCCAGACTCGAAAACAAACGTTCAAACTCATAATTCGAACACCTGCCCCGATCGGGAATTGAACCCAGGGTCTTCGGATCTCGAAGCAAGCATGCTAGGCACTAGACCATGGCGGCCGTGTTTGAAACAATTTTTTGATGACCGTTTATATACTAAAGTGATTACGGAAAAAGGTGAACAGAGCAAACAAACTTGGTTTCATTGTCTGTCAAACCAAATCCAAGTATACCGGCTCTGATTTCACCTTTTTTTGTCTGGCAAGTGCCTTTTTTACCAAAAAAGAAATGACTAAGAACAGAAAAAAATATAGCAGATAGATTAATTGTTTAATTATCTTAGTAAAGAGGTTAAGTATGCCGCTATGGAACCGCTTTACCACATTGTGTGGATTGCTGTGGAAACCCTGAGCTAGTGGGGCTCTGAGGTTAGGGCATTTATCAAAAAAATAAGGCAAAGGCTCATAATTAAGATCCGTCTTACGAAATACTGCGAAAACACGTAGTTTTCAGCGTTTTTAAATTTCAAATAGTATACTTTGCCATAGTTTCTTTTATTTGCAAGAACTCAATAAAAGTTGTTTGTTTTCTGTTTTTTAATAATTATGAGTGTATTAAAAAAAAATACTTATTTATTTAGATATATTGTTATTCTCGTAACATGGTTAAACAAAAATTCGTGCAGACCTCATTTTGGAGCTGGTGACTTCCGCTCCAGTTCGTTCCTGGTGCAAAGGATGGTCATTGCTATTCAGCGTGGTAATGCTGAGAGTGTGATGGAAACTTGTGCGCCAGAAACGTTCAGGGGTGGGTTATTTGATGAGTGGAGTAATTTCATATCATATTTAAATTGTTAGATTGTTTATTTTACGTAAGAGTGCAATAGTTAAATGTAATCTTCTTTAATATAAAAATCAATTGCTGTTCGTTTGTCTCGCAAAAACTCGAGATTTAGCTGATTTTGATTTTGAAATGGTTGTGAAAGTTCAGGGAAGGTTTAAACATATATAATTGTTAGACGGTACGAAGTTCGCTTGGTCAACTAGTAATTTATTTAAATTAAAAAAAAAAGATTTGATATTATAATATTATACTAGTAATTATTAATTTCATGCAAGTTTGTTTGTAAATAAATTATTGTTAAAATTTCAATTCTACCATATACTTACCTTAAGCATAAAAAAATTGGATACCTCATTCATGCTCTAACTCTATTCGATAAAGAGGGGCTGGTGATAAGTGCGATAAATATTTTAGTTGTTGCTATCCTAAACAACCTCAAAGTGACTTTGCGATTGGTAAGCATGCAAAAAAATGAAATAAAATAATAATAATAATATGTATGTTTAAAATATTTAAGGATTTTATCCAGTGTTAAATCGGGTAACGTTGTGTAACCCGCGTTAATACATAAGTATAAAAAGTAGCCTACATGTTAATACCTGTATAATTAGATCCTAGTCTAAGCTATCTCCGTAGCAATTTTCATCCAAGTCAGTTTAGCAGCTTAAGCGTGAAAAAGCGACAAACATGCATACAAACTTTACTGTTTATAATATTAGTAGGGCATTAAGGATACTCCAAGTGCATATAAACTCTTGCAATATTTGATTATTATCTTTGTCATTCTCCAAGTGAAGTGGCTGATTCAGACTTGATTGATAGATATTTATGAATTTTTAGGAAGATCTGAATGTCATTCGTTTATCTAAATTTATATCAATTTCACCCGCCAAAAATGTTACTTGAAAAACGTTTTAGTTTAAAATATAGATATTATTTATGACAAAGTAATTCATAAGTAATAATTACTTTGAATAAAATTGGTTAATAGCGAATTCACAAAAATCCAACAGATACATCTGTAATCCTGTGTATCATACCTACTTTTTTAAAATTTTGATGTACTCCTTTATTTACAGTTGGGTAAAAACAAACAACTCCTCTTCACTCTATCTCCTTTTTACTGAAGTCCTAAAAGAAGAGTAGGTACTCAATTGGTTGTTTTCAATTTGAATTTTAATATCGATAGCTTCCCGCACTTTGCGAAATAGGCACGAAAAACTTCTACCGTGCTAAGACTTTCGCTTTATATATATATTTATTTATATTCGCTATAAAACGAATGTAGTGCCGTGTCGAAGTCTAGTAACGTTTCACCGACTTAACATTTACCACAATAACGACAAAAATCACGTCTGTTGTATTAGAGTCCCTTTTTTTGATTTAAGTATGATTATTAATGAGAACATACAATTTAAAAATATCCTGTGAATATTTCGATCATCTAACTATTAGCGTTATTAACATAGAGCATAAATCACGTTTGTAATATAGGAGCGAATTTTAAATGTTGATTATGTTTCGTTTTGACTACTTGTTGACATCGCAGCAATATAATTACATCATCTATGAAATTTTCTTCTAGCTATCACGGTTCATGAGTGACAGACAGATGTTCAGATATTTTAAGTTCTAGAAATGACGAATTGTTGCTTCGCCTTTTGTTACCTGCTTGTGACGTGTGACGTCACTTCCCGGTTCTAACGGAAGATCAGCGCTGGTCGTTTCAGCCAGCATTATGTTGAGTTGTGTGTGGTTTGTGACAGAAAGCAGTAATTAAGTTTAGTTTAAATTGTTACGTCGTGTGTTATGCTGTTGTTTTCAATTGTTAACAAAATTTATTTTTTTCTATAGTTGGACATACCATTTCGGTCGGTACTGTTTCCCGTTTTAATCCTCTGGGTACGGAACCCCAAATACGAATGTCGAAATATATTTTAAACGAAGATATTTTTTTAAATAAATAATTCATTATTACCACACCCCTTACCCATTTTGAAAAGTAAAACGTTGGTACTACTCCAAAAGAAGAAAAGAGAAAAGTACCTACAGATCCTTATCAGGTCGTAATTTATCTGTTTGGATAAACATTTTGTATTTAGATAAGGAATATCAGATTCTACTATTAGTATAAAAACATTTCAGAAGTTTGCAAATACGATATTAGTTGAAGGTCCTGTGAAAATGTATCAGTACTTATTGTAAGTGAAAATATTGTCTAAAAATTCTACAAGTCTAAACTAAATATTCTTTTTTTTTTCCATTCAATTCATTTATTTGCCTCTGTTACCAAAAATATGAAATATCTGTTTATTGCTTAGTATTAACTGCTTTTATTTTTTCAAATTCAATTTTACAACCAAATATTTAACACAAATATCAATACAAACTGTTAACTATTTGAGCAAATCGCCTCTGAATATTTTTTTTTTTTATTAATATACAATTTCGCTGCAGTTAGTAATTTAATATTTATTGGTAAAAATAATACCACGAGTATAATATGCTTTTTTTTCATTTATGAATGTCATATACTAAACAAGTCAATACAGCCTGACTGGTCCCAGCACATATAAACAGCACATATAAACAGTAGCTGCGAAGCCAACTTTTGCACCAGAATCATAAAACTAAATATATATAAGTATATAAATGCTCTCTAATTGTTTCAGAGTTATATTTCTTGCCACGTCATTTTGTGGTGCAACTTCGGTGCATAATATCAACCGCGAAGATGTAAAGAGCTTTCCCGAAGGTTTCCTGTTCGGAACTGCCACGGCTTCCTACCAAATTGAAGGCGCCTGGGATGAAGATGGTAATTTTTTTTACAAGATTTTAAGTATATCCATCAGCCATAAACATCAATACGTTGATACTAAAATTGTAACGAATACTCTTTTAATTTGATATAAAATCCTTGTAATAACAAAGTCAGAAGAAAAATCGTATAATCTTATAGGATCGTAAGGAACTATTTTTTATAATGTTTGGTGTATTTCTGGTTTATGTGAATAAATTAAGCTTCAATAAATAATTGCTTCCTATGCTGACAAGTACACTAAATAGTTGAATCGGGTTCGAAGGAGTAATTTTGCAGAATACCTTCTCGTAGTGTTGCAAAGAACTCCTTGCTGCCTGCATTTTACATTTTGCATGCCTTCTGATTGCACAAAAAATTACAGGTTACGGCCATCTATTTTTGGCCTGGCCGTGGATATTTACATACTTGAAGCAAAAAGTCTTCGAAAAATCAAAATTATTCATTAAAAAAGTAGTATAAAAATCAAAACCAGAACAGGCAAGTAGAACCTCAGACAAAATATTCATTTCAGGAAAGGCAGAAAGCATTTGGGACTATCTGACACACAACAAACCATCCACCATCAAAGACTTATCAAACGGCGATGTTGCCGATGATTCCTACCACTTGTACAAGAGAGACGTTGAGATGATGCGCGAACTAGGCATCGACTTCTACAGATTCTCTATATCTTGGCCCAGAATATTGCCCAACAGCTTTGCCAATGAAATCAATCCAAAAGGCGTAGAGTTTTACAACAACTACATCAATGAGATGCTGAAATATAACATAGAGCCGATGATTACGTTGTACCATTGGGATTTGCCGCAGAAGTTGCAGGAGTTGGGTGGTTGGACGAACCCTTTCATAGTGGATTGGTTTGCTGATTACGCGCGTACAGTGTTTACGCTTTTTGGTGACAGAGTGAAGTTATGGGTGACCATCAATGAGCCGCAAGTGGTCTGCGCTTATGGTTATGCTGGTACTCAGTTCGCCCCAGCCTTGAATATGAAAGGTACGGCTGACTATATGTGCGTGAGGAATATTCTCCTAGCGCATGCTAAAGCGTATCATATCTACAATGAAGAGTTCAAGCCTAAGTACGATGGTAAAGTTTTTATCGCCATCAGCGCTCAGTGGTATGAACCAGCGACAGAGAATGATATCGAAGCTGCTCATGATGCTAACCAGTTCCATGTAAGTAAAATAATCATTATTTAAATTTTGTTTAGATCATCCAGTAAAAGAGATCATAGAAAATAGTTAAAATCGTGCAGAATATTTTACGAAATACATACCCATTGCATAAAAAATATATTTTCTTTTAGGTAAATTCCGCCTCAAAACCTTTAGCAATTTTTTAATCTTGATGATTTAGTCATTTAGTTATTATTCATATTCAGTAAGACATTAAGCTATAACTAAAAGTCACTCACCTGTAAATGCGTCAATAGATAAGTTCTTGTGCCGTGTGCCATAAACCACACCTTTATTGTAATGGTATTTTGAACGCAAATCTTTTTATGTGTCTACTACAAAAATACTTAAAACTTTTTTATTTACGATCACTGAATTCAAAACTTTTTCCAGGGGGCTCTCTACACGCACCCAATATACTCAGAAAGCGGTGACTACCACCAAGTTATTAAAGACAAAGTAGCAGCAAAGAGCGAAGCTCAAGGTTACCCGCGGTCTAGACTCATAGAATTTACCCCCGAAGAGGTGGAATACATCAAGGGAACTGCTGACATGTTCGGCCTTAATCATTACACCACGTTTCTGGTGTACAGGAACGAGTCAACGATTGGTTACCACGATAGTCCGTCGGTAGATGACGATGCTGACGTCATACAATATAGTTTGGATGAGTGGAAGATTGGAGAATCGGATTATATGAAGGTAAAAAACTAAAAATTAGCTAACTAGGTTCTAATAACAAAGCTAAAAACTTAATAGTATTTAAAACCTCGTCTCGTCGTGTCTGAAATATTAGTTTCATGCATATAAAATTACAAAACTGGAACATCGTTTTTTTTTTATATCAACTCTTATTTAATACAAAAATATAACTGCTTTACCAAAGTATTTTTCACATGTCTGAATTATTCATAGTTTAGAATATTATATTATTCGAAAATGTTAATGTCGTTACATATTTTCATACGTTATTTAGAAAACTAACGCGTGTTTGATTCATATTGTTTAAGAAGACGGGTTTTCACGCGCACACTGAGTGCGAAACGTGTCATCGTTGAAGACACGAACGACTCATTTCATCCCTGATGAAATTCACTGAATGTGAACCTTTCCAACAATCAGGAACGCGTGAAAACCCGTGTTCTTAAACAACATGTATTTTTTAGACAAAACAGCTGCTTTACTTGATTTCGCAAATGTCTTTTTGTAACTACAGTCAGTACCATGGGGCTTCTACAAGCTGCTGACTAAGATCCGCGAAGACTATAACAATCCCCCGGTGTTCATCACCGAGAACGGTATGCCAACACCCCCTGGCCTAGTGGACGACGACCGAGTCCAACAGTACAGGACCTATCTATCTGCTATGCTGGACGCTATGGATGAGGGATCAGATATCATTGGGTATGCTGCTTGGAGTCTCATGGACAACTTCGAGTGGTATTCTGGATACACGTAAGTAAAACACAATTTGGATTGCTTGTTATTTCATAATTGCAGTTCATCCTAATCCTCTGATGGTTATGCCCTTCCCAAAGTACATTTTCACTCAGAGTGAGTCTCAGGCTGATCCTGAGTTTCTCGTTTCTCACCTTTCTAATATTGTCAGTAAAACCTAGGCAATTATTTATATTGACGTTCAGTCATGTATGTGTATAGCATCGCTGACGCAGTGCGAATAAGGGATCATTAAAGGAAAGTAAACAGATATTTCAAAGATTAACGTACACCATCTTAGACTGCACTATTTCGTACGATCAATAATAGTGTTATAGCGTATGTTGAAAATATAACACTTAATAACATATACCACGTATCCGCAGAGAACGTTTCGGCCTGTACGAGGTAGACTATGATAGCCCCAACCGCACTCGCACTCCTCGCAAGTCCGCTTTCGTCTATAAGGATATCGTGCGCACCAAGAAGATTGACTTAAACTACGAGCCCGACCCCTTTACCAGTTTCATGACTATTGATGAAGGACACTGAACGTACAATGATACTATATAATAATACATGATAAATACATTTTGAAAGATTACTGCTCATTTTAATTATTTTTCGGATTGTGATTTGTGAATGTTTAAGAAAATCTTTTCAACTACCAGCCCTCTTATCGGCTAGAGAAGACTTCGTTTCATTTTGACAGTTCATTGCTTCGACGCTGTCAAAATGAAACCAAGTTTGATTGCACTCGCTTTCACCTCCTTCATGTCTAACTCTATCCGATAGAGAAACATAAGAATAAATCCCTTTATAAATAGCTTGTTAAATGTAATTAATATAAGTAGTTTATGTTAATTAATTAGTTTTGATTTATAAATTAACATCGTTTGACATCTAAATCATGCATATTTGGAAAGAAGAACGCTTAAAGATCGTAATTATCGGAATCAGTAGCTTAACTTAAAGTGGAACGGTATTCACCCAAATTATCTTCCACTAACAAAAAGATAAGAATTAGTACTAGTTTTCCATACTTACTTAACACAATAAATTCAGCAAATCTTCTGTGCGACTTAATCCAACATTTTCATCTGACATAGACAGAAACAACTCCGAGGCAGAGCATTTATCGTAGCTTAAAATATAGCCGCCATCTATCAGGATCGGCGGCGTGGAATCGTTGATCATTCGTTTTCAATTCAAACCTGTTTTTATCCTTTCATCCCAAATGCTCAGTCAGGCTGGTTCGGGTTTATCCGAGTGTATACGCGATACAGGTGAGGTGATGAGTTTTTAATTAAATCTCGTATTGGTAGGTTAGCTTTTGTTCTGTTAGTAACGCAATGGGTTCGATCGTTTTGCGAAAGTTACAGTAAATTTTTACCAAACTGCGAAAGAATAGGATTATGTTTTTAGAGTGTAAGTATACTTCTTTGGCACGTTCTAGAACCTTAACGGCTTGTCGTACCTGCAGATGGTCGTAGGTTAGTACTCGATGCATTCCGCGGTTTTCCTTGTTAAGATTCGTACCTACTGAAGTTCTTGTAGTTGGGTTTTTAGAAGCCACTTTTATCATCGCTGAGAAAAAAATCGGTCTCTTTTTTATGCTATCCTATATCGATGCTTTTAACTACTTCTTAGTTAGCTGTTTGTTTGTTATGTATGTATGTTTGTTACCTAATTTCTCGGTGACGGCTAGACCGATTTGTAAAATTCTTTTATTGTTTTATCGTCCCATTTTTAATTTTATCAAGCGCTTTGTTTTTTTTTATCAAAAAACTAATTAAATAATTATATCAGTGCCCGCCGTAATAGAAGTTGGTAATCACATTTATCCTAACTAATATTATAAATGCGAAAGTAACTCTGTCTGTCTGTCTGTTACGCTTTCACGCCAAAACCACTAAACCGATCTGGATGAAATGTGGTGCAAAGGTAGATTGGACCCCGGGAAAGGACATAGGATACTTTTAACCGACTTCAAAAAAGTAGTTCCCCCATTATCTCGACAATCCAATGGCGAACTACGCGGGTGAAACCGCGGGGCACAGCTAGTTTTAAAATAAACATGTCAACTAATAAATTGTAAAAATATATAATAATATTATAAAAATGGTAAAACTATTTATTATTTTTTTATATTATTACATCAAATACAATTATTATTATAAGACATTATTTTTCTGTGCTTTTTTTTTGTAAAATAAACGATTTATGATTAAAAAAACAGAATTAGAAATAAATACATAAAGTATGGTTGGTTGGGAAGTAATGAGTTTAATCCTTTCGACAATTAGATCAATTTTTGAACCTTCACCCTCTTGCTTGGCAGGCAAGAGGTTCGCAGACTAACTTCTGTCGACATTCAATTAAACGCGGCATTAAAGCCAGTAGAATCCTCACAACTCCCAAACTTTTGCTCGTTTGGCCGACTTTAACCACAGTAAATAAAGTGACGTCACAAATTACACCAATGAGGTTGAGAGGGAGGTCCTACAATTGAACTAGTTTATAACAAGAGGGCGGTTGTAAGTGGCTAAGTTACCTACTACAAAGAAACCCCAAGCCGTCCGGCAAGGTAAAACTTTCTTCTTCGTATAGGCGCAGTGACCCGCCTTAATATCAGAGTTTATAAATCATGCAAAAGCCTTTATTGCGACTTGCAGTCGATTTTTAAAAATATATAATAAATACCAGAGAATATAATAACAATGAATAGTAGTAGTGTAATAAAAAAAGGTAATCAACTCATTAAATTATCTAATCGAAGCGTTTGATCGATGTTACGCGTGACAAAAGTGACGTAGGTGTTCAAATGGCCATACAGATACTCAGTCCCTGTCCTCTGATACTGCGTAGTATGTTATGTACATTTTAAGATTTTGGTTTATTATATGTAATCTAATTCAGAATTATTTTGCTGTAGTATAATTAAGTGATTTAGTTATGTTTATTAAATCCTTGTTAGTAGACAGCATTGCAGGAAAGCAATCATAAAGAACACTAGCTGCGCCCCGTAGTATTAACCGCGCAAATCCGTTCAGCAGCTTTTTATGAGAGTAAAAAACATACATCCGTAGGTAGATACACACCTATAAACTTTCGAGTTTACTTGTAACTGTCACCCGTTGATTTGCCCGCGACATAAAATAAAGAAGTTCTAAATTTTGAACCCCTATCTGTCCGTATTAAGGGTTGAATTTCCAAAAATCCATTCTTAGCAGCGTTAGAGCCTTACACCCTATAATGAATACACCCTCTAAATTTTATGACTCTAGATTGACCGGTTTAGGGTCTACGTTGAGTCCTAAAAAATATCAGTAGACCGAAGGACTTTTATATTTATGAAGATTATGATTAATAAACGCAAACCTCTACAAAATCAGTAAATTGTATCGTAATATTAACGCTAGATTTTAGATTAACGATACTACTTACTAAATTAATTAGAAGTTATGAACTTATTATCCACGCCATCGCGCTTTTCCGATTTCAACTATTGAAATTCCTTCCCAACACAAGTTAGCATGAAAATATTTTGCATGCACTTTACAAACTCAAAGCTAACATTACAAGAACTATTTCCCTGTAAACTTCGTCCAGTTCATACACTCTGTATTTTATCTGCATGCTACATTGTAAGGAATATGCTGACTTTACGAGCTATTTCTATAAAATGGCTAAGATGGCATCTCAGATGCAGAGTTTTGGGGCTTTTTGAAGCTTCCATCGCGGCTCTAAAACGTTTTATGTCCAGAAAGGGCGATGCATGAGTCAAAGTTTCACACTTTATTAAAATTATGCGGGTAGTTATATTTTATATTAATTCGTACGGGCCTATCGCCTAAGCCTACGATGATAAGAACTGACCTGCATAATAGATAGTTATGCATCCCCCTCGCCCTTCTGCTCTGATGTAGAGACGGCTTACTCAGCAGTACTTACACTTCTGTGGAAAGCTGACTAAGGTGTCTCTTATCGGACCACCGAGTAGTATGTAAGTTAATGTTAAGAATATAATCCTTTGTGTAATTCATTAGTGTTAGAGCCTTCAAATCGGCTACACGTAGTTTAATTAGTTCTAGAGCCTCGATATCGGCTAAACGTATTTTAAGTTATTATTAAAGCCTCAATATCGGCTATAAGTATTTTAATTTAGTTTTTAAAAAGAAAGTTTCGTGCTCCCTAAATTTAACTAGATATTTGCGATGACATTGTTTTGAAAATTTTACAATGCAATACAATGAACTAAAAAAAGAGTCACAATCTATAATAATTGTATAGAAGAAAGTTTTTTTTTGTAATAAATAAACTTAAAAATAACTGTATTTTAATGTTGCAAGTACTAATTAAATATATAAAATCAGACAATACTAGAAATTCACGCTAATATTAATATTTTTTTATTTAAGCATTCTACTTTGCCTATTTACATTTTAAGATGTAATTATACTAAGACTAGACCCTGTCGGGCACAACTTAAATCTAATTTTACACTAGAGGAGAGAAGAGAAAGCATAACTTGCACATTTACTAGTTTTACTAAATATATTTATCTTTTAAGGGACTCATCATTTGTGTAGTATGCTTTATTTTTAAGAAAATGTTTTACTGAAAACTAGCTGGGCTTTGCGGTGCTACCCGCGTATCTCATTTTTTTTTATATCCTATGTTACTCCGTGATATATAGCTTCACAACAACAAAATATTTTTTTATAATCGGTTTAGAAAAGGAAATCCTACGAATTGGTAGACTTTTCTTTTTTTAGTTAAATCATTTACGAGTTACGTAATAGGGCAGATCTAAAATCCTGAAACAAAATTATGCACAATTTCCGCTCCGTCATCTTCCGCTCTTTGCTTTTGTTTCTTCCTCTTCCTGAAATATTTCGAAGAGAAAACAAACAACGTGATAACAATAAATACCTAATCACATTCTGTTAAAAAAGGTACGTACCCCTTTTCGTAATGTAGAATGCAAAAAAATATCCTTTTCTCAAACCTAAAATAAAATTCGGCTTAGTACACCCTTAACCGATTACCTGGTAGACGAGTTGTTCGTCATGATGAACTCTAAACGTAGTACTTAAAGCATAATGGAGTCCCAATTTGTCTTACACTATCGAAAAACCGTGTATTTGGCATAGTTAACTAACTTCCCAAAAAACGCATAATGATGCGAACTGCCGGCTCCTCTATTTCGATCCTTCTATATCACTCACTAACATCATAACATTTGATTTTTGATCTGAGGTGCGGACAAACGCAAGCTTATCTTTATAGTTCAAAAACCAATCCAAAATTTTCTGTATAAAGGATGTACTAAGCCAAGTGAGTTTTCTTATTTGGCTTACCCGAAATTAGAGGAAAATAATAACTGTTTTATTTGTTGAATTTTCTCAACGATATATTTGTTATTTTTCTTGACTCCCAGGTTAATCCCAGCGTAAAAGTTACCTTCGGCTTAATAAAATTTTATTGCTGTATAAGAATGACTAGTAGTTGTCACCCGCGGCGTTACTCGCGAAATGTTATTAAATACAAAGAATTTTCAAATTTGGAATCTTTTCTACCTACTTCCAAAATGAGGAGGAACTGGTTTTTTTTATATTTACCTTTTTTTACCTGTCTGGGAGATGACTAGACCGATTTAAAATATTTTTTGCTTCAAAGATTTATACTTCTCGTGTAGCCCCGTTTGAATTATATCAAAATCAGTTCAAACGATTGTTTTTTTTAATCGAAATAACTAAAAAAGGTCTATCGGAGCCTGCCGTAATGGACGTCGGAAAAAAGAATATTATATATATTATATATAAGTGTATACTCGTACTCAACGCTATAAGTGTTGTTTACTGCAGGTAGATAAAAGTACAAATCTCCTTGTGTTTGCGAGCAGTTGTTAAAAAGTGTCCTGAAAATAAGTTCAAACTTGCGACAAGGAGACAAGGAACACTGCATTTCTCTCGCCGAGGTTGCTATGAAATATTGTATCACAATGTGCCGGCACAGATGTGAAGAAGTATGTATTTTGGCCTTAGTTAGACTTTTTATACATCTTGAAATAAGTAAGTTCAAAATTCTGAATTTGTAGTGTAAACCTCTAGTCGTATGAAGCCTGACTTATTAATTTTATAAATTCATGCATAGTATACCCATTCAAACGAAAATTGTATCTGCAAACGATGATGTTGAAAAATAGAGGAATATACGGAAAAAAATATTCCGACGATTAGAGAACTTCCTCCTTAATTGAAGTCTGTTAAATATTTTTTTTAACTAGAGGCACAAATTCAACTTAAGGGGAAAACGCACAATCATACATTCAGCGTGATAATACCACTAGCAAGCAGGGCAGGCTGCCTTCTGGCAGGTTGGAGCATTAAAATTATGTGTTGATCTTTTTTGTTGGAATCAATCATAATTTTTTCTTAATAAGGTCACTTGCCCGGTAGTTATCAATTCTTAAAAACAACCAACTGTTGCTTAATTTCATTTTGTACCAACTTGACTTACTGACATTCTGAAACCACAACTTTAGTTACTGTATATTGTTTTGGAAACATCTCGAGAGAATATAAAAATGCTGAAACACATCTGCGGCCTTCCATGTTCCGCTACATCTTACTTCAAGAACACACACGTAGTCATTTTGTTGAATTTGCGAGCTAGGAAACGATGCTGTGTTTTATGTCGTCACAGAATGTTTTCGTACTTTGTAAGCTTTTGAAGATATATTTTTAACGGTCCCACATGAAGTTAAATGAACAAGGACTTAAAGTAGGATAGCCGAATCTTGTGGTATTCTTGTAACTTGTACTTGGGAGAAACACGATATTTATCTTAAAATACTATTCTATAACTACATACTAACTGTCTTATTAAGATCAGAATTGACAAAATGTTGACCCCCCATTTATATTACGATAATTTAAAGATAAATAAAAAATAACGTATCCCTGTTTTTTTATTTATTTTACTCACAATGTATTATTTTTTTAGAGTTTTTTGAAATTCTAAGTAAAGTTCCGAATAATGTTATTCTCGTACGAAGCTAGTAATGTTGTCAAAAACTATATGTATTGTTGTTGTTTGTTTGCTACTTTTATACGAGCTTTGTACGAGAATAAATTCAAGATAATTTATTTCACATCAAACATTGCAATTCACATTAAATTTTATACATAACATGACATTAATTTATAAGTGATACCAATTGTATAAAACCTTTAATTAATTATGAATACACAAAATATGATGAGGTTCTTATGAGCCCCAAACTAGGCGTAAAGCCTGTATCTTGGTGGCCCGTTACACCTGTTGCACAAAATAGATATCTGAGCGCGACTAATTTAGCATTATGCGATTTTAACAAAATAAGAAGGATAAACAAAATACATATTATAATTATATTTTAATTAAATTAAACATTATTAAATCTTATATTAATTCCATTAATCTAATAAGTAAACGATATAAAATAACGTTAGTGAGTGCAGACTCACTAACATTTCCATACATTGAATATCTATGGTATCACTTGGGTTCGCAGTGATGTTAGTGAGTGAGTGTATGTGAATGAGTGAAACTAAACTGAAACTTCAAATATTGTTTAAATTAAATGACAAGTATGGATCCTGTTGCATTTCCCGATTGTAAACCTTTACTAATTTCTCTGTTTGTTCATATATTATGAACTTTTAAGTGGCCAATGCTTAACTTTCTGTAAAGCGTTTCTATGCAAGCAATCTTTTAAATTGCATACTAAGCTAACAGTGTTGTACGTAAAAGAGTAGATGTAGCTCGGGAGTCTAGAAGTGAATACTGTTCTGACACTTGGTAGCGGAACTGACTCTGGGCAAACTCGATTCTCACAAGTGACTTGCTATAATTGCATACATCTGTGGGCTTTTGAGACGGCTTTCATAATGAATAATTGCCTCACGCTGAGTACTTGAATATCTTCGAAAAGCTGTTGAGTTGAGTAACGGCGGGGCTTCCCAAGCATTACCTTTAACACAGCTCGTTGATCCCGTTCCAGATCAATCATGAAGGTCTTTGCCGCGCCTCCCCAGACCGATATACAGTACTGCAGAAAGGACTGGCAGAGCAAAATGTATACGAGTTTTGATTTAAGTGTTTTCATGAGAAATATGAGTTTGCGGGCTCTCTTTGATAAGGCACTTATATGTTGTTCGAAATTGAGATTTTGATATACTTGAACTCCGAGGTATCTAGTGACTTTTACCCTGTAGATTTGAGTACATGGGCAAATGGTTTTTCTAAAATGCGGTGCTATATTTAGAATTTGACAATCGTTTTCATGAAGTTTGAAGTCATCATATTAGGCTCAGTAGCACGAGTTATGTGAAAGCCGACAAAGTTGGTTTCATTGGCATTAAAAGTAAGCAAATTGTGGTCAAGCCAACGTAAAATACGGGGCATGCCCCTTTCAGCTGCAGCGACCACCGCCTGCTATGTCTTTCCGTGAAAGATTGCCACCGTGTCATCCGCATAACATATGAGCTGGGTGTTTGGTATTTGTTGTTTGAGAATGTCATCCATGTAGATTATGAATAATGTGGATGAAAGAATACTTCCTTGGGGTACACCAAAACCAATAGTTGTTTCTTCACTGACATATTTACCTATTTTTAAGCACTGCCGCCTGTTTGACAGATAGCTCGTGAACCACTCTAAGGTATTGCCTCGGACGCCGAAGCAGTCTAGTTTTCCTAGCAACATAGGTAATGAAACTGTATCGAATGCTTTGGCGAGATCCGGGAACACCCCTGCGCATCTGTATCCTTTATCCAAGTGCTCTGCTACAGTGGAAGTCAAAAGCTCTACGGCATTTTCGGTAGGTAGACTTGCCTCTTCTGAAACCAAACTGCCTGTTTGACAAAATTAAAGCTTATATTTCTCCAAGAAGTCGGTTAAACGTTTGTTAACAATTTTTTCCAGTATTTTGGACAAGATTGGAAGGAGTGAGATTGGACGGTAGTTGTCAACTTTATTTTTGGTCCAAGTTTTGTGTATAGGACATATAACCAACAATCTGGAAAGACCCCCGATTGCATACTTAAGTTGCAAATATGAGTAACTGGATTAAGAATCTCTTTAATATATTTAAGTAAGGTTGGGGTGAACGTATCTAATCCCGGCGCAGAATCTATTTTCAAGTCTGTTATTAGCCTATGAACCTCTTGTAAATCTGTAGGATACAGAAAAAATGAGTCTTTTGTATGGGGCTGTATTTTTAGACTATAGCTCAAGTCGTGTTCTGTTTTTGTTAATTTCTGCAAAATCTTTGAGGCTAGTTTAGAACCTACTTTCGCAAAATGTTGATTGCATTAATCAATGGCTTCTTGTGGAAAAGGTGCACTATTTAAAAGCTCAAACGAAACGTTTTTAGGAGGAATGTCGCAAACTTCTTTTATAGATTTCCAAAGTTTTTATCAATTTTGGAATTTTCGTAATTAGATTTTAGTTTACGAAGCAGATTATTACAAAAATTACGATAACTCCTATATATCACCTTGAGACACTCGTTATCAGGTTGTCGGCGTACTTGAAGATGCAAACAAACTCGATGTCGCATACAAAGCACGATGCCGGGAGTGATCCAAGGCTTTAGAGAGTGCTTTACTATGACTGATTTTTACTTTTGCTGTAAGCTTATTAACTAAGGCATTGATGGTGTTTTTCAGTGTATCTGAAGCGAAGTTGACATCATTTTATTCGCATATTTCATGCCGATTTACTGATTTCAATTCATTGACAATAGATTCAAAATCAGTTATAGTTTAAATCTAGATTTAATTTCCTTGATACCTTTGGATTTTGTTAAGCTAAGACCTACCATTGTCACATCATGTCCTGTTAATGAGCTGTTACATATTAGTCCAATAGCCTTGCTATTTGTATTAACAAAGATATGATCCAGACAGTTATAATTTCTAGTTGCTCACGTGATAGCGATCACGTGATAGGTAGAAAACCAAACTCTGTCATAAGGTATTGGTAAATTGTGCTACTGCTATTGGGCGTTTCGTCGAGTAAATTTATATTCATATCTCCAGCCACAATGCTATTTTTGTGAACTTTAACAGATTCTAGTAAACTTTCTAGCGAATTAATAAAATTAGTGGTATCATCGATGCTAGGTGATCTGTATAGTCCCACAACGTTGACTTGATTATTAACGTTTACCACAAGGCAGTTTGCTTCATCGAACGGTGGCTCGTGTGCGTTGGCAGACCAGCAATCTTTAACATAATTATATCGTGACTCCATCGCATTTGTTTATAACTTTTGTGGTATAAAATGAGTTGTAGTCAGGAATTGTAGGAATATATGGGTCCGATACATTAAACCAACACTACGAAAAAACTAGAACATCATAAGCCACGTCAAGTCTCGCCAGGGCAATGGTAAGAAAACCTTCAGTTGCTTTATGTTGAAGGCTTTGTATATTACAGCACAAGACTTTAAAGTTAAAACCAGATAATATTTTATTGCAGTCTTCTAAATTGCTTAAACAGCGCCACATTATCTGAAAAGAATCGTCAATGTCCGCATATAAATCTGACTTATTCAACTTAATTAACTTAAAAAACTTAATAGACTGTAACAAAATTGTAGAAATGGTGGACAGGAAATAAGGTTAGTGTTGCGCTATGGAGTTGTATATATGCCCATGAGACTTTGTAATTGAAATAATAACAATATAGTAAGTGACTGCAACGCGGTAGAGTTTTGTGGTTTTGAGTGGTTCTGTAAGTATTTTGTGACATAATACTGATGTTTAATGTTATAAGTGAATATGGTACATGTGAGTCTTAAGTAGGAGGGGTGTACAAAGAGACGTATTTTTGTAACTAGGTCTTACTTTACACACTGTCTGCAGATGTACGCTCAATATTATTATTACCCTAAGATATTGATTAGTATATACAGTAAGACACCACCACACAAACGACTTAACAATAAACACTGATATAAATATGAGTTATATGTTAGCAATTCCTAAAATAATTTGTGTGCCAAATTCTTTGTTTCATTCAGGCCTGGTTAGGGACGTGTGCGAGAATTCTAACAAGATCAGCCGGACTATTGATCAAGATGGCTGGTTTTCTCTCTCCTCTACGGACGTATATTTTTCCATTGTTGACACAGCAATATCGAAAGCCACGCTCTTTAGCGCGAGCTCTAGCCTCCCGAAATAACAGCCGGTTTGTTTTCGTCAGGTGTTCGTTAAAGTATAACTTTCTGTCTGACCCTGGAATGCCGACATCAGCTGATGACAAGGTTCGGCGGCTCTTGGCGCCTCTGAGTAACTCGTCTCTTTTTGCTTTTCTTGTTAGCATTACGATGACTGGTCATGGAGATTTCTGGTCGCTTCTGCTGGAATTGTCTCTATTTTTAGGTCCTACGTGGGTTGCCCAGTCTATCTCTAAATCTATTAGGCTCACCCCAATCTTAGTAGCCACTACCATCATAATATGGGATAGGTTTTCACTGGGGGTTTCCTCGAGCCCCATGATTTCAATCTCGTTTTGCATGTTTCTCGTTCCTTGCGATTGCAGATTTAGTTGGTCCTGAAGATTGGCTAAGGTACTTTCTGAAACTGGTATTACGGCAATTTTATCTTCCACAGCTTTAACTCTGAGTTTTATGTTCTCAAACCTGTCGAAACATTTTGAAATTACGTCGGTAAAACATGTTTTTAATTCATTAATTTCTTGGCGCAATAACCTCACCTCAGTAACAACAGCAGGCACGTTTGAATCGCCAACTTCGCCAGTTGCATTTGGCGGGGAGCCGGACTCCGCGCGCTTGTGTCCTCGTGGAGTTGAAACTGAAAGGCTGGGTGAGGCATTGCCCTGTATAAGTGAACCTTTTATTTTGGGCTTTGAACGGCAAGCCGGACACTGCCAGTTCACTAATTGCGTCGGGTCGGTAGCGCAGATTGGATGAAAACAACATTTGCAACTAGCCCATATTATTTGTCTTGATACTGTTATTTCTTTAGTACAGGCTGCTCATTTCGAAGCCATTTTAAGGTTGTACGGGTACTGTTTAGTCAAATTAAGGCAATATCTCGAATTGAATAAGAGGTAGTGGCTTCCTTGTACCTATTGTACTGACTGACTAGACTGTAGCAGTGTTTGTGTATTAAAAATGTACTGGTAAGTGTACGAGTCTAATTTTAGCTAAAAATAAGACGGTATATACAAAATATTTAGTGTTTTTCCGCCTCGTCTTGATGTCAGCGTGAGAAATCGAAAAATATTTTTGTTTTTATGGTGTGGTTCCTCCTCACCACCGCCACACCTCACCTTATTATTCCTCTTTCTTTCAGTATCCGACTTCCTCGACACGTGTTTCGCCTTAGCACAAGGCATCCTCAGGAGATGTTGACTCTTCAGGCGCCCGCTCGAAAGTGCTCGAGGCGGAAAAACACTAAATATTTTGTATATACCATCTTATTATAAATGGATTTCCGCAAAGTAACGCCTAACTCCATCAATTATTTAGCTAAAAACAATTCTGCAGTTGCAAACATGATTGGTCGACACTGGGGATCGAACCGACTCGTGAGTGATAACGATTCCGTCGATGTCGGGCTCTGCATGAATAGGCTATCGAGTCACTGCATCATATGTTCCAAATTATTGTTTATGTGCTCTCTTGTATGCAGTTTATTGATATAATTGAAGGTAGGAGTGATTTACTGACAAGCATGAGTTTGATGACATCAATAAAACTTAAAAAATATTAGTTGTGTTGCAAGAAAAGTTAACACTCTTTAAAATGTGCGATTAGAAAATATTCAATAACTGAGTGAGTTCGGATTATTATTTGGTTTTTGCACAGATTAGTCGTGTCGTGATTAAACACTCAATCAAATCAAATCAAATCAAGGTTTTAGTGAAATAACACTCTGGGCACTGTATTACGGCACTATAAACACTTGTATACTGTTGTGAGGTTTTTTCGTGCACGATTTGATTTTTAAACAATTTTTAACTACAGAGCTGATGTTGCACTAGCCGCGCCCTCTGGCAAAAAACCGCGAAGACATTTTTTTTAACTTTACTTGAATCTCTTGAACAAAAATCTATAAAAACTGAATTATTAGATTCTGAGTAAAATAAATAAATGGGTTACTTACGTTGTTTTTACTTGATCTTTCCATTATGGTAATAAAAATGGGGTGTCAATAAATTTGCTATGTTATCAATTGGAGTCATGCGCCCTGTCGCACTATAACAGTTTAATTAAAATCCAAATTATAGAAGTAAGTAGAAGTATTTTACAAACCCTTGCAATAACTCATTTGTCGCTGAAACTTTGCAGTCTGTTGAAAATAATAATTGACAAAGAATTCAACACAAATAAAAAGTAAATAAAAAAAGTTGGATTCTTCGTCAACCGTAATCTTTTTTTTTTATTCTAACAGCCTTTCTTTATAGAAAATAAGCTTGTTTTTGACCGCATCTCGCCTGATGTAAAGCGAAAATGTGGACTGAGATAAAGCACGCTAGCCTAGAAGAAACCGATTCACCCGCGACTTAAAAATACACAAATTATAGCTATCGCAAATTATAATTATAGAAATAGAGAAGCTGGTAACGAGTTTCACAGTCTGGCAGCCCGTGCAATAAAAGCGTTTTGTACGAGGCCGCAGGCCGTGCAACCTCTACCATGTACCGGTAGCTTATTTTGTATATCTCTATTACGAGTAGTTTGACTATAGAATGGTGATATAGATTAAATAAGTTTCAGCGACAGAGATATGATTATCATGGTCTAACCCTATTTGATTGTACTATTAGGCGTTTATGCGTGTCGCCATGAAGGAGTAATATTATTAGTTACATACTTTAACATTTATATCATTAGTTTTATAAATAGTACACATATTGTACAAACACCCATTAAAACCAACCAGTTACTTTCCTTCATGTCTAAAGTCTTTCACGACAAAGCTCCACTCGGCTTCTACTTTAATTTAATCAATTGTAAGTACCCGCGGGTGGAAAACACTGTTTAAATTAAGTAATAAATCTTAGGGCAAGGTTACTGGCAACATCTGGCTAGCGAGCGGTGTTACCAGCCTGCTGTCGCAAGGAATCTTTTGAACCCTTTCATTGCTAAGTCCAATTGACTTAAGTGGGGAAGAGCTCTTGTAATTTAGTAGAAAGGGTTTAGTTTATGTCAAACTTGAGTAGTTAAAGGCGTGTTTAGTGAGACTAACTAGTAATTTGTTTGTTAGTTTATTGGACAAGGAAAACCAAGGCCTTTGAATGTTTTAAAACAGACATCACTACCTCATTTTCATTCGTCATCTCAGTCCGTTCAATGAGAGAGAATTATCTTTGCTGAATGTCTGGAAACTCGGGTGTAGATTGCATTTTTACTGACATCCCAAAAAAGGACAAAGTACTCAATTCGACGGGTATAACTTATTTTTAAATTTGTCTTACCTGATTCCTTGGATACGGCTTGTTCGATTTGAAAAATTCTGTGTTTGTTAGAAAGTATGATTTTAAAGTCGAAATAACTGAAATAGTTCTATCAACGCCTGTCCATATGGGAATCGGTAAACACTTAGTAAAATAACTTGTAAAATTTCAAAACTAATCCTGACAAAACTTCAAACAAGTTCTACGATTTTTTTTGGACTGGACGTGAGCTCTTAATTTTCGTTATTTATTTTTCCAAAACAAGGGAGATAAGTTTGCTACAGTGGTGTTTAACGATCATTTTTTTACAAAATACATCGCTCTTATTTTTGCAAATAACTTCTCTCAGTTGCATTACAAAAACCTAGATGTCGCTTTCGCAAAATCTAATTTACACCCTTACTTCTGATAGATTTCTCATAACATAAAATATTGGAAACTCTCCAATCTGGCAATACCATCTCACGTGATTTTCTTTTGTTTTTAAGCCATTTTTCCAAACAAAACAATAAATCAAGCGCTGCTACAGCTCGAAATTGAATATTACGTATAGCTTTGAAGCGTGCCTTTAATCTAAATGATATCTCCATTTTACTTTATACTGCGATATCCATACAAATAGCTAAAATAAGCCGTTTCTCACTAGAAAATACGTGGCTTAATTTAATGTACTCGCTTTTTTTATAAAACATACACCGCAGTATTAAATTAATGACATAAAATCTTCTATATTTATTCTTATATATATATATATGTATATATTATGTGTTAATCCAGGCTTTAACATATTTCTATACCAAATATTATTCAAATCGGTTTAGCACTTTTTGCATGAAAGATTAACTTTCATCCATACATTCATTCTGAGACTTTTACATTTGTGATATTAGTAGAGCAGTCGAATTTGTAATCTGTATCCGAAAAGCTCTTATTTTCCTTTTTCAGTCATTTGATTTGTGATGAAGTATGAAACTTAAAGAAGTTCCATACTCCAACAAGCTGGTATATTAAATCTTCTACGAGTATAACGCTGCACTGGTCTAATACGGGTTCAGTCCTTCACTTGTCATCAGTATCAAAATATAAGCGGGCATATGAGTGGTTCTTGAAATTCAAATGCGCTATTATGACAAAATAAACATCCCTAATACGCATTTTTCTATATGGTTCCAAACCGATGCCAGTCATAAAAATATATGCGTAAAACAAAACGTATCATTAATAATTTCAGTGCATGAAACTGGGAACAAATATTTAAATATTTGATTTACGTCACCAATTACTGGCGGAACATGCAGTTCGCATTAAGGGCCATTATCGTTTGGACGCAGGACGGCAATATGGGCCAGATTACGGGACATTTTCATTCATCGACAGTCTCCAGAGAGAAAGGATTTGAAGCTTTGTTTACGTTATTTTATAATTCTCGTAAATATGATACTAGGTTATTGAGTCTTTGTTATATTCTGGATTTAATCCCAATTCTGAAGGCTTTAAATAAAATAAGTAGAGCATTCAGAAGCCGATTTATGAATACTTGTACAAAGGATATTCCTTCGACTTGCTTTTTGAATTAACCTATTAGGATCGGCATGAAAAACTTAAACGATTTCTGCCAAAGTTTTGAAAAATGATGAGACATGTTTTTTGAACGTTTAAGCTAAATAAAAAAACGAGATCTATCAGGTCAAGTTTCAAAGAAACAGTCATCATGCCAATTGCATCCACTGGTTACTTGTCACTTTCACTATGTCGTCGTTCCACCTAGTGGAAAGGCTTCCTACGCTGCGTCTTCCTGTTCGTGGTCGCCACTCAAATTGGTACCTTTCTTTTTCATCGGTCAGCGGTTTTTTGAGCGATGTGGCCAGCCCATTGCCACTTCAGCTTGCAAATCCTACGAGCTATGACCGTAACTCCAGTTCTTCGGTGAATATCCTCTTTACGAATTCTATCGCACAAAAAAAGGTATTAGCAAGTAAATTGGCAAACTGCAATACGGATTCTATCGCGCAAAGATACTAACAACTTAGCTCTCTCCATAATTGCACGCTGAGCAACTTCGAGCACAAATAGGTATTTGTAAAAATATACTTAGTTCCAATGAAATAAATATTCGGTATCAAAGCCTGATATAACGTTAGGCTATTCAAAACCTAGACGTAGATTCTAACTATGTATTTACGATACATATATACATACCACAGATAAGTAACAGGACAAGACGTATTACGTACTTAGACTTAGATTTGAAAAATAGATCGCAAAAAATAAACCCTTGTCACTAACTAACCATTAGCCATGGGAGGTTTTACCTATTCTCATTTTCCAACGTTTACAAATGATTAAAAGCAATTTAAAAAAAAACCCGATTCCTAAATCTTTAATATTGTATATCACCCTTAATTTTATTTTTAATTTTAGATGTACGCAGTGTCACTCTCACTACTAAGAGGAATCTATTTACAGCACTCAAATAAAAATACGACAAGCTGTTTAGGCTCTAGGGCGTGTCAGAGAAATATACATATAAAATAAAAATATACAACATAACCCTCCTTCTTTCGCAGTCGGGTAAAAAATTAGGATGTTTATTGCAACACTACTATAACACATATTCAGATATAGTTAGAAAGAATTACAAATCTGTACCTATATAAAAGTACTTTATTCATCATCTAGATTCATGAACGATGACGTAGTTAACAACAAGGTAAACCGTAATTGCGTAGAAAGTAAATTAAAGATATATTTACGAAGTATCTCACAACAGGCACGAGTTGTTTACAATTATTCAACCTCAAAGGGCTTCCGGAACTTGTTTCGAAGAGCTCAATTCACGCATATAAAATTAACCCTTCAGCAAAATGGAGAAACAAAATAAATATCACCTTGATAGATAAAAAGGGTAATTTTCTATCGATGTTTTTGAGAAAGCGGTTATTTTGACAGGGTAAAAATTCAAGCAATGATCTCCTTTGACTATGTCTTCATTTTGGCAGGCGCCATTAGTTCCAGCGTATATAAAATATCAGGTAATAATCATTAAAAAAACGGGTCGAATTATGCACTTCCTTGAAAAAAGACTATCTATTAGTGAGTGTGCTCATTGAGATTTTAAGTGTTGATAAAACATATTGGAAACGTTTTTTTCCGTCAGATAAATAGGTACACTTCTCACTGAAACCCACGCCCGGAATCAAGTTTAGTTTTTCCAGAGCTGACATTATATAAGCCTACATTGATTTGGACTTGTCAGTTTAATATTGTATATATATGTACAGATATTGAAATGATTCTCAAAAAAGTAAATTTAATAATCATAAACAAACACATTGTCTCATCTAAATGAAATTTTGTCAGGCTTATTTTTATATTTTTACCTTGGAAAGATCGTAAAAAAGAGCTTAGACCTGGGTTTAATGACTTAACGCAGGGAAGGGCTGCCGATAACCAAAATTTCACTAATTACTTGTACCCCGTTTCATTATAATTTTGAGGGAAATATTAGAATTTGTTGAAGTGTAATGCTGGTTTCAGAGAGGTTTTCGCTTTGATTAAACTTGGTTTCCGCGGCTTGAGTGTTGAAAATTATTTTTGATGACCGACTTTAATAAAGAACGTTCTTAATTTGTAGATTTCACTTATATATCTCGATTTTTCGAACATGCCAAAACCGATCTGAAAATAACCTACTTTTATTATTTGAAAGGGGAGACAAACTAAACAGTTTGTCTTCTTAAAGGGTTGACAAATTTAGGTGGCAAAATGGAATAAATCAACAAATTTCATTGTTTATATTTACAACTAATTATTTTAATTGAAATCTCGCACAGAATACAATCACAACAATGAAAGAGTAACATCGTGATGAAATTTGCTTGTTGAAGATACAGAAGTGAAGTATTCAAGACACATTTTACCACCTTTCCATTATTGGAGGATCTATCGTGTCCCTATAGGTTGACACATAGCGTAGGTCAACCCACTCGTCCCCGACCCCAGTCTCCGATCCGAAAAACGGATGGTAAAACGTAGTTTAATTTGTACCCGAATTAAAAAAAATGCGGACAAAATTATGAGATTGAAAAGTTTCATTTGTTTTGAAATAACGTTTCACTTGTCCCAAAAAATATGGTATAATAACGTCATGATTTTCTGATATGCCCTTATACAATTCAGAATTGCTTTATTTTATTTGAAATTAATATCGTAGTTTTAGTGTTTGTAACATTATTGTAATAAAAATGGGAACATGTTTCTGAGTGGACCTTATTGAGACCAATCAGAAACAGGAGAAAAAAAGAATCAATAATGTCGGTTGCCGGCGTTTTCTTTAAAGAAGGCTGGAGTTATAGTTTTCAAGGATATAAAATATGATAGTTAGCTAGTGCCTAGCTCATTCCGTCTCTGACCATGGATCCAAAACGTTCTTTCTTCATCATACCCATCCGAAAATTACACGAAACGACACTAAATTTGCCGAACTCGACTACTACAATATAAGCTAAATAATGGTCCATCGTTTTACGTGTGTTGGGAGCATGCGCTGACAAACATTCATTCAGATTTTATAAAAGCCAAAGTCTGGGGTTCACGGGCTCTTAGACTATAATGATGTATAAAGTGACAGCTCATTAACGCGTACGTTGATTTCTATAATTCTCATATGACTACGTGCATAGTACTAACTCGAGTTTTCGCAGAAAACGGCACTCCGGAATCGGTGCCTCCCGCTTGGTGCCGTCGCTGCTGCCGATCGCCTTGTCACGCTGACCGCAGCCGCTCTTCTTCACGCCGACCTCTGAGTCGCCGCCGCCGCTGCCACTGTTCCTACTGTTCCTACTGTTCCTACTGTTCCTACTGTTCCTGCTGCTCCTGCTAATCCAGTCGCATGTGCTGACGCGCGCCACGCTGATCCTGTATACGAGTCGTTCACCACTTTGTGGAATGCAAAACCAGTGTTCGTGGTCCTGACGATCCTGTAAGTGAAAGATTGTTCTAATTTTATTCATTTTTCATTATTGTTCTAATTTTTTGATAGACAAAAATTATAATTTTTTTACAACACAACTAGACTTACCTTACTTATCTTCACTAGGTACTCATTTTATACACGTAACAGTTATATTCATACGATTTACATCTCTTACGTATAATTTTATTTTTGTAAATAAATCTTGTCTAAAATATTTTTCATCTCGGCGAGGTGACTGACTCAAAAGGATGTGAAATCACCATTACTGAACAGTTTCCAATAAAAGCACTGTTTGTCTACGAGCACATCAGCGCTTTACAAAGGTGACCGAGAAAGCTTGGCTTTTCTGACAAATTGCCAAAATGCTTTAGATTAGATTTGGCCTCACTGAACCAAAAAACTTTATCAACTAAATTTATCTTCGCACGCTTACAAGGTAAAGCCCAAATCGTGTGCTCTAACAAAAGTTTTGATGATTTAAAGAACTAAAAAGTTTTTTGTAACCAAATTTTAATGAACGAAAACCATCTGCTGTTAGATTTGCAATCCTGTAAACAAAAATCAAATGAGACAGTATCTCAATTTTCTCTCGCAAGTACGCCTGCTATGGTTTCACTCCTTTTTCATCTTAATTACTTAATTATCATCCCCACACTTATTATAAATGCGTATTTGTTGGTTCGTCTTCTCCTCAATAACAGAGCATCAGATCGACTTGATATTTTGCACAGAGATATTTAAAGACCCGGAGAGTACTTATAGGCTATAAAAATATAGGCTAATTTGATGAAAAAAAGTTTATCTGTCAATGTTTTGTTTCGTAATAATAATTATCTCCTCCGCCAAGTTCAGCAGTTAAAGGTTTTTACAAAATCTGCGAAAAATAGCGTCAATAGTCATAAAATCTGAAAGAAAAACAACATAAGATTTAAAATGTATACCTATTTGTGTGTTATAAGTGAATGTGATTGATGCTCATGAATTTATCGAATTTGCTGATGGAAGAATAAGTCAAGAGATTAACAACAGTGAAAGTAAAAGCAAAGAATGCCTTGAAATATGCAATTATGAGTGTCTTCTAATTTTTACCGAGTGAGTAATAAGCGCTTCGTCTTTTTTCTTCCCGGAACTAATACAAGAGTCATGAGTTCCTGCGGTATATAAAAGTGGGGAAAAAATTCGCGCTCGCGCACACTTCGTATTACATTGTTTAACATTAAAACTTCGAATTGCTGCGGATCTATACCTGCGTCAAACAAGCCTCGAGATCAAATACTCCGCTAGACAGTAAACGTCTTAATACTGTACGTATCAAGTGTTTTGTTGGTCGTTTCAGATTAATGCTCCAGAAATACGTCCTTTCTAATCTTATCGAATTTTTAAAATAACGGCATAAGTTTATGCCGCGGGTAAAAGTGTGTAGATCAATTATTGTTAAGAAATTCATATTACCTTAAGCAAAACAAAAATTGGAAACCTCTTTCATGTTTAACTCTAACCGTTAGATGAGCTGGTAATAAGCAAGATAAATATTTCTAATGTAGTTATCCTAAACAGTCATGACCTCGTAAAGTGACTTTACGTTGGTACACACGCAAAGGCGAATTTTTTTAAAAACTATTTTTAAAATTATGTTATATATATTTTAAGTTTTTATCCTTTGTTAAGGCGGATAACACCGCGTTGATTAGATCTTAGTCTAAGCTATTTTCGTACCAATTTTCATCCAAATCAGTTGGCCGCTTGAGCGTGAAAGAATGGCAAACATACACACAAACGTTACTGTTAATGATATTAGTAGAGTACTCTAAAAACATACAAACTCTTGTAAATGGAACCACTATCTTTGTCATTCTTCAAGTGAAGTGGCTGATTTATACTTCATTGATAGATAGGTATGCTTTTTTAGGAATATCTGGATATAAATTACCAATTTTTATTTGTTTTATCAGCGCTGTAGTACCATTGTTATTTGATAAATCACACTTATAAGAAATAACTACATTGAAAAATATGTTATTTGTTTGAAAGGATACATACATGCGGTTCAACTGTAATTTTATCAAAATTGGTCAATAATTTGATTAAATGTATTTTCGGCGCCTGTTATTATTTATTTAATTTTTTTTCTTTCTTGCTTTGCCGCCACACTGTGTATTGTGCCAGTTCTCAAGTTCTTGCCTGTTTTATGAAAGTCGATAATGACAGTTTTTTTTAATGATCTTGTTTTTTTAAAAACTTCTAGGTGCTGGCTAATACACAGACGAGTGCAGCCATAACAAAAAAAAACTACTAGGTGATTTGATATTTATATATGACCACCTACAAACTGTGTTGTATTAATTAGGAAAATAGATAAAGGAAATATGTTTTTTTAATAATAAAAATAAACAACAAGCCATTATTAATTTGCAACAGAATGGTAAATGGTAATTGCCGTCTAATAAAAATAAAAAAGTGGCTAATTTCTGTCTATTATGTCTACGTACATTTTATTATAAGATACGCTATTTCTGTTTAGAGAATTGCTAAAGAAATTATAAAAGTTTTAAAATGTCAGGAACAGTATAAGAACAATAAACGGTTTTATAAAACGTTGTCATGAGAGAATACGCTATGAACATGATAAAATAATGACAGTAATATCTATTTATATTTATAATTGTTCAGTAAAGGTGCGCGGATAGGGAAATACCGGAAAAAAAAAATCAATAAAGTCATTATTTTGTCAGTAAACAGAATAACTAAGAATAAAAAACAGGGCCTTTACACCAAAATATTAATGGATATTATAGAACTCAATTTTGATACATTCAAACAGTTTTGGAAAGGATGCTTTCAAATAAAACATTCAATATTTTATTTAAAAGCGATCTTTTTTATAAGGTCAGCGAATATATGTCAATGCAGCTTATAGAACCATATAAATAAAGTGATTATGTATATCTTTATAAGTAACTAGCTGTCCCGGCGAACTTCGTACCGCCAAATAAACTATCCTATCTCTCAAGTTGGATCGAACTGCACATGGTGTGCGAATTTTATTATAATCGGTTAAGTGGTTTAGGAGTCCATTACAATACAAACATTGTGACACGAGATTTATCTAAATTAAGATTATTCATTCAAATGTAACAATACTTGCCTGTAACGAACGTTATTTAATGGCCAGTTAATATTTTGTATTTTCTTTCTTATCCATAGGAAAACAAACGAATAAATTAAAAATTGATATATTTCAATCATCAAATTTTTGATTTTAGGGAAAATACAGAAACTGAAATTGGGGGATTTGGGGAAGTTCTTTTTTTAAATCCAACTAATGTTTGCACTTTTGTTCTAAACATCGTATATACAGTTACTGGTTTAAAATATCCTGGTACTGGTAAGGGTACTACATCGGGGCTATGTACAGAATGGGTGACGAGTTGTACTTTTTTGGAAGCTAAAAATGACTTTGTTTTTTTGGCCGTGTGTGAAAAAGCGTTGTCATGGTGTAGGAGAACGCGGCTTTAGGTCGTTCCGACCGGTCCCGTCTCCCGTTTTCACCCTTTGGGTAACGAACAGCAAATACAGTTTCTAAATATATTTTTTGAAGATAAATATTTAAATAGTAAAATTGTAAACAGTTTACATTTTAAAACTTAAAACAATGGTACCTTCTCCAAGGAGAGAAAAGATAAAAATACTTACAGAGTCTTATCAGGTAAGAATATCTGTAATGATAAAAATTCTCTATTGAGATAAGGAGTAACTGACTATATTATATGTATAAATACATTTAAGACGTTTGTATGTACGATTTTAGTTAAAGATCCTGTAAAAATGTATCAGTTGTTATTGTAAGTGAAATTATTGCATAAATTTATAAAAGTCTATAATGAAATAATGTTTGAAAAATCTGTATAATTATCAATCATTAATTGCTTTTATATGGTCAAAAATAAATTAACAACAAAACATTAAATACTAATTCAAATTGTAAATTATTTGATAATAATTTATTTTGTTTTATTAATTTTTTATTATTTTCTGCAGAAAGTAATTTAATATTTCTTGGTAAATAATTATCAGTAAATTTAATATAATTTCTTTTTTATGAATATCATATACTACACTAGTCAAGAAAGCCTGACTGTTCCCGGCGCAAGGGCACCTTTGCATATATACTAGCCGAATAAATCAACAACAACCTTTGCACCAGAAACATAATAATAAAAATATGTTAATGTACGTATTTAATATTTTATTATTATTTCAGAGTTATATTTCTTGCCACGTCATTTTGTGGTGCAACTTCAGTGCAAAATACCAACCGCGAAGATGTAAAGAGCTTTCCCGAAGGTTTCCTGTTCGGAACTGCCACGGCTTCTTACCAAGTCGAAGGCGCCTGGGATGAAGATGGTAAAAAAAATAAATTATTACAAGACTTTAAAAAGACCCATAAAACATAAACATCGATATGTCGATAACCAATATTGTAAAGAAAAACTTTTTCACTTAATAGAAAAGTATTGTAAATAAACAAAATCAAAAAAATATCGTTAGATCTTATAGTAACGAACCAGTTTTTGTAATGTTTGGTGTATTTTAGTTTTTGCTCTCTACGCTGAAAAGTGTCAAAACAGGCAACTAGAAACTCAGATAATATTACCTTTATTCCAGGAAAGGCAGAAAGCATTTGGGATTATTTGACACACAACAAACCATCCACCATCCAAGACTTATCAAATGGCGATGTTGCCGATGATTCCTACCACTTGTACAAAAGAGACGTTGAAATGATGCGAGAACTAGGCATCGACTTCTACAGATTCTCTATATCTTGGCCCAGAATATTGCCCAACAGCTTTGCCAATGAAATCAATCCAAAAGGCGTAGAGTTTTACAAGAACTACATCAATGAGATGCTGAAATATAACATAGAGCCGATGATTACGCTTTACCATTGGGATTTGCCGCAGAAGTTGCAGGAGTTGGGTGGTTGGACGAACCCTTTCATAGTGGATTGGTTTGCTGATTACGCGCGTACAGTGTTTACGCTTTTTGGTGACAGAGTGAAGTTATGGGTGACCATCAATGAGCCGCAAGTGATTTGCGCTTATGGTTATGCTGGTACTCAGTTCGCCCCGGCTTTGAATATGAAAGGTACGGCTGACTATATGTGCGTGAGGAATATTCTCTTAGCGCATGCTAAAGCGTACCATACAATGAAGAGTTCAAGCCTAAGTACGATGGTAAAGTTTTTATCGCCATCAGCGCTCACTGGTATGAACCGGCGACAGAGAATGATATCGAAGCTGCTCATGATGCCCACCAATTCTATGTAAGTAAAACATTATTTCTTGTTGTTTTGTTTTATTTTGTAAACGCTATCGAACACTATACTATATAAAATCTACCTAGAAACTCCTAACAAAACACAATAGCGCAAATTTATGAGAGAGAAAAGGAGATCTTTTTTCGTAAATCTTTTCATGGTAAGATGTGAAGCAAGTTCAAAAATAATACTCCTTTGGCAAAAACGTAGATATTATTTTTTTCATGTTTTAGAGGTTTTTGGTGGCAAAATGTTGTATGACACTACTTATATACGATCTAAGTTATTTACTTGTTATGTTATAGTGTGATACCAATAAATGAAATGCCTTAACTTTGTAATTGACTTTGTAGTAAGTCATCTTTATCTTAAAATAACGAAGCAAGAAGCCATGGAGCTGTTTTAATTTAGAATTTATGTTCTAGTGGACTCTCTACGCGCATCCAATATACTCAGGAATCGGTGACTACCACCAAGTTATTAAAGACAAAGTCGCAGCAAAGAGCAAAGCTCAAGGTTACCCGCGATCTAGACTCGTAGAATTCACCCCTGAAGAGGTAGAATACATTAAAGGAACTGCTGATATGTTTGGTCTAAACCATTACACCACATTTCTGGTGTACAGAAACGAATCGACGGTTGGTTATCACGACATTCCGTCGGTAGATGACGATGCTGATGTCATACTGTATAGTTTGGATGAGTGGAAGATTGGAGAATCGGATTATATGAAGGTAAGGTAAGGTAAGGTACCTAAAAAGTATCTCCTACCTAAAACGTAAGATGCTAATAACTTAACTTAACAGCTTCATAATAGATATTACCTCTCTGACCGTTAGTTTCATGGGCTATAAATTACTAAAATGTGATTTCGATGATATTTCGAATATTTAACAAAAAAAATTGTTCAGATATTTTTTTTTCAATATATTTAAGTTTTGTATTTACAGTCAGTACCATGGGGTTTCTACAAGTTGCTGACCAAGATCCGCGAAGAGTACAACAATCCCCCAGTGTTCATAACTGAGAACGGTCTGCCAACACCCCCTGGCCTGGTGGACAACGACCGAGTAAAACAGTATAGGACCTACATGTCAGCTATGCTTGACGCTATGGACGACGGGTCGAATGTCATTGGGTATTCTGCCTGGAGTCTCATGGACAATTTCGAGTGGTCCTTTGGTTACACGTAAGTGGCAGACAATTTTGATAGTTTTCAATTTCATCATCGTCAGTTTATTGTAATCCACTCAGCCTGATCCTAATTTTCTCGTTTCCAATATTCCTGAGTTTGCAAATAGATTGCAAAAGGTCGCTTTCAAAAGCCACTTACGCGGTGCGCATTTGTTTTGTAGCCTCAGAGCAAAGGTCATCGGTTAAAGCTTTCTTTAAATGTAACAATAAATACTTCATGCCCCATATTTCCAGAGAACGTTTCGGTTTGTACGAGGTAGACTACGAGAGCCCGAACCGCACGCGCACGCCACGCAAATCCGCCTTCGTCTATAAGGATATCGTGCGCACCAAGAAGATTAACTTAAACTACGATCCCGATCCTTCTTCTAGTATCATGACTATTGATGAAGGACACTGAACATAAAACGATAATAAACGACAAATAAAGGCTTAAATATTGCTGTTTATTTTAATTATTTTGTGGGTTCTATAAAACTCCCTGAGAACGTTCACTGGATGTAAATAAACAATAGTTGTTATTTGATACTAATAGACATGGTTTTGGCAAACGTAATGTAGGACGCCAGCTGGGCAGGTGGGAAAATGACTTGCAGAAAGCGGCGGGTATGAACTGGATGGAACGAGCTGGAGATCGAGCTCGGTGGCGTTCATTTGGAGAGGCCTATGTCCGGCAGTGGACGAATACGGGCCGATAATGATGATGAGACATTGTTAACAATACGTCTTAATATAAAAAATAAGATGATACTCTATTTTTTGTTTATTATATTATTATATTCCCTATATTACTTCCACTTAACCACACAACCTCAGGGCTATTTATTGACAGCACTTACATAAAAATACGACAAGCTGATTAGGCCATAGGGCGTGCCAGCCAAATAAAATTAGAATATAAAACATAACCCTTCTTCTTTCGCAGTCGGGTAAAAAATTAGGATGTTTATTGCAACACTACTATAACACATATTTAGATATAGGTAGAAAAAATTACAAATCTGTACCTATATAAAAGTACTTTATTCATCATCTAGATTCAAGAACGATGACGTAGATAACAACTAGGTAAACCGTAATTGCGTACAAAGTAAATTAAAGATATATTTACAAAGTATCTCACAACAGACACGAGTTGTTTACAATTATTCAACCTCAAAGGGCTTCCGGAACTTGTTTCGAAGAGCTCAATTCACGCATATAAAATGAACCCTTCAGCAAAATGGAGAAACAAAATAAATATCGCCTTGATAGATAAAAAGGGTAATTTTCTATCGATGTTTTTGAGAAAGCGGTTATTTTGACAGGGTAAAAATTCAAGCAATGATCTCCTTTGACTATGTCTTCATTTTGGCAGGCGCCATTAGTTCCAGCGTATATAAAATATCAGGTAATAATCATTAAAAAAACGGGTCGAATTATGCACTTCCTTGAAAAAAGACTATCTATTAGTGAGTGTGCTCATTGAGATTTTAAGTGTTGATAAAACACATTGGAAACGTTTTTTTCCGTCAGATAAATAGGTACACTTCTCAACTGAAACGCACGCCCGGAATCAAGTTTAGTTTTTTCAGAGCTGACATTACATAAGCCTACATTGATTTGGACTTGTCAGTTAAATATTGTATATATATGTACAGATATTCAAATGATTCTCAAAAAAGTAAATTTAATAAGCATAAACAAACACATTGTCTCATCTAAATGAAATTTTGTCAGGCTTATTTTTATATTTTTACCTTGGAAAGATCGTAAAAAAGAGCTTAGACCTGGGTTTAATGACTTAACGCAGGGAAGGACTGCCGATAACCAAAATTTCACTAATTACTTGTACCCCGTTTCATTATAATTTTGAGGGAAATATCAGAATTTGTTAAAGTGTAATACTGGTTTCGGAGAGGTTTTCGCTTTGATTAAACTTGGTTTCCGCGGCTTGAGTGTTGAAAATTATTTTTGATGACCGACTTTAATAAAGAACGTTCTTAATTTGTAGATTTCACTTATATTTCTCGATTTTTCGAACATGCCTAAACCGGTCTGAAAATAACCTACTTTTATTGTTTGAAAGGGGAGACAACCCAAAATGTTTGTCTTCTTAAAGGGTTGACAAATTTAGGGGCAAAATGGAATAAATCGACAAATTTCATTGTTTATTTTTACAACTAATTATTTTAATTGAAATCTCGCACAGAATACAAATACAACAATGGAAGAGTAACATCGTGATGAAATTTGCTTGTTGAAGATACAGAAGTGAAGTATTCAACAAAACACATTTTGACCACCTTTCCATTATTGGAGGTTCTATCGTGTCCCTATAGGTTGACACATAGCGTAGGTCAACCCACTCGTCCCCGACCCCAGTCTCCGATCCGAAAAACGGATGGTAAAACGTAATTTAATTTGTACCCAAATTAAAAAGTGCGGACAAAATTATGAGATTGAAAACTTTCATTTGTTTTGTAATAACGTTTCACTTGCCCCAAAAAATATGGTATAAAACGTCATGATTTTCTGATATGCCCTTATACAATCAATAATGTCGATTGCCGGCGTTTTCTTTAAAGAAGGCTGGAGTTAAAGTTTTCAAGGATATAAAACATGGTAGTTACTAGTAGCTAGCTCATTCCGTCTCTGACCATGGATCCAAAACGTTCTTTCTTCATCATACCCATCCGAAAATTACACGAAACGACACTAAATTTGCCTAACTCGACTACTACAATATAAGCACATATAATAATTACCTTAAGAACCTAGTTTGTTTAGCCTTGTTTGTTACCTAAAATATTATTCGTCCGAATTTAGATCGGTATTTTACACACCTTTAGTAACGTTTATATGCCAAAGCCACGGTGCCCCAAACTAAATAATGGTCCATCGTTTTACGTGTGTTGGGAGCATGCGCTGACAAACATTCATTCAGATTTTATAAAAGCCAAAGTCTGGGGTTCACGGGCTCTTAGACTATAATGATGTATAAAGTGACAGCTCATTAACGCGTACGTTGATTTCGATAATTCTCATATGACGTGCATAGTACTAACTCGAGTTTTCGTAGAAAACGGCACTCCGGAATCGGTGCTTCCCGCTTGGTGCCGTCGCTGCTGCCGATCGTCTTGTCACGCTGACCGCAGCCGCTCTTCTTCACGCCGACCTCTGAGTCGCCGCCGCCGCTGCCACTGTTCCTACTGTTCCTACTGTTCCTACTGTTCCTGCTGCTCCTGCTAATCCAGTCGCATGTGCTGACGCGCGCCACGCTGATCCTGTATACGAGTCGTTCACCACTTTGTGGAATGCAAAACCAGTGTTCGTGGTCCTGACGATCCTGTAAGTGAAAGATTGTTCTAATTTTATTCATTTTTCACTATTGTTCTAATTTTTTGATAGACAAAAATTATATTTTTTTTACAACACAACTAGACTTACCTTACTTATCTTCACTAGGTACTCATTTTATACACGTAACAGTTATATTCATACGATTTACATCTCTTACGTATAATTTTATATTTGTAAATAAATCTTGTCCAAAATATTTTTCATCTCGGCGAGGTGACTGACTCAAAAGGATGTGAAATCACCATTACTGAACAGTTTCCAATAAAAGCACTGTTTGTCTACGAGTACATCAGCGCTTTACAAAGGTGACCGAGAAAGCTTGACCGCTTTTCTGACAAATTGCCAAAATGCTTTAGATTAGATTTGGCCTCACTGAACCAAAAAACTTTATTAACTAAATTTATCTTCGCACGCTTATAAGGTAAAGCCCAAATCGTATGCTCTAACAAAAGTTTTGATGATTTAAAGAACTAAAAAAGTTTTTGAAACAAAATTTTAATGAACGTGAACAATCTGCTGTTAGATTTGCAATCCTGTAAGCAACAATCAAATGAGACAGTTCAATCTCAATTTTCTCTTGCAAGTACGCCTGCTATGGTTTCACTCCTTTTTCTTCTTAATTACTTAATTATCATCCCTGCACTTATTATAAATGCGAAAATGTATTTGTTGGTTCGTCCTCTCCTCAATAACAGAGCCTCAGATCGACTTGATATTTTGCACAGAGATATTTAAAGACCCGGAGAGTACTTATAGGCTATAAAAATATAGGCTAATTTGATGAAAAAAAGTTTATCTGTCAATATTTTGTTATGTAATAATAATTATCTCCTCCGCCAAGTTCAGCAGTTAAAGGTTTTTACAAAATCTGCGAAAAATAGCGTAAATAGTCATAAAATCTGAAAGAAAAACAACATAAGATTTAAAATGTATAAATATTTGTGTGTTATAAGTGAATGTGATTGATGCTCATGAATTTATCGAATTTGCTGATGGAAGAATAAGTCAAGAGATTAACAACAGTGAAAGTAAGAGCAAAGAATGCCATGAAATATGCAATTATGAGTGTCTTCTAATTTTTACCGAGTGAGTAATAAGCGCTTCGACTTTTTTCTTCCCGGAACTAATACAAGAGTCATGAGTTCCTGCGGTATATAAAAGTGGGGAAAAAGTTCTTATTACATTGTTTTACATTAAAACTTCGAATTGCTGCGGGATCTATACCTGCGTCAAACAAACCTCGAGATCACATACTCCGCTAGACAGTAAACGTCTTAATACTGTGCATATCAAGTGTTTTGTTGGTCGTTTCAGTTTAATTCTCCAGAAATACGTCCTTTCTAATCTTATCGTATTTTTAAAATAACGGCATAACGGTGTAGATCAATTATTGTTAAGAAATTCATATTACCTTAAGCAAAACAAAAATTGGAAACCTCTTTCATGCTTAACTCTAACCGTTAGATGAGCTGGTAATAAGCAAGATAAATATTTCTAATGTAGTTATCCTAAACAGTCAGGACCTCGTAAAGTGACTTTACGTTGGTACACACGCAAAGACGAATTTTTTTTTAAAACAATTTTTAAAATTATGTTATATATATTTTAAGTTTTTATCCTTTGTTAAAGCGGATAACACCGCGTTGATTAGACACTAGTCTAAGCTATTTTCGTACCAATTTTCATCCAAATCAGTTGAAAGAATGGCAAACATACATACAAACGTTTCTTTTAATGATATTAGTAGAGTACTCTAAAAACATACAAACTCTTGTAAAATGGAACCACTATCTCTGTCATTCTTCAAGTGAAGTGGCTGATTTATACTTCATTGATAGATAGGTATGCTTTTTTAGGAATATCTGGATATAAATTACCAATTTTTATTTGTTTTATCAGCGCTGTAGTACCATTGTTATTTGATAAATCACACTTATAAGAAATAACAACATTGAAAAATATGTTTTTTGTTTGAAAGGATACATACATGCGGTTCAACTGTAATTTTATCAAAATTGGTCAATAAGTTTGATTAAATGTATTTTCGGCGCCTGTTATTATTTATTTAATTTTTTTTCATTCTTGCTTTGCCGCCACACTGTGTATTGTGCCAGTTCTCAAGTTCTTGCCTGTTATTATGTAAGTCGATAATGACAGTTTTTTTTAATGATCTTGTTTTTTTAAAAACTACTAGGTGCTGGCTAATACACAGACGAGTGCAGCCATAACAAAAAAAAAACTACTAGGTGATTTGATATTTATATATGACCACCTACAAACTGTGTAGTATTAATTAGGAAAATAGATGAAGGAATTATGAAGGAATTATGTTTTTTTTAATAATAAAAATAAACAAAAGATAAAGATAAAGATAAGTTTATTACACAAAAATTTTTACAAACAGAATTAACGATATAGGTATTAAGTAGTTACGAAATTTCAAGTTGTAATAACAGTGAGTCCCAAACTAAGCACAAGCTTGTATCTTGGGACTCTGTGCGAAATACTAGGTACTACTTTATACAGTTTGATTATTTCACAGCAAACATAAAGGAAAATAAAAACAATAAGCAATTTCTGGGTTTACTAAATAACCTGGTGTGAATTGTGAAAGATTTAACTATAGATTTAAAACCAATGAGGAGAATGATATTTGTTCTACTAAGTACAGGTATGTAGGTATATTGTAATTAAGCTAACTAGTGTAGGATGAAGTTGTGTGGGGATGGAGGGAAAATTATTATGAGGTTGTAATTGTAAATTATTTGAACGGCCTCTAATCTTTATAAATGTTTCCTATCAAGATTTCGGTCTCGTCGTAAGACAAAGAAAGAAACCAGGTTGTCAGAGTTTTCTTGTATTCGAACTTAGAAATATTGCTGATGTCTATATCGGCTTGCCTGCAAACCGTGTTGTACGTGCAAGGAAAGGAATATGTAGGACTTCGTCTACCAATCAGTGAACCAACGCAGGGAACTGGGATTCTGTAGCCTCTTCTGTGCATTATTAAATCAAAGTCATGGCGCTGGCTTAGACTGTAATGGGTCTTCAAGACAGCGTTAAGGATAAACATCTGACGAACCCGCAGCACCTTGAAATCCTTGTAAAGAGTGTCTGTCGAGTATCGAAAAGGTTTACGAAGAATGACTTTAATAAGTGCTCTTTGCGACCTTTCTACGGTTATAAAAACTGTCTTACCTGCACTGCCCCAAAACTGAGATGCAGTATTGAATAATAGGCTGACACAGTGCAAGATAAATTTGTCTCAAAAGTGTGATAGGAGCACAGTCACGGAGGTTCTTCATGATGTATGTTAGTTTACGGATACGAGATGATACGTCCAAAATGTGACGTTTGTATGAGAGATTCTGGTCGATGGTAACTCCTAAATATTTTATGTTGGTGGTTCGACTGATACAGCTACATGAGCAACATAAGTTTTGTAAGGGATTATTTTTACAATGGTGTATTTTTAATACTTTACTAACAGGTGGTTGAAATACACACGTTTTGGAGAAGGTAATGTATTTCGTTTTGGAAGTATTTAAAGTTAATAAATTTCTATCTAAAGTTTTGGAAACCGTGGTTAAGCCATTTTCAGCGACTTTAAATACTTCTTCCCAGGTGTCCCCATGAAATATTATGGCAGTATCGTCCGCGTAGGTAATTATTTCTGCGTTAGCAATTTTTTGTGATAATATTTCATTGATATACATTAAAAATAGCGTAGGACCAAGTATACTACCCTGCGGGACTCCATAAATGATTGGCAGGCTGTCGCTAATATGGTTACCAACTTTGACGTGTTGCTGTCGATTTGACAAGTAGTTTTCAAACCATTGCAACGCAACCCCTCTGACTCCAAATGAGTCCAGTTTCTTCAGAAGGAGTCCAACTGAGACAGAATCGAATGCTTTAGCCAGATCTAGGAATGCACCAATACATCTTTTGCCTTTATCAACTTTGGAAGAAATTAAATTTACCACAAGCGTCACAGCGTCCTCAGTAGACCTGCCGCGCCGAAAGCCAAACTGTTTATCCGATAAAAGATTGTGCTTTTCTAAGTAACTTACTAGTCTGGTATTAACGAGTTTTTCTAGAACCTTAGAAACAACACTAAGTAGCGCAATAGGCCTATAGTTATCAGGAGAGCTTTTCGAACCACTTTTGTGAATAGGAGACACAGCAGCTACTTTCCAGCAATCTGGAAAATAACCGGTTTCTAGACTTAAGTTAAAAATATAGTTTAACGGAACAAGAATGGACTTAATTGTATGCTTAAGTAATTTAACCGAAATATTGTCAGGACCGGAGGCACTATCAGTGTTGAAGCTTGCAATTACATTGGCTATTTCGCTAGGATTTGTAGGACAAAAGAAAAGTGAGTGTAAGCAAGAAGTGTCAGGTCTATGAGATTGAATAAGGAGCTCCTCTGACTTCTTTAGTTTCTCCATGATAGCGCTGGCAAGCTTGTTGCCTACCGAAACAAAGTGATGGTTACAGTGGTTAAGAGCGTTACTTGGGTCCTTACCTAAAACTAGTTCAGTGGGCATGTTGGGTTGTTTTGATGTATAACAGATATTTTTTATTGTCTTCCAGAGCCGTTTAGGGTCATTTTTGTTAGCTTCGAGTAAATTGCTATGATAATCAGCTTTAATTTTTCGCAAAAGTTTATTACAGTAATTTCTATATCTGACGTAAATTATTCGGCGTTGAATATCATTAGGGTGGTTACTATAATCAAGATGAAGTTTGTCTCTGTGACGCATACACCTTATTAATCCAGGAGTTATCCAGGGCTTTAAAGGTGCCATTTTCCTGCTCACTGTTACATTTTTTGTATGTTTGGACAATACAGCTGTGACAATGCTATTAAAGACACCAACAGCAGTGTTTACACAAGGGCTACAAGTTACTGCGGACCAATCAGTACTATTTAGTTCAGACACAGCGTTATTAAAATTTATTTTAGGTTTAAATTGCAATTTTCTACTATCTTTTTGAGATGGCTGGCAGACACCTAATAAGGCAATTGAATGGTCAGTAACTGATGTCTTGCAGATCAGACCGTACGCTTCTGATTTGGACTTTACAAAGATGTGGTCCAAGCATGACTCGAGTCTGGTTGGTTGGGTAATAGCAGGAAGCAGCCCGTGAGATGCCGTTATACAGAGATAAGCAAGGACTTGCTTGTTCAGCGGATCACAAGTATTTATGTTACAGTCCCCAGCAAGTATTAAGAAGCGTTGTTTTTGTAAGCTCTTTAAAACGTTGTCTAACGAATCAAGAAATGGATCGAGGTCTACTATTGAAGGTGAGCGATATATTCCCAGAAAAGTAAACTTATTATTAACTTCCAAAATTACTGAATCAGCATCAACAATTTTCGACTCTTGGACAGTAGCCTGATATACTGATTTCAAATAAATAATGACTCCACCGTTTTTATTGAGCTGCCTATTTGAGCGAAAAGATTGGAAGCCAGGTAAAGGTTGTATAATTGTCCCTTCAGTGAGCCAGCATTCTGATAAAATAATAGCATCAACCTCTGTATTAAATCGCTTTAGTGAAACAATAAAGTTATCAAAGTTTTTGTTATAACATCTAATATTAAAAGCCACTACTTTGAACTTATTTTCATGATTTTCAGCCATGAATGATCTGCATAATTCTACCGACGCGAATGTATGACATTTTATCGAGACTACGTCTTCTATGTCGTTGGTAACACTAACTGAAGCCATTTATATAAAACAAAAAGTTAGTTTTGTTTAAGAACAGCGTGTGACATGTCATACAAAAATGTTCCATAAAAAGCTCGATATAAATAAGCATTTCATCATAACTGAAAGTATACGAAATAGTCAAAAATGAATTTGATGCAATATTCAGAAAGACAATAACAATAAGCCATTATTAATTTGCAACAGAATGGTAAATGGTAATTGCCGTCTAATAAAAATAAAAAAGTGGCTAATTTCTGTCTATTATGTCTACGTACATTGTATTATATGATACGCTATTTCTGTTTAGAGAATTGCTAAAGAAATTATAAAAGTTTTAAAATGTCAGGAACAGTATAAGAACAATAAACGGTTTTATAAAACGTTGTCATGCGAGAATACATGATAAAATAATGACAGTAATATCTATTTATATTTATAATTGTTCAGTAAAGGTGCGCGGATAGGGAAATACCGAAAAAAAAAATTCAATAAAGTCATTATTTTGTCAGTAAACAGAATAACTAAGAATAAAAAACAGGGCCTTTACACCAAAATATTAATGGATATTATAGAACTCAATTTTGATACATTCAAACAGTTTTGGAAAGGATGCTTTCAAATAAAACATTCAATATTTTATTTAACAGCGATCTTTTTTATAAGGTCAGCGAATATATGTCAATGCAGCTTATAGAACCATATAAATAAAGTGATTATGTATATCTTTATAAGTAACTAGCTGTCCCGGCGAACTTCGTACCGCCAAATAAACTATCCTATCTCTCAAGTTGGATCGAACTGCACGTGGTGTGCGAATTTTATTATAATCGGTTAAGTGGTTTAGGAGTCCATTACAATACAAACATTGTGACACGAGATTTATCTAAATTAAGATTATTCATTCAAATGTAACAATACTTGCCTGTAACGAACGTTATTTAATGGCCAGTTAATATTTTGTATTTTCTTTCTTATCCATAGGAAAACAAACGAATAAATTAAAAATTGATATATTTCAATCATCAAATTTTTGATTTTAGGGAAAATACAGAAACTGAAATTGGGGGATTTGGGGAAGTTCTTTTTTTAAATCCAACTAATGTTTGCACTTTTGTTCTAAACATCGTATATACAGTTACTGGTTTAAAATATCCTGGTACTGGTAAGGGTACTACATCGGGGCTATGTACAGAATGGGTGACGAGTTGTACTTTTTTGGAAGCTAAAAATGACTTTGTTTTTTTGGCCGTGTGTGAAAAAGCGTTGTCATGGTGTAGGAGAACGCGGCTTTAGGTCGTTCCGACCGGTCCCGTCTCCCGTTTTCACCCTTTGGGCAACGAACAGCAAATACAGTTTCTAAATATATTTTTTGAAGATAAATATTTAACAGTTTACATTTTAAAACTTAAAACAATGGTACCTTCTCCAAGGAGAGAAAAGATAAAAATACTTACAGAGTCTTATCAGGTAAGAATATCTGTAATGATAAAAATTCTGTATTGAGATAAGTAGTAACTGACTATATTATATGTATAAATACATTTAAGACGTTTGTATGTACGATTTTAGTTAAAGATCCTGTAAAAATGTATCAGTTGTTATTGTAAGTGAAATTATTGCATAAATTTATAAAAGTCTATAATGAAATAATGTTTGAAAAATCTGTATAATTATCAATCATTAATTGCTTTTATATGGTCAAAAATAAATTTACAACAAAACATTAAATACTAATTCAAATTGTAAATTACTTGATAATAATTTATTTTGTTTTATTAATTTTTTATTATTTTCTGCAGAAAGTAATTTAATATTTCTTGGTAAAATATTTAATATTTCTTTCTAAAGTGTTTTTAATTTAATAAAAATAAGAAGACAATTAACGAAATTAACAAAATTATCAGTGCCTTTCTTGGTAAATAATTATCAGTAAATTTAATATACTTTCTTTTTTATGAATATCATATACTACACTAGTCAAGAAAGCCTGACTGTTCCCGGCGCAAGGGCACCTTTGCATATATACTAGCCGAATAAATCTACAAACCTTTGCACCAGAAACATAATAATAAAAATATGTTAATGTACGTATTTAATATTTTATTATTATTTCAGAGTTATATTTCTTGCCACGTCATTTTGTGGTGCAACTTCAGTGCAAAATACCAACCGCGAAGATGTAAAGAGCTTTCCCGAAGGTTTCCTGTTCGGAACTGCCACGGCTTCTTACCAAGTCGAAGGCGCCTGGGATGAAGATGGTAAAAAAATAAATTATTACAAGACTTTAAAAACATCCATAAAACATAAACATCGATATGTCGATAACCAATATTGTAAACAAAAACTTTTTCACTTAATAGAAAAGCCTTGTAAATAAACAAAATCAAAAAAAATATCATTAGATCTTATAGTAACGAACCAGTTTTTGTAATGTTTGGTGTATTTTAGTTTTTTGTTTAAATAAATTATTGCTCTCTACGCTGAAAAGTGTCAAAACAGGCAACTAGAACCTCAGATAATATTACCTTAATTCCAGGAAAGGCAGAAAGCATTTGGGACTATTTGACACACAACAAACCATCCACCATCCAAGACTTATCAAATGGCGATGTTGCCGATGATTCCTACCACTTGTACAAGAGAGACGTTGAGATGATGCGCGAACTAGGCATCGACTTCTACAGATTCTCTATATCTTGGCCCAGAATATTGCCCAACAGCTTTGCCAATGAAATCAATCCAAAAGCCGTAGAGTTTTACAACAACTACATCAATGAGATGCTGAAATATAACATAGAGCCGATGATTACGTTGTACCATTGGGATTTGCCGCAGAAGTTGCAGGAGTTGGGTGGTTGGACGAACCCTTTCATAGTGGATTGGTTTGCTGATTACGCGCGTACAGTGTTTACGCTTTTTGGTGACAGAGTGAAGTTATGGGTGACCATCAATGAGCCGCAAGTGATTTGCGCTTATGGTTATGCTGGTACTCAGTTCGCCCCGGCTTTGAATATGAAAGGTACGGCTGACTATATGTGCGTGAGGAATATTCTCTTAGCGCATGCTAAAGCGTACCATATCTACAATGAAGAGTTCAAGCCTAAGTACGATGGTAAAGTTTTTATCGCCATCAGCGCTCACTGGTATGAACCGGCGACAGAGAATGATATCGAAGCTGCTCATGATGCCCACCAATTCTATGTAAGTAAAACATTATTTCTTGTTGTTTTGTTTTATTTTGTAAACGCTATCGAACACTATACTATATAAAATCTACCTAGAAACTCCTAACAAAACACAATAGCGCAAATTTATGAGAGAGAAAAGGAGATCTTTTTTCGTAAATCTTTTCATGGTAAGATGTGAAGCAAGTTCAAAAATAATACTCCTTTGGCAAAAACGTAGATATTATTTTTTTCATGTTTTAGAGGTTTTTGGTGGCAAAATGTTGTATGACACTACTTATATACGATCTAAGTTATTTACTTGTTATGTTATAGTGTGATACCAATAAATGAAATGCCTTAACTTTGTAATTAACTTTGTAGTAAGTCATCTTTATCTTAAAATAACGAAGCAAGAAGCCATGGAGCTGTTTTAATTTAGAATTTATGTTCTAGTGGACTCTCTACGCGCATCCAATATACTCAGGAATCGGTGACTACCACCAAGTTATTAAAGACAAAGTCGCAGCAAAGAGCAAAGCTCAAGGTTACCCGCGATCTAGACTCGTAGAATTCACCCCTGAAGAGGTAGAATACATTAAAGGAACTGCTGATATGTTTGGTCTAAACCATTACACCACATTTCTGGTGTACAGAAACGAATCGACGGTTGGTTATCACGACATTCCGTCGGTAGATGACGATGCTGATGTCATACTGTATAGTTTGGATGAGTGGAAGATTGGAGAATCGGATTATATGAAGGTAAGGTAAGGTAAGGTACCTAAAAAGTATCTCCTACCTACTACGTAAGATGCTAATAACTTAACTTAACAGCTTCATAATAGATATTACCTCTCTGACCGTTAGTTTCATGGGCTATAAATTACTAAAATGTGATTTCGATGATATTTCGAATATTTAACAAAAAAAATTGTTCAGATATTTTTTTTTCAATATATTCAAGTTTTGTATTTACAGTCAGTACCATGGGGTTTCTACAAGTTGCTGACCAAGATCCGCGAAGAGTACAACAATCCCCCAGTGTTCATAACTGAGAACGGTCTGCCAACACCCCCTGGCCTGGTGGACAACGACCGAGTAAAACAGTATAGGACCTACATGTCAGCTATGCTTGACGCTATGGACGACGGGTCGAATGTCATTGGGTATTCTGCCTGGAGTCTCATGGACAATTTCGAGTGGTCCTTTGGTTACACGTAAGTGGCAGACAATTTTGATAGTTTTCAATTTCATCATCGTCAGTTTATTGTAATCCACTCAGCCTGATCCTAATTTTCTCGTTTCCAATATTCCTGAGTTTGCAAATAGATTGCAAAAGGTCGCTTTCAAAAGCCACTTACGCGGTGCGCATTTGTTTTGTAGCCTCAGAGCAAAGGTCATCGGTTAAAGCTTTCTTTAAATGTAACAATAAATACTTCATGCCCCATATTTCCAGAGAACGTTTCGGTTTGTACGAGGTAGACTACGAGAGCCCGAACCGCACGCGCACGCCACGCAAATCCGCCTTCGTCTATAAGGATATCGTGCGCACCAAGAAGATTAACTTAAACTACGATCCCGATCCTTCTTCTAGTATCATGACTATTGATGAAGGACACTGAACATAAAACGATAATAAACGACAAATAAATGCTTAAATATTGCTGTTTATTTTAATTATTTTGTGGGTTCTATAAAACTCCCTGAGAACGTTCACTGGATGTAAATAAACAATAGTTGTTATTTGATACTAATAGACATGGTTTTGGCAAACGTAATGTAGGACGCCAGCTGGGCAGGTGGGAAAATGACTTGCAGAAAGCGGCGGGTATGAACTGGATGGAACGAGCTGGAGATCGAGCTCGGTGGCGTTCATTTGGAGAGGCCTATGTCCGGCAGTGGACGAATACGGGCCGATAATGATGATGAGACATTGTTAACAATACGTCTTAATATAAAAAATCAGATGATACTCTATTTTTTGTTTATTATATTATTATATTCCCTATATTACTTCCACTTAACCACACAACCTCAGGGCTTTGTGTTTGCAGCACGAATGCCGTCGTTTCGCTCTATATCCCCCCCCAACGAGCGCACTACTGCTGTGTTTGCCGTTATACTTACTTTTCTGACGCTTCTGGCTTCGTTTAATATTTGCCGATGCTTCTTGTCTAATATTTTCAAGAACAGTCGTTGTTAAGTTCAAAATTAGAGGAAGTTGCTCTTTTGATTTCTTATTATGGGGTGGGAATGAATCTGAAAGAGTATTTGAAGATCATAATATAATTCTTAGAATATAATTACTAGAATCTCGTCGTCGCAATTTGATTAAAGAATTCTGTAGTATCTGCAGATGGCGGACCCTGAACTTGACCGATATTTCAAAATTCTTTAATTCAATCGTGACGACGAGATTCTAGAAATTAAAAATAACTGCGCTATTAAGAACCATTCATTACATACTTACGTAGGACAAAATTAAGAGCAGTTATTCATAAAGATGCAAGATAGCAAATTTGCAAAGCAAACCACGATGATGTGGATCACTTCGGCGTTGCTAAGACATTAAAACTTATTCAAAGTAAATGCTGATTGTCTAAGATGAGACGGTTAGTAAAATTTTTTTTTTTAATATAATTGCATAAACACAGTAATAACATCATAACAGTAAAATCAAGGCAATGCTACACTAAACTATTTTTATGAAACATGAACTTTTAAGTACAAAATTTTCACAGAAATTTTTCTGTTTGCAGCCTCTGTGAATTTTGCCTGGTTACAATTAAAAACGTCATTATCCTCCGCTATAATATTTAACAAAGCTATTGCGCGTGATGTGGGAGCAAACCTAAGCAAATTAGTTCTGTTCTCGGGCACCCTGAATGTAATAAATGACCTCCTACGGCTAGTGACTTTCTCGGGCGCGCGCAGGCACAGCGCCTCCTGCACCTCAGGGTGGTGCAGGTGTTCGCGCAGCACGCGCCACACGTACGTGCAAAGCGCGACATCAGCTCAGCTTGCTATACCCCACCATGCCTAACACGAACGAGGTCGGATACATCAACGGGTAGAATGGATAGACGCCGTACTCTTTTAAATATAGAAAATGCGTGAATTTATTTTGTACTTTATCTACCATGTCTCTATAAATATCCTCGTGAGGATTCCATACAATTGCGCTTGTCTCTAGCCGACTACGTACCAGAGAGTTGAAGAAAATCCTGATATCACCAGTATTTCTAAAATATGTGTCTGCCTGTATCGACTGCGCGTATAATAAGGACAATGCAGCACGGACTAGTGCTGGATTCTTATATCCAATTCCTAAAGTTTTATTACCAATTTTACATATACTCGAAAAACATGATCAAACCCATTAATTCGTTACTAACAGAACAGAAACCAACCTACCAATACGAGATTTAATGAAAAACTCATCACCTGACCTGTATATATCGCATATACTCTCGGATAAACCCGAATCAGCCTGACTGAGTATTTGGAATAAAAGGATAAAAACAGGTTTTTGCTCTCTAACTTCAAAAAAACATCACGACACAATACTCAATACTCACAGACAGACCTTTACTACAAAAACTATAGTAACTTCAATCACGCCGATCCTACTTCCCAATTCTTCCGTGTTTACCAATCTTGCCCAACATCCCGCCAATAAAACGGTTATATTGGTTTTTCGGTTAAAACGTAAAACTTTTATATCCACATTAAACACAAATTGCTTCAGGTCGGGGCTCTTTTGAATTTTGTTAACGGTAAATTGTTGACTGTACCGTCTATTCACAGTTTATGGGATGTAATGAAACTATTTTTTGACAGAATTTAAAATAGTAGGGTCCACAATTCGTCGGGCTTTTTAATTTTCTTTGATTTCTCAGTGACGCATGTGTCGATCTATAGTGGTTTACAAACTGCAGGACTAAAACTGTTAAAATATTAACCTAAAAAGTACGTATGTAATCTAACAAAAGTATCAAATAAAAAGAAATATTTTTGAAATTAGTCCAGGAATGCGTTAGATTTTATCTAATTGCCATCTCTTTTTGATGTGAGCATTTTTTTTTTAAGTTCACCTTTTATCTAACTACTGCGCGTTATATATTATTTTTAAGCAGTGATTATCGAGATCCATTACGCCAGGAGCTGATAAAACTTTTTCAGTTATTACAATAGAAAAAGAGATTCTCTTGAGCGATATCAAAAAAAATATGGCTTCAAATCGGTCCATCCGTCTCCTAGAAAAGAAATACAGACAAATTGAGTTCATTCTCTTTTGGAATTCGGTAAAAAGTAAGTTTGAAAAATAACGCGTTCTTAGATCTATAATTCACGAAAATACGTTTAAAAACATAGCATACGACAAACAGCCCGAATTGCAATCTTCTTTCAAAATTCCCACAAGTTAATTGTCTAACTCCAAACGGTCTAAAAAGCAAACACATGTAGCCTCCATATAGCGCTTGTTATTTCGTCATTGCGGGACAAAAATGTAACCTCAATAGCCTCCAAAAACCTATTTTAGTCGGACAGGCGCCATTAAAAAGTGAACAAGAAGAAAAATTGGGCTTCATTAGGTGCCTGTTGCCCGGACTTGGTGCGTGACTTGCATTTTAGGGAGGGGGGACTAGGTTATGGATGTGCAGTTTTATGAAAGGTTCGGTGAAATATTGGGAAGGTATGTTATTAATATTTGTCTCGTATTTCTTTATGTTTGACTTGCATTTTAATGACGAGCTATATATTTTTACTTATGTTTCTGATCTAATGGCTGATTTCAATTCAGTTAAAAATTTAATAATTAATATTCAGTCTTGCTGTATCATTTATTTTTGTTTGGTATGCAGTAAAGCTATATTCATTCATTGCACGATGCAAAAGTTTGTTTGTTCGCCTTCTCCTCAGCAACTAAGTGACGGGTCGACTTGATTTTTTGAAGGCCACGGAGATTGCCATAGGATAGCCCTTGGAAAAACAAACATAACAAGTGGTAAGAAGCGAGTTAGAAAAAAAACCCGACTGCTAAATCGTTAAACCTGTGTATCATCCTTAATTTCCTTCTTTTAAATTTCTATGAACACAGTTTCAATCTCACGACTAAGACGAATGCATTGACACAACTCACATAAAAGTACGACAAGCCGTTCAGTGTCTACTTGTAGGGCGTGCCAAATAAAATATATATGCACATATACATACACTCGAAAAACATAACCCTCCTTCTTTCGCATTCGGGTTAAAAACAGTAAAATAACATTAATTAATCTCGGAACGTCCTAAAATAGTTTTTTGTCTCGCTTGGTCCTATAGTCGAATAAATAGTTTCAATAAATAGAAGTGTGCCAGTGACAAAGTGGTATATCAAGAAGCGCAGCCGGTCGGAGCGCGCGTGATCTGACTCTACGACGACGTGAAAACCATCCAATGTATCGGATTTTATATGAAATATAGGTTTCTTGTTTGAATTGCTGTCGAAATTCGCTTTAGAAAGGTGTGACAATTATCTTGCAAATTCGTTTTTATAAGTAGGTACCTACATCAAAAACGATAATTTTAAAATGAATATGTTTATTTTTTTAAATCCAGGCATTTTTTTATGGCCGCTTTCTTGGATTTGAAATGTATCATAGTGTATATATAGTATTTTACTTCTCGAGTATTCTACTAGTTAAGCTCTTTTGTTACCAATATTCAGGATGTTGGTTTAACAAAATTAATCCTCCATTTTGGTGGTAGCAGCCATCTTGAATCGATTTTTAAGTTAAGCTAAGGACACTCTCGACTAAGTTCACCTTTCAAATAATAAAAAAAAAATGGTTCATCCAATCGGGAGTCGATGCCATAGTCCACCAAATTGGCCATTATGTGGGTTAGAAAGGTATTAACCTTCTACGACAAGCAGACTTGCTCACGATGTTTTCCTTCACTGTTTAAGCGTGTGGTAATTGATATAATACCTGGATCTGAACCCGTACCTAAGTACCGTATCGCTTTTAAGAAAAGGTTTTACCGGCTAAACTACCCCACTAACTAACAAAAAGGTAGCGTACCTAGAGATAGCGGCGTTTTCCTACTCATACCTAGGTGTGGATAAATAGACAATATTTTTTTCTTATTTGTTCTTGAGGGATATGTTGAGGAGACGATCAGGGGCAAATCAAAATTAAGAGCCAGGCTATAATTTAAGAACAAACAAAATAGAAAATTAAAAATAAAAACCCCGATACTAAATAAATAATACTCAAACACCCTGGCGTTTTTACGAGCGGGGGGTTACAAATAGATGAATTTTTAAAACTTGATAATTTAATTTAATTTACAGTTGCCTGGCGTGTTACAACTACGAATGTTAGTGATTTGTAACTAAAAACTACCCATAAATAAATAAGTAACTGCATTTCTTAAGTCTCCACTTTAGCAATCGTTATGCTATCTACCATAGTAAAAAAATCCAATAACACCTTAAACTGTAAAGAGTATAAACCTGTAGATATCTAAACAGCTACAATCCCACTTCGGGCAAGTCCTCAACGGCAATAGCCTCATCGTACCGGCCGGCGGAAGGCCGCAAGCCTACCCCCAGATTCAGTCCGCTGGCATGCCGCCAGCAGCAACAAGTTAGTATATTTAATACCGCCCTGGGATCTGGCAAATTGAGCTTAAACCGCACTTCGATTACCGCAGCTATCGTCCTACAAACAAATGATAGACGCGCCATCTTCTGACAGTTTGATCGGTTGAAGAAATATGGTTAAGGTTCTTGGTGGAGACAGCTAAGCGACTGAATCCAACAATCTCATGGGATGTTACGGATGTGAAAGCATTTTTAGCTACTTTCAAGAAGGAGGAAGTATGTGTATGTTTTTTTTGTTTTTGTTCACATTTGTATTTTCGTCAGTTTAGAACAGATTAAACGAAATTGTTGAATAGTGTATGCTCCCGAGGTCAAGTCATTTTTGTTTTATTCAATATAATTTTTACTAGTGTTTATTTATTAAGTAAGTTTTGCGTGCCGAGTGGAAGACGGTTTACACTTTTTTAAAGTATGACTTGTTATTTTCAACTAAAGACAAATATACCTACTTCAAATTTAAAATTTAAAAAAAACCCTCATCATATCCATTTTGTCGTGGCAGCCATCTTAGATATGAAATTGCCATATTCATTTATTTGATACCCATAATGAATACAGTTGTATTTGCATTGGGGGTTAATAACAATTGACAATATGTAAAAACTTTTGGCCCCCATTTTTTTGACGATAGTGGAGAGATAAATGTAAAAGTACCCCTATTTTTTTTACTATTAAACAAGCAACAAAAATACAGATAATTAATGACATCATTTTTTACGAGCTTTCGACGAGAATAACATTAATTCGAAAATTTTCTTAGATTTTAAAAAATCTCTATTAATATCTGGATAAAATAAAAAAACAGGGGTAAGTTATTTTTCATTTATCTTTCCACTATCGTTAAAGCAATGAGGTGTATTTTTTTTAAATGTTGTCAATTATTAAACACAATCAAATATAGTCAATATCAAGAAATTAATAATTCTAAAAACAACGAGTCGACCCTTACTCGTATAACCATAAAGTAAGAATCCTCCAACAACCAATTTTGTTTCAATATTGCTTTTATGCACATAAATAATTATTTTCGCGGGGCCTATTCATCGCCGATTTGTTTTACTTCCATCCCGTTCTCTCCAACCCTTATCAGATACATTCATCTCTCTCTCCCGAAGACATTACATGCCTGATCCAGCTGCGTTCCATTCAAATTAAGTATGATAAAACAGGAGAGTTTAATATCAAAAGCTACACCTGGGCTTGGTTGGTGCTCATAGAATAGGTGCTAACTGAGAAATACAACCTGTGATTTTGAAAACAGTTTTTTAAACAAAAACAAAAATGCGAAATAAAATATAGAAGTAGATATTTGAGTTTTTTATTATCGAAACTCTCGGTACGGCGAGACAGAAAATTAGTTTTTAAAGATCTTTTGAAGCAAGGTAAGGACAAATATATGTATTTCCTATTTTTTTGGTAGCAGGATATTTTACTAATTAAGCCCTTTCATTAGATACCCATATTGAGAGAGTTGTGAAAAAGTAATGTGACTCGCCATTTTGTGACGGCGGCCATCGATTGGCCCGATTTGGATAAAACTCAGCTAATAGCACTTCCGACTAATTTATTAACCTTTCTATACCGATATTCGGTATGTCTGCACACATACACAGACACGTCCAATTTATGACACCGAGTCGTTTTTGTGTCGGAATTTAATAACAAAGATGTGAATAAAGTCTGTGTGGAAAATAACCGCCGTAATTTATTTATTAATAAGGTACAAATTATTTATGTGCCCGGTTGAGACTGTCAATTGACAACATTTCAAATTGTTGACGTAAAAAATGATGGCATTAATATCTGTATTTTTGTTGTATGTTGTGGTACGGTTCATAGATGACAGATACAGTAAAAATGTAATGTATTGATGGCATCTGACGGTCTTAGCATAAATAAGAGAATAGTTTTTCACCTGTATTTTGTAAATAACTCTGAAGAAAGTGGATAAAAAATATGGTAAGTTTAGTACGAACTCTTCATTTTATTATCTCGAAATGGTTTTCAAATTTCCATCACTTTGCAAAAATAAAATGTAGTCAATTCCAGCGTCTGAATTCCCCTACTGTTGCATATATTCTGTAGATCAGCTGGGTAATAACGCTTCCACTCTCCATGTAAATATCTCTCAAAGCCGCTCGTACTTGGCTCTTCACGTTATGTTGTTTTTAATTTCGGCTACAGAATCCACTACTCGCTTTGTGTACGTATGTTTATCGGTTAAGGGTGTATTTAGCCGAAAGGGGTACACTGTACTTATCAAGACGAAAAACTTTTGCTATAAGATGTAACTAAATCTAGACGAGTTTGATTGTAACGATTGTTAAGACGAGGACATCAGAATGTTTTTTCAACAATTAAACTGGTATCAAATTGGAACTTTTGATAATAGTGCAACAAAAAATGTAGGAAAAAAACATTTATCTAATAATTCACATATGAATAACCTGTTTAGTATACTCATTTTATTTTAAAGCGAAGATTGTGTGTGTTTGTTAGTTACTTCCTCACGCATACAAATACATTCAGGGGGGCTATCGGCTATTTGTATTGCTATCAAAGCTATGACGATGGCGATGTCTAGACTCAAAGCAGTAGTAGTTACATAGCCGATGTCAATATCTGTCAAATATATGGAGTCATTGCAATCTTTTGTTAACTTATTGTAAAATTGTCATCGCTTTGCTGAAAGCAATACTGGGGTCTTGCTTTCGTAGCCGATACGAAACTACAGTATTGCTTTTAAGACTATAGCAATACTGAAATCAATACAGATAGCTGATAGCCCCCCAGAACGTATTTTGATGACACTTGGCATGAAAATAGTTCAATGTGTTAATCCCAAATGTAATGGAATAACACAACCTACATATATATTATATAGTTCAATGTGTTAATCTAGTACATATTCGGGATAAACACATTGAACCATACATGTAACATATAAGTTGCGTTAGTCCATGACATATTATAGGACAACATATGTGTTACATGAACTTCATCCCGGGAAAATGCAGTTTTAAATTTTTCACGAGTAACGCAGCTAGTACATTTATAAAGAAATTCGTGGTGCAAACGTGTCAAGATTCCCGCCATTGTATCTGGCAGTGCGGGCTTTAAACCAGACCTTGTTGGAATCTGCCTCGGTCGCGAGGTGCATTCACAAGTTTGCACTTACATCGAGACGAGATCACTTCAAGCTATTGTTAGCACGAGTGGCTTTAGAATGAAATGTGGGTTTAAGTTGATAATGATCATCTTGTGTAGTGTAAGCATTGATTGTTTTTACCCGACTGCGAAAGAAGGAGGGTTATGTTTTTCGAGTGTATGTATGTATGTATATTTCTTTAGCACGTCGCAGAGGCTAGATTCGTCTTAGTCGTGAGAGCGACACAGGGTATAACAAAATTAAAAAAAAATATTTAAGGATGATACACAGGTTTAACGACACACACACCACACACACGGCATTTTGCACACGGATTTTTGCATTTTTGGCACACGGGTTTTTTTCAAACTCGCATCTAACCACTTATTTAAAGTGGTGTCAAATTGTTAATCATTATTGAGAAGAATATAATTTTATTTAGAAATTTAATATATTAGTTTGATCTTATAAACCTCTGGACACCTTGGAATTTGTTTTTTTTTTTGACATCGAGGATTTTTGATTCGCAGGGTAATTTCCCTTACGGAGAGGGTAAGTTAGTTACAGCGCTATTAATCGAAATATTTCAATAGCATTGCATAGGCGGAGACATTATTATTCTTTATCATACTTTATTCATCCAAACATTATAAATAATAGTTATGAATTAATGTAATAGTGCAAAAAATTGTTGAGATACTATATCGCGATAAGTTAGCGCTCGCTAAGTCAACTGTTCGTAGAACTACAAGCACATATACTTATAAATAATGTCGGCTTAAATAAAAAAACTGCCACTATTTTATGATATACCCATATTTAAAAAAAAACATATATATTAAAGTTCGTATATTTGTTATTTTATTCCTTATTATTCCAACAGATATGTCGAATATGTCCTGGATTAACACATACTACTTTGTATTCCATAAAACTAAAGTGTTTCTGTGGAATAATCAAATCTTCACGAGTAAAACGAGCGTATAGCTAGTAATAGATGAAAGTAACAAAATCCTTTTTTAATGTTTTGTTTATTATTTATTTATCTCAGTTTATTTCAGCCACATTTCTGTTTTCAATTACTTTTGCAGCAAAACAGTAAGTAGTGAGACAAGTAGTAAGCTCTTTCAGAGACTACGTTGTTATTTTTCAATACCTCTGTCCCGACAGTCTTTGTGCAGGGCTCGGCGGACGGCTAATTAATATTTCGATGGTGCTCGTAGATAGTTATAGGAACTAGGTATTGTTCTTTGTCGGCTTAATGCCAGAAATAGGTTGCATGGATTGGTACTTGTCGGGATTGGCGAGGAATGATTTGGTTCGAAATGCAAGTAAATTACGAAAAAATTAAATGGTTAATCATGATAAAAATATAATAAACGTAAAAAAAATATAAGCAAATTATATAACATCCGAAATGTGGCAAGTTTTTGATACAACAGATATCCCTGGGATTAGCGATGTAACTTCGCCAATGTAATGGTAACGTTAGTTTGTAAGTTTGGACATATTGTCTATGAATTTAATAAAATATTATTTCTTAAACCTAATGACAACAACAACAACAAAATAATATAGCAAATACCTTACTTACGGACCATTTAAGATATACAGATAAATTAAAATGCTCCAACCCATCACGGGAGAGCAGCATGCCCAGTATTCTAGCGGCGTTACCACGCTGAACGGTAATGTTTAAACGTTGGGTTAGATAAAAAACGGCATACTAGTCACGCGTCGAAACGATCAAACGCCCAGATAAGTTTTGGAAAATTAATTAATAATTACTTTATGAACTTAATTTAGTAAACAAGCGTCAACAAGTGGCACTAATATGTGTACATTTATTTACCTACGTATTTTTATTTTAAAAAGTCTCTTTATAAAACTGTTATTTACGTAATGTTTCATATTTTTACATTTCATTTTGTTGAAATTTTAATTCAAACGCCAAACCTTACCATTAACAAACCTTTCAAACGCATCACCACCTCGCGGCCATCAATAACAATATTCCTAGAATTTAATATTATAAAGTGTGATAAATTATAAAAGTCGACGCCATCCCCAAGCGTCTACTCACGACAAGGGAGGGGAAACTTTCAGTAAGGAGGTATGCTCGTTTTTCAGTTTAAAAACTTGTGTTCTTTTTACATGAACGTAGTCTTTAAGCTTTACGCAAGAGATGATTGCATGCGTGATCAATTATTGAGCTAAAAATTTTCGTTCAGCTCCATTCGCTGAACGAACATTTTTATTGCCGATCGTCGAAGCTTTTTAGGTTATTTTAGGTTCGATTCCAGATTTCATGGCCAGATACATGTGCTCGATCTACGAATTTGGATAACTATTCCTAGATTTGGATGTGTAGTGTTGGCAAATGTTGCAAGGCATCTCCGAAACAGGAGAAACCAATCCAGTAGAACAGAAGAAATAAATAGTTTGGTTTATAATTCAAAATATTTTCAAAAAATATATTCGCTAGCCTGAATGGCAACCGTCTGGCACTTTTTTATAAGAGTAGGTAACATATTTATAGAGTTTACGAGTACTCTATAAATTACTCCATTCTTTCTACTTAAAAATAATGGAGTTAACGATATTTTTGTACAATCTAACTAACTTAGCCATTTCAAGTGGGCTTTTAATTCATTAATTTGAGAAAACAACAGTAATAAGCACAAGTACAAAGTCTGAGATTGCTCAAGTTGAAAACATACAAATGGGCTTCCTTTAATCTTCCATCTAATTGACCTAGCAAGCAAAGTGTGATTGTTTAAAATATATGTACCTACTTACTCACGTACTGTGTGCCTTACTACTAACCCTAAAACAAGTGGTTAGAAGCGAGTTCGAAAAAACCCGACTGCTAAATCCTTCAGTCCATTTATCATTCCTAATTAATTTTTTTTTAATTTAGATGTCACTCTCACGGCTAAGACTAATCTATTGACACCACTCAAATAAAAATACGACAAAGAAATATACTACATATATAGGTACATACATACACTCGAAAACATAACTCTTCTTCTTTCGCAGTCGGGTAATAACTTGCGAATACACTGGTTAAATGGTTTGGAATTAATAAGCATAAGACTTGAAGTAGTGACTAATCGCTCACTTGGTCAGTAATAGCAAAAACTTTAACCACATCGTGCCAAAGGACTTATTACATTTTTGGCCACGACGTTGTACGTCTACCAAAAAAAAATGCGTCAAGATGTGGTTAATATTGTGCATTATTGAAAAATGCTTCAGTCACATATTTCATTATGTATAAAAATATCTAAATTCTTTCAAAAACTTCAGATAATAGTTTTCAGGAAACAGAAGGCAGCAACTTAGTAATTTAGGTAGTAAATTAATTTATTTAATCCGCTATGTGCGAGTATGTTTCTCACCGTTTAAACCTTCCCTTAGCTTTCACAAATATTTCATAACCTAAACTAAATCTGCTAAATCGGGTCCAGTCGTTCTCGAATTTTAGCGCAAACGAACAAACGAACAGCAATTGATTTTTTTTTACAGGGTTACTTCGGAACCAGTTTGTTCAGTTATATACCTGCAATTTCTGCGTTAAGAATAATAAACTATCTTATCTTACAAATATTTGAAGTACAATTAACTAAGAATGACTAACGGAAAAAAAATTAGGTTATATTTTGAAAAACTTCTAAGTCTAATATCTCTAAAACAGTTATGGTTAGGATGGGTTGTTTCATAGTCAAGTCAGTCAGGGATGATGGATATTACAATCACTTAAGGATCCAAGTCGACTTGACCAGTAACCCTGTATATACAACGTGTAACAGAAAGGTGTACCCAATACTTAACGGCATTAGTGTACCCATCAAAGTGAACCCGTTGTTGAACAAAAAAGATTGCGTCCTCTATACAACTTGGCCGATCACGTGACCAATTTTTGTATGGAGAATTTTCTAGAAATTTGCAACATTTTCTTCAACAATGGATCCTTGACTGGTGAATTATAACCTGTAAGAATTGTCACACTTTTCTGTTAGACGTTGTAGATTTATTAAACATTCCTGTTGATACCGAGTTCAACTTATTACTTGCAAAAAATTCCATGTATTTTAAACATCCTCTTTATAAAAAGCATTACTATGAAAATGCTCGTTATTTTCTCAAGTCTTTATCTACGGTCTCGTGAATGGTAAGTTAATTAAGTAGATAATTAGACTCCTCAAGTGAATTAACCGTGAAATGTCATTTGACTAATTACCCTGACCAAGGAAGAGGCACCTACACAATATTATTAAGTTATTTGTAATTAAAAAAGTGCTAAAGCTAAAGCAACTAAAAATTGGGAGATACATTTCCATTAGACCACTTAGGATCTACAGATATTCCAAATGTCTAAATGGTTGCAGCATTTGGATTATCTCTAGATCCTAAGTGGTCTATAGGTAATCCATCTCCTATTTTTATTTTTTGTAGTTATTCATTTCATTTGATGAAATGAAAATGGTATTTTCATGTTTGTTTTCAATATTAGTATCACCAAGAGTAAGTCGTGCTAGGAATTACCGCAGAGCCTAATCTTCTAAACATAGAGACATGAAATTTAAAGGCGTATTCATTATAGTGGAGGTAGAGAATAGTGGTGTACCAAGAAATTATTTTCAGAAATTTCAAAACCTTTGATGGTCAAATTATATTGGTTCAGCGTTAGATCTTTCATTATTTTCTAATGAATGAATTTAAATAATAAGTAGAATGAAATTTTTTCAATAAACAAACCGCTTTTGACATTTGATTATCATTTCATTCCATCACTGATAACAAACCCAAGTTTCCCTAATCTAAGTAAAGGATTTGTTGCATCTAACACAGAGAACTTTTTAACAATACATTCGTTTAATAATATAAGAAAACTCTTTACTAAAAACCAGCTTATAATACAATTAAAAAACAAAATCTTAAAAAAAAGTTTTCTAATTACATATAACGATTTGGGGATAGACAGTTTCGGATCATTGTCTAAATTTCATGAATGGCCGCCGATAGCAATAGTACACTTCTTAATTAGTTTTACAATCACCTAGAATCTAATTACGACAGAGGTATAATTTGCTCGATTCTAAAACATGAGTCTATTTGGAATCTGGGAGCAACGGGCTGAGAATTCACAATGCGTGCCACGATTATTGACTGACACTGTGAATCAAAATAGAATCTGGGCAAACAATAACATGGCTCTACTTACGTATCCCTCGTGGAGAAAAAACAGAGAAAAGAGTATAATCGATGTGACCAGATTATCATTTTTATTTTGTTTAAATGACAGGAGAGTTGCCTATACTAAGGAGACAAAATTTGTATTTTTTTAAGTAACCATTAAATTCAATCAAAAATCTTTCGCCGCTATTAAACTACATTATCACTGGGTAACATAACATATAAACAATAAGATATTCTCGGGTATCGCCGTGCAGCCCAGAGCATGAAGTTTATAATCTATTAGAGCATAAAATATTTGTTAAGATTAATTTAGGCTATGGAAACAGTTATAGTTATATTCACCATTGCAACTTGGTAGAAAGATAATGAGAACAGATAGAAATAATTTTAATAGGTTTTTTAATATTAGTTTTGTATTTTAAAAAGATAAATAATCTTTTGAAAATTCAGCACTTAAAATATTTTGCCTTATTGTCTAATGCTACGCAGGCGTAACTTCTATCAAAACGTATTTGAATGTTGAAATTTATTAAACCAACCATGAAAAAAGTTATTTTTGTGTCAACTAGAAAATGTTTCATGCTTCGTACATTTTGCTACTATAAAATTCAGCAAACAATTGAAATTGCGCACTTTTAGTTTGATTTACAGAATTTTCATTGTAAGGTGATTCACAATCCTTTAATTAATCAATAAAAGGCGCCATAACAATTTAGACACGTGCAAAAATATCATCAAATCTGATTAACTGGTTTCGTCAGCATTGGTTGAAATCTACGATATGTACGCAAGTAACTATTAGCACCTAATAGCAATATATACTATTAGTAACTTCTAGCAATATTTGCCGACATGTTGTTACTTGCGTATCGATCGTAGATTTCAACCAATGCTGACGAAACCAGTTAAAACCAGATGTAAAGATATTTTGCGAGACTATACAGATAATTATAGAAGTCTTGTAGAGATGTTTCGCGCGTTCAATAAAATAGGGTGCTAAATAGTTGGCTCGGTTGTGTAAAATATATAGAATGTTCACATTGAAAGGTCGCTGTCTCAGACATCAGGTCATAAAAACTTTCGTGTAACGTACTCCAGATAGATTTTATTGCTCTTTGCAACGTGTTTGGAGATAAGTTTTTAAAGTGATAGATAAATCCTAGCGCTGATAAACTTGTCGAAGTTTATGCGCCCTCGTAAACCCAGCTTATGGTTGGTTGTAAATTATTTTTCTGTGTCCTTTGTGCAAAACATTTTTCGTACAGTCAGGGCTTAGTAGAATATTCATATAGAATATCTATCTTCTTCTTCTATAATACAAAAGTGATTGGCTGAAAGTGTTGCGAAGCGCAAATCTCGAGAGCAACTGAACCGATTTTGCTAGTCATTTTTTTTGGAACATTCCTTGAAGTACGAGGATGGTTCAGTAATAAAAAATTTCGATAAAAAATAAATAAAAAAAAATCTCTTAGCAACACTTTTCCCCATACAATCGATTCGTAACAATACTTAAAAGTTAATTTGAAAATTAATACATAAAGTTTAAGTGTTCGTGGAGAAGTTTTCAGGAAGGCAAAACAATTGAGTGACGTTAGTATCGTATATATATTAATGTCAATATTTGTCAATGTTTATACGATGGTAACATTACCTTTAAGGAATCGACTGTTAGGCGGTACGAAGTTCGCCGGGTCCGCTAGTATATAATAAACAACTTTTCGGCTAGGTATAACCCTAACCGATAATCCTGCATAAGATAACAAAAGACAACTCTTTATTATAATGGCGGCCTCATCGCTTAAAACGATCTCTTCCAGGCAACTATGCACGTAAATGTATAATATAAAATAAGAGAGGCCTTAAAATATTACATTGAACAAATGTATTTGATAAATGTACAAATTATACATACAAATCGATACACATATAAATAAATAAATAGATATAACATACGATACAAATTAGGAGCATGGAAATACATAATATATAAATTACTAGTTAAAAGAAGAAGACACAAATGTTAATGCTGTAGTGATTGGTAATGGACTATGACTCGATGCTTAAAGATATTAATTGATGGAGCACGCCTACTGTCAAGCGATAGACTGTTCCACAGAAAAACCAAAATTTACATTAGTAAGGTAATTCTTTTGTCTGTCTGTATGTTAGTATGTTTATTGTATATTAGAATTTGCATAATAACTTGTCAGTTTTCAGGCTAAAGTTGTTTTCAAGGATTTTAGACCTTTTCTTTTATGTGTAATTTTGTTATCGAGATATTTCTAAAAGGCGGAAAAAAATACAGCAGTACTATAAACTATATGATTTAATTATATTTACTCAAATAACGCGGACAAGAATCTGGAAAAAAGTCAGTCAATAGGTAGTATTTAAAATGCAAAAATTTAAAGTTATTCGTAAGTTCAACAGTTTACCGGCAGCTTATATTGAGTAGTGTAAAAGAGATGACAGAACGAAGTTCTTACATATCGAGTGAACAAAATAGACAATGCTTTGACGTTAACAAAAAACATCTGTAACTCGTTTTTAAAGCTTACGGTAGAGTTTCCCGCGTTCGCTGAAAAAATGGCGTCTGTGTACTTATAGCAAAAGTGATATAAAGCTAGTGATACTGCAAACTTTAATGTGTAATATTGATGGATTATTAACCATTAATGTCTTTTTTTATGTGCACAAGTGTAGGCAAGCGATATAAAGACGGAATAACGTGATTTTCGTGTTCGCGGGAAATCTTTTTAGAGACCCTGGTAAAATAAATAAATACATTTATTCCAGAATAAAAATTCCATAGTTATAGCTAATTTCAATAATAGTGATTGTCACTTAAATGCTAGTCCTGTGCATTTAACATGCATCTCAATTCACCTATCAAGCATAGTTCCGTGAGCTTGTAGAAGTGAGGCGAAAATTTATAGACTTGACGCTGGCAAATATACTAATAGTACCGTACCATATATCAAAAAAAAAAGGTTACGGTGCGAGGTTGTACAAGCATATTTGTTTTTCGCTGTCAAAAAATAGCTCGAGCTCGCACGAAAACTTGTAGAACTTTTAGCTATTACAAGTAGCTAAATTAATAGACATTGTAAGATTTTGACAATACAATAAAAGAATTAAACATAGGTACATTTGTACTTTATGTATTCTAATTAAGAATTGTCTGCTTACACGCTTAATTAGTTTCTTTAATTATTATTCGCCCGCCCAACTCTAGCCTGTACCTAACCCCACCTTTATTATTTAAATTTTTGTGTAAAGTTGCGTTTGACACAATTAATTTTCAAAATTACTTACTAATTACAAAATTTTAATTATTCTACAGAATGCATTACTCTACTGCAATCGGTACAAGTGTTACATGGCTCTATGGAAACATTTCCTTACATCTCTTTTCTGACTTTTATTCAGAAAAATCGTAATTAAAAATGTCGTGCATTTTCCGAGCCTCGACCAGTTTCCGCGAAGCAAACTTAATTACGTAGAGAAAGGAACAACCTAATCTCAATTTAGTCTCTTGAGACCATAGAATTATAATTTAGTAGCTAAGATTTTAAGAAAGCTTAAATGGAAATGTGCTAGCAATAATGTGTGGAATAAACTGTAGGCAAACTCACAATTGAACGGCTCCCATCACGAACAGTAGCGGACTACCACAGACATGGCAGAAAAAGCTTGAATTCCCTTCTGTCGCCGATCGGGAACAGAGGCTCGGGGACAAATGGGAAAAGACCATATCTCACACAAAAGACTGGGAACAGCGCCGTATTAGATAAAGAGTAGGTATAGGATAGCACTCGTCATTACAAGGGGCGATAATATACGATAAACAAATAAGATTTTTTTAAAGTGCTAGACACATGAAATAATTAAATTTATTTAATGTAATATTTTATCACATTCCCCACTTAGAAGTCAGGAAATTATTGAAAAGTTAATGTTCCTACACCAAGCAAATTTGAATGTCTTAGTTACATTTAGTGACCAGCTCATACATTTTCTTACGCGGCTACTCTATCGAAACAAAACAGGTCATTTCTATGTTCCTTGCTCGAGTTGAGACAGTGAATAAACGCTTTAGAAGGCCTGTTTACATAAGTCGTTATGAAACGACCGTGGTTTTGATACCGGTTCTGTGAAAGCGTTATGCATTTTCTGTGATGCATTAGCATTCATAGCTGTATTAAAATTTGTAACTACTACACTGCTAAGATGAGGTTCCTATAACATAATAGAGGGTGGTTCGTTCTGTTAGCGGTCATAATTTAAATTAATATTGGTCAGCCTTATTTATGTGTTTTTAGAACTGCCACTTTGGCATATGTGGTAGGTTTTTACCCGACTGCGAAAGAAGGAAGGTTATGATTTTCGAGTGTATGTATGTATGTATATTTCTTTGGCACGCCTTAGAGCCTAAACGGCTTGTCGTATTTTTATGTGAGTGGTGTCAATAGATTCATCTTAATCGTGAGAGTGACTGTAATCATCAATCATGACAATACAACATCCAAATAAAAAATTAAGATGATGCGTAGGTTTAAAGAATTAGCAGTCGGGTTTTTTTGAAGTCACTTCTAAGTTTTAAACATTTCTAGCTTCCACATTTTACCAAACAAGTAAAGCCTGTTTCAAGTATTGAAAAAATATTTTTCTTATGGCAGTTCTTAATATCGTATATCATTTCTACTAATACAATCTCAGCGTCATTTGTCGGTTGATATAAAAAATATTCTTCAAATTCTCGCAATTTTTAATTTCAAGTGTTATGTTCTAGGTTTTTGACATAAAGTTGCAAAAAAACTTTATGCTCACACAGCCAGTTTACTACTGATTTTATATAAGTCATGCTGATGAATAAATCACTAAATTTTACTAAGATTTTCTTCAAAAATGAGGTTCTCAATTTGCGGAATGTATTTAGGGTTCTATACCCATAGGGTAAAGATGGGACCCTATTACTAAGACTTCGCTGTCAGTCCGTCCGTATGTCTGTCTAATAAACCGTGATACCTAGACAGTTGAAATTGTCACAAATGATGTGTTTCTGTTGCCGCTATAACAACAAATACTAAAAACAGAATATGATTAATATTTAATTCCCAAACAACAAACGTGATTTTTTCAATATAAATAACGACAACAGGAAACAGGAACTTGAACTAGAAGAAAATATATTAAAATATTACTTGTTTCAAATCGGATTCACTTGAAGATCTGTCAAAGTAATCCGCAATTTCATTATCTTACCAATAAACCAAAATTAAACTCCGCCCAACGGCCTAAACCTGTCGCGCCCTCCATTCTCAACAACGTCAATGCAAATTAATATTCGTTTCGCTCTGAAGAAAGTCGATAAACACGAAAAAACTTAAGTAATTTATTTTTAAACGAAGCAGTTTTAAATGGTAACCGCAGAATTTCATTTGAGCGTTCTGTTTGCCTTTTGCACTGGTGTGTTGTTAATCTATTTTGCAATTTATTTTCTAGTGGCGTCCAGTTATTTCTTCATGTTGACTGTTATAAAGAATGAAATGGTTGTGGTAGACATGGCATTGTCAGCTTTGATAATACAGACGTCGCGTGGTTTACGTGTCTACGTTGAAGTGTTTTGAGAGGTGCATTTGTGACTTCTATAAATAAAACTGAGATTTGTTTTTCTTAGTAGATATTTTGAATTGGGTCAGTTAAATAGGAAACCTTTGTATAGTTGCGTATTTTGCTATGCCATGATTCTAGCGCACTAATTAATTCAACAGTTTGATTGTTTATAAATGTATTGTGAAATGGTGAAGGTATGTACTTCGTCTAGTGAGAGTTTTCTAAGTTTTAACAGAAAGACTGATGACAATAATACAGTGATATTTGGAGGGGGAACAGAACAAAATCTATGTTATGAAAAAATGTAACCACTGTAAGTCTATGTTAGTGTTTCTTAAAGTATTTTTTTTTTTATAAATTGTGGCTTGCATTTGTCCGCAATTCGTCTGTCGTCTGATGATATATATATATGTAAAAATCTGGTTACTTTTAGACAAGCGTGCCTCAGCCGTGTCGTCGCTTTACATCAGACGACAGACGAATTGCGGACAAACGCAAGCCAAAATTTATGAAAAAAAATGACATTGGCAAAACTAAGCATAAGCGTCAAAACAACGTTGGTATAAAAGTACAAAAGCACGAATATTAGTTCATACCACGAGAACCGTGGCTATAAATCAGTTGAAAACGATTCCGTGACCGGGGTGATTCCGTGACGATGCACGCCGGGTAACGATCTATTTCGTCTTGTAGTTTTAAATTAGATTTGCTGCAGAACCGCCTCTTCATCGGCCGATTAAATTGCCGCTTCATTTCGGACTGCACGACGTGGAATCAAATATTCTTTGGAACACACAATTTGATGTATTGTTGGCAGAAATACGGACAATACATTTTTAGTACTTACCTTAGATTTCGATCTTTTGTTTTTTATTTATTTCTTTAGATAATCGTATGAAAACTATTTATATAATTATAAATAATATAAGTAAGTAATATAACTGAAAATAAGTTATTATATAAAAAGAAAAATTAAATATCTTTTTAAATATTAATCATAAATTATATAAGTCAGTCAGGAGCTGTTAGCTTGACTAAAAAAACTATTTTTTAATTTGGCATTTATTGTTTTCAATTGAATATTGATTATATTCAATGAGAAATATTCTGCTAGCTGCTGATTCTGCTAGCATTAAGTACTGGTCTATAATTCTGTAGAATAAGGTAATCAAGCCCGATAGCATTCAGATTTGAAGAGCTTTGTCGATTTACCTTTCATTAATTCCCGGCCATCAGCCAATACCCCTCCATTTTCCGTGTACCTGGGAATCCGGATACCTCAGTCAGTGCCGCGGTATCCGGGACTACGGTTCCAATACTACTGACGCAGTCTACCGGTACCCTAATTTTGTGACGCGACCACGCAACGTCAATAGCACGTCCATAGTTAGGGTGGCCATGAAAGTGAAGCAATGACGATATTATTTTTTATAAAAAAAGAGAAAAATCTTTCAATATGAATGAAAATAATTGTAGAAAGAGCGCCGGTCTTCCCCTTATTATTAGGAGAAATAGGAGTATTTCTCCTAATAATAATAAAGGGCAGTTAAAAATCCCGGACGTTCCAACAATTCTAAGAATCCGTTAACTCTGTTTACCGATTTATGTCAAGATTAGTACGAAACTACGCTTGTTTCCGATTACTAATATCCAGTCAAACTTGCATACTGACAGGCGAAATAAAAAAAATACAGGCTCGAAGTAGAGACGCTTTGCTTTGCTTATTCAAAATGTTAGTGCTCGCGAAGTCTAGACTGTTCGCAAGTTACGAGTAATACAACAAACAAACAGATTGATCGATTTACTTTCAAACTAATTAATGATGTATGGGGATCTATGATAAGACCATTCATTAAACAAAAGTTTAAAAATAATTTTATTTAGTAATTTAAAAATTCACAAATAATAAATCATAAAACATACAAATATTACTTACGTAAGAGTAGGTATACAACGTGTAACAAAAAGATGTGACAATACTTAACGGTATTAGTCTACCCATCAAAATGAACCCATAGCAAAACAAAAAATTTCAAAATTCAAATAAAAATATTAGGGTCACCATACAAAAAATGGTCACGTGATCGGCCAAGTTGTAGACTAACACCCTTAAGTATCGTCACACATTTCTGTTACACGTTGTACTATAAAAATAAAACCTGCTCCAAAAGCTTGTATGTATGGTCAACCTATAGCCGTTGGATATCCCTTTGTGCGAAACCTATGGAGCGAAACTGCACGGCTCACTCCCTGGGCGCGAGTGATCGTGCGCGAGTGGACTCGTCCTCACATTCGGGAACATTGTGGACTCTGTAATACGAAGATAGATAAGCAGAATATTGTGTGCACGGAATATAAATATAGTATAATCCGTGGTTAATAACTGACAATATTTTATTTTTGCAAAGGGATGGAAATTCGAAAAACAATTCATGATAATGTAATGAAGAGTTCATACTAAAAATACCAGATTTTTATATCCTATTTTTATATACTTAAGAGTTATTTACAAAAAATTCTCGTATCTATGTAAAGAACGTCAGATGCCACCAATAACAAATATTATTTTATCTGTCATCTGTGAAATATACCTAAACAAACAACAGAAATACAGTGAATCAAAGACATCATTTTTTCCGAGCTTTTGAAGAGAGTAAAATTATGCTGAACTTTTCTGATATTTTCTAAAATCTCTAATAACGTAATTATTACATTCTTAATAATTTTTAAAAAAAATAGGAGTTCGTTATTTTTTTTTTATCTTTCTATTATAGTAATAAAAATGGGAGGTCTAAAATTTGAGTTGTTGTCAAATTCTTAAGTAAAAATCCCCCAGTTTCGTAACAAGCTCAAGTGGTTACCCATTCGTCTTCGCCGGGATACTCACATTTTATCTCTTCTTTACAATATTTTGTTTAATCCTTGTTCTCCTTCTTACCTGAAATCTCGTTTCACTTACGTGCACGAATCCCATTCTTGTAACCTTAGGTCGTCCTCTAATCTTCGTCTTCAAATTCCACAACACAATAATACCTTTATGGCTCCTCCTATTCCATGCGTGCTGTTTGCCTCTGGAATGCTCTTCCATTGGCTATCAGGCGTGCGCAAAGCCTTGATTCATTTAAAGCTCAGGTTAAGAAATATTATCTTTCAAGTATTGTTCACTAATTTATATTTTGTCAATCTATTTTTATTAGTGTCCTGTTATTCCTTAATTGAGTATACTTACATATATAAGTAGCTAGTTGTTATTTTTATGTATGATTATTATTATATGTACTCTTGTATGTTGTATTCATTACTATTTTTTTTTTATTTAAATTTCTCATATCTGTTTTGCACCACTGTCTACGCTTTTTATTTTTTTATTATGTTCCATTCCTATAAAGGTTGTCTGGAAGAGATCGCTTTTTAGCGATAAGACCGACTTTTATGCCATGTTATTTGTTTGTTGTATTCTTTTTGTGTTGTTTTTTTGTGGTGACAATAAAGAATTATTGTATTGTATTGTATTGTAAAAATTCACCTCGGCGCCGGCGCTCCTAGCCCAAACGGATATTGATTGTAGGGACTCGTACCTATACCGAACTCCAACTAGGTGACGTCATAATGTGGTATATTCGCACTTATTTGATTTGGATTGTAATAAATATTAATTACATATGACATTAGGTATTTTCTCATTATTTAGACATAGTCACAAGCTCTATAGTCTGGGATCCCTAGAATATGTTTGGCACTTGATTACTATCAAGCTAATTTTTCGTTAGTAGCTTTTGTTGAGACGCCCAACTATATCCTGTATATGACTCTTGGTTAACAGAGATAACAAGCATGTAATATGTCGATTTCATGTATTACTGTTTCTGTTTTGCTTAATCTCAAGATTATTTGTCGACAAAATCTATGATTTAATCAGAATCCCCCCCTTTTCCAGCATGTATCGATAACGAGGTAAATCATTACTAACCATCTGATTTTTTTTTAATTTTTACTTACCTAGTTAATATTTATGTAATTTAACAGTGATATTGTCCTACAAATTGCGTGGTACGTTATCCCGGTCCTACGACCAGAAATTGTTAATACCACAAGACCACTTGTCTTATCACTAATTGTAGAACAAAAATATTACAAAATAGCAAGATGGTATATACAAAATATTTAGTGTTTTTCCGTCTCGTCTTGATGTCAGCGTGAGCTCTTTCGAGCGGGCGCTTGAAGAGTCAACATCTCCTGAGGATGCCTTGTGCTAAGGCGAAACACGTGTCGAGGAAGTCGGATACTGAGAGAAAGAGAAATAATAAGGTGAGGTGTGGCGGTGGTGAGGAGGAACCACACCATAAAAACAAAAATATTTTTCGATTTCTCACGCTGACATCAAGACGAGGCGGAAAAACACTAAATATTTTGTATATACCATCTTGTTATAAATGGATTTCCGCAAAGTAACGCCTGACTCCATCAATTATTACAAAATAGGTTAGTGTGTTCTCTGCCCAAATGAAACAATGTCCTACAAGAAAACGGGTACGTATCATTAGTCCGACAAGAATTGCCATTTTCTCGTTGTCATATTTGTAACATAACATACAGTGAAAATATCTGATTTAAAATTTATAAACTTTACTTTTTAGAAGATTTTTTCTAGATAACGTGTTAGCAATTTCGAACACAAAACATTAAAATACTAATAACTAGAGAAATCACTCACAATATGTTATAAGAACTATGCAAGTATTTAAATATGTTTTATAAGTAATTTTTTTAAAGTAATTATTAATTGCAATGAAACTTGCCTTGTAACTTGTAACTAGAGTTATTTAAAGGCTAATAAATATTTCTTATTAACATTCTCAATAATATATATTGAGATATGTATCTAGCTTCGTAGCTGTATTCAACGTGTAAAACAAAGGTGTGACAATACTTAAGGGTGTTAGTTTATCTGTCGAAGTGAACTTATCGTAGAACAAAATTTTGCAAAATTCAAAAAAAATAGTATTGAATCCTCCATACAACTTGACCGATCAAGTGACCAATTTTTGTATGAAAACCTAATATATTTTTTCGGCTAACATCCTTAAGTATTATCTATCAAACTTCTCTGTTACATGTTGCTTGTTTATACTCACATTTTATAGTACTTAAGCAAGACGTTACAGTTTGTAAGATAAACCCTGTTCAGTGCAAAAACACGTAGAAAACAGGGCAGAGTCCCTTTAATTTTTAAATAGGTGTTTAATTAAATAATTAAGAAAACTCTCGTGTCCGAAATTGGAACGGAAAAATGAACGGGCTGCCTTGAAAACTCGTTGTAAAGCCGAAAAATTAAGAGCCAAGTTTCAAATTAACTTCGTGTAATTACAAGCTTTTTTGCTGAAAACACTTTATTTTTTTGGGCGAGAACAGGCAGCTTTGATTTGCATGGCGAGAATCAGGGCTTTTGACTGGTGTACCGTGGGAGCTTTTTGACGTGAGATCGGATGTTTTTTTATATTGCGTTCTGTGATGAAAGTTCCGTACACGGAGTAAATGTTCTGCTGGCTTACATGATACTCAGGCGTGTTTGGTTGATATATATTCTTACTTTAAAGTAATTGCTTGTAGAAAAGACCCGGGGAATCCGAAGCGGTCTACTTTTTACCCAACAGCGAAAGAAGGAGGTTTATGTTTTTCGAGTATGTATATTTATTTACATCTCTCATATTCGGTAAGTAGGTCCTTATTACCCCCAAATGAGGCTTGAAAGTGACCAATTAGCGCTCTAAGGTAATAATGTAGCTAGAAAAGCCCTAGGGCGGTAAGTAATTAAAAAAAAAACTTCACTCTTTCAAAAAGTTCGAGTACATCTAACCATCATACTGGCAATAGACATCATGCATTCAGCCCAATGACAAAAGAGGTCGCTTCGCTATTCAGCCTTGTCTTAAAAAAATAATTTAAAAAAAAGATAAAAAAAGGCGGGAATAGAAAACTTTTACTTTAAATATTGTTTGTTTCAAAAAACACCTGTCCCTAGAATTTGAAAATTGTTCTGATTTCACTATAAATTTTAACTAATTAAATGTTTTATTATTGCAATGCCGTTTTTTTTTTACCACAATCGAGATGTAAAGCAGAGTAGTTAGCTCGGATGTAAGCATAAATTGCACCCTCGAACTATAGACGCGGTGAATTCACGGTGGAGGTGTCGGGCTGCAATTGATGCTTTACAGCCCTTGGCTACTAATCTGCTATTATTTGGCACGCCCTAGAGCCTAAACAGCTTGTCGTATTTTGATAGGAGTAGTGTCAATAAATTCGTTTTAGCCGTGAGAGTGACACTGGGTCCCTACATCAGAATAAAAAAAACAAATTAAGGATGATACACAGTTTTAACGATTTAGCAATCGGGTTTCTTTTAAACTCGCTTCTAACCACATGTGGGAAAATAAATAAATAGATCGTGATGATTGTAATAGTTTTGAAAGCGCTTTGGTTGTGTGCAGTGCACTTATAGTCATTGCGGAAGCCAAATGATCATTGTTGACCAAGCGAGCGAGGTGTCACCGCTTCTTTTTTTTCGAGTCTAGTAATAACAGGTATAACTAGCTCCCCGCGGTTTTACCAGCGGTAAATTTTCCGAAATAAAATTTAGCCCAGTTACGCTATTCAGTAAGCTTTCATCGTGCTAAATTTCATCCAAATTCGTTAAGCAGTTTGAACGTGAAGGAGGAACAAACAAACACAAACACACACACATACAAAGTTATGTCTTTATAATATTAGTATGATATTATATCTTTGTAGAAAACTTTTTTTTTTGTTATTTCAAGGATATATTAATTCATAGAAGGTCCATAATATATTAATTTTTATCAGCATTATGTTTATTATTGTGTTTTGTAAATCTGGGGGTACGGTAGTGCCCACGCCAAGTCGAGAAAACAAGGTATGTTTTGACGAGATTATAATGACTAAGCAGTTTAAATACAGAAGTAAAGTAACATGCTAACTTATAACCGACTTTTAAAAAGGAGGAGCTACTATTTTTTTTTTTCGTATACGTTCATTGATATTTGGTAATTGTGAACTGAATAAGAAAATAAATATTTTTAGTTCGAAAGGGTATTTATTACTCGCGAAGTATATAAATCTAACCGATATCGGTCCAGTGATTTTTGTTTAATACAATATCTTTTGATTTTCTAATATGTCATTATTACTGGATTATAATAAGATGGTATATACAAAATATTTAGTATTTTCCGCCTCGTCTTGATGTCAGCGTGAGAAATCGAAAAATATTTTTGTTTTTATGGTGTGGTTCCTCCTCACCACCGCCACACCTCACCTTATTATTTCTCTTTCTCTCGGTATCCGACTTCCTCGACACGTGTTTCGCCTTAGCACAAGGCATCCTCAGGAGATGTTGACTCTTCAAGCGCTCGCTCGAAAGCCATATTTTGCATATACCATCTTATTATAAATGGATTTCCGCAAAGTAACGCCTGACTCCATCAATTATTACTGGATTAGGTTTTGCATGCCGAATGCAAGTCCGGCTTGTTGAATACTGATAAAGAATATCAGCTGTAGTTTTAAAAAATGTAAATGACCATGCTTCAACCTCTGGTTAGTAGTTTTACAACCTAGTTAGGTCAGATAAAGCTTGTAAAAAGCAATCACTATTATAGTTTTAAACTACTGTGAACTACCTACCTTATGCCGTACAAGTTGAACGTAAATCATCATACTGCATACTAATATTATAAAAGCGAAAATTTGTATGTGGTGTGTTTGTTCCTTCTTCACGCTCAAACGGCTTAACGGATTTGGATGAAATTTGGCACGAAGCTAGCTTATACCCTGGATTAACACATTAGCTACTATTTATCCCGGAAAATTTGAGCGTTCCCATGGGATGATGAAATATACACCGCGGGCAAAACCGCGGGACTTAGCTAGTGTTAACATATGATTGAAAAAAAAAATTCCTCATGAGGTGTGTCATATATAAATAAGTACCAAGTTCCTGGAAGTGTCGAACTCGTGAACAGGATATTTTTTACAGCTGTGTATAAAAAACGACAACCACTTGACCGACTTTTTTATAAAAAGGAATGTTAATGAATGGTGTGTTTTGCATGTTTGTACCAAATGTTTATGAAATCGCCCAGTAAATGGTGTAGTAGCAAACTTTTCCCCTTTTGGCAGAAATATCCCCCCCTCCAGTTAAAAATCCCCGAGGATTAAAAAATTATACCTACCATACATAGTATCGTTAAGATTGGTTGGAAACTACGACCTATATCCGAATACGATATTCCTTGTGGACAAACATCCATACATACAAATGTACAAACTGACCGACTCTTTTGTCAGTCATTTTGCCAAACTTTGAGTCTGGCAAAGACTTCGCAGACGAAAACATCTGCAACGTTCGTTGTTTATTCATGTTCATGATGTTTTTTGAAAAAAAAAATTGTGTTGCTATGACTTCGTGAGTTATGGAAAAGATTGTCGAATGTTAGTTGTCTAAGATACGATTAACAAAGTTCATCACTCATCTATATAAATTAAATGAATAGTGAAATGGTTCCTGACTGCGGAAGAAGGAAGGTTATGTTTGTATATTTCTTTACCCTAGAGCCTAAACGTGTCAATAGATTTGCCTTAATTAAAAAAAAAAGAAATCAAGGATGATACACAGGTTTAACGATTTATCAGTCGGGTATTTTCGAACTCGCTTCTAACCGCTTACATTAGCATGCTGTTTTAAGTTTGTTAACAATATGTAGGTAAATACTTTCAAAAGTAAAACAGACTTAAATTATGCTGGCAATTATTAAGCTTACGTCACAAAACAGAATGACATCTATGAACATAATTATAAGATACTTTAAATTTAAAAAAAAATATAGGACCGATTTATATAAGAGATCAATTAAAAAGTATTCCCTTTTGGCCAAAATTATTATCAAAAAATAGGAATCTCAGTGAAATCAGCGATAATACATTTAAAAAAAAACCAACTAATTAAGAACCTCCTGCTTTTTAGAGTCGGTTAAAATAACATAATTTTAATTTATCCGTAGTATACGTCAAAACAAATTTCTGCCATAAATCGTTATAATAAAGGCTGGAGTAACGAGTAACGAGTAACGAGTCGCAACGTTAACGGTAATTTAGCCTTTATTTATAGTTAACAATAACGGGGGCAAAGGCTCAGGATTACCACCGGTCGAGGAATGGAAGGGCAACGACCTCAAGTCTTTAAATCTACCACGTAAATATTGCTGATTGCTAATTTACTTAATAATACCTTTTTCATCCCACCATCTCGGAAAGAGTATTTTTTTATTTGATATCTGAGTGCAAAAGCCGTTTTTTATCCGCTAGAGGATAAAGTAAATTTGAATTTCCAATATCGTGTGCACTAAGTTTGTGAATTAAAAACCTCTTTCAACCTATTTACTTCTACCTCTATGGTGCCGAATTCATCATACAATATTTTTTAATTTTGTTTAAAACTTGGACTCGGAACCATTTTGCTAGACTTTTTTTTTAATTTGTATAGCGCGCGCCAATTTCTTTTCATGTCATATTGTTAAAACCTTATGTTAAAATTAAGTAAAAAAACTAAAATGAGTGATTAAATTTTTTTATTTTTCGTATGTAATAATTTCCTCGCTGAGGTGGGATGAAAAGTTACGTGTTGCACTCGAGTGCAATGATTTTTCACCGTGTGCTCTTTTAATTCTCACTCAGGATTCTAATTTTTGAATCACTCGCTGCGCTCGTGATTTAGTTTTAGAATCCATCGCTTGGTCGGTCAGCAAAAGTGAGCACGCGGTTAAAAAGCAACTTTGAAGAAGGGAAGTAAAGTTGTTGATTGGCCACCACAAACTGGAAGACGCAGCGTAGGTAGACCTTCCACTAAAAGAACCGACGATATAGCAAAAGTCACGAGTAATCAGTGGATGCAATCGGCAGCTTGTCGTTTGGAATGGCGTTCTAAGGAGGAGGCTTATGTTCGGCAGTGCAAGTCTTCTAGCTGATGATAATGACCTATTTTTCTGCGTAGTTGATGCGGAAAGCTGACGCATCTAACTGCGATATAATATGTGGAATGGTAGAAGGTGTATACCATCTACTGTAGCAGTGTGCCCGCTTTCAGGTTCAATTAAAGTTTTGAGTTGACTTACAGGTTAATACGATGTAGGGCGATGTAATAATTAATATCTTGGCAGAACCCAGTTCCAATGCCGCCAAGGACTTATTCGTGTACTAGCTGTGCCCTGCGCTGTTACTTTTTTTTTATAACAATAGGCTTAGTCTAGGCTTTTGATGATGATGGTCGAGTTGTTAGTGGGGTCGATTGCCGTGCAAAAGGTACGAGGTTCGATCCCATGAAACATGCAAAAAGAGCTTGAGCTACCGGTGAAGGAAAACATCTTGAGGAAATCATAGCATGGTGGTAGGGCGTTTCCTATCGCTCGCCTGGCTAGCTACCACCCTCAAGTTGTAAAATCTGTCGCCAAGCACCTAACGGTGTGTTCCGGCAGCCATCCATGAGAGCCAGTGTATTCCAGACTAGGCATGCTCCATCTAGGGCTACAGTATCGCTGACTTCCCTGATCGTGCGAACTTGTGGTCAAATTGTGGCCTAGCTGTGTAGGAAAAAAAATACGCATGACCGCATCTCAACTGATGTAAAGTGACAAAGCGGCCTAGCGCGCTTACCTAAAAGAAACCGATCCACTCGGGAAATAGATAACTTGGCAGAGAATTCAACAACCTGGCAATTCGCACAATAAAAGTAGACGCGAAGCGTTTTGTGCGAGTCCGTGGAACTCCTACCATGTACCGGTGGCGCCTTGCAGTATCTCTACTTGTCCGTTTATAAATGGAATGTATCCGATAAAAGACCGATAGGTTAGCCACTTTTCGACGATGCTCGAAGCTTTGAACTTTAATATAATATATATATATTAGAAGTACACGAGGATAGGGAAATACCGGAAAAAAGAATGATAAAAAAGGGCGAATCCTACCAATAAATAGATTAGCTAAATGTAAGAAGCAGGGGCTTTATACCAAAATACTGATGTACAATAAATTACCAAATAGTGTAATGGATCTCAATTTTATTACATTTAAACAAAAATTTAAGTATTTTTTTGAAAGCAATCCTTTTTATAAACTCAGCGAATATATGCCAATGCAGCTTGTAGAATCATCGTTCTTGTGTAACGAACAACCATAATAAAATATCACTAATAACTAAACAAACCAATCATAATGTAAATATTTGTGAAGAGAACTGTTAAACTAAGAACTAATATCAAGTAATCGTATATAAATGAGATTTGTAAGTTAAATTTTTTAAGTAATTATTAATTCAAATGTAATAAGACTTGCCTGTAACGAACGTTATTTAAAGGTCAATAAATATTACTTTACTTTACTTTACTTTACTTTATTATAAAAAGTAGCCTTTGTGTTAATCCATGGCCTAAGCTACAAATTTTAGCATTTATGATATTAATATGTATTTATAAATCATAGTTTATATTACAGTGTATTTTAATATATATATATATATATTATTACAGTGTATTTAATCCAGTGTTTGTATATATGATGGGAGTGCCACATTTTGTAACTAAAGTTCCAAAATTAAATTGGATTTAAAATAACTTTGTTTTCTTATTTATTACTAAAGATGAAACAATAATTAAATGTATATTACTAGTAACAGTAGGCAAATAGACCAATAGACTACCGGTACACTTATTTAATCCATGCCTTTTTTAAGTACCCTTCGATTTATTGAGTAATTTCGTAGCTTTCGCAGCCTCTACCTACGAAACGTCGTAGGTAGAGGCTACAAACCTCTACATATAAACAATCAATATTTTTTCTATTCGTTTCCTATCGTTGTGTCCGCATTTTCCGAGATTAAAATGTTCGGCTCCGGCAGCCATCCTTGAGATTCAGTGTATTACAGACTACGCATGTTACATATAGAGCTTCAGTGTCGCTGTTTTCTGTGGTCTTGCGAACTTTTGCTCAAATGTCTAGCTGTCTTGATACAAAAAAGTCATTGTTTGTCCGGAATATAACGGATTTACCGATTCTACAAAGCTGTAAACTCTTTTGCTAACGTAGATTTTTGTGGTATATTCCCCCCAGACACATATATAAGAAAAAATCACAGATCATATTAGCGGTTTTCTAGGGGCATACGAGTAGAAATTTTGCAACCAGGACAAGTTGCATTCGCCTAAACGAAGGTAAAGAAATAGTTATATTGTAAATTACCACTGCTTTGCCATTTCTAAAAAACACCCTCCTAGGATCACGTACGCAACGCATGCTCCTCATTACCCAGCAGAAGTTAGGCTCCAAACGTTACAATAAAACGTGAAAAGGGTTAAAATTACCCCCTTGCAATACGGAGTGTATTATGAAGGGTCAGCCATTGTGTCCAACTCTATAAATACTACGGTAAAACGGGTAAAATCACACCGAGCGTGGAGATTGACTGCTTATGTTTCAATAGAGTGGCTTTTCGGATTTCGAAAGCGATAGTAAATGTATGAGCCCACGACGTAATGATCCTTTGTACCGCTTGCGTGATATTACTATAGTATCGGCACTGATTCATCAAAATATTAGCATACAAAAAAAAAACTCCAAAGTTACAAGTCACATAACGTAATATTGCAAATTATTGTTTATTTAACTACAGTTACGCATATTAAATCAATAAAATAATACAAATGTAAATTATTATGATACAATTTTAAAAAGAATAATAAGTATCTAATCATAATCATAAATTTATAACAATAAAATAATATTAAATTATATAGTATTCTCTTTTAATTTCAAATAATCGTCAATGCTGTAGAAAAGTTGTTCATTTATCCAAATTCTTTATTTGGACTTAAAACACGCCGCCATAGGAGCTGCATCTCGCACGGTAGCAGGTATGCGGTTGTAAATCGCGGGTCCTAATATATACACCGACCTCTCCGACTTAGCGAGATGATGCACCGGTGTGGCCCATTGCTTCGCCCTAGCATCGCTGCGCAAGCTCCACCTGGTGTTGACCCCTCTCTGTAGAAACTTATCAAAACATTACTTTCGAGGTCCCTCTTTACCTCGGCAACAGTAACTTAGTCACCCACGATGAAGCCGAATGGCATCTGGGATAGACTACAATGTTGTGATGAGCAAATTTTTTAACTTCCACAGCGTCAATGGATTCAGAGACCATAACATCACAGTAGTACGACTGTGGAGTGACAGAAAGTGGTATTTTACCGTCCATTGGAATATCAACTAAAACTGCATTATATTTTCTAAACAAAATTATATATCTAATTTATCATCAAAACAATCAACTAAGTCGTTTTGGAACGTAAATATTTGTCATTTCGTTTTTGCTACCGCTTTAGATCGAGTGGATATTCTAAATCTGCGGTTAAAATGAACACAGCAAGATGCTGCGTGCGCTTAGTTTCTTCTACTTGGGATAAAGTTATAGAGAACTAGTTTACTTTATAAGCTAGAGCAAGGTATTGATCTGGTGCCTTGATATGCCAATGTGAAAAATGCTAATTATTTAATACAGCCAGTTTTCTTTGATTTAGACTAATTAATACTATGTTGATAGACTGGAAGCACAAACACTTCCCCCGTGGAGACAAAAGAACCATAGAAAGTATAATATAATAACCTTTTTTCATAAAGTTGTTGAAAGAATGCGAATTTGTCTGAAAAAAAAAATATGACAAATAGCAAATTAAATTCTTTCTCCCAATCCTGCCAAAATGAAGTCGGCTGTCATATTTTTCAAAGCAGTTAAGGTGTAGCGGTGCTAATAGTGTCAATTTAATACAGTTAGAGAGTATACTATTGAAACTAATTCGTAAATTACAATGCCAGCCATAATTAATATAACGGTTCTTTACAAATTTCGATCAAAAGCAAACAACGTGAAATCTGACACAGAAATCATGTTATACAAAGAAAAAATATACAGAATGTAAAGAAACTCGTAACAAGCGAGACCCGGCGCTATTTACCTACGAATATAAACAAACAGTTACACAAACAAGGTAAGCAAATTAAAAGCTTGCGAAACCATTTAATCACGCTTAATTATTTACGCGATTAGTACGTTTCTACGAGCATCGGAAATGCAACCCTGTTTTCGTAAAACTAAGGGTTATAATCCTACGCAGTTCCTTCCAGTTAGGCCGCATTGCTGAGTATTTATTTTGGTTTTAATTAATGTGTGTGCCCGAAGGCTGTTGCGGATTTCTGCTAAGTTATCGAGGTTGACTTTTGTGTCAGCAAAAAATTTGACAACCCGACATGAAATAATTGAATCGAAGATTGTATTGTAAAACAGTGTCTGTGTCTGTTAAAACGAAATGTCGATTTATGTCGACATAAAAATTAACAATTTGTATTTTAAAAGTAAAATACTGAAGCAACATCAGGACTTGAAGTTACTTTTTACCCGACTGCGAAAGAAGGAAGGTGATGTTTTTCGACTGTATGTACTTATGTATGCATGTATATTTCTTTGGCACGCCCTAGAGCCTAAACGACTAGTCGTATTTTTATGTCAGTGATATCAATAGATCTATTCGTGTTAGTCGTGAGAGGGACACTAGGTCCAGCAAAATTTTAAAAAATTAATTAAAGATGATACACAGGTGAAACGAGTCAGCAGTCGGGTTTTTTCGAACTCGCTACAAATTCTTGTTTATAAATTGCAGACATCGTTTGTCCGCCATCCCACTTGCCTACTAGTATAAGATGATATAGCCTAATATGAAACACGCAGTCTTAGAAGATACCAATTTACTATAACCGAAAAATCACATCAGATAGACAACATAAGTATAGTAAGTAATAATTAGGGGCTATCTTAAGAAATAAAAAATCTCTAACATGGAAGTGTGTATGTACTCGTATATATTATGAATGTTATATAACGGTCGAAAAGTGGCAATTCCGTAGTTTTTTTTTTCACAAAAGTTTTTATCGTATGTACTCATATTTTAGAGCGTACCTTGGAATTACACGATTTAACTACCCATCTACATTTTACCATCGGAGAAGTAAAAATACGGCCAGACGGCACCGGTACATGGTAATAGTTACACGGGCTCGCATGCAACGTTTAGCGTCTACTTTTATTGTGCCAACTGCTAGATAGTTGAACTCACTGCCGGCTTATCTAATTCCTGATAGATATAATCTGGGTCTTTACAAGTCGTGAGTAAATCGGTAAATCAGTTTCTTGTACGCAAGCGTGAACAATCTTAGACCACATCGTCGGTTTCCGGCGAATAGGAAGCCTTTCTATCTTCTGTATTTATATACACATTTATCGGTTAGGTATGTATTAAGCCAAAATATGGTCACTATTGACATCCTAATGAACAACTTTCATTTTGGGACCATCTCTGAATTCGAGAAAAAAAAACATTAGTTCCTTTCATTCAAAAAAAAATCATTTTGTGCCGACTGATTAACTTTTTCTATGGAACAGCTGATTTCGGACCCATATTCAGAGTTATTCGTAACGATGTGTATATTTACCACCTTTCAGCTTAGTACTTCCTTAACCCCGTATATACGACTCAGTGGAAAAAAAGCATGTATATTTGTCAGAGTCCGTTACAATAGTACATTATGTCATTCTTATCAATTTTCTCTCTCCATTATGTTACTCTCTTCAAAAGCGTTTTCAACAAAAGAAAAATAATTGCCGCGTAGACAATACAAGTACCTCTCATAGTACGCAATATTTGGGGAAACAGATTTTTCCCTATGGCAACAGAAAAACAAAGGAAAAACAAAGACTGTTTCGGGATTAAGACAGGACCAAAAATAGCGAAATGTTTGTAGCTATATTTGTTTAGCTTTTCAGTACAACTTATATGAGAAAATTCTAGGATATGATATTTTTATGTTCAGTAAATATGGACAATATAAAAAATACTTTAAAATATATCTTTACCAGAAAATACCTTTAAAAAATAATAATAAGAACTTATTAGTAATGCTAATAATGCTGACTAATTTTAATATTCTATTTTGTGTAACTGTAAAAAAATTAACCTATTTATGGAAGAAAAAATAAGAAATAAAATCACGACATTAAAATATCACCGATATTTCAGTTAATTTAACAATGTTCGTCATCACGCAATCAAATTTAAAATTTTATATACATAATATTCCAAATTTGATAAAATGTTTGCCGTATTTCATATAAAAACAATATATGTACATTTAATTAATATACCTACATATTTTGATGAACACAATTTTAAACTGTTTACAGAAATGCACTAAGGAAGCGGAATAGATCGTTTATATCCCAAACCGTAACCCATCCAAATAAAGCGGGTTGATCCCTAACGACTTGCAGTCAAAAGATCCTTTCTAACACTAGCCCAGTGAGTGCAGTTCAAAGCTGTCTCATTTCTCTTTCCTGTGAAGTTTTTGTGCATTAAAAACCATTTCGACTGTGACTCTGGGCACTAGATAAATGATATTGAGGTCTTGCGTTGCGGAACTCGTAGTTTTTCAGTGACCAGGAATGGATCGGAATCAGAGTTAAGTTACGATGTACCCCAAAGTACTCATAAAATTATTCTGATTAAGCTCACACAATGTGTGACAATGAAAGTGAAGTTGAACTTTTCCAACTAGCAGGTGCGTGTGAAATCTCGTGTTAAAAATAAAACAGCAAAATTGAAATACCCTCGATATTTCGGAGTGGCGGCCATCTTGGTATTGATATTCACCATAGTGTATGTATTCTAGTCAAGCCGTTTATTTGATGCTCAACTTAAGAAATTGTGAATAATATGTAGTTCGCTATTTTGTGGCGGCGGCCGTCCTGAACCGATTTTCATCAAACGTAGCCAACAATACTCCCAACTAATTCACCAGAAAAAAATTCTTCATATGTTTCGAAGCTACGATGCCACAGAGTGAAACACTGAGCTATAAGTTTCTAGTATCGACAAACTTATAGTACCTAGTCGTTTTGTTTTTTTTTGTATCCTACACAGCTAGGCGTTTGACCACAAGTTCGCACGACCACGGAAATCAGCGATACTGTAGCCCTAGATGGAGCATGCCTAGTCTGGAATACACTGGCTGTCAAGGAAGGCTGCCGTAACGGAAAAAATACATTTTTGTCACCTAATTTATGCAATGTCTCATTTTGTATTTTTTTAAATACAACATTTTTTAACTATTTAAACACATACAATATTAATAAACGCGTCTTAACTTTAATCGTCTTTTGTATTGTTTTGACGCGTGATGTTCTCCATCCGATAAAACAAGACAAAAGACGTTTAAAGTTAATACGCGTTTATTAATAAGACCGATAGTTACTAACTTAACTAATGCAAACCTATTACGAAAAACTACCAAAACAATATTTTCCAAAACAGTTTTGCCAAGTAATCTCTCTCCCAGCAAGAAAAACAAGATGCCCAGAGTTTGCAACGAGGAAAACTAGCTAATGCACAAATCAGTGTTTTCCTCTCCCTAAATCAAATCCCTACGCCTTTGCCTGGGAGTGGGCAAGGATTAGAATGGTCGCAATTAGAAAGAGCGTTTGGAAATGCTTCTTGCTTTTCAACCCACAATGTTTGTGCGGATGTTACAAAATGTTAGGGAAAAGAAAATAGAAATGATTGCGTTATCGTACGGAAAATTAAAAACAAAATTGTCGGAGCTCAAATGTGCCCATTGTTTTGTGTAATGTGATTGAAACTGAAAAGTGTTATGCTATAATTAATTGACCGAGCAAGCGAAGCATTTCGGTTTAGGGTCCGGCATTTTTTCTTTTCTCTTTCAGTTCGCATGTCTCCTGAAACTCCGTACCTACTCGCGTACACGTGTTAGTTTCAAATAAATTTTGACGAAACTTGGTGTATAGGGGGCACGATTTTTTTTAAATTTTTACTCATTTGAGATTCTCAATTTGGAAGAGATTTCTCACAAAAAGGGATGAGTTAGTTAGTAAGTTCAAAAACAGCGACGAATTTATAAAAGTATATTTTATTACTCGTGAAATAAAAGAAATTCCTATAAGGAAAAAAGAGGTATTCCCGCGTTCGCCGAAAAAATTGCGTCTTCGTCTGTATATATATATATATATTTATCCTGAATAGCTAGGTATTTGACCACAAGTTCGCACGACCACGGAAATCAGCGACACTGTAGCCCTAGATGGAACATGTCTAGTCTGGCATATACTGGCTCTCAAGGAAGGCTGCCGGAACACACCGTTATGTGCTTGATTTTACAACTTGAGGGTGGTAGCTAGCCAGGCGAGCGATAGGAAACGCCCTACCACCATGCTACGGTTTCCTCACGATGTTTTCCTTCGCCGGTAGCTCAGGCTCTTTTTGCATGTTTCGTAGGATTCGAACCTCGTACTTTTTGCACGGCAATCGACTCCACTAACCATTAATATCTTATTTATGTGCACAAGTGTGGGCAAGAGACGGAATAACGTGGTTTTTGTCTCCACCACTTTACTAGGGTAAAAGATGCGACTTTAACTTGACCACGCCGATTTATTACTTGATATTTGATTAATAACTTGAAAATTCATAATCTTGACGCTAGTAAATACACAAATAGTATAGTGCCATAAGTTATATGGAAAAAAAGCAAAACTCTTGATTCTGCAAGTTTAATGTGTAATATTGGTGGATTATTAATCATTAATGTCTTGTTTATGTGCACAAGTGTGGGCAAGCGATATAAAGTCAAAATAACGGGGTTTTAGTGTTCGCGGGAAATCTCAAAAGAAACCCTGGTTAAGTCTTAGCCGATTTACAATGGTACATGATGTTGTTTTAAATTAACCACGATGATTTATTACTTGATATTTGACTTATTTTGATTGATTAATTACTTGAAAATTGTTAATCTTGACGCTGGCAAATACACAAGTCGTACGGTGCCATATATCAAAAGAAAGAAAAGCACCTGTACACCTCTACCTCTACTCTTATGAATACACCCTCCATATTTCATGACTCTAACGTCAGCGGTTTGTAAACTGCGTTGATTGTGACTCCTCAGTGAGAACTTACTATTTTATATTACATACTCGTTAAATACTCATATCAAAACTTGCCAATTTTCTTTTGTGTATATATTACATAGATATTTGTGCCGTATTTTTTGCCTGCCGAATTGTCGGTTTTTACTCTTTCAAAGTGAAACTTGTATGGAAACTATTTCATCCACTGCTTGCGCCCACTATATTTTGTCTGTTGAATGAGATATTCTATTCACTGAATCAGCTTATTAATATTCACAAGCAAAGTAATACATTTTTTTTTAACTAATTGGTGTAGTATGATTAGTGATAGGGCGTTTTCTAACGCTCGCCTGGCTAGCTACCACCCTCAAGTTAAAAAATCTGTCGGACGCTGTGTTTTGGCCGCTTTCTTTGAGTATATTCGAGACTAGGCATGCTCCATCTAGGGCTACGGTATTGCCGCTGCCTGATATAAAATATATTATTTAATAATACACCCAAAATTGTAGGTCAGGTCGAACGGAATTCTCGGTTCCTATCTAAAGAAACTGATCCATTACTTGCCGACCTCAAAAAAAAAAACTGTTTTTCCCCACAATAACAGTAACAGTTAAACAAAATAGCTTATTCATGGTAAAGATTTATTACCTCGGGATTTGTTTTTTCCGGTTTTGTTTCATGCTAAATGACTTTATTCAGGCACTTAAGCCGCTCTCATTTGGTTCTCAGACACCATTTTGTTTTTTTGTGGAAGAATAGCCCAGAGATTGTGAGATTTACTGTAACAAAGACTCAGACTAGCTCGGTAAAAAATGTTAAATATTCTGAAGGTGATCTCGGGAATTTGCGGTGTCGAACCGAGCATAGTGACCCAATGCAATTGTAATTTTGAAACTATTCCAATATCATACTTGGTCCCCAGGTTGAACAAGTCATAGTTTTCTACTAATTTACTAAACTTGGTATACGGGAGCTCATTATTTTTAAGTTTTTATTCGAGGTATGTTATCTCTAAGGAGAAAGTTTTCTATGGCATCAAAAACCGACCTATATTAAATAAATAATCATTCTAAATATGAAAAAAATAAAATATAAAAACATTCGTAATAATATTATTGTCTAGATTTATAATTGTATCATGCATAAAAAAACAATCCGACGTAATTCTAATGAAGGCCGATTTTCAGCAGCAGATAAATAAATAAATAAACGTTTCACATTCATAACTTCTCACTAGGAGACTCTTGTGTCGGGGATGCCATGTAACATTCACAAACACATGCACGAAGACACCCAGACCCGAAAACAAATGTTCAAACTCATTATTCTTTTTGAACACCCGAAATTGAACTCGGGACCGTCGGATCTCGCTAGCATACTACCCACTAGACCGCGGCGGTCCGACCGTCAAATATACACACTCTTAACTATAACCTTGATAAGATTCCCCAGCCGACTCAGATCCAGTCTCAACTTGTTGTTTCTGAGATATATAAACACTGGCTGTGTATTTTGACTATTATCATTCAAATGTAGTCTGCAAACAACTTGAAAGGCAGAACAAAAGGCCTATATTCGCTCCGGAGATATTGTTTTAATAATTTAAGGAGAGTTTCAGAACATTCACTGACTTAAATGGTCTGGGATTATTTCCAGATTGGTCCTTATTTTCTACGAACATTTCAATATTTAACACTTTCAATTCTATTCATATGGAACGGTATTCACTAAGCCAATGTCAAATTTTATGTCGTGCCGTGGGACGGAAGGTGCTTGTTCTGCATCATCAGAATAATGTATAGCGTCCACATAACGTTAAACAAGTCACGCATTTTCAGCAAAGAATCTCGTTGTTCGTTAGAGAATAAGGGCCCAGGTGGTCAAGTTTGTTATTTGAATTGTCTCAGAATTACTATTACATTGTGCCAAAATAGCCGTTTCGACATAGAATAGATCCGAGTTAGAAAAATTATGTTTTGCTTATTACTAACTGAGGCCTATTCTATGTAAAAAATATATTTAGGCACAATGAAATTATAATTCTAAGACTATTCAAATCACAGATCTGATCACCAGGTTTGGTTTCGAAGCTGGTTGGTGACGGTGATAGTGGAGTTGGTTGATGGTATTTTATCATGGTTTTGGGCAATTTTGCCATATATTTTTGAGAATTATTACCTACTCGTACTAGTTCTCAAATATAATATAACATAACATTTATTTTTAAAGATAACTTGCCAAGATAAGGAAAGTTCCTAAAACTTCAATTTCGACTTAAATGGTGAACATAGTAGGCAGTAAGACTTAGATAAAAAAATTATTTATGTGCTGTAAGTAACGTGTGCTTTTCAGGCAATATTTTTATGTTAATATTATGTTAATGCTATTTTTATGTATACATTTTTTGTTAATGTTATGATAATGCATTTTTATGTTAAAATATTAGTAAATAATCATAGCTTTCAACATTCCATAATTTTTACTGTTAATAATTATTTTTTTGCTGATAAAAACTACAAAATATTGTACATTTCTTGATCGCGTGTGTAGTTTTTATCTAACATTAACATAAAAATATTGTTTTATATTAATTTAATATTATGTTATTTTTTTAAATGAAGGCACTTTCCTAGTAATCCAACGCAGTGAACCCTTACATGCATTTATTGCTTACTTCCAATAACCCAAGCTAAAGATTGCTCAAGGCTATGCGACAATAGAAAAGGACGTTGACTCAGCAGAACGTTGGGTTCAAGCGATATCGCTCCACACCGATATTAAATAGCGTTTGATGGATAGTTCCCGAGAATAGTGGTGAATAGTTTCAAGGATGTGAGAAAAAAACTTGTCATATGGTACTTTACTAACTACTATAGCTTTTCTTCTCGATCCTCAATTCAAATATTCATTATCAGCAGTCAGAAATCATCCACTGCTGAACATATGCCTCCCCCTTAGAACGCCATTCCGAACGACAAACTGCCAATTGCACCCACTGGTTACTGACAAAGTAGTGTGAAAATGAAAGTCACAAGTAACCATAGCAGTGGATGCAATTCAAATATAAATTGCAAATTTATTACACGAAGTTATTTATATAAATATTAGCATAAATTATTTACAGCTCTAACAAAAGAAAATAAACAGCTGGAATTTAAATAAATCTATATACATATAATAGTAAGTCCTGACTGACTGAACTGACGCAGAGCCTAAGCCACTGGAAACATGAAATTATATGAAGGGATGAATTAAGAAAGTATTCAGGGACATTCAGAACGCAAATGGTCACAACGCAACGCTTGGGGTAACAGCTACTAATTACTTCTCAAAGTAACCAAAACTTAGGTAAAAATAAAACAAAATAAGTAAAAAAATATAATTGAATTATAGCGTTGTCTCCAGGACTAAAAAGCCTTGCTTGAAAGTTTGTTCAAGCGCGGACGAGGGTCTTCTGCTCGCAAATGTCTCCAAAACCAATTATAAATGAAGACTTCTAAAAAGACCATATGATAAAGATAAAAAGCTTATCCATTTTCAAAGTGTTTTATACCTCTGTGATCGTTTCTTCAAACGCGCATAATATGTGCAATCGATCATTATTATCGTGAAATTTAAAAGAACGCTTTCAGGATGACATATTAACATAATATTTAGAGGTATTCATGAGGGAAAATGCATTATCGAGATTGACTTGGAAAAATGGTCTATAGAATATGACATATCAATTTAATATAAGTTTTGATGCAGTTCAAACTCATTCTCGGAATGCCTGCCACAACCAAGTATCGAACTCAAGCTCTTCCACAGACACCGAATAATCATTTTGTATCGAAATGTTCCAGTTACCTGTTTTTTTTATCCTACACTGCTAGCCATTTGACCACAAGTTCGCACGACCATGGAAGTCATCGATATTGTAGCCCTAGATGCAGCATGCTTAGTCTGGAATACATTAGCTCTGAAGGAAAGCTGCCGGAACACACCGTTAGGTGATTAGCGACAGATTTACAATTCGAGGGTGATAGCTAGGAAACGCACTACTACTATGCTATGGTTTCCTTACGATTTTTTCCTTCACCGGTAGGTCAGGTTCTTTTTGTATATTTCGTGGGATCGAGCCTCGTACCTTTTGCACGGCAATCGACCCACTGACCACTCGACCATCATCACTGTATAAAAGAGTAAGACCTGACTGACAGACTGATATTACCTAGGAGTGTTTTTATTATGGGGTGTAGGGGTATACTAAGAAAATATTTTTGTATATTCTACCCCTAAAGGTATAGAAGAATAGAATTAAGGATACAAAGCTTGAAATTTTTAGATTTTAATATTTGTTTATATTCGTTTAGTTAAAACGAGTGAAGCGACTCTGTTTCAGGTCACACCAAATTAATTATCTTTCGTATGTGTATGTCTAAATGTGAGTACCTACACGTCAACAGTAAATTTATCTACTAATCTTACCGAAACATGGTTTCCAAGCTTGAAGAAACCAAGTTTTTGATGATTATTTTTCAGATTTATTTATTTTGCCATTAGCGACTTTCGACTGAGGAGGTATTTCTTATTAATAGGCGTGAAATTTGCAGTAGCCCCAATAATCAGCCATTTAAAACATTATTCGACAGTCTTGTGACAAGAGTATTCGATAATAGCTAAGAATAATAATTCTGTTAAATCAAGACGTTGTCGAGATATAACATCGCAGAGTGATACGATTAGATAAAGCACTTTAATCTGTACACACGAAAGAAATACAGGAAAAAGAAAGGACTTATTAATATCAGTGCAATAAGAGGCTCTAACGCTAATAGCGATATCTATAATAGTCTGAGTTCAACCGTCGCGAGATCAACCGTTCAGAACCACTACAAAACGGCACTATTCCATAGTTTTACTAGTATAGTTAAATAGACCCATTTAGCACCGCCCTATAGCACCGCCGACAACGGGATAGTTTTCTTTATGTTTGGTGTAGAATTTCCTATTTATTGGCTGTACAAGTTGATTTCCCATCGGAGTGGCGCCATTCTACCCACTGCAGGTACCTTTCATTTTATTGTTGACGTTACTGCCCGGAAAATTAGCTCTTTCACCTGGCAACATTAGGGGAATTGTATTTATCGATATGGTAATCTTGAAAAATATGCTAAACAATTTCTTTAGGCATTAGTTTGTATAGACTATGGACTTTGTACACAATTGATTACTTTCATTTTTGCAAAGTGACGCAAATTCGAAAACCATTTCAAGGTAATGTAATGAGGAGTTCATACTAAAAATACCAGATTTTTATATCCACTATTGAGTTATTTACAAAAAACTGATGAAAAAATTTGTCTTATTTATGTTAAGACCGTCAAATGCCAATAATAAACATTTTTATCATATCTGTCATCTATAAACCATAACAAAATAAAACAACAAAAATACAGATAATTAATGAAATCATTATTTTTTCGAGCTTTTGACGAGAATAACATTATCATGAACTTTTCTTATAAATACAAAAATCTCAAAAAACGTAATTAACATTCTGAATAAAATAAAAAAATATGAGCACGTTATTTTTAATTTGTGTTTCCATTATCGTAACAAATAATAATAATAATTTTCGTTTATTTGAGTAAGAAACGGTAAGTACAATAAAGCTTATGTTTAGGGGCTTATAATAGGATACAATGTAGGTAACTATTGTACAAGTAAGTAATTGTCTCTCTGCGCCTCACACTAGGATAACCTGTGTCGTGACACTCAGCGCACCACAGTTTGCGAATATAATTAATTTAATAACGTAGAACATGTCTTAATTTGTAGTAACTTACAAGTTAACATCTCAGAAAGGTCTAGTTTTGATATAAACACAAGAATTGCTATTGCATACTTACAAACAATTGACTATTTTCGTTTTGACAAATGACAATTATGATAAAAATAAATATAAATGAGAGGTGCACATGAGTGAGTGACGGAAGTATGTAGTGTTAGTGTGAAGTGTGGGGCTGTAGGTATAGATGTGTGCATGTCGCAATTGTGTCGTATGTGTGGTGTGAACCGCTGAACGTCTAAAAAAGCAGCTATGCTGCGTAGCAACAGTCCGTCGATCTAGGCTCGCGGCAATACTGCATATTATGATTAATGATAAAGTTACTTAAAGAAAGAAAGATATAATCATTTATATTTTAACTCGCACTATATATTCTATTCGACTTGCATTACGGCATCCGCCGATAGAACTTATTATTATGAATTAAAACTCAAACCTCTGGATCGAATTACGAGTAGATAAAATTCAAAGGGACGAATACCTATCAAGAAAAAAAACAATATAAAAAAAATATATAATTTTTCAATTCGGTCCAGCCGTCTCCAAGAAATCAAGTATCAAACATAAAAAACAGTCTAATTAAAAACCTCCTCATTATTGAGAAGTCGATAAAAAAAAAACAAAATTGGACAATATGGGTCTGAGAAATATAAACAATAAACGAGTTGAATTAAGAACCTTCTTCTATAAAGTCATAAAAAAATATCAGCGTAGTTGAATACTTTTCTAAGTACTGTTAGAACAATCCATGTATTTACTAAACAGGACTTGACCTTGCTACTTGTTTCGATAATACTCTCTTACCATTTGAGTATCACGTTTCATTGTTTGTCCTTCGCTACGTGAATTTACTTTACAAACAGCGAACTCCGTATTACAAGTTATAGACTGGTCATTTTATAGAAAAGTTAACTGGAATCATCAACCTTTCCTTACTCACTGCTAAATATGGATATCTTATTGCACATGCTATCCTTTCTCGACCTATATTTCTTTCTTGTTTCTGTAAAAAATATTATTCTTAAAATTAGTTACTAATGAGTAAGTGACAATAGCTTTAATTAAAATTCAATTTACTTCCATTAAGCAGGCGCTGATACAATTCTTTTAGTTATTTCTATTTCAAAATAGAAAAAGAACCATTGAAGATACACAATTTTTATTAGGAACAGTTTGGAGGTAAGTTTTTCAAACTCTATTTAGAATAATTTTAAATCAGTTCAGTACATTGAAATTTTTTTCGAATTGATTACATCTTTCGTCTTTAAGAATTCAGTAAAAAGAGTGATAATCGATTTTGATTCGGCAGCCAGTTGTACATTTTTGAAAGTTATTTTAATTTAATAATCTAGTAAATATTTATACAGAACTTGCCCTACAACTAGCACTTTCAACGGAAGATCAGCGCTGATTGTGTCAGTCAACCAGAAAGCAATAATTAAGTAATTTAATTATATTTTTGTTGAATTATCGTGTGATATGCAGTTGCTTTCTGGTGCAGCAAAAATTTATTATTTCCTGTTTCTAAATAAAATATATATTTTCTGAGCAATCGAGAGACCTATTAAAAAAAAAACTGAAGACTTTGGCTAAGGTTTAACATTCACGGAAAGTCTCAATGAATTCCAATCACCCGCTAAGGTACCAGGAGTTTTTACTACGTCCATCAATAGGCAGTCTAGCGAAACTATTTAGAGTTCAATGGTTCAACCACTGTTTTCAATTGAGGGAGCTTAATACAAATTGCTCTTAAAGAAAGCAACTCATATCATAGAAAAAGATAGACAAAAAAACCAAACAATAAAATGGTAATTCACAATATTTAAGGCTTGCCTAATAATTCTTGGGTGTGTTCGTATTTTTTCACAAGTTACGTACATACATATAGAAATTTAGTACAAATTATCAACGTCTTCATTAATTGTACCAAATATTTAAATCTGTTAAAATTTCCGAATTATTAAATTTTAAGATTCTTTTTATTTAAACATTCGTAGGAGAGATCCGTGTCCAGTGAAACGCTATGAGTTGACCGATACAATGATATTAGGTATACAAATAGGCCTGGCCTTAAATTGCGTAAAATATACGCGATAAAATTGACATCTAATTAGGAAAACTAATTTTATTTCGATACAATAATAATCGACAAAACCACAAAATATTTTAGTAATAAATAATTATATAATAAACAGATAAAGTATTGTACATACATCATTAGAATGAGTATAGGGTTAGGTAACCAATAACTGTATAATTCAACCCAGACTTGCACAAAACCTCCGACGTAACTTCCATACTCCCGCAGCATACCAAGAGGGACTCATTATGCGAGTTCGGCTTCAAAATCATCCCCTTCCACCCCTCACTGCACTGAGGGCTAATTAATTCATCGCAGGTCCGCCGCGCAATTAATGGCGCATTTGTCTTCATTACCTACCACCGGGATGGTCGCGGTGAAACGCCGAAAAACGCTTTGATAATGGCTATCAGAGATGTCGTTAATTGTTTTGCTTGGTAAGAAGGATTTTTGGGTAAAGGTTTTTTTTGGATATGACTGATGACTAAGACCGGGAATCCAGAGAACCTACAACCTACAGTGAGTCGCTACTTTTTTTAAAGTTACCTGCCTACTCAGAAACGCGTAGAACGACTTGGTTTTTTTTAATTCATTTAATGTGTTTCAAAATATTTTATTAAAATCGGTCTAGTAGTTTTTTTTTTTTAATGTGCCTTTATCTTTAAAAACAATGACTTACTCCAACAAATAAAAATATAGCGATTACCTATAGGCCATTTAAGATCTACAGATAATCCAAATGCTCCAACCCACCATCAGAGGGCAGCGTGCCAAGAATGCATTACCACGCTGAATGACAATGCTTATACGTTGGGACAGATAAACCCGATATTTAGGTCTTGTAGATAAGTTTTTACATCAAAATGATGTATGTCCTTGTTAATGAAAGTCACTTGTTAGAAAGTTCACTGAACAGATTTTTTCTCTCACTTCCGTAGGAACATAGCGGATGTTGTAAATATAAAAAAAACAGCTAAGTGCAAGTCGGACTCGCGGACGAAAGAAAGAAAGAAAGAAAAATATTTATTTGAAACAGAAAACCTGAAGTTACAAATTACTGTGCTATATCACAAACCGGTCCCAACTCAACATAATGCTGGTTGAAACAACCAGCGTTGATCTTCCGTTAGAACCGGGGGGTGACGTCACGTACGTCACATTCCGCAGTTTTACTTCATTCACGAAAACTCTTGGGTATCGCCCTTTTTCTAGATTTATCTACGGCTTTTGATAGTGTTGTGCATAAAATCTTACTTAAAAAACTAGAAGCAGTCGGCGTAAGAGGAACATCATTATCGTTATTTGAATCGTTTACCTACCATACCGATGCCAAGCTGCAGTAAGTAACATATTCAATAGAAAAAATAAGTCCATAGAACACGTACAATCTGCGTTTACGGAAACAAATCTAGGTGTACCCCAGGGCAGTATACTGGGACCTCTTTGTTCCTTATATACATCAATGAACTACCGTCACTCAACACCTTTGTGTCATGTTTGCTGATGACGCTACCATATTTATACCCCAAAATTACTTATCTCCAATCAATTTTGAAAAAGAAGTTAATGACACTACTATTACTAACTAATTGGCTCAACTCAATAAATCTTATGGTTAATGCCAGTAAAACCAATTGCATACAATTTCGAAGCTACAAAAGAATTCCGATGAAGCTAAATATTATACACAATGGTCACAAGGTAAATGAAGTTACCCAGTCAAACTTTTTGGGCGTTACGATTGACTGTCATCTGTCAACTGGAAAGCTCATGTTAGTAAAATTTATAATAAATTAACAAGTTCCTGTTATGCTTTGTCTATATTGAGTAATATTTCGTCGAAATCTGTAGCATAAAATGCATATTATGGTTATGTTTATCCTCAACTAAAATTCGGTATAATTTTATGGGGAAATTCTGTTGAGATAGAATCTACTTTTATACTACACAAAAGTTGCCTGCGTAGCATTTACAGAATGCGATTCCCTCCGAAATATATGCTTTGCTTTGCTTTGCTTTGCTTTGCTTTGCTTTGCTTTGCTTTGCTTTGCTTTGCTTTGCTTTGCTTTGCTTTGCTTTGCTTTGCTTTGCTTTGCTTTGCTTTGCTTTGCTTTGCTTTGCTTTGCTTTGCTTTGCTTTGCTTTGCTTTGCTTTGCTTTGCTTTGCTTTGCTTTGCTTTGCTTTGCTTTGCTTTGCTTTGCTTTGCTTTGCTTTGCTTTGCTTTGCTTTGCTTTGCTTTGCTTTGCTTTGCTTTGCTTTGCTTTGCTTTGCTTTGCTTTGCTTTGCTTTGCTTTGCTTTGCTTTGCTTTGCTTTGCTTTGCTTTGCTTTGCTTTGCTTTGCTTTGCTTTGCTTTGCTTTGCTTTGCTTTGCTTTGCTTTGCTTTGCTTTGCTTTGCTTTGCTTTGCTTTGCTTTGCTTTGCTTTGCTTTGCTTTGCTTTGCTTTGCTTTGCTTTGCTTTGCTTTGCTTTGCTTTGCTTTGCTTTGCTTTGCTTTGCTTTGCTTTGCTTTGCTTTGCTTTGCTTTGCTTTGCTTTGCTTTGCTTTGCTTTGCTTTGCTTTGCTTTGCTTTGCTTTGCTTTGCTTTGCTTTGCTTTGCTTTGCTTTGCTTTGCTTTGCTTTGCTTTGCTTTGCTTTGCTTTGCTTTGCTTTGCTTTGCTTTGCTTTGCTTTGCTTTGCTTTGCTTTGCTTTGCTTTGCTTTGCTTTGCTTTGCTTTGCTTTGCTTTGCTTTGCTTTGCTTTGCTTTGCTTTGCTTTGCTTTGCTTTGCTTTGCTTTGCTTTGCTTTGCTTTGCTTTGCTTTGCTTTGCTTTGCTTTGCTTTGCTTTGCTTTGCTTTGCTTTGCTTTGCTTTGCTTTGCTTTGCTTTGCTTTGCTTTGCTTTGCTTTGCTTTGCTTTGCTTTGCTTTGCTTTGCTTTGCTTTGCTTTGCTTTGCTTTGCTTTGCTTTGCTTTGCTTTGCTTTGCTTTGCTTTGCTTTGCTTTGCTTTGCTTTGCTTTGCTTTGCTTTGCTTTGCTTTGCTTTGCTTTGCTTTGCTTTGCTTTGCTTTGCTTTGCTTTGCTTTGCTTTGCTTTGCTTTGCTTTGCTTTGCTTTGCTTTGCTTTGCTTTGCTTTGCTTTGCTTTGCTTTGCTTTGCTTTGCTTTGCTTTGCTTTGCTTTGCTTTGCTTTGCTTTGCTTTGCTTTGCTTTGCTTTGCTTTGCTTTGCTTTGCTTTGCTTTGCTTTGCTTTGCTTTGCTTTGCTTTGCTTTGCTTTGCTTTGCTTTGCTTTGCTTTGCTTTGCTTTGCTTTGCTTTGCTTTGCTTTACTTAACCATTATGCAAAAAAACGCAAATAGTACCACGTCTGTTGTAAGAGTAAGCCCCCTTAAATATTCATTTTATTGATTTTTTTGTATTTGTTCTAATAACTGCAAAAAATATATTATATAGGTATATTAGATAAAATAACATCGCATTTCATTTATAAAATGAAAAAGTAAAACTATCTACGCTAATTCATCACTTTGTAATTTAGAAGCCTTGACATCTTGGCTTCTATTTTTCAAAACCTTCGCGCAACGCGCTTTGCATGATCGGTGGGTTCAGCCAAAGTAAGTATATTTCGCTATAACCGAGCCCATGGGAAATTAACTAAGGCGCGGGACTGCCGCCTTTGATGTTCAACATTAGATGGATAATGTATTCTTCTGTTCCAAGTATTATTGTTGGCTTGTACTGTGTCGCAAAAGCAAAAATTAGTTAATTTTGCTTTAAACATAAATGATAAAAATTCTGGACTACCCAAAGAGTATGATATACTTTGTTTTCACCATAATATACGATATAATATACACAACAACAAAATTACACAAGAGGCGGTCTTTTAGCGAACAAGTAATATTTTTTACCTTTAAAAATGGAAAATAAGTTACCCTTTTCAATCAAAAAAATATTGTCCAAGTAGACCGTGTCTGAAAAATAGAAGAACATAAGATTCGAATGATTGGAATCATCTTCCTGCTTGAATTGTTTTAAAAATCTTGTTAATATATGGTCACCACTGAGAAGATGGTTGAAACGTTGGTTTTAAAACAAATGGTCATAAGTGCAGGATTCGGCTAGTATAGCTTATGATAACTTGCAGGTGAAGATGAATCTATTGACACCACTCGTATATAAATCAAGCCGTTTAGGCTCTAGAATGTGCCAAAGAAATATTACATACACTCGAAAAACATAACTCTCCTTCTTTCGCAGTCGGGTAAAAATGAGTAAAAATAATGTATACCTGGTAACATTATGTTTATTTTAAAAATGAAATTACTAAAATATAGTTAAGTCTTGTAAAAGAAAACATATACATATTAACCCCAATTTGGGCAGGCCTAACTTAGTAAACTAACTTAATTTGACAGTTCTAATATTTATTTTTTCATTTCTAACTCCCATTTTCCATAGCACAATAATTAAGCTCCTTCAATAAACTCTGACAAGGTTGTGTTAGTAGAATTAAAAAAAGATAGATTGGAAATCGAAAATGTGTAAATCTTAATCTTAATTTATCTTTCTCAATAACTACCAAAGAAATTCGACATACTGGACCACAAAAAGTTTTGAACAAACCTATGGTCTATCAAATGCAGCTTGATACGCGGTACTTCTGCATCCGTCATATTTTTGTATGAGTCTGACAGTTTCATATTATGTTTTGTACGTTTCTGACAGCTGTCCTGCGTATGAAGCTTTATTTGACAGACCATACATAGGTCTTGCCGCGTATCTCAAAGCTATTACTATGTCAATAACTAAAGCCAAAGATATAGTCTTGCCATCGCTTTCGTAACTTGCGACCGCGTACTAGTCTCACGTTAGAACTACTTATTCCTAACTCTTACGACTTTTTAAACTTTTTTTTATAAAAGATAGTATTATGTTTGCATTTGACCGCAACTCGCCTGATGTGAAGCGATAATGTGACCGAATATAGAGCACACTTGCCTAGAAGAAACCGAATCGACGACTTGAGTAAACCCAGATTATAGCTATCCAGAAATGGAGAAGCAGGCTACGATTTCTACAATCTGGCAGTTCGCACAATGAAAGTTTACGCAAACCGTTCATTCTAACTGACGTCAAAACTAATCTATCTCATCACTACTCTTACAGGCCTAATTCTGAGCATTTATGATCTGGTGATATCACAACAATGTCATTTGATAACCTTGTCATAGTAAAACCTCCGTTTTGCAACCTAAAAGTTGTAATTTTGAGACGTACTCTTTTATTCTATATTTTATACTTTAGTTCTATGGTAAATTTAACTAAAGATACTCTTTTGGCTTTTGAAAACGAATGCAACTATTACCGATAACGCCTAAAAATAATAAATTTCTAAACTGACGCTCATACATTGATCTCCTCTAAGGCCGTTCTGTCAAAAAGTGTCGAGTTTATTAATACTCTGTGGTTTTGTTCGAATATTATTTTTCTAGAAACAAAGGGCCGCGGAATGAGGCGTATCTTATTTGAATAAGTCGTGGTATAAAGCCTTGCCTCGGCATTATATTGAAGAGAGACAGTGTAGTGAATGGAGAAATGTCTGACTGTCAGTGCTTATTCATTTTCTTTGCTAATGCGTTGTACCTTGCCCTTTAGTTATTAAGCCGCCAGAAGGTCTTCCACCTATTTTTAGAGAAGATTGAATTAAGACAGGGTAACTAGGCGTAAGAGGAGGCTAATGCCCTGCAGTGGGTAGACTAAGCTGTTTATGATGATGGCAAAGGTCCAACAGGTCTATTAGGAATGTACTAAGCCGAAAGGGGGTCACTTATACTCTTCCCAAGAAACAATGATCACCATGAAACTTATATAACTCTAAATAAATAAAAAAACAACTGTTTCATACATTTTTCGTCGATATTTTCTATGAAGATTTCATTCAAGATTGTTCCTATAGTGAAAGTTGTAAGTAATGATGAGTATAGTGACCTTCTTTTAGCTTAGTATACCTCTCACCGATAATCCTTTATGATTGCTAAGCCATGAAGAAGACAACTAGCACTTATACTAAACTTAACAGTTTAATTTATCAACGTTAGAGATCTGTTGCAAATACCACCCTTCGTTCGCACATCAAAGACTGACTAACATTTAATTTTATCAAGATCTACTAATATTATAAAGAGGAAATATTTGTATTTTTGTATGTAATGAAGAAACTCAAAAACTACAGGACTGATTTAAAAAGAATCTTTCGCCGTTAGAAAAAGCTTAAATATCACGGAGTAATATAATCTATAAAAAAATAGAGATCCAACTAGCATACAATAATATTACACTTTCATAGTACTCGTACATCCTAGTTATAAACATCCTAAGTATGTCACCCACAATTAATTACCTAATTATCACTAAATTAATTTAAGATCAAAAAACAATCAAGCGACTCGATTATGTAACTTATTATTTTCAAATTACATTACGGCCGCGGTAAATTACGCCATTAAATGTGGAAAGATATTATAACGTAGTAATAGAATATTAATAACGAATGTGTTTAATTAGCCTAATTTATAACTCTTAATTGATATAAACATTTGAATTATTTTACTACGGCAAGTGCCTTTATTAACATAAACAAAATGACTAACTACTACAACAAAAAATTATAGCAAAAAGATTACCTATAGACCATTTAAGATCTACAGATAATCCAAATGCCCTTACCCACCACCAGAGGGCAGCGTACCTAGTGTGCTAGCAGCAATACCACGCTGAATGGCAATGATTATTCGTTTAGCCAGATAAAAACCGTTCAGCTGATAAAAAGCATTCTGGCCACGCATCGAATCGATCAAACGCTCCGATAAGTTTTGGAAAATAAGATGAGCTCCCGGGCCCTACGGCCCTAAAGAATTACAATTAATTTTTTTTACAATTGCTTCTAAATTTATTTAGAGTATAATGTTACAAAGGTGCGTGATTATAAGAATATACCACAACTATAAGAAATATGTTTGTCAAGTGTTGAAGACGAAACACTGATTAATATGATTAAGGAAAGATCTGTATTTTTGTATGAAACTTAAAAACAACTATACCGAATTGAAAAATAATTTTGCGCTTAGAAAGCCACATTATCACTGAGTAACATAGGCTATGGTTATTACTCGAAAAAATAGAGATCCGCGGGAAACAGTCCCTCATGATGATCTAAAAAGGATGGACTAAAAAGTGATTTTTAAGTTTGTTCGTCGTTATAGTACTAGTAAATCGTAAAAAGAATGAAAACCAACTTAAATACGGCAGGCAAAACTTACGCTACAAGACAAGACTATTTATATTGCATAGTCAAAGAAAATCAAAAGTTATTATGACTAAAAAATATTGGACAGATTTCGATAAAATCTATTTGGGACCATTAGATAATTATAACTTCGACCTTTAGAAAAAAGAAAGAGTTTTTCAAATCGTTTCAGCCAACGATGAGAAATCAGGGAAAATAATAGTCAAAAACTACGCTTTTACAAAGCTAATAGAGAAAGTTATAATATTTGCAAAACAACGCAAAAATTTGAAGTATAATGATAATAATATTACAGTATAATAAAAATACTACAACACAGAAAAATGTTACCGACGAATTGAGAACCTTTTTGAAGTCGGTTAAATAATGAACTTTCAGTCAGTATAAAAATATTCAAATTCAAATTCAAATTATTTTTATTTGCTAGGAATATGGTAGTAGGTATAATACATTCAAGATCTTAAAGTGAGGGTAATGAGTGCTCACATTCCTTGCCTGTCACCATGCAGCATGAAGAAAACAATGATATTGTTAAATTAGTAGCTTACCAAAAAATATGTACTTAAAATAAATTCACATGAACACGAGTATTTCATTCTGTTCACCGATTCTAACAATGATATTGTACAATAACGAATCTAAACATGATACAAGTAACTTATTCTAATAATTGCTTTCTTAATAATTATATTATACATTAAAATAAAACTTCAAATTAAAAGTCCATATTGAAAATCATAATATAGTTTCCAAGTAGATGTCAAATTTGTCAATATATCAAACGCTGTGCAAAAAATTCACGGTCATTTTCAATTGTAAAACTGTTATTATAATTATGTCATAATAATGTAAACATTAATAATTATTACGTACGATACTTATTTGTCATATCAGTCATAAATTCCGACACACTATAGTACGCTTTCTCTTGTAAGTAACTTTTGAGTTTTTGTTTGTAAATATGAGTTACTTTCAAACTTGTGATACACTTTGGCAAACGATTATAAATTAAAGGCGCCATACATAAAACACTATTACGAAGTAACCCTGAACTACATAGAGGTAATTTAACATTAAGTTCGTGTCGCTCACTTTTAACATTCTCAAAAATATTGGAGTTACTACGCACAAACATCGCACACTCAAAGACGTACATGGATGGTACTGTTAAAATTTTTAGACTTTTAAAAATGGTTTACAGCTACTTCTTGGTCGCAAACCGCAAATAGCACGAATGCATTTCTTTTGCGCCTATTATCCAGTCCTTTACCTAAACTATATGTTAAAATTGAACTGAAGACATTAAGTAAATAAATATGCTCCAATAGGCTCTGTGAAAATTTTGTAGTTATAAGTTGATGTTTCATAAAACAGTTTAGTGTAGCATCGCCTTGGTTTTACTTTCACGATGCTATTACTGTGTTTGTACAAATAAATAAGTAAGACAATAATATAGTCGTATTAATTCCTTCCCAGTAAATTGTGAAGAGTTTATTTATTGCGTGGAATGTACCGGTTTTTGCTCGGAGTCCCAAATTAACATAATAATTTGCGCAGTGGCCAGATAAATGAGGGTAGTTAATGCTTGCCTTTGTTCTAGCATTTGCAAAGGACTGATCATGCGCGTTTGTGGAGTTTTAAAGAATGCGCGGCCTCTTTGCCAGACTGTAATTTAGATTCATTTTTTCTCCGACTAAAGTTTAAATAAAAATATTATTAATTTAAAAAAATTTGGGCAAGGGGTGGAGACGAGAAGGCCAGGATAGAGCCGAGTGGCGTGTCATGGAAAAGGCTTATGTCCAGCATGGACAATAGTGATGGTGATGATGAAAAAAAATCGAATTGTAAATCCCCATTTGACCCTTACTTAATCATTTGTTTTGGGTTAAATATCCAAAAATATTTCCTAGTACACCTCAACCCTCTAATGAATACACTCTCGAAATTTAATGTCTCTAGGTTCAACAATATACCTGTTAGTCAGTCAAGACTATTTTATATAAATACATGTCGGAATATGAGAGGCCTGGATATTTTTAAAATGGGCAAAACCGCTGGCCTCAGTGACCACCGATTTTGCTACAAGAAGTTATTGAACTGCTTACAGTTATATGAAGCTAAAACTGTCTAAAACTTAAATAAATGACGAACATTTTAAATAAAAGCAAATGAATCACCACACAATCAAGTTATTTTATTTAAACTTAGTAAAATTTATGCTTACAATGTTCTCCGCTCGAAAATCAGCCACAAAGTGACTTCAAGTCTCGGCTCTTGCCCGATCCAAACGTTATCAGCCACCATGTTGCGCGCCATCCCTTGTTTTTCCGGAAAACGATATAGGCGGCGCTTATGGTGACTGCTAACTATTAGAGCGGACGACTAACTTGGTTATAACTTATTACAAAAGCCTTTATAAATCATAAGTTAAATTTAAGAACTAATTTACAGACAACAAATAATAAATAGAAGTAATTACGAGTACATCAATAGATTGAAATTATCACTTACTTTGGACGTTACTGTTGTATGTAGTCAAACTGAACGCTCACTAAACATAGCAAGTTACTTTTAACATTTGATTAAATAATATTACGCATTTAAAATCACGTTATGAATTATCCTGTTAATTTTGAGTCGATTAAATCATTTCAAAATAATTAACAAAGTTTAGGCTAAGGTGTTGCAATCGCTGCCGGCAGATGGCGTTATTATCAATCCGAGTTTGGTGGGTCAGCTGTGGTGGTATTACAACTGAATCCTGGTAGATGGAGCTGACCGCTGCCTTCGTTGATAAGCCAAATTGTTGTTAAGCGTTCAAGCTAGGGGCGCCACTGGTTCCCCGCGGCGACACGGCCATTCTGAAGTGCGATGCGTGCTCTGCAGCGCTCGTAGCTGGAATAGGAGGATAAGTATTTTGAGGCTAGGTACTTCCACAGTACATCTATACCTATGGTTTAAAGTATAAAATTGTAACAGTGAAAAACAATATTAACTTTTAACGTTTATTTACCATCTTTTATGGTAAAAAGTTTGGATAGCGTTACTGACGTGAACTGCTCATATCCCATGACAACAGTTTAAATATTTCAATGTAAAATTCTGTAGTATTATTATCTTTAAGTTTCATTCCACATGATAATATTAAAAATTAAACAATTATGTGATATGCGTGAAGTGAATGTGTTAGATGATCACAGAGAAAATAGAACGAGCCGCTCTGCGTCTGTCTATTAATCTGTGGTGTGTACTTTATTATGTAGGAAGGGATAGGTCGGTAGAGGTTGATGCTGTACAAGACAGAGGATCTAAAGGATATGGGTAAAGGCCGATGCTGCGCTCTGGGCGGTCTTGTACGCCGTGGTACACAGAGGACTATTATTCTTTCAGGATAGGGTATTTGGTCATTGTCGGTCCACCCTTCAATGCCATAATTTTATCGAATTATTTGAATGTCAATAGTCAAGTCATAAGTCAATAGTCATATTTGACAGATTGGCCAGTGACAATCCCCCATGTATTGTCACAGAGCCTAATTTGTTTGCAGTATTGGACTACTTCACGCGCCAATATGCTTGTATAATTCGATTTATTATAATGATGCTATATTGGTCTACTCCACGCGCCAATAAGCATTTTTGTATTCGTGTGAAAGTGTGCATTTCTATATGTGTGCACGCAGAAGAATCGTGTCAACACACAGCAGCAAGCTCGCTGCACTGTAAAATATAATGAAAGGTTCTCACCGGATGCATAAAGGTAATGGTTTGCTGACTTGTTATGTTGACTCTGCAACAGACTCTTCTTCATCAGGGATGACGTCGTCAGTGGTAGCGTCCGTTGATCGTAGCACCATCGCAGGTTGTGTGGGTGCGGTGGTGGTCGACGGTCCAGCTTGCTGGTCGTCAGGGGGCGACACGGCCGCCTGAGCGACTGCTCCTAGTTGAGGGGCGCGCCGTAGCTGATTGTGCGCCACCTTACGCGGTCGCCCGCGATGACCGACCACCTTTTTGACTAGATAGCGGTCGTTTTCGAGGACTCTGTGAACTTCATAAGGTGCACTAAATTTCAAATCAAGAGAAGTCTTATTTCTGGGATTGTTTTTTACTAAAACGAAATCTCCTCGGTGAAAATTATGAACTTTCGCTCGTCCTCTGTCAAACCTTATCTTATCTTTTGCAGATAACTCTGTCATTCGCAATTGTACATGTCGTTCCAAGGCGTCAATATCGATGGAAGAGTTGTCTAAATTTACCAGTTTCAACAACTCTGGTGGCACGCAGTTTTGACGTCTAGTCAGGAGTGTGAGTGGAGCTGTACCTGTGATTCTATGCGCAGTGCAATTAAGGGCAAGTTGCAGGCTTTCTAGTGCTGTATGCCTCTCTGGAGTCTCGTAGTTCTTTATCATGACAAGAGCGTTCTTCAAAGTTTCCATAACTCTCTCAACCTGGCCGTTTGCTCTGCTCACACCTGGTGATATTACATGTAAATTGATTCCAAACCTGTCACAGTAGCTCTTGAATTCTCCCAAGAACTCACTTCCGCCGTCTACGATGATCTGCCTTGGAGCTCCAAAAAGATGAATTACCTGTTTCAGTGCTGCAACAGTGCTGAATTGGCTTTTGTCGTTTATGTGCCGGAGCAGAACATATTTGGTGTAAGAATCAATTGTGACAATAACATACTCCTGTTCATCTGGAGTGCCAAGTTTACCAGTAATGTCCATGTGGATAACTTCGAAGGGTACAGTTGGCTTGGTAATCGGATGTAGCTGTACTTGTGTGGCTCCCGAGGTTTGTTTAGATGTTTTGCATACTACACAGTTGTCTACAAATTCTGGCACAATAGTAGACATTCTATCGAAGTGGTAAGTCTCTCTAATTTTATGAAGAGTTTTTTCCCATCCCGGATGTTTGAGGGCGGTGTGGAAAGTGTTTACCAGGCTCCACTGGAATGATTTTGGCACGACTATGAGTTTTTGTATAGCTAGTATTTTGTCACTCCTTTTGTATTTGAGTACGTTTCCTTCAAGGAGATACCCGGGGATGTCGTCTCCCTCGTGCAGGCGATCTATGATCGATCGCAGCTGTCCATCGCGTCGTTGCTCTATGTTGATCCACTCGAGGTTATTTGTCATAATATTTACCGTCAAGGAACCTGGGTTTCTGCTAAAGAAGTCTGCGTGCTGCATCCGCTCGCCCTTCCTGTACTCTATTTCAAAGTCGAAAATTTGAAGGTAGGCCCACCATCTGTGTATTCGAGGTAGCAAATCTTGTTTGTATTTGGAGGCTTTTAGCGCGTTGCAATCTGTTATAACTTTAAACTTACGTCCGTAGACTAAGTGCCGAAAGTGCTTGATTGCTCGGACAACGGCTAATGTCTCCAATTCATAGCTGTGGTACCTACTTTCGGTCTCTGTTGTGCGCATACTGAAGTAGGCTATCACGTGTTGTCGGCCATTGATAATCTGGATGAGTATTGCCCCGAATCCAAGGCTACTAGCGTCAGTGTATAGCTCTATTGGTTCTCCTTCTTGGAAGATCGTAAGGACAGGTGTGGAGGTAAGGTGATGGATAATCTTTTGACGTGCCTCCTCATGAACGTGAGTCCATTGCCATCTAGCGCCTTGTTTAGTCAAATCATATAAAGGGATCATGGTACGAGCGAAATCGGGAATGAACCGCCTAAAATAGCCAGCAAGACCGTTAAACTGTCGTACCTGTTTTGCTGTAGTCGGTACCGGAGCTTTTAAAAGCGCTTCAACCTTCTTGGGGCTTGGACGTACTTGACCGTTCTCTACCACGTTACCCAGATACTCTATTGATCGCTTGAAAAAGAGACATTTCTCAATGTTTATCGAAAAACCAGATTTGCATAACGCAATCAGAATTCGTTCCAAATACGCCAGTCCGCTGGCAAAATCGCGACACTTACTGATGACGTCATCAATGTAAACCTGCGCTATGCTATCATTATGGTCATTTGTAGGAGTAGTAGCGCTGCCTGCATTTAGAAGGGGGCCTAGGGCGCGATTTATACACCGCTGGTATACCGACGGGGCATTACATAGCCCGAATGGCATCGTGAGATACTCGTACAACCCGTCAGGTGTGACAAAGGCAGTCTTTTCAATGGAATTTAATTCATTGACGATTTCTTTTACTTTCTCACGTTCAACCGGGCTCAACCTATACGGTCTTCGCTCAACATATTTATCAGGATTCTTTAATCGAATCTCTAACTGTCCCGTGTTAACGCGAGACTCGGCAAACCCACGAGTAAACACATGCGAGTATTTATTGAGCAAAATCGTCAGTTCATTAATGTCAGTTTCGTTCGTTAAATCATGGTCAATGTTTTCAAACAAGAGGCTTCTTGATCGCACGTGCATAACACGTGGCCCGGACAACAAAGTAGCACTATCTTTTGTCACAATAACACAGACCGGTTTCACGAAGTAAATTTGCACCAATCAAGACGTCTGACGTCATTTCGTAATCGGGTAGGACATGAAACATTATCTCAACATGAATACCGTCTATAATGCAAATCGCAGTGAGGGTACTTGTGGAAACGACTGGGAAGGGACCTATGCCACGCAAATAATTAACAGTCATATTTCTACGCCCGGGTAATTTGTTCGCGGTAGTTTCACGCATTACAGAGCATTCCGCACCGCTGTCAAAAATGGTATTAATAACAAGGTCACCGACGCGAACTAGCATTGTATTTAGGCTTGAATTATCTTTTGACACTGAATTTACATTAGATGTTACGTGTTTTTCCCGGCGATAACAAGTATCAAACGTATGACCTGATTTGGAGCAAAACGAGCAAAATTTATCGCTAGTTGGTCTGGGTGACGTAGCAGATGACGTCATTGAATTTTTATCTGTCGTTTGGACATTTGAATAGTTTCGATTGCGACAAATATTGAAGGTATGTCCGCTCTTTTTGCAAAAGCTACAGTAAAGAGGGTTCCGGCTATCAACCGTAAGTTTTAGACGTTTCAGAGGTGGTTCAGTATTGTGCCGATTTGATCGTTTAACGCGAATAGAGGAGGCAACAGATATTAATTCTGGCACTGAGATTGCTCTGGCATTCATTAGTTCAATTCGGAGACGTTCGTCACTTACCGTTCCAATCACCGCCTCCACAGCGTCGCTGTTGTCGAGCTTGTTTTTGGTCACGCGTTTCCAGAGTAGCCACGAATGTGATAGGAATTCAGCTATATCCTTCGAAGGGTCATATAAGTGTTCTCGGAATCTTAGTATGTCCCGGGAATAACGGTTCTCCGGCTCGAAGGTAGTGATGATATTTCCTTGCAGCTCTTCCCAGCTAGATGTCGTCACTAACCAGTTATCAGCCCATATTTTAGCCCGACCTTTTAGTAGACTAGTTACCTTCATTCTGATGTCGTAGTCAGTGAGATTATAAGTAGCCTTGGCCGTAGATATATGATCGCACCACTCGCGGACTCCAACGTTACCATCAGGATCGTATGAAGGCAGAAACACGTCAGTGATTTTCACCTTATCACTGGTTTTTTGCTGTTGTACTAGTCGCTCACTCATATGCTGCATCATGGTCATCATGTGCGAAAAAAAGGTAGGAGGTACATTACCAGACTGCAGGAGCAGCGGTGGTTGTGACGATGGTGCAAGCGGTGCTTCGTCCACGTGTTCGTTCGCTGCTGCGCACGGCGGCGGCATGTTGGAACTCTTTCCCGGTGCGCCGAGCGTCGATGCAGTCGGCTCAGGGTCATCCATGGAGGAACCGTAGATACTCTCGCAGTTGTGGGTAGAATCGGATAACCTGAAACATTATGAACAGAAAAACAGAATCGTTGATGAGAGGCCTGGATATTTTTAAAATGGGCAAAACCGCTGGCCTCAGTGACCACCGGTTTTGCTACAAGAAGTTATTGAACTGCTTACAGTTATATGAAGCTAAAACTGTCTAAAACTTAAATAAATGACGAACATTTTAAATAAAAGCAAATGAATCACCACACAATCAAGTTATTTTATTTAAACTTAGTAAAATTTATGCTTACAATGTTCTCCGCTCGAAAATCAGCCACAAAGTGACTTCAAGTCTCGGCTCTTGCCCGATCCAAACGTTATCAGCCACCATGCTGCGCGCCATCCCTTGTTTTTCCGGAAAACGATATAGGCGGCGCTTATGGTGACTGCTAACTATTAGAGCGGACGACTAACTTGGTTATAACTTATTACAAAAGCCTTTATAAATCATAAGTTAAATTTAAGAACTAATTTACAGACAACAAATAATAAATAGAAGTAATTACGAGTACATCAATAGATTGAAATTATCACTTACTTTGGACGTTACTGTTGTATGTAGTCAAACTGAACGCTCACTAAACATAGCAAGTTACTTTTAACATTTGATTAAATAATATTACGCATTTAAAATCACGTTATGAATTATCCTGTTAATTTTGAGTCGATTAAATCATTTCAAAATAATTAACAAAGTTTAGGCTAAGGTGTTGCAATCGCTGCCGGCAGATGGCGTTATTATCAATCCGAGTTTGGTGGGTCAGCTGTGGTGGTATTACAACTGAATCCTGGTAGATGGAGCTGACCGCTGCCTTCGTTGATAAGCCAAATTGTTGTTAAGCGTTCAAGCTAGGGGCGCCACTGGTTCCCCGCGGCGACACGGCCATTCTGAAGTGCGATGCGTGCTCTGCAGCGCTCGTAGCTGGAATAGGAGGATAAGTATTTTGAGGCTAGGTACTTCCACAGTACATCTATACCTATGGTTTAAAGTATAAAATTGTAACAGTGAAAAACAATATTAACTTTTAACGTTTATTTACCATCTTTTATGGTAAAAAGTTTGGATAGCGTTACTGACGTGAACTGCTCATATCCCATGACAACAGTTTAAATATTTCAATGTAAAATTCTGTAGTATTATTATCTTTAAGTTTCATTCCACATGATAATATTAAAAATTAAACAATTATGTGATATGCGTGAAGTGAATGTGTTAGATGATCACAGAGAAAATAGAACGAGCCGCTCTGCGTCTGTCTATTAATCTGTGGTGTGTACTTTATTATGTAGGAAGGGATAGGTCGGTAGAGGTTGATGCTGTACAAGACAGAGGATCTAAAGGATATGGGTAAAGGCCGATGCTGCGCTCTGGGCGGTCTTGTACGCCGTGGTACACAGAGGACTATTATTCTTTCAGGATAGGGTATTTGGTCATTGTCGGTCCACCCTTCAATGCCATAATTTTATCGAATTATTTGAATGTCAATAGTCAAGTCATAAGTCAATAGTCATATTTGACAGATTGGCCAGTGACAATCCCCCATGTATTGTCACAGAGCCTAATTTGTTTGCAGTATTGGACTACTTCACGCGCCAATATGCTTGTATAATTCGATTTATTATAATGATGCTATATTGGTCTACTCCACGCGCCAATAAGCATTTTTGTATTCGTGTGAAAGTGTGCATTTCTATATGTGTGCACGCAGAAGAATCGTGTCAACACACAGCAGCAAGCTCGCTGCACTGTAAAATATAATGAAAGGTTCTCACCGGATGCATAAAGGTAATGGTTTGCTGACTTGTTATGTTGACTCTGCAACAGACTCTTCTTCATCAGGGATGACGTCGTCAGTGGTAGCGTCCGTTGATCGTAGCACCATCGCAGGTTGTGTGGGTGCGGTGGTGGTCGACGGTCCAGCTTGCTGGTCGTCAGGGGGCGACACGGCCGCCTGAGCGACTGCTCCTAGTTGAGGGGCGCGCCGTAGCTGATTGTGCGCCACCTTACGCGGTCGCCCGCGATGACCGACCACCTTTTTGACTAGATAGCGGTCGTTTTCGAGGACTCTGTGAACTTCATAAGGTGCACTAAATTTCAAATCAAGAGAAGTCTTATTTCTGGGATTGTTTTTTACTAAAACGAAATCTCCTCGGTGAAAATTATGAACTTTCGCTCGTCCTCTGTCAAACCTTATCTTATCTTTTGCAGATAACTCTGTCATTCGCAATTGTACATGTCGTTCCAAGGCGTCAATATCGATGGAAGAGTTGTCTAAATTTACCAGTTTCAACAACTCTGGTGGCACGCAGTTTTGACGTCTAGTCAGGAGTGTGAGTGGAGCTGTACCTGTGATTCTATGCGCAGTGCAATTAAGGGCAAGTTGCAGGCTTTCTAGTGCTGTATGCCTCTCTGGAGTCTCGTAGTTCTTTATCATGACAAGAGCGTTCTTCAAAGTTTCCATAACTCTCTCAACCTGGCCGTTTGCTCTGCTCACACCTGGTGATATTACATGTAAATTGATTCCAAACCTGTCACAGTAGCTCTTGAATTCTCCCAAGAACTCACTTCCGCCGTCTACGATGATCTGCCTTGGAGCTCCAAAAAGATGAATTACCTGTTTCAGTGCTGCAACAGTGCTGAATTGGCTTTTGTCGTTTATGTGCCGGAGCAGAACATATTTGGTGTAAGAATCAATTGTGACAATAACATACTCCTGTTCATCTGGAGTGCCAAGTTTACCAGTAATGTCCATGTGGATAACTTCGAAGGGTACAGTTGGCTTGGTAATCGGATGTAGCTGTACTTGTGTGGCTCCCGAGGTTTGTTTAGATGTTTTGCATACTACACAGTTGTCTACAAATTCTGGCACAATAGTAGACATTCTATCGAAGTGGTAAGTCTCTCTAATTTTATGAAGAGTTTTTTCCCATCCCGGATGTTTGAGGGCGGTGTGGAAAGTGTTTACCAGGCTCCACTGGAATGATTTTGGCACGACTATGAGTTTTTGTATAGCTAGTATTTTGTCACTCCTTTTGTATTTGAGTACGTTTCCTTCAAGGAGATACCCGGGGATGTCGTCTCCCTCGTGCAGGCGATCTATGATCGATCGCAGCTGTCCATCGCGTCGTTGCTCTATGTTGATCCACTCGAGGTTATTTGTCATAATATTTACCGTCAAGGAACCTGGGTTTCTGCTAAAGAAGTCTGCGTGCTGCATCCGCTCGCCCTTCCTGTACTCTATTTCAAAGTCGAAAATTTGAAGGTAGGCCCACCATCTGTGTATTCGAGGTAGCAAATCTTGTTTGTATTTGGAGGCTTTTAGCGCGTTGCAATCTGTTATAACTTTAAACTTACGTCCGTAGACTAAGTGCCGAAAGTGCTTGATTGCTCGGACAACGGCTAATGTCTCCAATTCATAGCTGTGGTACCTACTTTCGGTCTCTGTTGTGCGCATACTGAAGTAGGCTATCACGTGTTGTCGGCCATTGATAATCTGGATGAGTATTGCCCCGAATCCAAGGCTACTAGCGTCAGTGTATAGCTCTATTGGTTCTCCTTCTTGGAAGATCGTAAGGACAGGTGTGGAGGTAAGGTGATGGATAATCTTTTGACGTGCCTCCTCATGAACGTGAGTCCATTGCCATCTAGCGCCTTGTTTAGTCAAATCATATAAAGGGATCATGGTACGAGCGAAATCGGGAATGAACCGCCTAAAATAGCCAGCAAGACCGTTAAACTGTCGTACCTGTTTTGCTGTAGTCGGTACCGGAGCTTTTAAAAGCGCTTCAACCTTCTTGGGGCTTGGACGTACTTGACCGTTCTCTACCACGTTACCCAGATACTCTATTGATCGCTTGAAAAAGAGACATTTCTCAATGTTTATCGAAAAACCAGATTTGCATAACGCAATCAGAATTCGTTCCAAATACGCCAGTCCGCTGGCAAAATCGCGACACTTACTGATGACGTCATCAATGTAAACCTGCGCTATGCTATCATTATGGTCATTTGTAGGAGTAGTAGCGCTGCCTGCATTTAGAAGGGGGCCTAGGGCGCGATTTATACACCGCTGGTATACCGACGGGGCATTACATAGCCCGAATGGCATCGTGAGATACTCGTACAACCCGTCAGGTGTGACAAAGGCAGTCTTTTCAATGGAATTTAATTCACTGACGATTTCTTTTACTTTCTCACGTTCAACCGGGCTCAACCTATACGGTCTTCGCTCAACATATTTATCAGGATTCTTTAATCGAATCTCTAACTGTCCCGTGTTAACGCGAGACTCGGCAAACCCACGAGTAAACACATGCGAGTATTTATTGAGCAAAATCGTCAGTTCATTAATGTCAGTTTCGTTCGTTAAATCATGGTCAATGTTTTCAAACAAGAGGCTTCTTGATCGCACGTGCATAACACGTGGCCCGGACAACAAAGTAGCACTATCTTTTGTCACAATAACACAGACCGGTTTCACGAAGTAAATTTGCACCAATCAAGACGTCTGACGTCATTTCGTAATCGGGTAGGACATGAAACATTATCTCAACATGAATACCGTCTATAATGCAAATCGCAGTGAGGGTACTTGTGGAAACGACTGGGAAGGGACCTATGCCACGCAAATAATTAACAGTCATATTTCTACGCCCGGGTAATTTGTTCGCGGTAGTTTCACGCATTACAGAGCATTCCGCACCGCTGTCAAAAATGGTATTAATAACAAGGTCACCGACGCGAACTAGCATTGTATTTAGGCTTGAATTATCTTTTGACACTGAATTTACATTAGATGTTACGTGTTTTTCCCGGCGATAACAAGTATCAAACGTATGACCTGATTTGGAGCAAAACGAGCAAAATTTATCGCTAGTTGGTCTGGGTGACGTAGCAGATGACGTCATTGAATTTTTATCTGTCGTTTGGACATTTGAATAGTTTCGATTGCGACAAATATTGAAGGTATGTCCGCTCTTTTTGCAAAAGCTACAGTAAAGAGGGTTCCGGCTATCAACCGTAAGTTTTAGACGTTTCAGAGGTGGTTCAGTATTGTGCCGATTTGATCGTTTAACGCGAATAGAGGAGGCAACAGATATTAATTCTGGCACTGAGATTGCTCTGGCATTCATTAGTTCAATTCGGAGACGTTCGTCACTTACCGTTCCAATCACCGCCTCCACAGCGTCGCTGTTGTCGAGCTTGTTTTTGGTCACGCGTTTCCAGAGTAGCCACGAATGTGATAGGAATTCAGCTATATCCTTCGAAGGGTCATATAAGTGTTCTCGGAATCTTAGTATGTCCCGGGAATAACGGTTCTCCGGCTCGAAGGTAGTGATGATATTTCCTTGCAGCTCTTCCCAGCTAGATGTCGTCACTAACCAGTTATCAGCCCATATTTTAGCCCGACCTTTTAGTAGACTAGTTACCTTCATTCTGATGTCGTAGTCAGTGAGATTATAAGTAGCCTTGGCCGTAGATATATGATCGCACCACTCGCGGACTCCAACGTTACCATCAGGATCGTATGAAGGCAGAAACACGTCAGTGATTTTCACCTTATCACTGGTTTTTTGCTGTTGTACTAGTCGCTCACTCATATGCTGCATCATGGTCATCATGTGCGAAAAAAAGGTAGGAGGTACATTACCAGACTGCAGGAGCAGCGGTGGTTGTGACGATGGTGCAAGCGGTGCTTCGTCCACGTGTTCGTTCGCTGCTGCGCACGGCGGCGGCATGTTGGAACTCTTTCCCGGTGCGCCGGGCGTCGATGCAGTCGGCTCAGGGTCATCCATGGAGGAACCGTAGATACTCTCGCAGTTGTGGGTAGAATCGGATAACCTGAAACATTATGAACAGAAAAACAGAATCGTTGATGAGAGGCCTGGATATTTTTAAAATGGGCAAAACCGCTGGCCTCAGTGACCACCGGTTTTGCTACAAGAAGTTATTGAACTGCTTACAGTTATATGAAGCTAAAACTGTCTAAAACTTAAATAAATGACGAACATTTTAAATAAAAGCAAATGAATCACCACACAATCAAGTTATTTTATTTAAACTTAGTAAAATTTATGCTTACAATGTTCTCCGCTCGAAAATCAGCCATAAAGTGACTTCAAGTCTCGGCTCTTGCCCGATCCAAACGTTATCAGCCACCATGCTGCGCGCCATCCCTTGTTTTTCCGGAAAACGATATAGGCGGCGCTTATGGTGACTGCTAACTATTAGAGCGGACGACTAACTTGGTTATAACTTATTACAAAAGCCTTTATAAATCATAAGTTAAATTTAAGAACTAATTTACAGACAACAAATAATAAATAGAAGTAATTACGAGTACATCAATAGATTGAAATTATCACTTACTTTGGACGTTACTGTTGTATGTAGTCAAACTGAACGCTCACTAAACATAGCAAGTTACTTTTAACATTTGATTAAATAATATTACGCATTTAAAATCACGTTATGAATTATCCTGTTAATTTTGAGTCGATTAAATCATTTCAAAATAATTAACAAAGTTTAGGCTAAGGTGTTGCAATCGCTGCCGGCAGATGGCGTTATTATCAATCCGAGTTTGGTGGGTCAGCTGTGGTGGTATTACAACTGAATCCTGGTAGATGGAGCTGACCGCTGCCTTCGTTGATAAGCCAAATTGTTGTTAAGCGTTCAAGCTAGGGGCGCCACTGGTTCCCCGCGGCGACATACATAATAACTTTTTACATAAATCTGCCACCATAATACTTAATACTTTCCAATATAAAAGCGGCATTATCACTTCATATATAGCGATATAGGAGGTCAAATAAGATCGTTATAGGTAAATATAGTGTTTGTCTAACACTAATATAAGTATCGCTTTCGTATACGTGGTGAGGTAAGATGACACACAGGCATTGGCGGCAATGAAGAAGCGAACGTTTTTCCTTTGTTCCGAATATGTATCTCTATACTTGAACCGTGAGGCTGTGTAAAATCCAATGTAATATTTTCCACTGACTGATAGTAGAGTTTCATTTAAGCTTAAAATGTAACTTAATGTTGTGCTAGACTATTATATAAAACCAAAATCCCACCAGACTTGAACTCTTGTCTTTTTTTAAACATAAAACAGGGTGAACACGATATGGCGTTGCATTTTTCAGGAGAGCTGTTTTTACCACAAGCGCCTTGTAATGCCTTTATATTTTACCGCGACAGTTTTATCCTCGGATTTTCTTTCTAAATGGCTACCTGCTACATAGCGCCATATTAACTTACCCAGTAATTGTGTAGCTTGAAGGGATTTCGAATGAAATTGTTTTAGTTTCAATGCTACTTTGGATTACTGTTCTATAATTTATAGTTACAGAAGACACGGCAGTCTTGAGTTATTTAAAGCTTACTTAAGCTTTAATTTACTTGCTGTCTTATTAATTAACTAAGAGCATATTTTGTTTCGTTTCATTCGATTAAGAACGTCGTGCGTCGTAACAAGACAAAAGATGTTCAACATTGAGGCGCGTTATTAATTAATAAGCCCGTTAAAGTCTTCAATCTGCTTATTGCTTTTAAGATTGAGCATGTTTTTGTCTCATTAATAGTTACTTATAGAAAGTTATCGGTTAGGTCACGGTAATAATCATCCTAAACAACAACTTTCACTATAAGACCAACTCTGAATTCGAGAAAATAAACCAGCTGCTCCATACAAAAAGTTGATCGGTCGTCGACAAAATTTATAAAACATATGATGAGTAATCTAGCTAGAGTAGAGACTTTAAATACTATACTAAAATGCTTACATAAACATAGTTAACGCCGGGAAGGCCAAGGCCTATAGTATTAAAAACCTTGATATTTATTTCGTGATAAATTCATTTATTTAATTATCATATATTTTCAAAAGAAACGCATTAGAAAGTCATAAATTTAATAACAGCTGTACTTATGGTATTATATATCCAGCTGATAATGCTTAATTGAAGGTCTTTGACCGTGTTTTTAATAAAATATCGAAGTGATTAACTTGGATTAGTGTTTTGTTCTAGTACGTTTGTTCGAGGCATAGCCAGCTTATCACTGAACTTAAGACAGCTATGGACCGCCAACTTGTCCATACAATAACATATAGCTCTTTTATACCTTTTATTGTTGTCCGATTCCAGTGTTTTTTTCTGTCTTTTATATCACTTTAAAATTAAAAGCTTCCTAAGCAGTAATATTTTTGCGCTGATACGATGCCTATTAAAACTTTATTATTCAGAATTCAATAACTTTTTTCAAAATAATAAAACGTTTAGACCTAATTTACAACATAGGGAAGCTATTGACTTCAATAAAAAAATTACGATACAATTTAGGTGGTGAAAAGAGGTAGGTCCCAGAACGAAAATTGTATCAGAAACACGAAAACAGTGAAGGGTCGATGATCCTCTTAACGTTCAGTCCAGCCAATACGAGTATTTAGATAGGTGACAGTGGAGTTGACCAAGCGTACAGGCAACCTCAGTTACTCAGTCCACATATTTAATGAAATCAGAATATGAACATATGAATTTTTTTGACAATGTTTAAAATATGTGGAATATGTGAAATATATTTTCTATATTTAACCTGTTTTCGTGGTATTCTCGTCAATATAATACAATATTATAGGCATTAAATGAACGTTTCTGGCGGTTTAGCTATTTTTTTTAGAAGCTTTATTGTTTTTATTTTTTAAATAGTCTATATACGCGGTCATTCTAAACTGATTGCGTATATATTTTAGCACGAAACAAGCATCGTTAATATAACATGTTTCGCTGATAATGACCACATCTTTATTTAGAAAACTAACGCGTGTTTGATTCATATTGTATAAGAAAACGGGTTTTCACGCGTACCTGATTGTTGGAACGGTCCAACTATAGTTTCGTTCACATACGAGATACTTGCTTATGCTTAATCATAAAAACAACTTTGAAATCCAAAATATGAATCGATTCTATGAAATCGCTCTTCCGCAGTAATAAATGGTAATAAGGAACTGACTAAAATATTTAGCACCTACGTTAGGTACATTCGAAATGCATTTTTAACTTTATTTATTCAGAAAAATGTACAAAAGTTAAGTGTTTTTGATTAAGAATAAAATTTTGAAATAGCTCAACTTAAAGAAGTAAAGACAGAGTACAAAAATAACGATAATGACGCTATTTAAAAAACATGGTATTCACGTGAACTGGCTGCAAAATGCATGAAACGTGCGTTCGGGACAACTGCTGGCGCAATATTAATCGATTATTTGAAACTGTTTACACATGACGTCATTTTGTTGCTGACATAACTACTCAAAGATATTATTTAGTGAATGAGAGATCTTTCGTTAATTTTCATTCATTAAATCAAGTGTAAGCGCCGTTTTTTCAATAGCTCGGAATATGGTGCCAATTCCGGAACCTCTCGGAATACGGTCTCTTCACTTTTATAATTAGTTATATTTTTATTTTAAATGATTACCTCAAAAACGATAATGACCTCAAAAACGATCTTGAGTTAAACGAGCTTTCTAAACTTTAATCAACTGCTATGTTGGTAATCTGTAACGAAAGGATCTCAGGATTCTTAAACAATATTTGGTGAGCACAACAGCATTAAAATATATTAATGCTTACTGCATTACTATATTTTTAAGGTTAGTTAGTTATAAAAATATATTTAAATTAATATGTTTAGATAAATTCTTGAGTTCTTCATAACATACACCCACCATTTCTGTAGGTATCGTAAAACAATTTATGGAGCTTTGCACCCGATTAGTTTATATGATATAAAAGATAATATTATGATTGCCGTTATATTAGAAGATTAACAGTAAACTTACCTAAAAAGATATAAAATCTCGACTTTATGTCTAATTTACGGTATGAAGTTGAGAATTAAAATTGATATAAAGAAGTTAGAATTTTTACGGCTTTTATTTTACAATTATTGTTATCTCGGATGTCGCTACAAAAATACAACATTTAATTTTATACTTATTTATGTAATACAGATTTTATCAACAGCTTTGTAATCACAATATAAAAATATTGATACAGGACATCGCGGATAGCAAAGGTAAATTTAGAGATATGGTAAAATAAAAAAAGTATTTGCAGCTATAAGACTTGCGCTTGACAAACGCATTCGGTGAATTTGCGACGACTTTCGCTTGATCTTAAATTAAGGATATACTTTTTGTTTCGAAGCCGGTTGAAAAAGAATAAATTCCTGACTGTGTAAAAGGAGCAAAATAAATTTAAATATGGTTGTAACTTTCACCAGCATATTTACACATACCTAGCAAACATGGCGAGTGCAACACGCTGTGTCCATATATCGGCAGCAGCGTTGTTTATTTTTACGATTGGTAACCCTATTCAACTGACAGACTAGGGCTGACACGCCATGAATATTTTAAATAAATGCAATCGCTTAGTGCCGTCCCAAAAACAAACTGAAAAAGCTATTGCGTCCCTATCCGATTTAAACAGAGTTGACAAGTTGTTAGCGTTGAAGTATTCGAAAGGTCAGTCAATAAAACTATGTAAATTAAATCTACGCTCGTGTGAAACTTGTTTTGTTTTGATCGCGAAAATAAAAAAAAACATCAGTCTTATCACTAAAATTATTTTGTTTATTTTGCTGAGGAAATTAAATATTTAAACATCTTTCAAAAATACTGGAACACTAGAGATAGATTGTCAAAATTGGTTGTGGGACACTGTTTAAGCAAATGACGGATGATTGACTAGGATGGAAGAAGAAGACATGGTGTGCCGACCGTTGATTATATTTACCCATCAAATATTTCTCAATCTTCTTTGTTGAAAGTCTCGCTAGGCCCATAGTAACTTCTCAAGAGATCAGTTGCAGCCCTTTTTTTTGGTGAAGAAATAAATAAATAATCTTGCCCTACAGTGTACCTCCTCGGCCGCTTAATAAACTTGTAAGACATGACTCCGCTTTAGCACTGCTCACGACCTGTCACGACTGTCCGTTGTCGTGTACATGCCTCAGGGTTAAGTGTCTGGCATGCCTCAACGGAGGTTGAGGCATGCCAGACACTTAACCCGGCGGTACCAGCTCGAGAACCATACTACCATATGGTCTTTAAACTGCATCTGTCGCAGCCCTAGCCTAGCTCTTGTCTACGTGACCGCGACTGACCGTTTCCCCGCGTTTTGACTGGCATTTTATGCTGTTTTTCTCTTCTATTTCCGTTCACGCTCTGAAGAAGTCCGGACAATGGAAATCCTGGTACGACTTATTTTTCAACGTTTCACTCTCTCTCCGAACATGCAGTGTTACTGGAAACTGAGCGATAGCATAAAAATTCGAGTAATTTACTGTTTAAATACAGACAATTAATCTGCGAAATTATATATAATAAACTTTTTAATTACTTCCAAAAAAGAAGGCACTCAATTTGAATATTTTATTATTTGTTACTTAATTTCTGGGAGACTGTTTAATTTGATCGAAATCAGTCAAGAGGTATGATTTGCAAGTTGAAATAACTGATATAGTCATACCGGAGGCTGGCATCGTATGAGAGAGGCCTATACCCAGCAGTGGGATAAGGAAGTCTATTCGTGATCCAAATTTTTTGTCACATTTGCTTCTTATATGGGGTTTACTACAATCGTACAAACGGGACCCCTAATGCAAAAGCTTCGCTGTCCGTTCGTCCGTACGTCCGTTACTAATACCAGCCTGGTGACCCCTGATGGCTAGGTAGTTGAATTTTTTACAAATTATGTATTTCTGTTGCCACTATAACAAAAAATACAAAAAAAAAAAATTGCTCCATATTAAAAACGTCAACACTAAGAAACTTTAATCTATATATAGATAATGGTACGAAATCATTAATTCGCAAGTAAGTCTCGCACTTGGCTGGTTTTTTAATCAAGACAATATATTCTACCCTAATTATTCCTATTTCCTATTAATAATAAACGTGAAAGTTTGTAAAAATTACTATATGTTTGTTGCTCTTTCACGCAATAACTGCTGAACCGATCTGAACGAAATTTGGTACAGAGATAGCTTAGACCCTGGATTTGGCTACTTTTCATCTTGTGTTAGTTAATGCGGGTGTTATATATAGTTTTTAAATAAACTAAAGTTTTGTCAAGGTAATTGGCAGTTGTATCATTTACTCACTCAGTAATGTAACAATTTCACGCATCGGAACCTAAAAAATATCTATTCATCAACAACCAGACTGTAAAATAAAATAAAAAAAAAGTAATAAAATAGGAAAAATCATAATCTACTAACATAAAGTACATACGACTGATAAATATGTAAATTTAATTAAGTGCATTAATTCATTTTATAAGTTATGTACCGAAAAAAAACTCAAAAAATGCTTTTATTCGAGCTATTAATAAAATTAACTTTTCATAATACTCGTAATAAGTTAACAAAGATCCCTAAAAACATAATAAAAAAACTCGCCATAAAACTACCAACACAATCAATTTATGGTCATTAAAATCACGTTTCGCTCGCACGACGAACAAACTAAGTTAATTAAAGTACCTTGTGCGATATCTTTTTCTAACTGTTTAATTAAAAAGTTAGACGTCTGGATTATCTGCGACTGTGAGTAGGTAGGAGATAGTCTCTCTTCTTTATATTTTTACTCATGCACGATATTGAAGCTAAGATACGAGTGTATGAGAGAGGTCGATCTTGTAACAAATGGAAGTCCATTCTCAAAATTGAAGATAATATTATTGCTAGTAAAATTATTGGAATGTTAGAAAATGATTGTGGTTAAAATTCGTAATTTAGCTCTTGGTATTTCCTAGAATGCCTAGTTAGGAAGTAGACATCTAGTGGTAATATTGTACAGATTTGGGAGAAAATAAACCGAATGTACCCGTCTTGACGAGTGACTTTCACTACAGCATCAACTTCGAATTCCATGAATAAAATCGTTTCATGCACCTTCTCGACAGCAGACAAACTTTTTCTAAATGACGTGAGAAGCTGATTTTCCTTTTTTTAGCATTCTCACTCACTGCAAACGGTTTTACCTACCTACTACATTTGCACCGCGATGTAATATGAGCGCGCATGAGTAGCTACTAACTAGTAGTACCTAGTCTGTGGTATTACTAGACTATGTAAATGCAGCTGTTGTTGAGATTGAATTCAAAATGGAATCGAAGCAACCTTGCTTCGGTTTTGAAGCGGATAATACCCCTCTTGAGTTATTCTTACCCGGATAGGCCAGGAGCTTACCTTTCTACATGTTGATTGTACTTAATAAGTTATAAATTGTAGATGTGTTATTACGCTCTGTATAGCAGCTATCATTTAAAATGGGAGCTACGTGATATCATCGTATCTAAATATATTTTCAGATTTGATATCAGAATGTTATCTACTAAATTGTAATTACGGATGTAAAATGTACTACAATTTTTAAATCAAATAAATCTATATCTCTATACCATAAAAAACGATTTTTATGTAAACAGTCAATAAAATATTTATGTTCTGTTTGTTTCTCTGATAAAATATAAAAGACAACGTAAAGCGCAGTGAGAGTTTATTAACATAAGATTAACATAGGTGACAGATTAACAAATTGATCGTTTGGAGCATTCAAATGCACATTTCATCTGAGAGCTTTGGTCTTAAGCGTGGTCGACGACATTTATGGACCCGATAACGACAGGGGTTCCGACTACCACGGGCTCAACGACAACATTGTCCACAACGTTCACGGGTCCAGGAAGAACAGGGGTACCAACAACAACTGGCTCAGCAATGACGGGGGTACCGACGACCACGGGTTCAACAACGACGTTGTCAACAACGTTTACGGGTCCGGGGAGGACGGGGGTACCAACAACAATTGGCTCAGCGATGACGGGGGTACCGACAACCACGGGTTCAACAACGACGTTGTCAACAACGTTTACGGGTCCGGGGAGGACGGGGGTACCAACAACAATTGGCTCAGCGATGACGGGGGTACCGACGACCACGGGTTCAACAACGACGTTGTCAACAACGTTCACGGGTCCGGGGAGAACGGGGGAACCGACATCCACGGGTTCAGCAATGACGGGAGTTTCAATAACAACGGGTTCAACAACGACGTTGTCAACAACGTTAACAGGTCCAGGAGCCACAGGTTCGGGGATCACAGGAGTACCAATTTCGATAGGTTGTACGTTGTCAGCTTCAGACTCTTCAGCTGCAGGAGCGTTGATGTTGACTATGATCTGGACCAATGGTAGGCCGTCAGGTCCAGGGATGATAACAGGCTCTAGGGGTTGGAAGCCTTCAACAATGGCGGGACCAATGGTGATAGGGGTCTCTTCTACGACAGGTGTAGGGCCAGGCACGACTGGAGCCACAACGCCACGCTGTAGTGGCACAGCGACGGCCAACGCAAGCAGGGAAGCAATCACTACTATGGATTTCATTTTTCCTGCAAAAGAAAATTTACATGATTTAGTTCAATTGCATCGCTGTAACAATAGATCTAGTATTGGGGTAATGTTAATTTATCTTACCAATTTGTGTTTAGTAGACTTTGTGTGAAATATGAGCCTTCTGCAAAATTTTTGCTTTTTATACCGATGCGTTATTAATCTATTCCCGTTAGATTAGCATAAGCTGATAATGTAATTGTTTTAAAATCCTTGTGATAATATTTTATTGCAATTTATCGCTATAGTGTTATGTCAGTTTTATCAACGGAATGCAGCTATATACTACTATAAAACTTTTGATTGTCGCCACTCTAGTGCAACATGAGCACACAAATATAAAAAATGGCAAAAAACGCTTGCTTTTTACCCGTATGCAAAAAAAGAGGGAGGGACTAGACCCTAAATGGCTTGTCGTATTTTTATGTTATTGGTGTCAATGGATTCGTCTTACTTATGAGAGTGACGCTGGGTACATAAAAAGAGAAAATAAAGAAATTAAAGACGGTACACAAGTTTAACGATTAAGCAGTCGGTTTTTTTGAACTCGCTTCTAACCACTTGTAATTAAAAATTAGGTGACCTGACAAACTTTGTATCGCCTAAAAGTTGTGTATGTTTCACGTCGCTTAAACCTTCCCTGAACTTTCAAAGACATAACAAAACCAAAATTGGCTAAATTTGGCCAGCCGTTCTCGAATTTTAGAGAGACAAACAAACAGCTATTTATTTTTGTATATATGTAACATAGAATATAGTTAGGCTTGGTTTTTTCTGAATTTCCCTGATATTTTATTTTATGCTGTTGCAACTATAGAGCCTAATATGAAATACGCAACCTATAAGAAATCGCTTCAAATATAAAAAAAATGTCTTCTAGAAAGATTCGCATTATGTTTTATTAATGCGTATTGCACACAGAAACCAAACATAATGAATTCAACATACGTTAGTTTTTTTAATAAAGCCTTGTATTTTGTTTTATACACTAATTGGACCTTATTAACATTTTAAAATTCATAAACTTAAAGCATTTAGTTTATTAGTATTGAAAAAAAAGAGTTCATTGCATTCAATGGTTATTTGAGTAAATCTACATATATCTATATGTATATAAAAATGAATCCCTTTATCCCTTGGTCACGCTATCACGCGTAAACGGCTAGACCGATTTCCATAATTTTTTTTGTTGTGTTTGTTATTGTCAGGAGAAGGTTCTTATGACAGAAAAAAATAAAATATATATACATGAATTCGTTTGTTTCACTAAAACTCGAGAACGGCTTTAGCCTTGAAATGATTGTCGTACTCCAGGGAAGGTTTAAAATGTGCGAAACATACATAACTGTGAGGCGGTACGAAGTTCGGCGGGTCAGCTAGTAATATTATATTTTATCTACTAAAAGTATACTAGTCAGACTACTACTATGTAAAAAATTGGCAATTATCATGAACCTGGCAGCGAGTTTCGTTCAGCAGGTATATTAATAAAAAAATGCAATTAAAGAGTGATTAGAAAATTACCTTATTGAAAATTCCCGATTATCAACATCTAAAGTAATGCAACCTTAAACTATTTGGCCTATAACTCTTCTCCTACTTTAGAAGTAGCACGCAAGTAGATAGTAGTTTCTGCAGTTAAATCAATAAAAAATAATGGACAATTATTTTTAGAAAATTGCAAAAAAAATCCTGATCATCAAAATCTAAAGTAAAGAAACCTTAAACTATTTGGCATATAGCTCCTTGCCTACTTTACATCGGAGGTAGAACGTATGTAGGCTCGCCACGCCATCTGTGCACATCTGCACATCCTTTACCGAGAGGATGTGCGCATCTTCGAGTCATTTAAATAATTCCTCCTTGAACCCGGATAATGCAGTTTTCAACGAGAAAGATCGCTTTATACGGTTTCTGTATAGATTCTTTGTGGTCTTGTTTTTGTGGAAAAATTTGCTGTGTTATCTTATCATATCTAACTATTGTTAACATGCAGCTTATATGGACAATGCTTTCAATTTATTACACAACACAAATCTGATTGTTAATGTTTTATTATACATTCACAAAAACATGTTTTGTCTAGCATATATATACTGGGCACCTGCTTACCTGTTTGGTCTATACCGGTTAACGTTAGTAAGAGCAAAAAATGGCGTCAATATTTAACAGCGTGTAAGCAGGCGAACTGTCAAATATCGAAGCATTTTTTTGTTTTTGTATTCCTTAATTGTTTCCACATCTTTCAAGGCTAACATTAGACGATCAGTTGCCTGGTTTATTTAAGTAGTACTGCAGAAGGTTACATTTTAGAACCTTAACCGACTTAAAATAATAAATAACCAGTGTATTCCAGATTAGGCATGCTCCATCTAGAGCTACAGTGTCGCTGACTTCCGTGCTCGTGCGAACTTGTGGTCAAATGCCTAGCTGTACAAAAAAAACCTATTATTAATTTTATGCCGTATCTGACAACCGATTCTATGTATCTACATATATTTCCGCCAAAGTTGTCGGTCGCTCAGCGATATCGCCACGGTCTCGCCGCATTCCTCGGTGGTCGCTTCGGTCGCGACCACCGCGACACCTACGTAACTGCCGCGATGTCGCGAGTATGTCGAATATGTGGAATATGTCGGTATGTTGCGTGATCGCGACACGTTTCAACTATGTCCTCAGGCATGTCCAGTTCGGACGCAGATATGTTTGCTCGCTCAACACACGGGTTACCGTGGGAATATTCTGGACGTATCGCATTGCGTTGGTTGACGGTTGTTGGCATCACTCAGATATTCCACAAGTACTTGGGTGCTTGTCGATGGCGAGCAATACTACTCAGATTTTTGAAAGATATTGAAATTGAAAGATGCTATAGTATTTTTTATTCTTATTTGTATGAAATATGAATAGTTTTTTGTTGAAGCATCAGAATTTGAGCCTCGCTCAAAAGCTTTTTGTGAAATGTTATCGTTTGACACGACTTAAAATCAACTTCCAATGTCCAAGTTCTTGGGTGCTTGTTGTTAGCTTGCAATATTAAGCAGATTTTTAAGAGATATTGAAATTGGAAGATACTAGTTTTTCTTTATTATTTTTGTAATTTCAAGTGTTTTTGTGAATTCTTATCTAAGTTTATTAAGTTTTACATGCCTTAAAAATCTACATTTTGCCATATGATTTCGGTCATTATACTTTATTTCTCTCCATCTCCATTGTACTGTAACGTGAATTGTTCTAATGTCAAGAAATGTTTTTTTTTTTCATTATTATTATAATTATCCAAAGGTTGCCTGTAAGAGATCGCTATAATATAAGGCCGCCTCTTTTCTGATTCCTGTATATCTTTTCTGTGTGCACACAATACAATGTTTTCTATCTATGTTGTGAGTGAACAAATTTGCAATTTACCCAGTACGAGTAAAATACCTCATACTTAGGATTGAATTAATTAACTTTAATTTATTAGTTAGTAATAAAGCCGCTGGTTGTAGCACTAAAACATTTTATATCTATAAAAAAAATCTATTATATCTTTTTATGTACATATACCTAATTAAATGTTTTCTATGCATTCATTAAGGTACCTACATATGCCAGCTTTGTAGATATATCTACGAGTCTACGATTATTGTGTGCTGTCTAAAGTTAAATGAAAATAGTGATAATGTTTCAAAAAAACTAAATAATAATAATTCCGTCAGGTCAATAGTATAAAATGTGTGTTTAGGTAAATTTTATCGTTCAAATTATCTAAGCCTTGTTTATTGTCTTTATCGAATTGTGTTTACCTACTGTCAACAAAGTTTATTAGTTTTTTTGATTATACTGATTATTTTTCATACAAAATAATATTTATTGAATATTTATATTCACTGCAAATTGATAATGAATATCACTGAAAGTGAGACAAGCAATTCAGAATTTATTTGATTTTTTTAAGAATTGGAATCGCTTCGTGTCTTAATGACTATTAATTATTTGCCATAGTATAAGTCAGAGTTATTTTATGATAATAGACTACAATCATGACGCAGTGCAATTGTAATTCCGAAACAAATCAAATAAATATACATAGATGAAACATGATAGATACCGCCGGCGTACTTGTAAAATTCAGCAGCTAAACGTAAGCCACTCACACTGCAAGGTTCAATTATCGAATTAATATTTTGACATTATCCGAAGTAAAATAGCAGTTTGCGTGGTGACACTGTGGAAAACAATACAACCAGAAATAATAAGGACTCTAAGATCATCATTTATCTAAGACGGCTTTCTAATATTGACCTCAATTAATTTATTATCTTTTCCCAATAAAATATTTTATTGTTATATTCCATTCCTATAAAGGTTGTCTGGAAGATATATTTTTTGTGATAAGACCGCCTTTTGTGCCATGTTATTTGTATTTTATTATTTTTATTTTGTGTTTAACTTTTGTGGTGACAATAAAGAGTTATTGTATTGGAATATTATAAAGTTTCCATCTTGTTTACAGTAGACAATGTGATCCCAAAATCACCACTTGAGTGCTCTTATATGAATAAAGCAACAATGAACTTCACAATCGGGGCAGCCATGCGAATGAACAGATGCCAAATCGAATGGCGGAATCTGTAGAATGGATCCTGTTCAATTTGATTGTTTGGGATCGTGTTGGCAAGATTGTTTAAGCTAGAAAGGTAGTAATGGATTAACAGAGGTCGACCTTTATTCTTAGTTAATTTATAACTAAATACTATTTTATTTGTATGATTGCGTATAACTTATAGTTGTACGAACTGTTGACATTAAATATTAAGAAAATTACTAAAAAAAAGAATTAGAGGTGAAAAATTAAATAAAACTGTTTATTTTTAATATTGCTCAGCGAAAGTTATTTTATTATATATCTCTCACATTCAATTCAAAGGCATCAGCTAAATTAAATTATAATCTGTATTTATTGTTTATTTGTATTGCTGTGAAAAAATAATACAAAGTTCAAAGTTGACATTAAATTTGTCGCAAAACAATAACAAATTATTAAGCCTCACAAGCGAAAAGGCGCGGGTTCAATACCAGGTTCAGGCATGCCTCGCATTTAAGTTTTTCACTTATTTGCATATAATAAAAAAATAATTACCATTGCTTAAACGGTGAAGGAAAACATTGTGAGGAAACCTGCGGAAATAAAAGTCTCCGACATGCTATTTAGCCAGCTTAGTGAACTATGGAATGGTGGTAGTATGTTTTCAATCGCTCGCCTGGCTAGCTAGGTACCACCCTCAAGTTTTAGAATAGGCAGGCTCCATTTAGGGCTACAAAATCGCTGACTTTCTTGTTCGTACGAACTTGTGGTCAAATGCCTAGCTTAGGATAAAAAAATACCTTTTCTTCATAGAAGGATACTCGAGCGCAGAAGTGGCATGTTTTGGGTTGAGATATAAAAACAAATAAGCTTTTTGTTGAAGTCATTAAGTATCTCAGTCAGGAGGTTACTAACAACATGTCTAGATAATAATATATTTCCATGATTACTGCACGCACAAGCGCCATACATCATTGCTTGGCAGACCTTAACGAGCAGCATTAGGAGTATTATGTACTTACTAATAAATCACAACCTACACACACATACTTCCCATTTTAGTGCACTAGTTACTACGAGTACAGGCATTTGGTATACTGAACGAAAAGTTGTTTAGACTTATATTTCCCCTTAATTATATTACAATCTATACGCAATAGCCTAAGGCAAACAATAAAATTGAATTTAGCTTAAACATTTTATGGCGGCGGCCATCTTGAACCTATTTTCATTAAATTATACCTTATATAGAAATATAGGGATCTTACATAATACACAAACATCAGTCACCTTAACTTTTAGGTTTAGTACCGGAATGCTTGCAGACTTCCAGCCTGGTGCAGTGTTGCATTATTGGGCAATGCCATGTATGTGGCATATCCGCATTCAAAGGACGCCACTCATATGTGCATTATGGCTGAATAATCATCTAAATGCACGTCCACATCCTCAATATCCTGAAATTATTATTGGATTTCCAGGCTGCTAAACAACTTCTTTTAGTACCTGGCCTACGGGCTGCATATATGATATTGGCAAAACTTAGACATTCTTTAGTTTAATAAAACGAGCAAACTTACGAGACAAAAATTCTAAGGTTAAATTCATAAGCTATATTCTTCCTTTCTATATCAACAACGTCTGCAGATATCTTGGTGATCCAATGGCCAAGATATTTAAATTGCAATGTTAAGAGAATATGGTGGGACAGGATTTTGACTTGACCTTAAACACCATAAGATCGATATTGTTAGCAATGTATATGAACTGCAAATTTGGTGCAATAACTTGATGGATAGGCTCAGCAGCACCATGTCATGTCTGCATAACTGGTATCATTATAAAATACAGCATCGGTTTAGTAGCGGACACCAGCATTGATAAGCTCTCGATTTAGACGGTCAATGTAGAGGTTGAAGAGACTTGGTGCAGTCAATTTACATTTTCCTAAATCATACTCCAAACTGTACCTATTCTTTTGATATCACCCTGATTATCTCACAAAATTGCTTTGATCTATACCAATACTTGTAAAAATACATACAACAGAAGCAAGATCAGGATCACTTGACAGACTTATGCCTTAATTTAACATATGTAACCATATCAAAAGCTGTAGATAGATCTAAAAAAAATGCATAATACAGGTATGTTTCAGACAGTTTAGTGACGGTATACTTGAGATTCGGTATACCTGTTTCAGTCGATATATCTGGCACAAAACCTAATCAAGCGTTATGCATGTCCAGATGTAATTAATTTTAAGCACCTCAAGCACCTCGGCAATGATAGTTGTAAGTGATATGGCCATATAATTGTGTTGTCCTCACTAGATACTAAACGAAACGAACGAACGAAACGAACGAAAATATTCAAGTATCAAGTGGGCTGAAAATCAGTGTTGCAAACTCGAAGCAATCAACAGCATTCTTGCTCAGCGGTAACTTTTTGACACACGGGACACTGCAGCTCTTCAGGCTCTTTGTCCTTTTTGTATTGTTATTACGTCATATCATAACTTAACATAAAATTGTGTTTCTTAGTTTCTTAATCTGAACTAAAGGAACAATAAAGTTATAACAATAGCCTTAGGTAAAAAAACAGTAAAATAAGTGGAACTGAGTGTTTATTTACACAACTTAACAAAGTTTACAGAACAGTTTACTGTACTCTAAATATTATACAGATGTTCCAGTCCCAGAATATATTTGAGGAAACTTTAGGTACTTGGTGTCCTTTACGCCTGGCTGACGACATTGATGGGGCTTCCGACAACGACGGGCTCAACAACTACGTTGTCAACAATGTTCACTGGTCCGGGAGCGACGGGGGTACCGACGATGACGGGCTCAGCGATGACGGGGGTACCGACAACGACGGGCTCAACAACTACGTTGTCAACAACGTTCACTGGTCCGGGGGCGACGGGGGTACCGACGATGACGGGCTCAGCGATCACGGGGGTACCGACAACGACGGGCTCAACAACTACGTTGTCAACAACGTTCACTGGTCCGGGGGCGACGGGGGTACCGACGATGACGGGCTCAGCGATCACGGGGCTTCCGACAACGACGGGCTCAACAACTACGTTGTCAACAACGTTCACTGGTCCGGGAGCGACGGGGGTACCGACGATGACGGGCTCAGCGATGACGGGGGTTCCGATGATGACGGGCTCCACCACGACGTTGTCAACAACGTTCACGGGTCCTGGGGCCACTGGTGAAGGAATCACGGGGGTTCCGACTTCGATAGGCTGGACAACTACGTTGTCAACAATGTTCACGGGTCCAGGTACTATGACTTCGGGGACGACAACGGGAACGGGGGCGATCACGTCAACAGCGTCAGATTCTTCGGCGTTAATGTTCACGATGATCTGGACCAGGGGCTTGCCATCGAGACCGGGGATGGTAACGGGGAAGGGGTTGATGGGGTTGATGGGCACAGAAGGCACGGAGTCAGGAAGTCCTGTGGGGTTGATGGGGTTGATGGGCACAGAAGGGACGGAGTCGGGAAGTCCTGCGGGGTTGATGGGGTTGATGGGCACAGAAGGGACGGAGTCGGGAATTCCTGCGGGGTTGATGGGGTTGATGGGCACAGAAGGGACGGAGTCGGGAATTCTTGCGAGGTTCACGAGGGTGGAGCCAGGTACAACAGGGGCCACCACGCCGCGCTGCAGGGGCACAGCGACGGCCACAGCGATCAGGGAAGCAATTACCAAAATGGTTTTCATTTTCGCTGAAACAGAATAATAAATCATAATAGACGCTAGAATAGCACACTAATTTAAGGACTGTATACTTATGGAAATAGATACCGTGTCGTTTTAATTTGTCTTTCTTTTTTAAATTGGAAGACTGACGCGAAGATAGATTTAGTTCCGATAACTCGTAAGTACTTGGCATAAGCTAGCAATAGACAGATACTGATGGTTGATTGGTGGCAACTCTTTGTATCGGAACCAAGTACAAGTTAACATCAATGCGCCAAAATAATATTCAAAAGTAGAAACATTACAGCAACTTTTGAGAATCAGGGGCTCTGAAGGGAGAGCGCTACAAGTAAAGTAAGGCTGCAGCCGTTTTGGTGGCGGAGGTTCTACTAATCACAAAAAAATATTATCCAGGGCTATCGGTTAGGGATGTACTAAGCCGAAAGGAGGTCACTGTACTCACCCTAAGAAACAAATTTCACTATGAGACAGATGTTCCATACAAAAAGTTGATTGCTCGTCGACACAATGTATGGAACATCTGATTTTGTCTCGAATTCAGAGTTGGTCCCTTAGTGAAAGTTGTTCCTTATGATGAGTATAGTGACCCCCTTCCGGCTTAGTACCCTGTATTACGTAGGTAAGTAGAATTATTTGTATTATATTACCTGTTTTGTGTTTGCAGATGTTGTACAAACTATAATATTCTTCTAAAACATTTCATTTTTATACCCAATTTACCATTAATCATATTTTGTAAGATTAACTGACTGATAATGTTTTATTGCTGTTAATCGCGTACTGAGATAAGATTTTGTTTCGCTGACATTTGTTAGCGCTGGATTAACAATTTGATTGATCAATCAGAGGATTTTTTGATACAGTCAAAGAGTAAATCACGCTTTTTGTCGTTTATACAAAGACAAGGATAATATAATGCACCATACAAAGATGAGGCAATTGACAGCATTTCAAATTCTTGATCTCTCATTTTTATTGAATAAATAAATACAATGAAAATAATGACATTGAAAGACAAATGAAAAATAACGTACGCCTAGTTTTTATTTTATCAGAATGTAAATTATTCTCGTAAAAGCTCGTAAAAAATGATGTCATTAATTATCTGTATTTTTGTTGCTTGTTTTGGTATGGTTCACAGATGACAGATACAATAATATTTTTTATTGGTGGCATCTGACTCTCTTAAAAAATGTCGGTTTCTGGCCTAAGGTAAGCAATGTCATTCAGTGTGGTAATATTGCTAGCTGCTGACCACACTGCTCTCTGGTGGTGGGTTGGAGCATTTTTAGCATGTTTAGATTTCAAGTCTATATTATAGACTTGAAATGGATTACTTATTAAGTAATCCATCTGCTGTTTTTTGCTGGAGTAAGTATTTTTTTATTTCTTAGTAAGGGCGTATACCTATCGCTTTTACCGCTTTTTAGCGATGAAGCTGCTTATTGTGCAATTTTTTTTGTTAAGATTTTTACTCTGTATTATTTGTGTGTCTGCAATTAAAAATTGATCTATCTATCTATTTATCGAACCCGTCAGAAAAATTCAAAGGATAGAATATTATAACGTTCGTCGAACAAAATATACAACTTAAAAATATTATAAGATAATTTTCTTTTGAAAATGTGACACAAAACGGAAACGTAAGTGAACTGATAAACAGAAAGTTTTGTACTGGTGTTCTTGAAAGCTTTCTGAGGATTTTCGCAATAGAGAGGCAACTCCAAAAATTATTTTAGTTAACTTTTTACGTTGGTGTTGTTACTTCACGAGATATATACGATGTCTAAAATACGACTGAGAATTATGTATACATTCCGTACTGCAGAACATACCACTACTAGTCTGCCTAGTCTGGTCTTTTTTTAATCATCTTTGCATCTACTTTTATTAAGCTATCTTTGTTGTGAAACTTTAAGGGTCTCCAAGATTGCGAAACAATCGTTGTCTTCTATTCAAGTGTGTATCTTGGGCTGCATCGGCGCTTTACAATAAGCGAGATACAAGAATCAAGCCGAAGCCTATTTCATAGTCAAAAAAACGCCCAGATTTCAAAACATTGCTGCAACATAGATTAGGGGTTCCGTGGTAAATTTACTTTGATGGTAAACATTTGAGCATCTCAATGCCTATATGCAGTCATTTTTATTATTTTTCTACCAGTTGTAGAATTTTGAACTCTCGTATGAACAGGTCGTAGCTTTCATCCAACCTTGACAACATTTTGTACAGATATGTACAGGATCAACATACTTTTTAGAATTTATCAGTTGTCGCCGACATGCAAATATAAAAACTGACAGACAAGAAAAAATATTTACCAGATTTGACGCAGAGTCGCTTCGCTCACTCGGCAATCACCTAAATGTAGCTATCGCAGCTAAACTTCACTTCACTCACTCACTCTTTCTTTCTTTCTTTCGTGGCACTGCATGTGAATTTATATTTTTGTTTTGTGAGTCTACAATAAAGCGTTGATCTATCTATCTATCTATCTACCTCTTCTGTATTTATCCGTCATGCGTAGGCATAAAGTATTTACGGATCAGTTATCTGCAACACAAATAAGAACGTGGATACTCGTATAAACATAGTAAATAATGCTGTGTTTAATCACAAAATCTATTAAAATGATTGCTTTCAACACTTGACTTACGTAAGAAAGTCTTCTGTTGTTTAATCGTTTGTGATTACAAAACAGTATTATTAATTTATGGTTGTGTTTGTGATGTGAGTCGTATTACGTAAAATAAGTAATTGACTATAAAAATATTTATAATAAGTCCATCACTCTAGACAAATTGCGGGCCTTCATTTGGTATAAAGTCTGTAGGACAGATTTGACAGATATTGGATTCGACAGATTCGCTATTGGACAAGTACTTAGGAGAGAAGAAACTAAAATAATATGTTATATATTTTACTTCAAGTAAAAGAAATCGAAGTAAGGACAAGAACAAAGGCGTTAGACAGACCTATCAAATCATTGCTAGATATAACAAAAAATAAATAAATGGGCATTGCTGAAGTATCGCAGAAACAAGTGCACATCTGAAAAACAAAATATGACAATGGCAGAAACAGGTGTGCATCGCAAAAACAAAAGTACGTCGCATAAACATAATAGCGACCTAGGTATCTTAGAAGATTTCGCAGCTGTCACAGAAATAAGGTACTAAGGAACAAGTTAGGTAAATACGAATGTGTTTTTTATTAGTTTAGAGGTTTGTTTGCCTTCTTCTATTTAGCAACGGAGTGTCAAATCAACGTAGTTTTTTTAACAGAGGTATGTCGAAGTACGGATAAAAACATTTCTTGTTTTTCTCAGGAAAACAAATACAAGGCGGGCAAAACTGCGGACAAAACACAATTTAATAAAGTTCTTAAAATCGAAAATTTAGAACGACAGTTTTTTTTTTAAATTGCATAGAAATGACAGTTTATTTTCTTTAATTTTACATTTTTATATTTGAGCGTTCAATAAATTCGAAAACATTTGTCGGAACGGAACTATATCGAGAAAAGTTTTCCTTCTCTACGATGGTCGTTTCTTAGCCGTCGGCAACACACATCCCTAACATTTCTACCAATTGGCTTAACCGCGTGATAAATGTATTCTACTAGTTTTGAAATATCTTATTCTGGGAGCTGAACCTTATTTGATACAATATTACCACATTTTTTTCTTGTAACACTTATTTTCTGTGAATGTACCTTATAATTAGTGGGTATTTACTGAACACATGATAGGAGCACATGATTCAGGCAAAGGCCTGGTCTTAGGTCTTAGTAAAACTAGTTTATAAAGCTTTAATATAATTTATTTTGTAAAGAAAGACTGAATTATAATTGTATAACTTTATCTCTTAAGAGTACTCGTATCACCGACCCTTCACTGTTTTCGTGTTTCTGATACAATTTTCGTTCCATTGCCTATCTCTTTTCACCCCTGTAATTGTAACGTATTTTTTGTTATTGGTGTCATACGCTTCACTATGACGTATTGTAGGCCTACACTTTTTTTATTTTTAAAAATGTTATTGAATTCTGCATAATAAAAGCTTTTGATAGGCATCGTATCAGCGCCAAAATATGACTGGTTATGAAGTTTGTAAAGCCTAGTAAATAATGTGTTAGCTATGTGAAAAAAAGCGCTGGGATCGGACAACATTGAAAGGTATATAGCTGTATATAGCTGTCTTAATTAATGTGTTGCTGTATAAATAATAATTCATAAAGCTAGGATGTATTGAAATAAACATGATCTAAAATAAAAACTACGCAATTTCATCAAACAAATTGGCTTCCATTATATTCAAATTCATTTTGCAATAGCTTTTCAAATTAATTAGTGAGATTTATTGGCAATTAGTTATATCCGATTAGTTGGATCGTATTTGTGAAATTCAACTTGAAAAGTAAGCTTTGTCATAATCATTTGATTTGATCCATTGATTTTGCTAAAAGCTCGCATAAAATAGGGGTTTTAATCTATTTTACGAGATTAATACTCGTATCTAGATTCGTAAAATTTTCTGCTTTAGAGTTAAAAAAGATTAGTGTTGTTATGTAAGTTGGGAAATATTGAGTCCATTGGAGCCAAGATCTGCCTATAGTCCAGGATCCCTGGACCTTTTCTGCATTTGATTACTATCAAGCTAATTTTCCGTAAGTATCTTAATTTTTATAAGACGCCCAGCTATAATATCCTGTATAAAACTCTCGGTTGTGGTAACTAACAGAGATAGCAAGCATGTAGTATGTAGATTTGATGATTCTCAAATATGTTTTATTAACTGAATATTTTTTTGTTAAATCTTAAGATCTAAAATGTTTGTCCTTCAAAATCTATGGTTTGATCAAAAAGTCCCTATTTCCAACATGTTTTTTTACTTAGTTAAAGTTTATATTATTTAACAGTTATATTGTCCTACAAACTGCGTGGTACGTTATGCCGATCTTACGCTTGGAAGTAGCAGAACTGATCCTTGATGTAATAGTAACTACCATCAAGCTGAATCTTCGTGAATAGCTCCGATTCGATGACTGCATTTAACTGTTTATATGATGATTTTTTTATAATACTTATGAGATTTGAAAATAAAGGCAAAGATGTCGAAATCTACACTTTCTTAAGCTTCAATTTTGACATATTTGATGATTTCAATTATATTTTCACTCAAAAATAGATCTACTTAAAAAACTTAAAACATTTCTGTAGACCAGTCTGTTAAGCAATGGTTTATTTTTCTAGTGAATTTTTAAAATTTTCCAAATTATTATTGCTAATTTAGCCTTAGCTAGCTTAGACTTAGTTCTAAAGGTACCCTTGAACCCAGTAGAGGCAATGAGTTCTTAAGCGGTAGAAAATATCATTGTGTAGAGGTCTTTTTTAAACCCCCAAAAATATTGCGACTATCTGACGGATCGACGACGTGTTTTTTTTTTTTGCACAGATATATGTCGGCTCTATCCCACTATTCTCATTCATTGACATTTGTCTACTAGCTGACCCGGTGAACTTCGTACCGCCTAACTCTATATGTTAAATCTTCTCTGAATTTTCGCTAAAATTTCAAAACCAAAAGCAGCTGAGAGTGCTCAGCCGTTTTCTATACAACAGACAATATAACCTATGACCATCTGCAAGTGAAGACGAATTTATTGACACCACTTATATAAAAATATAACAAGCCGTACAGGCTCTAGGGCGTGCCTAAGAAATATAAATACATACGTACACTCGAAAAAAAAACCCTCCTCCTTTCGCAGTTAAAAAACAAAACAACTCCATAATATTACAATACATTTAGTTTACATGCATCATGTATGGAAGCACATATATACATATATTATGGCATAATGCTCTCTAGATTAGTCTATCAATTAATGTTTTCATGCAATCTTCACTTCCTTAGATAATTAGCAAACCTCAGGCATGCTCACGTTGGATCACGTTTTTACGTTTGGTTCGGTATCTAAATACATAGGTGTTCGAATGATGAGTTTGAATATTGATGTCTTCGGGTCTGGGTGTCCTGACACAGGAGAAATCCTAGTGGGGAGCTATTAGTAGGGAGTTTGAAACGTTTATTTATTTATATCCCCACAAATATTATAAATGCGAAAGTGTGTTAGTTGGTTTGTTTTCAGGGTTCCGTACCCAAAGGATATAAATGGGACACCGTTTGTCTGACTGTCTATTACCAGGCTCTCATTAACCGTGATACGAGTAGCTAAGCCATTGAAATTTTTACAGATACTTAATGGATTTCTGTTGCCGCTATAATTAAGAACAAATATCAAAAACATAATATAGTAAATATGTAAAGGGGCAAATTATAATTCCTTACGTCACAAATAGGATTACAGTCTAGAGCAATATAATCCAATTTCACACGTTACAAACGAAACAATCCAGCTTTCGAATAAAACGTGACCTCTATTAATCACAGGAAAATGAACTGTATTAATAACAAATTATAGTATAACTTAGGATAGTGAAATATAGCAGAAAGTAGGAAAGGAAAGCACTCAATGTGAAAATGTTTGGTGCTTACGAGCTCGCGGGAAATACGCTTTCACTTTTGACAGATGTAAAACGGTACCTCTGCTAAATGAAATTCGAGTGGCGACACAAGGGAGTTTTTGATGACGTTACCCGCTGCTTTTTTATCTAGCTGGTTTTAAAAGAGAATAGATACAAGATGAAGATGTTTATTCAAAATAGAAAACAAATTTAATGAAACAATTTGTAATTCAGATTAATGTCACAAATTACAGTTTTCTCTCACAACCTGGTCCCGACCCTACATAATCCTGAACTCAAATGTATTTGTATTTTAAGTGTTTTACTCTCCGAGACAAACGATTTGGAAATGCTTTTGCTTACATGAAATTCTTTCATTATAATTCTAATTTTTAAGCTATTGCATAGCTTTTATCGCTGGCTTTGAGCGCGGCGACCCAATCAAGAAATTCCGTAACGAAAATAAACCTAACACTTGTCTAACGTCGTTTCAGTTCGGCAGACTTCGGCACGGTGTTTGTGCGTGCAACTAGACGTATGCGTACGCAATAGCTTAACCGCAGCAGTCCCCGAGTGCCACACGTATTTTTATTCCTATAATTCTAGTATTGTAGTTAGTTCCGTAGTATATTTTTAATTCAAAATATCTGAACAGTTACAATAAACTCTTGCCCAATTAAATTCGGTTATAACTTTGATTACAAATATTTTTTGTAACTCAAGTTGCTCTCGATACTCTCAAGTTTTTCTTGTATTTTTTATTTCTGCAAAAAATACAAGAAAAACTTCTGCAAATAAAGATTTGATCTATCTATCTATCACTTCCAAGTTTCTATGGGAAATCTTTTTGCGATATTTTTGTGTTGTCGTAGTTAGTCACTTTGTTAATGTTAATAAAGGCACTAGTAAAAAAATATATAAAAATTATAGTTTGAGATATATAACAAAATATATACATATACATACGCAAGTATATAGTAAATAACCCGTGTAATACCGTAAAAAATTTCACCCCGTACATTCACAGTTAAAAGAAAGTAAGATGGAGGAAAACGATCGCAATAGGGCCGTTTTTTATGAATTCATAAAATCTGGATGTCGTTTTTATTTAGCCCGTATTAATTAATGAATCTACTTCATTACGCATTACGAAGATTTACTTGGAACCACATAAATAAACCATAAACCATATTTTATTCTATTCTTAGAAATATACAACTAAATTATATGCATTACTATAATTTTTTAATATTGTTACGAGGTACGGGTTTACTTAAAATATTTAATAACTAGCTGACCCGGCGAACTTCGTACCGTCCAACAGTTAGTCAGGTTTCTTATTTCTCACCTTTTAAACCTTCCCTGGATTACGACATACATTTCAAGACCAAAATCAGCTAAATCGTTCTCGAGTTTTGCACGAACAGGATTTGATTTTTGTCTCGTATAAGATGCCAATTCACACAAGTGATGATATATTTCACAGAATATATAAAAAACTAACATATTACAAGATCTATAAAAAAAATTATGCCTGACTTCTACTTGGGCTCCGATAGAATATTTTTAGTTATAAACCAAGACCGATATTAATAAAACTTAAATGGAACCACTTGAGAAGTATCAAACAAACAAAGAATATTTCAAATCAGTTTTTGCATCACTGAGAAAATTTTAAAAAAATATACTGTAATTGAGTCCCTCCTCTTATTTGGAGGTCGGCAGAAAATTGCACTAAACACTTTCACTAAAATCACACTGAACACTTTTATTCACACTTGTTGGCACTCAAACTGTTCGTGAGTAAAGCTTCCGAAGTCTGACGGTCCACAGGCAGGCCCTATACCCTGTGTCATAATTATGATTAAATTCCAGAATATTTGTTATCTTCATGACTGCTTCGATTTTAGTGAATTTTTCATTTGTCCGTCAATTTGATTGAGGGTATGTACGCGCGTCGATTGTAGTTTTCAACTAATCTTGACGAAACGATCTCAATTCGTTACACCGTTATTATCTTGCCCAATCGCTAATTGTAAGAGTGTTTCTAGTCCATCCTTATCCTAGCCTTTAACTCCATGAATATCCCATGCACCAAAACTGTTCGTAGATCATATCGTTCCCCGGATAGTTTCGTAAATGAAACTCCCATAAAGTAGGCATTTCCTCAGCGCGGCCGTAATTCACATTTGCCGCGCGTGCCTACCGTAAAATGCAAAGGTTCAGGACAGGGCCGTTTTAAGTTCAGGTGAACCACTTACTGCCATAGACAACTTACTAACTTGGAATTTGCTGTCTAGTGTGATCTATTTTAGACTTAAGCTCAGGCTTAGCTCTAAATGATGAGAATAGGTCTGTTAGGAGGTAAGCCTGTTGAAGTATTTATTAAGAAATCGAACAATTTCCCGCCAACGAACACTGTCCCCCGTTTACCACTACTACCACTGCTTATACTTCGCACTAATTATATTTTATATAAAAGTATTTAAGCCAAGCTCTCCTTAAATTATCTCTGCGTCAGTGGAAACACACTCTAAGCATGTAACGTTTTTTTAGCAATATGAAGTATGAACCCCAACTTAACGCTTTCTAAGTGCATACCTGGCAAAAGGGCACGCAATAATCGAGATAGATGGCCAGCATAAGCCCTATGCCTTCCCTGTGATATTGAGTTATAGAGCTAATACTGAGAAAACGTTAGAAAATAGATTTTTCTTAAATAAATCAACGTTCAAATACACTCTTTTCATATATATATAATACGTTTTCATTTGATTTTGCTAATTGGCTGCATGAATGGTTAAAAATAAAATTTGGTAGATAGGGCACGCGGCCACTGAATTGGATAGGAAACGACGTCTATACGTAGTAATAATATTACGCCTACTATAGTATCTGCAGTACAAAATGGTGGATAAAAAAGATATTTAGATATATATAAAACTAATTTACAGCTAAGTAAATAAACATTGCATAAGCATTGCCATTCAGTGTGGTAATGCGGCTAGCAATCCGGGCACGCTGCTCTTTGGTGGTGGGTTGGAACATTAGGATTATCTGTAGATTTTAAATAGTCTATAGGTTTTCTGCTTTAGTTTTTGTTGTTGTAGTTAGTCATTTAGTTTATGTTAATAAAGGCACTTGCCCCCAGTATTATTTTCACAGATAATGACTTCCTAAATTAGAGTCATTTTTTTCGAATATAATATAGCCTTTACCCGACTATAATGTTTTAAATATATATATATATTTTCTTGTCTACGACTAAAATAAACTTACTAATACAGTCACCAAAATTTATTCTAGAGAAGACTAATCTTCGATGGTACAGTAAAGCTAAACCCTAACTCAGGTACATAAAACACAGCCTACATTTTCAAAGGTGGTGGTGCCACAAAAAAGCAACACATTTTCGCTTATCACTTTTTCCAGCATTCAACTAATAAATGTCTATGTAGTAAGTAAGCAGGTAACCTAGCGGAACCCTAAACCACAGAATCAGTGTTCCATTGTGCAGTACACGGCACGAACATCGCAGGACTTATCTGCAGACATAAATCAGTCGACAGGGATGCAGACGAGGTAGATATCGATGGACAACTTACAAGATTTGCTGAAAAGATAAGATGTGGTATTTTTCTTAGTTATCGCTATACTTTTTTTAATATAGGATATATTTTCAAGTGCCTTTATAAATACAAATGAAACGACTAACTCCAACAACAAAATTGCAGCTTGACTACCAGAATGCAGCAAGTCCAGCAAACGGCATTGCTGAATAACAATGCTTATACAAGCATTCAGGTCACCTGTTGTATCAATCGACTGCTCCGCTATGGCGTATGGCGATAATTTGGAACTCATGCGACCTATATTAATGCGATAAGATATCTCAAACAAAATCTATAACAGTAGTAGTTCTGCGAACTGATGCACGTGTGCATTATTTTTTGCGACATCGTATAAGAAACCACAACGATTTAACTGTTTTATTTTTAATAATTTTATGATTTCTTAGTTGAGATTGTGTTTCGTATATCTTCCATTCGACGTAAAACATGTATTGTAACCAATTTTCGTCCAGATTGGTTGGTAACTACAACCTGTTCGTGATGAGTATGAACTTTACTGACAAACATACAAACACAAACTAATAGAGGAGACGCTTCGCTCGCTCGCTTAAAAATATTAATCGATAATTATCTTATAATTATTACTCTAAAAGTTTGTTTTCATCAAATAGATGATAATTTCTTCCAAAATTAACATCGATACATAAACAAAGTTTTGGATGTGATACCCGTACCCATTTTATTCCTGATTTATGGAGACTAATACATTTACTGATTTCTGAAAATGTTTAAAAATTGCAAGACTTAGTTTTTGGTACCCCTCCAAACTAGAGGGTGTTGAACATTTGGTAGCGATGATGGTCGAGTGGTTAGTAGGGTCGATTGCCGTGCAAAAGGTACGAAGTTTGATCCCACGAAACATGCAAAAAGAACCTGAGCTGCCGGTGAAGGAAAAAATCGTCAGGAAACCATAGCATGGTGGTAGGACGTTTTCTATTGCTCGCCTGGCTAGCTACCACCCTCAAGTTATAAAATCTGTCGCCACGCACCTAACGGTGTGTTCCGGCAGCCTTTCTTGAGAACCAGTGTATTCCAGACTAGGCATGCTCCATCTAGGGCTACAGTATCGCTGACTTCCTATTGGTGCGAACTGGTGGTCTAATGCATAGCTGTTCAAGATAAAAAAAAAATATAATGTACTTGTCTTGTATATCGAGACAATAAACGTTGCCCACAGATTTCTAATATATGAACTAAATTAACTATGATATGACATGTTTTTCTGTCGATTCGAAGCACTTCCGGCGTCTTTGTTACTAAAGTTGACATTATCCCAAAACTGATATTAGTTCCATGGATGCACACGCTGCCATCAGCACCAAATAAACCATATTCTATTCTATTCTATTCAAAATGGCGAGAATAAAAATTAAATGAATTCAATGCCACTTTGACAATCTGAAGCCCTTGTCCTTGTCACACTAATATTCTGAAGGTGAAAGTTTGTTTGTGTGTTGTGTTTCTTTGTTCCTCCTTCACACTCAAATGGCTTGACGGATTTGGATGAAATATGGCACGAAGATAGCTTATGCCTTGGACTTAACACATAACCTTTTATCCTGCAAAAACCAAGTGTTCCTATGGGATGATCTAATATCTACCGCGGGTAAACCGTGACGCGCAACTTGTATCTGTCACCGTAAAATTGTAAATACCGTTAGATTATAATCTGTCTCGCGAGATTGTAAACTGTCGAGAGATTGTGAACCGCAACGTACTGCTTACACGTAACTTAACGTATAATTATTCGGTAAATTGTAATCTATCGAAGTGAAACCGTCAAAATACAATCTTAAAATCGTCAAATTGTCAACTGTCCGAAGGCTGTCCCTGATTGGTTATAAGTTATAATTGATATTAGATTATAATCTAACTGTATTTACAATTTTACGGTGACATATATATTATATTGGTGAGTGACGATTTTTTATCCTACACATAGCTAAGCATTTCACCACAGGTTCTGAAGACTATGGAAGTCAGCGATACCTTAGATAAAGCACGCCTAGTCTGGAATACACTAACTCTCAAGGAAGGCTGCAGGAACACACCGCTAGGTGCTTGGCAACCGATTTTACAAGCTAGCCAGACGAGCGATAGGAAACGCCCTACCACCATGCTATGGTTTCCTCAAGATGTTTTCCTTCATCGGTAGCTCAAGCTTTTCGTCGTTGCCGTACATAATATAAGTAAGTAAGTAGATATAACTCTGGCTTTCAATATTCTTTATCAACACCTAGTACCGAAGCCAACGGAGTGCCTCAGTACACCGGCAGTGCTCCGCGAGCTAAGCGCCACATAAATAACCCACTAAACACTTAAATCGATATAATCGCTGAGAAAATCGGGTAAAAGCGCATGAATCTTTTAAAACTAGCGCAGTTTTAAAGACGTTTTGCTGTAACGGAGAACATGATGTTGAATAATGAGGTAAAAAGGAGATATTGTTATCGATAGAAGGTAATTCACCGAGCGAGCGAAGTTAGTTTGTTTTTAATCTAACAAGAACTAAAGCATTTACAGACAATTTTTCTTGCCTTCAAAAGAATTTGCATTATTCTTAGCATCTGCCAATAATACGAGTAAGATGGCTACATTTTGAATAAATTATTACTATAATTGGCCATAAACGAAATAGTATTAAAAAATTTAGCCGCGAGGATATTCAGCCAAACGTTGATATAATTTCGTTATTTTTCGAACTCATCGTTGGGCTAATTGAGACGACGGACGGAAGTGACGTAACAGCAGCTTAAATCCAACGGAAGAGCCTCAGTCTATAAAGACTCACTTATGCAAAAAAAACAAGAAAATTTAAATTACATAGGTCACCTAAATAAACTAAATGATTCAAAATGTCTTCTAAGATTTTGTTTTTTGTGTTCGTGAAAAATTTCGTAGCACGTGCTACGAATAACGCTCTCGTAGCAGCATCTAATGTAGCTGAATAACGATTCGGGGAGATAATCGTATCATATCAACCCAAAGCGTGCCACTGCTGAACTCTCGATTTAGAATAGCAAAAATCAAGAGCTAAAAAAGGCTTCGATATTTTACAGCGCTGAAGTGGCGAACTGTCAGATATTGACGCCATTTTTTGCTCATGTTTTGATATCTTTCATGAAAGCTATGGGTTGAAACGATACGATGCCATCGCTCGATATTGACCTCAATTTTTATACATGATATATCAGCTAGGCAAAAAAATATTGCTCGCGAGGTCATCGCTTCGCAGAACCAACTACAATAATAACTTGCCGCTCAATGTCTATATGTCATGCCATTGTCTAAATGTACATATTTTTCTTATTGTATCTTTTGTTTAGTGTGCAATAGAGCTATATTAATTCATTCATGCGGCTGGCACGCTGCCCTCTGGTGGTGGGTTGGAGTATTTGGATTATCTGTAGATCTTAAATGGTCTATAGGTAATCTTTCTGCTATAATTTTTGTTGTCGTAGATAGTCATGTTAATGTTAATAAAGATACTTGCCCACATTTTATTCATTTAATCAAATATGTTAACCACATCCAGTTTCTATATGAAGCTGTCATCGTTCACTAATCGAGTTGCAATGGCTGTCAGCCAGCTCCGGATCAATTATTTGGTCCTCCGACTGATTTAACTGCTGCATGCACGTTAGCGGACACTGTTTATAACCTGTATGATCATTGCGATCAAACCTGACCAATATATCGACGTTAATTGAAATATCAATTGTTGTTGATTAAGCAAGCGAAGATTTCCTTATATCTGTCAGCTAGTCTGGATACTCACGTTCAAGGTTGCATTTTACAGTCTTAAAACTTGTTTTACAGGATTTTTAAGAAATTTTAGCTGTGTTTTATGTGTATCTTGCCATCCTTAACACAAAAGTAATCCTATTGAGGAGCTTACAGTAAGAAACGATGCCTATATCTTCTGTTTTACGAGTTAATAAATTCATAAGTATTCAAATAAAAAGCAAAACATACTTATTACTTACGTAAGTATTTTATAATATTGTTAGTAAACGTGTTTGGTGCTGGGATACGAGAAATTCCGCTTATTTCCAACTGTTCTGTGGAGTAGTTCTGATGATAGAACTAATGGGGATTTTCCCACTAGACCTGTTAGTTGTAAAGCTATACTTGACTTTGTTTCCATCTGTTCTGTCCGTTTATTCCCACGTGTTCTGTGGAGTAATATTGCAGACACAATGAGCATCGCAAAAAACGAATAAGCATCAGGGAAACAAATGAAAATCATGGAAATCCCATTAGTTCTGTCAATAAAACTACTCCTAATAAACGAGTAAATTATTAACAAATTAATGCTATTTTAAAAAAGTACTTATAAGATAACGATACAAGAGACTGTTAAATTCAATGAATCGGTATTTTCTATGCAACCGTATTATTTTTGAGGCTGCATCGTCTCTGTATATTAGGCGAATTAATACTTTCAAACAGGAGCCTTTTTCCTATTAATAAATAAAGTCCTTTCTTGCTAGACATATTACTTACCTATCTTGTTATTTATCCTCCTTATATTTTTGTAATGTACTATGAAAAAATAAACTTAATTTCTAAGTACAACATCCAAACTTAAATCCAAAATTATTCATCGACCGTACCTATCAAACTCTCAAAGAATGAGCGAGTAATAATATTATTATAATCAATGGAAACACAATAGCCTAAATTACAGCTCTAACAAATTTTAGCTGGAGACAATCGAGTTTCTTCGTTCCTTATCTCTTATTCGTCTCGATTTAAATCATCCCTTTCATAACTTTTTTCTCCCTCTTCAAATTAAACTTTTTCTCCAGAATTCTCGCCTCGGTGGAATAAAAAGCGACTCAAGGACTCGAAAACACCTGACGTAAAGATACCGCAAGTGGGTAAATACGTACAACATATCTTTATCATTTCTTTAGTATTTTTAAGAAAAGGAATCGAGGTGAACCAAGCTTGAGTAAAGAATTCAACATTCTACGCTGTAACTACTGTTTGGAGCAAAAAGCACTTGTTGTGATGATGTATTTTTTATTTTAACTATGAAGAAGATGGGACCTAAAAGTGGAGTTCGTTGAATTCGTGGTAAAAAGTATGCAGAAGCCCACCAACAGCGGCTTCACCATCATGTGAACGTCGGCCTCGACATTCACATGATGGTGAAGCCAGCTCCTGAATCCAGCTCCTCGACCACACGGACATTGTAAGAAGACTTAAAAGAACGAAATCGTTTGAATTAGTGTAGTGAAATAAAAATTCGTAGTTATAGTGAAATTTAGTAGTTTAGTGCTAGTGCTACGTGTAAAGAAGACATGAACAAAGTGCCTTCCCCTTAACAGAGATTTTAAGATACATGTTAATGGACTCATTATTAAAGACACTGTTTTTGTAGAAGTTTCAGTTAAATTAAAATTACTTATTAGCGTTAAGCTAGATTGTAATAATATTAAGCGATACAAACTTATTCAATTGAAAAAAAAAACTGTGAGGAAGAATATTGTTTAATCGATTTTACATTTCAGACGTCTTTCTAGTAGGTCGTTTTGCTTTTGCACAAAGAGATTTTACGAAATTTTAATTCTGATAGGTACGGAGAGATATTTTAATTTTATCCTGCTTACATTAATATATGATGTCACTAATTTTTAGTGATGTTTTTTTACAGACTTGAGATTTTGCAAAGGGAAAGTCCAAGGCTTGGGACTTTCCCTTTGCAAAATCTCAAGTCTACCAGTCAGTTTCAATTTCAGTTTTTATAACTCTCTCTATTAGTCACTCAGTTGCTGAGGAGAAGAAGGCCAAACACACAATAAACCAACAAACACACTGCTGAAATTCGAGAGAAACATTATTAAGAAACTATTTATTTATTTACTACCGACACCAACATTGAATCAATCTGACCACTTAGATAATCGTAAAACAGTGTCAGTGGTCAGATCAATCTAACCGACCTGACTACGGATACCTTACTCAAATTTGTACTAACATATTTAAATTACACAAAAATTATGGTGGAAATAAACTACTCAATATTTCCTTTAAATGTTCACTTTCTTTTTTATTATTTTACTAAAGTTTACAATCGCATATTTAAATGTAAATCCTCTGAATGTTAGTGCCACGGGTAATTGATCACGGATAATTTTAATTCTACGTGTCTAATAAGCCAACCAGAGAAGAGAAGTAAAGAAAATAAAATTTCCCATGACACTACCAGTAGTGCCGATGGTAATAAATGCAAGAAACTGCCCCTCTATCGGCTAGAGTTAAGCATGAAAGTAGTGAAAATAAGAGCAAGCAAATTTATTTTCATTTTGACAGCATGGAAGCGGTGAACCGTCAAAACGAAACCAAGTTTGCTGGCTCGTGTTTTCACCTCTGTCATATCATACGAGGACATCACTTCTATTTTAGTAACATATTATTTATTGTATTGTCTGTCAGTTAGTAAGTTATGTTACAAAATTTGGTATTTAAGTATTTATCCAACTGCTAAAGAAAGAGGGTTATGTTTTTCGAGTGTATGTAATATATGAATGTATGTATGGCACGCCCTACAGCCTAAACGGCTTGTCGTATTTTGATGTGAGTGGTGTCAATAGATTCGTCACAGTTGTGAGAGTGACACAGGATACATAAAAATTTAAAAAATAAGGATTATACACAGGTTTAAAGATTAGCAGTCGGTTTTTTTTCGAACACGCTTCTAACCACTTGTTTTGAAACATTTCAGTCATCGGGGGTTTAATATTGGGATAGTATTTTCGCTAAAGAGTAAAGTGTTATTCTAAACCAGCCCACTTTATTAATGTTTTGAATAAATCACAGCCTTAAATTATTGTACTCTGATTATTAAAGTAACACGAATATTATAGTCTGAGGTCGACATTTTGCAGAATTACTAGTTCGTTATAATAGTCATAACTATACCTACAACAGTGTTAATTAATTCTGCTAGTCTTGTACCCATTCTAAATGAAGGGTCGATTAATTAATGCGGGAGTGGCCGACAGCTATAGCGATTGCATTCGCATTCAGAATCTGGAAACGATAATGAACCTATCAGAGCGCTGAGTTCGCTGGCTATATCGCTATATCAAAACGATCTCAACTGTCTTAGTGTCAAACTGTATATTTCCAGTTAAGGCCAATAAATAAACTATTATTAGCTCTGACAGCTGTAGATCTTTTCTAATGTATGAAATTTTTACTGACTTTAAAACTGAAGGAATCATATTATTTAAGAAGACGGGTCTTCACGCGTACTACTACGTAAACACGCGTTAGTTTTCTAAATAAAACTGAATGAGATTTTCCATTTTGTAGGTTTCCTAAAAAATTCGTACACCAGGTTTCGTCAGGATTGGTTTATAACTACGACCTGTACGCAGGTACGAAATTTCAAGAGGCATACAAACATTTAACTATGACTAACAGACAAACTCAAAAAAATATTTTTCCACTCTTTTTTGGCAGAGACGCTCTGCTTGCTTAGCTCGCTCGGTCAATTATATTCTCGTTCGCTTTACAAATAAAAAAAATTTAAATGCTACCCGCAAGAGCTGTAACTTCTGCTTAACACTAAAACGTCAAAGTTTCGTTGTTTAATTGAATACAAAATTCAGAACCCAGTGTCTAATTTAAGCCGCAATAAGTAAAATTAAATTTGCTATTTATTTCAGGTTCAACACGGCAATTAGAGAGTCAGGCTTATACCCGATGCGGCGATACCTTCAGTGGCTAAGTAGCTTTTTTAAGCTCTTAATTTGTCCCACGGAGGTCGTTACATTGTGCCCCGACCGAAGTGAGGAGTTTCAAATTAAAACAAATACTCTTGTAATTTTACACTGAGGAAAAATTACAGACAGGTCACTGAACTTATTGCACCAAAATACGAGATGGCTACTTGAGTGATAAAACGTTGAGTGAATATAATTGTATTAATATTAAAACATTGATTTTTATTGTAAAGATATGGAATTACATAATTATTTAGAAAAAGTAATAAATGACGTTAAACTGGCAGACGAAACAAACGAACACTTGTCAGTAAATTTAATAGTAGGTACACCGGCTTTAATAAATTTTGTATAGAAACACTATAGGGTTAGTTTCCAATGCGGTAAAACTTAGATATGGGTGGGTGTATCAAAATGTTTTACTCCTCGAAAAAATTTAAAAACGTCTCATAATGTAAAAAAATGAAAACTTAGATGTAAAAAATATAAAAGTAAAGCCTGATTATTTGTACTATCGTACTTTTCAGAAGCTGTTTAAATTTATTATTTCTCCTTTCATGAGTTTTAAGATCTGCAAATTGTCAATCTCAATTGTCTCGAAACTCAACGGGAAGTTCCTATTAAATTCCTAGAACCTATTCCTTTACGTGCTAGGCTGCCTAAGTACTATAATATTCTTAACAAAGTTAAAGCTCCAACTGTGCCGGACGGATATCGTGGTTTAGCAGAAATTCTACTTCAGCTAAATTCTAAATGGGTTGAACATATTTTACCTACATCTTATAAAGACTCTCACATACTTGGATTTGTTTAAAAATAAGTTACAATTAAGTTTACAATAAGTTTTCTATACATATATGACGTTTAATTTTATAAATAAAGAAAAAAATATATTTATTTGAAACAGAAAACAAACTTAATTACACAATTTATAGTCAGACTGAAGTTATAAATTGCTGTATTCTGTCACAAACCACACCCAACTCAACATAATGCTGGTTGAAACAACCAGCGTTGATCTTCCGTTGGAACCGGGAGGTGACGTCACGCACGTCACATTCAGCAGTTTTACTTCATTCAGTTAGCAATAAACATATGAGGACAATAAAATGGAGACAAGGCTTAATACTTTTCGTATATACATAAAAAGAGTGTTTTAAGTCAAAATGAAGGCAAATTTGAAATTTAGAAGATAAGTGTTAAATTTTATTATAGGTACATAATATTAAATTGCACTTGTGTCATTAACTATAAATATAAAATTACCATTAATTATAAGTATCCGACTCCGTAGTAAAGAGAATTGCTCGGATTTATTTTCTGTTAGCTCCCCGACTACTCAAAGACACTTGAACTTATTTGGAAAACAGTTCTTTGGTTTGAAATCATATATCAGGTGGTGTCTTGTAAATACATTTAGTATTTAAGCAAATCGGTCTCGTAGTTGTTCAGGTGTTATGTGCAAAGACGCCTCTAATTTGTCTCGTGTTGAAAATTATACTTAGGTATGTGAAAGTAATTGCATTATGTACTTTTCTATAGAAAGATCATTAATAGCTAGCATTCAATTCAAAAATTTGTAAATCTGATTTACCGATAGGGCTCGTATTCACCAACGAACAATTAGATACCTCTTTACTTCTAGGCTGATATGGACTTCGTTTCTATTGAGTTTAAAAACTTACTATTTGGCTTCTAAATTGACTGAAAGCTCGGTTTGGTGTGTTGAACATTTTAGTGAGATCAGCATTGGATCCGAAGTTACTTTGTTCCTATAGAACTGTCATTGCCGACTTTGATCGGAAATCGTAAGTTACATAATTTAACGACAGTCCCGCTCAAAGCTTGGTCGACGTAAAGGTCGGTCTAGCTCCGAGGTCGAGGTATGCAATGTGAAGCATTCAGTCAGCTCGGGAGTCAGCTGCCCTGTAGCGGGCATTGGATACAGGAAGCGATGGATTGGACTTCGTGTTTATAAAAACTTTTTATGGTGCAGGTTCTGCATAATTCAGTACTTAAAATGAAATGAAAATTAACGAGACAAAGGTAATTTGAGATTAAATGTGCAAGGAGGAAGCTCTGCGCAGTGTTCCTCACTAGGTAGCCCCGTATTGAAATCCACTAATCAACCTTCTCCATATCCAAGCGAAAACATGCATCTTTTAATCCATCAACAGTTACTCTTATAACAAACATAATTAAGAAGATCACCAACCCTTCACTGTTTTCGTGTTTTTGATAGAATTTTCGTTCCGGGGCGTACGTCTTTTCTTCCCCTTAAATGAATCGTAGTATATTGTTCTCGGTGTCAATCGCTATGATGTAATTAAGGCCCACACGTTTTATTTTTTTGAAAAATGTTATTGAATTCTGCATAATAAAGGCTTTTAATAGGCAACGTATCAGCGCAAAAATATCACTGCTTAGGAAGCTTGTAACTGAATAGTGATATAAAAAACAGGAAAAAATAAACTAAATAAAATGTTAGCTGTGTGAAAAAAAACCCACTGGAATCGAAAAACATTAAAAGGTAGAAAAGAGCTATATCTTATTGTATGGACAAGTTGGCGGTCTATAGCTGTCTTAAGAAACGATAAAATATGACAAGTATGGACACATGTCATGTATAGTTTGTATTCTTTGCCTACTACCACATCTAGCTTTTCAAGCATCGGTGTCTCGTCATCGGTTGAATGACGGCATGCGGGCCAGTCGCCCTCTGTCGATACAAGGCCCCAGATCGTTTGTGACCGCCTCCATTCACCAGATAGGACCTCCGTTCCTTTGTTACACAACCTCTGTTTATATTTACCGAGGGTAATGTGACATTTGGCTGATACCGCGACCGTAATGGGTTTTAATTTTTGATTAGCTAAATTTAATGTTTTTAGCATTTGAATTATCTGTAGATCTAAAATGGTCTTTAGGTAATCTTTCTACAATTTTTTATTTGTTGTTTCATTTAGTCCTTTTGTTTTTGGTAATAAAGTTTATTATTATTAATTTACGTTTGTTGGATATTGAAAATCAAAATAATAATTCTTTATTTTAAGGGTTGCTTACCCATGAGGTAAAAACGAACTTCGCTGCCCGGTCTGTCTATTTATTATAGACAGTTGAAGTTTTCACATTTCTGTTGTTGCTATAACAACTTATAAAAACAGAATAAAATAAATATTTACGACGTTTTTTTCTCTATACTAATAACGACAACAGTTAGAAACATTAACTATTGTTGTAGGGATAGAAAATGCTACGGAAGCTTACGTGCGCAAATCCGGCTCGCATTTGAACGTGTTTATTTAAGCGACCATTGGCATAGATTCAGTAGATTCATAGAGGCAGTAAATATAGCAAGCTATTGTCTGTATAATTGAAATTGTCTTTCAATTGACTAATATTCAGCTGCCTTTCACGACTGTTCAAACGTTTAACAGACGAGATACATTATAGTTTGAAACGAAATGTCAGATACAGACATCCCTAATAATATTATAACTGGAATGTAAGTCTGTTCGTTACGCTTCCACGAAAAAAAACTCAACCCACATCACATGTTTTTGGTGGTATTAAACGTAACATAGGATACTTATTATTATTTTTTAACGAAGGATAAAAAAAATTTACCACGCGGACGAAGGCGCGGGTAACAGCTAGTCAAATCATATATTGACTTTATAACCACGTAATTAAGTTACACGAGAATCTACCTACTAGGCAAATTGAGTACCAAAATTTTATTGAAACGTTTCTCATTCATAGCTCCCCACTAGGATTTATCCTGTGACGGGGATGCCACGCAACATTCACGAACATACGCACAGAGACACCCAGACTCGAAGATAAATGTTCAAACTCATCATTCGAACATCTGCTCCGATCGGAAATTGAATCCGGGACCGTCGGATCTCGAAGCAAGCATGCTAGTCAATAGACCACGGCGGTCGTCAACACTGTAATTATAGTTAGTAATGGTCATTTTTAGGTTAAGAAATTGAACGGAAATAAATTGCTGAAATGAACATAAGTGAAAGAGTAACAAAACATACATACAAACTTTCGTATTTATAATACTCTGAGATTAAAAATAAGAACCGACTTTAATTGTTCTGTAACCTGCAAGTACTTATTTAAAATCTAAATCACAAAAAAAATGGAACCACGTATTATATAATTAATACTATATAATTTTTAATAAATTTAAAAAAGAAAAGAGTTTTTTATTTAGTTACTGAGAAATTGGAAAACATTTATAAATAAAACCCGACAGATCACGAAGCTCCAATTTTTTAAATCAGTTAATAAGTCGAAATAATCGTTCCAATGCCAAAGAATAAGTACCTCTTAATTTCTGATTCTGCCTATAGTACATATCTTACGGACACGTAGTTTCAAAACAGGCGCACAGAAACCAGCCTAAAGAACTTGACAGATTAACCAAGGACTCTCACAACTTCCGAGTTCCCACCCCCGTACTTAAGGGATGATTTCATAATAAACAAAGCCTGCCCGAAGTTTCGAGTAATGCAAGTTTCTTTCGAGGTTTCTGAAGGATGACGCCTATTAAGTGACTTTGCAACTTGGTGTCTTTGGATTTACTTACAATGGCTCAAATGTACTTTAATACTCATTGTTGTCATGTAAGTCATGTTTTTTAAGTTTGTACAATAAAAACATATCTTTAGAAATACGTATTAACAACTTACGAACACTACGAACACTTTGCACACTTACGGACACTACAAACACTTTGCAAGACTTACGAACACTACGAACACTTTGCACACTTACGAACACTCTCGATGAATAAGTGATATGCTAGAAAAATAAATTTTAAAAGTAGTAAATAAATTTCTTAGTGGTATATACTAAGAAAGGATTTTTGACTTCATTTTATATTGCAACGCCGCCAGTAGTACCTATATATACTAGGTAGGTAGTACCTACTTACTTATTAAGCTATCTTTTATACGAGATAGATTTTATTGAAACTTTTACTATTTCAACTTGTCCAATGGTTTATTAAGTATTTATTTTACACAAAAAATAAAACCTAACAATACACGTGTCTATATAAAAGAGTAAGTCCGGATTGACCGACTGATATTTTCTAGGAATCAACGTAAAGCCTTATCCACTGAACCTAAAAACATGAAATATTAGGGTGTATTCATCATAAGGTGTAGGGGTGTACTAAGAAAAGATTTTTGGAAATTCACCCCTAAGGGGTTCTAGTGGGGGTTCAAAGTTCGAAACTTTTTAATATTTAAATATGATGTGGGTAACGCCGCGGGTGACAGCTACTAGCTATTTATATTTCATCATAATAATCCTCATTTTTAATATTATTAAAATGCTTTTACAAAATACACTAAATCAATGGCTCTCAAATCTTCCCTAAAATTTATTCCCTACTAACAGTCGACCGGGCGCCCTCTGCGAACCGGATTTATGCCGTTCTATCTTATTTCAGGACATTGCCTTTATAATTCTACACTTCGAAGTATTTTACTTGACAGGGTTATAAAAATAAAAACATACGGGGGAAAATTTCGTACTGACCGAAATCGAAAAGGTAATAAAGAAACATTTATTGCACAAACTTATAAAACATGATGATAAAATTTAACTTAAACTTACTATGTCTAAATCTATATGTACAAAAGTAATAACGTTGGGTCGACACTACACTAGACCAAAATGCTGGCTTCTACATGTGTCAGCGTATCAGCATTGCCATATAACGTGGCAATGGGGCCAGCATTTTGGGTACTCTACCAACTGGCAGTGGTTTGGAATAAGTTATTTTTAAATATTGCTTTTGTACTAATAACGGCAATTCTCAAATAAATAAATGCTAAGTAATAATTATTAGATAAAAGTAGCGGACTCCAAACTAAGCATAGCCTGCATCTTGGGTACACTGGTACACAGTTGATAAATAAACACTAAAGTCTACGACTTTAGTCCGTACGACTTTACTTTTTACAAAAATTCAAAACACTTATAAAATTAAACTATAGAGAATATTTTAAGTGCTCGATGCGTTAGCTTATTATCTGGATGCACAGCAGTGCAGTGCCAAGACGAAAAAAACAAAGGCACATCCGTGCCATCATTTTCTCGAAGCTGTTCGAGCCATTTTCGACCCCCCTGTGGAAATAATCTATAGATATATTTCCATTACATGATTCAATCTACATCATATATTATGTATAAATTCTTTTTTCTTTTGTTGGGTAGCTATACCTAAGTATGTTTGCTATTTGTTCCCATGATAACTAACGACTCGTTTACGTGTATTATTTGGGTTTCAAATATTTATTGTGACAAAAACTTAGAGAACAGTAATTAAAACACTAACTAAACTAAATCTACTTACAACTAAAATGTACGAAAAAAAGAGGATTAGGTAGTCAAAAAGTCCGTTAGATGAGGGAAAGGTGGCAAAAATGTTAGCAGCATTGCCACGTTGGATGCCAATGGAGATTCTTTTTAATTGTTATTAATTCTAATAACATGAATGAGCATGCATTCAGGTTCAATAATATTAGAAGTAAGTAAACACTACGTATGTTTCCATATACGATAACATAATATACCGACCCTTTGAAGGATTACAAAGGTCTTCACGGGAAAGTGGGTGACTTAAGCGAGTTACACCATCCCATTTCATATAGACATACCATAGCTCATGTGACTTTTCTGGCTATTATGAAAATTTATGAGAGAAAAACAAAACATTGCATGTTGCTAAAACTTTGAATATTTACATTTATTTTTTATTTTAGGGCTTTAACCGATTATATGAGCAAAGTTTAGCTATAAGCATATTTTATAATGTACTTACCTAAGTATGCTAGTCGGTAAGGTATTTATAATATGGGCCAATTTTTTTCAAATATATATAAAGTGGCTGCATTGTGCCCCAATTATCTTTGTTTCTGCCATATTCAGTTTTCTGATAACATCAAAAATCGCTGTCGATTTTACTTGGCAATGCACTGCTTACGAAATTTACAGGAGTAGGCTAATAAACCACAACCGTTCAAGTACCTAATACAATAAATATTCTGCTAATAACTATCTGTTTAGATATAGTTCAATTCTTTTTAAATAAATTGTACAGTTCAGCTATGCAATTTGATATAAAAAACTAACGCATGTTTGATTCGTTTTGTTTAAAAATGATGGTTTTCACGCGTTTCTGATTGTTGGACAGGTCTAACTGTAGTTTCGTTCACATTCGGTGAACTTCGTCAGGGATGAAATAAGTCTTTCGTGTCCACAACGATGGCATGGACCGTTCCGACTATCAGGTACAGCTTTGTGGTAGGAAGGTAACAAAATTAAGACGGTGGTGGAATAGTAGTGAACACAACATACAAAATTAAATATAATAATATCATAGTTAGACCTTTAGAACAAAATATTTGGGTATTTCTAGTTATACCTGCAGATACGCGTAGCTTAAAATCAAAATATCGAAAATCAGGCAATGTAATATAAGTACGTAAACCCGACACGAGAATATTCCAGAACCTTGTTCCGGAATGTATCAATCGCGTCGCCGCGGGGTCGGAACGAATTGAACTTTCAAATCGCGCCCCAGAATGTGAATTTGGAAACTCAGTACGAGCATCAATTTTGTAATTTCGTTACTCTTTTGGAGACCTGGCTGACATAGTCAGTTGGAATTTCCGGTCCCAGCTCCAGTTTAGTTATGCGGATTTGGTCCATTGTCCCGGGACAGACGCGGACAGTGGCCGGACAGATAAGAACGCCCGGACGAACCCTCCCGGATGGTCTAGCCGGGGAAATATTCGAACGTACTATTACAAATGCAGTTAGAAGCTGTGCATGCAATATCTCTCCTACATGATATAGCATATACTTTTAGATGCGAAAATAAATCTGCCAGTTACAAGGAGCTAGACTAAAACTTCCGACGTGGCCGTGGTGATTACTTTTGAGTTTAAGTTGCATATATCTTCTGGGCTTATAGCTTTTAGGCTAAAGTCATAGAAGCAAATATAAGCAAATTGCTATAAGGAGTACCAAAGTAGTCAAGAGGGTCACTGTACTGAATTTTATGACCAATTTTTCACGTAGACCAACTAAGTATGAATATGAGATACATAACAAAGAAAGTTGTTCCTCACACTTCATCGACGATGGCTAAACTTTAATAGCTGATTTTTACCCGACTGCGAAAAAGGAATATGTTTTTCGAGTGTATGTATGTATATTTCTTTGGCACGTCCTAGAGCCTACACGGCTTGTCGTATTTTTGTGTGAGTGGTGTCAATAGATTTGTCTCAATCATACACACATACATACATACATACATACACTCGAAAAGCATAACCTTCCTTCTTTCGTAGACGGGTAAATATCATACAATTAGTCTATATTGTTATTATTTACATCTTATGAACTGTATAATAGGCCATATCTACCTAAAGTAATCGGAACATTTTGTAAGAGTAAAAAGCATTCTTAATTAAAAAATGGGAAAAAAACACTTGAACTCAATTTAATACCCAGCTACGAGCGCAAAGCTATTTCCTGGCAACATCCGCACAGCAATGTCAAGGAGTTATGAATAAAAAACAGCCCCGGGTCGAGTCACCACAAAAATAATTCTAAAGAACTTCTCCAAAGATTATTTATACGACTAGATAGAGCGACTCGCTTCAATGTAACTAAGGCCAACTTCTGGGTTAAAGACATTTATTTACCAACAAGAATTTACAATAATTTCACTTACGTGAGAAAACAAGTTTGGAATAATCATCGTACTACGGCATTTATACATAATATAAGAAAATTAGCAAATAAAAATATTATATGATAAATATTATGATAGTAGGTGTGTATCAAGGTAAGAAGTCCTACCCACATAATTACATCTTTTATTTTATTTTAATTACTGTAGGTATATTACGACATTATAAGGTATTGAATTCAATAGTTCTTTTTTGTGTTTGTTACCGTACATATCATGGTCCTCTCACATAGTCCCATATTAAATTTATCAAATTCGGTCTAGGAGTTTAGTTTTGATATCAAAATAACTAAAAAATATTTGAGCGGCCCCCGCATATTTAAACTAGGTCGTCACTTTTCTGAAAATAAAACTCGCAATTGAAATGACATTTTTTTGTGAGCTAATAAAATTATTGGCTCTGATTTAGAGTTGAACAGTTAACTTCTATTTTTTGTTAACACTTTCAAAGCTTTCATTGTATATCTAGACATCGATATAATCAAAGGAGTACCGTAAAGAGACGCGGAGAAATACTAATTCCACAAATGCATACAGGAGTGTCTTCATCGCGTGAAAATGCTCAGAAGAGGCCCGGAGTGTTTCATCGCATACGAGTATTAGACGCTTACTTGGGAAAAGTTTCGCGTCTTTCGGGAAAATTTAGATGGAGAGTGGCATTGGTATCGAGTATGTTTAGATATATTGAAATAAAGATACGTGTGATGCTTTGGGATTTATGTAAGGTTCTGATAAGAGAGCGGGTATGATTAAAAAAAATACATAACATAATATGTTTTTTTACAGACTTCCGAATAAATGAGTTAGTAATCTAATCGAGCCTTTTTTAATATTTGGAACCTACCTGATTTTTCGGATTTAAGAAAAATATTTTTGTTTGTGATTAATGATATATAGCTCCTTCTATGTGGCCCCACTTTAAATTTATCAAATTTAAAGTTAAATTTATCAAATTTAAAGTACTTTGATTTTTTACTCGAAATTATCAAAAAAATATACCTGTGACTGCTGAGTAATTTTTATATGAACATATTTTTTTTAAATGATCATTGAAACTCCAATGCTAAAGAGTAAAAGGTGTACCTAGTTATAAAATTTATTTTCTTAACCTCAAGTTACACTTTTTTGTTTGTCACATACCTTTATAGATGTCCTCATCTACAATATACAGTGTTATCGGTTAGGGGTGTACTAAGCCGAAAGGGCGTCACTCTACTTATCCTAAGAAACAGCTTTCATAATACGAGAAAAAAAAACCCAGCTGTTTCATAAATTTTGTCGACGACGGATCCAGTGGTCCTGTTGTGAAAGTTGTTCCTTAAAATGAGTATATTTACCACCTTCTGGCTTAGTAAACCCCTAACAGATAAAAATAAATACCCTGTTTACAGAAAAAATGTGATAGAAAATTTCAAGTGCTCTTCTAGTAAGTTCAAATGTTGCCGGTCTTTGCTAAAGCTTTGAAATTGTTAGTAAGCTTGTTAATAGGTGGTCAAGTCTATTCATTGAATTATCTCAGAATTACAATTGGGTTTTTCCAAAATGGCCGTTAGACATAGAATAGATCAGAGTTAGTATTAAAAATTATGTTTTGCTTAACACTAACTATGGCCTATTCTATGTCAAAACGCAAATTTGGGCACCATGCAATTGTAATTCTGAGACAATTCAAATAACAGACGTGATCACCTGATTGATATCATATCCATCAATAATTTCACCTGATGAAAGTAGAGGTAACTAATAATTCATGCACAGCACCAGTTAGTTCGGATGTATAAAGGTGCATATCCACTCAATACTCAATTTATTTATTTCTTGCAATCATGTACGAAGCATTCTTAAAACCCTGCCTTCTGCGCCGCTGGTCCCAGGCTCGATCCCCGAACAGGTTAAACATATATATATATATATATATATATGTAAGATAAGATAAGACAACTCTTTATTAAAAAACCAGCTTATACACTATTTTAAAACATACAATACAAAAAATATGCCAGCTTTCTAATGGCGGCCTTATGTATATAATTATGTATTTCTAAGTATTTCTATCAGTCATCAGAATACCATAGCACAAGCTTTGCCTAGCTTGGGACCTGAAGACCTTTGTGTGGATGTTGTAAGAAAAAAATAAAAGTTAAGTAAAGTTATGACATACCCGCTAGGCTAGGGTGCAAGTGAAATGCAAAGTGACATGTTTATAGTATATGATTTTGTGTAAAAACTTTTTGAACTCTTAACCTAATTTACTACAATCCACCGCAGAAGCTATAAAAATCGGTACTTAATATGAATTTTAAAAACTGGTGCAACTAAAAGTCACTACAGTGGTGTTAGTACTTAAAAAAAGCAATGTTTTTCGGCAAGTTATGACCCCTATTCGCCAACAACAAGCCAAACTCACTAAAGTACTAACTTAATTTGACAGTTCTCAAATTTTCTCCTCTCTACAACTACTTTACAAAGTGAGAAAAGGATGGATATAATTTTAGGAACTTTTAGTTTAGTTAGTGTGACCGGCCGAATTAAGGTTAATATTCCTGCAGATCTACCAATCTTATACCTCATATCTTGATTATAAGATGTTGTTTGTCTCGCCAGTATTCGTCAATAGTGGAAGGGCATTTTACATTAATCAAGAAACACATTTAGAATTAGTTTAAAAGTAATTACTTTTAAACTAATTCTAAATGTGTTTCTTGTAATAATCTGGGGTAATTACCCCAGATTTATTTGCTCGAGTTCGATGGACTTGAGCAGTAGATCTGTAGAAATATTATAACTAACGAACTAGAAATATTCGGCTATGTTCAGTTCCTAGGAAATAATAAATAAATTCTAATAAATTTATATTTAGGTATGTACTAAAAATAATATAATAGAAAATGTTAAAAATAACTTACAACTTTGGACAATTAGGTCCCTCAGGGTGACTACGACAACTTCCGAAAACGACAACATCCTAAATCGTCAAATACTTAAATTGACAACCGCTAAAATTGAGATCTCCCTAAAACGACAACGCATATTTTTTGACCATTTTCTAAAGGACTTTTGCCGCTGACTGTACTTTCATTCATTTTTGTCCTTTATACCATAATAAAATATATAATCTGCCAACTAACTTTTAGGACGCAACGCGCTATTTTAGAATATACTTGGTTACGTGGGATTGGGCACATTTTAGTTAGTTCGTAGTGTGTTTGCACCTTTACATCGACGTTCCTTTGCCTCCCATTCGGCTATCCGTAGCCAAGTTTCAGGCCGAACTTTTGGCGGGAAAATGGAAATGCATTTAGCTAATTGAAACGCGCGAATTTCGTATTGGAAATCCAAACTCTAAAATGTTGTGAATAGGCAACGGCTGCTTTTAATAAAATGGATGAAATATTTTCGCTTTTAGTACACATTTTGTTGTTATGTACCTAAGTATACCTAATAGGCCGGTAGTACCGATCTACCTATTTACCTATATTGCAAAAGAGATGTTTCAATAATGTATGGAGCCCCGGCCGGGACAGTGTACATGATACTTACCATAAATACGTTTGGGATTACTTTCATCTATCAACCAAATTCAAAACAACGTAAATTATCTTAGTGTTCAAAATTAATTTCAAATCTTAACAATTTCGCCTTATTTAGGCAAAAATGCGATTTTCGAGTTTTCGGTGTGTCAATTTCGGCATTTGTGACGTGTGCTACCATTGATAGAACAATCTGACCATTGGAGTCGACCTAGGACATAAAAATCTTCCAGGGATGCCATAATTCCACTATAATTCACAGAAATTAAGATATTTTTGTACACAATGAAGTAGTCAACTGATTCTGGTATTATTAATACACAGTATTAACCACATCTTAAATATTTCTTTGGTAGGTGTACACCGTCTTGGCCGAAAATGTAACAAGTCCTGTTTAGTGAGTACATTAAGAGGATCACCGACCCTTCACTGTTTTCGTGTTTCTGATACAATTTTCGTTCCGGGGCCTACCTCTTCACCCCCTTTGTAATGTATTTTTTGTTATTGGTGTTAATCGCTTCACTATGATATATTTTAGGCCTACACGTTTTATTATTTTGAAAAAAGTTATTGAATTCTGCATAATAAAGGCTTTTAATAGGCGCTATACGATACATATTTTTGCGCTAATACGATTATCAGCGCAAAAATATGACTACGTAGAAAACTTGTAATTTTTAGTGATATAAAAGACAGAATAAAATAAAACGGTAAAGCTTAGTAAATAATGTGTCCGCTTTGTGAAAAAGAAACCACTAGAATCGGTTAATATTAAAAGGTAGAAAAGAGCTAAGTATATTATATTGTATGGACAAGTTGGCGGACTATAGCTGTCTTAAATGAAATGCTATTTTCGACCATTTATTTTGAGTTATATAAATGACGAATTGTTGCGCTGGTTGTTCCAGCCAGCATTATGTTGAGTTGGGGTCGGTTTTTGACAGAAAGCAGTAATTATGTTTATTTTATTTTTAATTTGTAAAGTTGTGTTCTATATTGTAGATTGTATTCTATATTAAACCAGTTAACTAACCTAGGCTGGCCTATTTTAAACATTATTCTAAAAAAACTTTTGTGTACTATAACTTTCAATACTTAAATCAATATTATAACCATTGATAGGTACATTTAAATTGATTATAACTACCTAATTATAATATTGAGTTAGGAATTGAAAGTATGTCAAAATTAGAAATTGACAAAAAGTGCCCAAAACATACTCTAGTAGTATTGCCCGACGTGGAATTGAAGCCTGGACTTGCCTTGCCTTAGTTTATTTTGTTGCTTAGTTTGACATGCTTACACCATCTACACCTATACATATAGTTAATACATATTCCAACTAGGTAGGTACAGAAGAAACATAAAAGTTCTAAAAACCTTAATTTAAATTGATGACAGTGCTTTATTGGTAGAAAGTCCACGTCCTAACTTTAAAGCTGTAAGCCTACTGTAGGTAATTCCTATTTCATAAAAAGGTTACGTACTCTTCGGTTTATATGCCAACTGACGGCTTAATTGTGATAGCCTGCACACTTAGGAGGGATTAGTTAATATTATAAATAATGGCAAAAGTCATTCCTCTTCCTCCGTAGAACTATCAAATAGATATTACTCATAATTTAAAACGTGGTACGTGGTGTATGGATGTATGTACTAATCGTACAAATACATAAAATACATTTGACGTACATACATTGACAAATCCAATGATTATAACAACTCCAACATTTTGACATTTGACAATTGTGAACAATGACTAGAGAGGTGCTTTTTAAGCTAAATCAGTGCTGTGCAAGCTATTTTGTGGATCGTTGTGGATTGCAAAATCTCTATCCGATGAGAGGAGCGGATCACATGCATTTGATCCTATTTTCAAAATAACAAGTCTAAAAAATCGCATGAAAATAAAACAAAAGTGCCAAGTGAGCAAGTGTCTTTATTAAGAAAAAGATATGACTAAATACAACCAAAATACTTGGTTATTTAATATGTATTATGTCTAACATTTATTTTAAACAAAAAGGGTGAATTTAAATACTAACTATAATTCCAGATCATGAGAAGCTTGGACACCCATTATTATCATACTTACCTAAAGAGCGTTCCGTGCCTTTTCCTACTCTAGGCGCAAATATTTGCTCTATTCGCATTCGCCGTTTCAGTTTAAATAACAATTGATATGCAACTAAGGCGTTTGGAGCGTCTGTTAATTGCAACTATTTAACGATCAAAATTGCTCGGTAATAAACCCTGCGGCATTTATCTGACAGTTGAAAATACATGGCTATAGCTATAAAGGCCATTTTCCCATGAAGTGTGAGGTTGAGTGTGTTATCAAATACTGTCAATATCAATATTCTAACTACCGCGGTCCATACCTTTGGATAGGGTAAAAAACGAAGAAATAACTGTACTCTGAGACACGAAATATTTACATAAATATTAACATAGCCTTGCATCGCATAACGTGCAATCCACAGTGATTGGACCGCGACCCCATAGAAAAGAGTTGAATCGATCCACAATAGGATCGCATGATTTTATCCGATCTAAAAATCGATTGGGTGTTATGCCCACGGAACGACGCATCTCTAGAAGAAGCCAAACCATAGTTACGGGTTGATCGAAACAAAACAAACTGATTTCAATGGGCGTTGCCGTATCTTTTGCTCCTGATAACTTTCTGATTACGAATAGATAAGCCCTGCTGTACTTGCGTGATATTGTACTAGATAAAGAATTAGGGCTTTTTCAGATAAATCCGCTGGGTTTCCCGTGTGACCCGTTGTATGTCTTGCATTGTTTGACTTAATTTGGAACGTTATTTCTCACAACTTTCAATAAATATTTTTGTTTAAATGCCACCAAAACATATACTAGATTATCTGCTTGGTGTTTTCATTCATAAAAGTTCGCGATGTTGAATATTTAGAAGTGTTGGAAACTAAGAAGAAAATTATGGTGACTCATACGAAATCAGTCCCGAAACTTGTGTTTTAGTGTTTTATACTACCTATTATAAAATGATTAAGAACGGACTGGTATTGTTGCTACTTTGTGTATATGTCAATGGCCAGTCTAACAAGGATTTGTATAATGGGCAAGCCAACAATGAGTTTTATGGTGGGACACAACAAGACCGTGCCAAGAGTAGGCTGCCTAGTCCGGGAGACAGTGACTACAGAACCTATGTGTACAATAACAGGAGATATGGCATGGACCCAACACGCTCCAACCCATATAATCCTAATATAAATCAACCAGGCGGCTTTCCATACAAGCCGCTTTATACAAACCCTTTGGATGATCAATATAAGTTTGTAACTGTAAGTAAACCATTTAATAATGTGGCATAGTCATTGAATTCATAGTAACAATTTTGATCTTGGTAATAACAAACTACAGATCTAAATTTTTAGAAACTGCTGAGTTTTAGGGGCACCTAAAGTTATTTATTTCACTTAATGTTTGATCTCTCTCATAAAAATATATTTTTTGTTGCACATTACAGTATAATAGATAAGTAAGGAACAGTGCAAAGGAAGGTAAAACTTTAAAATCAAAGCACCTGAGTAAGGGGATGTGGATGGGGATCAGAGGTAGGGAGAGGGAGGGTTACCCCTTACTTAACTGTCAATGTAGTGACCTAATTCAATGAAATTTTAAAATTATTTTGGCGTGTCTCGGGCAGCTAAAATGTAATAAATATGTTATAAACACTCTTTCGACCCCCCACGGTTTTGGTTTTGCCAAATACAGGAGCCTTGATTCTAAAGCCAACCTCAAAGGAATCCTGCCTTATAGTAAATAATTTGGTTTTTGTTAATGTATGCAAACATTGAAATGAAACTAAAGATAATTGTCAAATATTTTGTATTTGTGAAGTTTCCCATACAACATTACTAAATATATTATGATTTGTTTTAAAACCCACTCACCTAGTTTAAAATTGCAGAACCGAGACCCTAACAACCCGGACGCTCTATTCCCGGGTGTGCTCGGTGGCTGGAGAGAGGACCTGCAGGGTAGAGAGAGAAGAGACTCCCGCCAGTTAAAGCGAGACATATTTGTCACCACCAACTATGGCCAGGTTCAGGGATTTAAGGTTGGTAATGTTTGAATAGTTACACTCCGCAAATATAACATAATGTCCAGCTAGAATAATTCAAATCAGACTGATGTATGAAAAGCTTTAATTTTGTACTTTAAGAAAAGCTTATATGACATTTTATAGGCTCAATAATATGATGTAAAAATGTTAATAAACGAACTGAAGAGCACTTTGGTGCATATGTTATAAACCTCCTGCATTGTAGCCACAATAGTTTTACCGAGCTGCACTAGCGTCCCAAAAGATTGAGAGATGAACACATTAGTAGTCACACAAAACAAAAAGGGCATTACCTTTAATACCTTTTCTATATATATTTTTATATATATATATAGTATGCTTGTGCTTGCAACTCGTCTGATGTACCACGAAGATGCATGATGCACAAACGCCTCGAAAAACCAATTCTTTTTTTTTATCTACACAGCTAGACATTTGACCACGGAAGTCAGCAATACTGTAGCCCTAGATAGAGCATGACTAGTCTGGAATACACTTGCAATATCAAAAGATTTAGAATATCCTAAGGAGTATTAGTAGCCTGTTAAATATTTTTCAGGTATATTTATATGACAACCCCGACCCTGATTCCGGGTACAGACCCTGGCTGACTCCAGTTGAGAGAATACAGGGAACTGCATCTGTCTTCCTCGGCATCCCCTATGCAAGGCCACCAGTGCTTGAAGGAAGATTTAAGGTATGTCAATAATAAACATAGTAATATTCTTAAACTCTTACCTTTAAAGCTATTAACCCAAAATTATAATAAAACCACATAAAGCTCACGATTGGCTCAATTATGAATATAATAATTATGAATGTTATAAAGTATACCCAATAACTAAATTGCCTGTTATCATTTTGATATTTTTCAACATAAGTTGCCACTAACTGGATAGTTTCGTTGATTATTCTGTTATTCTCGTGTTCACTCCTATTCATATTTATTTTATGAAGTGATAGGAAGGAATTGGCATCCTGAGTACAGAGAAACCTAGATAGGAGTCTGCTTTGTGCGCAGAATTTAGGTAACAACAGTGAACATAGTTTTAATACCATAAGAATGTGTTTCATTGTTTGTTACCTGTTTTCAAACTAACTTGCAAATTCTTTAAAAATATATCATTTTATTCATTCATTTATATTATAACTTTATGAGTTCTTTCATAGATAATTAATACTACATATCTATATGGTACTTTGTATTTTTTAAGGAAGTCAAAAATAACTAATATGTGTACTCCTAGAAAGAAAGAAATTTATTTACCAAATAACTTAAGCTAATTGTACAATTTAGGTTTATGGTTTACCTATATTATTAATACCTTATTTTCCTGGCACATACCAATACCTAAACCACCTATGTATGTTCATCCTAAAATGTATATACAGGGGTCAGCACTCGAAGTGTTACCAATTCAAAATGCTGTAATTTTGACAATTTTGTTTCTTTTTATTTATAAACTTCAATATATAGATAAAAAACATTTAAAATTAAAAAGAAAAAAATATTGTTCGATGTGGCCACCTTTAGCGCGGATAACAGCATCGAGTCTGTCCGAGAAGGCTTCACACGCTGCACGAATGTGGTCTGCTGATATTTTGTTCCATTCTCGGCGAAGAGCAATCTTTAAGGCGTCGACTGTCTCATATTTTTTTGCTGACACTTTGGCCTCTAGAATTGACCATATGGAAAAATCCATTGGGTTTAAGTCCGGCAAATATGGTGGCCATTGTTGCGAAGAAATGAAGCTCGGAACTTTTTCTTGCATAAATATTTGGGTTTCACGGGCTTTGTTGGATGGTGCCGAGTCTTGCTGAAACGTCCAATGGTTTCTACCGAATTTCTTACGTGCCCAAGGTAACAAAGCATCGTTTAAAATCTTTTCACGGCAGATTTGCTGGTTTATCTTTGCACCCTGCTCAATGAAAACGAGAGGTGAACGTCCCGTAGCAGTTACCGCGGCCCAAACCATCACTGATGCTGGTGCTTGCTTTCGCAGAGCAATTCGTTGATCTAAACTGTCGTTTGATTTAGGCTTTAACCATATGCGATCATTTTGTTTGTTCACATATTGCTGAACCGTAAAATTTTTTCATCGGAAAATACCAAACTTTCAAGCTTGCTATCAACGTGCAACTGCTTTAACTCCTTAGCTCTTTCTAGGCGTACTGCCTTTTGTGCAAGTGTCAAGTCTTGCACTTTTTGTATTTTGTAAGGCTTCAGTTTTAGTTTATTTTTTAATATGCGTCCTATGCTCCGGGCAGATACATTAAGACTTTTCGCCAATTTAACAAAAAATAGGCGCCATATTGTAAACAGTTTGGTTGCTATAGCAACTTAAAGTTGGTAACACTTCGAGTGCCTACCCCTGTATACATTTAAAATTAAAACCTGTAATTCGTATTACAAATCTCTTGGTGAGATTATACGTATGTAATATTACTTGGAGAATCTCACAACTCTTTATTTCCCTATACTTTCATGTACAAAAATGTAGTAGGAACTTTATTTATAAGAGTGTTTAATAGCTAAGTTTCCATACAGCCACCTCGGCAGCATCCCGGCTGGCAGCTAATGCAGGCGGTGGACTGGGGCCCCGCGTGCCCCCAACCCGTGCGATTCACGGGGGCCACTAAAGGCATACGAGACATGGACGAAGACTGCCTTTATTTGAACATATTCTCGCCCAATGTGAGTACTTAAACTATTCAAGCTAGCTTTTAACCTTTTCAGAACTATAGTGTTCTATACTTGACAAGCGCTATGGCCTGTGCGCCAACGTCGTCTATAGTTGACAAAAAGTAATTAAACTGTGTCGATTTCAATATAAAAGCATTCCTTCTACGCTTTGATGGTAGACAATAGAAAAAGAGTAGATTTCTGATGTGGACTATGATTATACAAATTGTCATTCTGTACGTGTTATACAACAGCGCGCGGTGTAAATTCATACGCACAATATTCATTATGTATTTACTTATATCATTAAGCATATGATGACGACATAGTAAATTGTTACAGACTTGCCAAAAAGAAGCAGGTGCTCAATTCGACGGTTTTTTTTAAATGTTTTGTTGTCCTATTTCTCGGACACTGACTGAATTGAAAAAATATTTTAGTAAAAGGTATTCTAAACAGTAGAATCTCACAAATCCGGCATATCAATAGACCGACACGTCCAATTGTCTCGCACCCTCCGCCCACGCCTCGCACCGCGTACGTCCGTGACGAAACTATGTCCAAGAAAATTGTGAGGCAGGTTACAGTTATGAAAAACGTGTATAACATGAACACAAATACTTCGTATTTATAATAAGATGGTATATACAAAATATTTTGTGTTTTTCCGCTTCGTCTTGATGTCAGCGTGAGAAATCGAAAAATATTTTTGTTTTTATGGTGTGGTTCCTCCTCACCACCGCCACACCTCACCTTATTATTTCTCTTTCTCTCAGTATCCGACTTCCTCGACACGTGTTTCGCCTTAGCACAAGGCATCCTCAGGAGATGTTGACTCTTCAAGCGCTCGCTCGAAAGTGAGCTGTTGCGTCTCTGCGAGCTCTTTATATAGCGGCCGGTCACGTCACGTGTTGTGCGTCACCGTTGTTGTTGTGTCGTTGCATTTGATGACTCAGCGTTATTTAACGGACTTTGTCGGTTAAAAATCTGCAAAAGTGGTGACGTCACCAAATTTGTTTGGTCGTTTAACAGTACTGAGTTCTGATTTCTGTGTTTCAGTATTTCCAACTGTTCCAACACACACAACCGAAAACCTTTGTCACATATGTGCCTGACTTCATATGTGTTACTTGCTTGTAGTGAATGTCCCGTTTCAATTAAGTGTTTCGCGAAATGCGATTGTTCTGGGTGATCATTTCTATAGGCGGCAAGATGTTCTTTAAACCTTGTTTCAAAATTCCGTCCAGTTTGTCCAATGTATACCGCATCGCATTCGTCACATTTGAGTTTGTAGACACCAGATTTCCGCGCTTCTTTTAAACGATCCTTTCCGATCTTTTTCGATTATAATCTACGGCACCTGACAAACGGAAAGGATCAAACCAGTAAACCTTACATTCCAATAATCCGGCACTCTCTAGTTTTTAATAGTGCCGGATTAGTGAGATCCTTAGTAGCAATTCTGATAAATGGTCCCATATAAATTGTATTAAAATCGATATCGATTTATATTCTTTTTTTCGAACTAACTGAAAAAGATCTATCAGCGCTGTTTCGGTTTGTGTCAGTAATCACTTTCTTATAAAAAGAAATCTCCATTAATTGTAGGTAAAATAGAACCTATTTCTAAATTCGGCCATCCGTCCGATCACCTATTCCTGTGCACTATCAGCCCTTCATTAGCTATTGACGTGGTTTGAAGTTCACAGCCGCTTTCAATTAGTGCGAACAAGCTTCATTAGGCGGCATTTCAGAGCTCAATCGTACCTATTCAGAGCAATTAACGTGACACATCGTTTAATAATTCACGTTGGACGCGACATGCTTGCAGCTGGTCGCTCCTCGGCGTATATTATAAAAACCCCGTTAAAAACATTACATGTACAAAAATGCAGAAGTCACGCTGCGCACTTTGTCTGCCGTAATAAGTTGTGAAATCGATTGTAAACCAAGTCGGTTAATTTGGTACCTATCTGTTTATCTATGGGAGAAACTTTCCAACTACTTTGTCATAAATAATACCTCGCATGTAAGCTAACAAAATTTTAGAGTAACTATATCATAATTATTAATATTTATTCCTTTTATAAATATCGTGACTTGGATTTCTAGCTTTTCCTACAACGAAGCTACAGGGCTCGAACCGCTTCGAGGAAAGGATGGTACGGTCTTGCCTTTGTGGCTTGGCGATTATTGTTTCTTCTAAAACTACGAACTGTGATATATAACTACATATTATGAATGCAATAGTGCGTATGTTAGTTCCTCTTCTCCCCAGTAGCTACGAGTAAGTGACGGATTGAGTTGATTTTTTGCACAGAGATGGTTCGAAGTCCGTACAGTGCCATAGGCTACTTTATTATAGGGAAAACAAACAAGATGGGCGGAACCGCTTGCAAAAGCTAGTATATTATATATTTACGAACATTTTAGAATATATATGTTTTTATAATTTACACAAAATATAAGTAACAAAGTGCTACTCGTATTACGAGGCATGCCTTGTAAGTATTGTAGTTTGAAGAAAAAAACACAGCTAGAACTTTATAGTACTTTTTATTGTACGTAACTTAATACACTTTAAACCGGTTACTATTAACATATTATTATAACATTTATTCCACTCTAAAGTGGGGGTGTTCCAAATGGCTGAATTGAAATCGTCGACTGCTTCTTCACCGGACCGGAACCTTTGACCACGAAGACTTTTCATAATTTTAGGAAATGTAATGAAATCGTTAGGGCTTAGGTCAGGACTGTATGGAGGGTGGTCAAGAATTTCTACTTTTTCCTGCTTCGACAAAACAGTAGTAGTACATTGGGCGGCCTTATCGCCTAAAGCGGTTTCTTCCAGGCATCCTCTCTTCTGATGTAAACCTTTATCGGAAAGTTTGTTTTTAAGAATTGGCTTGCGCTTATTCGCAACTCGCCAGATGTAAAACGACGATACGGCCTAGAATTTGGCACGCTTGCCTAGAAGAAACCGATTCTCTGGCGATTACGTAACCTCGCAGTTCCTATAATAAAAGTAGACTCAAAGCATTTAGTGCGAGTCCGTGAATTTCTACCATATACCGGTAGGATCTTGCAGTATATCTATTAATCCGATTGTTTAAAGCACACTCGCCGAAATGTATCCGATAAAAATCCAATAATCTAACCAATTTTCGACGATGCTCATGACTTTGTAGATTAACTCAGAACAAAACATCGTTGCCTAACTAAATTGTAGACTACCGGGTGAAATTGTGTTTTCCGGTACACCACCACGAATCTTAAGCATCGTTTTAGATATACACAGCTAGGCATTTGACTACAAGTTCGCACGATCACGAAAGTCAGCGATACCGTAGCCCTAGCTGAAGCATGCCTAGTCTGAAATACACTGGCTCTTAAGGAAGGCTGCCGGAACACACCGTTAGGTGCGTGGCGTCAGATTTTACAACTTTAGTGTGGTACCTACCCAGGCGAGCGATAGGAAACGCCCTACGTACCACTATGCTATGGTTTCCTAGCGATGTTTTCCTTTAACGGTAGTTTTGCATGATTCGCGCGATCAAACCTCGTACCTTTTGCACGGCAATTGACTCCACTAATCACTCGACAATCATCGCTACGTCTGAGTCATTTAGCTCTCCTTTCGACAGACTCCACTTCAATCTGAAAATTATCTGCTGGTGATGCATCAAGTTTACATTAGTACCTACAATCAGTCGTTAATCAAGGTATTTAATCTCGTTTAAACTCGTTAACGAGTGAGTGCGGTATCGCAGCCTACACTCGTATAATTGCACGCAACTGACCGTAATGTGGCGGTTAATCAAGCTATTTGTGTAATCAAATTGGCTTATACGAATACTTATTATAGCGATGGAATTACACAGTATACCCATTGGCCTATTACAGATGTAATAATAATAATATGGGACAACATCCTCACAATGGTCTTCAGGTTACAAACTAAAGCCTGTGCTATGGTAACTTGATGACTGATATACGAGTACATTAGATAGATAGATGGATAAATTCTTTTTTGCAGACACACAAAGAAATAAAATAAAATACAACAGAAAATTCTTACAAAATATAGTGATACAAGTGGCCGCCTTATCGCTAACAAGCGATCTTTTCCAGGCAACCTTAGGATGGATACAATGGAGACATTATATGTAATCGCGCCTTTATATTACGAAACTCCACTACGTTTGCATAGTTCATCATTTTAGAATCGCACGGACGTATGAGGTCCTTACTAATTAAATTGGCGTTTTGTTTTGTAATGTAAAGATTTACAAAAACCATATATTAATCAGATATTTGTGATCAAAGTTCGATATAAATATATATGAATGTTCATACTCACGTACATGGGCTATATACTAATAAACGATATGAAAAAGGTTGTCGCTAGCAATACGTATTATCTGAATCACTAGTTGAATTCCTGATAGAAAGTTTGACAGACGGTACCAAGCGTAGAGAGTAAAATATTCTTAATTTCTTTTTAGTTCACGTTCTATTCGACATTCTGAGTTTTACATCAATGATAAATAACAAAATGTAGTACAATATGAATGAAGTCATACAATTTGTGCGTGAAATGAAGTATGTATATTAAATATTTCTGCAAAAAGTAATAACCCAGCTTTCTAATGGTGCAAAAATGCGTTTAAACAGTATCATTTGAAATGAAATTAACCGGTGATTTCTATCGTATATTGAATATAGCGAATATTGAATTCATAGGGGCGATCTCAAAAATAGGTCCACGGAACTAATTTTCAAAAAAAAAAAAATTGGCGTTAGAAATCTTCATTATCACTGAGTAACATACTCAAGACAATAGGTTATATACAAAAAAGTCGTTAGAAGCAACTTCAAAAAAACCCGACTGCTAAATCTAAGCCCGTGTATAATCCTTATTATTTTATTTTGTTGTACCCAGTGTCACTCTCACGACTAAGACGAATCTATTGACAACACTCACATAAATATACGACAAGACATTTTAGGCTCTAGGGCGTGCCAAAGACATATACATATGTACATACATATGTATATGTCTATTCGAATGACATAACCATCCTTCTTTCGCATTCGAGTAAAAAGTTGATTAAAATAATGATATTGGTACTTATAAACATTACAAATGTAACGCGTATCTACGGCAATAATTATTCAGCTCATTATCAGATGGACTAGATTTTATTCGCTGGGGAGTGAAATAGTGGCAGTTTGTATAAACTGACCTACTTACGTGAAGGCTCATTTGTGCAATGTCTACATTTGACCTCTGTTTTAAATTACACCAGTAGCTGTGTACTGAAAGTTGACTTTCCAAAAATCCTTTCTTAGTACTCCCTATAATGAATGCACCCTACCACCTTCTATCTTGTCTCTAGGTTCTCAGGTGTTTAGGCTTTGCGTTGATTCCTAGCGAATCAAGCGTCAGACAGCTTAATCTTTTACATATACAACGTGTAACAGAAAGGTGTAATAATACTTAAGGGTCTCCACATCAAAGTGAACCCATATTTCACGTTTTGCTATTTATTATTTAATACTTACTGAAAATCGTCGCTAAAGATCTGTGAGTGCCGATTCTGAGGCACTTTCTCGGTGTGATCATGTAGTAAGAACCGTGTTGTTTTTGTGACTTCGCTTGGTGGAATGTCTTTGTTACCGTAGCATTTTATAGCTCTTTTCACCAAACTGCGAAAGAAGGAGAGTTATGTTTTTCGAGTGTATGTATGTATTTGCTTGGCACGCCTTAGAGCCTAAACAGATTGTCGTATTTTTATGTGAGTGGTGTCAATAGATTCGTCTTAGTCGTGAGAGTGACACTGGGTACATCAAAATTTAAATGATATTTAAGGTTTAAAGATTTAGCAGTCGAGTTTTTTCGAACTCGCTTCTAACCAATTGTTTATTTAATTTTGCATTGTGTGTAGTAGGTACTAACAACAATTTATAATTAACTAGCTGACCCGGCCACGCGTTGCTGTGGCTATTTTATAGCGTCAACAACACGTGGTAATTATGCTGTTAAAATGTAGCTTATATGACACGTTCGTAGATTTACCATAGCAGCGCCATCTATTGATTACTTACTCAACCCAGTCGAAAGGTATCGACATCTGTTAGAATCATTTGGAGTTAACAGATAATTGTGACTGTCAAATAATAACAGACAAATAGGTAATTAGCAATAAATTAAAATTGCGACTATAATTTGAGATTTAAACTATCCTATCTCTCAAGTTGGATCGAACTGCACATGGTGTGCGAATTTTATTATAATCAGTTAAGTGGTTTAGGAGTCCATTGAGGACAAACATTGTGACACGAGATTTATATATATTAAGATTTTATTTTGTACTTCGCGCAGGGGTGAGTTATTTGATTAATATGCCAAGTTTTTAATTTATTTTATTTATTATTTGTCAATTTGTTATATAATTTAATTTTTGACCGAATTAATTATTAACTTTTGTACTTATACCATGGATTATCTCAATAAATGAAATTTGAAATTGTAATCAAACCATCGCTCGTTTCCATTATCAGACGGAAGCCGGGTCGACGGCGCAGCGCTACCCAGTAATGGTTTACATCCACGGCGGTCAGTTCATGTCGGGCGCGTCAAACTTGTTCCCCGCGCATATGATGGCTGCCTTCTACAACGTGGTGGTCGTCACCTTCAACTACCGGCTCGGTGCTTTAGGTGAGAACGTAGACTATTGGTATAGCGTAAAGTTAGCTATGATATAAGTGAAACGGTTGAAAGCGATCTAGGTATTGTTTGTCATTCCGAGTTTTAGAACTTAGGTGCTCGTTTTTACTGAGTTGAAGTTGTGTACTATCAAAACAATTGTTGCTTATATTCGTTTCACATCTTTCATTGCTACTTCTTACTACGCGATACATACCAACATTAGATTTGTTTACAGGACTCTGTCGTAATACAACTAAGAATATTACAATTAAACTGTCTTTATACTGTCAATATATTAATGGATGTTATAAAAATATAATATATACCCTTCCAATACACCCTTCCATCTTGCTAGCTGCATTCAAGCAACCCTTAATATTTACAGTGATTCTCTAAAAACTAAACTAAAATAGTAAATCGTATCTAAATTTGTATTATATTTGTTTCTTTAGGTTTCCTGTCAACCGCCGATGAGAACTCACCGGGTAACTATGGCATCTTGGATCAGATAATGGCGTTGCGATGGGTTCAGGAAAACATTGGACCCTTCAACGGAGACCCCTCATCTATAACGCTATTTGGGCCAGGAGCGGGGGCTGCCTCCGCTGGTCTCCTGATGGTCGCGCCGCAGACTAGAGACATAGTCACTAGGGTCATCGCTCAGGTGGGTAACTATTCAACAACTTGTTTTTCAAAGCATTTTTCGAAGAAAATTGTATAAGAACAAAATGTTTACTTAATTATACAATGCCTGTGTTGCAAACTTGTTTCATCATTATTGAAGCACATGTATTTCATAGAATCTGCAAATCAGAACTCCTACTAGAAATCTGCAACTAGAAAATGAGGTCTGCCCGAATTTTTTCTTAACCATGTAACGGGAAGAACAAATAATGTGTAAAAATATTAAAATACACTTCGTCATTGTTATAGAAAAGAAAACAAACAACTTCCATCAACTAATTTTAAATAAAGGAAACTATAGAAAAGTATACAATTTGAACGTTGAAATCAACATATTTTGAATGAAATGAAACTTTATTTATATGTGACACTAGGTAAAAATATAAGTACCCACATTCACAACGAGTTTCCGCTCGCATTCGTAAACATTGCAACACTTATTAGAAGACTCTTATTACTTTGATAATAGATTCTAGATCTGAACTAAAATAATAATCACTATTTAATATATTTAGATTACGTAACAAGCTTCGCGTAATTCGTGTTGCAAAGTTAACGAATCCCAGCGGAAACTCATTGTGAAGCTGGGTGCAGGTCTTAAATTATACAATGTGGTGTACTCTACCATCGAAGCGTACAGACTTAGTGCTGGATTAGAACTATATTTACGATCTTGTTATTTTTTAGACTTCTGCGCGGTATTTCGTAAGAGGTGTAGTGTCCTCTTACGAAATACTTATAAATAGGGTTGAAACGTATACTCATTACTGGACTAATTCGTAAGCGCTTGTTCTATAAAACATCTCGCAAGTGGTATAGCTGTTTGTTTTATGATAGTAATAGTTTGTTATATTTTCAGAGTGGGTCAGCTCTAGCCGACTGGGCAATGATCGAGGACAAGTACAGAGTTCAGAACACTTCGCTAGTATTCGGCAGACTGCTCGGCTGTCCCACTGACTCCTCGTGGAAACTCGTCAACTGTCTGCGTCAGGGGAGGAGCTTCTACGAACTGGGAAACGCCGAGTTTCAGGTAACACCTTTCTTTTTATATATGTCTAGCTGTCCTGGCGAACTTTGTACCGCCTGACAGTTATATATGTTTAAACCTTTCGTGAACCTTTACATACATTTCAAAACCAAAATCAGCTAAATCGGCCAAGCCGTTCTCCGAGACAAACGAACAGCAATTGATTATTATATATAAGAAGAAGATATTCCTTGTAAATATTTGATATAATATATGAATTAGTGGTTGATACTGTTAACTTAACGATTCATCATCATCAGCCAGAAGAACCTGTGCAAAATAGTTTTCCTTCAGAAAATCTGAGTTTGTCCCATAGTGAAATTTGTTCCTAAGGATCTGTATAGTGACCCCCTTTCGGCTTAGTACAACCCTAACCGATTACTATTGTTACTCGGAATTATTAGCTAATTCGGGGTTTGTAGCCCTGTACATAGAAAAAAAGCCATATGGCCATTAATTTTTTGTTATTAAACTTCCAGCCACACGTAGGTTTCATCCCCTGGGGTCCAGTACTGGAGAACAACTTCACGTTTCCCGGCGACGAGTGGTATGAGGGGTGGCGCGCGCGCGACTGGAGGCTGCTGGACGTGCAGCCCGAGCAGCTGGTGCGCCGCCGGGCCTTCAACCCGGGCCTGCGGTACATGGCGTCAGTCACCGCGCAGGAGGCGGCCTATGTGCTCTGTGAGTAGACACGGTAACACTATAAGTAGACACGGTAACACTCTAGATACCCATAGTATTACTGTAAGTTGCCACGGCATCACTATAAATAGCTACGGTGTCACTCTGTAGATAGCCATACTATCACTGTAAGTTGCCACGGCATCACTATAAGTAGCTTCGGTGTCACTCTGTAGATAGCCATACTATCACTGTAAGTTGCCATGACATCACCATAAGTAGCTTCGGTGTCACTCTGTAGATAGCCATACTATCACTGTAAGTTGCCATGGCATCACCATAAGTAGCTTCGGTGTCACTCTGTAGATAGCCCTACTATCACTGTACGTTGCCACGGCATCACTATAAGTAACTTCGGTGTCACTCTGTAGATAGCCCTACTATCACTGTAGGTTGCCACGGCATCACTATAAGTAGCTTCGGTGTCACTCTGTAGATAGCCATACTATCACTGTAAGTTGCCACGACATCACTAAAAGTAGCTACGGTGTCACTCTGTAGATAGCCATACTATCACTGTAAGTTGCCACGGCATCACTAAAAGTAGTTAAGGTGTCACTCTGCAAGTTGCCATAGCATCACTATCCACGGTATCACATGTAGTAAGTAGCCTATGTATTATTATACTGATAACAATAGATAGCCAGAGTATGGCACTAGTTCTCCACCGATATAATTATGCTAATTAACATTGTATATATCCAAAAAATTCGCTGTCGCCAATTTACTTCCAGTCATCGTTTTGTACATTTTTGTTGTCTATTACTATACATATTTAAAAAAATTAAGACGTCTTTGATTCATATTGTTTAAGAAGACGGGTTCTCATTGATTCCATCAATTTCCATCAATCAGGTCGGGACCTGATTGATGGAAAGCTCCAACTATAGTTTCTTTCACATTCTGTGAACTTCGTCAGGCATGATATGAGTCGTTCGTTGAAGACACACAAATTACCATAACTATCGTTTTGCAATATTTTGAAGTTGTATTGTACATTTCCAGATAACAACGAGTCGCTAGCGCCTAACTACGAGATATCGTCCCAGTGGTTCGATCAGAAAGTGTCGGAGTTGGTGGCTAGGTACAACTATACGTTGAACCCGCGCGGCGTGTTCGACGCTATCAAATACATGTACACATACCATCCGCAGCCGAAGAACGTCAGCGCTATTAGGGACCAGTATATACATGTGAGTGACCAGTTGGTCAACTCTGTTATTTGAATTGCCTCAGAATTACTATTGCATTGTGCCATAATGGCGGTTTTGAAATGGTCAGAGTTAGTGCTAAAAATCTTGTTTTGTTTAATACTAACTGTGGTCTATTCTATGTCAAAACGGCCATTTTAGTACAATCCAATCGTAATTCTGAGGCAATTCAAATAACAGACTTGACCACCAGTTTGTTTGTTAGTAAATCGGAGATTCGTCATCGTTATCATCAGCCAGTAGACGGCCGTTGCTGTACAAATGAATCGCGTTCTGAAGGGGACGCCATTTAAGAGGATCACCGATCCTGTACTGTATTCGTGTTTTTGATAGAGTTTTCGTGCCGGCCCATACCTCTTTTCACTCTCTAAATTGTCACTTGTTTTTTTTTTTTATTTGTATCTATCGTTTCACTGTGATTTATTTTAGGTCTACACGTTAATTTTTTTGTAAAAAGTTATTGAATTCTGCATAGTAAAAGCTTTTAATAGTCATTCTTATGCGCGATACTATACATAGACCTACTTGATAAAAGGTTTGTAGATCACATTAAGTTTTTTTGATTGCAAACATTTCAGTTTTAGATAGTGATAGTGAAATACGAAAACCTTTTATATATATAATGTTATGAAGAGTTCGTACTAAAAATATATAATTTTCTTCCGAGTTATTTAAAAAAACTAATGAAAAAAAATCGTATTTTTGCAAAAGAAATCGTTCTTATGCTTTAATAACATTTTATTGGTGACATCTGACGGTACCACCAATAAAAAAATATTATTGTATACGTCATCTGTGAACCGTATCAAAACAAACAAAATACAGATAATTAATGACATCATTTTTTTACGAGCTTTTGACGAGAGTAACATTATGCTGAACTTATATTATATTTTCAAAAGTATCTAAAAGCATAATTATTAATATCTGAATAAAATAATATATATGGGAACGGTATTTTTAATTTGTCTTTTCAGTGTTGTAATAAAAATGAGCGAGGGTAAAAAATTTGAAATGTTTGTACGTCCCAAGATGGCGGACTAGTTATGTTTTGTTAACTACTATTTGATATTTTTACAAAAGGGTTTGCTAAAACAGGTGGTTAAAAATGAATTCAAAAAACCCGACTGCAAGAACTTGTATCTTAACCAGTGAAATCGCGGGATGCAGCTAGTATAGCCTATCACCATCTGCAGGTGAAGACGAATCTATTGACACCACTCACATAAAAATACGACAAGCTGTTTAGGCTCTATTACAGGCGTGCTAAAGAAATATACATACATACATAAACTCGAAATGCATGAAAACTTTATAGCTTTTCTATCCGGCTGCGAAAGAAGGAGGGTTATGTTTTCGAGTGTATGTATATATATATAGTTCTTTGGCACGTTCTAGAGCCTAAACGGCTTATCGTATTTTTATGTGAGTGGTGTCAATAGATTCGTCTTAGTCGTGAGTGTGACACTAGGTTCATCAAAATTAAAAAAAGAAGTAATTAAGGATGATACATAGGATTAACGATTTAGCAGTCGCTTTTCTTTAACTTGCGTCTAACCAATCGTCTAGAAATATTTTAAGCATAATCTTGTTAACATTACGAATAAAGTATTTTGTTATGTCAGCTTCTATCAGACTTCTTGTACCGCGCGCCTTCAGACAAGATGGTGAAGTTACTGTTGGAACAGAAAGTTCCCGTCTACATGTACGTTCTCAACACGACAGTGGAGGCGTTCCAGTGGCCCGACTGGCGCAAGTACTCGCACGATACGGAACACTTCTTCCTCACTGGAGCGCCCTTCATGGACCAGGAGTTCTTTCCTAGGAAGTAAGTTTATTTTTTCTTTCTTAATGGCGCGATTTTCATAAGTCAAGATCTGTTTTCTAAAAAATTCCACATTGAACGGGGATAACTTTTTGCTCCGACGCCCGTGCCGGCTATACGCTGGCGGAAAACACTGTCTTAAATAAACTGACAATTATAAAACGATATTAAGAAAGAAAGCAATTTAAAATGATATTTAGCAAAGGTTATCTATTTTATTTTTGATAAGCATTTGAGAATATTTATGCTGTGTTTTAACGTATAAAAATGTTGACCTTGATTTAAATATATTAAAGAAGATTAATGTATAGTAGGTGCCTTCATTTTAATGTTGATGGAAAAGATGCGGCATTGATAGGCATACCGCATTTTTCAGGATTCATCAAGGCGTCGATGAAAAAGACATATGGCATTATTAATTTTAAATACTTAATGAAAAAAAAATATGCCGCTGTACTAAAGCTTTCGTTTCGTCGATTTGTTGCCAGCGGCATATTTTTTTTAAGCTATGGTTATGTTTGGTTGGTCGGTGGCTAAGGTTTTCCGGGTTTCTCGGCCAACTCGGCAACAAATCGACGAAACCAAAGCTTTAGTAAAGCTTTCGTTACCCACCAACCATCTCCATCTAGTAGTTATTGGATACACCTGTGTTTTTATTTACGTTCTTGTTGACAGGTATAGGATAGACCGTCAAGTGTGGACCGGCAACGACAGGAACATGAGCCACTTCTTTATGAAGGCGTATGCTGACTTTGCGAGATACGGGTAAGCATATTATTCATTATAATATTAATATATTTAAATCATTTAATTTATATTTCGTGATTTGTTACTTATAAGTTATTGTATTGCATTGAAAGCTGACGATGTCGGTCTTGTTATTTATGACTAAAAAGTAGGAATAATGTAAAATAAAATAAAAATCTTTCACACACGTAGCTCTCCAGTAGGATTTCTCCTATACCCACTACACAACCAAACTCGAAGATAGCTGTTCAAACTCATCGTTCGAACAACTGCCCCGATCGGGAAACAACTCGAACCGTCAGATCACGTAGCAATCATGCTAGCCATTAGACCACGGCGGTCGTCGAAATGTTTTATTTTAGTTTAATTATTATTAAGATGTTGTTTGAAGATTATGTATTTTCTCGCTTTGTTTTCATGTCAGCGTGAGAAAACGAAAAATATGTTAGTCTTTATGGTGGGGTTCCTCCTCACCACCTCCACACCTCACCTTATTATTTCTCAAGCGATTGATTGAAAGAAACAAATGATAATGATGAAGAGTCAATATCCACTGAGGATGCTTTGTGCGCAAGCGAAACACGTGTCAAGGAAGTCAGATACTAAAGAAAAAGATAAATAATCAGGTGAGGTGTGGAGGTGCTGAGGAGGAACCACACAGACAAAAAATGTTTTTCTATTCTGAGGAATAGAAAAACATTTTTGAAAGTGTTATCCCGCTTTGTATTGATGTCAGCGTGAGCGCTGACATCAATACAAAGCGGGATAACACTGGATATTCTTTAAACAATATCTTATTATAAATTATTACTCGTATTCCATTACTTTTTATACTCGTATCTGATTAATATTAGTCGTTAAATTAACGCGTGTCTTGTAAAAAATAAAAATCTTTTTTTATCTACTAAAAAAATGTATTTCCGCAAATAACGCCTGACTCCGCGTTTTTGCTGTATTCATTTCTTTTTTTTTTATTATAGTAGTCCAATTAGATTGTGATTTCGATAATATTAACAGACTATGCAAGCGAACTTTTGGGCCTCCGATTAAATTATCCCATTTATTTCAGTAACCCAACACGTTCCCGTATCTTGGGCGTACATTTCGAGATGGCTGAAGAGGGTCAACTGCGTTACTTGAACCTTAACACGACGTTCAACAGTACTATAATGCTGAATTACAGACAGACTGAACTAGCGTTTTGGACGATGTACTTGCCGAGTGTTATAGGCAGGCTGGTGCCTACCTACCCGCCCTTCACCGAGGTATGTAACACAGAACAAAATAATTAACAAAGTCATATTTTAATCGTAGACATAGATATATAGACTATAGACATAGACTATAGACTTTTGGTACCATGCGTTTATAATATATAATAGCTGGTGTATAAATCTATAAATATTAAAGTGAAATCCTATATCTCTTGGTCACGCCATGGCGCGTAACGGCTGGACCGATTTCACTTGTTTTTGATGTGTTTGTTATTGTCAAGAGAAGGTTCTTATGACAGAAAAAATATAAAATATATATAAATGAATCCGTTTGATTCACTAAAACTCGAGAACGGTTGGGCCGATATATCTGATTTTTGTCTTGAAATGATTGTCGTACTCCAGGGAAGGTTTAAAAGGTGAGAAACATACATAACTGTTAGGCGGTACAAAGTTCGGCGGATCAGCTAGTACAGCATAAAAAGTAGCCTATGTTAAGCCAATGTCTTCGTACCAAATTTCATCCAAATCGTTTGAGCTGTTTTTGTGTGAAATAATAACAGACATACAGCCACAGATTCTTACAAACTTCAGCGTTTATAATATTAGTACGAGTAGGATAGGATAACTCGCAGTAGGATTATATCTTCTATCGATATTGGTTTACTTTGAGTGTTTGTTTTTTATGTATATGCTTCTTTGTTCACTTGGGTGTAAAGTGTCCTCAATTCACTTTGGACTTATTATCACCCAAAGTGATTTGAAATTTAATGACTTAGGTGAATGTTGGTGATTTTTTAATCATTTTTGTGTACATTGATGACGCACATACAACACATGAAACCACCGAATACACGCCATTTTATCATAACGTTGCTATTCTACTATTTAATGGGGTCTGCATTTGGAGGACCCTACCAACTGTTAGTACCCAGGTGCAAAAGATCCAATATGAATTGAGGACAGTTTAATTACCATGTTGTTTACCTAAATGAACAAAGTGAAATATACAAAAAAAAAAACACTTAAAGAAATCCAATATCGATAGAAGAAGACGAAACGTAAATAATGCGAGTCCTTTCTATTGACCAAAACTAAATTGACCGGATTCTGCTTCTCTTCCCTTGTATTGTTGTTATGCAATGAAGTTGTTCTGTGTGGTTCAGTACTGGTGGGAGCCGAAGCAGCCGCTGCAGATAGCGTTCTGGTCGGTGTCGAGCGCCTGCCTGCTGCTCATAGTGCTGCTGGTGCTCTGCTGCATGCTCTGGAGGAACGCCAAACGGTACGACAACAGACATACCACCAACACATACGCACTTTTATATATATTTACCGTTTTATCCCGCGGGAACTTTTAGTATTTTCGGGATAACTCATGTTTTAATTCAAGGGAAGAACGAAGTATTAAATATTTTTCGCTTTGTTACCGTGTTTATTCCATTCCATGAGAACTCTTAGTTTTTTCGGGATAACTTAAGTTTTAATTCCGAGCAGAACAAAGGGTTTTAAGATTGTATACCGTATCTATCCTACAGGAAAAGTGGTTTTTGGGATAGCTTATGTTTTGATTCCGGGGAGAAAAAGAGTCAAATATTTTTAGATTTGATTTCTTGTTTATCCCACAGGAACTGTTAGTATTTTCGGGATAACTCATGTTAATTCCGGAAAGAAAAAAGCGTCATAGATTATTGGATATGTTACCGGTGTAACCCATAGTAACTTTTGGTATTGTCGGGATAACTCATGTTTTACACTAAAACTTTTTCTGAATAACTTAAGTATGTATTCCGAGAAGAACATTTTATATCGTATTCATCTCACAGAAGCTTAAATATTTTAGGGATTATTTTTAGATTTGTTGCCGATTCTTATCCCACAGAAACTATTAACGTTTTCGGGATAACTTATGTATTAATTCCGGGATGAACGGACTTTCAAAGTACTTTTTATATATAATTCGAAAAGTTAAGATTTTGATATACCTGCGAGTTGTTATTGAATTACTGTTAATTATAATATATAATACCTAGCCAATGTATTATTTTAATCCAAGGTATAAGTAGAATCGAATTTCATCTAAATACGTTAAGCTGTTTAAGCGTACGTGGGGTGACAAACACACATATACAAACTTTTGACTTGATGTATAATATTTGTATGATATTTATGTATTGTATTGTTATTTATAGTAAGTTGATTATGTAGATTGTGGACTTAAAATTAAAACTAAAACATCCAACAAAATTTTTAATTTTATTGTATAATCGCAGTAATTTGGTAATTTTTCACTAATATATAAACTCATCTCTAACAGGTCTATACCACCGAAATGGAAAATGATACCAGCGATGTACGTGAACTAACATATTAATATACTAACGCTTTCGCTTAGCTCGGCGAATTGACAACGTTTCAAATTTTTGACCCCATAATTACCATAATGGAAAGACAAATGAAAAAATAACGAACTCCTATTTTTTTTTTATTATTATTCAGAATGTAATAATTATGTACGTTATTAGAGATTTTAAAAAGTATTCGATTATTTCAGCATAATTTTTATTCTCGTGAAAAGCTCGTAAAAAATTATGTCATTAATTGTCTGCATTTTTGTTGCTTGTTTTGGTAAGGTTCACAGATGACAGATACAATAATATTTTTTTATTGGTGGCATCTGACAGTCTTGACATAACTACGAGATTTTTTTTCATCGGTTTTTTGTAAATAATTCGGAAGAAAGTGGATATGAAAATCTGCTATTTTAAGTATGAACTCTTCATTACTAGTGCGAGATAGTTTTCGAAATGGTTTTCGAATTTCCATCACTTTGCAAAAATGAAATGTTGTCAATTTCACTTTTGGCTGATGTGAACTTAGACGAGATTAAAATATAAACCCATGTGTACTATAAAGGAGTAAAGATGTTACTACTACAATATGAGATCAAAATGCCGTTTAAATGAAAGCGTAACTCAAAAATTAAAAGAATCTCATTTTACGTGTTCTATCAATATTGCGTTCGAGATAGAGTCGTCTAACTCTGCAAAAGCCTAATAAAAGTTTGATTTGCATCGCACTATATATATTTTTTTGCTTGACTTGTCGCTTGATTAATGCTTGTAGATGAAAAAACCTCCCTTCAAGCGTTTTTATTATTGTGAATTGTCGTTTTAATGGTCTGAAACATGGATGTTGCGAATATCCGCATCTGATTCCGCAAATGCAGAATTTCCGCATTGGACATAACACTTACGCATTCGTAATAATCTATGCGGAATTGCATGCGGATGCGGATGTCGCACAAGTTCCTACAAGAAAAAAAATTGGCAGATGTCATTAATATACGCTAGAAATAAGGATGGACCGAGAACGCTGCCTTGTGGAACTCCAAAAGTTACTTCTTTTAAGTCGCTATACATTTCATTAAGTTTTACTCGTTGCCTGCGCCCTATCAAGTACGATCGGAACCAATCAAGTGAAGTACCTCGCACGCCCAGTCTTTCCAGCTTTCTTAGTAAGATTGGTCTGGAAACAGTATCGAACGCATTTCTAGCCTGCGTCGAGTTTGTTAACTACAAAGTTTACCAGAGATACAACGGCGTCTTCCAAAGACCTGGCTAAGCGAAAGCCAAATTGATTGGAAGACAGAATATTTTGTTTTTCGAAAAATCCATTATACTTTTATTTACGACTCTTTCAAGAATTTTTGACAAGAAAGATAATAGTGATATGGGTCGATAGTTCGAAGGCTGGTTTGTAGCACCTGCTTTATTGATAGGACAAACGTTTGCATTCTTGAATGAATAGGGAAATACTCTGGTTTCAATGCTTCGACGTGTTTCGTCGATGACAAGTTTCGACGTGTTTGTAATTGTGTATCATTTGTTCATTTCTGCACCCATATAATTTAATGTATTAAAAATTTAAATCCATCCGATATAAAAAAAATTCCATAAGCAACATTCCTGGTCTGAACCTTACATTTATTAGGTCGATGGTTCGGTTTGAATGACATTTATAAAACTTACTTTTCCTTATATTTTGTCGATGGCCAATAAGCATTTCTTATGTAATGAAATGAACCCTCATCTATGTTATCATGGCGCTCTGCGTAACTCAATCCATTGTTGCTTTTTTTTGTTGAGCATGGTTAGCATGTAAATAATTTAAAAAAAATGTGTTTTGACATAATTTCGGCCCTTTAATTTTACTGTGAGTAGAAGAAAAAATTACATCCGACCTTGATAAAACTTTTCCTTTATAAAGGGATGGCCAAAAGACTTACCCTATCGGCTAAAAGTGAATACAAAAGCAAGCAAACTTGAATTTATTTAGACAGCGTTAGAGCGGCGAACTGTCAAGACGAAACCAATTTTGTTTGCTCTTGTTCTGACCACTTTTCTGACTTCATTAATGTCTTGTTTATGTCACAAATGTAAGCAAGCGATATAAAGACTGAATACTCGTAACGTGGTTTTCGTGTTCGCGGGAAATGTCCATAGATACTAGTCAAATCTACCGTACGCTTTACTCATTTTGAATGTTTTTAAATTTTACGTTGGCAAATATGCATAATATACAATGTGTAACATAAAGGTATGACAATACTTAAGGGTGTCTATCCATCAAAGTGAATCCATTGTAGAACAAAAATTTGCAATGTAATGTAAAAATTATTGCGTCCTCCGTACAACTTGACCGATCACCTTACCAATTTTCGTATCCTAACCTAATTTTTTTCTCGAATTTTGCAAGACTATCTTCTACAGTGAGTTCACCTTGATTGGTAGTTGTCACACCTTTATGTTACACCTTGTAAATTAGAAAAAAAAAACTTTAGGCAATTAGGGGGTCTGATGAGATCCGTGAATAACCTTAAACTCGTTTGTGTAGTGAAACGGACCGGTACTACGACGGCGATATATTCACATTGGGAGAGAGTGACGCGGCCGCGCTGGGAGTAGAGAACACGTCACGCTCGCGTGACAATATCTACGAGTACCGTGACTTGCCGGTCAAACGACCCGTCACGCCGCAGACACTCACTAGAACGGTGAGTGAACAAAGATTCAATAACATCTAACCTATAAAATCAATTCTACTTTTCGTTGTAATTTTATAGCTCAAGAACGGGCTCACCTATCCGAACTAAATGTTTAGGCTTTGTTCGGACTATTTAGTAGATGGTTCATATGGAGTTTGCACAGAGTCGGTCGAGCGGTTCTTCATTTATTTAATTTTTATTAATTCACTTTATACATAGCAAAGCGCGTATCCACTCGCTAGTTATACATAGATATATCCTGCCAAGTCCATATGTCGTTTGACTTTTGTTTTTGTATCACACACATAGGCGTTTGACCACAAGTTCGCATGACCACGGAAATCAGCGTAATGTAGCCCTAGATGGAGCATGCCTAGTCTGGAATACACTGGTTCTCAAGGAAGGCTGCTGAAACACATCGTTAAGTGCTTTGCGACAGATTTTACAACTTGAGGGTGGTAGCTAGCCAGGCGAGCGATAGGAATCGCCCTACGACCAAGCGTCGTAAAGACACTGCGAAATTAACTTGATATTAGAGAATGGACTGCCATATTATTTGACGAATCACCAGTTGGTTTCGATCGAAACCATGCCGTGCGGGGCAACGCTCACACACACAATCACACTCACATACCTTTATAATATCAATGTGATAACTTGACAAAACCTTGTCACTATGTTGTTGTTCGCGCTATAAATATAATTTTTACATCAACAGATAAGTCAGCCGGCAACATTACAGTCGTCCCGTCCTCCGTCGGAAGCGTCCACAGGGTCCGCGTTGTCCCTGAAGGCGTCCACAGTGTCCCGCGACCCGCAGCCCGTGCCCCGCGCTCGCTCTAGGACTCAGATGGTACACGGAGTGCCACAAACAACAGTATAACCAGTGAGACAAGTTACGTATCAACTCATAGCGTCCACTGGAAGTATTACTCGTGTTCATCAAGAGATCAGTCAGCCAGCAACATTACAGTCGTCCAGTCCTCCGTCGGAAGCGTCCACAGGGTCTGCGTTGCCCCTGAAGGAGTCCAGTGTCCCTGAATTTTCTTTAATATTTCAAATCAGATATACACTAGTTGCGGTAGTACCAGTGACATAGTCCAGCTTGCTTCGCTTTGTTTTGTTTGAAACAAAATTTCTCATAAGATGATTTATTATTCTATCTCTCCGCAATAGCGAATCTGTCGAATCCAGAATCTGTCCAACACCTAACAATCGATTTTTAGCAGTATATCGAAGATCAACTGCCAAATTAAGATTTATATTACACAGTGTAACTCTATTTTTTCCACAAACCGGTTTTTTATAGAATCATGAAACATATTTTCAAATCGATAAGAGTTTTTATCATAGAAACTAATCATAATCACACGAAGAAAAACGACCGTGGGTCTATATTGTGGTCGAAAGTTTGCGCCCTTATAGTTTAAGATGATCTTTCCCATGTAACATTTGGATGAAAATAAAGCTGGAAACAATACAATTAAATAGATTTACATTCCAATTGTGATGTTTTTATGATGGTGGATCTCAGTGACCATAAATGTGAACCACCGTTAGTTATAAGTCAGCCTTCTGAAAGTTTTATGAGTATTTTTACTGTCCATTGCAGTTTATTTACATTTGACATTAATTAAATTATTTTTAAAAAATAATAGAAACTTAATCAAATAATTAAAATTAAATGTATCAATTATTAATATCGCTACATGAAACTGCCATTAACAGTTTTTAGACTGATATACTCGTATTCTAGACGTAAGCAGCAGAAATCCATTTTTCACATAAAATATGCTAAGTATAGAATCTTCAATTTTGAGATTAGGTTTATAAGTTAGTGTTTAGTAGTGTTACAAAAAATTAATAATTATGTCAACGAAAATTATATGAAATGGAAGTCATAATAATATTATGCGAACAAAATTAAATACAAGAGTTATAAATTGACTACTTGATTGTTACCTCAAAGGTTTTGTTTTTAAGATCTACTTAAGTTAATACTTAATATGTGAGTTATGAAATATTTTAATCAATATAAGAGCTTATTACAGTAAATATGTATAAAAATCAGACTGCACATAAAATAAATTAGATATTTACACATTTTTAATTGATAATAAAAAAAAGCCTTATTAGAAAAGCTAGTATTATTTCTTTTTTGTTTTATTATCGAAATTGTACTTTTACAGTTAGTTTTTTTTTCCTATTTAATGTTAGTTTTAGATCTATTTGCTTTGTTAGTTTTACATAAGTATTTTTCTTGTATAATTTATAACCATTATGCTAGATTATTTTTAGGATATATAATACCGAGTATTTTTGGTTTAATGTCGACCTCGATTTGGACAAGTCACGACTAAACTATTTTTTTTTCCTTATTTGGAAGGTTATTATTATTAACTTGTGTTTCTGTTATTCTATGTGACGGTAATTTTTGACCGTGATTTTCACTGTCTTCATAAGGTTGGATTGTAAAGTTTTGCAAATGTATCAAAGACCGATAAATAAAGCAATAATTTGAATAGTTAGAAAAAATTAACTAATATTATACAGGGTTATCGGTTAGGGGTATTATACGCCGAAAGGGGTCACTATATTCATCCTAAGGACCAATTTTTATTTCGAGAAAGAATCAGCTGTTTCATACATACAGAGTTGGTTCCAAAGTTAAAGTTGTGAGATAGTGACCCCCTTTCGACCTAGTACACCCATAGCAAAACTCACTAAATGAAGATCCAGCAGCGTGATTCAGGGAGTTTCAGAACGGATTCGAAAACTTTGTACCACAAATTGCAAAATTAAATTTTCTGATATAGATCTACAATCGAATGACATAATTTAGTATCGTTCGTGACAATCTGCGTAATTCGAGTTGCGAAGTTTTCGAATCCAGTCTGTTGGTAAGGATACTTAAAATACCAAGCAAAATAGTGTTTTCTGTTTTTTTTTTTAATTATTACTTATTTTTTTATAGAATAACTTAGTTTAGTAAATGTGTTATGTTCAAATGGGGGTTATTCTTGTGATGTGCGTATTTGTCCGTCCTGTATCGTGCAATCTGTCCGTCCAATCATTGTGCAATGTGACTTTGCATGTGCCTGCGAGGAATTTTGATATATATTTATTTACACTCCTGTGGGTAAATGAATTAAAACATATTGATTGTATGCAAAGATTTTTATTTAATATCATTATAAGAGTAGAACATGTAGGTACCTACCTACGTACAGGGCCCATATTCTCTAACGTACAACGTGATTCCTTGCTGAAAACGCGTGACGTGTTCAATGTTATGTTAACGCAAAACGTTATTCTAATGATGCAAACAAAAGCGTTCCTTGCCACGGCACGGCAAAATTCGCCATTGGCTTAATGAATATCGTTCCACGTAAATTCTTCGCTTAAAATAACGCGGCCGCGTTACGTGTTGAAATGTTTATAGCGAATAAGGATCCAGTAGTACACTAATCATCATCATGAATCAGAAGACGTCCACTGCTGAACATAGGCCTCCCGATTCGAATAACATTAATAACGACACGTAATTTGATTTCAGCAGCAATTAATTGGAATCCACGATAATAAATAAGAAGTCGCAGCTGGAGATTCCTAAACCATTATAAGTAAACAATTTTAAAAGTAGGTAAAATCTTTTAGCACCCAAAATCAAAGGTCCAGATCCTTGTCAGTAGGAGTCTCGCAGCGACAGACATCGGGCAGGGCTCCCGCAGCGTACCGGCCGAGGCAGGCGGGGCCGCAGATGCGTGCGGCCTCGTAACTTCCCCTGGGCACCAACCTGCCCGGAGATATGGTCAGGTCTACCACGTAGTTGGCACGGAGTAGACCAGCTGGATAGTTCACTTCTTTGGTGACAGTCTGTGGGGAAGAAGATGATCGTTAATGAAGTGGTTAAGTCTGTTATTTGTATTGTATCAGAATTTTAAATTTCATTGTGCTGAAATGACCGTTTTGACATAGACGTCTATTGTCACCATATGTATAATACAACACAGAGTGAACACGATAAAAAATGGGACGATATTGAGTATTATCGGTAGAAAGCGATATCTCTAGTGTCAGGCATCGTCGCAATTATACTTCCGACTCACCTACTTAGATCGCAACTACGAGTAGGTATTTGTTATAGATAGGTATGTTACCTACCTATAACATATTGTACTTTGTAAGTACATCTGGATTAAAATATAGGCCAGGAAATGATTTCATTTAATATCAAAATATTGAGATCAAAAAGTTCTCATAGGCAGTGTTCACAGCAGCATGCATTGCTAATACATTTGAGGAGCAAACTCGTCCATCACCATAACTTAATTAGATAATGAAGTATAACTACCGTGGGTTGGAGCATTTGGATTATCTGTAGATCTTAAATGGTCTATAGATAATCTTGCTGCTTTGTATTTGTAGTTATCATTTTGTCTTTGGTACGAGTAATGAAGGCACTTGCCCCTTTCTTGAAATACTTGAAAAAACTATTTTAATAACAAATGAAATGTCTAACTGAATCTAAATCCGGCACGGCGACTTCAACCCAGGCGTGCGCGCTGCACGTGCGGTGCAACGCGCACGGTATCCCGCAGCGGTCTGACAGACACTTGTATAGTAACGCACGCTCTAAAGCACCGCCACACCGCAACCAGCCGAGACCTATCACGCATGAGTTCAACTCCGTCTATAAATACAAAAAATATATGTTAATTTATCTTATATCGCTCACTATATTCACTGATTAAAGCTGGACATAACTGAAGTTTGATAGGTGTTTTCAGTTTATAGGTTGGAAACGTCAGCTAAGATTCTGCAACGAAAATCGCATGATCCTAAGAATAATTGATGTTTCGGCTGCACTGCAACCTGAGATTTGACTTAACACTGTGCTAACACAAAGTTAGTACTTTCGTGTTCAGAAACTTGTTAAAAATAACAGTAGGTAACAAGGTAGAGTGCAAGAAGAAACCACCAAAGCAATCTAAAAATTCACGTTTACCCTACTAAAGTTTGCATAGGGTCAGATAGCTACAGTCAGAACAAAACGTTTTTCATAATACTTAGAGTTATTACAAAAAAACGCTACCCATTTCTATCCCAAACTTCGGATAATCCTCGAAGTTAAAATTAGAAATAAGTAGGCATAATTAGCCTCGCGCTTAGCCCTAAAAAAATAACACATACATTATTATTTTATAACACAATAGCTGTACCCGCGACTTCGTTCGCGGTTGCTAACTTATTAGTTCATAATTATGTCAGTAGGACTTAAAAAAATTGAGAATTTATATCAGTGGTCCTTCTGAAAGTCTTATCATTGTATAATATACAATAAGACAGCATGTTTTGAACTGTACATTTGATTAATCAAAGTGATGCACAATTATGTTCCGAATGAGTGGTCAATTTTTAAGAACAAAGATCCTGCATAGCATTACTTACTGCCTATTTAATTTTTCGAATCCAGCACTAATTTTAACCCGTAGGATATTTTGCTATTGTATCTATGTGTATCACGATTGCCAATTTATTTTTTAATTCAAGACAGCTAGGCATTTGACAACCAGCTCGCACGACCACAAAAGTTAGCGACACTGTGGCCCTAGATGGTACATGCATAGTCTGGAATACACTGGCTCTCAAAGGAGGCCGCCGAAACACACCGTTAGGTGCTTGGCGACAAATGTTTTCAACTTGAAGTGTTATCCTTAAACGGTAGCTCAAGCTCTGCTTGTGTATTGCGTGGAACCTCGTACTTCACGCACGGCAATCTACCCCATTTAACTACTTGGTCGCCATCGCTACAAAAAATTGTGGACGCTGTGTTGATACACGTACAATCATAATCTATGTCGCAGCTATACACTCGTGATTATAGTATCTTGTGGCGGTATACGTTTAGTCTGTTTCAAAGATACCTGTAAGATTTGTATGGATAATTTTATTTAGATTTCCATTAAAGAAAACCTTGTCGATAGTTAAATATGATATGATAAATATGAACTACAATACCAATGTCGTTTTTTTGTGTTAAATGATTTCAGTAAGTCTTTTTTAACGAAAAAAAATAATTAACTATGCATATAAAGTTTCAATAGAAAAAAACTTCCTTGCTACAACGTTCAATTAACTGAAGCGTCTAATAAAAAAAAATTGTTACAACTACATAACCGAAGAAATATTTATTTGGGATACAATAATTTCAGTTCGCGATTTCTAACAAAAAATAATTTTACCATTATTTGATTTCCATAACAAAAATTACTTGCTATAACGTTTTATGTAGGCGTCTACCACAATATTTACATAGTAACTAAAAAGCGATGACGTTTTTTGCGAAACATTTTAGTTCCAAATCAGTTCTCGCGGTAACGCGTTAAATATCACTTTTATCCCCTTTATCACGGGTACTAATATTTTTTATTTTGCCACTTTAGTTTTTAGTTAGCCACTCTCCAACAACCTCCACTTATTTTCGGGATAACATCATTGGAGTAAGACCTTTCCAATAAAAAAGAATCATCCAAATCAAAGCACGCGTTTCCGAGTTATAGTTCAATACAATTTTCATCCCCCCCGCTTCCCACGGGAACCCCCACTAATTTTTCGAGAAACATTAATTTTAGTTAGTCTTTTCTAACAAAACAAACAATCAACCAAATCATAGCACGCATTACTGAGTAATAATTAAATATGACTTTCATCCCCCCTCCCACGGGATCCCCTTCGGATTTTCAGGATAAAAAGTAAATAAGATCCTACGTCATGGTAACAAACTTAAGCATACCAAGTTTCATGAGAATCCATTCAACGGTTTCAGAGTTATAGAAAGTCCAGAAACAAACAGACAGACAAAACTGACAAAAATTATAGATTTGGGGTCTGTATCGTAAATAACAATATATTTTAAAAGTTTTTTTTGCGGGGGCGCAATTTGACCTGTTACAGTTTTATCATAAGTAAAGATAGATAACATGAACTTGTACGCTAAGTTAAGGATGAGCAGGGATTCTTAACACATACTTAACTTTGCTTAAATAGATTCCCTGATCGTATGTGACCAAAATGTTAAAAGTTACTAAATAAACTATTTTTCATTCATACTCCAAAGCACTGACCATGAGTTCGTTCAAGTGCAAGTCTACGCTGGGCATCGAACAGTCTCGCTCCTGCGTGAGTCCGCTCATTTGTTCTGCCACGAACTCAGCCAACAAAGCCGCGCACTGCTTTAATGATGATGACACCTCGTCACACTTTTTGCGGTACCTGACACAATTGATTAATGCAAGTATTTTGAAGGTAAACTGGAACTCGGAATTTACCGGTCGTAGAGTGCGGTATCCCTGGTTTATTCCTATTTAGACGACCTTATTAAAAAAAATATGTTCCTGCTAAGCTCGTGGTACCCCCTGGTACAATCAGGCATTAATTAAATCCCTTAGAGAAAAATTTAAACATTTAAGGAAGTTTAGAGTTTATAACAATATCTGCGATCGTTTGAGCTATAACTTTTCAAATTCAAATTTTCTTCCTTTTGTTAGTATAAAACTTTAAGCCTAATGTTAGTACTTAATTAACTTATATATATATATATCTGCTGATATATCTGATATATCTGCGAGGCATGTCTTGAAAAACCATTGTTTTCACAACATGCCGTCGCAATGGTGAGTAGAAATCACCAGCTATTAACCTATAGTACGCGTCAAACTCAAAAGTAGGATGCTGTTGGTACTCCCTCGAACTCTCTCCATCAATGATGCAACTTACTAACTTATCGGTTTGCGATTGAGCAAACATTGAAGAGGCAAAAGCGAGAAAGTCTCAACATCATCCTAAAGACATTAATACGAGGGCGGGTCAATAAGTCCGTGACTTTTTGAACTTCTGACCTCTTTACTGAAAAAGCAACACTGCTCCTGTCAACAGGCATCTGTCAGTTGACTCCTGTCAAAATTTGAACTTGCTGCGTCAGTTATTTTGTGTTAGACAGCTATTTTTATCAGACTACCCAGTAATCTGAGAAGAAAATGGAAAAAAATGAATTTCGTGTGCTTATTAAGCATTATTTTTTGCGAAAAAAAACCATTACCGAGACTAAAGCTAAGCTTGATAAATACTATGGGGACTCTGCACCATCGATTTCAATGGTAAAAAAGTGGTTTACTGAATTTCGTTGTGGCCGTAGAAGCACTGAAGATGCCGAACGTCCTGGACGGCCAGTTGAGGTCTCTACAACAGAAACAATCGAAAAAATTCACGATATGGTTTTGGCCGACCGAAGATTGAAAGTGCGAGAGATTGTTAAAGCCGTAGGGATCTCGCATGGCTCAGTGGTTTCAATTTTGAATGATCACTTGGGCATGAAAAAGCTTTCCGCAAGATGGGTGCCGCGTTTACTCACAGTCGACCACAAACGCAATCGTGTAACAACTTCACAGGAGGGTTTGGCGTTGTTTAACCGCAATATTGAGGAGTTTTTTTGCCGTTTTGTAACCGTGGACGAAACATGGATCCACCACAACACACCAGAGACCAAACAACAGTCAAAACAGTGGGTTTCTAAGGGTGAATCGGCGCCAAAGAAGGCTAAGGTGGGTTTGTCAGCCAATAAAGTCATGGCGACTGTTTTTTGGGATGCACGCGGGATAATCCACATTGACTACCTTCAAAAGGGAAGAACAATCAATGGGGAATATTATGCCAACTTATTGGACCGATTCAATGACGATTTGAAAAAAAACCGACCTCATTTGGCCAAGAAAAAAATTCTTTTCCACCAAGACAATGCAAGGGTGCACACATGTGCAGTTGCCGTGGCAAAAATCCATGAATTGGGCTATGAATTGCTCCCCCATCCGCCCTATTCTCCAGATTTGGCTCCGAGTGACTACTTCTTGTTTCCAAACCTGAAGAAATGGCTTGGTGGAAAAAGATTTGACTCCAATGATGAAATCATCTCACAAACATAAACCTATTTTGAGGACCTCGACAAATCTTATTTTTTGGAAGGGATAAAAAAATTGGAGAAGCGTTGGACAAAGTGTATAGAGCTCAAGGGAGACTACGTTGAAAAATAAAATTATTTTTTATCAAAAAATCGTGTGTTATATTCCAAAAGTCACGGACTTATTGACCCGCCCTCGTATAATGCACACGTAGGGCGTTTATTGATTTTTGAGAATACGAGAACCACAAACTACCCGTATAAAAACCCTCGCAGTAAGCTTTGAACAATTTTTATTTTATTTATTTTCATTTTTACCTCTTTTTTATTGCGGGAACGTTCAAAACCGTTAGAAATACAGTGTTATGATATTTATATCCCGAATGTAAAAAAATCTATTGAAAAAATTCCTAATTTTTTTTGGTCGTTTGTAAAGTCACGAACTAAGTGTAACAGTATACCCAGCACTAACAGCAATCTCGGAAGTTCTGTATCCACAGGTGAAGGGATTTGTGATTCCTTTTCCTTATACTTCCTCTCAACTATCTTACATCAATGTACCACTAGTCCGGAGCCGGCCGTGCTGTCACCCACGGATGACACTGAGCGTAGTGGTCTCACTCACTCGGTAGGTATATCCCAGGTACACGTTTGAGGTAGCTTAGTTTCTTTATCAATTGGATGTCTCTAAATCGGCTGGACATGATCGTATAAGCCCTGTTTTATTGAAAAATTGTGCTAAAACAACATCTATACCTACTCGTATCTCGCTTCTTTTCGAAAATTCACCTACCGAGTGCACAGTCCCTCAGATATGAACCTCAGCTTTTAAACGAGTAACACTGATACATAAAAAAGGCTCGCGAACACATGTAGTATTTTAGAATTGATTAATAAGTATGTAATAACCTGACTTCGTAATGTGCGTCTTCAATTTCAACGTAGTGCATTGACTTCGCTCTGTAAGAACAAATACAAATTTAAACTTTGTTCAATATTTACTAAACATTTGCTGCAGTTATTTTTAACCGACGTCGAAATAGGCGGAGGTTCACAATTCAACGGAATCTTTATTATGTAGGTATGTTCATAATATAATTCTCGGCGACATCTGTTTTTTTTTCATAATGGACCTAGTAGTATGGATGATTTATAACCCACACTAGGTACTGAAAAAAATATGTCTGCCGAAATAATCTCGGTTTGAAATAGGTTTGGAAAAGTAGATATTAACTTATTCGATCTATAATAAAAAACTATACAAGTAAGTAGTTTTAAAGCATTCGTTTATAAACTGAGTTCTGAATTTTTCTTATTGTAGGTAACCCCGCGCGTCTATAAAGGTTAACGCTAAAAATTGGCGCTGAGGAGCAATCCCCAACATCATGCCGAGCTGGCCTTTGACGAACGAGACACTGGGACTTATTTACTTTTTTACAGTTGTTTATGTTCATTGTTACTGTAGTGTGTTCAAAATAAATGAGTTCTTTCTTTTTTATAAATAATTTTGCCTTTGTTTTTGTGTTCTTTTTTTTCTTTAATTATTTTTAGATATTTCTATGCAATGAATGTTAACTAACGGATCTCCGAACCAGATCTTGAGCCGCAGCAGATAGTCCCTGAGGGTATGATCATCCGGCACCGCAGGGAAACGCATGCGAGCTGATGGAACCACATCCAGGGAACCAGACCTACTGTCTGCGGAACGGTCTAAGGTCAATCACTTACTATTTTTAGCTTTTCGTAGACACTACAAGGAACAGTTATAGTAACAATTACAAAAATCTTTATTGTCACCGCAAAAAATAGAACGTTAGACAATAAAATCAGAAGACAGGCACAAAAGGAAGTCTTATTGCTTACAAGTGGTTAGAAGCGAGATCGAAAAAACCCGACTGCTATATTGTTAAACCTGTTTATCATCCTTTATTCCTTTTTTTAATTTGATGTACCCTGTGTTACTCTTACGACAATTCATTGACACCACTCACATCAAAATACGACATGCCGTTTAGGCTCTAAGGCGTGCCAAAGAAATATAATATATACTTATATGCATACCTATACTATGCATGCATATACATATACACGCTCGAAAAACATAACCTCCTTCTTTTGCAGTCGGATAAAAAGCGATCACTTCACTTGTACTCTTATTATACTTACTCTGAGATTCACTGTCAGTCTGTCCTGGGTCTAACACAGTCAGTCATCAAAGTACTACTATATTTATTAAAGTACTATAGTTATTGAATTCCAACAAGAGTATGAAGTGGAACATCTCTGCACGAAGTCTCGCAAAATGTTCTTACTTCTGTCAGATATTGTATGTAGATATGGGTGTTTGTTTATCTCCTGGAAACGTACTCAGTTACAGGTCAACATGCATTGTTAACCAACCTTGACGTAACTTATATAATTTCCACGAAATTTTCAATCATCGGGAATTTATGATTAGAGAGGTTTTCTTTACCAAGAAATGGAGCAGATTGTTACATCTCCATTTACTTGCCGATTTCAATTGTACTTGGTGGAGATATGCAGAATATTAAGTAATTAAAAATTTGTGATTTAAAAAAATTTGGTCAAGTAGTTGAATTTTTATTTGGAAAACTAACGCGTGTTTGATTCATATTGTTTATTAAAAGAGAAGTTTGTGTGCGAGACGTTTCATCGTTGAGGACACGAACGACTCATTTCATCCCTGATGAAGTTCACCGAATGTGAATGAAACTTTGGTTGAATCTTTCCAACAATCAGGTACGCGTGAAAACCCGTCTTCTTTAATATTATGGTTGCCATTTTTAATGAAATACGCTAAACTTAGGTATACTTACAAGGAGTCCTAACGTCAAGTCCGGAAGCGTGGTCATAGTTATTAGAGGGTAGGAACATGGCGACATATACGGGGTGTCGATAGGGAGGCTTCGCGGCCACCAACTCCGATAAACTACAAAACCGTGAGCCTAGCTTCTGCTGCACATAGAAACCTTCCTGCGATAGGAAGGTAATATATAGTGTCAGATACATCGACCAATCAAATTCAAATACAACTTTATTAGACACCCCAATGAGAAATATTATCAAAAAAAACATCAATACCTATAATCAAAAAATCATAAGTTCTTTAACCAATAGATTTATACTTCTCCACCGATTTCCAAATAAGAGGAAGTAGGTACTCCATTCTCAGAGACGGCTTGAAATTTTATTACTTGTTTAAAGGATACACTTCTCGGTTGTTTCCATTAAAATGTTATCTAAATCGCTTCAGAGTATAGTGACCTCTTTCGGCTTAGTACCTACACTACTAACCGATAAACCTATACAGTTGAAGTCAGGCAATTTGCTTGGTAACTCTAACGGCAAATCTCACCATATATTTTTACTTTATAATCTCACCGAAGTGAAATCGTTGATGTCCAATCGCCCGATGTACGCTAGCTTGGCCGACGGGTGGTGACGGAATATAGCCTCGAGTGCCACCTCCCACGCTGGCACTACGTACCGGGCTTGCGTGTTTTGGACCATGCTGAACATATAAGACAAATTAATTTATTTAATAATTTAACCGACTGCAAAAAAGGGAAGGAAGTTCCGTAAATACCTTTTATTGTATGTGCGTTCCTCATTTATCAGTGACGCCATAATCGATAAGATAAATTCTTAAGTTCTTTTTTTCTTTGAATATAGGTGAAATGTACCCTACATTTCACTTATACATTGTATAAATCAAAACAACTGAAACCACTTGCCTGCCGAATTTAAATCGGTATTTCACTTTTTTAAGCAATGCTTGTTTACTGAGACAAGAGTCTTCTGTGAATCTAGCGAAATGTTCTCTCGTCTGTCAGTTTTTATGTATGAATGTTTGTCCGCAAGAAATCACTTACCTACTCGTATTCAGGTCGTAATTTCCAACTTATCTTGATGAACCTTGAAGTAGGTAGATATATTTAGGTTCTGTTTTATTAAAATATTTAGTAATCGCATTTATTTCTCTCAAAATAGGAGAAGTCTCGACGAAAATGCTAGAACCACGACACGATTCGACGAAGCCTAGAGCAATGCAACTTTACTAACTATAAACTTGTGACACTAGATGTAAGATTTTTCCTGTATATTTGATGTTCGTGTGTCTGCAATAAAAAGTTGATTCATTTATTCAAGTTATTAATACGGAACTTACTAATTAATGGTGCCCAGTTCAAGATAAACGTTAGCTCCGTCGTCCGTGACGCTCGCGGCGATCAGCGTACACAGCGCTGTGCGGAAACCGATGTGCTCGATCGTTAGGTTAGCCATCATAGCCTTCAAAACAAAAAGACTTGCTGTGAAAATGAAGAGATTCTTAATCTGAATGTATTTTATTGTGTGGGAGGTACTCGATTTGGATTCTTTTGTTTGTCAGTGTATACTTACTTTCTTTTTGATCCTAGGTATTTATGTTCGCTATCAATTCTGAATAACACGTAACAAACTTCCTACTAAAAAACTGAACCTCGATAAAATAAATAAACAATTTCGGCGTCATCAAAAATTTAAGAAAATATGATTCCAAATCTAGTAATAAGTTCCAATTTTTGTATCTATTGTAGATCGTATCTACAAAATTGTTTAATTAAGAGTCAAAATATCACAATATATGCGATATTTAAAGGGCTTAGGTTTAAGCAATCAATAATGAAATATTACGCCCAAATAATCGTAAGTACTTACCAGAATTTAATCCCCATTTTAATATGAAATGATCACTAATAAACGTAAAGTGTGCTAACCTAAAAAAGGCAAGTATCTTCAGAATAATCGCTGAGCTACCCAAAAAGGCCATGCACCAAATATGTACCTACTCGAATTATATGTAAAAATTTTGGTGCACGCTCGAGCTTTTTAGATTATGAAAAGTATTTGTAGTGCAGGCATGACTTAAATAGCCCGAAAGATTTTGTTAAAGGTTTCACATACCTATTATTATTTTTTTGGAAGAGGTTGTTTAAGGGGCAACGATTGTTCTTTGGTGGTCATTAAATATCGTCCCTATTTAAACCTTACCTCCTCTCCTTTCTTCGCAGTGAAAAGATCTTTGGTGATGTCCTCTACCATAAGTCCCGATAGCACGGTGCATGTCATTATCTTCAGGTTTATGTCTATACGCTAAAACAACAAAGAAATTAGTAATACGTTAAATTTAATGAATTTTAAAAAATTCATGTTTTTAGGAACGACTTTTACTACTGCTGTACTAAGGATATACAAAATATAAACTATACTTTTACTTTTCAAGAGCTAGGCTGGCTGTACTTAGTACCTAGTTAATATAATAGGGAGGAATCTAACGAGACGCCAGAGCAAGATCATTCGCCTTACATAGGATGAGTAATTAAGACCCTTTGAACCTGGCTACGGTGCTCTCGTACCTACCGATAGTATATTAACGAGTTCTTGTATAAACTCTCCGTTGAGCATAGCGCGCGTGCTGACGTGGTAGTTCTGCAGGTTGATGTAGCATTGCACGGCTAGCCGCTGCGCCTCGATCGGTGTCTCTTTATCTAAAAACAGATATTGGTCTTATTAATAACAATACCTTTTGTACGTCTAAAGTACGTATTCCCGGTGAATGGAAAATGTCTATGACATCAGCGGACTTCGCTCAAACATCTGTCGGCAAGAAATCAAGTCGCTTCAATAATCGGTTACTAGGTAAAGTAGGAGAAAAAAGACAAACAGTACTGTAGGTACAACATATTTTCGCGTTTAATATTATGAGTAAGAATTAAATAAGTTAAAATAAGTACTCTCCGCTTGGATTTCTCCTGTGTCGGGGATGCCAAGCAAAATTCACTAACACAAACAACTCACTCAACCCGGAAGACATTTATTCAATATTATCATCACAAAAGACCTGTCTCGACCAAGTCTGTTATTTGAATTGTCTCAGAATTACAATTGCATTGTGCCATATCTGCCGTTTTGAAATAGAATAGGCAAAAGTTAGTATTGCTTAATGCTAACTTTAGCCTATTTTAAACATAATTTATAATGCTAACTCTGATCTATTCTATGTCAAACGGCTATTTTGGCACAATGCAATTGTGATTCTGAGACAATTCAAATAAGAGACTTAACCACGAAGAGTTGAAGTTGGAGCTGCCGGATTTCGAAGCAAGCATACTACGAGCAGGGCACCAGACCACGGCGATGTTGAATAACTAATCATTCATCAGTATTTGCAACTAGTATCGACCTAATGTTAGATACAGGCCTCCTTTCTCTTGTATCATTTGCGTCTATACTTGAACGATTTGATCCACGGTATCCTTGTGATGGATGGATCGAATTCATCGACCCATCTGGCTTGTGGTCTGCCTACCAACCGTTGGCTGAGTAGCGCTAATCATCATTAGAGGATCAAATGCATCACTTGGCTGAGCTTTCAGGGTTTTGGTCAAAAAAGTTCATAGAACTAACTGCAGAGTAGGTACTTGTACTTCGTAAAATACAATATGATTTTTTTCAAGTCGTGTGTGACAATTGGTGGTGTTACTCGTTGGGATGTACCCGTCCTAAGGAATTTTGGATCGCGTTATCGAAGTTGTAGGAAATACGCATAAAAGGGGACATATATATATACCTCAAAGTGTACATTTATTGAATGAGGTTAGAATAAAACTTTTTTACAGACTACCCACATTTTCTGTTGATATTTCGAAGCGAAGCGAAAGTCTTCGGTTCGACAAGACTGAAAGCTGCTTTTGGGATAATTCGGCACAGCTCGGCGAGTGTCCGGAGCGAGTTTATCCGCACGTAGAACCACGATGCCGCGTCGTCGCCGAGAATAGCTAAAATATTGATATTTATTGTAAATCTGTAGCTAGATCTTCTTAAGCATTCATAATTCTCAAGAAAATTCGATGCACCAACGCACTAGAAGCATTTCATCTGTAGCTATTGAGCTTTGACAAACCTTACAACCCACAAGTTAATAATAATAATAACATAAATTTCTCTAACACATCATACCCAGGATGCATGACGACTAACAAGGTCTCTGTTACCAACCGCAAAGTGCCTCAATGATGTTGGTATCACTCATGCGCACTGCAGAGGGCAACAATTTCGTCATGTTGGCAACACCCATCGCGGCGTCTGCTAACAGTTCGACGTTCGAACTTAGCAGCTGGTGGCAGAATATCAGATCTATACCGGTGTCGAAAAGAGCCTAAAAAAAATAAAAGAAGAAGTACAAAGGGTTAATCCAGCAACAAAATATAATTTGAATAGAAATGGGCACATTATAAGTAGTGGCGGTAGCTGTTGATGAGATAACCAATATTTAATATGGTTGATTTGTGACTATTTATGTCATAATAATAATTAATATAACTGGCATACCTTATATGACGGATATGCCTACTTTTGGTGAATAAATTATCATCTTTTGATATTAAGCAAGCAGTATAACCTAGAAGTAAGAAAGAACAATTAAACCCTATTGCAAAATAGATCTTCCTATAATTAGGTTCTGTCCTACCTACACTTCTTTAACATAGAAAGAGAGAGATTTCTAAAGAATCCAAAGCCTGATCACCTAATTAATTACAAAGTTATATATGTCAATCTACGTACCGTGGCTTAGGAGTTATCATAATAGCTTGGAAAGCCAGCAGTTCCGGGTTTGATTTCCGGCTGAATTAAGTATATTTGATCGACGAATTTAAATACCTGTCTTCGGATCTGGGAGTGTTGTACCTATGTGTATATGATTTTTGCAAAGCATGTTCGACACTCGACAAATCCCTGCCCAAACTCACGTCTCTCCCATTAGATGTATAAGACATTTTAGTAAGCACGGCGAGGCAGTGCGACTTCATAGCGGGTAGTGCCATCTCCAAGTAGGCTAGCAGTCGCAATATACACCCAGACTGGTATAGATGTAGCGCGTTCTCTTCCGTCTCTACGTAGTTCCGTAAAACACCGAGAACTTGAGTGTGGACGTCGCGGAATTCGTACGACTGAAATAAACATGATGCGTACTTACTTACAGAATCGGAAACAGGCTGTGTATGTTAACGATACAAGCTCTAAGATTACAAATGTAGATATAGGAGTGCCCCAAGGCTCTATATTAGGACCATTACTGTTTCTTATATATATAAATGACTTATCGAATGCTATGCCTTCTTGGGCATATACTAGTTTATTTGCTGACGACACGCACGTAGGAATCAATGATAAAAGCAAAGACAAGCTAAATACAAAAATAAACAAAGCTAAAAGTATATTGAAACAGTGGTTTGATGCTAACGGTATCATACTAAACGCTGATAAAAGTGTTGTAATGACATACCAATCCAGGAAAGGTGTTGATAGTAATTTCGTCTTAGAAGAAAATATATTCTTGGGATACACAATAGATTACACAATTACTCATTCAAAGCATATTGCTAAATTGTGTAAAAAGATGTCAAGTGGCAATTATGCATTGGTGAAATTAAAGCCATTATTAGATAAGTCTGCAATGTCTGCAGTGTATTAAGCTTACACACATTCTATAATTAGATACGCAATAACTGTCTGCGGAAATGGTACAGATGTAATAAAAGTACTAAGAGCCCAAAAAAAGCTATAAGAATTATATTTGGACTGCGTATACGGGCGTCAGCTAGAAAATATTTTAAGAATAATAGAATCATGACGGTTATATCTTTGCATATTTATAATTGACTCCTAAAGATCTATGTTGATAAGGATATTTTAAACAGAAACAACCATATGCGCATAATCTAAGAATGGATGAGAGACGAAAAGATACTATGTACCTAAGCCTAAAACACGCCTAGCCAAAGTTAGAAAACAAGGAATTTATTTTAAGATATGTATGTTTAACAAATTTCCCCATGCCGTAGTTAATCTTCACGCGAACGATTTTAAACGAAAAATAGAGCGGTTTTTTGAGTCTAGCCCAATTTACTCGGTCAAAGAATTTATGAACATGAATCTTCGTTCGTGAGTGAGCAAACATAATTTTATAAGTAGGTGATAACAATTTTTTTTTATAAGACTTATCGTCATTGTTTTTTATTATTGATAATTTTAATACTTAATTTATATAACATATTGTCAATTATAAACAATTATAGTCAAAACTCACAAACTAATAATGACATTAAAGTATCTTATATATATAGTAGAATTTAATAAAGTCATTATGTATGACTTTATTAAATTCTACTCACATGAATTTACATTATGTTAGAAGTATTATTATATCAGTACTTTATCTATTTATCGATACAACATAATCTTATTTAAATGTAATTAAGTGAATTGTATTTTTTTTTATGTAAGTACTTATAAAATTTACTTATCACATATTGTGTGAAATATTGTAATGTAGTTTAGTTTAGTTTAGTTTAGTTTAGTTTAGTTTAGTTTAGTTTAGTTTAGTTTAGTTTAGTTTAGTTTAGTTTAGTTTAGTTTAGTTTAGTTTAGTTTAGTTTAGTTTAGTTTAGTTTAGTTTAGTTTAGTTTAGTTTAGTTTAGTTTAGTTTAGTTTAGTTTAGTTTAGTTTAGTTTAGTTTAGTTTAGTTTAGTTTAGTTTAGTTTAGTTTAGTTTAGTTTAGTTTAGTTTAGTTTAGTTTAGTTTAGTTTAGTTTAGTTTAGTTTAGTTTAGTTTAGTTTAGTTTAGTTTAGTTTAGTTTAGTTTAGTTTAGTTTAGTTTAGTTTAGTTTAGTTTAGTTTAGTTTAGTTTAGTTTAGTTTAGTTTAGTTTAGTTTAGTTTAGTTTAGTTTAGTTTAGTTTAGTTTAGTTTAGTTTAGTTTAGTTTAGTTTAGTTTAGTTTAGTTTAGTTTAGTTTAGTTTAGTTTAGTTTAGTTTAGTTTAGTTTAGTTTAGTTTAGTTTAGTTTAGTTTAGTTTAGTTTAGTTTAGTTTAGTTTAGTTTAGTTTCATTAAACCACAAGATTTATGATAAACTCTTTATTTTAGAAATTTGTAGACATACGAAACGTATATCAGAAATGCCAAATGCAAATATTATTGAAAAAATTTAGTAAAAAGAGTATTATTGACAGACAAGATTGGGCTCGTGAGCATTGCGTCGAAGGCGAATAGGCAGCTATTTGAGCTTAGTACAAAAGTGAGACATTCGATTTTATCTACCCAAATCAGACACGCACAGAGACGTGGAAGCTGCAGGTTGTGTTGTATGTACCATCTCGAAAACTCCAAATCTCCAAAACTAAATGCTGATTGTAGAAACTTTGTAATCCCTTCAATGAATTTAATAGAAACACAAGAAGGCTTTAATATAGGTACCTACCTTTCTTGTTTGTATTATCATTTTTAATATAACTTTCGAAAAAAATATGAATAACAGCTACGTACCTATAGTCTTATTAGGCACAATATTAAAAAGTGTATAAATAATGGGTGGTGGTGGAATAATTCATCACATACCTTTTAAGAGTAGCTGAATACTAATTACGGAAGCTCACCTCCAAAATATCACAGAGATCTAGCACTCCAGTAGATGCTCTGAACGTCTTCTGCACGATGACGTCCTTATACCTACAGATGAGCTGATCTACAGTCCTCAGCGCTGCATGCTGTATAGCCAGGTACTTGCTCTGCATCAGCGCCAGGAGTGACGGCCAGCTGAACTGCTGGTTCTTGGTCACTTCGGATGCAGAGGGTGGATCTTCCAGCAGGTTGCTAAGCGTCTGTTTATAATGGTATTCTTGGCAATGACGATAGAACTATTTGTCCTTTCTCTAGGACATGTATCTACAGCTAGCTAAAGCTAGCTATAGCTATCTATTGATTTTGGATCTACAGGGTTAAGTGAGCCGAAACTAAAACTTTCACAACGGAATTAACTCGGAAGTCATGAGAAAAATCAGCTATTAATTACCATCGATATATTATGTCGAATTACAATAAACTCTTACAATAAAACTTCTGATTATTTTCTTATATTTCGTTTTTTTTTCTTGTTAGTCATTTATACATAGCAGTCACAAAGGTTATTTAGGTAGGTACTTAAATTAAATGAATTGATTTTGTGAAAGGTGACTCTTATTAATGTTCGTCAACTTAACTCACTACATATTATGGTAACTTAATACATACCTATACTTTATGCAGTATGGAAGAATTCATTAACAAATATACAGGTGTCACAACCTTGGGACACCTGATACAAACATTACTTTGCGCTTACAGCATAAACTATACAATTACCTGCAGACAATTCTTCTGGACGTCAGGATCCAAGCTGTTCTTCATCCTATTGAACAAGCTGCTTAATATATTGGCAGATACAAGCTGCTCACAGCCTATGGGCTCTTTAGTCAACTCTGCCAGACATAACGACGCAAATTCTAGTACAAATACATCTTCGATCTAGAATATTGAACGTAAAGCTTATAGTCCTATGCCAGAGCAAAGACACAGTAACATGCTACGCATTCCAAGTGGAGTTACAAGAGACGCAGAAAAGTCAATAAAAAGCTACTCTTTGTTTAATGATACGGGTTTTTGACTAGATGGTTAGGTCCATCTACAGTTGCCGAATGTGAACCGGATGGAAACGAAACTTTAGTTGGAAACCAACGATCTGGTGAGTGAGAAGCCCGTATTATAAAACAAATTGAATCAAACACAACTTGGATTACTCAATACAGTCCAGTAAATTAATTTTCTATTTTATTCTAAAATTAATTTGGTAATTAATACGTCTTACTTTTTGCAACATAAATGCAATCTTCCTTAGATTCTGAGTATTATCCAGCACTTGCTCTGGACCTTGTGGCAACTGGCACAACTGAGCTAATGCCTTCAGAGCAAATCTCTTGATGTTCATCTCCTGATGATCCACATGGGGTAGGATGTATCTTATAGCGTCTAAGTTAAACAACACTAAGCGGTTCTGAACGTCTTGTGCTGAGAACTTCGTTATGGCTCGGAGGGTCTGTGAGCATAAATAGTAGTTAAAGAGCGTTTTGACGAAAATTTTATGGGCCCTAGAGCAGTAAAATTCATAAAGCTCGTAACCAATCGCTCGCCTGGCTAGCTACCACCCTCAAGTTGTAAAATCTGTCGCGAAGCACCTAATAGTGTGTTCCGACAGACTTCCTTGAGAGCCAGTGCATTCCAGACTAGGCATGCTCCATCTAGGGCTACAGTTTCACTTACTTCTTTGATCGTGCGAACAAATTGTATTTTGTGTGGTGAAATACCTAGCTGTATAGGACATTAAAAAAAGAACCCAATGTCTCGTAATAATAGACCAGCTGAAGATGGATACATTCAGATCCACAGTTGTAGGATGATTAATTTCTTTTCGTTTTTTGCATTATAATTTTTGGTTGTGAATAATAATAACGATGTTGACTAAGGCTCAGTTTTCTCTGCTGAAAGCACTGTAAATGTTTCCAAATACATATTAAGAAAGTATTGGTCCAGGTGTCCGCTGAATAGACTGGCTGATATCGAACACAATCAACCCTACAACTATTCGTTCCTTAAGATAACCAATTTCATTATATATTCTCATATTTCGTGATCTAGATTAGTAATGAGGGTAAGTATACACCTGACATAATATCTCAGGTTCTTGAGACTCTAGGAGCAAAATCGAAGTGTGAGCGCTCTCCGGTGTAATGTTATAAGGGTGAAAGGACAGATCTTTCTTCTCTGCTGACCGGTTGTCCCTCTCCTTTTGTAAAGGCTTTGCCATTTCAATACCAATGCAACAAAATAATAAAATTATCAATTCATTGATCGTTTTAACTTTGATATTTGTCAAAATGAAGTCGAAACTCCGAACATCACATAAACAATAAGGTTAGGAAAAAATCTAAAGAAATGTATCTCTTTGCTAACCAAACTGTACGATAACTAACTGCCAATATAGACAGCAAATGTCAACACGAAAGTTATTTCATGTCATGGTCGTATTTTTAAGTTTTTACCTTTATGCATAGGCGAAATATAATCGTGCGTTTGATAGGCAGTGCAGCGCGAAAGTTTAGGATACTCCAGGAAGTATGGATATTGCCTTGGTGGGGTGATGGGCGGCTGGCTGCTGTGCCACTTTGGGCTGTTGATATCTTAGTGCTGGTTGTGAAGCTGTTCTCAACATGCACTATGGCAACAGCGAGGATGCTCATACCACCTGTTATTAAGAGTTTACATGGGGAAACTATTTTGGTAAGGTTGATTCTGCTTAATAAAGTATATTTAAAAGGAAGAGTCTTGGGATCGCATGATAGTTTCAAGCCTACATCTTCTAGTCTTTTTGTTTACGTTAAACGTGTTTGTTCGTAATTGAAAACACCCCGATAAGTAAAGTCTATAGCCCAGAAGCGGGGTAAACAATGGCTTACAATCCTCATGAGGGACCTAATAGCAGTGAAATACATTGAGTTGATGCGCACTTTAAAAAATCATACTTGTAGCCAGTTTTTTCACCAGGGCCTTTTTTGTAGATAACTGGAGCAGCCAATGGAATAGGAAGGGAACTAGCCTTTCAGCTGGCCGATCTCGGAGCGACAGTCATTTGCTGGGATAAAGATGGTCACCGTAACAACAGCGTAGTTGCAGAAATACGAAAGAAAGGCGGAGATGTAGGTTTCCTTGGAACCAACTAACTTATTCGAAAGAGCTTCATACAATACAAAAGTCATTTACTTTATCATCTGCTGATGCTATACCTCAACAGGTTTTTCGTTTTTACAGTGTTGCGGTTTTAGGATAAACTTGCAAATAAAACCGAAAGGAAAGAGCAATAATAAGTCATTATGATTTGACATTGATCCTTTCTATATTTTCCTTGGTTTTCTATTATTTCTATTTCACACTTTATCTATTCCAGTCTTTTGGCTTCACGATAGATGTTACAGCGAGGGAGCAAGTGGCCGCGTTAGCAACTCGCATGAGGAGGCAGCTGTGTGAGGTCTCTATGGTTATAAGCAACGCAGGAGCGATCACTTACGCTCCTATTAGCCAACTGCGACCAGAATCTGTTGCGAGTCAAATTGAAGTCAACTTGCTGGCGCACTTTTGGGTGAGGTTTTGCCAGTTTTGGTCTAGATTTGGCCTATTGAGGTCCAGATATTGTGGCAGCAAAAGCTCATGCATTGGTACATATATCCGTAATTAGCACAGCAAGCATTCTCTCAGTCAAGTTGGCATCCAACATTCACCTAAAAGTGCTGTATACTTGGTCCTACCTTCTTCTTATGTTTCATAAATGATCTCTGTAATCTTGACCTAGAAGCCTCAAAAATACTAACTTTTGCTGATGATACAGTACTTCTGTTTCGTGAGCAGTCTTGGCTCCGTGTTTTTATGACAGCACAGTCGGGCATTAATAAAGTATCAAATTGGCTTCATAGGAATACACTTAGTCTAAACGTAAGTAAAACAAAATATATAACATTTTCCATCTTACAAAGTGGTCAGCCTATTGAAGCAGAGCAATACAAAATTCGCGTCCATTCTCCAAACTGTACTAAATCTTTCTGCTCTTGCCCTGTTTTATCCCGTACTGATTCAATAAAGTATTTAGGTGTACATATCGATTATGATCTTTCTTTTGAACAGCATATTATTAATCTTAAAGGTCGTGTTAGAAAGCTCATACCCATTTTTTAAATTTTACGTGACATTGCCGACCATAATCTTTTGAAGACAGTTTATTTTTCTTTGTGTCAATCTCTACTGACATATTGTATCTCTAGCTGGAGCGGTATCTATAAAACCTATCTTCTACACCAAGAAATTGCCCAAAGAGCAATATTAAAGGTTGCTCATAAAAAAAACTCGTCTCTTTCCTACTACAGATCTATACAAAGAATGTAATGTTTTAACAGTCCGACAACTCTTTATAATGCATACCATATTAAATCAACATACCTATTAAGCCTCCTCTCCAACAAGTTTTACTCGTACCTCATTCAAGACGACGTAAGAATATTTTATATACAGATATATAAAGTGCATAAGCCTCGTACAGTATTTGCTTCTACTTTCAGTAACTACCTCGGCCAATTTATTTACAATATACTATATATAATAAACCTCTTCAACTACAATAAATGCAAGTGTGTGGTTTTAGATTACTTAAAAAAACTTAACTACGATAAAACTGAACTTATTTTTGACTGTCCTTTAAGAGAGAAATAGTTAAGTAATTAATTATAATTTATTTTTTCGATGACTTACTACTACATATCTATATTATTTATTGATTCTATCCTGGTGATGTCAAACACCTAACAACATTTTTACTATTCATGCGCACCATATTCTATCATTCACACATACATAGCTGAAGTATCGCAGTAATGACACACATGCAACAAATGTACAACTTTATATTCAAACGCAGACACATTGTAAAGGTACTTACCTACATTTCTCTAGCTACTCACATAAAATAGTGATAATATTACATACTAAGTAAATACCTTAATTTTAAATATTAATTTTTTAAGATAGTATAGCTTATTACTTAATCCTATCTATTTATATTGTACTCATAGGCATAAATCATTAGGTAACATCTATTTATAAAGTGAGAAGCCAGTGACTACCGAGACACAGTTTTAACTAGTTCGGTGTCAGTGGATTCATTTACTGTATTTTGTAACCTATGTATTTTTGCTAAATAAACACATTTGATTTGATTTGTGTATTTTGGTCATTGTTAATCTTAATGTTGCAGATAATCCAAGCATTTTTACCAAGTATGATCGAAAGACGTTACGGGCACATTATAGCAATCAATTCTAGCGCTGGTCTCATGCCCTGCTCTGATATGATTCCATATTGCGCCGCGAAGTTTGGGCTCAAAGGTAAACTGTGATTTTCGGAAATACATTATTGGTCGTCTATTATTCTACTAATTAGATAATTCTTGCTTGAATCTAACAGTAAGCGAGCTTAAAATAAATACATAAGAGAGTGTTTTTTTCTCGTATACCTCGAAGTAAGTATATGTATATAGAGCGTGGATAATTCTGAGCGCTCCTTTACGATTTCATAATGTCTGGCCTACTCTAGGTTCTAAGTTATACCTATAACATTAAACGTGGTAGGTACAATTTTGCTAATAAATAGATAAGTATAACAAGCATTGCTAAGGCTATGCTTGATGACAACAATAACGATTCAGATATAACAAGTCTATGAGGATATGGTTTTATTCACCTAATTCTAAGCATTTACCATTTAAATTAATCTGACCGTTGAATCAAATAAACACAGGACTAATGGATTCAGTAGCGGAAGAGCTAAGACTGGATATGTGGACAAAGAATATTAACGTAACCTCCGTGTACCTAGCAACGGTCGCCACTGGGTTGTACCCGCCACCTACTCACCGCTTCCGGTCTTGGTACGGGGAGCTGACGACTAAAGAGGCTGCTAAAGCTATTATAGAAGGTTAATACTTTTTTTCTTTTGATATATGGCACCATACGAGTAGTATATTTGCCAGCGTCAAGTTTATTTTTCAAGTTATCAATCAATGAAGGTGAAATATCAAGTAATTTTTCAACGTGGTCAAGTTAAGTCACATCATGTACCCTCGTAGAGTACTGGAGGGTTTACCAGGGTTTCTATGGAAGGTTAATACTTTCATTATTACAACTCCCGATGACACGATATAAATCACTGCAACTGACATATGAAATACTCTACGACTTATAAAATATTCACAACATCCACTTGACCGATTTTTTGATAACGATGACTGTAATTTTTTGCAGTTACTTACGTATGATAAGACAATGAGTAGTTTTATTTTTTTTGAACACCGTATTTCAAAGTTAACTTAAAACGTTGCTAAGGTCGAACCAAGTTTTGTTCACATCCCGATAATTTCTTTAGGGTGTTTGTAATGAGGCGTTCGAGTCTCCAACGAATACAGGTCTAGTGCTCGAATTTCAACGAAAATTTCTGTGATGATCAACTTTTTTTTCAGGAATACGCAAAAACCACAGAACAATCTGCATACCAGCATTTATGAAGACTCTCGTAAATATTAGCAACCTTATGCCTCACAGAATAAGGATCATTTTTACAGACTTCTTCAACTTTGGCCACAGGGGCTGGTTTTGTTTTTGTTAAAGTTATATACCTAAGTTAATTTTAAATATAAAAATTCTAGTGTTTTGTCAAAACTTACGATTACTTTATTACATTGTAAAATCAATATAGATTTATGAATGTACTTGAATATTTTAAGATTGTTTAAGACTTTAGGAAATATTTTTAATTGTAATTATAAATAAAAATCAAATTAACATGGATTTTTCAATTTTATTTTAGAAATAGGTTACATTATCTTCTAGACTAAATTTAATTATGTACCATATCTTAAAAATCAGTTTATTACTTTTCAGATTGCCAAGATATAAAACCACTGAAATAGGTATTTAAAACACAATCAAAAAGATCTAATTTATGGGTGACAAGGATAATTAAGGATACTTAAATTGGCATTACATTAATTTGTTTTCAATATTTCGTTGAGGTAGATAGAACAATAAATTATTTGTTAATACATAGATTAATTAAGTATATTACGTCATATATTAACTCTGCATACCATACCGGTTAAAAACATGGCGTACATAATAAAACTATGACCGTAACAACTTTGGTAAAACATGTTATACATTATAAAATAAATAGACAATGAATTGAACTCATAGCTCCCTATTAGAATTTCTCCTGTGTAGATACTCTTAATAGTAATAATCTGTCGCAAAGTCGAGCATAACAACGGCGCGGACGCACCTTCTTTTTCTCAAACAGTTCGATCCATTTTCGACCCCCCGGTAGCTTCGTTGTGGGAGAAGCTAGAAGTAATTTTTTTCTGTTCGCGTTTTCTCAAAAGGCATTTAACGAAACGCATTCCTTAATTCAAACACAAGCATGTTTTTCAAATTGATAGCAATTTACAGTCTTACCACATTTTTCGCACATTGCCACTTCACTATGCTCCGTTGCATGATCATCCTTTTCACGCTCACTTCTAAAACATTTACCACAGATACTACACTTGCAGCTGTTATTGTGTTGTAACGAATGTCTTGTGAGGATGGCGAGAGTTGAGAAACTTTTACCGCAGGATTCACAGAGATGCCGGGATGGTGCAGGCTTGACTTGAAGAGTGTGCGTCTTTACATGCATGAACATTTGCTGGTGACTTGACATGGTTACGTTACATACTTTGCATCTGAAATAATACATTTTAAGATTAGTTACTGACTCATGACTTAATTACTTAAAACATCTAATCAATATCTTTATTATAGGAAAAACTAAGTAGGTTTTTACATCATTTCAGTCATATGTTACAAATGTGAAGCGTTCTTAACCACTTTGATGAATATATGACTGCCGAAATTACTTATTGATAGGTTTTGTAAACGTTCATGATCCTCTAAGACTTTACCCTGGATAATATTTTGATATAAATGTATGCAGCTAAACTAACTCAACTGATGAAAATCACTGCTGACAATGAAAATTAATTATTTTTGAATGTCAAAACGGCTGCAGGCAGCTGTTGGCATTCAAATTAAGATGAAGTACTTACGGCCATCAGTGGTGGATGTCTTAAATGATGGCCATTGGGAGTAAGCCAATATTATTACAAAAGTTTACAAACATTAAGTTACAAGTTTATAACATTACATATTAAATAAATAAGTATACAAACAGGTTATTAATTTTACCGATACATATTGCTGCTAGTTACATCATGTTCCTTATTTTTATGCTTCATCAATGCATCATTTCCTATAAAAAGATGTCCGCAAATATCACATTTTCTCTCTTCACTCTTGATCACATGCTGTCTTGCATGTCTGTATAGTTGAAATCTATCTTTAAACATGTCTCCGCATTCTTTACATTTGAAGGTACAGCCTAATGTTGCACCAAAGTCAGCTCGGCAAGTTTTTTGATGATGTGAGAGTAACTCTTTAGTGGAGCATTGCACTCCACAGTTACAAGCCATTGGCATAGTCGAGTGAACAGCAGAATGCTCAAGCATCTTCTGCCTGGAGTCAAATAGAGAATCACACTTCACACAAGTCCTGGATGCATTATCACATATGCTCAAATGCTGGCAGAGCTTCTGAATACTATCAAACTTTAACTTACAGCCGTAACAAGTAGAAAAGTTCTTTTCTACTTTTGCAGCAACGGGTTTACTAGTGTCCACTTCTTTCTTTATAATCTCTTTGACAATTTCAATGTCAGAATCAAGCACATCAATCTCCATATCAATTTTTTTTGAATTTATTTTAATCTCTTTATTCTTTGGGCTCGGATGCTTTGTTTTTAAAGTTGCACTCTTTGCCAGTTCCAGAGCATGTTCGTTTCTGTCTAACATATTAACTATAGATGGTATATCTTCCTTACCCAAGTTGTTTAAGTAGTCTTCGATGTTTGCGGTGTTGTTTAGGAATTCTAAAAGTGAGTCAGAGTTGTATTCAGAGTCTGGTAAAGGCTGAATCGGAGTTTTAGTTTCCGTACTCTTTTTCGACTTGTACTGAAGAGCGGACTCCAACCAGTTCTGCGAACAGCGAGCGTTTAGTTGGAAATTGTAAAACTGATTAAGTTGAGACACGCAGGAAACACAGATATCCTTCGGAAGATGATCGTTTGCAGACACAATTATAGCGAGACATGCCCTAAGATGCAAGCATATCGTAGGGTCTCCAAGGATAGATACATGGTAAGACTCGACATCCAAACATACTCTGCAACAGTTTTTGATTTCTTCACACATGTTTTTATTTCACCAACACAAATGCGAAAAGTGATATCAACAGTAATACCCACTGATAAAAAATGTAAACAAAAACAAAGAAACTGACAGTCGAGAAGATACTGACGATAATGCCCAACCTAGATATTGTACGATCAATAATGGTGTTGACATAGCTTTCAATCATATGGCTTAATTTTTCTGGTCAGCAATTATCTCGCGTACAAAATACCCAATAAATAAAATGACTTATGATGTCTAAACGATGTACATCCTGATAATGATGCTGTACAAATATTGCGGCAATTATTTGACCGTGCAATATAGGTACTCAAAAATGTCAATCAACTTTGTTTGTATTTTATCTGTCAAAAAGTGTTTTATTATTATTTTACTTCACTTTCACAGTTGTGATACGTAGGACTATTTAAAAATTAAGAATCTTGATAATTGCCTTGAATTTGATACGAACAGTTGATACATTACGTTTTATCCGGGTAACAATAAATATTTAAAGTCATAGGGAACATTAGTTTCAAGATTTGATCTCAAATATTTCAATTATCTTCGTATACAAGAATTACAGCTGCATTGTTCTGCACAAAAACACCACTCCTTATTTGCGCAGAAAGTTTTCTGCATTATCTGCCTGCATTATATCCGGTGTTTGTGTAAATGCTTCGCTAGTCCAGATGAAGTGCCGCTAAGAGACTGCGCTCAGCTCCTTTGTGGACGGTCTAATATAATCTAAAAGCGGTGGCTGTAAATCTTTAAGGATGTCGAAGGATCATTCGCCGGGGCAAGAAGCTCAGGAGTCGCTCCTATACTCTGCCCGTCATGGAGAGCTCTCAGTAGTGAAGGCTCTACTGCAGGCTCGAGAAAAAGGGGAGCTGACTTTGGATATAAACTGTAAAGGTAAGGTACATCCTTACCCAAAAATTGCTTTTAGTTCTTGTTTGAAAAATAATATCATCAGTTATTTTCCAATAATTCCAGCACCAAAATAGATAGAATGACATCATCTGCATAATTTTACCATAATATTAAATATCATAAGATGATTTGTTAGATAACTTTAGAAGCATCTGTATCCAATAGCCTAATAAGTACAAATGAATTTGATAATGTAGGCGTCATAGCTAGCATAATCATAACACCTAATGCAAGATAACATAATATGTGCATAGACATAATGACATTAGGTAATAGAGATAGATATATACATTACTTGTATATTAATTAAAAATAAGATTTTATAATAGTTAATTTAAATTTTATTTAGGTACACATTTATGATAAATGGAAGATAAAAATGCATACTACTGGGGTAGCACTGTATAGTAAATTAGATACAAAATAGTAGCGCTATGGTATTTTTAATGTAACATATAAGATCTTACCTCCCCAGAGATGCCTAATGATCTAAAACGAGAATGATGTATATTTATTTAAACAGTGAAAAGGTTATCCACCTTTAGCAACTAATTCAAGTACCTAGAGAAGTAAAGAGTTTCTCTGGGTTGTTGCAGTAGTGTATGTAGATATTAATGTATGTAAGTTAACCATTTTTATCATACTGTTGGGCAAAGACCTCCTATGTCTCTTCATCTACATCTAAACTAGTATTATAAAGAGCGAAGATTTGTTGTTTTGTATGTAATAAATAAATTTAAAATTTTGCAGAACTCATTTGAAAAATAATTTGGCCGTTTGAAGGCTACATTATTAATGAGTAACATAGACTTAATATAGATGTATATTTCATACTAGAAAAAAATAGTAATCTGCAGGAAACACTGTGAAGAGCAGTTAGTGTTTCGCACTTGAAGAACCTCAAATGCTCTCAAATATGAACACCTAGTTGCTCTCCAGCTCAGTCTTTGATTTGATTTGTCAAATTTGTACTGCCTGGATACTGGGCCATGTGTTGTATAGTTTATTTTGCCACTGATAATGTATTTATTATTATCAATAACCTACCATATACACACAGCTAAATATTCATTTCTATTTGTAAGAGTTGTCCTTTTCAGTCTAGATCAAATTTAGTTCTTTGTTCCCATTTATAGACCAGAGTGATTGCTGATATGCCTGCCATCACTCATCTGAACATTACATTATTATTTCTGACATTAATATGAGTATATCATAATAAATGCATATATCCAGGTCAAAGCAAGAGCAATCTTGGCTGGACGGCCCTGCACTTAGCTACATACTTCGGCCATGTAGATGTTGTGGATGCATTACTAGACGCTGGAGCCAATGTGGATGAGGTCAATGAGACGGGGGACACAGCACTGCATAAAGCCTCTTTTATTGGTAATGAGGTGAGGGAATATTCATCTTTCAAATGTTGTACTCGCATACTGTTCATAGTTCTTAACTAATCTTGAAGGAAATTGTTGTTTTATGAAATTTCTTGTCATCAAAAAAGTTTTTTTAATAGACTTTTACCAGATCTAAAGTGATGGTGTGGCCTAAGAAGTAGCGCTCTTGCTTAGAAGAAATCTATTCACTTGGGATTTGAAAAGACCTAGATTGTAGCGGGATTATTATTTGGGGGTCGTTTTTCTCCCAGAACGTGATATTTGGAACAAAAAATTAATTAATTTATTATTTAACAGTTTAAAGATGAGTGCCAGCTGATGTACCTATATCATGTGTTGAATTCTTCAAATTTCCAGGGGAATATACAAAATGGCTATTCGTTTAGATTTGATTTGTAATTGCAAGATATATTCAGTCTGTCATTTATGGCAAACCAAATCAATAGCTGTGTCAAATTTCACACATTTTTCCTGGTCTTAAATAATATAGACCCAAGTGACCTATCTTTGTCTACATTTATTTAAGTGGCCTATAAAGATTTCTTGTTTATAATCTCTTGAAGAAGTTTTTAATGTAAATATTTTAATTTATTCAATCCAGGAACTAGTAATCCTTCTACTAAGCCACAAAGCTGATGTGAACATAATGAACGGAGAAGGGCGCACCGCATGCGACGTGTCTAAGACCAGAGACGTGCAGAGACTGCTGGATGCAGCGCAGAGATCAGAGAGGAACGAGAGGGAGAGGAGGCTACTGACTGCTGCTAAGGAGGGACGGCTTGATGATATACAAGAACTGGTGAGTTAATTATTTCTAGAATCTAACTAACCTGTTCTTGTTAAGTTAGATTCTATAAATCTATAAATAACTAGCTGTGTCCCGCGGTTTCACCCGCGTAGTTCTACTAAAACTAACTTCGAACTACTATTTTTGAAGTCGGTTGAAAAGTATCCTATGTTAGTCCTTCTCCTGGTTCTGAGCTACCTGCCCACCAATTTTCAGCCATATCGGTTCAGCTGTCCTTGAGTTATAGTGTAACTAACACGACTTTCATAGATAGATATATATACTAGCTGTGCCCCGCGGTTTCACCCGTGCAGTTCCCCATTGGATTGTCGAGATAATGGGGGAACTACCTTTTTGAAGTCAGTTAAAAAGTATCCTATGTCCTTTCCTGGGGTCCAATCTACCTGTGCACCAAATTACATCCAGATCAGTTTAGTGGTTTTGGCGCGAAAGCGAAACAGACAGACAGACGGAGTTACTTTCGCATTTATAATATTAGTTAAGATATATATATAGATTTAATAATAAAATAGTTCTATAAAATTTTTATACTCTATAATATATTTACCTAATATTAACTATATCTGATTGTAGGACCGGGATAACATACCACGTAAACTTTAGGACAATATGACTGTTAAATTATATAAATGTTAACTACTAAAAATTAAAAAATCATCTGGTTAGTAATCATTTATGATGACCTCGTTATCGATACATGTTGAAAAAGACTCTTTGTTCAAACCTTATTTTTTATAAATATCTTGAGGTTAAGCAAAAAAGAAACAGTTGGCTACCACAATCGCGAGTTTTATACAGGAAATATCGTTGGGCGTCTCATTAAAGTCAAGCTACTCACAAATAGAAAATTAGCTTGATAAGAATTTCTTTAGGCATTTTTTGGTAGACGTACACCATCCTGGCCGAAAATGAAACAAGTCATATACAATTACAAGCATCCTGAAATGCAAACATTAATCTCCAGCTGAGCAGTCCCAACCCTCCCAACATTAACTGCGTGGACGCCCAGGGCAACACTTGCCTGCACTGCGCGGCATACCGCGGACACGCACGCCTCGCCGTGCTACTGCTGCAGAACGGAGTAGACACCACACTCAAAAACCACAGCGGTGAGTGGTCACACCACTACTAGATGGTGTGTTCCGGCAGCCTTTCTTGAGAGCCACTGTATTCCAGACTAGACGAGAAGCTACAGTATACAGTCAAATGAATAGCTGTATAAGATAAATCTGGTAATTAAGTCTGTTATTTTAATTGTGCCAAAATGGCCAGTTTCACATAGATCAGAGTTAGTATTAAAAATTATGTTTTGTAAAACTGAAATAAAAAAAATAAAAAAATTTTTTGAATGTACTGTGCCCTATTCTAATGTTATTGAAATTCTGAGACAATTCAAATAATACACTTGACCAGCTGCTACCTATAGAATGATAGACATTCTATATAAAAAAGGAACAGAAAGCTGTGACAATATTGCTAACAATCGAGGTGAACCCATTGTAGAAGAAAATTTTGCAAAATGCGAAAAAAAAATACTAGGTTCTCCATACAAACATTGCTCACTACAACTTGCTCTCTGCTGCCTTTGATAGTTCTATACACATATTTTAATATAATAAGCTATTTAATCCCATTCTAAACTTAATTATTCTATTGCATAGAATACATTATAATTTTTTAAAATAAATTCTTTAAAATTAATCGTTTTTTTAGTGTTAAGTTGGTATGTGATTGTATGTGTAGACCTCCTCTATGTCGTGCTGTGTAGGCCATAGTCCTCCACTGGACTTTAGCTTATACTTCCGTTCCCAGCAGTGGGACGCTATAGTTTGAGACGTTCTTAAAATGGTATGTTGTGATATCCAGGTCAGCTAGCAATAGACATTGCTAAAGACGCGGAGATACGTGAAGTGTTGAGCGTGCGGCCGCTGCAGCGCTTGCAGCGCACAGCGGTTCGGTTTGAGGGAGCGCTGCTGAAGCGCTCCAGGTTCCTCGGCTGGCGACCGGTGTGGGTATGTTTCACGCTGTAACACTATTTTTTCTATTTATTAAGGGTTTAACCATCTAGTTATCCCTTAAGACAGCTATAGACCGCCAACTTGTCCATACTATAAGATATACCTCCTTTCTACCTCTTAATTTTGTTCGATTCCAGTGGTTTTATTTCACATAGCTAACACATTATTTACTAGGCTTTACCGTTTTATTTTTTTCTGTATTTTATATCACTACAAAGTTACAAGCTTCCTAAGCAGTCATATTTTTGCGCTGATACGATGCCTATTAAAAGCCTTTATTATGCAAAATATAACATTTTCTAAAAAAAAATTTAAATCAATAAGCCTATACAAGTCTAACAAGATTTAGTATAGTAATTTTTTTTTTCACCAATCGAAAAAAGCTGATATTTTGACGGGTGAATTTTCGGTTCGTTGCCACTAGTACCATTAAAAGTTCCATGATGGAACTACTGATAATAATTTACTACACTAGTTCCATTAAAAATGAATTTCGAAATAATGGAACCAGTGACACTTTAGTTGACACTAGTACCATTCACAGTTCCATGATGGAACTACTGAATAATAATTTACAACATTAGTTCCATTTATGATTCTGAAAATAATGGAACTTAGTTATCACTAAATTCATTTTATATTATACGTATAGGTAAGCAACAACTATAATATTTTAATCGAATAAAATGTTATGAGTTCAGTCTCGCGTAAAGAATATGTTGTGTTGTTTAAAACCTTTTATTTTTATAAAGGTTTTTTTTTGCTGATTTAAAGCAAGATAATAATAAAATTTTGGTATTTTGCGACAGTAAGGGCAAAAAACACATGGAGAATTGCTAGAGCTTTTTCATGAACGGTACGTTAAAATTTTGCCCTAAGCCATTTTACACAGATATTTACTATCCATGCTGATATTGGAAGCGATAGTAATTTTACAGTTATCGTACCCCTTTTTATGCGTTTATGACAAATAGATACAAAAATTCTTACAAAATTTTATTGGATCTAATTAAGTCTCTAATACCAAAAAATATTTTGACACGTTTTGGATGAAACTAGACCTAAAAAAATGTGGTGCGTGTATGGAGAGATACACAGAACAAACAATGTCCTTGAAGGATGGCATCACAGTACAGCTGTTACATATAATTACGATGCAACGTTAATGAAGTATAGAACTAATTTTCTAATAAAATTTCTAATTTCATGGGCTTAGTTCTCAAACTAAACGACGCAAAACAGCCCAACACAGAGACGATTTTGACACGGAAACAAAGGCAACTGCTTGCTGGCGAAATATCTGTGGATCATTTGTTTGACAAATTGCGATGATTGTGTGTTGAAAAAACTGAGTGATGTTTTTGATAACGTTATAACAAATATAAATAAACGTGATTAATTTTCAATATTTAACATATTTTTAATAAAATTAATATTATATATATATATATATACTTACCTATGTGTATAACAGAAAATAGATTTAGTGATAACTAAGTTCCATTATTTGTTGTAAATTATTATCAGTAGTTCAATGAATGGTACTAATGTCAACTAAAAATTGTCACTAGTTCCATTATTTCAAAACTTTTTTTTTCCGTAGGACTTTTAGTTTTGTCTGTAATCGAGATCCCTATTATATAACAGATAAAAAAAAAAAATTACCAATCTAACGGCACAACACAGCGGAAGAGCATTATAAATTTAAGAAAACTTTTTATTGATTCTACATAATTTGACTGCAATCTGTTTTGACTTTAATTGACTACATTTAATTTTTGTGGGAAAGTGGGAAATTCGTAAACCATTTCGAGATAATGTCATGGAGAGTTGATACTAAAATATCAGATTTTTATTACCACTTTAATTAGTAGTTATGTGAAGACCGTCAGATGCCACCAATAATAGTAGATTAGTAGCCAAGGGCTGTAAGGCATCAATTGCAGCCCGAGATATTTAGGAGCACGAGCGCAGCGAGTAAGTAGAAAAAAATCGACATTACAATAATTAAACATTTTAATTGCTGCTTCAGCTTCCATTTTCATTGAATCGGGAGTGCAGCTTATATCTTCATCACTTGCAGAACTCATTTTTTTCCTAATTAGCACGTAATTATAAAAAAACCCAAAAACAAACAACATTTAAAGTAAAAGTTTTCTATTCCCGCCTTTTTTCATCTTTTTTTAAATTATTTTTTTCAAGAACGAAATTGTACTTCGCCGTTCGATATTTAAAATTGATGACTATTATACTCATACGAAGACAATACTGAATAGCGAAGCGACCTCTTTTGCGATTGGGCTGAATGCATGATGTCTATTGCCAGTATGATGGTTAGATGTACGCGAACATTTGAAAGAATGAAGTTTTTTTTTTAAATTACTTACCGCCTTAGGGCTTTTCTAGCTACATTATTACCCTAGAGCGCTAATTGGTCACCTACGAGCCCCATTTGGGGGTAATAAGGACCTACTTACTGAATATGAGAGATGTAAAAAATATTATTGTATCTGTCATCTGTGAACCGTACCAAAACATGCAACAAAAATACAGATAATTAATAACATCATTTTTTTCAAGCTTCTGACGTGAAGAACTTTTATTATATTTTTAAATATCTCTAAAAACGTAATTATTACATTCTGAATAAAAGACAAAAAAATATTAGTACGTTATTTTTCATTTGTCTTTCCAATGTCGTATTAAAAATGTGGGGTCAAATATTTGAAATGTTGTCAATTCTCCTTCAAGCATGATAGTTTCACTCCTAGAAGTATAATTTGCTAATTCCAATCCAGAACAAAAATGTAACTGAGTACCCCGTATGTTACATTTATTTGTCCATATATTTATCAATAGGCAGTACTCCAACGCGGCGTGTTGCTATACTACGGGTCACGCGCGGAGGCAGCCCGCGGCGGCGGACGTTACCGCAGCCGCAAGTACCTGGATGCAGCCACTGTCCTACCGTCCAGTACCGAGCCCACGTTACTAGCGGTGCACTTCAGCGACGGAGACACACACCGGCTCGCGCTGCCGCCCGCGGAGAAGGAGCCCGTCGCTTGCAGGCAGGTGAGTGCTGTGCTATAATACGCAAGTACCTGGACACACACTCCGTCCTACCGTCCACTACCGAGCCCACGTTGTGAAACTATAGTTGGGCCTTTCCAACTTTTTGGGTAATGTCTTTAATTCAGCTCCCGTTATTAGCTATAGCAATATATAATTGCTATATTTTCCCCTTAAAATATATTGTAATTGGCACCAATATAAAAGCTGAATGAACAATGAATTAGACCGAATGAATGAACCTGTCGTGATAAATTAATATAACAGGGATAAAAAAGTCCCATATCAAGTGTGGGGTACTGGAATTCAATATAATATAAAAAAATAACAATGAATACGTACGACCTTATTTTGGCTTAATGAAATCTGACTGCCCTGCATAATATTATTCATTTTCTGATTATATACGTAATTCTTTTTATGACTTACGATATTTCTTCCCAGTCATGGATAACGGCATTGAACGAACACATCGCGTATTCAGGCCACTACCTATGGGCTGGCGCGTCACCCGACCGCGCGCGGGAGGCCACGGAGGGAGACGATATGGACGAGGAATGCAAGCCGTTGGGATCGATGCAGGTGGGACACTGTTACTCTTTGGTAGGCCATTCTGTCATTAATGTCACTGTGGGTGGGCCACTGTTACTCTTTGGTAAGTCATTCTGTCATTCATGTCACTGGGTGGGCCACTGTTACTCTTTGGTAAGCCATTCTGTCATTCATGTCACTGTGGGTGGGCCACTGTTACTCTTTGGTAAGCCATTCTGTCATTCATGTCACTGTGGTTGGGCCACTGTTACTCTTTGGTAAGCCATTCTGTCATTCATGTCACTGTGGGTGGGCTACTATTAGCTGTCATTTTAATAGTTTTTTTTTATATTCCGCTCTAACCCATAATTGATGATTTCTATTTTCAACGTGTAACAAAACTTAAATTCAATCTCTCTTGTCCCCGCATATATGTTCTAAGTTGTTTCCTCGTTTGTGTTGTTCAGGACGCTATAACAGCGGCTACGAACCACCTGGCGCTGTTGAACACGCAGCTGCGTGAATGTTCCGCCATTGTCGCCGCGCTCGACAAGAGCGTCAACGTGGGGAACTCGCTGCACCACTCCGCTTACATGGTACTACTGGCTATTGCACGCGACTCGGACCGCTTCATGTTTGTGTTACCGGGATGAAAGTAGCCTTTGGCACTAGCTCTGTGTAATTTTTTTTATCGATTATCGCTCAGTTCCTGAAGGGAATGAATGGATGAATGAATGAATAAACTCTTTATTGCACACACACAAACATCAAATATACAGGAGAAACCTTACATCTTGTGTCACAAGTGGCGACCTTATCGCTAAAAGCGACCTCTTCCAGGCAACCTTAAGGTCCTTGAAGAAGGACAAATGAACCGATAAATCGTCAATCACACTTTCGCATTTATAATATGTGTGGGTATGCAACTAGCTATAGTAATCTCCAGTGAAGTTCTCACAGAAACTTGAATGTTAGTGCGAACATTGATAAGTATATAGTAAGTACATTCAAAACTATGAGCGTGTAAGAAAAATGATGCGAACTCAAATTATTTAGCCCAGTCTGCATAAAGTGCTGTTTTGATGTCCGTTGTATTAACAATAAAAGAGCTATGTTGGGAGTATATTTGCGCGATAGAATCCGTAACGAAGATATTTTCCGAAGAGCTGCAGTTGCCGATATAGCTCGTAGGATTTGCAAGCTGAAATGGCAATGGGCTGGCCACATCGTTCGATGAACTGATAACCGATGAGGAAGAAAGGTTCTTGAGTGGCGACCACGAACTGGAAGACGCAGCGTAGGTAGGCCTCCCATTAGGTGGACCAACGACATAGTGAAAGTCGTAAGTAACCAGTGGATGCAATTGGTAGCTTGTCGTTCGGAATGGCGTTCTAAGGGGGAGGCCTATGTTCAGCAGTGGATGTCTTCTGTGGCTGTTGATGATGATGATGATGTATTAACAAGTTCATGATCTTATTCTGCAAATGTCCAGGACATTATTCAAATATATCCATCGTTATTACGGCAGCGAAGTGCCCATTATAAGCATTATATGCTACAACTGCTCAAAATGTCTGTATTCGCCATAGCGTTTCCAACACGCGTGCGGGACTGGCCAGGAAGCGCTTTCATCGCTGAAACACTGCGCAGCGCTTGTAGCACAGGCGAGGGACTCGGACAGCGCTCGTCTCAGCAGAGAGATCGAACGGAACAGAGTGCTGGAGGAGGCGCTGGCGGCGCTAGCGAGGACACATCACGCGCTTGAAATGTCAGGTGACTGTCTAGATGAATCGTGTAAGCCAGTTTTTTTTATTTTTACCAGACTGTGAAAGAAGAAGTTTGTTATGTTTTTCAAGTGTATGTATGTATGTATATTTCTTTGGCATGTCCTAGAGCCTAAACGGCTTGTTGTATTTTTATGTGACTAGTGCCAATAGATGCGTCTTAGTCGTGAGAGTGACACTGGGTACATCAAAATTAATAATAAAGTAAATTTAGGATCATACACAGGTTTAACGATTTAGCAGTCGGGTTTTTCGAACTCGCCTCTAACCATTTGTTGAGTATGACGTCATACGGTTGGTGAATTCGCTAATTTATATCACGATCATAGTGGAACCAAACCTGATTTCTTTAAATCAGAACTCTAACTTAACTAAAGCATTAGAAAGCATTTCTGTCCATTACTTACTAGTTTCGAGAGAAATGGTCGTAAAGCTGTTTTTTTTTCAGCAAGTTCGTCCTATAATAAAATATAAAATGAGTTAAACAATTATACCAAAACCAAGCTTCAGTAGATATTGCAATAGTGGTGAACACTACCAGAAATAACATACCAATATAATAAGAACATAATAATATTTGGCCATTTTGTTTGATATGGCCAACGCATTGACACTGGCCATTTCAGAATACTAAATCATTATAATAGTAGAAGTGATTGAAAAATAAACGAATCTCATAATGAAATACTAATTATAAATTTTAACTAAACTCCCTACACTCAGTACGAAAGGCGACAAATTAAACACGAATACTAAAATATAAGTTTTCAAGCATCTAAATCATAGAAATTCAGTTCAAAATTTAACTTGAATGAATTTAAAGAATTTAAATTGAATTAATTATTTTTTTTACATATAATTTTTAGACAATTTCGTGCCAATCTAGTGTTATCTTTTTTTTTTTAAATGCATTTTTTTAAATTTTCATATTTCAGTCGCAGAAGAGCTCACCAAAAGCAAACGAAAAAAGAAATCCAAATCGTCGTCAACGCTCAACGATTCCAAAGAGAATTTTTTCGATGTATTCGACGAGTCTGAAGACGAGGATGATACTCTGGTGACAGCCGGACTATCCAGTCCGCTGGGTGCCTTGAGTCCGTGGGGCAGCAGTCCCGATCTCACCAGACACACGCCCCTCGGTAGCGTCGATCCGCTCGATGGTAAGTGCTCCATATTGTTGTTTTTTTTTTGACATACACAGCTAGGAATTTGAGCACAAGTTCAACCGCGACCGCGGAAGTCAGCGATACTGTAGCCCTAGATGGAGCAATGAAATGAAAATATTTATTGGCCTTATTAACCACTAATGTTATACTAGGCAAGTCACATTACAATATTTCACACAATATTTGATTTAGTAAATTTCAAATGTACCTATGTCAAAAACTTTACAATTCACTTAACTACAAAATTGTAATAAGATTATGTAGTATCGATTAATAGATAAAGTACTGATATAATTTACATTCATGTGAGTGGAATTTAATAAAGTCATTATATAATAAGATACTTTAATGTCATTATTAGTTTGTGAGTTTTGACTATAATTGTTTATTTAGATTTGACAATATGTTACATAAATTAAGTAATAAAATTAAAATTATTAATAAGAAAATACAATGACGATAAGTTTTACTAAAAATTTTGTTATCACCTACTTATAAAATTATGTTAGCTCACTCACGAACGAAGATTCAGTCAGCTTCATGTTCATAAATTCTTTGACCGAGTAAATTGGGGTAGACTCAAAAAACCGCTTTATTTTTCGTTTAAAATCGTTCGCGTGAAGATTAACTACGGCATGGGGCAATTTGTTAAACATACATATGTTAATATAAATTCCTTGTTTTCTAACTTTGGCTAGGCGTGTTTTAGGCTTACATAGTAACTCTTTTCGTCTTTCATCCATTCTTAGATTATGCACATTTAATGCACATAGTTTCTGTTTAAAATATCCTTATCTTCATAGATCTCTAGGAGGCAATTATACATATACAAAGATATAACCGTCATGATTCTATTATTCTTAAAATATTTTCTAGCTGACGCCCGTTTACGCAGTCCAAATATAATCCTTATAGCTTTTTTTTGGCAAATCCTAGTCAGGAATACACTGGCTCTCAAGGAAGGCTGTCGGAACACACCGTATCAATAGTGTATAAGAAGACCCTCTAGTTTTCACGTAGTATATATAGTTCACAAATACGGTATTAGATTATCTCCCCATGTGAGGAAGCATGGTGTTTCGAAGATCTATTCCTCCCTCTAAATGGATCCCGTATTATGGATACATTCCCTAAAATATGTTCTATGCATTTTAAGAAAGTAATCCATCCATGATTTTGGGAAGATGCTTCATTTTGTTTTTTTAGAAAAATGTTAAAGGTGTATTGTATACGATTGGTCCTGTCAAAATAAGGTTTGAAAATGGCGCATTATTCGTCGTTGCGTCATTTTGTTTTTCTTTTATAATCAGGGTCATTGGTTAGAGGTGTACTAAGCCGATGGCGGTCACTATACTCATCCTAAGGAACTCTTCAACTGAAAGACCCACTCGGAATTTGACACAAAAAAACAGCTGCTTTATTGCTGCTGAAATTATATAATAAAATTCATTCAGGACATAATGGTGTATGAAATCTTACAATATCCCGCCGTATATATATTATACTTGTTACAGATTTGGAAAATACTTATTTCGTTTGAAAAGGTATGGTCCCAAAATCAAATTATTTACCTAAGTAATTTGTTTAGACATTTGCCTAATAATAAGTTTTATCTCACCGTTGATTATTTCCCCCAAAACATTGTGAACAGGCGACAAAACCCCAACAAACGAGACGCGCGAAGGCTCCCAATCTCCATCCAATAACCCCGCCTCGCTCCACTCGTGCTGGGGCTCGGAGCGCTCGCTGCAGTCGGCGGTGTCGTGCAGTTCGCGCGGGACCCTCGTGTCACAGGGAGGGAACGTGTACAGGAACGCGCGACGGTACACCGCCAACCTACGGCCCAGGTACGTACATTACACTGCCCAGGTACGTACATTACACGGCCCAGGTACGTACATTACACTGCCCAGGTACGTACATTACACTGCCCAGGTACGTACATTACATGGCCCAGGTGCGTACATTACACGGCCCAGGAACGTACATTACACGGCCCAGGTACGTACATTACACGGTTCAGATACGTACATTATCCGGTTCAGGTACGTACATTACACGGCCCAGGTACGTACATTACACGGTTCACGGTTCAGGTACGGTCATTACACGGCCCAGGTACGTACATTACACTGCCCAGGTACGTACATTACACTGCCCAGGTACGTACATTACACTGCCCAGGTACGTACATTACAAGGCCCAGGTACGTACATTACACGGTTCAGGTACGTACATTACACGGTTCAGATACGTACATTATCCGGTTCAGGTACGTACATTACACGGCCCAGGTACGTACATTACACGGTTCACGGTTCAGGTACGGTCATTACACGGCCCAGGTACGTACATTACACTGCCCAGGTACGTACATTACACTGCCCAGGTACGTACATTACACTGCCCAGGTACGTACATTACACGGCTCTGGTATGTACATTACACGGCCCAGGCACGTACATTACACGGCCCAGGCACGTACATTACACGACTCTGGTACGTACATTACACTGCCCAGGTACGTACATTACAAGGCCCAGGTACGTACATTACACTGCCCAGGTACGTACATTACATGGTTCAGGTACGTACATTACACGGCCCAGGTACGTACATTACACGGTTCAGGTACGTACATTACACGGCTCTGGTATGTACATTACACGGCCCAGGTACGTACATTACACGACTCTGGTACGTACATTACACGGCCGTGGTACGTACATTTCACGGTTCAGGTACGTACATTACATTGCCCAGGTACGTACATTACACTGCCCAGGTACGTACATTACACGGCCCAGGTACGTACATTACACGGTCCAGGTACGTTCATTACACGGCCCAGGTACGTACATTACACTGCCCAGGTACGTATATTACACGGTTCAGGTACGTACATTACACGGCCCAGGTACGTACAATACACGGCTCAGGTATGTATATTACACGGTTCAGGTACGTACATTACACTGCCCAGGTACGTACATTACACGGCCCAGGTACGTACATTACACGACTCTGGTACGTACATTACACGGCCGTGGTACGTACATTACACGGCCCTGGTACGTACATTACACGGTTCAGGTTTACGATATTATTCAACACGGCCTCATACAACTCAGTAGCGTACGTTGCTACACGGTAATTGATTGAACCCGCGATATTGTCACATCGTAGCCCTGAGCTACCGTGTTTGCTTTGCCGCCATACAGTTTACGCACGGTTTATCACGCTGACTCGCACGTTATCGCAGTGGAATACGGTTCAAAGTCGTGCATGAACTGAGTATTCTATAACGACCACAGTATGGCTCCTGATCGATACTACTTGAATGAAAATCTTATTTTTCTTTACAACGAACGGCGTCCAATTTGGCAATTTACTAGAAACAATGAAACATCGTTATCTGAATTAGTAAAATGTACTTACTACGTATAACAGAGAAGTGTGACAATAAGGGTGTTAGTCTATCAATCAAGGTGAACCAATCGTGAAAGAAAATTTGCAAACTATGAAAAAAAAAATTGGTTTCCATACAAAAATTGATCGGTCAAGTTGTATGGAGGACGTAATAAATTTTTTCTCGCATTTTGCAAAATTTTATTTTACATTGGGTTCACTTTATGTGTAGACTAAACACCATTAAGTATTGTCATAATTTTTTGTTACACGTTCTATATATGTATATAAGTTATTGGGTAATTTTAATTCAGACTTTTATAAATTTCCCTTTTTCTTTCCTAGCTTTATTTGTTAGATTAATTTATTTAATTTTGTTTTGTTTCAGTTCAGAGCGGTCGTATTAGTTAAAAGTATTAATGAACTGGTCAGTACTTAACGAACTGCATGATATATTTTTACTTTGTATCTGTTGTTGACGAGCGCACGAAATATAGCGCAAATGTCACATCATATTATTAATTCACATTAGCTAACACCATATCATAACAGCTTTATAATAAATGAAGCACTTTTAAATAATCACGAATAGGGTTTACTTAAGTTTTTTTAAAATAAAATATTATATAAGGTGCAGCGGGGCAATCTCGACTGGTAAAACCTAAACCACAACTTTGAAGGTATAAAAATATTAGATGATATAGTTTTATTAAAAATGTAATGTATTGACGCTCCAGAGTCATTATCTGTGTATTATGTTTACAAACTCATATTGAAAAATATTCAATAGATAGGCTTAAAAATGTGTTTTTGTCAAAAAAGGCAAAAATAGTTGTAATTCCCCCTCTGTGGGGCAATTTCAACTATTAATTATAATTTCTCTTCTAGAGCTCTTAGCTTGATGTTAGTGGGATGCAGAGTTTTTTTATAAGGATAGTAATCTAAATTGAATGTTGTCATTTATGCAGCAAGGCTCATTTTTGTATAAAAACATGTTAAAGGTTTAGACGGGGTAATTTCGACTGCTCGCCATACTTAATAGTGATGGGAACGTAATAAAAAATAAGTCGATAGATACACCAATATATAATTTTGGTCTGCTATCTACTAAAGGTACTATATCTACTCACTAATCATAAATCAAAACTTCATTTTAAGAAAGGAATATGTATTTAAAATAGAACCAGAGCACCCCTCGCCCTAAATCTACAATCGGTCATATAAACGTTACGCAATTTTATAATTTAGGACCAAGATTCATCTGTCTTTTTTAGTTTTAAAACAGCAATTAATAATCTAACAAATATAAAAATTAACAAAAGTCATAACAAAAAGTAGGTAATCAACTTAAAACTAATCTTTGAGTTCTTAAAAAGTACTGGTCGAATTGACAGGCACCTACTAATTATGTAAGTATTCAATTACAAACAAAGATTTTTGCAATCGAAATTTTTTCAGACAACACTTGTCTTCTTAAATTTGTACCTTAAAAAATATCTAAAATCTCTTAACTCTCATAACTAGCTTTTAATAAATGCGCGTTTTTAAATTGTGTACAAAACGTCAGTCTTTAGTTATGTTTCAGAAAAGTATACCTATTAAGTTATTATTTTAATAAAATCTTCAAAAGTTACGAATTAAAAATCAACAGTTATAAAACTTATAAAGTATATACCAATTTACGTTTTTAATCAGAGAAAAGTGTATTTATCCAACTATGTATAACCTATCTACGTTTTTAATCAGTCTGGATTCGACTCTTCAAAAGAGAAAAGTATATTTATCAAACTATGTATAACCTATCTACGTTTTTAATCAGTCTGGATTCAACTCTTCAAAAGAGAAAAGTATATTTATCAAACTATGTATTGACTTATACTTATTTAAAATCTTCAAAAGTTACAAATAATTATGCAAATACCTATCTAGGTAAAAGTAGGTAACATGTTAAAAGTTGAGATCTATCATCAGACTCTAAAATTCAAACCTTAATAACTAAGTGTGAGTATCATAATTCATAAATTTCAATTAAGTATACTCCTGGATATCAATATTGCTCGGGAAGATATAATCAGGGCCTTTCACTTCAGGGTCGGGAAGATATTGAATTATCTCTTCTTCATCAATTATTGATTGATCGTTTTCTATGAGACGAAAAACTTTTTTGTTTTTTTTGTATGATCGAAAACCTTGTACAAAAATCTTGTCTCGAGCTACACGTTCAATCTGGCATACGTATTTAAAAGTTTTCTTTCCTTTGGATGAAAAAAAAATTGCCAATACGAATCTCCCTTTTTCTGGAGTTTGTTTAGGAGAAGCGACATGAACTGGGATGTCCCTAGAAGTACTAGCACCAAAGTTTAAATTAGAACCATTTGTAGACATACGCAAGTCCACATTACCAACATTGACTAAGTCCACATCAATCTGATTATCTTCATCTTCCGAGTCAGACTCCTGGTTACGTATCAAGCTTTGGTAAAAGTCTACCATATCACATTCAGAACTCGTTTCACTGAGACTTTTATAGGAGCCAGAGGAATCACTGTCCATTTCGTACTTGTTTTTTTTGGAAACTTTTTTTCGTTGAGTAGACCTTTTAGTAACTTTCGATCTTTTTTTTACTCCATTTTCTTTTTTCTTTGGTATTTGCTTCTTTTGTTTTTTGTTCTGGTTTTGTTCTTGCTTTAATTTCTGTTTTTGCATTTTTTTGTTTTCCTTTTCTAATGTTTTGTTCTCTTTCTCTTCTTTTTCTTGTTTTAAACGATCCAGTACTTCTTTATAAGTCAGTACTTCCGCGTTGCTATTGGGGACGCGTTTTTTTTTAGTTTTAGTTTGATCATTTTTGGCAATACTCTTAAGTAAAAGTTCCTCAAAAGAAATTGGTTGGATAGCGTTTTCTGAAGGTATTATCTTGCAATCTAAAATCTTTAAAGATGTCAATCGTTCCACGTCAATTCTTTTCGGTATCGGCAGCTTAGTCGTGTTTTGCACTGTGATAAGTGTATTTTGCGTCTCGTCTTTGCTATAAATCGCGTTCTTTTCATCGAACACAGTATCTGATACATCAGCTGAAACACAATTTTGTGTAGGCTTGTCGCAGATTTTTTCCGGGAACTTACCGCTGCTATGATATTCGTTGATTTTTGTCAAAACAATTGTTAGTAAACTGGGAACGGCGTTGTACGTACGTGGTTCAGTTGCGTTGTAAGCTTCACCTTGTGGTTGTTTGTGATTCACTGCAAGGGTTGCGGCTTGAGAAGTCTTCCATTTTTGCAACGTCAATGGGTCGAAAATCTCCTCTCGGATGGCATTTCGGTTAAGAGGATAAATACCTGTTTTGCGGAATCCGTTTCTTAAAATAATACAATCTAGTTCGTTCCATAATTTTGTCAAAATCCTGGCAAATTCTGACTTCGGCAATTTCGAACCTACGTGAAGTCTCTGCCATCTTATTATTTCATCCTCCCATCGGTCTTTAAGAGGTTTCATTGTGCTGCAGTCCAAGGGTTGGAGAACATCGGACGAGTGTGGTGGAAGTTTTAAAATTGTGATACCTTCAGAGGCCGCATATTGTATGACATTTAGATCGACATGAGAAGCATGCCCGTCGTATATTAGTAGCACCGGCCTAACACTTCCCAGCGAAGGAACAAATACAGATTTCAGATATTTTTCAAATATGCTGGTCTGCATCCAGCCTTTCTCACTTACGGCGTAAGCTGTTTGTATGTTTTCGTTTTTAAACATCCACTCGGACCAGAGGTGTTTTCCTTGAAAGATGATTAACGGCGGAACTTTGTTGCCAGAAGCATTCGTCGCCAACAAAACCGTTGTATTATTTCTTCCGGGACCACTAGTCGTTCTAGTACAGCGGAAACCTTTTTTACCGATTACTTTGCCTTTAACAGGATCATTACATATGCTTGTCTCATCTAAGTTATAAATATAATCCGGTTTATCTGTCAGGTCCAGTTCTTTCAATACCTTTTCTAATAAATCGAAATAACTATAAACAATAAAAGGATCGCAAGCCTTTCTTCTAGCTATCTCAACGGATTGAGGCTTTTTGATTGAGAGACTGTTCCTTTTCTGAAATGCCTGGAGCCAGTCTTTTCCCGGCAAATCATTTTTAAAGGGATTTTCGATTCCATTTTGGCGGACATATTGAGATACCAAAACAGCTACTTCTTTTCTAGTTAACGGGAAACCATGTTTTTCCATAACAAGTAAGCTATGGGCAATTCTTCTTTCCACATCTTCCCCGAGAGCTATAGGTCTTCCAACGTTGTCGTTCATATGATTATTGTAAACTCAAGTTACAATGGTTGATCTAGGAATGCCATATATTTCTGCAGCTTGGTAACTCGTCATTACTTTATTTTTGACATCTTGCACTGCTTGCTGCAATTCTGCCATTGTGTATGACTTGTCCGTTGTTTTTTTATAGTGGCGAACCATCTGCAATAAATTAATAAAGTAGTAAGAAATTAAAAAATCCCTCGAAATGCATCGATTTGAATCGTGTTGCGATCCTGCGAATAGAAAGATTACAATAATATAGCTACAAGTTAAATATTTGTAAAGTATTTACATCGACAAAACATATCGAAACATGCACATCACTAGTGTTTGTCCATTTCCATATAAAATCTGGTGGGGCAATTCCAACTGCAAAAAAGTTGAAATTAGCCGCCATTACAATCCAGGTGGGGTTATTCAAACTCACACCAAAATGCTGTTAAAACGCAAGTTACAACAGAAAAAAATAGCTAAAAACATGAAATAGGCTTTAATTAAATGTCTTACCTTTGAAAATCTTCGAAAAACACATTAATTACCACTTTTTTTTCGCAAAATGTGAGACACTAATTTGCACGTGCAAACAAGAAAAAGAGAAGAAAACAAAATGGCCGTGCCGATCAAACAGTATTGGGTCTAGCAGTGCCATCTATTTAGAAACTATGAAGTTGCTTTTGAGCTATCTGGTCATAGATGGCACTTATTCAAATAAAGTAAAATGTAGAAGTTATTAAGATTAGTTGAAATTTCCCGCTGTCGAGATTGCCCCGCTGCACCTTAGAAATATTATTATTAATGCGAAAGTATGTTTATCTGCCCCCGCCCGGAATAGAACCCGGAACTGTTCTGTTCTCGAAGTCAGTACGCTAATCACTGGGCCACGAATGTTATCTATTTACAGGGTTATCGGTTAGGGGTGTATTAAGCCGATAGTTGGTCACTATACTCATCATTATAAACGAGCTTCATTATGGACCAACACTGAAATCGAGAAAACAAAATCAGCTGTTACATACATTTTGTCGACGACCGATCAACTTTTTGTATGGAACAGCTGATTTTGTTTTCTCGATTTCAGAGTTGGTCCCACAGTGAAAGTTGTTGCTTAGGCTGAGTATAGTGACCCCCTTTCGGCTTAGTACACCTCTAGCCGATAACCCTGTATATATATATAAAAGAGTAAGTCCTGACTGATATTAGCTAAGAATAAACGTTGATCTTGAACTGCTATAACATAGAGGTATCGACTGCTCTTTCCTTATTTCAAACAGACTATTCTCTCTAGACCTCCACATTACTTCTGTGTTAATATTAAATCAATCAGTCAAAAAGAAGGACAAACAAACACACTTTCGCATTTATGATATGTGTACGGATTACATGTACATATAAAAAATATCTTATGTCTGTATTAGCTGTCGATGAGCTCAAAGATAGCTCGACCTAAAATTACTGGTCAAGTTTTTGAATTACTTACAATGTGCCTGTATCGATCGTAAATATTATTTAATTAAATTAGGTCTGTGCCTTTAAAAATTGTGCCATAATTATACCAATTCGATAGATTATATTATTAGGTAATGCATAAAAAAAGTAATTAAATTTATTGTAATAATCATTTTACTTGTAAAATTAAATCTATGCTCTTTGAATACCTACTGCCTGGTGAAATATTATGTTAAATATAAATATTTATTGTTAAAAAAAAACATTCCGGTAAAATAAATCAAAACCAAACAAACACCTCAACTGTACAAAAAAATTTGACATATATATATTAATTGCATTAAGCATTTAAAAGATCGCTGTTACTACAAAAAAATATTTTTAAACATAGTTCTAACTATCATTTTGCTTAGGAATCTAATCAATTTGGCTTTCTTCAAAAAATACTACGGACTAAATACTTAATACTAGAGATCGACAGCCATATCATAACTGATATGGCGTTAATACGCGTGTCAACGTTAAGTCTCATGTCATGTTTTAGCGCGTGTAATTCTTCGTCGGATGAAACAAGGCAAGAGACGCTCAAACTAACTCGAGACGCTTTTATTGATAAGGCGGCGAATATCAAAATTTGTTGTCTGACGTTGGTTAAACAAGGTATTGTGGTGTTTATTAATTTAAACGGGATGATTATCTTTCAAGTGATGGCCGCGGATTTGTTTAAGGAAATGTACCAAAACATCTGCTCAACAAACATGTCTGAATCTTATTTGGAAAACTTACGCGTGTTTGATTCGTGTTGTTTTAGAGCTATAGTAAAATTGGACCTTTCCAACAATCAGGTACGCGTGACAACCCGTCTTCTTAATCATAAACAATATGTACAAATCTTTTGTGGTAAGACGAATATTGTTTTTTTATTTTTCAAAATATACAAGAATGCCGGTTAAGGATTTAAGGATTAAGTCAGTAGGGTCCAGCCATGTTACCCTGAATTCATTATTACAAATAATTATTGAGTCAAACTTAAAACCGCGATATCAACCACATACACATGGGTTATCAATTAGGGGTGTACTAAGCCGAGAGGGCGTAATTAAACTCGTCATTACAAACGAATTTCATTATGGACCTACTCGTACCCTAAAATCGAGAAAAAATCTGCTGTTTGATAGAAAATGTTTTTCGTCGACGATATGTATAAATTATCGAATACAGAGTTGGTCTCATAGTAAAAGTTGTTCATTAAAGTGTAGTGTATAGTGACCCCCTGTCAGCTTAGTACGATATGATAACCCTGTATATTGCAGACTGCCTATATATTTTATTTATGAGACAGCTATCTTTTTTAATTCCCAGGATAGCTTCATAGTAAAAGTAGTTCATAATGATGTAACCCTACTTCGGCTCACTATACTGTTTATCCATAAATCTAAGTATATATTCCTAGCATTAATAATAAATCAAACTTTAATATGAAAAACATACTTAAGTACAAGCAGTACTTAAAAGTGAGATCAGACTTCTATTCGGTAGGCGTTTATAAGTTTTTCGATAATTTTATTCAAAAAAAAAACTTTAATTCTGGGCCGATTTTGCTAAAATTTATTCGGAATCTTGATCTCTGTTTTCTTTTACGTTAGTGTTAATTTTTTTGCCATGTTTGAAATAAAGTTATGCTCGGTTTTTCTTTTAAAAAAGCCGCACAGCTTATGCTATTCTTTACGTGATTATTTCTTATAAAGCCTTACCAATCCATTCAATCTCACATAATATGAACACAGCAATGTGTTACAATTCGAAATGTATAGAAGCAATGTTCCTCGCATAAACGCGTGATACCTAATTGTGATAATTATTGTACCCAATTTGTATTGTATTTTAATTAAGTATAATTCTTTTGACGTTTTATTTTACTCTGATTAAAGTACATTTTTTTTTAATTTGTTAGTTTTTATTTTGTTCCTTATGTATTATTTCCAAGTATGTATGTAATATTATACGCTCATATCTATGCATCATATTATTATAATATTTTATTATTATTATTCGTATTTAGATATGTACATATACAACGTGTAACAAAAAGCGTTTATTCACACTTGTTCTGTTGAGTAGTTCTGTTGACAGAACTAGTGGGATTTTTTTCCCACTTGTTCTGTTAGTTGTAAGGCTATGCTTGACACTCGACTTTGTTTCCATCTGTTCTGCCTATTCTGTGGAGTAACATTGCGGACAAATGAGCATCGCGGAAACAAATAAGCATCAAGAAAACAATTGAACATTGAGGAAACAAATGAACATCGCGTAAACAAGTGAATGTCGGGGAAACAAATCAGCATCTCATCAATCAGGTGAAGCTAAAGTGTCACCAGTCGAATGAAAATAGGGATAAATATATTAATCGCAGTAATGTCTGCAATAGAGCGTGTAGGGATGCACAGCGCCGCCATATTCATAAATCTGTAGAGGATGAAGATCCTGGAAAAGTCTGGAAAGTTCTCAAGTCATTAGGAGTCGGTAAATCTCGTGAAGACACAATTCTAAAAATTGTAAACCTTGATCTACTGAATCAACATGTCTCCTCTTCTACTATGTTTGATGAGCCTATAAAGACGGCTACCTTACAGCATCTTTCTACCATGATGCCTCCTGATATTGACCATTTCGAGTTTAATCAATTTTCCGCTTGTGATGTTAAAAAGTGTATAGAGTCCATCTCGTCCAACGCTGTCGGTAGTGATAGTATTAGTCGCAAAATGATCATGCCAATTCTTGACGAAGTCATGCCTGTCGTCCAATATATCCTTAACCATTCCATTTCTTCGGGCACCTTTCCGGTAGCATAGAAAGAAGCTCAGGTAACTCCAATTCCTAAAAAATCTAATCCTTCTTCCTTCTCCGAATATCGTCCTATTTCTATCCTTCCTTTTCTCTCGAAAGTTTTAGAAAAGCTAGTCCATCAGCAACCCTCCTCTTTCCTAGTCAAAAATCGCCTACTTAACCCACTCCAATCTGGTTTTCGCCAAGGCCATAGCACAGTTACAGCTCTCACAAAAATCACTGATGACATTCGTGCAGGAATGGGCAATTGTCAGCTTACTGTGCTGTCACTGCTCGATTTTAGCAATGCTTTTAATAATGTTGATTTCGACGTCTTGTTGACTCTTTTCCGCACTCTTAACATATCTCCAACGGTAGTTGATTGGTTTCGTAGTTACTTATTCGGCCGCCGGTAGCGCGTTCGCATTGATGAGTCATTCTTGTCATGGTGCGATATCTCTGCCGGTGTGCCGCAGGGTGGCGTGCTATCTCCTCTTCTTTTTGCGATATTTATAAACTCAATCTCTCAGAATTTAACTTCTTCCTATCACCTCTATGCAGACGATTTACAGATCTATACTCAGGCCTCATTTGAGCAACTGAATGAGGCGATTAACGTGACTAATTCTGATCTTCAACGGATTCGGGACTGGAGTAAGTCGTACGGTCTCACGGTTGATCCGTCTAAAACTCAATGTATTATCATAGGAAGTTCCCGTATGATTTCTCAAATCGACATGAGCCGCATTCCTTAAATATTTTTTGATGGAGTTAAAATTAAAATTAGCGAGACTGTCAAGACTGGCAAGCTATCCTGCTATGGAACATGTTACCCCTGTCAATCGGGCAGGCTAAACCTCTATATATATTTAAAAATTTGTTGAAAAATCATTATCTCTCCGTAAATTTATTTACGAACATTTATTTACGAATGATTATTGCGAGTATGACATGTATTTATAGGTATGTATTAATTATGTATATTGGTTAATTTTAAACTATATTTTTTTTCTTGTTGTTTTTTTGCGGTACAATATTTGTACTTGTATTTTTTTTTCTATTTTTGCTATCGATGCACCACCGACGTGACTGTTCTCACTTAGTCCGATCCATCCCAAGGTTGCCTGGAAGAAATTGCTTTAGGCGATAAGGCCGCCCAATGTACTACCGATGTTTTGTTCATGCCTGTATCTTATTGTTTATTTTGTTTTTGGTGTGCAATAAAGAAATATTGTATTGTATTGTATCTCAGAATAAAAAGAACTTCCCAAGATCAAAATAGGAGAACAAAAGTTAAAATTATATTTGAACTTGGTTGCAAGTTGTTGGTTGTTGCACTTGTTCTGATGATGAAATAACATTTAAAAATTCACTATTATTGCATATACAAAATTATCTAACTTGGTTCTATCTTTGTCAACTTTACGAGCCTGTGTTTTTTTTTGTTCATAAATTTACTATAGTACGATTATTTATTATATATTTAATTTAGAACCTTGTAATTAAGGTCGAAAATCGCGTAAACCTGATTTTCCAATTGCAATCGCTTATGGACACATTAACGACTTTCTTTTGTTTACTCAGGTTTCCGGTTTAAGAATATTTATTTTTCATAAGATACTTATATTTTACAAACAAATTTTTATAAAGGTTCTAAATTAAATATATAATTGATATAATTGATTTTTCCAATTGCAATCGTCAATGTACACTTATGCGACTCTCTTTTGATTTTTAAAGGTTATAATTTATTGCTAGTAAATATTTCGCTATCAACAAAGTCCAAAAAGAAATTTAATTTTTGTTCCTTCTATTTTGTTTTAGTGGCGCTCCTTTGATTCTGCGATGCTGTTTTGTTTCTGTGATGCTTACTCGTTTATGCGATGATCACTTGTTTTCTACGATGCTTATTCGTTTTCGCATTCGCAAACATGATTTTTCCAGTTACAATCGTCAATGTACATTTTTGCGACTTTCTTTTGTTTTGTTATAATTTATCGCATGGACTAGTAAATATGTCGCTATCAACAAAGCCCAATAAGAAATTTAACTTTTGTTCCTTCTATTTTGTTTCCGTGGCGCTTGATCCTACTGATTGATTTGTTTCTTCAACATTCACTTGTTTCTGCGATACTCATTTGTTTCTTAGATGATTATTTGTACATGCGACACTTGCTCATTAAAATTAAATATCAGTGTAACAGAACAAGTGGGAATTGATTTCCCACTAGTTCTGTTAACAGGACAAGTGGAAAAAAAAATCTCACTTGTTCTTACAACAGAACTACTCAACGGAACAAGTGGGAATAAACGACAAAAAGGTGTGACAACAATTAAGGGTGTTAGTCTACCCAGCAAAGAAAAACCCATTGAAATCATTTTTTTTTCAAATTTCATAAATAAATATATTAGGTTTTCCATACAAAAATTAGTCACGTGATCGTTAAGTTGTTTAGAGGACGAAGTTTATATTTTTTAATTTTGCACACTTTTGTTGTATAATGTTCACTTTAATACGTAGACTAACACCGTTCAGTATTGCCACACCTAAATACTGACACGATTCAACTTTACGACATCTCGACCAGTTAGTTATACAAAAGACCATCCAGTAAGAACTTTTCTTATAATTGCATTCGCTTCTTTGCCCAATATAAATACAATAATACTGTGCTATATAAGATGGCTTGTCAACAAGCAAGCCTTATATATGCCTTATTAATAAACGTGTCTAACATCTGCGCGTTTTTTACTGTTTTTTGCGATAGGAAACGTCAGGCGCTGAAACAAGAAAAAAGACAATGGTATATATATATATATTTTTAAACCAAACAAAAAAGCTAGCGTAACGTAGCGAAAAATATCTTTCGATTTCTCACACTGACATCAAAACAAAGCAGGAAAACACTTTATATTCTTTATATACCATCTTATTTTAAATGGATTCCCGCAAAGTAACGCCTGACTCCATTAATTAGAAAAAAGAGACCTTTATTAATAACGCTGTTAGAAAATCAGAGCAAACATCTATCGTAGCAAATACCGAGCAATGCTCAATCCAATAAGTGCAAAGCCCCACGTTGGGCGCCAACGAGCTCGCTTGCGGCGGCGCGGTGTGCGGGAGGGGGGCGGGGGGAAGCGAGTCACCCTGTCTCGCATGGCCACTCGCCAGTTGCGCCGCGACGTCTGCCGCGAGCACACGTCTGCGCCGCGCCCGCGAACCACTCGCCCACACATGATACTGGCACTGGTTTATTCGTGAGTCATAATCTGGTCGGTTATGTAACTTTTTTAAAAGATGTTAAACTTTACTCGATGTTTAGGTAAGACTTGTCAATTGTAATTCATTAGCTGTTGTAGGTTACCACGAAGCTCTGTACATTTAAAAAATAAATTCTAGATGTAGAAATGCACTTGAATAGCCAATCAATAAGCATAAAAATCACTGAAATGCATACAATATAAAATCTAGAGAGCAACAAGAGAAGAGTGCTGTCTCTCTCTGGTCATCACGTCCACATAATAAGCACCGGCAGGGTAGATTGCTATACCTTTATGTAGTAGACCGTATAGTTCCACATATATAGCGTTAGATACAAACAAGGTACCTAAGTGCTTTCTAGCTAAAATATTACGTAAAAGATACTGTGTACGAATTACATTTAGATTATCTTTGCGATTAGCTATTTATTAGTGTTCAGACTTCGCAATCGGTTATAAACAGGTAGAGGTATTTTTGGTACATGCATGAGATGATAATTTGATGATAATTATTAGTGTAAGCCATGTCTAGGTTACAGGCCCGCCGCAAAGCCTCTTTTACAAAAGTCAATAAATCACATATATATTTGTCGTATAAATAGTTCTGCAATGATATTATTTTTAGATAGAGGGTGGTGTGTCAATAGTTTTTAAGGCCACCGAAGACCTGTGTTTTGGCCTATGGTTGTTACCCTAAGATAAACTATGTCGTTTAATTTAACGTGTTATCCGAATTCGACCCATGGTGGATAACGATTAGATAAAAATGTTACCTACCCTTTGGTCCATTGTTCACCCATCTAACACCTGACCAGGCTCAGTCTTCCTTCACCTAAGCCATCAGTTACAAATATCTAAGTAGGCAATGATAGATGGAGACAAGAAGCTTATAGCTGATACAGATTAAAGAATTATGTGATAGCTGCAGGGCAGATTTGGTTTCATTCTGCTTGAACGCAGTCAAAATGAAACCAAATTTGCTTGCTTTTGTATTTGCTTCTTTCGTGTCTAACTCTAACCGATAGCTGGTCCTACCATTATATGCCTGACATTACAATTGATTAAGCCTTCCATTGGCTTAGAAACGAAGTAGTACCTAGAAGAGATTGCTTTTTTTTTGAAAGCGATCATTCCGCCACTTGTACTTAGCACTATATTTCGTAAAAAATGTTCTCATGTATTTAATTTTTTATGTGTCTGCAATAAAAGATCTATCTATCTAGTAGCTTAGATTGTTTTCTTAGGAAATGGGTAGGTATAAAAAGCGAAATAAAGCCTGATTTTTAGCTTAAAAATAAGAATCTCACCGTAAGTATGCACCCCCATGTGGGGGATTGCTTCGGGGGGGATTATTGGACTAAAACCCAAAGCTGCGTTGAATAAGAATAAGAAATATTTATTGACCTTTGAATAACGTTCGTTGCAGGCAAGTTTTATTACATTTGAATTATTAATTACTTAAAAAGTTAAACTTAAAAATCTCTCAATTTCTATAGATGGTTATATAATAACAATGTTAGGTAAATTCATTAGTAATTTAATTTTTCTCAATAAAGGTTTAAGTCTTTATTAAAAACAGGTAATTTCATGTATTTATGAAAAATGCAGATTTTCTTACTGCGACTGGTTTTATAGTTTTCAGTCAACAAGTTGCGCGATCATACGACCATCGACCTCTATGCGGTATAACTTAACAGCTCTTTCATTGCACGCCCTGACTTGAATATCTAATCTTGAACGTTGTTTTTAACTCGAACGATTACGCAAAAATTATAAGGTTATGATATTGTCCTTTATGTATGTAGGTAGGTATGTACTTTACAATACAAAAATTCTTCATTGTCACTACAAAAATAATCCCATCAATGAAAAAATACTTAAAAAAACTAAACACACACATGTACTTGATCAATATTAAATGTCGCCAAGCACCTAACGGTTTGTTCCGACAGCCTTCCTTGAGAGCCAGTGTATTCCAGACTAGGCATGCTCCATCTAGAGCTACAGTATCGCTGACTTCTGTGCAGGATAAAAAAAATGTTGTCTGCAGGTAATATAGATATAGTAGCGTAACGATTCCTGATTCTATGGTAGGTATAGGTAAATATTCACTTCGTTGATGGCGAAAACGTAGGAAAATAATTCGTGTAGTAAACAGAGTATTCCTTAACTAACACTTTGTGTGGTATTATGTAAAAATATAAAGCCTTAGGCACAGCGTTTTGTTATCAGATATAGCAAAATCCTCCGAAGGTCCATCGTAAAAGTAACGACATCGTTACGCATATAAACGCCGTTACAGCTCTGATTAGAACTGTGATAAACCATATAAAGTAATCGTGAAACAGTAGTACCCAGCTCAAGGCTTTTGAATCTGGCTGTTTAATAGCATAAATGCTCATTCTAACAAATAATAATAATGAAGAATATCATTCTTTATCAAAATACGCGCAAAATTACAATTGCATTAATTAAAGTTAACTAATAAGTTAACTACTCCAAGATGGCCGCTACAACAAAATGGCGATGTCGAAGGTTTTTAAATTTTACTTGTTTACCGGCTTCGCAAGTCAGCTGATTTTGTATAATAGTTAGGTACATACATTACTATTTCTCGGGAACGGCTGTAGAGTTTTTTGTATTGTTTAAGGGTAAGTTCGATTCGCAGGTGGTTCCATTTATTATTATTAATTCTTTGCTTGTGTAAATATTTGTATCTAAATTAAAATTGTTTTTAAATTAAAATAATTAGAAAAATTATAACTGCGCGTGACCAGCGGAAGTTGATAAGTAATAATTTTTTTAATGGACTGATTTTAACATTTCAGATATCAAATATCTTAAGATGCCACGCTATGAAAAACAACAGCACCGTTATTAATACGGCAATTCATTATTGTACTGTTTGTGAGGTCCCAGTGTCTTATTATTTCTTGTTTTAATATTTCGACACAGTGTCACTACGCAAAATGACATTTTACTTCGTATAATGTCAAAAAAAAATTAGTTCGATACGTCAATCTGTTAAGTAAAAATACAGATTGAGAATTAGTTGATATTTTTTTCACAGGTTGACTAGTGAACAACCCAGTTTTAAGTGACATACCCACCCTTTATCTACAACTCGGCCTAGTACGAGTAAGACTCGTGCATTATTCCGTTCCGTACCAATACAATGCCAGTTCAAGTGTTTACGTGTTGTCTTTAGTAATAACGAGCAATAAAACGGCAAAACCATCGCCTTTTACATATGGGAGCTTCCCAGATACTTATTTATTTTGTTTTGATAATATAATTTATTTTTAAAGTATGTTCACTTGCTTTGCTGAATAGGAGCCAAACTTATATATATAATTTATTCTGTTTTTAGTATAGTTATAGTGGCAATACTGACTGGCCGGTTGGCGCAGTTGGTAGCAACCCTGCCTTCTGCGCCGCTGGTCCCGGGTTCGATCCCCGGACAGGTCAAACATTTGTGTGCGTGAACATGTCTGTTTGACCTGAGTCTGTTCGGGGATCGAACCCGGGACCAGCGGCGCAGAAGTCAAGTTGCTACCCACTGCGCAAACCAGTCAGTCCTTTGTTTGGACGTTGTCCTATCATACTTATATAAATATAAGTATGTGTTTATGTATATCAGTCATCAGGTCCCATAATATTATTATTATTATTATGTATAGCCTTGATAAGTATCATAATTTATATTACTATTTTTTTTATTTTTATTAATTTTTTCTACTCTAAAAGCCTATTAACTGGTCGAGCTGAGCATCTTTGACTTACGTATGTCAGAATTATCTTTACATTTTTAAACTCTCTTATTTTAACCGACTACAAAGAGGAGGAGGTTTTCAGTTCGGCAGAATCTTTTTAATGTACCGTAATTTTCTCGGAGACTTTCGAATCGATTTGATGTTAAAGTTTTACTTCTATACTAATATAACAAAGAGAAAAGAATTGTATTTTTGTATGTAATAAACTTAAAAAATACTGGACCGTTTTCAAAAATTCTTTCCCCTTTTGAAAGTTTCATTATCACGGAGTAACACAGACTGTAAATAAGAGATCCGCGCTAGTGCTGAACAAAAAAAAGAGTGAAAAGAAAAAACTTGCATTTACATAGTTTCATTAAAACTGTCGCATCGTACCTCAAAACAGTTTTCAGTCAGAGTTGTTTAATGAAAAGCGTTATTAATTTTCTCTCAGTACAGCTCGTTAGCGGCGTCTGATTTTGAGCTCGTCACCATCTAACAAAAGAGGCAATTTCTGCTTCAACTCCTTTTCATTATCAAATCAAATATCACAATACCTACAGAGATATAGATTATATTATAAGCGAACAAAGCTGTAAGATTTAAATCTTTGTTTATTTCTTCTTAATATATGGCACCATACGATTTATATATTTGCCAGCGTCAAATATATTTTCAAATTATTAATCAATCAAGTTAAGTCAAATATGAAGTAAAAAGTCATCGTCGTTAAGTAAAAGTCAAACCATGTACCCTCGTAAAGTGGACTTTTTAACCAAGAAACCAAGAATCTAAAGTGGACTTTACCAGGGTTAGTTACACCTTTAAATAAGTGACGTTGAATTCTATTTGACATGTTCCTATCCAATTTATTCCAAGTTATTCTAATTTACAGACATTTTTACAGAGATTTTCATAAAATTGATATGAGATCAACTATATTACCATTATAGTGTATATTTTAGAACAGAAATAGAAACGACTTATCTGAGGCGCTTCGACTAATGATGTTATCGTATATATAAAAAACCGGCCATGTGCAAGTCGGACACGCGCACTTAGGGTTCCGTATAATCTTGTAGGTATATAAGTTAAACAAATTTTTATAATATGATATGACTAAAAATGTATGCTTTTCGCAAGTTACTCTACATCGACGAGAAAAAAATTTTACTCTATCAGTTCGCGTTACGTTAACCTCCTAAAACGAATTTAATGTCGTGCCAAATATTAAACTCAATAATAATATTTTAAATTACATGCGTTCATATATATACATACGTTTATATTTACAATTACCACAAAAATAACTTACTCCATAAAACATCTAAATAATACGACAAAGGGCAACATTACTATTTGTTCCGCACACAACATGCAAAGTGTGGGCATTATGGAGATTTCCTGAAGTTTAACCGTAGCCCACGTATTCGTGTAATTTTCCAATTCATTACTGTACTAGTTCTAAATTCTTATGGATTTAATAGGGATTTACATTCGTTTACGTTATCCTATAGATATATTGTAACATTCCTACTTATTCCGAGGAAACTGGGTTTGAATTCTCAATGAGTCTGAGTAGTATTACAAGTAAAACGAGGACGGTATTTCAGCGGTTTTTCTACTTCATTGGCTGTATTTTTCATCTCATTTTGTCATTGGAACTTTATCGCAAGAGAAAATGAGACAGATTTTGTTTGAAAGAATCATTGATCCTTGTCTGGATAAAATATTGCATGACAAAAGGGAAGTACGTTTCTAAACGTTTTTGTTCCAAAAATATCAAAGTTCACGTAGACGCCTACGCGGCCTACGCCGGTGATTCGTAGCGCGCGTTTACGGTCGTAGCCCGTTAAAAAAAATATATCGTGCACTGAACACGCTCTATTATCCCGTAAAATTACATAATAAATAAAGAGCGAGGGAAAAATAACACCCCTCGGGTCGACTTTGTAGACATGGTAAAAAAATCTGATGGCACAAATTTTTGTTGCAAACGGTCTGTGGTGAACGCCGTGAATGCAAGATTCGTGGGTGCAGCCGCTGCGTGCGGTGCGCCGCGCGCAGACGTTCCGCGCGTGCTCGCCGCGCTCGCCGCCGCGCGCGTGCCGCCCGACCGCTCGCTGTGGCTGCGTAGGTTCAGCGTAGATGAAGTGTACCGGATAGTCTTGACTAGGATTCCTCATAAGACTTCCAAAGACGTGTATGACCTGTCTATGAAATTAATAAAAATTGCTATCATTCCGCTCGCACCGATATTAGCCGATATATTTAATAGCTGTTTGAGGGAGGGAATATTTCCTGGGCCCTTCAAAGTCAGTAAGGTATCCCCACTTTATAAAGGGAAGGGGCAACGCGAAGCGATAGATAGCTACAGACCTGTCTCCATAATACCTGCAGTTGCAAAAATTCTGGAGAACGGTCTCAGCTCGCGACTTGTTGGATTTCTGTCTGAGACAAACGCGCTATCCGATCGACAATACGCGTACCGCGAAGGTTGCTCAACAACCTCGCTGACTCGCGAGCTGATACGCCGCGTCGTGGGTGCTCGAGACTCCATTCCCAAACAGCAGGTGGCAATTCTTTGCTGCGACCTCTCGAAGGCATTTGATGTGGCCGATCACGCCGTAATCGCTGCAAAACTGCAGCACTACGGCGTGGTTGGTGCGTCACATGCTCTTCTGACAGGGTTAATGCAGGGAAGATCCCAGATAGTAGTAGGCGAAGGAGGTTCTATTAAATCAGACCCACTACTCCCCGATATGGGCGTAGCGCAGGGATCGTCAGTTTCCAATATACTGTTCTCCATTCTCATGAATGATCTACCGGTCGCTGTGCAGGCTGCCGAAGTTCTCATGTACGCAGACGACGTGGCGGCGGTAGTCACGGCGCCCTCGGTGGATACTCTAGAACAGAAGCTGAACGAAACGGCAAGCCAACTGTCGCAGTGGTTTCGCATTAATGGGTTGACGCTTAACCTCACCAAGACTCACTTCATTCAATTCAACTTGTCAGGCAGGTCGACTAGACCTCTGACAGTCCTTCTGGATGGAGTGAGTATTGTGCAGCAAGAGACAACTACGTTTCTGGGGTTCCATATCGATAGTGGTCTAAAATGGAACGTTCATATAGATAGCCTGTGCGGGAAGCTGGGGAGTGCGTGCTTCGCGCTGTGCCGGGTGGCTAGAGTGGTGCCACGCGAGGTGGCGCGATCGTGCTACTTCGCGACGGTCCACTCTCTGCTGCAGTATGGCGCTGAGCTATGGGCTCGAGCCGCGGACCGGGAGCGCGCGTTCCGCATGCAGAAGCGGGCTGTTAGATGCATAGCGCGCGCTGCCTGGGATGCCCCGGCTCGACCGATATTTCAAATGCTGGGCATAATGACGCTGCCAGCCATCCTGATTTATCAGGTGGCTGTGTACGCACGCATGAATCTCGCCAAATACACTGAGCTAGCTGCGAGGCACCGTTACCCCATGCGTCACGGACTCCAGATCGCCAACCTTCCGCGTCGCTTGGAGAAGTCTGCCAAACTTACGCACGTCATGGGTCCGACTGTATATAACAAACTGCCTGCAAACATTATTGCATCCGTGAGCCTACCAGCTTTCAAAATGAAGCTCAAACGTTGGCTCATTCAAGAGTCATTTTATGACTTCGAGGAATTTATCCCTAAAATTAGGTGAAGTAATGTATCGATATTTATTTTATCAACTATTATTATTTTGAGTGACATACGAATTTATTCAAGGAATTGATTACTTTTTTTTTTTTGATACTTTAATATTTTACTGTTCGAATGTTATTATTTTTATTCTAAAGCTATGTAACTTTAGTACATGATGTGTACTTGTTATATATAGTATTCTATATTTGACATGTAATTTGTAACAATTACCAATAAATGAACTTGAACTTGAACTTGAACTTGAACTTCATGGGATGATCAAATATCCATCGCGGGTAAAACCACGGGGTACTGGGCGCTGCTCATTTATTAATAATGGGCTCTTATGTATTAGGTACAGTTGCATGAATCAGGTTAATAAGTACATTACCTCTATAGGGTAATATATTGTGGCGTAGATCACCTTGGCTCGTCGCGAAGCCAACACCGCCGTGTTCGAATAGCATGACGATCGCATTTGAATTGGACAGATCGATCTGTACAAGATTTTACAAGATTTTCGACGTCACATGAATGAGTAGCTGTGTGGTACCGTCTCTCGACTGTCGATCCAGAAACCCGGGTTCAAACCCTGACATGGTTTTGTATTTTTGGGAGTTTTGAAGAAAGTTCTAGAGAATTCTGGACCAAATGGAAAAGAAAGTACGGGACGGAAGAGGTGTGAGCAAGAGGAGAATAAAGTTTAAAGATGGAATAATGTTTTAAAATTCGAACCCTAATTCGATGCGATTTTGTCGAGCTCAGGGTATAAGCCGTACATCGGGCGGCCTACGGCCAGTTTTAGTTTTGCGGTGAAAATAAGAAGAAGAAGAAGAAGAAGGAAAAAGTGGAAGTAAAGTGTAGTGAAGTACAGTGAAGTGTAAGTCCAGTGCCGTAGTGACTGTGTACCGGAACCGCGCCGGGCACTGTGACGAGATATCGGTGAGTGTCGTGGCCGCGCAAGTGACAGTGACGTATTCGGGCGCAGGCCAACGAAGTGACGTTTCCGCGAGTGACGATAAGGCCGTGCTAAGGACAGGGCTAGGTGACAGTGATAATCGGAGCGCGCGCCAGTTTAGTGTCTTTTCAGCGGGTGGACAGTACCGCAACCGGTAACGCGCGTGGAATTGAGCCGTAGCCCCGCACCCTGCGCTGGGAAAGCAGCGAGTTACATCTGCGACCGCGTTATTTCCTACCGACCACTCTATACGTAAATAAAGGCACGAAAACAAAGTTGTCTTTTTTTCCTATCCCCGAACCCAGTCACCGTAACAATATCAAGGTTTAAAAAACTGGCCCTGCCCTTTGGGTCGGTAAATAAATGATTTTCCTATTTCTTACACTACTTTTTATGAATGTTATTCTTGATTGTAAGGTTTTATGAATAATGGAAAATATCTAATTTATTATTAAAGGTTCCGTAATGGCAATAAAAATATTTTATACTAGCTGCACTCCGCGGTGTTGCTCGCGGATTTCAAATTTTTATAGCCTTTTTTCACACAATAATAATGTAGGTTTCTAACGGCGAAAGAATTTTTAATATTGATCAAGTAGTTTTTTTTTACGCTCCGCCGCCGTACGTTACATACAATAATGGAAATCCCCCCTCTTTATAATATTACTAGCTCTACTACGGCGTTACCTACCCGCGGCTCTTTAATTTTTTACAGCTTATGTTACATACATAAATACAAATCTTTGCTCTTAATCATTGAAATGATAAAAATAATTAATGTATGAATTAATAATAATACTAAATTAAATTAATCTTTTTAAAATTTAAAAATAATATTGCTCTTTTATAATACATATACAGTATACAAGTATCGATTATATTTCAAAAGATTAATATTCTTACGAAGTAAATCCATTTTGTTCTCAAAGTATAATATTTTGAACCTGTTTAATTCCTGTCACGTAAATGCTTATGACATTATGACAGACGGCATCCAATATTGTCGAATACGGACCCGACGGTAAAAAATAGTTACATTTATGTATGAGTTTGGCAAATTAACGAAAATCAATTTAGCGAACAAAGGAATTGAGAATAAAGTATTTAATATAATTTATATTGATGTTTATGTCTTTGAACTGTTTTATTATCAAGATGTACTTATAGCAACTATATAGGGTTATCGGTTATAAGTGTACTAAGCAACAACGGGGTCATTATTCTTATCCTGGGAACCACTTTCACTTTGGGTCCGACACTGAATTCGAGAAAAAAAAACAGCTGTTATATTTTGTCTACGAGTGGAAAATTTTTTCTATGAAACAGCTGATTTTCTCGATTTCAGTGGTGTTTCCAGAATGAAAGTTTTTCGAAAAACTTTGCATTTATTACAATTACACCCCTAACCGATGACCACGTATATAAAAAGTCATATAGGTCGGTAACTATAAATTAATTTGACGGTGTACTTACGATTAGTGGTGGTTAGGCATAAGAATACATAGACCTACCGACAGATGAATATTGATCTCAAATTATGATCAAAAACAAATAAAGCGAATTTCCATCAACTCTTGGCACAAATAGTCCCATGACACGCCTGTCAGTCCCAATCATCGCAAACGCTTCCGAAACACGTATGTAATTGGACCCTCCATTTTATACTTTAGACCTTTATACGCTTCATACACGTTGAAAAATATAGGTGAATCATTCACTTCGAATTTTTCATTTTGCGACAATATTTTTTGTATTTTATTTTAAAAAAAACTATTTTGTGTTAGTCCACTGCTGGACGTATGCCTCTCCTAAGGAACGCCATTGGATGCGATCAAGCGCTTTAAGCATTCAGTTCTTGCTGCCTTCCGCAAGTCATTGCTCCACCTGGCAGGTTAGCCTCCTACTTTACTTGGTTACTTGGTCTCCACTCTAACAGCCGCTTACTCCATCGGTGGTCGGTTCCTCTACGGATATGGCTGGCCCATTGCCACTTCAGTCTGCTAATCTTTTCAGCTATGTCGGTTACTTAAGTTCTTTGTCGGATAATCTCATTCCTAATTTTAACTTTCAAAGAAGCAAGTGTATTACGAAATTGTTACTTACACTAGCTTAACGTAGTTGGCCTATTTCAGTTTCAGTGGGTGCTAGACATAGAAGTAATCAAAGGTTAGTGGTTGTCCGCCCTACCTGGCAGACTGCCACTATTCTCGGCGGGTTGACGTCAGGCGGCTTCGGATTGGCTTTATGTCGAAAATCATACAGCTAATATATTAATCTTGTCGTATCGTATATACGAGTATATAGACCTCGATTCAGGCAGAAGACCTAACTTACTAAACTAACCTAATTTGAAAGTTCTTAAATTGTCTCCTCTCTTTGTGTTTCCAAAAGTAAGAAAAGGATGGATATAATTTTAGTTTAGTCAGTGTCATTCTCTTCCCAACCACTATTGAGTACGGATCTCCTCTGTGAGGGTGATATAGGTAGGCGAGTCTAGCTAGTCTTTTATAAATTTGATCATGTTGTTTAACGAAAATAACTTTTTTTTTGCTATGCCTTACAAATAGTTAGTTAATTAATTAGTTAGTTCTTTATTGCATCCAAATCTTTATACATTGTTAGATACGATAGTTATCTTATAAGTAGTTAGCAATTTAAGGATATGTTTATTAGTAAATTTATATTTGTTCTTATTGATTATTACAACAATAGTAAATTACGTGTTCGAACGTTCATCTGCATATCTTGCAAGATTTATTTCTTTCTAGTTTTTTTCGATCTCGTATATTAGTAGTTAGTAACTACTTTGGTTTATTTTCTATCCTTGTCGTCTTTATTATGACGCGTGGCTCATTCATCTCATTACAGTCCTTTTTTTTTTCGATCTTTTTGTCAAGTTTTGTTTTCAAGCAAAATGCTTGCAGATGCTGCTTATACTGCTGTATATACCACGAATCTCATTGAGATTTTTGTCCCGCGGGCAATTGGCTGAATTTTGTACCCATGGCAATTTTTGGGGATAAACTCGTTTTGGATTTTCTTACTGAACATCGTAATTCTATCCTGTCTGTGGTAGGGTCAAAGCAAACTGCCAGGTACTTATTAAGCATAAAGTTCCGTACTTAGAAGCCACAATGTCAGGTCAAAGGCTGGGAGGTGACAGGTGCGGCTGACAGGCAGCCAAAGTCCTAGACTGGTCGATTTTGCGTCGCCATTTGGGTTGATTTTCCATACTTTTGACTGGCCTTTTGTAGGCTGTCCGCCTGCCGTCTGGATTGAGATTATCATGATGTGTTCGTAATGTTTTGTGATAAAATCATAGCAAATGTGCTTTTGTATGGCATTGTATTGAATGTGCCAACAAGAAGTCATATTTATTTATCCATATTCTCTAGTGTACCTATATTTACATTTTTAAGATTGAATCAATTGGAACTATTTTTTCTCGCTTTCGCTGTATAGCTGTAATTTAGCCTAACAGTCCATTGTCATTGCATAACAACTTTGATAAAATATAAGGAGTAGAAATTTTACTAATGTTTAACATGAATGTATAAAAGTGTTTGTATAAGTGATATATTTTCCTCAAAGCAGAGCGAACCGCTTTTGCGGCTCTTTCTTGTATTCTACCAGAGCTTTGCCAGTTTAATATTTTTTTCGGTGCTGCCTTTTATCGATTATAGACGACATTGCTTAGAATTTTACCCGTATATTCCGAAGAGAGCATTCTATATTTTACCTTGTTCCACACAAATAATATTACGAGTTCCTAACCTACTAACATAGATTGTGTTACCCTCTCACAAACCTTGAAATGCTTATTATGACCGAATCTGCTTTACTATGATACGTGCCGACGTGCCTGGGAAATTCCTGGGGTTCTGTGGTACTATGTAATAACTGTGGGAATGTTCTGAGATAAGTTTAGGAATGAGAGCCTTTTAGATAAATATGGGTGAATATAATATATCTATGAATATTACTGTCGATGTGTATTTATATATTACTAGCTGTGCCCCGCGGTTTCACTCGCGTAGTTCTACTAAAACTAAAACAAACGCAAACTAATATCGAACTACTTTTATTGAAGTCGGTTAAAAAGTATCCTATGTCCTTTTCGTGGTTCTATGCTACTTCCTCAACAATTTTCAGCCAAATCACTTCAGCCGTTCTTGAGTTATAAATAGTGTAACTAACACGACTTTCTTTTATATATATATAGGTAGATATATAGATATACAGGGCTGTTTATATATTTATACAAAATCAATAAACACCCCTGAACTAAGGCAGGGTTTTATATGTAAGAAAGCTATGTAGGTACAACATTTTGTGTAGGTATTCCTTTTTGATACAAATAGGTTTACCTATTAGTTTCAGAATGGAATTCATCTTAACTAACATAAGTTCACCTCCTTTATTGACTATTAAAGATTACTACTTACCTATTTTTACCAGACTCCGAAATAAGGAGGGTCAAGTGTTTCGAGTGTGTGTATGTAGGTATGTATATTTCTTTGGCACGCCCTAGAGCCTAAACGGCTTGTCGTATTCTTATGTGAGTGGTGTCAATAGATTCGTCTTAGTCGTTAGAGTGACACTGGGTAGGTACATCAAAACATAGAAATAAATAAGTGTGATACACAGGTTTAAGCAATTAGAAATGGAAATGGAAATCATCCCACAGTTTCAAACTTATTTTGTATTTCATGGTATGTGGCGGACAATGCCGCGGGTGAAAGCTACTTGTGCTGGTAAAAATGAGAGTCCTGTAAAAAAAGCCCTAACTTGGATCAGTTTTTGATCATCCAGACCTACATAGTAAGCTAAATAAACATGCGTAGGTACGAGTATATTATTTGTTGGTAAAGTACGCCATTAACTTTGTTTTCGGAAAACTTTCAAAGGAGAAATTTCGGGAGAGTTCATCCAAAGTTTCAAAGTAAGTGTATGTAATAATTATGAGTAGAGACTTGTTAAGTGAAACTTCAAAGTAAAACTTGTATAGGATAAACGTATGAAGATTTAGTAAAAGCTGTAATAATCTATTTCTTCTATAAAACCGCTGAAGTTAGAGATATGAAATTAGAAGGATTCATTATAGGGTTTAGGGGTGTACTAATAAAGATCAAACCATGAAGAAGTCAAGTGGGGTTCAAAGTTTAAAACTGCTTTTGTAATTCATGGTATTTCTGGAGCAATGCCGCAAAAGCTACTAAGTAGTAGTGTACTAAGAGAGTATTTTTGGAAATACAACTCCTGAGGGGTTCAAATGGGGTTAAAAAATACAACTTTTAATATTTAAATTTGTCGCGGGCAAAGTCGCGTGAGACAGCTACTAGCATAGAAATAAACAGAATATATGCAAATCACGATTACTTTTTTCGAAAACTGCGGCATTTATCTAAATTTGTATATATACATACATACTACCATAGCAAGATCAATGCTGACCAATTCTTAACTAGCAATCACGAACTGCAAATTTTATTTCAGTTTTTATTTAGCAAAAATAAATCAGTGCTATTATCATTTAGAACACAAAACACTTTCAGCTATACATTACTCCACCACGATCAATAATGGGTATCAAATAACAACTTTCACTAAATACTAGCTTCATAAAGTGATTAGACACTTTCCTTGGATGATAAATAGTGTCCGATCACTTCACTTCACTTCACCTGGACAATAAGTGAAAAGTGAAGAAAGGCGCGGGGACGTCGGAGTCGCCAGCTGGTGTAAGATGGAAGATAATGCTGGTCGGACCACGTACAGGTGAGTTTACTTACATTTGCTTTATTATCATTAGCTAAACTTATTCTCGGTCTCTGATAATTTTAAGTGAACTTGTGCAGTTTTTCGCCTCAACAGTTCTATTGTTTCGACACTTTGATCACACTTTCTTAAACTGCATTTTTTTATAGATTTGAGAAGTGTTTTGAACAATTTATTACATTACATTAATACTTACTTACGTTAAAAATAAATAAAAAAACCTTCAATCAGTCAGTAAATGTTTACGTTTGTATGTTAGGGTCAAATCTTATACCTAACCGATCTACTCGTAGATGAAATTTTGCTAACATGCGTTTGTTTAAATAGTAAGTTAAATGATGAATTTATTAGCGAAATCTCAAAACCGAAGATTTTTTATTTTGCTATTAGATATACAGACAAATTAACAACACTTCTCCTATTTAATAGTCGGTTGAAATGAATATGATTAAGATTAAATCCATGCTTTAAGTAGACACTTATATATACTTGATAGGGTAAAACGGTTTACTGGACAGTTTCAAATATTTATTTGGAATATTAAGATAGGATCAAGATTATTTTGAATCCACTGGCTCCTAACTAGGTCGCACTGTGCTTTGGTAGCCGGTGGCTTCTCCCATAACTAAGTTATACAAAGCATGCCTAATAAGTTATGTAACAATACTTGATACTTAATATAAACAAGACAGTACAAGGAAGAAAAGACAAACATAGGTAATTTAGACTAGATACAATAAACGAGGAAAAGATAAAGTTTTAACTAGGTAGAGCGGTTTATAAACTTGCTAAATGCGGCAAAGCTGACCGCAGACATCGGAGCAGTATCTATTTAATATCAAGCACACAGCTAACGTCAAAAATCAAGAGCATGCCATTTTGTTCACTAAGTCAAGGCATCAAACCATAAAAGTCCACTGCACGGATCTTCTCGTAAAAGTGTGACCCACCCATCACGTTGAACAAATTACGGTTAGCTATTGATTTTACTGGCTACTTTTCTTACTCACGTCAATTACTCGTAACTGCAAATAATTATATCTCGAAGCGTTTCGAAGCTGTCATCGCCTCTTCATCCTAGAAGTGACGCGCGATTGTTGTGATCACGCAGGCACTGGATACACGAATTATAATTGTTACAAGAGGTTTCCCGCAGCATAAAAAATAATTTATAGTAAAATGTACTAAATAAGAGAATAACAGGTAAATTCAATATGAGTACTGTAATGTATGTGTAGAAAGCGTAGGGTAGGTTTCAATATGTTGACTCACTTTGTGATATTTACCAACATGTAACTAATAAAATCAGTTCTGACCATCAGTCCAACGCCGTCGGGTTTCACATTCACCTTATCACAATTGGCGCAGTTAGTCGCCGTAGTTTGCAGTACGGAAAACTTCATGAATTCAATATTCATGGTCGTGGTAATTGGTGCGTGTATTGTGAAACAATTTAACTCAATTAAATAAAGTATGAGTTTCGAGTCGCCACATTGGTGAGACATGTCGGTGCCGCGACCTACTCATGTGTGATTTCTGTTCACCGGATCATCCAGAAAAAAAGAGATTTGAAGAGTTAATACCATAGTAATATACCTATATTTACTATATTTTCCAAACTTGCCAGCTCGGCAGCTTTTTCGTCCCGTATTCATAGTTAATGTACAAATTGTGTGCGTGGGTGTTTATATTATGTTGGTTTAGGTTATGGAAATGTGTGAATAGCTTGAATAAGGTAGCGCCGAGAAACGTTTCACCTTTGGAATGGAAATTATTTTGTAAATATTTGGCTAGAATGTGTACGCCCTTTCAATACTTTAGTCAGATCGAACGGTTAACGGTTTATGGACGAAGTAATCGTTTTTCGATCTAGTTTATTATTATTTATTTCATTTGATCTTATATACAACGTGTCACAGAAAGGTGTGACAATACTAAAGGGTGTTAGCCAACATCGTAAGTATTGTCACACCTTTATGTTGCACTAGACATTAGGCATACCTAGGTTCAAAACCAATATGTGTTACAGTACAAAGTTTAATAGTTCGATAAGTACGAACAAACTACTAAATGGGATCTTTATATTGATGATCTATTGACTAATATAGGAACGAGATGACTGGATTATTGTGATGAAATATTATTATTACTATTGCTTGACTTGGTGGGAGCATTGTCGTGCCCCCAGATATAGGTGAAAATACGCTAAAGCCTTGTAAAACATGGCTTTTAAAAATATGTAGGTATGAATCTAGAACTAGTTAGGTAGGTACTCAGGTAGATTAGTTGAGTTAGAGTTTTGAAGTACTTACTAAACCAAGTTAGAATGACTTTATATTTATATTAAATTTAGCTACATTATCTTTTTAACGCGTAAAACGCTGTTATAATTCTCTTGTTATAAAATTATAATTCAATTTACACAATTTGCCTAACACCTGCCTCTTTTCAAAATGGCTGAAAGCGAGACGCTATTGAACAATGTTATTTTAACCCTCGCTCTTTCCATTGTGCAATGCCTACCCCCACTCGCATGGATGGAATGGAATGGATGGTAAATACTATATAGCTTCATTTGCAACGTAAATACTACGATTCTGGGAAAATGGGAAATTTGAAGTTGAAAATGAAAATTAAATTAAGTGAAGGAAACTTGATATTCTGAATAGTATATAATATATCAAGTAAAATAAAGTATGTATGTAATATATAGCATTTATTAAAGGCTTTGCCTGCGTTTTGTTTGTTTTTAACTAATGGCTCTCTCCGGACCACGAACTGTATCTGTGCAAAAAAATAAATTCGATCCGTGAATCAGTTGCGGAGGCCAATAAGGAAGAGCAAATTAACAAACACACTTTCGTATTTATAATATGTGCCAGAATACGATTACGATGGATAACGTGTCATTGTGGAAGACACGAACGACTCTTTTCATCCCTGATGAAGTTCACCCAATGTGAAATAAACTATAGTTGGACCTTTCCAACAACACGTGAAAACCCGTCTTCTTAAATAATATAACGATGGCTCTTTAAAAGATGTTCGTTCATTTATTTTAACATTAGCCTTGATAACTTAACACAGGCTGGACCGCCCATTCAACCCTTATAAATCCTTTTGATCCTGTCAGATCGTAAACCTTTTCACATTGAAAGCGCCTCAAGTCACAGGACTGAAGGTCGACTGGTGTATCGATCCAAAACTGAGGCGTTTGGGACCTCGAAGTTTTCGTAAGCGACTTACTCGTGCAAACAATTAGCGCGATGCGAAGTAAGCGATGTTTTTAGCGTTTTTGAGCGTTACGTGATTACCTTTCATATCTCATTCTCACTCGCACAACTCGCCACTTTTATATATATAGTTAATATTACATGAAATTGCGAAATGACATAATAATACGAATCTCGAACAAAGTTCATATTATTTTTGTACTAAAATTACAAGGATTTATATATTGCTGTTAATATCTAATCTAGCTGAGTTTTCAACAGCTAACAGTGGATGAGTAAATGCCTTCGTGGTTTATTGTGTGGGAAGGGTTATTCAGAAAACACCACAACGATTATAAGAAGATAGTTACAATTAGGTGTTTTCAAATCGATAAACAATGTTATGCAACGTTCAGCCCCGTCAAGTCTTAGATGGGTGACCATCGAAATGCATTGACAACTGAGCACCAAAGTGGGTAATACTCGTAAGTGATATTAAACGTCCTATTTGTTAGTCCTAGGATAGTATCAAATACTCAACACCAGGGTGACCCACTCGGTCTAAACAAAGAAGACATATTTGTCTTCGTTACACAACGTGTAACAGAAAGGTGTGCCAATACTTGACGGTGTTAGTCTACCAATTAACGTGTACCCATTTCACGACAAAATTTTGCAAAAAAAAAAAAAAATATTGCGTCCTCCATATAACTTGGGCGATCACGTGACTAATTTTTGTATGGAAAACCTAATTTGTTTTTTAATTGATAAAAAAATATTGTTTTGCAATGGGTTCACTTTGATGGGTACACTAACACCGTTAAGCGTTGTCACACCTCTCTGTTACACTTTGTATAAGTAATAATATAGTAGTTATATTATAATTACGCATTCCACTCGAATATTGGAATTAAAATATTTATGAAGCAATTTAAACTTTTACGAATTAGTAATGTTTTTATCACGGGACTGGATCGAAAGAATAATGGCTTTTAAAATTAATGATCTGTTGTATTTTTGAATAGCCACTTTCCATTTGTTTGTGGTGACTACAACCTTTAGAGTATGATATACACCTTTAAAGTATGATTTGACCTTTAAAGTTTTGTGTTCTAATTTAGAAAATAATTTCGTTTAATAGTTTCAGACGATATCTATTATCTTTATTCTAGTACTTGGTAGTTAGCTAAACGCCTCGTCTAGATTCTCGGCAATGTGTAAGAAATAATTTTAAAATCTATTCTTATGTAATTTGGATCGTATTCGTGAAAGAGTAGACTTTTAGATATTCCCGACTCTGGATCTAATTCTGCGCCTCAGTAATTTTACAATACATATCTCATTATTAGCTAGCAGCACCTTACGGCATCATAATCATAAATTTTTTGCTAAAACTGTAAATATAAAAAAAGAGTCAAGAGTTTTAAGTGTCTTAAAAATTGTTCGATCATTTTATATCTTGAGAATCCACTACAACAACAAATGTAAAGCTCTTAAAAAAGTAAGATTATAATCCAATTCATATCATAATGAGTTACTTAATATATATATATATATATATCTATATATATATATATATATATATATATATATCATAATGAGTTACTTAATATATATATATATTTATATATATATATATATATTAAGTAACTCATTATGATATATATATATATAATGTTCTGGCATCAGCAAAAAAAGTTAATATGTGTAATATGTGCAGGAGACATTAGATAATAATGCTAATGAATGTATATCTGTTGACAAGGTCGAAAATAGCTTAAACCTGATGTTCGCACTTGTGATAAGTTAATGAACTATTTACGATTTTATTTTGTCTTTTGATGTCAGAAGTTATCGTAATTATTCATCACGAGAACACGTAACCAAGTTCATCAATACTTGACCGAACTTGACATAGTCCGAAAATAAAAATCATTTGACAATGACAATTTGTTTTTGCGATTCTCATTTTGTTTGTGCGCTGCTCATTTGTTTCTGTGATGTAAACTTGCAGCAGTCAGTTTCTTTACTGAAGTTTGAACAGAACACAATCATATTTTTTTGTTGTTTTTGCTTTATTTAGTTTTAGGGTTGTAACAGGAGTCATTATTTTACTGCTGTCCTAACAACTCTCAGCAACAGTATTAAGACTGTTAATAAAAGTTAAATAAAAACAAGATCTTAAATGGTCTACAGGTAATCTTTTTGCTATATTTTTTTGTTGTTGTTGTAGTAATAAAGGCTCTTGCTCATTTTATTTATCCATTCGGGAAGATTTAAAAAAATATAATATTTCAATTCGATCTAGCCGTCTCCGAAAAATTAGGTAACAAACATTAAGAAAAAGCGAATCTAATTACCTAAGTTCCTCCAAAAAAAGTTGCGAGTGCCACCTAGTGACACAAGTGCGTATAACGTCTGTTTTTATGTATGTTTTTTATAGTCGGGAGCGGTTTAAAATTAACATCTTTAACATATTTTCCACGATGAATAATTTAGTAAAGTGGTATGTGCATTAAGTATGCATTTTACATACGAGTCAGTATAATCATACCAGATATACCACGCAATTACTTGCTTATTTTAATTCAGGATGTTTTATTTTACCCGACTGCGAAAGAAGAAGGGTTATCTTTTTTGAGTAAATGTATTGGGTATGTATGTGAGTGGTATCATTAGATTCGTTTTCATCTGCAAATGTTTATAGGCTGTACTCGCTACAACACGTATTTTTTTTTTATTTGACGAGCTTTGTCGTAATCGACAATGTCGCTCGGATATTTAAAAAACAACAATCACTTGAATCATGCGATTTAATTTGTAAAGATACGTATGTAGATCAAAAGTTCTTGCAGTCGGATTTTTTGAGTAAGAGTTGTTCGTTAGGATGAGTAAAGTAACCCCCTTTTGGCTAAGTACACCCCTAACCTAACCTTGTATATAAGAATGCTCAGGCTAACCATACTGTCGAACAAAGTACCTTCCTACCTTTAGTTTGTCATCCGTAAAAAATAACTAGGTACATAGATAGATAGAAAGATAAATTCTTTATTGCAGACACACTAAAAAATTAATACAAGAGAAAAAAACTTACAATATACTGTGCCATAAATGGCGGCCTTATCGCTAAAAAGCGATCTCTTCCGGGTACTCGTTTTATAGGCAATGCAAGAGGTAGGTAATGTGGATGAGTTGTACGATAGAAGTAATACATAATGTGCCTTCGCTAGAGTAGGGACGAATCTATTGCAAGATTATCGATGTTAAAATTAAGAGCACTATATTAATTGCCGATATATTATCTACTAGCTGCTCCTTGCGGTGTTACCCGCGTTAATACAGAATAAAAAGCCTATGTGTCAATTCAGGGTCTAAGTTATCTCCGTACAAAATTTCATCCAGATAGGTTCAGCAGTTTTTGCGTGAATGAGTGACTAATATACATCTAAACATCTTCAAATCAATACATTCTTACAAACTTTCGTGTTTATACAATTAGTAGGAAGTAGGATAATACTCGTAGAGCAACCATCGATAATTATTTACACAAAAATTACTATGGTTCTGTGAACTGTTGACTTAGCGATCATATTATTTATGTCAGTATTGTTTCTTAAATTTTCTCTTTGTACCTAATTAATATTTATTAATAAATAATTATAACTAAACAGAATCTTGCCACTAACTTCTAACGCGCTGACCGTTGTCTTGTTAGGAGGTGTGTGTGGGGCATCGACATCGATAATCGCACGTTATCGATTAATTAACATCGACATTAAAATACATCTATGTTCCTGGAACGTCTCTAACCCAGAGCTAGAGAGGCTGAGATACCATCAGCGTATCTATCAAGTTGTTAAAAAAATGGGAACAGGTAAAAGATTGCTGGAACTCACTTAGAAGGTTGTATTTTCATAAAATAAAAATACAAATATGGTCATAAGCGTACTAAGCTGAAAGGGGGTACTATACTCAAAATAAGGAACTACTTTCACTATGTTACCCTGGAATCGAAACAAAGATTTGCTGTTTAATACAAAAAGTTTATCAGTCGTCTACAAAATGTATGCAATGTATTTTACTAATAACCCTGTGTTTAAAGTATTTATGAACTCTTTTTTGAAAGTTTCTGACATTCGTGATTATAAGTTTAGGTTCAATTTTACGACCGACTACATAAAAGCTACCCTCTTTCTTTGTTTTAATAATTTAATCTTAACAGCCCTAATTAAACTTTAAAGTAGCAGTAGGTTCTCAATTTGTTCGAATCTTCTGTCTTCGGGGAACATGCTTTTCCCGAATTCTCAGACGTCTAAATTTGTAAATTATTATTCATCTTTAAGATATATTTAGGGTAGGCAATATCTATCAAAAGCAATCTAGTTTTTTGTAAATAATGATAATAAGTATGTAACTAAAAGATCGTGTAGACGCTTGAAGAATTGGAATTGTCTGAAAAAAAAATTATGTCCGTGTGGTAAAGTCCCGAGAACTCTAGAAATAGATTGAAGTTAAGGCAGCCGAGTGACGCATCTTTCAAACGTAGTAGAAATTCAAGATTGTTTGGTTTCCAAGGCGAAGAATTGACCTAATTAGCCTTAGGCGGTAAATTGATCACATAGGTACATATTCTATCTCCGGAGGCGTGGCACGTTTTAAAATTTATTAAAAAAGGGTTTGAATTTACAAAAAATCTGTCCTAGTACTAACATCGTATAATGAATATATTCTCCAAATTTCATGTCTCTAAGTTCAGTTCAGCGGTTTAGGATCTACGTTGATTCCTAGCATGAAGTAGGTATAAGTCAGACAGGTCTCACTCTTTTATATATTTACTATTAACTTTAACCCGCGGCGTTGCGCTTGATATATTATGAAAAAAAAAAAATCTTTGAACCCCATATATCACTAGGGGTTGAATTTTCAAAAATCCTTTTTAGTACATCATTATGTACTAAAAGGGATTTTTGAAAATTTAAATACGTGCCTACATCCTATAATGAATACACTATGCAAAGTTCATGTCTCTAGATTTTGTAGTTTGGGCTCTACGTTGATTCCTAGCGAATATTAGTCAGTCAGTCAGGACTTAATTTTAGGTGCCTTCATTGTTTATTAAAGGTTCGACCCATTTCCACAAAGCGAGCTCGTTACGAGTTTTCCATTAACAGAAAGCTACCAAGTGCCGAGAACTTACAAACTTTCACTGAGTGCGTCTATTCTCTCTAATTACCGAGCAATTACTTAGTGTGTTACTAAATACTGCACAATTACAAATGGCGCCTGCTTTTGCTAAGTTGTACATTATGTATTTGATATTTGAGTTTTTATTTACAACTAGCTGTACCTGCGACTTCGTCTTGACCGATCACGTGACAATTTTTTGTATGGAGAACCTAATATAATTTTCTCGAATTTTGCAATATTTTGTTCTACAAGGGGTTCACCTCGGACTAGCATTATCTAGCAAACAAAACCGGCGATCTTAGTGATGCGGCGAATTATCGACCTATTTCATTAGGAACTATAGTCGGTAAGATATTGGAACGCCTAATACATCCAAAGTTGCTTAAAAATAAAAAAATTGATGATGCACAGTTTGGTTTCCGTCCTGGTCTCTCAACAGATGCCGCAATTGTCAGCTTGAAAAGCACTGTAAGCTACTATACGACTCGTAACACATCGGTATATGCTTGTTTTTTGGACCTCAACCGCGCATTTCATCTCGTCAATTATGACATACTGTGGGAAAAATTACTAGCATCTCAAGTCTAGGCACTTGAGATGCTAGTAATTTTTCCAGGTGGTCAATTTGCTGAGATTCTGGTACGGAATCCAAAATAATATTGTGAAATGGGGTGACGCAACCTCTAGTAAGTTTAGACTAGAATGTGGTGTTCGCCAAGGTGGGGTGACTTCTCCGGACCTTTTTAATTTATTTGTGAACTGTTTAATTGAGGAGCTGAGGAGCACTAAGGTGGGCTATCATGTGGGTAACGTCTGCATCAACAACCTAAGTTATGCTGACAACGTAGTGCTCCTCAGCCCCTCAGTTAAGGTATTGAGGAAACTGCTTTCCGTCTGGGAGCATTATGCTCATGCACATGGACTGAAATATAATGTTTCCAAAACGGGACAGCTCTAATGGCGTCCTGAAAATGATTGCGAATAGATTTGACAGTACTTATCTCCGGCATTGCTGCGAGCGACATGTTGCAGTGCCAGTGCCGGAGAGAAGGTTCTAAATTAAATTGTGTGTTATAAATAGTGTGGTTTAATATTTTTTGTTCTATATGTGTTCTTATTAATTCATTTACTTTTAATTGATTTGTATAATTTTCTTTTATACTGTAAGATTTATTGTGGTATTTAGAATATGGGTTTATATACCTGAAATAAATTAATTTTGATTTGATTTGATGGTGTTTGCATCAGGAAAGGGCCCGGAAAAGTTACCCGGCATGTAATTAAATGGTAGTGAGGTGAAAATTGTAAAGCAATTTAAATATTGGGACATTTGTTGACCGAACGACTTCTGGACGATGAGGACATTGAGAGAGAGCGGAGGGCCCTCGCCGTCAGAGGGAACATGCTCGCTTGTCGATTCGCTGAATACAGTAGACGTAAAAACCACACTTTTTAAAGCGCAGGTGTACATGCCTACGCGTATTGCTTAGGCATGTACACCTGCGAGTTGTGGATTACGTTCACGCAAAAGGCGATTAGAAGGATAAGAGTCCAGCATAATGATGCATTCCGGGCTCTTATGCGGCTACCGCGGTATTGCAGTGCGTCGGGCATGTTCGCTGAGGCTGGGGTTCCGGATTTCTTTGCTCGGATTTTCCGGATAACTCGAGTGGCTAGTTTTTGGCATCGCCTGCGTCGTTCCGACAATAAGATACTCGCGGCTGTTTCTGACGATATTAGGAGTCTAGTATTTAGGCGCTGGATATCTGTTCACATGGACTGAAACGAAAAATGATTCAACACAATGTTATTTTATTTCACACCCCTATACAATGTTTTAGGTTTATGTTTTATTTTATACCTATCCTGTTAAACTATGGGATGTAATACCTGCAATAAATAACTTTTATTTATTTATTTATTATGAGCGTTGTCACACCTTTCTGTTACACGTTGTGTATATAAATATATAGATCAACGTTAGATATAGTCATACACAGGTATAGATTTAGTAAACACAATTTAAAATAGATTAATTATTAGCTTTTTACGTGCCTCTGAGATAAATGGTTGTATATTAATTCTAACAAAAACTTGAATATTAGTAATTAAAACATTCACTTTTTTTTATTATTTTATTAGTTCACACTTCAATAAAAAAATTGCCAAAATATAAAATTTTACTTTGATACGATTTTTCATAATTACATTACAATGCAGTTGTTCAAAATGTTCTCATTTTCCCGCCGGCCGTGAAACCAAGGTTGCTTGGGTCCATATCGATCCATTCCAGAAATTCAAGGTCTCTTTTGGGATGCGAGGGTGATTTCCAACAAAAGGTCGGACCTTGGCTCTTCCAATCCTTATCTTATCGGACCCTCGTCAGACCTATGGAATATTTTAGATATTTTTTATTTTTGAATGGTGATATTTTAGACATGTTGTGAACGCTGACATAATTTTTAATCGCTAATACATTCCGGTATATTCATAGATTAAATATGGCAACCCTTGAGATATATTCGAATGTAATAATTTTGCTTTTTGAAACAGAAATTATGAAAAAGAAATCAGGTTGTTTCATACTGAGCGCTTTTTTGTTTTCAAGTCTTTGGGAAGTTAAATGTACCTAGTATTATTGGGATCATAGTGAAATTATTGTTAGATACTTATAATGTTTCACTCTAGAATAATAAAAATGGTGGTGATGATTATGAAGGGCTTATAAAACTTTAGTACCTAAAGATAGCCATTTTGTGATTTTCTAAACACAAAAAGCCCAGCCAACAAAGACGGCTCCGAAGGTCACAAAAACTCTTCAACAATCCACCGCATTTTGGACCCAAATAATTCCTTGACATGAAACGAAATTGCTAACGCCCAAACGGAAAATAAAACTGTGTAACGTATTGAAAAAATACTGAAAGCTTTCAAGTGTTATTTATGGACCATTATTCGATGGCCCCAGTGTAGGCATCTGGGACTGGGTTATATGTTATATGGGTCTACAAGGTTTTATGAACAAATGAAAACCCTTTTTTGTTAGGCATTAGAAGTAGAAATAGAAAAATATTTATTTGAGACAGAAAACAAACTTAATTACATAGTTTATAAACAGACTGAAGTTACAAATTACTGTTTTCTGTCACAAACCGCACCCAACTCAACATAATGCTGGTTGAAACAACCAGCGTTGATCTTCCGTTGGAACCAGCTAGTGACGTCACGCACGTCACTAGAAATTATGGTAGTTACAAGAATCCATGTTCTGGCAAACGTTACGATAAAATGGACTCAACTACACTTTAAGAGCTTCTGCTGAAACATGCTATAGAACTTAGAAATATATAATAAAATAAATATAAAACTCGGTGTATCGTATGACGGCACAAAAAATATATACATTCAGCGACATAGGAAAGATACACTTATACCGATTTTCTGCCAGTTTTTTTTATCCAACACAGCTAGGCACGACCTGCGACACTGTAGCCCTAGATGGAGCATTCCTAGTCTGGAATACACTTACTCTCAAGGAAGGCTGCCGGAACACACCGTTAGGTGCTCGGCGACAGATTTTCCAACTTGAGGGCTAGCTTTGTCTTTTTTTCCCCGTCTATAAGTAGTTCCTATTACTAGTAGGTATATAACACCTTGTATTAATTACTAGCTGTGCCCTGCGTTATTACCCGCGCAAACTTAATTATCCTACGGGAACATAAAAAGTAGAATATGTCCGTTTCCTGATTCTAAGCTACCTAAATAAGCTACCACCGATTTTCAGTCAAATTGGTTCTGCTATTCTTGAGCTATAAATAGTGTAATTAGCTTGACTTTTTTATATTTTATTTTTATTTATTACTTGAGGGTGTTAGTTAGCTAGCCAGGCGAGCGATAGGATACGCCCTACCACCATGCAAACATAATAAACCTTTCAGAAAATCGTAGGTACTTCGTAAGCAGGTATTAACCTAGTGTCAAAAACGATTACCCAATCCCGTTTTGTTTAATACAAAATTGCGGCTCTTAGTAAATTATAAAAATACTTAGTAACCTAATCTTCAGCAGAAGGTTATGTCAACTAATACGGCCTCGTCTACGCTTTTCGGTTACATAGAAGCTATGACCTCATCTATGCTCGATGGTTGCATAGAAACTATGATTTTATCTGTGTCCGCATGTTGCATAGTAACTATGACCTCGTCTGTGGCCGAAGTTTACATAGAAACTGTAACACTATCTGTGGCGCAGGTGTATTGATCGAGCTCAGGTGCCCTTGAACCAGTGCTTGAATGGGCGACTCTCTTCCTCTCTAGTCTACTAGCTCGACACAAATGATGCTTGGATTTGGGAAATTAATTTTCATCTTGAACACTCTTCCAAGATTTAAGTGGCGTTAAGTGTTTTGAAGTAATGATTATAACAGTTAATATTTAAATAATGATTTAGATTAGATTCAAAGGAAATTAGATAGAATAGGCATAGAATAAAATTTCTAGTAATTCTCTTTAATCTGTGAGATTAGGCATTATGTGAATATATGTGAAATGGGTCTAAGGCCATGCTGCCATAAGGCCATCGGTCCAGTTTAGTATTAACCGAAAAGTTGGTACTCGTATAAGCGCTTGCCGAATTGAACTAAACCCACGTCAAACTGATTAAAAGTAGTAGTTCTGTGAACTTTTGTTCGCGACTACAAAAATTTTGCTGTCATAAAAATAAATAAGGTTCTAAAACGCTTAAGAAATTACAAAAGTGCCTGCGCTGTTGAAAATAAAGACAGCCGTCATAACCTTAGAAACTGACATCTTCGATTCGTTTAAATGCTAGTTGTTAACATGGGTATTTTAGTCTGTGTGTAACGTGTAATAAAGTCTATTTTTGCAGATTCGTCGTGGTTTTTGCCAGCAAGTTTTCTCGTTTTTTGGGAGAAATCGAAACCCTCCCAATCGAAAAAACCCCATGATTAAAAAATCTAAAAATAACATAAAACCCATACACAAATTAGTAGTATATTTTACGTGGAGAGACAAAAAAAAATTGCCACACTCAAGTCAGAGAAGCAACGCTCGTTAAGCTCGATCTGTCAAAAATTAATCACACTCGAATTCTTATTTATTTTTTCTTGGCAGCTAAGTGATAATGCTGAATATAATTTTTTAACCTCATTTATGAGGTGTGTTATTAGGTATATCTCCTAAGTAGACAAATTATTCTAGTCTACTATTATATAACGTAATAGTATGTAGGATCTAATTTAAACATAAATTTATAATACCTGAAATAATAAGCTTTATAATTGTGTGGTGCGTGGTCAAAATTTAACTTCCTTATTTATATATGTTTTGGTAGTGGTTTGCCAAATCGGCTTTATAACGCTTTGAGAGAGTGTTCATAAGCTGTTCTGAATGCTTTTTTAGATCTTAAAATTAATAGTAAGGTGTTTTCAGTAAGCGAAAATTATATAAAGAGAAGCAAGTCTTATATTTTCTTATATTAGTATGTACGCTCTCGTATGCTCTGCCACTTTTAGGTCTAAGAGACGACAACCTTCCTGCTCCTTCAGTTATTTTTGAAGATACCAGAACATCAATCTAAAGGTGCAAGGTGTAATCGGGTAAAATTTGCGTCATAATCAGTGAAACAAATATAAGCAATCTTGCTTTCGTTATGACAGAGTTGAGGCGACTAACTGTAACAACGAAAGCAAGATTGCTAACATATTCTAAGTGATAATACAAATACGTGGCTGTAATAAAAATATATATAATTTTTAGATCACATGATATTTTATATCGAATACCACGTTCAAAATTCATTAGTGTATTAATGTGTGGCCGCATCTAATAAATTTAATACACAAATTTTTAATATTTTCTTATGTACATACCTACCTAACTTTTACTATAACCGTTTTCTTGCAATCATAGAACCATAAATACATATGGAACGTTTGTAATTAAGTTATTTAGACCTTATGGTCTGTTAGTTCTGAATCTGAAATAGAATAATAAACAAAATAGAGTCTCAGTGATTAACTTACACATGACCTTTCCGCCCGCCCTAAACCTTATAATATCTGTTTACGAGTACCTACCTACTTTCGTTCTTTATTTACTTTATCCAAGGCTGAACGAAAAACCACATTACTTTGATCTGATAAGATTACGTGGGATCCTTCCATTATTTCATTAGCTAAGGTATTTTTTTGATTAAAAGAATTCATCATAGTGCCTACAGGAGAAACCTCGAATAAATTACGTTTTTATGAGATTAGCTTTGATGAATTAGGAAAATTTAAGGAAATTTTGTAATAATTATAATTGTGGGAATTAATTAAGTAAAATTTGAATAAAAAAAATGGGATCCGGTGTTTATTTATGTGCCAAATGATTTTAAATTCTGTTTTGAACGTAATTCTTAGAGAAAAGAAAGAAGAGCGAGGCGTTGAAGCTATTGAATGTTGTATCTGGAGCTATAAATCTGACGCTGTTTTTTACATAAATTACAAAATTATATATTTATGCACATAATTATATACAAAATGTTGCTGAAAGAAACCTTTTTAGGCGACAAGGCCACCCAATGTAATACAATTGTCTCTTATTTTACTGTAGTAATTTTTTTGATGTGCAGTAAAGTCAAAATCATCCATTCAATAATTCGTCACTTCCTAAAACAACAAACTTCTTACCTATTCAAAATAAAAAATACAAAAGCTTCACAGCAATAACTACAGTCGACTGACCTGAATATAGCTCATATTGCAGCAAGCGGCGCTCACTTCATACGAGTGCTTAGCAAGAGATCACGCGCCCCTACAGCCCCCTATAGGGTCAAGGAGAGGACCCCTACGAACTCCTAAGTAGGGGAAAAGGGGGCCGAGCGTGCTTGCCCTTGGCCTCGTTATACAACTCTTGGCTGTATTTTTCTACCTATGTTCATTTTTATTCGTAAGTAGAAAACAATAGACGGAGAGGTATCGACGAGAAAACAAATGGCCTCAGTAACATTAAACATACGCAACACAATTATTTTGTACTAGCTCTCTGCGGCATTTTCGGGGATCTTTATTATTTCTAGTATTAAATATAGCCTATGATACTCAGTGATAATGTAGCTTTATAACGGCAATATTGATGTTGTTTAATGAATCTAGTGTTTTCCCGCTTTGATGTCAGCGTGAGAAATCGAAAAATATTTTTCGATTTGATGAATGTGATTTAATTTTGATGAAATGGATTTTCCTAAAGTAACGCCTAACTCCACTAATTAACGGTAAAATGATTTTTAAAATTGGATTATATATTTATTTGTTACATACAAAATATAGATTATATTACTATAAAAAAACTTTTGCGTATATTTTTTCCATTATTTACATTTAAACTTAAATAGATCGGGATGAGCTTTTGACTTCTGAAACACAGTGCTCTAGCCTCTTCAGTAGCCTTTGGATTTATTATTTTTTGTGTAACTTTATTTTATGTCTAATAAACGATTTTTTTTGTATTTTATTTGTCTTTTAGACGTATAGGTATAATCACTTACTTGGCCTGGTGTCAGTTTTTAGGCTTCTTATATGGCTTCAATTGTTAACCGATGATTATTAACCCGGTGATCAAGTCTGTTATTTGAATGGTCTCAGAATTACAATTACTAAAATGACCGTTTTGACATAGCCACAGTTAGTACTAAAATATAGGTTAATAAACCTACCTATAATACCTACCTATAATAATACTAATTAAATTGAAAAAATAAAAAAAATAAACCTACCTGGACCTACAATTTAACGTGTTTTCAGACCCATAGTAGCACTCGTTGTTATAAAAACCACTCCAAGGTCACCCTTCCAAGATTTCCCCGTCAGAATCTTGCTAAACATCGGAGATCAGTTGAAATAGCCTTATACTATTGAGTTTAAATACCCATAGAGTGTAAATACGTAGGATATACACATTTTATGTAAAGTTTTTTATTCTACTGGGCTTTTTATTCTGTGCCATTGCGATGCCTACAAAAGCCGGAAGCTGTATTCGTTGAAGGCCGAGAAATTCAAAAAGTTTTCAAACAGAGACACAGCGTCTCTGAGAGCTTTTCTAAATGACAGACTCAGGAAATTTAAGCTGTAGAGAAAACATTTATACAAAACAGAATTTTGAAGTGTATTTTATAATACAGGTTGGGTAGGGGCGCAAAGCTTTGTGGAGTTGTAGAGGCTGGAAAGCTTTTTTGCATAATCCCAATCCGCTATTTTCTCTCGATATTCCAAAACAGACGAGTTACTCAATTCGATTGTACGTTTTTTTATGTTTATCGCGTCTCTCAATGAAAATATGTATTCGGATTGGAATTTGGACTTTCATCATCAATATATATAAAAATCAATGCCACTTTTCGTAGTAATTTTGTTAGAAAAGAACGGGCTCATCTATTCAAACCAAATGTTTAGGCTTTGTTTGAACTATTCAGTAGATGGTTTATGTGAAGTTTGCACACAATCGGTCGAGCGGTTCTTCATTTATCACATTTTTTGTAATAAATGAATTCAATAAGTGGCGGATCATTTTGCTAATGGGGATTATGCTGTCGAATTGAAACTTTTTTCAGATACACGTTTAATCACGACTGTACCCCTGAGATGCATCCATCCCTGAAACTGCCCCTGTAGCCATTCACTAGCTGCGACCCTTTACACACCTACTGTCTTTATGAATAATTCAGTAGATCGGTCAAATGAAGGATAATCTGCCGTTTATTATGTTAGAAAAATTGCTTTATTTTTCATAAAAATTCTGTATATAATATTCTCGTTGATACCTTGTTATGAATATGAAAATGTATTTTAGAACTACTACACTAGAGAAAATCGGATTCTATATTTACTGAGTATTGGTTTCTTGGTAGCCGTTTCTATATGTAAAGGAGTAGGTACATCCTGACGGGAGCCCTTTCTATCGCATAATCTTTTTCAGCATAATGTAATTTGGCATAACAGATTCCACATAAAGTTTACCGCATAAATTATGATAAGCAGAGTGTTATAAACGCAGAATCGTTTAATTGGCATAACTTTTACTTACTCTAATTTTCTTTAATAATTTTAATCAGCATAATTGTAAAGGGTTATAGTTGTTAAAAGCCTAAAGATAATTTATCATAAAATACAAAACGCATAATGAAGGTATGTAAAACTATTTCAGTCATAAATCAATAGTAAATTTGGACATACTTTCGCCAACAAGGTCCGCAATAGATTCAGGTTTTTTTTTGTATGACAATCCGAATACTTTCGCCAACAAGGTTAGCAGTAGGTTCCGGTTTTTATCTGACAATCCGAATACTACTTTTTGATTTATTCTGTTTGAACGTTATGCGAAACGAATGGTATGCCAAAAAACGTTATGCAGTTTTAAATTATGCCTCTTTAATTTATGCAACCCAATAAGGACCCAATCCTGAATAAGAATAAGAATAAGAAATATTTATTGGCCTTTAAATAACATTCGTTACAGGCAAGTCTTCTTACACTTTAATTATTAATTACTTTAAAAATAAACTTAACTTATAAATACTTTTATAATTCTAAGAACAAATAGTTATTATATTATACATTTATATTGTCATTTATTTCTTTAACTATTACTAACATTTTGTAATTGTTGTTTATCATTCAAGAACGATGATTCCACAAGCTGCATTGATATATATTCACTGAGTTTATAAAAAGGATTTCATTCAAAAAAATATTTTAATTTTGTTTAAATATTATAAAATTGAGTTTCATCACGCTATTTGGTAATTTATTGTACATTAATATTTTGGTGTAAAGTCCCTGTTTCTTACACTTAGATAATCTGTTGACAGGCAGGACTCGCCCTTTTTTATTATTACGTGAAATTATTTTTTCCGGTATTTCCGTATCCTCGTGTACCTCTAATAAACTACTATAAATATAAAGTGATATAACATTATTTTATCATTTTTAAATTACTAAAATAAAACGTTTAAATACTACGTTTTTTCAAACCGTTTATTGTTCTTATAGATTGTTTCTGACATTTTAAAACTTTTATGATATCTTTAGCGTTTCCCCAAACAGTTATAGCGTATCTTATTATAGAATGAACGTATGCATAATAGACAGAAATGAGTAACTTTTTATCTAATAATGGCTTGAGTAAGGCATAATTACCACTTGCCATTTTCTTACAAATTATATCGATGTGAGATTTATGACTAGTTGTGTTATCAATTGTATAACCTAGAAATATATTTGTTTTACTAATTGTTTTACTGAAAGACTCAAATTGATAGGAATCACCGCAGAGCTTAAACCGCTGAACCTTTAGACATGAAAAAAGGGAGCATTTATAGGGGGTGTAGGGTAAAAACAGAATAAAATAAATACGTAAGGGAGGCTCCCATACAACAAAAATTATTTTGAATTTTCTGAAAAAAATTTGAACTCATATTGATAATGGTACGGATCCTTAGTGAGCAAGTCTGATTCGCACTTGGCTGATTTTTTTGAACTTGATATAACTTAAAAAGTCAAGAGCTAATCAAGATATCCGAGCTCCGGGGCTATCTACTAATTAAGCGACTCCTCGAAAAATCTATTTGGTAAATTTGAAACGAATGTCTATCTATAGTTATAAAAAGAGGCTTTGCGCTGTACTTTAGTATCCAATTAAAAAAAGATTCAGTGTATTCTTACACTTTTGCTGGAACTTGCTTGTCACAATAACAAACTGCTTTTAATTTAGTACTATCCAAGTCTAGAGTTTCATTATAAAGTAAGTTTTTTCTTTGCTTAAAGTAAAGAGAACTATACTTTTAATCCTTCAGAATTAGACTCAGCCATATGCAATTTTAGAGATTGCATATATTTTCCCTTATTTTAAAAATAAAAGAAGACAGGATTGGAGAAGGGTTTCAAGAGATAGGAAAATAAGGATTAGACTTTGGAGGCCTACGCTAAGGAGGCGACATCTGCATAAATAAAACATTAAAACTACATTTGATTTGACGTAATAAAACTTGTAATTGACCAATAAATACAACAATACATATTAGAATAATGGAAATTTGAGTAATTTGACACAAAAGAAGGCGAATAATATATAATTTTTAATGTCATATATTTTCATGCAAAATTTAACTGTTAATACTTACGTGATATGCATGAAGATGAATAAATTGATTTTTTACTTTTACTTTATCTTTTGTTCTCCTGGTAACTGAACTGACTAAATTTTTTTGTTATTAAGGTGGGAGACCTTATATCCTCTTACAAATGGTATCAAAATCGTTCCAGTAGTTTGTTTTATGAATCAAAATCTTCTGTATATATACTTTACACTACAATTAGTTTTTTAGCCATTTGTTTTTTTTACAGACGATTAATTTTATTCCAAATAATCTATCTTTTACACAGGACAACACTCCCGGTCGCTCAATTCAGCCGCGGCGACTTCTCACTGTGGTCGGTCCTCAAGAACTGCGTAGGCAAGGAACTGTCCAAGATCACCATGCCTGTCGTGTTCAACGAGCCGCTGTCCTTCCTCCAGAGGATGCTGGAGTATCTAGAGTATGCACATCTGCTGCGTATGGCTGCCGAACAGACGGACCCGGTTAACAGGATGGAGTATATTGCAGGTAAAGACGAAGTCTCACTGGGAATAGAAATAGATATTGTTTATTGACCTTATAACTACATATGTTACATTAGGCAAGTCATCAGTTATTACAATTTATGTTTGAAGTTTCGTAAGGTATTATAATCAAATATTAACTTAACATATAATTAAATTAATCAAATTATCATTATTAGAAAATCGGAAGAACAGATAAATCTAGTGATTAGTAAATATTCATTAGAAATCAAATATTGAGCATGGATGCCGGTTTCTATTTGGCTTTAATCTGTAAGCATTGCCATTCAGCGTGGTATTGCGACCACTCTAAGCACGCTGCCCTCTGGCCGTGGGTTGGAGCTTTTGGATTATCTGTAGATCTTAATTTTTCTATAGGTAATCTTCTGCTATATTTTTTTTTTGTTATTGCAGTTAGTCTTCTTAAATAGATAACTATGGTTAATAAAAATAATATTGAGAATCGAACTCTCCAATTTCCTGCTTTTCCTATTCCTACCACTTAAATGCCTTCATGCACATATACTTTATACCAAAATAATTACCTTTACCAACTAAAAATATAAGGTATACTTAGTATTGGAACCCTTTGCCTAAATACAGTCGTGCTTAGACAAACCCTCGTAATTTCCCTGAGCTATAGTATGTGTCGCAAGATGCCAGCTTTTTAGCGTGTTATATAATGACTAATGTCATGGGATAGAACTATCGATGGTGTTTATTTTCTATAACTGATAGAATAGGCAAGATTGAATCTTATTCATAACACAATGGTAGGGTTAGAATCAATTAAGATATACCTTCGTCTACAATAAAATTTGAACATGTATTTTCGAAAAACAAAGATCAGGCAAATAGGCAAAGGCAAATAGCATGTAGAGATGATGTACATTCAATTGGTTATATTACAAGCCTTTATGTCTATTTTCCAGCATTTGCAGTAAGTGCACTAGCTTCGAACTGGGAGCGCCTTGGTAAACCCTTCAACCCCCTCCTCGGGGAGACCTACGAGCTGGAGAGACCAGAGTTCAGAGCGGTCTGTGAACAGGTAAATGATGTAAAATATATATTCATGGTTGCCTGGAAGAGATCACTATCAGCGATAAGACCCGCAATTTAAAAACTGGTATATGTGTATAAGCATTTCATAAGTCACATTTTATGTGATGTGGCTGTTTTAGAAATAAAGAGTTGTCTTATTTCGTCTTCTTTCATCTCATCTTATATTCTTCCCTATGAAAAATATCTAATGCAGTATTTAGTAAAAGAGCTTTTCTTTACTAATTAGGATCATTTCGTTTCTCATTTAATACGTGATACAGAAGCTTCACATACATATGTCAATGTTTACATATAATATATAACATCCCAAGACGAGCCACAGCATATAGGGAAGGCTGATTATAATTATTAAATGTGTTTCGTAGCGATGATGGTCGAGTGGTTTGTGAGGTGCATTGCCATGCTAAAGGTACGAGGTTCGATCCCACGAAACATGCAAAAAGAGCCAGCGCTACCGGTGAAGGAAAACATCGTGAGGAAACCATAGCATGGTGGTAGGGCGTTTCCTATCGCTCGCCTGACTCTACCACCCTCAAGTTGTAAAATATTTCGCGAAGCACCGAATGGTGTGTTCCGGCAGCCTTCCTTGAGAGCCAGTGTATTCCATACTAAGCATGTTCCATCTAGGGCTACAGTATAGCTGACTTTCGTGGTCGTGCGTAGTTGTAGTCAAATAGTCAGTGATACTGCAGCCCTAGATGGAACATGCCTAGTCTGGAACATTTGTCAGACCTGTTTCGATAGTGTGTGTTTGATAAAAAAAATTACAACCAAGAACTCTCGTTTCTCATCATTCATAAAATATGTTCGATTTGCAGGTGTCCCACCACCCTCCTGTGTCAGCCTTCCACGCCGACAGCCCGCACTTCGTGTTCCACGGGTCGGTGCACCCTAAGCTCAAGTTTTGCGGGAAGAGTGTGGAGATCCAGCCCAAAGGGCACGTCACTGTCGAACTGCCCAGGTTAGTAGCTTGAAGTAATATTGTACCTTGCGGCCGAATGTACCTAATTATGGTGGGTTTCGTTCTTTTCCTTGATATCTTGGTTAAATAATCTACTCGTAGGTATTTCAAAATACAGTGCATTGGTCAATTTAAAACATGATTCAACAGCAAATAATCGTGAATACATTTTGTACTTGATTGGCATATAAAGAACCGATGAAAGATATTATCATAAGAGAGAAATAATTCTATTGTAAAGAAATAAAGAAGACCTATGATATGGATAATGATTTATCGAATTATAACTTCATCGTGTTTGTGACAAAATCATGCTCGACACTTCTTTCTAACATTTTGTTTATACCCTGAATCCGTGGCAGGTGGGGAGAAGCGTACACCTGGACTAACGTGAACTGCTGCGTCCACAACGTCATCGTCGGCAAGTTATGGATCGAGCAGTACGGCACCATGGAAGTAGTCTGCCACGGCGGCGCCGGACTCAAGGCCAACCTCGCATTCAAGCCAGCTGGCTTCAATAACAGGGACCTGCATCGGGTCGACGGGTTCATTGTAGACTCACAGTATGTCTACGTCAGTAAACGTTAACACTTAATGTAGGACGCCAGCTGGCCAGATGGGAAAATGATTTGAGAAGCGGCGGGCATGAACTGGATGGAACGAGCTGCATATCAAGCTAGGTGGCGTTCATTAGGGGAGCCTATGTCCAGCTGTGGACGAATGCGGGCTGATGATGATAATGAGTAAGTATTAGTCTCAAATAAATATTCTATCCAATGGAGAACATCACGCTCCAAAACAAGACAAATGACGATTAAAGTTAACACGCGTTTATTAATAAGGCTGGTAATGTTTTGACGGGATTAGGGTGACCACAATATCTTTGTGTTGTGTAACTCTAGCAAAAAGCGTCTCCGCTTCCTGTACGGCAAGTGGACGGAGTTCATCAAGTGCTGCAGCGCGGCGGCGCACGAGCAGTGGGCACGCGAGCGAGGGGACGAGGCTGCGTCCGCCACTCCCGCTCACACCCCCAAGAAGGTGCTTGCTAAACTGAATAGCTTCAAAGTGGGCGCGCTGCGCTCCATGTCTATACAAGACGTAAGTGTCTATACAACAGAAACTGCATTGACAATATTTCAAAATGTTGACTCTACATTTTTATTACCATAATAGAAAGAACAATGAAAAAAAGCGCACTCATATTTCTTTATTTTATTCAGGATGTAATAATTATGTATTTAAACATTGATACAAATATAAGAAATGTTCAGCATAATGTTATTCATGTCAAAAGCTCGTAAAAAATGACATTAATTATCTGTATTTTTATTGTTTGTTTTGGTGCGATTCACAGATAACAGTTGCAACAATATTTTTTATTGGTGGCATCTAACGGTCTAGCATAAATACGAGGTTTTATTTTCATCATTTTTTTGTAAATAGCTCGGAAGAAAGTGGATATAAAAATCTGCCATTTTTACTATGAACTCTTTATTACATTATTTTGAAATGGTTTTCGAATTTCCATTACTTTTGCATAAATGAAATGCTGTCAATTACGTGGCAGAGGTTCTACTAATTCGCTCAAAGCGCTTTTCGTTTACATTTATTGAGCAAACTACCAGGCGGGAAAACACTAGATATTCTTTATATACCATCTTAATACAAAAGCATTAATTTTGTCATTATTATCTCTTGCAGAATGACGAGCCAGAGGGCTCCGAAGACGTCCCGAAATCGGATGAGGCGTACAACATAGATATCCCCGGTTCAGTCACGCTTTGGGAAGCTCGACCGAGGCCTCCGAACAGTGCACAGGTGTGACCAGCAAATGAATTATTGAATTATCATTGTATATACCCAATCTAATCATGAAATGGGAAAAGACTACCAGGCAGACCACCACTAGCTGGGCGAAAAATGTAGCAAGGGCGGTAGGACATTAGCACAGGACCGGAAAAGGAGACCTATACTCAGCAGTGGGTAGGCAAAGGTTGATGATGATGAAACCTAATCAATTTCCACAATTTCCTATATTCCTGTAGGACATTGCTCATTTTATTACTAAGTTTCTAATATCAATAATAATAAAATGTTGACGCTTTAAAAAAGCAGATGCATTACATCCAATTTTCGCATGCATTGTAGATCTTACGTCGATCCATACGCTAACGTCCACCTTCCTGTAGGTATATTTGATGTTTGTGTGTTTGCAATAAAGAGTTAATTTATTCAATCAACCGCTATTTTGTTGCTGAAGTTAGTCACTTAATTACAATTTTATCAAATATTTCCACACATCTGAAGATCTTAAAGACTTTATAGGTAATAACTGCATTTTTTTCCTATAGTTGTTCTTTCAGTCCATCCGTTCACACATCTATAGATTGTAAGTGGTCTAAAAGTAATACATTTTAATCAAGTCATTTTAGTCATAAGTTAGGTAAAATGTTCACACAATGTTGCGTATGTTTTTCTTCATTTACATTAATTACTTAGGCACAAAAATCTCTTACAATACAAGCCTGTTAATTATAGGTGAGTTCTTTTCTGATTTGTCTTTTTTCGTCGTTCTCTCTGTAACCACAATAATCTTTCTTAACTTTTTATAATATAATTTTCAGTACTACCAGTTCACCGAGTTCGCGATGTCTCTGAACGAGCTGGAGCGCGCTATGAAGGGCCAGCTGTGCCCCACTGACAGCCGGCTCAGGCCTGACGTGAGGATGTTAGAGCAGGGAGACATAGACGGGGCTGCTGCTGAGAAGACCAGGCTGGAGGAGAAGCAGCGAACTACCAGGAAAGCGTTGAAGAAGTCTTCTGAAGCATGGCAACCCAGGTACATACAATATATATCATAGACTAGCCGGTTGGCGCAGTTGGTAGCAACCCTGGCTTCTGCGCCTCTGGTCCTGGGTTCGATCCCCGGACAAGTTAAACATTTGTGTGCATGAAAATGTCTGTTTGACCTGTGTCTGAGTGTTTATTATGTATATTTGTATATAGGTATGTATATCAGTGATCAGGTTACCACAGCACATGCTTTGTCTAGTTTGGGACCTGAACACCTTTGTGTGGTTGTTGTCCCATATTATTATTATTATTGTATCAGTTTATTAAACAATACGGATTTTAACACGTACATGATTGTTGGAAAGGACCAAATATATATTTTATGTAAAACATTTTATTTTATATTTTCATTTACATTCGGTGAACTTCAGGGATGAATTGAATCGTTCGTGTCTTCAACGATGACATGTCTTATTAAACAATATGAATCAAACACGCGTTAGTTTTCTAAATAAATTTTTATATAGGTACTTAATGATTTCCATTTCGGAAAATTATTAATCTCAAATGTTTCTCATTCCCAGGTGGTTCAGCCAAGGCACAAATCCTTACACGAAGCAAGAGGACTGGCTCTACAACGGAGGTTACTGGGACAGAAATTATCAACATCTGAAAGACGTTGACATATTTTAAATTATGTACAAAGTAGTGGTTTAAAAACAATCTATTAGCGAAGCAACTTCCTAAATAATGACATTAATCCATATTTAGCTGCATTTATGTATGAAAAATAGGGAAAACTGTATTTATGAAATTTGTTAAAGGTGTCTATGTAACTGATAGGTGATTCTATATGTATAAGTGAATACAGGGTTGTCGGCTAGGGGTGTACTCTTTCCACTCAGAAAAGAGGTAAATAAACTCATCATTACGAACAAGTTTCATTATGGCACCAACCCTGCAATTGAGAAAAAAAAATAAGCTTATCCATACAAAAAATTTATTGGTCGTCGACCAAATTCATGAAACAGCAGATATTTTTTTCTCGAATTCAGAGTTTGTTTCATAGGGAAATGGTTCGTTAGGGTTTGTATCATGACCTCCTTTCGGCTTAGTACATCCCTAGCCATTAACCCTCTATAGTACTGTGTTATATTTTAAGAACTGAGAATCATCTGAGACTCCTTTCCGGAGAAAACACTTAGTTTCCAGAGATGGAAAGGAGTCTCAGATGAAATCAAACTATTTCGTAACCAACTTCAATAAATCAAGGAGGTTATTAATTCCTTAGAATATATTTTTACACAGAGGCCATTTTTGAAACGTTCGAATGATGTCACTCAGGAAAAACAACAATGCGGCTTTTTGAACATAGTTTTTAAGTGACGTCATCAGCGAGTGATGAATTCATTCGAACGTTTAAAAAATAATTTCTAAATGTTAAAAATAAACAACCATCAAATTTCGCAAATGAAAACCGAGTAACACATAATGACCCCAATTCGGCCAGTCACGCTAATTAAACTAAAAGCTCTTAAAATTATGTCCATCCTTTTCTTAAGTTTAGAGACAAAATGAGAGGAAACAAGTCAAGAACTGTCAAACTAGGTTAGTTTAGTAAGTTTGGTCTGTCCGAATCGAGGTCAATAGCTAATATTTACAATAAGTTTGATATATTAACCAAACTAATTAATTGTTTTTGGTATAATTGCAAAAAAAGATAAGTTGTTATTATTTATGTTAACACAAAATTATATAGACGCCCTACTTGTAAAATATTTAAAAAAATACGCACAATACATATTTTGTTGCACATTACTAGCCAAAATAAAATCTGTACTTATTAGGTTACAATACCTAATAAGTATGATGTCTGCAAGCTTTTGTTTTGTCCTATAAAAATAGCTTCAATGTTGAAATTAATTATAAAAATATCGATTCAATCTTAACCCTTTCAGCATCCAGAATCACAATGAATTTCCGCTAGGATATCATGTTTTTTGTAGATAACTTGTAATTTGATTCATACAAAAAAGTAATAAATCAATATTTATATCCTCTTTTCATAATTCTGAAAAGGAACTATCGGTAGTTTTGATATTTCTGTGACGATTTATTATATTTTATATTGATCGTCTACCTACTCGTAAGTGTGTGTCAATTACTACCAACAATGATAATTAAGATTCGTAGATAGATGTTTTTACTGTCTTGCTAAACTTTATCAGCATTTTAATGTCAGAACTTCTATTAGGTACATGCTATACGAGTACGGGGTCACTGGGATGGGACAAGTTTGTTCATTACGTTTTGCATGAAGAGGCAAAATCTAATTTGCTCATTTTCTTAAGTTTTAGAACTAAAGCAGTTGCTAATGGTTATTAAAAGCCGCTTTTTAGAGGAAGCTTGTTAAATGCCAGTTACCTTGTCTACCTATATACACTGCTTATGCGGGGTGATTCTCAACTGAGTGCGTATATTTAGTATACTAATAGAATTTAAAAAAATAAAAATAGCCGTGTTTTTTTGGTTAACCCACTTTAGTACAAAAATATTGAGAAAACTTCAATTGAAGTCATGCAAAGTGAACGCGAAACTCATGGACATCCTAAACCACGGTGCCACCTCAGTGCGAAACTAGGTCACGGCGATGGCAAGCAAGTTTGCATGATCCAGTTTTGTGTAACCGCGCTTAGGTGAACATATTTCCTAGATTTTGTAAACAAAATGCAAAAAAATATGTGTTTATCGAAACAATGAAACTACGGTATATTTCGCTTAAAATGAATCTCATCGCAAACATATATTCCTAAGGCAAAGTTTTAACAAGCTAGTGCAAATATGTAAACGTTATGTGTATTATAGAAAACATACCTGCGTAAATAAAATAATGTATTCATAATATATTTTCATACGCTTCAGTTATTTATTTGTTATTAAAAAAAAGGCAACAGTAAATTGTATGAACAAAAGAAAAGTATATTTGAAGGTTTTTTTTTATTTGCATATCTCAGTATTTTCTACAGTAGGAGGGATAATAACATCCATTGCAATATTTTTCCATACTTATCATAATGCATATATTAATTTAAGTATCTCTTTAAATAGCATCTACGTGAATAATAAATAAATGTCCAAGACAAAATTTAAAGCATTTATAAAAGAATAAAATAATGCTGTAGGTATTTTACGCGTGGAAATTAAAAATAAATGTAAATAAAAAATATTTAAATTTAATTTAAAAAATCTGCTTAAAAACGCAGAGTATTATTGTTGTGATCGTAGTTGAAATGTCGAATAAAATGAAGGTCAAACATGTTATAGAGAAGGTGAAATACATTTAGAGTTCGAATTGTTTTCAGAGCTACTTTTTAATAAACTTCAAAATAGAATTTGTGTTACTAATTGATTTATATTATAATACCTTAATAATATTTATTATTTTCAAAATCTTAATGTCAGAATTAATTATTTTAAAGCACAATCCATCATTAATTTAATTCTTAAAATGTGATAAAAATAGAGAGCTTATTAATGCTAAGGCTGGTAACGCACAGGGAGGCTTGCTAAACGCCTGGAGCCTTATTATCCACTTACAGCCTTATTAATAAACGCATGTTAACTTTTATGTTTATAAATAAGCAGTAACTTAGTAAAATTAATTTTCTAGAATGTTTGCCGCAAGCAGTGCGGTTCGTCACAAATATAAAAGTGACGTCAGCTTAGCGCTCGGCTACTTTTGTGGAGGTGAGGTGCTCAGTACCAGGAGGAAAAGCGTTCAGTGTGCGCTTTCGACAACTTACCTACCTACAGTCTCCGAGACGTTACAATGTACTTAGTGCAGTGCATGGGCCAATCACAAACAATAATAATAAATTATAACAATACAGGACAACATCCACACAAAGGTCTTCAGGTCCCAAGCTAGGCAACGCCTCGGCTATAGTAACCTGATCACTGATATACATACCTATATACAAATATACATAATAAACACCCAGACACAGGTCAAACAGACATTTTCATGCACACAAATGTTTCACCTGTCCGGAGTTTGAAACCGCGACCAGCGGCGCAGAAGGCAGGATTGCTACCAACTGCGCCAACCGAAAGTAGTATTTTTATGTATTGCGCAACACTACATTAAAAATACTACTTTTACATAAATACAATTCTATCCCTTATCTTTGTTGGAACGTTAGTTTTACTAAGTTAGTCACTAGGTAATACTTTACTTCCAGGCGCTAAGCAAGCCGCCTCTTTGTGTGTTTCCAGCCTTAGACTACGCTAACTAAGTATTTTTAGTATGCAATTATAAGAATTTCTCTTCGTTTATGTCTAAGGATGACAATTATTTGTAAAATTAACATTAATATTTATTATTATTATTATTCTAACAGCCAAGTCGAGGCCAATTTAACGCAATTTGCAAAAGAAGCTTTGAGTTGTAGAATTCATGAAAATGTTAATTGTATGTAAAAAAATGTACGTAATCGAGAATGTAGATAAATTTACAAATAAATAGAATGAAATCTTATTTTTTTTGTTTTACTATTTATATTAAGTCTAGTAGCTTTCGCCCGCGGAGTTGCTCGCGATTAAAAACTTAATATAACAGTTTCAAATTTGAACCACCGACCAGTTGTTGCATTCTCAAGAAATACTCGTATTTTCTTAGGAAATGAATATCGGTCAGTCAGGACTTAGTGTTTTATATACGAGAATAATAAGTATATATAAAAAGAGTGTAATACAGGGTTATCGGCTGTGTACTAACACGAGAAGGGGTCACTCTACACATAATAATGAACAACTTTTATTATGGGACTAACTCTGTATTTAAGAAAAGACACAGCTATTTCACAAATATTGTCATTGACCCATATTTTTTTTCTGTAACCAAGCAGTTTTTTTACGTTTTGAGGTTGGTCCCATAATGAAAGTTTTTCTATCTACGGGGCAGCGTCTCCCCTGGTGTCTCCCTGAGGGGAGACAATTGGATAATGCTAGGATCCGTGTCTTCCCTACGCGGGGGAGACAAGGAGCTTACATTTTCAGACCCGTTTTAGGTGCCACGTCTTTCTTGATATCTCCCTTGGGGAGACAAGGGAATATTGCTAGCATCCAGTAAAGACCTTCCATTTACAGATCTGTTTTATGGTGGCTTTGTCTACACTTGAAGTCCTAATGACTGGTGGGCCAATAAGCCTTAAAACTATAGAGTTAAATCCCTACTTCAGGTATATAATACAACAATAGAAGAAAAAAGAAAAGTGAAAAATATGATTTTTCTTCATAAGCAACAAGAAATACTCCAAAAAAATTTAGAACCGACTGCATTAAATTTGGCCAGGGAAATGTTTGGACTAGAATGTCATCAGTGTAGTCTTTTAACACAATAAGAAAATTAATGATGCTTATAGTCACCCCTTTTGGGCTTAGTACACCCCTAACCGATATCATAACCCTGAATATCATTTAATAAAACATAAATGTAATTCGATAATCGTTTTTAATTACAACAGGCACTAACATCACAATAGCTTCACTGACATTTCATCTTCAAAACCTTAAAACTAAATATACGCTTAAATCAACAGTATAAAAATAATTTAATTACTAATCTTATCAATTTCTATGAAACACGATTCGAAAATAAGATTTAATGTACTCTTTACTCTTTTTAAGTAATGGCACTCATAAATGTAGACAGTTTGTAGGTTCAGAGATAAATTCATACATTAATACGAGAAAACAACTGTAAATATTATCGGTCTTATTAATAAACACGTCGAGGATCACCGACCCTTCACTGTTTTCGTGTTTTTCATACGATTATCGTTCCGGGGCGTACCTCTTTTCACTCCCTAAACTGTAACGTAATGTTTTGTTATTGAAGTCAATCGTTTCATTATAATGTATTTTAGGTATACACGTTTTATTATTCTCAAAAAAAAATATGAGATTCTGTATTTTGAAGGCCTTTAATTGCCTTTAATTTAATTATGTCAGCGCGGAAATATGACTGCTAAGGAAGCTTGTAACTTTAAATTGATTTAAAAATCAGAAAAAATTAAAACGTGTAGACCTAGTAAGTAATGTTTTAGCCATGTGAAAAAAAAAACAATGAAATCGGACCACAATAAAAGGTAGAAAAGAGGTATATCTTATTGTATGGACAATTAGGCGGTCTATAGCTGTCTTAACTTTAAACGTTTTTTGTCTTGTTTTGACGTGTGACGTTCTCCATCGGATAAAACTTGACAAAAGAAGTAGAATATTACATGAAATTGAACAATTTGGCGTATGATTTCTAAGAACTGGGGCCCAAGTCTGATACTTGAATTGTCTTAGAATTACAATTGCATTTCGACATGATGGTTGTTTTGCCGAAGAATAAGTCAGAGCTAATAAATAAACTAAATGTTAGCAATCAAAAACAAGCAAATAATGACTAATAGCTAATGTAGTTCTGAAACAATTAAAATAACAGACTTGGGCCCCTGCGAATTACACAATCACAGTTTCATTTGTTACAACCACTTTACAGATTATCTTAATTTTGTGAAAAAAATTTGGAACGAATATCTGCACTCTCTAAAGGGGAAAATGTTTTCCTTGGACGAAAATATCCTGCCTGACAGAATCATTATTGTCTATAAACAATGGATGAAATAATTACAGATTCAAATTCTTTTATCAGTAATACCTAAGGAAACCGATTTCATTATAAATTATATTCTATCTTCAAGCTCCTACGTATTTCCAAAATTACAGTCATTTCGTATTTAATTTCTCACACATCATTTATTATCTAATATTAATGTTTCTAAGTACATACATACATCCTTACTCTGATATGTATATAATTTAGTGATGAATGTTTGCTGTCTGTCACTATTTACGATTTGCAAAATTTATTATTCTGGTACAAAAAAAGAGTTGAATAAGACAGTTACTGTACGTAAATCAAAGTATTTTTTCACGGTACAATTGCTTTTGGAGCTGGTTGTTTTTTTTTTCGATAATAAACGTTGTCGTCTAACGTCGTTTCAGTTTGGAAGACTCCCGATTTCTTTAGGTTTATTTTCATTACGGAATTTCTTGATTCGGTCGCCGCGCTCAAAGCCCGCGATAAAAGCTATGCAATAGCTTAAAAAAGTTGTGACGAAAATATAAAAATAACTAGATTTTGGGAGGTGGGAGCATGCCCAAGGGTTCGTCACTTAGGACAAGGCATTATACGCTAAAGACGATATCTAAGAACAAAGGTATTAGATTTAAACTTACCCACAATATTTAAGTTCATTTAAGATCAAAATACTCTTAGGTTAAGATTTTGGAAGCCAAGTTTTCTTAATCAGTTATTAAGTTAGTTAGGTTAGTACCTATAACTTTTATTATATAATTTGTAAGGAAACATTTCTTGCTCGGTCATAAAGGTAATCAAACATTGCAGTAGTAAATAGTGGAGACAGCATAATTTATTTAAATTCTTTTTTTTCTCAGTATCCCATCACTGAGCTAGATTCCCTTCTGTGGAGAAAAGCTCACGAGGGAGACGGGGAAAATTAACTTTAATTAAAAAAATTGTAAGAACGTAGTGGACTCTTATATATATTGTATATATATATATATATATATATATATATATTTATTTATACAAAGTTGTGTGTTAGGGGTAAATTAGCGGCAAAAAATATTTATTGGTTTGGTCACCACGATGAACTTTCATTTTAGGATCAACTCGAAATTTAAGTAAAAAAATTAGTAATTTCTTTTAAAAAAGTACCTAAATTGTTTGGCGACAAATGGTGTAGGTATTTATTTTAAAGGGCATGTTTTGGAAATGGCAAGGACAGTGCACATGATACCATACATGCGTTAGGAATTATTAATCTTTAATCTATTAACCAAATTCAAATTAACGTAACATATCGCATTGTACTAGATTAATTTTGAATCAAAATATTTCCACGTTATTTATGCGAAAAGGCGATTTGCACGTTCTAATTGTGTCAGTTTTGACATTTGTGTCATACAATTTATAGACCAATATGACCATTGTTGGAGTCAACTCAGGATACATAAATGACGGAGGCGACTGACATATTTTTCATGAATACACAATATTAACCACATGTTTAGGTATATTTTAGTAGACTTACACCGTCCTGGCCAAAAATGAAACAAGTCCTTGGGAGTAATATGTATCTCGACTTGTTTTCATATTATTGTAGCGCTTAATTTTATATCACTTACAAGTGATATATAATTAAACTGTCTAACGGAATTGTAGTTAATTGAATTTCTTTACATTTGTTACGCTCTGTATTGTATTTAGTGGGAAATTTACTGTAGATAAGTACCAATGGATATACGACAAAATAAGTGAAGAAAGGATAATATAAAGGTATATCATAATATAATATGTGTAAAGGAAGTTACGTTTTTTTTTAATTTGGTTGATATTTTAATGATTAATAGTCCCTAACGTATTTGTGGTATCACGTACACTGTCCTGGCCGGAGCTCCATACATTTTTGAAACAACTCTTTTGGAGCAGAATTACAAAAATACGTTCTTTTTAATCCTGAAACGTTTACGTTCTACGTTTCAGATATTGGAATTTTCATGTACATATTAACGAAAATCCAACATCACTTGTATTTTAATAGCTTAAGCGTACCATTGATAAAGTTACTGAGCTTCGAGTCCTGAGTCCAAGAAATCTTTCAGATAGAGTGGCACTTGCCGAGGGAACATCCTGCAGATCTGGAAGTACAAAATAACAATCAGATTTTATAATTATGTATACATAAAAAAATACCTAATGTTACAATGCATAGGTACATGGCCAGTACAGGCCTTTGCGTCTGTGACAGACGATTTAAACAGTGTCTGTGGGATATGTCAGGCACATGTTTTGGTGACTAAATAAACCGATATGGGAACGGCAAGCACGTCCAAATCACGAACAGCTGTTGTAAAGCAGATCAGCGACGGGTGGGTTACAGTTATACAGATATTGCCGTGACGTTTTGCTGCCCTCTTTGCAGCAAGTTTGTTGAACCATGCCCTGTCGTGAACCTTCGAACTTAACTGCATACCTTTGCAAAACTGGTCCCTATTTTCTGCGAGCTTCTCCCAGCATTCGTGCTGGATGTTAAAGTTAGCTAAGTCACGCTTGGCACAGTCTTTAAAGCTGAGCAAAGGCCTCCCGACACTTCGCTACAGCACCGAGCATGTACAATACAGGTCCATACAATTCTTAATATATATAAATCTCGTGTCACAATGTTTGTCCTCAATGGACTCCTAAACCACTTAACCGATTATAATAAAATTCGCACACCATGTGCAGTTCGATCCAACTTGAGAGATAGGATAGTTTAAATCTCAAATTATAGTCGCAATTTTAATTTATTGCTAATTATTTGTCTGTTATTATTTGACAGTCACAATTATGTGTTAACTCCAAATGATTCTAACAGATGTCGATACCTTTCGACTGGGTTGAGTAAGTAATCAATAGATGGCGCTGCTATGGTAAATCTACGAACGTGTCATTTAAGCTACATTTTAACAGCATAATTACCACGTGTTGTTGACGCTAGAAAATAGCCACAGCAACGCGTGGCCGGGTCAGCTAGTATAATATAATACTAAGCTAAAGGGTGACCCTTTAGCTTAGTATTCTCTGACCGATAATGCTATACCCATACTAAAAAACAACGTTCACTATGGGACTAACTTGGAATTCCAGAAAAGCGAATCACCTTTTGGCATTTTGTATGGAACAGCAGATTTATTTTTCTCGAATTCAGGTTTGGTCTCATAGTGAAAATTATCCGCAATGATGAGTATAGTGACCTCTTTTCCACTTACTTTACCCCTAACCGATAAACCTGTATACACCTAACGTTAATTGGAAAGTAACCAGCAATTTTTTTTTTTATTTTGAACGCCTTCTTTCCTATCTTAAAAAAAATATTATGATATTTCATATAAGAATATTTCATTGAATAAGTACTTTGGAGCAGTTAATCTTATTGAATGTTTAATTTAATTATAAATCAACAAAATACTTAAAAAAATATATATTTACAAAAGGTGTTTTGCAGCTGACAAAATAGAGTAACATTGTTTCAAATTAACGTTCTTTCCAATGAACACAAACTTGCTAACGATGTGTACTTTGGCACGATATATGATGTGCCATAAAATATTATAATACAATAATTTATTCTTCATGGCCGACTAGTGATCTCATTCTTTATGGTTATCTTGTGACGTCAGACAATTAACTGTAGGAATTAACATTTGCCATCATTAACACTACTACAAAATTATGAAAATCATGAACTTTAGTAGAAACTATATTCCAACGATTAATATCTTTAAGCATAGAGTCATAGTCACTACAGCATTAACATTTGTGTCTTCTTCTTTTAATTAGTAATTTATATATTATGTATTTCCATGCTCCTAATTTGTATCGTATGTTATATCTATTTATTTATTTATCTGTGTATCGATTTCTATGTATTGTTTGTATTTTATTTCTTCATATTCGTATATGTTGTTCAATGTACTATTTTAAGGCATCTCTAATTTTGTATTACTCATTTACGTGCATGATTGCCTGGAAGAGATCGGTTTAAGACATAAGGCCGCCATTAAAAACCTACTATATATTTATAACCTTATATTTGTTAGAAGTATTTTTTGTTTAACTGGTTTTTAAAAAAAATAGTTGTCCTTATCTTACTTTGTATTAGGATAGTCATCAACCCAACCTTACAATCTCTTCGGGGGTTATTAGGTACTCTAAAAAATATTAGGCTCATATGATTTACTAGTAGCTGTCACCCGCGGCGTTACCCGCGATATAAAACAGAATATTAAGAAGTTTCTGACTTTAAACCCCACTTTGACCCGCTTAGAGGTTGAATTTCCAAAACATTATTTCTTAGTAGACACACCCCTATACTATACAATGAAAATACCGTCCATATTTCATGTCCCTAGTCTAGCTACAGCCGACAAACAAAACTTTGAAAAAAAAATCTAAATTAACTCAATTTAACTTCTTACATCCCTCTGAGTCGGTTTTTAGCTTTTGTTTCTTGTACAGAAATTCGACATCTACAATTTTATTATATGTAGTAAGCAAATATAAACTAAGTTGTTGCTTACCCAGTTGACGTAATAAAGCGAGCCGGGGATGGTGATCTCATAGATGTTCCTCCGGACGGCGTCCACGATGTTGTCAGCCGCCTCCTGCGGCGTGAGGATCTTCATAAGCTGGGGGAACTTGATCTTGGGGTTCTTGCACAGCCCCGTGTCCACGATGTACGGACAAATCACTGTCAGTTTGATCTGGGGGCAGAGACTGAGCATATATATAGGGCACATACACACCTTCATGAACAACTTACACTATGGTACAAACTCTACTCAACTCAAATCACAAGAAACAAAAAATTATAAATACAAGAAAAAATAATGAACTGTTTTATATATTTTCTCAACCATCGATTTTTTTTGTATGAGACAGCTTTTCGGAGTTGGTCCTATAATGAAAGTTGTTCGTAACGATGAGTGTATATAGTTACCCCTTTTCGGCTTAGTACACCTCAAACCGATAACCCTGTATATATATTTGGTGAATTGGTGAGTCCAGACCACAAGAGTCAAGTTAAATTGCCTAAAATATGTACATGGGCTAAGACTCTATCCTTATACAAACAAATAGGACCTACAAAAAAGTATTTGCTACTCCTTCAGTTCAAAAGAGTAGAATATTCTGACTGATTTCGATATTTAAATAGCCTAGAATGATACATTAATGATAATTCATTTATACAATGAATAAGGATGCCGAAGTTACCAATTAATGAGCTGCAACTTTTCTCATCCCTATCATTTCATAGTTGCATCCTGTCAATAGGGTTTGCGCTTACGTATTGTGTCGTTTACTCTATATTGCTCTGGCTAGAAATTATCATAGAATTAGGAATTTCTACGAATTACCGATTTTGTCTACAAGTAAAATTGAGGATTTTGAAAACACCCCGACATTTGTTGTAGCAGCCATCTTGGATTTAAAATTATTATAGTGTCAAATTATTTTACTAGTATTATATTATTTCACTACTAAAAAAATTCTCCGTCATTTTGTTGCGGCGGCCATCTTGGACCGATTGTCATCAAACATAGCTCCCAACTATTAAACCTATCAAACAAAAAAAATATGCACACACAGTGAGAGAGAGAGAGAGAGAGAGAGATACATCAAACTTATACCCCGTCGTTTTTGCGTCGGGGGTTAAACGAAATGTCCAATGAAATGAAATGAAATGAAATTATTTATTGGCCTTATAACCACTTATGTTATACTAGGCAAGTCACATTACAATATTTCACACAATACTTAATTTAGTAAATTTTAAAATGTACCTATGTTAAAAACTTTACAATTCACTTAATTACAAAATTTAAATAAGATTATGTAGTATAGATTAATAGATATATTACTGATATAATAATACTTCTAAAATAGTTTACATTAATGTGAGTAGAATTTAATAAAGTCATTATATAATAAGATACTTTAATGTCATTATTAGTTTGTGAGTTTTGACTATAATTGTTTAGTTAGATTTGACAATATGTTATATAAATTAAGTATAAGTTAAGTATTAAATTAAAATTATTAGAAAGAAAAAAACAATGACGAAAGTCTTATTAAAAATTTAGCTATCACCTACTTATAAAATTATGATTGCTCACTCACGAACGAAGATTCAGTCAGCTTCATGTTCATAAATTCTTTGACCGAGTAAATTGGGGTAGACTCAAAAAACCGCTTTATTTTTTGTTTAAAATCGTTCGCGTGAAGATTAACTACGGCATGGGGCAACTTGTTGAACATACATATCTTAATATAAATTCCTTGTTTTCTAACTTTGGCTAGGCGTGTTTTAGGCTTACATAGTATCTCTTTTCGTCTTTCATCCATTCTTAGATTATGCGCATATGGTTGTTTCTGTAAAATATCCTTATCTTCATAGATCTCTAGGAGGCAATTATAAATATACAAAGATATAACCGTCATGATTCTATTATTCTTAAAATAATTTCTAGCTGACGCCCGTTTACGCAATCCAAATATAATTCTTATAGCTTTTTTTGGGCTCTTAGTACTTTTATTACATCTGTACCATTTCCCCAGACAGTTATTGCGTATCTAATAATAGAATGTGTGTAAGCGTAATACACGGACAACATTGCATGCTTATCTAATAATGGCTTTAATTTCACCAATGCATAATTGGCACTTGACATCTTTTTACACAATTTAGCAATATGCTTTGAATGAGTAATTGTGTAATCTATTGTGTATCCCAAGAATATATTTTCTTCTAAGACGAAATTACTATCAACACCTTTCCTGGATTGGTATGTCATTACAACACTTTTATCTGCGTTTAGTATGATACCGTTAGCATCAAACCACTGTTTCGATATACTTTTAGCTTTGTTTATTTTTGTATTTAGCTTGTCTTTGCTTTTATCATTGATTCCTACGTGCGTGTCGTCAGCAAATAAACTAGTATATGCCCAATCAGGCATAGCATTAGATAAGTCATTTATATATATAAGAAACAGTAATGGTCCTAATATAGAGCCTTGGGGCACTCCTATATTTACATTTGTAATCTTAGAGCTTGTATCGTTAACATACACAGCCTGTTTCCGATTCTGTAAGTAAGTACGCATCATGTTTAGTTCGGGGCCCTGAAATCCATAGTACTCTAATTTCATTAATAGTATGTCGTGCCTCAAACAATCAAATGCTTTAGACAAATCACAATATATACTTGCACATTTCTGTGATTTGTCCAAAGAGTCCAATATGTAGTAAATTACTTTCCTTATCGCCATTTCAGTAGATCTACCTTTTCGAAATCCAAATTGAGACTTAGTAAAGAGATTATTTTCTTCGAAGTAATTTAATATTTTACTTTTAATTAATGATTCCAATATCTTTGATATAGTCGGTAAAATACATATTGGTCGGTAGTTCCCTAGCTCTGTACAATCTCCTTTTTTATGCAGTGGAATAATCTTACCATGTTTTAGGCTGTCGGGGAATATTCCCTCATCTAAGCAGTCGTTAATCACAATGTGAAGCAATTCCATTAAATGTTCATTTTGTAATATCAGTTTTTTCAATGTTTTTGAGTTCATATCATACATATCAGGTGTACATTTCTCTTTCATGTTCTTTACTGTCGTCCATAGTTCTTTGAGATCTATTTGATCAAATTTAACAGTGGTGATAGGTTTTTCACACATTTCTAAATAATTTTTACATTCATCAATATTTGTACTAGTTTTACACGTCAATTTACGAGCAATATTCCCGAAAAAGTTATTGAAATCATTTGCTATATCTTTTGAGATAGATGTTTCTGTCCCATCTTCTCTTTTAATTAATTTTACGCCTTTATTGTTTACCTGTTTCTTATTATATCGGATTTGTTCGTTCACAATCTTCCATGATTCTCTTATTCTATTTCCTGAAGTTCTTACTCTGTGGTTATATTGTAGCTTTTTAGCTGCTACATAAACTTTTCTCAAAATTTTCTTGTATTTTCTTATATACATTAACTTTTCTTTATCTGGGTGTGATTCCTGCATCATTTCCATCTTAGCTAAATTATTTTTTGAGATATCTATTCCTTTGGTTGTATATTTGGTAACCCTATTACGTACTACACGTTTTTTTCTTGGAAAAGCTACGTCGTAATAAAATCTAATCGCGTCCTGTAGAATATTCATTCTTGAATTTGGTTCTTTACATAGTACGATCTGATTTTTTAAATGTATGAAATCCTGATTTAGTAAGAAATTGAAATAATTTATATTATTAACAGATATTTGCCGAGAAAATGCAATTGTTTTTGATAAAGTATTACGTTTACTGATCGAAATTGTTAGTCTAATTACTTTGTGATCCGCTAGTTTACGATTCAATACATCTCCTGTGCATTCGTCAAAGTTTACAATAAAATTATCAATACATGTAGCACTAGTTTTCTCTATTCTAGTCGGTTCATTCAAAATTATTTTAAAATTAAAATCGTCATTAATTTTTAAAAACATTTTTATATTTTTATCAATTTTTAATATATTTAAGTTGAAATCTCCAGCAAGTACAATTTTTTTCCCTTCGTGGTGGAGTTTATGTAATAATTTTTTTAGTAAATCAAAAAATAAGTTAATATCTTTATCGGGTCTATAAACTGATATTATGATTATTTTTGAAGATCTAAGTTCTATTGCATTAAGTTCAAAATTCATCTCAAAAGAAATTTTGTTTATATCGTTCCTAACCTTATATTCTAAATTATTCCTGATAAAAATAGCAGTACCGCCGTGCATAAAAAATTTCCTATTAAAATATGCCGCAAGTTCAAATCCACTAATCACCATCGTATGTACTCGTTCGTCTTGACCCCATGTCTCCGTCAGACATAATACGTCACATTCATAATCATTTAGCAAATCTTCAATTGCTAAATATTTTTTGTGAATACTTTGTATGTTCGCATGTAGAATTACGATGTCACTATTACGGGAGGATTGATTTGAAAATTCTTCGTATTTCTCTGATATGTAATACTGTCTGATTCATGCTGATATTCAATAAATTTAAGTGTAGATGATCCTTGGAATTGTTTAGACAGAACTGATACAACGATTGTTTGTGTTATAAATTTTTTCATCGAGCTATAGCTGTAGAGTTTTCCACGATTGTCCTTCATATTGGGATCAACGTATTTAACATTTTTGTTCATACGCGCTAAAACTGCTATTTCTTTATTTATGTGGTATATATTTAAATCATTAATTTTGTCATAGCTTAATCCGAATAATGTGGCCGCAGGTCAATGAAAACCATTTATAAAAGTTTTCATTGACCTGCAGCTATTTATAGATAAATTTGTAGCTATACAGACTAACAAACAAGGTGCTCTAAAAAGGCTATGACTGGGCAGCAATCAAACCGAGCAACTTGTTTGCCTATATATGGTTACACACACGTTTAAAACCTTGTGTGCATAACATTTTATTATAGTAATTAAATTACCAAAACAAGTTAAATACAAAAATGTTAATCGCTCCGCGAAAAAACCTTTACAAGGCTGTTAATTACTAAAAATAATCAACAAGGTAGATAGGTAGTAGGCATTCATAACAAAAATAGGAAATAATAAGGCAATCCCCTTTCTCTCATATGGCTACCGCATGCCAAATGACAAGAAACAAAAAATTATAAATTTAAAATAAACTGATATTAATACTTTGTGTTCCTTATTTACCACTTGCTTTAACAGATAGAAACCATCGTGAGCTTAATAAGTGGACTTCCAAAATCGCAACTTAAGTAGCATGGCGGACTATGAACTTTTCCTTCATAGGGACCTGTCGTGACCTATAGGATGATAGCCTAGAAGAGAGAAGCCTTTCAGCTTTTATGCCTATTTCTTTTGTATTTAATTTCTGTTGTTCTGCCCAAGTGGACACAGTAATGGAGCAGAAAGGAATAGTGATGATGGGGCAGGTACTGGAGCAGATGTGACTAAGTCGTATTTTTGCAATGACAATAAAGAGTTTTATTATCGTAAGTACTTACGCCACTGTAATCGTTCTTCTTGTCTTCCCTGAGCTCTTCATGCAGCGCCTCCATGACTCCTCGCACCGCCCACTTGGTACCGCAGTATGGCACCAGATTCCGCAGTCCCACCACGCCGGCCATGGACGACATAGCTACGATGTGACCGTGGTTGCGCTCCATCATTGACGGTAGGAAACTTTGAAGGAGCTGAAAATAAATTAAACTTTACATTAAACATTAAACTGATATTCCAAGACGTAGAGCTTTAAGTTTTACTCTGGTGTCAGTTTGAAGCTAAATATTGAGTTCTGGTGTGCCTTTTAAGAAGTAAGTTTTCTGCCAGAGATAGTGGGTCACCGTAAAATGCCGGAATGTATAGCGATATGTTAGAGGGGCTCTGATAGGAACGTTATTCTCTTACGTGTTTAAACAGCTCGAGAATATATATCACAGAAGCAAATATCTCATTATTCGACGAGTTAGTTACACAGTTACTTACAAAAATACCCCAAATTTTTATACGATCAAATCGCCAATCATAGGAATTGTTTTCTGCCATGGATTTAATCGATTACATACCCACATATGCGAGAGTACGTTAACATCAAAAGCAGCTCGAATTTCTTTCTCCGAGGTATTTAACAGCGGCTTGCACGGCATGATGCCGGCATTGTTGACCAGCATCGTCACTTCTCCTACCTCCCGGCGGATCTTCTCTGCCATGGCGATAACGGCTTCTCGATCCGTCACGTCACATCTGGATGGAAAATTGACAAGTTCATTTAAAGAATTGACATTACATAAAGTACAGGCAGGGGTTGATACGAAACGGAGAGAGCCGAGAAACGTGCCTTGGCTAAGGCTTATAGTACATAATAAGCTGATGACGTTCACACAAAAACGGTTACACTTTCTCAAATCTGTATAAAACAATAAGTAACAAGGATCACAGCGGTACTACGCGTTAATTAATGGCAATAGAATAAAATAAATATTGTTTTGAATTTCATCAATCTATTGACATCGCTCTCTTGTACATTATTTTTTTATGTCTTTATTCATTTTACTTTAACATAAAAAAACATAAATAATTAGCAGTGATTTATACGAGTATTTGCTATACAAGAGTGCAAAGTTGCTTTTTAACTGCGTGCTCACTTTTGATGACCAAGCAAGCGAAGGATTCTAAAATTGAATCACGAGTGCAACGAGTGATCTCAGCGAGGAAATGACAACATACAAAAAATAAAAAAATTGAATCACTCATTTTAGTTTTTTCACTTATTTTTAATATAAGGTTTTAACAATGTGACGTGAAAAGATAATGACGCGCGCAAAACAAATAAAAAATGTAGAGCAAAAAGGTACCGAGTCTGAGTTTTTAACAAAATAAAAAAGATTGTATGATGAATTCGGCACCATAGTGGTAGAAGTAAATAGGTTGAATGAGGTTTTTAATTCACAAACTTAGTGCACACGATATTCTAAATTCATTTTACTTTCAATTTACTTTATCCTCTAGCGGATAAAAACGGCTTTTGCACTCAGATATCGAATAGCAAAAATACTCTTTCCGAGATGGTGGGATGAAAAATATTTTTACAAGCTACCGGCATTTTTATTTTATTACAGCTAAGTAAATTTAAGTAAATAGAAGAAGTTACCTAAGATTACTAAGTTACCTAAGTTACTTAAGATTACCTAATTTAAAAATTTTTTTAACTTAATTTACGCATTCTGTAGTGATAGAATTAACAGCATGAGTTTAAAAAAGCAGCTGTTCATGGGTCCCAAATATATGTAGGCCTCTGAATATGAAAAAAAAAACTTAATGAAATTCTTTTTTCTTGGTTGTTAATGCGGTTTTATTTCTGGAATAATTATTCTTCGGAGGGTTCTAAAACTTCTCGAAATATTATCAATATCATTATTGTCAATATAATTTGTGCAGTGTTAAAAAAAACTATTTTATAAGATTTCCAATATCTCTATGTTTATCTCTAGTAGTTTTCTGAAATAAATAGATAGATATATCAACGCTTTACTGTAGACACAGAAAACATAACAATACAAAAATATAAGTTTACCGTAATGTAATACCATAAGTGGCGGCCTTATTGCTAAAAGCGATCTCTTCTTTAAATACTTGTTTTACTATTTATAAATGACATATTCGTGTACATATTTTGAAGTGTTAAATAAGATTAAGTGAATCCAACACTTAAAACGCCATCATACCTATTCAAAGTACATAATAACTACAGCAAACACATCGAATCACGAACCGTGATCAAATATTTACTCCTTTGTCACAACAAAGTTATAATGACCCACGTATCATCTCATTTCCATACCATTTCCGTGTCATTTGTCTGCCACAACAGAATCTAGCCACATGCTAATGGTTAGTTATAAAGGTCATCTTACAAATTGGCTGCTGATTATAGTGCGTTAAAACTTAATGCATCCGACCTTCAAAACACTGGTAAACATTAACCTTGCGAAAGCTTACTAAGTACATAACAAATTACTATACGCATAATGAAAGAGACCGGTTTAAAACAGACTTCCTGCAAATTCGAAACGGTTTTGAGACATTAATTTGAGAATAAGTGAATAAATGAACATAACTTCTTACTAGCTTTCTTTTTCTTCAGGCTTTTTTGCCACATTTTAAGATTCATTACAATACAATACAATAATTCAACACAAAAAGAATACAACAAACAAATAACATGGCACAAAAGGCGGTCTTATCGCTAAAAAGCGATCTCTTCCAGACAATCTTTATAGGAATGGAACATAATAATAAAACTTAGAGTAGACGGTGGTGCAAAACAGATATGAGAAATTTAAATAAAAAAAATAGTAATGAATACAACATACAAGAGTACATATAATAATATCATACATAAAAATAACAACTAGCTACTTATATATATAAGTATACTCAATTAAGGAATAAAATAGATCGACAAAATAAAAATTAGTGAACAATACTTGAAAGATAATATTTCTTAACCTGAGCTTTAAATTAATCAAGGCTTTGCGCACGCCTGATAGCCAATGGAAGAGCATTCCAGAGGCAAACAGCACGCATGGAATAGGAGGAGCCATAAAAGGTATTATTGTGTTGTGGAATTTGAAAACGAAGATTAGAGGACAACCTAAGGTTACAAGAATGGGATTCGTGCACGTAAGTGATACGAGATTTCAGGTAAGAAGGAGAACAAGGATTAAACAAAATATTGTAAAGAAGAGCTAAAATGTGAGTATCCCGGCGAAGACGAATGGGTAACCACTTGAGCTTGTTACGAAACTGGGAGACATGGTCATACTTACGAAGACCGAAAATAAACCTACATTATGTAGTAGGTAGGTCATTTTTTCTCTTGTACAGGTTCCGGGTCAGGTAATTTACATTTTATTTTTTGGCGTTCATTTGTATTAGCTTATTGCCGCATTTCTGGTGTGCAAACTTGTTGTGCAGTTTTTCGTGTTATAGATTACTGGACTAGCACAATATGTTTTTATTACGGATCTCAAAAATGTTTTTGCCCTAACATGATTGCCTCAGACTGGTTCCAAAGGAACAAAGCTTGAGCAAAACTTCTTTTTCTTCCTCGTAATGATGGTTCTTTTATGGTATTGTTTGCTAGATTATTTGCATCAGGGCTCCGGTGAGTTCATTTTGAGATCCCGGAGTCCTCATCAAGCACAGGGACAGGCCAACGAGGGGGTTTAGCGGGTGCAATCCCACATACCCGGCAGCACCCCAAGGCTGCTGGGTATCTTGTGAAGATTTCACCCTCGATAACAAGAAAAAGGATTTGATGTTAACACGTGGGTTCACCAGGTTATGTCTGGAGGAAAATTCCCCCAGGTGCACAGTAGTCATATCTGAAGGATGTTTATCATATAGTGGTAGCAAGAACTTACTCGTATCGATGCGCCTTGCCCTCCATGTCTTTGATGATGTCGACAGTTTCCTGGTTTCCGTTAGGGTTGATATCCACGCACACGATGACGCCTCCGAGCTTGGCGAATCGAGTCGCCGTCTCACGACCCATGCCGTGCCCAGCGCCGGTTATCTGGACAAGAAAAAATATAGTAATTACAAGTCTTTTTAAAACAAGTTCTAATTAAAAAAAATGTGATTGCCGACGTCAATTTGGTAGGCACATTATACACACATACATTTTTTTCAGTTAATTTGATTTTAACACCAAACTGCTGAACTGATTTAAGTTACATTAAAATAGGATCATCCTTTCAAACAAAAATAATTCCTCAAATCCATCTATTCATATTTGAGAAATTAGGTAACAAATAAAAACGAAAACAGTCGAATTGAGTTTCTGGGAAGGTACATACGAAGCAGCATTAAATTTGAAAGAACAAGAGATATAAATATGCTTCATATAAATCCAAGACTGTTGTAAAATAACTACCGGGCAACTGCCTCGCAAAAACGAAAAGACAACAGCCAAAAAAATAAATAGGAGAAAGATTACCTATAGGCCATTACCATTTAAGATCTACAAATAATCAAAATGATCCAACCCACAACCAGAGCGTGCCTTGCATGCTAGCCGCATTGCCACTCTGAATGGCAATGCTTATACGTTGGGCCAGATAAAAACCGGCATTTTGGTCACGTGTCGAATAGACTGTTGTTCATTTGAGACTACATTTAATTAAAAAAACTCTTCAGAATTTCATGAAGTTCAGGACATGCGGCAATGCAAAAATAGATATTTGGAAGCAAAATGTGCGTTTGGCCAATTCTTCAGAGAACTCAGTAGGAAAGTTAGAAACTGTATACCAAATTATCAGAGTATTTATGTGAGCAAAACTATAATGCATTCTACTATACGGTTCGTGTATTTAGGAGCGGAAAACAAAAGCAGAAGGTGTAATAGATCTTTCAAGCCCATAAAGTTGAATTTGCCAGTTCAACATAATGAAAATTCAACTTTTTGGCAAATTCAACATTTTGCCAGTTCAATATTTTAGGATTCAACGTTTTGATGTTTTCGGCAAATTCAACTTTTTGGGCCTGAAGATAGGTTTGATAAGATTGTAGCAGGCATAGGGATTAGACGTGGCTTGCTTACCACAACAGAATGAAACTAAGTATGTAATGCAAGTATAAAAATAAAATAAAACTATTTTAGTTATAATAATAATGACGTAGAAAGATACCCAATAGAATAGTTTTTCTGGTATTTACTTAAAACTACGACGAGGACTGCAAGTAATAACAAAAAAAATTAAATGATTTCTTCAAACATTAGGTAATTTTCATAAATCCCAGATTTAAGCCGATAAATTAGCAATATACTGTACCTAATTCTTACTCCTATGTAACTTTATCTTTTGACCTTATCTACCATTAGGTACATGCCTACTGCCATACTCATTTTCGTAGGCATTGTTAAAAATGGTAACATTACAATTATCTGTGTAAAGATAAGGAACAGGATATGTAAATGCTGCACTCGTTTGACAAAGGTCATTCGCCTTTGTTGAAAAATACATTTTAAAAATGCTTTTAATGGTCGTATTAGCGTTGTATTATGTATGTAATTAAGTAGATCATTTAACTTTTGAAAGGATTGTCATGTATACTTATACTTGTAGCGTGTTTCTGTTACTGTGCTCCCATTGACAAAGCGTTACGTTTACAGCCTTTTTAATGAACGCGTCTTAACTTAGAACATCTTTTGGTTAGTTCTATCCAAACGAAAACGTCACGCGCCTAAACAAGACAAATGACGATTAAAGTTAAGACGCGTTTATTAATAAGGCTGTTAGTTCTTAAATGATAAAAATTAACTTGGAAGAAAAGGTTCTTAAATTTGCTACAATGATATCGCATGAAGGTACTGTAATTTAAGATTTTGATTACTTTTTACTTCACAAACTAATGTACTTTTCAAAAACTTATAAAGACATGTAAGTGTGAATAGTCAACTAAACATATTTTTTGTATATGCGTGGACCGTGTCTGCCTTCGTCCATGAATAAAGATATTTTAAAATAATAAATAGACGCTAGTATGCCGCTATGGAACCCTTACCAGTACCTTAGCCTTACCACTTTGTGCAAATTGCTGTGGAAAACCTGAGCTGTTGGGGCTCTGAGGCTAGGGCATTTATTGAAGAAGTTGGGCATATGCTTAAAGTTAAGACTGGTGACTCCCGCTCCGGTTCGTTCCTGGTGCAAAGGATGGCCATTGCTATTCGACGTGGCAACTCTGCGAGTGTTATGGGTACTTTTGCACCAGGAACGGTCAGGGCTGGGTTATTTGATTAGATGTAATTAATTGTGATTTTGTATTCTGAATTAATTTTATGTTTAAAATAATATTATTTTCTAGAAGTAGCCTTGTATTATTATACACTATCTGGTCCGACTAGGACCTGGATAGAAGTCTGGTGTGCTTATACCAGACTTCTGGATAAATTTAATGAGTTTTTAAATTACATAGCAAATTGTACGTCATTGGAAGAAGACTAAGTCTAATCATATCAGTGGTTATAATTTAATTATTATTTTTCTCGTATAACTCTAATCCTGTTTGTATTTCCAGAGTCCGACCTGAGGTCTTTGTTTCATAGATACCTTTCAAATTATTTGATATCGGAAGACAGAATCAAATAAGTAAGTTAATATGAGCATTTAGCCATTTTAATCTATATTACATGTACTAGTTCTACCTAGCAGGTTAGAGGTAGGTATATTTTATTAATTTGTTTCTGAATAAGTTAGTTTCTGTGTGTTTTATTTATGTGCGCATTCTCATGTCAAAGGTTTACAATTGATATTCAACATTCGTCATATCTTTGTTCATGTCCATTGTCACCATCTGGCAGTTTGTTTACTACAGCTTGGTTAGTTTGTTTAGGCTGGAAGTTATTCGTTAAATATTTTTTTTTTTAAGATTGTTAAAGAAAACTAAACTAAACTTTGCCAAGTGTAAACTAAATCCTTTGTTCTTAGGTCTTCCATAAGGTATGTAAGCATGGTGCACCACGCCGAAAAAATGCTGCTTTAATACTTAACTTATAGTTTTCATAAAATCTTATAGTTTTGATGAAAAAGTATAAGAATGGAGTGACTTTTTACTGACTTTGCAAAAAAAGAGGAGGTTCACAACTCGACGGGTATGTTTTTATAATGTTTGTTACCTGACTTCCAGGAGACGGCTGGACCGAATAGAGAATCTTTTATATTTGAATGGGTGGTCACATTTAAATTTAATCAAAATCGGACAGAGGTTTTCATTTTTTTTAAATCGAAAAAACTTAAAAATTTATTTCGATTTATCGGTCAGACTATCGAATGGAAGTAGGTACCTTAAAAATAATTCGTTCTAACAAGTGATTAGAAGCAAGATCAAAAAATAACGGATTGCTAAATTGTTGAACCTGTTATGTTTATTATCCTTTATTTTTTTTTTTTTTTGATGTACCCAGTGTTACTCTCACGTCCAAGACGAATCTATTGATATCACTCACATAAAATACAACGAGCTGTTTAGGCTCTGGTACGTATCAAAGAAATATATGTAAATACTTAAAAGAGGAAGAGACTGAACCCCTCGACACGGGCCCGATTTAGTGTGGGGTTCAGAGTACACTCGGATCATTTATTACATTTTTAGTGTATTATCTTAGTAAGCTTTTGGTGTAAAATTAGTACTTAAGACAGCTATAGTCCGCCAACTTGTCCATACAATAAGATTTTCTACATTTTAATGTTGTCCGATTCCAGTGGGTTTTTATTCACATAGCTAACACATTATTTACTAGGCTTTACCGTTTTATTTTTTTCTGTCTTTTATATTACTTTAAAATTACAAGCTTCCTATATAAGCAATCATAATTTTGCGCTGATACGATGCCATCAGAAGTCTTTATTACGCGAAATTCAATATTTGATTTTTAAAATAATATAACGTGTAGTACCAATATACATCATAGTAAAGCGATTGACACCAATTACAAAAAAATACGTTACAATATAAGGGATGAAAAGAGGTCGGCCCTGGAACGAAAATTGTATCAGAAACACAAAAACAGTTTAAGTGTCGGTGATCCTCTAAAGAGACAAATAAAGAGACTTACTTATAAACTACAAATAAACTTCTTACTTATTATTACATAAATACACTCGAAAAACCTTACCCTTTTCCTTCGCAGTCGGGTATAAAGTACTTATTTGCTGTGAAGTCTGTTTTTTACTCACAAGTATGATCTCGCCATTGATGCTCTTAGGTTCCGGCGGTACCACGAGCTGGTAGAGGCAGTGCAGCCAGGTGATGGTCATCTTGATGTACAGCACCAGGCACTCCAGCGCCAGAGCGACTCCATTGTACACCTTCATTGCGATGCCTTGCTCGTCAGTCCTGTAGGGGAAGAAGAAGATATTAAATAAACAACTCTTATAGAAAAATCGACCAAGAAACCACTCGCATACCATTATCCATTACAACATTAGTTCGTGTTTTTGTTTTCATTATTAATATCGAGCAAAAAACGGCAATAATCCCGTTTAGTGCATGGGAGCTTAAATTGGCCACTTAAACATTGTTTTGTTTACTGACCGTCTGGCGCAGTTGGTATCAAACCTGCCTTCTGCGCCGCTGGCTGGTCCCTTCGATCCCCGGTCAGGTCAAACATTTATGTGCATGAACATCTGTTCGACCTGTGTCTGGGTGTTTATTATATAAATATAAGTATGTATATAAGTATGCATATCAGTCAGGTTACCATAGCACAGGCTTTGCCTAGTTTGGGACCTGAACACCTTTGTGTAAATATTTTATCATCTTACATTATGTTTTATCATTACATCGTCTGTGAAAATATCAGCTGTCAAACTAATATCACAGTTCATGAGATACAGCCTGGTGACTGACAGACAGACGGTTGGACGGACGGACGAACACTGAAGTTTTAGTAATATGGTCCGATTTTTACCTTTTGGGTAAAAAAAACTACTACTTTTGACTACCAACTTCACTTCAGCAGGAGTCGATATAATTTTTTCAGTTATTTCGTCACTTGTGCTGTGTTAAGATTATAATTTTATTTGGAGATTCTGGATCAAATTCTGATATAATAATAATGTTTCATTCTCACAGCACCCTACTAGGATTTCTCCTGTGTTGGGAATGCCATGCAACATATACGCAACAGAGTCAACCCAGAGTCGAAGACAGATATTCAAACTCGTCATTGGTACCCTTACCTTATCATGGATTAGAAAACGGGACCGTCGGATCTCAAAGCAAGCATGCTAACCACTAGAATACGTCTAAGGAGCTTGGCTGGTTGGGTTAGGCTGGCGGGGGGAAATGCACAATACACCCCAAGCGGGACCTCAGTGCAGGACTTATCGCCCCCACACAGAATAAGAATAAGAAAAAGACTAAGTCAGTCGATATAAATCTGTATCATTATATGTTGCTGACATAAAAAAAACTTATCAGAGCGTTTGAGCACTGCGACGCGTGACCAGAATGCTTAGAGCATTTGGACTATCTGTCATCAAAAGTTGTCTAAAGGAAATCCATCTGTTTTTTTGGTGTTGCAGTTCACTTCGTTTAAGTCAATTAATGCTGAGATTGTAAAATGAACTTAATTACTTCATTATAAATGCATAATAATTATATTTAAGAAAACAACAAATGCAAAATATTTGTTGTGAGCCGGATTTTCCTGAACTCGTATATCTCGATTAGCAGGTTTATTTAGATACAGTCAACCTGACATTTCGCTTTCGTTATATATAATAGTTACCTATCTTATAACTTAAACGATAGACATCGAAATGAAACTTAAAAACAGGTTGTTTAGATATATTACAGTTTGACTAATCGTACAATTTAATTAAATTTCATATCTGTATATAAGAGTTATGACGATTTATGGGGTCTATATTTAGTAGCCTAACAATTTTTATACTAATTTAAGTAGGCATAACGTTTTTAGGACTAATGATAATTTGCCATAAAAACAGATGGCATAACTGTTTATGCATATTTTTACTAGCATAACCATAAGCATAAAGATTTCTTAGCATAACGCTTAAAGGCACACAATTTTATTTATTAGTAACCTGAAACCAATAATCAAAAAACTAATTTATTGATAGACAGAAAAGTTTGAAACTTTTCTGTCTATCAATAAATTAGTTTTTTGATAGATAGAAAACTGATTTTTATTTTTTGTTGTGTAGCGGTAAGCTAGTATTACACAAACTCAGACTTTAAACTTAAAGTATCTCTCACAAGAACTTCAAATTTATATACTGAAAGTGGCTTGCTTCTACGTGAAATCCCTGTTACTTCTACGGCCTGTTGATGTCAGTAAATATATATTGCACGAAGTAACGACAATTAACAGAAAAAAACCTACGCATAATTAAATTACTATGAAATTATCATAAATTACAAGCTTGTGATCAGAAAAACGAAGAGCTATATATTTCACTTGATATATTTTTCATGATTTTATAATGAAAAAGCGAATGTATATTGTGCCCTAACGAGCGAAGTGTATTTTTATATAGTTTTTTTTTCGTCTCGTCTTGAGGGCTTTGGCTTTGCACGGCTTGTGCATTTGCCATCATCATCTGAGTTTTCGTTGTAACCCGAGTTAATGCGGGATAAACAGCCTATGTTTTAATCCAGGGTCTAAGCTATCTCCGTATCAAATTTCATCCAAATCGGTTTAGCAGTTTTTGCGTGAAAGAGTTACAAACATACTTACATTCTTACAAACTTTCGCGTTTATATCTAATATTAGTAGGTTTACAAGAGTAATAAAATAATTTTTGCTCGCGCGCTAGTATACGAGTATCTTTACCTGTCGCTATGTAAAAAGTAGAAAATAAAGTCACGTTTTAATCATTAGTTAACTATTTCTGAGTATATATTTCATCTGTGACATTACATGCTTCTTTAATCTCTAACATGACAAAGGATATGCCTAGTGTATTTGGCCTCGACAGTAGGTAGTTGTTTTTTTGTTTGAGCCAAGCGGAATTATCATTAAGTTTATTACTTACTTGATTATAACTTATTATATTTCATTTTGAATATAGCTAAGAGTTCTTTTGTATCTTGAAATTTCTGTTATGAATAGCCTTGACAGTCATCACCTAAAATTTTTGTAAATTATATCAGTGAATACTTACATGAATTCATGTTACAGGTAAGTAAAAATGAAAAAAAAAAACATTTGATACTAAAATGAATTGCATAGATTACTTGACCTATTTTGATAAATTAAAATGGTCCATTGATAATTAAAAAAAAATTGTCTTGTGCGAAGAGACTTTTATTGTAAGGTTTCGCAGACTTTAAACTTATTTTCGTTTAAGTTTTTTTTAATTACTCATTAGCCGTTTTCTGCTCCCTGAAAAAGGCCTCCCTTTTAAAGAAAAACATTATCAAATATATAAATATATATATATATATATATATTAATTGATACTGTCATAAATTTATGTGGATTGTGTTGATTACAATTAAAAACACTTGTATCAATATACATGTACAGTTTTAAGAGGAATATCATATCAACACAGAATACAAATAATTATAAAATAGAGATGTTTCAATAATGTATGCAGCTCCGGCCAGGACAGTGTACATGATACCATAAATACATTAAAGACTATTAATCTTTAATAAGAGTATATCAACCAAATTCAAAATAACACAACTTATCGCAGTGTACAAAATTAATTTCGAATCTTAATATTTTTGCCTTATTTACGCAACAATGCGATATTCACGTGTTCAATGTGTCAATTTTAACATTTGTGATGTGTGCTACAATTGATAGACCAATGTGACTATTGGAGTAGACTGAAGATATAAAAATCTTCCAGGGATGCCATAATTCCACTCTAATTCACAGAAATTAGCTATTTTTGTACACAACGAAGTAGGCAACTGATGCAGGTTTTATTAATACATAATATTAACCACACCTTAAAGCATTTTTGGTAGACGTTCACCGTCTTAGCCGAAAATGAAACAAGTCCTTTGTATACTAGTTTACCCGGTATCTTAATAACTTTAATAAAATAGGTTATCATAATTATACTTTACAATTACTTTAATTACATTAATATGACAGATATATAAAATATATATTCTAGACTGGCGACGCTCTGATCGTTTGGTCAATAAGTAAGCAACAATTTAATAATCGAGTAATAGTTATTTTACATTGCGATATAAAAATACAGAGGAGACCACATTACATACAAATATACTGCGGTCCCAAATTCTTTTAACTCGGCCTTTTGGGCTCCTCCATGCAATTACCAAATCTGTTTACCTACATAATTTATCCACCATATACATACCTAGCTAGATATATTTATGTACGAGTAATAGAGAATAAATTGTGGAGTCATTCGACAGCATCCTTGAAGTTATATAACACTCTCGACTCAGATCTAGTTTCTAGCAGGTTCTACAGGTTTTAATATGTAGGTACATAACATGCACAAACAACTTTACATTCTCGGGAAGCTTTAAAGGCAAATGAATCATTTTATTTATTTTTTGCTTATTTTACTTCAATATTTTTTAAACTTAAAATATAATATTAGGGCATGATCCACGTTCTGGTCATATTCTCGCCCAGCGCATTGCATTAGCGATTCAGCGTGGTAATGCCGCCAGCCTTATATGGAGACGTTTGGACGAGCGGCCGAGATCGGTTTATATTTTTGATATTATGTTATACTCACATAATTTATTATTGTTTATTTTAAAAGAAATACAGAAACTTTTGTCAATAAACAATAAAAAATCTGAAAAATATTGATGTCCGTGTGGCAATGAAATCCTTTGAGCAAGGAATGAGCCAGATCTCTTGTTGATGCATCGATAAGTTAAAAAAAATGTTTTTAAATAAATTTTTGGTTCTAGGACCCAATGAACTAAATTTTTTACACGGAGCGGTACGAAAATATAGTCTCCTGAAAGAGATGTATATTTCCGTCGCTTGTCATCTTCAACAACCTCCGCTGCCGCTCTAATAAATAATTTAAAAATTGTTTTAGACATTATTTTAAGTTTTATATTTACATCATTTTAAATTTGACATGTAATTTATTATTAGGTATCGAATGATGGATAAAAAATAGCAGATAGATTAACCCACCACCAGAGGGCGGCGTGCCCTCTAATTATTTGACTTTACAACTTGATTATTAAACAAACTTGCACATTACACAGATCTAGGTATCCAATTAATAAAGAAGAAAAAAGATCGCATCATCGTTTCACCTCAGACAAGTTCCAGTCAAACTCAAACCCTTGATTATTTTATGATTAAAAATAATCAAGGCTATATTTGTATATATTCCTACGTATTTGTCCTAAAAAATCTAGTATCGCACTAAGTCTTTACAACGCGGCTTGGTATGATGCAACTGGGAGGCTGGATGAAATCTTACAAAGCTATATGATGCAAACTTAGGCAAACACCTTACAAATACGGACCAATGTGTTGGCTACCATATTATTACGATATCGACCATCGGATGCGTTGAGAAAGACTCTCTTGAACACGCATCGGAATGAATAGGTCTTTGTAATAAACTCGCGAATCGAAGGTCAAAAATGTTGGCTAAAAATGCAAATGAAATCAGTAGACCGGTTAGGGAAATAAGAATTAAATACTTTTCATTTCATCACTACTTCCTTATACACTCGTAGTGTGAACGTAAGAATACCTACGTCTAAAAGATTACAATATATACCTTATTTATAATAGTATACCTTCTACGACTTTTTTGTAATTAAAGTATATTATCTATGTTTTTTTAATATTTGTTTTCTGATTTGGTGACAGCTGGACCAAATAAAAAAAAAACTGATCTATTCGTTGACAATAAATATAACACCTACAAATAAGATGTTACAATATTTTTTTTTAACGATTTATTTTTTTGCCAATAGTGCTAGACCATTAGGTAACACGAGCAACCTATGGTCAGCTGAAGCCACCCTTAAGAAGACACTAGTTGATTACCAGTCACATTGCATATACCTACTTATAATAGTAGGTGTCATATTTTTTGTCAACGAATAGATCAGGTATCAATGTTTGTCGAAGTATCAAAACACGCAGCCATGATATGAATTACAATAATGTTGACATGGACATCGTTCATTTGTGTGAATATTCTATTTTTGTTACGATGTACATTAAAATGCGATTAAAGTCTTGCGCATACGAGGAATTTTTGTTCACAGAACACAAAAAAACTAGCAAACAATTAATTTCACAGCACATTTTAAGTGATTTTCAACTATATTTTTACCCGACTGCGAAAAAAAGAGGGTTATGTTCTTCGAGTGAATGTATATTTCTTTGGCACGCCCTAAGTTGAAAGTTCTTTATTTCGCTTCAATAAGGTTTAAATTTAAGTATTATCCAGAGGCTTGTCGTATTTTTTATGTGAGCGGTGTCAATAGATTCGTCTTAGTCGTGAGAGTGATACTGGGTACATAGAAATTACAAAAAAAAAATTTTCATCACCAATTGAACGATTTAGCAGTCGGGTTTTTCAAACTCGCTTCTAACCACTGGTTCGTATTATTGTCCAAAAACTTTTTTGGTGACTGTCTAAATTACACTCGTTTTTATATCTTTATATCTCTCAGATGCACAAGTGATGCATAAAACAAATATTATAAACATTAACTTTAATAGTTCCGTCTCAAACAATGATATTTTACATGGCCGTGGCATGAATGTGTAAATTAATAAAGATGCGCAGGATTCGGTGATGCGGTACTCACTGGTGTAGAAAATCGCTGCTATTAACTATCGATTATCGACAGCCTTCAATGTTAGATTTATCATTCAAGTTGCAAGATTAATGGTTGTTTCATTTAATTGCTATCACTTCGATAATGTACTCGTATCGTTATATTAGTATTGCTGCATAAATTTAAATAAGATGGCACTGCATGAATTGAATAGGAATAAACAAATACTATCTCCATGTTAATTTACAACCTCAGTACTCGTTGCTAGCGTCGGGTAGTGGCAGTAGATTTAAAAGGTTTGAATAATACTGGGCAAACAAAGACAATAAATAATATAATTTTATTTTTAAATTTTATCAGAAATTTAGAGTTTTGGCATAAGAGATGTAATTCTATTATTTTTGTTTACACAGGATTCTGAAAGAAACTTTACATTAAATTAGTCTGATTTTCTATTTTATGTTATGCATGTTTATTTTTTTTATATGTAGCTATGGCATTACAGATCTCAGAGACACTAAAATACTAATGCTAAGCATCGTCGACTCAGGAAAATTTCTCGTGAAATGCTCTCATTACAATAATAAATTACGAAACAGCTCGCAGAAAGCAAAAGACAGCTCGGTAATGTTGAATACTGGTATACAAGTTAAATATTTAACCCTGAGCTTATTTACTCTTGATTAACAGAAACATTTGGACATTATATTTTGTAATATGTAAACCGTGGGCCGGCATCGGCCGGTTGCGGCACGATGCGCTTGCGCAAACGCGGCGGTTTCACGGCGCAGTGCGTATTCAAGTTCAAGGTGATTGGCAAAGGCGATCGCGCTAGGGTAAAATAAATACAAGACAAGACGCGAAATTTTACACGGTTGTCCAAATAAGAAGTATAATAATTCATAAATAATGGTTGTAAAAACAAACTGTTAAAATACTTCTTTTGACTTAAAAGTTCAAATGTATTGTAAAGACTAAACTCTTAGAGCTTTTTTATATTCTTTATTTGGACTATTTATTAGCTTGCGGTTTTTCTAAGAAAAAATGTTTCGTATGTCAGTTTGTATGTAAGGATGTTAGCCTACAAGAAATTTAGTACTTGCGTATACGAATTTATAAAATATTATTTTAGTCGTCGGTGTTTTTTTTTGATTAGTGGGCGATTTCTCACAAAATAGTTTTAAAATGTAAAAACTACGAGGAACCTATAAAATTATATTCTATTAGATGTGAAATAAGGTCTAAAATATTTCCTTCAGGCTTTCAAGCAGATATATGAATGTAAGATGATTTCGCTGAAAAAATGGCGTCTCTGTCTGTGTATTTATTACATAATTAGTGATTCTGCAAGTTTTAATGTGTAATATTGGTGGATTATAGAATAGAATAGGGTTTATTTGTGACAAAAATTAAGAAGCAATTTAGAACAAAAATAGAAAATACAATAGTAGGGATTATTAACATTAATGTCTTGTTTATGTACACAAGTGTGGGCAAGCGATATAAAGACGGAATAACGTGGTTTTCATGTTCGCGGGAAATCTTCATAAAAATCCTGGTAAAGTCTCCACCATGTAAATGATGTATGAGTGTAAATGATGTGACTTAATTTGATTGATGGTTAATTTGAAAATTGATAAACTTGACGCTGGCAAATACACAAATTGTTTAGTGCAATATCTCAAAAGAAAAAAAGAGTTTTAAATATCAAATAAACAGTCAGAGCAACTCCTTTGTTATAGAAATAAGGTTATTGTTCTGAATGAAATATTTTTAGGGTAACAAAATTATTGAATTCGTGATGTCAACAGTTCACAGCTAATAGTATATAGTTTAGTTACACACTTCACATACATTTTTATGTTTATAGGTAGGTGAAAAGGTTACTGTACCCGCTTCGGCCGTCTAAGAAGCTGGAGCTAAGTAACCAGTAACGAACTTAAAAAAATTCATCCGCGTACGATACCAGTTACGAGCAAATACGTATTTTTCTTCACGTGTAAGTTACTAGGCTTATAACTCGTAACCAGTTACGTCGGAAAAATAATATTTAGTTATACGTAACTACTAGGCAAACGCCATTATTACTAAAATCTTATCACCAGAAGTTGTAGCACATGAAGTCGGTATGGAAATCGCTGCCGTTTTTTTTTTGTAATATTTTAAATAGCCTTTATTAATGACGCAGATGTTTTGATGAACTTTGGTAACAGAGAAGTTTGATTTATGAAATACAATAAAAAACACATTGACAAAAAAGCTTGCGCGATTGACTTGGCGATCATTAAAAACCACTGACGAGAATAAAATTGTTTGTCTTACATCAGTGTCAGAAACAAACATCTACCTATCGTGACTAATAAATTGCTTTAGGCGATAACGCCGCCCAATGTACTGCCAATGTTTTAGGATATCTCTAATTTATATTTGTTTTTTGGTGTACAATCAAGTTATATTTGAATTTCGAATTTGAATAAATGAATATCAAAATGCTGAGTGCGAGATTTCTTAGCACAAGGTAAAACTAATGCACTACACGTTCGACACGTGTGTGGAAGTCATATACTGCGAATTATATAAATAATAAAGTGAGGTGAGGAGGTGGTGAGGAGGAACCACACCGCAAAGATATTATTGTTTTCTCACTCTGACATCAATACATAGCGGGAAAGTACTGGTTATTCGTTAAACAACATTTTATAAAAAATAGATTTGAGTTTGGGTTATATTCAATTTGCATTTTTTAACGACTTGGCTTGTTTTTATGGTTGGCTTAGGTTTAAAATAGCTAGTGACAGCTGGAACAGAGCACTCCGACTCCACCTAGTCTTGTGGTTGACAGCCTTACGAGTGAATATAAAAAATGTGGGATCAAGCTGAAGGGTGGTTATGAGGTAGCGAAGTGAAGGTTGAGTGTGGCAAATGACACTCAGAGGCGACTGTTAGTGCATCTGACAAAAACAGCTAGTATGGAATACACTGAAAACTCTACGTAACTATGAGTCATGAGACACGTGCCATCGTTGTGGACACGAACGGCTCATTTCATCCCTGATGAAGTTCACCGAAAACGAAACTATAGTTGGCCTACCCAACAATCAAGTACGCGTGAAAACATGCAAACATGCGTATTGTTAAACAAATTAAATCAAACACGCGTTAATTTCTAAATAAAACTTTTAGAGAGCTGTAAGACCATATTGGGGAAACTTAGCAACGAATATGTGCATTCCTAATCGTGCGGTGTGCACTAAACGCAAGGTCTTCACATCCGAGCAGGATACTAAATGTGCCGTTACATAACTTTGGTACCTACCAGTGATAAATAACCTCATTTACATAGAAAGATTTAGTCTATTGCCGACACGCAGAAAATAAACTAGACATTTTAAAATAAGCCTCGTTCATAAATATAGATTCGTTGTGTGCATTATTGAGCAAAATACCCAAATTTATATTTTCACAAAAATATATTAATTCTTCATTTTGTGGCGGCGCAGGCGATCAGTAACTTAAACTTCGTTAAGAGGATCACCACCCTTCAATGTTTTCGTATTTCTGATAGAATTTTTGTACCGGGGTGTACCTTTTTTCACCCCCTAAATTTAACGCATTTTTTTGTTATTGGTGTCAATCGCTTTACTATGATGTATTTTAGGCCTACACGTTTTATTATTTAGAAATTTTTAATTGAATTTTGCAAAAAAAAAGGCTTTTAAAAGGCGTCGTAACAGCGTAAAAACATGACTGCTTAGGAAGCTTGTAACTTTATATTGATACAAAATACAAATGACGGAAAAAAATAAAACAGTAAAGCCTAGGAAATAATGTGATAGTTATGTGAAAAAAACCACTGGAATCTGACAACATTAAAAGGTATAAAAGAGCTAAATCGTATTCTATGGACAAGTTGGCAGTCCATAGCTGTCTTAATGGTTGAAGAAAAGGGCTAAATTGCTATTACTTTTTTACACTATGACAAATACGAATGCTTCCCAAAACTCCTAGAATGAAATATTTCTATTAAAATAATTTTCTACAATCCAAAAAGTACTTAATGTCATTGTCATTGGGTACCTATGTATGCAATGCCAGTGACTTAGGATAAATATTAAAACTAGTGCATATAAGTATAGCCGGTTATTAGCAACGCAAGCTGCTAGAGAAAGTCGAAAAGGCTAGAAATATACTTACTCGAAGAAAAACAGGCTCTTTTCTCTGCCGCTTTTACCGACAAACGATACGTTGAACCACATAATACACTGTGAATATTGTTTAAAATATTCACCCGCGTCCGATCATAGATAAAAATCACTTATTTCAAGTGAGGTTAAGAACCGTTTGTGGGGATGATGGTACAGCGTCGGAACGACGCAGACCGAAGACTGGTCGGCTTTCCCACTATTTGTATTAAATAAATTACAGGAAGCGTGTTGAAAATTGGCATAACATGCAATGACGAGGCATCCTGCGAAGGAGCATCCTGTGTTCGCTCGAGCGCAACTGCACTTATTTGATTATAGTAGATGCAACGGTAGATGCGATTGCCTTGAGATGTATCGGAGCTAGCGTGACTGGCTCATTGATATTAAGACAGGTTAATTTTGAATGGAATTGCGTGTAATATAAATTATTTTTATTGGTAGATTGATGATCGATTTTTTTAAATTGTTAATCGATTTAAATGGCAACCAGTAAAATCGAAATATCTACTAAAATGGATTAATGCTCACCAACGTATCAACCAAAATGGACAAATGACCTCAAATTTAAAACTATTGCTGACCGTATTAGTTTGTCAACGAAAGGATCTGTAACGAAAAGATCTCCGGATTGACAAACAATATTTGGTAAGCATTTTATCCATTTCGGTAAGCATACATAAAATATTTTTATGGTTAGCATTCAAACTGTAAACTATAATGATGGCATATAATGTATTGGTTTGTCGGTATACGGTATTCACCCTTAAGGTGTATTATTGTACTTATCATGTAGAACAACTTTCACACCAACCATGGAAATATAGGAACAAGAATCATAAACAAGTGAAAACAGACTTCAATTCGGCAGGAAACAATTACGTTACCAAACCAAATGTCATCTCGTAAAATTGATACGAACGATTGATATTGAACGAATAGACCGTTATTATGATAAAATTTATTAAAAATGGTTCCATTTCAAAACATATCATTACGGCGATCCGAGAAATTGTGAACTTTTTGAAATCGGTTAATAAATAAATATTGTATTTTAATAAGAGGATGTTTCACAGCATATCTTGTAAGCAATAGAGGCCTAACGGAAAAATTAAATATCAACGCAACAAAGATGTCCTTCCGTCATTGTAACAGCCTGAAAATAGTAGACATTTTTATTATCTACAAGCTGATCCGGCGAGCTTCGTATCGCCAAACAGTTATGTATGTTTCTCATCGTTTAAACCTTCCCTGAACTTTCACAAACATTTTAAAACCAAAATCAGCTAAATCGGCCCAACCGTTCTCGAGTTATTGCGAGACAAACGTATAGCAATAGATTTTTATATCTATGAGAGAATAGAAGATTGCAACTTCTAAGATATCATAAAGATAAAAATAATCACGTACGTGATATATTCAACTTTCATAGATTAAATAGCTGATAATTATCTACGTATTGCTTATCCATGGCGTTAAATTGTTAGGCGTTTACCCGATGAAGCAGGTACAGACCGCGTTGGCCAAATTACGAGTTGGGGAGTCACTTAAATTTGAAAGCTGTCAAAATCAGAACCTAAGGGAGGTTACCTAGCGATGTGTACCTATACTAAGTATCTATAATATAAAACGCAGGAGCCTTCCCATAGTACGCAAGTTTTGTTTCGACTAGTTGTGCTGTAACTTTGCGGAATTGTATATCGGCAACTTCTTGGCAGATTTCATTCGCATTTAGACTTTTAAAATTGAAAAGCGTATGTCTCTATTAAAAATATCAAAAAATTATACTACTCGTATTTATTTATAGTGTTTTGGTTCATCATCGAAATCATTCATTCATTCATCATCATCATTCATTCATCATCATCATTCATCGAAAAATACAATACTAATAGTACCAACATACTACCGCTCAAAAAAATAAAGAATAATAATGAAAGAATTTTATTTTTTCGTCTTATTATAGCTTCGCCAGCTCGGTCTATTACAAAACATGATACCTACTTGCATGTCCCGCGGAAGGATATCCTTCTAATATAAGATAGGTACCTTCAAATAGTATTGCAGCTCAATCACTTACTTTGAATAGATATAGCCTACTCACGGTGACGATTGTTGACTATTGGAACACTACCGCATGAACGTGCATCGAATTTAATACTCGTAGGTAGGCATGCCATTTCTTAATTTTATCTACTAAATGATAAAATATTCTGTTAGTGCTGTTGATAAAATATTCCAAACAAATATCTACAGGGTATGATTTTTAGTAGCGCCGACACCTATGACATTTTTTTTCGTTTTATACATGATCCTAAATATTACTACACATTTTATAAAATCGTATCTACTCGTATTATAGTTTAATTTTCGAATCAAAATCCTTAACTGAAAAGTTTGTTTACCAACTCTCGTACTTTTGGAAACTTATGGTTGGATATATTTTTTTTAAACTGTAGACTTTAGTTACAGTGGCATGAGCTAACTAATTAGGCACTATCCAGATAAAACTTCGAACTCATATACAAGGTGTAACGGAAAGGTGTGACAATACTTGACGGTGTTAGTCTACCCATCAAAGTGAATCCATTACGAGTACAGAACAAAATTTAGCAAAATTCGAGAAAAAGTTATTGTGTCCTCCATACAAAATTTAACCGATCACCTGACACTTTTTTGTATGGTGGACCTTATATTTTTTTCGCGAATTTTGCAAACTTTTCTTCTACAATGTGTTCACCTTGATTGGTTGACTAAAACCCTTAAGTATTGTCACACTTTTCTGTTACACGTTGTAGAACATTGTATAAATATTAGATCAGTAAGTAATTAATTATAAGAGTTAAAGGAATACTAATATGTTTAATAAAGCAGAAAAAGTAGATATTAAGACTTTTTTTTAATAATAGCCGAATATTATTACTAATTAGATTCTATCCGTATGCCGGAAGTATGGTGAGGAGTCGTCCAACTATACATCTAGTGTCATGCAGTATAGGTATGATTATACAATTTGTGATGTATATTTTTAACTTTTAAAATAATTAGCTATTTTATTATTAAACACGTTTTGAATATTATCATTAAGTAAGTGGTGTATAAATAATAAATAAATTAATAAATAACACATGCGGTTTGTTCCTCGACGCATGCTCGGTCGGTTACGACACAGTCGACCGGCGCACGCGCACGTCCCGACCATTGACCTTACGCGAGCGTGACCGATTGATGACATTGACTACATTAGTCTATGGATTTTAGGCTATAGATCTTATTTTCAAGGTCATATTTCGAATCTTCCAGAAGATTTCGATTTTAAAAGTTTTTAGTGCTATAATTTATTTTACATGTTCAATACGGAGGTACGGTCTACTTGTGTGAACATATTATAGGCAATATCGACTTTGGAGAGTAAATTTATAAAGAAAACACAGTGTCCTACCGCTACGCGCGGTAGGTCTCATTTGTTCTATGGAACATGACGAAATAGAAGAGTTTGAGAAAATATTGTTCCTATTTGTACTATAGAACAGTTTGTACTTTTTTTCTCAAATTGTTCCATAGAATAAACTAAGTATAGTTGATAATGAACTGTATATCATTCACGTCTTATATATCTCATCATGGAAGAATTTGTGAAAAGCGATTCCCATTTAGTTCTACGCATTCACAAAAAAAATACTGGAGCAAAAGCTAGTTCTAGTTTCTCAAATTCTTCTATTATCTCATTTTCCACTGAACACATGGGACCTACCGGCAAAACATTGATTAAATAACATTAATAAGATCACGGTTGACGCATAATTAATCCAAGTTTTTAAATATTTTTTTATTTGTACCCATACATTACAATTACAAATCGAATGTTGGATTCTTCGTCAGTCGTGATTTATTATCGTTCTATCAGACTGCAAAGTTTCAGCGACAGAGAAAATATTGCTAGGGTGTCCACTGTCCATTTATCTAGAAAAGTTTCCTATTGGCTAGTAGTATTCATACAAAATAGTCTTACCATGGCGCTTTGTTCACCAAACTAGGAGCAGACCCGTTCTTGTTTTCAACAGAAGTCATTTTGAAGCCTGGAAGCAATACACATACTTATTATAAATGAACACAGAGAACACTTTTATGTAAGACGTGGAAAATTTGTAAGCACGTCCCTTTTTTCGTCTCTTCTTTGCTAACAAAAATACTGATGACTTCAAAATAATTGAACTGGTTTTGATTAAAATATGTACACAAAAACCACCGATATATAAAACTTGCTGTAAAATAAAATATCGTTCGTATAATGTTATTCTTTCCTTCTATATCTTCAGTTCGCTCCATGAGGGTGCTAGAAATACATGTATAGCGTTCAAACTAGCATTTCAATAACATCCAATATTTTGTATAAGTTTTCAACACTTACCTAAACCTACGAAAATATCTCCCTATATAATTTGTATATCTTTATATTTATTAATCTATCTGATATATTTTTTGTTGCAGTTGTTTATTTTATTTTTCCTATTAAAGGCCCATAGTAAATTGTCCGGTAGTTAAATTCCCTATCCAAGTATCCTATCAAAAAACCTTAACAACTACCTACCTACCTGTCATACTACCATCAATGTCAAATAATTCATACCCTAACGCACTTGTCTAATTTGCAATGCAAAAAACAACAGCCAATAAAATTAGGCACTGCCAAAATAATAAGTTAAACATAAATACAAAGAACAAAATAAATAATAATTTAAAGCTTACGAATTTACATTAAATAAAATTTATATGACGAACCTAGTATACCTACGTATTTGGTACTGCTTGCTGCAGCTTACTTAAGAATTACCATACAACAGATTTTTTTTCTAGCTAGTCCATACGTCTTCGGGAAATCAGGTAAAACAATACAATCGAATTGATTACCTCCTCTTTTTGGACGTCGGTAAATAACGAACGTTATTACGAATCGTTGCCAACTTACTGGATCATTATTGATGCACGGATTCTTCACATCAAATTCTACGCATTGTTTATCAATCGACAATGAAAAATTTAAATAAAACAAAATCTTAACATTTTGACCTTTGAATATTTTTGCAATAAGTAATAATTCACGTTGTATATTGTACCTATCAACGTTTGTATCAACCGAATTAAATTGACTTAATTAATTTACTTATTTCTTTATAGCCCTAGTAGGTAGGGCATTTTGTCTGGTACATAGACAAGTACAGGGCTTTAAGAGGATAAAGGGTGACTTCTGATAACCTTATAGTCATAATTATAAAATTTACATGCAGATTTTCAAAAGTCCTAGAACAAAAGTTGATGTTAACGGTCCTCAAAAGCCACCGTTAAAAGGATATTTATTTATTATTAGCGACCTTGTATATTTTGCAGTAAAGAATGAACAGTTTTAATTATTTATCGCACTTGCTAAACTTAATAACAAACCTGAAGTTTATGGAAATAATTTTATGCAAAGGTAAAAAAGAAAGCTTCTAGGACATACTACCTTAAAAAAATCTAGTAATAAATATTATGTTACACCGACAATCTCAATTTATTGAATACATAATTAAGATTGAATATAATTGGTTAATAGAATACAAAAAATATTGTTAGTATATGAAAATGACCTTAGATTTTTAGTCAGGGAAGAGGACTGCTTTTGAAACAAATAAATTTAGACAAATGTATATTTGACAAGTAATTACAAATAATTAATAATACATTAAGACTACTGCATTCTAAAGAGTAAAACTGTGGGATGCAACTATTATGGCCTATGACTATGAAAAAGACGAATCTAATTACACCTCGCACTTCAGAGTCGATCTACCGGTTTAGGTTGTAGGTCATAAAGAGTTAGATTCACATACATACTTACATACAAATTTACGAACATACAAGCATTTACCCGAAAAACATTACCTTCTTTTTAAGAAACGGGGAAATAAAATATACATTGCATTTAATTTCCTTCCCCAAAAAACTAGAAAACTACGAAATGCCGCTAGAAAATCGCATATTATTATCAAACATGCATTCAATGAACGCACAACAATCAGCACAATGGTATAGATATCAGCTAAAACTAGACTTAACCATAACTACCTACCGCTATGTAATATTATCGCTCTTACGTAAAACATCGATATCTTTCAAAAAGGTCCAATAGCTTTAAAATGTAATACTGGCAATAAACACTTACGACGTGAAGAAATATTCCAGCTTTTCAAATTTCGAAGTGCAATTCGATACGTGAGAAGTGTCAAACGAGTACGAAATTAACACGGCCGCGACCGCTGCGCTTGAGATGGCGCGAGTTACTACTGAGTGGTAGAATCTGACATGAGCGTATGCTCCCGCCAGAAAATATGTCACTTACCAAATAGGGTTGCCTCCTTTTTCGTCATTTTTTTAAATTTATTTATAGTCACACTAAAGTTTTGTTTAAATAGGGCATACGGTTTTGTCTTTAATATGTAAGGACAATAAGTAGGTAAACTTATTTTTACCCGACTGCGAAAGAAGGGGGGTTATGTTTTTAGAGTGTATGTATATAGGTATGTATGTATATTTCTTTAGCACGCCCTAGAGCCTAAACGGCTTGTCGTATTTTTATGTGAGTGGTGTCAATAGATTCGTATTAGTCGTGAGTGACACTGATTAAATAAAAATTTAAAAAAAAAAGAATTAAGGATGATACACAGGTTCAACGATTTAGCAGTCGGGTTTTTTCAAACTCGCTTCTAACAATTTGCTTATTTATTTATAGTCACACTATAATTTTCTTAAAATATGGTTCTCTTATAGTTGTTTTATTTTAAAATATTTGATAAAAGCCTATTTTACGTCATCGTGAGAAACTTACTCGCTATATAAATCGCGCAATATCTCTGGAAGCTTTTGACTTAGATATGTAACAAATATAGGTAAACTTATTTTTTCTACATACAATATTAAGAAACTGTGCTTTAAAAAGGCTGTTGTGATGAAAGATAAACCAAAACTATTGATAATTTTTTTTACATAGTGGGCGATATTACTGTAATAGAAATTTACTAATGTCATTCCTACGCAGTCTCAATACATAACCAATAATAGGACAACCCTAATAACTATCGACTCGGTTTTTCTATCGACATAATTTTAAACGATGTGTGTCGTTTATTTGTTTTAATTAAGTACTAGTGGACAGCACATCACTATACAACGTGTAACAGAACAGAAATTTGTGGTGTAAGTCTACTAGTCAAAGTGAATACTGCGTAGTACAAAATTTTTGAAAAATTCTTTCTCTAATCTAAGACCTGGAGATCAACTCTGTTATTTGAATAGTCTCAGAATTACAATTAGATTGTGCCAAAATGGCCGTCTCGACATAGAATAGATCAGAGTTTGTATGAAAAATAATGTTTTGTTTAATACTTACTGTGGCCTATTCTGTGTCGAAATGGTAATTTTGGCACAATCCAATTATAATTCCGAGACAAAATAACAGACTTGATCACCAGGCTGTACCTGTCACATTAACCGTAACGATAGCTAGATGGTTGGAATTTTCTCAGATGATGTATTTTTTCCGCTATAACAAGAAGCACTAAAAACATAACTTTACCGTATTCTAAAAAGGATCTACTCTACTCTCGATTCGACTGGTTTTTTTGTTCGTTAAATTTAATAACTTAAGTAAATTCTCTATTTTTGTTAAAGAGGGTAAATCATCGAAGTCGTGCCATATAAATAGTAATTTGGTTTTTAAATGGAAATCACTAAAATATTAATATAATTTTTTTCACTTTTAACATGTGGCAAACGAAATATTTTGAATTTTAAGGTATTGTCCCGCAACCGAATGTTTGATAATAATCAATAAATCGTATATATTTTTTTAAATTAGTATTATAATTCGCATGATTAAACATAATAAAATAAAATCATTATAAATCATATTATTTTAATTTATTTATTTATTTATTATACCCAATCAATGTGATTGAATGAAACATAGCCCAGCTTTCTTTCCAGACCAAGGTCAAGCCAAATATCGATAGTAAAACTGAATAGAATTGGTTCCTAGGATTTTTTTTTACCCAAAAGACCCCACATTTTTGGGCATTTGAAAAAATGTTTTTGAGTGTATGTTTGTATGCAAGTAATGCTTGTAAGTGACCGTCTACAGCAAAAACCGATTGGATAATATTGATGTGGAATATCAATATATATTTGTCTTTATCTATAGACTAGCTGACCCGACGAACTTCGTACCGCCTAACAGTTATATATGTTTAAACCTTCCCTAAATCAGCACAAACATTTCAAAATCAGCTAAATCGGCCCAGCAATTCTCGAGTTTTAGCGAGGCAAACGAACAGCAATTGATTTGATAATATATAGGAAGAAGGAGATTGTCATAGGCTATAGTTGCAACCCGCAGTTTCACTAGTTATAATACTATGTTCTACAATTTTAGTGGTCGGTTTTTTTCGATGTCACTTCTGATGACATGTTACATAAATAACCTAAATACTGATATTATAAAGAGGATTAATTTGTATTTTGTACTTAACGAATAAAACTATAAACAACTGAACCGATGTCAAAAATTATTTTCGCTGTTAGAGAGCTACATTATGAATGAGTAACATATATTAGGCTATATTTATAACTAAAAGTAGTGGTTAAAAGCGACTTCAAAAGACCTGACTGCAGGAACTTTAGAGCCACGTATCTTTGAAAGTGAAATCGCGGGATGCAGCTAGCCACTCAAATTAAAATAAGACAAGCCATTTAGACTCTTAGGTCGTGGCATAAAAATACACATAATATATACATACACTCGAAAAACATAACCCAAGGTGGGTTATGAAATTAGGGATCCGTGGGTAAAAAATAGTACGCAGCTAAGTATTTAAAATTAAAATTAAAAATAAGTAGAATATCACACTGTTGGGACATAATTATTGGTGCAGCTGGTTTTCACGATTTATCACCGTAACAGTTTAATTTCAGCTAAATAAATAGTATTTGCAATTACTCGTGTAAAATACTCTCGATTTTCCCTAAAAGTATTTAGTATTTCACGACCTCGATACAAGCATGCTTGATTCATATTTTTCTTTACGAGCAAGGAAGTAGGAAGGAAGAAAATGATACTCAGATTTTAGTGCTGTATAAGGAAATCTAAAAAAAATATTAAATTGCTTAAATATGTTTGTTGACTTAATAAAAAAGGCAAGTGCAGTGTTACCCGCAGATCTCAAATTTTTTATAGCCTATGTTACTCAGTGATAATATAGCTTTCTAACGGCGAAGGAATTTTTAAAATCGGTCCCGTAATATTTGAGTTATTTCGTTACATACAAAAACACACATGTTTCCCCTTTATAATATTAGCATAAAGAAAGAAAAAAAGAACTCATTCATTTTGTACACACAGGACACTACTACTACAACTCAGTACTTAAAAGTAGACAAACATTTAAAATAATGAAAAATAATATGAGTCGAGTTGCAGTGTCCCGTGCGTCAAAAAAGGTCAGCGCTCAGCATGATGCTGGGGATTGCTCCTCAGCGCTGATTTTCAGCGTGACCCTTTAGAGACGCGCTGGGTCACTAAATATATATATATATACATAAATAAACACTGAAAATAAACGTATTAAAAGCATGAGTAAGAATGTGTAGTTTTTCTCATCTATTTACTTTCTCTTCTAATTCTAATAATGTACAAAATTTTCACAAACAGGAACAGAAAAACAAAAGCTCATAGTATTACATGCAAACGTTCAGAGTATTAACAACAAGTATTCTGTTATCGAAGACCTTCTAAACGATTACGAGTGTGACGTACTATGTCTGTCGGAGACATGGGGACAAGATGATAAAATACCTACTATGGTTATACGGGATTATGAACTAGCAACTTATTTTAAGAGAAAATTGTTTATACATGGCGGTACAGCTATTTTTGTTAGAAATAATTTAGAGTTTGAAATAAGAAATGATATAAATAGAATTCCGTTTGAAATGAATTTTGAAATTGCGGCAATTGAATTAAGATGTACTAAAATTGTGATCATTGCAGCATATAGGCCTGACAAAGACAAAGATCTCTTCTTTGACTTGCTAAAAAAATTGCTTAGTCATGAAGAAAAACGAATTGTGTTAGCAGGAGATTTTAATTTTAATATTTTAAAAGCTGACAAATATGTAAAAAAGTTTTTAACTATTTTAGACAAATCTGGCTGCAAGTTTGTATTGAATAAACCTACTAGAACTGAAGGCTCAAGTGCTACGTGTATCGATAATTTCATTGTTAATTTTAGTAACTTTAAAAGATATATTTTAGATCATAAAATTGCAGACCACAAAACAATTTGATTAATAATTAACGATATCGTTGCAAAAAATATTCAAAAAAAGGAGGTTTTGTTTATAAGGAAGATGACACCTAGCAACATAAATTATTTTCATTTCCTGTTTAAAAAAGAATTTCTAAGATTAAAACATCAAATAATTTCTTGTAATGACACTAATTTGGGAATGAATATTTTATTAGAAGCTATTAAATATTATTATGACATTGCTTTTCCAAAAAAGAAATTCATAGCACGTAGTAATAAGAAAAAGTGGACATCGAAAGGAATAGAAATATCTAAGACTAAGTTGGCTGAATTGGAGAAATTACAAGAATTAGATCCATGCAAAGAAAGAGTTACACACATAAGAAAATATAAGAAAGTCCTGCGAAAAGTATATATATCATCTAAAAAACTTCAATATGGTCATAGAGTAAGAACTTCCAAAAATAAAATAAAAGAGACCTGGAAGATAATAAATGAACAGGTGAGGTATAATAAAAAACAAAAATCCAATAAAACTATAAATAATATCAAAGCTGAAGATGGCAAAGATCTTACTGATCCTATACAGATAGCCGATGTTTTTAATATTTTTTTCACACACATAGCTCACAAAGTAACGTGTAATACTAATACAGACACTGCCAAATGTATATCATATTTAGATGCTACGAAAAAAGCGACTTCGAAAATCAAATTTGACCCAATCGATCTCAAAGAGCTATTAACAATTGTTAAAAATATGAAAGAAAAGTACACACCAGACATATACGATATGACTTCCAAGACATTGAAGAAACTTATTTTACAGAACGAATGCTTGGTAGAACTTTTACATTTCTTAATCAACGATTGCTTAGAAAAAGGAATATTTCCTTATTGTCTTAAGCTAGGTAGAGTTGTTCCGCTTTTTAAAAAGGGCGATTGTTCAGAACTAGGCAACTACAGACCAGTTTGCATACTGCCAACCATATCCAAAATTCTCGAAACGGTTATTAAATCTAGAATATTAAAATATTTTGAAGAAAATCATCTTTTTACAACTTCTCAGTATGGCTTTCGTAAAGGTCGATCGACGGAAATGGCAATTAGGAAAGTTCTTTACTATGTTTTGGATGCCTTGGATGGATCACAAAAGTGCGCTAGCATATACTGTGATCTATCTAAAACATTTGATTGTTTAAGGCATGACATATTATTAATAAAACTACACCACTATGGTTTTTATGACTCTGAACTGAATATGATGCATACGTACTTGTGTAATCGTAGTCAGATTGTTTCTTTACATGGAGTAAATTCTAAAGTTGCAACTATAGATATAGGGGTACCACAAGGATCAGTATTAGGACCTGTTCTTTTCCTCATATATATTAATGACCTTGTCTGTGCCATGCCTGATTGGACTTATATTAGTTTATTTGCCGATGATACCCATGTAGGAATAAAGGATAAGCACAACGAGAAACTAGAAATAAAAATATTCTCAAACAGTGGTTCAATGCTAATGGAATTATATTAAATGCGGATAAAAGCATCGTTATGCAATATCAATCTCGCAAAGGTGTGATCAAGAATCCTGCAGTAAAAGAAAATGTCTTCTTAGGATATACTGTTGATCACACTATTAGTCATACAAACCACATAGGTAAACTGTGTAAGAAGTTAGCAAGTGCTAACTATGCGCTCAATAAACTAAGATCTGTATTAGATGTGAAAGATATGTTGTCAGTGTATTATGCATACGTACATTCCATGATAAGATATGCGATAACTGTATGGGGCAACGGGGCCGATATGACTAAAGTCCAAAGAGCCCAGAAGAAGGCCATAAGAATAGTATTTGGATTAAAAAAACGCACGTCAGCACGAAAATACTTTAAAAACACAAAATAATGACAGCGGTATCCATGTATATTTATAATTGCCTCTTAAAAATTTTTGACGAGAAAGAAAATCTAATGATAAAACCGAATCACATACCATACAATCTTAGAGATCGCAATAGACCGGACTTACTTCTAACAAAACCAAAAGTTCGATTAGCCAAAGTAAAGAAACAAGGCATCTGGATTAAGATATGTATGTTCAATAAATTACCTCGTCCTGTAGCTAACTTACAATGCAATGATTTTAGGTGTAAATTAAAAAAATTCTTCGAATCCACTGCTTTTTACTCAGTAAAAGAATTCTTACAAACTGATCTGACTGAATATTCATTCTCGAATTATTAATTAAAATGGATATTGACATTAAACAATACTTGATTTGTAATGTTACCGGACTGATATATAACTAAGTATTATGTATATAGTAATCAGACATCAATATTAAATTTAACATTATTATCTAGACACAAATTTATTCTTTCTAATTTTTCTTTAAATTTTAACTCTTGTTTCGTCATAATATTATAATTCATTATTGTACGTATTGACTTGCCTAGTGTAACACACGCAGTTATAAGGCCAATAAATGATTTGACTTTGACTTTATTTATTTTTTCATATTGTTTTCTTAGAAGTATAGTTGTGATTAAGAAAGCCTTTATCAAGAAAAATTACATTTTATATCCTACATATAAAGTATCAGATGAATTATAAGTGATCCTTTTATTCATTACAATAATTTTAGTTAATTAATAATCTGAATTCTTCATGTATAAACACAGTCATAAAGAATAGGACACAACAAAAATGTGGGGTCATCAAATGCAACCCACTACCAGAGGGCAGCGTCCCTAGTATAAGCGGCAATACCACGCTAAACGGCAACGCTTTTATTACGTATAGTTGACTTGACGTGGTCCTCCAGCTATATTATTACAATACCAGCAGTTCCGCGAACTGTTGACCTCGCGACCACAAACATTTTTACGACTTTATAAAGAAAAACGACTATCACTTGACCATTTTTTTAATATCCAGAAATCTTAATTAAAGTTTTGTTCCGCATGTCTCTACCAAATATTATTGAAAGGATACACCTCACTTCCTCACTTTTTGATATAAATAACCCCCAAAAATCTAGACGGCTAAAAATTCGAAAATAGCGTAGAATACATAAGTACACAAAGTTTCGTCATGATTGGTTGGAAACTACGACTTGTAATTAATAGGAGATATACAAACACACAAACATATGAACTAATAAAGGACAGAAAATGTTATCACACTCGAAGTAGACGCTTCGCTCGGTAGGTCAATAAACACGTCTTAAATTGGTATATTCGCATCCGCCGATCTATCTGTCCCATACCTGGTATCGTATTTAGTCGTGTTTTAATGGACTTTAAATAAGAGGTAGTCCTCAATTCGTGGTAAATTTTTTTCAACGATTTCTCAGCATAATTTGGACCTATGTAGAAAATTGTATGTTGGAAACCCTTAGAACACACCAGCAAATATTACAAACTTTACGATTTCAAAATTCTCACTCATATTTTTCATTGTAGCTTACTAATAATCTTATTAAGACAGTATTTTTGTCACAAGATTTACAGAACCCTCAAACTCACTAGTTCCCATCCCCACACATATTATAAATGCAAAAGTCTGTTTGTTCGTTTTTTTTGTGAGCTACTAATTGACGGATAGACTTGACTGTTTTTCGCACAGAGATTGTTGGAGGTCCGGAGAGTGCCATAGGCTACTTTTATCCTGGGAAAAGAAATTTAAGCCAGGCGGAGCCGCGGGCAAAAGCTAATATCAGGTTTTATTATATAATAATAATACTTGCGATACTAGCGATCTGATATACATACATATCAGATCGCTACTGATATATATGTACATATACATGTTCACAAATATCTTCGAGGCCAATACTATCCAATAGTATAGTGCATCGATTACTTTCACAGGCATTGACCAGCTGGGCGATGCTCTCTCATTGGCAATGCTTGCGTCACAGAATGAGGAAATAGACGGGGCCATACTTTCGTCAGCTTTTAGCGATCCCTTTCAAGCGCAGCATAAAATGCCACACAACCTAGAATCTTACTGCAACGGCTTATGATCGCGGAGTGTTTAACACTGTGCGTGAACTCGATCGCTAAATACCGGCAACGGTAACTCTACACCTGACCTTGGATGCTTTTACGCACTTGCGCAGAAGCAGTGGGCAGGCCCTTAACTGGCATTAGTTGCTTTATACTTTAAGATATAGCAATGTAGCTGCAGAGAACAGATCTTGATCGTTGCATATTTTGCGTTGCGAGATATAGGCACAACATCATTATCAGTGGGACTGACCTAAGAATCATCCGACATACAACTATTTAGGCGAAAGAAAAACATGTGCGTCACATAGAGTAAGTACCTCATCTTTTTTGGGATGTCAGTAAAAAATAACGTTACTCCAATTTTTTTTAATAGAGTTGAGTATTTTCATAGAGTTTTGTTTGACTTGTCTAATGTGAAGCGTCGATGCGGTCTAAGATGAGGCGTGTTTGCCTAGAAGAAACCGATTCAATCGTCATGACTTGACCAAGACCAAGATTATAGTTATCAGGAAATAGAGAAATCGGCGGCCAGTTTCAAAATTTATACAGCAGTTCTTAAGTTTATCATAATAATATGAATACCTAACGTGAAAATAACTAACAACTTTAATGGTAAGTACCCTATTTTCGTAAAAAAATATTTCTTTTCTTTTTTTTTTCAGAAATAAAATAAAAAAATTCGGTGACAATACCTAAAACATTGTCGGTCAATAATATTATTAAACATCGTCTAAAATATTATTATAAAGATTTTTTTAAAACCCTTAAAAATATACTAGAACCTACATAAATAAATCTTATTATCGAACATCTCTGGATCGAGTTCGGTAAAATTAAAAAGAGACCACGAGAAAAAATAATTTTTCAAATATGTCCACCAAATCAGGTAACAAAATATAAATCACTCGAATTGAGTACCTCCCCTTCGTCGTGAGTAAGTCTTTAGAAAATACTAGAAATCCAATTTTGATATCGGTGTTTTGACACTAGTTAAATAAAGTTATGCGCTTGCATATACTTAAATGCGATGTTTATCTCTAAACAAGAGATGGTCGCGGATTTGTAGTAAGAAATACTTAATATAATAATAATATAATATGGGACAACATCCACACAAAGGTCTTCAGGGCCCAAACTAGACAAAGCCTGTGCTATGGTAACCTGATCACTGATATACATACTTATATACAGAAATACATACTTATATATATAATATACACCCAGACACAGATTAAACAGACTTGTTCATGTACACAAATGTTTAACCAGTCCGGGGATCGAGCCCGGGACCAGCGGCGCAGAAGGCCGGGTTGCTACCAACTGCGTCAACCGACTATTCAAATGTAAGTAATGAAACGGAACATTTAATCACTACTTTTCAAAAGCATGTCTAAATCTTTTGTGGTAAGACGGTAATAGTCCAAGCCCGAGCTTGCCATTTTTTTGTAAACGCGAACATAATTTGCAAAAGATAAGCTTAGAAGCTAGCGCTCGACGTTGACTGCGAAGTTTTCATACCATGTCAAGGTGCACCAACCATACACACGTTTACGCCATTAAAATGAACAAAAAAGAAAGACAAAAACTTGATTTTGCTTGATTCTTACCGCTCAAATATAATCAAGGAAACAAGTTCTTTTAAAAAAAAGTGACCACCAACTTCTATTAAGACACATAGATAGAACATTTTTCCAGTATATAAAAATCATACATTTGGGCCAACTTTGATAACATTTAACCATTTTGCCCTTTTAAAAAAAAAACCTTTTTCATATCCTCATCATAGGACAAGTCTGTGGAACTAGTGCGATGGATTTGGATATAGATACCTGGTACAAAGGTACCAATAATGGTAGAACGTATTGTCTCGTTGAATTTCAGTCGCCCACTTTTGTACCATAAATTATCTGTCTCATCCACCTTAAATCTTTGGCATATTTTACTAACAGTTCTTGGCTTCCTTGATCCAACGACCCATGATTAATACATAAGACATACAAGTTATTTTTAAATAAAATCTCTGAAAGTTTTTATACTGAGTTCCATTACAGCTGGCGCTGCGCTGCAGTGCGGAAAGTTTTTATCGGCGCGGATATAATTTCGATATAAAAATCAAAGCTTACGATAGATTTTGATAAAACTTTAATGGGACGACTCGAAAAGTATACCATTTGAAACAGAGGAATATTTCTTCATATCGGTCTAGCCGTCTCCGATGTAACAAACATAAAAAAAAGATATACTTACAGTCGAATTACCCCTTCCACTTCCCTCTTATATTATTAGTACTTCCTCATTTTCGGAACTCGGTTGAAAAATACGTTATATCCCATCAATTACATACTCTTTTAGTTCAACGAAAATACCTAAATCTGATTTAATAAGGGCAACCTTGAAAGCCCTTTCTTGTGAAGTAAATACTTGATGGTATACCTACATCTGTAGTAGGTATGTGTTCTCGTATCAGCGCTTTAGAGGTCACTCTATGGAATTCAGTTCGTTTATTTGGCAACTGCAAGTACGTACCGGTTTTAATATTTTGCAACTTACCTATCTAACATCTGCTGTGGCAAGTTCATATTTTATTATCTCGTTGTGAAACCTCTCTTGCAGATCACTGTTTCATCATCAGCAGCCAGAAGATGTCCTCTGCTGAACATAAGCCTCCCCCTTAGAACGCCATTCTGAACGATAACCTGTCAATTGCATCTACTGTTTACTTGTGACTTTTAATATGTCGTCGGTCCACCTAGTGGAAGGCCTACCTGCGTCTTCCAGTTCGTGGTCGCCAACTCAAGAACGTTTCTTCCCCATCGGTTATCGGTTCTTCGTGGCCAGCTCATTGCCACTTCAGCTTTAGATGCTGTTTAATAATGTAAAATTAGGAAGTTTGTATGCGACGTTGAATAGAAATTGCTTTGATGTGCTTGTCCCACCGCTCTGCCAGATAACCCTTTTTAAATGACTTCAGAATAAGAGGAGGTTTGCAATCCGCATGAAGTATGAACCTTTTCTTATATTGTTCTCTAATTTCTCAGCGACGCTTAAACCGATAAAATAATGGTTAGAAGTGGAATGCACTTCTTTTAAAGTGCATATCAGTACTCCTTTTTCTTTTCTTACATACCTGATTTATCGGAGACGATGACCGATTTGAAAAAATATTTTTTGTTTTAAAGGTTATAAGGTTATACCTTCACGTGGTCCTATTTTATCCTAATTACGTTTTATAATCGGTCGGGAGGTTTGATATTGAAATGGAAATAGCTGAAAAAGTTCTATCAGCGCCTGCCATAATGGTTGGTAATGACTTATTTAAAAAAATAAGTTGTTGGTAATCTTCTGCACTATTGTTTTTTTGTTCTTGTAGTTAGTCATTTTGTTTTTGGCAATAAATCCACTTGCCCGGTCACTTGTTTGCCTAGAAGTAACATTTCGTTGCCCAAACTTTACTGTAGGCACTGCGCCTACAGCAAATCTGTACCTAGATTTGCTCAGGCGTTACGAACGAATTTAGGTTAGGTATTTGTAATAATATATTTAATTAGTGTTTTTTTCTTTTAATTAATTTGTTTTTGCCTATTGTTTTATCTTGGCACATGCATTGAAATGCACCTTAAATCAAGGGAATTCATTTAATTAATCTTACAATAAAAATAACGTTGTATATACTTTGGTATTTTTATTTTAGGTAGTACGAGTATATTCACCTCCTGCATAGGGGAGACCCGTGCTCAGCTGTAAAACGGGTTGTTACTTATATATACTCATTTGTATATATAAGTAACAACCCATCAGTGTAGTCAAAGATAAATATGAAATAGTTCTAACTATTTCATATTTATCTTTGACTACACTGATATTTACTAAATTAAATAATAACTAGACGGCTTTTGATAATTTTATTGGAGATCACTGATCAAATAGTGTTTGTAACGTAAGTTTTAAAATTAATGTCGGTTTAACTTATTTTTTAAAGTCTTTCACGTTTAATTTTGAGTATATTTTAGTAAAGAGTTTTTTGCTCTACTCTATTGTACCTAGGATGTTTCTATGGGGGGTCTACAATGTAAGTAATTTATAACTGTTATTAAATTCTCTGAGATACTGTGACCCTCAGCATCTTTGAAAAATCGGCCAAGTGCGAGTTGGACTCGCGTACTAAGGGTTCCGTACCGTTACATAAATTTAACATAAGTTCACGTTTCTACCTTTTGAATGCATTTGATAACAAGATCGCACGACCACGGAAGTCAGCGACACTATCGCCCTAAATGAAGCATGACTAGTCTGGAATACACCTCTCAAGGAAGGCTGCCGAACACACACCGTTAGATGCTTGGCGACTGATTTTTCAAATTGAGGGTGGAAGCCAGCATAGGCGAGAATTAGAAAACGACCTACAACAATGCTATGGTTTCCTCACGAAGTTGTCTTTCATCTGTAGCTCAGGCTCTTTTTTGTCGTTATTAATATTAGTGTATCCCTTAAGTATTTATTTTTGAAGTGAATATAGAACTTAATAGTAATGTATTAATAATAGTAAAAATGTCTTACTTTTGCTGTTATTAATATCGAGCAATTAATGACAAAAAAAATATGTTTGTTGTATGGAAGCCCCCTTAAAATATTTGTGTTCTTCTGTTTTTAGAATTTCTTGTTATAGCGGCAACAGAAATATGTGGGAAAAAATCAGCTGTCTAGCTTTCACAATTGTGAAAGAAGCCTGGTGACATGCGGACGGCGGCGGACGGACGGACAGCGAAGTCTTAGTAATAAGGGTCCCAGCTTTTACTTTTTAGGTACGGAACCCTAAAAAGACCCTGCAACTTGATTTTCTTGCTAAACAATCGTAGGTATAGACAATGTTAGGATTTAAATACCGACTAGATGGTAATAAAGTACTCTAATTATATAATTAAGTTCCTTTGAAAGCAATTATCTTGAAATTAGCTGCTTTAGTAAGGTAATGCTGTTCTATCACTTCAGGATAAAATGTAAAAAGATTTTTAAATTTCGAGCTATATTATGTAACTTATATCAAAATTTTTTCACTAATACGTGTTTTAAAGGAGAAAGATTTGTATTTTTGTATACCTACTTTAAAACTACTGGAGCGATTACAAAAATTCTATTTGCTTTTGAAAGCGACATTAAGTGACATAGGTAAGACTATACGTATCACAAAAATTACCATGGGTTTTTTACTAGGTACAAACCTACATAACCGGGTTGTACCCCAATACAGCCAGGGATCTTGTAGAAATTTCACCCTCGTAAACAAAAACAATCAGGACTTACTCTTTATACGGAGTAATTCTAAATTGAGTGCGAATATCTCGTATATTGAAAGAATATTGAAAAATAAAATACACGTGTTTTTTTCGTTTAACCCACTTTAGTACAAAAATATTGAGAAAACTTCAAATGATGTTATACGAAGTGAACGCGATACTCATGGTCATCTTAACTAACGGTGATGTCAAGCGCATTCGCATTGCCCACATTTGTGTATCGCGCTTAGGTCAAATTATTTCCCAGTAAAAAAAAATATGTGGTTTTTACTAGCGAAATATATATATATATATAGTAACTATGCTGATTGCGTGGTAAAAATATTCGCAGTCAGTTTAGTATCAGCCCGTATACAAAATTACATGTATGTTGTTATCAGATGGGTAACTAAAATAAAAATTACCTAATCTTCCATATAATTTATTATTTTATTTTGTTCATTATAATAATTACAATAAAACAATAATTCTTTTAATTACATACGTATAAAAATTATAATTAAATGTTATAAAACAACAAGAATTATAAAAGAATGAGAAATGCAGAAATAGTTCAGAGATCCCCATTTTTTTATTTAAGAATAATTAATCGTAGCCTATTTTTCAAAACACTTTTGAGTGATTTTTTATTTTAAATGGGTTAAAAGTTAAATAAGTGTTTATGCGGATAAACACTTCAAAGGGCATAATATCTTTTTCAGACCCCATGTGATCAAATAAGGACATCTTTTTTAATTTTTTTCCAATGTATGTACCTACCTAGATAGCTATTCAATCTACATATATATACATGGAAAAAATTAGAGGTCTGAAAGGAATATGAAATTGGATAATTACAACTTCAAAAATGTGTTTATCAGTTATTCACAGACAAAAATAGGTGCTGTTTCGATTTTCATAAAATTTATAATGAAACACTATCTTGAAAGGAAAAGTAAATTAAAACAAACAAGTAAATAAGGATTAAAAAAAACTTTCAACCTTAAAATCTCAAACAAAAAAAAAAATATTTCAAATTGGTTCGAGCGTCTCCGAAAAATCTGAGAAAATACATTAATAAACTAAAATAAAATAAAAATGAACCTGAGGAACTGCGAAAGTTATGGCTCTTTATTTTTCTAGTTATTTCCTACGTACATGATATTTGCATAACATACTTAGTATATGTCTTTATATATGTATCTGTGTAGTTATATCAGTATTGATTGTATTTATTATTATTTATTATAGCTGTTTAGTTGATAGTGTAATATTTTAAGGCCTCTTTAATATAAGTTATTATCATTTACGTGCATGGTTGCCTGGAAGAGATCGCTTTAAGCGATAAGGCCGCCATTTAAAAGCCTTTATATGTAAATAAGGTCTTCTTTAATCATATTTTATGTATTGTTGCTGGTTTTTAAATAAAGAGTTGTCTTATCTTATCTTATCTTAGCCAAGACACAAGTCCTAAAAATAATCACTATAAATATACCGTATTTTTAGCAAATGAAATAAATTGAATTGAATTAAAACTCATTTTGTTTGGTAATAAAGTCTACGTAAAGTTTGGCGTCCTTTGTCCGTCTCTCTTATCAGCGTACTCGAGTTCAGTGTTCCCAAGCTTTATTATTGACATGATTATCTTCTTATCTTAAAATGTAAACATGTCTCCGTCTTCAACGGTCTCAATTAACTCTCAGTCGGTCTTATGATTTTATACAGACCACTATATAATACACGGTTCATATTGCATAATAATTAATTAATCTTTCTTATATAAAGTGATAAAGGTAGCTATCACTGATAACAGTGATAAGGTGTTTATTGAATTTTAGTAGAGACGATTAGTAAGTGATTAGTAACAGGAGCTGGCGTCATGTAAGTGTTTCAAATTCATATAATGATACTAAAAAGCTGATTGTTCTTTAAACTGTTACGTTATTGTTCTTAATGTGATTAATAATTTAGTGACTTTAACTATATAGAATTTTCGGCCAGGAGTGTACTGTGGCAAAAGGGAGTCACTATATTCATTCTATAAAACAACTTTCATTACGGAACCAACTCTTAATTCCAGAACTAAATATCAGCTTCTTCATACCATTAATTACATACATTGTGTCGTCGACCGATAAACTTCTCGTATCGAACCGTTGATATTTATTCGATTTCGGTGTCGGTCCCATAGTAAAAGTTGTTCCTAATGATGAGTATAATCACCCTCTTTCGACTTAGAAAACCCCTAACCGACAACCATGTAGGTAGAAGTGCTGTATAAATATTATTAAATTCCCCAGGGCCGAAGAACCGCAGATCATCACCGTGTTTAGGATTATCTTCGAACTGATATGGACACACCTGAAAGTTAGTTTTGAGGTGGTGAAGGCTATCATCAGATTTATCGTCCCTCCAGAGCCCAAGGATGTTTCAGAGGATATCATTCTCGTAAGTTATTATAATATATATTTTACTTAATATTTCTTGATATATATGAGTACACGCCCTACCACTATTAAGGTGTTATATACTAGGGTCTTAAGCTTGTTATTTGAATTGTTCTAGCATTACAATAGCATTCAGCATTGCAATAGGTCAGAGTTAGTATTAAACAAAAATAACGTCTAATACTAACTCTATATTAAAACGGCTATTTTGACACAAGGCAATAGTATTTCTAAAATAATTTAAATAACACCTGGTAATTTGATTTTATAAAATTGTAATAAATAGTAAAGACCTATAGAAAGTGAACTTTCAGAACGATCGAGAACTGCAGTCGGGCGTCACGTAGTTTTATCGAACAAGTAAAGCATTTATTGAACATCTCGTTACTAGCAAGATAACAGGGTCACACTCAGGTTAACTCTTTGATGTTAATGTCTGGTATACATCAGAGTATTTAGTAAACCATGAATGAAATATTTATAAATTTGCCCAATGCTTTAGTCGATTTTGATAAAAAGTTACATTTCATATGGCCCGGTACTAAAAACCGATCTTGTACAGTACTTATAGGATGATAGTAACTACTAAAAGTAATTCTATGGTAATAACAAGATAGTAATAGAGTTATATTTATCTAGTTTACACACAATCTAGAATCCGTATGTAATAAAATGTCATTTGTCATGATTATTTGTTTATCTGTATCATAATTATTTAGATACGGTACATCCTTATACTAATCGATAAATAACAAGTAATTAATCTAGCTGAATCTATATTTTAAATAGTAGCAAGTATTTTTTATATAAACTTTAAAACATGATAAACAAACTACTAAAACTTACAATCTACAAAGTTATACTCTCGATGTACAAAAATAATGGAAAAAACTAAAAACCAAACCACTGCCAGTCAGTAGAGTTACCAAAATGCTGGCCTCATTGCCTCGTTGAATGGCAATATGTACTGAGGTGCTGGCTGCTGACCCAGAGGCCAGAATTTTGGTCTTAGGCACCTTTGTGTAGCATCGACCAGACGCTTTGTTAGATCTTTGAAAATCTGTTTTTATTACCAATGTCTATGTTATTATATTGGCACCTTTTGAGTTCTTCAGCTCTCTCTGTTCGCTTTTATATTGATCTTGCTTAAATACTCTCAAATGTAATAGTAAAATTTAATTAAGCTCGCTTTTTATCTTATTATGTGCCACGTAGCAAATTCGGAAGAAATGTAACCCTCCTTATTGTCTAGAGTTAGGTACGAAGGAGGTGAAAACAAGAGCAAATAAAATTGGTTCATTTTGACAGCGTTGAAGCGGCGAATTGTCAAAACAAAACCAAGTTTACTTTAGTTTTTGATTTAGCCTCTTTCATGCCTTACTCTATCCGATGGGGGTTCATAATTTCTTCTCTGTATTTCTTCATATCTACTTCGGCGCAGTGGCTCGTTTAATACAAGGTGGAGGAAGTCGTTGAACAATCACGATACTCAAAATAAACACTACAGCACCATAAATATAACCTAGTAAAGTTTTGTCGTAAGCGCAAATCAATTAATAGTAATAACAATATTTTTAAAACATGTTTTACTGAAGTTAATTTCTTCTTTTATTCATATTATTGTTGGGACTAGAGACGTGCTCTTCGAGATAAACTAGCTAGGCTCTGTTTCTTTGACACAACAGTTCCATGCTTCTGTTATACGATAAGATTTTTAATTCAGAAATTTACATAATTTTATGTTTTTCCAGATCACAGGTGCAGGTCATGGTATGGGCCGCGAAATGGCACTGCGGTTCGCTCGGCTCGGCGCTACCATAATTAGTGTGGATATCAACGCTGCTGGTAACGAAGAGACATTCAAAATGATCAAGGAAGAGAAGGGCAAGGTCTTTAAATACGAGTGAGTGCACCGCTTCATTTATGGAGGATAAAAATTCTAACGAATGAGGGTAGATGCAAATTTGAATATATTTTTGGAGAATCTGAGAGGTTTGAAATGTTTTGAGTGTGGATTTGGTCTAGCCTGGTTTGTACCTTATCTCTATTATACTGCCAGATATAGCTTGGTGCACTTTCCGCCGAAAATGTTGAAACTTGCTTACGTAGTGATTTCTCAAGTGCTTGCCTTATATAGGTGAGGTAGATCTAGTTTTTATTTAATTATTAGATTCGTCTACTGACTCCAGATGCAATAAACCTTTAATATCGAAAACCATCTTCACTATTACCCATCGCCGTTACATCTACACATGTTTGAAATTGGTTCACAATATTCCAGATGTGATGTCACAGACCGAGCAGCAGTGTTAAAGCTGGCCGACAAAGTTAAGCTGGAAGTAGGTGACGTCACAATCCTCGTCAACAACGCGGGTATTATGCCATGCAAGCCACTGTTGAAGCACACGGAGAAGGAGATCAGGGCTGAGATGGACATCAACGTCTGCGGGAACCTCTGGGTAAAAATAACTAAATAATAAATTTAGTCAGAGATAGATTTTCTATGAAGAAAATATGAGATAAATAAAATAGAATTATAATACAATGAAAAAAATTAGGGCATTCGAATAGTCTGTTTATGTAAATTGAACTGTAAGTAATAAAACTGGTCTATCTTTGTTGTAGTTACCTTATCGTTTAAAGAGAATTTGTCAGTGGTTAGTTTATGAAATTGATAGCTGATAAATCCAAGTGACTGTATTCCATTTCATTTGTTTACCACAAATAATAACCAGGGAAAAAGGAAACAAAAAAAACTGTTTAACTAGCTACGTCTGACGTTTAGTTTAATATATTAATCGCTAATATTTATCAAAAACATAGTAGAAGTAGATAGCAACAAACATTGAGACAGAAAATAATTAGTCGTTCGTGTCTTCAACGATGACACGTCTCACACTATTGTTGAAGTCAAATAACGACTCATTTCATCCCTGATAAAGTTCATGGAATATGAACGAAACTATAGTTGGACCTAAACAATCAGGTACGCGTAAAAACCCGTCTTCTTAAACAAAACAAATAATCCTTAAGGAAATAAAGAAACACGTCAAACATCAACCATAGCGTCTTTTCAAGCTGAAACCCTCAAACTTTCTCGTATACACCCAATAGATGCTCCAAGCTTTTCTACCAGCGATGCTGGAGCGCAACCAGGGTCACATAGTCGCCATGTCCTCAATGGCTGGCAAGATGGGTCTCCGCAACCTGGTACCTTACTGCGGCACCAAGTTTGCTGTACGGGGTATCATGGAATCCCTCGCCGTGGAGCTGCATGAGGACCCTAGACCTACTGATGGCGTGAGTACTATCAGCTTTTGAAACATTAATGACCACAATTCGGACAGGCCAAACTTACTAAACTAACATAAATGCAAATTTATAAAATTGTCTCCTCTCTTTTTGTTTCTACAAGTAAGAAAATGAGGGGTATAATTTTAGGAACTTTTAGTTTAGTCTGTGTGACTGGCCGGATCAGGGTCAATATCTTCTTTTCTGTTACATTATATGCAAATTTAAGGTTTTTCTTTGTGGCTTTTTCTCACGTTTACAAAATTGGTTTTAATAATTTCGTTCCATTCACCTTCCGCACAATTCTCTAAAACACTAAAATTGAAGAGTTCTATCATCCATCCTCCATAATTATCATGTTTCAGATTAAATTTACGACAATCTGCCCGTACATAGTGGACACTGGTCTGTGCCACAAGCCCAATATCAGGTTCCGTGGTCTGATGAAGACTGTGAGTCCTGGAGACGCTGCTGACCAGATTGTCAATGCTGTCAGGAGGAACTACTTCGAAATCACCATCCCCAGTGATATGTATTACCAGAATAAGGTAAATAATTATTGGTAGAAATTCACTTTTATGACATCATCATCTTCTAATAGCGGGTTGGTGGTATCTACTTTGTTCAGGGTTGAAATTACCTAGGTGAACAAAGTGAAAATTAACAACGAACTAGGTACATTTCATTTGTTTCACCTGGGTGACCGCAGCTGTGTGTATGCAAGTAGAAATCAATGTATCCTTTATTTTACCTTTGAATCAGTTCATCTTGGGTATGGAATTTCAGTATGTGATTTTTGTTAAAAATATTGGTGGAATTTTTTCATCTTGTAACGACTTCTGACCACGGACACAAAACAGTGTCAATCTGACCAAGTATCACCATTATTGCGCATTAAGTATAAACTCTTAGTTCCTTACATAAACAGAATAAGCGACAGAACTATAAATACCGATAGAGATACGATACTCAATTTCATACGTTCAACTTGTTCTCTAATACTAACGGTAGTATAGCGTCCAGTATCTTCGAGTGAATGCGAATCAGATGCAGGAATTTCATGAAGAAAATGTGTGTAATCTAATATATTTTTAAATTTAAGTAAAATTCGACAAAGCTTTTAAAGGAAACTTAATATTTACTACCATGCATTCACAACATAACTTTGCTCGTCATCCTTTCCCAAGCAAATGAAACACAGAGAAAAAGATAATTAAGGCAATGCGTTCTTTTTATTTTCAACCTTCCGAATTATTCATGCCTGAATAATTATGCAAAAAATCACATAAGTACCTATTTGTTTTGTGGTAATGTAAATGTGGAGTAAACAGGCTGAAAACATATACCTACATACCAAGATTGATGGTTTTCTTTTAATCTACTGATTTCCAAAAGTGAGGATGTACTGAATTCGAATGTATTATATATATTTGTTTGTTACCTGATACTCGGAGAGGGGTTGAACGATTTTAAACATAAGTTTTTGTTTGAAAGGGTTGTCCCGTTTTAATTTTATGAAAATCAATAAAAAGTTGATTTTTAAATCAAAATAACTGAAAACAGTTCCATCGGCGTCTGCCGTAATCGAAGTCATAACCTTTTTTAAAAGAACTTGTTTTATTTTTTTACAGATTTTCAACCTACTTCCGTTCCAGGCTGGTTTAATATTGCTGGACTTCATACAGACCGGTCTGGACCCGCATGATTAAACTTTTTATATTAACCTGCTACAAGATAATGAAAGAATTTGTTATGAAACACGACAAATAAGTTCGGTAGCTAACAAGACAACAAAAGGAATTTGTAAAGAAAAACCAAAGAAAATTATAGAAAAGTAATATTTTCTTTAACTAAAAACACAAAACTTATGATTCAGGGAAGTTTGCAAATGCACTTGACGTTAAACCTACGAGTAAATAATTATTAGGTTTTGTTTTATCCAATGATTTTGTCCAGTTTTGTCAACAAATACTTAAAGTAGGTACTTATTTATGGGAATTCAATTTTATTGACAGGTTTGTACTTTTATATCTAAAGCTTAACCTTATTTAATAAATTACTTAAAACTTAAATTTTGTCTATTATTACTTAATATATCAGTTACAAAATTGATTACCATAGTATAAACAATATAATATATAGAACCGATTCCAGATAGAACCAACACCGATTACATTATTTAACCAAATGGAAATGAAGTGATGGTATGTGCATATCAATGAAAACAGCAGAAGAAGCGAATTTTTAGGCCCATGTAAAAATGTATGTTTTGTTGGTCTGGATTGGTGTGCATTGGGGTAAAAAATCAAGCTTAGTCTAGCTTTTAGAAGTCAAGGTCTTGAGGAAGGTGGCAGCGTGACGCTTCGAAGGTAGGCACTGACCGAAGGCTTCTAAGAGTAAAGGCTCTTGCTCCACAGCTTGTCTAAAAAACAATTATGTACATACTACCTAATATCACTGATATTTTAAATATAATCCAAAACATATATTATTTTAATTAAGGAACCAACCTGTAGTCATCGAGTGAAACTTTCCCATCCTTGTCAATATCAAGCTTTCTCAGCACCAGTTCTACCAGGTCACGCACTCCTTCGTCAGGGTCCTCGTCTCCAGGTTGCTTTAGTAGAGAGTTCCTGAAATGATCGTACCAACTTGAGACAGTAATAGTAAAGACATTTTTTCGAACTGCGAGTGAGTAATTTCACTCTCCCGTAATAGAAATCGACTGCATTCAGCAGTGCTGCCGTATCCGTGCATGCAGCCATTGTGGTGCTGGCAGTAGTGCTGAGTAGATTGGATTGGAATCACATCACATCACACAAATATTATAAAGGCGCAAGTTTGTATGTGGCGTTTGTTTGTTGCTCGTAGACGCTCAAACAGCTAAAAGAATTTAAATGATATTTGCCACCAGGATATGTTACATCCTGGATTAACACACAAAGTACTTTTCATCCCGGGAAATAAAGTGTTCCATGGGATAGTCATATTTCATTCATTCATTAGGTAACGCGGGCGCAGCCAGTAATCTTATTAAAACCAATAGAACATATAGCTATGGATATACTGTTGCTTCTAGCGGAGTTACGAATCATTCCTTTTTTGAGAAGTAGGTTTTGGAAAATGACGAGAAATACTCAAAGCATACCGGAGAAGAAGAATGATTAGTTAATATTTTATTCATTCAAATTATGTATACTTACGGATTCTTTATAGAAAAATGAGGAAATCGCACTTCTAGGCTATTCCTTCAACTCACCTAAGCAACACAAACATTTCATCCTTCGTGATGTACCCATCAGCATTCAAGTCGTAGACATTGAAGCAGTGCAACTGTCTCTCTTCACTGGTTCCTTTAAGCATGACGCTGAGACCTCGCACCCAGGCTTCGAACCGAAGGGAACCCTCGCCTCCTGAAGCCCCACGTTCCCAGGTCACCCACAACCTCTCTAAAATGGCCTCTTCTGTGACCAGGTCGAGTGTATTGTGCGTCACGTCTCTGAATGTGTTTTGGTCTATTCCCTGGGCAGAGCGAGGTCAATTAGCGTCTTGGAAGTTGTCTTCCGCTTTATAAGTGTAGATAAGATAGTGTATGTACCTACATCTAGAATAGAACTAGGTATTAAAACCTAATTATATTCGAGATAAATCTTATGTTGAACACATTTTTTTGTGATTTGGCTTATTGAATGTGGTTTACAGCGAAAAGGGAAAACGGGAAAAGTTTCCTGTGCTTCAAATATCGATCAGCACGTCTAATTTTTTTTAATTAACTAGAAAATCTTGTCATTTCTGCCACGCCAAAAACGGTGACTATTCCTCCAATTTAGCCAAGTGATTATGAGGTCAGACTTGACATGACATAACATGAGGGACATGGCATAAAGACATGAGGATATGAGGGTTATAATATGATGTGCTGTCTCACCTATTGGGACAAGTGCAAGCGGACTTATACACACTGACATAAAAAGTTTCAGTATATGCAATTCGAAATTTTACATAAAACTAAAGTTTGTTATAAACTGAATTCTAAACTATTGGCTATGCTACTCGTAGTGAACTACAAAATACTTGTGTCTTGTTTTCATTGGAAAACAACCTTTATTTACTGTCATTCTTTATTGCTCTTCGCAAATTACCTAAAATCGTCAAGTTTGATTGGAAACCTTGCAATTTACCACATCAAATGTCGTGTCGTTATCACGGCAACGACTTCTTTTGACGACAAAATGGCTTGTGACATCACGAAGGTATACGAGAAATGGAGGCAATTTTTATACAGACATAAATAGATTAGGTATACGATATTGGGAATTGCGTGCGTAGGTACACGTAATGCTATAGCGTGATGCTATACAGGGTTGGTATTAGATTGGAAGAAGATGGGGTAAGTATGTCATTTCAAAAAATAAATGGGGCTATTCATTCAGTCACTCTATAGATTCTTAGATATAAAGTGAATAAACTTTCAGAGGGTTGTGTTTTACCATGGCTTTAAAACAAATACATCACTTCTGATCTAGAAACACATTCGATTAAAAAAGGGCCTTCTCTGGCCTCATTTAATTAGCGTTTCCGTTTCCGATCTGATACGAAAACTTTTCAACTCGAATTATGCAAAACTCGTTAGAAGATCGTATATTATGAACATAATATACTGAAAATCGATTGATCGATACAAAAAATAATCTCACCTTAAAGTTTTCAAAAAGAACTTTCCGTAATGCGTGGGGCAGTTTTCGAATCCGGTCGGAAGCGATATCTGAACACTATGTTTAATTTGCATTATTATTGAGTTCTGTTTACACGGCACTATCGAACATAAATGACTGAGTTGTATTGATTCTTGACTCGAAATAATAAAAAAAAAACTTTTATTAAACCTACGTCATTTAAACAAGGAAAAATTTAGATAAATTTTGCCATTTTAATCGATTTGAATAATAATAATCATTTTGTAAAACCAGACGCATATAATGTCCGTCTGAATTCTTTAAATGCTACATTTATTTATTGCACTGCACTAAGCGATAAAATATCTTCTTGATCGTTATCAAGACTTCAACTTTGTGCAAGGCCCATCAAAGCGGAAAAGGGTATAAAAGTGGGCCACAAATCCTACAATCCGGCCCTGTAAAACACGAAGTTTATGGCCCGTCCACAGCTCGCGGTTGCTGTGGCAAACTTTTCTAGTACTTGTACGATCAGTTTTATGATACCTAACCTAACTTTACTAAATACGGACCAGATGTTGGATTAGCTTAGGTAAACATTAGCCGATATTAAAACACTGAAATTTTTATATAAACAAAAATAGAAAAAGCAAAATGTTTTGTATTCGTTCTTCGTAAAGTTTAAACTAAGATCTATATTGTTTTAATATCTTGAATATTGTGCTTCTATTCAATTATATTCATTTGAATGTTTTGTTTCAGAATAATTTAAAATGTACTACTTAACGTGTTAAATCATACGTCATACTTTAGGAGTGTAATATCCAAGAAGTGATAATGAGTCCATTACAGTGCAAGTGCAGTCCTTACAAATACGAGCATACTCAATAATCTAGTCTAAGATGAATCTCTATTATAAAATACTACAAAGTATTTAGTATTTTAAAAGTAAGATTCATAGAACAATATGGTGATAAGTGTACAATATTTTGTAGTACGAGTATGGAACTAACGTGTTTATCAGTGAACCTTTTGCAGATGGGTAAAGTCCTTAACTCGCATTTGGCCATTGTATATGACACCATATCCAGGTATGTATGTTGTACAGTCACAATGTTCACTTACATCAATCTTAGGTGGTGTGCCGATGCCGGAAGTAGGTGCAGCAGCCTGCGCCGCCGTCACTAACTTCCGGTACATGCTGTAAAGAGCCTCCAACTCCGCCCTGTAGGGCAAACGATCACAATTGACAACATTTCATTTTTGCGAAGTAATGGAAGTTCGAAAACCATTTCGAGATACTATAATGAAGAGTTCATATTAAAAATACTAGATTTTTATATTCACTTTCTTCCGTGTTATTTACAAAAAACTGATGGAAAAAATTCTCGTATTTATGTCAAGACCGTCAGATGCCACCGATTAAAAATATTATTGTATCTTTCATCTGTCAACTAACAAAAGAATCAACAAAAATACAGATTAATAACATCATTTTTTTACGAGCTTCCTTCCTTGTTCCATGTTAGGCTACAGTATCGCTGGCTTCCGTGCTCGTGCGAACTTGTGGTCAAATGTCTAGCAGTGTAGGATACTTAATAAAAAAAGCTTTTGACAATAATAACATCAAGTATGCTGAACTTTTCTAATTCTTTTCAAAAATCTCTAAAAACATAATTATTACATTCTGAGTAATATAAAAATCAGGAGAACACAATTTTTTATTATTATCCATTATCCTAATAAAAATGGGAGGTCCAAAATTTGAAATATTGTCAACTCTGTTTTATACACCCCCGAGGTACTTTTGCCAAATGTTAGCAAAAACTCTTCTTTAATTCCAGTAAGCAAGTGAATCTGTCATTGTACTTAATACTCATTAATTATTGTTGATCCGTGTAATCCGGAAAGTTTATGGAATAAAATAAGTATTTTTCTTGTTTCATGTGTTAGTTTTACGTATGTTTTTCATCTTAAGTGTTTGGAAATTGACTCGAAAGTATAAGTAAAAACTATTTCCTGTTAAAAGAAGCTGAACTACACACACTGGTATACAATTAAGCTTAAAAATAAACTGTTAATATAAGTGAACGTGTTTAACATGGTTAAAAAAATACAATAGCATAAAACTTAACGGAGCGTTTTCAACACTATCATTCCTTCAAACATTTCAACATCTAAAAACACTCACTTAGAAAAGTGCGTTATTTTGAACAGAGCTTCGAGGTGTCGTTCTTTTAGTTTTTTGTTTGGCATGATGCCTCCACCCGCGGCTGAAGCGGCGCGAATACTGAACACTTGCTTTACAGTTACCCAACAGGCCTGTGATATATAGACTAGGACTAGAAAGTATTAGGATATGAAACGTGACAAGGCGAATTTCAGATTCCTTACACATTTTTATTTAACTCTAGAATACCAAACCACAAAGGCTTTTGAATTCTTATGAAAACGTGTTCTAGCTGACGTGTTTATGAATTATTTTGTTACGATATAATACGCCCTACTTCACATATTTTATCGTTAGAAATACATGTCATAAAAAAGCAAGAATACCAATAATGTTTAATAACATCCATTTAGAAACGTTAAGGTCGCAACCAAAACATCATTCAGCTTTTTATGGGTTTGTTAAGGCTTTCTAATCGACCAGCTTACGTTGTTATTCAAACGCCTTTTGTGAAAATGCAAGGCACGAGAAGCATAAACATATTTATTTTGTATAACCCAGTCACAAAATATGAAATGTTTCAAAAAATGCATAGTTTGTCAACACCAAATGTAAATTATAAAATTCTTTAATACTTACCCAACCGACTCCCACTGCGGCAGGCGCTGATAAATATTTTCGAAGTAAAGAAACAAACGTCCAGTAGCAATTATTGAAGCGTTGATTTAGCTATGAAATTTGTCGAGTCTCTAATTTTATATGTCCAAGCTTCAGAACATAGTTTAGATCAGATACTACAAAATAACAAGTACTAAACTTCTACTGCCAGGAATTCACCACTATAAAATATCTGTAGTATTCTGGCAACACTGATCAATGTGACTTGTGGCTTTTCACCACGAAGGATGACTATTTAGTCGTAGACGAAAAATGTACTTCCGGTTAGAGGTAAAAGGTTCCGGTTGAATTCCGTGACTTCCTTATACATTTTTTATGTTTACAATGAAGATTTATTGCTTTTTGGGGTACCTATGGACATGATTAGGTATCTTTAAGATCATGAAGGTAACGTTAAAGTCGCTTAATGATATACGAATCGAAATTTAATTTCACGATTTTACCGTTTACTCAAATGCGACCGTTTCTTTAACCGAATTGAGAAATGAGTTTTTGTAACATTTAAATATGATCGTTATTAAATATATAAAATAGGGTGTTATTTATTTCCATCCATATTAAAAATTGTAAAAATCAGTTAACAAACATGTGTTGCCTACACATGTTTGACATAAAATACTTAAACGACATAAAATTCACGCGTTCTCTGAAGCAGTTTTTAATTATCGAAGCCTACTTCTCAATTGGCGAATACTTAAATAATATTCCAGATAATAATATACAAATATTTTAGTTTATCTTTATTTCGAATTAAATATCCTCCTCTCTCCTACTTATTCGCTGCACCCGACGGGGTCTATTATACTATGATTAATTTAATATTTTTTAAAGTATTTTTAACATCTATATGACTCAATGGAAGCAATAAAATCTGAAGTCGTATCATGAAAGACTTACACAACTAGAAATTAACTCTTGTAAGAAAACTTAGAGCAAAAAAATATTCCTTTGTAAAATTTTACCAATGTTTAAGGACAAATAAGCACGGAAACTCTAATCGTAATAAATTTAACTGAAGTTTGAAATTTTTATACTAATGTCTAATGTTTAGCTTTTAACGATTGTTAAACACTGAATCACAACTTGTTTAATAAACCAGTGACTGTTTTATTATACATTGTAAATTTCCTCTTTAATGCACCTTTATATCAAGAAAAAAGACAATAAACATAAACGGTAATGCAAACGGCAAGACAATTTACAACACGAAGGAAGCTAAATTAAAGGATTACAATACAAAAACTGATAAAAGATCTTTTAAATGGGTCAATCAATCAGAATGAAGTGAACAATTACCTTTGTATCGTTATATACGATGTGCCGGAATTTGAATGATTTTTGTAAAATCCTTCAAATTCCTTACCTTGGTATTTGTTATTATAATATGTGCCTCGATTAGTCAAATATTTTTTTGCAAATCGTTACCTAAATCAAAAATTTTTAGGCACTAAATATTTAAAAACATTTCCAATTTTAAGCTTGTAAATAGAACAGAATAAATTTTTATTTAAGAGTAAATACATTGCAAAAATAATCAATGTGTGACATACCAAATGCACCGTGGTACCTATGTCACAAATGAGGCGCTTCACCGAGATGTTAAAAGTAGAATATTATTTACAGAACAGGAAAACAAAAAGAGTAGTGGTATCATAAAAAACGTATTGACTATCAAGATAACTCAGCTAAGCTCTAATGACAAGAAAGCTATCTGAGACACTAAAAAACACTATACATCTTTTAGCAATATAAAGACAGTAGAAGGCTAAAGAGCCACCATACCTAGAGATTGTCTTCTGCCTTAAACGGAATGAATTAGGTAAGGGGTAAATACCTAATAAGAAACGCCTTGCAAGAATATTTTGCAAATATTGATATCGGTCAAATTATCATATATCCGGTAAAGCTAATTGAAATTCAAAAGTACAACAAAAGCCCGCTAAACCTACATGAAATAAATGTTATTATCGGCTGATAATAACATAAAAGTACGTAAATTTTTTATTATTTAGGTATGTTAAATTCCCAAAGCTTGTTTATCTAAAACAATCACACTAATATTATAAAATCGAAAGTTTTTAATTGTATTTGTTTGTTCCTCTTTCACGACCAAACGGCTAAGCGGATTTAGATGAAATTTGCACGAAGATAGTTTATACCTTGAAATAACAAAAAGGCTACTTTTTATCCCGGAACATTGAAGTGTTCCCATCGGATGATCAAATATCTGCCGCGGGTAAAACCACGGGACGCAGCTAGTATATTTATAATAACACTCACCTATTGAAGCGAGTAGTTCTGAACAGCATATCGAATACTTTCTGCGGCGGACGAGCGCCGATGACCAGCGGCTTCGGCTTCGGTTTAGACTTGGGCTGGCCTTGGGCGGCGCCTACGCCTGTAGGGCGGCTGCGGTCGGCTGCCGCCCTCCCAGCCGTCAGGAAGATTCGCACTCCGCGAAGCGCTATAGCGCTCGCTGCCATACTGATCTGCTTGCTTTCGGAGGCCATGGTCTGGTGAACAGACGGTTCTATTTAAATGAAGTTTAAAAAGATCTAGATAAAAATAGTTTGGCGGCGTTTTCCTACCTGTGAACGAAAATATAAAATCTATAGAATATTTTCCAGAATTTCATAGATGTTGTATGTTTTTCGGATAGTGTTTTTTAAACTAAAGCTTAAATTCCTTTCTTCTGCTTTGCACTACTTATAGTAAGAATCTTTAGACCGCACTTTTTTTGCCTAGTTACCTTTAGCCAGACAAGCAGTTTAAACGAAATTCAAAAAATTTTGAGAGATTAATTTATTGTATTTTACTACTCTTATTCTGAAATGAATATAGGTAATATAAATTTTAAATTTGTACCCACATTTTACCGCCTTTCCAAAAATCCTTTCTTATAGCAGTCTATAATAAATATATCCTCCAAATTTCATGTCTCTAAGTTCAACGCTTTATGCTCTGCGTTGCGTCGATATAATGTAAGTATATAAAAGTGTAAACCCACACTTTTATATACATTTAGGTAATATAGAATATATATAGATAAAAGATATTCCATACCAAGCCACGTGCAAGTTACTTGGCATGGAATATCGTGTGTTTCAGTTTGAGACAAGTATATAAATATACTGTTTATTACATTTACTTACAAACAAAAATACGTTGCGTGTACAGAAAGGTAAGCGTCTCGGATACTCCTTTAAAAAGGGCAATTTATTGATGTTCAAACACATTTTCATCACGAATAGTCCTCGTTTCGTATAAAAAAATTAAGTATTCATTTAATGACTCTTTTACAGGGATTCAATAGAATAAAAACTGTGCGCAGACAGAAATAAACAAGAGGTATGAGCGACTTCGGCAAAACCCGACTGCTAAATCTTTAAACCTGTGTCATCATTCTTATTTTTTTATTTTGAAGTACCCAGTGTCACTCTCACGACTAAGACGAATTTATTGACACCGCTTACATAAAAATACGACAAGCCGTTTAGGCTCACACTCGAAAAACATAACCCTTCTTCTTTCGCAGTGAGGTAAAAACTGTGTGCAGTCAGAAAACACAGAATAAGAAGGAAAATTAAACTGAGTTTAATTAAAAATGGATCTCGTTTATTTATTTTTCGGAAATGGATTAGGTAAAATAGTATCACAGATTCTGCCTGTATACCTATCTAGATCCAGAATTATTGTTTAAGACGAAAAAATTATTTCCTTATACTGCAAATAAAAAGCAGTTGGATTAAGACAATCATAAAATTATTATAAAACCTCTGAATTGCTCCTCATTTGTAGCACCTACATCAGATATCCTTAGGATCTTTAAAATGAACTGTATCTTTTGGGATCAAAACCAACATATGATCCAACTTTTCGTTTTTTGATCCACTTTTCCTCATTGGTCCATCATATCAAAAATACATTTTTTTCACATTACAATGTCCAGTGCGTTGCAATGTAAATCTACCGAGTACTTAAATAATATTTCCTATGTCTATATATTAATTCACCGATTTCGAAAATTATTTCAATTATCAGAAAGCTACATTATAACGGTGTAACATAAGCTACAACTGTAAAAATTCCGCGGGTAAAAACACCACAAAGCTCAGCTTATATAAGATATTTTTAATTTGGTGTAGTAGTTACTAAAAGCTATTTGAGCTTTTTCATAGAATTTGTATAGATCACAATAGGTACAAATTTTGCATTAACATAAAATTGCTATTTAAATTTAGCTGTACCATAAATCGTATTAACGGAATTCATGATCAAACTGCAGTAATTAAATTGAAATTACCAACTGACTACGCTAAATTATAGAGAATCATAGCACGCTATATCATAATTAAAATCAAAGTTGCTTCCTTACTTGCAGAACAACTATAACAACTCTTAGGCTAGGAACCCACAGCCAGGCTTGCTAAGCACCTAGAGCCTAGGAAGTCTGCCTTTATGGATGCCATAGATGGATGAATATTTTAGCACTTCATTCATCTATGGCTAGGCGCAAAGCTCGCAGTGTGACCGGCCGTGAATAACTTTTTTCTCTAAAGACTTAGCGAGGCTAATAGCTAAACAGAATGTGAATGTGGCCAACAATTTTATCCAGAAGTTACCAGCAATTAAGGCCTTTGAAGATAGGTAGGTAAAGGATAGGCATCGTGCAAGGCACTAACTAAGAACCGGAAACGTACAAGCCTAGCTAAGTTTGTTAGAGATAATCTACTTTAGTGAATTCAAATTTCGTGTGTGTTCAATAAGTTAATGGTACCAAGGTCTTACTTTACAAAAAATGTTTTATTTTTGTAATTTCATAGCTAAGGGTTTCGGGTAGGTACAGGCAGATTCATTTTGCGATCATCGGCCTCATTCAGGTAGCGTTTCCGTCTGGATTATAAAACATAAAACATTCTTCTGGACCTAGATATTTATAAAATCAGAATCTTTGTATGTATGAGTAGGTACTCGTATATGTAACGTATATACATAATAATAATACATAAATTCTATAGAACCACTCGGTACCGTAGAGGCAGAAAGTTTTATTTATTCGCCAATTCTTTTTATAGATTGCGATCGCGAAGATTTGTAATATTTTACGTCCCGTGGTCCCATGCATGTTATATGGTGCATAGGAATGTAAATGATGCTAAATTGCACGCGAACCTACATATGTAACATAGTACAATAATTGTATTATTTATGATATGTACGTTTGTAACTTTTGAGCTGTAGTTAAGAGATTTGCTACAATGCAAAACTTTGTATTAAAAACATTCTGGCAAGCAAAAATGTCTATTTTGGTCACATGTATAAAAACCACTGTATGAGCACACTCAACCTAGTCCTGCCCTAAACTTATAGAGTGGTTTCTATACATACATACCTTTGAACTTCCTGGCTATCGGCAACAGAGTAAATTTATTTTATTTTGATAAAGATGTCGCGGTCATTGCCGTCTCGGATAGTTACTCCTGCTCCACAGAACATTGCTTCTTTAAAAAAATCCTCTGTCTGGATGTTTATTATATATATAAGTATGTATTTATTTATATAAGTAAGTAAATCAGTCATCAGGTTACCATAGCACAGGCTTTTCCTAGTTTGGGACCTGAACACCTTTGTGTGGATGTTGTCCCATATTTATTTATTTATTTCTTGTTTTAAATATTATTATACTAACACAAAAAGCATAACTGTACGTCGCAGCTTTACTTAAATTTGGTGTTTCTTAATAGAAAATAGAAATTAATAGCATTTGTTTAAGACTTCTGGGTTTAAAGTCCTGTTGGAAAGGCACGTAAACCAGCAAACGGCTTAGTTGGCAATGAAAAGCCAAAGAAAATGTTAAGAAAACAGCAATGTGATATGATATGATTATAAAATGCGAAAAGACTACAACAGAGATTTGTGGTTATTTAATTTGATCTGAAACCTCAAAACCAATTTACTTATTTGTGTCCTGCTTATAACAAACACAACGAAAAAAATATTTAGGATTAAAGATATGTTCTGAACGGAAGCCGTTCTATTATATTTCTAAATAGCTTAGCATCTACTTATGCACACGTATCTATATCGTATCTAAGTACGTATGTATGTCTAATCTACCTTCCGCCAAACCCTTTCAAACGATCTAATCTTCTAATCGAACGAAGCCCACTGCAACATGCAATCACGAAACTTCTGATAGCACCCATTAATGATTACACAACAGAAGCCTCCGCCCGCCCTAGCTCCACCGGCCGCCCTTGCCGCGCCCTACATTTCAGCAGAGTTAAAAGCAAAAGCCATATGCCAGCACAAATTCTACGTTAACAAAACTACGTCGGTATGTACTGACCTGTGCTTTATTGTGGCTGTTTTGTACACACACATACAAGCATTACATATGATTTATAGTGGTTTTTTGGTACGTCAGTGCGTACAGCGGGTTGGTGGTATTGACTGCGTGGTGGTTGCTTGGATACCATTTTGGTGGTATCGAATTTTTTCGGCGGTGGCGAGTTTGTCGGGCGGACTGATGAGGCTTTACTTTGGGGATATGTGTGGGTGGTACATACTTGTGTACCAAATTCTTCATAGCAGTTCGTTATATGTATTTGATACCTATTTGAGTTATAAGCAAATAATTTTCTCTATATACCTGCACAGAAGAAGAATATTTAATCAACAATATTATTGAAATAAACCGGTTAGTCTGCAGGAAACCCTTCCTACTTTTGGGGGAAATACACAATGAAAATCTCCGACGTCTAATAAATTGCTCGCTCTGTCACTGATTATTTTTTATTCTGGTAGGTCATAACTGGAACTGGGAACTGGTACGATTTATATCTATTACCTATTACATCTAGAAGGGAAAGTTTGCTACTGTGATATTTACTGGTCCATTTCAACAATATTTCTGCAGGCACACCTAACACTACAATTGTTAAGATTCCTTAGCAGGCAGTAGGTTGTCGTTTTATTGTATGGAGTCTAAAAAATATCGCGATCGCGTGTTTAATAAATTGCAACAAATATTAGGTCATTACATATGAAATTGGCGTTTTGTAAGGGAGGAACATAAAGTCTTTTTTTTATAATAATATATTTATTTAATCAAAGTATTTACCATTGCTATCTATGCACTTTTGCCATCTCATAGGTCGTTCATTGATCCCTTTACTAAAAAAACCATTAGGACGAGAATCAATGAAATCTTTGAAGGCGCTTTGGACTGCCCCACCGGAGTTGAATTTTTTCCCTTGCTAGAAGTTATCCAAATTTCGAAAAAAATGGTAATCTGTTTGAGCCAGGTCCGGGGAGTAAGGTGGATGTCTTAGACATTCCAATTGAAGCTCCTCTAATTAGGCAGCCGTCTGTTGTGCAGTGTGTGGTCTAGCGTTGTCCAGAAGCAGCAGTGGCCTAGAGCGATTGACCAACCTCGGTTGTTTAGCAGCTAGCTTTTCCATCATGGTTTGCAGTTGCTGACAATAGATATATCTGCTGTAATAGTCTGGCCAGATTTAAGAAAGCTGTAGTGAACGTCATCGGCACTAGTCCACCAAACGCTCACAAGTAACTTTTTTGAGTCAATTTTCGCTTGATGCAGGGTTTGGCTGGTTCGCTAGGATTCAGCCATTGCGATGAGCGTTTCCGATTATCGTACAGGATCCATTTTTCATCACAGGTAATGATCCGGTGCCGGTTGAGTAGGTAATGTAAGGCAGCAGTTGACGCGCGTTTGTCGCTTTGCTGCACTCAATTCATGAGATACCCACCTTTCAAGCTTTTTCACCTTTCTAATTTGCTTCAAGTGGATTAAAACAGTTTTATCACTAACACCGCAGCCTGCAGCTAACTCGGAGTGGTTTGCGATGGATCTGCTTCCACAATAGCTTTCAATTCTTCATTAGCAACTTTAGTCTCCGGCCGTCCACGGGGCTTGTTCTGCAGGTCGAAATTTCCAGAACGAAAACGTACCAAAACGCACTGTGTTTTCTTTTGCGACACCGCCGCCATACACATCATTAATCCTTCGAGCCGTTACTGCAGCACTGGTACCACGGTGGAACTCGTACTCGAAAATAACGCGATATTTCAAGTTTTCCATTTTGTAAACTGCGTAAAGCAAAGAAAAAAACAAACGAGGACAAAACAAATGAAATACGGTTTTCGAAATACAAATGTATGAATAAATAGCTGTATAAATTTGAAATTGGAATCCCTAACCAAAGAAGAGATATTTGAGATCAAAGTGGCCAGTACGACAAAACGCCAATTTCATATGTAAGGACCTAATATTTGAACCTGAACTTTTACAGATCAGATTACTAATAACGCCATCTACTGATATATTTTGAATCAAAAGTTTATTTTTATTTTATCGCCATCATAATTCTGAACATAGACATTGAGGATTTTGAATAGCGCCATCTACAATCACTTAATAAAGTATACTACGGACCGATATACAGGCCGTGTGCTTTATCGACGAAGGAGTGGAGTGAAGTTGAAGACATCTGTTAACTGTCAAAGTCAACATTTTGTGCGTCGTCTGTCAACGTCAATCAAACAAACCACAACAATGGAAATAAAAATGTCGCGTGTCGCATTGTGAGGGAATATTTACTTGCGTGTTGTTTGGTAAAAAAAATTGTATTTTAGTGACTGAAGTATAGTGATTTAATAATTGTTTCATTGTTTAAAAGACTTAGTGTTCCTACAAACTTTTTTTATCCGTGGTCGGTGTGGATCCTAATATTTGTAAGTCCTTCTATCATGTTACAATTTTCGGCAGTTAATATCGAGATTTTAGCAATAATGGACTAAAAGCCTTGTTATTGTAAATATAGAGATTGAGAAATTAACATAACATTAAGAAATCAGAGTAATGATTCTTAGTGTTACAGGTAAGTCTTTAATTGTAAACAAAATCAAGCATTTTTATCATACAATAAGTAATTTCCCTATAACAAGGTACGCTTTTATGTACTTAAAATTAGTATATAACAGGACCGCTTTTTCTTATTATTAAGCTAAAGTTCTACTTTGAACTGAGTCCTTCTTAAAATAAATATCTTAAGTTTTCTTTCAGTAAAAAAGTATTCAAAACTAAGCTTACTAAACAGAGTTTTTTAATCATTCAATTAGGCATTGTAACATGTATAAATTCTTATGTATAAAGTAAGTCTCTCTTAGTGTAGGCCAATAGTCCATATACATACTATGTGACCCATAGACAATGGCCGTGAGGGCTTATGTTATCACCACATAGTCAATATCCTATTAGTAAATTCGCTTTTTTAGCTATGTATATTCAAGTATGGTGCAAAGCACATAGCTATTTTCAAACTCACAGGCATAATGGCACATGACACTGATGCACCAAATTCAATTTTTTAACTATTTGTTCAGAAAAAAAATAATGTAAACTGTAGTTAAAAACAATCTTATGTGAAAACTAGAGGGAGAAAGGGGTTAAAAGTCAAATAAAATGGGTCATATGGTTTACTATTGACACATGAGCATAGCAAGACAGAGTTGCCGCCTGATACAACAGATCAAACCAACATCTTCCTAGATTATTTTCCAAAACTAACTTTCTATCAATAGTGAGATTCTGGTTACTTACTAAACATAAAACCTGTTAATGTAATCCTTTGTCAAATGAGTTTCCTTACAATTGAATGGTTTTTATCAAAATACAAGAGTGTAATTTCAATGTTATCATGTAATATACCAGTGTGATAATGTATTATTGCAAATCAATTTAAATATGCACAATACAAGATAACTAAAATTGCTACTGACAATTGTTAATATTTCATTTTGCACCAATCATTGTTTTGATAAACCAGGAGTAACTTATTAGGTTACCTGTACTTAAATTACGGTGAGACATTTCATTGTGTCACTCTTATGATGAAGAGGCGATGACAGTCTTGCAAAGCATTAAGAATTTAGTTTTTCTGCGATATTTTACATCAGTAGCCGCCCAAGCTTATCTTAGTAGTACTTCAGATAAGCATCGGCAAAGTGTTCTTTGAATTATTCGCTGCACTGGCCAATTATTTCAGTGTATGTCTTCTAAGCCACACAACTTTTACAAAGTAGCGCCTATTCTGCAGAGACCATAATCATAGAAAGTTAAAAATATATGTTATTTGCTTGTTTTACAGGCTCATTGAATTAGCGTGTACTAAGCTGAAAGAAGGTCACTATTTTCATAATTACATTGTTGACTCTTGCGTCACAGCAATCAATTTCTATGAGAAACTCTCCCGGTCGAAAATCCCTGACAACAAATTCTAAAAAAAAATTGTATCTGTGTAAGCACATACATAGAGTACTGCTCACACCACAAGGATGGTTCATCTAAATACCAAAAGCATTGAAGTCGTCATAAAGCGGGCCAAAGGAATCATAAGACGTCAAGGTCGAAAGTTTTTAGTTTTTTATAGGAGTACCGTGTGCCTTGGAATTACACAATTTGATTTTTCTCATTCCTATTTCACTATAGAAAAATAGATATACGGCCAAACGGCACTAGTACATGGTAGAGGTTCCACGGCCTCGTACAAAACGCTTTGCGTCAACTTTCATTGTACGACCTGCCAGACTGGAACTCGATCGTGAACGACTTCTCTATTTCCCGATAGATAGCTCTAATGTCCTTTCAAGTCGCGAGTATATCGGTTTCTTCTAGACGAGCGCATTTCATCTTAGGCCGCATCGTCGCTTCACATCAAGCGAAATGAGGTTAAACGTAAGCCTTATTTGTATAAAAATATATACTTACCAAGTATCTTTTTTGGAACCTACGACCTATACGTGAGTAGATACTTAGAATTACATCTATACAACTTTCAAACTAACAAACGAAAGAAAAATAAATCTAGACTACAAGCAGACGCTACGCTCGCTTGGTCAATTGAGAAAAAAACTCACTAACGTTATTAGTTAACTAAAACCTCATCAAAGCATAAAAAGTCTGACACATGGCATTGAGCTTTTTATCCGACTGCGAAAGAAGGGTTTATGTTTTTGACTGTATGTATGTATATATTCTTTGACACGCCGTAGTGCCTAAACGGCTTGTCGTATTTTTATGTGAGTGGTGTCACTAGATTCATCTTAGTCGTGAGAGTGACACTGTATTAATTATTTAACAGATTTAACGATGTAGCAGTCGGGTTTTTTCGAACTCGCTTCTAACCCTTGTTTGTCAACCTTTTAATATTAAATACAAAAATGCCTAGTACTCGTTAGACATGGTGCCGGCACAATCATCGGCTTATCCTTAGCCCTAAGCACTGGACTGACTGGTATGAGGCCACTAACGGGCCTTGAACCCGACCGGATACTAGCCTAGGAACTGGTACTGGCCTTTTACTTCCATCTGGCGATACTGAAACGAATACATAATATTATCTAGGTTCGTTTGTAATATTTAACCTTAAACATTTAGCTTAGCGTGGTGTGCGAAACCCCTTCTCATTCCAAACCGTTAATACTAGTAGCTGTATCCCACGTCGTTGTCCGCGTTATAAAATGGAATGGAATTTAAAGAAGTTTCAAACTTTGAACCCCTATGTAACCCTCTTAGGGGTGGGTGCAACTTGCTAAAATAATTTCTTAGTACACCCCGATACCCTATACGGAAATACACCCTCTATTCATGTCTCTCAAAACGAAAATATTACATTTCGACTAAAATTAAAAATAGGGATACGATATTTTTCCTTTCTGTAACCATTATCGTATAGAAATGTTGTCAATTATTGTGGTTGCGAGAAAAAATATTTCACATATATATGTGAAATATGTATACCTTAAAAAAACAAGTTAAATATCTTTAATTCACAACAAATGGTGATGTCGGGGTTTGGCACTTGGTTAAATTATGGTAGTAGGTAATCTCTTAGCCCAAAGCTGTCATATACTAAACGACCCGCATTGTAATACCAGTTCTCAGTATCCTGCTGAAAGGCAAGTAGCAAATACTGAATCGACTTTATAAGTATCAATCAGCACTGTGTCTGGAGTATAGAAGTAACTAAGTTCAACTCGTGTTACTCAAGAGTTTGGAAGGTCATGTCATCGCGTTTAGTAGAGTTTGTTTGAGATAAAAACATAACTTGGTACTTTTGTACCGGTTTTTGAGGTGGCAATAGTGAATTTTGTAAATGTAACCTCCCAAGGAATCAGTTAAATCGTAATAAAAACGACTTCCTAAATAATTCGTTTGATCCTAAAAGTTATTTATATGCTAAGTTACTGAGAAATTGTGCCGCCAAATTTTCTCATAGAAATCCATCGTGCAGTTTTACACTTATCCTTTGCTCTGCGACCTTGACTTGTGTCACAACAACCACAGCAAATATTTTCCTAACGCTATTTAACAATAAGGCAGAGCAAGGATATCTAAACTTAAAAAGATAGTAAAGGTTTATAATTATTATCGTTGTCCTACGTATGGTGGTACCTGCATTTAGATAAAGCTCAAGTTTATTCGACCCAGATTTTTAGCTGCATAAACGGCTAAGCCGGTCAAGGACCGCGTCAAATTCGCTTCGATTTTCCTAGCTTCGTTAGCAGAAACTGGTACGGTATTTAAAATATTCAGTGTGAAATTGGAATGAATCGGCTAGCTCTTAGTTTTCAATAGTTGGCTTATAATTTTCGTAAAATTTTCGTATAGAATTATTTTCAGCTATCAAACTACTGTGGGTCATATTTTTTATCGATTGATTTGTCTACACTGATCTGATTTACACAAGTGCGCTGGACTTCTGGTTGTCAAAGTGACAATGAACCCATTTTGGCGCTGATGGCAGCGTGTGCGTCCAATGTGAATCCATGGAACTAATATTAGTGATGGGATAATGTCAATTTTAGTTCCCGGTACTTACACCAGGCTTCAAACCAACATAGAACAACAGTAATTTCCTAGTGAATATTTAGTCCACCCGTGTAATACATGTCAGTGTCTGTTTGACAGTCCAAAGGCTTGAAAATTTTAGTGCTTCCAGGTTGAAATGCATAGCTTAGGCTTAATCTACAATTCAGGTTGTTGTAGTGAGATATTTTGCTAGATTCAATATCATTAGATCTTGCAATCGTCCAGCCGAATAATAACGTCAGGTCATTAGAACGTTATTGCGACAAACCTCATCCAGCCTCTAAAGATGCTCAAGCAATCAAACAATCATCATCTTTTTGTCGTAGACAGGTTTATCCTTCGGTACGACGACGTGGTCTTATTACAGCATCCGGGGTAAACGCAATTACCAGTAATTTCACATCTCTCTCTAACATCTAGTTTGCAAGCATCTGTCTTACTCATTTCCGAAGGTAGCCAACCTTAAATCAGATAAGGTGGTGGTTAGTTGCATTAGCTTAGACGCTGGCGTTCCATTTGTTGATCATAATGGGTCTGCCTAATGGCTCCTAATGTACAACCGTAGGATGTAAATTGTTGTGCAGAGTTCATTATATTTGATTTATTAAAACGTTATACGATTTAATGTATTCGATATAAAATATCCAAATTATTATAAATCTATCTCAAATGGTATGAACCAACCGCAACCGTAGAGTAATTTAATAATAAACAGCAAAAAAGCGAACAAAAAGGTAATCACTTCAATGCCCAAAAGATAACAGAAACATTTCTTCAAAAATCTTACATTGAAACCCTATAAAATAGCCGCGTTTCCTGCAATAATCTTTACTGCCAGTAACAATAGTCAATAGATTACCTCGAACGTCGGCGCAATGGCAGATAAAGCCTCATTACGGAGTATTACGAAAATGAGTGTAATTTGAAAGAAAAAAACATACTGAAACTCGACGCACAAATCATATAGCTTCGTGCTGTGTCTCGTCGTAAGGCAGTGGAAAATTGGTGCATTATGTTTAGCATTGTTATTATGGTGAAAAAGGAAGCGACGCGAATCAAAGCCAGGAAAACGATATAGATGGTCGGTCATACGACAGAGAATCTCTGGTTTGCTGACTATTCGGACAAGAATGCATAACATTAAATAATAAAATACAATCAATTGTCTTGCCTGTGATCTTTTTCCAGTGTGCTAATATATTTTTTTCTGGCAACATAATAAAAAAATACCTGCGTTCATAATATCGGCGTAGCGCGAGTGTCCATTTAGTGAATCAAACAAAAGTTACTTTTCTAAATAAGATCCTACTTCTTCTTATGAGGCAATAAAATCATGTGCGAGCGTCATTTTCGCAAAGCTTTATGGAGTTCATAAGAACATTCCTAAAAATAATATAGTCACATTCTTACAGTTGTATTCTAATGAGCTGTTTATTTAAAAAGATAGAGTCTACCGTACGGAACATAGAGTACTTATCAACTGGCAGAAAGCCACGCGTGCCCTTTATAAGGCCTGCCGACAACGACACACCATTTCCGCTTAATACAACGGAACTTCTACTCGTAGTCGTGTTCCCAATCAAGCCCTTGCGTACTATTTCCTTAATGATGTAACTTAGGTAGGAATATGCATAGCTCTATATACGGAAGAAAGTTTACTGAACTTAGACATCGAAAGTACGAGTACTTATGGGTTATAGAAATCCTTGCGTTCTTTACTGCATGACGCAAAAATTCTGCGTGGCTTAACTCCGTACGCGACTTGGTAATTACTTTTAAAATTTATTTAAATTGGGCAAAGTAAACGGTGGTTTCATTTGACAAAATTGGGAGAGTATACAATTTTAGTAGTTGCAGGATTTTTTTTGTCGTCAAACATAAAGAAATAAAGTAATAAAATCATTTTAAGAGAAATTTTCAGTCACAGATCAATTATAAGTTTTTTTTTTAATTTGTACTGTGGTGAGACCACACAGACAATTCTTTTTCTTTCAGACGTATTAAAAGTTTTCATACCAAAGAAAATAATATTATAGTTGATGGAATGTTAGAGTTCACCGGAGGTCATGCAAGTTCCCTTAGGACATTTGTCATGTCTGAACCAAGTATCTAGGGAAATCCAACTTGGAAGATTTACATCGTGCGATTCATGAAACCCACGTATTTTAACTTTTCTTCGCCTTTTCTTTTTCCTGTTTAAGAAATATTCTGTTATATGTATGCAATACGCATATTTCAGAGCGACAGCTGTTTAATGCCTTAAGGCTGCGTCTCCATTAAACGAAGTATAGGGGCTAACTGTTTGCTCCCAGTTCTTTCTATATATTTTAAACGAAAGGTCCACACCGTGCTTACTGAAAACTCATTCAGCCAGCGGCGGTGTTGCAGCGAACAATGCACGCGGCACTATTATTTCTTCCGAGTGCTTAGCGTGAGTTTTCTTACTTACTCGGTCGCGTTGGCGTAAATTCAGTTTTGTATGGAATTGACAATTATTAACCTTGACCACGCTAGGTGGCGCTGTTTTATTATTTAATACAAGACTGAGTTTATGCGATTAGGAAGTAAGAAAATTCGCACTAAGCACTCTGTACAGTACCTACTCGGCTTAGTTCATCCACTACTTTGCCACTATACTACGCTGCGCAGCGTTACGTGATCAGGCCGTCACTGAAAGCCTATTGGGGAGATGGCCTAAGAATAGAATATAGGTACCTAAAACGCTTAAGGTTCTTCGGTATGCTTAAAATCTCAAATGTATTTGCAACAATACTCTTCTCGGTCGTTCACACTTGACAGTGCTCGTGGTCATACGAGTACCTATATCAAACGTTCCATGGAGTCTTCGTTATTACTAGTTCCTCCACTCATACCAGTCTTTTTTTTAAATATTAGAGAGCTACGTTTGTTTTTCATAAGTTTGTATTATTGTTTGTAAAATAAGTTTATATGAAAACTCCCTAATTATTTCTCAAACGACATTAAGATATATTTTTCATTTTTAATTAAAAGTAATTTTCTTTTCTGAGTGTTCATTTTTAAGCTGCCAGTATAATTAACGAGTTAGTGCTTGCATGGTGCTTACGTTCGATTGCTCATAATTTATTCTATGCTATTTGACTGCTTCAATAAAGGACCTTTAAATTTTTTTGGTAATTTAGAAACATTATAGTGATTCTTTTTTCAATGATAAGTCAAAATTCGCATTTTTCTTGACACGTAAAACTTTAATTCTTTTATTTTGATTATTAACAACTAAACGGTATAACTGTGCTTATTATATTGGTGTGTGTCACTTAACATTTTGAAGTATATATTCTGGACCTCTGGTTTAATTGTATTCCTTTTTACCCGACTGCGAAAGAAGGAGGGTTATGTTTTTCGAATGTATGTAGGTATGTATATTTATTTGGTACGCTCTAGAGCCTAAACGGCGTGTCGTATTTTTATGTGAGTGGTGTCAAAAGATTCGTCTTATTCGTGAGAGTGACACTGGGTACATTAATATTAAAAAAATAAGGATGATATACAGGTTTAAAGATCTGGCAGTCGTCTATCGTTTTTTAAATAATTTTAACGCTTCTAACCACATTTTCCACACCTCGTATATAAATCTCCCCTTCTCTGAGAAATATGTACAGAACGAATTAATTGGCCAATGCCATTGTATTAAGAAATCTGTTGGTCTTATTTCTTTGTACGTTTCAACTATGTGTTGTAAGGAACTACATAAAGTAAATAGATAATTCCGATAGTAAACCAACATTCCGTATCCCATAAACTATGTGAAAGAAGCTCATTGTATTTCATTGTGTGTTATTTTTACGATCATTACCTACCAGATAACCTTAGGGAACAATATGGGTTTGCGTAGTTCACATAGTTGTAAAAGATATCGTTGGCCATCAGCGATTCAGTCGAGATTCGAGATTTGTAAAAGTCACACGTCCATTATTTTTTGCTCGTATCTTATGTGCGAAATCATTCGCTGTCTTGATCATTTGCTAATGAGGAAACCATGAGAATACTTGATAATGATCTGAAGGTTTAATAGCTATTTAATAGTTTTAGTAGGCGTGGCTTTTTAAAGTTCGAACCCAGCCAGGGCATGGCTTTCGCCGAAAAGGTGTAGGTTATTTATAGTTCACCACGCTGTCTGTTTCCATAATTCACGTATATTCGAGAATTTCTACACCTTCTCTCAAAATTAATTCTATTCTGCATTTGAGTGAAAAGCTCAGAGACACATGCCTCAATTCGTGTCCAAACTGTCTTCTCGCTTGGAAAGTAAATTGTTTACTACCATTACTTAACATTCTTATCTAAAAACATGTTTGTATTTGTGATGGATGCTCGATAACTTGTTGTACTTAAGGACTGTTATTGTGACACAAAAGTTGCCAAAATTGTTTCGTGATCGTGACTGCGTCTAAAAACCAGAAGAACTACTCAATAATATTGATTGTAGTATTCGCTAACGGGACGCCGGACACTGTTAAACACGGGACTATTGCGTGGCAATAATGACCTAAATCTTAGCGAACCGTACGGATTTAGAAATACTTGGGTTTGTGAGACTTTTTACGCACTAGCATGCTTTAACTCTATATAATACATCGAATGGGATAAATCTTCGCACGATACTACCTGAAATTTAGTAGGATTTTTAAGCATTTGGCTCCTTTAGCCTGCCTCTGTATTCTGTGAGATTTGCGTTGTAACGGCACAAGAGTTCTGCGAACTCTTCGCAACAAGTCCCGGTATATATTATGAGGGGCCTTGCCTCAATCATCTACGTCTTCTGACGAAGTTTAGCAACGGCATTACTAATATCACTTAGGAACGGGCTGAGTAGCATGCCTTGGAGGATACTATTTTCCAGCGGTACACGAGAAACAGTGATGAAGATGACGCATCATGCAACATACAGAACAGCTTATAGCCAAATGAGATGCTTTTAAATAAACTATGGGAAAGAAAACATTCTTCACCATACATCTTCTGAGTATATAATAAAATACTGTTTCAGTTGAGCATCGTGTATGTTTTGTGATACTGGAGAGTATCATAGGCTACTTTTACTAATACCTTGAACTATCTGTACATAAAACCCAAGATGATCCAGTTCACTCAGTTGCTGAGGGAAAGAAAGACAACACAACCACACACTTTCGTATGTATATAAGCTCAGGAATGAAACGTAGTGGGTAATTTTGATAAAAAAACGTTAATTCTTTCTTTATCTTTACAATCACAAAACAGGAAAAATAAGTTCATGTCTGTCACCATTAGAAGACCGGAGTCCGTGTTGCTCTAAGCTGACACCTCACGACCGGAAATGTGACAGAGAGGTTTTTTTATTCCTGTTTGTTCCTTATACGGGACAGATGAATAAACCATGGTCCAAGTTACATGTAAAGTTTATCCATGTCGTCCCAATTCTTTCATACAGCTATATCTAAGTGCCTGCGTGTGGTTAAATATCTTGTAATTACATTCACAACAGGTTCGTTTACATAACAATGGATTATAGACGATTGTTGTTTAACTAATGTTTATACTTCAAAGGAGTTTTTCTGTTTATCTTCAACATGCCTCTTGGTATCGATGGTAAGTCAATAAAAATAAATGTCAGACGTGGTTATTTCCTACTTACATATGTTACTCAATAGGTCAGGAAAATAATAAACAGATGACGGCATTGGGTTGCGATTATATATAATTAAATGCCCGACGCAAAAACGACGGGGTGTTTTAGTTTGAGGTGTCAGGGTGTGTTTGTCTGCTGTGGCATCGTAATTTCCGAACGAATGCATCGTTTATTTTTATTAAAGGTGCATTAGGCGGAACTGTCATAGTCTTAGCTATATTTGAAGCGGTCCAAGATGGCCGACGCCACAAAATGGCGAACTACAACTTATTATCACAACTCCCTCGATATGGGTATCGAATGAAAGGGCTTGCCTAGTAGAATACTATAGGTACACTATGATAAATTTCGATTCCATAATACCGATTTGTTTAAGAAGACGGGTTTACCTGATTGTTGGAAAGGTTTATACGCACGAAGACCCGTCCTCTTAAACAAAATGAATCAGACACACGTTAGTTTTCTAAATTAATTTATACGATATAATTGTATAGAGAATAAGTATGCAATCAAACAGGTTCATATAATAAATTACTGCCTTATTGATAAACGCGTCACAACTTGAGAGTATTTTGTCTTTTATTCATCCAATGAAAAAGTCACATACCTAAATAATACAAAGGTCGATTAAAGTTGAGACGCAATGAATTAATTTATAACCAGCTGCACCCTGCGGTGTTCCCCGTGTTTATACAGGATAAAAATTAGCCTGTGATAATCCAGGTCCTAAGCTATCTCCGTACTAAATTTCATACAAATCGGTTCAGCAGTTTTTGTTTGAAAGAGTAACAAACATACATCATCACATCCATAAACTCTTACAAACTTTCGAGTTGATAGTATTATAATAATAAGTAAAGGTCTTGTTCCATTTTCGGCCAGAACGGTGTTCATCTACCAAAAAATAACTAAAGATATGGTCAATATGTACTAATGAAACCTGCATCAATCGCCTACTTCATTGTGAACAAAAATACCTAATTTCTGTGAATTGTAGTCGAATTCTGGCATCCCTGAAAGATTTTAATATCCTAGGTTAACTAACTAACTAAGCCACACGCATCACAAATGTCAAAATTGTCATAACAAAAACGCAAATATTGCCTTTTTGCGTAAATAAGGTGGAAATATTTTGATTCTAAATTAATACTGCTATTAGTTACGTTATTTTGAATTTTGTTGATATATTAAATATTAATAATCCCTAATGTATTTAATGTATCATGTACACTGTCCCGGCCGGAGCTGCATACATTATTGAAACATCACTTTTGGAGGGTGAATTCGTAATATTATTAAATCACGAATGCGCTCAAATGGCGGTTTAAATTTCAAAACTTCTTCATTCTATTTTATGTGGCGTGCAACTGTGGGTGACAGCCCCTAGCTGTCACTAGTTTAATATACTTATCTCCTTATTGCCGCCTATATTTCCTGTCTAGAATTAAATGGCCTTACTGATATGTTTGTACGATACGCGACAATGCAAATCTGTCTTTTCCTGTCTATATTTTTTTTAATCTGGCGACTCCCGCTCAAGACTTGCCATTGCTATCCAGAGGGGCAATGCAGCCAGTCGGGGCGGGCCATCAAAGGCGGGCTATTTAATTGCCGAAGTGTATTTATTTGTGATTTTAATTTATTTTGACGATTTGTATTAATAATAATACACAGAATAAAATAGGGAACATATAAAATAAAATATCTGAATTTAATGGGAGTTTACAAACAATAAAATATTTTTTTAAATAGGTGTAGCCGTCTCTTAGAAAACTGGTAACAAACGTATAAAAAAATTATAATACATTCAAGTTGAGTACTTTTTGTTTCTTGGAAGGTAGAATCAAAGAGTATAATTGCGGTCAGTCAAATACTGCAAATAAAACAATAGATAAATACCTTCTGCCTGTGAGATCATACAAGGTTTAAGCGACTTCAAAAAGAGGGGGTTCCTAATGCATTTTACTGTATTTAAAACTTTTTTTATCATGTTCCCCAATTCATCACAGGAGACTTAAGCGATTCGCATAAAAATGTTTTTGTTCGATATTCTTTCCATTCTTTTTTTTTGTATTTTTCTAATCAATATAACTTTTAATCTTCTTGTACTTCGCATAGATGTCTTTCTGTTGTAAACTTTGCCTGCCGAATTAAAGACTGAATTCACTTTTTTTATAGTAAGTACTACTTGTAAGAAAGCCCTAACAAAGCGTCTAGTTGACGCTACTCGAGATCAAAATGCTGGCCTCTACCTGGGTCAGCGCATTGGTATTGCCATTCAACGAGGCAATGGGGGCAGCATTTTGGGTACTCTACCAACTGGCAGTGGTTTAGATTTAAGTTAGTTTTAATTTTTGGATATTGCTTTTGTACATATAGTTTATAACTTTATATAGTTTTAGTTAAAATTATATCTCTTGTAAGAACTTCAGAAAGAAAATCCTTTTTCGACCAAAACCTTTAGTGTTGTTTTAGCTTAAAACTTAAATTTGATTAACAATATAACAATGCCCTTAAATTAAACATAAACATGTTTAATTTAATTCTTCCTAGAGGTCGTGCTTCACATAAAAATTAAATTAAACATCAACAGGCCTCGGATTATTCAATTAATGCTGCCCTCAAAACCAATTACGCTCAGCAGATTTGCGGGTGGAATATCAATATTGGTAGATGTAACCCGCAACTGCCAATATAGGCCTAGGGACCTTTGACCGAAGACTTGTACTCGTCAAAGCTTATTAGTAACGCCCTTTTTTCTGCCGACTTTCAAAAAGAGGAGGTACTCAATTCGACTGATATGTTTGCAGTTTGTTTCGGAGACGGCTAGACCGATTTGTGTTTTTTTTAATGTTTTAAAAGATTTCTTAATATTTAAATTATATTAATTTAAATTATCTTATAAGATAAATTGTATCACAATCGGTCCAGAAAGCCTGTTTGGTTTTTTAATTGAAATAACTGAAAAAGTTCTACCGGCACCTGCCGTAATGAAAGTCAGTAAACTCTTACTTTATAGAAATATTTAACAAACGAGATTCATTATCCATCTTTATTTACCTGTACAAGCACGAGTAAATTGTCATAAGAAGAAATCTGTCGCCAAGGAAAGCAAGCTGTGTTCCGGCAGCCTTCCTTGAGATCCATGGTCCACCTAAGGCCACTAAAAAAATCGACCAAGTGCGAGTCGGACTCGCGCAGTAAGTGTTTTGTGCCGTATCTATGCAACATTAGTGCAAGTTTCTACCGGTTGTCGTTATTAATATCGAGCAAAAATAACGTATCTTTTATACCTTAAATAATTATTTTATTATGTTTTTTGTTTCTGTTTTTAGTATTTGTTGTTATAGCGACAATAAAATACATAATCTGTGAAAATTCCACTATCTACCTATCACGATTTATGAGATACAGCCTGGTGACAGACAGGCGGATGGTCGGACGTACAGGAAGTCTTAGTAATAGAGTCCCTTTTATACCCTTTGGGTATGGAACCAGGGTCTGTTATCGATAAATGAAAAATATCAGTACCAATATATATAGTCTCATAAAATATCGATATATATATATATATATATCTTTTATTTATCTATATCTAGGTATCGATAATTTTATCGGATCTCCATACCGATATGCCTCGAACGCGTGGCGTTGCCAGATATCTCGGCTAAGCCTAAAGTGGCAACGTCGCACGCAATGCTACCGCGCGCAGCGGCCGCGGGGCCCACAGGCGGTGCCGTGCCACGGTGCGCGGTGGCGAAGGTAAGCGGGTGGAAGGAGTTTATTGATAATATACCGGTATTTATGTATCAGTACCAATTAAATAAATACACATTAATGTATTGAAATAATATATCAGTATTCATACCGATAAAGAAATACCCCATTACCAATATGTTTATCGGTATTTTGATATCGTTATTACAGTCCCTGTATGGACTAAAACTTTAAGATATGATATATAAATACTCACTGCATATTCAGTAAGCGCTCTAACAAATATGTTTTAAGGCCGTTACCAGAGTATAAAAACAGTTGAATTACATGGTAAGTATCTAAAATTTTTCTATACGAACATTATATCTGTATCTTATTGTTTATTTTGTTTTTGGTGTGCAATAAAGATATATTGTATTATAGGAGTATTCTATTCTAGGCATTTGCAAAACTTAATAGAACTCTGAGACCCAAAACTGTTACATAGCAACATGATTATCCTTACTCTTATGACCTCTAAGAAAACAACAATCATAACTATAACAAAACTGTTTCGAAAGAAGGTCAGAACTACGAGGGCGGGTCAATAAGTCGGTGACTTTTGGAATAAAACACACGATTTTTTGATAAAAAATAATTTTATTTTTCAATGTAGTCTCCCTTGAGCTCTATACACTTTGTCCAACGCTTCTCCAATTTTTTTATCCCTTCCAAAAAATAAGATTTGTCGAGGTCCTCAAAATAGGTTTTTGTTTGTGAGATGATTTCATCATTGGAGTCAAAATCTTTTTCCACCAAGCCATTTCTTCAGGTTTGGAAACAAGAAGTAGTCACTCGGAGCCAAATCTGGAGAATAGGGCGGATAGGGGAGCAATTCATAGCCCAATTCATGGATTTTTGCCATGGCAACTGCACATGTGTGCACCCTTGCATTGTCTTGGTGGAAAAGAACTTTTTTCTTGGCCAAATGAGGTCGGTTTTTTTTCAAATCGTCATTGAATCGGTCCAATAAGTTGGCATAATATTCCCCATTGATTGTTCTTCTCTTTTGAAGGTAGTCAATGTGGATTATCCCGCGTGCATCCCAAAAAACAGTCGCCATGACTTTATTGGCTGACAAACCCACCTTAGCCTTCTTTGGCGCCGATTCACCCTTAGAAACCCACTGTTTTGACTGTTGTTTGGTCTCTGGTGTGTTGTGGTGGATCCATGTTTCGTCCACGGTTACAAAACGGCGAAAAAACTCCTCAATATTGCGGGTAAACAACGCCAAACCCTCCTGTGAAGTTGTTACACGATTGCGTTTGTGGTCGACTGTGAGTAAACGCGGCACCCATCTTGCGGAAAGCTTTTTCATGCCCAAGTGATCATTCAAAATTGAAACCACTGAGCCATGCGAGATCCTTACGGCTTTAACAATCTCTCGCACTTTCAATCTTCGGTCGGCCAAAACCATATCGTGAATTTTTTCGATTGTTTCTGTTGTAGAGACCTCAACTGGCCGTCCAGGACGTTCGGCATCTTCAGTGCTTCTACGGCCACAACGAAATTCAGTAAACCACTTTTTTACCATTGAAATCGATGGTGCAGAGTCCCCATAGTATTTATCAAGCTTAGCTTTAGTCTCGGTAATGGTTTTTTTTCGCAAAAAATAATGCTTAATAAGCACACGAAATTCATTTTTTTCCATTTTCTTCTCAGATTACTGGGTAGTCTGATAAAAATAGCTGTCTAACACAAAATAACTGACGCAGCAAGTTCAAATTTTGACAGGAGTCAACTGACAGATGCCTGTTGACAGGAGCAGTGTTGCTTTTTCAGTAAAGAGGTCAGAAGTTCAAAAAGTCACGGACTTATTGACCCGCCCTCGTATATGCAAATTATCCTGCTATTAGATAAGTAGGTACAAAACACAAGTATGATGTATTGTCGCAATACAATAATATATAAAAAATAGAGCTCATGCCATCAAATACAATAAAATCGCATACGGACAATAGACCATTCGAACACAATCAAAGGTGTCACTTAGTTGAATTCCCGAAAAAATACAGAAACCGAGCAACGCAAACAAAAATAAACAGAGTTAGATGACTTAGCAAAGCTGTATTACCATTTTAACGAGAAAATATTCGCTTCAGCTATTCTAAACCTCATTTGACGATGTAGCAATGTTTTATTTTGCCCTCATTGTTTTTAGCGTTGACGTCAGAAACTTTCTAAAGCCCCTATACACACCACCCTTACACGTTTCCAAATTGACTGATAGTACCCGCTTTATTTATCTCTTTTTTATTTCGTTTTATCTGTCTCGACTGTCTCTTGCCTTGACATGACATACGGTTTCTATCAATTTTTAGATAGGCGTTAGAACTGTTACGCAATAATAAATTATGTTGCTTGCTCTCGAACCACACCTAATGCTTGTTGTTAAAAACAACTGTAATTAAAAAGAGATCTACTTTCATAAACCGTTTTGCCTATTGTTTATCATTGACACATAATTTCGACACTCTTGTTGTCATGTTTGTCTGGAATCATTTATAGTCAAGTTAATGGGGCAATTTTCTGTATACGCCCAAACAATAATTCCTTTGTCGCCGAAAATTTGCAATCTGAAAGATAAAAGATCACGATGTACGAAAAATCCAAACGTTTTTTAAATATTATTTATTGTTTGGGTACAAATACAAAATAATAAAAAAATTAGATACTTCGTTACATTATTATATATCAGTGAAAGATTCTGCTAAAGATTTATTCTTACGGTCAATCCCGCATTGATTGGACTATGATCTTATTAATATCAGTTGATAAATATTTTTTCTCTCTCAGTCTCATCACTCACTACGACATTGGGGGTTTGTTAATACGTTTATTACTTTCAGTCTTCCGCTACGCTAAATTAAATATTGAATAATGCAGCGAGCTTTATTTACACACCCTTGACACAAAGTATCACAGTTTTCACAACCGATTCTATTCTAGTAATACTATATCCCAGCTGACCGAGGAATCGAAGCTAGATCTCAATCTCAACAGATCGCACGGCCCGATCGCCCTTGACTCGGTGCGCTCAACTGTAATCGGAAGAACTAAGCAATTAGCGACGGATTGCCTCATTTAGCTATTTAGGATGATATGGCAAAAGAAGCGTTTTGTCTTTGCTGTCAGCGAGAAACGTTTTTGTGGCAATTCCCTTTTTGTTATTTACCTAGCAGAGGTGAAAGCTACTCTGCATGTTTTCCTGTTTGTTGTGAACGTTTTAGCCAAAATGAGTCTAATATTGGCTTATATTTTGTCACATATAGCCGTGTGTAATTTGATACCATAATGGATTGGTAATTTCTGTTTACGTCTGTCACGAGCAAATTCATGTTATTTGACACAATAATGGATGGGTAGCTAAACTACCATGGTACAGTTACAGAAAATAAAGGATTTTTAGTAAAAAAAAAAGTTCAGTTTTTGCCATCTTTGGTTACGCTCTATTATTTATATTTTTATGTATTGTCTGTTTGTAATGTCATAAAGATAGTTCCAAATTTCGATCATTTTAGTCCTTCATTATGAAAGTTGGAAAGGTTATGGCTTCCTTGTACTCATATGATTGCAGTACTAAAATAAGCTAAAAATAACGAAACATCAGCGAAGCGGTCACGTTTCAAATTAATATCAAGATCAAAACATGACATTTGAGGGTTCTAGAATGTCAACGGAGGTCCTGCCCTCGTAATGTAATAAAGTCCTGGCTTCCCATTTATTTTTTCGTCTTGGCCTATTTCTTATTGTTGGAAATTTGATTTATTAGCTTCCTCTGGTCTTTGACGTTCAGACTCAGCTGTTGTTATGTAATGTCTTTATGTAATGAGTACTGTGAGAGAATCAGTCTTACTTAGATATATTTGTAGCTTCTTGATTGGTGACTCTAGTATTTATTTGTTACTTAAACAATACAATTAATAACTAACTATATTCAGAAACTAACGATAGCCAATTTTTTGCTTTGCTTAGCATCTTAGAAACAACACTCTCCCGTAGAGCTAGATACTGTTTAATAAGGTAGATGGGAATATTCTAAAATAAATAGCATTAATGTGGATTTGCGTTCTATAAATTGAATATTAAAAGAAATAGTATTGTGTTTAAAATAAATACATCTCAATTTATCTGTTGTTTCTGGTAATAGTGAGGTTTGCAAATTATTGATATCATATTCACAAGTCCAAGTATCTACGTTGCAAGCATCAAATTAAAGCTTCTCGCGTTTCTGTATATTGCATTAGCATCGTCTACTTAATTTTCAATGCTCCAATGATTCCAAATCGTTCTCAATACTGCAATTACACACCGACTGACAGTAAAATTGTGCTGAATTTACCGCCTTTTGTTTTTATACTCCGTTACATTATGAATTCGTAAACATTTGGACAACCTTTCTTGTTTTTAATTGAATTTTGCTGTCTGGTATCCATAGTCTTATATTTGGGTCTTATCTTCTATTTATTTGTCGTTTTTATTTTTTACAGGTATAAGAAGTACACACATCCACACTTCTTGAGTCACAAACTTATAAAAAGAGGCAAGTAAGCTATAAGTTAGCTATTTGAGCTATGACATCGCAACTAAACTTTTAATACAGTGCAATACAAGTTTTTTACGATTTAAAAAAACATAACAGTGTATCGCTAATTAGTTTGCTTTTAAACATTATATTGATTTATATTATATTTACTAAAAAAACTTAGTTTATTACATTGCAATGTATATTTGTAACTGATAAATTAACTCATATAATCTGGGCCTTTATTTTCATTAGTTTATATTAGTAAATCTGTAATGTCGAAGGGTCAACCGGGGCCGGTGAAGGTTGCGTGTCATGTGTTACTTGATCCATCACTTTGTTGTCTTCTCTCTATATTACATTACATACAGACACTTCACTATGTCTTTGTACGGTATTTCAAGGCTTCTATCGATTTCAGCAAAATTTTCAATCTACATAGATTTTAAATCATAAAATCTACCAGTTTCAAATTAAACAATTTTTTCTCATCACGGTAAAATGTAATGAAAGTTATGGCGAACTATGTTTGTAATATCGTTCGCCTTCCTTTAGAAAGTGTAAGAATTATTTGGCAAACTTGTTAAGAATTTTCATAACAGTCGTGTGGGTAGAAGCCATAAACAATTCCAATTTTAACTTACTACCAATTTCTCGTTTGTGATATTTGATGTGAAATACTTTCCGAAGAAAATAATATAACGAACTTTGCGGGATGTACAGAATTCGAAGAATTTCAAAGGCTACAAGAAAAAAACGTTCCCGCCTTAGGTTTTGTGCGAGAGTTTTGGTTTTTGTAAATAGTTCGTGATTGAAGCCATGGCTATGGGGAAATCGTGATGAGACCCGACCAAAGTTTTGTAATAATGATTCTTGTCCGCGTCTCTGCTATTTTGACAATAAAAACTTTGCTACTCAATTTCAAGAAATTATTGAATTACAGAAGCTTTGGATTTGCTTTGAAATGTTTCTATATTGAAATAATTTTTCAGGGAGTAGGAAAAGTAAAAAATACTTCCCTACTATTTTATTTTTATACTTGGTTACGTTGTTATGTTGTGGATAATTTCCAGAACACTAAGGAGCCAAGGGTGGGTAAAATTAAACTACTACTCGCTGTGTTGGAAAGTCTGAATGATATTTATTCCCACAGAATTATATCAAATTCTTGTAGCAAACGCTTGCGCGATCTAATTATTGGTTCTCGTTTAGTCACGCCATCTAGTTTGGTTGAGTGAAACTAAATATGTATAGTAGATTGGACATACCGCCCACCAAGAACGACATTGATCATTCTTCAGAACTTACAATTGCAATTACACTGACCACCATGGAGTGCTGTTGCTAAAATACATATTTATTTGATAGTTAGAGTGGACTGTATACAAAGCAAGTTGATGGCGCAACAGAAATTTGTACAGATTTAGGTGCTACTTAACCACACAATACTTAAACATTAGGTGTACAGTAAGTGTTTAGACTGTGACTGGCAATACACATAATTTAGATGTGGGTCGTTTGAGGAGAGTGCCGTTACATTTTAAAGTTACAACTCTAGTAATTTGGTCCAAACCAGGGTGCTTGGTAACCACTCTGCCTAACAACCAACGCGCTGGAGGTAAGTTGTCCTCCTTTATAAGAACCACATCTCCAAGATTTGGTTCTGGATTAAACTTTGACCACTTGTATCTCTGCAAACAGTGCACGAGATATTCATCTGACCACCTACGCCAGAAATCTTGCAACATCCGTTGTGTCAGCTGCCATCGTGTCAGCGTTCCGATATTGCTCTGTTCATAATTACGTTCGGGAACTACTACTAGAGGTTCCCCGATAAGGAAATGTCCCGGTGTGAGCGGAGAAGGATCGGTATGATCATTAGGTAGTATTGAAAGTGGCCTGGAATTGAGGCACGCCTCAATTTGTGTTAGAACTGTCGTCATCTCTTCAAATGTGAGTGTTGAGTTACCAATGACGCGTTTGAGATGAAACTTTGTGGATTTTACACCAGCTTCCCACAAGCCACCAAAATTCGGTGCATGGGGCGGTATAAAATGCCACGTGACGCTCTTGGTACTCAACCACTCCCGAATCTCCGTAGCAACGGAGGATTGTTCTGCAGCGACCAATTGACGAAGATCTTTGGCCGCTCCAACGAAGTTCGTGCCGTTATCGCTCCAGATATCGCTAACATGACCCCTTCTGGCCATAAAGCGCTTAAAACCTGCTATGAAGCCTTGAGAAGACAAGTCGCTAATGGCTTCCAAATGAATGGCTTTGGTGACCATGCAAACGAAAAGACAAATGTATCCGTTGTAGCTCTTGTTGCCGCGTCCTTTGGATACTCGTATATTGATGGGCCCTGCGAAGTCTACTCCACAGTGGCGAAATGATCTTACAGGAGTCACTCTAGCAGGTGGTAATTGTCCCATCAATTGTTGTTTGGAAGCAGCTGCATGACGTACACAAGTAACACACTTGTGAACGTGTTTCTTGACTAGCCCCTTAGCTGATATTATCCAATATTTAGTGCATAGATAATTCATCATCAGTAAAGGGCCACCATGCAGCGTTCTTTTGTGAGCGTCGTCAATTATTAAGTCTGTTAAATGACTTTTGTGAGGAAGAATGATTGGGTGTTTGGCGTCTTCGGAGAGATGTGCATGCTGGAGTCTACCCTGAACTCGGAGAATTCCATTTTTGTCTTTGTATGGGTTCAGTGGTTTTAACTTGCTCTTGCTATCTTCCAATTCTTTGTCCTGACATTGCCTTATGCAACTGTCTAGAGCATCGTTGAGTTCTGAACTGTCGAGGTAAGGCTGAAATTGATGACGGTTCGCTCTGACATCTTTTACTTTCAAGAATCTTCGGCAGAATGCTGTAACGCGAATGAGTCTCTGCAACGATGAAAATCTTGTCCAGATAGGTTCATCTACACTCACTACTACGTGCGCTTTTACTTGACGCTCTTCTAAATCCGTGGATATTGATTTTGGTCTTTGGTATTCCAGAGTAGGATTCTTCAACCAGGCTGGACCCTGAAACCACATTGCATTTTGCGCTAATTCTGCTGGTGTGCAGCCCCTAGAAGCAATATCTGCTGGGTTTTGCTGAGACTGAACGTGAGACCACTGGGAATTGTCTAATCTCGTTAAGATTTCAGAAGTTCTGTTGGCAATGAAGGTTTTCCACCGACTCGGATGACTACTGAGCCAGGCTAACACTACGGTCGAGTCAGTCCATCCGTGAACATTGGCTTTGTCGATGTTTAAAACTTTAGATACTTCAGTGATTAATTTGGCTACTAAGACGGCTCCCATCAATTCAAGTCGCGGTATCGATACCTGCATTGTCGGAGCAACCTTTGTTTTGGCCACAATAAGGTTGACGTGTACGGTACCGGCTGCATCCATGGTTTTTACATATACGACAGCGGCGTATGCAGTGTTTGAGGCGTCGCAGAAGCCATGAATCTCTCGGTAAGTGTCATCATTCTTCGTTTCTATCCATCTAGGTATAGAGAAGGTGCAGATGCTGGTCAATTCTGAGCGGTAGGATAACCATTCTGCTAGTAAACTTTCAGGTAACTCGTCGTCCCATTCGATCCCTGCTAACCATAACTTTTGGATCATCACCTTTGCAACAATCACACAAGGCGCTGCCCAACCTAAGGGATCAAACAAACGTGAGATGTCTGAAATAACCTTTCTCTTTGTTACAGAATCTTGCAGAATAGGAAGTTGTACAGTGTAATGAAAGGAATCTGATTCCATATCCCAGGAGAGTCCAAGTATCTTGACCACATCGTCAATTTTTATGTTTAACTTTTCATCCTGATTGCCTTCTCTATCTGTTATTACTTCTGCCAACTCCTTGTTATTCGTAATCCATTTCTGCAATTCGAATCCTCCTTTCCTCAACACTTTTGTCATATTCTTGTGTATCTCCTTTCCTTCTTCTACAGTTTGACAACCTGTAAGCAAATCATCTACATAATAATCCGATTTTATTCTTTCAGATGTTCCGGGTCCAGATTCTTCACCTTCATCAATTGCAAGCTGCTGCAGTGTCTTCACAGCCAGGTAAGGAGCTGATGCCGTGCCAAAAGTGACTCGCATTAACCTAAGTTCTTCTATTTCAGATTCCGGATCATCTCTCCAAAGAAGCCGCTGGAAGTCTGCGTCCTTCGGGGTCACGAGCACTTGACGGTACATTTTCACAATATCTGCGCTTAGACAAATCGGATGAGTCCTCCATCTCGTTATAATGTGTCGCAGATCTTGCTGCAAGGTAGGTCCTACCATCAATGTGTCGTTAAGAGATACTCCGTTAGTTCCCTTGCATGATGCGTCAAATACAACACGAACCTTGCTCGTAGTCTTAGACTCGCGTATAACTGCAAGATGTGGCAAATAGACACAACCGGTGTTGTCAGTTGTGCTGCTCACACGCTCCATGTGACCAAGGTTCAGATATTCGTGCATCACTTCAGTATACCTCTTCTTGAGCTCTGGATCCTTCTTGAATCGATGTTCAAGAAGGTGAAATCGTTTGAGGGCAATATCTCTTGAGTTCCCGTACTTGCACTGAGGATCCTCTTCTTTAAAAGGAAGTTGTACGATATAACGTCCGGAAGAATCTCTTTTAGTGGTCCGTTTATAAAATTCCTCACAACTTTCTTCTTCTTGGGTGAAAATTTTCTCTTCAAATTTATCTGATTCTATTTCCCAAAATCTTTTCAGTTGGTCTTCCGCATCTACATAAGCATGCATGCTCGTTATCATGTTGTGATGGCTCTGAGCGCTAACAGTTTGTTTATGCTGATTAGTGGGGCCTGATATCACCCATCCTAAAGCTGTTTGTTATGCAATCAATGTGTCATTAGGACCTTTGATCAATCCCTCTTTTAAAACTTTGCCATAAGCGTCTGCACCAAGCAAAATGTCAATTTTGTTGGGAGTTTTAAATTGAGGATCAGCTAAACTAATTTTTACTAGCTCAGGCCACTCTATGTATCCTATCTTCTTCGATGGAAGCAAGCTTGTGATGGAACCTAAAACGTGAGCTTGCACTTCCATTTTGAATTTGGGATCATAGCGTGATAGGATTGTGATTATCACAATATGTTTAGAGGCTAAGCTGCCCTTATCACCGCCCAGACCGGAGATAGTGCTTCTACTTGGTATCTTCTTTAGACCAAGCAGCTGAACGACTGCTTCTGTCACGAACGAGGCTTCAGAGCCTTGATCCAATAATGCGCGTAACATCTGCGAGTTGCCGTTTTTTGTTTCAGTTTTAACAAGCGCTGTTGCTAAAAGTATCTGGCTGGGTGCGAATTCCCTCGAAAAATGTGCCGTGACGTTCGACGCCGATGCACCGACACCGTTTTCCGGGGAAGATAAGACTGACTTTACTTCCAACGCCACCTCTCTTGTCAAAGAATCGGTAGCCCGTGATTCTGGCGTTGGTTTTGGATGAAGAAGTGAGTGGTGTTTATGTTTACAAAGACGACAGGTCGACGATCTGCACGAGTTGGCGGAGTGATTATATCCCAAACAATTAAAACACAATCTGTTTGTTTGGACGAAACTATGTCGAGCGCTGTAATCTATTTTAGCAAAATCTTTACATTGCCACAATTTGTGATTGCCTTTGTTACAGAAAAAACAAGACTCTGGCGAAGCATTGGAACCGTTTGCAATAGTATGCATTGCCTTTGTCTTTTGGTTTGAAGAACTAGATTTAAGTTTAGCTTTAGGATCGAGAAATTCGAGAGAACGAAATCGTGATTCTAAAAATTCCCGTAGTTGTTGCAAGGTCGGTAGCTCGTCTGAAACGCTTATTTTTGCTTCCCAGAGCTTCCGTGTTTCAGCGTCAAGTTTCATTGTGATAATATGAATGATGATGATATCCCACGAATCCACGTTGACTCCTAAGTTTTTCAAACCATTAAGAGTTTCGTTAGTTGTATCCAAAATATCTTTGATAGCATTGCAAGATTCGGTTCCAATACTGGGTTGGTTCATAAAACGCCTCAGTAGACCATTAGCAAGATATTTTTTATTGTTATATCTCCCGTTTAAAATAGTCCACGATTCGAGATAATTATCTCCTGTGATAGGTACATGCCTCAGAAGCTGCTCAGCTTCTCCTGAGAGATGTCCTTTCAAATAGTGCATCTTTTGCACGTTGTCTATGGAGGTGTTATTATGAATCAACGATACATATAAATCTCTAAAACTAGGCCATTCCGAATAAGTACCAGAAAATGTAGGAATAGTTATTTTCGGTAAGCGAACATTGCCTTCATTTTTACAGATAGTTGCAGAATGCGTGTTGCTGCTTGATGATACATTCGATTTAAATATGACATACAATGCTTCTTTAATGTCCGACTTGTAAGAAATGTAAATTTCTTCAATGTCCGTGTATACATCTTTTACAAAGTAGTCATGTTTCAATATGACATCAGTAATCTCGTTACATAACTCAGTGTGACTGTTTGTTATTAATTTCCATTGATCTTCTAAAGCCTCTAATCTAGTTTGTAAATAAGACTCATTAGCTAGTCGGTCTTTAGGAGACTTCTTGTAATTTACGTAAGCTTTTTCTAAACTACTCTTTGAACACATAATACTTTTGATAATAGATGCCATGTTTTAACTCTTTATTTATTTAACAACAATGTGACTGATGATTGTTATTATTTGATACTACTTCTTTACTAAACAACAAGTTAAACCATTTACAAAATATTTAAAGTTAAAAGGCTTTCGTAAAATATTACAAGTTGATGATAATTTCGTAGAAATTTTCTAAGTGTTTGAGATTTAATTCAACTCTGAGTGAAAACGGGCGTGGATTCCCCGTCTGAACACTTTTTGTGAAACTATTCTAAGTCCTTAACTAAGTATGCACACACGAAAATTTTACAAGTCCAAGAAATTATTGATGAAATTTTTCTAAGTCGATGAAGAACTTTGTCGCACTAACTTTTCATAATTCTTGAAGAACTTTGTAATAATCACAAATTGTACTCACGATTTGATCACTGGCAAACCTCACTATGATGATGTCACTGCTGTGACGTTGCTGATTTCTACTTCACTGTAATGGCTGTTTTGGCTCCTCCCTTCCGGCTCCTCCTCGGTTGCGGAAGTGAACTAACACTTCCTTCACTTCGACCGCAACCAGTCGTCCCAACCCACTTCGACGGGTTGAGCACGATGAGCACAATTTTCAGTGGCAAACCGCCACCGGTTTCTAGTGCTTTGACGAAAAGCCGGCAAGTGTGTCCGCGGACACACGTGAAAATACACTTTACCGATAGGTCACTGTCACTATCGGTCTCGAATAGGACCATGGATAATTTCCAGAACACTAAGGAGCCAAGGGTGGGTAAAATTAAACTACTACTTGCTGTGTTGGAAAGTCTGAATGATATTTATTCCCACAGAATTATATCAAATTCTTGTAGCAAACGCTTGCGCGATCTAATTATTGGTTCTCGTTTAGTCACGCCATCTAGTTTGGTTGAGTGAAACTAAATATGTATAGTAGATTGGACATGTTGAACGAAACCTTATTTTTTATCAAAGTTTCGTAGTACTACATAATGCTATACTATAATGATTGGCTCTGTCTATTCGTCCGTCCGTCTCTCTGTCTGTCAGTACTGGTTGCTATAAATATTTACTAATAACAGGTATATAATCTTATTTTCAATTTTAATTAATTTAAATTGAGGAAAAACTTTGAGTTTCAAAACACGACCTCCATCGTTCGTTCATTTAGAATCAAAGCTAAAGTTAAAACATCGCTAGAACTTCTCTCGTTACGGAGAAGATTTAATTTGCAAAGGATGTCCAATTTACAAATCTGAAACGGTCAGAATCTGTTTTCTCAAATTTAACATTATTTGAACCTTTAGAGAATTTTTATGCCCATTCGTTGCTTCATCATCATTCATTATTTTTTGTAAGTAAGAATTAATTTTGGAACAGTAATTATTTTTATTTTTTCGAGCTTTGCTTCCTCTGTCAAGCAGTAAATTACGATTACCTAAAGGTCTAAAATCTGTATTAATTATGAGTATAAGTAGTTACTACGGATTTTTCCTGTGTCAGATTAAATTCCGTTCGTAGCTGACACTTACTCGCACCTAATAAATTTCAGCCTGTATTATAGAAAATTCATAAGAAATCCCTTAAACCCCTTAAGACAAGTTCCCTTAGACCCCAAAATTCGTTCTGAGGACGTCTTCAATCTATAAAATACTTACTCGCTAAATGTAATCATGGTTAGTCGGTGCAAATATAGCTATTTTCTCAAAATTAATAGTTTGTAGAGTGTACTCATGTTCGTATCTTTATTTTCACTATTATATATTCTATCATAAATTTCGCTGTTGATTTGAGCACATTACAAAACTCGAATGCGATCCCACATTATGTCGTAACATACACAATACAATGGTGTAGTGGCGTCATGGCTTCACATCAGCAATTGTCCATGATGCCCTAGTTCTCACTGGACACGTCCTATTGCCTGCTCATTAGGCGACAGCTTTCAATTGGCTTATAATATTTTTCTACTAGTACCAAGAGTTTCTTAAAAAATATCTGCCCTAAACGCATCGAGACAAGAGAGCTGGCTCATTCCTTGCTTAAAGAATTTCTGTGGTAATGAGAGAATGCAGCCGTTCTTGGGACTTTGCCACACGGACATAATTTTTTTCAGCCTTTTAATCATTTTTACAGTTTAGGATCTTTTTAAGTTAGTTTGTGTATAAGAATTATCTATTTAAGTTCTGTATAATATTAACAATTACTTAAACACTATTTTTCTACTTGTAAGTTTTTTCATGCTGTTTTCTCTTAGGCCCTTCGTAAACGTTCGTCGATTTTAGTCTCTATGCGATTGCCGCTTTACAAAGTAAAAAATGGGGTTAAGCCTCTGGTTTCCGCAGTAATCGAATGACTGTGTTGCAGTGCATGCATCACATGGTATGCTTATATTCTAAAAGTATTACACCAATAATATCTGCTATGTGATTGACAAAGACTTAAGCACCAATTCTGACCGTCTAATGCGTTAGAGAGAGAGTAAAATAAATTAACATTACCTAGCCACCATGGCCGCCAGCCGACGATGAAAGTGATAAGTGCGAAGTAACAAGACGTGATTTACTTTTACTCCAGTCTGATGACTGCTGGATAATTAACCCAGATGCTTGGAAACACTCCGTTTAGAGCTAAGACGGTGTACGAGATAAACAAAGTCAAAATATAGCACAATAGTTTGCCCGCGGCTTCAGCCACGTTATGATTATGTTTGTTTTCCCGAGAATAAAGTCGAGCCGTGATTCATTTGCTGAGGAGAAGACGAACAAACAAACCAACAAACACATTTTCGCATTTAAAATATATGTTAGGATACTACAGATGCTAGATAATTTATACATAAAATGTATATGTATATAATATGTATATGTATAATGTATATGCTATATGGAAACCGTCTCTGAGAGATTATTTAATATAAATATAAATACATTAAAAGATAAAGAAAAAATTTGGCGTAACGGTAAAAATTTAGAAAAAAAAATCAGGATAATTGTTGAGGCGTGGAAATTAACTCTTTCGATGGGCGACTGATAATTGTTTTGTTTAATATCAGTGTTTGGTAATTCTTGCATATATATTTATATTAATCCCCGATATACTGAAATTCTTTTGGTTGCTATTTTAGGTGTCTGGTGTTGTTTGTTATTAACGCGTAATTTTCTATTATGTTAGACATTAAAAATATTATTTTTTATTTGGGAAAAAATGTTTTGTTTGTTATTACTATTTGAAATACATAACCAGTTACAGTTTAATTTCAGCTCGAAACGTATCGTTTAGTACGTACAGTAGTTTTTTTTTTTGCTTTAATAAAAATCTTGAGCTCGCCTTGAGATGTCTACCAAGTTTTATAATAATGATAAAACTTAGATTACTTGTCTCTGTAGATCAGTCTTATGTTTTCTTATACATAAGATTAATCTATCACTTGCGGTATTATTTATGAGGAGCAAACTATTCGATTAAGCTTATCTATATCAAAATTAATTGCACAAGACAATCCAGATACATAATGTAACGTACGATATTTCCTGCTTAATTAACTAGTGCAATAAATTACGCTGGATAGTCACGTAATGTATTGAAGATAGGGTCATTTCGCCTATCTAAATATAGGAAGTGCTGGAGATGTGGGCTAACGTGTTGATCATTCTGCGGTTATTAAGAGGCAACGCTAGCACGTAGATTGCATTAGTGATTTTTTGGAACTAGACTTTTTATTATTATTGAATGAGCTTGTAGGCGAGTCGGATTGTCTCGGTTTCTAGTCTGGTAAAATATTTTATCGTCTGTCATTGGATGTATGTACTCTTGTAGAGGTCGTAGCCTCCAACCATCTTGGCGAAACTTTCAGATTTATTTGATTGGTTGTATATTTCTTTCATAAATGTAGAAATTTAGTGCAAGCCATTTACTGGCTGATATTAATACTATTCGGCGGGGATATGTTGAACACAACTTTACATACTAGTAAGATTTCTAATTTTCAAAATAAGTTGACCCAGAGCTTCTCAAAAATTATAACAATATTAGATTATGCAGTAGTGTTGTTGACAATCACCACCTCCGTAATTAATTATATAATAATTGCTTACTCTGAAGATTGTACACAAAACGGTCCTATAGGGTGTTGATTAATTTCTACGGTAAAAATCAATGATAGATATATAGATCAATCATATATTGCAGACACACAAAAAAATTTAATACAAGAGAAAAATTCTTACAAAATATAGTGCTACAAGTGGCGGCCTTCTTGCTAAAAGCTATCTTTTCCGGGCAACCTTAAAAAATGAAATGAAATGGGACGGTGTGTCCATGTATTATAGTCTGTGTAGACACAGTGTGTTGCCTGTTTTTTTTTACCTATACTGTCTCACTCCTGGGTAAAGGTCTCCCCCAAACCCTTCCACATTTCTCTATTTTCTGCCGTTTCCCGCCAATCTTTTTTAAATAGGTCAAGATCGCGACGCCATCGTGTCTCCTAGGCCTACCTCGGCTGTTTCCTCTTAACTGCATTAAATAATATCTCATTATGCTATGATCCAATTTATACTTTACGTACAGTGATGTCACTGTAGTGTGTAATGGCATTTAATCTTTTCGACGTCAACTTCTTACATGTTGTTTTTGTCGTCTTATACTTACTTCGTAATAAATAGCCAAGTAGATTGTAGTTAGCTTATTTACCTATGTATGTATGTACTATACTGTTAAGATTTATAGTTATGCCAGAGAATATTTATAATGTTTTGCTTAGTTGGAGTGTTAAGATTTTTTACTATTTTTACCTGACTGCGAAAGAAGGTGGGATGGATGGTAATGCTTTTCGAGTATGTTTGTAAATTAGTAGGTAGTACCTATGTATGTATGTATATATGTCTAACTCTTTGTGACCCTCTACAGCCTAAACCGGACGATCGATTTTGTCGTGCGACATGTCATTAGATTCGTCTTTATATGCAGATGGCTATGCGCTAAATGTGTAGCATACCGCGGGTTCACTTGTTAAGATACAGCTTTCTTTTTGTACTCTGTTTTCTTTTGTTTGAAATCGGTCCTGATCATTTTTATTTCTAAATATTATATCAGTCGCGTTACTATTTGTACTAAACTTTATACAAGTAGGTTAACACTTTAAAAAAATGAAAAACACCTTCAATTCAGCACCATACCATTGAAGCGATTTTGTTAAATTTATATGCCACCAAATTAAAAAAATACCTAACTATCAAAACAGATTAACCATTGACAAAAAAAAAACATTTTATTTGAAGGTGAATTAAGAATCAGATATAATAAATTACGTTTACGCTCCCCACCAGGATTTCTCCAGTGTCGGAGATGATATGCAACATACACAAACACGCACTACACCCAGACTTGAAGGCAGATGTTCAAACTCATTGCTCGCACACTTGATGCGACCGGGAATCGAACCCGTTATATCTTAAAACAAGCATGTTAGCCACTTAGTCCACGGCGGTCGTTAATCAACAGTTTGATTGTAAAATTACATTTGTCACAGGATACATAAAGTGAACGCGACACTGTTGCAGTGATGCAGTGTTGCAAGAAACTCGTCAGAATAATAGTAATTGCAAGTTGTAAAAAGCTTAATATTGGTGTCAGTATCAGTGTTATGCAAAACGGAAATGCGGACGCACTTGTCTCTATATTACATACACTTAACAAAAGTTCTTTTGACCCCCGACGCAAAAACGACGGGGTGTTATGAGTTTGACTTGTGCGTGTGTGTGTCTGTCTGAGGCATCATAGATCAGAAACGGATGGATTGATTTTGATTTTTTGTTTAATAGGTATATTAGTCGGGAGTGTTCTTAGCTATATGTATTTGTTGAAAATCGGTCCAAGATGGCCGCCACTACAAAATGGCGAGATACAAATTTTTCTACAGCTATCTCAATATGGGTATCAAATTAAAGGGCTTGACTACTAGAATACATACATTAGGATAATTTCAAATCCAAGATGGTTACCAAAACATAGGACGGGGGGTTTCTACAATTTTTAAGTTTTACTTGTAATTTAAAAGAGATTACCTACCACCACCACCACTTGAAGCGTGTGCCATTATATTATATATTATTATTTATGTATATATTATTATTTATTATATATTATTATTTATTATATATTATTATTTATTTGTAACAAAAAATAGTTTTTCAAATCGATTTATCCGTGTCCGAGAATCAGAGAAAAAAAAACATAACAAAATATTTGGAGTAGGTACAGTCGATTTCAGTAATTCCTTCTTTTGTGGGAAGTTTCTAAAAAAAGTACATTATACTAGTGTCACTTTCAGTATTATGCAAGATGAAAATACGGACACACATGTGTCAACATTACACGTACAAAAAAAAAGTAAATTCGTTTCGTTTGAGCGAATGCAAACAGCTTTCATTCGGTTTCAGTTTGATATTGATTTTACGCTGCCATGTTTCTAATAGCTGAGTTCTACGTGGACATTATTTTCTATTGTTGATATTATGACTATGAAATTTTTATTCTGGTTTAAATGAATTTATTATTTATTTATTTATTACTACTTAGGTATGAACAACTAAAACAACAGCACGTATATCCAAAATAAACAGTCAGCGGTTTGGTACTCATAATCATAAAGAACTCTCACCATTGGCTCAACCCGAAATTTAAAAGATATTCATCAGCTATTTCATATACAAATTTTATCGGCCGTAAACAATATTTATGAAAAAAACTGATAGCTTATTTCTTCAATTCTAGGTTTATTCTATAGTTATAATTGCTTCTTGCTTTTTGATGAGTCCTAACTAGTAGTCCCCGAACTGGTCGACCCCGCGACCACGATATTTTTGCAACATATAAAGATATGAATCATAATTAATTATGTGACGCCGTAACAACTTTTTCTCAATTTTAGGTAATAAATTTTAGTACACCCGAATCAGACACGCGCTGCGCTCGCTCGGTCAATTGGCAAATAGTGCCAGCAAATTTTAATTCACTAGCGCAACTATGTTCATCAACGAATATATCGATAAAAGTAACCATCATATAACAACTTGAAAAATCATAATTACTTTAACATCTTGCAAGTTTACTACTACTAAGTACTACTATCAAAATTACTTATTAATTTATGTTTATAGTATCTAATACAAAGATATACGAGTACAAAATACAATGATATTTTCCCTTTTAGTTATATATATTTTGAAAGTAGTGTTGCTATGGTTATGCTATGTTGCTGATTACTTTCTCAACAATTCAGCCCGTGTAAGCCTATATACGCAGCAGCACCTGTTATGTGCTGAACTAGTGGACAGCTCATTGCCAAGTAGGTGACCGGTGTACGCTGTAAATTGACACATTGTAACGAGACTGGTAATTTGTCATATAAATTATGTAATGTGCATAAACAGTATACACGATAACAGAAAGATGTGACACTACTAAAGGTGAACTTATTGTATAAAATATTTTTTTTTGGAAAATACGAGAAAACAATTATCAGGTGTCAGGTGATCAGTCAAGTAGGTGGCAAACCTATCTTCTATAGTAAAAAACGGTTATAAATATCTAAACCTTTGTTTTTTCTTTGCATTCATACATACCTAGCAAGAAATTCAAATCTATAAATGATTGAAAAACTTATGCCTTAACCAGGGATCTGTTCGCGATTCGTGTTCTTCACGCTTGTGACACAAAGGCTTTACCTTCTAAAATATACAACTCCGTTTCTATTGACCTAGAAAGTAATAAAATTGGCATCCCTAAAGCTCTGAGGGAAAGTACCTATCACACTGGCTAGGCTATATACCCGCGTTGAATAGTTCATGTTATTCATAGACTAGGAGTAAGCCTACTATCTCGTTCCATTCCAAGATTAGGACTTGCTTGGAGCCGCATGAAACCAGTTTCACGGAGAAGTTTACTGTTTCAGTTATAGGTATTGTTGTATCAAACGTAAAATTAAAAATAGCTTTATATGAATATATATTTTGGACTTACCGGCCATTCCGAATGCGAACAGCTTGTTGAACAGCTCATTTTTTTACAGAAAAAATAACTGTCTCCTCTCGTTTTTTTCCTGTAGTATTATTGATTACATATTCTTTTGTCCCCACTCCCGCGGAATTTAATTTATTGTAAATAGAAGCACTCGCGATTTATATGTTACGTATCGTATCTTAATGTAATAGTCGTACTACATGCGCTAAATCTTTGTCGGTCACATTTGTGCGTAAATCATAATTGAAGCGAAACATTGCCAAGGCAACTCAATGGGCTGATTTAGCCTTCGCTTCTAATACGTACGTACGTAAAAACCCATAGCGTCCCAATGCTGAGCACGGGCCTCCACAAGAAGGAGGTGTAGACCATAGTCCACCACGCTGGCCAAATTGCGGGTAGAGGACTTCACTTCTTCTCTCTTTAAAAGTTATTAACCTTCTCCGACAAGCAGGTTTCTTCACCGTTTATGCATGTGCTAACTAATTCTAATATGTTCATGAGTGAACAACACAGAGGTGCATGCCTGAACCTGGATTTAAACCCGCGCCCTTTCGCTTGTGAGGCATCGGGTTTGCCGACTAGGCTACCACCATTTTTTTTGCTTCGCTTCTAATACTTATAGATAATTATTACCTATTTTCCTTACTATTCATGTAGAACCTGACATGTCCATCCTGAGATCCGGCCGCAAAACCGCGGATATATAAATATTTATGAACTAATTATACGCATGTACATGCAATTGTATGTTTTCAAGGAAGTATGTAGTTAACGAATGTGGCCCGATTGTATGCACCGTATTCGCGCCGTCTTTCACTTTTACGACCATTTTATTTCCTATTGTAATGCAAGGAACGACTACCAATGAAACTTTAACCTGGTTTTATACTGTAACATTTTTAAATGTAACAGGTCAATATGAATGCCAACGTCTTCGAGTATGGCTCCTAAACCTACAGTTTTTCGTCATAATCGCATCTTAAACCTTTGGCTATCTCTATTGTTGTTTATTATTGAGACTACTACTTTACTTATCTACTATATCACTCATTTCTCGCTTTACTAAAGATACTATATTTTGTGACTGTCCCGAAATTTGCAAGGACCGCAATAAAGAACACCCGCGGCGAACGACTTATAACCCTTACTAATGAGCCAAACTTTGTGAACGCAAATACTAGGTACCAAATATTTTGTGTAGTATAATTTCTTTTGCTTGCTTAAATGATAATTTCTTTCTTTTCTTTAACGCGGTAAATGAATCTATATTTTTTTTGTTTTATCATCATGGGTGCTAGGCCCTTTTGGCTGAATCATACATAGCTAGTTCTTCTAAGGTGAATTCTCTTACACGCATATTGTCCAGTATGGTCCACATAACCTCTTCATATGAGACTTCCGAGCCCAGCTGTGGGACGGGTTAATATAAATTTTTCTTAGCAGTTTTTACATTATTAATTGTGTATTAATTATCTGGCTTCTTGGATACGTCGATATCAATTTTAATATATCTTTTTTGTTTGTTTCATAGTGTATAACAACATACCTTCGAAGAATTCCCATTAAAACTCTTATCAAAATAGGTCCAATGCTTTGGTCTTTAAATCTAAATAAATGACAAAATTGTATCGTCGCCTTTGTAAAGTCGGTAATCACTATTATTTTTAAAAAGCATAAACTCAATGACCTTTGAATATATCCTTCCGTTTCCTTACAAGGAAACGGAACCCGTTCACGGTATGATATACTGTTTCTAAAGGTATTATGGCATCTGTATGGCATTGAGGGAAACTATTTCAAACTAATCCGCTTGGTCTCATTAAAAGACCAGCTCAGGCAGTAATCCTAATGCGTAGACCCTCTATTCAATCGGTCCTTTCAAAGTACTAGAAAGGCCGAAAATAGACAATTACTCATCGTTAACGTTTACCTCAGACCTTAGCTCGGTTCAATACAATGCCGAAGGCCCGAAATGGACTATAAATCACGAAAACGTTCAAGTAAATGCCCAGGATAGCTTGGGAATAGTCGAAAACCATCCCACCGCGGCGTACAAAAGGCATTTGTGAAGAATCGTAGCTTTGGATTCCGGTCGGCGACTTGGATAGAACAATGGAAAATGATTTACTAAAATATTATACACATTTAATATTTTAGTGGTGTATATTCTAGGGACAGTTTAAGAGTCAGTGATATATCACAAATGACTATTATTATTGTAAAAAAGATGCGTTCCAACACGACACGGATTTAATATATTGGACAAAATCCACACAAAAGTCTTCAGGTCCCAAACTAGGCAAAACCTGTACTATACTAACCTGATAAATGATATACATACATACATAAGCAATGTATGTAATATTTGTTTTTATTTCGCAATTCGGTGTCAAATTCACTGCCATATTTTGCCCGTATTAGTGAGAACAATGAACTTTATTTCTTTAAACATCCTTTTTATGTATTGCTAAATAAAGTAGCTTTTGAATAAAATAATGGTATATTCCTCAAGGAAGGCTTTTGGTCATAAATAATATTTCTTTTAAAATATGTACCATTGTAGGTAATAAAAAATACGGAATGCAAAGGAATTGCAACATTTAAGTTAATCTGAAAATAACACGAAAAACAGCTCAACCGCTTCGCCAGTTCGTTAGTCAGTTGAATAAGTGAGTTATATTTTTGTCCGAAGTAAAATTTTAAAAATAAATATACCTTTGTGCTTGCTGTAACTTAATTCTCGCCATTTTCGTTTTGTTTCTGGCTTACATTCTTTATCGCACAAAAAATAATACTGCGTAGTACCTTTACATTTTTTGGTTTATCTCTCTGTTTGTAACATTTTAGATTTATTCAATCTTTGAAACTATTGATTTCCAGTTAATAGAAGTAAAGATCCCAAATTCCTTAGGTTTGGAAATCCAGAAATACTTGAATCGTCTGTTGACTTAAAGTTTCTAGATAATGCTATTTTTAACATCCATATCATCTTATATAAAAGTATCTCTTTCTCTTAAATGTTTCTGTGTAATTTCGCGCCCATCATCATTATACAAGTATGCTCACCAAACAGAGCCTCTATTTCTTTGGCTTGAAATTCTAGTAACGTGACTATACAAAGCACGTGACTCTTCAGAAAACGATATTGCGATCGCTACATCCTTATTGGGATTCTGGAAGACGCGTGTATCAAATATTTTATAGACTTCGGCAAGGAATCGAATCACAAGGGTTATTGTTATCCTGTCATTTCTCTAAGAGAAAAAAATCTTTACTCACATTTACATGCTATGTGAGTAAAGATTTTTTTCTCGTTAAGTTGTAAGTTGATAACAATTGTAGACCATGTCAGATTTACTGGATTGGCCTAGAAACTAATGAACCAGAAACTAATGCGACAATACTCCTATACGGAAAAAATATGAAAAACTACACAAATACTATTTTAAAGGACTTCGGAAGTTTAGACCCAAAAGTCTAATGCTGAATGTGCTGTGCATGTACTTTTTGTTCCTATCTCTAACCTTACGCATCCTCAACGTAACAAAACTTTTCTAAATTAGCAAAAAAAAAATAAAGATACAGTGTATTTCCACACCCCACATATATACTTACATACTTATTCGGATGTCGTTTTTCATTTTTGTGAGCAGCTTTGAGAGTGAAAACGATATTCATAATTTAAAAAAACTCATGATCCAACTCATTATGATCAAGCGTTATTTAAAAAAAAGAAAAATATTTTAAAAATACGGATTTTTTATACAAGTTATTAATCTTTATATATACGAGATACAACTGAGGTCACAGAATCGGTCCCTGCGTGAAGTGCCGCAAGAACATCGCACCTGAATCAGTCCAAGGCCGTGATGCTGCTGTCACTGAAATGATCGATATATTAATTATTTTAATGCTTGGACTTACCTTTTAAAAGCTAGTTAAATGAACATTAAAATTATGTAAACTCGACTTCATGTGCTATATACCACTTGCCTAACCTGATTAAAGTCACTTGAGAAAGTGATGAACGCTTTATTTAATCTTGACCTAAATCACGAATCGTTATAAAATGAGACTGTGATAATATAATGTAGATCACATAATTATGTTAAATTGGCACTACTGGACTATTATCCGAGTTAAAGACGCTATTAGACAATTAAATGTAGTCTAGTCTAGATGCTCACGTTGTTTGATTTGTGAGCAATATGTAAACTTTTACACTAGCGTGCTCCTTTACATTCATTTATGCAAACTCATTCTTGTCGGGGACACGTGCCTTTCTTCATGCGTGAGAGCTGCTTCTCAATGAGTAATATACCTGGTTCTTTGTCAGACTGTATCAATAGCCCAGTTTGAAGTTTCTGAATACCATCCACTCAGCAAGTATAGGTGAAAACTGAAAGTTTACTACTAACTTACTACTTAAAGCTTGTTAAAAATTAAACTGATACCTGATGCGTTGACAATGATACGAATTAAAATGAATGTAAACATTATGTTTGTATATATTGACCTGCTTAACCCCGTGCAAAAATAGTTAACCATTTTAGCAAAATTCATCAACTATTTGGTCATGCGTGTTGTTTTTCTTCCGCTAACGTTAAAATTAATGGAAACTTGAAGATTTATCCAAATAGTTCTGTGCATTTAATTAACAATGGTAAAGTTTAAATTATTTTACTAAGAAATGGAATTATTGACATTTTGACATTTTTGGGACAAATTTGTACTGTAACACTTAAACGAAACCCTAATTGAAATATCAATTCATCTCACGTAAGAAACGCTGATGTCCAAACAGTTACACTGGTCCTATTACATAACAACTCAGAAACAAAGTAACAAGGAAGAACAACAAAACTGGCATAACTTTCCTTCGGTTCGATAACCAAACGGCTCGGCAGCAATTGAAGCGTCAAAACATGGCCAATGAATCGCTGGAACTTGCCATGATACAACTATAACAAACTGTGCTAATAATTTAGTGGAGCGGCTACTGGATGCTTAGTTAAATCTACGCATACTTGGTCTCCAACTATCTTACCAGCAGCGCAACCACCAGTGACCTGCTGGAGCAACAGTGTTACGCAATCTATTATTGTTGTCTGGTCATGTCTTCTTGAATATGTTCTATTTTTAGGTCCCATGTGACAGTTTTTATTGTCTTGTCCTGTTTTGTATGCAGCGTTTAACATATATGCATTTTCTAATTGATCCAGAAACAAAAGAACAATTTTAAATATTCTTCTCAAATATTTAATTTAAAATCATAGTTCATAGGTTGAATAGGAAAGTTGAAGTTGCTACATTACTCCAAACCTTATACTTTGTTTTATTTTGTTTTTTAGGAAGGAAAGATGGTGGTTCGTGAACTAAATGTGTTTCATATTGGTGCTGTAATATGAAGTTGTTCCATATATTATATTTATAATAAACAATGGGTATAATTTATTTGCTAGTGGATATCTGTCAAAAGAAGATGGAAACGGGAAAATTGCTTTTTGGAAAAAACCCCATTAGCGCGTCAACCCCATGTATACATTTAGGATATTCTGTTTATTTCTCGCTCAGATTATAAATTAGATTCGTAATAACATCAAACGGTAGCTCCCATATCACGATGTTTACAATTACAGCTCGTTATAATTATACGGATAATTAAGTTAATTAAATGAAAATACGAATGGTTATGATGTGTTTGGTTATTGCGTTGTATTTTAGCGGCGAGGTAGGTACTCTAGTATTTTAGGTTTTCATTCGATTTCATGCCTATTTCTATATTATTTATCATTATTTCCGCTGAGTGTATTGTGAAAGTGGTTTTTTTTTCTCCACATTATTATTCATTGTTTTTACTTGTGTTTTTCTGTGTGTACTTTAACTTAAACCTATATTTTTAACTAAACCTATAATATCGATTCGTACATGAATAGAATAATAACTCTAATAAGTTGCTTAAAAAAACTCATTAGAATTATCAAAACTACCGTCGCAAAAATATAAACTTTTAAATTCTAAACCTGAAATGGTGTTAATGAAAGTCAAACAGCTTTTTAACCATGTGATATGGAATATAAACCTCATTAAAGTTCCTTTAACACCGCATGAAGTACCAGGCAAGCATGAAACGCCTGAAGGCTCTCCGGGTCAGGGACACCGCATACAGTTAGCGCCAAAACTTTGCGCGGCAATCGCAATCAAACATGCCTGACAAACACTCCATGACAAATTCAATAACCGCGCAATCGCGTCTCATTGTAAGTTTCTAATAAAAGTTGCGAGTTTCTTGCACGAAAACTTTAATTGGATTCTGTTGTACCTAAATTATAAATTAACGTATATTTTCGTGAACTGCATGGAAATCGATAGACAAGTCTATAAACGTGATACTCGTAGTTCCGTAAAAGGATTGCTGATTTTTGCTTTAGAATTAAACATATTTTGTACCTTAAAACTAAGTATTACTCGTACCATCATATATGACTTATAAATTGACCTCTAATGTTGGGCCATTGTTTAGGTTTTCCGTAATCGAGGTTTTGTTATCTGTAATGCAACCTATTGTTTGTCGAAAACAATTATATCATCGCGTATTAAGAAAATCTCGGATGCTGTGAAACTGATGCATATCGTAATACCGGCTTCCTCATTACCTTTATAGTGTTTGCCAATCGAAAGGTTAATTAAACTTTTATCTCTTCATGCTGCCCAATAAATTTACGACGGTAAAGAGAATGTTACTTTCATTACAGTTTTATTGGTAACGCAAGCTAATAGCTTTCCTAACGAACCAGTAATGGATGATGGAAATCTAATGTGAGTCGTCTGACGGCGCAGTCAACTGGTAATGGGCAAGTTCCCCGGTGAACCCTACCGCTTCAACCGCTTGCGGTCGCAGGCCGCAGCGCAGTCAAGTCAGTCGCGGTTTGGCGCGCAAACCGGGCGGACGTGTTTCGTCGCGTCTACCACTCCTCACGGAGCTATCCTCGCGGCTTCTGATATTGGATTATAATTAGTGAGCTCTGTGGATTTTTGAACTTTGTATTGCGTGCTGTTCACCTAATCACTGTTTCGTGTTACAACCGCAAGGTAAATTTTAGTTTTTGTTCAGCCATTGATTGTAGTTGTATGGTTTTCTTAAAATTCTGAGGTTCGTATTCACTAACGGTTGACTGTCCCTGTCATTCTATGTAAGGAAAACTTGTAAGGATTCATTGTAATTGCTCATTTATACTTTGCATAGGTAAATGCTTTTTCCTTCTTGTGCCACACGAAACGCATTGAGTAAATAAACTGACAAATTATAAAAAAAAAAACCATTGCATATTTAATTTAACTTACTAATGAGTTGTATATAGCGATGATACATACCAGTAACCTCCAAACTTTACTTAATAATATTGTTGAATGAGCGAAATGTGCTTTGTAGGTACTTCAGCGCCCTTCGCCGAGTTGCAACAGGATGTAGCAAAGACCTTGATGTATGCAACATTAGTGTCTTAAATAAATTTATACTGCAGGACAATAGGTACCATAACATTGGACAAAAATAAAGGTCATGGCTGATCTGGGTGGTCAGGAAATTGAAGTAAGAAATGCATTTAAGCTTATGGTATTGGCTTGGCCCTTGTTCTTACCTATAAATCAGCCTGGCATACCTACTAGACATGCCCTAAAATGGGCATAATTTATTTAAGTGCTTTAACCGTACACAGAAAACCAGTATTTGAAAGCAAATGCTAAACCTTTAGTTTTGTCCTTTCTTCTGAACTTATTATCTCACGGTATACTTTGATCTTTTATTACGAATTATTTTAGTATTCATAATCATGGAGACCAAATGGACATCACGACTGATGACGACATATCTCTCCTCCGTAATTGCATACTTATTCAAGCCACGCAACGAAAAAAAAAATGGTGAAGGGCGAGTCGGACTCGCGCACTAAGGGTTCCGTCCGTACCATTACCTACACAAAACAAGTTGTTTCTACCTGTTGTTATTATTAATGTCGAGAAAAAAAACGGCAAAAATAACGTTTGTTGTATGAAAGCACTTCTTAAATATTTATTTTATTCGGTTTTTGTATTTATTAATTTAGCGGCAACAGAAAGACATCATCTGTAAACATTATAACTATCTGGCTATCACGGTTCATGATATACAACCTGGTGACAGACGGATGGACAGTGAAGTTTTAGTAATAGGGTTACGTTTTTCCCCTTTTGAACCGTAAAACAAGGAATGTATAAGATGCTTTTGTGACGCACTGTTTTACAGACATTGACTGAAACAAAATTTGGCTTCTATCAAATAAGCAAACACAGACGTACTTGTTTGTATGCAGTTTGAAAGTTTTCTCTTATATGGTTCTTTCTAAAGTAGAACTTTACCTTGACCTGCTTTGACAAACAACAAATATATTATATATTAATAATAATAATATAATAATAATAATGATTTTATTGAATCAAAAAATAAATACTTAGGTTTAAGACAATATTGGATTAAATTACGCTTAGAGAAGATGGGTCGGTTAAGTATTATATTAAGTAAATCTAAACATAATTATGTACGCAAATGTTACCTACAGTTAAATCGCTAACTGCCGCGGTAGGATACCCTGTGTTGCGGCAGTTAGTTCTCTTCCATTAGCATCTTTTTAATTGATTCTATACATCAGGTAATAATTGTTAGCTTAGTTATAGGATAAATATAATTACAATATGTCTCATGGATGTTTACATTTTATATTAGATCCAATACGTATAAGTTTACAATTAAATAATTGTAAACTAATACGTAAGCGTTTAAGCTACGTTTAAGCTACTTAGTACTAGGAATCTATTATCGATTATGTATTCAATTCTATTATGTATTCTTTAATTTTATCATACACCTATTTTATTCCTAAGATTATTATTATTATTTTTAATTTCCTTAGTATAATTTACAAAGTATAAAAAAAGGAAATATAAAACAAAATCTCGTTAAAATACAAGGGAAAAAAACACAAAATAAGAATATAAAATGAGTGAATATAGTTCATTGACCGACTGTTGAGTAGTTAGTGGGGAAGGAGTGTGGAGGGAACATGTTATTGAAGGTGAGGTAGACTGTGATAGGAGTGATCATCTAGTTAACGCTCTTCAATGTAATCTAACCACAACCGGTGCTATATCAAATTTGCTTTGTGCTATACCGCAAAATACATGTGTTATCTATAACTACTAGTTACCTTTGTATTTCCCAAATGATGTCTAAGGTTCAACTAAATATCCTAATAATCTCCTCTGTTTCTACATAGTTTAAGGACAGTAAAAAGTTTTTCACTTTCTTTTTGCAATTTTGCCTAGTTTCATGTGCCAAATGTAATTTTTTATTGAGTGAGTTAAAGGCAAAACAATATTATAAGCCATGTATACATTATAACACATCTTTCCTGTCTACTTTGTGCATGATATAACTTGTATATATAGTATACATTACAAATACCAGTACGTGAAATAGTTACGTATTCTAGCACATATAGCAGTTTGATGGTTTGTTATTATTCTGACATTACTAAATCAAGACACTGAAGAATTCATGAAATCTACTTGTCTTGGTAACACAGTCTCATTCAGGTCAACATAATTATAAACTAAATAATTGGCTTCAGATTGAGCATCATGTCAATTTTCTGTTGATGCGTAGGAAGTGTCTGACGTAACTTATTTTTTACTTACAAGAACTTTACCGAGAAGGATATCCTTAATGACAATAAAAACTATCTTAACTTACTACCTAACACAAACCTACGTAATATCATTATCTATAATCTAGTTTAGTCCGTCGATTTATTAAAGTAGACACGGCACCTGGTTTATATCAATTCAATTTAAACTAGTTGCCAATATATTTCGTATTATGTAAGATTACATACGAGAACGAACCTTAGTTAGTACTATTTTTGTATTAAAAATATTAGATCCAAGTTACTTTCAAGTCCGCTATGTTGTCGAATTTTACCTAAACTATTACGTCCGACTACAGGACACGGGTCTCTCGTATAAGGGGCCTAAACGAGTAAATTAACCTATTTATAGTTCGCCTTCTATCTTGCCTGTTATATCCAAGCCTAAGCCGCTCTAATCTGGGTTGGGACCGTAGTTAAATATCTTAGTGATTCACGTAAACGACAGGCAACTAAATTCTAGCATGGCTCACATACGATGGATGAATATGATCTAACGCCATTAGTTCTGGCTAATAAATTGTGTACGCTTTCACGTACGTCTCTCGCGTGCATATTGCACTGTCGTTTTGCCAAAACACTCAAACGTAAAAAGTGAAATTTATCCGTGACAATAGTATCAGATCGTCATAATTCATAAATCATGTAAGACTTGAGATATCTATACGATCGTGCAATGCTAATTTGAACGGGACATGCCTACACATGTAATATTTTATGTATGTTTTTCACTAAATTATACTACCGGATTTCCTACTTGATGAGCTTGCATGAAATTTCCTTTAACTTTACAAATTCGCCTCATGTTACGTTTAATATGCAAACTTATACACCAGCCTTGCGTAAGAAGTAATGTGTAAAGCACCATCTTTAATGAGTTTCTTGAAGACGCCATTAGCAGCTTTATAGGAACACTCAGTTACCTAATTTTGTTCTATTTTATATCTTTGTATGGAAATAAACTTTGATGTCCCTTATCGTTTAGATATCCCCTACCTTTGTACATTTTTGAGTGTATGCTTCATTACTTACGGGCGATTGTTTATGTATGCACCTTATACTTATACCATGTATGCATGCACAATGTTTGTACTTTACGAGATACCAGAATCAATTTTATCAGTTTTCGTGTCAACTTGTGAATGAAATTGATCGTGATTTGTAGACAGTTAGTTCATTTAGTGACACATTTGTAGTTCAATTTACATATTCGCGATGCCAACGACATGTGAATGGAGGTGCATTGAACCTGTGCCAAACTGTAGAAGACGATTTAATTTTTCATTCGTGTGTCATAGCAATGATTTTTGTAATTGTAATCATATCCTTAATGCTAATTGCAAATAACAGCCGTACATTGGATAAATGCACTCGTCGTAAGCTGTTGTGTCTGTACTGTACATGCTACTGATACAACTGTTGAGAATATTTTTCACATGGTTCTGTAGACCGGACGGTTTTCTACAGAAAAATAACACGTTGAAAGCAAATTCTTCTTCGGTATTGATTCATTTTTATATCCCAAGCCAACTATAATTTTACTCTTGCATCTTTGTGTAGGTAGTAAAATTAATTATGTCAATTATATAATAATTGCTTCTAAGTCTCGTTAAATGGAAGTAGCTCTGCCATTGTCTTATCAAAACTATATATATATATATAACTAGCTGTGCCCCGCGATTTCACCCGCGTAGTTCCCCATTGGATTGTCGAGATAATGGGGGAACTACTTTTTTGAAGTCGGTTAAAAAGTATCCTACGTCCTTTCCCGGGGTCTAATCTACCTGTGCACCAAATTTGATCCAGATCGGTTTAGTGGTTTTGGCGTGAAAGACAGAGTTACTTTAGCATTTATAATATTAGTTAGGATTAGGATAATGTACCTCCTTGTCAAGCAATGTACATATTCGTCTTAGAGACTCATGCCTAAACCTTCTGTATTTCCGTCGATACTGCCTTGTTATATTCAATGTCGTTCATTGTTAACTGGTAAAAGTGAAAACCTTGGACTTGTTTGCTTAAAAAATCCATTTAGCTGTTCCAACCGTTCCGAGGATTTAGTAAACAAGACCTTTTAGACAGCGTTTCGGTCGTGTAAATATAATTTTATCAAAATATTTTGTTTATTACGAAACGATTTTTATGGTTATTTAGTTTTTTTATGTTTGCGTAGGTACTTTTAGGGTTTATTGAAGTGTTTTTTTTTTTAGTACATAGTAATTAAAATGTTTAAAAAAAGACGTTTGTTATGGTTTTCTAAACGCGATTTTCTGCTCTATACGAAATAAAAGGTAGCGTACACTATGGCGAGCCAAACCGCACCCCACCTTTTTGCAAAAAAAACATCTTACATTTACCTTAGTACGTTTATATGAACTACCGCACACGGGCGGGCTGTTCTGAGCTGCGTCGCAAGGCAAATTAGAAATTTGCAATGCCGTGCGCCGCGCTCTGGCACATATTTTACACAGCCCAGCACAGCCTTAAATTTTATTTATTAATACATAATTCGTAGATATATATACATTATATTCTTCTGTCAACAATATCATGACGCGATACATGTACGTGGGTTGTTTCGCACGTACTTCGCGCCGTGGCTTATATCGGATTGTCCGTAGATGATATACGACCAATAAACTTATCTATACGCAAACGTCTTCGATGAAACGAACGATTTTTATTTTTATGTTCGGATCTGAATTCGCCGTAAACGCGAAAAATGGCCGTTTGCCAACTTGAAGGTTTATTCACCGTCTACGGAAACCCTCCTAAAAATTAAGTCTCTCCCGGGATTTGGCCAGGAGTCGGCAGCCCTACCTAATCCACCCTCCGGCATTCCTAGCCGTTGCTCTTTTGCAATTTGGTTTTCGACAATAGTTCTCAGTTTTCCTATTTTTCGAATTCCGTCTTGAAATTAATATATACTCAGGATCTTCTATTAGTTTTGGTACACAAGTACGCAACTCCATTTTCCACTATTTATTATTAATTTACTGTTAACATTTTGTTGCGTTTGACCTTTATTTTTCTGTCTAAAAAGAATACACGCTGTGGTAATATTATGTGTTCCTTTTATAGTAGAGTTTATACTCTACGCAAAATTATTAATTGTTTTTATTTGCACAGGATTTGCCAAGTGAGATGAGCATGCACCTAAATTGGTGCTTTAAAATCATGTGAATTTCATATCGTTTCGTATACTTTAATTATTGTATAAGTGATCTTTTAATTATTTAGTATGTACCGAACATTACTATACGAACAATGCACTTTTTTACCTTTCGGAATCGATCTAATCCTTTTCCTGTGACCAAATTTTTCATTAATTTCTTTATTGATATAACAGTTAGTATTATATCGAAAGTTGCTTACAAGTCTTTAGTTATTCTTGTAAAAATTTCGCACTGAAAGAAATAAAAAAACTTTTTATTTATAATTATTCCGAATTGATTTATTTTCGTAATCATTTTAATTCCCTGTAGTTATTTCACAACAATCTCAACTCCAATTGCCTATTGATGTAACCTAACTAGTAAACACAAACTCGGGGTTTTATTCGACGTACTTACCTTAATTCATATTTATTTACGGGATATCCCCATGTATACATTTAAATGTAACAATACATAATTATATTAAACACCAAATTAGCATTCGGAATCATACATACTCGTATGTTTACCGCACGTATCTTATTAATTTCTGATTGGTTCTTATATATGTAAACGTGCATTAAATTACCACAAATACAAACCTAATACGTGTGCTATAAAATAAATTAGTAACTTACAATTTTATTATTTTTTTCCGGCAACGTGACCAATATTCTGGCTAAGTTGTCCCGCTGAATCGCCACACTAGTACCTACCTAATATCGGATCTGAATACTATGACTGTAATTATTTTACACTCTGTACTCATATGGCTCGTGACCAGTAGGTACTGTAACAAAATTAATCACAAGAATGCTACACTCGTCGTGACATAATGATCAAGACATTCGAAAGAACTCACGCTTCAGGCCGATGTCCATCAACTATCACGTAAGTAGAGGAATCTGCCGTTAAGAATTCACTTGTACTGGTGATCATTTCTATATACATACATGTTAGCACGAACAGACAACGGTCACTGTCTCCCTTATTTTTGAGACACTCTTATTTCTCGATAATAGGGGTAAGTTTCCTATTATCTTAAATCGCCTTATTCGAAGATCGACACAATGGAGTTGACAATTATTATGTGTATCTGCATCTTTGAAAACTGCTTTTCTACGTTATTTTAGAATGTAGAGTAGACACACAAAACAAAAACATACTAATATGTGTATAATGGCACAAGTGAATAGAAAAGATCACTAACTGATTAATCACGAAATCTTAGTGACTACTACGTGACCTAGAAACAAAGAAGGTATACTTACTCTACATATAACGTCAGGACATTTAAGAAATTTTTTGATAGAAGAATTCTGATAGTGCTTAATTAAGGGCGTATTTAAAGGCATCTACTCGTATAGGGCTTTTATCTACTATTAAAAGAATACAGTAGCTAGTAAAAAATGCAGTAGAACACAGAAACCGGCAGTTTGCCGGTCTTCTGCAGACAGCGCGATTAATAATTCGTGGTGAACTAAAGAAACTGTTAATTAATGCTCGCAGTGGCAATGTCACCTAATTACCATCGGAATCCTATTAGCATTGATAATGAACATATTATGGCTGTGCCTGTTCCAGTCGTATCGTTATCACACGTGCGCGCGATTAGGCGAATTGCTACAACCTTAGTCAATGTTATAATTGTATCTGTTTGAATAACCTTCTGTAATTTAATTTGTAGTGTTTCTTTAGTCTTCTGTTTGAGTTTGGCCAATTCGTAACCACTTTATATATTTATATAGTCGCATATTAGGTGATTTTAGCCGCGCCTGTAAATTGGGTGTAAATAAATATAACTAAACTATAGTTAACAATTTCTATTAATGAAAAACTGCAACTTTAAGTAATATTCCTTGAAATCCATAACTCAGTCATTCGCAAATCGCGTAGCATACAAACATTATTTACATACATAGTCTTAGACTTAACATGAAAATTAGTGAAAAAAGTATACAGCGGAATTGAGAAACACCATCTTATTTTGAAGTCGTTTCAACAGTGCAGTCGTGTAAATATACCGGTTTAAAAAAAGAATGTTCTAAAAGTAAAAAAATTAATGAAGGATGAGACTTCATAGGATGTGTAAGGAACAACCCAAACATGTTTGTTCGTCATAATCTCTATTGTCTCTTCAGCCCACGGACACAAATTAATGAGAGTCTGACCCTATCTCCACCGTAATTACTCTTTTCGGCGGGCGTTTAATTGAAAAGGTGAAAGCTAAACAAACGAAAATTCTTTGCTTTTAATGCGAGCGTGAATGTTACTACATTCCTTTGAGATTGGAAAAAGAGGTTTCGTGACCTTAATTAAGAAAATAGTCTAAATTTGGGCTCAGCGGTTTAACATAAAGCTCTAGTTGTGTGGTCAGATGTTGCTGAGCTAATCTTTCAAAGTCTGTCAGTCGTGCTTTGTAAATGTTAACTTTTTGTTTATAAACCGTCTTGAAAAAGAGATATTGGAATTTGAAAAAGGAGGATGCGCCTAATTCCTTGGAACCTTTTTACACGTCTGTACGTTTTCCTTGATTTCTCTGAGACGCATGTAAATAGTGTGCAAAAGGATATACTTTCCAGTTGGTCCCGTAAACGTTTTATCAAAATTGCTTCAGTAGTGTATGGTTAATAAATCAAAATAACTGAACGTCGGCGTCTCTGTACTGTACTCCGTTTTTCAGTTTTTTAAAGTTTTACTTGTTTGATTAGTTCCTAATGTATAAGTATTCACCAGAACATTTATCTTATAATTTTGGAACAATGTCGTGTTTCTGGTTATGACGAGTATGTCGAGCAATAGGTGTACTTACTGCCTGACGCGCCTACGCAATATGTAACGAAACAAGGTTAGGTCTACACGCTGCCGCTAGGGAGTATCATATATCGCCGCCGTCGCCTTTGTAAAGTAGTACTCCTTACGCTGTTTATTTTTTTTTTATATATATATATATATGTATTATTACGTTGTTCATAAATTTGAATTTAAGAAGACATGTACATCCAAGAGTTTGTGTGTTTTCCGTACCTTTACCTGTTTTTGCCATACCCATCTTTAACATATATACCAGAAATGTTTATCATTTTACTTTCAGTATTATAATTAACTAGCTTCCGCCCGCGTTATGTTTGTTTCCCGGGACAAAAAAATATATATTCTTGCGACCTCGAACTATCTTTGTACAAGAAAATCAAGTCGATCCGTCACTTAGTTGCTAAAGAGAAGAAGGACAACCCAACCACTTAGGAATTTTTATGTGGACGGTTAAAGTTGAAGAATAAAGCACACGAGTATCAGGAATCAGCCAAACACATTGACTGGCAGAGAAAACAAAATTGTGTCAGACTTGAACCTGAGACACTTTGCTCGCTTGGAAGATTACGTACGCGAAATGATGTCCGTGAAAAGTTGCATCATATCTATGTCATCGGTAGTAAAGGTAACATGTGGGTGTGATCCGCTGGCCACGTAATACTGATGCGGAGCTTATTGCAAAACGGTAACTTAACTGTAGCTGTAGCGCGATGTAATCTAATTTGATTGTAGGTTGATGAAAAACAACGTAATATGATCGTAAACCATTTCAGACTACGAAGAACAGAACGCAATTTTAGGTGTGTTTCAAAGAAACAGGTTCATACGATCGCTTTGAATATTTAGTTTTTATTTCATTCAAAAATAGGATTAATGTTTTTAATTAATAGTTTTTTCGTAGAGTGTAATTGGTCTACTTGATTATTTTTAAAGTAGGTGAATGTGTCACAGACTTGTCGTGTTGTTCTTGTAGTGTAGGTCGCGTCACGTTCATATTTTGAGATCGCTAGTTCACTGTCCCCATTACTATTTGTAGACTAAGAAATATTAGGCAAGCATTCATGAACCGGCCTGCAGTTATTACGATTTATGCTTTAGAACACCAAAGAGCATCTGCTCGTAGGGCGTTTGATTTATACTCTTATTGCTCTGATAAAGAAACCGTAATGATCATTACAGTATTTAAGCGGCTTTATGACTGTCCTCATTCCAAATGACTCTAACATTGTATTCGTGATATAAATGTGATTTGTTCACCTAACGTTATGTTGTGACAGAGTTTGCAACACCACGAATGTAAGTCATTGCTAGTTCGTAGATTAGAAATGCTATTCGCTTTAACCTCCGTAGAACGAGCTGAACCACGCTTGTCATTTGTAGCATTCTTGACATTTGCTAAACGAAACTTTACCCAGAATCACGAAGTATTTCCATCCCACACAAAGGCCGCTGTGTTGAAGTGGATACTGACATCGACACTGCTCTTCTTACATTCACTAACTTAGTCTACTAGTTTACACAATCCAGGACTTGCGAGAGAGGTCTTAAGATCTATAATGCGTTGGTTTTCAGCTTGTTGAGTTTAATAGCAATATTCTCAAGACTGCGGGCTCTGCGACTTGGCATAGTTGCTAAGCTAAGGTTGCGTTAAAACAATCACGACTATTGCGAGCACAGCATACACAATATTTCATGCCATGCTGTATCGCTGTAGCTGGCTCTACCATTAAAATACCAAGTTTTATTTTCCTAAGTAATCGGGCTATTGGGTTAAAACAAACAACTTACGACCTGAATAGAAATCTCAGTGATAAGCAAGAAGGCCACCGACGGCATTACTTCAAAGATTATAAGACGTAGTTTGGAAGAGCTTTAAAATTGTGTCTAGGTTACTACAAAAATATGAACGAGGAACCCTTAGTTATAATGTTAAAGAATATTATTACGAAATTCCTCAGACAAGCCGTTGAAATTTGGGAGCTAATCTGGGAGTAATCCACCTATTTATTGAATATTGCGCTGATAACTGAATGGTAAATATATTCAACAACGCAGTTCAAAGGCAAAAATAGAGTAATGTCTTTCCAAATGTTGCCCTTTCGTGAATCATGTGTAAATGTATATTACTTTGTTGTAATAACACTATGATCTATACAAACACAGCAAAAATTATATTGTTCTTTTCAAGAACTTCGCTTTGAAGATTTGTGCTAGATACTTTAAATATTGTCTCATATTTTTGCTCCCAAAATGTTTTGCTAAATAGTAAGATTAATCTAAAACAATGCGGAAAGGATTCTTGAAAACGCATTAAATGAAGGGACGGGTCTTTTCTAATTCAAATTCTTGTTTCTCCGAGATAGAACTGAGAGAGAGAGAACTGATTGAAATCCTTACACTGGCCAACAATCCATAGTGTAAAGGTCGCTCAGGCAAGCTAGGAACCGGTTTACGAAATAGAACGAGCCCTTTGTTAGAATAAAAGACGTTATGTCAAAAGAGCCGAAGCCATTGGGTCGAAAAAATTATGATAAAAATAGAACAGGTTGTGTTGATTCACAGCTTTTGGGCTCGTTCGGTTCACGCTGCTAAATGATCCGTGAAGCTAAATGCATGTTGTTGGTAGAATCGACCGATTGCTTTGTGGAGAGACCGTTATTATGACTTATTGGAACGCTTCATTTATTGATTGTAGATAAGCACTCTTGTATTGAGCATTTTCGACAGGTTGGGGTACAGTATAACCTCTAAGGCAAAATAGAAAGCTTTTTTTTTTGTTTGGAAGTTGGTTGGTTGGTTTTACGAGCAAAGTCTTCTTAGCTATTATTTATAAACAAATATCGGTTGTTTGATGATTATCTATTCCTTCTAGTTGATGATTTTATTTAATTTTCGATTCAATTGTTTAAACGACAATAAGAGAATGCAAAGATTTGGTTCTTTTGATCAAGCCTACTTTGGAAGAACAAAATATTAGTCATAAGGAAATATTTATCACGTCACGTGTCTTGCTCTATGTTATGAGTAATATACACGGCACAAGATAGTTGATAGCTAATAGGATTAAGTCGTATTGAGCCCGTCTTATCTTAATGAACTATAATTACCACTAGGGATAAACATGGATTACGTCTGCGACCGGTTTAAGTATTGAATATCAAAATTTAATGTATTGAATGACCCTCGGTTCTTACTAGAGTTTGAACTTGTACACACGATTACTATTTTCATCTCAAACATAAACGTAAGGTTCATTGTAGTTTTGTATTGTATTTCCAAGGAGCAATTTTCTATTGAGTTTGTTCAGCGTATCCGTTACAATGAAAATTTGAAATGATAGAAATTATACAATTAAAGTTATGTTCAGAACTTAATTTGACTATTCTTTTTTGTGTACTTTTGAATCCTGGAAACACAAAGTATAAAACACTTTTTCTCGTGACATTACGAAATATCCAAAGACTAAAAGTTACCAAGTCTTGTCAAAATGTCAACATCCAGATTTATTGACAGTTGAAAGCAAGTTTTGTCAGGCTCGAAGCGCTTAGTTCGTCAGCCAATTAATCAACCTGCTTTTCTAAAAGTGTGTTTAAAAACTAATGGCTAATGCAACACTATCGACCGCAGTCTGTAGGCCAATGTCGCAAACCGCAGCCGTCGAAGGTCCCTCGGTGACAACAATGGAAAGTATTCGACCGCGCTTAGCGCAATGCGAAGGACTCACTAAATCGCCTTTTAAAGATGCCACGTCATGCCGTGAGTCAGGGTTTGGTCGTTCTGTATGTGTTTGTATTCTGTGGCCAGGGCGTCAGAATGAGAAACCTTAGAGAGCTCAACATGATGTTGACTGATTTCTAGAATTAACCATTATACTTTTCATCGATTTTACCAATAAATCCTTATTTTTTGATCTTTAAATCCTCATTCTCATCGTTGCTCTAATTTTCCAGCCGTATTCTAATTTTATTTTCAAAACTTTACTGTTTTCTTATTATTTTCTGACTAAATATGTGTATTGTGTGTAAAATGATTCAATCAAGCAAGTAAAATGTGATTCATGTATAGTACAGGTACACACCTATACATAAGTACGAGTAAAACCTGGGCGCGAAAAACACGTGTATCTTAGGTAAATATATATACATATATTAAAAGGTGTAAACATATTGCTTTGGCCGACGCAAAGGTTAAGACCTTTATCATAATCGTGATCGTGAACGAGTTTGTTTATGAGCACGTTGGTAGTTCATAAAACATCCTGAAGACATTTCTTTTCTACCCCACATTAATAACATAGGAACAAATATTTGTACTCGCAACTTAACATATATAGACCAGTTATCGTCGCATGGCTGTCTAAAATGTTCGTTGCTGGTTACCTCAAAGCAACGGTCAATTGGCTCGGTCAGTTTTAAGATGGGTGACTGTGGAGTGCCGTTCATAATTGAGTACTAGTGTATAAATTAGAGGTGAGGTTGTTTTTGATTCCACCTACTTGATAAAATACGAATTCAACTCTGAATAAAACCCATCTATTGAACTCATTATAGTCATATCAGTGCCTCTTGTCCTAATAAAGTCCTCAACAAATCCCTATGTCAACAACCTTCTAATGGTCCCAGCAATTTACGTTCTTGTCATTGTGCTTTTATCTGTGTAACGGCGTTGAATCGGACAGAAGATACATTCCTCGGTCAGAGCCCTCTAGGGGGTGAGTGCTTACGACCCTCGTCATTCATAAATATAAATACCTAAGCGTGTGGGCCTTCAAATAAGAACTACTCCATAAAGCTTAGATATCTTATAGTATCTTATAATATCCGGGGCGTAACGATCAGGTTTTATATGCCAACGCCTTATATGCTTTTACTTAGACTTATTTTCTGTTTGACATTGGCTGTTGCTTTCTGATAATCAAGCCGTGAATGTACCTAAAAAGAGCTTGATATATTTTGCCATCAAATTCTTAGTAATGTTCTGCATAATAGCTTACACTTTGATGTACGTACCAAAACTATCTGCCTAAATTAGAATGCATTGAATGCTATAAGTACGAATACAATGACATTTACAGTTCCTGCATTCGCATTCTGCTCTCTATTTATATCGATCAGGTTAAGGCATTTATTTTTGTCCACATATAGAAACGATTACAATGACTCACTAGACATCTGACTGACTCGTAGCTGGTTCTACATTCGCTTTAGATGCGATGTGTGGAACAACTGAATATGTAGTTGTAGCACCTATCTCGCCTTGCGAACATCATCATCGTCATAAAATGTATTTATTCATTATCGACTGGCGTATTATTTAGATCACATTCCCTTTTTGTTTTGAGTCTGGTAAAATTTTCTTTCGTATGTCAGCTTGTGTGTATGGATGTTTGTCGCTTAAAGGTCATAGTTTCCTACCAATCTTGACGAAGGTGTATGGGTTCTAAGAATTTTTTGAAGGTGTTTTAACTGGAGGGTATTTCTCCCAAAGCAGGGGGAAGTTTGCTACGGTGCAATTTAATGGCCGATTTCAATAATATTTGGCACAGACAGGCTGAATACAATACTCGTACTAATTGAGATTCCTGAATATATAAAAATTGGTCAAGTGGTTGTCGGTTTTTTTTCAGGCTCGTAAAAACTATCGTGGTCGCGAGGTTGATAGTTCACAGAACTACTAGTTAAAGTTATGACAATATAGTTTCTAATGCACCGCCTAAGTGCCATATCGATTGATGATTATAAATTCAAAGTGGAAGGCGTAAGGCATGAAAGTCATTAATCAGACAGAAATGTTTACTTTAGATGCTTATTTTCCATCTAAAATTATATCTGAAAAATCAGGAATCCACAAGCTTGTAAAAACTGCAAACGCCAAGTCATATTTTTGCTCTATCCTGCATTATAAATTTCCTTAGACACTGCCGAGAAGTTGACCTTGAACACACCAAGGTTACTAGGTGCAGTTGTATATAATTAATGTTCTACAAATAGTGGCATCCAATAGCGCTCTAAGTAAACATTTGTTTTGGTTTGCCTCGCCCAAGCCACTCAAACAACTGTGCTCGGAAAACTCAATAAGGACGGGCTTTGTTCACCTCGTTTCATTCGGTCATTACACGGGGGATTTCAACAAAATTTTATAGTTCTCAATTGCTTGCGAATAAAGTTCAACGCCTGCTAAAAAAAAGGTTTAGAAACTCCATTCCTTGTGCACTGAATGTATGAGGGTTAAATAGGACATTTACATTTGCTTATAGCACAATATGATATGGACAAGCAATGTTCATTTTAGCTTGATGTGAAAACATATATCTATGTACCTACGTTTGTCTATGCGTTAAAAGTCTTAAAATAATGTTCCCTTTTGAATTGTTGTTAGTTGTATTTAAATGTGTTTCTTTTTGTTACAGGAGCTATGCCTCTTCATCCTCGTCCTCACTAAAATAGTTGACAGCGTTTGAGCTTCCGTTTTCGGTAAGTTTTTCGTATTTCCAACATGTTTAATATGATATCTTTTATACACGTCAAGTGGTTTAAAAACAGTAGATTTCATTTAATTAATGAATAACGTGTAACAAAGAGGTGTGATAATACTTCATGGTGTTTGTTAGTCTACTTATCAAAGTAAACCCTTTGTAAAACAAAATTTTACAAAATTAAAAAAATTAGGTTCCCTATAAAAAAAATGACATGAACTGGAGAACTATGGAGAACCTTTTTTTTAATTTGAAAAATTTAGTTTTACAATGAGTTTACTTTGATGGGTAGACTAACACCCTTATGTATTGTCAGACCTTTGTGTTACGCGTTGTATTTTATATTGCCTGAGTATTCTGATTTTCCCTATCGTTAAATTCTGATGTTTTACTCCGTACCGTTGCAAATTTCATGACAACTTTCATTTCACTTCGTTAAGCATAAGTATAGCCGACGCTACTAACTTTAAGATTTATTCGAACATCGTCTGGAAGCGTTCTTTCGGAAACTATACTGTGACAATTATGAATGTATTTATCCGTAAATTATAGGGTGTAAAGAAATTAAATTTAACAAAAATTTTGGTTCATCGACATATACTCCTAATTCAAATTTTGAATCTAAGCCGTGTCAGACTATAAAATGTTTATTATTTGATTCATAGTTCGTTCGTACGGCCAGAAATTTAATTTAGTATCGGTATTACTGTTTTTATCCATATGTAGTTCACAAACGACACTTTCACAGTCAAAGAATCCCAATAAGATTTCTTGGGTTGAACGACATTAGTCGTGTGATGTTCGTCAGATTGGCAACTCGTCAAGTTTTTTATTATTAGTCGAATCAATCGAAATCAGGTTGGCATTGACACAAACACGTGCACAACACACACAGATCATCTGAGTTTCATTGGAACTCTTCAGATCGAACTTGAGACCGGTTCATCCCGATGCGTATGCCACAGTGCACTTCTTTTATTTCTTATATTGTTAGATAAAATATTTAAAATAAAATAATTTGTCGTTTTATGATTTTACCGGCTCCCCAAACTCAATTCGACATATTTTTTTGTTATACTTGTTACCTCCTTTCTCTGTAAATATTTGGTACGATTTGAAAAAATATATTTTTGTTTGAAATTATTTGGAGTCATCTAGTTGAGTATACTATAAGTTATATTATTATTAGTTACTCTTTAATACTGTTAGAAATATATCTTTAAGGTTCATTATCATTTAAGAAAGAACGATAGACGTGTCCAATTCACATCAATATTCGGCCGCTTTTTGTTCTGTACCTAATTATAGGGCTAGAAATGGAGACCGCTTTTTCGCTTTCGTCGGCGTATTATTAGCCTATAAGACATTCCATAATATTTTATGAAATATGAAATAGGTTATGATATCTTCAATTATGGTGAAATAGTCTTTGTCAGTCATCATGGACCAATCAATCAATTGTATCTAACTAATCTTGACGAAGCTCGGTCTATAGTTTCTATAACTTTTAGAATTGTTAATCGTCGTAGATTTTAGGGAACTTCGTATTCGATCTCAAATGAGAATTCTAATCATTAACAAAATTTGTCAAGAGATAGTTGAGATATTAAGGCGAATGCAGATAGATGCAGTATTGCTACCCTATGTTGAATTTTATGTGTTTCTGAAAATTTTAATCTCATGGAGATGATCTTAAAAATATTTAAGTATTTTATTTGTCATATATTTTGACACCACGGGTGTATTACCAAAGTATCCCTCTTAGATTTTCGAGAGCTATGCTCGTTCCACTCACGTACATTTATAACTATCCTGAAAGCGCCTTGGAGAGTGTGGTGTTCTCACACAATACGAGTAGAACAGAATTAACAATAGAGTTAATACTACGATTTACAGCCATTTCGGGCGTAGTTGTTTTCATAAGTTTTCGCGATTGTTATACATTGGAATTAAACCAGTATTATGGGATATATGTATAAATAAACAGATGCTTAAACTGTCGTGTGTGTTAACTACAAAATATATAGACCAGCCGAAGCATGTCATGTGGTTTGGATAGATCTCAGGTCGTCTAGCTAATCGGTTTATTAATAAATGGTCAATAGACACATATAACAAGACCTGTGACTGAGATCGACGCCTGGTTGGATTGGGGCGGTTCGATTTGATTCAAATCAAATTTCTAATATCCTGTAGTGTAAGTGAAGTGCTTAATCTCCAATCTGGCCAGCGTGGTAGACTTAAGCCTACATTCCCTTTATAGAGGATACCCTTATCCAGCAGTGAAACGAAAATAGAAAAATCGACATATTGAATCATATGTTTCAAGCGTTTTAAAATCGCCATCTCACTTAAGTACCTCCAAGTAGCAGAGTTTTGATGTCATCTCTTAAGACATTAGAAAAGTAAGACATTTCTAAAACCAATTGTAATTTGTCGGTCACGTCACGCAGAGAAAGCAATTATAGATGGAGAGCCTCATGTTGTGTACGTGCATTACAAATGGCAGCTTCGCTTTCGACCATGGCATGCTCCATTACGTGCTTTATCTACGAGCACAGCTGTCAACGATGTTACTTCATTCACCGTATTAGCAATTCGCTTTCTGCGGTTTTGTTTTGCAATAATAGCGAAACAATGTTGTATAAAATATGCAATATTTGAAATATTAATAACTTAATTATCCGTAGATAATATTGTTTCCGTTGAAAAGATACGGGTTTTAAGTAAAAAATCGTCATAAGCCAGAATACGTTCACTGCTGAACTTAGGCCTCCCCTCTAGAACGCTATTCTCAACTATAAGCTGCCAATAATTGCATCCACTGGTTATTTCTGAGTTTACTATGTCATCTGTCCATCTAGTGGCCTAAGAAGCATACCTACGCTTCTTCTAATGGTTCGTGGTCGCATCTCAAGAACCTTTCGTCCCCATCGGTTATCGGCTTTTCGAGCGATGTTTCCAGATCATTGCCACTTTATCTTGCAAATCCTACGAGCTATCACGGCATGTCCAGTTCTTCGCTGAATGAAAAATAGTAAAAAGACTGCCTTGTAATTTTTGTATTGCATTCCTTTTTTTATGGACTCGTATCCCTTGTAATAGTCCCATATGTCTCGGGAGTGCCTTTGAAATATATATATAGATCCCCAAGCTCTTGTAAATTTTTCGACTGTAGGTATGTTCCGCATAATTTCCGCCATCATTTCGACCTCCCAAAGTTTCACGTCGCGTTCATAGCACATACACTTCCACGTTATGTTTCTGAGATGTGGACAGCTATACTATTTGCTTTTTGCGGTGACGTATGAATGGGCCGCTCTATTTTTGCGCCTTTGACTTCTTTGACGGCGGATGCCTTTGTTGGTTGGTTTGAGAGATATGTCGGCGTTGATTTAGGTCTCGAGGAGGCTGACAGCGACGTTCCTAACGAAAGTTGTTCTTGACTGACTATTTATAGGGCTACTGGTTTTTATTTGTCTGTTTGAAAATAAGAGTCTAAAGTCATGAGAACCGTCTGCAACGTTTCATTATTTAGTAATGAGAGTAAGCATCGTAACTTACTTTAAATTTGGCATTAGAATATTTTATTTCCAAATAAATGATTAGAAAGTTCGCATTGCATAAAATGATTCAGTAGCTTTTCTAAAGTTATACTTGTTTGATGACTTGGCTGCACATATTAAACTACTACTACATTACACATATTAAAAAAATGTGTTTGTTGTTTCATTTGTCCTACTTCTCCACAGCAGAATAAGTGACGGGTCAACTTGATTTTTAACATAGTGAGTTAGTGAGTTTGGGGTCTGACGAGTACCATAGGCTACTTTTTGGACGGGCAAACAAATATAACGCGGGCGAAGCCGCGGGCAAGAGCTAGTTATCAGTAAATGGGTAGTGTTTCATTAACGATACGTATATTAACAGAACCAGGGTCACTTTCTTCGATACCATTGTGCCGGTCCGACATGCCAAGTGTATCGAACCGCGACTTACACACCCAAAATGCACAATGGCTTCACGCTTCAGCTCCACACAATAAGCCTCTTTAAACACTGAACAATCGAGTATTCTTCGATATCTTTACTGACTCAAATTGAGGCTGTTACGGGCCAAGTTTAACCATCTAGAAAACTGAATGGGAAATTGGCCTCTCGCCAGTTCTGACAAAGTTTAAGGTCGGACCGATATTTCAGGACTTGTATCATGTTATTGCTTATAGGTGCCGAAAGGGTTTTTGAGGAGACGTATTAAATCGTTGACGATAAGCTCCTGCTTTCTTTTTTAATAGAAATGGAAAATAAATATAATTTAGAACCTAGAGTACTTATAGGTAATTTTCTACCGATTTCCAAAAAAAGAGGAGGTACTCAATTCGACGGTATGTTTTTTTTAAGTTAGTTACCTGATCTCTCGAAGATGACTTTACTGATTTGAAAAATATTTAATTGTTTTAAAGTACACATTTCGAGTGACCCTATTTAAATTATATTAAAATCGATCCAGAGGTTGGTTCTGAAAAAGTTCTATCGGCGCCGCCGCGCCGGCCGTAATGGAAGTCAGTAATCATTTATTTTTTAAAGAACTTGTTACTATTTAGTTAGCGAAAGAGCAGTAACTACATATGTCATGCAACCATTATCAAAGATTTGTGTTTTTTTTTTCTTTTACATACTAGGAACTGTCACCCGCGGCATTGCACGCGACATAAAACTTTGATTCCCGTTTTATCATTAGGGATTAAATTTCCAATAATCCTTACTTAGTAATGAATATACTCTCCGAAATGTACGTGTCTAGGTTCAGCAATTTAGACTCTGCGTTAACCTTTCAATCAGTCTGGATTTACTTTTTTATGTAATAGAAAGTTGTGACAAAACACTTAAGGGTTACCTATCAAAGTGAATCCATTATAGAACAAAATATAACAAAACGTTGTATAAGTATAGTATAAGTTAAAATATTCCATATACATATTGTCACATTTCATTGCATTTTCTGCATGTTTATGACAAGAGGAGAGAGTGATCTAAGCTGTTAGTTTTGCTTAAAATGCTAATTCACCTGTATATTTTTTTAGACATTTGAATGAAATAACTAGCGAAATGAGACGAGTTTCTATTCTTAGTTTTGCCAGACAGATAATAATAATGTTCAAAGTTCAATGAAATCAGAAACCATGACGCTCACGGTTCAAGGAGCATAATTATTGTAAGAACAAGACCGTGTACCGATTAACATAGCCATTTTTGTGAAACGTGCAACCTTTCTTTATATATTTACCTAAACCCCAAATATATATTTCATTAGGAGTTTAAAGCATGCTATGTATCACAGAATCGGTAAAATTTACGGATGGAAAGTGAAAAAATTTAAATAGAGATTAGTTTTTTATATTTACACTTTACATTCCTGAGCAGTCTGGGTTGAAAATCATGTAGTAAATTTTGCATCTGATATTATTGACTTTAAACCGCGACGTTATGTTTTTATCAATTTGAAACTAAGTTATTTAGAATTTTGCGATTTGACTTTAACAATTATCGGATATATAGAGACTGCGAGTTACCCTAAGTCAACCTCGTTACTATTACAATTATATTCCACAAATATACAGCTTTCAAACCAAATTAATAAAATAAATAAGTTACATATGTATGCGTTCATATTATTTTTTGTTTAAGATACAATTTTATCTTCAAGGTACTTATATCAGAAAAAAAACTAGTTTGAATAATTGAATTGATTGCCTACTCTACCCACCGATTTGGTTGTTAGTCTTGACAATGGCGTAGAGTTTTATTACTCTTGGCGCCATTTTTGTAACGTGGGTCGGTGTTGGCCAATATGTTATGTAACAGGATCCTCGTACGCCATTAATACTCATTAGTTCCAATTTAGCCTAAATTTAGCGACTACATGTAATTGTAACATACGCATTACACAATCGCCAATAAAAGTTCCGAAAATAGAATTTCCCATTCATTCGTTACGTTACCTAGTAACTATTACGGGAAAGTTAAATTGAGTCAATGATGGAGGATCCTTTGTGATGCAATATTATTAGTAATTTGCTTTCATTTGGTAAATTATTGGATGTAACTAATTTAGCCACCAGTGCCTTTTAGTAAAGTTACATGTTAAAATGTTTTAACTGATTTCCGTATGCAGCGTAGGTTTAGTTTATAGTTTTAGTAAATAATATCGTTGATGGTTTTTGACTTCAGTAAAATATTTGTCTTAGAATTCCTTCACGTACACGAGGTAAACAAAAACATTGCATTGACATAAAAATATCATTATGTGATATTATGTCACTATGACACTGGCACCTCAAATTTTTTTTATTTGTCATACTAATTTGTTTTTCTATATTTTTATTTTATTAGTTATGGCAGCACCGTACGATATGCTTTTTTCCCCTGTGAAAAATTGTTAAATGTTATATTATGTATTGTGTACATTGCACGAGATCGTGTGCGTGCGTGACGTCACCTGCCGGCACCAGCGGAAGACCAGTGCTGGTTGTTTACAACCAGTATTATGCTGAATTGGAGCTGGTTTGTGACAAGAAACTTATATATTATTTGTGAACTCTCTGTTAGTACTAGTAATTGTTTGGTATAAATAAAATTTTTCTTTCTTTCTTTCTTTAAATTTGTAGTATAGGTATCTTTTATTTATTTTTCACCAACAATTTTATATTTGTGATAATTTCTAGTAAAAAATATTCGATTATTCCGATTATATATATATATGAAAGAAACTGCCTTTAACAGATACTTTAACAAAAAAAATACGTGCAGGCGCTGCCGACACAATTTTATTTCAGTTAAAAATTAAAAATCAAACCTCAGGGACGATCTTGATAAAATATAAATGAGATTACTCCATTACTACAAAGGTATATAAACCCTTAATAATAAACTCTCCGAAAAATCTGGTAGGTTACAAATATAAATAATCGAGTCGAATTCAGTACCTTCGTTTTTGGGAAGTTGGTAAAAATCTCGTTAACTTTGAAGACTCGAAGCATGGAGAAGAAACTTTAGAACAATATCAAGCGAAGCAACCTAGTTATGTAAATACTCCTTGGTATACATACACGTTCTCGTGTTTTCTTATGATTAAATTTGTTATTTCTTCGCCGGAGCCACCCACGCTTCATTACCACTCAAGAGCTCACTTGATTTTATTAAGGTTGCCGGGTTTTTATTAAATAAATTATATAGCCTTTGAGTTCGAGATGTTCCAATGGAGAGAAAATTGTTTTTGTTGTTGATTATGGTAATTTTATTTTTGCGCCTGATATTCTATTTGTTGGTAGGTAGGTATTTTACGACTCACATTCACATTCAAATTGTTTTCTTGTTTCCTGAACAACTTCTGTGAATAGTATTATTTTCTACCCAAAAACGGCAAAGTCAAACTTAAGGGTCGAAGAAAGGTTAAATGGAAAAAAAACGAAAAAACAAATAGCGCATGGAAATCAATGCGTTATTTGGTATTTATGTTTTAATATATATAAGCAGGCAAACTTTCGTTTAGTGGAAGTGAAATGAACCTCAGACCATGTCGTTATCTGTCAATACAAAATATTAATGTAGCATCCCCTTTACCCAGCTGGGTTCATTCATTAAAGTTTTGTTTTTATTTAACAAGAGCAATGTAAACAGTTTCAAATGCTGTAGTTTATTCATAAACAAACATACATCCTCTAGCTTCTCCTCAGTCCTGAAATTACTTGAATTAGTGGAAATTCTTGTGAGGTGCTTATGGTTTGAACGCGTTCCACGCTTAGCTGTGAGCTCTTAGCTATAGCTTAGTTGATCTCTTCTGTAGAGTGTAGTCTCGTAAAGTGTTCTACAGCACTCCGTAGTCTAGTAATTTTCCACCATTTTGTCCCCGAAATTAACGCCCGAACGTTCAAGAGCTGGTAACGAGCTGACACGGTCTCAATTTCAGTGTAACATACAAAATAATTTGTAGTAAGTGAGGATATTGTGCTGATAAATTAATTTACTATTTTGTCTTCAGAGCGCTCTTGCGGATTAATAAGCATTGAGATTGCACGCAGAATATTTTGTTGGCGAAATGTCTGTTCCTTATAATTTTTTTTCAATTTTGATTTAGTTAAGACAACATTGCGATCTACGATTTTGTCAAAAAAAAATTTCACAGTCACAGCTCCCCACTAAGATTCCTCCTTTGCTAAGGGTACCGGGACACGTACAAAGAGATATGTCTCTTACTCACCACAACACAGAACACCAGCCAAACAAAAATGTATAAATTAAAACTTGAAATTTTATTCCTGGGATATTTTAAATATCCCAAGTATGATTTTTAAAAATTTCAGGATATCAATATATTTTCAAAAATTCAATATTTTATTTTCATAACTAGATACAAAAAACACTTTGTTATACGCTTTCATGAGATAAACTAAAAAATGAACAGTATTTATAACAACTAAACTATATATATCGTTTTTTTTTTGTTGTTTAAATAAATACCAGTAATAGGCCTGCGCGATGTTATATGCTATTTATTTTCGAACTAAAATTGTGTTATTATGGTTCTTGATTATTCCCAAAGCGATAACAAGTAAAAAGTTATCACATTAACGCAAAAACGTGCGGGGTGTGAATTATGACAATTTCGTGTTTGGGACCAATTATATCACGGCACGAGTTGTACAATTGTATTAAGAGGTAACTCCATGGAGCTTCCAATCAAATGTACTCCTTAAATTCCTCGCTATTTTTGAAATATACAGAATTTATGTACAAATTTTAGAAAACAAGTATTTTTAAAGAAATGTGATTTCCGTCTTTAATGCGGCGCGCGCTGATACATTTTTTTCAGTTATTTTGATTATAAACCAAACTACTAGAGTGATTTTAGAAAATCAAAATGTGCCACATTTTTGTTTCCTCTCAAACAAAAAGAAATCCATCTATCAAAAGTCAAATAAAAAAAAATCTTATAATAAAATTCAGTTGACTTGAGTCGGTATCTCCTTGTTTTGGCAAGTCTGTAATAAAGTAATGGTAGGTCCACATAGTGGCAGACATTCGACATCCATAACATAACATATATATATTAAACTGCCCTCGTTTAAAAACCAGAAAAAAATTAATAAATACATTCGTATGGAGACTCAGTGCTAGCCATACCTCTTAAGCCGTTGTACCGAGATTACTCCAAACGAACGACTTTAGTAACGCGAAATGTTGCTTTCCCTAGTAATGGTAAATCAAACAGGTTGTATATGGCTGTAATCAACTCAATGATGAACGATTTATCCGCCCCATTCACGAGAATAAATTGCTTTGTCTCAGCGATTTGTTACAGTTTTTGTTGTATTCGGAACTTACTCGTATTACGTGCTCAATTTTGGTAACCATAGCCACGTGAGTAACGCTACAAGTAAACGAAACCTTGTATTTTTGTTACACAGTTACTCTTAACTTTTCTGCAGGTGTTACTACATTCTTGTAATATGTACATACTCGTAATGTACAGGTATCATATCTAGATTTTTAATATATTGCTTTCGTAACTAGCACAGTAACGTTCATGTATTTATCGGTGCGCGAGTTTAACTCGTTTTTCATCGCTTATTATAACATATCTAGAACCTTCTTAGTACACACTTGTACATGTAAATTAAGAAAAAAAAAACTACTTACATACTACTGCTCCTGACAGCATCAATCAAAACATCACCGCATCATAAGTAAGTTGTCGAGCAATTCCCAGAATTAATGTTAAATTGCCTGATGGAAACCGAAATGGATTACCTCAGCTAATAACTTTGCTCACGAAACATTTCTTAGAACGTGAAAATCCGAACATGAGAAAATGCCTTACCAACTGAAGTGTAACATTACCAAAATCTCAAGTTGGGCTTCCAAGAATCTCGGAAAACTTATTTGGAATATTCGTAATATAATGCTGAAGAATCAGAGCTTGGTATGGTAGTGCGTAGTGACACTTTGATATAATCTTTTGGGTACAAAGGATTTCTACCTTATACGTTATAAATGTCATATTAATTTGGAACTAAGGACTTCGTAGCGTTCCACATACTATTGTGGTAAAGGGTAATAAGTTACAATTTGAAGTAATCTATATATAAGAAAGAGTCGTCGACTAACTGATAAAGGATTATTAAATTCAAAGTCTAAAACTTTTTTATATTAAACTTCATGTCACGGGTAACGCTGCGGGTAACAGCTACTCATCTTCAGATCATAAAAACGCTTATGCTATCCTAGAACTGAACTGACCAATCAAGACCTAAAATTTGTCGTGTTTTTAAACTCAAAGTAGCGCAAAGTTGTTGTCTATGACTGATTCAGCGTCTTCCCATATAAGATCTGACCTGGCGAAAATAATGGATTTATTATATACGATGCATTTTGTTTTATTTGGACCCACTGTTATACACTTGTATCTGAAGTTGCTGCTTTATCTATCGCATCAGCCCATAGCGTCTTATTGCTAGGCACGAGTGTACCTTGTAGGAAAATCAACCAATGCTTTTATTATTAAACACGGTCTGGGCCGGACCTTTATGACTGATGCATCAGTGTAGGTCAACACTGAGAGGCCCTCTACATTAAAAATGTGTACAAAAATACATAAAAGGTATGAACGAAAAATGTGAACTATTGTAGCATTTTGTATTATAAAAATCTGGGAATTTTTGATGTCTTGGTACTAGATTATGTGAAGGGTTACGGTACCCGCCTATTCTGACTAATCAAAATATTAACCAATGCTTATTATTATGACAAATATATTTATAACTGTTATAGTTGAATACTTTTCCTGCAATAACTTCTTTTAAGTTATATTAACTTGGTTTTCAATGAAGAGTTGTATTGTTGTGGGTAGCAACAACACCTCTGACGTAACCCCAACAGTCTTGAGTATCTCGAGTCGCCAATTAAGAAACAGTCGGCAGCAGACAACCCTCACGTCAAGGTCAGGCACTTCCGAGTGTCTCTTGTAAACTCTACTTGACATTTCTAAAGGCTCATCAATATAATATGCTGAATATTAAAAGGCAGTGATGAAGTTGGCTTTGAGAGCCCGTTATATTGAATCTTCCTAAGGATCTTGATTATTGCTGAGAAGGCAGTTCTTGATTTTGCAAAATAAGGATCTTTGGAGACGTGTTTAATAGACTTGAATAATGTAGAGCGTTTGAATTTGTATTAGCTTTATTATAAATGACGGGGACTAAGCCAGAACACTACTTTAAAGCCCCGTAGAACAAAGAGAAACCTTTAAAGTTTTGCTTTAGCCTTCTTATATTGAAATTGACCAAGACACAAAGTAATTGAAAATGTTTCGGCTTCAACTGAGCCAGAGGTGTAACACAGGGCGTGCTATTGTCAATCTAACTATTTATGTTTTGTGCTTTCCAGGTGGTTAGTTCTGGGCTCTATCATCCTGGAATCATGACCCTGCACTGGTGGATGCACTGGTTCTGGGTGACGACGCTGATCACCCTTCACGGTAAGCCCTCTTCTGTGTTATCTACATTATTAGCAGCATTATAGCAAAATAAAATATTTCAATAAAACAAAGATCACACACACTTTGAGCAACCTTATATCTGGACAACATCTATTTGCTTCTAATATCGAAAAATATGATCAATGTCAGCCGACGGAAAGCACCAATGCAATCCTCTTATTTTCTAAATCCACCTTTATATACCAGCGAGTACTACGAGTAGCTTGTTAAAGGAAATTTTGTCAGACTAAAAACAGAGATGCTTTGCTCGTCCGGTCAATAATATAGGTAAAATAGTTTTGTACGTTCGTTTATCGTTTTTTATTGGCAACTGTTTGAGAAGTAAGAATGTTTTATCAGTTTTGGCAACTGGTTGTGAAAATCAACTGCCAATACGGCAGGAGCGATGTTTTTATGAATACTAGTGATACTGAGAAAATATAAAAACCGACCTCAACCCGCAGTCAGAGCACACGTTACAAATTTTGTTTTGTCATCTATGTTTAGTCAAAGAAATTTAAGTTTACTTGGAGTAAAAAAACTGAATTGGTTTGAAATTCATCCATATCTAAAAAATCGGAGAGTGTGCTTAACAAGATTCCGACAAATTGAGAACCTTTTTTGAAGTCAGTTAATAACTATGGCTCTTACACGTAGATGTAATGAACAAAGGAAGAGCGTGTTTAGTAAAGGCAATTAGCAGATATATTGCGAACATTAATTATCGAAAACAAAACATCAATAACTAGTTGTTAAATAAACTCTACACTAATTGTTGGTGCACTAATTCATAAAAGTTTATTACTGTTTAGCTTCAAGTTATTGTGTAAGTTTTTTTTAAATTATGAAAGACAAATATTTAGATTTAGAAATGTGTTTCTCCGGAATTCTGAAAGGGCTGCGTTTTCCGGTGTTACTCTCAGATAAAAGCTTTTTAAACATCTTGAGTCAGTCTGCGTTGTCAATTGACAGCTCTGGGCCCTTATTCTTTCTATATAAGTGATGAAACAGAACGAGAGTGTTCCGTGCCATGGCACAATTTAAATTTGACATTGGCTTAGTATAGACCATTTTACGTGAATTCCACGCGCTTGAGGCCCTGCCTATAAACCATCTACCTGTCAAATCTTAGGTTAATAGATCAAATAGTTTCGAGTTTAATTATGAGTGAAGGAGTGAGCAACTTTTTGCTTTTATATAATACTGTATCGCAGTATATAAACGCAGTTAGGTATATAATTAGGATGTAATTTAGGACTGGTCTTATATCGAATACGCAGTTTTAACTGGTCGAAATAAATTAAAGAAAAGGCGTTTTTCTTTAGAAATTAAATAGCTTACGTGTTACCGTTTCAGCCAGTCGTAAATTATAAAAACTCCCATGTTTCTGTCCTCTCTCACATTATTAATGGACGCTTTTATTTATGAAGGCTTTCAAGAATGCGAATACTGCTTCGCTTTTAAACTTTCCCATTTTCGTAAATGGAAATAAAAAACCGCAAGGGCTTACAATTACCTCTGGGTTAAAACTCTCGGGGCAAAAAACTTACGACAATTACAAGTGCCTAATACTTTTAAGAAAATGTCAAACGACTTCAATACGGAAGACGCATACAAATGTTCTAGTTACTTTCATCAACAAGAAAATAGATAGACTATCCTATGTCAGTCGTTATTTTGATAAAAATCGAATCTAATCCATTGATGTTGACAAATCCTATAGACGTCTATTTAAACAAGTATTTACATATAATAAAATATTTTATTTAAAAATAAACCTAAATCTATAGTCAAACTAATTTAAATCTAAAACCCTGCCGGTTGGTGCAGTTTCCAAATTGCTTCACCCATTTCCTCGTTGAATCGAAGAAGATACGAGTAAAATAACTCGTAAATAACGTGATGGTCACGATATACATTGTCCTTCAAATCGTTCCAACGCTGGTGCTAAATGCATTCTACTGCAGTTGACTCCACAAGGGCTGTGTTATCGTATATGTGCCAATTGCTCTGTCGTCCAAGTCATTAACATCATTAGACTCCACATGATAATCACTTGTGGAAGGAAACTACACCGATAAGGTTGTATAAGAAGACGGCCGGCCATAGCCATAGTATTATTAGGTTTATCTTCTTTGTCATAATTGATTGCGCAGCATGCACCTTACTGTTATATCTTTTATTAGGTATTTACGAACAGAACATCTCTTCTTCATATATTGCAATTTTTTCTTGCGTTTATCAACATGATAAATATTTGTTTTGCTCTTGGTTCTTGCGTACAGGTCATAGCTTTTGTCCACCTTGAATAGTCTTGGTATGCAGGTACTACGATGTCTTGGTTCTCTGTGTACTTGGTAACCCTAATATTTGGCAGATATACACGCGGAACATAACTTCAAATCCTTATAATAAAAAATCAGACAATTGGTTGTCGTTTGGTAATCATGTTGCCTTGGTCTACTTAGTTCGAATCTTTGATGATGAAACAATACTTTTGCTAACAAGGATATTGCCATAATGTACTGCGTATTGTACAATTAGCTAGTGCCATTTACGCATAAGTGGTATCTTAATCTTTTTTTTGAAACGTTCGAATGAAATCATCACTCGCTAATGACGTCACTTACGAACGATATGCAAAAAAGTCGCACCATTAAAAGTTCATACCCCTAATAATACAAATTGAAATTCACCGGTGATTTCTTTCGCTCGTGAATCTTATACTCGTATGCATATTTGAGCGATCTGAAAAATAGGGCTCCAGTAATATAATGCTGATTAATGATATTAACCTGTAAACTCGAAGGAAATTATATAAATAGTGACATGTTTAATATGTCAGTAACGGGGATGTAATGTAGCAGGCCTTATGACATAAACCGCTATAAGTTTTATCTAAGTGTACTGTAATTTCCGTTGAAAGAAATTGATGAGCTTAGAGCCGGAAATTAAACAGAATGAACATGATATGCTTGAATTTTGGTAACAATGCGAGTTTTTAAAGGTCAGTGTTTCTTTAATTTCCGTTTCCCGCGTCTCCGAGTAATATTGTGTTAAAAAAATCCTTAACGGACATAGGTATCAATCATATCAAGCTAATATTTAATTGGGTACAATTGAAATGCTAAACATAAAAAATATATTGACTTCTTTAAAGATGCCTAAAATGAATTTACGCTTAACGTAATATTTTTACGTGTTAAACTTATATTCTTTTTGCTTACCACAATGGATAAACTCACCAAATATTATTTGACGGAGCACCGTCCGTTGCAGATGAGACCGACATGATTAGTAGTAGGTTAAAGTTACTTTTTTTATAACAATCCGTAGATACTTTCTTTGACAAAACTAGCACGGGACGGCGATAGATTTCAATTTGAAGTCTGTTTTACAATACTTCATGTACTACAAGTTTGTGATCCATTTTGGTAAATATTGCGATTTTTCTGGTTGGCATATTAAATGTCATCTTTTAATAGTTCCACAGTAATTTTCATGTTTTAAAGCTTGCATTAAACTTAGTTTACAAATACTCTCCAACAATAACGATTACATCGCACAATTTTAATAAATACAGTGTGACAATATCTGCGTCGAGTGATTTCTTAATCACGGCACCGACTGACTCATTGTACATAACAAAGGTACATAAACAAACGTCAATCTCTTTAGCGGTTGTGATATCATCATATTTGTACACGGGGAGTGGCTTAGCTTAGTGTCATCAATGGTTCTAAACACTCGGTTAGGACCATTGATGGCCGGTGCCCAAAGGTTATATGCTAAAGCAAACAAATTACCTACATTTCAACGTGTTATCCGAGCCACGAGTACGGACATACCAGTAAAAATAATGATAATAATCAAAACATGACACAAAATTAAGATTTGTTTGAATGAAACTTATAATAAATATAACTTACCTATTATATCCCAGAGTTTCTAGCAAAAATTATTTAGGATACATGTCAAGGTAGTACTCGTACATGCGTTTCTAAAGATATCCACGAGGAAAGCTTTTGTGTCCTCTCCAAAATCAAAATATATATGGTGTAATTATTCTCGTGTAGGTTTCACAACAGAGTCGGGTTCCAATTTGTTTCTGAATAGCGTATTCAGTTGCTGTAATCTCTAGCACAAAATATAGATAGATGGGTCAAAACCATCAGGGGAGTCTAGTGATTGCCGTCCATGCCGTGCAACGCATCTCACTCCTGGGCACGGGTTTTTCCTATGAAGTGGGAGAAGGAATTGTAAGACACAAAAATTAGCATACAGGGCGGTATTATCACTAATAAACGATCTTTCCCAGGCAACTTCAATAGGAATGGAAGATTAAATTTACTCCTGAATCATGAATACAGTTAAACATATATCCCAATTCCATATTTCGTAATGCTATTGTCTGGCGATCTCTATCAAGTGCTATCATGTTGCGTCAGTGTCAGACGAATCGATATAGCGATAGAATTTTAAATAATAAAGTATCAGTTATCAAGTCGATCGTGATATGTGATAGTGACACTGTTTGATGAATTCGAGAATCGAGACCTATTCACATATGAATAATCTGATTGTTCAACAGGTATTCTTTAAGTCGAAAGTAGGTACGTTTGGCACATACATATTTATTTCCGTAATAGATTTTGATTACTGTTAGCGATTTTTAAGTACAACAAAGGGTTTTTTCTTTTAAAGAGTTAAACGTAAGTTTTAATTTCGACTACACGCCAACTATATTCCTATTGGTGTATACGGATTGCTTAGTATGAGTTTTTTTGCATATTCGATCGCGTTCGCGTTATATATGTAATTAAAACAGCTTCATCAAGTGTGAACGTTTTGAGTCCATACAAAACTGAGTTTAGGCTAACGCGATCAGGTATACAAAAAAAAACTTAGCACTCTGTTGTACGAACAGCCTAAGCCTAGTTAGACTATATAGTTATATGGCCTTGTTGTTTGGATCTACTTACAGAAGCACTCCGCTGTCGACCGCCACTTTGTAAACAAAAAAATCCGTACAAGCGAGAGAGAAGGCAGACCTTTTATTTTCCTTTAAAAAGTTTCAGAACTTCGGAGACCACAGAACATGTTTTAAAGCTTTGTTAGGGAAAAAAGAATTGTCACAGAAAAGAGAAAAACCACAGTGAATTTTACTAAAACAATTCAATATTTCTTATAATGAAAAGATAAGTTGTTATTAATTGTACTTGGTGTAAGTATAATTAACATATATAATATACATGTGTCATGTGTTAATTACTTACACGACCTGAGGCGTTCCCGACTTTACTTTCGGTCAGTTCTTGCAAAACTTTCAGTATATTTTAGGTCGATATTTTTGTATATTATGATATAATCAATCAAATCAATGAACAAATAATTAAAATAAATATTTGTTCATTGATCTAAAATAAACTATAATTACGTATACAAAAATATCGACCTAAAATATACTGAAAGTTTTGCAAGAACTGACCGAAAGTAAAGTCGTGAACGCTATCTATTTTAATTATTTGATCAGTTAACTCAATCAATTAAATATTCATTGATCTATTTATTTATTTTAAATAAAAGTGATTATCTAGTTACGCTACGGCAGGCGCTGAAAGAACTTGTCATAGAATATAATTTATTAAGTCATTTTCAGTTCAGAAGTTTAATTTTAAATACAAACTAATACACTGATAGTATATTTATCACGCAGAGAGACACTTACAACCCTGTGAAAATTCCAGGCTGTTTGTTTTTCAACCTTGACTTACTTCCTCGTATATTTATATATACAGGGTTATTGATTAGGGGTGTACTAAGCTGAATAATGATCACTACACTCATCGTAGGGAACAATTTTCGCTATGGGACCGAGTCTGAAATTGAGAAAAAATAATTCCATAAGTTTATGGGTCCATTTCGGCTTAGTACACCTGTAGCTAATGACCCAATATTGAGGCAGCCAATAACCCTGTGTAAAGGCAAATGCGATGCGTAGTACGGTAGGTACTTACATAGAACACGTGAGTCGCACCTCTTTAATATGAAAGGCTTCGTGCGACTACATGTCACGACTGCCTTCCGAAAGACTCTGAATAATATATGAAGAAAGAGACATTTTAAAAGAGATTCCCTTTATACGAGTAGCATCAGATAATATAATATTTGAAAGTGAATGTGTATCACTGAGGTTCTAGTGAAGGTGTTTTTTTTAGTTCGGTTTGTTGAGAATGTGTAAAAGTAAAATAGTTATATCGACTAAAGACCGATTTAGAAGTGTAATGAATGACGCGTTTATAGAAGCGGTTATTACATACACAATATTTGTATTTGCTTATTTACAAAGTTATAACCGATTGTAAAAGAGCCTATGACATCTTAACAAACAATATATTTATATTTCTACAATAAACGGAGATCCAAGTTGCGTGCACGGCCATAGCCGATCTGTCGCTATCAAAATCATCAATAGGCAATAATAATTAATACATAATTATTAATTAAAATTTTAATAATAGAATTAAATGGATATCGTTATCCTACCTAAGGGTTTGAACACAGCATGCTTTACTCTCTTCTATTTATAATCCATCAGGCATAAGTGTAATTGTTATTAATCAAGTTAGTGCACTATATCCACGGATGCACTTAACTGAATTACGTTGACAACTAGAGTTGTATTTTTAGCCGTAATATAACTCTATGTGGAGTTTTTTTTCTGACGTCAGTGCCGCCTACGGTCGCGTCTTATATGTTTAATAATGTCGGGGGATATTTGTACTACCCCAGTTGGTTTTACTACGTTGCTGCCTGTTTTAAATGCGAGAGGATTGCTATTTTCGTATCGTATTAAATTGTATGCGTGGGAGTATTGAGCGGAAGGGTCTCTAGGGATAAGTATGACAGTAACAATTTGTGAGCGATTTTGAATATACTTAGTAAGCTGTATTCTGCTTACCATTTGTTTTAAACATACTACAAAAGAGCGTGGTATTTTATTCCTTTTGTTAAAATTTATCAGCAGGGTGATTCTAGTAGCGTTTCCGGATTTAAAAATGATCTCGGCACAAAATCTCAAACTTTTAAATGCTGCTATCTTTTTCGTCTGCAATCGATTCTTAGTGTCATAATTTAGAACCTTATAACAAACTTTGCGTAATTCAAGAAAGTTTTCGAATCCGGTCTGAAACGCTACCTGAATCACGCTGCTGGTATCGTTATCGTTTTTTATAGGTACATAAGTCGCCTTTCAAGTTATCACTGTTTACTTAAATATATGGTTATGGTTAAAACCAACTACTGGACAAATGCCTTAATTAAGAGATAGAAAGATAAAAATGTTTCTTTAAAATTTATTTTGATCGACGAGTGTTTACAATGCGCAAGCAACTCTTTATCTTAGATATAAGATAACAAAACTTGTTTCCTTATGTTATCTGTTTTCTCAAGTGCTTCACTTTAAGGGGCCATCCTTCAGCATCAGCAAATCACGCTCGAACAATGTCCAAGGCCTCTAAGCACCCATTATAAACGTATATACTCGTAGTTAATAGTCAGCGCGTCCCTAATCTGTACTGCGGCGCGAATCCATTGTTAGGTTCTGCATAAATAGAGCCTCAACAGGCGAATTAACTCAATACAAAGACTAACATTAGTATGATATGAAGTTTATTTGGTGATTGTTTATTAACTTCTTTGCAACAGACTTGACTGAATACTCGTACTAAGTTAACTTATACTCGTAAGTAAATAAATAATTTTACTTATGACTCAGCGGGAATTTTCATCCGTAGCATTATTCTTGCTTAACGTTCTTCTTAGAATAATGCATAAAAACTATAGGAAAATTTGAAGATCAAACGAACTGAAGAGAGGTGAAAAACACCTGAAGTGAAGTTCAATCCTTAATTGTCCTGTTTTTCGTCGAGGAGATTTAGATAGGTATTTGTAGTAGCTTGTTCCTATAAATGAATCCCTATATCCCTTGGTCTCGCCATCACGCGTGAACGGCTGGACCGATTTCACTATTATTTTTTTGTTTGTGTTTGTTATTGTTAGGAGAAGGTTCTTATGACAGAAAAAAAATAAAATATATATATATATATAAAAATGAATCCGCTAAAACTCGAGAATAGCTAAGCCAAAATAGCTGATTTTAGTCTTGAAACGATTGTCGTACTCGGAAGATTTAAAAGGGTAGAAACATACAGTACTGTTAGGCGGTACGAAGTTCGGTGGGTCAGTTAGTATAGAATAAATACGAAAAAACTGATAATATAGACTTAATTGTCACCACAAAAATGCGTTAATATAGAATAAATACAACAACAGCAGAAACCTGGTACTAAAGGCGGTCTGATCGCTAACAAGCAATCCCTTCCAGACAACCTTTATGAAACCTGGTATACAGAGAGAAAAAAATAGGTATTGCAAAACCTGTAAAGTGATGTTCATCAAGATTTGGTCTTGCGGAACTTTCGGGTCTGTCTCACTTGTCCCACGATAATTGACTATTTTATCTCACTTATACCGTTATGTCAAGTATAAACTGACAGAAGAAAGCAAAAGAATTGTTTCAAAAATGTATGGTGCTCTGGCCATGTCAGTGTACATGATACCATAAATACTTTAGGGACTATTAACCTTTTAAACATCAACTAAATTCAAATTAACGTAACTTATCGCAGTGTACAAAATTAACTTGGAATCAAAATATTTCTATGTTATTTAGACAAAAAGGTGGTTTACGCGTTTTTGTTGTGTCAATTTTGACATTTGTGACGGGCGGTACAATTTATAAACCATTGAGATCATTGCAGTCAACCTAAGATACATAAATCTTCCAGGGATGCCATAATTTCACTACAATTCACAGATTTTAGATTTATTGTACACAATGAAGAAAGCGACTGACGCAGTTTTCATTAATACACAGTATTAACCACATATTTAGGCATTTATGGTAGGCGTACCTGGCCGAAAATGAAACAAGTCCTTTAGCCATCCTTAACGAAAAAAAATACTTCTCTTGTTTAATTAGAAAAGTATTGTATAATCGATTCTTAAACCGAAGTAAATATAAAAATAGGCAATAAAAAGGGTGAAATTGTATTAGGGTTGGTGGCATTTGAAGCCTCGCAGTAAGGAATGGAGAGCTCCCGGTCACAGCTGGCTATGCCATCGAATTTGCATAATGCAATGGGAAATCAGACCTTTAACACGCTGCCGAGAGAAAATAGCAGAAAATGTGTAGAGATTGTATACATAACTAGATGCGCCTTGCGATGTTACCCGATTTAAAACAGGACGAAAAGTAGCCTATGTGTCTTAGCTATCAAATTTCATCCAAATGGGTTTAGCAGTTTTTGCGTGAAGGATTAACAAACTAGGAGTAGGATAGGATTTGATTTTTTATCTATTACTAAGTATTGCTATTACCCCATTCACATGGAAGACCAATTCCCAGCATTTGGACGCAAAAGACTAACCGTCTTACCACAAAAGATTTGGACATGACCAATGAGAAGATGTTTCTGTTCATATTCTTCGTACTATTCCGCGGCATCACTTGTTAAGAGACGACCACTACGTTCAAGTTTATACAACCACAAAACCTTGCTTAATCTGTGTCTGACAATCAATTTAGACATTCGATCTCTAGTAATTTTGTTCATATATATTTTATGAGTTGTTCATAATTTTGTCATTCCTTAGCCACAACACACACAATTCACAAAAAAAAATGTTTAAACTATTATTTACACATTTTTTTTTTGTGGTAAGACCGAAAATATTTATGCATTATTATGATCAACCGAATTAATATGTTTTTGTTTGTTTGTTCTAGCTATTTATGTCATGGTATAAAATAACTGAAACTAGGTGTGGAAAACAAAAGTCGTCCTGTTTTCCGCAGTCCGATACTGTTTGTTGTATCCTCGACCTGAACTTGACCTAGTAGTTGTAACAGTGTCACCAACACCTCTCATTTTGGTACAATTGACCGAGCGAAGAATATCGGCTTCGATTCTCAAAAAGTCATATGTATCTTGTTATCAATATAAGAACTCGCGCGTAGGTAGGTGAAAACTATGACCTGTCGTAGACAAAATCTTAACCAACCTACCTAAACTACTTTTTCGTAGAATCTATAAAGATTCTAAAAAGTAGTTGTTATTAGAAAAAGCACTTTGCAAAAAAAGGGTAATTTCAATGACATTTGACTGAATCATACGGATTCAGAAGAAAGTATTATAAAAGAGTTAGTCCTGAGTGATAGACTGATAATCGCTAGGAATCTACCTAGGGCTTAAACCGTTTAACCTAGAGACATGAAATTTAGAGGGTGTATTCATTATTAGGTGTAGAAGTGTAATAAAAAAGCATTTTCTGAAATTCAACCCCTAAGGACTAACTTAGAACCCCTAACTTTGAAACAACAATGGACCCCCTTAGGGGTTAAGGGGGTCCATTGTTGTTTCAAAGTTTGAAACTTCTTAATATTCCATATTATGAAGCGTTCAACGCCGCGGGTGATAGCTACTAGTCTGAAATAAAAGGCATAGAGGTCGTATTACTTTTGCAAAAATATGTGGTCACGCAGTTCAACAGTTCGCAGAATTACTTAGTTCTATTACTGGACGTAACTTTTAGTTTTCTTCGTCTATTGTGTGGTAGGCGCGTGTTTTAGTCTATTGATTTTATTTCATCTTTCATAAAAGTATGGTTATATGAACGCTCGAAACGCGAAATTGATTACGTGTTCCTGTTTTATGTACAAATAAATTAGAAATTCTTCACATTTACTCCGCGTTACGTTCTGAACATTATATCGTAAACGCGTTTAGTGCTAAATGCTGCTATCAATAGGTACTAAATTTATCAATATCGTCATCATCCTGGCATGACCCATTTAGTTAATGACAAGAGTTATTTACACTAACATTTATTGTGCATTTAATATACTTAGTGTGTTGCGGTTTATGATCTGATTTTCTTTCTTAATTTACCGACTTCCCTAAAAAGGAAGACGTACTTAATTTATTGTTTTTTTTTCTACATGATTTATCGGAGATGCCTGGACCGATTTGAGAAAATATTTAAGCGTGTGAAACCCTTTCGCACACTAAAATATAGAAATAGAAGGTAGGTAGGTATACCCATACCTACCTACTTTTCAAGAAGTCCCATTTAAATATTATCAAAATCAGACCAGAGCATTGTTATTTTTTATCGATATAACTGAAAAAATTAATCAAATTAAAAAAAAACATGTTTTGACATAATTATCTCGATTATAATTATCATTTGCTGGTTAAAAGGTAAAAGCCTATTTCCATTATTGGCAGGGGACGACCCCTTCTTAATATTAATAAGAATTATTTGGAACAATACTCATTTATTACACAAAATCCACACAATAAAAACTTGTCACTCAAGCGTCCGAGGAGTGGCCCATACAGCTCAATTAGCCTAACACATGTAAAATAAAAAGTGTGATTTTAATTTAAAATTTTATCTGTAATTTGTCCGTGGTGACGGCACAATGGTTTGTGGAATATAGCCTATATGCCTTATTGAGTTTGGTTTAACTATTAATTCACTTTGCATTCAACAAAGGATTAGCATCTATCTAAATCGCTTCATCACGCGATATTTTCAAATGCAACTCATGACTACAAAAAAGAAACCTAACAATATGCAGATATACATTAACATTAAAATATGCATTTATAAATACACATAATTATGCTAATGTGTATATGCATTATAATATTGTGACTTTACATTTTAGATTTTAGTCAGGTTGTCCGCGATGTTCGCGAAACTGAATCCATAATTTATTAGTTACTTTTACATTGAATTCAGGGTTATCAATGAGCAGTCCACTAAACCGAATAAAGTTACTAATTATTATGATCAGCTTTCACTATAGGGTCAACCCTGTTTTTTGGAGAACAAAACCGTGTTCTATAAAAAAAAAATATCGGCTGTTCACTAAACTCTGTAAAAATTAACATTTACACGCCATCTCTTTCCAGATTAACTTTTTTGTATCGAATCACTTTATTAGACATATTTTCGTTAAAATTATTAAGCTTTCGTGGCATTATTTTTGTAAACTACACATGAACATTGTTCTGGCATTGTACTTACTCTTAATTACCTATTTGATATATTTTAAATAGGTAGTATCGGTGTAATAGAAAATCCTTCTTCAATAAGTGGAATTAGTGATGAGGCTTTCCTGTTTACTGATTGCCAGCCCAGTAGCTAATTAATATTTTGTGCTCATCAATTCCCGTTACAGTAAACCCTATATATTATAACAATAGCTATATTTGGTCTGGACTTGTACATAATATACGAGTAATAGTGTCTGTCTGTTTGTGGTATTCCCTAATGAATATCCCTTCCTAACACTCTACGTCCAATTTCTCTGACGTTTTAGAAATGAGTCATTCAAAATTAAACGATTTGTGGCTTATTATTAGGTTCTTACATATGAAATTGGCGTTTTGTTGGAAATTGGCCACTTTGATCTCAAATATCTCTTCTTTGGTTAGGGATTCCAATTTCAAATTTATACAGCTATTTATTCATACATTTGTATTTCGAAAACCGTAATTCATTTGTTTTGGTAAGGACCTAATATTTACATAGATAACCACTCCATTGATCTAATACTTACTCCAATGCTATGCAATGTTTCCTGGCTTGCCTGTGTTAATTCGATCCTGTTTAACCTTCCAGCGAGCTCCAGAACCCTCGCCGCCCCGCAGTCAGAAGAACTCCAGCACATAACGACGGACATTTACATCGAGCCCAGTCAGTCAAAACGACAGAGCAAAGCCATGTACTACCCTAAAACACCCACATCCACCACTCCACTCATCACCAACACCACTGACAACCAATCAGACAAACCTGACACTACAACTCCTATCCCAGAAGATAAATTCCCAGAAGTAAATTCAACTGTGTCTATAACTGACCATCCTCCAATTACATGGACACCAATCAACGCCACTGATTTGATAAACGTAACCAGTTCAAATGAAACGGTCGCCACTAACGTGACGGACATACAAAACACAACATTTTCCACTAAGAAGAGAAACTTAACTAGGCCAGACTTTGTTAAAGACGACACCGTTGATGGATTCGCGGAGAGCAGGATCGTGACAGATAAACCTCTGTCGCTGGAGACGATGTTCGTACAAACGCGTATACCTCCCAACATAGAGTCGTCTAGACGGGTGATAGACCAGGATGACGGTGGGATGGACACGGGGGCGATTGCTGGCATATCGTTCGCTGCGTTGGTGCTAGTAGCACTCGCTGGCAGCACGGCGTTCGTGATGTATAGACGGAGGTACCTGAACAAGCCGCAGACGCTAAACGATAAGTGTTCAAACCCTGATTCGAGCGGGTACTTGGATGACAGCACTATCAGGGTACGTTTCGATTTTATTATTTGTTTTTGTCTTTGCACAAAGCCTCCTGGTTGTTCGCTTTTAATTTGTAAGAACTATTTATTCCAGCGAAGCATTTCTTAACAAGTTAAGCTCTATAGAGCAAAGGCAAATAATTTCGTCCCGAAACTAACCTGCGGGAAGAGTTGACCTATTAATTTTAGAGTGTTTGAGAAGACTTCTAATGTGGTCTTGATTGTTTTCGTAACACGTCTGACTCGCTCACTTAATAGTAAATGACCAAGGTCACTCAACCCATTTCACCGGACCTATTTGTACGTGGATAAACTTAGTTTATCGTTCAAAGAACTGCTAATATTATTGTTAGAACGCTGAGTGTATCTCCGTATCTTAGCAATAAGATTTTAATACTTTAGAACTTGTCTTTTCGAAGTCTCAGAACCGAAGTTCGTGGTTTGACTAAACTTTTGTCACTTAATGCTGATTGTGTTTATAAATTTTCTGTGACTTTCATGACTAGGATATCGCTTATTTATATCCCTTGCAAATATATCTATACTAATTGTAATTTATGCTTCAATTTCAGGACAATTCGGAAGAGATGTACAGTCTGGACAACGATTCGTTCCTAAACTCTCTGGAAGCCATGACCATCCAGAACTATTGGACTGACACTGTCAAACACACTAAGTTGTAATACGCTGAACGTGACAAGCAAAACGGTAAAAATACAGATATGCAAAGGTTACGCTTTGCGAAACGTGAAGATACCGAAATGAACTTGTATCATTTTGCAAAACAGTGATTAAAGCGTAATGTCCAAGTAACGTTTTGTAAAATAGTGAAAATACGGCTAAGAGGTGACATTTAAAAAGCTTTGAAAATACCACAGTGTACTGGTAACATTTTGCTAAACACTCATAGAACCACTGAATGGGTAACATTTGGCAAAACAGTGGTAATTCCGCAATGAACATGTAACATTCAGTTAACACATAATATGCGAACCTAACCTCTGCATAAAATCGTAATAAATAAGGAACTAAATGTGTGACAAGTTAAAAAAATCAAAGAAAAAAATTCAGAATACATTGCAACAAAAATCTTTGTATTCTAATCTTGTTATCATGAACTTTTCGCGTTTAACTTAAATAAATACTACTGAAGTATCGTGTAATTTAAGCAAATAGTTATAATATAATATTGACTCTGAACTAACTTAATTATCATAGTATCAATGTGTATTTCACATACTAATTAATGTTTTGTGATCGTTAATGGCTTAGGGTCTTGAGTGTGTAACTAAAATGTATGCTAAGAATGGTTCTTATTTATGAGAAGACATTGCTGTCATCAAATACTTAATACTTTCTGTATCAAAATGGAAAAAATGTTAAAAAGTTGCCATAAAACATCTACAAATTCTTCTAGTTTTTATAATTATGTATTCACTTTTCTACAAAAATGATTATTATATTAGACTGTGTAGTACATTCGGTGTCTATAAGTAACGAAGTGTCCGAGTGAATTGAGGGCTAACAACATTTTAATTTAAATAGTTTTCGTCTATTTTGATAAATAAATGTAACTATTTTTACCATTCAATTAGCTCTCTAATAGTTCATTGTGACCATAAAAGACAATCATCTTCGGGAAAAGCTGAAATGTTTTAATTGCCATATGGCCCCGAATTTCAATTCGGGTAAAGAAGCTCGGGGACAAATGGGAAAATATCCTTTATAATCGCCCTGATGAAGTTCACCGAACATAAACAAACTATATTTGGACCTTATTTTTTGACGATGAAGTACACGTGAAGATAAGTTTTGTAATTCGAAAGGATTGATTAATTTTGGTTTGTAAAATGGGATTATTTTTCGTGCTAAAATCCTTAACATTATTACTAAAATAAAAATTGAATATCCCTGATGTTATGATGGCATATCTTTTAGTTAAGATAAGATACAAAGAGATCCCAACTTGTTTGTATATTTTTGTGATATTGTCGTTTAGACTTTTTTCTGTAAGCTTTGCTTAGCAAAAAGGTCGAGTTGTAAATAGTTTTTTCGAGTATATTCTGATTGGAATATAAGATTTTTGTCCCAAAACATAAACATATTTTCATGACCATTTACTAAACTGAGATTAGAAGTTTATTTTTTATTATTTATGTTTTAGAAGATATAAGTATTGTAGATCAATAGTTGTAGTTATTTTTTTAGTTTGGGTGATACCAAGAATATTTTATTATTTCAATGTTTATGTAGTCAAATTGCAGTTTGCAATTGTAATGCAAGTGCAATTACATCAAAAGTCGCTTTATATTTTTATGAAACATGTATTTAACCACTCTGTATGTAATTTAATTTTATTATGTGAAATATAAATAATAATACAGAACTAGCAATAATAGTTCGGAAGCGGAACAATTCTCAATTTTATCACACTAAAAACCCAGTAAAGGCTATATATAGTTATCGATTAATGGTATACTAAACCAAAAGGAGGTCGTTGTACCATTTATTACGGCCAACGTTTCGCTACGTTACCGACTTGTTCATTGATATATCTGCCGTTTCATACATTAATTGATGTTAATTTCTCACGAATTTCGGGTTGCTCCCATAGTGAAAGTTGCTTATCAAGATGAGTACCTACTGAACCTTTTGGGTTTAGTACACCTCTATCTGAAAACCCTGTTATCATATTTAATGAAATTTAATTTAGTAAATATATAATTACAAATTATAGTAACATTAAGTATGTGATCTCAGTATGTCGTATATTAATTTGAGTGAATGTGAACCAGGCGGGTGTAAGCTACTGTACAAATAAAAATCTTAAAATCGTACACTAAAGTTTGCGTTAAAAATAAGTTTTACGGGATTTATTCAATGCAACGACAAATTATATCTTTCCGAATAACTTCAAACTAAATGTAATTGGCGCTCAGTAGCGTATTTTTTTCCTTATTTTTTTTTTCATTGGCCATTACAGTCTGTGTAATGTGCCATTAAATAAAAAATATTTTTATACTTAGTTTTATAAAATTTGTAATGTCGCTTACATCTGATGTTTATTTGAATGTGTATTTTTCTGTTAGCTTTAATAATCCATTTCTCTCCATAATGTTAACATTTTATTTTTCAAATTAGTTTATTATTACATGCTATTAAAGTTTTTATTTTTGTATTGTAAAAGTTGTAACATTGTTGCATATGAAAAAAAGTATGCTTGAAATAATAATTACTCTTAACATTCAGGTCTAACTAACTTTGACAGTTTTAAAATTGTCGTCTCTCTTTTTTTCCTAAAGTGAGAAAAAGACGGACATAATTTTAAGAACTGTCAATTTAGTTTGAGTAACATGCCAAATAAGTGTCAGTTGTCGTTTTTTTTTTTATTTAAATGGATTAAAATATTATTTCATGTCCTATACTTTTTTACTAAATTTAAGTCATTGAAAGTGATAAGACATTTTTACGTATCGGCAGTCCTAAAATATTTTTTCTTGTTATTATATCGAACTCTGTTTTTCTTTTTTTTGTGATTAACTCCGTCCAATTTGTTTTGTAATTTCTTAAATTGACTATTGACTTATTTTTTTTTAACTTATTAAGTGCATAAGTATTTCTAGAATTTCTGATGTGTATGCCCCAAATATTTATGTATGCATTAACTTTATCATTATAAATATAAAATAAGATTCTATTTGGGTAAACTATAATTACTGAACTTAATAGGCGTTTCTAATATTGTCTTTTCGTATTAAAGCGTAGAAAATGTGGTAAATGTATATTTTAAAATGGTTTCAAGAAAAAACATAGTAAAGGTCTGGCGAAATTTTTTTTTTGTTTTTTTTTTTTAATATGGGTAATAAAAACAAGATTTTTTGGTTTTGTCGTCTTGATTTGGATACTTTTTTTAAGTACCAGTACCTACATTGCTAGAACAGTCCGTTTGTGTGAGAAATGCCCGATTGTGTGGTCGTTGTATCATATCAGTGTTATTGTCGTTGATAAATGTAACCGTAAACATAGGGGATAATATATAAACGACTTCAAAAAAATCTTTATTGTATGTACTCATATCTAGCCTTAGTTTCTTAGATATGTCTCACTGGACCGATTTATAATACCCATTTTTTTTTATCTTTTTATATTTATAGAGGGTTTTTCAAACAGAAAATGTCACCCTCGAACGTTTAATACCCATTTTTTGTGGGTGGGAAGGATCTGACTTCTTGTTATTTACACATAGATTATATGAAAGTCGGTTCAGTAGTTTGATATTAAAATGAAAATAACTAGAATATTATTTTGCTGAATTGAAGCCGTTTTTCCACTTTTATAAAGTATTTGTTGCGTAATTTGTCAATACAATTGCTTTCATAAACGCTCTTTTAAATCTAAGGTACAAAGTGCCACAGGATTTTTGTATTCAATATGGATTTTGAAATTGAAACCCCTTAGTTTGTAGTGTTGATAGGTATAATGATTTATATGTACCTAAAGTAATGTATTAATAATTTAAAATACTTAATTACACCTATTTTTACTTGATTTTGCGTTTTATTTCAAGGCTTTTACATTTCACTATATGTTTATTGAATTTTAGCACAATGTGAAAGTAGAGAGATAAAATACCGTATAGATACGTACACTTGTTTCGTCATTGAAATGCTTAGTAAAAGTAGTTCTTAGCGGATTTTTTAATTTATTTATTTATTAGGTACTTAGTGTGCTCTGCCTCGCGTGGTTGAGCAGAACTAATATGCCAAACATAAAACTTGGCAACTCTTGTTCTATGATAATTATGCAGGCTTGAAAACAGCGTCTCGAAAATCTCTAATAAGAATCATGTAAGTACTTACTTGCATAATAATGTATGTAACATTTTTATTTGTTTTAGATATTTTTGACGTTTTAAGTAATTTAAAAATATCTATAACGTTATTATATAGACGAAGGCAAATAATATCTAAACATATACATGTTTTGAGACGTACTTCAGCTTCAGAGAGACGGTCAAAGTTCAAAAGCGGTTGGTAACAAAAACTTCTTTGGTGATAAGAGATAAGGTTTTGCCTATTATTCTGAGATATTTCTCATAAAAAAGTAAAAGTACTTCGTATTTCAACTACGTGCAAAGCCAATACCGATAAAAATAAACTATTGACTGTATTATGCACAACCACATATTGTACCACCAATACCTGCTTAATAATCAAACGTAAGATACAGGGTGAAAAAAGATGACCAATAATGCACATTAATAATGTGAATGTAAGTACGTGAAACTTACACTATACCTAAAATGCCTATTAACAAACGGCGAACGCACGGCCATGTTTATTGTCGCAAGAGAGATAATTAACGCATTCATTGATATAGGTGACGTAATATTCGTGGTGTTTAGTTTTTGGAAGGATATTTGTAATTTCAAACCTGTCATTTGTATATCATACAGCTGAAGTTAGCTGTATGATATACAAATTACTGACAGCGTATTTCCGATGTATGTAATTAAGTTCATATAAAAAGTAGTGGTGTATAGCGTTGAAAGATTGAGCCTGCTTTTCCTGGCTGGTAATATTTCCTGTTCGAAATTGGTTTAAGTCGAAGACTTCCAATTTGCTTCGAATTTATGCTCATACAATATCAGTTTGACAGAAATTTCACCGTGCATTTTAGGACTTCTGCTAATGTCATTCTAACAATTGTCTGACATTTGATAGAATGACAGACAATTGACAGATTAGCATTTTGGTTCGATTAATTTTTGTTGTGAACCGAGTTTTATTTAACTGTTTCTTTATTTGTTTAATTTCTGTTTTGTTCAAAATGGTAAAGGCTTGGTATATGGATAATGAAACTACTGACCAACGTTTGGAGCATCATAGGAACCCTCCAGAATTCATCGCCTTGGACGATTTGTTCCAGAAAACTGGAGTTGAATATTTCAAGGTGGGTTTTGATATCTTCGGCGTTCTTTCCTACGCATTAAACAATATCATTTTGTGTACTCTCGTCTGGTTACAAACGCAGATAAGGCTATTAATTTTTTGAACAGTCATTCAGGCACACATGTTTGGTTTAAGATGGTCATTATGCGTGATAGTCATGCGAAGGTTGAGTGATTTGTGTTGTAATTTAATATGGGTTTAACTTCGTCTTGGTGCTGCTTGATGTTTTTAAGCCTTACCCATTCACAGCTGACATTAAGACATCTACCTATGATAACAGGGACCTATAATTTTAATTCAGACCTCAAAACCTCAATATCCCGTATACCATGTTTCGTTAAAATTGGCTGGCAGCTATGACATGTACATGAGTAGGTACAAACCATACATACCATCCACTAACAGATAAAAAAAAACAGAATGAGAAACACTTAATTGTCTCAGTCTCTATGGAAATAAGGTTAAAATATGACAGACATGTTAAGTAAAATCACAATTTCATTAGTAATCACTAAAAAGCTACCTCTATTATTTCAGTTGAACATAGACACATACACAACTGATGGTGTTCTGGATAAATTGAAAGCTGAGCGTGGTTACACTTATGAAGATGAGATCACATGCTCTAAGGAATGCTTGCAAAACTATGAGGAAAAGCTCAAGTCTTTTTATGCCGAACATTTGCATACTGATGAAGAAATCAGGTTTGTGTATATTCAGTTTAACCATTGTAATAAAAACTAAGACAACAGTAAATTATTTATTATATAACTTACATAAGTATTATAATTTTTTCTTAATCATTTGTAAAAACATAAGTCAAATAAATAACTAAGTCACAATTACTTAATTAATACTATTGAAAGGAAATTCCTGATTATTGTATGTTTTTCTTACTAAAACTATTTGTGTGTTTTCCGCCATGCACTTCTAATGCTGCTTCATCTCTAGATCTCTATAGTTATTTATCGCCTCTGAGTGTCTTTGTCTACAAGCAATTTCTTTATTAAATGTTGCTCATCTCTAGACTTCCAACCTGAACTGTAATAAAGAGTTCATTGTCTCCTTTCCAGGTTTGTAGTAGATGGGTCAGGGTACTTTGATGTGAGGGATGGCAGTGACCAGTGGATCCGCATCCAGGTGGAGGCGGGGGACATGATCGTCATACCCAGCGGGATCTACCACCGGTTCACGCTAGACACTAAGGTAAACATACTTTAATTACTGACTTCATAAAAAGAAGAGGTTCTCTTTTGATCAGATTTTTTTTCCTTTTCATATATTAAATTCCCTAGTTTTTCAGTGACTCTGACTCCACTGGACTGATTTAGTAACTGCTTTTTTGGTAAAGGGTATATACCTACTTCACAAGTGTATTTCATTGAGATGGGTAATTCACTTCCAAACAAAAGTATATCTTAAACTTAAATCGGCCCTAAAACGCCATTTTTAATGGTGTTTTTAGGTTTAGGTAAACACCCTCTTTTTTAAAGTCTGTTTAATACTATGATGGATTTATGCAAGCATTTCATAAACACAGCTGCAGGAAGGAATGGTGAATGCACAACTTGTGGTACCGGGCTTGATACTCACCTTCCCTGGAGTATGACAATCATTTCCAGACTAAAATCTGCTGCCCGTTCTCGAGTTCAAGAAATTAAAAACATATATATATGTTTTTAATTTTTTGTATAAGTATCTTCTCCTGGCAAGAAAAAAAAAAGTGAAATCGGTCCAGCCGTTAACGCGTGATGGCGTGACCAAGGGATATATATAATTGTGCTATTATGCATTAAATAAATTATCGATCAAAGTTTAAATTGTGGTATAAACTTTGCCGTACAACTTATTCCTGTTCTATCTTAATATAATAATGCAAGTATTTGATGTTCACTCCAGAACTACATAAAAGCGAAACGTCTGTTCATCGGTGAGCCAGTGTGGCTTCCTTACAACCGTCCCGCGGACCACATGCCCTGCCGCAAGGAGTATGTGAACAAACTCAACCAGGGATTCGCAGCTGAAGCTTGTTAAATGACACACTTTGTTATAAAATTTTTGACCCCCAATTCTTAATTCGATGATGGAAAGAAAAATGGAAAATAACGTATTCCTATTTTTTATTTTATTTACTTTTTAATAATTACGTTTTTTGAGATTTTGCATTTTAGCATAATGTTTTTCTTGTTAAAAGCTTGTAAAGAAATGATAGTGATTAGAAAAATTAGAAAAAAAAATGCATGCATTGCATTTAGAAATTCATTATTTTGTAACAAGCTTTCCGTAATTCATGTTGCATTTGTTTTGTTGATTTCGAATCTAATCGGAAATTGTGCTCTTCGGGTACTATAAGCATGTAATGCATTAGCTGTAAAATACTATATTTATACTCTTATATTCCAATTATAACATTAGTGTAAGAATAACACACTTGGAAAAAATGAAGTTTGCTCAAAGACATAATACATACTATTGAAGTAAAGGCATTGTCAAACAGCGCAATGAACGCGATGGAACGCATTTTTATTTGAACAAGCAATCATCAATCAAACCATCTACTTACGAAACTAGTAAGAACCATGATAAAATATTACTAATAACGGCTCCATCGCAGAATGTTTCTTTCCTAAAATGTCTATCGCACGCAATAAGTTAGGAAAGGCACATTGTGCGTAAGCAACTTCAAAAAAAAGGAGGTTCTTTGTCCACTCCTTCTTTTTTGAAGTTTAACAAGCGAAAACGAACCTTATTTTTATATAAAAAATATGCCAGCGTTCTTTTGGTTGTGTTCGACAAAGCCTTATAGTGTAATAAATTTACGTAAGTAAGTACATAGATTGAGCATTTCCTTAATCTATGCTAACTAGATTCTGTGCGGATAGATTACCATCGTGGCGTAAAATGGATATTTACATTATGATATTATATGGCGGCTTCAACCCACTATATATATTTAATTTGTACTACAATAAGTAAAATGATTAAATATCATACAAAGTGTAACAGAAAGGTGTGACAATAATTAAGGGTGTTAGTCTACCCATCAAGGTGAAGCCATTGTAAAAGAAATTATTGCAAAATTCGAGAAAAAATATTAGGTTCACCATACAAAAAATGGGCCACGTGATCGGTCAAGTTGTATGGAGGACGCAATAATTTGCAAAAATTTCGAATTTTGCAACATTTTATCTATAATTGGTTCACTTTGATGATTAAACTAGCACCTAATTGTCACACCTTTCTGTTAGTCGTTGTATAGTTAGTTTACTTAGCTGTGATGATGAGCTATATTGTCGATATCGTAAATACGTTCAATAAATCAGATCGCCTTCAGATCTATGACGATTTTTTTTTCGCATATACACTGGGTTTTTTTTTTAATTTATTTCATGACCGTTTTATTCAAGTCCTACGGCCGTTCTATTGGGTTTAAAATAGTATTGCCATTCCTATTAATGCATGTGGTTATTATTATTTTTTGTGATTGTAACATTATGTATATTCCTATTTATACTGGTTTTTATGTTATTTTAGAGTGTAAACTATTTTATGAACGTTGTAATAAATATTGTTGATTTTAATATAAGTGTATTTATTTAAATTGAGGGAAGAATAAACAAATTTATTTTTGCAATTATTGAGGGACAAGAAGGCTGGGTCATAAGACTTCTAATCTTCTATATCTATTCAACATGGGAATGTAGTCATCGTTCTTGGGACAATGCCACACGGATTAGGTTAGCGCAATTTGGCCAGCGTGGTGGGCTATGGCCTACACCGCCTTCATGGGGAGACCTGTGCCCAGCTGTAGGACGCTATGGGATTATACGTAGCTTAGGTTATACACAGTATTTTTTTTTACTTGATTAATTTTATTTTGTTGGTTTTTATTTCATATTATTGATGTTTGGTGTAATTTTTTTCCTAATATAGAAAGTCATGTCTATAACTATTTAAAACAATGAAGTATGTAGTAAAATTTATGAAAAAATGCTTGACATGCATGACCTATTAGATTTTACTACATACCTTTTACATTGTCAGAAACTGGAAACACCACAAAAATAAACAAATAAGGTAAAAATTCTGATTTTCATGTAAATATTACTGGCGAATACCTTGGCTTTATCTATGACATTCCTATACTGCTTTGAAAATGTTTGACTCTACCTTGTATCTGGGAGCACGGCAGTGCCCTGTTAAATCGAGCAAACAAAGGTACGGCCATAACCATTCTTTTCTCGAAGCTTTTCGAGCCATTTTTGACCCCCCTGTAGCTTCGTTGTGGTAGAAGCTAGAAACCTAAATTTTTAGTGACTAATAAAGACATAAATGTATGGACATATTTTCCATATTTTAAATGAATTAGATTGACAAAGATATAAGTAGAATATACTTTAGAAATAATACGTACCTACTCAAAAACGTTACAATCAACTTCAATGTGGCAGACGCCGTTTGTTTCTTCTATTCAAAATATTATTCATTAGCAGTTCATCCTCTTTAGTTAATGTAAAGCGAAAGTCACGGCTTCATACTGACAACATCCAAATTTCCCTATATTTGTAAACAAACCAATAATGAAATCAAAATTTTTAATTTAATATACTACATAATGCTCCTTCGCCTTTCATTCGTTCAGTGAAATAATATTAAACTACAGATATGAGACCTTACATTTCCTTAGATATATAACTCAACTCAAGACGTATAAAAATAGAATAAGCAGTACATTTTGCACGTAAGTACAAAAGTTATATAAATTAAAGTATAATTCCGAACTTCACAATGCGGCAATGCAAATAGCAATGTTGCAGCAATGTTTCTGGCAATGGCAATCCGGGCCTTAAACCACCTCAGAACTTCAAAAGATCTAAGTCGATCTGTGATTCAGTTTTTGCGGGATAGAGGGAAAAACAAACCATTAACGGTCTTATTAATAAACGTGTCTTAACTTTAAACGTCTTTTGTCTTGTTTATTAATAAGACTGTAAAAGAACAGACACACTGTCGCATATACCGTAAGATACAAGTGGTTAAGTGTGGGGATTATAAGTGGACCAGTAACGCTGCTGCATGGGATCAAGGTTACAAAAGTATCAAAATTTAATTGGATTAAAAAAAATGCTTCAATTATGTAGGAGAGAAAATATAATAATCCTTTTAGTGTGTAACATATGTAGACATGATGAAGGATATATACTAGGGTCATTGCTAATGGCTTATGACGTCGTCTAATTTTTTTAAGAACTATTCTTAGGTATTTAACTATTTAAGTATTTATTTCGTATACATTTGACCAACATTGATAAAACAATTATGAAAACACTTTCAAGCAAAAAAAAACAATCCGGTCGTTTTTGATTATTCGGGGAACTAAATAAAGATTCCAACGAATGGATTACCTCCTTTTTACCCGACTGCGAACGAAGGAGGGTTATGTTTTTAGAATCTAGGTATGCACCCATGTATATTTCGTTATCTTTTTTATGCGAGTGGCGCCAATAGATACGTCTTCATATGCAGATGGTTTGGTGATTTGTGTGTGGCAAAAGTTTTTTTTTAAATATTGTGTAACTCATGGAGGTGGTTGTTTCCAGAGCTACAGCCGCGGCATGGTGGAGTCTACGGGGATCATCGTCTTTACTCTATGGTACATCGGCATCGCTATTAACTACGCGCTGTATGTCTTATTTTAAATTGTATGTTGCTTGTGGATCTTTATTAAATGGTTCACTAAGCCTATAGTTAATTGTAGTCACAGAGGTGTTACCCTTAATTAGTAGCAAACTCAAAGACCTTAACTACCTATACTAAGGTCTTTGAGTAAAATCAACAGAACATCTTAATTTAATGGTTTACACATTGGAGTTTCCTTTTTGTAGGAATAAGGCGTTTGAAAAGTCCAATTAGGTGTTTCTAAATCAGTAAGTTATTTATTCTGTGATTTGAGGAGTAAAACACATAATGAATATGTGTATTTTTGGCAGTTTCAGAGCTTACCGTTACCCATAACTACCAGGCTGTGCATCCTTAAAATTGTTATTTACCATTAAGTCTATACTTACCTTAGGTACTTCTTAGGTACATTCTCTAAGATCGCAAAAAATGTACCTACAACATGTTTAGGTACATTTTTCTTTGAATCATGTATCGTAAAATATCGATTATCCAAACACGCTGTTACCGTTTACCAGCCTATATTCCACCACTCGTAAATATCCTACCAGCATGCTGATTCAGATAGCGTTTCCTACCGGATTCGAAAATTTTACACAACGAAAGCTCGGTACAAAGTCTCAAACTTTTTAACGTGTTTTTTTGTAGGTACATCTACCTATTTCAATCGATTTTCAGTGTCATAATTTAAGATTTTTCTGTTGGGAGATCCTATTTTTTTTTATAAATTGCTTGACCGCAACTCGCCCGGTGTAAAGCGAAGATGCGGTCTAGGCTGGTCACGCTTGCCTAGAAGAAACAGATTGACTCGCGATTTCACAAAACCGAGATTATAGCAATCGGGAATAGATAACTAAGCATTATTAACTAGCTATACGTGATTCGAGTTGCAAAGTTTTCGAATCCGGACAAAAACTCTACCTGAATCAGGCTGCTGCCTATCTATCTGTGTAAACATCAGATTTAATATTTCTGACTGAACATTTCACTCGACAACTGACGATACATGTAGTCTACTTAAATAACCACCGTGGTACACGAGTCTCGTCCATGAAAGAGGTACGTCATAACTGCCAGCCTTGTTTTGGGCTAGAGATTTTTTTGAAAGCTTCTTTCTTCTTTCAAACAGTTGTTTTTCATGATCTTTTCGACACCTTTCTTCTTCAATTTCTTCTTCTTAGTCGATACGCTTTTGACAGAGAGTTCGTGATCGTCACGTTGTATTATAAGTAGATCCAGATACTATGCACCTCTCGATGTTTCGTCATTATTAGCCTGAGCTCATCCTGCTGCATTCGTTTAAGGGACCACTCACCGCAGACTTGATTTGGTCAGTCAATCGTGTATTCCGAGACTATTACGTCAAAGCAAATAATTTAATTCTAATTTGAACATAGGTAAATAACTCAGAGGTATGTACGTGCCTGAACCTGGGATCGAACCCGTGCGCTCTCACTTTAGAGCCAATTTAGGGGTTCATCTACTATAAGGCTACCACCACTAAGTACAACGCATTAGAATAATCCTTATAAACTAGTACTTTTATTTAGACCATACTAGACTGGAACATATTAGACTGTACTTTTATATAAACCATATACCTTGATGGTTTTAAATCTGATTCCCATTCGCCCTATTGGCCATAGCAACTAACAAATGAAGAATAAAAAGCCCTTGCATTGTATGAAGCGTGATCATTGCGTCATTACGCCACAGAGCGACGTAAACTTATTTTTCTTCCACCAAATTACAAACTTGTCGGAAACACACACGAAATAAAAATCATGTGGTTTAGTTTTGTTGATCATAAATTATCGTCGACGTGACTACGAGTGGTGTTCAGACGTCAAACTCATAGAATGATGGGTTGGCAATGATTCGTCACGGTAGCTTGTTAATGAACGGAACACGTCTTTTTGACACATTTCAAGCTGATTGCTTTTGTATCAATGCTATTTCAACAAATTTGAAAATAGGTAAAGCTACGCTAATTTTAATTTAATTTTCCATTCCTTGGGTTGTCTGGAAGGAGATCGGTTTTTAGCGAGCTAATTGGGATTGATTATTATCAGTGAATACAGTTTCAGCTGTCAAGTATGAGTACCTACTCATTGCAGTCTACATTAATACCTATGTTGTTAAAACTATTCAGTTTTAACAATGCCTCAGGAAACGATAGCAGCGATGAAAACTGTTTCCCTTTCCACTTTCAACCTCGTAGCAAAATATAAGTACTAGGTATTCTGAGCTGGCACTTATTCAGCTGGATCTAGGTCACCCCGCCACTGGTTACGCAAGGCAGATAGGGGTGGGTAGCACCCCTGCTGCAGGGGAGGTGACCTTTTCAAGCTGGTGTTATGAAACGCCTGACACGCTCGATATTAGGTATTTCCGAGTGGAAATGCGCAGCTGTTCTCATTGATGCGCCATCAATTTGAAGGTCAGATCTTTATGTGTCATTTTGGGGTGCACTGACTAGATAAATAACGTGTTGCAATCATAGCTCCTTTTAGGATTTCTCCAGAGTTGAGGCCAAAGGCATTTGTTTTAGTAGCAGGCACTAGTTCTCTGTCTGTTCTGTTAGGTATACCTAGGTAGGTTGGTATGTACTATTCCTGATATCGATTAATATTAGGTACCTACTCGTATCAGGAAACCATAACATTATATTATCATGTATATTTCCAAAGAATCGTATACAATTTCATTAATTTGACAATTATCCTGCATTTCCTTTTAAATTTATTTTCTAGGAAATTGATAGTTTTGAGGCTATTTTATTAGTTTTCCGCTAGCCAGCAAGCTCGATCCATAGTTCGCTATACTACCGCTATGTAATATGGCAAGTCAAATGACAATGCTTTATTGCTGTTTTAACATTTCTCCGGCATTTGTATAATACGTTGGTATTTGAGCTAATGTCTTCGAAACCCCCAAAATGAGCTTTGGTTTAGTCTTTCACCGTTTGTCATCAAATTATTTCTAAAAACCTTTTTCACGTTTCTAGGTAGCATGAGTTTTGGGATGCGGTAGGCTTATACTTACTTATAACTTTAAACTAAAATTGACTCTCATGTTATACTGTAACATCGCAACTAAGAAAGTTTTAAATATGACAAGTCGTTAAAATTATCAGTTGAACCAATATAGGTATTTATTTAAGTGGTTTACAAATCTACAAAGTTTGTAAGCAAGAACATAAAATGATAATAATAGATACTGTGCGGAAAGAAAACCGACGCGACGTAAGATATCAGGGCGCCACTGTGTTTATTTCATGTACCTACTTGCTATATTGATAACAGAATCATGGCGGGACTTAATTAACTAATTATTTATTATTTTATTACCTTTATTATTATTTAATTATTTATTAACTCATTTAGTACTCATTGTTATTTAGACTTATGTACTAGGTCGAGGCTGTCATATAATATATATGTAAGTTCCATTTCACGCCACGACGGTTCTCTTTCCGTACAGACTTTACCAACAGTATATAGTATAGTACCAAGAGTTAATCTTGACAGTTGCAGTTAAATAACTGCAACCACAAACATGATACGACAAAATAACTGTCAACATGTTTATAAACTATTTAGAATACTTACTTACCGGTTATCGGTTCGGAATATTTTAAGTCTAAGCTGAAAGATGGTCACTGTGCTCATCATGACGAAAAATTTTCACTATACTGGGCCCAACCCGAAATTAGTGAGAAGTGTTCCGCACATTTTGTAGACAGATTACAAACTCTTCCTGTGTTTTTGCTCGGATTCCAGTTTGTTCTCACAGTAAAACTCACTAAATATTAGTTGATGAATACATACCTAGTTTTTTCGGTATAGCACACCCCTTACTTACTAACCTTGAATGGGAATGAAGTTCTCCATTCACTATGTTTGTAAAGGGATAAAAACCTTGCCATGGGGGTAACACCCGCTTGAACTTGGCCTTGAATAAACACTTGTACTTGTGCCATACGAGATTACAAGAGCTCGCATGCATGCTTACCTTGCAATATAAATAGCCGGTTGTATATGTAACCTACGCCAATAGTAATTTTATTATGTTGGGTATAATATGACAGATTTGGCTGTACGACTGATCCGTGACCAATCGAATTCGTTGACGTAGTTAGGTACCTACCTATCATTTAATATGCTTTGCTAGTCTTTACCAAATACTTGAGATGTAGAAAAACATACGTTCATACTGTACTGATAGGTAGGTAAGTATGTATGTAGGTACTTTACGTACGTAGTGTCTGAAACATTGGTAACTGTACATATATTTTTAACTCCCACGCAAAAATAGGGCTGGAAAAAGAAACAGTAAGTATTTATTATACTCTGAATATTTCTGAGTGTAGTCGCATTTGAGGGATGGTCTAGATTCTAGCTAGGGATATCGTTTGCCCTAACGCGGTTATGCAACCCAGCCTCCGCGCGAGCCTCGCTCGCTCGATAACGAGTGACCTAAATACCAGTACTGAATGTACTCGTAGGTTTGGATACCTAATTCAGGCGTAGGTTTAAACATCGTTCTATCCACAAAACAATTGGATCTCTGTCGTTTTCATCTTTTTACGGATTCTGCAACTGACTGCAGAACTTTTATGGGACCAGAGTCTTTTTTTAATGATTACTAAGAGTTAGTATTTCGGTATTCCTGTCAATGCCTCCGTGACGTCTAAACAATACCATCTGACTAAGTTGAAACCCCGGGTTCCATATATGCGAGTTCAGTTTCTTCTTCACAAGTAACCCGGACAAGCTAAATCTTAAAATGATTTAGCCTTCACTTCTCGTCTGGTATTGTTATTGACGTGGCAGTAGATACATCGGGCCAATGCACTAATGATCTTGCAGATTGGCACTTTCAGAGATTAGTGATTAAAGGAGTGCTAGACTTGGAGAATTGCCATATTCATTAAGTCGTTAATAGGATAGAGACAGTAAGCCAAATTCTCTGATTTCTGTATAGGTTTTCATATCAATAAACATCCATATTGAAATTCAGCTGTCTTACGTCCTGCCTCATTGATCAATTTGGGGATTTTAGGCTTGTTGTACTATATTAGTGGAAAGAAATTTTTTGGCTTGGGTTGTAAACTTGCAGTTTATGTAATGTCTCTAACATTCTCATGCTACGATATGTAAGACAATGTCAATATTTCCGGAAGAAACCCTCTGTTGAATCGCGTGCCGATAAGCAATGGTAATAAATCAATATCCCGACCTTGACTTTGGTTTTAGGTGGTTTGGGGGAGGGTTATTGTGGCACACATGATTGAGTTTCCTGACGAGTGTTCTTTATGATGTCTAGTGGAATTTTCCCCAGTCAAATTAAAATTGCTTCGATGCTTCTTTCCTGATGTTTTATGTACCTACTTGCTGTGTGTGTATATTTCTATTTGCGTGGATTAATTTTAATTTTTTCTATTTATATCCGATTCTTAACGCAAAAAACATTACATTAAGTAAGACTGATTATCTCACGATGATTTTTCCTATGTTTATGCGTTTAAGGTTAGAAAGCTGACCTGTTCAATTTTATAGAATTACTGTCCGCCGTTTTTCCGATAATTTGCGTAACCAAATGAATAATTTTTTTTATTGTTTATCGTACTAGTTATTTAACCACAAGCTCGTCAAAGTCAAGTCAGCGACACTGTAGCTCTAGATGGAGCATGGCTAGTCCAATCCCATGGAATACACTGGCTACTGGAACACACCGTTAGGTGCTTGGCGACAGACATTTCAACTTGAGGGTAGCTCGCCAGGCGAGCGATAGATAACGCCCTACCACCATGCTATGGTTTCCTCACGATGTTTTCCTTCACCGGTAGCTCAGGCTCTTTTTATATGTTTCGTGGGATCTAATCTCGTACCGTTTGCACGGCAATCGACCCGACTAACCATCATCGCTACACGTAGAAAGATTTAGCATTCGGGATTTTTTGAAGTTGCTTCTAACCACTTGTTACGTCTACTTATTGAATTACACTTCCATTGGAAGCCGATAACCAAAACAGTTTATGGGGTAGCTTTGTCAACAGACATTTAAATGAGTCCTAAAATCTCAGACTATTGACATTCTCGCGGCTGCGAATCTCTTGGCCGGTATCCAAAGATCAGCCGACGGTGGCGGCGGCTGATCGCGCCTGCCAATGTTTACGATGACTGCTAACTGGCAGCGCTAGAACGCAGACCTATTCGTATTGCTGCGAATAGGTCTCCGTTTACGAGTTGGGAGAGAGACGAGAAAATAGTCAATATTTCATGCAAATGTGAGCAAAAATTTGACAATACATAGTCCGTTTCTCAAATATATCATATCGATTTTTGTAGTATCTCGCCGGAAACGCTACATTATTTACAGATCTTTAAGCATTTTTGCTATTAGTTGTTACTGTAATGAAATATACGTTTCTCTTATATTTTGATGTATTCAACCTTTTTATCTTAGATTGTTATTTTCCTCCTTATGTTCTTTATAATCGTATTTAAAAATTTGGATGTTTCATGTCATATCAGATTATTCATCCACACCCACTAAGTTTTTGAATTGCACCGTTTGTTTTTCACTGCGTCTAATACTAGCTGGTGCAACTTATTAGTGGAACGATAAATCGTTCACACAAACATTCGTGAGGACGTTTGCTTGTAGATTTTGTTTAGATTTTCACCGTTTATCTGGTGAGCAACGCTGTCTTTATTCGCTCGATTGGCTCAGATAATCGATTTTAATTACAATGTTTATATTCGACTTTCTGGTGTGGGATGATCGTCAAGTGTTTCAGATGTTTTCTTCGTTTGTTTTTTAGTGCAATTTTGAATAGAATGTTTTAATTTTCACATTTTACATTTTCATAATATAAGTTGTATAAGTTTCATTTTGATAATTTATTTTGGTTTCGACTTTTTTTGCTGTTAGTGTTTCGTTTTGTTTAATTTCTATGTAGATCATCTACTTTTGGTTTTATAACTGCGTGGAAAGAGAAAAATAAATAAAGCTTATAGATTAATAAAATTAAGTTTAGTCATCATCTTCCTGACCTTATCCCACTACGTGGGGTCGGTATAGCATATCTTTCATTCATCTCTTTCATTCTACTCTATGAACCGTCATCTCTTCATTCACTTCCCTTTCTTACATATCCCTCTTCACACAACTCATACACATCTTCTTAGGTCGCCCCATCCCGGCTCTACCATTTACTATCATATTATATTCACTTAATATTTTTTGTTATCTTGAGTTTCTAAAAATATATATATTTTTTATGCTAGGTGTATTCAATCAGAACCATGGTTTTTTATGACCCGTAAAATGCAATTACATGCACCGTCAAAACACCTTCACGGTGCGTAGGTTTTAGATAAAAACCGCTTGATTACTCGTATCTTAATCTTAGTAAATATTATCTTGTGTTTCTTGTGTATAAATAAATGTAAAGGAAATACATAAGGTTAAACCTTCGACAAATTAAATCAAATTCGCAATGACCTATGTTGCATTTAAATAAGAACACCGGAAGAGAAAATAATAGTCTTTTTTCATCTTAGATTAAAACGAGTATTATTCGAAACATGTAGTACAATATATAAAATCCATACAGTTTGTCTTGTATCATAGATTAAAGAAATTAAATCTATAGGCCCAAGGCCAAGTTTTTATGATTATCCATGATTGCGGCCGAAGAAATGTTTACGGTGCCCGCTGTAGATATTATGAGACGCAAGACGACTAAAAAAATATACTTAAAAGATATAGAAAGGTACGTAATAAGGCTTTAATATTATTAGAGTAAGATGAGTCAGACCGTCAGAAGCCTCAAAAAAGATTAAAGTGGATTTAAGAACAGTATGAATAGCTGGTGAAGTCGTAAATTGGGTAAATCGATTAAGCTATACCAGAATTATACGTTAAAAAAGCAAGGAAGAGTTTGGCAGATCATAAAATTTAAAAATAGAGTATATATTTAGGTGTAGGAATTTCCATCGTGAAAATTGCAGTAGAGCATCACCATGAAAATAGGTGTAGCTCATACACATTTTGAATAACTAGTGAAGCAGGAAAAATATTAATGAGCATACTATTTAAAAATGCTTATTTGCTACCTGGTTACCACACAATAATACTAATTACTATACAAGATACTTATATTGTGGTAGCCGAAAATATTACGTAAAATACGTAAGTTATATATATGTAATAGGAAGTTAATAACGTATAATTCTAATCTAAATAATATAGGTTTTATTTGAAGTATGATCACAAGAAATATTTAATTACTATTAACTGGTTTTACAAGGTCACGGCTATCTAATGTTTTGCCTTGTGGAAAGCATAAAACATGCGTTCAAATCTTCTCTATAAATTGTTCAAAGCCGTAGTTTCCCCGGCTCTGTTTATAACTGATTTACATTCACGACAAATCTACGCTCGCTGCCAAAACGCACGGTTGTTTGTTTTATTGATGCTCTAGTTTCCAATGACTCACGGAATTCGTTTTCTTCTTTATCTACTTTGTCTTCAAGCGAAAAGACTACAATATTCTCAAAATCAACCAAAAGTGCACTAGAACGTGTTTTTGGTATTCGTTAAAAGGACGAAGTAAATACCGTTATTTCTAAATTGATTACATTGTTTTTTTTTTTGTTTAACTATACATCCCTAATGAAGTTCAGCGAATGTGAACGAAACTATAGATGGACCTTTCCAACAATCAGGTCGAGTTGTTGAACAAAATGACTCTAATACGCTTAAGGTTTCTAAATACAATGATAACATGAATTATCATTGCAGCAGCATAGCTAGGTATAACTCACATTAACTTCTCCTCCTCTATGTAGTCATAATGTGTCGATCGCTATCGTATCTGATAAACAAATGGATATAGGACACACCACCTTCATGTTTACGACGCTACTAGTTTCAGTGGTATGGTTTGCGTGCCGACAACTGAGATTCACCATCGTCCTCGGTGTCATTTCATCAATTTCTAATACAAGCGCCCATGCCAATTGATGGTAAACCAAATGTGGCTTTGGTTGCCTTGAAAATTCAAAGCTTTATCGCGAACAAACAAAAAAAATTGCAATATCTCAAGCTTTCCTTTAGTTTTAAAGAGAAAAAGCACACCTCTCACAATGTTAAAACTCTAGTAATTACTTAATGTTATATAAATTATGTTTTTTTACTGCAGTATGTCTTTATCTGCTATCAAAATTGCAAACGGTATCTCAAACGATATGTTCCAAACAATTGACGTTTTGTTTGTCGCATTATTATCATAATGATTGAGTTGGCTAGCGTTTACGTCGCTTGGCATCGGTTACCTGCTTCAGAAAATTTTCAGGCACAAGTTTAGTTTTGACAAAACTTATGACTTTATTTATGTATGACTTTATGAACATGATCCCATTGCGTATAAGCTTTTATTTGGAGAAAAAAATTTGCTGCTGGAAGAGCCTGCTGTAAGTTAATTGTTGACTTAGTAACGGAATTTTTATTACATTTAAGAAAATCGACACTTGTACATTCTTAAAGCTAATATAAGCGCTGTTTACATAATATTTGCGTAATAAGAGTTAAATTATCTTTATTGCCAAACAGCGCTCCTACGCGATCGTTAAATTCGTAAATATTTATACCATTCCCGTTGGAAATGCCGTGGAGACGGGAATATTGGAATCCAAGCTAATGATGCAGCTATCGAAGTCAGTATACACGATTACAAAGTAAACTATGCCTAATTTATTTAAACTCGTGTACACTTAATAAAGTTATTTAATGTTATTTTATTACGATGTTGAACAATTGCAAAAAAATAAAACACTTTTCGAACTAAAAAATGTGCCTAATTTTACAAGTAAAATTTGACTCAGACAGTAAGAATGACTTTTAACACGCGAGCGGAAGGTTCCATTACGAATATGACTAAACGCAATGAAGACAGATTGCATATGCACTGGTTTATTCGCTGCATCCTACGTGATAAGTAGATGATGATTGTTTCCGATCGAAGATCATCATCTGCATTTGTATGAATGTACCTAATACCTACTGTCAACATCTGCCAATGCGATATACATGGACATAAAATAGAAAGTAGGTAATTTTATAAACATTGTGAATTATACCCGCGTAATAAATGATAATAAACAATTTCCATCAGGCATATTTGCACCTGAAACCTGTACCTTGTACACTTGTCAGATCGAGATCTTGACGTAACACCCAAATCCTTTAATCTTATATTACCTTCGTCGTCCGTGTGACCTCAACGGAAGCCAGTAAATGGCTGAGTCACGGCCCGCGACGCACCGGACGTTGTCAAATTGCGAAGCCAACCTAATTGCAGCCGTCGCGAATCTACTGCGGACAGGACACTCACAAATCACAATGCAGTTGAATAGTTGACTATTAGTGACCTTCAGATTCAAATGCTATGTTAATAAAATCAAAATTAGTAAAAACGTACGATAATCCAAACAAAAGTTAATAGAATAGATATTATTGTATTGTAGAAGCAATAAGCGATAGTGTCAATACTACAGATGCTGATTTGATATATATTACTAATTATTTATATTGACGTGTTTTTGATTTTAGATTTATTTTGTTTTTTGATTTCCGTATTTTACGCACAGAGCGTGCACTCATTATTTGTAGACTTTACCAAAGCTTATGACAGAATCGACAGAAACTCACTGTATGCAACTATGGTATACCTCATAAACTCATCACACTTCTTAAGATGGCCACTAGAGTGAGTAAAATGCGTGTGAAGATTGGCGGCGACATGACAGAAGAATTCGATGTAGTCACCGGACTCAAGCAAGGAGATGCATTATCCCCCATGCTCTTTAATTTAGTATTAGAGCATGTCATCCGAAAAGTCACGACACTAGACGTTGGCGTACGGTTGAACGGACTACATAAAGTTATTGGATATGCAGATGACCTGGCTCTCTTAGGACAGTCAAAGGAAGAGGTAGAAAGGTCTGCGCTAACTCTGATTGAAGAAGCCTCTGGAGTTGGACTCAAAATTAATAATGAAAAACAGAATATCTTCACATGAAACGGTACAAGAATACAAGGCGCATACGCGATGATCTTCATGTAACGTTCAAAGGAGCTGCAAAATTTAAGTACCTAGGCTGCACTATAACGGACACAAATACGCGGGAGGAAAAAATCGATTTTCGGATTCACAACGCACTCCGATGTAGTGCAGCACTCCATAAGGTGTTGGTGTCCATGTTGCTGAGCAGAAACACCAAGATTCACATCTACAAGACGGTCATACGTCCGATTCTGATGTATGGTAGCGAAGCCTGGGCATTAAGGAAGAGGAAATCTCCTAGTGGCAGAGAGAAAAATATTGAGGACAATTTTAGGGCCAACACAAAGGGAAGACGGTACTTGGAGGGTCAGAAAAAACCTGGAAGTCGAAGAGTTGGTAGCCGAACCCAACATCATGGGGAATCGAGAGAATGGGAGAGGATCGAAATGTCAGGAAGGCGTATCTTGGAACCCCAAAGGGCCACCGACCTGTAGGCCGGCCTAGATATCGCTGGATGCCGTAAAATCTGAACTAATCAATCTCCGTATTGCCGAGTGGCGGGAAGCTGCAAAGGATCGGATCCAATGGCGTTCTCTTGTTTCGGAGCCCAAGACCCACTTCGGGTCACTGCGCCAGCGGAGTGAGTAAGTAAGTAATTACATGAATATTAAATTTTTCTTTGAAATATTTTTATGTGTGAAATGTGATGGTCACCGGTTTATTTTTATTGGATTTATATCTTGTAGTACTCTGAAATAATTTATAATTTAATTCCCTCATCCTAATTCCTAATTTGGGGTGAAGTAAGTAGGTTTAATAATGTTTTAATTTACTAACTTAACATTAACGATGTTCTGAATGCAATTTACTTTATCCTCTAGCAAATAAAAACGGCTTTTGCGCTAAGATATCTAAGAGCAAAAATACTCTTTCTGGGAAGGGGGGGAATGATAGATGTATTTAAAAAAGTTAAAAAGTCATTGGACTAGGGCAAAGAGTTATTATTTTCCAGCGTGCTTGACTTTTATACTGCTACTTCTGAGTGAATATTGTGCTTCTGGTTATATTCTATAAATTCTTTGAATCAAATAGCTGCTGTCATTTTTGTAACTGTGTTTGTAAGGGTGACCTTAGCCTTGACATTGTTGCTGAAAAATGTTTATAAACATTAACCTTGCATTGTATTTTAGGTACGGTATTTTTATGTGATGTATCTATTGGCAATTCACATTATTTCATGGTCATTTTTCAAGTCCATGTTCGTTGTTGGTTGTTGGTTGTTGGCACACGTGGTTTGACATGTTGACGCTCCCGATCCGCGGCGTGGGAAAAATCATCCACCATGACGGTATTATGCATTGTAGGGACAGGATGTATAACGGCTTTTTAATATTTTTGTACAGTTCTTTACTTGTATAATAGTAACACTGCAACTTAAAAAAATCTATTTTGGAGTAGCCTCTAGTGACATTATCCTTGGAATAAAATTTTAGTAGTAGTAAGTACTTGTTTGTATTACTTATTTTCTATCAATTCTCCTCCGTCCGATATTTTTATTTTCCTTGTTGGAAACATTGTATTACCTCGTACGTATTGCCCATTGTTTCTTTTACGTCAATTCTTTGAGCTATTTATAACAGAAATTGTTTTCACATGCTCGGGTTGTATGGGAATAACTGACATCTGTTAAGTTTTCAAGGTAGAGTGGAAATTTCTCAGTAATGATTATTAATTTACGTCGTTGTACTATTATTTAATTTGTTTTGCCCTTGAAAAAAAATTTAATATTGATTTCTTTGCCAAGTTTAGTTGAATAAAGTTATGAACGCTATTAGACATCTCTTTTTTATTTTTCTTCATGTTGAATACATTAAGATTTCAATGCTTCTCCTGGCTTATATTTTTTATGTCAATAATCCCAATACCTTTATAATATTTTAATCGCCTTCAAAATGGAGGATTAAGAAGCCTCAATTCGTCGGAATCTTTTTTGTGTATTTTAATTTAATGTAACTTTTTTAAATGTATTACTTGTCTCTAATAACTTCTGTTTGGTTTAACCTACTGCTTGGCAACAACTTATTATATCCCTTCAGGCCCAGAAAGTTGAATTTGCCAAAATGTTGAATTCTCACAATGTTGAAACTATAATTCCTTCAATGTTGAATTTCTAAAAAGATGTTTCCCAATATGTTGAACTTCGTGCACTCAGTGAGAAGGCACTCAAAGAGCTGATGCTATTGAAGAAGAAGAATGCTGGCATATTTAGACTATTATATGTTATTATTACATATATAAAACTTTATTTATTAAAAAAAGTAAGAACCTCCCTATTCTTAATTTTTTTTATTTTTTTATTTTTGTTGTTCAGACTTCCCCTACAGTGTGTCTGGTTGTGTGCTATTTCGAAAATCAACATTGGTAAGATAACCAATGTTGATTTTCCAACATAAAGAAAATTCAACATTTTGCCAGTTCAACCATTTTAAGATTAAACGTTTTTATGTTATCAACTTTATAAGAATTCAACATTTTGGCAAATTCAACTTTCTGGACCTGAAGGATTATATCTTACATAATGTTCACAGAAACTTAAGAAAACATATGCAGCATCCATTATGTTTTCGTGGAACATCTATGCTCGTGCGGTGTACATTAGTGCAAGCGCTCGAAATAAGCTAATTTATCGACGCAAGCGCATACGACAACTGCGATGCGCATCGCCGCTGCTAGGGTGGGTTTTACTTTATTATTTGTTAGACTGCATTAGGGCTGTCATACTCTAAGTTAAACGTCAAATATCAAGTCATTAGTCGTCGTGATCAAATTAAAGTCACGTCCTGAGTAAGAGATATTAAGATAGAATAACTATTCTATCTTTATATATCACTACTCACACTTATACATATAAACAAGACATTAAATAGTTAATAATCCACCATTATAGCGTGTTACAACAGTTTTGCAATATATGTAGGTATACATAAGCAGACGAATTTTTTTTGCTATTTTTTTACAAAACTTGTAAACGTAAAAACCACTCTTTGATCCTATTAGATTGTTTTATGATCCGAGGTTGTTAGACTGTCATAATTTAAAACAATATTTATTTTTATATCCTTTCTCTTCATTGGTATTTAGCGTAGCTAAAAAATTCAACATCTTTGAGTAAAACATTTTCAGTGATCCGAACCTGGAAATCAGTTTGTTTGTTTCATATCATCATTCATAAGTTTGCGAGGATTTGGATGCTTCCATTGAAACCATTATTAATTTGATACGCTCTCCTTGTTTTTCTTCATACTTCTAAAATCACAGGAGTACGGAAATATTATTCTCTGCATACTCTTCTATTGTCGCAGCCCTGCTAAGGCACAGTATGATCTATTCTCATACATTACCCGGAGCGTGCCTTTTACGGTCACAACCGATTTAGAGCTAGATCTCTTCTTTGTTCCTCGCTAGAGTTAATGGTTTTGTTTTAAAATGCCAACGCATAACATTTTGCAACTGAAATAATTCCAAGACACTTACAACTTGAAATGTGAAGCTTTCACAAAACGACCTCCTTATGGCGTCCGCATTCTAAAGTTGCATATAAACATAAATATTACAAAATAATCTCGTCCGTACCTTCCCGCAGCTCCCAATTGAAATCAAAGCTTTTACTACCAAGACTGTCTACTACTTACAATGTGTTACGAAGGAGTACTCCTTGAATGATTCTTTTTTAGTTTAATAGAATTATTCATATTTAACATTAATGTACATATTATGTAATAAAAGAACGCGTAAGCTTCTTAAAGCTTCTGTCAAATAGTCATCAAGGTTATGAGTCACTTCAAAAAATAGCAAATACTAGAAAAAAATACTTGTAGGTACTTAAAAGTCTAAGTATACTTTACATACTTAAAATACTGAGATAGCTCATTACAAAAATCGCTATTACGTGGAAAAGCAATCATTAGTTAAAATCACATGCAAAGAAACATTTTAAAAATATTCAAAGAAATGGCAAACTGAAATCATTAGCGATTACCAATGCTGGACGCGTGACCAATGACGTTGTTCTGACACACAATAACTCAGCTGCTTAGTAACTCCTCGCCATTCGTCAGACTGTCTAACACGCCTTAATGGTGATATTTTTCTGTCTACTGTGAAATTTTTGTTTAAATATTATAGTGTTAGATTTCCAGAATTGCTAATGTATATTTTACTACATTTCGATTGTAAGCATTCAAAGAATGCAAATGTCATATAAAATACAGCTTTTTGAACTATCCAGTAGTTAGATTTATAAATCAAAATAACAATAAAATATGAAACTGAAGTTGGATTTTCACCTATAAGATTACTTGCTTATAATGTTATATCTGTAGGATGCAAATATTTGAGCAAGTTTACCGTTTTCTACCGATTTCCAAACAGGAGGTGCTCAATTCGACGGGTATTTTGTTACCTGATTTCTTGGCTGCTGGAGGAATTTGAAAAAATATATATTTATTATTTTTTACTGCACGAGTGGTTCCATTTATATTTTTATCAAATTCGGCGAAGCTTACTTGCTACTTTTGAATTATCCAGCCTCTGTCCATTTTTTTTGTTTCCATATCACCATTATGCATCATTGATGATATCAGTATTGACGCATGTAATCATTGTGTATGGACGACAGTTTAGTATCACGTATTCGCACGTTTTTGGAAACCGAGAGGTTTCTTCTTCGTCAATGTTATCTCTTGATGAATTTCATTTGATAATATTTCTAATATTAATTTTATTCAGGTGATTACTTTTGAAAATGTAGTCCTTATATGACATAGGCAAGATTTCTGTTTTTTATTCTTGTCATATTTTTTTTACCGTTACATTTCTACGATATATTTTAGTCACATATATGCTATTAAAAAGTACGTGCCATGACCATTGCAATACTCGATCTTTGCATGGCCTATAAAAGCCAGACAATTCAGCAACTATAGTTCAAATAGCCCGAAAAATGAGCTGTCATTTCAAAAACTACCAATTTGTCTTAGTTAAAACAATCGTTTTCAATTTCCCATAGTTACTCATTACTATGCGTACCTATGCCCATCTTCAAACGTTCAAAAGATGAGCTTCCGTGGCTAACGAATGCAGATACGTCAGACATGAGTTATATTGTAATATAAATCAGCGTTAGTTCGCCGTCTCTGAGTCGGCCCTGTTATTCCACTTCCCGTAACAGGAGACAAGATGGCTGCGACTTGGATGATTGCAAATTCACTGCTTCCCGGTGGCGGCCTATCTACGTATGCATGCTTGTTATATCTACGTATTGCAATGCGGTATTTGTTTTAACTATTTTTGCTGCTCTTACATTTTTGTGGCTTTACAGTCTTATGTAAACAAATTTTAACTTACCTATATCATAAAAAATATCGTATCCACCCATAAAATCCCACTGCTGGGCGTGAGTCTCTCCAATAAAATAGGGTGTAAGCCATAAAATAATTACTATGGCGTAGCCCAGTTCAGCATCGTAAGTAAAATGTTTTTTCTTGAATTTCTTCTGTTCAGTATATATTTTTATTATCTGCTACAAAGTAAGTGAAATCAGATATTTTGAATGTCTGAGGATTGTCGCTTCAGTTGTCGGGTGCCAAAGCGTAGTCAGCCAGAAATAGCGTGGGCCTAGGATCGGATAGTAGTTGTGCACTTGTCGCATAGGCAGGAGGTTGATGCACCTCGGTGGAGGAATGGCACCGAAATAATCACCGGCTTGGGAGATATGGACACTAATTATAGTATTGACTTTAACTGGCCGTTGAACGTTTTTATTTTTATGAGCTCTTAAAATTGATCGTTACAGTTTAACGTTACCGTGTAAAGCGGTAGGTTTGAAATTGATGTTGAACGATAGAGCAGTAAGGGACTACGTATTTAAGTACAACTTTTGAAGTTATATTTTGAAGACTATTAAATATGTATTGAAAGCAAACTGATATTCAGAAAATATAATGTTATTTACATATTTATCTACTTTGAAGTTTGTCTTTGTAGCGTTTTAAGACATTTTTTTGAATCATATTCCTGATATTGTAATGCAGTATTAACATTTGTTACAGATATATGACGTGTATTCGTTTTAACCTCATCACGGTATTTTGGTGGTGTAAAGGTACCGAGGTCTTGATATCTAGGTGGGTATTGCAAATATAAAACTTTATCACCCTTATCCCATTAACTGCTACAGGTTCTTGACGTAACATATAGCTATGGATTACTAGTTTATATTTTTACTCCGCTAAAACACACTTATTACGTTTTTGCTGAAGATAATGTTGATTGGGTTTTGCATCTCCTTCCGTCTTTTTCATCGTGAGTTTTGTCCCTAGCACAAGTCTGATGCAAGTATTGCTTGTTTCTCATTTAACTCTACAGTGTAACGAAACATGCCTTACGGTCTCCTTTTCTTTCATAGGGCTCGGACACATGGAATTATTTCCTATTGGATCATTGGACGTAACCAATACAACATATTACATATAATATGTGCTTATTCCTTGTAAAAGCAATAATCAACAAAGTCATCTCCAAAAATCAAATCTCCAAACATTCTCGCCACTATCCTTCCAAGAATATGATACGTCTGACGCGAATAGACTCCAACTATGTATCGGTAGGTCTGGCCCGAGGCCAACGCTAACAACACCAGCACAAGACAAACGGCCAATGTTGGCCGCTGTGACCGAGTAACGTAAATTAAAACTGAAAACAGAAAGAAAAAAGTGCAACTAAATTTGTGGCTGATAAATTAAAAAATTAGCCAAATTAAGCCAAAAATTCTCAGTAGGTAACAGCAGAGATTAGGTAAGGCAATTTGCTGGGCAACGTCCTAACAATGCCTACCATTACTTTACTATGGTTATGTAGATAAACTTTGGGAAAATCACTCGTATATCATAAAACATACAGTTAATTATTATTTACAGCAAGCTAATAGCTAATAAGCAACGTTAACCTCATAAAGATTAGAGGATAACTTGTAAACAGCTTTGCGTTCCAACTAAGAAACACTAATAAACCAGTCAGCGGATAAAGAGCTGGCAATCTATATTGTTCGCAAGCTCATCCCACGCGTTAGTGGCAGGAAACTGGCCGATTAGCGATCTACCATCTAGACTAGATACTGAGTTTCATCCTGCAATGATCCCAGGTTACGTTACAGCCTCAATTTCATATTCATGTAAAAGTGTTCAACGAAATTTGATAGACATATATCAGATATAAAGCCGAAACGTTTTGTGTCCATGTGAAATGGACCAACAAAGAAATTGTTACTCGTTTACGCTTATACGGTGGCACTGATTTGGATAAAAAAATCGCACCGGGATAACTTATGTCCTAGAACAAAATCTTTTATTTTTTATTTAAGTTTCTTTTAATCGTGTCGAACCTTAGATTTACTAAAGTATTATTTTCTCATTTGAGCGAAATGTAAATTCTTTTGAGAAATAAAAAGTCTTTAAGCCGAATAGGCCACTTAGGCCACTTTTCATACTGGAAAATTGCTGTGTTTCCGTGGAATAATCCAATTTCCGCGGGTAACACCGCGAAGCGCAGCTAGTGGTTTTCTAAATTAAAGTGCAAGTTTACAAATTTAACCACATCAGTAAATCTTGAACACAATGATATTGCACCTGGCATTGATAAATATTAGCTCTGTGTTTTTCGGCTAGGGCTCAGGCTAGAGCTAGGGCTAAACAAAAAAGGAAGAAACAGCTCATTCATAGAGTTTACTAAGGATATAAGTCAACGACAAAAAGAATGAAACAGCTTGTTGTACTTTTACGTCAGCAATTACTTCAGGTTCTTCAGATTTTATTCTTGAAATCTACCTTGTGCCAAAATTTAACTTTTCTTAGGGCAAGAAATAGACACGCGGCGTCCATATTATTTTTGGCAGGAATTTTCTAATGGTAGCCAAAATTATAATACCTACTACTGAATTTAAATATTCCTAGTAAATAATAATGTATAAAAGTTTTCCACTATTACTAAGTTTATATTTTCAATAGGAACTCTGGGTACAGCAGATTCGGATAGAGCAGGGTCGATTGAAAACTGCCTAACAGTTATTAAAATGTAATATTTGTTTTGAGGAGTTTGGATTCCTTCCAATAATATTATCACGGTGACGCAAGAATGCGTTGATTGTTGCTAGGCCAATATTTGAGAAGATAATTGTTCTATCAATGCCAATTCCAATGCTATTTGGCACTTGTATGCATAATATAAGATAATATAGCCAATTCATGGTGTAAACAAGTTATTTTTGACTGAGGGATTTTTGCTCCTATTATAAAATGGGCTTGATTTAGAGTCTCAGCTGTGATATGAAGGACTTTCGGATTCTACGGTATGTTTATGTTTATTGTTTTTAGCTTTTCTTTATTTTCGTTTCGAAGTTTTCCATGGTGCTTGCCGTTCTCACTATATGTTTTGGATTATTATTTTGTATGACAGTATAATTTTATTGTTACAGAGACAACTTTAACAAAGAGCAGACTGAAGATGAAACTGAAATGCGAATTGAATTTTGTACTTCCTTGCCTAAACAAGGGAGCATTTTAGATGAATTAGATCTAGTATCTACTCCTGAGGGTTTTGCAACTCAACTACAAGCAGTAAATGATGCAGAAGATGTCATTACGGAATATGATGTAGAAGAACTTATATCTGAACCATTTGATATAGTTTCGGAACAAATTCATGAGAATAATGATCCTTGAGATTATGAAACAACGAATTTATAAAACTATTGAACTGCAAATTGTATCTTACTTTTTAGTTATATTTTGAAGACTATTAAATATGTATTGAAAGGAAACTGATATTCAGAAAATATAATGTTATTTACATATTTATCTACTGGTCTTTTATTTTTCTCGTATTTCTCGTAAATTACCTACAGAATTAAAAAAAAATTTTTGTTAACTGCGTCTTCAAGATTTTGTTCTTTCTAAGGGTATGTTATTTATTTTTTTAATTTTTCATAATATTTTTTTTAACATTACCTACTTTTTTATTGCTAGTAAGGTTGCGGTTTCGTAAATTTTTATTTTAAGTCTTCATCAAATATGTTTTGTTACAGTGATTATTTTGAACCAAAGAACAAGAACACGCAAACACCCAACGATTCGTGCATATGCCCGCCGAGTCATGCCATTAGCAAGACAAAATACAGTGATGTCGATATTAACGTCGTGCCTAAAGTAATAGTGCTACAACCAGCGAAAGAGATGGCAAAAGATATGGACAATGATGGGGCTGTTTTGGAATCTAATGCTAAATCAAAACCAGAGCTTATTGATAAACCTGAAACGATATCACTTACTAAACCCGAACTTGAATCAGAGCTTGAACCGATTGTTGGATCAGAACCAGAATCTATACCCGAAGCAGAACTTGTTGATGTTAATAACGATTTCATGGAAGCCGAAATTGAATAACACATGTCTAGTTTTTGAAATCCTGTACAAAATTTTGAATATAATTTTTGTTTCTGAAATAGTTTTACATCGCTCAGTTGTATGAGCATCTTTTGATTTGATAAATAACCATTTTGTTGGTGGTGATTTGAGAAAGCAAATATACTCTTAATGCTGAATCACTAATCAGTTTATCACTAATAAGCCAGATATACAGCAATGCAATTAAAATGTTAAATTATTCTGCTTGAGAAAAAAACACGACATTACAAAATTATCATGGACACAATTTAGCTCACAACGACTAGACTTATACCTGAAGAAAAATTATAGATTTTATTTTTCTACATTTATGAATAAGTATCATAACATTTGTACCCAACGTCTCGTCTCGACACTTCTGTACGATAAAACTAACTTTGTTTAGAACGTTTCGTCAAACTGTTCGTATGTGGTTATCCCCTATCCGTCAAAATCTACGTATGAATACTGAAAACCTAGACAGTTTGTCAATACATCTATCGCCACATCGTGAGGTGATAATTTAGAACAACCTTGACCATACCAACATCCATCGACCACAAGTCAAGTTCAATGTCAAATTTAAAATGTTTTTTTGTAATGTCGAGCTTTTTGTCTTAATTTTAATGTATATATTTTGCGAATGCTATCATTCGTTATTAAAATGTCATTATCTACTCATAGTATTTGTTAACTTTTAAAGCTTTTCCTATTAGCATAAATAATTATAGGTATTTTTCCGGTACCTACTCATTAATCCTGTAAAAATATATTGACACTGAGTCACGAAACTTATTTTGTTTGATATGATATGTATCACAAATAAAGACAATAAAAAGTATATGATCCAAAGTAACTATGATAAAAAATCTAAGGATTATTCCATACTTTTCATGGTCTATAGATATTTGTGTACATAACTAATTTTGAATAATGATAAGTAATTTGTTTTTCGTCTTACAAGGGGTAATTTACCAAGTGAGGAGTATCGTCAAGAGCAAGAAAGAGCCCGTGCTGGTGGTCAACCCAGCAGGTCTGGACCGAGCGGACCCCCTGGACCAAAGCCAGCGCCAGCACCTACTCCAAGTACGGGTGCTAAGCCTAGTGGGGGTGCTGCTAAGCCTGATGGACAGTCAGTTAAATGGCCCGTTCTGGAGCAAGTGGACCCGCCACCGACTAAGGAATGACAGATGCTATTGGTGCGTATAAAGAAAGTATTATTATTGCAATCGTTAAGTATAAGAATCGGCCATGTGCGAGTTGGAATCGTGCACGAAGGGTTCCATACTATTCCGTTTATACAACATTATTTATGTCTAGCTATCACAGTTATATATATATTAGAGATACAGCCTAGTGACATACAGGCGAACAGACAGAAGGACGACAAAGTCTTAGTAATAGGTTCCCGTTTACCCTTTAAAAACAAGCTATGAGCAGACATAGTATTTACGAGTATTTCGGCTTCTGATATTAGGAGATGGTGAGTTGAGGAGTCATTTCTGATATTCAAATTGTTTACTATTTTAGTGAGACCATAATTGATTCAAATGTTTTCTGATTTTGACGCTCTCAAAATAACCTGAAATAGAACATCTGATGCTGCATTTAATAAACATTTAAAGGTTTTTGTAATGTATTTCAACTTACTTTCTACATCACACACGAGTTTATATAAATTATAATTAAACAATAGGAAAAGTTGAGTGAAGAATAATTACCAAAGTACTAACAAACTTTCTCTTGAATTCTTGTCTCTATTCAGCTTGATTCCTGACAGGAGCAATGCTACTTACGAGTATACTGCAGAACGCAGCGGGAAACGAACATGAGGAGAAAATATATGAAAAACTGACAAAGCAAAGGGAAAAGCGAACTCATTTACCAAGTCACAGTAATTACTTATTATATCTTGTTACGGTAATTTAGGAACTGCTTATTTTTTATGAGGTCCTACTTACAACAGCCAGGACAGAACTAGACCTCAAAACAATCTACGAAATAGTCCGAGAGAATATTTATCGCATCTAACTTTTTAACCCTCAACGTAAAACGACGGGGTGTTATAAGTTTAACGTGTCTGTTCTGTGTCACGGTGATGATTTAGATGAATCTGGTTCAGAGTTATAAATAATATTAGCAAAAAAGTTTGCAAATAAAAAGTATCTTTTCTGAAGTATTTTGCCTTTATAATAGAATAGGATAGAATGGTGATGCAACAGTAGAGCGTAATCTTAGGCTGTACTACTTACCTTAGGATACTTACCTTGTACATACATTAGTTATTGGTACAAAATGTTGTAACCTAAAATTACATCGTTATGTCACAACACTTTCAAATATTGGCCAGATATATGCCATCCAGACAAAATAAATGTTTTTTTAACATTGTATTATTTCCTTTAAAAATATGATAATATGATGTTCAAATGAAAGCTTGAGAAGATAATTACCCATATTTTAAAACAATAAACCATACATCTATTACAACTATTCAACATTTGGTAACTATGCAAAGATAAAAATTTGAAAGCACGTTTTTCTCAATTTGACTTATTACAGCTTACAGCGTTTTGTTATAACAGGGCCGATCGTAGCCTCCGAACGGCTGACCGATTTTGATTATGTTTCTTTTTTGAAAGGTGTATTGGGAATGTTCTTAGCAGTGTTTGATTTTAATCGATCCGAGATGGCCGGCACAACAGAATGGCGGATTACATCTTTTTTAATTAATTGATGTTTTTAAAATGTTATATTTCCTTGTTATATTCTTAGTTTAGTTATAAGAAAGCAACAGTTTTGCTGTGTACTGCCCATCCTTCTTGTGGATATAAAAGACACGTCAGTAGGTTTACTGAGTTTGAAAACAACATTGCATCATTTTCAGTTATTTTCCTATCAGCTGTCAAATTGCGTGTCTGTGAATCATTCCATCTAGATAAGTACTACTCATATATATACACGATAATCTTTGAGAGTGTGAATATTGCGAAATGGATAAGTATTTGACAAGTTTTATATAGGTACTTATTGATAATAATTATCCCATCGTAGAAGACATTTTAGTACCTATTAAATAGATTTGTTATGATATATATAACTAGGCGATATTAAACGAGAAAATAATCTTTATTAAAGGAAAAGCAATATATTAAAACATATTTTTTATGGAAACGAAGTTCTTTACAAAGAACTTAAGTACCTATTAAAAAGATTTAGGATTAGAACTAAGATTTTAAAAATATGTTATTGAAAGCATCTAGCAGGAATATACCAATATTGCAATTCGCTTTACAGACTTTATAATGCTTCCAATAAATAGATCTATGCAAATAAAATAAATTCGCAGAGTAATCTCAATCGAAATAGAGCAGTAAACAACATTGTTGCCAACGACTTACAAAAGATCTAAGTCTGAGCGAGCGCACCTCCGGCCTTTATGTGACGTATTTATATGTCAGGAAAATCTGCCTTACCAATTTGAATCTTTCAGTTCAGGGATAGAATCTAAAATGGGGTGAAAAGTAATACGAAAATTGTTGTTTCGAACACTGCAAGATTTATGATTTTCTGTAAATACATAATGCATTATGAAAGTCTTGTATGTTTTACAGTTGTAGCCATAGAATTGGCAAACGAAATAGCTTTACAGGCTTTATCTTTTGAGATGTTCTAATTTAAATTTGAGTAACAGAATCTTGTGTGAACATCATTTAATTTTGTGCATATGCCAGTTATGCATGGCTATGCCCAGGTATTCATGAAATTAAGACGTGATGACAATTGCAGGCAAACTTGGTTTAATTTTGACGTTTTGTCGCTTCGACGCTGTCAAAATTCAAAACGACATTAAGTTTGCCTGCCCTTGTTTTCACTCCTTCATGACTGACTCTAGGCGACTGAACAATCCTACTAATATTATAAACGCGAATGTCTGTATATAGGTATGTTTGTCACCTCTTTCACGCAAAAAACTGCTGAACGGATTTATTGAAATTTGGCAACAAGATATCTGATTTCCTGGATTCACTCATAGGATACTTTTCATTCCGGAAAAAGCAGTGTTCCCGTAGGATTATTAAATTTCCGCAGGTAAATAGATTAATAAGTAATTATGATCTTTGTAGAGAAATGCTTTTTTTAATACTTATTTCCATCCCCGGATTATGAAAATGGTAATGAGTAATTTTTTAAATTCCTAGTTCTTAGAAAATCACAATACCTATTATTCTGCATGAAATTGTTCTATATGTGTTCATTGCCGTCCATATTTTATTTTTGGAAAGTGTAACTAATCCAAGTATAGACTTTTCAATTTACTTTAAAAACTGGCTTCAAATTGAATGCACTTTCTTGTTTGACTTGTTTCATTTACTAGCGTTCTCTAAAGAGCTTTTTAAGTTTTACTTTTATTTGCTTTGCCCTCTATATTTTGGATCAGACTGTCTATTACCTTTTTAACGTTTTCAATAGGAGTATATAAAAACCAAGTCATTATTATGATTGCGTTTGTTTTTTTATGACGTTTTTGTGTTATATGATTCGTCAGTTATCAAGGTTTTAATTCTTATATTTTAACATTTTCGTTGTTTATTTATCATCCAAAAATTACGCTGAAAAAAAATGACATAGGTAGAACAGGGTAGATCGAGTTTTTAGTTTAGGTACAGGTATTTTCAGTTGATTCCAAACCATTCACACCAAACGAAATCATTGGTATTATATCTCCCAACGAGTCTCACTGTTTCCGGTAGCAACATTATTATAAAATAAACATTCCCAATGAGTAACAGTGTGACTGTTAGGGGAACACATCGAATTTTCAGTAACAAGCACTTGTAATACTGACTGATCAATCGGTATGCCACGTTACTATTTAATTGCTTTCTTGCCTTGTCATTTGGTACTGATCAGGTTGAATAGTAATTAGGTACGTTTATATTCTACTCGTAAACATGCCATCTCCATCTAAGAAGCAAAGTTACTCGTGTTTTATGAAATTTAAATACAGCCTAGTAGAGTTAAATCTGAACAAAAACACAATACCAAACGTTTGCATTTAACGGTTAGAAAGTGCATGCAATAGTCTAATTTTCACGTGACAACAAAGAGCTGCGTCGCCGTGAAATCTATCCGTGACGAGAGCTAATGGGAATTCCGTGAAGCGCTGTTCAGCCGAGAAAGGTTGAGCTTAGAATTACTTTCGCTGAAGCAGCGGTTGCGCATGTAGGGGCGGTCGCGCAGAATGCGGTTTAGGCGCAGGCAGTGCATGCTCGTTGCACTTGGAGACAGGGAACGACAATGACGGAGGTTTGGTGAAACTGTGTCACTGAAATAAAAAAAAGTCTAAGTCTTGATGTTTTCTGAGTATAGTATTGAAATCTCTTTACTTATAATTTAATGAGTAATAATGTAAAATTTATTTTTGATGTAATTTTACGAATCGTCTTCATATTCTTACTCCAGTAGTAGCCAGATGTTAGCATGTTTTCTATGCACACTTCTCTTAACGAGGAGATATGCTTTCGGAAACCTTTACTTTAAAATCTAAAATGTCCACCAGTTGCAGTATGACTGAAAAAACTAACGCATTGTTCTTCTTCTTAGATACCCCAGCATTATCAGATTTCATCGTGCCTAGCATATCGTTCTAAATAGTGACATCATTTAGTTTGCTATTTTATTCATACCATCGTAGTTGGCAAGCTTCCTTTAGTTCTATACTGTTGGAGTATGGAGGCATACCGTTGTAGCGTGGACACTTGTAGCCAGATGTGGCCGGCAGTGCAACGGGTTCAACAACCGCTGCAATGACTCACTGTCTCCCGTTACGGTGCACTAATTCTATATACCACGAAGTAGGAAGATTACTCGGCTCTTATTTTTGACAGACTGCTGCTTCTTTTGGTAAGTTTGGTACTTTTTTTTCTAGGTCAGCATCAGTGACGGCAAAGTTTATTTCAAAGTAGTAGATTTAACGTTTACCATTTGTGTTATAGATAATGTTTGAAAATGTTCTAAATACATTTTCATGTGAACGAAAATATAAGAACACAAATATTTGAGTTCAAAAGCCTCTAGACAGATCTAATCCAACCACGGCAAAGCATATAATGAATTCGAATATCGGATATCTCCAAACATCAGCTCGGCATTATAATTTTCCCATATTTCAGTTTGATCTACTGCATATTTATATTTATATGGTTTGTATATGCGATCAAGTCTAGCCTGACTACAAATTTGCTACCAAATAAAACTTTACAAAAGTATGACCATGCATAGGTACTTAGATACCTACCTACATCTTAGAATTACAAGAGTAATAGATGGAAAAGAAAATAGTAGGTTTTTTTTTACAATTGCAATAAATATTAACGATAGATTATGTATATGTAATATGAGTATGAATGGGGAATAATTCCATAGAAATTCCTCTGATTCATGTAAGTTTTGATTTAGAATGAATGGCTTTAAGGAAAAATAAACAACTATTTATTCAACAAACATTCTATAATGTTGCTTACTTTAGAATTCCTCTAATTTCTGAATCACACTAAATTAATACTCCAAATATTATGCGTCATAAAATTACACACATTAAAAACCGGTTATCGTTTTTCAATACCTATACTGTTAAATAAATGTACTCAAAACATACTTTTGTACTAGATTTATCGTAGAAATGATTTAATTATGATCTGTAATACAGAAAGTGCGACATGATTAACAGAAACCAATGAAAAAGGTAGACACACGAGAAAAAAATCCTTTTAGTCATATTGGTGTAACAACCAGATGAGACCAGGTACGAGTCGGTCATGGTATCATTCACATTGGCATCTAACGAAGCATTCCGTTACTACGAGTATATCTTCCCAGGTTCGTATTTCTACCTACTGCTGGAAGATAGCAATTTATATAGATTGACCTCGAGGAGTATGTTTAATTCATCCTATCAATATTTTTTCTCATCACCGTGAAGAAATTATTCTATGCTATCGCGATGTTAACATGATGTTTATAACTAGCAGTCTTATAGGCTGACCAGCAGCTCGACGAGTCATCTATCGCAGGAATAACCTGGACAGGATTGACCCAGGACAGTAACAGCAGAGCACGATACCTAACAGTGAGTTTCCGCAATGTTCCTATGTTTCGAGCTGGACCTTTGAAAGCCTGATTTTTTTATCTCAACGAAATTTATGTGCCCGATTTTTGTTTTATATTATTGTAGTTGTCAGAATGAAGATGTCATTTTCATATTTTGTCACTTTTCCAAATTAGTACCTAGTCTTTTTAGAATGTAATATACAGGCTGACGCCTACCTACCTAGCGTAATAATTAGCTATATTTTGGGATGGTATTTGTCGAGGTAGCCTGATGTTCACTGCCAGCCGAGTCAGTGACCCCAACGGCACTCAGGATTGCTTTCTTACTACTGTTCTGAAAGTAAATCATTTCCAGGTTTTTTTACAAGTGGATAATTATATAGTATATCATATACATAGGTTCACTATATTACTATTGTGTATAAGCGTATGCGTTTACTTTTATAATATTATTTGTGATTCTGTGTTTTTTTTTATCCTACACAGCTAAGCATTTGACCACAAGTTCGCACGACCACGGAAGTCAGCGATACTGTAGCCCTAGATGGAGCATACCTAGTCTGAAATACACTGGCTCTCAAGGAAGGCTGCCGGAACACACCGTTAGGTGCTTGGCGACAGATTTTTACAACTCGAGGGTGGTAGCTAGCCAGGCGAGCGATGCTATGGTTTCCTCACGATTTTTTCCTTCACCGGTAGCTCAGCCTCTTTTTGCATGTTTCGTGGAATCGAAACTCGTACCTTTTGCACGGCTATCGACCCCACTAACCACTCGACTATCATCGCTACACCGCCACCTGCACCACCGACTATATATTTTTAATTTTCCATACCTACCTACAAAGGTTGTCTGGAAGATATCGCTTTTTAGCGATTATTGTTCAATATATTTTTAACATAAACTTATGTATATTTTATTTTTATGATCACCTAGTCACATAGTCATCATATGATGACTCATAATTTTCATTCCCAAATGCTCTATATTGTTTTGAAGAATATTTTCATGTTCCTTTCTTCCCAAATTTAAAGTTGTCTTTGTTTGTTCATTATCTACATAGCATCCATTAATTAACAAATTACTTACCAATATGAGAATTTTGCTCATTTGTTCTCACTAATTGTTCTCAGAACATCTCCATTTGAACAACAGTGATCATTGAAGCAGTCGACGCTCAAACAGAATAATGACAAACTGAGATAACTGTACGACATTGGTACAAAAATGTAACGTAGGTATTTGAAATAAAAAATCTTATCGAGTAATTTATGAGTTTACTTAAATGCATAAATTGACTTAACTGTCAGGCTAATTGAGTTCTGGAATTGAAAAATATGTTATTACACTCAAAAGTGTTATACCTAACGTTATTATTCCATTGTTTTTCTACAGACTTTTAAAAATGAGGAGGTTCTTAATTAGACTGTTAATTACCTGGTGCACCGACGACAAAAATCTTCTATACTTGTATATAAAAGAAAGTCGTGTTACTTACATACATACACTACTTATAAAACTAAAGAACGGCTGAACCGATTTGGCTGAAAATTGGAGAAAATGGGGATGTAGCTTAGAACCAGGAGACGGACATAGGATACTTTTAATGTTTCCGTGGGATAATTAAGTAACAGCGGGTAATACCGCGGGGCACATCTAGTATTAGCTAAAAACGAAAGCTAAGTCGCGCAATCGTGCGATTGTTTTTCTTGACGAATAACTCAGCTCAACGATTTGAAAAATGTTGTGTGTAATTTGTGGTCCGATTTTAATTTTTTGATAATCAATTAACTAATAAAGTTGTTTTTCAAAGTCACTAGGCACTTATTTTAATTATATTATTTACTTAAACTAATGAAAAAGCATATTTTAGACATAAAAATTTAGTTCTCTGTTCTAATTGTAGACAAGGTGCCTATTTTACCGATGTCGATAATTACCTAGTGCTCGTTAGGTTGATGTGCACGGGACCGCAGGTTTCATTAGCATGTATTATGTCCTTAGAATGATAAAGAAGCCTACACACAAGTTACAGCTAGTTGAAAGTATACATGTTACAAACTGCATTTGAATTGGAATTTAATTTTTTTAAATTAAAATAAATAAATTAATATTACATAGTTGGTGGCAACAGCACTAGTACGTAGTATTAGGCATATATTTAGGAAGGCATAGACATATCTATAGTATAAGTACGTAGTATGATTATATATATTATAGTAATAGTTATAGGTAGGTGAGGATGTTTTATCACCGTTTAAACTAGTAGCACCCAGTTGATGTTTCAGACCGGTGACCTCCCTACCTGTTCAATCTCATAGCCTATGTACACAGCAAAATTGTACTGAAGCCCAGTATGATTACCGTGATTATGTGCAGATCACCGAGCCCATATTTGCGAGCAGTGGGTAATTTCCATAAGTAGTGTGTAGTGTATGCGCGCGGGCGCAGGCGAGGCCGGATATTGCTCGTAATCCACTCAATGGGCGAGCCACTCCGTCTCCAACCTAGTACTGTGCATGGCGCGGACGATAACAGGACGAGTATGAGATGAAGATCATCAAACAGTCAAAACTCTTTATTTTTTAACAAGCTGAATAATTCATCCACTTCCTCCTGTGGTCCTGCACCTGGATTTGACAAGGATGCCCATACCTCAGAAAAATATACTAGAACTTATTGTATATTTTTCTAAGCCCATACATACGAGTACCTGAACAGAGGAGAAAAAAACCGTAAAGTCTGGCACGAATAAGTCTTTAGCCTGGTGGCATCACGATTGCCTGCAGCAGTATTTTACGTGAAACGTTTTGTGACCTGTATACGTTTTAATTTCTTGATTTGAAGGTTGATCCCGTTATGACAGTTCTTCGTAATAATAAGTATATCCCCTTTTGGCGCAGTACACCTCTTACTGAAAACCCTAAAAATAATTGTATTCGAGTATATTATTCTATGTGGTTACTAAATTCATATTCTAGACCAAATTGCAGGAAACCACGATAAGATAAACAATTTGGTTAAACGTTTATCAGGTAGGTAATTGATATACTCGTAGGTAGGTATGGGTATACAGGTTCGTGAGAAACTAATATAGGTAGTTTAATAAAGAGAAATTCCATTTATTATACGTATAAGTGCTACAGTGTAACAAAAATAATAACAGCCACATCCTGCTATTCTTGGTACCCGTTATCTTGCTCAAAATAGATAAGTGACCTACAACTAAGAATACAATATGGTAAAAGTTATAAGAAAGCTTCTTTAATAAAAGTAGCGAATAATCCACTAATGTTATTAGCTATTATGTTAAGTAGACGTACTACTTATATACAAACCTAGACATTGTAGTATTGTTTATTATGTAATTGGGTTGATTATAAATCGCATATTACTATGCAATTAAACGTAGGTAACGCAGAGTGTTAGGCACTGGCCTCGATAAGAAAACTGCCTTAGTGACAGTTTTCGCGAATCACAATACAAAATGCTATCGATATAAAACATACCCAGCTATCATATTTCATTTTTATCGTAGTTTTTTATCGTGTATCGACAGTTATCGGTACTTGACATCAACGCAGTCGGTTTCGTGAAAGTTCTATGACGATGTTTTCACTGGTTAAAGTGGTTTTACGAAAATGGTTGAGAGTTTATGTCGTACTCTGGTTGATTCTCATCGCCTGCTTGCTGGTTAGATTTTATCAATGGTGAGTTGTGCATGTTGAAAATTCGAATCGTTCCCTCAGCATTGCGTTCCCAACATCACCAATCCAAAATCTGTCTAATAGCGAACAATGGGCCGGAATCGCGCGATGCTCGACCGCGCGTTCCTGCTATGTCACGTCTGGTACAGTCAACAAAAATCGTTCCTAGGTCTACGAGTACATCGTCGTTATTGTCTACAGTGTCAGAAGATTGCATTTGGTTGATGACTTAATGGACTGACAGATTCAGTCAGCCACAGAAGACGTCCACTGCTAAACATAGGCACCTTAGCACGCAATTCCGAACGATAAGCTGCCAATTGCATCCACTGATGGTAACTTGTAACTTTTACTATGTCGTTGGTCCACCTAGTAGGTAGGCCTACCTACGTTGCGTATTCAGTTCGTGTTCGCCACACAAGAACCTCTTCCCCATCAGTTATAGGTTATAGGTTCTCCAAGTGATGTGGCCAGCCCATCACCACTTCAGCTTGCAAATCCTACGAGCTACAAATCACATTTCATTGTTTCGATGATTACGGAAGAGTTCGCATTGACGTCAAATAGCGTTTTGTTCGACGTAGGTACGATTACTTACGATAAAAATCTTCAAGAAAATTTACGCATTTTAGTGATAAGAGTTGCACCATTTTAGTAAAGTATAGATGGTAAGTTCATAGCATGATGTAGGCCTAACAGGCATCACTCGCGGTATGAAATTTAAGTTCTTTCTAGGTCCGGCAAAAAAGTGAACAGTGCCCCGTACAATTATTTTATATAATTTTACTAGATAACTCGAATGCATCTCAATAGCTTCTGCGTAGAAATCCAATTTTGATTTCTACATAATTCCGCAAAATTGTAAATGCAACTCTTCGGTCTACCCGCTAAGGACTTTTTGCGCTGAACGTTGCTGTAAATGGACATTTATCAACACCGTAGTCAACAACCTGTCGTGGACCGTGGGAAAAAAATATTTCCCTACGGTCCACATTTGTCCACCCTTGAGAGTTCATTGGGAAACAATAAATTTTCACTGTCTACACTTGTTAGAAGTCTTTTACTCAAACCTTTTTGACTATCCTTTTAATATTTGTAACAAAGAGTTAGAATAAATATTTCAGCAGAAATAATGGGAATACTATTCCGGCGCGTCATTGAAAATAATGAAGAATGAGAATCTAGGAACTCATTTCGTCCAAATTTAGCTTATACATAACATCAGAAGACGTAAAACGGGAAAAAGCTTTTGAGTAGGAAGCCGAATCATGGCAACAAACACTTGCGCTGACGTCACACTCGGTGATAACTAAAATAAAACGTCAAAGTCTATTGTTAATTGATTACGTAGGGACTTTAGTATTACAGTGCCAGTAAGGAAGTAAGGCTTCCGCGTTAGCGTTCAGCTTCATCTGGCTTCGGGCAGCCTAATTGTCTTCGTTAGACCAGAGAAATGCCTCTTATGAATTTTAGAACATCCACTACGTAACTTATTTATTACCTACTAATCTGGCTCACAGATTCGTCGATCCCACATCCTCTAACAATATGGAGGAGACTTGGGAAAATCGGTATTAGGTCAAGCAAGCCTCGATTTGTTTGGCTAACTTCTGTCAGATTAGACAGTTGGCTAATCCGGCCACGGTAATAAGAACGGAATATCAATATCCCTTTTTTTTCACTAGCTTGCTACCTTAACGTCAAGTTTTTGCGGCCGCAGGCTTCGAACGTAACAATCTACCTACGCATAGTTATTATTCCTAATTCGGTCATGTGAAGTAATGACTTCACATGACCGAATTAGGATATACATTGCAATTATTTGAAAGAGCTAAGTCAGCAAATATGATGAAATGCTTGGCACACGATACAAAAATTTTTAGCTCAATTTAAGAGTAGATTTAGGTAGGTACCTACGTATGAGATATAAGCTTAACTCAGGTTTTGGCCGACAGCAGAGTCTTGGTGCTATGAGCACTAGTTTCATTTCAAATCGTTGTAACTCTCATAATAATAATTATCCGACATGCCATTTGTCTGGCTCTAATATGTAAGTGTTTTTTCGTCGGTAGGCGCGTGCGCTGCCAACACTCGGCCCCCAGCTGCCTACGGCACTGACATTGCCCGGCTGAGGCCGACTAAAATAGGGCAAGGTCAGAAGCATCTTCTGCTTATATAATTTGACAGGCATATTGATGAGGGAAAGCGGACAACGACCGATCTGAAGGCAACGGAATCCGAGGTTATCGAGAAGGTACTTTTACTTGTTTATCCTCGTCTGAGTCATTATACTTTTAAATTGTCGCAAAGTTTTAGTAACTGAACATAGCATTACTGTCCTGTCAGTCATTTAAAGTATGTCTAAACAAAGAAAATGGATAGGGTTAGGTCGCAAGGAAACCTGTCTAGGATGCTTGTCGGAGACAATCTTTCAAAAGCTTTCATGGTGGACTGTGAACTACACTACCTTCTTTACAGGGTAAACCCGTGCATGGCAGTTGGATGCTATAGACTGATACGAGGTACTAGGTTTTCAACAAAAAGTTTTTTGAAAGAAATGAACATGGATTAGACGAAGTCCATAATTAAGAATAATAGCGACGAGATATTTACAATACGTTTAAAAATAGAATTTTTTAAACGCATTGTAAATATTGGCTTTGCAGTTATGAGTATAAAATAGAAATAAAAAAATAATTACGTGTCTTCGTGCACAAATTATGTAGGGTTCCGTAGTCAAATGCCATCAGCAAACAGAATTCACTTTCTAATAAATAGATATATTTCTGACTTCAGGTCAGTTTGCCATTGCCAAGGTCTTTGATAATCTTTTCACAACCATGAAAATCGTGTTTTATTTTTTCTAACAAAAGCAATGAACTTTGCCAATATTTTCGGGTATTAGGTACACGTCTATCTCCATCCAAAGGTTGCCTCGAAGAGATCGCTTTTAGCAATAAGGCCGCCAGCCACTTTTGGCACTACATGCAAAATTATATTATTTTTTGTTTGTGTCTACATTAAAGCGTTTATCTGTCTATCTATTTTTCAAAAGAGGTTTTTTTTTACATTATTTTAAAAGAAAGATTTATATTGAGATTATAAATTGTTAGTTATTCATTTCTTAACCAACTACAAAAAATGAGGAGGTTCTCAATTAGTTTTTAACCCTTTATATCACTGTGGGCAGTAGGTACCAAATTTTTCCATTTAAATCTAATGCCAATTATTTTTCGGTTATAACACAGAGTTCCCGCTCTGGAACATATCGCGCTTCGATGTTTAGTATAGGTCATACCGCTCAGCTGCCAGATTCACAATGAGTTTCCGATCGGATTCGAAAACTGTGCAACACGAAATACGCGAAGCTTGTTACGTTATCTAAAATATAATTCGTGTTGCAAAATTTTTGAATCCGATCGAAAATTCATTGTGAATATAAGTGCAGGTGACGCTATTTCAAAATAAACGAATTTCAATCGAAATATATGATGTTTCGTAAAATAAGTTAGTGGTAGCCTACTCGGTGGACCCCTTGTACCACAATTAAAAAGGCGCGGGTTCAGGCATGCACCTCTGAGTTTTTCACTCTTGTATATATTAGAATTGATTACCACATGCGAACACATCGTGAGTAAACCTGCTTATCGGAGAAGGTTAATAACTTGCAAAGATAAGTGAAGTTCCCCACCCGCAATTTGGTATGCGTGGTGGACTACGGTCTATATTACATCCCTTTCATAGAGGAGACCCGTGCCCAGCAGTAGAACGCTATGGGTTGATACGTAAGTATCTTATTTGCCTGGACTGAATTGGAAAAAATCTTCTTTTGTTTGACTGAGTTTAATTCCCAGGTATATTACCGAACCAGGTATATTAAATCAATATCATAGAATTTTTCGAAGTAACAAACAACAGCAACATCTGTTGCATAGTCTGTTAATAACAAATACTAACATAAAATTAAAAGTTTGATAATTAAATGAAATTATCAATATCTGGTTTGAAGCGATTTCAAAGAACTCCACTGCAAAAACTTCAGGCTACTGTATCTTGACGATTCAAACCGCGGGATGCAACGAGTATAACTTATAATCATCTGCAGAAGAAGAAAAATCTAATGACCACTCGCACATCAAAATTAGTCTATCGGTTAAGGCTGTATAGGGTCACAAGGAGTAACACATACATACATACATTACTTGCAAAAATACATTTGAAAAGCATTACTCGTACCTCCTATCCTTTTGGGTAGTAAATAAAGGGGGCTTATAGATTCCGGCACATCCGGCACTTTAGGTACCTTTCTATTGGTCCTTGTTGTTAAATTATTTTAGATTGAATAATATTTAGTCCAGCATTACTAGGTTGCTATGTCAATGGTGACAAACCCCATTAAAATGAAATGAAGCTTATATTTTACCCGACTGCGAAAGAAAGAGGGTTATGTTTTGAGTGTATGTATGTATGTATATTTCTTTGGCACGCCTTAGATCCTAAACGTTTTGTCGTGATTTCATGTGAGTGGTGGCAAAAGATTTATCTTCACCTGGCAGATGGTCATAGGCTATAACTAGCTGCACCCCGCGATTTCACTCGTTACGTTCGTCTAAAGTTATTGCAGTCGGTTTTTGAAGTGACTTTTAACCACTTTTTTAAATAATAAAAGTTGTTCATTAGGATGTACAAAGTGACCCCCTTTTGGCTTAGTACACCCCTAACCGATAACCGTGTATACGGATATCTAGGTAGGTTCATAGTACAAGTGGCATTAGTTGTATAAAGTACCGGAAATTCTTTGCATCCTTTAATCGATTAAATTGTATCCTCACCATGAAATCCTCAATATCCTGTGATGCAATTAGTAAAAAGTAAAGTCATTCCACCGACCAACGTAAGCGTTATAGCCTACACATTGAATACACGTAGACTTTAACTCAGCTGGGGAGGCATTACGGCTTCCTCACTCCCGACCCTCGCTAGGTCAGGTCAAGGGCTCGTCAAGGACGCGGCCTTGCTAGCTGAATACGTTAAACCTTCGTTATTAAACGAATTTGAAAGACCCTTTGGATTATGAATGAATATTGCGTAGATTTTTATGTAAAATAGGTAAGTGAAAGTTTATTTACTAACTAAACAAATTGAACTTTACCAAAAAAATTAAGCTAATAAATATCTAGCAGAAAGCATATTGCTTGAAAACTCAGGGTAGTAAAAGTAAGAAATAAAAGCAAATGACATACTTGACATTATTTGCACGTAGTTCTTCAATTCTAAACTTGGAACACATCCAGGCGCCAAAAAGAACCGGTTACCGGCCACCGGCTATCGAGGTACCCACTTACGTTTTAGAATAATAAATTCTAATTTTAATTTTTCCTCCACTTTATCTATTCAATAATAGGGAAGAAATCTCGTAAAGCAATCGATCGATTTTATTCATCATAGTTGTCTATGATTTACAAAACTTCCGGTGTTCGATAGGTTTTCCGTTTCTTTTTATTTGGCATTACTGCAACGCTATTACGTACGTACCTACATAGATTGACGTAATTTTTGTAACTACCTAAATCGGCTACTAATAAATATGTATGATCGCAGTATGTCAATCTAGCATCTAAAAAGATAATTCCAAGTTATTGTTTGATAAAACGTAGAAAATCCAAAGCTACTACGAAAATATTGCTTGTAAAAATAGATACGAAACGAAGAAGAGTTTATGGTCTTACTGAATGGTTTGTATAACTAAAAAGTTGATTGGTAACCGTGGTGATGATAGCCGTAACCACAATTTGACTATTGAAGCTTTACCAATGAAAGATCTGCCAAGCAATAACCACATCAGCAAGGCCAAGGTTGACAGGGAAGGGGGGCGCGGGGCGCCCGCGGGCTTAACGCTCGGCGCGGTCCCGCACCAGCCATTCTGCACCTCGCAGTCGACTCTAACGGTTGTACTAGTGCCAGGTAAGCAGTGCCCCCTTTCAATTTTGTACTATCGTCGATTCACATTCGCCTAAGTAGTGTTCCATTGCGGCACCTCAAACGTATCATTCGTGTGACAAGCTAAAGCGAATCGAGATGATTGTGTTATGATAACGTGGAGTGCTACTTCATCGATAAGATGGTATCGCGTGGCAAGAAGTCAGGAGTTGCATTCAAATAGCGCGTTGCAGGAAGGTAACCGGTGTGACATAACTCCAGGGAACTTTCCCTCCTAAAAGTTTTGAAGCTGATCCCGAAGGGCGGGAAGCGAACAGCCGCGTGCGTGCTGCGTGCGGCGCATCGATCGGGCCACCCCTCGCCACTCCCGGCTCTTAAACATTCATTCGGACAAAATATCATTCCATCATTGCATTTACTATTCTGCGTTAATTTTGTTTTTTTGCTGTAGTTTTTAAGTGATTTAGTGCATGAATTAGCGTTTAGTTTATAATTTGTGAACATGGGTGGATGTGCAACAAAAGAAAATAAGGAAAACAAACCGGCTGAAGATACTGACGGGTGTGTATTATGGCTCCGCTCCGGCCGGCTTTGATATCGCGTGTCAGTGCGAATTTTCATTACTCTTGCTGTTTTACTTTCGAGATCATAACATTTCATTGTCCATGATACGAAATAAAGTTTATATGTTCCCTTTATGCAAATTTGGTGAGTAATAATAATGTCATGTAGTCCACTGAATAGCAATGGGCTTTATGGCTCTGTGACGGACAGTGAACCTAAACGGGATGTATGCATTTAATGGGATTTCCGTACGACTGAATAGTTTTCTACTGATTATGTACCTAATGTTAACTTTTTACGTTTTGATTGTATTTTTGGTGTATTAAAAAAAATGATTTGTTGGATGAAATTTTAATCTACAGTTCAAATTAATCAACTTACTAAACCAAAATTCTTATAACAGTAGTATTTAATATTTTATGGTGTGCATTCTAATCCGAATCATTATGAAAAAACATTCTAGAAAGCGCTTATGTGATATTCGAGCTATCGCGTATCACCGATTGATATGATTCATGGAAGAACTAAGTAGATTCCGTAATCCGACTACCTTTATTTGATGCATCACCGTCTCGTAAAGAAATGAATGCAAAGTAACAAGAAACTCGCGATAACACGTTCGTTGGCTGGTCGCGAGTGGGAGGTACGGCTGCGCGGCTCTGAGAAGCACCGCTGCGCAGTGAGCTGACACATCCCCGTTCGACTTGCGCGTGTCGGTCAAGGCGACCTCTAGCAAAATTACGTAATTCCACACAAAATCAAGAAGTCCAGGGTGTGTACGGAAAACACTTCTACATCCGACAGTTCGCGTTCACCTCTCTCACTGTTGTTATACCGAAATATTGTATTAACTGAACGGGGTTATTCTTTCGCTATGAATTATAAGCTAAAAGTAACAATCCCTGTGGTCGTTTGCGGTGGAGCCGTCATTGCGTATTACCTCATCAGGCGGTTCGTACATTTTGCTTAGTGTAACGTACCTTTGATGCTATTTTGTGTTTGTACCACCCTGCTACGAGTATAATAGTTCTAGTGACAGTATTCTTATACATCCTATCTTGGGAGTAGTTATATTAAACTGCCTAAACTTTATTTTGTTGGAATAATTTCTTTAAAAAGCTGTAGGTACCTATTCAATCTTATGAATTAACTCATATATTTTTTTGCAAACGAATTAGGTTTTCGCTACTTCCGGTCGATTATCGGAGCACTGGGTACGTCCCTATTTTATACTAATTTTTTTTCTAAGTAAAAAAAATATTGACTGAATTTTTCTCTATGAATCATTCCGCGATTTTACTCTTCCGTGTTAGCAAAATTTGAATTTCCTTTAGTTTTTTCTGTTGAGCTTAGAAAATGTGTACCCGAGCTACTTGTGCAGCGTTGAAAGCGTTAGAATCATATTGTTTCGTTAATAACTGTGAGAGTTTTGGTGAAATTGAGTTTTGACGGTGCTTGTCGTTTGGTTACAGGAAAGCCGCAGCAATGGTGGACGCCGCAACCCTCGAGAAGTTGGAGGCTGGCTTCAGCAAGCTCGCCGCCTCCGACTCCAAGTCGCTGCTGAAGAAGTACCTCACCAGGGAGGTGTTCGACAGCCTAAAGAACAAGAAGACTTCCTTCGGCTCGACTCTCTTGGATTGCATCCAGTCTGGTAAGTTATTGACCTATCTACTCGTAGGCATACGTCTTTATTTTATAGGTAAAGAATGCATGAAATGAAAGCGAGACCAACCGGTTTGACTGTTGAATAGGGAAGGACATAGGTGGGGTAGCTAAGTACATTCCTACGTGAGACTTTCGTACCTATGTGGAAAATTTGAAAAACATTACGTCATGAAATGAGTCGCGGCAGTTATGACGAATTTACTGCTTTGGTTATATAGGTACCTACTTACATGCACCTTCATTAGATGTGATTTTATATTTGATATATAGCATGTTTCTCTCCAACAAAATGCATAGGTACCTAGTTATTTATTAAATTAAACTCTTTAGAAAAGGGCGTAATGTGGCAAGATTAGTTAGTAGGTATTATGATTGATAGTTTATCAACTATCTGTTATCAGCTTATTGATATTTTTAAGTACCTACTGGCATAAGTACTTACATGAAAAATGAAGTCGACCATAATGTAGGCATTGTTAGGTAGGTACCTACCTATTATTGGAATAAGTTCAATAAACTGGCGGCGCCAGCTATGGAGCTTTAGATTACGCAACTTGAGTCTATAGGCGCTTACTGTATTGTGGCTGTATGATAACATTACATAACTGATTACAGGTGTGGAGAACTTGGACTCTGGTGTAGGTATCTATGCGCCCGACGCCGAAGCATACTCCGTGTTCGCCGAGCTTTTCGACCCCATTATTGAGGACTACCACACTGGCTTCAAGTCTACCGACAAGCACCCGCCCAAGAACTGGGGAGATGTCGAGACCCTCGGCAACTTGGACCCGGCCGGTGAGTTTGTCGTGTCGACTCGCGTGCGTTGCGGTCGCTCTATGGAAGGCTACCCCTTCAACCCCTGCCTAACCGAGGCCCAGTACAAGGAGATGGAAGACAAAGTCGCCAGCACCCTGTCAGGTCTCGAAGGCGAGCTGAAGGGCACTTTCTACCCGCTCACTGGTATGTCCAAGGAGACCCAGCAGCAGCTCATCGACGACCACTTCCTGTTCAAGGAGGGTGACAGATTCCTGCAGGCGGCCAACGCTTGCCGTTTCTGGCCCACCGGACGTGGTATCTACCACAACGAGAACAAGACTTTCCTCGTGTGGTGCAACGAGGAGGACCACCTGCGCCTCATCTCCATGCAGATGGGTGGTGACCTGAAGACCGTCTACAAGCGACTGGTTACCGCCGTCAATGACATCGAGAAGCGTATCCCGTTCTCGCACCACGACAGGCTCGGATTCCTCACTTTCTGCCCCACCAACCTGGGAACGACAGTGCGTGCGTCCGTGCACATCAAGGTGCCCAAGCTGGCCGCCGACAAGGCGCGCCTGGAGGAGATTGCCTCCAAGTACCACCTGCAGGTGCGCGGCACCCGCGGAGAGCACACCGAGGCCGAGGGTGGAGTCTATGACATCTCCAACAAGAGGCGCATGGGACTCACTGAGTACGACGCCGTCAAGGAGATGTACGATGGCATCGCCGAACTCATCAAGATCGAGAAGTCGCTGTAAACAGTCACGATCTCTCACTAAACAGTATTTTTTGTATTATTTATCGTTTTCGAAAGGTGATGATTGTATGTGGCGGGTCGGGCTGGCGGGTTACACTAGTCAGCGACGCCCCGGGCGGGCGTCCGGCCGCCGTCGGCCCGATTATTGTATCGTAAAGTATTTTCTATAAGGAAATGGAAAATAAAGACAGCTAGCATTAAGACCACTCCTGTAGTTTTATTTGTAGGTCTAGTTTCGATAGGCAGGGCAATCAATTAAACAGTAGGTACCTACGTTGTAATAGATTACGTGTCTGTTTCGAATGAATTAGATTACCTAAGTTATGACTCAAACCATTATCTATTGAATATTCATAAAGACGAGTTATTGTCGAAGCATTATGAAAAGTAAAAATATAGTTCGACCGATGTGACCAAAATACCGGTGTTTATTTTAACGTAAAGCATTGCCATTTAGCGTAGTAATGTGCTAGCAATACGCTGGTCTCGGGTGGTAGGTTGAAGCATTTAGATTATCAGCAAAACCTTGGTCTATAGAAAATGTATCTTTTTTTTTGTTGCAATCAGTTAGTTACTTTCTTTTTTAATAAATATCTGTTAATAATTTTTTTGTCATCTGTTACCTACGTTGCAAACCAATATTAGTGACAAAAGGAACCCGGGATGACTACACCCATTAGATCTCCAAGCACAGGTTACCTACATAAAGCTCATGAATGCTGTAAGTTGCTTCAATATTCTTCTAAGGCGCCACTGCTTGCTATAAATGGAGCTATTTTTATTTTTGAGGCTTTATGACTACAACGTTTATTGTGGCTTTTTTCAATAAAACGCAAGCCGTAAGATCAAAACCAAGAATCTTTATAATTATTATTATTACTTTTTACCTAAATATCACTAACTAAATGTATGAGGGCTATGAATGATCTACAGTCAACTAAAAAAATATAGGTAAACTATAATGACAGTGACAGAAAAAACCTTTTTTAATTTTGTGTCAAATCAAAAATTAAACAGTCCAAACAAATTGTCAAACAAACCGGTGTTGCGTGCTGTTGCGGTTGTTTCGTTTTTGAATTCTTAAAATTTTAGCTTAAATGGCTACTTCAAAAAGTGAAAAAGATCTGCACTTACCTTTGTCCAGAGTCAAAACTATAATGAAAAGTTCTCCGGACGTTGAAGCTGTAGGTCCAGAACCACTTTACATTGTTACGAAAGTCACTGTAAGTTTTACTGGCATCTATCTAATTTCAAACTAAAACATATATAAAATACACGTTTTAGCTCATGTTCTAAATTAAAAATATATCTTCCTATTTAGTTAAATTGATCGTCCTATCATAACTTACAAAAAACATCTAACTATTTTTTATAACCTTTCAGGAATTATTTGTGACCGATTTAGCTAAAAGAGCTTTTAAAACGAGCAAATCCAGTCATTTGGAGTACAAACACATAGCAGAGATTGTTCAAGAAGACGATACTCTGGATTTCCTTAGAGAAATAATGCCTAGGAAGATAACTGTTAGGCAGTATAAGGAACTGATGGCGAAAAAGGCGGCAAAACCGTCAAACTCAGATGAATCCAGTGAAGAGTCGAGTGAAGAGGAAAGTACAGAAGAATCTTCCAGTGGTAATGAAAAAGACTGACAAAGGTAACCTAAAGCTCTAAGGCTCTACCCTTATGTTATTGTTAAGGCTTCTACTAACAATGTTAAGTTATTCTAATTGTGTTCTGACCACTTATTCATATTATTGACATAAATTATAACCTGTTTTAATAAGATTAATTAACAGTGCCTATGGTATATCACCCTATCTGCAAAAGACTACCTTTACAATTTTACAATATAGTTTTATGTAAATAACTAATTTTATCATTATCATTGAACTGGTCATTGTTTTTAAATAAATACTTTTAAGTTTTATCTAAAGTTAAATACTCTAAATAGATTAAGTCTAAATTAGGACAGGATTTGAAAGACCGGCTAACAAGCTTCTTTACGAAATTTGTCTCAAAGTTCAATTGTATGTAAATATGTAAAATCATCTATCATGCTGAGTGGAATTTAATTGACTGATGTGTGACACATTATAATTTTAAGTTACATATTCTTGCATGAACCTGCTCAATATTGTGAAGCAAAAGTATTGAATTGTTAAGATCGCATTGACTCATATTTATAATTTTATGAAATAAGCATGTTGGAAAAATTTAATTTTAAATGTAGAACAATGAATTAATGCTAAATATTATGTGATTATTTGATGTAATGACGATTAGTTCAGATTGATTGTAAACAATATACATACTATCACAAGGTTTAACACTTGTGTACTAATGTGCATTCCAATAAATTTGACTAGTAAATCTTTTTTTTTATATATTTTGTATGTTTTCCTGCCATAGCTGTCTGTCTCTAGTGCTTTCTCAAATTATACATGCTGGTCCACTTAATACTCCTGGGAATGACATAGGAAAACACTTGTCCCTTGTTAACATCACACCCTGACCCAAAGACAGATATTCAAACTCTTATTATGAAACCTGGGCCAGATGGGTGTTGAACCTCGCTACTAGGTCTTGGCGTCAGTGGTTATCAGCGTAATATACAATATAAAAATACGAGAAAGAATATTTAAAATGTAAGTATGTACATTTAAGTACGTAAGTATGTAAATGTAGTACATAAGGCACTGCCATGCCCTCAGATTGAATGTAGCCAAGTCGAGCAAAACAAATGCAAGGCCATTCTATCCTTTTCTCGAAGTAGTCCAAGCCATTTTCGACCCCCTGTAAGTTCTTTGTTGCAGGAGTAGCTAGAGGCCCAAATAATAAGTGACTAATAACGGCATACATAGATACACTTCCAAATATGTACCATTACTTTAAGAATTATAGCAATTCAAAGTTTCTTACTTTTGTCACTGACTCACCAATCATCAAAATTCAAAGCACTTCTAGCAAGTACCTACAAGTTCTAAATTTTGAACAAAGTTATCACAATTTTTTTTCCTGTTTCCGAGATATGCAATCTGAATAAGTAACTTGGTAATCCTTTATAAATTCTATTAGATTGTATGTAATTACAAAGTTACTTTTACAGTTGAACGGAAAATTATGGAAAAAGAATAGTAAAGAATTCTTATGTTCGCAATCAGTTTCTAGTTACAAGCAGGGTATTTTATTTATGACAAAGTAATTGGAAAATTTGTCACATAGATCCCTCCGAAACATTCGATTCCACACCTTTTTACGAGACTGCACTGAGACTTGTCCATTTTTGTACATGCTATGTTTTTGACAGGATAGATCTCACTATATAACAGAGTATCAAAGTAAACAGCTATCAGTAATATATGTTATTTATATTCAAGCGACATCTAGTGGTGATATAGTGAACTGTTTGTTAGCGATACAATGGAGAGATATTTGAATCTGTCTCATAATACTCAAGGGCTGCAGTCCGTGCAAACATCTACTAGCCAATCAAATAGATGGCGCTATATATTCTCTGCGCGTTAATAAGCCCTAGGTCTACTAAAATCCGGCTTATTCCACAAATCCCCTTAGACGATCCCCTGCGCTGGGGATTTGTGGAATTTAATTTATAAATCCCCTGCAGTATTTCTTAAGGGGATTTCTGGATCTTTTGTCCACAATTCTCCTTCTGCAATAACTCAAGGGGGTTTCTGGACAAAATCCACAGATATAATAAATCAATATACAGATACTTTTAAAATAAAATACATAAATTTTGTTACAATCATTATAAATTATTCATAGTTAAAATATCACAGAAAATCATATAAACCTAAACATGAATCACAGTTTGTTTTCACAACGATTATGAAGATTTAAACTTATTTACAGTGGTATCACAAATAATCACTATTATACAAATATACAGTAAATCTTTAAAGTTGAAAATTCACAGTAATCTCTTTAAAAAAACTTTTAAATCACTAATTATTGGTACAATAATGACGATTGCAGGGTTAGCTCGTGTTGCATCTACTATACAGTACATGTGGTGTCATAAAATATTTTATACTTTGCAGTAGTAAAATTATTGCAGAATATTTTTATTAATAAGTCAGACAGTACATTTGGTACACAAATTTAGTCAAATAATCCGCCGCGATACGAACCTGGCGCAGAGGTGCCCATGACGCTAGCTGCGTTACCGCGCTGGATGGCGATGGCTAACCTTTGCACCTGAAACAAGCCGGAGCTGGAATCATCACATCTTTCAATTATTCTATGCCCTAACTACCAATTTCTTTGCCTCACTACCCCAACTGCCCATAGTCTTCACTGCAATGGGGACAAACAAATAATTCGGCTCCATTGTCGCGTATATTAGACGTTTTTAGTCGCCGCATCGTCAGCAGCCGCAGCTGAAGACCGAATCTAGCGACTCAGGTGATAAGAGGAGACAGTGCTGACGCAAGTTGCATCCTATATCAAGCACTTGCCGTTCTTCCATTCTTGCAGAATATGGTATATTATATTCTTCATGATAGCTAGAGATTACAGCTTAATAAGAAATCAACGAAGTTTTGTATGTTGAGTATGATACAGGATTATGGTTGTTATTGTCAAGGTTTAAGGCGGATATTACTTTATTAAAGGACAAAATTGCAACAAACAAAACTTTATCACCTAGTAACGGGTACATAATGTTAGATTAGCATGCTTAACACATGCTAGCAAGCTCTCTTTTTATATTTCACTAAAAGCACCACAAAAATTAAAAAAAGACTTATAGTTTGCCCCACAAATGTTGCGATAATGCAAATTTCCTGTAACATTTTAGTTTTTGCAGCGATACATTCTTTTTATATATCTCTTCACATTGAAAAAATATGCTATTATAGTGATTTGTGATATTTTTGAGAGATTACATACATATCAACTGATACAACATTTTTGGAAGTGATTTTTCTATTAATTATTTTTACGACATTAGGTAGATATATTTTGAAAATTTCAGTCAGGGCATGTAGTTATCGATGCTTAACCCGAATCTGTTACTTTTTAAATTTTTTTTAACGTCTGTCTGTCTGTATCTTAACTGCATATAGTTTGTACCATGTTGGGGGAAGGGGATGAAAGTCTTATTTGACTCTAACTCGGTAAGGCGTTCTTCGATTTTGATGATTCTTTTTTGTTAGGAAATACTAATTGAAATTAATGTTTTGCTGAAAATTAGTGAGGGTGTAGGAAGGGGGGAATGAAATTTGTATTTAACTAAAACTCGGTAACGCGTGCTTGAATTTGGATGGTTCTCTGTTTCTGTAGCAATGATGACCGAGTGGTTAGTGGCGTGGGTTGCCGTGCGAGAGGCCCAGGTTATACAAAAAGAGCATAATGGTAGGTCTATTTCTAACGGTCAACTGTCTAGCTACCACCCTCAAGTTGAAAAATCTGTTGCCAAGTGCTTTGCGGAAGCCTTTCTTGATCGCCAGTATATTGCAGACTAAGCATGCTCTATTTAGAAATCACAGTATCGCTGACTGTGGTCAAAATGAGTATAGAATTCACAAAAAATAAATAGGCGTTTCAGAATGGTTCACTCATGGTAACATGTTTACCATGAGTGAACCTTACGAACTTCTTTGTATCTCTTCAATAAATCAAGTTCACAGTTCATAACACTACTATCTTATTCATGGGTATCTTTTTCAATAATAAGACTTTCAGAAGGATCACTGAAATTGATACTGACATAAATAATACAAGGATTCTGCGAACTAAGTCGCAGGTACAGCTAGTTAATAATATTAGTTTGTTACAAAAGCACCCAAGAAAATTTTCGATTTTACTTGTCACTATTATGTCCTCTTTATTCCTTAGCCATGATTTTTTTAAGAACGTCGAGGAGGAATAACTTGGGAGCCTTCACAACGTAAAGAGTAAGCATAGGTAGTTACATAAGTATCGACGGTAGTGAAAAGCTTCAAAAATTAAATGCATGCAAACTAAATTGAGTCCCAAGTCCATAAACGGGAAGGACTTAATTTTTTGTTATCGCCTTCTCTAAGTTTGAAACATCATTTCTACCCACTGCTCTATTTTTTGCGCAACAACAAATTTCCGCCTATTTGTATACCTAATTAAAGCGGTTTCTACTGATATTTATTTTGCCGAATCTAAATAAAAATAGCATCTACAAACCTTGAAGACCATTAAATCTCTTATTATGAACTAAAAAACTCGTGATTGACAAGACAGTACTTTTAAAGACGCAGGTGGGAAACCAAAGCTGCCGCCCGGCGCGCGTCAGTTCACCTTCACACAAGGCGCGAGGTAAAGGTCCTCAAACAAACCAGCTCGGCAGTTTGTTCTACACTTGTCACTTCGTTATGTGATACATCCTCTGGCGTAATCCACGTAACCTCACGGGGCTTCGGACAAATATAAGCGTCTTGTATACACTCTCAACCTACACACTCATTTTTTTCATATTCTGTTTAATTACGCATCTTACTGAGTTCTTACGTTTTAGTATCGTTACTAAGACTGCTAAAGCATTCCCTGGCGATTCAGTTGATAAGACCGCCCAATGTACCTACTAAGTACCATTGCCTAAATCTATAGATTTGTCTTGCTGTGCAATAAATAACCTATCTTTTGTTTGGTGTGCAATAAATCTATATTCATTCATTCGCTGATTGAGTACAGACATTATAAAAAAATCAAAACAAAAATATTGCGCTCTCTGAGATCTATAATAATCAATTGTTTTGAAAGCCCAAAGAGTTACACAAAAGGCCTGAGCTAGCTAGGTTTGACCTAGTATTTAAAAAAAACTGATTCGTCGCACCCATTTTTTTCCGACTTTTCAATAAAGGAGGCACTTAATTTGATGGTAATGTTTTAGAAAAAATATTTGTTTGTTAAAAAAAGTTATTTCGAAGTAGTCCCATGAAGTTTGATTTTTAAATCGGAGTAACTAAAAAAGTTCTATCGGCGCCCGCCGTAGTGGAAATCGGTACATTATCGGTATCGGTTATTTAAAGTTCTTGTTTACAACTTGGCATTACACGTCCTCATAATGGTTAATTATATTCTAATATTTTAAGGTTACTACGGAACGTGGAACACAATAGGTACAGTCGCAGACGTGCAGGTTTGCTCGTTTACCGATGTAGAACTATGTCTCTTCACCTCCTTGTTTATGATTGTATAAGTACAAAGACCTTCACGGCGCGGCCGACTGAATTTAAATAACTTTAGGCAGAATGGTTTAATTTTTTGCAAACAATGGCTTTAACGTATGCTGTTATCTTAAAAGCCATCCGTCGAAATTTGCTACGCTCGAGAGGGTCCAAAGAAACGGCTTGACTCACGCCAGCTTACGCTAAGTGCATAATCATAGTATTTTCTTGAATTAGGATGTAACGAAAAATACTTTAAAATAGTGGCAACTGTATTCAATTCAATAAACCCAATTCCTGGACTAATTTTCCGAAGACTATTATAATATAAGGGATCATAAGAAAAGCACATTGTAAGTATCACCTTTCAAACAAAACTATATATATGAGATACATACATGAGATAAGATTCCGACGAATTGAGAACCCCTCTTTTTAGAAGTTGTTTAATAAACAGCTACAACCATATATTCAAATAAGTTTCAAGTGTTATCAGTAGAACGTATTTCGTATATTATACATACTTAATGCAATAATGATATGCATGCATATTGCATAGTAAGAATAAGGTCAACTGCACAAACGTTTCGTAATCATTAATTAATCTCCTAGACTAGACTAGTCTTGCCGAGACCTAGACACCTGTAATGTATCCAACATTGAGAAACACTTAAGAGATCATTCCACTAGTTTTGACACAAGAGTTTATGTAAGAAATATAATCTTTACTAATCATACTGTTAACAGCTGTGTGTGTACCTTTTTTGTATTGTGTAAGTTATGTTTTGCAGAAGAGAAATAATAAATACGTCAATTGTGTCGTACGAACTGCTACGACATGGGAGTCAATAAATCTGACTCTTCTAGGCAAGCGTGCTACATCCTAGGCCACATCGTCGCTTTACATCAGGCGAGTTGTGATCGAGCGCAAGCCATTAACTATAAAAAATAAGCAATCATTAAAAAAACATGGCAAAACCCCGACTGCATAAACTGAAGACCACTGTGTGTGTCTGAACGAGTGAAACCACGAGATGCAACTAATACCCCAATAACTAATAGCCTATGACAATATACAGATTAAAACCAACCAAATCACTATTCGCACATCAAAATCGGTCCACCGTTTGAGCTCGTAAAGGTCATAAAGAGTTAGACATAGTACATACTAGTATATAAATTTACAAATTTACACTCAAAAATGTTACCCCCCTGTTTGGCAGCCGGGCAAAAAACTGTCTGACATTATTGCGGACAATGTTGTAATCGTAACATAAAAAATATCCAAATTGGTGTTACAACATGAAGAATCTATTTATATGTAAATCACCAACAGTGGCTTCCTCTTAAATGTTTCTCAGTGTAGGATGTTACTAAAAATAAAAAATAAACTGTTTAAACATAATATGCTATCTTTAATCTTTCTAACGGTGCATTGAATTAGTGGGAATATACCTACTTACATGATTAGTAACGAACGAGTAAACGAAATAAGTTTTACTCGTTCGTTACCATGTTTAATACGTCATAGGTGAAAAGATACATGAAATATTATTTCTATTTTTTATTTTATTCGGAATGCAATAGTCTGCAAAAGCAAAACCTGGTAAAAAAAGTATGTTATTAATTGTCTGTATGTTTTTTTTAGTGTTTGTTGTAACTAAAATAGTTTTCTTGCTCAATTTATTTAATGTTGTGAACGATTTATGAGTGTAGGTACTCATAATAAAGTCTATAAGTATTATGAGTGTAAGTACTCATAATAATAATAGACTTTACGACTCCTAGAAAATATAGACAGCATCATTTGAAATAGATATGAACCAGGTGAATGAAATAGTATACCTACTCGTCATATGCATAAACGTGGCGCCAAAATAGACCAAGACAAATCCTATATCTGTATTCCTACTATTATGTGAAGTGAAGTGAATTGTGTAACGCAGTAAAAAGAAGAGTTACAAATTCTGCTCTTTACTCGTATATCACAGTGATGATCATTAGTACTATGTAGCCTGTTCATGTTTACCATATACGTGAACAAACTGCCTTCTCTCACATAATCGATGTAAAAAATATCTAATAATAATATTGTCAAAATTATTAAGATTATTGTATGCATTATATTATAAAAATTTTGTATTACATGAAAATTAAAAATAAATATTATTAAAAAACTAAAATGATTTTTTTTCCGAATTCTATTTTTTTTATTTAATAATTAGATATTTAAGCACTTTGAGAACAAACGAGATCTGCTTTGGTACCACTCTTGAACGATCTTTGGTCAACTCATCCGGGATTATCGCCTTTAGAACCGCATTATATTCAGTTTTGCTCTAAGACATTTCTATCAATTAGCATATTCATTTTCAAACTGCAATGCCCCCAAATATGAAGGTATCTAGTTAGATACATTATTTGAACTAGATATGTATGTAAGGTATATTACAAATAATCAAATTAATGTGATAAGTACCTATACATAAGGTTGCATATACTTACTTAGTTGAATTAGTAGTTTCTGTTGATTTCGTGTTAAGTATTATTTGAATGCAGGAACTGGAGGGAACAAGCTGGAGTTTCAATTCGCTGGCATTCACTGGGAGAAGCATATGTCCAGCAGTACCACATACTCGTAATAATTAAAAAAAAAAAAGAACCAGCCCAGCAGTACCACATACTTTAATTATGAAAAAAAAAATATGGAGCCAGCCCTTAATTTGGGGAGAGAATCTATCAGATTCGTGTAACAGTTTGTATATTTTCGATTTTTTGGTTCACAGCAAAAGTTATAGGAATTGAGAACCTCCTCCTTTTTTGAAGTTGGTTTAAAAACGTTTCACCGAGTGTTAGTAACATTACGTCACTAACTTAGGTCGGCCCTACCTACCGGTTACCTACCGGTCGTTTACTGTTCATTTGTTTCATAAGACTATTGTAGTAAGTTTACGGACCGTACAATTTATTTTGTTCAATTTTATTAAAAGCCCTTACATAACATCGGCAAGTAAGCGAGTATTTCGGACGTTCAACTCAATTGATTTTTTATATGTTTTGCTTTGATTTGGAGATGAAATAACTTCCACAACAAGTACCGAGGCCTCGCAATTTGTACAGTAAAGCTATTAATAGAACTCACGACTGTGGTAGACAGAGAGAGAGCATAGAGTTATACATAATTCTATGATAGAGAGATAGAGATACCCGCATAAAGCCGATTTGTCGAAAACTATTTTGGTTTAATTATAATAAAATACAGAACAAATTAATTTATTCCAGAATAAAAATTCCATATACTCGTACAAACAAAGAGTCACATAAAATAGAAATATATTATGTAATAGGTTTTTCGTACGCAATATGGTAATTATAGAAAAATACAGCAACGAAGGTTATAAATCACTATGTTTTGATTTTATTTTTACTGATTTTAAACCATGATAGTGTCGGACATTTTGTATTAAAATGTTAATGCTGTGTATCCATCCGCATTAAGAACACTTTTAATTAGAGTTACATCAACAAAGCTACCGCTACATACATTTTTTTAAACTCTTTCCAATTTGCCTAATTGTTTATGAAACCCGAGATGGCTTATGAAGGCAGCCCAACACTGCCATGTGTATTTTATCTCTAGTCCTAATGTACTGACGATTGCGTTTGTAAATTAAGTAATCTGGTGCAAGGTGCAACCAAGAGGCCAAAATTGAGAAGAGCTTAGTGGCTGGCCCTTTTTGTTCTGTGACTTTTAACTTAATTTTACACTACCAGCGTTTTTTGATTGACCAACTGTTACTAGTGATAGCAGTTCATCTGAAGTTTCATTTATAGTGTTGTGAAATTACAATAACACAATTATTATATAATAGTAGTAGATAATAGAACTCTTGAGTTACTGTTTCACATATTATGCTCGTATGTAAGAGAATATCATCACATCTTAAGTGACGGTTCAATGGCCTAGGCCCTAATCTTGACCTTCGCGTTGCAAAATAGCGAGGCTATCTTTAAGTTTTGAACCCATTTCTTTCGAGAACTTACCGTTATTATGAAATACTTAATTTGATTCCATCCCCACTTTAGCATGTGAAAATTTACCTGATACGGAACCTGCAATGTCTAAATAATTTCAGAAATAAACTTAAGAAATTTATATTCCTACACCAAAAAAACGAAGAACTGTTAGTTAATGACACAAGTGCAATTTAAAATTATGTGTAATGAAATGTAACACTTATCTTCTAAATTTTAAATTTGCCTTCAAAGTGTTGACTTAAATCACTCTTTTTATATATACGACAAATATTAAACGTTGTCTCCATTTTATTGTTCTCGTCTGTTTGTTGGTCATAAAATATTTGTCAAATTTGTTGTAATAAATTTTTTCAATGATAGTCTCATGATACTATATTTTTACATAAGTTTATATTCGACTCTTTGTTTTAATCCTTGTTAAAATGTTGTGTGAGTTTTATATATGATTATTAATTTTAATATTGTGTACCTACATATATTTACATAATAATGTGCCTATTGAATGTGACGTGCGTGACGTCACCACCCGGCTCCAACGGTAGATCAGCGCTGGTTGTTTCAACCAGCATTATGTTGAGTTGGGACCGGTTTGTGACAGAAAACATTAAGTTGTAATTTCAGTCTGACTATAAATTCTGTAATCGAGTTTGTTTTCTGTTTCAAATAAATTTTTTATTTTTTTCTAAATGAATTATTACTTACTTGCTCGAAGTTTCACGGACTCGCATAAATAAAACGCAAAACGTCTGTTATTATATCATGTTATAGTTGTTCCATGTCAAATAGTTGGTAGGTGCGTATTATGGACGTATCTACATTTTATGTTCACTGATAGCTGCAATCAAATCAAGGTCTTTTAATGATGATCAATAGTATTTTTTAACAAGAAAGAAAATATTTTAAAATTAATCAATATACATAGTTAATACATACCTATACATACATGTCATACTCGCAATAATCATTCGTAAATAAATGTTCGGTTTAATTTACGGAGAGATAATGATTTTTCAACAAATTTTTAAATATATATAGAGATTTAGCCTGCCTGATTGACAGGGGTAACCCACGTATCTTAACAAGTGAAATCGCAGGATGGAGCTAGTATAGCCTATCACCACCCGGCTCCAACGGTAGATCAGCGCTGGTTGTTTCAACCAGCATTATGTTGAGTTGGGACCGGTTTGTGACAGAAAACATTAAGTTGTAATTTCAGTCTGACTATAAATTCTGTAATCGAGTTTGTTTTCTGTTTCAAATAAATTTTTTATTTTTTTCTAAATGAATTATTACTTACTTGCTCGAAGTTTCACGGACTCGCATAAATAAAACGCAAAACGTCTGTTATTATATCATGTTATAGTTGTTCCATGTCAAATAGTTGGTAGGTGCGTATTATGGACGTATCTACATTTTATGTTCACTGATAGCTGCAATCAAATCAAGGTCTTTTAATGATGATCAATAGTATTTTTTTTTCTTTTATACAACCGTATCTCATCTCAAACCGCATTATCGAGACTAGAAATGAAGCTTATTTAATATGTAAAATAAGCTTATAGGAGATTATATTGTGTTATAATGATATAATAAGCACCCCAATTCACAATGAGTTTTCGCTCGGATTCGAAAACTTTGCAACACGAATAACCCAATATAGCAATTCTACATTCTCACCACAAAAATGCAACTACAGTCCGTAAACAAGTGGTTAAAAGTGACTTTAAAATACCCGACTGCAAGAATTTTAGACCCACAATACAATATTTCTTTATTGCACACCAAAAACAAAATAAACAATATGATAAAGGCATGAACAAAACATCGGTAGTACATTGGGCGGCCTTATCGCCTAAAGCAATTTCTCCCAGGCAACCTTGGGATGGATCGGACTAAGTGAGAATAGTCACGTCGGTGGTGCATCAATAGAAAAAACAGAAAAAAAAAATACAAGTACAAATATTGTACCGCAAAAAAACAACAAGAAAGAAAATATTTTAAAATTAATCAATATACATAGTTAATACATACCTATACATACATGTCATACTCGCAATAATCATTCGTAAATAAATGTTCGGTTTAATTTACGGAGAGATAATGATTTTTCAACAAATTTTTAAATATATATAGAGATTTAGCCTGCCTGATTGACAGGGGTAACCCACGTATCTTAACAAGTGAAATCGCAGGATGGAGCTAGTATAGCCTATCACCATCTGCAGGTGAAGACGAATCTATTGACACCGCTCACATCAAAATACGACAAGCCGTTTAGGCTCTAGGGCGTGTCAAAGAAATAATTATTTATATAAAGAAAAAAAATTGTATTATTAAGAGCTTGGCTGACCGCCTTATACTGACTTCAACATACAGACGATGGACGGCTATTGCTACGTAATAATAACCTGTACCTATTTTTATTTTTATTTTTATCGTTATTTTATTTAAGTTTTTACTCCTGACTGTAATATTACTATTGTGTGTATCTATGGATCTTTGTGTCTGAATTAAAGTAATATTATTATTATTATTATTATATATTTATTCATGTATATTGCAAGAACACCAAGTAGCTTATAATTAGAAATCTTATGTCTAAGTATATCTAAATAAGTATATTAGACGTGAGCCTGCGCTAGACAGAATTAGGGTGTAGCAATGTTTAGTAGTTGGTAGCCAGACTGGTACTAATTTACTTAAAAAAACTAAAAAAAAATTTTGTTTAATATTATTCCACATTGAACATAAAAACTAATATAATTACAATATACTCGTAGTCAACAAGTTATTACAAGTTTTGCTATTAAGATAGTTTTAAACTAATTTTGTATAGTGTATATATTTTTTATGACATCAAAATTTGCGAAGACGGATTTTAAAATACATAAAAATTAATAAGTAAATATATTAATTTTTATGTATTTTAAAATCCGTTTCGAAGAAATCGCTGATGATGTAGTAGCGTTTTTGTATCAGGAAAGTACGTTGTATTGTAAAAAAAAAATTTTAGATGTTTCGTTTTTTGTAGTGTTTGATATTTTGTTGTATACTTTAATCGAGATGTATTACGATCCTTTTTTGAAAATAACTAACTTCGGTTCTGGAGCTATTAGCATGTTGGGTCTGCGTGGATTATGAAAATGCACGGGAGGGTATGAATTTTCAGATTAATGAAATGAGGTTTACAGCTGCTTCTTGGTCTGATAATATACATGCATACTCGTATATACACACTCTCGAAAAAACTTAACAACCCTCCTTCGTTACAATCAGGTAAATACTGGTACAAAACATGTTATCACTAAAAAAGCGATCTCTTCAAGACAATATTTTAATAATGGAAGATTATATATAAAAAAGCTCAAATAGAAGCAATTATTATCGCAAACGTAGGATAAATGCAATGAACACCCATCACAATATTTTCTGTCATGTTGCTTTACGAATGTTACAATCTATCTTTACAGCCTTAAATAGCAATAGTAACTTTAAACTTTAGGTAAAGCACTTATTTGCTATCCGGTCTAAGTAAGCATAGGTACTTAGATTATAGGTAAATAAATAATAATAGCTCTGCACGCAAGCACATTTAAGTGGTTGCTAATATTGGGTAATTTTTGCATTGAAATGCGTGATTTTAGTAAAACTATAGAATCAGCCTCAACCGTCTCTACTTGGTGCGAAACATTGAGTATTGCTAAAATTATTACAGAATTGATGGTTTGGCATATCTAGGACATTCTCCAATTTAATTAGCTACAAAATAACTGTATTTTTCATGGTTCTACTTTGATAAGGTTTGCTGAATTGAGAGCCCTCCGGCTGGACACGTTAAGACAGCTATAGACCGCCAACTTGTCCATACAATAAGATATAGCTCTTCTCTACCTTTAAATATTGTCTGATTCCAGTGTTTTGTTTTTATATAGCTAACACATTATGCCAAGACAGAAAAGCCAAGACAGACAAAATAAAACCCTTAAGCCTTACTAGGCTTTACCGGTTTAATTTTTTTATGTCTTCTGTATCACTTTAAAGTTACAAGTGTCCTAAGCAGTCATGTTTTTGCTGATACGATGCCTATTAAAAGGCTTTATTAAGCAGAATTCAATAACTTTTTTTAAAATAATAAAAAGTGTAGGCCTAAAATAAATCATGGAGAAGCGATTAACACCAATAACGAAAAATTACCATACAATTTACGGGGTGAAAAGAGATAGGTCCCGGAACGAAAATTGTATCAGGAACACGAAAACAGTGAAGGGTCGGTGATCCTCTTAATTGACTTATACCAGTGTATGAACTACATCTACATGTATCATATCGTATACTAGGCAAATATCAGTGTAATCTAGTTAAAAGTGTCGGCATCGATAACCACTGAATGCCATCATACACCATCAATCACCGTGTGCAACCTTCCATGCTTGAAGGAACTACTATTGCAGCCTGCATCCAAATTACTACTCTGCACTATGTGACATAGCTGCTAGTTCTCCTGCACTTTAGAAGGCTAATGAATACCTACCCCAATAAATTACATGACTTTATTTATGACTGCTCTCCGCGGCGTTACCCGCGGATCTCTAATTATTCTAGCAATAAATATAACCTATGTTATAATGTAGCTTTCTAACGGCAAAAGAATTTTGGAAGTACGTCCAGTAATTTTAAAATATAATCGTTACAAACAAAAATACAATTTTTTCCTCTTTATAATACCTACTCGTATTAGTGTACCAATATTTCATAGATGTATGAATTTTAGCAAATTTCTTTAGTAACTTTTCATGCATTTGGTTAAATTTACTATTATGGCGCTGATCATTTATCAACATATATTTTGTTTACGAATCCTACTATCTGGACCAGTTAATGTAGAACGCAGCAGTTCAAAAACATGAAGCACAGAATAGAATAACATACCTACTAGGTTCGTATAAGACAGCTAGCTGTGTTCTTAGTAGATTTATTCGCTTAGGCCGCGTCCGAAACCTGATCGTATCAGGCGTGTTGCAGTCAAACGCATGACTATTATTTATTTAAAAAACGGTATTATTGTATATAAATTAACAAGCAGGTAAGAATTGTCTTACTAGCTGGTGACAAATAGATAACCCCGTAGATATTCAAGCATATACATATATTAAAGTAGTTGTACATGTCAGTATAGGTACATTTTAAGTTAGCAGCTAAATACGAAAATCCTTGCGGTTGAACATCCGAACAAACATGAGCACGGTATATCTACTCATTTAACGAACGACACGTCACTGGGTCAAGTACGCATCTCTTATGTCATTTGTTGAAGAAAAATTAAGAAATTAAAGTGAGAAAATTAAGAAATAGTTAACGAAGAACTGGCTCGTCAAACATTTGTTCTAGGCGGTGGTCAAACAATTGCTTAAAATATTGAGGTCTGTCAACTAAAAAATAAACGCCGTTGTAAGTTACCATAGGATATATATTAATATATATTCATTAATATGCAAGGAAAAGAGAATTTCAAATTAAACAAATGAAAATAATAATTAAAAAAAAAACCGACATTGCCATCAATTTGTAGTTGCGGCCATCTTGGATTTGAAATTTATTATAGTATATGTACTCGTATAGTATTCTACTAATCAAGTTCTATCTTTTGATAACCATATTGTGGGAGTTGTGTGAAAAACTTATTTGCATATTGTGATAGCAGCCATCTTGAACCGATTTTCATCAAACATAGCTCTCGACTATTTCACTTTCCAAACAAAATCAAAATCAGGTGGTCAAGTCTGTTATTTGAATTGCCTCAGAATTACGATTGGATTGTACCAAAATGACGGTTTTGACATAGAATAGGTCAGAACAAGATTTTTAATACAAAAATCTTGTTTTGTTTAATACTAACTGTGGTCTATTCTATGTCAAAACTGTCATTTTGTTACTATCCAATCGTAATTCTGAGGCAATTCAAATAACAGACTTGACCACCAGTTCTACCGTTCGGGAGCTATGATGTCACAGATAAACATACACACACACCCTGACACTTAAAACTTATAAACCCCCATCGTTTTGAGCCAGGGGTAAAAAATAAAAGAAGGGTCTATATCTATGGCTTAGGCAAGTACCTACTTACTTAACTTGTATACCTATTTATTGTATCTGTTTTAATGCATACCTTAATGAGTATTCAGTAGTGGCATTGGCAGAAATGTCTGGCGGCCTCGGTCAGAGACCTCGAAAGCTTATTGTTTTTTTTTTTGCTGTCTATGAGTTATCTATATTGAACACTGTTAATCAGTTGTCAGTTAATGTAGGCGAGCAAATTCCAACTGGTCACAAGAAGGTTAAATCTAGTATATATTATTTTTGATTTAAATGGTCTGCTTTAGTGGAACAAATGATATATATATATTTAAAAAAATGTGGCGGACCAGGTGACAACCTCATCACTATTCATTGAAAGTAATATCATTCAGTTAGGTGGAGTTAGGTTAGTATGTTTGCGACAAATTTTAGTGGGAAGCTGTGTGTAATACTTTTTTTTTTCTATCCGTCAACTACAACCAGGATATGGATTTCGAGCTCGACCGTTAACAAGTTTTGATATTATCGCACATCTCACGTTTGTCACAAAAAAGGATTGCAATGCCTTAAATAATTGAACCTCATCATTGATTCGTCACACCATCTCCACAGTCAACTATTTCTATGCCAACAATAAAGTTGATTTGCCATCGCAAGCAGCAATCGACTTGGCATGATATGTCAATCGCGGACCATGTATCGGTCTCACGCACCACTAGCTTCGATCTAACCATGCGCTACACGTTTTGCAATGCAGGGGATGCCATGTTGCATACCAGTATAACTATTTGGTAACTTTATTATGAACAAGTACGGAATAGTTTTGAAATATGACAACCAACTGCATTTCGGCAAGACCATACAAGAACTTGGCGGCTCCCACAAAGGAGGCAACAGGGGATGTCTCCCCGGCGCGGAAGGTAATTTATTGTGTGGTACGAGTAAATACCCGATTTCGCAGAGACTAAACTGTAATCAAGATCGGTCTAGTAGTTCGGTTTTATAATCAAAATAACAAAAAAATATAATACGTGCTCGCTGAGTTGAAGTGTGTAGGTTTAAAAGAGTTATTAGTTAGTTAGTTGTGTTTGTTTATTCTCAGGAAAAAGTAGCCTATTGGCACTCGTAACTATCTCTGTTTAAAACATTAAGTCGATTCGTCACCCAGTTGCTGATAAGAAGGACAAACGTACCAATAAGCTAACGAACACACTTTCGTGTGTTCACATTTATAATATGTGTGGGAATCTAGAATAAGAACTTAATGAATACAGCAATCAGTCGCCAAAATAATGACTGGTATAACACTCTATGATCAAACACTTCATTATGTAGTTGTTTAAAATAGGTTCTTTATATAATATGACATAATTATTGTGAGAATAACACAGCCGAACCACACGTAGGTATAGAAAAAAACTACTAACCGTTTTACCACAAAAGATTAAGATATGCCTGTTAATCAGACGTTTCAGTTCATATTATTATGTATCGTTAAACAAATCCGCGGCTATCAATTGTTTACAGATACCTAACCAATGCTACCATAAAACCTTATATGCTAAGTATACATTAGATTATGGTTTTTACATTCGATCTCTATCTAATATTTCGTGCTAGTATATTTTTGAAGGGTGTTTAAATTGTTATCATTTCTTAGCAAAATAATAGTTTAAGTTATGTTTTAAAATATTTTTTTTTATGGTAAGAGCGTAAATCGCTATATAGAGTTCACCGGTTCTTGCTCTTAGGTCGGTATAGGTGGATTATTCGCATACGCATTGGGCTAGCTTCTTAGTATTAAATTCTAAATCTTCCCAGTATATAATTTTACGAAGTTTTTTTTGCTTATTAGTATTGTGTAATAATATAATTTTTATACGCGTGACCATGAAATATAAATAAATGATCATGAAATGTGCGAGTAATCCGGCTTAGCTGACCATGGAGTGTCTTTTTTAAGTGCTTCTAATATGTATCTGAGATGATTATCTAGTTACTAGCTGCGCCTTAATAGTGAATTATTTGATTATCGCACAAAAATACTGCCGGTCTTGTCACAAAAAATATTTTTCAACATAGTTTAAACTATTATTTTGCTAAGTAATGAATGAAAATTGGGGCCAGAATCTAAAATTTAAGCACCCTTCTAAAATTCTACTGGAACAATATACAAGTTTTTTTTATCGTTTTTAATTTGGGACTATTTTTGTAAACATTGCAGTCACATTATACTCGTACTAGGGATCTAATTTCGAAATAGTTTGTTAAAAAGGCTTTATATTAACATAAACGATTGAATTTTAAACAAGTGATTGTCTCGGATTTGTATAAAGATACCCAAGTAGCACATTAGCGAAAATAATGGCCATGTAAAAGCAATTTTATAGCCAAAGGCTTCTATGTAGATTTATAAAGGAATAGAAGGAGTCTTGAGACTGTATTAGGGTTTGTACTTCATTATGTTATACAGCTACGCTGATTTATGACTGTATAATACAGAAATTTAGGACAAAAAGCATTTTAGAAGAATTCAAAACTACTGTTATTCAGCCTTCGTCGTTATCAGTCGCTTGTGGCTGGCTAAGAAGCCCAAAGCTTGTAGACGGCTGCACAATACGATAAAGTTACGACTCCTTTAATGCTGCAATCTGTATTAGATAGATCCAATATTGCAATTAGCTTTTATGGAATCTACATGCATTCTATTATAATGCTTATTTTATGAACTTGATAGCAGCTGATTAAAAGAAATTATTGGGTATGTATAAATGCCGTAAGCTGTGTATAAGCACCAAAAATCTGTTCAAGCAGTGAAACAGTGTAGACTAACTCCATTTTTATGTAAAAGCATAAAGTGTATATTAAAGCTATTATACTGCATTTGGAACTAATAAAGAGTATGTGTAGGTTTATCTAACCCCATATTAGTTTTACAACACCATATTACCTCCCTAGTAACTCTTAAAGCTGGATAGTAGTTTTTAATACCTTTCAACAAAACATTTAGTGCGTAGATCTTAAAATAAATTAAAAGTAAATGAATAAATTACAACCATGGAAGAAAAGGAAAAGAAGTGGTGCTATAAAGAGAAAACTTTCTAAGGAATACAATAAGCAACTAAGAATTAACAATGAAAATATCATTCATACTTTTAGCAGTAGTCAAGTGGTTGAGTCAATTTCAAAGTCAGAGGGTTCCGAACACATACAGATAAATAGTAATTTGCAAATAATTAATATTCATAATATTTCTGTACAAGCAAGCTGCAGCGAAGACTTGATATCCCAAAAGTTGTGTGAGGGTTCCATAAAATCAACAGATTTTATTATTGATGATTTTATAAAAGATATTATTCCATGTGCATCTGATAGTGAAAGTGTTGATTCGTATAAGACTGATGAGGAGGAAGGGGAAGGGGAAGTATTGCAATTAAAAATATATTGTTTCAAGACAATATAAAAGAATGGGCTATAAAGATAAATATAGCCCAAGACACGCTAAAAGAACTGATGGCAATTGTGAATAATAGATTTCCGGATATATTACCATAAGATCCCAGAACGATCCTACATACAGCCCGGGAAATTTCTATAAAACTTATCGAATCTGGTGGTGAATATTGGCACAATGGACTCATTGATCCACTTACAAAAGAATTAAATAATGTTTTAGAAAGTACCATAGAAATCAGTTTGAATATAAACTTTGATGGCTTGCCTACAGCTAAAAGTTCTAAATATGAGTTTTGGCCGATTTTGTGTAATATTTTTGAGATAACTAATGCTCAGCCATTCATTATTGGTGTTTATTATGGCATCGGAAAACCAAAAAAACCTTGACATTTATCTAGAAGATTTTGTGAAAGTGACAAAAACGCTAACGGATCATTGAGGCTTAAGTGACGTATCTGCGTGCGGCGGTTAGACGGTTAATAACACCTACTTTGTTGGGTAACTGACCATAACAATAAAAGTCGCTATATATACAATATTCAGTGTTTTATTTAATAATAGAAAAAAAAACCCTCAGCCTTCCCCAAAGGACTACAGCAGCTTGATTCTCGTTTTTGATTCCGAAGCTCCTAGTCGATAACGAAATGTCATCTCAGTTACTATGAATGCGATGGCTTTTTACAATCGACTAGTAGCCTCGAAAACGAAAATCTAGCTGCTGATTTAGATTATTAATTTAAACGTTATTTAATCAGTCTTATAGCTTAACTTTTTTATTGATCGTGTGTCAACTTCCATGCATAATCAGAAACTAGACAATTAACAATTAGTGACCACATTTTCGAAGGTAAAATAAATTTATCACAGCGATTATTCGTCTAAATTTTCAGATACTATGTTGTTATCTATATAATTTTGTTTTTCAGCAACTTCGTTTTCTTGATTGTTTTCTTTCACTTCAGAGCTTTCCCCTTCTTCAATCACTGCCGCTGTACATCTTTGCCGTTTGTTAGCAGTTTTGGAATCTCCACGATTCCGTTTGGTAGACGGTCTTAAGTTTTTTATTTCTAACCTCTTCCCAGAATTCTTCAGGACTGTTTTGAAAATTTTTTCATTTAAATCAATCGTGTAGGTAGAATCCCAATACCTAATTAAGCAGAAAAAAAAGTTCAGAACGTTTCTATAGCCTTTCATTGCAATCTTAACTGTTTGACCTTTACTGGATGAGTGCTGATATTTTTTTTAATACTTTCCGAGATTGTTACAAGTAGAATGACTAAGTATTATATTAAGTGTTATATTTCTTACTAGGATTTCTAGGACACTATGTACTGGATTAATACTTCATAAGTAAAATATATAATTCAACACACAGACACCTTGTTATTTGGTTCCATAAGCATATTATACTTAATAAGTACCTACCAAAAAACGTGGTGGTAAATTGAAACGTACACAGAATCGTTTTTAATAGAGGTAACGTAACATTACCTATCCCTAAAACGCTGTTGTATACTCTCAGATTACCCCTTTAAGCAGTGATTTGAATTCCTTTAGAATATTGTACAGCAAGTGCAAAGCTTCCAGTTCGTAAAAAAACGGAATATCGCCGCTAAAAAGCAAATAGCAGCAAAATAACATTAAATAGAATTTACAGCTGGATTACAAATTACGCCATTGAATGTAAAAATAAAAGGCTATTAATATAAAAATGTATGATTATTATCTTATTTTTTTAATGTTTCAAAGCTGTTTAAATCAGAAATATTCATATTATTATACTTAAATGTATCGTTTTAACTAATTTTGAGATAAAATTATTTAATGTTATTAAAAACATCTTGAACTATTTCTTTCATTTTACTTTTCTTATAAATAATTATATTGAAACAGATTTATTTTAAAGGCGCGTTTAAAATTTATCAATATCACCCTACACATTAACAGTAAAGTGCCACGCGCATCACAATTTCTTTCTAGTTAAGAGTTAGATTATAAAAACATGAAAAATAAACTTACCTTTAACTTCACAATTTCTGATCTTCTTTACACAATATAACAAACACTTCACTAAAGCACCCATTAAAATATTTTTTGCTGACTTATCTTAACGAAGCCGTTTTTTAGCCACACAAAATGCGTTGGCTTTTAAGGAGCTGTATTATAGCTGTTGATGCCTGCCTACGACGGTTTTAAAACCCTTGTACTGTTCTTGATTAGATCTGTGCAACTTTTAACAAGCTACTGCAATGCTTAGAGCTGTTTAATTTGGGGCCTATTTTAGAATTACAAAAGCTGCGTAGCCAGCCTGACAGTCTTAAAAAATAAACCTAATACAGCATCGAGTTTTAAATCAATCTGTAGCCCAGCGATTATACAACCGTGGCGTGCTACTTGGGTATGACCGAAACATCTACTCAATAGGCGTGGCCAAATCTTTAGTGGTAACACGGTACATTTTCCCAGGACTAAAAGATGTCTAAATATTATTCCAAATCTAAAATACCAACTGACAGCCAAATCGGTTGGAGTACATGAGCGTGAAGAAGTAACAAATTAATTCGGATCATACACAAAAACACACACACACAAACAAACTTTCACTTTTCACATTTACCTATAACAAAATTAGATATACACATAAAATATAAGTCTTAACAATATTTTCATCTTCTGTTAACTACATAAGCTACAAAACAATTTCTGCCTACTACATATTATGAACCCAATGCAAAAATTCAAAACACTACCAAAAGTTAGGTAAGGTAGTTACTTTGGTTATACATATGAAATGTGTATAACAAATTTTAATTTAATTTCTTATTTTTATAATGATTGTAGGTAGGTACAAATGATCTGAGCTTCATTTCACTATAATAGTACCTTCTATGGAATTTACTGAGAATACCTGACTAGAATGTGTCACTTGTACCATCAATCGAACTTCTGACGTAATTTCACAGAACTAATATTAAGTAATCGTATATACGAGTAAATGAGATTTGTAAGTTAATTTTTAATAGTAATTATTAATTTTAATGTAATAAGACTTGCCTGTAACGAACGTTATTTAAAGGTCAATAAATATTACTTTACTTTACTTTACTTTACATTAAAAAAAAACGTAATTAAAAAAAAAATCTTCTATCCTTAACTTTCTATAACTTGCCTTGCTATAAATATTCATATAACTAACCCATTACAAATTTAAATGAACTTTGCTACCTACTTATGTAAATGCACAGAATATTAAACTGTTCCATTCATTTTCAGGCTGCAAATTCGTTTAAGTGCTATTGCAAAAGATGCACAAAGGATTTTACGCCGTAACGCTCTGATAGGTAATGTCTAGGTAAGGCAACTGTCTACGGGCTTGTAAAGTATTATAGCTATACTTACCAGTTAGATTATATAATCTGTAAGCAGAACATTTAGTGCGTACAATGATTTAGACATTTTTCATTCTTCAAACACACAGATTTAGTTAACTATAAGAACCTTGATTTCGTTCTATAAATACTTTGAGACTAACAACAAAAAAATGGTAGGTGAATTACCCCACTTAAGATCTACAGATAATCCAAATAGGCCACACCAAGGAACTACAAGAAGGTAGGGTGCCTAGATTCTTTTTATATCATGTTTTATTATTATATTGTCAAGGTTACAATTTACTGAAAACTAATACGGATTATTTTGATACAATACAAAAACAGGAATCTATTTATTGTAAATAAATTACATGAAACTTAATTTAAATTCTCAATGTATAATTACTGCGCCAGCACTGACACGCTGGATTAAAGAAATTTGTTGAATAAAAACTACCCAGCGCGGGGATACTTAGGTCTATATCTATTTTACCTTTCTGATTCTGGCGCTGCTTAATGTCACAAATATAAACTAGATGTAACGAATAGGTATAATATATATATTTATGAATAGCTTGTTCATCGATTTTTTTGCATTAAACAGCAATTCTTTTTCTAAATCTAGATTGGTCTTACAGTTCAAATTGATGATTACCTACAAGTGACCTCTAAAAGTTTGTCTTTTATTGATCTGAACTCCTGGTGTGGTTGTATACCTCCGAGACTTTTATAAACTGACGCCAACAATAAAAAAGTTTTATAACAAGCCAACAACTAGTTTATAGTTATTTGGCTTATAAAAAGTTGAATTCATTGATATTCTCCGATGGATAAATCTGCATAAAACTCTTTGTAAAAACGATAGTCTTTGACACCATTCTCGAGCACTGCTCGTTAAAATTTGTTTTTTTCGATAACTATTTAGCCGGTTTGCTACGAGAATACTGCGCTCTAGCTAGGACGATACTGAACAACACGTGAAAGGACACAAATTTGACAGAGTGAAAATCTAGTTTTAATGATTATAAGATAGTAAGCAGTGAGCAAGATACGATAAGATACAACCTTAACCTTATGAAAGAAACCTTATTTTTAGGGGGTAGGGTAGTTGCGTCAGGCGACCTTATCACCTGAAGCTTTTTCTTCTATGAAATTTGGTGCCTTAATTCAACACAGGTTATAAATCAACAGATTTGGAAAACTACCAATACGCACGGCTGACGCGCTACCAAACGGGTAAACATTTTTTTATAAATACATTTTTTATCTGTATAAAAACGATTAGTCACTTTTAGGTATTTCCCTTACTAAAATAGCTATCTATACCGCAAGTTTGATGATATCATCAAACTATTATTAGAATAGGTAACTATTTTGCATAACTACTCTGTTAAAAATTGCAATATTAGAAAATCGTAACACATTTAAATGTGCTTGAAGTCTATTGTCAGTCGTCTGTTGTACTTATTCACGTAGTTCATCCTCAATTAACTAGGTAGTACTTACTTATCACGGTATCTGTCCAGATTTCTACTGTAACCAACAATTATCTTAATTGTTAAGAGGATAACATAACTAGCTGTGTTAGTAATTAAGAAGTAATAGGTTGAAGTGACTGTCTTTTCTGTTACCGACGATGACTTATTGCAAAAGGATCTGGTAATAAAAAATATGATATACTTGTAGCTATCACCCGCGGTGTTGCACGTCACGTCATACAATGAAATGTAAATAAGTTTCAAACTTTTAAGCCCCATTTAACCCTCTTAGGGATATTTCAAAAAATCCAAAAATCTTAGTACACTTTATAATAATTAATACTCTCTCCAAATGTCATGTGTCAAGGTTCAGAGGTTTAGGCTCTGTGGTGATTGTGACTGGTTAGTTAGTCTTTTATATACTCGCAGTATACATATACAGATTAATCTGTTTGCAGTGACAATTTCAGTAAAAACGAATGGCTGTTTTTTCGAAACGCTTTTAGTTTGATAGAGTAAGTCTTAATGATGTATTATATACTAGCTGTACCCGCGACTTTGTTTGCGGTTGCTAACCTGTCATAATTATGTCAGTGGGACTTAAAAATTGAGAATTTATTACAGTGGTCCTTCTGAATAGAAAGTCTTATCATTGTAAAAGTAATTAAAGCGATACAGAGAAGGTCGCATAATTATGTTCCGCATGAATGGACAATTTTTAAGAACTAAAGATTGTGCATAGCATTAGTAACGCCTATATATTTTTGCGAATTTCGCACTCATTTTAACTCGTAGGATTTTTTGTTAATGTATGTGTATCCCGAGTTATATTTAAATACTACTTTTAACCCCTTTCACGGGTACCCCCACTAATTTTAGTGATAGCAATTAGTTAGTTCTAACAAATAAAATATCATCAAAATCGTGTTATCAAGTTATAGTTCAATGCGACATTCATGCGTCCCACGGGAACCCCCACAAATTTCCGATTTCATTTCAATTATACCTTTTTAACAAAAAAAGAATCATCCAAATCAAAGCACGGGTTACTTAGTTATAATTAAATACGATTTTCATCCCTCCTTCCACGGGAGCCTCTTTGGATTTTCGGGATAAAAAGTAAATAAGATCCTACGTCATTCTAAAAACCTTAAGCATACCAAGTTTAGAATTCATCCAGCAGTATCGGAGTTATAGAAAGTCCAGAAACTGACAGACAAAAAGACAAAAATTAAAAAAATATAGAATAGGGGTCAGTATCGTTAATAACAGCCACGTAAGTTTTTTTTTTTAAATATATTCCATGTACAGAATTTGACCTGATATAGTTAAGTATAGATAATGCAAATTACTCAACATTCTTGTTTCAATCAAATGCGTTTTTGATAATTGCAAGTTATGATTACAAGTTTATAACTACTATAGTTTCACGAGAATAGGAATATCATTCATCATCCAAAGACTGGCTGGAAGAAATCGCTTGAGCCATCAAACTGTACTTTCTAAGTATATATTTTTATTAGCATTTTATTGTTTAGATTGATGACAGATACCTATAAGTGAAATAGAAATATACAGTAGTGTTATAGGTGAGGGGTGTACGTACTAAGCCAAAAGGGAGCTATCATACTCATCATTACAAACTACTTTCACTAGGAGGCCATCTTTGCATTCGTGAAAAAAAATCAGCTGTTCTACAGAAAAAGTTTATCGGTTGTCGGCAAAATATATGCAACGGTTGATTTTTTTCTCGAATTTTCATTTGGTTGATTGAAGTTTTGTTTATAGTGAAAATTGTTTATGTACTACTTTACAGGGTTATCGGTTAGTACACCCCTAATCGATAACCCTTTGATGAATATGATAGTCTCCGTTTAAAAGTGTTATCTTTATCATTCGATAAACTATGCATATGCAAATGCATATTGATTCACTGTTTGCAAATTTTATATTTGCGTAGTAATAGACAAAAACCTATCATAAAGATTTTATGATGAATGGTGAAAATATTTTTAAAAGCCAGCAGCAACCCTAAGTATGCATTTTTATGCACGTGATCTCGGCTACGATTGCAGTGCATAGATTATAGCGTATTTCATAACTTTCGACGCTGCGAGGTCAACACACTTTCAAAACTAGATTAAATGTCATGAAAAAAAACAACAGCAAAATAATAATTATTAATAAGTAATGTCTAGGAACTGAACCTTGATTTTTTTATTTATATCTAAGACCTAGACCGCAGGCATAGCTTTGAAGTATCCTCACGTATCTAAGAGTTCAAATTCAAATTCAAATATAACTTTATTGTACACCAAAAATATACATATATATTTCAAACAGGTATCATAAAACATTTATTTATTATTTATTTATTTGTATAAACACAGTAATAACATCATAACAGTAAAACCAAGGCGATGCTACACTAAACTATTTTATGGAACATGAACATTGGCAGTACATTGGGCGTTGGAGTTATTTTTCTTTGCGAAATAGTTCTGTCAAATTGCTGGAGTAAGAGTAAGTAGTAATTTCGTGTATCTGTAAAAACATTAAGAATTAACCCAGACACATTGGCTGTTTGTACTATGACCTCTTCAAAGCAACTAGTAGTTTTTTTTAGCAATTCTTGTATTGTACAAAAAAAACTACGTACGGTATAGACAAGATTAGGCATGCTACGTTTTATGTTTAACTATATACTTATCATTGAAAGCTATTCTATGCCTATTAAGTTTGGAAGTCACAACCAACATAATTGGCCAGGCAGCGTGGTGAACTACGGCCTGCGACTTCGAACAAAAAGCCAATATCATAAAATAAATAAATTAGAAAACATCTAATTATATAAATGAAAAGCATATCTATAATATAAAAATGAATCGCTGAATGTGTTGCTAAGCGTAAATTTCGAGAGCAGCTGAGCCGATTTTGCTAATTCTTTTTTAGAATATTCCTTAAAGTACAAGGATGGTTTACCTGGAGACAAATATTTAACGAATTGCCAGAAAAGGTCTAAAACACTTTTCTATACTCCCATACAATCCATTCATAATAATACTTATAAGTGAATTTAAACTTTAATACAATACCATAAAGTTTAAATGTTAGTGGAGAGATTCCGGGAAGGCAAAACAATTGAGTGACGTTAGTGTCATACAAATATTAATGTCAATATTTATAAGATAGTAACATTACTCTTAAAGAATCGACTGTAAGGCAGTACGAAGTTAGCCGGGTCAGCTAGTATTATACACAAATAAATTAAACATTATATTTATCTCTTTAGTTTTACTGAACTTAGTTAAAAAAAAAACCCTGATCTTATCGTTCGTGAAAGTTGTAGCGCCCGTTAAAATCTTTTGCTTTGCTAGTTCATTAACACACTCTATCATCACCGTATAATTGCACAGACGCTATGATCCAGCTTAATTATATTTCATTCCATTATAAATCGAAACTTTATCGCGGATGAGAACTATGGTAGTAATTATAGTTATTTCCTGCGACCCGAGCAATAATTGGCTGCATTAATTATAAACTATATACTATTATAGCTTTGGATGCAATGCAACGATGCTGTTTTTAGCCGGCGGTTCAACACCGCGTGTTTGACGTGTTTGTCTGTGGTGTCGTACCAGCTACACAAATTAAATGATATTAATGCACTTTTATTTTTTTTAAAGCTGACGTAATCGTGATGGCATAGCTATAATACATAATATATACATAGCTATAATTTATGACTAACTAGCTGACCCGGCGAACTTCTTACCGTCTAACAGTCGATTCTTTAAGAATAATGTTACTATCGTATAAATGTTGACATTTATACGATAGTAACTTCACTCAATTGTTTTACCTTCCCGGAACCTCTCCACTAACACTTTATGGTATGGTATTAAAGTTCAAATTGATTTTTAAGTATTATTACGAATCGATTGCATAGGAGTATAGAAAAGTGTTGTATTTAGACCATATCAAACAATTTTCAAATTATTTCTCTCCTTAAGAATACGGAGAGAAATAATCCTCGTACTTCAAGGAATATTCTACTAAAAGAATTAGCAAAATCGGTTCAGCTGCTCTCGACATTCGCGCTACACAATTCAGCGTTTCATTTTTATATTATAGATATGATATATATTTACAGTCGGGCGAGAATTACTTATTTTATTAGGATTACTTGAATTTATTGTATTTTATCGCCTTTTATACATGTACTATATTAATAATTATATATACGTTGTCACTATACAGAGTGGTAATGTCGCTAGCATTCTAGGCACGCTACATTTTAGTGATAAGTTGGAGCATTTGTATTATCTGTAGATCTTAATTAGTTGATTGGTAATGGTATGTGCTATCCATTTTTTTGGTTGTAAGTAGTTAGCCGTTTTAATTTTTCTTAATATAAATAAATAAAGATTTTTTTCAGATTAGTTTCGTATACGTTACGCACAATATGTCAATCATAAGATTTGGTAAATCTTTTCTTTGGTAACTTTTACTAAGTACCTATTTCGTGAACTATTTTTTTATGAGTATTTTGAGTAACATGCAATAGTGATGGAAGTTTGCAGTCGGTAACAATTCAAATTATGGGAATGGGAAATGCATATATGAAAATCATGCGAACTAGTTTGTTCAGATACAAACGATTTAGTCACTGTATTGAAAATTACCGAGTAATCTTACTGTGGGAGTAACTGTATGAGAAAAAAAATAGTTATAAAAGTAGCATAATATAGGGTATAGGGTTATGAGTCACTATAAGCCGTTAAAGGGCCATTTGAATCATAACGAACAACTAACAACTTCACTATCGTAGAAGTCTTCTAACTCGGAATTTGAAGTTAAACCTTTTTGTGGGCGGCCGTTTTTTTAAGGTTCCGTACCTAAAAGGTAAAAATGGGACCCTATTGCTAAGACTTCGCTGTCCGTCCGTGCGTCTGTCGTCAGGCTGTATCTCATAAACAGTGATAGCCAAAGAGATGAAAATTTTCACAAATAATGTTTTCTGTTGTCGCTATAATAACAAAGACTCGTGTTTAAACATCGCCCAAAAAGTACCTATTTTACTATCAAGAAAATACTAAACTGTTACCAACGTGGATAAATGGTCACCAAATTACGTTCTCCCAAACGGACCTTGTTGCCGAAAGTATTCGGATTGTCATAAAAAAATTACCTATGACCTGAATCTACTGCGGACCTTGTTGCTGCAAGTATTCGGAGTGTTATAATTTGGTGACCGTTAAGTCATTTTAGGAACCAAAAATAATATTTGGTGACTGACTAAATTATACCCAATAACAAATACTAAATGCTGAATAAGATAAAAATGTAGGTTGCCTCCCATATAACAAACGTGATCTTTTTTGTTGTTTCTTGCTCTTAATTGATAACTGCAACACTCTACGTGTTGCACTTGAAATATTAACAGTATATTTAGTTGTTTATTTACTTTAAAAATAATTAATGCAATCAAAATGGGGCTCTTATATAATAAACGTTGTTAATTACCCTTTTTTTCTCTATTTTAATTATTATTACAACAGGTAGAAACTTGAACGACTGTTGTACGGAACCCTTAGTGCGCGAGTCCGGCTCGCATTTAGCCGATTATTTTTAAAAATAATTGTTGTTTTGTAAAGTATATAAAGTATATAAGTATGTCTGTTTGTCTAACTGCGTTAAACTTAGATCTTATTAAATCAAAAAAAAAATTACATACATTTCTTCAAGGCCGAAGTATGAGTTTATTGCTGTTTTCTTAAACACGTACATCTTGATTTATTTTATGATAAATAAGTTTTATTAGGTTAATATTAAGTTTTAATAAGTTGTACCGCTCTAAGAAAATAAAACCGAGATGCCTGATCAGATTTGTAAGTATAAGATATCGTTCTAATACCTACATAATCATAAGAGCCACTGACTACTTACTAATAATACACCCCTGTGTGTAAAGATGCACAAAAATCATCATTAAAAAAAACTGACACAATGGTTCTAAACTAAAAATCAGCTGTTTCATACATTTTGTCGGCGACCGAAGTTTTTTTCTATGGAAGTACTGATTTTTTATCTCGAAGTCAGGGTTGCTCTCATAATAAAAGTCAAATCAATGTTCATTAGCTCGATAATACTATGTGTTATAATTGTGATTGTTTACTAATGTAATGGTGAACTTAAACTTAAATAGTTTTCATATAAAATGTTGTACTGCATTGTATGATATTATGCCGGGTGTTTCATAAACGACGATTAAATTCGGAGTCTATAGTCATCAATACGCCGCCGCTCTTTTTCTCACTCTTTTATTTCGTCATATAACTAGTTCAATACTTTTAGTTGGCCGTACACTCGTTTAACTGAACAATTGTTTCGTAGTATGTATGTCCTTTACGAAGCCCTTATTTGGAGAGTATACCGGAAAACAAAAAGTACACTTATCTATGCCTATAAAAGGCTTTGTCTTTAAATAAATAGGTTGGGTTCTTGAGTAACCACACTCTAAAGGCATTTCCAAGTTGTGCAAAAAGCATAAGAACTTACCTACTTCTTTCCTTGGACAGTTTTAACTGTTGTGTATCGAAGTATAAATTATTTTTTAATGTATGTTATCGAAGTTTTCAGGGACGTTTGGCTGGACCGATTAATGATAATATTTTTTAATTTATTGAAATGGTATAATTTCTAGTTGGCTTCATATTAATTTCATGAAAATCCACTCGATACTTTGGTTTGTTAATTAAAATAATTGAAAATATGTATAGACGTTGATGTCGTGATGATTTTTGATGTAACTTGCATATAAATCGATTCCCACTTTTTAAATCATTAGTAGCTATTGTGTCGTCCACAAGGACCTTATTCTGTAACGAACAACGCAATTCCTTGCTGAAAACGTGTAACGTGTAACGTCATGTTGAGACAATATATTCTTCTGATGATGCAAAATGAACGCGTTCGTGCCACGGCGCGATATAAAATTTTAAACTGGCTTAGTGAATTACCGTTCCTTGTAAATACTTAACTGCCCTTAACATAACGCGGCCGCGTTACGTGTTGAAATATTCATAGTGAATAAAAGCGCAGTACCTATAACTTCTACCTACTTCATTATCTCTTCGGTGCCAGTACTAACTAGCTAGTAAAAATTCTATCACACGTTTACCCACATCCATTTCCCATTTAGTCACCTGCAGTTACAAATCGGATTCCTGCGTTGTATCAACCGGCCGCCCGCGCCACTGTCCCTTGTTACGTAACTGGTAAGATTCCTGTTATGATAACACGTAACACTCGGACTGGTATCTGTGAAACTAGGTCTTTCTTAGCTCTAAGGGAGCGTCTGTACAGAACAGAACAACAGCCGTATGAAGAGCTACATCAAGATTGTTTTAAGGCAACTCTCAATTTTGGCTCTTTTATTTATTGTGGAGATAAGAAATAAGAGTGCTACTCGTATAAAGAGATATCATAGCACTAAGATATGGCATAGATCAATCTTCTTAATCGTTCTTCAACGCATATTTAATCTTTATGGGAAAAAAAGTTTAACTGACTCATAGGCGCTCATGTTAAATCTGGTTTGATATAATGAAAGCGAAAACGTAAGTAAACATTATGAGTCATGCTTTTGTAAAACTCGCATGATCGGTCCCGGGTTCAACTCCCCGCTTGGATATGTGTTAGGGAGCGACGTGTTAGATTATCTGTCGTCTGGTCTGGATGTGTTCTGCATGTGTTCAACGTTAAATGGCATCACCGACACAGGAAAATGATCGAGGCCGACTGAGAGCGCTTTAAATACTTTATTTTAATTAATCCGATAATCACGCTAAAATTTTATCTTTAGGTTGTTATTTTTCAAACCAGAAAAAATAAATAAAATAATAAATAGCGAAGAAATGGTGGTAAATATCAGTAAAGTAAGTGGCAAGTCGCGACAAAATCGCCCAATAAGTATACCCACTCAATAGGTGATCAGGTTTTAGTAAGTTAGTATTAGTACATACAGAAAGTACCTGTTATGCTTGCTAGCTATGTATGCTGGTGATGAAAGTAAACAGGCACGCGAGCTACATCTAGCGTCATACTTGCTCTGTGAAGAAAGTCTAGACTCTGCATTAGCCACACACTCTGTCTTTACTCTACCTGTTCATTAGTAAACAAAAAGAATTATTAAAACATTTAAATATTAAAATTGTTTATTATTATAGATCATTAAGGTAAAACCAATTGCAATTATTACTCGAAAACTACAAAAATCTGGTTTTGTAGGAAACATCTGTTTTTTTTCATAGATTTTTTCATAGTTGTTCTTCTCGACTTGACGTACCAAAATAACTCTGTTGATGTTTAATGATAACCGTGTATATATTAGACTAGCTCCACCGTGTTACCCGCGGATCTCTAATTGTTCTAGTAATAATATAGCCTATGTTACTCAGTGATAATGTTTTTTTTTTAATAGTAAACAGTTAGGCATTTGGCCACTAGTTCGCACGACCACGGAAGTCAGCGACACTGCAGCCAAAGCTGGAGCATGCCTAGTCTGGATGGAAGGCTGCCGGAACACACCGTTAGGTGCTTGGCGACAGATTTTTACAACTTGAGGATGGTAGTTAGCCAGGCGAGCGATAGGAAACGCCCTACCACCTCGCTATAGTTTCCTCACGATTTTTTCCTTCACCGGTAGCTCAGGCTCTTTTTGCATGTTTCCTGGGATCGATCCTCGTACTTTTTGCACAACAATCGACCGCACTAACCACTCGACCATCATCGCTATAAAATGTAATCTTAAGGCAAAAAAAATATTGAAATTGGTTCAATAGTTTTTTAAGTTACAAAAATACAAATATTTCCTCTTTATAATTGTATAGTGCAGATACCTAAAATATTTATACTTAGATAATTTTCCACGTCAATCAAGTTAAGGAGTTAGATCGTTATTATTATTAGACAGACATATAACAATTACCATTTTATATTGCGAAGTTAGGTAGGTATATTAAGAACTCTTCTTTGCTGTTACTTTATTAGTAAAATAAATTAGAGATCTTTATTACTAAAGATCTCTAATTTATTTTACCCTGCTAAAACCAACCCAAGGTGTAGAAAATTTGCCATAACAACGCGATGAAATCGCATGCGCGGCGGAGAATTATCATGATAGAACAAAAAATCTTCTACAATAATATAGAACATATTTACAAAAAACTTTCACCCGTGCGAAACCGGGACAGTCCGCTAATATATAAATATATAGTTATACTTTGCCTTAGATAATTATAAACTTTTTATTAGATAAGTGTAGTAATATAATTATTTAGAAATTCGTGAATCCGTCCCTAACTTAAACACTCATCACGAAGGTTATATAATATATTATATAAAATATTTCAATTACTTTTAGACCTTTTGATTCGCCTTTTGACTATAATAATATGAAGACATCATGTTTACAAAAAAAATACGGCTAACCTCTATGTAAATTTATGAATAAAGATTATCTATGTATGGCTCTTAAATTCTTCAAATCGTTATTTAATTAAATAATCGGTAGATGTAGCATGTAAGTAAGTATATAATCACTTAATTCACCACCGAAATTATGCTTATGTAAAACGGCAATAAAGTTTTGATTTATGCTATTGCATTGGATTTTTTCCTCTATACAAGCGAGTAATTATAGTCAAATTCTAAGTAAATTAATGAATAATGGTAACGTAGGTTTGCAGAAATTACGGGATCATTACAGCTTCAATTAAATAATCAGTTTATGTAGTAAGTAAGTAGTTAATCTCTGAATCCGCTACCGGAAAATCAAGGTAAACTGCTGCACGCAGCATACTCGTATAATCTAACCACCTCAAATCAAAGAAAACCTGGCCGCGTGCATTCACGCTTTGAACGTGGAACGAAACGCACCGCGACGCGCCAAGCGCTATTCGAATTTGGAACATTTACTTTTTTTTTGTTTGTGCATAGACAAACGATAGTGCGGGAAATATTTTTTATCACATTTGTAATCGAATCGATTCGACCATGACTATTTACAGTAAAATCGTTCAAATAATATTAGTTAGTGTGTGATAATCATTGGCAAGGATCCCAGGACCGCAGGTGTGTATGTGTCTCATAAGAAGTGTTGATTAGTTTTAAACGAATTCCAAAGAGTGTACATTAACGTTAGATAGGTATTTATGATGCATTAGTTATATGTAGTTTAGTGGTATCCGTTAACTTCGTGTTTGTTTTTATTTATGTGTCATTATTATAATGTCGCCTACTAAATGAATACTTAGGTAGGTACGATTTTAAAAATATTTTTAAAAGGTTATGTGTGTATTTTATAACTAAGTTGTCGGTGCCTACCAGTATTTTACCTATACATTTTGTAAATCACACATACTGACTCTTATTTTGCCCTCATTATAGGTATAATTTTCATGACAAACGCAAATAAAACCTCCTTTTCACGTCATAAGATAATGACTGCGACCTTTGTCCGTGGCACTATTGTTTCCTATCTACTATCGTGATTTAGTTGTTGCAAAAAAATAATTTGCCAAGTGCATATCAAGACATTATAGGGTTTCGTAACATATTCTTGTTTAGTATAATTTGTAATTATTTATCAAATAACTTTTACGGCGTCTCATCTGATTTTACAGATCAATTTTTTTAGACTTCTCAGCATTACCTTTTAATTTGGAAAGTAATAATTTCTTATACTAAGTTTGTAAATGAAAATGGAGACAAAATTGTAAATCTTTTTGAAAAACCGTAACTAGTAAAAGGTTAATTAAAAAATTATGAATAAAACTTTGTCCAGTCTAAGACCAAAAAAATCAAAGCGTAAAATTAAAAATTTTGACGAACCCAAGACATTTTTTGTAGCTGCCATCTTGGATTTGAAATAATCATAGTGTTAGTATTCTACTAGTCAAACCCATTTTTTTATTTGATATCCATATTGAGAGAGCTGTGACAAAATTTGTTCTTCGTCATTTTGTGGCAGCGGCTATCTTGGACCGATTTTCATCAAATATAACTAAGAACACTCCCGACTAATACACTTTTCGTAAAAAAAAAACAAAATCGGTACATTCGTTTGGGAGCTGCGATGCCACAGACAGATACACGTACAGTTATAACACCCTTTGTTTTTGCGTCGGATGTAAAAAAGATCCCACACTACAGACTTTGTACACTTCACCTATATTACAACCACCGTTTAAATATAAAATTGTTATTATGTGATGTAAAAAAATCTATACGCAAACTACCATTACGTCATGCTTTATACAGATGTACGGACGAATAAAGTGAATCTGCGTCAAGTTTCCTTGATCCTTGAAGTCTTGCGGAACCCTAAACCATTGAAAGATTTAGCCTTAGCACCTGCACGCAACTGTAATGAATTGAGTGCCTAGTAGGAATTTAAAATAGAAGATATCTAGATGCATACAATAAGTAAATGGAATTAAGCAGCGCCCCTAGCGAACGTTGATAGTTACCATACTGTAATTAGGAATTTTTTATCTATAATTTAAGATAAGATAAGACAACTCTTTATTAAAAAACCAGCTTAATTATAAAAAATTATAACAAATAAAAACTTTCAATATATACTAGGTTTCTCAATGGCGGCCTTATCGCTTAGAGCGATCTAAAAGATTAATAGATTAAAAACATATGTGAATAAGAGAATCAAAAAGAAAAATGACGGCTTATAAAATAAAATGGAAGAGGATGACATGCTATGCTGACCCCACGTTGTGGAATAAAATCAGGAAGATGATGATATAACAACCTGTGAGTTCTTTTTTTTTATTTATGCGACTGTTTGATAATTTCTAGTCGCAAAAGGATTACATCCTAGGCACTGAATGAAGCACATATACGTAATTAATAAAATTATACGTAATGAAGCACATAAAAGTAATTTCCAGTAATTTTCCCAATCTGTCTTACTAGCATAGAAGTAGGTACTTCTACGCTAGTAAGACAGATTTGGAAAATTACTTTTTACCTTAAAATAGTCTCAGGGTTCCATGGTTTATGACCTTAAGCCTTCATTTTTGATTTTACTATATGGCAGTTATTGGATTAGACGCGTGACCAGAATGCTGGTTTTTATCTGGCCCAACGTATCAGCATTGCCATTCAGCGTGGTAATGCGGCTAGCACCTAGGTACGCTGGCCTCTGGTGGAAGGTTGGATCATTCGGATTATCTGTATATCTTAAATAGTCTATAGGTAATCTTTCTGCTGTTGTTTTAAGTCATTTTGTTTTTGTTAATAAAGACACTTGCCCGGTAGGTTACAGTTATAAAATTTCAATAATGTTTCCAGCCTTCTCCACTCTTCCATGTCTCTTATAGCTATTCTCGTCCAGAGTGGCCCTCCGAGTAGTTCTATTTCATTAGTCTATCTTCAGGCTTGTGCTCCTCTTTTCCTTTTTGCCATTAGTCTAGGGGTCCATTATGTCACTGCACTTGTCGACTAGGTTGTTTTTCTCTTAGTACGAGTAAATGTCTTGTCTATATCCATTTTAGATGAAAATGGGTTCCTAGGTTTTCTCGTATATTTATCATAGTCAATCTAATACTTTGATTTGTTAATTTTAAAACTTAAGAGTAAGAATTACTTATTTATTGACAATTAGTTTCTTGGGCTAGAACCATTATCAACATATTATTTAGCCCGCTGCTTCACCCGCGTTATTTTTGTTTTTCCGAAATACAAATAGACCATTGCACAAAAAGTCGATAAGTCACTCAGTTGCAGACATCTATATAGGAGAGACCAATATTTTTTATTTCTCGTTGATGGTAGAATAAGAATCGTATAAGAAATATTTATTGGCCGTTAAATATAGTACGTTACAGGCAAGTCTTGTTACATTTGAATTATTAATTATAATTACTTAAAACATTCTAAATAGTTTTATAGTCCTCATAACATATATTTGTTATATTACATATTTACATTGTGATTTATTTCTTTAATTATTTTGCAATAGTTGTTAGTTATACAAGAACGATGATTCCACAAGCTGCATTGATTCATTGAGTATACAAAAAGGATTTCTTTCAAAAAATATTTTAACATGCGTTTAAATGGTTAAAAAGTTGAGTTCCATAATACTATCGGTGTCTGGTAATATTTTGTAAAGTCTTTGTTTCTTAGCTATAATCTGTTTACAGACAGGACTAACCCATTTTTGATGAGACGAAGAATACACCAACAGTCCCACTTAACAATATGTGTGTTGTTTAGTGTTACCCATAATGAAATTTTTAGACTTATTTATAGTTTTCCACTATTCATAACAATGTCATTACACTGTCTGTTCCGGTAACAGGTGTTCCAGACACATTGACCTTATTAAGTACCTCCGTGCATTTGCTCTCACTTTACAAGGTAAAGGAGTCAAAGACCTTACTAAAGGAACTTAATAATTAGAAATAAATTACACTTCGAGTGACAGGATATAATAATGGTTTAGAACGAGTGATTCATAAACTCAGTACAGTATGAGGTTTTTTATCTATATAAAGTAAATAAATTACCGGGCAAGCGATAGGTAAGGTAGGCACTAGATAGATAGTTACATAGGAACAGATAAAAATCATAACCGGGGGGCAGCGTGCCCGCTTCGTCTGTAGAAAATTGTTCTACATTTGTTTTGTACTTAGTCTTTAAATTTTTAATAATTAAGGCACTTCCAAAAAAATTATGTACATAGGTAATCTTCTGACAAAGCTTTAATGCACACCAATCTGATACTAGCAGAACTAACAAGTGTTAAGAAGCGATTTCAAAAAAATCCCGACTGCAATAACTTCAAACTACTGTGTTTTAACGAATGTAGCCATGGGATGCAGTTAGCACCCTATGATCATTTGCAGTAAAAAGGCAAATTCAATGATACGTCGCACATCAAAGTCAGTCCACCGGTTCAGGTTGTCACAAAAACATACAAATGTACAAACGTACACTCGTAAAACATCACCCAATTTCGTGTAGTCGGATAAAAACAAAAAAATCGCAAGTACTTTCCAGGACACATACAAACATAATTACTGACAGACGGAAGAAAAATTTGCCAGTCTCAAAGCAAAGACGCTTCGCTCGTTCGGTCAATATCGTGTACGCATTACGCACACATTCGCAAAACTATTGAGTGACACACCTTGTCCTTGCGCATTAATTTCCTCTTACTTTACGCACTTGTGTAGGTAATTTATAAGACACGGATTTCCGATGCGAGAGGAATTGCCATTTTGCTGGTTTTAACATATCTCGGTAGAGCACAGAAACTGGTTAGTCATGAGTCTCATTTATTTAGTTTAATTCACAACTAAAAAGTAACTGAATTAAACGTCGTTACATGTTATTGATACCTAGAAAAAAACGACAAAACATCACGTTTGTTGTATGGGACCCCCCCCCCCCCTTTGTACCTTAGAAACAGCTGACTTGAAAGAGTAAAGTCCTACCATTCATTTTATCAACCAGTCATATTATAATAAGTTTCGTCAACATAGGTCTAGTAGTTAAGTTTTTTAATGGAAAATAACAGATAAAGTTGTCGTTAATACAAACATTTTCTCCAGTGACTTTTAAAATACATAGTCACAATTTTTTTTAAATGATTTTTTCTAAAATGTATTTGATTTTATTGTCTTACAATTTTAGTACCATTTACCAGCACCTTCTCTGTTACAGCAGAAAACGTGTTCGCATAGAAAACATAAGTAATCAATGTAAAACTTGCAATAATTACTTATTTGAGAAATAAGCGCACTGAGTAATTTTGTGAATGTTCAATACATTGTAACCAAGATAGCTATTGAGCAAGCTACATTATAGATGATCCTTTCTGAAGTAAAGATTCGTAAAGGTAAATGAGACTTTAAACAATATAAATTTTATAGACGAGAAAACAGTAAAAATGTTTTTAACTGATTTTAACAAGGTGGATTTCGTTGATTTTTTTGTTTATTTTTCGATTTCTCAGTGACGCCTGGAACGTTTTTGAAAAACCTTTTTTATTTGAAAGGGTATGTATACCAACAGTGCACGTACCATATATATATCACCAAAATAAGTCCAGTAAAACCAAAAAAAAATTATAAGCGTCTGCGGAATCTTCTATAAAGTATTTACTTTTTTTAGTTATACCGAGCTAACAGCAAACAATCTTGGTTTCGTTTTGACAGCTTTTACGCAGTTCAAAAATGATACCAAGTTTACTAGCTCTTGTTTTCACCTCTTTCTTGTCTAACTGTAGCTGATTGTCTCTCAAAACTCTCACCCACCTCCCACCAGCCAATATGGTCTTCATTCGAATAAACCCATAACACATGAGGATATGTTAATCCAAGGAGATTTTTACACAAGTCACAGTCATTATTTTTTTTCCAGAGTACGCTCTGTCACAGAATAAATAATAGTGCTCTGCTGAGGCCTCGCATTCCATTTATCATTTTCGCATTCATTAAGAAACCAATACGAATTAACTATAAAATAAGTGTAATTAAACACATTTATTATTATATAACGCTATAATAACTCACTAAATTTTTGACCCTTATAAGGTCACTTTAACAACAAGGAGTCGGGAATTATAAACATGCCGGGAATTATAAATTAACCAGGAAGAATTACCGACTAACTTCAATACAAATGTACTGAAGTATGTTGTGAATCAAATGTTATTAAGCATCAAATATCAAGGTTGTTAATAGCAATAAAATCAAACAATAATGAATAGATTCTTTTTTTATAAATATGACTTCCTATTTTAAAATATTCTATTGAATACGAATGGTGTGTGGGTAGTTAATGACTCTTTTAGGTAGGTACATCTCCAATGAGTTGTGAACTTTATAAAAAAGTGCGACTCGTTTTTTCTTGATAATCAAAGTACCCTTAGATTATATAACGTGGGTGGGTTTCGAGATTGATGTCACTCAGATTATGAGAATAGATATTAGGTGAAATCCGTTTTGAAAAATAATTAATCGGTCTGGCTAGTGAAGCGAGTAAAGCGTCTGCTTCAAGTCTGGAAAAATATCCAGTCGGACTCGCGCACGATGTGATCTATACAACATTAGTTAAAGTTTCTACATATTGTTGTTATTAATATCAAGCTAAAGTTATTGCCTGGTGAAGACGGAGGGACGGACACTTTTTACCCTTTGAGTACGGAACATTAAAAAGTATAGGGTATTAAGTATTGAGGTACTCGCGTACATTTCGCATTTCCAATTAATGGCTCTGATAAGTCACATTACCTGTATAGGTAAAAGTCCTTTTGCGCGTAGAGGACCAAAAATCCTGCTAACAATGAGAATGATAAAAAGTGGTACATACAAAGCTTGTCAATTAACCAATCAACCTAACTACTAGCATGAGAAACAGGACAATTCGTTTATCCATAAAATACATGGTTCATTATATTGTCTTAGACACAATTGAAGTTCTTTATGGTTAGCCATTGAATTATTTTTTTGTAATCGCGTCAAGACTATGACATTCCCCACAACTTATTTGTGTAAATTAAGTACCTATTTACGACGTGTCTATTCATTTACCTATACAGTTATTGTTATGATTTCTTTACATCATCGATTAAATAAGAATATCTTAATTTGCTCAGACACTCAAAGACTTTTAGACTTACCATTGCATATTTAAATATACAAAAACTTTGGACACCTTCTTGATGTGATCGTCGGTGTCAAGATAAGAATTTATTTTTGTTTTTTGGATGAGGTTTTTTTTTAAAAGTTATGTCTTGTAATTTTAAAAGCGTCATCCGAAATTCCAGCCACGGGTCGAATTGCTTCTAAGCGTAATAGTAAAAATGCAAGTCATTGCACTCATCTATCTACTTATACTTGTTATACACAAAGTGGTACTTGCTTACGACATAATTGTTATTACATTACTAAAGTTCTTGATGAGTGGCTATGGTCACGGTCAAAGTTGCTCTCTAACTAAGCACACGAGAAGGCCTAGTAATGTGGCTATATATTAGGAACTGTTTGACGTAATTACGTTTTTGAACTTGATCTTTTAGTTTTTAAAAGTGTGTTATACAATTATAGTAATACATCGGGCATTAATTAGGTTTAAGCACGAACAATGAAGCATTACTTATCTCTTACCTATTCTCAGACAATTTGATAGGTCGTGACGGACTTTGTGATGTATGTCTGACGCCACGGGTCGAGAGAAAAGTAATAAGGAGGCTGCCGGCATCGGCGGCATCCGACGATGCTTGATATTGTAATTATTATATTGTTATCTTGTATAATTAATTAATAAATCTGTATCGTTCCAACTAATTATTACTTATATTGGCAGAAGGTCGTCTCCCGCTAATACTATCTAGTTATAGCTTTCTTTGTTTTAAAAGAGCAAACAACGGGAATGTGCCTTAAGAAAAATTAAATTACTCACCACCAAAATAAGTAGCTAATAACACAATACAATATTCTTGATTGTTTTAGGCTTATCTTTTTATCATTAAATTATGACTTACTTGTTATTCTAACAATTCAGCATGCTACAAAAACATTCAATATTTTTGTGATATTTTTTACACAAGAACATTCAAGAGTTAGTAAGATCATAGATTAAAATACCTTGAGGTATTTTAATCTATGGTAAGATATTTATTATATAAACCTAAAAACGTAACTTTTTTACTTTTTGGCTTACTTAGGTTGATAAATTTGAACAATTTGTTTTTGACTCTAGGTGTTTTTTTGCTATCACCCTCAAGTTGTTAAATCTGTCGCCAAGCAAAAAAGTATTAGACAAACATTTGTAAAATGTATAAAACAAGCTATTTTATACATTTGACAAAGTAGTTATAATTAAATATTGCATTTCTAAAACAATTTAAATATTCGAAAAAAAAAGTAACCAAACTTTATCAAATTCAAAATTCAATGTTATTGCAATTTCACATCATTTGTTTTGCTAAGTAAGTAAGCACCTATACTTAAGTAGCTGCCTTCTTGTAATTGTCGTTATTTTACAAAATTGCTATCGCTCGTTAAAAAAGTTTTTAATGGTTGCACACAATGTAAGTAGGTACGTACATAATAACCTCACGTTCAATGTTATCTTTTATGCTTGAAATTAAACTGTGGAGACAATAAAACATGTTATCTAACGCATAAATAAACATAAAACGACTGTCTCGGTCAAATAAAATGGCAATAACCGTCACCTGGTTTTATAGAAGCACGTCCCAGCATTTAAAGTGTGTATTTAAGATTTTCCGACAAAAATATTAAGATTAAACTTTTGCAATTTCGTGGTGGTAACAGACCACAATGTTATTAAGTTGGAACCGCAGATATTCCAGTCTATGTATTTCATGGCTACTCCATTTCTGAATGAGTATAAAAATTATCTGTCTGTGACAGTAAGTAGGTGGAAATAATAGTTTGCGTACAACTTGTGCTCTAGCTCTTGCCATCGAGGTATACAGACACGATGTGAATAGTTCTTATCAACCCATAAAGTCCCACTTTTAGGCACGGGTTTCTCCTATGAAGGGGGCCGGCCAGGCCCTACAATGTACATTTCGAAGATTTAGCTTAACTTCGACAGCCTTCCGTACTTTATCGTCTCCGACAAACAGGTTTCCTTAAGACATTTCTTTATTTTACCGTTTTATAAAGCTAGTGGTAATTCTAAAACGCACATGAGATAAAAAATCAGAGGTAAAGAGGTGTTGTGGTAAAGTGTTTTTTAATTTATTGTTTTTTTAAACTTATACTATTTTTACCAAATTACAAATTAAATGCTATTTTTTCTGTAGGAAATTATAACTACATTACTCAGATATATGATTAGTCAAACATGTCAAAATTAAAATTATATAATAATAACACTACAATTATGTTACAATGGCATAATATAGTCAAAAATGTAAATCTATTTATTGATAATAAAATATATAAAATATTTTATTATCGAATAAAATATATAAAATATTTTATTATCTAAGTTCGCAATTACTTTTCCTTGACACCTTAACGAATCTTAAACCTCATACTGACGTCAGAGTGTACTTCAACACCGCATCATATTGCAGCCCCAGCGCACCTTTAAAACCCCAGTTTTTACAAGCAGCAAAAAATTCCCATTATAAAATAGCGTCCGTCGGTTCGATGATAAAAAACCGCAAACATAATTAACCAATTACCTAGATCAAAACAGTAGAAAAACCCCGAATAGCATCAGTATATATCCGATTGCATGACGAATGATGATGCACGTACAAAAAGTTATACAGTAAATAACGAATACCAGCACAAAAAATATGGAAAATAATACTAATATAATAATACATAGTCCGCTTGAACGTTCTTTCATACAAAAGACATCAACGCGTTAAAAATATATCTTAAAATAATGATAAGCGCGAAAAACTGCGAGACCTTATTTATAAAATTAGGAAAGATTACCATTTGACCGTCATACTATACAGAACTATCCGGTAGGGAAGTACTAAGCCGAAAGGTCTGCCTTTTGACTGTTTTATCATGACGATCTTTTGCCATAGGATCTAGTCGGATTCAATAAACAGGATCGGCTGTTCATTTTACGGCAAAAGCTGATATAAACTATGTTACTGGAAATGCTGATTTCCCGAACACAGAGTTGGTTACATTATCATCAAGTACTGTGCCCACCTTCAACTTATTACATCTATCAAATAACCCTGTATGGATAAGGAAACCTTTTTTTTATCGCGTTCACCTTACCTTTTAACAGTAAAACTATTTATAACTTTAGACTAATTATATAACCACTCAAAGTGAAATAGCACAATTGACGCAGTTTCGAGCCATTTAAGAAAATATAATTTTCTGCAATGAAACTTGTAATCGACGACCTTGTTTATTGGTTCTTATAATTTAGGAAATAGGGAAATCGATTCACGTCTAAAATTGCACTCGTTTTATTTTTTCTATTTGTGATTGAGCTTTAGAGCAATACCACTTAGTGGTTTCTATTTAAGTTTATTTTTCACTACTTTAACTGGACAAAGTTATCACAGTGTAATTTAATTTTTTAATGTCGACTAGTGTTTTTAAAGGATATTGATTTCCTACTCGAGTCCATCAAGTTAAAAAAGTAAGGCTCCCATTTGAATAATTATTTAAAGGAAAAAGTGACTACCGACTGTCATTACGGCCGCGCAAATCGAACTTTTTCAGTTTTTTCGATTTAAAAATCCAACCTTTTAACCGTTTTGATTAAATTGAAATAGGACCACACGCGAAGTATTTCCAATTAGTGTACCTACTATAAGAAAAAAACAACCAAAAATGATTTATTACAAATCATTACACGCATCTCTAAAAAATTAGGTAATAAACATTAAAAAAAACAGTTCAATTGAGTACCTTATTATAGTACTTTTTGCAAGTCAGTAGATAAAAATAAATAAAACTGCGTGACATTATACCAGATATTTTTATCAAAGTAAATACAAACGTATTTACTTTGATAAAAATATTTACGCTAATCTAATAATCTAAAAAACCGGAAAACACGTTTGTATGCAAATGACAGCGTGTGTTGTACCCTCATAACTGTTGAGAGCACGTTAAATTCAAACCTGTTTCTTATCTAAAGCTTATTTACATTTGTAGTGCTCTCGGCGGCGTATATAAAACATGACTACAATGTATCGTGACGTAATAATGTCAACCAAGGGCCAAGGCCCTTTCAAGGTTGCTTTATTTTAGGTGGATTGCGAAACAAGACGTGTTTACTTTGATTTCTAAATTGTTGTACAAACTAAAATTGTGATGCTGTGTTTGGTAAGTAGGCATACGCTACCTGAAGAGTGTGTTTTCACTAGAGTGCTTACTTAGTCCGACTTTTCTCACATAACCGCGTAGGCGTAAATTCAGTTTTGTATGGACTTTACATTAAACAAAACGGTGGCGCTGTTTTGATGCCAAACAATTTACACAGACGCGAACAAATTCAGTAGGTAAGAAAGAAAACTTGCACTAAGCACTCTGATATGAGATGATATGGTAACGCGCCATTACAGCCCAAAACAAAAGTGAAATACATTACAATAGAAAGTATAGAAGGGTATAATAAATTTAATTCCGATATTTCATAGATGATGTTTATTATTTTAACAATCGAGAATAAGGAAAACATCTTAAGCCTCTTATGAAATATGCATAACTGCGGGTTACAAGAACAATTTTTGTATTATAAAACTGTACGACAAAAATATTTTATCAAAATTTCACCTTCACGCGGTCATTGGCACAGAGGTTGGTAGGTATAGGGATATCAGCAAGCTAATTGCATTCACAATTATGCGATAGGTCTGCTTTTTGCTCTACTTCCGGCTATTACACAAAGTCACAGGGTATTTTAGCACGTCGATATAGATACTCGTACAAATATTAATAAAACCATAACAGGCAAAAAAACAAACGGCCAAAAATAAGTTCTCTTAATTTTGGCCATTAATGAATTAAAGTTTTTTTTATGTTTATTAATGGCGCAAAAATACCCTTGACGAGGTGTACATGTTTGACCCGTTTGAAGTAGAAACGAACGCTCTCAGCCAGGGATTTGGCCTAGTGTTTGGTAGACAGTAAAGGTGACAAAAATGCTGGATCTTTTTCGTCAAAGAATCTGTATTGCCATTCAACGTGGCAATGCTGCCAGCATTTTTGCCACCTTTCCCTTATCTCTGTTAGTTGACGAGTTGAACTAGTGCTTAACTTTTTATTTGTAAGGGGATTTAGTTTAGTTAGTATTTTGATTACTGTTTTATTTAGTTTATGTCACATTGAGAGAACTTGTATATCTATCCGATACTACGAGTAAGTTGTATATCTAGAAAAAATCTTCTATTAGCAATCGTATCGTATCGTTAGCAACGTTCAATCGCCAATATTTTATACAGCTAGAAAAGCTTTCCAGAGTTGTGCCATTAGTCCGGGTTTTGTTTATGGTACCTTGACAGAAAAACTGCTGTTTAGAAGGGAATAAAACATGGCAACACCAGCTGAGGCGATGAGTTGTGCCATGAGGCAGGAACGCTGTTGTCGATTCGATTATTGAAAACATCTTACATTTGCATGTGTTTGTTTCAGCAATGACAGAAGCTGCTGAAGGTGGCAGTTCAATCGCGTGGCGCCTCTTAGCGACACTTGAGGGAGGCTCATTGCTGCTCGCTGCGACAGCGCTGCTCGCGTACACAGCGCGCGGCAGGACAGTACACCGTGCTTCTTTGCCACGGCCAGCCACAATTGCGGTAAAAAGTTGGTTCTATCGAGTGGATTCGTGTGGCTGTACAATTCCTAGGCTAAAGGGAAGCTCGCTGCTGCTCGATGTGTCAGCGCTGCACTTATTTACATAGTCAGCGCGCGACAGCGCTGCGACGAAGCTGCATCCTCTCAGTAAGCGTATTAAGCACAACTTCATCATGCCCATCAGAAATTGTCGTGGGTTGTTTCCTTAATTATCAGTACCAATTAGCAACCATCAAATCATGTGGTTCCATTTACACAGCAACAGCCATTTTACGAAACCTTCGAAAAAAAATGCAATACGTCTAGGTACATAATAAACGTTGCTGGTTTGTCTGTATTGGCTCAACATATCCTCAATTATCGCATCACTTATAATTACTAAGCGAATAGTTTCTAATGTGTTCACATTTAGTCATTAGCACCTACTATGTGAATAATAATAATTATTTTTACAGTTATAGTTTTTAGATTGACGTAATGTCACAATCAACGCAAATCCTAAACCGCTGACCCTTTATTCTTTTTTGTTTTCGAGGGAGGAGTCTTTACATATTTAAATATTATTTTATGTAGTTTATCAGATTTAAAATTAAAATGAATAATATTTATGTATGAATCAGACACAAATATATTTATAAACACGTATTTTTAATGAATTACATACAAAAAAATACAACGAGACTATAAGTTCACCATAAAACAAATTTGATAAAATATCTACTAATACTAAATGACCCGGGACCCGATGGTGTAACAAATGAATGCATTAAATTCGCAAGAGCTCTACTCTTGACGCCAATCACAGTGCTATGGAACAAAATATTAGACGAGGAAGTTGTGCCACACTCATGGACGGAATCAGAGATAATTTTGCTGTACAAAAAAGGCGACCTCGCTGATATAGCTAACTACCGTCCAATAAGTCTGATGTCTTCATTATATAAATTGTTTTCGTCATGCTTACTCAAGAGATTATCTACTGAAATATCTACTGAAAGACCTATCATTCAGTGGATTCAGAAGTGGCTTTAGCACTGTGGATCATATCCAAGTAGTTGATCAAGTGATAGAAAAATATCTAGAGTTCCGACGACCATTATATGTAGCTTTTATCGACTACAAGAAAGCTTTCGAATCTATTACCCACGACAGCATATGGATTGCGCTAAGAGAGATAAACATACCCAAAAAGTACATAAATATTCTAAAAAACATATACGCGAATTGTACGAGTAGAGTTAAGCTAGACAGGTCTGGAACAAAATTTAAAGTAGGTAGAGGCACAAGACAAGCCGACCCCGTTTCTCCCAAGATATTTATAGCAGTTCTCCAACACTTAATGAAAAACTTATCATGGTCTAAGCAAGGAATCTACATGAACGGCAAGTATCTAAGCCACCTACGATTCGCCGACTACATTATCTTGTTTTCAGAAAGCCCACATGAACTAAAAATACATGATAAGAGACCTGCATATAGCTAGCACAAATGTTGGGCTCGAAATGAATTTAGAGAAAACCAAAGTAATGTATGTCAAAGAGTACGTGTACTTAGGAAAAAGGATCTCGTTCGATAACAATAGAGGGGTGGAAGAGGTGGACAGAAGAGTGGCAATCATTTGGAGAAAGTTCTGGGCCCACAAGGAAATACTTAAATCACACCTTCCAATGGCTACAAAAATAATAGTTTTGGACTCTGATATACTTCTTTGCCTCACATGTGGCTGCCAAACCTGGACATTTGATACCACAACTCGGAAAAAGGTTCAGACAACACAAAGAAAAATGGAGAGAAGTTGCCTGGGCATCAAACTAAAAGACAGGGTCAACTGTATCCGAACCAAGACAAAGGTGACAGATACCTTGTTATTTTCGTTGAAAAGAAAGTGGCAGTGGGCAGGTCACTTGGTCAGATACAGAGACGATAGGTGGACCCTAAGGACTATGAGGTGGAAGGGCCCACCAGGGACAAGAGCGAGAGGCCGACCGCATGCGAAATGGGTCAACGAAATAGTAGAGACGGCAGGCAAAGATTGGCTCAGCGTAGCAAAGGACAAAGATAAGTTGTTTTCTTTGGAGGAGGCTTTTACCCAAAGGGGTATACAAAAATAGCTAATAATTTCTTTTTTTTAAATATTTACCAAAATTTTAATATAAATTGCTTGTGTTTATATATGTAATTTACTTTGTATGGAATTGAATAAAGCTTATTTATTATTATTATTATTTATTATATACTAAATGCCGATAGGACTGAGATCTTTCATATTAAGCCTTGTTGATTGAGGGATTCATAAGTAGAGACCGACGCCAAAACTATCAATTCGAGTTGAATCATTTGAATTCGATCTGAAAACAAAAATAAATCAGTCAGGACTGTAAAACTATTTTTTAAGGACATTACGAGTAAATGAGACGCTTCAGTTATTTAGCAATAACTGTTTTATTCATACATTAAATTCTCATTTTTACCACTACCCACAAGGATTAATTATAATGGTTCACGAGCTCTCTTGGCTTTCACAGAGTTGAAATTATTGTACTAAACTTGACAGCTGCCACCCGTGGCTTCAGTTTCACTGGCTCCTTTATAGAGTTGGCGGTGCCACGGGTTCGATTCTCAGCGGGGACAGATATCTTTTTTTTGATACGGCTGTGTTGTGTTTTAGGTTCTATCTATGTAGTTGACACAGAAAAAATACTTAACAGTGGGGATCTGTGAGTGTGAAACATTATATAAAAGAGGATTATAAAAAGGAAGCAAAATCCTAGATATAAAAAGAAACTTATTGTTGTTTGTTATTGACAACGTAATCTTCTGGAAAACCAGGGTCATAGAATAAACATAATAATATAATAACCGGGGTGAATGCTTTCGAGGTTCGATTGATACATTTTCGTTCACAGATTTATACGTGATTTTAAACTTTACATACCTTCTTGGTTCAGTTCCAGATAGTAATTATTATTTATGATCATATGCAGCAGAGTATAAAACGTACGGTGTATTGTAGTATTGACCTGAAACTGAAACGAATTATTACTAATGAATAATTTTTTAAGCACTTTAGCACACACAGCTTTTTTATTTACATTCATAACTTACATACTACTTAACAAAGTTGAATCAAGTGCTTAACCGTCAAAGAAGTTCTATCAGTCTAAGGACGCATCCGTCCTCAGAATATAACCTTATTTTGAGTAAAAGAAAGGAGGATTCTTGTACCTACACAACAGTTCTAACGCTCTTTGCATCCGTCAGATATTGTTTTATTTGGCTTTTTTGATTTGATTTTGTCAGGAATGACTAAGTGGAAAATTTTACATTCGCGTATCATACGCATTGTAAAAACCCTATCTAGGCATTATTTTGATCTCTAGACGATCTTATATTAAGCGACATGTAGCCGAAAATGTATGTAATCTTGTTGTTAGTAGTCTAAGCCGTCATACCAGGGGCCCAATCGTATTATTTGAGTTATTTCAGAATTACAACTGCGTTGCGTCATAATGATTGTTTTTGGTAATCTGTTAACACTAAGTTTAATACTAACTCTGACCAATGACTGATATGTCATATACTATGTCAAAACAACTATTATGACAATGCATTGTAATTCTGCAACAATTCAAACAGACTTGGGTTCTGATCAAGTCTACGTAGCAATGGACCACACAAAATATAAAAACTTCCTTACTATTTTTGCGCTTATCAGCGAACATAATTTCTCAAATTTTCATTAGATTTGAAGAATTTGGAACTACGTCCAAGTAAAGTTTTGACTATTAAGCGCCTATTTAAAACTTTTTAGCAATACCTATGTTTGATATGTGATCCAATAAACTTCACTTGAACTGAACTTGGCGTGAAGTTCGATTAATATTATTCTCGTAGCTCTTTATAATCTCTTTTTTTAAATAGCATACTTAGTATGTACTTGAGAATTTATTTGTACATTTAGTTATTAAGGTATTACTAATTACAGATAATCAGTGAGTATTAACTAAGACTTGTGTAAAATAACTTTCCAGGAATCACTTTCTTGTTTGTGAAAAGTAAGTACAAATTGTTTACCTCCAATTCTTTCTGTTTGTTGGTCTGGTAGAGTACACTGTTGTCTTTGGGATATGTTTTTCACCGTAGCAACTAAGGAACAACAAAAATATACTTTTAAATAAAATTGCTTATTTAGATACGAAAAACATGAGACAACCATCATTTTCAATAGCAAATAAAAATAAAAGCTTTTATTAGAATCAACTTAAGTTGCAAGGGAAAGTTCACAAAATGTTGGCTGTATTGTCCAATTGAATGACAAAGCTGATTTTATCTATCGTATCCATTCTAGGTTTCTAAAGCCCATTCTAGTTGTCTAAGCCTAATACTAACTAGTTTACGCAGCCAATATAATTTATCGTCTACAACAAAACCTTTATGAAGAAAACCTGCGGTTATAAGTATTAGTATAACTCTTTAAATTGTGTCTTAATATATAGAAAATATTATGACAAAAAATATTTTTAAACATAGTTTAAAGGAAAGGAATGTCAAAAATTTAAAAATCCTTCATAACACTTAGGTACTAGATCAAAATACTAGATATATATCGTCGTTAAAAAATGGTAATGATACACTAAGATTAAGTAAATGTAACCATGCATTAAAATAAAACTGATTATATCTAAACAAGTATAGTCGTATAGTGGTAGACGGATTTCTGTATAAAAAAAATAAACTGAAATATCTGTTCAATAACTAAATTGTATGTTTCAAGGAGTTTATATTCCATGCTTAGTGTATTCATTTTTGGGCGATAACGCTGCCCAACGTCTTTAATATATATATTTTTGTTATTTTAGTGTAGGTATATCTCTTGTTTGGTGCATGTATAATGAATAATTTATTACTTTTCTTTAAGAAGACGGATTTCCACGCGTACCTGACTGTTGGAATGATCCAACTATAGTTTCGTTCACATTTGGTGAACTTGAACAGGGATGAAATGAGTCGGTCGTGTCCTCAACGAAGGTATGTCTCGCATCTATAGTTGGACACTTCCAACAATGAGGTACGCGTGAAACCAGTCTTCAATTAAACACAAGTTGGTTTCCTAACTAAAATTTATTCCTTCATTATACTTACAAGTTGAATTGCTCACTGCAGGTCTGGTGACGGGGTCTCCGAATTCGGAAACGCTTTCGTAGATGTGGCTCGTATATACAGAAGCTCCCGGCGTGTAATCGTCGTCGAGCGCCTCGTTTTGATACGCGTGAACCGCTTCGTTCTTATTTTTCCCTGAAAATATTAATTAGTTCAAACTAAATTCAAATAAATGCGTAGAAATCTTTTTTTTTTCCGATTTCCCAAAAGAAGAAGGTGGTACTCAATTTGACTATATTTGTTTAACATCTGTTCCCTGTTATGAGAATCCCTTTCTACAATCAGACAAGTAGAGATACTGCAAGACGCCATCGGTACATGGTAGAGATTCTACGAACTCGCACTAAACGCTTTGCGTCTACTTTTATTGTGCGAACTGCTAGGTTGTGGAATTCGCTACCGAGATCTCAATTATCCGATAGCTATAATCTCGATCTTTTCATACTGCGAGTAAATCGGTTTCTTCTAGGCAAGCGTGCCACATCCTAGGCCGCATTGCTTTACATTAGGCGAGTTGCGGTCAAATGCAAGCCTATTTATATAAAAAAGAATCCATAGGAAATAATAATATAATATTTAGACACTGAAATTATCTACAAAAAAAAACTATATAAAGTTATAAACTATATGTACAAAAGCAATATCCAAAAATTAAAACTAACTATAATATAATTAGTTTTTTTTTTAATTTATTTTAGGCTTTGTCGCTGAGCGACTACATCGCATCTCAAAGATATTGCTAGTCACAAATAAATTGTCTTACTTACTTTTGATAATAATTAAAACACCAATTCCAACGCAAACTAGTAACAGAATGATTCCGCTCCCCACAGCCGCTAAGATTACTGTATCTGCAAAATAAAAATATAAATAAATATGGGACATCAACCACACAAAGGTCTTCAAGTCCCAAACTAGGCAAAGCCTGTGCTATGGTAACCTGATGACTGATATACATACTTATATACGTAAATACATATATATATATATAAAAAAAACTATATAAAGTTATATATAATAAACATCCAGACACAGGCCAAACAGACATGTTCATGCACACATATGTTTAACCTGTCCGGGGATCGAACCCGAGAGCGGCGCAGAAGGCAGGGTTGCTACGAGTACCAACTGCGCCAACCGGCCAGTCGATATTATATTATTTACAACTATAATTACAAGGTTACCTATAGTAATATTGTTACTTTGCTAAGTGAGTGAACGACTTATAATTATGGGGCAAATCTAGTCTGTCAAATTCATAAAACTTTTTCTATTTCAGAGGAAATATATGAACTATATTTATTTTTATATGCAGCCTTGGATGTGCCACGCTTGCTGGTATTTAGCTGAGCCATCTCAGTCAGAGATGCGAGCAGATAATAAATATAACAGAAACAGGCACAAAAGCCATCTCTTCCAGACAACTTTTGGAATTAAAGTAAATAAGATTTATTCTCATTGTGGGTACTTACTCATAGAGCTTTTGTTGTTATTCTTTGGATTGGCTTGAATTTCATCTGCTATATTCTCGGATGTTACGTTTAAATTATTCCTTTCGTCTGTATTTTTCTGATTAGTTGTACCGTTCACTTCAGATTCCTTACTTTCATCTGCAACCATATTTTATGCTAGTATTAGTTGAGATTCATACTTTATTTAATTTTTTTATCAAAAAGAACTGGCTGTTGTTAGTCTGTAAGATATTTATAACAAGGGCTAATGTTTTATGATTGATATCGTTGCCTAATATAATTCTTGATTTTAACAATACATATAAATAATATGTATAAATATATTATTTATATATCTTACATATTATATTTGCATGTTTATTATGAATTAAAAGTCGTTGTTGTTTGGTGAGGTACAAAGCAAATGATTGATGTACGAGTTTAGAGGAAGAAGAATAGAAAAGAGAGAAGGCAAAAAAATTTACAATATTAGTTCACTTTATAAGAAAAAACCAAAGTATTTAAAAGAACTTGAGTTTAATATGCACCTTTAATATTTGTTGTACTAGAAGATTTTTTTGTAGTATTTGTTAGTGATGTAATCTTAGACAAATCCGATATAGTAGTCGTGTTTTCTGATTCATCTGTGTTATTTACTGGCTCCCATGGCATCGTTTCATTTGGCAGTTTTACTGTAGTATCTACCGATATGTTGTTGTAAGTTCTATAAGTTTTTGCGTTGAGCCCAGTAGGTGTACCTAGAATAAAGTAAAAATCGTTAGTGATCTAAATACGCATACACGCGCATTAACCCATAAACCCCGCTTTTGGGCACGGGAATGAACTATTAAAAAGGCGTATGTATAGGCCTTTGTCAACCACGCTGGCCAACTTGCGGGTTGGGGATTTTACCTTCTCCGATGAGCAGGTTTCGTCAAGATGTCCTCCTTTACCGTTTAAGCTTGTGGTTATAAATTATTATATGCACATTAGTGAAAAACTCAGAGGTGCATGACAGAACCTGGAATTGAACCCGCGCCCTTTTACTTGTCAGGCAAGGTTTGACGACTAGGCTACCACTAACTTCAATCAAAATACACTCATCGCAAATATAAGTTTTTTTTTCAGCATTATGTAATTTCATCAAATTATAATCACTACTTGGAACATCTAACGGGAAGAAGTGTGTTTCTTGTTTTGTACCTACCGTAAGCGCTCGATGGGGTAAATTCATTTGCTGATGCGTCATTTACTGTTTTATCTTCGTAGTATGTCATATTCCTGTTTGTTGCTTCCTTCGCTGGGGAAACTAAGTTCTCTGCTAGTTCCAGATTAGTACTGTTTCTATCCACTGTAATATTAGTACAGCTATTATTGCTTTCATTACCTTTGTCAGTTGTGATAGACTGTGTGTTTTTTACAAAATCAAATTACTGTATTATTAACTTGTTTAAAATAAGACCCTAGTTATGTTCATAAAAATAAGATTCAGATTAACTAATGTTTTGTCGTAGATCTCTTGACACATATCTTGAGTTTACTCACCATATGACTTTTTTGAAACACTGTAATTTTTTCCGGAAACTGGTACATTTTCGTTCGTTTTTGCCTCAATATCCACTACTTGCTTACTAGGTTCTCGTTTGGAGTTTGTGTCAACATCATCGTTACTCTTCACTAGTTCATTATTATCTGGCTGTTCTGGTTCTAGGTTCTGGTTTCCTGTAAGACAATTGTAGGCAGAAGATAAAATCGCTTTTCTAACTTAAGAATTCCCAAAAAAATGTTTTACTTACGAATATTGACTTATTACAGAGATTTGGATATATACCTTTTGCAGTATTTTCTCTATTCTCGTTGTATCTTCTATCATTATTGTAATACGTGTTATTGTTCGTCACATTGTAATTATTAATTACTGGTTCCTCATCTGGTTGTGTTGCTTCTGTGTTATTTGTTTCATTTCCTGTAAAGTAAGCGTATGAAGAAGATGAAACGATGACAACTTCCCCTTTTTAGAAATTCTTTATTTATAAGTACTATTACTACATTAAAAGTATTACTATTGACTGCTAGCCGTATACAGTTTTGTGTTACCTTCTGCAGTGTTTTGGTTATTGCCGTAAATGCCTTTATCATTGTTGTATACATCATAGTATGCTGTTTGTCCACTAACTCCATAAGTTTCTGTATTACGTACATCGTATGTTGGATATCTTCTATTTGAATCGTTGTATTCATCTATCGAATATGAAATATAATCATTACCAAATAATATATTTATATATAGGGATCTAAGTGTAAATCAAGGACAGGTAGTCCTGCCTATATTTATTTTATTCTCACACTCTACTTCAATTGTATCTACAGGGTTATCGTCTAGGGGTGTATTAAGCGGAAAGTGGGTCTCTATACTCATCCTAAGGAACAACTTTCAGAATGAGACCAAGTCTCAATTCGGGAAAAAAAACAGCTGTTCCATACAAAAAGTTTATCGGTCGTCGACAAAATTTATGAAACAGCTGTTTTTTTTTCTCGAAATCAGATTTGGTTTTATAATCAAAGTTGTTCATTAGGATAAGTATAGAGACCCCCTTTCGGCTTAGTACACCCCTGGCCGATAACCCTGCATATATTTATAATCTCTCTGGTGAGATGTCGATTCAGAACTTCTCCGCGAAATATTTTTAATCGTTAAGATTTAATTAACACTTATTTTGTGAAGAAGCCTGTTTTTTATAGGCTTGCGTTTGATCGCCATTCGTATGTTGCAAGCGACGATACTACCTAAGATAAAGCCCAGTTGTTTAAAAAAATGTAGCTGTCTGGAAATATAGAAATTAAATACATTATTGCTTCGGCTCATACGTAAGCATTAAGCAAGGCTAGACGAAGCTTTGGGAATTTCCTTTACCCGCAAAAAACAATTCGGCCAGCGTGGTGGACTAATACCATAACTCTTTACTTTAGGTGATCTGGGTGTCTATACCCAGCAGTGTGATACATTAGTAAATATGTGTCAATATTCTTAGATTATGTATTGTATGTATTTACCGTCAAAATTATTTCTATTAACTCCATAAGCGGCGATGACATTATCATTATTAATTCTTCTATTGTTATTGTAATCATTGTTCCATGGCTGTCGTTGATATGTATTTGTGTTAAAGCTATTTGTTCCCATATCATAATGATTAGATGCCGGAATGCCATTCACAGTAGTTTCACACCTCATTTGACCATTAAATCCATTACATTTCCTTCTGACATTTTGAAAACCTGAAATCATAAATATACTTACAAATATACTTAAGTACAGATTAGTAAGCTACTTTTTAATTTTTAGCACATTAAAATGCGGGTCCCGCTTATTACTTACTTTTTAAACCTTACCAGAGATATCAATATATATGGTGTTTATATTGATATAGAAAACCCAATACAGTGATCCAATTTTGGTCAAGGTACTTGCACTTTTACTCATGGGGCAAGAAGTCGAAGAGGTGAGCCATCTTTTTAACTACCCTAGTAGCTATCGAGCGAATATTTGAATGGACGAAAAAACAGTGAGGTTACCAATTCGATGCGTATATTTTTTTTATGTACGACCGCATTCTTTTTAAAGTAGTTCGATTTTGATAACTGATTTCTTATTGGAAGGGTACCACGAAAGAGCTCCCATATAAATTTCGAATAAAATATCAACCCTATAGGTAGGAAAACAAGGGTTTATTTATTGGGCATTCACTGATTGGAATGTATGATCATACATATCTTATTACGGAGTACCTAGTCAATTGTTTTTTCATTGTTTTCTGTTACTATACATAGATGAAATTCTGTATTTAACGTAACTTTTGGCGGTTTTCACTTTTTTTAAGTATTATTTGTTAGTATTGCAAAATCAGACCTAAATACTTTAAACTATTTCTGTCTCTCCAATAATTTTGAACTCATGTCCACATTCGATTTATGGTGAAGGAAAAGATCGAGAGGAAACCTGCTTGTCGAAAAAGGTTAAAAGGTTTCGAAGTCCTCAACCCGAAATTTGCGCGCGTCTGACCGTTTCATCTGATAAGTTTAATTCTATTCTTAGTACCATACTGAAGGTAAATTTTTTTATATTGTTACCACATCAAATCAAATCAAATTTCCACTCTTGCATGAGATTATCGGGAAAACTTTTTTTTTGTTTGTAACTGAAAAAATAACTCTATACGGTGTTATTTTTGACATGATTATAAAAATAAAGTAATTGTTATTTCCATAAGTTTTCATATCAGCATAGTGTACTCGTACGATCATAACATTACACCTTGTCCTGACATAAATTGTATTATTTAATTTGTACTCACTATTAAAGTGATTTTGTGGTCCCATAGCAGGCGTATTGTATAGGCTTATGAGATCGTTAAAGGCTTGTCTATTTCTCATATTAAATGAAGGCTCTAATCCTGTAACGAACGACTAATAAATTAATTATTCACATTCGTAATAACTAGTTAGAATTAGTAATAGTAGTCTTAACATGTTGTGTTTTTCTAACTTACTCGTATTCTAGCGGAGGAGCGACTCACGCTAGTTTCAGTTTTCAAAGCCTCCCAAAAACTTAACTTTGCCAACTATAGCTTTAAAACAAAGACCAGCTAGGTTGTACCAGAGAGACCTTATTTTATTTTTAGGCATTGGACCACTAGCTCATACGACTATGGAAATCAGCGCCGCAGTGCTTAGTCTGGAATAACCTGTGTATCTAGGAAAGACGCCGGAACACATCTTTAGGTGCTTAGCAACCAAGTCACTTGAACATAATTCCTAACTGCGAGATCTATCTATCTCTTAAAAAAGTTATTGTAAGTATTATTATTACGAGCTCGTGCTTTCCCATTGTTGGGCAAAGGTCTCCTTACCCTGTCTAGAGCTATAATAGCCCTGTCCAGTCAAAAAAAGTTGCTAGTTAAAAAAAACACTATTGGGTACACAAAAAGGGTTTTATGTGACATCACGCAAATTTCCTCTATTATTATTTAAGATCTGTAGGTATATTTTGTCCATGTTTATGCAATAAAATATTTGAGTATGGCTAGAGAGTGACTATGATTTTAGTATCCACATACCTTCATAACCCTGTCTTAATGCTGATGTAGCAGCAATTAAGACTAATACTAAACTAACACACCACATTTTCACGGATCAATTACACAAATAGTCAAATTATAAATATGCTGCGTCTAAGACAACTCTACTTGCCTGCAGCTTAAGTTCATGGTGAATAACTGCTCCATACGTTTCCTAATTGAGACTCAATTGTTTCCTGAAATGTAAATTTAAGGGCAAGGCTTGTTAAAACTTCTGGGCTGCATTGATATGTAGGTGAAAGTGTGACTCAAATAGTTGTAAGTAATTTCTTAACCTCGAAGTACGATTATATAAAAATGTATCTAGTACTACTTTAAAATAGTGATCTGTCGCCTAATTATGTGTTGGTAAATAAAATAAACAAAAAGTTAATTATCCAAGTTACTTCAATTATATTTTATTTCAAGCAATTATAATTCCCGTTGCGTTATATTACCGATTTAATAATATCTTATTTTTCTCTATTATTTAAATTATAAAGCCGCTAATAATTAATAACAAATCCCGCCTTAACTAAGTACAAGGAATATTTTGTACTAATAATAATTATTATAACTTGCACCAAGGAATTTAATGACGCACAATGTAAACCTACTTACTTAGACATATTTAGTAAGGTACTTCACGCTGTGCGTAAAGTGTTGAAGCCACGCAAATAATACACAAATAAGGATATAAATTGTATAAAATAAAGTTCAAAGTACTAGGTATAGTAAGTACCTAGTACTTTAAACTTTATTTTATACAGTACTAAGGTCTAGGATCTTAGAGGGATTTAGGTATGTTCAAATAAAGTTCAAAGTACTAGGTATAGCAAGTACCTAGTACTTTAAACTTTATTTTATACAGTACTAAGGTCTAGGATCTTAGAGGGATTTAGGTATGTTCAAATAAAGTTCAAAGTACTAGGTATAGCAAGTACCTAGTACTTTAAACTTTATTTTATACAGTACTAAGGTCTAGGATCTTAGATGGATTTAGGTATGGTCCATATGGATGTCTTGTAAATTAGGCACCCACATATACAGGATTTTTGGTTAGGGGTGTACTAAGCCGAAAGAGTGTCACTATACTTATCATCCTAAGAAACAACTTCACCAACTCACAATATGAAAAAAAGCTGTTCCATACAAATAGTTGTACGGGCGTCGACAAAATGAATGAAATAATAGACTTTTTTCTCGAAGTTGGATTGGGCCCATAGTGAAAGTTATTCTGACCGTGTACGGATGAGTATAGTGACCCGCTTTCGGCTTAGTTTACTCCTAGCCGATAACCCGTATATTATTTACTTAGCGCAAAATCAGTTTCGAGCTAAATAATCCAAATGAAATACACTTTTTGGGAACTATCCCAAGTCGAAGATTAAAATGTATAATTTGACCTATGGACCTATGGCCACCCTTCGTTTAGTGACGTAGTTCAGGTTACGTAGGTAGGATAAAAACATCTAGTGTGGTATGGTAACAAGCCCTAGAATCCTTAGTTTCGTGCTTATTCGTCGCACTGCGCAATATACCAACAACCGGCCAAGTGTGAATCGGACTCGCGCATTAAGGGTTCCATTATATATAGACAACGTTTATTTAACAACGACGGCAAAAACCATATTTGTTTTATGGGAGCTCCCTGAAAAATTAATTCTATTTATTTATTTCTAAGGGTAAATAAACAACAAGCGTCTACTTATCGCCGTTATTAATATCGAGAAAAAACGGCAAAAAATTACGTTTGGTGTAATGGAGCCCTCCTTAATACTGTTTTTAGTATTTCTTGTTATAGCGGCAACAGAAATACATCATCTTTGAAAATTTCAACTGTCTATATAGCTATCAAGGTTCATGAAATGTAGCCTGGTAACTGATAGACGGCTTTTTTACTCTACTTCTAGCTACGCTTTGTACTTGCAGCAGTTATTAGTAGATATTTATAATTACTACTTTAACCTTCTATTTTGTTTCTAATTAAAATATAATTTAATTAATGGTCGGTTTGCTTATGGTTGCCTTAATTTCTTTTTCAGGTAACAAACACGACAAATGAATTAGGAAGAGCACTAAAAAGGCGCCTCGAGGCGCACGGCTGCACCGTGAGCACTGTGGCTAGCCACGAGACTAGCGGAGCGAGCAGCGATCAGTTCGACGCTCTGGTAGTCGTCGGTTCGCAGCACAAAGCTGACAGCTTGGACGGGATCTCCCGTTTGGTCACGGAAGACGTATACGATAATATAAAGGTGAAACAATGATAATTTATTGAGTTTTGACATAACCAAATCTTAACGTATTTTATAGGCAAATCCCAATACTGTTAAAAATAAATTTAACATTATAGTACTACGGTGTAAACACCGTGACATTAAACAATGCATAGCTGAACATTATACTAATTACCTCACTATTAGGTTATAGATTATACGATATTAAACAGCCGGTACCTTTATTTCCAGCTACTTGAAACTTTATCATCCTGTGTGACCCGAGGTGGGTGCATAGCCTGGGCATGCGCGGGATCAGATAAGACTCGAAACAATTTTAGTAATACGGCGAACGCCTTCGACGCTGTCCTCCAAGCAAGCCTCATACATGTAGCTAAAGTGTACGTACTTACTAATTATTAAACACAATATTAAGGTGTCTTCTTTCTAAAAATAATTAATTGCGCCTTCTTCTAGTATCACGATTGTAACGCCAAACTTGACAATAGCATAACAAAATCGTTACGCAAAGTAATTTCTGAACTTTGCGTAATTTTTGTCAACTAATAAAGCACTATGAGTTCTGACTGTCAGATTCCACTGTGTGCCGGTATGGCTGGGGCGTTGTGACAGCGCTGAGCGGGCGGCGGAGCGGCTTGTCGCTGCGCTTATCACACACGACACTGACCATGACGCCAACAGATTTTCCATTAGGTAAGTTACATGTAATTGAGATAAATTCATCAAAAAAAATCTTGTTTTGTCTACTACTAGAACATATTCAAAAACGCCCCATTGGACCGTAATCGCTATCGTTTAATATTTCTAACTTGTATCATGAAAAAAACATCTACTTAGGTCTAGGACACACTTTACACAATAAATCATAAAAGCTTGTATGTGTGTATGTTTTCTGCTCAAACATTTCAAGTGTTGAACATGCAGCTTAGCTTACCCTTTGCCTAGATAATAATAATATTGAGCTTGAAAAAAATAATCGTCTGGGTACCGATAAAGGTAGAAAAGTCTTAGAGTACATTGCTAGTTTATTTTCCTCAGGCATTTTAAATCAGCGGTGCTATCGCCTAGAGGGAGCGATGAAAGAAGTGTTTTTGCGGCTAACCGTCAAAACGAAACAAAGTTTTATTCTCTTCTTTTATCGCCAACTCTAGTTTATACGAGTAGCACCGCAGCTCTATAATAACTATTACATACATATATGTAATATTATTTATATATATATATATATATATCTATTTCAGGAATGCAGCTCACACAGTCGGTGAATACCTCTACAGATGGCTGAAGATTATCACATGAAGGCTGATATCACTATATAGAAGGATCGATATTTGACTAGCATGAACGATACGCACTACATGAGTATCTTAACGAGAGTAGATGGTTTATTCCCAACGAGTAACGCCCGCAACTGTCTCACAGTGACAGGGTGGGAACAAAATATTAAAAGTAAATCCCAACAAGTCGCACTGTTACATACTCGTTAGGAATACTATTACAGTCGAACCTGGATAAGCGAGAACTGGATAAGTGAGAAAACTCTATAAGTGAGAGTAATAGCCAGGACCCGTCATTATAAGCTCCCAAAACCTCTATTAGCGAGAAACAGAAACCTCTGTAAGAGAGAGTCGTTTTTCCCTCATGGACCTCCGTAAGTGAGACTGCTGCTTATCTATACCTCTATAAGCGACAGTCGAGCTTTATTTCTTTATATTTTTTAGGAGGAACTATAGCTACAATAAAAATATGTACATACATACATAAAAGATACACACGTACAGTAACAAATGACAAAACAAATTTATTATCTGCTATTTTATGACTCATTCTTAGCTTTCGTGGAACTTACTACCATTGTTTTTGTATTGTTTTCTCGCATTCTTTTCGAATGGACACGTGTGCCTGTGTACCTTGGGACTTACTCAGTTTATTGCATTAGCTAGAAACTCGGGTTAGTGAGAAACCTCTATAATCGAGAATGAGATAGTGCTCCCTTGAACTCTCGCTTATCCAGGTTCGAATGTAATCATATTCCCAACCCTTTGGTTCGAAATAACATATTGCTCAAATAATAGATCTAGCACACCCTGGAAAGGGTTGCCATGTTTTATCTTTATTCCCATCGAGTTACACTCCCAAATGGCACATTTCTACTCTATTCCATTGCAATGTTAAACTTTTTAACCTTTGTATAGTGCGTAAACTTACTAGCCTTTCGACTTTATGTAATGCTACCTATATAGAAATAGACTATGTTTAGACCATTCTCAAGATATGGCTGAGAGCCAAGTAGGTATGTGGCGATAAACTTAATGCTGTAAATATTTACAATAGGGTTGTATACTTGTGACAACATTGATGAATAAATATATAAATGAGGACCTATTTAGTTTTTTCTTTACAGGCTTCCCAAGAAAGGTAGGTACTCAATTCGGCTGCATTTTGCAATAGTATTTTTGTTTGATATATATATACCTCCAAAGCAATTTCCATTAAAATTGGCCCTTTAGCATTAAAAGTAGTTTGGTTTTCTCTACCAATGCCTGCCAATCTAGTTAATCGATCTGACCAGGGATAGCTAACGGAAAATTCAGTAATCACTTCTTTCGTTTATAAAACTTATCGTTAATACATATTCAACTAATTGGTTATTGCAACTCCCTCTACCCAGTTTATTCGGTCTATATAGGTCTTTTGGGCTGGACTTTCAACCAATGGGCATCACACACATTATTGTTATGCAAATAAAAGAAATATATTTTGCTTTACACTAAGAAGTTTATTAATTCACACGCACACTGAAGTGCAGTAACGCCGGCAATTGAACATACATAAATGACCCATCCTGGGGGCGATACGAGGGAACATTGCGAGCGCACGGCTTCTGCAATCAGCAGAGGCCATCGCGGCGTCTTCGATTCACGCCAACATAAACATACATACTTATTATATAGGTATATATTATAACATCTTCGACAAGAACTCCCGCGTGTTCTCTTGCAACTTCTTTATTTTCTTTGCCGACTTCGAAGTCACGGATTTATCGTTAGTAAGCATCAAGATGTACTGTTCGAGTCTACGCTGCAAAAACAACATTTCAAATTTGGTCTCTTTGCTTAGTGACGATTTCAAAGAACTCTTTTTGACCATGTTCAGCTTGTCACGGAGGTACGTCAGCTTGGGTATCTGGTCGCTATCGCTGCCGTACACGCTGACTCCCTTCACCAGGCTCGGCTTCGCGTTAGGTGTGGCCGCGGGCGTCGCGATGATCTCGTTTTTGTGAGATGGAATGCTAGGTTTAACACTCGAAGTTCCTGGAACTGGTTTGACCGGATTGCCTTTCTTCTTTTTCTCAGAGATCTTCGCCGGAGTGACTGCCGGGAATTTCTTCGTTTTGGCGACGTAGTATTTGCTCAAGAGCTCTGTATAGTCGTTTCTGGCGACGGGTGCGAATATAGAATTGTAGTGCGTACCGATCGAACTGCGGACATAGGGAGGGATGTTTTTGCTGCGGGACCTCATTAACATCTGCCGGTAGTTTTTGAGCTCGTACAGATGTTCCTTGCCTCCGCCGAGTTCTGCTTGACCCAAAAGTATAGCGTTCAACTTTTTCAGCACGTCGTTTATACGACATCTGCTGTTCGATAACTTCTCCGGGCTGATAACTTTCAGCCTCATCAGCTTCTCGTGCTGGTTCTGCGAGTAAGTCAGCTCATTGTACAGAGACTGCGGGTCGCCCAATTCTCCGTTCAAAGAATCCAAACCTTTGCTGAGTTTTCTCAGTAAGTTGTTCCGATTTTTGGGCATATTGCTCAGTATCGACTTCAGTTCGGACTCCTCTAGGTCTACTTTATACACTTTAGGCGTGTAGGTGTTGGCTTCCACCCATTCTCTCAGTTCCGCCTGAAACCGCTCTTGATCGGCGAGTTTGCCTCTGATACTCAAAAAGGAGCTCATGTCAGCGGATGTGACTTTCACGTGCAGTTTACTCATGGTAGCTTGTAGCCAATCTTTTCCGTCTTGCGTTTTCAGCATGTTGATTATATCGTTAGTGATGTAGATTCGCGCAGAGTTGACTACGTCGCTAGTGTCGGACACTTCATTGTCCTGTATCACTCTGCCTTTATCGTCGTGATTAGACGACTTTGTGGTGGTTTGTTCGGACGCCTTTTCTGCGGTTGAAACTGGCGCAGCCGAGTCCAAGCTCTTGCGTTTGTTACTAACGCTATCATCTTCTTTCGGCGGTATTTTTTGAACGGTTGGCGTTTTGTTATCGTCACGGTTTTCGGTTGACGTATTCTGTTTCTTGGCTTGATGTGTTTCGTGTACCGTCGGAGATTTGGAGAAACGTTTGTTGTAGGCGTTTCTCGGGTCCTTCGGTCGTTCACTCTCGGAGTACATCTTGCTTCGCACTGTCATAGAGGAGTAGTTATTGTAGAGCGGTCGGTACATGCTTACGAATGGTGAGTTTATCGGCAGAGACGAGAAAGGCAGAGTGTTGCGGCAGGTGTGGATCAAGTGTCCGCGACGAGCGCACCCACTGCAGAACAGTTGGTAAGTCTTCTTCGATTCGTTGCACTTGTCGAGAGGTTGGTCCAGACTGACCTGTAGATGGAAAAACAATGTTATCTTAACATTTATCTTAGCCTATTTTTAACTTCTGGAGATTCTTTACAAGTTACGAAAAAAATGCAGTAGGTTCTATCTTTGAAACAAAGAAAATAACAGTTTCAATAATTGATAGTTTTCCTTAACAAGTACAATAAATGTATTATTGCTGTATTCTTCATAGTCAATCATCAGCTGTTTCTGTTTCTAGTGCACCTAGACAATAGCTCTGTACATTTGCTTTTATTCCAAAGTTAGTGCACAATGAACACTACACTTTCACATAAAAAAAAATGTAGTGAACCAATAAGGCAATAATCAGGGTAACATGCTGAAGGCTTATACGAGAGGAAAAATAAGAAGTATGAAGAGCAGATAAATAAATAAAAATAAAAATAGCGTTCGTTACAGGCAAGCCGTGCTATATTTTGTAATAATACTTAAATGCTATAAATAAAGTGGTTAATGTGCATGAGTTACCGTATTATGGTATCGTCGCCACAGGTCGGGACAGTGCGAGGCGGGGTGCCCTATCTGACCGCACTCGGCGCATCGCATGTGAGTCCAGCTGCTGCAGTTACCACACATCGTCGAGTACATGAAGTTTGGCGCACCACACTGATAATAAAACAATAGTCTAGTCAAATCCTAACTAAACCTTAGTTTTAGTTATTCTTTTCATATGAAAGTAACTAACCCATACAATAAGTAAGGTAACTAGTGTATAAATATCAACGACAGGATTAGCATAAATAGTAACAAGTTTAAAAGTATTTAAGTGATGCAACCAGTGTAGCCTATGACCATCTGCAGATAAACACAAATACAAAACAAAAAAATAACGGGTTGGGCAGAAAGAATTAGACATACATACAAATATACGAATTTACAAACATTCAAATACATAAACATACACTCGAGAAACATTACCCTCCTGCTGGGTGTCGGGTAAAAATATTGTCTATATAGGTATTTTATTTAGTACTGAAAATTCTAATACTAATTCTAAGACATTCTAATAAGTTTAAGACTGTATCTGCCTAAGGTAAAGAATATATACCTGGTTAATTCTTAGACAATTTCTTTTGTTTTTGCAATTGTTGTATGTACTTACAATGAAATTATAAAAGTTTTAACGGGATCCTCAAACATTTCTTATTTTTTGTTTGTCACGCTGTAAAGTGTTTATCACAGTGTGACCTTATATCACATGTTTGATTTATAGGTAAACTAATAACTAGTAAATGTAGATAAGGTAATGCTCACATTGACACAGATCTTGCTAGGGCAGCGCGGCTCGTAATGTCCCATGTTACCGCACATGTGGCACACTGGCGGTTTTTGCCTGCACGTGTCGTCGCGGTGACCTATTCGGTTGCAGTAGCTGCATCTGTGTAACAAACAAACAAGCATTGTGATGACTTTATATTTTTAAATCTCATGTGGTCTTACTACGGCGACCTTACTTCGATCGCTTTACTGCATATTATCGCATCTAGATACGGTCAACGATCACTCTTTCACATAACATCACATTCGTCTTCGCCGTATTTTCATATACTGTCTTTTATTTATAAAATAATATTCAATCCCACCACACCTTCTTATTTAAAGGATAATTTTGTCTTTGTGACTGCTTCTCATTCTATTTCTTTAAGACCTTCACGAGATCTTCGCCTGCTGCCAGCTTCCACCTCAACCAACTCTTTTTTTCGAGCATCATTTACTGTGCAAGCTATCCTGCTATGGAACATGTTACCCCTGTCAATCAGGCAGGCTAAATCTCTATATATATTTAAAAATTTGTTGAAAAATCATTATCTCTCTGTAAATTAAACGGAACATTTATTTATGAATGATTATTGCGAGTATGACATGTATGTATGTATATTGATTAATTTTCAAATATATTTTTTTCTTGTTTTTTTGCAGTACAATATTTGTACCGGTTTTTTTTCTATTTTTGCTATCGATGCAACACCGACGTGAATGTTCTCACTTAGTCCGATCCATCCCAAGGTTGCCTGGAAGAAATTGCTTTACGCGATAAGGCCGCCCAATGCACTACCGATGTTTTGTTCTTGCCTGTATCTTATTGTTTATTTTGTTTTTGGTGTCCAATAAAGAAATATTGTATTGTATTGTAAGAATAGGTAGGTGGTCTTGTGCTTCCACTAGTGAAGAGGAAACACTGAGACTCATTAATTTTGATATGCAGTGTAGAACTGCAATCCTACTCTGCCACCTTAACACTAATAGGACTATGACGAAACACCAAACCAACTCATCATGTTCATACCCAGCATGGAACTGCATTGATACTGCTAACTTAAGATATTCATTGTTTGGTCAAAATATATATTCCTGAAGATAAAACTGTAAACAATTCCTATAGCTGTATAGCTCCAAAATTGTGTTTGTGTTGTGCCTTTATGATCCCTTCTAGTAGGCTTAGCTCCCTGAAGACAATTTTGTTTGTATGTGATTTTAGTGCAAGTTAAGGAACTGACTAGGTTGTAATTTACTAGGCACATCATATTTATGGTGATGGAAAATGGGGAAGTTTAAGTAACTCTTTATTATTAAACCAAAAAAATATATACAAGCATAAGCAAGACACATAGTGTCACAAATATCTTAGCATAGTGCTTGACAATAGTAGATTATGATACACGTGTGGTAAGTTGATCATTACAGCAGAGGCGGTATCATCGGTTTAGGAAGCCGAGGATGTAGTGATCAATGCACACAAGTGTTATACGACGTTTTTCAACACACTTGCGAGTAAAAAAAGTATTATTAATAAAACAGTAAACAAAAAAGAGTTATGAAAACAGGAGGATATTTTTTCGAGCGCGATATTTTTTTTTTACATCAGTCAACAGCGCGCACATATTAAAGAAAGCGCGATCGAAAGAGTTGTGTTACCAACCTTAAGAATAAATCATTCCTATGTTTTTGTATTTCTTACTTTTTGTTTAATCATAATTAGTTGAAATGTGTTAATGTAGTATATTAAAAAATACCAAATTATTTTTCTTCATTATTAACTAAGTGCAATTCATTTATCAAAATTTTCCACTTATTTTAGTGGCATAAAAACTCATTAGTGCAAGTTGTTGTTGAAAATCATTATCTAAATTAAAAACTATACCTGTGCAATAATGGTAAAGTGAAAAAGGGCGAGTGTGCGTAATGAGATGCATTACGTCACAAAAATCGATACAATAAGCCTTTTAAGAAGCCTTTTACGAGGAAGTGTGTTGAAAATAATATTATGTAGGTAAATATAACTATTGACTTACCTTATCTTTCGTTGGGCGATAGACTGGAATCTGTCCTTAGGATCAATGGCCCAAAGACTTTTGTCACCTGCAACAAAACATTAAACGTCATAGATAGACCTTATCTTAATGCATTACAACATTGTAGTACTCATAGGCTAATCAATAAGAATTTGTTAACACAACAAACATTTATCACAAGTGAGTCATATGTACTCAATGAGGTACTCTATAGATTCTGTAAACAAAGGCCTTTGTTTACACTATTTAAGAGGATTTCAGAGTAGACATTCTTCAACTATATGCACTTTTTTTAGGAAGAATGCAACTGTTGACCTCTGACGGGCTCAAAGTTTGTAAGCGCAAAGTGTACTGGACTGAGAGTCAGGGCACTAGAGCAATTGAATCTCGCCTCGAGCCATCGTCTATTTTAAGCATTCCTGGGGAGGACTTAGAGCCACATTTCAATGGCACCCTAGCAAGTACTTGAAGTGATTTTGTCTACTGTAGATATGATGTAAATATCATTTGCATGCATCTAAGTAACTATTTGTTTCTATAAACATTGTTTTGCATCTTTGAAGGTCACTCTATGCTCTACCTTACATAAAACAATCTGAATTGTGAGTTTATAATTAATTCTTTGCAAATACAAAGTAGGCACTTTGTACAAAAGACTCTTGTTATTACAGATGGACATGTATGTAATGACATACATCTCCAGAGTGAAATGTATCTATTATTTAAGTAAAGAGTGAGCAATTACTTTACTACTTGACTCTACATAATAATAATATTATTGCAGACTTATCAGTCTAAAACTCTATTGCTAAATAGACATGAATGAAATTATGGAATAAATTAGAAATGAAGATAAATAATGAAATATACAGCTTACTATTTTACAGCACAAGAACACTAAAGTCATGGTTTGCACACAATATGATATGACACTCCCCAAAACATAGCAAGTGGCATTTCTTTTTATAGTAGGGGAGCCCACGATGCTAAATGGGGATTTACTCGAGCGTCATAGAGACGTATTGCGTTGCAAAGCTTGGATGATAGGAAGTAGAAAATATTATAGGTGTTTCCCATTTTAGTGGTGGAGGAAGCATCTGGAAGGATATACATTTTTTTTTCTAAGGAAATCAAAACATGTAAATGTTTGAGCGTGTCAGATTATAATATTTTCTATGCTCCATCATGCTTCTGATAACAAATATATGTTAAACTGACAATTTGCATGGTGGGGGTGGCCACACAGGTTGAAAATAGTTAAGACAAAAGAAATCCCCCACTCCCTAACATTCCATTCAAATCATTTAATTATTGACATGCACACTGTTTAGCTAGTAATAAACCTACCGTATCTTAATCTGACGCATTTGATTATTTCAGGCAAACAAAGTTTTTTTTTAATATTTGCGGGCTGCTCTATTAGCTCGGCTCTTTATTGAGAGCTCATATTTGGTAGATACACTCAACAGGACCTAAGGAATCTCCCAAATGTTAATCTGCCATGCTCGAGTATGTCACAAAATCCCCTCTTGGGGCCCCTAATATTATATATGAAAGGTCACTGATCACAACACCAAATCACGAAAAAACTGCTAGACATATATGAAAACTGGTATATAAGCAATTTATATGTTCTTTTAGACATTAGGTACAATAAGCCTGTCTTAATGTGGCTAAGGGTATATAAATTTAAGTAAAATTGCAAAGCTCAGTTAATCATATGTAGAAAAGTATGCTCTGTAAAAATGCAGCAGTAAACAACTAGTGCAAATCAGAGACAAATCAAAACAACATGGTAAATACTAGGATCTCTTATATACTAGTAAACTTCTGAAGCAAAGAAATAACTTACGAGACATATTTTTTTGAATCTCTTTATGGTTGAAATCCTCTCCACCCCAGCTCTCATTGTAAAATTTCTCCATTTCAGCACGAAGAGTTGTGAGAGAGTATCGTCTCTTCATGCAAATCTTTTCTTTTCCTTTCAAATTGTCGAAGTCTAGATCCTCTTTCAATATTGATGGTTCTTTGCTCGACACATACTTGGAGATGTCACCTTTACATGATGGTGCGATCTCCTCCTTTCCATAGTTCAAAGATTCAGATAAACCTGTGACATTGCCTATAACAATGCTTTCGCTGATGCCGGTGGTATCAATTGTAATGTAGTTGTCAAGATCTGTTAAGTCAACTGTCTCCGATTCAGAGTCAGGTTCAGGAAACAGCTTTTGTGAGCTTCTTGGAGGCTCTGCTTGTACATTATCATTGCTGTCTGAGCTGCATGTCTCAATTAAATTTTTCACTTTAGGATGGTCCGTGTTAACATCCTTCACTATTTCAGACTGATTGGAGTCTGATTCATAGACATCCACACTCGGCAGGCTTTTTTCTGTTACTACATAAAGATTTTTGTTTTTACTTGTATCAACACTAGATAGATTACTGTCAGAATCGTAAAGGTCAGCTTTCAGTGATGTTTTTTTTTTTTCAAGCAGTTTAGTTCTCTGTTTTTTGTTTTTTGCTTTACTCTTTGGTGTGGCAAAGCAGGTTTCTGCTATGTCAGTAGGCTTTGCTGTTGCAGCATTAATGGGTGTGGATGTAACAGCTTCATTATTTTTCTTTCTTTTCATTTTCTTAGATGATTTGTTTGCATTTTGACCAAGTAAGTCAGATCCATGAAGACTGAAATCAAAGCTGTGTTTATCAGGATGACGAGAAGATATATTAAGTGCTATACAGTCACTTCGGATGAACTCATCTGATACAGAGGAGACCACAGATGGAACCGGGCTAGATGACACTGCTCTATCACCAGAGTTGGGCTTAAGATCAGCTTTTGGACGAGACTTTGGCTTAACAATCTGCAATTCATCTTCATCTGAGCTTTCAATAGTAATTGTTGGGTTTGGCAGCAATGCAACTTCTACAACCTCATCTTCATCGCTAGACTGCAGAACAACAGGATTTTCCTGTTCATGGTCTAAGAATTCAATAGTTTTTTTCGCATTTAGGGGCACGGGTAACTGAAATATGGACAATTCTACAGGAGATGGTGGATTAGGTGGACTCTTTTCGTGTTTTAGTGTATCAGCCGGAATGATTTGAGCAACGGGCGCAGGTGCAGGATCTTTAGTTTCTATATTTGATTTATAGTAAGGGTTAGGGCTCGCGTCGGGCTCCGTGCGCCAGTAACGACGCATGGTGCTACGCGGGCCATTCTCGGTGAGCTGTAAAGCGTCGAATTTGTTTTGTTGCCTGTCACTCAAGTTATTCTGTGTCTCGTCCACATGATGAAACATAGCATATAGCCTTTCTTCCAATTCATTCTCGTTAAGTTCCTGAAACACGACAGATTAAGAATATAGAATCTCTGTTTTGATTGTGACACAAACCAAAATATGGTGCGTTCTAACCTACCTCTTCCATGTTTCAGCAGCAAATTTGAACTAAAAAATAATTCACACAAAGCAAACATAATCGTAATGATTTTTGGTTAACTGCTAAAGTGCTGAGAGCATTTCTTAAATAATAATAAGGGATTTGTTTTTACGGACACGTTCAATTCTCCATTGTGAAGTGACAGCTGATTTGACAGGCTAGTATAGCTGCCATGCAGAAATATTCACGTAATATTCTGAATGTTGGCACTAAGTATTAGCATTGTCGAGTGATAAGTCGTCACCGTCACGAAATATATAATTGAAAGACGTAAATATTAGGTCCTTACATATGAAATTGGCGTTTTGTCGTACTGGCCACTTTGATCTCAAATATCTTTGGTTAGGGATTCCAATTTCAAATTTATACAGCTATTTATTCATACATTTGTATTTCGAAAAACCGTAATTCATTTGTTTTGTCCTCGTTTGGTTTTTTCTTTGCGTCACGCAGTTTACAAAATGGAAAACTTGAAATATCGCGTTATTTACGAGTACAAGTTCCACCGTGCTACCAGTGCTGCAGAAACGGCTCGAAGGATTAATGATGTGTATGGCGGCGGTGTCGCAAAAGAAAACACAGTACGTTTTTGGTTCCAACGTTTTCGTTCTGGAAATTTCGACCTGCAGAACAAGCCCCGTGGGCGGCCGGAGACTAAAGTTGCTAATGAAGAATTGAAAGCTATTGTGGAATCAGATCCATCGCAAACCACGTCCGTGTTAGCTGCAGGCTGCGGTATTAGTGATAAAACTGTTTTAATCCACTTGAAGCAAATTGGAAAGGTGAAAAAGCTTGAAAGGTGTGTACCTCATGAATTGAGTGCAGTAAACCGACAAACGCGCGTCAACTGCTGCGTTACATTACTCAACCGGCACAATAATGAAGGGATTTTAAATCGGATATTTCAAGTTTTCCATTTTGTAAACTGCGTGACGCAAAGAAAAAACCAAACGAGGACAAAACAAATGAATTACGGTTTTCGAAATACAAATGTATGAATAAATAGCTGTATAAATTTGAAATTGGAATCCCTAACCAAAGAAGAGATATTTGAGATCAAAGTGGCCGGTACGACAAAACACCAATTTCATATGTAAGGACCTAATATTTTGCTACTTATTATCAGAAAGATAATTGTGACGGTTGTCAGTAACATTTCGAAGAAGTATAAAGATTACTTAGTAGTATAGTTTGTCGTCGTGAGAAAGAATAAGTACTCCAATTATTTAACCGTTAAACCACTAAACAGTAATTCGTAAATGAGGGAAAATGCGCAGTCCCCAAGGGTGACGATAGATTCGAACTACCATGAGAGTCGGTAATTTAATATAAGCAAATCCTATGTATGTGGTACAACCACCATGGGCATATATAAAAACGAAGCAGATAACCCACTTGATTATTTACCTATTATATGTATTTAGTACAACCGTTTTGTTGCCTCGTAACGTATATGTAGCTAACTCGGGCATTTAATCGTATATTGTGTAAGGGGTGACAACCATATCAGCAGATAACACGAATTCCTGATTCTATGGAAAGCACTGCAGCTGCGATTCTTTCCTTTTTTTAATTTAGCAACACTGTTGCTTGCGTCACAGCGACGTCATAAGCAGTAAAAAACTCACACATCAAACAAAAATATCATTTTCATTTGTTAAAGTAAAGTAAGCAATCAATTCATGTGTGAGTAACTAGCTGTGCTGGCTGGCTGTGTGTGCACTTGTTGATCGGATTTTGTTAAATTGTGTGATCGATCGATAGCAAAAACAAAAGTATCACGTGTTCATTTATACGCGGCAAATTAAAATGAAATTAACGCCCGATATTCAAGTTCGTAACACTGAATTATTTGTAGTGTTATTGTGTATGCTAGATTGTATAGCTGGACGACGGGTAAGTACCTCCAAATATTCCTAGCTTTGTTTTAACTTGAGCGTCAGTAAAACTAAACTTTGTATTAATTTTTACAGTATTACTATCCTCAAGAATATGACGATGGACAACAAAAGATTGAGAAAATTAAAACTGCTCTAACAAAGTTAGAACATGGTAAGGAAAAAAAATTCTATATGTTCTTAAAATTGTCGTGTTATTCTTTCTCACAGATATCGGTCTTTACATATTAATTTATTTAAATTAGTCTTGAATTAAGACTTACTAGCTACCATATTTCGTGAGTAATTAAATTAATAATAAAATAATTGTGTTATCATTATCATCTTTCAGCTCCAAAATGGGTGAACGATTGGCCAGATCCGGCCATCAAGATGGGCCAAGTATCCGGAGTGGCTTTGGACAACTCTGGTCAGTTACTTGTGTTCCACCGGGCGAGCAATGTGTGGGACGAGACTACATTCACAGACAGGAATGTGTACCAGGGTATCGGAAAGCCGGCTATACCTTATCCAACTGTCTTGGTGTTCAACGACACAGGAGCACTGGTTGACAAGTGGGGAGATCATTTGTAAGTTTTTATATATGAATGTACCTAGAAACTGTTAAAATAATAATCAATGAAAAGTCCATCATGTAAGCTTCACATAATTCTCCTAGATGACCAGACCGTTTTGCATTTACAAACTGCTATGCATTACAATAACATATATTATAGAGAGCAAGTGTACAATTTTGAAAAATTGTATTATTTTGTTTCCAGTACATTCAGTTTTTACAGTGACATTTCATATATTATATAAAAAATTCACTTCAGTCAATTAATTTTTATGGAATACCTTATTATTGTTTTGCTACATAACAACTCTTTGAATGTGGTACACAGTAGGAATATTAAAAATATGTAATAAATAGGAATATGAAAGGCCAATCGTAACATTCCAGATTCCACATACCTCACGGTATTACGGTGGACACCAAGGGCAATGTATTTGTGACAGATGTTGCTCTGCATCAGGTTTTCAAATTTGCTGCCGACAAATGGAAGCAACCAGAATTGGTGCTTGGTGAGAAGTAAGTAGTACATATATTCCTACCTCCCGGGTCTAACGGAAGGTAAGCGCTGGTTGTTTCAGCCTGTATAATGTTGAGTTGGGGGTAGGTTTGTGACAGAAAGCAGTAACTAATGTTAAATATGTTTTTATTTTTCTACTCTGTTTTCTGTTACAAATATAAAATTATTCTATTCTATTTTATTCTTATCTAATAACATAATTCAAAGTTACTAGATTAACTAGATCCCAAAATATTAATTTCACTAAATCTATTAAACACTTTGCGTCTACTATTGTTGTGCGAACTGCTAGATTGTGGAACTCGCTGCCGCATACTTCCTAATAGCTATAACCTGGGTCTTTTCAATGTATCTGCTTTTTCTAGACTAGCGTGGCTCATCTTAGGCCGCATCGACGCTTCAAATCAAGGGATTTGTGGTCGAACAGAATACTAATATAATGGGATGTCACCACACAATTACACTAAGTACTTATGTGTCACGATTATTATATTTATTACTGTTCTACCAAGCAAACAATGCAAGCATTTCTACGTGATCAAGTCTTTTTTTTTATTTGTCTCAGAATTACAATTGCATTGTGCCAAAATGGCCGTATTGACATAGAATATGCGACAGTTTTTATTAAGCAAAACATAATTTTTAATACTAACTCTACTATTTCGAAACGTCCATTTTGGCAATTGCAATTGTAATCCTGAGACACTTCAAAGAACTGGCTTGAGCACCAGGTCTTAAAAAATTTCTAGGCATGGCGCAAACTGGACACTTTTGACTCTGCAATAACGGTTCCCTGCGATGGTGTGCCGTGTCGCTAACAACAAGTGTCTACGTTTATAGAGTGCCTAATCTGTCAGTCCCAAGTGTACATATAATTATTTTATTATTGTTTAATTTAAAAGCAATTGTCTCACAAGAACTGTTGAGATACGAAAACAAGAAAGGTTGGATCATAAATAAAATACGTGCGATGAGTGCTAAGTGTAACTAAAAACTTGCACCAGCACGAATGTTCATAGAACTACTATCGTTAAGTAAGTTTCTTTATGATAATTAATTCCGTAATTAATTTGTAATTTAGATTCGTCCCTGGCAACGATTTCGCCCACTTCTGCAAGCCGAGCGCTGTGGCTGTGCTTCCCACTGGTGACTTCTTCGTGGCAGACGGCTACTGCAACCATCGGATACTGAAGATGGCTCCGGACGGAACTATCATTATGCATTGGGGGACCAGTGAGTGCTACATCTCGTATATACCATATTTCACTATAATCTAAGTCTTTTCAAGTAGTGGATCAGTTTCTTGTAGGCAAACGCGCTACGTCTTAAGATTAGACTTAGGATCGTTGATTTACATCAGGCGAGATGCATTCTAAATAATTAAATCGTATCGTATATATTTACGAAATTATTAGTAATGTATAGTATATTGAAAAAAAATTAACCGAAATAAAATTTAATTTATTATGACATATTTTTTTTGTATGATATAGTATAATGGAATTCAATAAAATACGAAATGATAGAAATTGAATAGAAATAAATATAACAGTTGTATTGATGTATACATAAGTGGCATTTGATATTAACTGTAGCGGAAATAAATGGCTTATTTATTTTATATATAATATATTAATATATGTAATTTTCTATATATCATCAAGCTAGTCAAGTAGTATTTTGTACGAGAAACATTTCGGAGCGGGAGTCTCACATCCTTTCTTTATATATCTCTGGTGTATTTCAATGATACTGTTTGGCACAGCACAGTCTAAACTAACCTAAACAAAGAAGTATCAGTAGGTAGATCCGAATCGGTAGCAACTACAGACGAGACTTTTTTAAAATAAAGTGACCATCAACTTCAATTTCACAGGCTACGATATTTTTTTTAACCTAAAAGCTGGACTGATATTAATGTAATTAAAAAGTGCCACATGGAATGAGCCCTTTTAACAAAAAATATTTTTCTCATCGGTCCTATGTCTTTGAGTTATTAGGTAACGATCTTAAAGAAGGCCTCCTTCTTTTTGGAAGTCAGTAAAACTGTAGTACCTACAGTTTTGTTTATACTTATTGTAATAATAATAATATGGGACAACAACCACACAAAGGTGTTCAGGTCCCAAACTAGACAAAGTCTGTGCTATGGTAACCTGATCACTGATATACATACATAAATACATACTTATATATATAATAAACACCCAGACACAGGTCAAACAGACATGTTCATGCATACAAATGTTTAACCTGTCCGGGGATCGAACCCGGGACCAGCGGCGCAGAAGGCAGGGTTGTTACCAACTGCGCCTACCGGCCAGTCTAACTATACGTACAGATTATTTTATAAACAGTGTTTTAATTAGTTACCCACTGAATATAGTTTCAATCCAATTGTAATTCAAGTACACTTTCCATTTGCTATATCAATCAGCTGGCCGTAAATCGATTAGTTTCGACCATTATGAGTTTATTAATTACCTTTGCATGACGACGTCGACGATAACAATTTCATTGCATTACAAACGTAGTATGGGAAATTCATCTGTTGTACTTTCTCAACAAAAAACAACGCTCTGAAAGTTGAAGCACTTCTATGGTTTCTTTTATTCATATTTTTTTACAGATTTCTCAAAAAATTGTAGGAAGTACTGAATTCTTCGGATTTTTATATTTATATTACTTGATATCTCGGAGACGGCTGGAGCGATTTGATATATTCCTCTTTTGTTTGATACATCTCAATTGGTCCTAATTAAAATTTATCAAAACTCGGCGCAGAGGTTTGATTTTCAAATCGAAGTAACTGAAAAAGTGCTATCATTGCCTGTAGTCATGGAAGTCTGGAGTCACTTTTTATTTTTAAAATCTTTATTTTCATTACGCGGGCAATGAGGCCTTCATTGACGTACCGCTAGAAGGAGAAAAAGAAAATATTTAATTTGTTTTCGAAAAGTTCTGTTTGTTATACAATTTAAACAATTCATAATTACTGAATGACTAAGTTTTCTGGCACGAACCGGCTTCAACTCTGGTAGTAAATAACCAGCACTCTTCTTCCATTAGTGTTAGAAGTGTATTGTCCATTCATTTTATTTATTTAAGCTTATCATTGAAAATAGCACTATCACAAACACCAAATTCATTAGAAACTAATAACTAAGTACATTATCTATTAAGATGAGCACAACATGCAAAACGATTATAAACCAAGAACAAAATCTTAAAAACTATTACGTTATTTGACAAGCATTATAACAATTAAAGAGGAAAATAAAAAAATAAGAAGTAAGAAGATATAGTCTTTTTATTTTTCCATATCAATTGAACCACGTCAAATCAGGACATACCTACTATTATACAAATTTTATACCTATTTGACAATTTTATAATTTCGGTTAAAAAAAGCAGTCTGTTAATTGAGCAAAATGATCGTTGTCGTGAGGATAACATTGTGCAGATCTAGTAGTTTTAATATTTGTTTCAGGTCACGGCAACTCGCCGTTTAGTTTGAACGTGCCGCACGCGCTGACGCTGGCAAACGACCGCGGGCTGGTGTGCGTCGCGGACAGAGAGAACGGACGCGTCGTCTGCTTCCGCTCCGACAACGGCACCTTTGTAGCGAGCTACAGCAACTGGCTCATTGGCGCAAGACTCTTCAGCGTCGCCTACTCGCCTGTGCACGGTCAGTCGCCTCACTACCTTTGCTTTATTTCTTGGTTTTTAAACGTGGCGTCATACGATTAGTATATTTGCCATGGTCTTATCAAAAATTTAAAAACTATAAAAGAAACTATGTTTCATTTTGTTCAGGTAAATGTAAAATATGATCAGTTATGGTTTAGTCGTGCAAAAGTTGTAACCAAATCGCATAACGTGTACTATGTACATAGGTACCTACTTAGTAGTTGAATTAACTTTGTAAGCCCCTCCACACCCATGCACACAAGTAATACTCACAAATGGTAGATTGTTAACTTATAATTACAAATACTTGAGGTTTAAATATGTAATAATGCTCCATCAAAAATATCAAATTTCTGTTAGTTGTAGTCTAATTCTGGCATCCCGTGAAGATTTATGTTTTTTCACATTGGTCTTTTAATTTTACCACACGTTACAAATATAAAGATAAAAAAAACGCGAACGTCGATTTTTGCGTAAACAAGGTGGAAATACTCTGATTGGAAATTAATTTTGTACACTGCGATAAATTACGTTATTTTGAATTTGTTAAATAGATTAAAGAATACCTTTAACCCCTAATGTATTTATAGTATCATATACGCTGTCCTAGCCGAAGCTCCATACATTATTGAAACATCTCTTTTATTTTAAATTAAGATATCTTTTGTTATGGCGCGAAAAGTATCTACGCACAGAATGAATAATAGTATATAATCGACGTGCCGATAAGAAAAATATTGAATCATCAAATCATTTTCAGCTGCATCGTCATCGGGGATATAGCTCAGTGGTAGAGCATTCGACTGCAGATCGAGAGGTCCCCGGTTCAAACCCGGGTGTCCCCTGAAACCTTTTTTTGGATTAACATACTTATTCTTGTTACTATTTATGACCATAACCAAATATTATTGAAGTTACTAATTTGAATGTACTTACATAGAAAACAAATTTATTTTGTTATATATATTTTCATCAGCTGATCGTTAAGTAAATAGGTAGCAAATGCATGTTTTATGATGATGATGCAATCCAAACTGTGGATGAGATCGATAGAAATAAATAGCCATCGTGACATTATTATATATTATGTTAAAAAGACTTGAAAGTTAGAAGTAGGACGCGCTAGTTCATGGAGTCACGATAACAATAAAGTTTAACATCTGTCCCTAAATGATATATAGGTATACATTTATGTATATAAATCTATGTATATATTGTTTGTGACGTCATTCGAGTTACGGAGTCCTATATATTTTTAGAGTTCTATAACGCGTTTCAGCAGATTGCTTAACAAAAGTCATCTGATTAAAATCAACTGCTTTCACAGTAGTTGATTTTTATGTCATAATGTTTTTTTTACCGCTTATGAATGATATTTGTATTTATGTTGCCCATATTACAAAAAATACTAAAAACAGAATGAAATAAATATTAAAGGGAATAAAGAATAAATACTGATCCCACAAATAAGAAATATATGAAAAAGTGTGTAGTTTTAATCAATATTTATTTTTGCAGGTGGTCGTCTGTACGTAGTGAACGGCCCCACCGCAGAGCTGGCGCCGGTGCCCGTGCGAGGGTACGTGATAGACCTGAGCTCGGGCCGGCTGCTGCAGACCTTCGCGCCTGACAGGGGCCTCAGCAACCCGCACGACGTGGTGGCCTCACCTGACGGCTCCAAGGTATCCTCCATTAAATATGTAATTTGAGTTTGTAAACGACCGAGTAATATGTCTTTTATTCTTGAAGTGTATCGGTATCTGTATTTTGTTTGAATATTGGTACTCGCTGTGGGCGCAAGGAATGCTGAATTAGCGTTTAACAGGCATGCGATGCAAATGTTCCCCGCGCGCTTGCTTGCCTGCTCGGTCTGCTCGGTCATCCTCCGCCGTTATTGAATAAGCGCAAGTGAAATATCAAAAGTGAATTTGGACTTATTACTAAAATAGAATCGCACTAAGACAATGGTTCGCAGTGACACTAAATAGATTAGTAACCAGTAAAGACCCATATCGACACTCGCGACAGGTATTTCTTTTTTAACAAATTTTGACAAGTTTTTCAATGTTAGAGTTTTTTAAAAGTCAGCCATCATTTATTTTAGCGTAAATATTCCCCATTCCTTAAATAAGGATAAGTTTAGTTGAGTGCTATACTCTATTCTTGTTTTTATTTAGTAAGCGAAAGAATTTTTGGAAACATTCCAGTAGATTTTAAGTTTTATTAGTTACATACAAAAATACAAATCTTTTCTCTTTATTATATTAGTATGGATAATTGTATTTCGCAATAACGTGCAGCAGTCGATCCTAAATAAGAATTCTCGATATAAACGAAATCAGTCAAAAGATTGTCGAAATGTGTTAACATTTTCTCTATATTCCAGGTGTATGTAGCAGAACTGAACCCGTACCGTGTATATAAGTTCGAAGACCTGTCCCTGCTTAACGAGACTCGTATACCAGCTGCGAGCATTACGCGTAACGTTACGCGAGCGAAGCCCACAGCAACCGTCGGTGAGTAGGTTTGTGTCGTGCTTTTTATTTGGTTTGCGAGCTTCTCTTCTGTTACGCACTCACCTAACTGACTTATAAGTAAAAGTACTTAATACGAGCATTACGCGTAACAACATACGAGCGAAGCCAATCACGTTGATGAGTAAGTCATTATCATGAATAATTCCGCTGAAAGAAATTGAAATAATCAGCACTTTCCTAGAGTTTATCAAACGTAAAAAAAAGTTACATATTTTTTTTAGAATTTGAGGGTTTGGTTAGTTCTCAATAAATAATGCAATAAAGACTCCATTGCGGCTTAGTTCATTAATTAGTCTTTTAGCCTTTGTTCTATAACACGCAATAGTCATAATTATCATCGTTCTTGTGTAACAAACAACCATTATAAAATATTAATAATAACTAAACAAAGCAATTTTAATGTAAATATTTGTCATGAGAACTATTAAACTAAGAACTAATATTAAGTAATCGTATATAAATGAGATTTGTAAGTTAATTTTTTTAAGTAATTATTCATTCAAATGTAATAAGACTTGCCTGTAACGAACGTTATTTAAAGGTCAATAAATATTACTTTACTTTACTTTACTGCGAGCATTACGCGTAACAACACGCGAGCAAAGTCGCCACCGTCGTTCGGGTAGCGGGTTTGTGTCGCGCTTTATATTTTGTTTGCGAACTTTTCTTATATGCTGTATCTGTAACAATTTATTATGATTAATGTCTAATAATGACAGAATTATCTTAAATACTAGGGTATTTTCTAGGGGAAATTTGTGTGTATAAGGTTTTCTTTAGTCATATTTAATGTATTGTTGCTGTTTTTTTAATAACGAACTCTTTATGACAACTGTCTTATCTTATCTTAATAACTAAAAATCACTCGATAAACCACATCTAATAGGTTTTTGGAGCACACTTTAGTCGCACCGCTTGCTACTTTAATTTTATTTATCTTTATTTCGCTAAGTGAATTTAGCACGAACTTCATGCACATGCCTATCGTGACTCTTCGTAAATATGTGATAATTTGTGCTTCCTCTTATGTCCGGGATAATGGAGAGGTATTGAAAAAAAAATAAGCTAATGGAAATAACATAGCTATGACAAAACGACAGGCCCTTTGCTAAACGAAGAGGCAGGCTACTTGGCCTCTCAGTACTGTGCAGACTAACATTCTTATGAAATGCATTGCCATTGCTTATTTATTGGTCAAGAAAAATCCCTTCCTATATTACCTAACTTGGTATTCATTCATCTCTCTGTTTTGACACTATATATATACAACATACACATTTATTTATTGCGAGCTTATAGATGATGACATCATCATCATCAATAGCCAGAAGACGTCCACTGCTGAACATAGGCCTCCTCCTTAGAACGCCATTCCGAACGACAAGCTGCCAATTGTATCGACTTTCATTATGTCGTCGGTGCACTAGGTGGACCCACGACATAGTGAAAGTCAAGTAACCTACCTAGGCCTAGTGGAAGGTCTACCTACGCTGCGTCTTCCAGTTCGTGGTCGCCACTCAAGAACCTTTCTTTCCCATCGGTTATCGGTTCTTCGAGCGATGTGGCCAGACCAGTACCACTTTAGCTTGCAAATCCTACGAGCTATGTAGGCAACTCCAGTTCTTCGGCGAATATCCTCATCAAATAATTAAAGCTGATGTCCCTACAACATAATGTGTTGAATTCATTAATTGGCCAAGCCATTACACGAATTGTCTTCATAGGTTTGAATGAGACAGTCGATTGTCGTTTAGCACTTTCTCCAGTTATAAAGCGTCCAATTGTAAATATATAGAAGATTTTACGGCGTGTTCCGGCAGCCTTCCTTGAGAGCCAGTGTAATCCAGACTAGGCATGATCCATATAGGGCTACAGTATCGCTGACTTCCGTGCGTCGTGCGAACTTGTGGTCAAATGTCTAATTGTGTAGGATGAAAGAAAAAATAGATAAAACTGTATAGCTTACATTCAAGTTTTTACATACTTTTGTTATGCGTTTTTGTTGGTGGTGGGAGGTATGTGTAGTTTTTATGAGGTTTTTTTTTATTTATAAGTTCGGTTGTACCAATCGCTTTTTCTATAATATTTGTTACGACCTACCAAAGGTTGCCTGCCAAAATCTCTTTAGGCGATAAGGCCGTCCAATCTACTGCCATTGTCTACATCTATATTTTTGTTTCGCTGTATTTCTTGTTTGGTGTGCAATAAAGTTATATTCATTTATTCAGTTAGGATTCCTCAGTAGTAACATGTTGTAGCGGGTGACTTTCTACAGACTATCAAAAAGAAGAGGTACTCCATTGGATGGTTTGTTTTTGAAGTTCCAGAGGTTTGATTTTAAAATGTAAATAACTGTAAACGTCGGCGCCTGCGGTAGTTGTAATGGTCGGTAGTATTTTGTTAACAATTAAAAGTCGAGGCCATCCAGCTCCTCGACATTATAAGAAGACTTAAAAGAATGAAATCGTTCGAATTAGCTTATTGTAATAATAATTCGTGCATGAACAAAGTGTCTTCCCCTAAATAGATATCATAAGATAGGTACGTGTTAATGGACACATTCTTAGAGACACTATTTTTGTAGAAGATTAAGCTAAATTAAAATTATTTATTAGCCTTAGCCTAGATTGTAATATTATTAAGGGATAACTAGAAATACCTTTAATAATAAGAAAAAAACAACAAAAAGTGTTTTTTTTTATAAACACATGACATTTGTTGTAGCATCCATCTTGGATTTGAAATTGTCATAATATATAGTATTTTACTTGTCAAACCCTTTCATTAGATACCCATATTGAGGGAGTTGTGAAAAAAATTGTACTTCGCCATTTTGTGACTGCGGCCATCTTGGATCAATTTTCATCAAATATATCTAAGAACACTCCCGACTTATACACTTTTAATACAAAAAAATCAAAGTGGGTCTATCCGTTTGGGAGCCTAGACTAGACGTATCTGTGTGTGACATGTCAAACTTATTTACACCCCGTCGTTATTGCATCGGGGGTTGAAAATAATTCTGAAAGTCTCTGTTTGTTTCAGAGGTGAGTGGCGTAGTGACTGGCTCAGGCGACAGCGGGGGGTGGGAGTGGTGGTGGGGCGCAGCGGGGGGCGCGGGCGGCGCGGCGGGCGCGGGGCTGCTCGCACTGGCCGCCGCCGCGCTCCGGCAGGCCAGGAACAAGGGTAAGAGCCACGAGGCTGAGCCCCTCGTCACGTAGGACTGATAACGTATTCCGTCTCGATGACCACCCTTAGTATGTGAAAACACCCCTCCCCTTGTAATGTTCACGTAGTAAGTCATTTATACGGTTTTCAATCGTTATTTACAAACAAAGAGTTCAAAACCTGAATTTGGTGCTTATGTACATCACAGCCACCTGGGAGTTTTTAAAAGCGCTAAACGATGTGCGCCATAATTAAATATAGATCAAAAAGAGCGAATTTACTTATAGAACGACGTGACAAAAACCTAAGCCCCCTCCCTGCTGTGACCAAGCGTGGTAGTGGTATTTTGAAGACCTCCCTCCACCCTCACGAATGGGTCACGTAATATTGTACCCATATTACGTGAATGGGTCCAAAATATGGGTACGTTTTGTAATATCTCTCCGGTAACGGAGATGCTGTGCAACATTCACAACACTATAGATCTACACACAGTTACTACACAGGGCTACTTCTAAAACAGCAGCAACCTCGCAGGATACGAGTACCTAACAACATTTGTTCTACAAGTCTTTTTCATTTTTCAAATTTTATTGTTCTGTCGTGATATTTCTAACTCCGTTTCATTCATCCCCACTATTATAAATGTGAATGTAAGTTTGTTTGTTATGCTTTCACGCTAAAACCACTTAATAGATCATCATGAGACATTGTACACATATTCTTGGAGGTATAAGAAGTAACATAGGATGCTTATTATTGCAAAAAAAAAATATTTTTTACGAAAGATTGACAACAATAAGACAACGCGAACCTTTGTGGTGCGCGAAGAGTTAAGAACGGAATCGGAAAAATAAATTAATATTTATTTTTGTTTCTAAGTATAATCCAGACAATTATCTAAAGTCGTAGAACAAAAGTTACTGATATGGTATTAGCTTCCTAGTCCTGCGAGGTTGCTGGTGTTTTAGAGGTGACCTTATATAATGAGCATGAGCAAGGTCTTGCACTATCATATGTCTAAACTAGCTCCATCAGACAGATGAAAGTTTCTTTCTAACTCTTGGTAATCTAAAATGATTACTTTTATTACTTTATTTCTTCTATTTTTATTTTTATTTTATCGTTAAGACGCGAAAATGTTATGTAATATTACAACAGTGGCGGTTTATTAATATTTATTTCTATAAAACATTTGTAAAAACGGGTTTCCACTCGACCATTACTGATATACAATTTCAACTAATTGACCACGTTCTGATATGATTCTTAGTATTTATTTTATTATAACGTCACAAAGTATTAATGAACGTGGAATCCCGTCACGGGCGTTCCCCATATCGATGTCATCAATAAAACTTATTGACATTCTCATGAAGATAATAAAATTATAATTCATTATTAAAATTGCATAGACGTTATTTCGTGCTAATTTATTTATTTACACGATTAATATAACATTACAGGAATAAATATTCATATAATTTTCTATATTATTGTTATTTTACAATACATACACGTAGTACACACTCAAATGACTAGAAATGTAAGAAATATAAATATAAACATATATTTACAAGCATTAAAAATGTTCATTAGTTTAGATATGAATGATCTAGTAACGACGAGATTCTTATACAAGTCCGTATTTATATTTAATTTGCTAGAATTATACAGGGTTATCGGGTTTATATATATATATATATATATATATATAAATGTTCCCTTAGTACTATATATATATATATATATAGTACTAAGGGAACATTTAAATCTTGTTACCCTCTTATTCACTTATTTCATGGAGATTTGATGAGTTGAGTTTCATGAGGTGAGTTCCTATCAATTATGGAGTTTTGAATTATTTTTTACCTTTTTGACTAAGTAATATTTAACAAAATATGTCACTGATTTATTTATATACTCCTTATATAAAAAAAACATGGTATACAAGAAAGAGAGATTTTATATCTACCTTTTTGCTAAAAGCGATCTCCTGCACGCCGCGCCGTTAAAAACATTTACAGTAGAATGTCACTAATCCGGCACTATCGAAACCAAAGTGTGCTCGATTATTGGAATTGTCGTATTACTGGTTTGTATAGACATAATGATAGTAAATAAAATAATGCATTTTGTAAAGTAATTATGAAGTATTTGTGATCGTGTTCTACACGTTCTTTCATGACTGTAACTTATTTCAAAATTTACTTTGACATAGTTTTGACGACGATAGAGCTCATACGCGGTGAGAGGTGTAGGGAGGGCGTGGGCCCGGATTATTGGACGTGTTGGTCTAAACATGTGCCGGATTAGTGAGATTTTCAGTATTGGCAGTTTAGATACTTTATACGGGTTGGACTCATAGTAAAATTTGTCCTAACTGATAAAATAGTCAGTTACTGACCCCCTTCCGCTTAGCGTACCGATTCCTACCTTCCGATAACCCTGTATAAAGTTAAGTTATGACTATTTTAGCGACTCTGTGCTATATTTGTATAACAAATAGTACTTTTTTAGTTTATGGTTAGATCTGTATATATTCTGGATCTGACTTGAGATTTTAGTTATTTATTAGTATTCATGTTTTGTAGATATTTAATTGATGTAACTTTGCACTCAATATGTTTTGTTGTGAGATTACCTACTTGTATTTAATAAAGCAAGCGTCCAGACGAAAGGCTGACAATATATCGCGAGGAAAATATTAAGATTTATTTTGTACCTACTTTTTAAAGGTTTTGCTGTGATGAATTAAATTGTAATCGAGCGAGCGAAGCGTTTCTTAATTAATTAATTACGTAGTTTTCTTGTTTATTTGAAGAAACTATCCTCACGAGCTCGCGACTACAATAATTTTGCGATATAAAAAATAAAACTCTTGACGTTGACGATTAAATTATTCACATTTTTGTTCCGCATGTCCCTGTCAAATATTGTGGAAATCGGCCGGTTTATAATATTATTTTCTTCGGGATATTTCACTATTTTCAGGAAAATACGGGAGTGTTTAAGACAAGAAATAAACATATACCTACAACTAAAAATACGTTGAACCTGTAAACAAAGTTTCGTCAAGATCAGTTGTCTGATAAGCGAAATAAATTTTTGACAAACTTGAAGAAGAAACGCTTCGCTCGAGCGAACGTCAACAAATCACTTACAGAGTGTGTTTATATGTTGTCAGTAGTTCATCCGAAACGCCTGCGTTATTGTTTAATTTTATAATTATGTTTTATATTCCGCAACACTTTATTGCTAGCAATGTTTTAAGCACTATTTTTGTTATGATTTCTTAAACTGTATTGTGAATGAGCCTAGCGTATACTCGGGCATGGCCGCATCGTGTTGAAAATAAAAACACCCGCAACTAAGGGTTTACACGAATTTAACGAAAAATGTATTGAAATTTAAAAAGCACAATATTAGGTATATAAAGCACAATATTTGGAAATGGTTGGTAGAATATCGAACAATGAACCGCAACATAATTCTAGTGTCATGTAAGTATGTACAAAATAATGGACAGAGCTTAATACACTATCCCTTATCAAATATAAATATTTTTAATCATTTTTACTCTCATTTTTCGATATACAATATAATTATATTGTATGAATATATTTTTCGATAACAAATATAGAAATACGTTTTTTTTTTACTCGTACATAGATATTTATTGTGACACTTAAAACGCTAACTAAATTAAATTATATAAAATATAAACGTTATTTTAACGTCATCGAAGGGACTTGTTTCATTTTCGGCCAGGACGGTGTACGTCTATCAAAAAATGCCTAAAGATGTTGTTAATATTGTGTATTAATCAAATCTGCATCAGTTGCCTACTTCAATGTGTACAAAAATATCTTAATTCTGTGATTTTTAGTAAAATATTGTATCATAAGTTGACTGCAATGGTCACATCGGCCTATGAATTGTACTAATTGTCGCAAATACACAAGAAAAACGCGCCAATAGCGAGATTGCGTAAATAACGTGGAAATATTTTGATTCGAAATTAGCTTTGTACACTGCGATAAGTTATGTGTTATTTTGAATTTGGTTGATAGATTAAAGATTAATTAAAATTATTTATGGTATCATGTACACTGTCCTGGCCGGAGCTTCATACATTTTGAAACATTTGTACTAGCTGTCAATGCTGACAGTTTTTAGATGTGCCGCGGCCCGATTATGCGCTTGGCTTTTAAGTCTGTTATTATTTTTACTAGGTACATAGAAACTCTTCTACAGATTTAATATTATTATTTTAACGACTATAACACGAATTAAAATTCTCTCAACGTTGCCGCGTTGGGAGCCCTTTATACCTAAGCTAGAAGAATAAGCAACATTCCTTTGATAGCAATACTTTCGTAATTTATTTGTACTTTATTTTTATTTGCGCTTATACGTCCTTGAAAATGTGATCTTAAATGTTGTGTTGAATATACCTATTTATTGAAACTGCTTTTGTGTTTTTTTTGTTACACACACACACACACACCCTGTTGTTGTTCGATATTTTGTTTTGCACGAACACGTGACTTAGTTGCAAGCACGCTTTGATGTATTTTTATAGTAGATATTAGAAGTAGTAATATTATGGAAAAAAAAGTAAAGGGTAGTAGATACGTTACAATGATGGGCACGGGTCTCCCCTGAAAGAGTGTAGACCATATGCGTCTTTAGCATAGGTATTGTTCGTAAGTAATATCGTTAGCTAATTATGAATTCATTAAGCGCTGATGATATCTCTTAGGGATATTTTGACGAGTAACTCCCTAGATGCTGATCATTCAGGGCGCAAGAGCGTATCCCGGCGGCGATGGGAGTACGGCCAAGGAGAGTTCAAGTTACGGCGGCTGCTGGAACGACGGCGGTTCACGCGTGTCCACTCTGAGGACTCCGACGAAGAACCAGCGCCCATGCTGCCGCACCCGCCTGCCAACGCTTGATGCCGAAGCGATCTCAACCCAATGCTGACAGGAATACGCTTTATTTTATATATAATTAACATATTTAATGTGACTTTGAACACTATTCATATGTTGTTGTAAGTTTGATGTTATTGTCGCGAGGAATAAGCTTTATTATCCTTTTACGGCTGGTTTTGCGGCCGACGCTCGATCGGGGTTTCAAACGGTAATATAATGTATTGGAGACCAGTTCAGAAAACAGAATTATTTTTGTTTATTCGAAACCAGGTTTTCTAAAAAGAAAAAGTTCTTTAAAAAAGTGGTTACCGACTTCCATTACAGCAGGCACCTACATTACAGCAGGCACCTACATTACAGCAGGCATCTACATTACAGCAGGCATCTACATGACAGCACGCACCTACATTACAGCAGGCGCCTACATTGCAGCAGGCATCTACATTACAGCAGACATCTACATTACAGCACGCACCTACATTACAGCAGGCATTTACATTACAGCACGCACCTACATATTTTTTTCAGTTATTTCTATTTTAAAATGAAACCTTTGACCGATGCTGATAAAATTTAAATGAGACCCAAACGGGAAGTACCTATATATACCATTTTAAACAAAAAAATAATTTGTCAATCGGTACAGCCGTCTCCAAGAAATCTTTTTTTTTGGAAGTCGTTTGACAATTTCTGTTTTCGAACCTTTGGTTTCCAGTGACAGGAGGGAAATGCGCATACGTTATGTCGGCTCCACAGCTCGATCGATATTCCTCAATATTTTGATTAAGCTCGCTGCTTTATTTCCTTATCTTTATGTAAACTTATTATTTATAAATAATTGTGTAAATTATATATTACAATTTCTCAAAATATCTCTTTCGATGCAAAAGCGATCTACCTATTAAGATCGATCCTAAACGACTGTGTGCATATGTGCGATGTACCTACCTATGCACGTACGTTACAAACCTTATTAGGTATCTTTGTATTATAATGTTTTCTAGTCAATTTACGCGTTATAAGTAAAGGCCTAATTTTTTTACTATGACGTTCCTAATCTTCATAAACTGATACGAAATGCGGATGTTTAGAAGAGAAATAGTTTGTGTGTAATTATATCTGAAGCTTGCTAAAAACTTGAAAGTTGAGAAACCTAATATGTTTCATATAATATGTACAAAAAAACTTCCAAGGACTTCAAATTATACTCTAAATGTACCTACTCAGTATTTCAAAACGTGGTAGCTAGAGCACATATCTTAAAAATTATGTAAATTTTAGATAGAAAACACAATGTATGTATAGAAAAATATTGAACATTTATTGACATTCCAAATGCACTGACATGTAAATACAATATACCTACTAATATCGAACTTATGGTACATTATCATCTTCTCGCAATCATGATGTGATTTCTGGGCGATAACTTCGGATCGAAGACTGGACGTACTTCACAACACATACCTTGAAAACAAAATAATGACTAATTTAAAACAAAATTGTAAATCCAATTCGGGCAAGCTATTGACTTAACTAGTGGCACCTCAATAAATATATATATATAATAACAGAATAAGGTTAGGACCGCTGAACCTACAGACAAGACCATTAGAGGGTGTATTTATTATAGGGTTGTAGGAGCGCACTTAGAAAGGATTATTTAAAATTCTAAGAGTTGTCAAACGGGAGTTTAAAGTTAATTTCTTTTAAAATTTTATTCTGTCACGGAAAATGCCGCGGGTGACAGCTACTGTTACCAAACATAAGGAAACATGAGAAGATTTTTTTAAGTCATCTTAGACTACGATAATATAAGCCAAGCCGGTTCATTCTAACTGAAGGATGGTTAACCTTAGTCAATGAACTCCATTCTTGCAAGCATGCATTATATTACTAACGTGAATCATAGTCAAAAATATTTTTTCAACTGTTATAATTTTAAACGCATTCTGTAGAATGGAAGAGTAAGACGTGCTGTGCCGACCCTACTTAGTGGGATAAGGTCTGAAAGATGATGATGTTGATAATTCTGCTTGATCTTACCTAACAAGCTATTTGACATACATTTTTCATTCTTTATGTGTTTTGAAATTGATTCGTTTACGAAAAAGTATTTAATTCTAGTACATAAAACATTACTATTCAGCTCCAGTAATGTCCATATTATTTACTGGAATTAAACTACATTTGTATACATGGTCATGATTATACAAAGCCGAAAGGGGGTCACTATACTTAGCCCAAGGAACAACTTCCACTACGGGACCAACTCTGAATTCGTGGATAAATCAGCTATTCCATACAAAAAGTTGAACGGTCGTAGACAAAGTGTATGAAACTTTGCTATGAGCTAATTTTTATATACTCGAATTCATAGTTGATGCCATAGTGAAAGTTGTTCCTTAAGATGAGCATAGTGACCTCCTTTTGGCTTAGTACAACCCTAACAATACATAAATTAAAAAAATATCTTTTTGTAGTTAAAAAAATATCTTTGAGTAGTTAAAATGGTATCTAGTCATAAATCACGTATGTAATTAAAATGTAAGTTAAAGTGTTATTTATTGTTTGTAAAGTGCCAAAATATTTTATCATAGAAGTTTGTTATTGTTGAGTGTGTCATTGCTTTAATGTTACGTGTAACTTATATTAATGGACTCTTGTACAATTACATACGTCTATTGAACTTATATAGTTATAAGCCATGTAATATACAGGTGTTCGGATGTGCGATGGGTTTACTACGACTGCCAGTTTAAAGTAGCGATAACTTGATTTCTATTCTATTCTATTCTTAGGTTATGGTCTCTGCGATGTAGTCGCAATTTGCCAATGTCGCGTGGCTTAGAAGACAAACGTTGAAAAGATTGGCCAGTGGTTCGTAAGATTCAATAGGCACTTCGCTGATGCTCGGTGACCATGCTTAAAAGAAATTTTGAATCTGAGCATATTTTGGATGAATACCTGGAACAAACACAAGGACATACACAGAACGGCACAGTTGTTAGGAATATGATATATGTACAGAAAAAATAATTATATAATTATAGCCTAATATTGTTAGTTACAATAAATTTACTTAAAATATATACAAATGGAGTAAACACAAGAGGAAGGAGGGAGGGAAAGTTAGCAGGACGAGGGATTTCTTCAGGAATCATATCGTATAGGGAGCAGCGAAGTTTTGGGCAATCGAAAAATATATGCTCGGTGGTCCCTATGTCTTTACCACATTCACACAGAGAGTGGTCTCGCACTTTGATTTTAGCAAGAAATACCGGAGTGCAGGCATGACCCAAACGAAGGCGGCACAAAGTAGATGTTGCCTGTTTATTTACTTTTTTAAATTTAGAGAACCAGGGTTTACTTGGGATTGTTGTTTGGATGAGGCCATAGAATTTTCCTTTTAACCTACTAGATTTTTGCCATTCAGATTCCCAAGAGCTACGTAGTGTTAGGTGGCACGAGTTGCAGAGGTCATGGCTGTAGACATGATAATTGTTTTTAAAGCCCGATACTGAAGCCTGTTTGGCATATACATCCGCATTCTCGTTTCCAGAGATACCAACATGACCTGGAATCCAGGCAAGTACTACTTTAAGACCTTGATAATGACATTTTAGGAGTTCTTCCTTAATACGAAGAATTATGGGGAATTTGTTTTTTGTTTTGAACTGGTTAGCCATTATTGCTTGAAGGCAACTTTTAGAGTCAGAAAAGATAATGGATTTCTTGATATTATGAGAAGAGATATATATTATGGCTTCAAGAATGGCAGTGGATTCTCCAGTGAAAATAGAAGCGAGAGGTGGGCATTTAAAACCAAGAATAATTTTATATTTTGGGATCCATACTGCTGATCCTATATCACTATTATTATTTATTTTGGAAGCATCAGTAAAGATTGTAAGGTAATCCTTCCAAGAAGTATCAATATTATGATAAAAAAAATTATCTGGGCCAAGTGTGTCTTTGTTGATTCCAAAATCTAACAGGATGTGGGGCTGAAAAGTTAGGGACGCATAGTTCGTAGAGAACAGAGGGTGGACAGGAAACTGTGATACAGGGAAGGGGAGAGAATAAGAGACTTTGAAGAAACTTTTGACAATACAAGGGACTTTATTTACCACTCTTTGGGCATATATGAGGTTGTGTAGTTTTTCAAGAAGAAATAATAGGGGGTGGTTGCTGTTTTGAATAAGTCTACACATGAACCTGTCTGCTAAATACTTCCTGCGTAAGTAGAGAGGAGGTTCACCACATTCGACCTGCATGGCGTTAATAGGAGAGCTCTTCATTGCACCAAGGATGATCCTGAGACATTTTGACTGGATTTTTGTCAATTTATCGAGTGCAGTTTTGTTGTCTTGATCTAGGAGAAATGTGCCATAGTCTAAATGGCTCCGGATTATAGAGTTATATAGTAATTTCTGTGAAAAGGGATGGGAGCCCCACCAAACACCTGATAGGGTCCGCAGAATATTTATGTTTTTTTCACACTTTCTTGCAATATATTCAAAGTGGGTATTACCTGTAAGTTTAGCATCTAGCCACACACCCAGAAATTTGGTCGCATTAGTTTGGGGAATAGTTTCACCTGAGTACCAAATATTGAAAGGAGGAATTTCCCTTTTCCTAGAGAAAAGAACTGTGCTACTTTTGGTGGCCGATATTGATAATCCATGGTCACTTAGCCAAGCGTCAAGGTAAACCAACGCATTATTGATATTATCTACAGCTTCTGACAAATTATTAGAAGAATAGTACAGTAACAGGTCATCGGCATATTGTAACACTTCACAGTAAGGATTTACTGATTCCTCCAAATCAACTGTGTACAAACTGTATAACAGGGGACTTAGTACTGAACCCTGGGGAAGGCCCTTCCATACAGTTCTGGATGAAGAATAAGCTGTCGAGTCTAGAGGTCTAATTATGATATATCTCTCCATTAAAAAAGAGCAAATAAAACGAACCATCTTCGCAGAGATGCTCAGCTGTAACAGTTTTGTTCTGAGGATCGGAAGAAGGACGTTATCATAAGCAGAGGCAACATCTAGAAAAACTGCTAAGAGAGAATCTTTCTTCTTTAGAGACACAAGTATTTCCGTGGTAATAATGCCTAGACTGTCCAGAGTGCTTACGCCTTTTCTAAATCCAAATTGCGACTTCGATAAGAGACTTTTATTTTCGACATACCATTCCAGCCTGTTTTTAATAAGAATTTCAGTGATTTTGGCAGTAACGCAAGAAAGGGCAATTGGACGTCGCGAATTTGGATCAGAAGGATCTTTTCCCGGTTTGAGAATAGGAAGGATTACTTGGGATCTCCAAGCATTAGGAATTTGGCCAGATTCATAAAAGTTATTTATAAGGCTAAGTAGAAACCGTTGAGCATGCTCACCAGCTTTTGTGATAAACGAATAAGGAATGCCATCTATCCCAGGGGCAGAGTCTTTCAAACCGGTCAGGGCTATCTGGAGTTCACTGAATGAGAATGGAGCATCAAAGTGAGCAGAAGAGGAACAAGAGTTTATAGAAAAGGTTAACAAATTCTGGTGGACAAATGGGGGAGCTATATTATCAGAAAAAGCTTCTAACCAGAGTGAGGGATCATTAGAAGTAACATCAGTTTGGCAGAATGAACCTCTGAACCTACGGATATGGTTCCAAACTAAAGCTGAGGGAGAGGCAGGGGACAAACTCTCACAAAACTTCATCCATCCTAGTTTCTTTTTCGATCTAAGAGTTTTCCTGCATATGGCAGTTGATTTTTGATAAAGAAGAAAGTTTTCAAGTGTCATGCTTCTGTTATAATTTCTTTCAGCCTTATTTCGTTCTTTAATTTTTGCAGAGCACTCAGAGTCCCACCAAGGCGGTGAAGAATAATTTTGGTGGGGAGATTTGGTAGGGATACTCAAATGAGCTGCAGATATGATTGTTTCAACGAATTCAACATAGGCTTTCTGAGAGTTATCTTCAGTAATAGCAGAGCAAGAAGAAATTTTTAGGTCAAGGGAAGAAGAGAATAATTCCCAATCGGCTGCGGAGAGCCTAAATTTTAGGAGAGAAGAGGGAGAGGGTAGGCTAGGGTGTTGAAAGGACAGATTTATATTGATGGGAAAATGGTCACTCTCATGAGCCATGTGGTGAACTTTCCAAGTCAGAGAAGGGAATAGGGAAGGAGAGCATAAAGTGAGATCTACCGCTGATTTGGGATTTTGATAAGGATAAGGACGGCGAGTTGGAGAACCATCATTTAGTATGCATAGGTTTAAATCATTAATCAGCTCTAATAAACGCTTCCCAACAGAGTTACATTCATATGATCCCCAAACTGTATGGCGGGCATTAAAGTCTCCCATCAAAATAATAGGGGGAGGGATGGATGATATTATCCGGCTTATATCAGAGAAGTGGTAGATCCTAGGGTGGGGGATATATATACAAACAAAGGAAATATTAGAGGAGCGGATAGCAACGGCATTAATTTCAGGACTAAATGTGGGAAGAGAAATCTGGGAAAAAATCAAACTACGTTTGATGAATATTGCACATCCAGCTTTTCCATCCCGGCGGTCATCCCGAAGACAGGAAAATCCTGGAACTCGATACCGGGTCCCAGGAACAAACCAGGTCTCCATGACGGCCACCAGAACTGGACTGAATGTACGGATAAGATTGAGAAGTTCAGGGACCTTCAGACGAAGGCTCCTGCTGTTCCATTGAAGGATAGGAAATTGGTTCATTTTGGGATAACAAAGTTGTAAGATTGGATAACATGTGGGCAACGTGGTGCGGTAATTGGAGTGAATTTTGAGATATTATGTTAATAATAATTGAAAGAAGTTGAATAAGGAGTTCATTCTGAGAATTTCCAGAAGATTGAGATTGGGAAGGTTTAGACATTTGCAATGCAATACCATTTGGTGACGATGTGTGTTCTACTCTTGTTATGGCTTCATGAGCCACTTTATCATATGATTTACCTGTAGGAGGTCTGGGAGACGGTTTACGGAGTATTGTCTTTTTGTATGACACAGATGTTTGAGGGAGTGAACTAATTGGTGGAACTACTTGAGGAGGGGTGGAACTGGACAGAGACGGGATTGACCTAGTTACTTCACTAAAAGATCGGGATGGTTTATACATCAGAGAAGCCTCTTGATAAGAGATACCTTCCCTAGCCATGGCACACTTGATAGACTTTTGCCGTGCTTGCTCAGGGCAAGCCTTGTTAGTGGAAAAGTGTTGGTTAGAGCAGTAGAGACAAGAAGCCGATGACTCTGAGACGTTGCACTGATCTCCCAAATGGGCTTGGGCACATCTGAAACATCTTGGCGTTGATCTACATTGAGCTTTTATGTGTCCAAACCGGCAACAAGCCAGACACTGGATCGTAGGAAACTCATACAATTCTACATTTAAGGCAGAGTAAAATGCATAAATTTTATCCGGTAGCTGCTGACCTCTAAAAGTCACAACCACTGTCTGAGTTGGCTCCCATTTCACTACATTATCGTTTTTAACTTTTCTGTTTAATCGTCTCGCTTTGAGAATATAGCTGTTACTGTTTGGAATTTCAACAGATCCTACAAATTCGTCCATCGACCAATCTACAGGTATTCCACGAACAACTCCCATTCTAGTCACATTGAAGGAAGGAATGAAGGCCTCATATTTCTGTGCAGATATTAGAGGATTAGCCAAAAATTTGTTAGCTGCCTCAGCTGTTTTAAATTGAACCGACATTTTGTTCCTACCTATTTTTTTAACGCCATCCCGGCAGATATTTTCTACCTTGTTTGAAAACAAGAATTGACCAAACTTTATAGGCCGGAAGATTGTTCCTGCGGAAGGGTCAGACTCAGTTTTTGATACGTGCACGATATACGGACCACAATCTGTTTTGTCATATTCTTTTATACCAATGACAGAGAAAGACGGATGGGTGTAAACCATTTGTACCGAAGGAATCGCTGCATCCCTATCCGTTACGTGAAATTTCCCTCGCGGAGCTCCATGACTTTCCTCCATCGGTTCCGCGGCCCGTTTACTGCCTGCCGACCGCAAAGAAGCCGCAGAAGTAGACGGTATTACCACCGGAGGAATGTCCGGCGGCTCTTCCGGTTCAGGGGAAATGGATGCCATTTCCCCCGAACAAAGCAACAAATAACACTTACCGAAACCAACAAATAATACAAAATAAGCTCAGAAGATTGAAAAACACTGCCAAAGATCCAAATTTCACAGCACAATCACTACAACACGTGTGTCCACTAGCACGTAGAAATTGCGACCAACTTGATTTCTCTATTACGACAAAAACATTTATTAATTAATATAAAGAAAAACTTAAATTTGCAAAACCTATTGCTTTTATATGTAGAAACTAAATTTAATATAATAGCAGGAATTAACGAGCACTGAAACAATTAAAAACTACTGAAAAAACAAATTTAAATCACATACACAAATGTTGGAAAAAATGAAAATTTAAAGTGAAATATCTAACAAAATACCTACTTAAATATAATGAGGAAAAAGGCTACGACTATCTAAACTACTTTTAGCATTATGGAAGCAACCTAAAAATCACTAATAAACCAATTTTTCACAAACAAAAACTTTTCTGACTGAAAAAATTAAAAGAGTGAAATGACTAGGATAAGTGACTGCATATTACACCCGTCAATCATTCGAACACCCTGTGTAACAAAACTACTTTACAGATAGGTTCATGTTTCGCTTTCGTTCAATTAAATCATGTCAATCAACAACATATTGAAAAAATAAGACTCAGAAAATTAAAAAAAAAAAACATTTTTTAATATTTCGTTGTTATACATTTTGAAATATTTCGTGAACTAAGCTATGTATCTGTACAAACGAAATGTGTGATGTTGTAATTAAATGTGAGCTCAAATAGGTGAATAACTTTTATTGCCAATATTTTTTTTATTTTTTTTTCAATGTATAATAAAAGAAAACAAGGAAAGGTCAAGGCATGACAAAGGCTAATCTAACTCAGACTTGAAGATTCGAAATGGACTCCAATTCGGGATTACACTAAATAAATTATCAGTTCTCAAATTTATATCCGCCCTTCTCTCACTTATGAAAACAAAGTGTGGCTACAATTTTAGAACTTTCAAATTAGGGGTTAGTTCAGTAAGTATGAGACATATGAGACAGTATCATTATATTGTTATTAATAACGTTTTTTGTATATTTTTATATTTATGATTACGCACGAAGCCATATTTCTAAAATAGTACATATGTATGAAAGAGTAGTAGGTACATACCTTTTTCAAGAGCAAATAATTCTCGATCCAGCAATATAACGGTTTCTACAAGCGGCGCGAGCGCTAGTCGTAGCGTATAAACTGTCACCACACGGCGCCACTGGGTCAACAGTCGCTCGCCGCGAGCCCACGTTTCAGGACTTGTTGGTAGAGAGAGGTCCAGCTTTTCTAGAGCTAAGCTACAGTATCTGAAATATTAGTTGACGTGTTTAACTTTGATTTATAATATCGAGGCGAAATTCGAAGTTGCAAGTATCAAATCCAAAGATATTTTTCGTATTGAAGTGTTTAGCTTTTAGGCAAATCATAAACACTATTTATAACCATTCCTAGCCCAACTATTAAATTAGTAGGTAATGAAATATAATAGTATAATAGGTCTCTTCGAGTTCACCATACTGGTTAAAGGCCTCACTAATTTTTAAAGGAAGTTAATATCTTCAGAAAGTAGGTTTCCTCTACTGTTCTCACCTAGACTTTGTGAAAAACTGAATTATCAGCATGAACCACAATTAAACAGTAAATTGAACACAATTCACCGGCTTTGAAGTTCATAATTCACCTATTAGGTTAATACAGATTAATCATAATGTATCAGTTGTGTGCCAAAATTAAGGAGTGTGTTCTTCCTGGCAATCAACGCATATTGCAGAATTTGTACATATGAAAGTTTTTTTTTATTCTAGATTTTATAAAATACCTTTCAAAAGTCAAGGAGTCAGTATGTTTTATGCTTCTTATAGGTGCATGTTTTAGTTTGGGATCTATATTCATAAGCATGTCTTCAAGAGCTGCTCTATATGCATGTACCTAAAAGAGATTTCAATTATTTAGAATGTTTGTAAGTGTAGTGATAACACAGACTAAGATGCTAAAGAAAAGTGTTAATTATAGTTTGAAGTAACTAAAAGTATTCAAAATTTCAACTCAAATTAATTTAGTAAGCTAAGGTTTTTTTAGATGATTTCTTGAAGTTAAACAAAATATATTGTATCAGTCTCAGCTTCAAAACTTTGTAATAGCTATACAGAGTGAGAAATAATTTGATCTGATTCTTAAATTCATACCTTCAAATCCTCATACTTTCCCATCACTAGCCTTTCACAATAAGTCTCTATAGCATGACACGATATCTCCCGACTCACAAAAGACAATTGACTGTCAAGCCCTTTTACATATTCACTCAAAGGGTATCCGTTACTTGATAGCTTCATGAAACAACAACCCACTAAGCAGATGAATTTAACCCTTTCATTGTGAACAAAATGCTTAAGCAGTAAAGGACCTAGATCACCGCAAGGGTGTAGGCCGATCAAGCCGTAGTTATTCATAGAATCAGGTAAAGACAAGTTGGAAAGCTGATCCAAGCTAGAGAGAGTCATGTTAATATGTATAGGCTTGTGTAACTCCGACATGGTAGTTGATGTTAGATATTTGCTTGCTGTGTACTCCAGTTCTTTGTCAAGTTTTCTGAAAGAGAAAAAGGATAGTGAATAATAATTTAACAATCCTGGGTTTTGTGTTATATGTAGAATGTAAAATAAAAATTTAAACATTCAAATTGTAATAAGCAAAATATTAACTTATAATACAGCATTTATACATACCAACTGTACAGACCTAGCCTCCTCAGTAAGCTGCCCCTGGCACTCAATTCCTGCTGCATACAAATCATATTTATATCCAAGCATTCTTACTAAATGCCCCAAGCCAGAACCAAAGTCAATAACAGCATTGCAAGCACAATTAGATGCAGTGTTGCTCACGACGTCAGCCATCAGACTGATCTCATGTCTCTTTTTCAACTTTACATGTTTTAAAAAAAGATTTTTTAACTTTGGATGATTGCCACATTTATAATCAGTACCTTCTGAATGTTTTGTTTTTATTTCGAAAGAACTTTGTCTAGGAATACACAAAGTTTTAAGAATTTTTAGAAGTGCTAAGAAGGAGAGGGGAAACACTTGGATGGTTGGTCTGCCTGATAAAATTCTGCCAAATTCCTGAGGATTGACGTCTTCTAGGCTATTTCTCCAGCTGGCTGGGAGTTTTTCCCAGTGATTGTCTACAAAAAAATCCTGAAGAGTCATAAATATTAGATTATAAGCATATGGGTCAATTAATACATGTTGATAATGAGAAACAATACTTACCAAAACATACATGTCTAGTAACCAATCATACATTCGAATTATTTTTAAGGATAATTCAATCCGGGACTTTAACAGTACCAAGCGATTACCGCGGTGATTATCACACATTATAACTAACTAACACACATTTATCCAAAATTAAAATAGCTGCTAGCTAAGTGGCTAACGAAAACAACTACGACAACTACATAACCTCAATGTTTTTGACTTTGATGGCTTGACTTTACATCTTTTTTTTCTTCTTCCTTCCTGTGAGGCCAGCCAGTAAGGCTTTACACGGCTTGTGCATTTGCTATCTTCAAGTTCCTAATTTTATTAAAATAAATAGTACATATGGCGAATGTTTTTCTGATGATTATTACAAAAGTTTGGGAAACGTTTATATCGGGAAAAAAATAGGATTGTATGATTGTGATAGAAAAGGATTAAAGGAACATGTATGGAATATAGGTATGTAGGTGGAATATTTACATGGCTTTAACATCATGTACAGGTTTATGATATTTTATAACAATAAGAATAAAATCACAGACATGTATAGATAGACGAAGTATACAGAAGTGTACAGAACATGCAGAGGTATACGGAAAAGTTTTATATAATTTTTATAATGGAGCACTGTCTTTATGTGGACAGCTAAAAATGTCTGTAATCCAGATCCCCAAAGTAATAGGTATTACTCACGCTGTGGTATCAACAATATTAAATATTACGAGATACTTTATTAACTCCAGTTCTGCAGTCCCATTTAGCAATTTTGTGAGGGATCCATTTGGAATGAAATTAGATTATCAAAGTAATAGATACGATGGGCGGTAGGTATTTTTTACATCTGATTGATTTATGGTATCGATTAGAAGTTGGTTATTATATCTGTAGGTAGATGACATTGTTAATGGTTCTTTATCCAAAGCACACCCATCTTGCGAAAGTGGTATGTTAAACTCACTAATAACTTTTTGATGAACCGCGCGATCGCAACCTATTACTGGTTTTGTACCTGAACGATGGTTCGAGAAAAATGTTGTTTCGTATACAACATAAAACTTTGTTGCCGGAGGAATAAGTTAAGCTGCTTTCATACAATTTGTTATTTTCAGCCATTGCAGCGTTTATTTGTTTTTGACGCAAAAATTCAGGATATGACTTAGTAGTTGCAAATTGTGACGCTGAACAGAGGCAACAGACAATGTTTTCTTCATCGAAATTACAGTTGTCACCTCTATGTTCAAGGCCACTTCTCAAACATCTATGTAGGTTCCGACTAACACTAAAGTTTTGTATTACCATAACGGCAACAATTATAACACTGTTTTGTAGGGTAGGTGTAAAGTTGAAGTTGGAGTGAGTAGTAGCATATAAAAAGTCTAGTTGAGTATCGGGTAACAACAGACCGTCCGACACCTGAACACAGAGAATGCTCTAGGTAGGTTTCCACATTGGAGAATTTTGTACATGGTTTTAAAATTAATACTTCTGACTTACAACATTTTACCGCTACCGATTTGGAGAGATACATTTCCATAACCTCGCTAGGTAACCATTCCGAAGGAACACCCATAAGAGTGACGTTGAAAGATGGAACAAAGGCTTTATAATCGACGTTAAAATTCCACTACTGATAAATGAATTGGCATCGCTGAAGTCTAAAGATTCCAACTCTTTCCTAATCCTGGCTTTTTAAATAAAAATATAATGACAAAATCAAATTCTATTAATCTGTGATTAAAAATTTTCATTCCCGCGTTCACTAAAAAATATTTTGTGTAACATGTTTGATTATTCGTGATTCGTTTTAATGTGAAGTAATAACGGTGGTGTAATATAATATGAACCTTTGTCTGGATGTTGTCCCATATATATATATAATGGTGAGAAAGTGGTATATCAATTTTTATTGCAGGCACAAATAAAATAAAAATACAGGAGAAAATTTCTTACAAAATATAGTGCTACAAGTGGCAGCCTTAGGATGGAGATAATTTTGAAAAAAATTAATGTATATATGTATACAACAAAGAATATACTTAATTAACTTAATACACAAAATGTTATAATCAATGAAATATTATACATACATTTACTAAACAGTTTTAATATATCAAGTGATTTTTTATTAGTTTGTAACTGGTTACAAAACATACGCGGCCGAACGGATGTAAAGTTGTAAAAATGTCGTTTCAGTGTTTACGTGAAATCTCATTAGAAACTTAAGTTGCAATCTTTAATAGAATAGAAGTGTGCGATTTGTTTGAATATTTATTATATATATAATTATTACTCTTCGACCTTAGTTTTTGTGATAGATTACTATTAATTTTAATGAAAAGTGGCATAATATATTAAGAGTGTGATGTACAAAGATAAAAAAAACTGTTAGATCAAGCAGTCAATGTCAAAACTTTTTTATTCTTATTTTATTGAATTGATAAAAATTCAAACTGACTGGTTCGGTCGGTACAATTTTCGCAGAATATCTGTGTTTTATTTTCGATATCATGTTTTATTAAATAAATCGATGCACGGAAGAGAAGGGTAACAAGAAAATGTTTCTCAAGACAAATATTTTTAAAGCGATTTCGTTCAGCAATCCTGTGAAATTGCCATTATCGTATTGGGTGTTGGTGGGCCTACGATTTCTGTTTACAATAATACCGCAACGCGGCTACATCCACCCAGATGAGTTCTTTCAGAATGTTGAAGTTATCGCAGGTATGTGCTCTCATTAAATGATATAATTACTTCCATAATAATACCGCTAATAAATATTAATTAACATACTATACAATATCAAGTAATTATATGTTTTGTTTTAGGCGATATCTTCAACGTTGACGTCGCTAGGACATGGGAGTTCAACCCGAAATTTCCTATCAGAAACATTTTCGTACCCAAAATGATCTTAGGCCCGCCCTTGCACTTTATTCGATTAATCAACCCATACACCAAATACTACCTAAATCTCGACTTGAAAACACCATACTACCTTCTCGTATTGCCGCGGCTCTTTATATGTCTCCTTTCTCTTATTAATGACTTCTGTTTATACAGAATATGTGTAATATATGGTCAAAACTTTAGGAATCGCCTTAAAATATTTGCAAGTTCATATGTTGTGCTTGTCTATTGCTGCAGAAGTTTCTCAAACTCCTTCGAAATGATATTCTTTTCCATTTTGCTGCTTCTAGTTGCAGAATGTATGAGCAGATCTGATAAAATAATTTATCATGATGAGTTTCTTAGAGAGAAATACCAGCAGGCCACTACAGCTGTAGAAAGGGTCAGACTTTTTAAACTGAAAACACATTTACCAGCCCATTCCCTGAACCATGTTATCATTATAGCTACTATTGTAGTTGTGGGTATATTTAACCGTCCAACATTTGTAGGTTTTGCATTTCCTCCCGTATTTTTCTGGCTTCACCGAGGCCTTGGTTCTAAAGTAGTAGGCTTCAAAGACTTCCATATTAGAATAATTATGTTTATCCTGTGTGGTATTCCTCCAGTCCTAATACTCATATTGGTGGACTCAATTTACTATGGATATCTGACTACGGCTGAAATAGAGACGATGAAGATATCTTGGGACAATTGGGTGGTGACACCTTTAAACTTTCTGAGATACAACTCCAATATGAAGAATCTCACGCAGCACGGTCTGCACCCCCGCTGGCTGCACATAGCAGTAAATGTGCCACTTCTGTTTAACACATTGGGAGTATTTGCTGTTATTACACTTGTTGGCAATACTTACAGGTAATTTTTTTACTAGAATTAGAATATGGGCAAATTTTTAGTTTTATTTCTGCTATGTAATTATTTTTTTTGTGCCTCATATTTAATTCATAAGGTGTACATAACTTATATACTCTATAAATATTTAATCTGGAGCTTGAAATACACATAAAATTGAAATATATATTATGTAAGTTATACTTGCGACAAATTTCTTTTTTTTTTGTCTATTATTAAACCCAGACGAAATATAATATTACATAATTAGACCCAGGGTAGAAAGGCAGAAAAACTAAGCGAAACTTTAAGTGTATCTTCTAGTACATTTGAACCCCTTAAAGCATAATATACAAACCATTACTTAGTTTATAATGATATATTTAATTTATGAATGTATCAAATGTAACTGTTAACTAGTCTAGATATTTTTTTATATAGTAATAGGATTGACATTGATTGTATCTCGCCTGATGTAAAGCGCCGACGCGCCATATAATGTAGCTGGCTTACCTTAGAAGAAACTAATTCACTTGCGATTTGAATTGATTCTATCAGGAAAAAGTGAAGCTGATAATGAGTTCCATAATATATGTATATAAGATCTTGGTGTGACATATTTCCAATCTCACGCTCGAAGTATGTACTACCACAATTTACAGCTATTGCATAATCTGTATCCTTTTTAGGATGGTAACAGATTGAATGGCTGTTGCGAAGCTAGCTGTGAGCGTGGGATATTGTATGCCGTTATTATATGGCTTCTTAATCTTTGAATCCTATTTGTTGCATAGTTACATTGTTAGTCAATCTAATTTTCTCCCATTCCAGATTTGTCCGAGGTCAGTACAACAAGCTGCCTAGAATCCAGAGCATCACAGGCCTCATGCTGTTTTCTCTAGTCATACCGGTGGCAGTTTTGTCACTATTTCCGCACCAAGAGGCTCGGTTCATAATCCCGGTCCTCATGCCATTGGTTTACCTGTATGGCAACCACTTATATTCTAACGAGAGTGACGGCCCAAAGTTCAGAAAACTGAAAAAGTCACTTCTGTATGTATGGTACACACTCAACGTCATATTGACAGTGTTTTTTGGCTTCATCCATCAAGGCGGCATTTATCCGTTTGCAAACAGTCTTCACTACGAAATTAAGAGCATTTACGGCGCCCACACTCACGTTATAACTACCCACAGTTATAGCATACCAACGTATTTACTACAATTAGAAAGTACAAGTAAGATTTGGAGAGACAGAGCCACAGGTCATTCATACAGACTCGCCCCAACCACTTTTATATACAAGTATGGTTCATTACCCATGAACAACTTATTTACAAAGGTAGATGACGTTTTGACTAACGCTGAGATGCTACTTCATAAGAATAAGAAACAGTATAGGTTTTATATAGCGTCTCCTTGCTCTTTAGACAGAGATATTAGAATAGCCGCGAGTAAATATCATTATTTTGACATTATTGAAGATTATTCGTACTACCCTCATTTCTGTACGGAAGCCTTTCCCAACTTTCCCACCAATCGCGATCAGTTATGCATTGAAAATAATCTATTGAAAAAAAATGAATCTGTCGTTATAGATCTGAATCTGTTACAGAGAATCTCGTGTTTTATAAAAAGATTTTGCCTTAGAATATATAGAGTTAAAGCTGTAAGTACAAAACTATAAGTAAGTAGGTAAAAGATTATGTTTAAAGGTTATTTTGTAAATCTTCACTAAAATTAGTGTCATCTTTATTGACCCTAGAGAAATCGCTAGATTGTGTGACACGCTATGTTCTAGCTTTAATGGGCCATAGGTCAATTTGAATTATTACCAAAAGCAATATGTCATGCATATTAATTACGATTTAAGACAGTCTTAATGAATTATCGTCCATTAATTTACCCTGCTAGTTTATAAGCTTAACTATTTACGATTATTATGCGGCGCTATGTATGTTATTAGTAGAAAACTGAATCTTAATAAGAATGTTTCGAGATAGTGAGAGGCCAGCAGCCTGATGAATCAATGAATCAAGTAGCCTGATCCAGGTAGCGTTTTCTATCGGACTCGATAACTTTTCACTTTGAATAAAAATAAATAAGCTCGGTACTAAATCTCAAATGAATGCGAATATCTTTTTTGTACAGATCTACAATCGATTTCAATTGAACAAAGTGTTAGCAATGTTACTAGAATCAGGCTGCTGATTTAGTTTAGGGTTTAGCATTATTGTAATTAATCTGCTAACCGAGATTGAACCTCTTATGAACGGATGCAGCTTTTTACATTAATGATAACTTGAGAAAAGACATTATCGGCTAGGAGTAGAAATTGTACGCTTTTGCTCAATTTTATTTTTTTATAAGTTTTACATTGGATCTCATATCACGAGAGCTTTCAATTTACTAGTGATATTTTATTAAGTATTTTATTATTTGGTGACATTTTTATTTTCGGTATTGCAAATAAGTTAGATATACATTTTTTGGCTACGATTGATAAGATTGGAATACTACTAGTTCAGATTCCGCTTTCATCTGAAACCGTTTAGTTCAGTTCTAACAGGAATGACAAGTTGCATAGTCGCTACAAACATCTGATAAATACGCCTAAAGTTTAATTTTTATTCCGAGATGGGAGTCCTTATAGGAGTATTTTTCTAAGCCTAGATTGCTTAGAAAAATAGGAGCCAAACTAATTCCATACGTAGTGCGATCGGCATGAAAGATAACCATTTCTGCCGCTCACACTACGTAACCCATTCAGTTGTGTATGTGTTCCTTGACGGTACAGATAATAGACCCCAATGCCAGGTTTTTACCAAAACATATTTTACACTTGCATATTGCTTTAGACATAGGCAGCTTTGTTTTTGTCCTTCACGTTTCACGTGTGAGCTGAGAATCTTTTACACTTCAAATACTTTCACTTAGGTCATAAGCTGTGTACTCGTATATAAGAGCTCTCTTCAATATATTTAAACTATGACGTGTTTTACCTGGTTTTAATATAATTTTGTTTTGAGACTTGCGTTGTTTTAATTTCGTTGTTAATTTGAGCACAAAAATAATAAACTACGCCTTCATCTTGCAAATAGAAATAGTATACCTGGGCGATATACGTTAATCCTTGCGGGGTATTTGATTCATTCAGCCAAAGTGTTCTTTTCCATTTCCTACTAGTAATTCCAACATTTTATAGGTACTTTTGTAAAATGATTGATATTTATGCAAATAAATACCAATCATTTAAATTTTTGTAATTAAAGAAACATGTTTGTTTATGTGGTAAGTAGATAAAAACTACGATACTATATTTTTTACGAAGAAACAGACTTACTGATTTCTTCTTTACCATACTTTACTTACATAACCATAAAAATAAAACCTATTTCTATGTTTAATGTTTATACTAGATTGTTGTGAAAATTCGGTCATGGTCGGTACAAACCGTAAATTTTTATGTTTCAAAGAAAACAAAGTCATAGTTACATGATATGATTTTATTAGTCTGTTATATATTACAATGAGCAATTAGGTAGGTATTATAACCCGGTCAGAATATCTGTGCATCTCGCTGGAATGCGGCGCCTCTCCCGCTTCCCCTGTCACCTCTCCGCGCACTCCCCGGTGGGACAGTACGGTTAGCACACCGTACCCAGACCGCCGATATGACGTCAAGAGCTCACGTGCTCAGATATTGTGACCGGGTTGTACTTAGTTTGGCACATGATATTGAAAAATACTGATGTCACAATAATCATGTCGTCATATAGTGCTTATTGAACCTATTAAAATAAACATGGTTATATTCAAAACAAAAATAACTATGTTAAAAATAAATACAAGATGCACTTGTAATCAATTAGCTTGTGCTATTTAACCTTAAACCCTTGATACTGATGATATCCCAAAATCATCATTTACTCGATTAACGCAATTTTTTAGCTAATAATTACCATGCCATGTAAAGGGAGGCCCAAATCTGCTAATTGAATTGTTTTAGAATTACTATTGCATTTGACGGTCGTGGACGTTTTTACATGGTAGATCAGAGTTAGTTGTTATGTATTGAACATTTAATCAATCAATCGCAATTAATAATTGCGTGAGTTATTATGGTCCTTCAGACATAGAATAGTTCTGAGTTTAGAATAAATAAAGAAGTTTTGTAAAATTTGGTAGTCTGATAGTTAACTACCTAATCTGTCAAAAACTACCATTATGACGCAACAAATCGTAAGACTAAACAATTCCAATAGCAGACTTGGGTCAACTTCGATCGGACTTACTATTGCGTGTATAATTAGCTAGCAAAAAAAAGAGAAATTAGAAGATCGTATTCTAGGAAATAAAAGTTCAAATATCGTATTCATAAATGCTAGAATGCGGCAGCGGCAACGGAGCTGTTCGCATCGTCTAAACGCGCCCATGTGATTTACTCACGTATTATATTTTACTACTGAAACCCCCTTTTTATTATTAATTAATAAAAGAACATTTTTCACGTCAAATGACCCGTTACAGATCATTACTTACGCGTGTAAATAAAAATACATTAATATCTCGAAAAATAAATAAAAATAATAAATATCAAAAGAATAATTTACACTATGTATATTTATTTACATATCAAAATTAAGTTAGTCTATATACTAATTTATAAGATTACATTTTTGGAAATAGGTATTTTGGTAATACCATATTTTAATATAACAATGCGCGTGTTTGAAACAATGTTTTGTTGGCATTAACTGGCTGTGTAATAAAAAAAAATTAACTGCTATTAAATAAAATAAATAGTTATTGATTAGTGAATAATATTCCTTACATATGAGAATGATCCCAATGCTGGCTGTTATTTTAACGAAACTGACAGGTTTTAATATTACATCGCTTTCTTTCTTACTTATTGAAACAAAACGAAAGGCGACAATATTAGAATTTTCAAATAATTTTATCTGGCCTGATAGAATAGGGGTCTTATCTTAAATATTGATTTATCTAGTAGCTATTTAACTGAACTACATAAAATGTATTAAAGGCACTACATTATTCTATAAGACCATTAATATTTCTAACTAAAAATATTAATAGTTGATATTCAAGTACCTATTGTAAATAGTTAGAAGGTGTGTGCGTGAACAACTAACTTACGGATCACGAAGTTATGATTTAGGTGCTAAAAATAAAACTTGTTAATTATGATGAACACAGAAACTTTCGATTTTACATTTTTCAGTCGATACAACATCCATATTAAATCAAGAATAGATCTGTGTATTCCATAAAACAATTTCAACAACACACATTCTATAATTTTCCCAACAGACCTATGACAATAAACGGGGATGGTCTGCAGGGACAACGGGAAGGAATAATTAAACTAAATTCCCTTTCTCCCCTTTAATGGGGACAAGGCCTACGGGAATAAATCAAATATATATGATAGCTGCTGTTTGTTTTAATCCTAAAATTAAATTTCTACATACTCAAAAGTACCATAGTTATATTATCTAGCCGCTGAATTTAAAGACATGAAATTTAGATGGTGTATTCATCGTAGAGTGTAAGTGTTAGAAATTTAACCCCTAAAGAGGTCAAATATGGGTTCTAAGATTTATGACAGCTACTAGTATAATAATATACACGTACACATCACTCCATAGATATAGTATCCTCCTTATAAGTCCAGGGCATGTTCTCACCGAACTTGTGTACGTGCGCGTTGTTCTTAGCGTCGTACAGTAGCGCGTTGTCTACGTACGTGTCGCATGTCTGACACCACACCGACAGGTCGCACAGTGACAGCACTAGCGGGTGGTGGGTGGACAAGTAGTGAGCTTGCATGTGACCGTTGACACCGCGCGCGCAGGCCGTCTGAAAAATAAATAATATATATATATTTTAAATTAAATATTTCACAGCTATACAATACAATACACAAATTATAACCATGGCCAATGTAGCAAAAATGGGTGTATAATGTGCGGTTTCCAGTTTAAAACATTTATTTTGTTATGAAATTTTTTTTCTTAGGTTTGGATAAATGTGAAAACCGTATGAAGTCGTATCCAAGAAGAAAACGAGTACCAACCAACATATTTTTCTTTTTTCTCGTGTTAAATATGGCGTTTTGCCAGTGTCAAGTATAAAGATAGTAATTGAATATAGGTCTAGCAAAAGGAAAAGAAGGAAAATCCTAGTAAACATCAAGTGGACATCACGGTCAAGTTATTAGTCACATCCCATATACCTTAGTAAACAGTAGTAGTAGTGTGGAGAGTTTATTAGTTTTTTCCCATTTCCCATGAACATTAAAACCACTTCATTCCAACATTACATCACTTGCCGACACTAGTGCACATAGACAGTTCGTAAATATTTCTACTATGAGTAATTACATATGAATACTTGAAGGAACACGAGTTTTGTTGTTGACTATTGTTTTTTACCGATTTCCCAAAAAAGGAGGTACTCAATTCGACAATATATAAATATATATATTGTTAGCTGATTTCTCAAACAAATAACCCGATAAAATAAAATGGTTCAAAAGGTACACTTCTCAAGTGGCTCCATTTAAATTGTATCAAAATCCGTCCAGGTGTTAGATTTTTAAATCAAAATAACTGAAAAAGTTCTATCGGCGGCTGCCGTAATTAAAGTCGGCAATAATTTGATTTTAAATTTAATGTTTTATTCTTGTTCCATTTCTTTCTTTTGATTTTGTCTTTCTACAGATCTCCATATAAATATCGACAAGGCCGCCATTAAAAATATAGCATGTTTTTTGTATTGTTTGAGCTGGTTTTTAATAGAGATGTTTTCTTAAATAATAAAAAATAATAGCCACTTACGATATAACAGTGCAGACACACCCAATTCTCAACGGTATGGTCGCAGTCGATACACTTCACTCCCTGCACAAACTTTACGTCGCTCGGTATTGCGAACAAAGTCTCTAGGTGCGGACACCACGGCTGGGGAATCACCGCGAACATCTCTTCATCCACTAAGGCATTCATGTTCTCAGCTAGATAGTCTACTAGCGTCTTCTTGTCGTCTACTGACGTCTTCTTTTCGTCTTTTGAAGGTCCATGCTCGCTCGACGCTTCTCTAGAACTCCCTTGAACAATATCTTGTGAACTTTCAGGTTTTTCCGAGCCCGAGTTTCGATTTTTCGACGTATATTTGGAAGGTATTAAAGTTTCTGCAAAGTTTTTCGTACATTTCAAATCGTCTTCATCGTCAGTCCCGCAATGAATGCCATCGGAGCATTTCTTCAGTGTCAGATTCGCCATATTCTCCTCCAAAGAGTCGAACTGAGTTGCACTCTTCCTTGACCCGTCAAAACTAGTTAACGATGTTTTATTATCATCTACAACCAAGCCTCTGGAAGGTAGCGGTGCTTCCAGAACATCTTCCGCTGGCAGAGCTAAATGGAACTTCAAACTTTTCCAATATTTTTGATGTGTTGCTATAACATTCATGATTGATTCGACGGCTGACCAATGGCAGGGTCTGTGGGGGTCCGGTTTGTGGAAGAAGGGGTCTCCTAGCAATGCTTTAGTGCACATGGTCATGGCGTAGGAAATGCTGGTGATATTGTAGCCGCCTTCTAAACACAGTATGAGTCTGCCGCCCGCCAGACCGCGGAGTAAGTGGGTCATGCGACCGTAACATTCTGGCGATACTTTGCAACCTGGAATTCAAAGATTGAAATGTATTAAGTTCTATTCTGAACAGCTTAAACTGCTGGTTGCTTCATTACTACAGTTTTTTGTCAATACAAACTATAAACTATGAATGGGAAGTTATTACATGTAGCCAACGTGTTTCGCTGCTCGACAAAGGCCTCACTTCCCCACTTCCAAACGGATCAGTCTCGTGCTTTGTTGGCAGACCTAGACATATACGACACGTATTGGACTGGTGGTCCTCGTATGTGTGTAGACAACATCGTAGTTACCTCCGAGCGGGTCCCCGGCGCACGCGTCGAACCCCGCGGACACTAGCACCAGCTCGGGGCTGTACTCGTACGCTACGGGCAGCACCACGCGAGTAAACGCCGCGAGGTACTCAGAGTCACCCATACCGCGCTGAAAATAAATACACATTAACCTTTTCAGCTCGTAGTCCTATACTTGACACGCGCTGACGTACCCTGTGAGCCAACGTCGTCTATAGTGGTAAGAAAATCAAAATGTTGCTTTTTTTTGGGGAAATCTTTCACAAGATAGCAGGTCACATAAGGGTGCTTGGGTTATGAAGGAGTATACCTACTAAATTCCCCCAGGGTCTAACTCATTGATTGGTAGAGATTTCCTGGATCTCTGGACTAACTTACCGGTGCCCTCCTTGCACAATGCTTCAGTAAAATGCTGAGTAAAATATAAAATAAGGAAACGTTATTTTTATTAATCTTTCCAGTATCATAATAAAAATGGGGGGACATTTTTTAAATGTAGTCAATTCAAGCCTCAACCTCTAAGTCTTTATCATAGACATAGCTAAATATATTAACTTCAAAAATTCAGCCAATGTGAACGTTTTTAATTGATAAGAAATGTTGGCCTCTCAGCGGGACTAGAAACTGACACCGGGGCGAACACTGAAGATAATGATAAACTGTACCTTGTTCCAGGGTATGTTGACATTGTACCCCTCCCCTCGGCCGCGACCCACCGCTGTATAGTCCGCATCTTTGGAATACGGGAAGAAAGAGCCGTTGTCGTATCGGTGGATAGAGATGTACAATATCTGCGAGGAAATACAAAATGTTCTATTTACAACAACTGGGTCCTTCTGTTGCTGCAACTGGCAACTTATGATAGTTGTTGCAACTAAATTGATAGTTCAGCACAGTTACTCTGTACTCGTATGCATAGCGCCGTAGAGATTTCGGCGATGCGATTCAGAGTAGGTATATGTATGTGGCTATTGCCCTAATTCTGTGCATATTACAAATTATACTAAAATTGATGAAATAATATCCCAAATCCCAAAAACGATACCCTACATTCGATTGTCAAAATGGAATCTCATACACAAACGCCATATTGCTTTCTTTTTTAGTATCCAAAAATATTAAACACAGTCCATTAAGATATTGTAATAAATTTAGTGAATGATTGGTTTATTCAAACTACATTCACCCAAACCTGGGACCTAATCGACGCCATTGCTTGCTCTTGTTACCACCCCTTTCGAGCCCCAATGTTAGCCAATAAGAGCGCTGTTCAGGCATTTAGAAATTACGATAGAACCAAAAACGAAGACATATGTACATTCGTGTATGCACGCTGATAGGATACAACGTTCTTTATATTAACACAGTCTGAAGTTTGAAAGAGCAAAATTAATATCGAGTTACCCGATCATCTTCGTACGTGATACTCTGCGTGCCATTCCCGTGATGTACGTCCCAGTCGACGACCAGCACTCGCTTCAGTCCGTGCGTGTCTATAGCGTATCTAGCCGCTATGGCTGCATTGTTCAGTAGACAGAACCCTGAGGGAGTCTCGCTATCCGCGTGATGACCCGGTGGACGCACGACGCACACACCCGCGCCTGACTCACCATTCAGCACCGAGTCTACTGCCTATGGGAATATTGACTAATTTAGAACGACAGTCTAAGCTGGGACCTGTACTCGATTCAGTCCGTGCGTGTCTATAATATTTGAGCATAATGTGATCGGAAATAGGGTTCGATATAAACTTGACCTGCGGCTTCATAGATCCACTAAACTGTTGAGTCATAGAAGTAAGACTAACAAATCAACAAACACACTGTCGTATTCAGAATATGTGTGGTGATTTCAACATCGAATACCTGTAGAATACACCCGGCCGCAACGGAGGCGCTCTCTAGCGTGTCAGGGTGGAAGTAAACTGAATCATACGCTTTCTTCTGACTGTTCAAATCTCGCAGCTTTGTCGTCGCCAGCTCTTTTAACCTGTACACAAAATGTGTCTTGTATTTTAATTATCATTCAGATAAGTATATAACAATGTCGGTGCTTGTGATGATATCATATCCTTACACAACTATTACGTCGCCAATATAATACAATGAGCCCGGACATGATTTACCTACTACACATTTTATGGGCTTTATGAGATTGCGGGTTCTGAGGTAGTCGCGGTGTCGCTCGTGGATCCGCATTATCCTCTCTGGACATTGGGTGTCCGCTGGGAGTGTATGTGTATTACCTGTGCAAATGCTTGTGTGTATGCACGGCCAGGATGTCAGTGTCGACAGCGAGCCTGCCCGCGAGCTGGTGGACGCGCTCCAACAGCCCGTAGTCGCGGTGTCGCTCGTGGATCCGCATTATCCTCTCTGGACATTGGGTGTCCGCTGGGAGTGTATGTGTATTACCTGAGCAAATGCTTGTGTGTATGCACGGCCAGGATGTCAGTGTCGACAGCGAGCCTGCCCGCGAGCTGGTGGACGCGCTCCAACAGCCCGTAGTCGCGGTGTCGCTCGTGGATCCGCATTATCCTCTCTGGACATTGGGTGTCCGCTGGGAGTGTATGTGTATTACCTGTGCAAATGCTTGTATGTATGCACGGCCAGGATGTCAGTGTCGACAGCAAGCCTGCCCGCGAGCTGGTGGACGCGCTCCAACAGCCCGTAGTCGCGGTGTCGCTCGTGGATCCGAATTATCCTCTCTGGACATTGGGTGTCCGCTGGGAGTGTATGTGTATTACCTGTGCAAATGCTTGTGTGTATTCACGGCCAGGATGTCAGTGTCGACAGCGAGCCTGCCCGCGAGCTGGTGGACGCGCTCCAACAGCCCGTAGTCGCGATGTCGCTCGTGGATCCGCATTATCCTCTCTGGACATTGGGTGTCCGCTGGGAGTGTATGTGTATTACCTGAGCAAATGCTTGTGTGTATGCACGGCCAGGATGTCAGTGTCGACAGCGAGCCTGCCCGCGAGCTGGTGGACGCGCTCCAACAGCCCGTAGTCGCGGTGTCGCTCGTGGATCCGCATTATCCTCTCTGGACACTCTGGGTGTCCGCTGGTAATTAAAATGTATGTTATAAATCTGCTATAAGAAAATGACACAGCAAGTATCTATCAAAAATTAGTATAAAAAATAATTAAAGTGGTAATTAAATCTGCAAGCGAAGTGCAACCCAGAACTCAGGATCAAAGCGACGTTTTCGCTTTAGAGGCAGTCGTTTATTGACTCTTCAACGTACATGAAGGTTTTTAAACTAGAGTTTCGGACAAGTTTTCCTTCGAACTTAATGTACAATAATATGTTACATCAATACTTACGGTTCGCAGATGTTGCTGTGTTTTAACATAGCTTGATCATACACGTAGCACACGGAATGCTTCGGTACCCTCAGGTCCGTTACTGAAACAAATTTACTCCTATTACAATTGTTACACCCACGCGAGCATTCATTAATTTTTCTGATATTACAACTGTTTAAATATAAAAAAAATATATATTTTTATTTCTTACCGTGATTTTCATTTGTATGAATTGGACCACGGAACTCTCAAAAGGTGCTCTGTCCTAATATACCTTAGATCTTATTTATATCTTGACCGTCCCAAAGCGTGCTTGAAAGAGCTTATTAAATTAACAAAGAATTAGTACTTTTAAAAACTTGACAAATCTAGTATTTGACAAATTAAGATTTTGGTCAGTGTCTTGTTTGACAAATCAATAATTTGACGAGTATAAAATTTGGCAAATTAATGGTTTGACGAGTGTCTGCGAAATATTTATAGTAACGTATTGACAATGCTGCTATAAAAAAAAAAACAATTTTCAATTTATGCTTTCTCACCAGTTTTTAAGTGGTCAAGTCTCTCGAGTATCCGTCTTTTGGTCTCATTATCTTGCAGCGGGTAGCAATCTCTCGTGTCGAACTTGTCCGGTCGAGTCTCGTCTCCCTCCCATCTGGAAGACACTGTATTTGAGTTGGAATCATACTATTCAAGGGAAAACGTGTTAAAATGACCAACTAACAATTTGAACCGATGATTGGCTGCTAAGTAACGATTTTTAGGTATCAACATCGTAAGAATTCAACATTTTAGACATAAACTTTTTTGACAGGGCAACATTTTAGGGCAACACTATAAGAATTCAATATTTTGTCAAATTCAACTTGAAGGTTTTGGCACGTGGTACAGTGCGAGGCGGGGATTCAATTTGAAGGTTTTGGCACGTGGTACAGTGCGAGGCGGGGATTCAATTTGAAGGTTTTGGCACGGGGTACAGTGCGAGGCGGGGATTCAATTTGAAGGTTTTGGCACGTGGTACAGTGCGAGGCGGGGATTCAATTTGAAGGTTTTGGCACGGGGTACAGTGCGAGGCGGGGATTCAATTTGAAGGTTTTGGCACGGGGTACAGTGCGAGGCGGGGATTCAATTTGAAGGTTTTGGCACGGGGTACAGTGCGAGGCGGGGATTCAACTTTAAGGTTTTGGCACGGGGTATAGTGCGAGACGGGGATTTTGGCATTTCGCGACTTAATTTAAATCGGCTCGTCAATGAGAAGTGCACGTTATCTCGCTACGTAGCTTTTAAAACGAGATTTTAGCTAGGCACTGTAATCAATGGAGTCAGGTGAACTTGGCCAAAACTCGTAATTGATAACGTATTTTCCTTTACAAAATCTTTTGTATTTCTTTGCGTCTTTGGAATGGAATCATATCAGGAAAATCGTTTTTGCCTGAATGTCCCTTCTCCTCACTTCTAGACACGTTTTTCGACTTAGCACAAGTCATTATATGAAAAGACTTCTTATACCTTGTGCTGAGGAAACACTTGTGTTAAGGAAGTCGACACTGAGAAATATAGAGATGAAATTCATAGTAAATTACATTGAATTACAGAACAGTTTTACCTCACCGAGACGATATGTTTCTGTTTCCCCTCGTCACAGACGTTGGGCGCGCCAGCGCTGCAGTACGTAGGCTGCAGGTTGAAGCACGACCAGTAACGCTTCTGCACGTAAATACAGTTCAGGATCGTGTCGCGGATCCTGCGAAGTGAGCATTACTGTGAAAATGTTTCGTAGGCAATTTTACAACTTACTTATATAAAGCGTGTAGAATTTATCTCGAACGGTATTACCTAAGCCAAAGTTCAATTTCAATTGAACTACATCATTGATACTACGCTCAATCTACATGACCAGAATAATTTATGAATTTGAACACGTCACGCGATTCAGCCAGGAATCTGGTCGTTCGTATTGTGCATTCCAATCTGCCATATCACCCCAACTATCTAAGATTGTTAAAGAACTGCAGAGGCGTATTAGGCTTATGGCGGACTTGCCCGCTAGCGCCGCGTCTCTTCGCCCACCCCATACTAATAAAACGCAAACAAAGGGCGTTAAGTTCTTTGAAAAAACCTGAAACTGATATTGGTGTAGCGTTCAGCGCGCTTCACGGCGGTCTACACGTATTCAGCAGTAACCGGCATGACCGTCACAATAAACTCGGTTAAATACGATCTCGTAGCACCTCGGGAATAAAGTCTAGCTCTAAACAGAACCAGTTGGCGAACCAGAACCAGTGTATGTGCGGCACCCTCCCTTAAACAATAACCTATTTTTTACACAAACATACACTCTGTACACTGCCTAAAACATGTGGAGGAAGAGAGACACGTAGCACGCCGGGGATAGCTCCATCTCGCTCTAAATACAAGTGGTATGGTACTGACTGGTCGCTGGGCTGTGCGGGCGGCAGCGCGGGCGGCGGCGCGTGCAACAAGGCGCGCAGTGTATGCGCGGCGCCCTCTGCTAGAGAAGGCAAGCAGTACCCGCCTTCTAACACCACGCACACCGAGCTGCAGACCGCTGACAACATGTGGAGGAGAGACGCATAGCACGCCGGGGTCAGCTCCATCTCACCCTGATATAAACATAATTTATAACTTTAAAATCTCAGGCGATATCAGTTCAGAGATTTTTTTTTTGTCTTAAGCCATTTATCATTTTTAAATATATTTTATCTTTTCTGGAACATTAACAAAAAGAATAAACGAAATACAATCACCGACGGGCCGTTATAAAAAGTTTCCGTTAATTTCAAGACCCCATATTGCTACATGCTTAAATAGTGAGCCTATTTCATATAAACTTTCCTAAATAAATGACAGACGCCTATGATGTGTGAGGACAGATTATTAGTTCCAATTATACCGTATTGCAAGGTTTAAAAAGCAGCGGCGTTTTATTTCAATTTCACAGATCATTATCATCCAACTGTTTTTTATTAAAAGGCATGATAACACCAGATATCTATTCCACACATTATACCACACCTTCTCATCCCCAAAAGCTGCGTCGTATCCCGCGGACACGAGGACCACTTGTGGCGAGAACTGAAATACAGTCAATAAAGAACAGAGTAATAAAAAATAATGTACCTCGGGACAGCCGAGCGCAGCGTCGTAGCCGGCCGATACGATGATCAGTTGCGGCTGGTACTGCGGGATAGAACGAGAGGGTACGGTTATTTACTGACAAAATCCTTAAACTAAACTTAAAATTTTGTGAGATACAACAGTTTATGTTTAATAAAATACAAAAATTTTACACAACACCACATGGAGAAATCTGTGATGTTCATGTTTGAACTCGAAACGTTTGAGTATGTATGAGAGTGTTTATCATTCCTTCTGAATGCCTGTGCAGGGTGTATTATTATAATGTCTACATCATCCATAACTAACATTTATCTGCAAAAAACCACGGCTGGGTTACTATATCAAATCGTGTCAATGCAGGGCAGAAGTGATGTTTCCATTACATTTAATTTGACGGTTTACTACACAAATTGAACTTGCTGTTGATCAAATTTGAATAATTTGGCCTGTGCAAATCTAACATAAAACATACACACTTAGAACATCTTAAAAAGACTATCTATCGATTTTTGGGACAACAACATCGTCTAGTGCCAGTCTCACTGACAGAACTCACCTCTAGAGCCATCGGCAGCAGCAAGTGATGCCATATAGCCAGATAGTCTCCGTCCTGCATGCCAGTGTTGTTGAGCGGCACGTTGCAGGTGTGGCCCGCGCCGCGCCCACACCCCGTATACTGGAAGTTGGACTGCCGCAGGTTGGGCCAGAACGAACCGTGCTCGTAGCGGTGGATCGAGAAATATAGCACTCTGTGGGGGATAACGAACTGTATATAATATGAACTGAGAAAGTAAATATAACAAAGAGCTTGATGGGACAGTAGATTCGCAAGTGGCAGGGACTTTCAATTTTAGGGCATCAATTAAGTACAATAAATTATAAAATATAGTATTTTGTCTTAAACGACAATTGTAATAGTTTTGGAAGTAGATATAACGTTAAAGTTGTTTGATAAATTACCTGGGATCATTATAAAACATCTGTTGCGTCGCTTGCCCGTGATGAACATCCCAGTCGACTATCAAGATCCTACAAAAATATACAATTATATAATAATATAGAAAAACATGCTGTATATCTATACAATATCCCAATAGCACAATCGAGAACGTAAAACTTTTGAGATAGCATTTTCACAACGTGACTAACACCAGCTTTGTGACGGAATCTCTACTGACATTATGGTTCTAATCTTCAGTATTATGTCCACAAAGCAAACATCTTAAAACAATGTGGTAGGGGAAATGTCGTGCATGTGCACTTCCGTTAGACTAGTCACCAGTCGTGTCTATCACAATACGAACTAAAGAGACCTAAAAATCATCTGAGCACATTCAAAGTCATTTATTAAACAAGTTATTTTCCGGCATAAAATTGGAACAAATTTGTAGAATATGTAATATAATTACAGTACCAAATATGTGGGCAGTGTTACTTATTCATTTTGTACATAAATCAGTTGTGTTTAGCGTTTTACTCATGTGCCTCCGCCGAAATATTCCAAATTAACTAAATTGAATAACACTCTTGCTGTTTACTGTCACACCTGCTGAGTCCTCTGTTGTGTATAGCATGCGTGGCCGCGAGCGCCACGTTGTTGTAGAAGCAGTACCCGCAAGGCTCGGCCCGCATGGCGTGATGTCCCGGGGGGCGCACGAACGCAGCCCCGTTCTGTACCTCGCCCGACACTATACGGTCCACCATATCGATGGTAGAGCCCGCCGCCAGCAGAGCTAACTCGTGCGTGCTCTGACGAAACAATTGGTTAAAAGCTATTTAAATAAACCCGACTGCTTAATATTAAAACCTATGTATCATCCTTATTTTTTTAATTTTGATGTACCCAGTGTCACTCTCACGACTAAGACGAATCTATTCACCAACACACACAACTAATCTATCTATCTACCAATCATTAACACCACCCACATAAAAATACGACAAGCCGTTAACCTCTAGAGCGTGCCAAAGAAATACACATACATACATACACTCGGAAAACATAAGCCTTCTTCTTACGCAGTCGGGTAACAAACGGAATGCAAAAATAACGAATGTCCACCAAAATATATTGTTATAACATTTGGACATCATCATTACTGCAGTGCTTCACAAAATATGCACACTTAAGAGAAAAAAAATTGCTCCAACAAATTAAGAAACCTGCTCTTTTTTTAAGACGTTAAACGAACGTGTGTTTGATTAATTTTGTCTTACGAGTACTACACGGATTTTCGCCCGAACATAAATTTGGAAAAACTCATTGAAATGGATAAATATATAAATTTGACATACTCACAGGGTGTATATAAACCGCATCATATTTAGAAGACAGTTCCTCCAAGTACTCCACATCTTGGTTGTTGTGGGTGGTCTCGAGCATACTATACACTGATGGGGAGTGCAGTGTGCTCAGTTCAGCTTCAGTGGCAGCTCGGGGCGGGTACTGCTTGCATTGCTCTATTAGATTCAGCTCTTTGCATCTGAAACCATAATCACCATCAGTTTTACCACAGTGGCGGATACAGAGGGGTGGCCATAGCCATGCCATGGCCGTCCTCAAAAACAACCAGTATTCCATATACATTCGTCTAAACATTTTAAACCAGTTCAGCACCCAGATTCACAATGAGTTTCCGCTCGGATTCGAAATCTTTGCAACACGAATTACGCGAAACTTGCTACGTAAACTAAAATATAAAATAGTGATTATAATTTTATTTTAGATCTAAAATCGGTTTTCAAAGTAATAATTTAGGATCTTCTAATAAGGTTTGCGTAATTTGTGTTGCAAAGTTTTCGAATCTGAGCGGAAACTCATTGTGAATATGGGTGCAGGTGGTATTTTGCATGGCACACCCTATTGTAGGTTTATCATACAAAACCAAATGTTATCTTGGATCGACCAATGTTTTACGAAACTGTCAGTGAAATCTTATAAATGAACTCAATATGCCAGATAAACCTGTCTTAATGTACATATAACCAATTGCATGCCCGGATTGAGTGAACTGTTGAATCTGTATACATGTATTTTAAGCCCTATATTATACAGTTATGCATTTAACAAATACTCTATTCTACTGTTGGGATTTATCTCTTATTGATGCACCATAATTACCCAGTCAATACTAGAGTCCTATTTTAGCTTTTCTGGACAATTGGATAAAATATATAAAAACACTGTTGACTTTAACTCCATAAACTAAACTTACATCAAATTATGATGCGGGTCACTGTTAGGAGTCGACTGCCGGCGGAGGGGGCGCTAGGACAATATATTTTACCCTACTACATTACCAATAAAGAATCATTTCAAAATATTCATTCAAATGTAATTCTCTTTATTCAGTAGGCGAATTATGAACAAATAATGAGTTATTTAGATATATAAATTAATACAAGACACAAATACAATGACATTATAAATGAATACAGTAAGAGCTTTACAGAATATTATCTGTATAGTTTCTAATTACATTTTAAAACAATAGATAGAGTTGGTAGCTTCCAACAGCTCTATACAACTGTGACATCATAAAACTATGTACACATTTTTATTCCCGCAGTTCTATGATAGAACTCCTCAAATGAAAAAATTGACGCAATTGTGATACATTTTCGCATAAATCATAATATCAATATTATTTTTCTCGTTTTTGGCTTATTCTTTGTACAGACTTGCCTTTTTTTGAACCATGACCGACCTTTTTTGGAACCGTTTGAAAGTCTCTAACAAGGTCTATGGTTGCCGCAATATAATATTTACCTGTCTATAACTCGAACAAGTCTCTCTGGGCACTCTGGATAGTTCTCGTCCCAAAGACACCTGTGGTCGGCCATCCGAGGCTCCGTGACAAACCCCGTAGGACCTCTCACTTTTAATTTGGAGTCCATAGCCTAGAATATTAGGTATATTACATTACACATAATCTTAGCTATACATGTATTTTTAATTTTTCCTGTGACCATAAATGCTGAAAAGTATTCCTGCACCCCTAGCATGGCCGTCTAATCACCGGAGAAAGGAAAATACAAAATACAACATGGCTTAATCGAAATGTCACAATTTTTTAATTTGGAACTTCTGGAATTATGTCTCTCATAAGTGGATAAAAACTATTTTATCCACTACTCATGCCTGGCTGGAGTATTTCCACATGTATCAACATCGTGGGTAGCCATAAGCCAAAATACGATCGATAAAGTTTACTCATAATAATGTCATAGTGCTCTCCACCAAAAAAAAAAAATCATTTTCACTTCACATGTATGGGAGACACCATTCAATAATAAAATATTTATAAATAAAAGACAGCCCTTTCTTTTACAATGAGTCCAACGCTGTTTGATGCAAGATATAACTGCACTAAATTTAAAGCATTTTAGTTCATAATTGTAAAAGTTGGGAGAGGTAAACCATTGGACGAACAGACAGTAAAATCATAAGAATTCAATGTAGTACTACTAAACAGCAGAAACAAAATGTTTTACTTACTATTTGGTAAGGATCTCTTATCTCGGAATTGATAGAAGTTTTCTTCTTCAACTGCGCCTTCTTTTTAGCAGCGAGCACAGATTGTGATGGCTGTAACATGTACATAAGATTCTTATCATTCAAATATTAATTAATTTTATATACGTCTTTGTCTGTTGCTTAGCAAAGAGAGAACATAACTAAACATTAAGGTATTATGTCTACAGTGTTACAAGCATATTTTGTTTTAATTCTCATCATTATAATTGTAATAAGAAAATATATAATAAATAAGTGTAAAAAGTTAAAAAAAAATGTTTTGTAGAAAATACTGTATAATGCACACAGTAGAAATTTTTTAAATTTCAAATATGAGAATGTCCTATAATCATTATATAATGATTATAGGATTATAAGTGCAGCTTTAAATGGGAGGAGGCCTCCTTTTTTTTTCCAAATCTCGTTTTTTTATTAAATTTAACAGCTCATTCCATATAAGATTTATCTCAAAAGCCCCTAGCTCCCTTTTTTAAATTTAATTTTTAAATTCAATTAAGGTACTCTTTTACACAAAAATAAAATGACAAATGATCTGATAACTATAATTTTAATCCTTTGGTTCCTTCTAAAATGTAATCCTGGATCTGTCCTTGTGACACAGGGCTTATAAGACAGCTATCATCAGAGCTCCTCTCAATGGAGAACACAAAAGGGTTACAATGTAACATTAAAATATACCTAACATCAAAGCATAGACTATATACATTTTATGAGTTTTTGTTGCACGTAAATACATGCAGTATTAACAAAGTTATCAGCTATGAGAAGTTTAGACCACTTTTTTAAACTGCTGAGCTTCTCTCCAACTTGTGATGACGCCATACGACGAGTAACACGCCCGCGCGATAGTCGCCAGTACAAAAAAAGACACTTTTGTGCTGCTCATTGTTTAGATTATGTAGTCTTAATAAGACTTACATGTGTCAGATAGTTTGTTTCGTATTAATTCGTAATATTGTTTTTTCATTTTTTAATACCGTTCATGGAAGAAAGATTCAAGAAAGGCCAGTCGAACAATCTACCAAGAGTGGATAGCTTTATGGTAGCTCAATATTAAGTTACTTTAATAATATACATTCACTTAAATAATCGACAACATACAGACGTATCATTGTACAGGTAGAAACTACAATATGTTGATAACTTTGTAAAAAAAACGCAATCCACTTGTCTATTTTTTTAATAATTAGGAATTTGTTAATTTGAATAATGTTGAGTTCTGTGAGTTTGTACCAAATATTATTTGGCCAGTAAATGGTGCCGTAGCATGTTTCACCAATTTTTGGGAGTAATACCCCAATGATTAAAAAATTCTTCAATATGATCTTCACAACAGTATGCAGTTTTAGGTCTAATTGCATCAACTTTGCGTAAAGTTGTCATCTTTCTGCATTTTGCAACCCTCGGCACATTAAGAAATAGCTTTTCTGGAGTTTTTAGATTGGAATTTGAATTCCAATCTTTGAGTTTTGAAGTTATGTCGAATGAAAATGCGCACTTTGACATTATGATTCTCAGCCATTTGTAATGATAGAAAAAAAGTAAAAAAGCAGTTATTCTTGTTGCATTTATAGAAAAAAACTTTTCTCAACTCCATTAAATGTAGGACAAGCTTCTAACCGTGTATGCAATAACATAGAACTGATAATGAAGTGGATTATGAACAAGAGCTCTATTATAGATAAGAAACAACTAAAGAATAAATATTAGTAAATAACTTTGTGATTTTACAATGTATATGACCTCACAGAAAATGTAACAACACTGTTATTTTCTAAATCATAAGCAAAAGGGCTCTTTGTACTAATAACCCACAGTTGATACAGTAATATTATAGCAATTAATTATTTTTTATCTATGTATGAAAGAGTAAGCCCTGACTGACTATTTTGCTAGGAATCATAAAGATTAAGTAGTACTTGTAGAAAAATGGTTTAGTTCACTTAAGCATACAATTATTATAGTAACGTTATCTATATACCTAATGTAATTAAGTTTGTTTTGTGTTTCAAATAAATGCTTCTCTATTTTCTATATAAAAACTAAACTCTATTTCTCCTGGTAACTTGATTGATTAATTATTTTTTAAATTATTTAGGAATGAATCTGACATTAAGCACTAATTAAATTGCACTAAGGTGTTTGGTAGGAAACCCCTCAATCCTTATAGTGTAGTCGAATTTGGGCAATGTAATATAAAACCCTACCCAATTAATCCAGTGTCCATAAAGCTTCACATAAAAAATCCTTGCATCAAACAATAGGTATGTACTGTTTTTGCTTACTTTAACACCAGCTGACATAGCACGAGTCTGAATCTTGGCCTTGCGAGCACCATTTCTGGTAACAATGCCGGAAGACGTAGGCGTCACTTTCTTAGAGTCACCGGCGGAGCGCCGTGGTGGCTGTGGGGTCGGAGTAGACTGTAACCGGGGTTAATGTAAAGATTACAAAAGAAACAACCTCAAAACATAACGCTAAGTTTTTATATCCTTGCTTACCATAGCTGTATGTAACGTATTACACCAAAGGTTTCTGACCCGCAGATTTAAACAATTAATGACACATAAAATTATACGAGATGGTCATTGTAACTGTTGCAGAGGCGGTGAGAGGGGTAATATTAAGAATAAGGTCAATATATACCGAAAACAAAACACATTGCGATTCGCATTTGCATTTTTTTAGTTAGTACGGCATACAAATTGTGTCACGCTAATGCTCAACCAGATATTGTACAACCAATATAATACTTCCAATAATGGCTGACCTGATAATCAAAAGAAAAAAATGTGGATGATAAATCACAGCCAATAAGGTGGAGCTGATAATTTATGCACATGGCTTCCAGTTATCACCTTGGACATTTCGGGCTCTGCTGTAATATTGGACATAAATTATCAATTATGCCAATAATAATGGATTTTATGGACTCAACTATATTTAAGTTAGGTTATTTTTATTGTAGACTTTCATTACAATTATTGGACATAGTTAATTCCAAATACGACATAAAGAAAAGTTTAAATTTTTTTTTATACAAACGTCTTGTACTTTGTTATATGTCTATTTCTCATACTCGTTTAAAATAAAAGCTCCATTTTGACGGACCCAAGTCCGTTAAGGGATGAAGGGGAAATTGGAACCACCAATACCTACTCTCGCCATAATAGGTATATGTAGATATTTGAACACATGCTATGGCGCGTGTTGATAATGATTTGATCTTTTCCAACGGTTGGAAAAGATTAAAAAAGTTGGAAAAGACCAAATATATATTAGATTATATATTTGGTCACCTTACGGTGACCACGAGTTTCGCGTTCACTTTGCATGACCTTAATTGAAGTTTTTCAATATTTTTGTACTAGAGTGAGTTACACATAAAACACTTGTATTTTAATTTTCAGTATCCTTTCAGTATACTAAATACCCAGTCACCTTGTTAACGTAATCACTTTTCTTTAGGTACTACTTAGTAAGTACTCTTGGTACATATAGTCAACATCTATTTTTTTACCAAGTTAGAAAGAGTATATAACTCTTTCTAACTCATTATTGAACTTTCTTCCTATTTCTACGTCAGTATCATGGAAGTAATATCAATTTTGTTTGAAATTATAGTAAATATGTACGATAATCTATAAATACGGATTATCGACTCGGCGATTATTGGTTGTACAGTACCTGGATTAGGCATTATCGATGCCCTAATTTTCTTAATATGTCATTGTCAATTTATTAAAAATACAGGGACGTGTTCCATGCTTCAGGGTGTAGTTCTTTGGACCCTACCCGTACGTACCGAACGCATGACCAGAATATTTACACTGACAGCAACTCAAGCTCATACTTCACGGGAAAAAATCCTTTATTGTTATGCCCATGTATTGTTAACTGGCAGATACACGTCAGAGTATTTTTTAAAGAGCTAGAACGTGTTCCGTGCCTCAGAGTCAGGTCGTTTGGTTGTTTTATACCCTACCCTTGGGTACCGAACGCGTTAGTAGAATGTTTACTTTGGCAGCAACTCAACCTCACACGTCACGGAAAATAGCGTTTATTGCTATGATCATTAGCCGTGCGCAGAATGTGTCACTGAAATGAAAAGATATGTACATATCTTTTCACCACTGCGAAGTATATCTACCTTCTAGTTCAGTAGTTCACCTCTCACAGTTCAAATTTAGAACGCTAGTTCTTAGAAGGAGATATGTTGATAGATATAGTGGTACAAATAAACCAAAATGAATCTTAAAATCATATCTTAAAGCTCATTTTCAATAAACATTGTATCAGTCTAATGTCTTTTTTGGCTCTAAACAAAGTAGACAAATGTGATTGTATTTTATACATTGCGTATACTCTGATGGAATTTCAAAATTGACGTTAAACGTAACAAGCAATGAATGATAAACTTTAGAGAATTCACAGTATCGCTCTTATTTGTTCGTAATTTGATACGTGAAAGTGCGAGTGAAATAGATAACTACTTCAGTCAGCCGGGCACGTGTCTTCTCTGTAGGCAGCTTTCGGCTCAGCTCAATGTTTCGTTAACGTCGCGTCGCGTCGCGATGAACGACGCGAACTAAAGATATGTTTGTATTGAAACTGAACTAGTGAAGGATGAACTAAACGCAACTGAACTAGTACCATTGAAGGATTCCTTCGCGAACTACACATGACTAATTGGAAATTGGTCATGTATTGTCAGCTGTCAGATAAACGTTAGTGTTTTTTACCCAGCTATTTCGATGGTTAAATAGTTGCACCTAACGGACGCTCCGAACGCGTCAGTTGCATGTCAGTTGTTATTTACACCGAAGCCGCGGACGCGAGAAGAGCGAATAGTTACACCTAGAGTGTAGGCATGAAAAGCTGCCCGAAGTCGGTCTTTATTTTTCCTTTCTTACTATACTCTGAACCCATAGATTAAAGAAGTAGCGTAGCGATTCCTAATTAACTGTCTGTCATCTCTATGTCATGTATGTCAGTGTCAGTCACAACTTAATTGTCATGTTGTCAGCTGGTCAAAACATAATTTTGATATTATAATGAAATTCCAGGATAATGTATTGTGCCGAGTGTTTTGCGTGATAACTTACTACTAAAAACCTTACAGTTACACAAAAATACCAGTACATTTTACGGTAATATACTTTTTTCCAAATCCCCAAACCAATCATAGCGAAACAAAACGATATTAATATGTTAGGTAATTTTTAATCGTCCCCAGTCTTTACATAAGTTATGTACCTTAAACGTGCTTATTAAGAATTCCAGAGTTCTTTAATTCACATTAACTTTACACAAGACCATAGATATTTCTCAAATTCTCATGTTTTAGGAGGTTGCACATTGCATATCTAATAGGCCTCATATTTAAACTATTGTTTTTACATAGATAATATTTATTTTTTTATTCTTATCTAGTGATTCAACAGAATGAAGGCCTTAATGCCACTATGGGTGCTGCGGCAAACTGGGCGGATGAAACCAGGATGCTGTGTCAGTACCTGGTCACCTTTAGCTACAGCTTTCAACACAAGACCTAGCTCCAGACCTGTGTTTGATAATATTAGAGAAAGGACTGTAAGTATACAATACATGATATAGTTTGTCTTGATCGTAAGATTTCCTTTTCCAGGATTTTAACTTATTTCAACTCTTTCCAGGGTCTATTCAACAAGCCGGAGTTAATATCTTTTGAAGGCTTTCAAGTGCTAAAAGAGCAGGCGATATCAGCAACTGACCGTCTCATTGAAGAAGCAACATCGGGGCCCTCTCGACCTATGGTAGAGATATTTGATGAGCTGTCTGATACTCTGTGCAAAGTGGCAGATTTGGCAGAGTTTGTGAGGATAGCTCACCCACAATCGCACTTTGCTAGTGCTGCTGAAGATGCCTGTATTTCTGTCAGTGGTGTTGTTGAAAAGTAAGAACTTATTTATTTACTAAACATCTGTTTATAAATTTAGAGTAATTATGTTAAAAGAAGCTAGTACTTGAATAATATATTTCTCAACAGACTAAATACACATAAAGGTCTATATGAAGCATTGAAGAAGTCAGTCAAAGATGGCACCTCAGGAGATCAACATTTGGCCGAACTGTTCCTGTTTGACTTTGAGCAAAGTGGCATACACCTAGATGAGGGTCCCAGGAAGAAAGTGGTGGCGCTGAATGATGTGATCCTGCAAACGGGTCAGAGGTTTATGGCAGGAGCTGCTAAACCTAGGAGGGTGAAGCGGGCAGCTGTGCCTCAGAATGTTAGACAATTGTAAGTGTAGATTTTTTATTGTCTTACCTTTTTTTAATCTACCATGTTTAACCTGTGATTTGCTTCAGTTGCTTAATGGTTATAATAAAAGAAGATTAATTTTTATAATTGGGACAAATGTAGCAGCTATTACACTTGTTAAATTATTTATTAATAAATGTAGAAGGATGCATAAGTAGATGAGAAAATATGTTTTTGGTCCTACCCTACCTTTCTTCACATCTTTCCTATTTGGTAGAACCTAAGCGTTACATTCTTTGTGTATCAGTTTCAGTACAGAAGGCGAGGATATAATAGTGAGCGGTGTATACGCCGAGTGTGGCGAGGCTGCGGCGCGTGAGGCAGCCTACCGCCTCTACCTGGCGCCGGACGCGCAGCAGGATCGTCTGCTCGGCGCCACTTTGCAAGCACGACATGAGATGGCCACGCTTACCGGCTTCGATTGTTACGCTGACAGGTTAATATAACCATTTTACTACGCTTACCAACTTTGATTGTTATGCTGACAGGTAGGATAATAATGCCACTATTGCCCAGTTACCGGCTCCGATAGTCATGTTTACAGGTAGGGTAATATAGCCACCATTAGCCACACTCGCCAGCTCTAAATGTTACGCTGACACATATGGCTATTGAAATATATGTATAATTTGGCTTAATCTACAATCAACATTTTCCGCTTTTCCAGAGCAATAAAAGCAAGTACAATGGAAACTGCAGAAAACGTCCGACAGTTTCTAGACATACTCTCTGATAACCTCTACGACCGAGCGCAAGTAGACTTTGACGCCATGTTGGAAATGAAAAAGAAAGAGACCTACTATCAAAATGGCCTCATGTGTTGGGACACACCCTACTTTACCCACAAAGCCAAATCACAGCTACTGGATGTGAAGAATTCAGACTTTAGTCCGTATTTCTCACTGGGAGGTTGTATGGAGGGGCTTAATATGCTCTGTCAGGAGTTGTTCGGCATCACATTGAAGTCTGAAGATATGTTACCAGGTGAGTCATTTTATACTGTTAACATGTTAAGCTGAAACGTATTGGCGCGCCTTGACTTAACACCATCTTGATTGCCCAAACGAGCAAAGGCTCTCTGATACAACTCTGTCTATTTTTCTTTCCACTTTCAGTTTTTTTGTTTGTCTGGATGTTTTAGTACAATTTTAGTGGACATAGCTTTCAAACAATCTTGATGAAGAGGTTTTTAATAATTGGCCGCCAGAATATTTTAATTTTATTTATTTATAAACATTCCACAGACTCCAAAGTCTGTGCATATTTATAAATGACATAAAATTTATTAGAGCTTTATTATGGTTTTGGTTTTCTAAGCGTATAAAAAAGGCAAATAACTACTTGTCATAATTTAAAATTCTAACACTGGTTGTTAGGCGAGTCCTGGTCCCCGGACGTATACAAGTTGGGAGTGGTCCACGAGAGTGAAGGCCTGCTCGGGCACATGTACTGCGACCTGTACTCGCGGCCTGGCAAGCCTCACCAGGACTGTCACTTCACCATACAGGGCGGGAAGCAGCTGCATGATGGAACGTACCAGGTCAGTTAGTTCCAGGAACTTCTGCCCCACGCAATCCTCGTTTGGGTTGTTCCTAGAGTAACGTTCGATATGTACAAGGTAAAATTAGTGAAAGGAATGGAAGTTTATTTGCGATAAGAAAAAACAATGATAAAGTTTTCATTGTCTGAAGAGAGCATTTTCGTCACAAAACTGATCTCAACAATGGAGACTCGTAGTGCTGGTTGTGATGTGGTTCGGCACCGGTTCATGCTGTAGTCTTTTGAAAACGATATGACGTTGTGGGCAAATAAATAAACGAAGCGGGTATGCTTCTAGAACGAAAGTCGTAGCACATTAGATGCACCCGGTACCTGATTCGTAGTGCCTCGGCTCGTGCGGTTAGTGTATGGAATATGGCTTTCTAGCCCAAATTTATACCGTCACCAATTAGCCTCGCTCGATGGTCGTCCACACTCAGCGACGTGGATGTGTCATTCGTGAGCTGGGCCAGGCAATAGATATCGGATATTGGGTGGCTCTGATGATCCTTACTTCGTCGGCTAGTGACCGTTACTAAAGCGTGTCTTGGCTTCTGTGAATAAAATGCGTCTCTGATGAGCCTCTAATATGTTAAAAATAAAGCAGGTAACAAAATTTTATATATTTCAATAGTTTAACCTTTAAATGGAGGGTGCAGCTAGAGAAGTTATATTTAAATCAGGAACAACTGTTATTGTAATTACAGAACAATAAATCATTTCATTTCATTTCATCATTTCATTAACGCCAAATACAAAAGAGAACTGCATAAGCTTGAAGGTCAAAAAGCCCATTTGATTTCTTGATAAACATTGGCCATATCAAAAGAATATTAGGTGCGTAATTTAAAAAAAATATGTTTAGGAATGCTTTATCTTTTGTTTGTTTATGTATGTTTTTGTGTCGAAGAAGATTATTTTTAATTAGTTAATATCTAGTAAAAAAAATACTTTCATATATACGAGTTTTACTAATTATGTTCAAAAGTGTACATAATGAAAAAGTAACGATATCCTAAATAGACGTTTCGTTATATAGACCTGTTGATGTTGACGTTTTGCTAGATGGGCGATTAGCTAACTAGGCAGATTGCTCATAAGACGTTTCGCTTTGTTTGACGTTCCACTTCTTAGACTTTCCGGTCTGCTGCCAGATTCACAATGAGTTTCCGATCGGTTTCGAAAACTTTGCAACACGAAATACGCGAAACTTGTTACGTAATCTAAAATATTAAATGGTGATTATTATTTTAGTTTAGGTCTAAAATCGATTTTCAAAGTAATAATTTAGGATCTTCTAATAAGTTTTGCGTAATTTGTGTTGCAAAGTTTCGAATCCGATCGGAAACTCATTGTGAATATGGGTGCAGGAGTCGAAAAGAGCTATATCTGATTGTATGGACAAGTTGGCGGTCTATAGCTGTGTTAATTCATAAGGTTCCTCTGACACTCATTGTTCTAGAACCCGATAGTGGTAGTAATGCTGTCGCTGGGCGGCGGTCACCGCTCGGGCCCGGCGCTGCTGTCGGCGGGCGCTGTGGACAACTTGTTCCACGAGTTCGGTCACGCGCTGCACTCGATGCTGGGCCGCGCGCGCTACCAGCACGTGGCGGGCACCAGGTGCCCCACCGACCTCGCAGAGGTGCCCTCGGTATTGATGGAGTACTTCGCGCAGAGCCCCGAGGTATGAACGTTGTACAATCTGTTCTGTTCATGTGCCGCTGCTAAGGTTTCTCTTCTGTTGAAGTACTCAACAACACACCCAGACTCATAATAGTACATCAGTACTGAAGTGAATAATGACTGCATTCCTAGCAGCAATCAATTCGACAATAATGGATTTTGAAGGAACATCCAAAACCTAGCGAGTGTGAAATGTTATTTAATTATTTGTGTTTACTAATTATTTTTTATTTGGTCACTCGGTGTTCACCCCACAGGTGGTGGGCAAGTTCGCGCGTCACTTCCAGACCCGCGAGCCGATGCCTGCAGACATGCTGCACCGACTGTGCGCCTCCAAGCACCTGTTCGGAGCCAGCGAGATGCAGCTGCAGGTCACTACTGCATTTATTTACCCTTCTAATAATAGGCCCAAGATTACATTTTCACTTGTGTCTAGTAACGGCCATTGTTTGTACATTGCGAATGAATGCATTTCTTATATTTTCAAAGAATCACTTATATAAAGATATAATAGATATCGAGTTGTTATTAATAAGAAACATAAATGTAATTTTTACTCGATCAAAATAAGAGTTAAAAATAAATTCTGAAGACTAAGGTTTTCAAATAGAATTAGGAATGCATTGGAACGCTACTCGCCTGACGTAAGGTGACGATGTCACCTAATTGCTCTTTTGCATTCTATTCTTAACTTCACTAGCCAGAGTATATAGTAATCGGCAATCATGTTGATCTAAAAGCTATGAAATTTTTTGTCGATGTGCACTTCTAATTATTAAGTGACCTTGAAATCGTCACTGTGCAGTCAAGGTCATCAGTTCAAGTTGTTTGTTTGTTGCTTCCACAATGTAAGTAAGTTTGTTTGTTGTACAGGTGTTCTACTCGGCGCTGGACCAGCGGTACCACGGGCGCGAGGCGGCGCGCGCTCCACGCACCACCGACATACTGCAGCAAGTGCAGAAACAATACTACGGACTCCCCTATGTAGAGAACACGGTACGTGATAAGCCGTCATTAGAAATGTAGCATGTGTTTTGTATTGTTTTTATTTTTTAAATAGTGTATAAGCTGGTTTTTAATAAAGAGTTGTCTTATCTTATCTTACGTGCTTATATATAGTACCCGGTAATGTTATTAAACCAAAAGTAACGTAGTGGGGATATTTCCTCGCATATGCACTTCTTATTCACGAATCTATGATCACGTTTCGGCTAAATCCCTGCTCCGCACTCTTCCCCGCGGCAATGACCTAAAAATCGTCACTGGGCACCCAAAGTCATTGGTCCAAGTTGTTTGCCGGGAACTGTACATAGGTTAATAGTCGCGCCTTGATAACTGGGTAATGGCACGTACGATATAAAAATAAATAGAAGAATTCACTACATTTTGTAAAACAAAAACTATACATTCAGTTTATTTTTAAATACGGTTCTTTGTTTTTGTGCGATTTTGACGAGGACGTGGGCCACTATAATTCATGCTTATTACCTTTATAAATAACCGAGCTGTGCTTGTATAGAGCTAGCGACCGTTCCAATGAGACGTACAGTCGCACATTCTTGAGCTTACAAAGTTTTGAAATAATTTTTGAGCATGTTCATTTGTTATTGGCAGGCGTGGCAGCACCGGTTCAGCCACCTGATCGGCTACGGCGCCAAGTACTACTCGTACCTGATATCTCGCGGCCTCGCGTGGAGCGTGTGGAACAAACACTTCGAGCGAGAGCCGCTCGCGAGGCGCGCAGGGGAGGGGCTGCGCCGCGGCCTGCTGAGGCACGGGGGCGCGCGCCCGCCGCAGGTAACTTATCATACTGCGTATCAATTTATAGCGTTCCAGTTTACCGTGATGGCTATATTGCAGGTAAGAGGAGTCATTGGTGATAAAATATTTTTCGATTTCTCACGCTGACATCAAGACAAAGCGGGAAAACACTAGATATTATTTATATACCATCATATTATAAATGGATTTCCGCAATGTAACGCCTGACTCCATCAATTATCTTATTGGTGTGTTGGAGTAATTGGATTATCTATAGATATGGTCTATAGGTAATATATGTGCATAATACCTATGGCAATGATTATTGCCATTCAACGCGGTAACGCAGCCAGCGTAATGGGTACCTTTGCTCCAGGTACGACTCGGGGCGGGTTGTTCCACTAATTTATTTTAACGTGTATTAATATTATGATAATTTATGACATTTGTATTTGACCTATAAGAAATAAATAAATATAATTAATACATAAAAAAAATATCTGCTATATTTAGTTATATCTACCTAATACCTATATACTAAGTAATATTCTTTTTTTGTTGTGGTTGGTCATTTCCTTTCTCGGTAATTAAAGCACTTGCCTGGTTGAAAAATTAATTAAAACTTCGAAAGTAAGAAACCTATTAAAGTAGTTATTTACCGACTTATTGGTTGGCGCAACGACTCAAAATGTATCTTGCTGATCTTCTTGTATTATAAGGTATCAAGCACCGCCCGTCCTTGTAATTGTTTTTAAAACATTACAGAAAAAATATATTAATACATAGAGTTGTTAGAACTGATATCCGATACAGAGGTTTAGAGGATCAGCGGTCTTATTACTTGTAGTAGTGATTTGTAAAGTTTTCCTATATTAATCGGTGTAAATGTGTTTTCTTCCGTTTCCAGCAACTGGTCCGCGAGTACCTCGACACAGATGTAACCCCCCACACGCTCGCGATGGCGCTCATAGAAGAGCTCGACTACCACAAGGATCACATCGACACCGTGCGCAAGATCCATAACAAATGAACTAAATGTAGACTTACAGACTTCGTGATCACTGATGCATTGAAATCAAACTGCAGTTCGTGCGCGAGCTTATAGGATTCCAAACTATGTAAACGTTAAGGTATGTTACGGATCTCAGCTGCGAGCAGCAATTGTGTTCCCCCTGATTGATGGTTGGTTCTTATACTAATCTCTAAAGATCTGTCTCTCGCGACATATAAAATATAAAGGAATTCACCATATCAAAGGGGGTCATCCCTTAGAGGTTCAATTTCCGAAAATTTCCTAGCGAATATCCTTACCCCCAATTCCTAAGAGTTCGCACGTCTCGCGTATTTTTTTAGATATATTATAGATTATTCATTAGATATATCTCGTTACGAAGTCATATGACCATCCAGTCACAGTGTTACATTTGATATGAGATGAGATGGTGTTGCGGCTACGCTACTGGGTGAGTTAGATAACTTTGAGCGATTGGCCAATAAAACAGTTTCTATCAGTGACTATAGCAATATTTGACGGATGGGTCATAGATATAGAAACAGGGGGTTTGTGATGTGGAATCCCAGATCACTTGTAACGTCAACATTAGTGCTAACATCTGCTGTATATTTGAAATACTTGTATATCAAGTACTATTATCGACACTTTTGTTATCTCACAACTTATTTTTCATTTGAAGTATTTTTAGTCCAATATAGCATGTACCTAGCAGGAATTAAAGTTGATAGCACAGTTTCATACGTAATCAGGAATGTGGACTGGCTAGGTTAATAAAATGTTGGAGACATATCATAAAGTTTTTATAGTAATTTATTAATTTATATATAAGGCCTGCATAGACGAGGTACACTTGTGGTTGATTAAATTTTGAAATAAAAAAGTCGTTTATAACTGTATCGAACAAAGGCCTGAAGTACCGCAAAATCCCTTTGTGAACGGAAAGTCAACACAGAGGCCCATGGTTTTTATTTGAACTGTCTCATAATTACAATTACGTTGTGCCAAAATGGCCGTTCATATATGACGTAGAATAGGCCATAGTTAGTATTAAACAAAACATAATTTTTAATACCAACTCCGATCTATTCTATGTAGAAACGGCCATTTTGGCACAATGCAATTGTTATTCTGCGACAATTTAAATAAAAGACTTGACTTGAACCAGCGTTATGTAGATTTGGAGTCGCATTGGTGACAGAAAACAGTAATTAAGTTTGTTTTTATAACTTGTATGTTATGTTAGTGTGTTGTATGTTATGTTACTCGATTTGCTTACCAATATCCATAAACGAAAAAAAATCATTTTATCGTGTTAACTGGCTATATTAAATTGGTTGTCTTCCTCTAGATGTTCTCATATTTTGTAAATAATAAGAATATAATAATATGGGACAACATCCACACAAGGCCTTCAAGTCCCAAACTAGGCAAAGCCTGTGCTATGGTAACCTGATGACTGATATACATAAATACATACGTATATATAATAATAAACGCCCAGACACAGACAGTAAATAGAATAACAATATTGTAAATGACGATGTAAATATTTCTATTTTTATTATTTATTTGTTTTGTAAATATGCGCCGAATTGTTCCTAGTTTTCGAATTAGTTCGCTCGATATAATCTAAGATGGTCTTCCAAACTGTTTATAACTTCATAAAACTCGGGTGGGCCAATCGGAAACACATTAATTAATAAACAGATAACGACTTTCTAATTTAGTACCATTTCAGATAGAAATAAAAACAATAAAATGTAATTATAAATATAGTTGTTTTATTAGAAATTCCTCTTGTAACACGCATCATGTACGAAACAAACACTAAATAGTAAATCTCGTAAATATAGTGTGTTTCCATCTTCTATCTATACATATATATAAATGAATTCACTATTTATTTTTTGTTGTGTTTGTTATTGTCAGGAGAAGGTTATTATGCCAGAGAAATTAAAAAAAGAGCTGAATTCGTTTGTTTCATTAAAACTCGAGAACGGCTGGGCCGATATAACTTATTTTAGTTTTGAAATGAATGTCGTACTCCAGGAAAGGTTTAAAAGGTGAGAAACATACATATCTGTTAGGCGGTACGAAGGCCGGCGGGTCAGCTAGTATTATAGATTTTAGCCACTAGTAAAAGTTCAGGGTGATGAGTCTCATATTTTTTACTGCATAAATTATATTGACTGTTTTGCTAAAGCGATTATTGTTGAGAATTATTTCCTAGTATATTTTAAGAGGTGGATCATGGGAAAAATATTTACAGTACACCCAGGTGGTCTCAGTAGGTGGACGGTGGACAATAACTGCGTTGGACGCCCACTATATCGCGTCTATACCAATACAATACCAATAGCAGTCGCTCGGCGCACGGGACTACCATTATATGCTAAAAGAGCACAATTTGCTAGAAGTGCAGTTTATCCGGCTCGAAGGACTAAAACAAAGATTTACGGGTTACTTGTTGCCGTACTCTGGGTTGATTTATGATAAATTGAAAGTCTAAGATATGAGTGTTAAAATGTAATATCGAACAAACTTATTGATAATGAAATGAGAACGCGTGATGATTTGATGTTTGATTGCGAACTGATTCATGATGTGCCGCGAGAGAGGCGAGCCGCGTAAACTGCACTTGTAGCAAATTACAAAGTGCATTGTACGGCTTGTTCCGTACAACAATCAACCACAAATTATATCTCTAAGCGAAGAGATCTTGGGTAGGTTAGATTAACTTTTTCACAGTAAATAAACTAAAAAAACTGATCATCGACCCTTGTAACAATAGGGTTTTATTTGCAGTGCGTAGAAAACGGAGCCGTATTTTGAATCGCTTTATACTGGTAATGGTATCGTTGCGTCCATCTTTACTAATCTGTGACGTAAGCGGGAGATCTATTCAAGTTCATAGCGCACTTTTACATTTCGACGAATTTTTTTACATAAAAAATTGGAATTGTAAGTTTAAAACGTTAGGCATATAAATTACAAACGAGATATCTGTTACAACTTGTTTAATCACTTCATATCATACATATATAGAGCTCGATCTAACCGACAGACAGAAAGTGTGTAGTTTACGAGTAGCTTTATACAGGCTGTTCGGATGATCGACGGACATACTTGCAAATCTTATTGTATTATCAATAATAATCATTATTAAGAGTGTGGTTTAAAACTTATCTAAAGAAGTAGGCACCATATTCAATACGGACTAAAATCACTCGCAATGACGACGCGCCTTATTATTTGCGACTTAACAATGTCCGTTAAGATTGTCAGTCGTACATTCGAACAGCCCGTAGTTGACTTGCACAATATTATACTCCTTGCCCAGTAACATCTAAGCGTTGCTAGGATACCTCGATTGTCTAATATCACACATTACATAAATATCTAGAGTTTATTTCAAGTAATCCTTAACGTATATTACTTATAATAAATTCAGGCGTTACTTTCGAACAAACGAAACTGTTTCCGTCTCATATACTCTAATTAAAACACACGTTCGTATAAGAGAAACAGAAATATCTCGATAATAAGCCATCCCTTAGTGTTACCATTTATCAGCATATTTTTATGGATAAATAAAATCAAAACAATATCAAATTATTTTTATATAATCGAGAAAAACGTATTTACAAGAAGAGACGTACCTATAGATATAAGACAGACGGAATAGATAATGAATAAAGAATTTGAAACAAGAAATATTGAGCAAGCATGATTCCAAAACAATTGTAAAAAGAACTGAGACGCTTACACGGGATACTTATAGATACTCGTAGATAGGGCTTTTCAATAGAGTTAAGTATTCGTAAAGAAATGGTCTTGATAGTTTTTATGAAAAAAATGTTTAGTGGTTCTAACTATTGTCAAGATACAAAACAGAGTATACGTCGGTCGCGGTCGTGGGGTTGCCGCCGAGGGTTGGTGGGGGGTAGGAGAGGAGTGCTGCGAGGGTTGGTGGGGGGGTGGGAGGGGGGCGCGACGTTACGCCACGTAATTGTACTGGTTGGGGTTGTCTTTGTCACGCTCCATGTAGTCGCGGTCGATGAGGGATTCGATGCGCTTCTTCAGGTCGGCCGGCTGGAATATATATTGATTAGTACATAATGCAATATTTTAGAAGCAAAACTGTTAAACAAGTTATAAGAAAAAAGCGATAACAGACTTCAACGCGGCAGACGCCGATACACAATTACAATTATTTCGTTTTAAAAAAATCAAGCCACTGGATCGATTATTATGATAAAGGAAATGTTTCACTCTCGTCCAGGACGGTGTACGTCTTCCATTGCCTTAAGGTGTGGGCAACTCACTTCATTGTGCACAAAAATATCTAAATAGTGTGAATTGTAGTGGTATTATAGCATCTCTTGAAGATTTATGTATCCTAGGTTGATTGCAATGGTCTCATTGGTCTATGAATTGTAAAACCCATCACAAATATCAAAATAGACAACAAAAACGCGCAAATTGCCTTTTTGCGTAAGTAATGGTGGAAACTTTTTGATTCTTAATAATTTTGTACACTGTGAGATATAGTACGCGGCTCAAATAACTAGAAGCAAGATGGCGGCATCGTCCCTTTCACTCTCACGGGTAGCTTGGTAAGTGCGAACAGTACAACACCTCCCGCTATAAGTTACGTTATTTAGAATTTGGTTGATAAATAAACGATTAATAATGCCTGACGTAATTACAAGTCTAGGGGAATTGCTCTTACATACCTCACAACTTTGAAAACCTAGCGAGTATAGAACGGATAGTCAGTTCTATAGATTAGAGCCATTAGTTATATTACCTTGACTGGGAATTTGAGTTGATTGTAAAGCTCCGAGATGAGCAGGTTGTGTGAGAGAGCCTTCCGCATTTTCATGACGCGAACGACGGCAGCGTCTATCTGGTACTGACGGTCTTGGAACACGCGCTCCTCGGTAGCCTTCTGTTCTTCGCTCTGAAATATTACAATACCACATTGTAGGAAAAAATATTAAAACTAAATCTACTTACAATAGAAAAAAAATTGTCAAAAAGTCCGTTAAAGTTGAGGGAAAGGTGGCAAAAATGCTGGCAGCATTGCCAAATTAAATAAAAAATAACAAGTCTGGGTGTGTTGTGCTTATACGAGTATCTGCGAATGTTGCATGGCATCCTCGACATAGGAGAAAATCGTATTAATTATAAATTGTTATTTTTTTATTACTATTTATCCTGCACAGGTAGGCATTTGACCACAAGTTCGCACGACCACGGAAGTCAGCGATACTGTAGCCGTAGATGGAGCATGCCTAGTCCGGAATTCACTGACTCTCAAGCAAGGCAGCCGGAACACACCGTTAGGTGCTTGGCGACAGATTTGGTAACTTGAGGGTGGTAGCTAGCCAAGCGTGCGATAGGAAACGCCCTACCATCTTGCTATGATCTCCTCACGATGTTTTCATCTACTAGAATAATACAATAAACTGACCGTCTCCTTCATCTGTATCTGGTTGATCTTGATGCGGAACAGCTTGTTGGTGAAGTCTCCGTTGAAGCTGAACTGGTCATTGTCCTGCACCTCGCGGCCGCGCGGCGACTTGCACAGCACGCGCGCCTTGCCGCACGCGAGCGACTGTAGCGTGCGACGGAGCTCACCCTCCTGTCACACCAAACAACGTCACGATCATATTTTGTTTTTAGTTGAACTTGAGGTAGGCTAAAGCTTTCAGAGCCATACCGCTTTGTTTAGTTTTACTTGACATTTTGTGTTGTTTGCGATAAAATTGTATATTCAATTATGCATTTAAAAAGCTTAAAATGATTCTAATCTATACACTCTAAAAAAAATTAAATTGCCCACTTGTTACTGAAACTCTGAATAGCTTCAAACATTTTTAAATTTACTAGACAACCTATATCCTACATCATTGGAAAACTCGGAAAATGGTGATCTTTATAAAGAACGATAGCAAAATCCACAACAATGATATCTAAAAAACTATAATATTATTTTCGAGTCTTTTATGTATATTTTATGTTTGTTAAATTATTTTAAAATATGTTTTTACGATAAATACTAAAACAAAGCTTGAATTAGATCCTTAACCACATTATATGTAATTTAACTGTTTCTGGTACCACAATAAGCTATTTGCCTTATTGTACCCTAAAGATCAAATCGATCTGTTATCCCGTATAAAACCTTTTTCCTGGAGTTTATCTATACAACGATCAGATGTGAAAAATGTTCGTTGACTCTTCAGAATGCATCTGCATACCATATACCAAACTGCAAAGAAGAAATAGCGGTGAATTGGTTGCCACTGCAGTTGCGAATGCAGACAAGATTATTTGGCCGTCACTTCTGACTTCTTAGGATGTTGCAGCGTCATAAAACACTTCAGCTGTAACTCTTATTAGATCGCCAGGAAAAGTCCTGAATTTTGACGATTTTTTTTCCATGAGCTCTGTATTACAAGTGTCCGGCGGTAAAATGTGAATTAAATGAGCGATCATTTGATTGACAACGTCCTCGTACTTCAATTTCTCAATAATACTATTGACAGTGAGGCTTCTATACTTTGGTCTATAACAATAAAAACACAACGCCATAGTACCCCACATTGCTAGCGTTCTTTACAAAGATCACTAATTTGCAACCGTCAAGTAGGTATAAGCTATAAAATGAAAATGGTATTTTGTTTTAGTCAAATACACACATGTATGTTATGGATGCAAAAATAAAAATAGCAAAAATAAAAAAATAATCTACAGTAATACATATGAAAGTCCATGTCAATATTAGTCCTAGTTTATCTAGATAAAATATCTAGATAACGCATAATATTCGCGTTAATTTCAACTAAATACAAATGACACACAGCGAGAGACACAAAATTCAACTATAATCTAAAAGTGATAAAATATACCAATACCAATCTACCTTCATATGTGTGATATATATATTTTTTTAAGTCTTGATCGTTTAAATGTATTGCATTAAGAGGGAGATTGCCTTTCATTTCATTTAGTTATTTTGATGGATAAACTAATTGATTAAACAGTATTTGATATAATTTTTATTGTACGATTAATTTGAAAACATCTCAAACGAAAAAAAGGGAAATCGCTCCTGGCGTCACGGAGATAATAAAAAGGACGGATATAATAAAAAAAAACACCGAATTAACAAACCACTTTATTTAAGGCGTTAAGATACTCAAACAAAGATATCTAACGGTGTGTTCCGGCAGCTTTCCTTGAGAGCCAGTGTATTCCATGCATACTAGGCATGCTCTATCTAGGGCTACAGCATCGCTGACTTCAGTGGTCGTGCGAACTTGTGATCTATAAATGCCTAGCTGTGTAGGATAAAAAAAAAATATGTTTATGTTTTACCTCAATATTGGTCGCTGTTTTGATTTCTTCAAAAGAGAGGTTGTCCCCGTCGTTGAACAGTAACAACACGAGCGCTTGAAACAGCGACACTTGTAGTTCTTTGTTACCCTGCAGACAATACAACTATATTAGGACACACTAACCACAGCTTGACTGATTCTTAAAGGAGAAGGTAATGCTGAATTACACCATAAAGTAAATTGATTGATCGTTAGATAGCGACTCCTTCTGTCAGGCCAAACTTACTAAACAAACCTAATTTGACAGTTCCAAATTTGTCTCCTCTCTTTTTGTTTCCATAAGTGAGAAAGTAATGGGTATAATTTTTAAGGAACTATTAGTTTAGTCAGTGTGGCCGAATTGTGCAGTTCTAACGGTTCTTTGTCTCCTCTCTTTTTGTTTCTGAAAGTGAAAGTGAAGGATGGATATTATTTTATGAATTGACAGTTTAGTTATTGTAGCTGCGTAAGTCCTCCCTCTCTCCCTAGGTATAATGTGAGGGTAACCTGTGTGAAGTGAGCTCTGAGCACGCAGTGACCGAGCGTGGGCTGCCACTGCAGCTTGCGCCCGGAGTGCTTCCCCAGGTAGAACTTGGCGAAGTGGTCCTGGTGGCGCGTGAGCTCGTGCGGCAGCCGCGCCTCCACCGCCGCGTACGTCGGCCAGAACCCCGCCGTCAGGATGTACACCGACAGCTCTAGGGAACTGCTCTCCGATGACGCGGACAGGTGCTGAAATATGACAACACAGTTATAAAGGTTAGTTCACATCCACCATCGAAGGACAGAATTTGAAATTCGACATAAACGCCCACGTTAGGCCTACAACATCTACAGCCTTTTCAGTTCCTTATATATCAGTTACTCGGAGAATGTAATTTCAAATAAAAAAAAAATCGTACTTTTACGTTGTAGAAATTGAAAGAATAAAACACCAAGCAATCATAAGTAAATAATATTATTAAGCTGATAATGGGGGAAGTCAGCACAGTTAGAATTAACCCTAGGGCTACAAAATCGCTGACTTCCGTGGTCGTGCGAACTTGTGGGTCAAATGCCTAGCTGAGTAGGAAAAAAAAATAAGCGCTAAGCATTTGTTTTGAACATACATCCAGTTAGTGTACAGAAGAACTAGTTACCTGTTTGTAAGTAATATTGATGTCCTTAGAGAGTTCCATGTCCTTGAACATGCCCTCCAGCTTGCAGGTGAACCCTCCTCCGCACTCCTGCTTCAGTTTACTGAGCATAGACTTCTCAGCGTCCACCGACGCAGACTTGCCAACTAGCAGTCTCTTCGCCAGATCCTGGGATTGAAAACATATACTAAGTGCAGGTAATGTAACATCGCCTCCACACAGAATAGGTAAATACAACTCTATTTTAACTTGAAAAAATTATATTATTGAATGAATGAGCAAAGGTCTCTGCCACGAATCTGGGAAAACTAAAGGTTATTGGAATCCTGACTTATTGGTATACAGATTCTGTGAATTTTAAGACGTGGAGGAGATCTCAAATAGGAGGAAGTTTCCTGTGACACAATTTACTGGCCGATTTCAACAATATAATTATTGTATTGACATGCGAAACACAACCTTATACAAGACCTCTAGAAATCTAATTATAAAAAAAAAATTGGTAATGAGGATGCTTTTTAAGGACTCATAAGTTATTGTGCACGTAATATCAACAGTTCATAATAAATGACGATAACGGTTCTTCCATACTAATAAGGAGTGAAATAGTGGAAATTACCTTTTTATAGAAAGCTTCAAACACGTCTTTCCCGTGTATAAACCTGAACAGCACCATGATTTTATCTAGTAACCTCTCCAATTCTTCTTCCGTCGCTTCCTTGTTGCCCGCTCGCAGTTTCACGTCTACGAATTTTGCTGAAAATATAAATAATGGGCTAGTTAGTAAAGTGGAGGAAAAATATGTGAAAAAACAGGAGAGTCCCGTTGAAAAATCAGGAGACTCCCGTGCGTACCCGGTGCAAAGGTTGGCCATTGCTATTCAGCGAGGCAATGCAGCCAGTGTAATGGATACTTTTGCACCAGTTATGGTTTGGTGAGGTTCATTTATTTATCACAAATACTAATATGTGAGATTTTGTTGTTTTTTTTTGTGACTTTCATAAAAAAAACATTGTAAAGAGTATAAATGTTTATAAATATGGCTAGCACACACCTAAGACCGCGTACACTTGTCATTTGCAACGAGCTTTCTAACCATAGACAAATAACTAAAGAAAAGACAATCCCGTGCGCTGAGTATGGAACCAACAGCCTGATTCAGCAAGCTTTGGATCGACGATTAGTTTCGAAAAGTCTTCCGTCCTCATATTACGAGTAGGTAACTTTACATTGACGAAAGAATTTTCGAAGCTAATCGTCGATACAAATTACAAAGCTTGCTGAACTTACATGACGAAGTTTAATCACGCATATGCCCAGAAATGTTGTAAGAAAAACACGATATATTCCAGACTTTGTTGTTTGATTTATTTAATTTTTATAAATTATCACGCAATAAAAGGGTATTTTTGCAAGTTAGGCAGCCAACGAGTAAATATAATACGGTATCTATCACTGCGGGAAGAAAAGTGTTAGTTTTTGGGTATATCGCTATGACACCGGGTCATAGCGCCCGGTCACCATTTTTTTAATAAGTTATGTAATAGACTTGGGATAGTCCTCAACTCGTCTGATCTGAAGCGACGATGGTTTAAGACGTAGCGTTTGGACGTAATATAAACCGATTCACTCGCGACTTGAACAACCGAGAACTCGGCAGGAAACTGCACAACCTGGCTGTTCGCACAATAAAAGTAGACGCAAAGAGTTTCGTGTGAGTCCGCGCAACCTCTGCCATGTACCGGTAGCCTCTCGCCTTAGTTTCCAGAGTTCTATGATACTAACCTATAAGCTCCGCTGGTTTGTTCTGTCTCTGGTTGATAAAGTACTCAAACGCTTCTCGCATTGAGTATAAAAATTTGTCGTTCCTCTGAAAGCACGTGTTGACCACGTGGTCTAATTGTTCTTTGAAGTCTAGCAGCTCGCTCACCATAGTCTTGTCGCGTTCTGGCTCTATTACTATTGTTCTGCCTTTTTTCTGGAAAAAATAAAGTTTTTATTAAAGGTGGTAGAAAATCGAATAAAAATTTAGGATATGTTTACTTGGCTTTCGAGAAGAAAGCTGCAGAATCAAACCCATGCTGAGGATTGCCTTATGATTGTGTATATTAATTTGAATTACCATTTGCCTTGATTCTAGTATAAAACAATGATAAACCCATTTGCGAATTAAAATTATGGACAAATAATTCATTATTGTTTTGATAAGTAGAACTTTTATTCAAAGTTCGCGTGTAATATTTGACAGAACATGTCGAATCCGCATTTTTTGCCTATTATTATTGAAATCTAGTATTTCCTTCAAATATAATCAATAATTCCCGACAACTCAAAAATATACCAAGTTTTGTCAACATCGGTAAAAAATTACGACCTGTATGCAAGTACTGAATATGCAGACATACAGCCATACAACGAAACTGATAAACAACATTAGCCAAACTCTAAGCTGAGACGCTTCGCTCGCGTGCTAAAATATATAGATATATATATATAGATACCACTTTACTTTGTTATTCAGCTCAACTGAAGGATTTCAGAGCTAATTGGGGATTCGTTGGTAGGTTATAGGGAAGTTATTCCAGAGTTTTGGAGGTTTCATACACACAATAACAATTTCTTTTAATGATATTTACTTCTTCAATATACGTGGGTTACCTTAATATAACTATTGAAGTGTGTGCAGAGCTCGGTGAGCCCGTCCTTGACTCGGCTGAACAGGTTGTAGAGTGTGGTGAGGTCCGCGAGCCGCGGGCCGTCCATCAGCGCCTCCAGCCCCTTGCCCAGGATGCCACTCAGGTGCTCGCTCAGTAGTTGCCTCTCTATAGTGTGGATCAGTTGCCATCTACCAAACAAATACATATGATATGATATATACACACATAAACCTGTTTTGTTCCAAAAACAATGCAAAAACTTACAAAAACATTTCCAAACTTGAAAATACAAAATTTACCTATTGATACAATAATTTGTTTTATAGATACATATGCGGGCAGTCTTTTTTAACAATTGTGTTACAAATCTAAACTAAGTTGTTCATAAACATCATTTGGAAGCTCAGGACATGTCCTAGTGTTGAGTCTTGGGTGAGGTTTAGGTCCAGCAGTTGACAGGAATAAGCTAATGATGCCATCACACTTACTTGGTGGAAGGATCGAGGTAATTGTGCAGTCTCTCATTTTCCTCCTTAAGTCGTTTCTCCACATGAGCTAAGTACTGAGGAACGGCCAGCTCGCGCATTAGTCGCTGACCCTCGGCCGCGTATAAGCGTTCCGTGGCTTGGAGGAACCTGAAAAGAGGAACAATGCAAAATATCTCTTAGCCATAAAAAAAAACCAAACTGTGTTTTAGTTTATTTAGTTATTATACTGCACCCAGCGGTGTTACTCGCGTTAATACAGGATAAAAGTAGCGTATGTGTTAATCCAGGGTCTAAGTTCCCTACAAAATTTCATACAAATCGGAGTTTTTGCGTAAAAGGATAACAAGGATACATTATAAGAAACTTTCGCATTTATAATATCAGTAGGATTGCAATATAATTTGTAGGTACAATAATACTTAAGTCTAACCAACACCGTGTTTACAAAGGCTCTTAAGGTTTACTCACTTGTGTTCAAAGGCATCCTTGTATATCTGCAGATCAGAGAGCATCCTCAGTAGGCTCTTGAGCAGTGAAATGTCGACTGCATCCCCGCCTCGCTCGCGCTCGATCAGGAGCAGCAGGCCGTCCACTGTGCGCGTCTGCACTAGTGTGTTCATTGCTATGTGGTGACGGAACAGGTCCAAGCCCATGTCCCTGGGAAATAAAAAAAGTTGTTAATACCAATATGATCTTCAAAACTCTAATATGCCCACATTTTTTTTTTGTTTGTTTGTTTTCATATTTAAGATAATTGATGGAGTCAGGCGTTACTTTGCGGAAATCCATTTATAATAAGATGGTATATACAAAATATTTCGTGTTTTTCCGCCTCGTCTTGATGTCAGCGTGAGAAATCGAAAAATATTTTTGTTTTTATGGTGTGGTTCCTCCTCACCACCGCCACACCTCACCTTATTATTTCTCTTTCTCTCAGTATCCGACTTCCTCGACACGTGTTTCGCCTTAGCACAAGGCATCCTCAGGAGATGTTGACTCTTCAAGCGAGCGCTTGAAGTCGGATACTATTTATTATTTGGCTTATATTTCTAGATTTCAAAACTTGTTTCATTGCTGTAAGATCTGTTAACCACACACAGCGTTCGAAAATGACCTATATTTGTTATAAATATAAAAATATCAGATATTTAGCAAACTTTATATTTATCGGATATATGATATATATACAAAAATATATATTAATTTTGTATGAAAGCCATATTTAAAATTATTATTTATGAATACTATTTGCAAATTTGTTACATAAACATACTAAAGTTGTCGACTTATTTGCATACCTAATATTGGACAAACGAAACCAAAACATTAAATCTTCTTTTAGAAAGAGCATGCTTCACCTATGACTAGTATTGCTCACTATAACGAGCTGCTAAATATCAAAACTCTCCTATTAAAATAACATAAGTATTTGATAAAAGAGTATGGTTTATTTTCAAATTCTTACCAAATAGAATGTATACTAGGATTCTGCAACACATAAGTCCTGTCTAAATAGAGGAATATACTACGTATCATAATCATTTGTCTGCAGTGGGCTCGCCAGCAGTCATCCATTCGCTTCAGGAACACTTGGCGGTCCATACTCTCCGATAAGAACTGCTCTATATTGGCTTTCACATGCGCTTCTACTAGGTTTGTGAGGTTTACATACAGCTGCGATGCCATCTGTGAACAGAAGAGTTACATAAGATTTGTTTTATGGTTCTTAGACTATCATTGGAATGTACACAAAGCACAATACATAACTTGGAAATTAAGATAATTGATGGACTTTTTACTTTGCTAAATCATTAATATTAACATGGTATATAAAGAATATCTAGTGTTTTTCCGCCAGTGTCAGTGTGAGAAATTTCAACATCAGACAAGGCCAAAAACACTAGATATTCTTTATATACCATCTTATTGGAAATTAAGGCCTATCAGTCTGATGTACAATTATCCCAATAAACCAAGTGCTTTTTATCAGGAGTTCATAGCATATTCAGCAGTTACTCATGGCTTTGGTCAATAGAAAAATATGAAATGTAAGCACATAAATTAAAGCTGCCAGTTAACAAATAGCTGCAAAATCCAATAAAATAAATATTTTTAATTTGTTACTAATGTTCAGCACACCTTGTGGCTGCACATATTTTCGACAGCCTGGTAAAGCTCTTCGAGTGAGTAGTCGATGGATTTGGAAGTCTGGATGGCGATGACTGCCTCTCGCAGCTTGCTCCATGTCGTCTCCTGGTAGTTTTCCGGCAGGTTCGGCTTACCTGCAACACCATACGTTTGTCAAACCACACCGCGAGAGGTTAATACCGCACCACAACAAACGTAAACATACTTTTGAAATTCTTTATAACCAGCTTCTTCGTCGTCGCACCAGGCTTGTTCATAGACGACGAAGTCAGTTTCACGGTCCCGTTGGAACTCGGATTTATCAAGGAGAAATTAGATTTCTTCTCGTTGGCACTCATCTCGTCGGATTTTAATCTTTTGCTAGTCTGTTCGCTCGTGGGAAGGCTACGTTTTCTAGACTGATTACCACCTTCCTCGACCAAAACTGACGTTTTAGGTGAACCCGACATAAGATAGCATGATATGGCCGCAGCCACTACACTAATTTTACTGATTATCGCTTATTAATTAAAATAATATATCACAAAATAAAACTAAAGCGATCAGTCATTAGATTTAGGTTTACAATGAATCCACCATTACGGTACACCTGTCAAAATTGATTTAATATTTTTGAAGGTAGAGGTCATGGCATGGCAGTGCAAATATAAACGAATAATCACAAACCAGTCGAATAACCGCGATCACAGATCGATTCGTTTGTTACTTGTTAAATGCCAAATATTTTTGAGAAAATATAATGTCCACTTATCTACATTAACGTAAATCTAAATTATGGAGTTGTTTACAGCATCGTAGCAAAATCAAATTCGTAGTTTTGTTCGATTTGTTAGAATAAGTTATGTATTCGAAGTTGTTCGGTAGTTTGTGGTTTAGTTCAACCCTAATGCATGTGTCAAGCAATGTTATGTCAAATGTCAGAATTTATTATTTTTATTTAGCTTTCCTGCCTGGTTGTGGCGCCTTATACAAAGCTTGCATTTAGTCAGGTTTACAAAATATTATCTTAATATTTCGGTAGGTGAATTAAAGATTTAAAGTACGTACGTACATTTTATTACATTTTTTTTACAAATTTGTGCAATAAGTTTGTTATTTTTGTTTGTTTGTTTGTTTGATTATACTTATAAAGCTAATCTAATTTACATACTAGTACCTACATATTCACATCTATATCCCAAATTAACGAGGCTTAAACTTTCTTACGCTCGCAAAGGTGTATGCAACAAGAAGCTTTTGAACAACATGCTATAGCCCGTATAGCCGTTACGTTTACTGGTTAGTATCTATGGTGTTAGCTACGTTAATTAATGTAACCCGGTGGCCAGTGCATTGGAGCGGAGGCGGGCGGTCAATCGGTGCAGGGTTGATTGGACATTGACCTCGTTTCTGTATTGCTCGTAGTTATTTTACAGCTAGGTAAAGTAGAAAGTTTACTGCTATTAAACCAAAAAAATCCTCTAACCATGCATTTTTATAGTTTCGTTGTTCAATGAGATCTTAAAAGAATATAAATCTTTGATGAAATGTTATTACCTACTGCTGCAGCCTGACAGCAAGCTTTGAATCTACGATTAGCTTCGAAAAGTCATCTGTCTTCGTAGAGAATACTATGTAGATGGAAGACTTCTCAATGTACAATGGACTCCGTCGGGTGTAGCTAAAACATCAAACTATGTAATTATAATTCTTTAGCTAGTAAAAAATAAGCTAAAAATAAAATTGGGAAAAAAATTAACATAGTTATTTTTATTTCGTAGGTAGTTAATAAATATTCTCCTTTCTTCTTCCTATTTTCTGGTCCCGACGGGGTCCATTGTAATTTGTACTATTATTTTATGTATTATTAACATTTTTATGACTTAATGGAAGCAATAAAATCTGATATCTGGCTGCAGATCTTTATTTACCGAGGTCTGGGTCAAATGTTTCTTAGTCTTTCAGTACGTTTGTATGCCTCTTGAAAAATTTGTATTTGCATATTTAATCCAAGTAGTCGAAATCTGCATGATATGGGATGTAGGTACCTAACGGGTTTTACGAATTTATTGAATTTTTGATTGTAGGGCTTTTTCCCCAAGAAGGGAGTTCTGCTGTGCCATATACATATACTGTGCAATCTCATTATTTCTGAATATAAAAAAAAGATCAAGTGGTTTTCATTTTTAGGGTTCCGTACCAAAAAGTAAAAACGGAATCTTATTACTAAGACTTCGCTGTCCGTCCGTCCACCCGTCCGTCTGAGAGCTGAAATTTTCACAGATGATGTATTTCTGTTGCCACTATAACAACAAAAAATAAAAACCGAACATAATAAATATATTATTTAATTCGGTTTTTAAACCACCCAGAGAACTACAATTGTTATTTTAACACTGGCTCCGATTTTTTCTAAATATCCTTAGATATCTTAGAATTATTGGTCTCGCGAGCGCAGTGAGGCCAATCATTTATCTAACCATATATTACATAAACGCAATGAAAGTTAATAAGGACTAGGACTATGAATGTACTAAGTAGGTACTACACGAAAATGCTACCGAAAAAATACCACAGTAGGCACAGATTTGTATACCTACATCTTGCCTTCCGCACAACTTACTTTTGTAATAGTAAACTGTAAACTCTACAAAAATCGACATACTTCCGACCGTCTCCATGTGGTCCGCCGATTAAAAAACAATAAACAACAAAACATCTGTATGCAAAACTTGGCGGTATCCAATTATACGCTATTGTAACTGCAAGTGGTGAAGTAAAGCTGTCGATTTGATTACAATTACAACCCCGGCATATAATGGTGCAGCATTAACACAGTGCAGGCACAGAATAATGTTGTAGTTAATACGGAGAATGCAGCTAAGGGACCTGCACAGTGGGCGGAGTAACAAGTGTCCCGGGCACAGCGCCCCGCGCCCCATTCACTCGGCTTACACCATTCATTCGACGGCGCCCGTCGCGAGCGCCAGTCGGTGTCGCATAAAGCCTCCTTTCGAAAGGTTTCGCGGGTAAAATTCGAAAACATCGCGGAACGATCCACATCAAAGTTTTTTTTAAAATTAAAAGTGCATAGGCGTGTGACGTTTGAGTAAAAAAATATGTGTGTTTGATTATTTTACAAAAATGGGTGAGACATCATTCAATATATCGGACGAGAGTTTGGAGCACCACATAGTGACTCTGTTCGAAAAGTTGGAGAGTATGCGTAAAGAGGCTAAAGCTTCTGGTAACGACGAGGACTTGGCGGGGAGGATGCCGGCTCGGTTGGAGCTTAGGACTCTTTCGTTGTGGAAGGCTGTGGTGGCTGAGTGTGCTGCTTCGTTCCTATATGTGTTTATAGTGTGCGGGGCAGCAGGCGGCGCGGGTGTCGGTGCTTCCGCCTCAGCCGTACTGTTGACAACCGCGCTCGCTTCCGGCTGCGCTATCGCTACCCTCACTATGTGCTTCGCTAAGATTTCCGGTAAGAATTTGAATGTCTTTGTCAGTGATATCCAATCACAAATATATTTTGTTAAAATTTAAACGAGATGACTCTACTCGTTATTAGAAAAACCACTTTTATTAGGTAGGCACTTACATAATAAAATCTAAAAAAACTTGTTTTATAGAAAATCTTCGTACGCAATTTTGTTTTTTTGATTTACGGTTGGCATCATTGTAAAAATTGACATAGTTAGCATCATGTTATTATAACACACCCGATAAAGCTACATATAGATGTAGCCTGGATAAAATACGAGTAGGTAGGTACATATATATAGAATGGCGTGGTATGGTATTAATATTTGCATAATTATTATGGATCCATTATTTACAGTTAAATGAACCAATTATGTATTAGATACATATATAGAAAACACTTTATTGTGTACACTAAAGCAATACAGGAATAAGAAAAGGCTTATAAATAGTAGTGAAACAAGAGGCAGCCTTATCGCTAACAGCGATCTTTTCCAGGAAACCTTTGGATGGAGGGGACTACCTATAGCATAATGACAGGGGGAGTAAAAACATAAAATACCTACCTAAGAATAGATAATATTTATTTATAATATTAAGTACATTATAGAATTGTAATAAACTTAAAGAAATTAATAACATTGATAATTACTAATAAAATGTACGAGGAATTACATTCAAATAGCAATTATATAAAATACACTAAATATATAAATAATATGAAACTAAACGAGGTAAAATAGAAATAGCAGGCAAGGTTGAGAATAACCTGTTTAATATTGCGTAATATGTATAAGTTGAGACATATAAACAGTTTTAGTAAAATTCGACACAAAAGGTATTATTTAGTAGGCATGTTGCTATATTTCCATTTGGGTATAACAAAATGAGAAATCCTCTAGCCATCGGGAGCTACGTAAAATAATAGACCTAAAATAGCAATCCAGTATCTTTGCAAATAAAAATAAACGTCCGAGACTGTGAGAACTCGCCAAGGGAGTGTAGGAGTACTAAGTAGGTACCTATAAGTATCTATAAGTAGTAAAGTATTGCCAATCCTCTCAAACGAATACGTAGGCATCAATAACTATAGCTATTTGTAATTTTACAAGATACAGCACAGAGACCGTCCATAATAGGTACATTTTATACTTACCTTACTCGTATTTTTTCTTTCATGTAGTAGGTAGTAGTTATGGCTCAATTCAATTAATTTAATATCAACATAGGAATTATTTAAAGTACCGACACTTATGATTGTCTCAAATTTCAATAGAATATAATGATATCTAGATATAGCTGAACATATACACTCTTAAACCGTATATTTTTTTCTTACCCTCGTGTCTGCCCCTTTTCTCATTTTCTATTATGTTATTTTATAAAATAAAGGATTCTCTCTGAATCTTTCTTATCTGATGTTTTAATTCAACAGAGAGGAAAAAGTACCTAATACTCAGTAAAATCAAGAGTGAAACCCTTTTTTACATTTGCGTAATTTTTCTTTTTCGTAAATTTGTCCCGTAGTTCGTTAACTTGGCCCATGCGACTTAAAGATGCATTAGAATGAAAATGTCTCCTTTTCGCACTTCTTATTATTTTGTACATTGTTAAATGTATGCTTACTTAATATGATTTAGTCACAAAAAAGTTTCGGTTTATTTTAGTCCGGTGCAATTAAAACAAAGTTACCTACTCGATAACCCAATTTTTTTACTTACTCCAGGCATACTCCAGGGCAGGCTCAGAAGACAGGGGTAAATTGGCGCATGGTAATTAATCGTAATGAAAACAAACTCATGCTTTAAACTCTAACAGGCAAAGTGCAATATTTTTAACCATAAAGAAAGTTCCTTCTCAATTCGTCGCATTTTTTTGTGTTGATTCGTATATTTCCCGATTTCTAAGAGATGGTTGGACCGTATTGTTTTTTTGATTTGTTGAAAGGGAGAGAGAGAACCACTTACCGAGAGCTACTATACAACTGGTCCCATATAATTTATTCAGAATCTTTCAATTGTCTTTGATAACATAGACGATGGTCTTTTATGTGTGTATAACGTACCCAAATTAAATTCGGTGTTCACTTGTTTAAGGTATTACCCGTATTCGTATAAATGTTTTAAAGCAACTTTAGCGACACGAGTTTAAAGCAACGTGGTACGTAATATAAAAACATTGGAGTTCTATTTTTTTATATGAAACATTTAAGTCATTTATCATCGGTCATGTTCATGTCATAAATTGAATGAATTGAATACGCATGAATTTTCTCGATTTTGAAAATACTTTTTTTTAAATGTAAACTTAATTAAAACACAAAGTTGCTTTTCGAGATTGTTCTTTAAAAAATATAGCCTCGTGGTACACTCTAATAAGTATGTCCGGTCATTTCCTAATGACAAAACAATTATTATCTTGTCTGTTCGCCTGTTATATTCATGTATAAAAAATAATTACTAACAACATTCATACATCCATACATTAGAATTAGAAATGACCTAAACGCATTTTTATCTTTTCAGAAGCTACATAGAAGTGTTCAACATATTATTAAGAAAATAAAATAAAAAACAATATAAAATATGTGAAGCTTGAACAATAACCGGACGATAAGACAGAACATACAATTTCTTTCATAATATTAATTGAATACTACACTACAGTGATAGCAATTTGTGCTAGGTAAACTGGGCTGTACTATTTTATGCAAGTCTTCCAAAACAATTGCTACCTACCTAACTTCCGGTTGTTATGTTCCCCAACCTGCCTGTCGAGGTTCCTGTCAGGTGAAATGAAGCGCATTAGAGGGCGCCCCGGGTATAGTTCCGACCTCCGATCAAACCCCTTCTTCTGCCTCCACGTTGCTGCAATACGCACGATATTTACCTTTAGTAATTAATCTCGATCCTGAATGTCCGAAGTGTGTATACGGTATTCATGACCATAGATTTTTCTCAGGGCGATACAGGGTTCTGCATAAATTACGTTCGGAGATCAACGTAACCGAAGTGAAAATATTTTGCATTTATTCTATCTTACTAATTTAATATTATCAACGCGAAACTTAGTTTTACGAAGTTTCATTTCAATGTTGAATAATAGCGAAAACACATTACATGATGTATATAACTCGATCATAAACCTTGCTTTCAGAACTAATTCCATTACGCGTATTGTCCACTGCCTCGTATTCAGAAGCACACCTCCCTTAAACCATCGCCAACGTCAGATGAACATCTACCATAATACTCTGCTTAATAGCCGCAAACACTAACTCACTGCCTTTAACATAGATGTAATGAGTGGAAGACATTCCCGGACTTACATGATAGTTCTACCATTTCACCCTGGTCGGCCTCACTGGGCTAATTATCCCCCGCTATCGTGTAATATATCGCCCCTTCCCGTTGCGGTATCTGCCTGCAGATGTTCACAATTATCCCTTTTTATAAGGCGGCTGAGACATGCTGAGAGGCGAAAGTGTGGCTTGAGCTGTCTTTCTGTGACGATAATGATTGGATGTACATTTTGTAGCTATGTTATACACTTTTGTAAACCAGCTATACTTACTAATGCAAATGAATGCCAGAAAATTAACCAGGCTAAATAGTCTGGTTGATTTTAAAAGTATAGTCCGTATAATTTTTTATTTATTATCTTTTAGCCTCAAAAGTTTGCTAACAAACCTTTTATCCAGATTACGATACTTATTCATATAAGTACTTACAGTTTCCATTTTTAATATTATACTGGTTTAACCACAGTGGGTGAAGTAAAGCTCCAGACAGATGTTATACTCAATATACACTGAAGATTATTTTCCAATAGACATATCTAAAAAAGCATATCCACACTCGTAAAAATCTAAATATTTACTTCTCCAAAGATTGAAATCGCAAACACTTTATTCCGAAAGTTACCCCATTTACCTCAAAGACAGCGCAGGTGGCAATAACGATACACATTACTTCACTTTATCGACTCAATTTATTATTCCTTCAGATTATCACACAGCTCTAAGAAGACACAAGCCATAAAAAAACTTAGGACATTAAAGCCGGAATATAATCGATACGACACGTGTTTCACCCTTCACCCTTGTCCCCTACAGATATAACTCTCAAGGGACAATGACATTTAAAATTATATCATACCGTCTAATAATAAGTTATGGATCTGTGGAATGACAATCGAGCTCTAATTCTGCTTTAATTCTCGTCGACAATGTCCGCGGATAGCCGTGATGAATTTTAAAGTGTCTCGCCTCGGAACGCCCTAATTTTACTAATGGCCAGCGGCGGGAAGTCCCTATTTTGAGAGGCACTGGACTAATGTGGACTGCAGATATCGATCTTTTAGTGAGGGAAGCATTCTATTTAAAACACTGACATGTAAATATTTTAAAATGATATTTCAATAAAACGTCTGGAAATTCTGGAATCATAAGTTAAGTAAGGTAGGAACTAAAAATAGACCCAAACTTTTAAAACCGTTATTAAATGTGATGATTCCCAGGATTCTAGGATTTATTCGACAGGAAAGCGTAAAAGCCGATACAAAACGGCATTTCCTCTACAGTCCGCACACAAAGGAAGCAATAGCCCATTCTGCCAAAGCTGGCTCCGTTCACTGTGATGCATTTTAATCAAGGACCGCTTCAAGTTTTACATGTTTTTTAAGGCTTTTTATTTCGATCCGGTAGCACATTCATTTGTCAGTGCCTGGATGTTCAGGCGGTGAAAGGCCGTTGTTTGTTCTAGCAACTGTACGCTTTTATAGTATTGAAATAAAGGCGATGTTATGGGGCTTTTCTTATGACTTATTATCTCTGTGAAACGGATAGAGTAGAAGAGTGAATATGGCAGCGCTGCTACATAAACCCTGGTTATTTTTCTCGCGGTCGATCTTCGACCTTCGCACAGTAATTGATATGGGTTCAGCCTGGGTTCATTTTGATGAAAATATGATCCTTTATATTATGTGTTTACGTAGGCGCTGCGAGGGATCTAGAGGCGAATCTTTTATTTGAGCTTTTTGATCTTCAGACATATTGGTACGAAAACGAATTTCATCGAGGTATCTTTAAATTCAAATATTTTCTATTCAACATACTTTTTATATGTATTAGCAGTCATACCTTAATTATATTCCTAAAGACATTTTTATACCTACTTATTCTCTAATGACACTAATATTTTACGAACAAAAAAGTCCTGATTCCTTTATCGTCCCTAGTTTCGATAATGGAACAAGAGTATCGGTATCATGTAGCCAGTAAACACTATTTTATTTCATCGACTTTATTCCGCTCACGTGGTCTATCCAGGTCGAATACTAAGCGAGGACCATGCACAGATTCTATCGGAGCAAAGAATTTGCTTGGGAAAGAGGAGCGTGGCGTTGAAAACTATTGTATCTCTGACCTGACCTAGGTTTTATCTGATATTATTCAACCCAGTTCAAATATGGGAATTTGATATAGACTGGTACATTCTCATTTAATTTTGACTAGAATATCTATTAGTGCTCTAACCTAGTCCACTACAAAATCGTGTGCTTGAGAAAAACGCCTTTCAGTTCACTTAATTTGACCTGGTAACTTTGGGAACGCTCCTTAAAAATTAGAATTATAAATCACCAAACTTTTGGCGCATCTAAAATTAGTTTATATCTTACCACTAACACTTATAACAATATACCACGGTGGTTTATGCTTACAACTTAATCAATGGATTTGGATGTGAAAACTAAACATGTAAAGTTATCACAGATTTTCCTTCCGAAAGGATTTAATCTAGACAAATGTTTCTGCAACAGCTGGCCAGTACCGGTTCGGATTGCAACCGGAATCCAGTTTGGGGGAAAAAACTTTACTCACAATTTTTACGATGTTTTACCAATGTTGCGGCGCCATCTGCCTGTTGTATTTACCTACTCTTTATAGGGCTCGGCTCTGTAGAGTCACACCTAAACCTAGATGGGTCATTATGCTAAGCTAGAGACGTTGAGACAGGGCTGAAGAAAAAAATAGTATAATATTAATGCCAAAGCGCCAAATCTTGCTATATGTAGGTATAAACAGTAAAAAAGATAAAAAAGATCTTGTATTAGATAGAAATCATCGAGCTTGTCGAGCAAGAAGTAATTATATAGGTATTAGGCAGCAGCTGAGCCTGGATATGCAGGTGCTCTTAATTAGATGAGTTTGGCAAGTCCTATATAGATTTATTCAACCGTGCGATATGTTCATTATAAATCCACAATAAGTTACCTATTAAAAGTAGGCAAAACATTTTCCACACACAAAAGATTTGGACAAAATACTACACATAAAAAATAAATTACCTATAGAAGAGACGAGATTTAAAGACTTTAAAATAAAACATTATGTTCTTTCAAATAAGACATGACTCACTTCCCTGTCAAGAACTCTCATAAGGGACGCCCGTCCGAAGCACGCTATAACTTTCTATTGTTTACTTAGAAGGCGGTAGTTTGCGGCGATCGGTGGCAGGTCTAAACGCAAACTGTCTTACTCGTAAAAATATACTGCCTCTATTATGTTTTATGCTCTCGTTACAGTCATAAAGTTCTTACTCGAACTACTGGGATAGGAGCAAGAATGAGGGATATTTGTTTAGCGTATTCCATCAAGATTTTTAACAAGTCTGGTGGACATTTTGGAATTTTACATACCTAGCTCAATGTCATTTGTTCAAACAGTTATTTTTGCTACTCCTCAACTTCGGACATTGGCGGCAGAATGCCAACTAAGTTTTGAGAAAATGTTGACAGGTTTTCGTGAAGTTGTAATAAATTTAAAACTTGTATGAAACTGTGTTAGAAAACAAGGCACTGAAATTATCCACTTGTTCTTTATTTACTACTCTTCTGAAGTTTAAGAGTCTCATCAAGTAACCTCTGTATGGCGACTGATCTTCGGAGGTAAAATATTGTGGTAATTTGCCGTGGTAGTGGTACCACTCTCATCCTCAGATTGCGTTTACAATACCTATAATTAAAAAATATTTCACTAACTTCCATAACTAATAATTGTGATTTTCTATCGATTGTAAAGATTTGGTTAGACCAGTGTTGGAGATAAAAACTCATCAGTATGCCTTAATCCAATATCTATCCATATTCGAGTGCATGTTATTCTGGTCTATATGTATCATGGTGATAACATTGCAGGTGCCCACGTGAACCCCGCAGTGTCAGCAGCTCTGTGCGTGCGCAGATTGGTGTCACCGCTGCGCGCTGCGCTCTACATCGCGGCGCAATGCGGCGGAGGTATCGCGGGCGCAGCTGCTGTTTACGGGTAAGTGGACCAGACCAATTGTCACTGTCAGTTATGACGTAAGCAGAAGTGTCGGAACAGCAAGGAAATAAAATAAATAAATAAACAGCAATGCACAATTCTGTGCCTTGAGGCACAGAATTGTGCATGTGCCGAAGGTTGACTTTTTGCTTTATGCCTCGCGCGATTCTCGGCTAGCAGGTGGGCTAGTGTAGAACGCCTACGAGGCACGCTGTAGGGTTACAGCGTACCCCGAAGCCTTCAGCTTGTAGAATATAATTTTCAGATTGTACATACGTCTCGAATATAAATCTTCACGTCTTTAGAGATATCTTCTTCTATTACAATACAATATAGCTTTATTGCACACCAAGAAAAATATATACAGCAAATATATGATAAACAAAACATTGGTAGTACATTTGGCGGCCTTATCGCCTAAGCGATGGATCGGACTGACTGCAAATAGTAACGTCGGTGGTGTACCAATAAAAAACCAGAACATATATATTATATATATATATATATATCTAGTAATATTAAGCACATACAACAAATACATACGTCATATTCGTAACAATAATACAACACAAAATGTTCGTACAGATTACGAAAGGACTCGGGCTAATAACAACATAATCTCAAGATTCCAGAGTATCTCAAATCCATTTCGTGTCTTTCTTTGTGGGGTTTTGTTTGTGTATAAATAAATATGTATGTAGAAGCGGTATAACATTTTCTAGTATGTACAGGAGTAAAAAATATCAAAAGAGAACTAAGTCAAAGAGGAACTTTTACTAGGACCCCAAAAAAACTTTAAAAGCTCATATGAATCCATAGTTCATATTTAGGTTTCTGTATGTAGGTTTTCCTGGCTTCTATTATACCTAAATAGGAATACAGTGTCCACTTTTTGCCGCAGTACACCATGAACTGCGAAAAGCGAATTTATTATGCATTAGCTTTATATAAAAATACTACTAAATAACTATAGCAAAATCCAGAACGATTATATAGGACCACTCAAGAAAAGTAAACTTGATTTCGACCCTTGAGCTAGCGTTATTTATTTTTCATCTCATGTTTTTATTAATCCCATGCAAGGCCAATTATTCACTTTAACGAATGTTGTCCCAGCAGATTTATCCAATTCGCGAAACGTAATACTCAACTTTATTTATCACTTTACATAAATATGAAAATATGAAAATCCAACGAAATTGAATTTTTATAGTATTTTTATACCAATTTTATCAACAGTCACTGGAACTGCTCTGTAAATTCTGCTTTGAAATTACAATACGAGATATTTAAACTTTCGTATTTATAAAAACATGTACCTACCAATAAATTTTGGGGTACAGTAGTAAATATGTGTTTGAAGCGATAGAGCAGCAAAAGGTCAATAATTTGATAAATCATCTTCTATCTCGGCAAATAAACGAAATTTTATCTATTTGGTGCAGCCGTCAAATACTAAATTTGATAGCTTGACGCATTTACTTGAACCGTTATCTCAGTAAAGTTCTCGAGAGTGATTTATTGACACAGTTTGTGAGTTGACACTTTGGTTTAGTGTTTGGCTTCTTAACGGCCAAGTTAGAAGCTCGGCAGTAATAGCAAAGTTAGTTACAGTTGGAGCAAGAGTTACGAAACTAGTGCAGATTTCAGTTAGCAATATAGAGTGCACAGTAATTGTTAGTGCAGATACTAATTCGAGTGCAATTTGATTGTGGCAGTTGTACAACAATATGGACTTAATAAGTACGTATGTAGTAGCTTCAAGGTATGAAGTTTAGCTGAATATATAGCTGCTTATTACTATTTGTGTTTAGTTCATAAGTTTGACATTACAGCGTCTTTCAACATTCAAGTTAGGAAGGTATAGGTACGTAGGTGGGTGATATAATTATGTGGTTATATAAATAAATATTATGGGTCATCCAACTACTCATTTTTAAGATTCCATATCCAAAGAGTAAGAACGGGACCCTATAATTAAGACTTCAATGTCCTTCCGTCCGTCTGTCTGTCACCAGGCTTTATCTTATGAACTGTGATATAAAATTAGGCAGTTGAAATTTTTCATAGATGATGTATTTCTGTTGCCGCTATAACAACACATACCTACTAAAAACACAACAAAAGTAATACATAATCCCATACAATATACGTAATTTTTGCCGTGTTTTGCTCGATTTTATAAACTACAACAGGTAGAAATCTAATCTAATGTTGTATAGACTATAGATGAACTCGCACTTGGCCGATTTTTTATTATATGACTTACCTGGTTAATAATCATCGATATCCTTTCTACGGACAAAAACCATAATTGAGAATACCGTAGAAAGACACATTCTAATTTTACTACGTTTTGCTTAGTTAAAGCTTCAATCCTATTTTCATAGTAGGTAACCTTACTTATCTGTCTCGTTAATTTTGCAGAATGACCAAATGATAAAATAAGTTACTGAATGAGGTATTTCCAGACCAATATATCATTAGTTGAACAATACCTGCCTCCGATGTATCTCATAGCACATACCTACATCACGTAACAATCATCTTCTATGAATCATCTGATATCTTCGTAACAATGTGCCTATATTCTAACAATGAAATTCCATAATAAGCATGTGTCCGTAAGATTTCTACCTGGTCCTGATGGGGCAAAAAATGGTAATAACGACCCTAAAGTTGCAGGTGGTGTACCAATAAGTTAGAAATAGAATAGGGTGGCTTCGCTAACAGAATTTCGGAAAGATCTCATTCTTTTAGTGGGTGTGTTATTTATTGCGTTTACCTGGATCGTAAATATAGCGCTATTCTCCGAGCTTCCTGGTTGCGTTTTAATGTGGCGCGCCTTTTGTCCTGGTCGGTGGTATTTTCGCTTTTAATGTGTGGTTGCTTATGTACGTATTTTACAGTACCTACCTACTACATTTCGATTTATAAGTATTTAGACTTATGGAACAAATCTTTGATTAATTTGTAGTTACTTTTTATAGTTGCTATTTTTGCAGTGAATTGATTTCAGGAGGCATTGTAGATACGTAATTATCTATAACGATAATCTATGTGTACCAAACCCAAAACCGCGACGACGTAAAAACAGCTGTACCAGCATAACCTATTTTAAATTATTTCTAACAAAACCACATATTAGAATATGCTGTATTAATTTGTATTTATATATATGACAGAACGTGTAACTTGTAGCCTTTAAAAAAATATCAGTACTAGGTTGATACGAGTATGATCACTTGAGTGTATAATATTATCACTTCATCATGCGTCACTGATTAAAAAGGCACCAGTTATCCTTAAACTTGGTTACGTTGGACCGGGTTAGTGCAGTGAACTCGCGGCAGATGTCCCCTGACTCTTGCACGTGCAGCCGCGCGCATTGCACGTGGGATGCGCAAGCTCACAGCTGACAACAAATGCACATAAAAACCAACCATAACAACTCGTGATAAGGTTAAATATATAAAGGCAATGTTAGCGGTAAAGAAGGTATTTTTTTCAGTAAAGGAAGCCGTCTGGAGCTATGCCGTGCTTGATAGAATTTGGATGGAGGGTTATTGTTAATTAAGGGGGACCTGTGTATAGATTTCCTGTAAAGTCTGTTAAATTGGAAACTAAAAGTAATTTTGACATTGTTGAAGTAGTAGTTTTACATCTCTATTTTCATGTGGCTTTGTAGAATTTATCTAAAGTATTACGAAAATTTTAGGTATTGCCCGCGTCCGAGGAACGTTGATAATATTACCATAAATTTAACTATCTACTATATGTGATGGAATTCATGCACAACTCTCAGATACACCACGTAAAACCTGAGTACCTACTGGGTTGAAATCTTATTACCTACTTTTGAAAATATCTTCCAATAATTTGACCAAACAATGAAATCATATGCAAATAGCTATGGCATACGAAAACCGAAATCCTATTTTTGTGCAAATCTTCATTGTTCCTCCTCGGAATATCCAGATAAGACTTTGGGTAACTTTTTGCCAATAATTCATATGCAAATCGTTTGCAAACATTTTGGAGAGCCGAGATTGTTCGGTGATATTGTATCGATCGATCGGATACTGCCCATAATAAGGATGCATTGTGCATTAAATATTTTTTTTTAAATCGAAGATATCTCTATCATTACATTACATTAGTAAACAATTTCGCGGAATTACCTTGTTCAGCAAAAATGTTGTCAAAAAAAATAACAACCTTTTTATTTCCTTGTATATATATATATATATATACTATTTATATATATTTTTTATTTTTTTGATATGATGCCACGTACCAACTTGATTACGTTCGAAAGATTTATCGAACCTGTATATAATATTATTATATTGTCATATACATATATGTAATCTACTGTTACGGAGTTCGGGACGTGATTTCAAAGGGAAGTATCTAGAGTATCTACTATACATATATACATACATATACCTACTCAAATCTATGCACACCTGCTTGTCATACAGAGTTATCGCTTTGTTCTATGCTCATTTCCTCTTGTATCTACGTAATGACGACATCCTCCCATAGAGAGACTCATTGAACTTATAGGGTTTAAGCGATCAAACATTTTGCTGTAGTGTGTTTCTAATAAATGATTAAGTACTTTCTAAGACAACCGTCTCTACGTAACCATATTTCTAACCTCGGCACCCAGCCAAGGGTCTTTTCATAGCAATGCTATTAAATAAGCGATTACTATGAATAAAAGATCGGGCTTTTGATTCAATTATAAGACATATTTCGCTTAATTCACATATATAAACTGTATAACGTAACATTTACTATTTACTTGGTTATTTTGTACTAGGCCTCTGATTATACGAAAAGGTTTATTCTGAGGAAATAAATTGCGAGTTATTACCGACCACTAACTAATCGCATTCATTGGATCAAAGCAATTGCGTAAACTCTTAACGCAAACGTTAATAACAGTATAGCTTTGATTTCGGTTTAACATGTAAGTAATAGGTAATGTAGGTAAGTACTTTTGATCCCATGGAAATCATGATCATCAATCCTGAAAAAACGTAGATAAGCGTAGTAGTAAGGTTACACTGCGGGACGGAGTCGCTACAAAACAAATAATAACACTTTAACAAAATAAAAATAGACTTCAATTCGGTAGGTAAAATCTTTAATTTGACTGAATGCCATCTGTTGAGCAAAGTATAATAAGAAGTAATTTGACAAAAACTAGAAAAATACTAAACAAATTTTGACAAATTTATATGTAAACCAATCGGAAAGTACCTTTTGGCCAATAAAATATATTTTCAAATAGGTCCAGCCATCTCTGAGAAATCCAGAAACACACATAATAAAATTTTCCAGCGAATTGAGACTCTTCTCCATTTTGAAGTCGGTAAATAAGGAAACCTATTTTTTTAGACGTAACACCAAAAATATTTATAAATATTAACTATACATCTTAAAAAACCTTAGCATACTAGTTTCCCGCTTGACTGTCGGAGAGTCAAGTTGTGTCAACTCAGGTGTAAAGGCCAAAATGTAGTCAGGCATTGAACTTTCAGATTTAATATTATCAGATTACTTTGACATTAGTCGGGGGGAAGAACGTACATATAACAGTGAAATATAAAACAACTAGCTGTGCCCAGCGGTTTCACCAGCGTAGTTCCCCATTGGATTGTCGAGATAATGAGGGAACTACTTTTTTGAAGTCGGTTAAAAAGTATCCTATGTCCTTTCCCGGGGTCCAATCTACCTGTGCACCAAATTTCATCCGGATCTGTTTAGTGGTTTTGGCGTGAAAGCGAAACAGACAGACAGAGTTACTTTCGCATTTATAATATTAGTTAGGATAGTAGGTATTGACTTGGTAGTTCCGCGTATTGTCGAACTCGCGAATTTTGATTTTTTTTGTAAAAAAAAAACCTTACAACCACAAGACGGATTTTTTCATATGTTCAATGTTGTGTTCTGCGTGTTTATACCTAATATTATTGTAATCGGACAGTAAATGACTCCGTAGCAATATTCCCCCTTTTATGGGAGAAATATCTCCCCAATCCAAAATCCCCGACGATTAAAAATTCACTAACAGACGAAAGAAAAATTTGCCAGACAGAGAAGAGACGTTTCGCTTGCTTTGCTCGGTTAATAATATGCACAGAACAAGAAGGTATTTGTACAAATTACCTCGAAACATTGCAACTTTTACCAAGTAACTATTTCTTTCTGTTTTTTTAGATATTCTTATCAGGGTTTGTTGCCTTGGAGTAAAGGAAGTGATGTTTGTAATTATAGCTATTGTGTACTTATTCCTTAACAATACCCATAGTCTATAACCCTGTATTATTATCCATACCCATGTAAAAAAAATACGGCCAAGTGCGAGTCTCGCACACGAAGGGTTCCGTATCATTTATATATACAACATTATTAATTATGTACCTACAAGCAAAAAATGTCGTTTGTTGCATTAGATAATATAATTTATTTTATTCTGTTTTTAGTATTTGTTGTATTAGCGGCAATAGACATACTTCATCTGTGATTTTTTTTAGCTATCACGGTTTGTAAGTTACGGATGGGCGGGCACACGGACAGTGAAGTATTAGTAAAAGGGTCTTGTTTTTACTTTTTAGGTACGAATCCCTAAAAACTTGTAGTTTGGGTTAAGTATATATTTTTGTGCCTACCTGTCAAAGCATAATTACATTTACTGTACAAAACTTTGTAGAGAGTAAGAGACAGTCTCAAAGGACCGTCAGCCTCTTGAAAAACTCAAGTATACTTTTTACGCGTTTATAGCTGTGTAAAAACGAGAAAAATATTCTTATTTACAGCTGCTTTCCATTAGAGTCACGTAGAACAGCTGGTGCTGTTATTTACTTGAATTTGTAGAGGTACCAGCTCTTTGCTTTTTACTGTAATTGCGAACTTGAACATGAAGGATGACTGTATAATGTAATTTACTTGATAAGTAACTAGGTATACATATAAGAAGAATAAGAAGGCTTTAAATGATCACAAAAGTATATACCTACAAGTTTCTTTGCTAGGTAAAAGAATTCGTAGACGTAGTAGACAGACCTAAGTGATATTTTCAATGAGTCGTATTCAATAACCTTCTGACCTTCATGATCAGATGGATGACTGCAGAAGGAAGAACTCTGTGAGAGAATAATAGTGTAAAATTTAATGAACTAAACCTTACAAGTGAATGCAAATTAAATAACATATGTCGGCGAAACTTAGTTGTAGCTCAGTACATAATCTCTAATAGTAATATTTATTACAACAATTGTAATTTAAACGACGTTTTGCTACGTCTCCAACTCAATCATTCATTTACTTTAGCTCTATAATGCAGGTGCATACTCGTAGATTAGGCACCTCTATTCCACTTTGTTCACCTGGGTGATACTACCTAGGTGAGCAACGGGGGAATTAAAGTGTCCTAATAGTTTAGAGTAATAAAATAACTCTAAGATGACAAGACAGTGTCTGTCCGAGAATAAAACTATCAATAACTTCAGTTTTGATTGTGCTTTTATTGTTACAATCAAAATCTGATGCTAGTTATAATTCACACGTCTGGGGAATATGGGTACATGAATATGTGAGCGAAATACAGAAAGGGGGTGCGGGTGGCGGGAGTGGGAGGGTGGAGGGTGCATTACACGATACAGATGGCCTGCGGGCAGAATACTAATGAGTTACAACGTACTGCTGTTTGTTACTGCGAAATAACTATTCATTATGTATATACCTTTTTCTTCAAGGGTATCAGTTAGAAATGTTCTCAACCGAAAAGGGTAATTGTCATCTTTCAGTATGAGATCAACTCGAAATTTTAGAAAAAATCTGCAGTTCTATATGTACAGCGTGATTTAGGTAACGTTTCCGACTGGATTCAAAAATTTAACAAAAACTAATTATATGCATAGCACGGTACAAAATTTCAGACTATTAGATGTTACTATTTTTTTTATAGATTTACAACTAATTTTCAGTGTCATATTTTAGAATCTTAATAAAATCTTTGAGTAATTCGAGTCTATCTAAAACAGGCTACTAATAAAGTTTTTCTATGAAAAACAAATTTTTTTTTGTAATTAAGGTCTGGTCTTAAATTGAAATTTATTCATAGTGATCGGTACAGTAGCACCTTTAGACTTAGTACACTCCTAGAACATTCATCTAAATAATATAGTAAGTCCTGACTGACTGATAATTTGATAGGAATCAACGCAGAGCCTAAACCGCTGCACCTAAAGACCAAAAAAATTGTGGACGTACTGATTTTAGGCTGCATTAGGGATGTAGGTACTAAGAAACGATTTTTAGAAATTCAACTCCTAAAGGGGTAAAATGTTGGTTCAGAATATAACATTCCTGAAATTAAATGTTTAAAAAAAAAAGTGCAACGCCATGGGTGACAGCTGTACTAGTATTTTTATTCTCTGCCGATTGGTAACCCTGTATAGTTTTTGCACTGAACTTTCACCTCCGTTGGTCAGAAAGGACGGTCGAACACTTTGCTCGCTAAGATTAAAGTCGTTGAACTAAGCGGTGTGATTAATGGCCAAATTAATTAAAATTTGGGACAAAGTACTGTTTTTCTATACTGTAGGTAACTTTTTCCAGTCTAATATTCTCTCACAGACCATTATAAGTCTATGATAGAAGATAAAAATGACGAAAATTAATTGAATACCAATTAGATTTTCCGAAGTACATAGCGTTCAACTTACATAATTTATACATCTTAAAAAAGTCATTAAAATTGCACTTTTGATAATAACCTTGGGGCACTGGTAGGTAAATAGGTACATTAGATACATCGACATTCGGCGGTCCCGGGTTCGATTCCCAGCCAGACCAGGTGGTCAACATGAGTTTGAATATCTGTGTCCGGATTGTAAATCTTGATTGGCATTCCAGCCACCGGAAAAATCTAGTGGGGAGTTATGACTGTGAATTGTTATTTATTTACTTACCCTTAAAGTATTTAGTTGTATTTTTCATGGAATTATCTTTAACAAGTAGTCACAAAAACACTTAACGTCAGCTTCGCTGACGTCAACCAACGAAAAAGTTTTCCGTCCAAAAAAAAAGTATTGAAAATAAAAAAGCTATAAAATAATCTGTAAAATTTATGAGCAAAAATTGTATCCGTTAACTCTAAATTACTTTATTTTTCATTCACAAGGTCCCGCGTCGCAAAGCCGCCAACAAAGTAACGCTTCCCGCTTGTAAAATACCTATTAATATTCTGCGGTAAAATTTCGTTCGCAAACAACATAAGTATCTTATTTTCTATAAGCTACATAAAACTGCGGAACGGAAGTCGTTAAAATAAACCAAAAACTTAAAATGAAAATATTGTACCCACGCATAGAATCCCGTGGAAGCTATTATTTGCGCTGGTAAAAAGTGCTTGGTGAATGGTGCTTTGTTTTGGTAGTAATTCCATACCATGCTATATGGAAAGGGACAGTAATGGATGTTATGTATTTTTAAGAGCGAACATACATTCACTTGCATACTTACTAGCTTTATTAAGATTTCTGCTGTCCCGAGTCTTGGGGACCCCATACAAGCGACTTTCACAAACACAACCACAGCACACCCAGATCCGAAGACAAATATCCAAATTCATCGTTCGAAAATCGATAGATATTGTATATACGCACCAACTAAATAAATTGGATCTGCCTTCTTAAATTGCTCAGTAAAGTTAAAAATAATTATCACTTAATCTGAAAATAATGTGGAATGATCGTCAAGTGGAACTTTACTGGCCTTTCATCATCACATACGAGTATGTTAGGGTATTTATTTGTAATGTGAAAAACACAGCTGATCAAGTTATAATACTATCTAAAATACCAAAAAGACGAAATATAATTCATAGTTTAATTCAATTGTCCAAGTTTAACAACTGCTATAGTGTTTATCGTAATGTCCTCTCCACTGGGATCCTCTCGAAAAGGTTTTTTTTTCAATGGCGTACGTTTCTGACGCAGCAACGGGCATTGAAACGTTTTCAGGGCTATATTGAACATCAACATGGTTCGGTGAATTGTTTTATTATATATCTATCGAAGCAGCTTGGTCAAAAAATATTGTTTCATTTCTTACACTTTCTGTACTTTGAAGGAACAGGAAGATAATAAGTATTAGAAAGGAAAAGCTTTGAAAGTTCGCAGTGGCCGATAAATATTTTCCCACAGCTAATTAAAGTCTTATAATTTTTTCCACGAGGTTTATGTGTTAATCTTTTGTGAAAATTATGATGTAAAATTTAAAATATATATGTTTTCAGCCCTATAACTGCGATTGTATAAAAATAACATGCTGTATCTAAAAAAACATTAATAGGTCTGCACACACGGTTAGACGAGAATCGGGTGAGAAGAAGCCATATAGAAAATAACATCCACCTGACAGACACTCGATAACATTTATCGCAGCTGAAACGGACCGGTTTCGCTTAATACTCGGTTAAATTACAGACGAACATGCGTATGGAGTTTATATTTTTTTAATTATAAAATAAATATTTTGTAATTGACGCGCGGGGCGGTTTAAAATTTATATAATTTAAACCGCCCCCGCGTCCGAATTTTTATGTAATTTAAAGGCGGTTAATTAGCTAATTCGTTACAGTAATCAAATTTCAGTCAAGAACTGGTTTAACCGTATAAATATGGCTATTTCGATGATCCAGCCTCGATTGGGGACTCGTTAGGTGCAGTTGCAGGTGAGAGGGGTAGGCTCGATCGATCGCTATTTCCATTGTGTTTCACTTTGAGGACCGCACGAATTTCAACATCTACATATACTGTGATTCTGACGAATATGAGGAATAAATTCTAAATAAAAAAAATGTCATTTATAAACTAACTGAAACAAAGACCGTGGGATTCTGAAAAAGAAACTCCCTAATTTTTTAAACAAATGGTAAGTATCTTAAAACTACTCCGTCAAAGGGACGACAAACTTTGGAACAGCTTGCTGATTCTTTTTCGAATTTTACTATCAGTGAAAGTTGGCCATCGTGTTAAGTACCTACAGTGACCCCCATTTGGCTTCATACAGCCTTAACAGACAAGCCTGTATATAGTTTCATCACCCTGGACCTCGGTTCACTGTTATCGCTCACCACACAACTAATGTAGGCAGCTTCATAGGTACATAATATAGTTATAGTATCGAATACTTAGGCATTCAATAGTCACGTCCACAACACAGGTATATTGACATGTGACAAGAGCCTTAGGCACCAGTAACACGGTCAGGCTTAATGATGTCACTAACTGTTATTAATATTAACATATGTGTCTAGTTAGGTATAGGTAACTAACGCACTCGAACACTATTGTAAATTTGAGACTTTTACGAGAGAAAGAAAAATTCTGTCTATATAGGCGGCCTTCGCCTCAAAGAAGAAGTTAACCATGCTTGGGTTATCAGTACTACTTATCCTAAGGAACAACGTTCACTATATTACCAATTCTGAGAACGAGAAAAAAAAACAGCTTAATTTTTTGTATGGCACAACTGTAATTTTTTCCCGAATTCAGGGTTGGTCCTATAATAAAAGTTATTCGTAATGATGAGTATGGTGTCTCCGTTTCGTCTTAGTACACCCTTAACCTTGTATATGTATGTGTATTTTTTCGCCTGTTCACAATAAGCTTTTTGGTATTAACATTTTAGGTGGTATATGTAAGTTGCACACCACTATCAGCATTCTGCAGCTAATTAAGTATGCACTTCAGTGTGATTTTGATAATGAATAGGAATAATCTATAAAATACAAAAAAGCATATTATTTTCCCTATTTTATAGAATTTTTTTGTAGCTTTTATGTGATTTTTCTATTAAGTTAAATACGAGTACCTACTATTTAATCTACCAATTAGGTTATTACGCTCTTTAATATTTTACCCGTAGTTAGAGACATTCTAATCTTTAGTGTACATAAGAGATTTTGATATTAAAATATCATTATACGAAAACACAACTAAATAACGAAATTTTATTAATTCACTGGGAAACTTCAAAGCACCCATTCGCTAACATCTTTTGTTTAATCTATACTTATGATAAACCTGTAACAAGTCAAATTCTGTACATTGAATATATATTTAAAAAATTTCTTTTGCATTATTAACGGTACAGACCCCAAATCTATTTATTATTTTATTTTTGTCTGTCTGTCTTTTTGTTTCTGGACTTTCCATAACTCCGATACTGCTCAATGGATTGTAATGAAACTTATATACCATGATGTAGGTTCTTATCAACTTTTATTAAGTTAACTTATATTCTCAACATCAGCGGGGGTTCCCGTGGGAGAGGGCATGAAAGTCGTATTTAACTATAACTCGGTAACGCGTGTTTCGATTAAGGTCTACCCAAAATTATGCCATACGAAAAATCTGCTGGGGTCCCCGTGGGAGAGGAGATGAAAGTTGTATGTAAATATAACTCGGGATGACTGCTTTAATTATTATTTTTAGTTAGAAAGTACTTACTGAAATGAACTGCAAAAAAACGTAATTGGTTTTGTAGTTATTATAAAATCTTTTGTTGGACGCCTACATAAAACGTAGAAGCAAGGAAGTTTTTTACTAATTTAGTTAATTTACACAGTTACTTATTTTTTTGTTAGAAAATACATACTAAAATTATTATGTCGCAATAAAAAACTAGACATCGGCATTGTAGTTCTTTTGTTTTTGATAAACTTTCGACAGCATCGAATGGAAACCATAGTATGGTGGCAGGGCAGTTTTAACACTTGCCTGCTACCGGGTGGTACTTGAGGGTTCAAGTTGAAAAATCAGTCTAGACTAGACTATATATGCTATATCTAGGGGCCACAGTGTCGCCGTCTGCTGTGGTTGTGCGAGTTGGTTGTCAAATGACTAGCCGTCTTGAATAAAATATAAATTAGCAATCCGGATACATGCATTAGCAAAAAGAGTACTACGGTAAAAATAAGTGCTGAATTCGCAAAATTTAAATAGGCGTTAATACTATGCAGAGTCTTTAGTTCTTCAAAATTGTCCACTAATGCTGAACTTAATTGTGCTAATTTCTCAGTATCACTTTAAATAATTAAATTTACAATTCAATACACTACTAGCCTATTGTATGATTTATAATGATAAGGACCACTGAAATTAATTAAGTCCCATTGACATTATTATGCAAAGTTAGTAACCGCGAACGAAGTCGCGGGTACAGCTAGTCTATAATATAAAAATGAATCGCTGAATGTGTTGCTAAGCGCAAATGCCGAGAGCACCTAAACCGATTTTGATTATACTTTTTTTAGAATATTCCTTGCAGTATTCAAAGGAGAGAAAAATTAAAAAAAATGCCTGAAAAGTCTAAAAACCACACTTTCCTATTACTCCCATACAATCGATTCGTAATAATACTTAAAATTCAATTTGAACTTTAACACCATATCATAAAGTTTAAGTGTTAGTGGAGAGGTTCCGGGAAGGAAAAACAATTGAGTGACATTATCGTATAAATATTAATATCAATATTTGCTGACAAGGCGTCACGAATAACGGAATGAGTATTAAAAAAATAATTAAAGAATCAACTGTTAGGCGGTAAGAAGTTCGCCGTCAGCTAGTACGAGTACACATACAAGAGAGGTTGGTGTATATCCGCATTTGACAAAAAATATTATTAGAAAAGTTTTTTTGAGTAAAAACTAAGTATATCAATAAAAGAAAGTTGCAAGTTCCATACTGCAAAAAGACATATAATGATCCATTTAACGTACATATCTTCATCATTAATCTACGTTGTACCATACGCAACTCTCATAACTAAACAAAAATAAATATTTCGAAACAAAATCAACGAAATATTTAAATATGTATAAACAAAAATCACAATGCTATTTCAAACACCTACCTTATTTGATTTGCAAATCATCACGGACTGAAATAGTGGAAATGAAACCTGTGGAGCGGCAACGAGAGCCGGCTGGCATGGTGCTTGGCTTTGATATTTTTTATATCTAGATAGAGTGACGCTCATCAATTAAACTAAAGCAAATAAGCCAACTTTAGCAAAGTTGGCTGGTTTTAGCCTCTGTGGGTGTAAACTACGAAATAATCTAGCGCTGCGTCAATCTGCTTGCTGAAATGTTAACGTGCGTACATAATAACACCAGTGAATGCACTGTTTTGGTTGAAATGTGGAAACAGTTATAATTATAGAAGACAAAAAAATAACACAAAACAAGACAATATATAGAGGAAAGAATAGGATAGAGGTGAAGCGTACTTCTCTATCTTTTTCTACGCTTTTGAAAATATCAGCCTCTATCTATACAAATAAATAATCAAATATACTCGGCTCTCGGCTGCCATGGATGGTTGCCAACTTCCCTGGCACGAACTCCACACGAAATAATAGAGCAACAGCTTGCCGGACAATCAATTACAACTAACTTAAACTTATAAGACTTTACCTAAGTTTAATTGCTGTTGCTTGTTGGTTCTAAACGATTTAATTTTACGTTAACGGCTGCTAAGCTGTGGGGTAGTAAATAAGAGTTTATAGCGGATTTGAAACACAATAGGAATATTTTAAGGATGTATTTTTATTTTTTCGTCTTTGGCAGCACCGTCCACGCTAATTTTAATTTAATTTTCCATTACTTTAAATAAGATATTAATAAGATAAGACCGACTGTTGTGCTAGTTGTTTGTATTTATTTTTTGATGATATGTCTTTGTTTTGACAATAAAGCATTGCATTATAAATACAAATTAGGTGCTTGTTTTTTTGTGCTTACAACATAACGCTTGTATAGATCGAATGCCACATCCACTCGTATTATGTATACTAATATTATTGTAATGAGGAGAAATTTATATATTTGGATGTCACGAATAAACTTATATAACTATTGGACAAATTTTAAATAACATTTCGACGTTAGAAAGCTACATTATCACTGCGTAAGTAATTTAGGTTGTAACAATTAGATCCGCGGTGACACCGCACAGAGCGCAGCTAGGTACATTATATTCTAGGTCCGACTTATTTCCCTTGGGATGGCAAAATGATAAGGCACCTGTGTGTTACAGGCGTGCATGGTTTAACCCTGTCCGTCATGAAAAGCTTGCTAGAAATCTTAGAAAAACACACGGTAAATACGTATGTATGCAAAATAAGTAAGTAGATACGAGCATGTAGTTGTTTAAATCCCTGTTTTTATCTAACTTATTTAAACTTATTTGAAACACAAGACAAATAGTGTATGTTCGTGTTAAGTTCACATTACTGTTGTGGAGGAAATATAATTATGATGTACGACTATTTGTCAGTTACATAAACCTAGTTAAGTACGTAAGTGCGTAGTTGAGAGCTTTGGTCGTGACGTGTAGAGTTGCGCATGGAGCCTTCATTAACTAGTAAATTAATTACAGAGCAAGTGTGAGTATATTTCTGATGGTTGTCATTTTCACAGACAGTGATATGGATTTGTGCAAACTGAATTTCTTATGCGGTTACTTTGATTTATTTCTTTTAATTGATAAACTTTGCCGAAATTACAACTTCCCGAAAGGGCTGAATAAAACTATTAGCAAACAAAAATAACAATTATTATCTTAACCAATTGTCAACTCGACTTCAATACGGTAGACGTACTGGACCGATTTAAACGGAGGGATCACATGAAGAATTGGTATACGATTTCGAAATCGGTCTACGCGTCTCTATGGGATACATTAAAGAAAACAGCGGAGTTGAGAATCTCCTCTTTTTTGAAGTCGGTTAAATGATTATCATGTTTCTAGATAAGAAAAGACTTTAAAGTCTGTGTGACTTATTACAAAAATAAGTGTTGAGTAGACATAGACACGAACATCAAGAATGTCTGCACCAGACCGCCCTCAATTAACTATATAAATTAATGTTTCAGTTCGCAACACTGAAAATACACAGCTATAAGTAAGCTTTATTAAACAAACTAGGTCGTTGTACTTAAAATTATGAAGAACTAGCTGTGCCCCGCGGTAATTTAATTATTAAAGTGAACACGATATTTTCCGGATGAAAAGTAGCCAATGTGTAAATCCATTCAGCCGAGCGCGAAGGAGTATTTCTCAAATACTCGTAAACACTTAAATTTTAAACCTTATAATGTAAGTGACTGGATACCTACCAAACCTAACAAACCGGAAAATAACTGAAAAATCAATTGTTCCAGACATGTCGTCGCCTGTTGAACTTTTTCTATAAAATATCTCTGAAATTATGAAACTTTGTTGACATTTTTCAATAACTAAAAAAGTTTCAAATAGAAAGAACTGTGTTACTTATACAAGTTTAAAATAGGTGATCGTTTATTATGAGGTTTAAACTTGATACAATTTGAAAAATGAGAGCAATTTGCAGATTTTTATTAGACCCCTAACAGAAGGTCTTTAAGGGGCTAGAGGGGTTCTGGCACATGATTGATGTATTTTTAGAGCTGAAAATTAGAAAATGGGAAAAACGGGAAAGCGAAAACAGGCTATTTGATCAGAGAAAATGAAAGATTCGAGCGATTTAAGTAGCGTCGCGCGGTGGACGGTGATTGACGTTTAATTTACTCCATGTCTTCAGAATGAGAGCATTATAGGGTTGTTGATTAGAGGTGTCCTAAACCGAAAGAGTGTACTTTTACTAAAATAATGAGCTCTTTCATAAATAATTAGTATAAAATGAAATCAAAAACGGTGCTGTAGCCGTTAAAAAAGGTGTAGATATTGTAAACAAAACATTTATTTAACGCCAGACGGATTGAAGCTTATTTAAAAAACTAACTTTAACACGTAACCTACCTAATAAGAAAACAATTCTGAAATGTAAACACTTACACCCGTTGTTACTAAACGAAAGCAAACATTTTCCTACGATCGTATCATTATAAATTGTGTGAGCTTTAATATGTTGATTGATTTTACATTCTCGTATAAGCACAAGAGTTAACAAAGAAGATTAAATGAAAATATGACTTGATTTGATATGAAATATGAATGACAATAGGTAGAAATATGTACCAACGTCCAACACGTTATCAACCGCAAACGTCGTCAAAGATTTCGCCAGTTACTAAAATAAAATATAATTATTGTTTTTCATTTCAGCGACATGAAGTAGTAATTTCTATATGACCATACAATTAAAAAAATAATATCGGAAATCTGTGCTATTTGACCAAAACTAGTCCCATAATATTACCGTGATGAAACTGTTGATAGAATTTTTATTCTAAGAGCTTCTTCAATATTTTTGATTTTACCAAGCTGATTGAACTACTGAGAGTTTGGTCTACTGACTCATCAAAGTATCTTTATATTTTACAAGCCGTACGATCAACGTTTGTTCAATGTGTAACGTACGCCATCGCATCAGCCCGCTCCCACGGTCCACAGAGAAAACCGTAGTTACTTCCAACTTATCTAAACAAATAATGATGAACTTACACATCCTACGCACGTAGTAGATTGTTGCTATTCTATGACAGGCAGGGCGAGCAATCAGAGTGTGGGAGTTGTAAAGCTACTTTATACTGTACTGTTTATAAACTTGTACTGGTACACGGAGTAGCCCAATGATCATATTTCTGCCGTAGAAAAAAATCATCATCTGTGTGATGAATTCATTCAGTATCACTCTATGTTACAATTTAGACCTTGTTATCAAGTTAGTGGTAGCCTAGTATAGTCTGTGGAAACTCCTTTTCCCCAAGCGAGAAAGAACGGGTTCGATTCCAGGTGATGGCAAGCGTCTTTTGGTTTTACTCACGTCCACTTTAGATTTAATAACCACTTGCTTTAACATCGAGAGGAAACCTGCTTGTCAGAGTGGATAAATAGTTATTGTAGGTAAGGGTTCGATAAGTCGTGCTGACTTGGTCTATACCCCTTTAGTAGGCGAGACCCGCGCCATGCTGTGGGATGCTATAAGTAGATAATAAACTTAATATTTATTTCTGTAGGTATCATCCTGACACAGAAATGCTATGGGAAAGGCTACTCTAGCTCATGCAGTCTTGTACTTTAAACAAGTACATTTACATATTCTGTGGCTATTAGATTATGGTATCGTGGGAAGCTTATGGCGGTTACAGTTTTTGACTGTTTATTGAACAAGTCAACATTCATTTGAGCGAAGAAAACTCCACGCCCACAGAAGTTCACAGCTATACTAAAGTTATAGTTGGATGGACGTAGGTAGCATCGCCCTCAACCACACTCCTTTACGATAGACTTTTATATTTAAAGCTTTATTGGTAAGAAATTTCTTTTGTATTTTATGTTTTGTGAGTCATCAATAAATAATTAATTAATTAATCAGATATTTTAATGCAATACATCTACTTTTATGCTATGCTTTAGTAAACGACTTTAGAGCTGAACTTCGAATTTACTCGGAGTCCCAAAATAGAAACAAATGTTATTGTAATATTAAACTCGCTGTAATGGAAAAATGGCATTAAGTACCATGTTTGTAATAAAACTGAGGATCAACGATCATACCATCAAATTAAATACTTGTACAATTAAATACCAGTCGGGATTAAAGATCGAAACCGTTAGCCAATGAGCCACACAAATTGCCAGGCACGCTTAACAACCACTGAGCAGAATGTTCTAAAAATGCTCACGAGGCGCGTTTGTGAATTGGTCGCTTCCAAGCTTCACGCTACGCTGAACATTCTGTCACAAATTTAAACTGGAACCCACAGCAGCTGCGAGCTTCGTTTTATCACGAGCTTTCATTTCAATAAGTTTCGTTGGTACATTTACCTAGGTTTTCTGATTGATTTTACCGGCTACTCAATAATAATACCTAATTCAATTGTCCTAAGTGAGAAGCCCGTAATATCAAATAATATTGAAGAAAACGTACACTAAAACTAGATTTAATGTAGGTTTTCTTTAACCTGGTGATTGTTGTTGTTCTTTTTTAGGGGTCTTGTTGTATTATTGATTATTCTTGTAATGGAAGTTGGTAGTCACTTTTTTAAACAATTATTAACTAAATGAGTCGTTCTTGGTTTGGGGTCGCTAATCCTGGATTATGTAACAATGCTGAGTCGCTAACCAGCATAATAAGGTTCCAAGTACAACATCATTCTTATACATTCATTCCTACTGGCATGCTTGCCTTCAGTCATTTAGTAAGGCACAATTTGTACTGAAAGTAAATAATTTAATAATTGGATTATGCCTACTTATTCGCTACCTATAGATAGATTATGATATTGGAGAAAATGGATTAGCTGAATAGAGCTCTATAGTACGAATAAGCCAATTATTTTTCTGATAATTATCCTTTCAAAAGCCCATAACATTTAAATAATAAATTGGATAATAGACCACGTGTAGCTCCAGTTACAACTAAATCGAGAAATCATGCCATGACACGTGTAGAATTTGCTTTGATCTTACACCGATACGTTAATATTCGCGTAGTAAACCGTATGATTCCTTTCAATACAACCTAAAAGTTTACTTTGATCAGTAGGTAGGTAATTGAAAATATAATGGCGCTATCAGGAGAGCTACGTGGAGGTTTCCAATCGAGATCAAAATTTTAAACGTCCGTACAAAAAGACATAGCCATATATTACGCTGTATAAGTAATGCACAATCTTAAATATTACTGAATATTAGCCGCGTAATCTAAATAGGAAATCGTTTCCAATTTAAGTGTAAAATATATTTATTAGGTATATATTACGTTAACTAAGTCTGGAGACTTTAGAATTGGTATAGCTGCAATTGAGTTTATGACTACAATTAAAAATCCAAACAAAGCAGATATAAAATTGACACATTAAAAAATCGCATAAAATGTTTATTTCTTGCTTTTATTCGTGTAGAAGCGCTGCACATCTAGTTTTCCTCGAATAGTTTTAATGAATAGGTGGTTCGCTGGAGCTGACGCCTGCACCGCGATCTTTTGTTCCAGACTGTTTAATTAGAGGAGTTTTTCAATTCAATTAGATTAAGTTTTTGTTTGCTCCACTTCGGAGGAAATTGCGACTTAATTGTAGAGGAAAATCAACCTGCCGAAAGCACCTAATCGTACTTGATCAATTAGTTTTACACCTTCATTAGAAATTCGATCTTCATTTGCTCTTGATTGCGGACTTTTTGTAGCATTGTATAGGTGCCTACCTAATTGAAGGCGGTTCTCACTTATTATGTATTATGTGTTTATAGTTGTACTTCTCATTACTTTATTATTGTAAAACCATAAAGTATCAAGTGGCTCCTACATCAATGATGATGATAATATTAACATTATAAAACAAAAGATCTTTGTCATTCCAAGAAGGAACTGACTACGAAGAAACGGTACTGAAACAAGAGAGCGGATCGTAAGTCTCAATGACGTTATAAACACCAAGCCAAATGCTTGCCAATTATATTCGTCAGTCTGTTTTGATGCGTTAAACTTTTGCTAAGGGCCTTTGTTTGGTCGTATGTGGGCTGCGGTGAGATGCCAAACTTTTCGTGATGGCCTCTGTAGATACCTCGGTGGGTACCTCTGTGGTTAAGAGGTGGTAAGAGTAGCCAGGGGGTAATTTACCGACGGCGCCGACCAACAAGGCACCCTACGGGTCATTTAATCAAACAAATTATGTTTGCCTTTTAAATTAAATTTTGTACTAGAGTAATTTTAAGGCATTTTTGCAGCAAATTTGTAACTATACACCGGTAGACGCTTGTAGGATTTTTTCAAATGATTGCAGCTACAATTTATATATTGTTTAATGAATACAACGTAGGTATAATTATTCAGGTGAAGACGAATAACGTAATGTCATTATTTCTCTTTTTAAATATCAATGACTAAGAATATTTTTTCAGGGTATGAATGCAAGCAAAGACTCGTCAAAATATCTAGGTGGTGGAATTAGTCTCGATGATTTGTAGATATCTGTCAAAGACGTGCTGAGTTGGAGCAGGTAAACAGTTGGACAAAGGCGCTATAGATGCTCGGCTATAGTGTAGGACTCCTTTGTACTAGGCTATACAAAGAACTGTCGAGTCGGGTCCGTTGGTTGACAGTGACACCGCTTCCTGTCGCACGGTATTTCGGCTGTTTTCGAAGTTTCTATGCTTTTGTGCAATCAATCCTGCCAAAATGTCGAACAGCCGGTAAAATATTGCTATCGTTACAAACTTTCTACAGCAAAACATTGCGATAATGAAGAGTTATGGGTAGTGATAGTTCACATTTATAATACCTAGAGATTAGTAAATCTATGCAACATTTTTCTAAATAGCAACTTATTAATATACGAATATATTTGTATGTATTTTATAGCTGAGCATGGTATTCCTTAAATAGAAGTCCGTAGGCCATAGTGATGGCGAATTAGACAAACTTCCATTCTGATTACATAAAAGTTTTACTCAGAAGACCACATAGATAGACGTCATAATTATAATTTCACTTAAGAAGCGGGCAAGTGCCTTCGTTACGAAAAACGTGATACCTCACTAAGACATTTGCTGTACTTATAGTTACAAGAGCTTTAGAACTCGCTAAGTGACTACCATAATCTGACCCGACATCTGAAACCCAAAGCACGCTATTGTAGGTCGCAGTTGATATATTATGTATTATATTGTAATATTAATGCTTCGTTATATTATACTCTATAGGTATACCTCCCTATAAAAACTGATTGTTACACTAGTATATAACCATATCTATGCTTATAATAATTATGTAATTCTATGATGAGGTAGGAAGTGTATTAAGTTTTATCGCCTTCGTCTTTATGGCTATGTAAACGTTAAATTATCAAAATGAACTCATATTAATAGGTTGTTTAAAATACTGTAAGTGTAAGTTGAATAATGGCGGCGTAATTTAATTCAGGACACGCTGAAATTGCTTATAAGTTATTTGTTTAGTGATTTCATTAAGGCACTAGAACAAAAAAAAATATAAAAGCTTGTCTATTATATCAATTCCTGAGGTAATTAATTACGCGTTTATTACAGCACTGTAGGTGCTTTTAATTAACTATTAAAAAGCAGTGTTTTTATCAGTAATTAATCTTGCTGTTATTTGCGAAGTAGGTAAGATTTTTTTAACTAGATATATTGGTAGTGATAAATAAATTGTTTGTGTAAAATAGAATGCACCTATCGTACATTCTATTTCACACGTGAAAATTTTATCCTTCGTGCAGTTTGCATTAGAACGTAGGTACTTTAAGTAGGAACAAAAAATACCGTTGCCACAATTATGAGACGTAATAACCACCCCGGGGGTGGCGTATAGTGAATATTTAATGACCTGTCCCACCTCCAGTTTACTGACTCGACGTTTCATTTTATCTTATTTATTTCCACGTTTGCATTTTATGTATGCAACGTCAAACTCAAATGCATTTTTGATTTCGTTCCCAGCGCCGAATGAAACTAATATTATATGTTATTAAATTTTGTAGTATTCAATAAATAGTATTTAGTATTATGTATTTTGAAATATTTCTTTTTTTTCCACACGATCTAAATTCATCATTTTGCAATGAATTATCAAATCATAACCACGCGATGTTATTTAACAATCAATAAGTCTGTTCTGGTAATATATTTATATCTTAGGATTGCGATTTGAATAAATCGAAATGCAATCCAAGGAGTACGACATCAAGAAAACATACAAATAGTTTTTAAAGTTATTACCCTGTTTTAGTGATTTTGTACACCCGATTTACATTTTTTCGTTTAGCTTATTTTCAATTGAAGACCTCCTTGCATAGGCAAAATATATTTTTAACGGACTCTGCTTAAACTTAAACTTAAACGAATAAAGATAGATTTTATAGCTTTTCGCAGAAAACATGTTTAAGAAGGTTTATCTTCAAGATTAAATTAGCAGGAATTTGAATTTGAAGAAAACACTTTGCAAACGAACGCTCGCATGTAATATTCAGGAGTTTACGATGCTGACGAACCAAATTTATCATGTACAGACGAACTTTACCTACATATATGTACATATAAGATGTGTATTTAAATATTTCTGTGTATGTGTGACATACAGTCCCTGATTCAGAGATTTGAGACTGTCTTTGTAGGAAGCGTTGGCACCCGCTATGAATAAAACACTAATGACACTTCTACTTTACATAGCTAAATTATTAAACGACGAGATATGCACAAACGACGTTCTTTTAATAATAGTAAAAAACGAAATAAGAAAAACGAAATGATTTACTACGATAAAACTGTAGTTGCATTACTTATAGATTACCAGAGGGTAACGAGCCTGATATGCTAGCAGCATTACCACGCTGAATGGTAATGCTCGTACGTTATTTTATATACTTTTATATCCTCCTAAAATTCGTGTCTAAACAAATCTCTGCGTGAATAAAACTAAAAGTTCCCAAGACAATACTCACACCACGCACACAAATCATTCATGCAACATACTGCTATGTTCCCGAAAATGATGCTATAGAAAGATTTATTTGGTTGTATGGTGGGTATATTTATTGTAAAGCAAGTTTCAATAGCTCTCCTTTCATTGTCCGTATTTACCTACCTGCTTGCGCAAGGTGTAAGTTTACTAAAGTTTAGTTATTAAACTCAAACCCCATTTTGAGTTTACATTTAAGGAATAACTTACAATTTTTTTATTAAATCATAATCGTCAGTACATGAATATGAGATGTAAACATTTTACATTCGTTTTGTGACTCATAGGCTTGCCACATGAGTGGCAATTTTATTCATAAAATTACGTTTCAGTGAATCTCATTATATCTATCTTTATACTTTTACATTAATACAATTCCGATATAATTTTATACTTACATTCAAGAGCTTTGTTTTACATGCCTATCATATTTTTTTAATTTACTCATAATGATAACTTTATATTTTATTAACTCATGTATATATTATAAATACACAAAATACAAAATTATCTAGTGACATTTTTAGTACAAATATAAAAATTTACCTAAACACTTAAATTAAAAAAACCCCATCCAACTCACTGCCTTGTGGCAATGTTCCCAGGACGCTGGCAGCGTTACCTCGCTCAATAAATATTAATATTTTATTATACAGTCAGGTGTACGTATAAGTTAAAACATTTTTAATTGTATAGTTTACAGAAAAACATCACCCTCCGTTTGGATAGTTTGGTAATAAGCTATTTAAGTATTATAGTCATAATCAATTTACCTTAACTATTTGAACGGAACCCTACAAAGTTATCACATGTACTCTAGTTTCCAAAGAAGCGATTTCTGAAATTACCCCTTTGCTGCTTCTCTTGGCCTCTTTACTTTTAATTGGACTCGAGGAAAACTCTTGTCGAAACTTCAAAGTAACTATTTCACTCAGCGTCTTCAAAACTGGCGACCTCCGAATGAAATTAAATTGTAATTTTCGTTAGCTACTCGTAAGTACGCCAAGGCGGAATTTCTTTACATAATTTAATAAAAGAAATATGCCGAAAAAAAATCGAAATATAATAATAAGCCGGATAATCGACTCATTGAAAGATTTTGTTAAGGTTTAAAATGAAATAGAGGCGAGATAGGAATACTGGAACTAATTGTGGAAGACTTTTACCAGATGGATCAATATAGGCTAAATACAAAAATATTTCTTTTGGACATAGGTACATTCTTAGAAGCTATTAATTATATACGGATATAATACGAGTACAGATTCAAAATTGTTAAAAAAAAAAATCGCTTCATATTTACTGAGGATGTAGAAATGCTACTTTTTTAACTCCTAGGTATATTTAAATTGTATTTCAATTGCTTAGCCAATTCGTGGAGAAGCTTCGTCACTTGTAAAGAACAACAACGGTTAAGGGTAAAGAAGTTAGCAGCACCTTCACAGTTCACAATTCACGTTACAACTAAGTAGGGCTACCAGTAGGCCTAGTAAGGCCGCTTATCTCCGAGGAAAGAGAAATAAAAACAAAAGTGAAAGTCATCGACCATTTTTATATCTTATTGTTACCGACATATACCGAATATTCAAAAAATATATAATAATGTAAAAATGCACAAAATTATATAATGTTAAATTTAGCATACTTTCGCAAGTTTAATATAAGCAAAGACATGTTGTCCTAGATAATAATTAAATTAAGACCTTGTAGTACCATATCTGAGCGAAATAAAGAACTTTGAATTTTGACTTCCATTACAACAGACACTGATAGAACATTTTCAGTTATATAAAAAATCATACCTCTAGGCTGGTTTTGGTAATATTAAATGGAAAATTATACTTTATAAATAAATAAATAGATTTTAAATTGATCCAGCCGTCTCCGAGAAATCAGGTACTAACATAAAAATTAACTGACGAATTGTTTACCTTCTCCGTGACGCAGTATATATAGTAATAACTAGGTACCTATGTGCCTTTTTTATTATCTATTTTTTCAATTATGATACAGGATTATCGTTTAGGTATGTGCTGATAGGAAAGGGTGTCACTATACTTATCTTAAGGAACAGCTATCACTTCAGGTCTGAATTTGAAAAAAAAAACAGCTCGTTCATCAACAAAATGTATGAAACAGCTGGTTTTTTTTTCTCGAATTCAGAGTGCAAGTTTTTTATTAGGATGAATATCTTTCAGATTAGTACACCCCTTATCTGACTTCATATACGAGTATACTCGTACCTAGGAAAATTCTTTGTGGTAACCCTACACTCGAGATGGATATTAAGTTCAGTTGCCAAACTTATATAATAGGGGGCAGGTGGACAATGTTCTTACAACCGTTCTTTAAAGTGATTCTCAAAGTTTGGAGTTTACGTTGTAATAAATCTCTGTGTAGAGCCGCTACGCCCGTAGCAATGAGCTACGAACTTCGTCTAGTCTGCCGCAGCCGTGGCTTAGTCGAAAAATTTAATTAGGTTTGGTTGTTTATTACTTGAACTCTAAACCGTCTAACATTTTGTATTAATATTTTATATGCACAAAATCATAAACATTTTCTATGTTTTCAAGAAAAGAATACTAATCTATATAATAATAAAACTCTAGTAAAAGGGAATGTTTTCAGCCGCATTTAACTGCAAAAACAACGTTTTGTATTGAACATTGTTTATTATTTTGGCACAAAGTTAATCAAACTCAAAAGCACCGTTACCTAAAAAGTACATTATTTCAAAGTTACCCAGAACGTGTATGTATGTACTCGTATATGATCGTGAACCGGAAACTTGTAATTCAATCGTTTCATATTATATGCGCCCGCCATTGGGGGCAAGCTATTCAACTCGCTTTGTTCTACAGTTTCACCGAATTTGTTTCACCATTTTGCTGAACAGTTTCAAAATTTAGTTGGCTTTGCCCTCCATTTATTGCCAACTTGGTAATGGTTTTCGTTCTGTGAAAATGTTTATTCAATATTCATTTGCAATCAAACTTTGATGCGGGTATCCACTTTCATATATTTTTTATTTTTGTTATATTTGACGTGCAATATTATTGTTTTGTAGCACAGCAATGACGGACTACTTTATTGACAAGTCAATAAAGTATTTCGTCATTTATAACTCAAATTTAGTTGTATAATTTAACCGTGACACTATCAAATAAAAATATTATTCGACAGCAATAGGTTGATAGTAATAAGCTAGGGTAAGAGAACTAATAAGTAAAAAAAAAACAGTAATTTATAACCTTAACTCATTCTAGATATAATAACTATCAATTGATCTTATTACTGTTGAATCTTATGGATTTTTATGAAACTTTACACAAAAAAATAATACCCGACAGTACAGTGTCTTATTATTTGAAAAAATGGCGATACAAGATAAACTCTTTCACAAAGACTAAAATAAGAACTCTCAATTTTGTATGATATTTGTAATTTGCTTATCTACCACCCTTATTTTTTACAAACAATAAGTTTCAAATGTCGCAAAAAATGACATCTTCTACTCGTACTTTACCAGCTCCCAAAATTGTCATTTTAATTAATTATCTCAACAGAATTGGGATCCAGTTAACGAACTTAGCCATTAGCAATTACTTACCGTAATGAATGTTTGAAATGGCTTCTAATGTTGATTTGAAATAAAATAAATTAGTTCCCGACTTTATTGGCTAATGGAGTGTCTATGATATGAGAATCCACTCTTGCAGAATTGGTAAACAAGGCCAGCGATTTACATTTATATTTTAGTCGTCGTAGTTAAATACCTGATATCGACACCATTTAGCTGACACATGCAGAATACAACATTTTAAAAGAATATCGAATATGCAAAAGTCGGTCAAAATGGTCAGTCCGTTTATATACATTTCAATAAATGTTCACTAGTTATTAAACGTTTAAACATAACATCTGTAGCGAAATAATTCTAGAACACAGAAAATATTCTCTTAGAAACTTATTATCTTTTAATGTCTAACGCATTTGCCTTTGTCAAGGCATTTGTATGCTCGTCGTATATCGCAAGTTATGCGAGCGACATTGAAAGATAAGCTAAGCCTAGGATGAAACATAGTAGATACTCATGCAATATAAATTTACTTTCAATGCTCTACTTGTAGTACATTTTCACAAACTCAACAGACACGATCCTTGTCAGTCAGTGTCAGTCCCATAAAAGTACTAACGTGCTAGCGCTTATCTGTGATATTGTGAAAACGAGAAACTAAATATACTACGAGTAGTATGTATATAAGAACATTGCCTATCTATCATCTCAATGCCAGCACGGAAAACGATTGACATTCATATAATAGTCTATTGACATTCATATAATAGTCTGTCCTCCTGAAACAATAGTGACGAGGATTAATTAACTGAAATATAAGAGAATTATAAATAAATTGTTTATTGGCAGAAACTAAATGTGGGTACACAAGAAATTAAGATAATGATTAACAGATATGAGTACTTAGTGCTATAATATTGAGGGCCTTAAACTAGGCAATGCCTGTAATTTGGTCACCCACACCAGATTTAAAGTAGACAAGACTTGTCTACACATTCACGTATCTTAACTTGTTCACGTTTCTTATTCGTACGTGTATAACCTAAATAATTAATTATTAATATTACAAATTTGTAAGCTATAAATTCGTTATTAGCATTATTGCAGCCAGCAAAGGTACATAATATATTCTCAATGGGTTACCCGAAAATCTAGCATAGGGGAAAAAATCTAAGATTATTTTTGAGGTTTTAATTTGATTACAAGGAACAGAAAGAATTTGTTAACTAACGGCTCGCAAGACGATAGCTTGAACATTTTATCCCAGTTTATCACTTTAACGACTGACAGGAAAAATAACACAAATATAATGAAATAAGCCATTCATTAGTTTTTTTGTTGATCCATGCCAGACGACGCAATTCCGCCAAATTAACTCGTCTATTAATTAATCTCGTCGTACATCAGAGTATCTGGACCTCGTTTGCGATGGAGACTGCTCGTATGTCTGCGGCCGCAAGCTCTTCCATTCGTTATTTTTATAGTCTTCTGCGATTACGCTGTCAGTGGCTCTGACATTGCCTCTGTGTTTTTTGGTGGTGCAAGTTATAAGGTAAGAGAATGTTGAATACTTTACAAGGCTAAGAAGAAAGGTTATTTAATTTTACTTCCTATGTGTTTATGTAATGTAAATTGATTTTCTGAATGATTCTCTCAACTTCGCGTCCCGGAATCGCGCGTTACTAAATCTCGCGTTCCCACTATCTCTAAAGTATACGAAGTTAAAACATATATACCCACAAAAAGCAATTGCTATTTTGTTTACCTATATTCTCTATTTGTTAGCGGTTTGCACATATTTTAAAGATTTCAGTTATTCGAGAGATTAGTTGCCTACCTTTGGTTAATAAAGCTTTATTCACTACGTTGACCTTCATCTTTATTCATATATGAGCAATCATTGCTTAGAGCAAAGTTATATATTTTTAATTATGTATGTTGTGTAATATTGATTGCTTTGGAAAGCTCTTCACTTACACCACACATGAGAGCTTTAGATACGAGGACTCTCAGCAATGATAAATAGAACACCCGCGCAATGATGCTTCATGTAGACAGACTATTTCCTTCGTTTTGCTGCTAAATACGAGTATATTGCTCTTCTTAAGAATGAAACCCATTCCGCGCCGTAGCCTATTTTTTACTTACTTACTAAAAAAGGAAGAGTTACTAAATATTACTGCACATTTATTAAAAAAATTTAGCATGTCACTGAAAATTAGTACCATTTAAACTTTATCTAAAAAGCAGTCTCTTTTGAACTGTATCAAAAGCAGCTGTACTATGGCTTTAAATCAGAATAACTGAATAAAACTGTATCGGCGCCTGACGAAATGAAGTCTGTAAGTAATCACTTTTTTAAATAGAACTTGCTATGCTACTTAGAAGATATCGTGACGACAATTGGCAGATATCACTTTGATCCTAAGCTTTTGTGACATTTAAATACAGATTTGAATAAAACTCCCCGTTATTACCTTTTAGGGTTTACCTTTTCTTTATCTTGGTCTATAGTAGGCACTTACTAGAACAAAGTGATAAGCAACTCCAGAAATAAACGTCATTACATGTTCTACATGTTTTTTTGAATCTTCTTCATGAAATTACCATCCTGATACTGCAAACATAAAGTTTCCGTCATAAACTTTTTTATTTCGCAAAAATGCAAACTTGTCGTCGGAAATCCGCAATGCTGCGGTCGTAACGGAAATGTGACGAAAAATAAAAATTTTTTGAACATTTGCGTGAGATCATAAAATAATCGTAGCGGTACAATGGGTCTCATTATAAGGGATGAAATGACCGTGTTACTGTTATTTCTACCCCTACACGCTGTTTTAAGGGATTCATTCCGCTTCGACTCAAATCATTACCACATCCTTTCTTGATCGGGATTATACAATATACAGGATGCTCTGTTATAAATCGATATGAACTTAGGTACAAAGTATTTTTGATGGTGAATTTAATTTAGAGCATTGTCAATTCTGAACCTAATAGATTTATTTTCACGTTAATACAACAACTTAAACTTATATGCCACAAAAAAATTAAAATATATAAAAATATCTAATAAAAAAAAATGTATCGAAACATTAAAATTACTTATAAAAGTGATGGAATTTTCGTCAATTGTGATATATTACCTAGTTCTATCAGACAGCAGTTTCAGCGACAGATGAATTATTGTTAGCGTGTTAATACAGATAACTTTCCCATAGACTGGGCTAAAGCAAGGAATGAATCAACTTTTTTGCTTTGTTTATGCAAAGGTGTATAAGTTTGGTATATATGGGTTTAGTTTAAATGGGAAAATCTTTAGAAACAAAGGTCTTTTACTCCGTATTTCAGTCCGTAGTTCCAATTAAGCCGTAGAATCTTGACTTATTAAATATATCTTAAAAACCTAGTTAGGTAAAAAGGTTAGTCAACATCTAGGATCGGGTTCGTCAAAAAGTCTTAGTAAATGACGTGAATATATATGACGATGTTTTTAAAAAAAACATTATGGCCTACACGCTGTACAAAGGTGGTTACGAAAAGGTATAATAGAGGCGCGGAATTCGGTGAAAAAAGATTACCACCTGCGATGTGCCTAAAAACAAGGGTAGATTAAGGATTTTTTTCAAATCACGCTGACGTAAATTACTGTAGGCATAGAAGTTTGCATCCAATTTACGTAATGATAGTCGACATTAGAAAACAAAAATTGGTCATATTACCTGGAAACCAAATACGTTTTTGGATTAAAAGGAATTTTTAACAGAGATTGAATGTGTAGTTTAAAGCATTTTTATAGTTTTTAGGGTTTCGTACCCAAAAGGTAAAAACGGGATCCTTTTACTAAGGTAATAGGGTCCCGTTTGTACCTTTTGGGTACGAAACCCTGAAAATACTAAAAACATTTTTAGGGTTCTTTGTCTGTCCGTCCGTCTGTCCCTCAACAGGCATGTCATGCCATTGAAATTTTCGCAGGTGATGTATTTCTGTTGCCGCTATAACAATAAAAAACAGAATAAAATAAATATTCAGTGGGGGCTCCCATACAACAAATGTGATTTTTGTGGTTTTTGATCGATTCGATCGATTTGATACTAATAACGGAAACATGTACATGCATCAAATATTCACAGAATTTTGAGTTGTATATTCACCTTAAAAAATAAATACAAAAATATTTTTTTTTTTAATATTGCCTCGAGATTAATAACGACGACAGGAGGAAAATTCAAAAAGCGCCAGTCCCACTCGCACTAGGCTGATTATTGAGTTACAGGTTTGTAAATTGGTGATTATTTCAAGCTTTCAAGCTTTTTAAGGTTTACTGCTTTAGGCTGTAGAGTAACACAGAAACATAGATATAAGTCGGGTGAAAAACAATAAAAATATACATGACACCTGCTTACACCGCATACACGACGGTTGTCCCTAATTTGGCAATAATTTGTCAGCTGTGTAGTAACTGTTTATAGGACAAGAAACGGAACACACGTGATACTATTAGCGCAGGTGTGGAATAAAAATATACATATTAAACCAAAACGTGTACAAATATTTATCCTCATTTCGTAAATACATACACAGTGAATACATAAAATGTAGTGTTAGTAAACAGTGCCTTAAATTTTCCCCATTTTCAATAGACTTATACAAAACTGTAATATGTTCTCACTGAAAATTAGTCTAGTAGTTTAAAATAAGTAGTGTACACCTTCCAAATTTTTCTTGGCTCTACTCGTATATAGGTTTAGCGGTTTATGCTCTGCGTTAATTCCTAGTGAATATCGGTCAGTCAAGACTTACTCTTTTATATACATATATATATATAGATAGAGAGTATTTATGTACACACAGATTTATTTCTAAAATTTAAATAATGAAAACTGAAGCGAACCATTTTCAATAGTGAGTATTCAGGAAAACATTGTAACGTTTAAATTCAAGAATACATATAAGTACGATTCCATGTTCAAAGTTAATGCACGCAAATCAGATTATATCTCAAACCTCGTAAATCTTACAACAAAACATTTACACAGATAAAAATAAGAGTTTTACTCACACGAGACTTAAAGAAAAATAGTCCTCCAAGGCTTTGTAAGGGTGGTTCCCGCGAAATAAAGTATTGTTGTACAGGATTCAGAGATTCGAGATGGCTGATAAATGACTTGCTCTTAGTGCTGAATGCCGAAGGTTTAGTATACAAACTGAAGTAATTTAGTGTGAAGATAAGATGTGTTCTTAGTAGACATACGAACCAGATGAGTTCACCACGCCACGTTGTGGATTAAAGACGACATTCCTCTAGCGAAGAAGTGTTTAGATTTGTTGAAGTAGTGAAACTATCGGTACAAAATTCTTAGTGTTAGTCCCCACTACTGGTAGTATTAATGTATTAATTACAGATTATCCCTGATGTCTTTAGAGAGTTTTATAGTTCTTTGCGCCACTACTTAGTGTCAATACGAGTAAAGTGCTACTCTGTAATGAATACTTTAAGGGTAAGTACTAATGGTACAAAGTTGTCACTATTAGTACTCTTAAGGTTACCGATTTGTCATAAAATAACTGAAAGCATTTCATAATGTTCGGATAGAAACACGTAGAACAGTCTCGGAAGACGTTGACCACTATTTAACACTAAATTAAGAAGTAAGTAGTTCTGTAAAGTAAATCACATTTTGCCAGACTCAAAGCAGAGACGCTTTGCTCGATCGGTCAATCAAAAAGACGCCAATAAAAATAGTTGATACCAACCCTAAAATCGTTATAACAATTTTTTATGCATCAGTCTCACAAGTGCCAAAAGTTTTGCTACGAGTATCCCTCTAATTGATTCTGATCAATTAGAGGATACAACTTTTAAAGTTTTGATATGAAGGCTTCTGTATTATAATGCTGATAAATCTTATTCAGCGGCGAGGAGTTTCTTGAATTCACATGATGGTACTGTATGTAGTTCTTCTGCTACCGAGTTCCAAAAAGAGCAGGTACTACTCAATTTGACTGTATTTTTCTTTGTCTGTAATCTGATTTCTCGGATATGGCTGGACTGATTTGAAACATTGTTTTTTCTTGTCTGAAAGGGTATTATATTATATGGTAGTTCCATTTTACTTATATCAAAATCGGTTAATTAGTCTGATTTTTAAATCGAAATAACTGAAATAGTTTTATTGGCGCCTGTTGTAATGGAAGGCGGTAATCAATCAAAAATATATATTAGTAAGTTGTTTTGATGTATGTATTGACTTTAACATTATTTTGCAGTTTATTTGACCTATCAATTAGTTACCATGGCCACGTAGCCGCTTTTTCTGCGTTCTCTATTTTACAATAAAATCTGTATCATGTGTTACAAATTGAGTATTATTCTTTTCATTTACATGTCTACATAAGTAGTTTATGTAATATTAATAATAAATATCATTTTGACCTACTGGATAGATATGGACATATCAGAATACATTAAAAAAACATACTAAGTACATTATGTTTAATTGAACTCAACATAAATCTCAGTCTGACATATTATATCACAGTGGAACTCTGTGCTATTTATGGTAAATTCTCGGATCTGTGAAACTACTACAAAAAGAGTACTCTGAAATTACGCAAACCACTGGAACCACCACAAAAGATTATTTTACTTATTAATTTTTTTGACACTCTGTTCCTCTTCTTCTAAAGTATCAGTAAGCTCGCGGCCCTTGGTCTCTGGTAGAAGGAAAGTGACACAGCCGGCAATGAGCGGCAAGAGCGCGAACACTACGGGTGGCAACCAGCGCGCTACGTCTTGCAGGTCGATGACGAATGGTGCCACCATGGCGCCCACACGAGCGCACATAGAAGTGAAACCGAGGGCGGCGTTACGTACCACCGTGGGGAACAGTTCAACACAATATAGGTACAACACAATGAAAGTTATGAGGCTACACACAATGCCAAAGATAGCCAGCGCAACCGAGACCACGCCCTCGGGTATCACCGCCATAATTAGCATGCAAGCCGCGCACATTAAGTTAAACACTATCACCAGGGTCCGCCTTCCAAACACTCTCAACAATGGCAGAGATACCAAGGAGCCGACCACGGTGACGGCTCCAGTTGCAGCCACGTTGATGAATAGATTCCCGCTGAGCTGACCTACGTACTGCGATATTCCGGTGTAAGTATAGGCGCCCGCCATCCAATTCAAACACATGCCAATGATATTAATCCGCAAAACAGGCGTACGGAACACGTCTAATAGGTTTCCTTTCTTTATTTGGTTCTGTTTGATAGTCGCCTGGTATGCGATGACCTCGGTTCTGATATTGTCGGTCGGTTGCTTATTCCTGCAAACATAAAAATATATTATTTTATTTGCCGTAAGGGGTCGTATCTGGTTGTTGCAATATAGTACCTACGCTACGTAATGCTCACCTCTACCATGTGCCACGGATAAGCATTGCTAACAACGAAGCAATGCTCACTTCCAACTGGTAGGGATTTACATTTCATTTATAATATTCTGTTGTTTTTACCCGACTTCGAAAGAGGGAGGGTTATGCTTTTCGACTGTATGTATGTGTGTATTTTTTTTGTAGGCACCCGCGATTTCATTTGTTCTTAAGATAGTGCGTGGGTCTAAACGTCTTGCAGACAGGTTTTTTTAAAGACACTATAAAACACTTGTAATTTTATTATTTTCGGCTTACTTATGTTTCTACTAAGATATATTATATGATTTGTAAATTAAACTGTTACAAAAATATAACAGAGGCCTAATATTTGTATGCATGTGTTTTAATAAAATTAAATTCTTATAAAGATAAAGAAAGCAAATCTATTTAGACTATCATAGTTACTTTATATGATAAAGTAATAAAAATATCAGATAAAATCAGCCCTACACCGATAAAATGTATGGGATGATTCTTACCATTTTGCTACTCGTTCCAATATATGTATTGCCTTGTCGGTTTTCTTGGCTGCGATAAGCCATCGCGGTGTCTCCGGTACCAGGAAGAAGTATGACAACAGCAGCACACCGGGTAGGGATACTCCCAGTTGAAAGCTGGAATAGTCTCTCAGAAAGTATCCGAATAGCGGCATTATCGTGTGGCCGATGTTAAATGGTATATGATAAAGCGATGAGACAGTTTCTCTGTATTCGGTGCCCACAAATTCCATTACTATGACAAAACTGGTGACAAGAGCTCCGCCAACGGTCGCTCCCACGATGAAGCGCAGGAAGGTAAATGTCCAGTAGTCAGGCGCATACGCAGCCGCCACTGCTGCCACCAGTTGTATCACTACAGCTGCTATCAGTGGGTTTTTCCTGCCGAACCTACAACATTATGCCATTTAACACTTGACCACGATGACTTATTAGTTATAGTGGTCAAGTGTCAAAATCACATCATGTACTCGTAAAGTGGTGGAGACTTTACCAGGGTTTCTATGGAGATTTATCGCGAACACAAAAACCACGTTTCTGTCTTCATATCGATCGCCCACACATGAGTACATAAACAAGACATGGAAGGTTAATAATCCACCAAAACTACACATTAAAACTTGCAGAATCATTCGTTTTTGTCGTACTCCAGGGAAGGTTTAATAGGTGAGAAGCGTAAATAACTGTTTGGCGGTACGAAGTTCGCCGGGTCAGCTAGTACAGCATAAATACAATCATCACACCATTACAGATAAATACCTGTCTGCCGCCATTCCGAAGATGATACTGCCAACTAATATTCCTAAGTTCAATATCGTTTGCGTGAAGCTGATCATCCACTTCCTGTCGCATATCAAGTCCCACTCCATCACTATCGTGTTAGAGAAGATGGAAGTATCATATATCGGCTCGGAACATGGACAAGTTTCTGTTCCGTTCACTCCACATGTGTAAGAAACCTTCGGCGCCAAAAATATGATGCCTAACTGATGAAATGCTACGAAGTATTTGAAGGATTGTGTTATGAGACACAATCCTAACTGGTAGAGGCCAAAGCCACCGATTAGTCTTTGTATTACATCGCCTCTGGCTTCTTTTGATAGTTTCTCTTCTGAAAAGACTAAATATAATATGATAGTGTACATGGCTATTATAATTTATAGTACAGCTTACGCCTATTATATTATATAGCGAACCCATAAAATACTTAGCAGTTCCGTGAACTATTTACCTCACAAAAATAATTATGCTATGTTAAAAATGTTTCTAGCTCCCATAAATTTCAACATAGACGCTAACGTACACATTTACGCGACAACTCGTTACTTTATAAACCATTAATAGAAGGAAACTCATTGCTGTAAATCAACATATTTGACTCATGTCTCTGCCGACAAGTCACTGTATTTAGGTCCTTATTAGAAAAAAGACGTTTCGCTCTCTCGTTTGGTCATAGACGTGACATGTCAATATCAGCACGAGCATGTCTCTAACGGTATCCTGTGCAAAAGTAACCATTACACTGCATAGCCATACACCATTACACTGCATAGTATATAATGGCCAACCTTTGCACCAAGTACGAGCCGGCGATCCCGATTTTCCTATACCTTGCGCCAAATTTCTCCCACTAAATCATTGTTTTATAGCCCCTACCGTCTGCACTGCAATCAAGTTCACAATATATTGCATAATTACGCACTAATTTTAATTCCTATTATTAAACTCACTAATTTGCGATTGTTTAAATAATATATAACTGTAAAACGATTATTCTTACCGTTAACAGATCTGTCCTTTTCCAGTCGCATTTTAGTTGTAACAGTTAATTTGTAATAATCTCTGCATACGAGTTGGTATATCTTCGAAATAGAATTGCTGTACACAACTATTATTTCTAACAATCTTGCAGTATAACTTGTATTTTTGACTAAAGTAAGTAAATCTTCTGTTTTTTGTTAAAAAATATTTTCGTAAACGATTGCGCGTATCAGAACGCCTCAGTTGCAATGAACAGTGCGGTATGTAGCGAGACCGTGAATTTGGCAGACGGCTGGCGTGAGTAAAGATACTATAATTTATTCTGTGGTAAAGATTAGATGTTACTTTTCACTGATGCGTATGGTTAACTGTTACATAATCATGAGTTGTTATCATGAACGTGGTTTTCACCGCTGCCGTACGAAACTGCCCACGGAAGCTACTGCTTAGCGCTGGCGTCAGCCATCAGTCGAGTCTTTCGAAAATACAGGGCTGCTTACTGGTAAACATTTAGAATAATTCTGATGACCAACGTCAACTTTCTTTCTAGGAATTTTGAAAATTTGCAAGACAAAGTTATTTATCATAACTTTCTACAGAAACACGTACATCATATTTTGGTCAGAAACTTAATGTTTCGAAACCTTTCATCAAATCTAGTGATACATTAATTTAATCTGTATTGTCAGATGCATTGAGCCTGAATTTTTTTAAACATGAGTCAATACGTGTTTCATACGCTTCTTTGCTTCTTAATATAATGTTTTTAATCTCCTTGCGGCATGTGTGTGTCTCGCACCTACCAAATACTTATATACGAGTACGATGTATCTTTATCTGCAGATCACGATAGCAGCGACCGACACGCGTTTTGTCTCGTGTCATAACACTCCAAACAGATTAGCTGCCTTATTAATATCTTTTGTCTTCTTCTATCCAGTGGAGAACGTCACACTCCAAAACCAGACACATGACGATTAAAGTTAAGACGCGTTAATTTATAAGGCTGTAGTTGTCACGAACACTCATATTACAATATAATATAACTAGCAGTTCCTCGAACTGTCGTCCTCGCGACCATGATATTTTTTTGTGTCTTTATAAACACGATAACCACATTTTTCAGGTATCTTAATTAAGGTTGTGTTCTGCATGTCTGAACAAAATATTAGTGAAATCGACAAGTAAATAGCCCCATATAAAATGTTCCTCCTCTTTGAGAGCAATCGCAATTAAAAAAAGTAAAGTTTTCTAGTATAACCTGAGATCCAGGACTAGAATAGTAGTTTTCAGCCAATATTGACGGACTTAGTGTATGGGTTCTGCGAAATTATTATTTTTTTGTATCGAGGATATTCGATTTGAGGAGTATTTATCTCAAAAAGGGAATGTCTCGTTAAAATAAAAAATAAACACGAAAATTGTATAAAAGTAGATTTCATTACTAATGATTTTTATTTGGTTTTCATGGGAACCTGATTGTTGGAAAGGTATGCCTAACATCACTATTGTCGAACAAAATACCTTATTAAATTATGCCCTTGGTAACTTTCGCAATTTAATTAGGGTTTAAAGCATTAACATATCTACGCAAATAAAATGTTTATTACTACGAAATTTTATTTGTTTCGTTTTATTTTATAATAACGTATGCTATCTTAATTACAAGTCATAACATATTAAGAATCTCAGATAACAAAATCAAATGTCACAAAAATCCAACACGACTACAACAATAGATAATATTTAAATTACCTAGGTAATAACATCACTTTGTAACAGAAAACGAACTTCATTTATAAACTAACTTTTAAAAATCGCTAATGTATTTAATCCAGCGAATTGAAAGATAATAACTTTCGAAGAATTTACCTTAAAGAAAATCAGAGAACTAATACTCAAAATGTATTTAAGCTAGTCTTTGTAAAGGTTACATTCAAATAAAGTATTGCCTCCATATCTGATTTAATTTTAGTTAAATAGTGAGTGATAGTTAGGTAAGTAGTTAAGTGACGAAATTAAAACACTGATAGGGAACTCAGAAATTCCCATCGAAAAGTATTCAGGATTAAAAAGAAATGCGATGGGATAAACGGTAAATATAGAGAGTGGAAAGATATTAAGAAAATATGCCACAGTAACATTGCGTGAGTTCTAGTTTCAGGATTTTTCAGCGCGCTGTTCTTCTTCTTCTATAGTAGTAGTAAGTTCACAGCCTTTCGTCTCTGGTAAGAGAAAGGTGCCACAACCGGCCAGGAGCGGTAAAAGAGCGAAGACTAGGGGCGGCATCCAGTGCGCTATGTCTTGCAGGTCGATGACGAACGGTGCCAACATTGCGCCAATACGCGCGCACATGGAAGTAAAACCAAGAGCAGCGTTACGAACTACGGTGGGGAACAACTCCACACAGTAAAGGTACAAAACTACGAAAGCTAAATGACTGCACAAGATACCGATGCTAGCCAATGCAACCGGGCCTACGCCTTTCGGTATTACCGCCATAAGGAATAAGCACCCCGCGACTACGAAGTTAAGTACTATTACGATGGATCGCCTGCCAAAGAATTTTATCAGGGGTAATGAGAGAAAAGGTAGGGTGACGAGACTAAGGGTGCCGCTTGCAGCTACGTTGATGAATACATTCCCGCTGAGTTGACCGACATACTGTGACACTCCGACGGAGCAGTAGTTACACGCCAGCCAGTTCAGAGACATAGCTATGATTCTCTTCCGTAGTATTGGAGTACGGAACAAGTCCAGTATGGTTCCTTTCTTCAGTTTATTCTGTTGGATGGCTGCCTGGTACGCGTCGACGCTGGCTTTGACATTGTCTGTCGGTCTTTTATTTCTGCAAACGTTGTATAAGTACTATATTTATCAGATTAGAGAACTTTAGCATGCAGATAAGAGATTAAGGTACTGAATTATTTAATGCATTGAAATAATATTATGAAAAGAATAAGTAAGAAAAAAGTAATAACAGAAGGAGTATATATATATAACAATCAAATTTTTATGCTTACACTTTAGCAACGCGTTCTAAAATACGACTGGCCTGGTCTGTCTTCTTCACAGCTATAAGCCACCGCGGCGTCTCAGGTACAAGAAAAAAGAAAGACAGCAATAGCACGGCGGGCACTGATACTGCTATTTGAAAGCTTGAGTAGTCTCTCAGAAAGTATCCGAACGCTGCCAGCAAGACATGGCTGATGTTGTATGGTATGTGATACAACGCTGAGACGGTCTCCCTGTATTGGATGCCCACGAACTCCATTACTATAACAAAGCTGGTAACCAGGGCGCCGCCAATTGACAAGCCGACAATAAAGCGCAGCAAGGTAAACGTCCAGTAGTCAGGCGCGTACGCGGCAGACACTGCTGCCACCAGCTGCAGCACGATGGCCACAAGCAGGGGATTTTTTCTACCGAACCTAAAAGTAAAGTAAAGGACTAATTATCAAATATAAGTATAAAAAACGATTAAGACGGACACTACTGTTAAAAAGAAAGGTTGACTTGGCAGTACCATCATTACATTGCCCCTGATATTACATTTATATATGGATTTATGAGCCTAACCCCTGCGGGCTTTTAGTTCTAATTTTACTGTACAAGCTGAATTTTTGCGCGCTTAAGGTTTTTTTAATATATTATCTAGCTTATCATTATCGTATATACGTAATGTCTGGCAATCGTTATAAATAAAAATGGTCGAAGGTGTGTAAATGTTTTACTTTAGGTTAGCGTGTTATTTTCAATTATATATGGCATATGTTAAAATAAATATTAAAAACATATGAGGGCGCATCATAATAAAAGTTGAAACAGACGTCACAACAGTGAGTTATTTGCGCATTCTTCGACATCGAAACAAAGATGATAATATTTTATACTGTATTTTTCTCAAACAAACAAATGTGCGAAAGTAATGTTTTTGAGCAACAATTAGGTATGTTAATGAGCCAGAACTTAATTATAAACCAAAATAGAAACTAAAAACTTATAACGTTTGTTAAACGTCACCTGCGTAAGTTACGCAAGTGCGTGATTTGTGCATTCTTCGACATCTTAGTGAAGAAGATAATACCGAGCCCACTAAAAGATTTGCGCATAACATTTGATCAAATATTGAACAGTTTAATGTACTGTAATAAACCTGTCTGCCGCCATTCCGAAGATGATGCTGCCAATTAATACTCCCGACTGGAATATCGTTTGCGTGAAGCTGATCATCCACTTCCTGTCGCATATCAAGTCCCACTCCATCACTATAGTGTTAGAGAAGATGGAAGTATCGTATATCGGCTCGGAACACGGACAAGTTTCTGTTCCGTTCACTCCACATGTGTAAGACACCTTCGGCGCCAAAAATATGATGCCCAACTGATGAAATGCTACGAAATACTTGTAGGATTGTGTTATGAGTATCAATCCCAGCTGGTAACGACCAAAGCCTCCCATCAATCTTTGTATTACATCTCCCTTGATCTGTTTTGAGGGTTTGTCTCCTGCAAAGGTTGGCGTTGAGTTAAAAACTTACGATCCAAATATTAGGCTCGAAAAAAATATCACAGAGAAACATTATGTAAAAACAACCATAGCTGTAATGATAATGCATCAACAGTAAATTAATTAGTTGTTTCATATATTGAATAATAAGCGGTTAGAGAAAATGTATGTAAATGTATTCGTATTCTTGCAAAAGTAAAAATAAAATTACTATAGCAAAGTTTACTTTCACAAAACCTTATTTTATTAAATTTAAACTTTTAACAGTTTCTTGCATATATATTACAGAAATCTGTAAATTTGTCCGAAAAACCCCATACCCAAGTAGAGTTAATATTAGATGTATAAGTACTTATTGCATTATGTTAAGATCTGCATGTAATGTCTAATTAAGCAATAAATATATTGAGAGGGAAACAACGTAAAGAATATCAATTTCTTACCATTAAATATTTTTTCCGGTTGCAATTGCATTGTAAAATTATTATTATTATTTTCACCTCGAATTTCTCACACGAGGTAAATTTGTTAAACCTCGATTTTAATTTCTTACAGTATTGATGTTCTAGCTACGGCTTAGACCAACAACATATTGCCTGGCTGGTGTCAACTTTCCACGGTGTATAATTTATCAAGTAAACGAGTGATGCGTGTGATGGCAAGTCACGTCTGCAATGTAGATCATCAGACAGTTAGTATCGTAAGTCTGACAAACTGAGGCTGCTTGATTAAGTAAATATTTGGTACTTCGTGTTACTTATAGCTAGACAGTTGAAATTTCACAGATGATGTATTTCTATTGCCGCTATAACAACTTAGCAAAAAATACACAGCAATGTACTCTCGGGTCTTAAAAGTTTATTACATACATGTGCTGTAAAGACACCTCTTATTTAGGTTTTGATTCCTTAGTATAGTTACAAAATATGTTTAGTAACAATATGAGATCTAAAACTGTCATATTTTAATTCCGTTGACTTGCATGTTCATTTAGATAATATTTCATATAGTTTTTAACGTAATATAATAAAACAGTCCGACAGACAGACGGGCTGTTTTATTGCAATTGGCAAACAAAGTGATCTTATAAGGGTTCCTTTTTCCTTTTGAGGTACGGAACCATAAAAATAAAAATACAAGCTCTACACTCATGTATTGAAATGTGTGATCTCTAGTACGTATCCGTTTGTGTACGTAATATGTATTATATACCTACTTATATTTGATGTTTTTTCGAATATAATTATGCAATGAAAATCACAACATTAACATAATACAATTTGTGTAAATTTAATAAAACATTTCGGTTCATTAAAGTAATAAAAGACTTGTTTCATTTTCGGGCAGGACGGTGTACGTCTACAAGTTATTTGAACAATTTGAGCTTGACTAATACTCGTTGATTAACGATCTATAGTCCCTAACGTATTTATGACATCATGTACACTGTCCTGGCCGGAGCTCTATACATTTTTGATACATCTTTTTTGAGACTGTTAATAAGGTCACGCATGCTGACATCACACTGTATTTAGTAATCCAAGGGGAGCCAACCGGTGTTCTGTTCGTCGTAGGAGCCAGCACAGCTTACGCTTTGTAGCATAGGTATTCACACATAAATATTACAGAATATTTGTATAAAATTTTATATCGTGTCATTAATTTATACATATCTAGTATCTTATTTAAGAAGGTGTTTATAAGATCTTTATAAAGAAGTTTTGATAACAAATTCAAATATAGGTTTACCTTAAAAACACGACGGTACATTAATTTAAAGTCGAGTTGAGTAATAACAGAAGAGGAAGATAATTTTAAAATTAACTATAACGGATTAAAAGGACTTCCCTTTCGCAGCATTTGCCTTGAGGACAATACGCGAAAAAATACATCAAACGGATTTAAGTCAAACATTTATTTAGCTGACAAACATTTCATGGTTTTACTTGAGCTGAATGTTATATCATCCCACAAAAACACTTCACTTTTTCGCAATCAAACATAGTCTATGTGTCAATCCAGGGTATTCGGCTTGCCAAATTTTATCGAAATCCATACAGCATTATGAACGTAAAAGAGTATCAACCACACCTTTCGCCTTTATAATATTATTAGTGTGATTTATAACATTTATATGTACATCTTAAGTGGTCCAAAAGGTAATCTATCTGAAATTTTTAGGTGCAATTAGTCATTTTATTCTTCCTTCCTTTTTTTCCTTTTCATTTTTGAACAAGTAAGCTTTGACTGGTTGTTGGTTGAATGTTAAAAAAGAGCCATAACAAGATAGCAATAAGCAAGAGTACTATTTTTTAGTATTTTTAGCGTGCTGTTCTTCTTCTTCGATTGTAGTTGTAAGTTCACAGCCTTTGGTCTCTGGCAAGAGGAAGGTGACACATCCGGCCATGAGCGGCAAAAAAGCAAAAACTAGGGGCGGCATCCAACGTGCTACGTCTTGCAGGTCGATGACAAAGGGTGCCAGTATGGCGCCTATACGGCCCGACATAGAAGTGAAACCAACAGCGGCGTTACGAACTACCGTGGGGAACAGCTCCACGCAGTATAGGTACAATACAATAAAACTTAAATGGCTGCACAAGATGCCGACACTAGCTAACGCCACCGAACCCACGCCTTCTGGGATTACCGCCATTAGCAGCAAGCTAACCGCAGTTACGAAATTTAATACTATTGCGACAGATTGCCTGCCAAAGAATTTTAATAGAGGAAGTGAGAGGAAAGGTAGGGTGACGAGACTAAGACTGCCGCTTGCAGCCACGTTCATGAACAAATTCCCGCTGAGATGACCGACGTACTGTGACACTCCGACGGAGCAGTAGTTACACGCCAGCCAGTTCATAGACATAGATATGATTCTCTTCCGCAATATTGGAGTACGGAACACTTCCAGTATGGTTCCCTTTTTCAGTTTATTCTGTTCAATAGTCGCCTGGTACGCGTCGACGCTAGACTTGATATTTTTGGTCGATCGTTTATTCCTGCAAAATGTTTATTTATTTTATACTTGTATATATCTTGCTATGTATTTTGTATAATATAAAACTATCGAATTCTGTTAATTACATATATATCAATAATCAATTAAATCACAAATCAATTTGACGAATCGTTGTAGTCAGTCATTGCATTTTTTATAACAAAGATAGATTTTGAAAATTTTACTCTTGAGGTGTAATTACAATACATTTTTTTAATACATTTTTTGTTGTAGGTATTTAAGTTTTGATTATTTTTTTATAAAGGCCGCTCATTCAAAAAAATATAAAAATAAAAACTTAGCATAATGACCTAATAAAGATAATGTAACTAAATTATTTGATAATTTAATGTAAATGTTCTTACACTTTAGCAACTCGTTCTAATATATGAACTGCCTCCTCTGTTCTCTTCACAGCGATAAGCCACCGCGGCGTCTCAGGTACCAGGAAAAAGAAACACAGTAATAGCACAGCGGGCACTGATACTCCTAGTTGAAAGCTTGAGTAGTCTCTCAGAAAGTATCCGAATGCTGCCAGCAAGACGTGACCTATGTAGTATGGTGTATGAAACACCGCCGAGACGGTTTCCCTGTGATTGGTACCAATGAACTCCATTACTATGACAAAACCGGTAACCAGGACGCCGCCAATTGACATGCCGACAATAAAGCGCAGCAAGGTAAACGTCCAGTAGTCAGGCGCGTAAGCGGCAGACACTGCTGCCAACATCTGCAGCACGATGGCCACAAGCAGGGGATTTTTTCTGCCGAACCTAAAACAATACTTGCATTATCAGGCTTAATGTTATAACAAGCAGAGTGTCTGTCCAACTTGCCATGTCTATTTCAATTCATCGTCTGACAAACGTCGCGTTTTGTTACGCAAGCTCTACTTGTCCAAATATCTGAAGGTATCCGAATGTTCTGAATTAGTTAAAAAGTGATAAGTTTTACTTCAAATTGGCACATGATTTTTAAGCAGGTATTTTTTAATATATTACCCGAACGTAACTACAGGTTATGCACAATAATTTATACAAATGAGGGAGTAATATAATCTATCTGTGGTATACGTTAAGAAACATACATAACTGTTAGGTGGTACGAAATTCGCTGGGTCAGCTAGCAATGGATAAATAAAATATAAATGGGTGTACAAAAATGTACTAGTGAATTCGGCACCTGCACTCCCTGAGACATCTAATAAAATAACTTCGCTCATAACCCTTCGGCTAGCGTCAGAGTCCTTAAAAAGATTTATAGTTTAAGCATACTATCTTACTATATTTAGTAAACTGTAAAGAAATACCTGTCCGCTGCAATTCCAAACATGATACTGCCAACTAATACGCCTAACTGATATATCGCTTGCGTGAAACTAATCATCCACTTCCTGTCGCATATCAAGTCCCACTCCATCACTATCGTGTTAGAGAAGATGGAAGTATCGTATATCGGCTCGGAACATGGACAAGTCTCTGTTCCATTCACTCCACATGTGTAAGATACCTTCGGCGCCAAAAATATGATACCTAAGTTGTGGAACGCTATAAAATACTTCAAGGATTGTATTATCAGTACCAATCCCAACTGGTAACGACCAAAGTCGCCCATTAATCTTTGTATTACATCGCCCTTAATCTGTTTTGACGGTTTCACTCCTGCAAAGATCGATGTTGAGTTTAAAGTCTAAAGCTTTGGGAAAAATATCATGTGGGGCAAAACCAAAAATACAAATGAAGAGTTATCCAGATATTAACAAGACTAGCTTTTTTATTATTCGTTATTTATGCTAGATTTTAAATTGATGTATGATATTCTACTAGTCAAGCCCTCTCGTTTGAAACCCATATTGACATAGTTGCGAATATGTAAACCGCTATTATGTGGCGGCGGATACTTTGGACCCTTTTTCACAAAACATAACTAATAACACTCCCGACTAATACACCTTTGGAACGATAAAAAAACAAAATCAAAATCGGTTCATCCGCTCGGGAGCTACGCTGCCACACGCAGGCAGATTAAAAATATACCTCCCTGTTGTATGCCTTATGTTCATAGCAATTATTTGCGTTTTATTCACACATCCGGTTCATTAACACACTCTAAGACAAATTATACGAGATTGAAGATCGACGTTAGTATAATATCAATTATTCTTACCATTAACTGTTTTTTCGGTTTGTAGTTCCATTCCAGAGTTATTTATTTTTATCTTTGTATGTATCAAACAAGGTATAATTAGCACACCACGATTTGAATTTCTAACAAAGTTGATGTTCCTTTATGGTGTCTATTTTTACAAATAGACGGGAAAATGTGTGAGATGCCAAGCATCATCTGTTTTATGCAGTGCAGCTTTTATCAGACAGACAGAAGTCTCAAAAACTGCGGCTGAGTGATTAGATAAAGAATAGGTAATACGAGTTTTTCTAGAAGAAACTTTATTATAGCTGTGTGTGGTATAAATTTTGTTGTTATTCTTTTTAAAAAAGATCTACAATCTTTAAAATACATCTAGTTAATCTCAATTATTAACACTGATAACTAAAATAAATATGCCTACATCATGTTGCATAAAAGCGACGATACAAAATTATTGCATTGAGTAACAAGCGACTTAACAAAGAAGAAGAATTCGTAATCATCGTCAATAGTTATTTTATAAGATACCACACTCGATGTATTTTGAAAACATTTGTTTTGAGATTATATTTTAGCGCCAAAAATACTTAATTTTGTGTTTCTCAGAGTTTTCGTATGGAACACGTCCGGTATAATTCCTTTATTCTATTGTATAGCTGCTTGAAATGCGGCTTTGATTTATCCGTAGGTCGTTAATTAATGAAAATAGTATAAACACAACATATATGTAATATTATAACAATAACATTTGAATAATTATTATTGTAAGAAAATATGTTAAGTTTTAGTATACCCCGACGGATGTAAATACAGTGTAGTCCTTACACTCTATTCAGACTAAGTAACAAGTGTGTCAATTTTCTGCATCTGCCTGTAATTTTACATAATATTTAATTTGTTATAATGAATATTCGGACCCATAGTAAGTTTAGATTAGAATTATCGGAAATTATTTCTTCTAAGGAAATTAGTTCATATCGAGTCTACAAAAAGGAACAATTGTCGCTTAAGTTTCACGTGTCTGTATTCAACTGTTTGGGCTTTAACTAACTTTTAATAATTAGAAATTTGATAAATTTTGTATATATATGTACACATGATCGTCATACATTATAATCAATAAATGACTTTTTAATATTAACAGTTTACGTAACACACTTCTATGCAATCTCTGCGTATCCATTCGCTAAGTAAGTTTTTGGTTCTAAAAGCTATACAACTTACATTCTAATAAGTTTAAGCCTTAACATATTAACGTATGATATATACTAAAGGAGATTTAAATGAAACTATCACCTACCTAAATCTTAAAGTGATGTATCATCGTAAAAATGCGTGATTCTTTCAGTTATTTGAATATTAGAATCTTGTGCAAATAAAAAATTTATCTATCACAAGATCATGCGAGTTGTTTAGATAACAATGAGATAAAATGATAACTGTAGACGTACGTAAATTATATATTTAAAATTATTCTTACACTTTAGCTAGGTACCCGATCTAGAGTGTGAATGGCGTCATCGGTACTTTTGACTGCGATAAGCTAACGCGGCGTCTCGGGTGTCAACAAAAAGTATTGTAGCAGCAACAGCAGGTAAGGAAACTCTTAGTTAGAAGCTCGAGCAGTCTCGCAGGAAGTATACAAACGCTGCAAACAACGTTGGTGTGTGTGTGAAATTCTTAAGTCATTGGGGATATTCTATTGGATAATTTCCCTCAAAAAAGTATGTTACATTTATTGGGCAATTATGTTAATTTATGATGAATATTTTGCAAAAAATTGGTACACGACTTAGAATAACAATTCTAAATTTAAAAATATACGGTGAAATGGTTGTCATCTCTTTTAAATTCTTGATCGAGAACAACGTGGTCGCAAAGTCTACCGTTCGCAGAACTATGAGTAACATCTTAGTCAGTTCCGGGCCATCATTCACGCAGATTCAATACGCGTCTCTAAAACGATTGTATTCATCTAATTGACCAGTAACTATATCTCACTTATTCCATACTTTTTTCCCATAAATTATTATGCATATACGTAGACGAGTAAACTTCATCTATAAATCACAGACTAAAAAGCACAATGTTCACCTAAACTTATAATTACCACCCTGCGCTATACAATAACAATTTTGAACTAAACAATATCAAATTTGAAACTCGGATATAGGTATACATAGCTTACAATAGAGGCTGGCTAAGTTTTGACAACCCATCTCGGGTGCATTAGCGTAGGCGACCGACAGCGTAGGCCTCTAACAAAAAGATAATAATAGCCCGGATATGCCACATCTAGGGAAACTAGTTCAAACTGCTAAATTAGCTACTTTATTGACGTACAGCACTAGGTATATCCCAACAAGCAAGTACATCGCTGCATTAATCTCTTTTGTTTAATCCTTAGATTTAATGTATTTTGTCATTGATGTAGCATGGAAATCTTTTCCAGTCTTATAATAACTAAATAAAGTAGTAGAGTCGTGTTTTTCTAATACCTTCAAACAACACGTCTGGGCAAATATTCGAAATTGAATTAAGTAAAAACAGAAAGGAAAGTTTCCCTCAGAGATGGGAATGGGAAGACGCTCCGCTAACTAAATCTAATGGATTGAATGAACTTCATACTTGAAAAATTCACTTAAAGGAAAATCCGATAACAAAATAAAGACTACGCGAAAATGAAAAATCTTCTTTTATTTTAGATTTCATTTTGAAGTTATGTACTTTTTTATAGGTAGTGCTATCACGTAGAGTTAACAAAATAAGCAAGCAATTTTGTTTTCGTTTTCATAGTTAGCCGCTTCAATTCTGTCAAAATAAAACTTTGCTTTGCTTACCTGTTTAAAATTTTTCATGACTAACTCTTTGCGATAGCTCCACATATAATATAATATTCTATTGCGAAACTTAGTTTGTATGTTTGTTACTCTACAAGCTACGAACAACAAGTTACAATTTGTCTTTAATTTGGATGAAATTTGATCCGAAGACAGCTTAGACGCTTGACTAACGCATACTTTTTATCTTATACCTATTATCGTGGGTGTTCATAATAGCGAGGACGTGATAGTTTGCATTACGAACAAAAATGCCGTGAGAAAGAGTATAATAAAAGTAAACATGTCTGATTAATATTTATTCAATGAGCCATAACTCAACAGGATATTTCAATTAAGCTGATTCAAGTATTTCGAGTCATTATATATGCGCATGCGGGCAAGGGGCATTCATTCTATTAACTTCTTGATTCATTTTCAATTAGTCTGGGAGTTGAAACACAGCTTCTGGAGTTTTAGTTCGGGCTTAGATAAGTTGATTTCTCTATAAGGTCAATTTTATTCCCTAAATAGTGGTCGCCTACCTCATAATGCAACAAGCTCCTCAGCTATGAATTTAAGAGTTATATAAATTTTCTTCAAAACTACTAATTGTTAATGCATTTCTGTACTTAAAATATGTTTGATATTAGGATCTATGACAAAAATGATTACAGTCTAGCAAAGTTACTGAATTATCCCGATTTATTGTTGACCTGGGAAAGTTTTATTCATTTACTTGCAAAACTCATTCATACCTTTTGCATGACTAAAATGACGTTTTTATAGCATAGGAGGGTCCCAAAACTGCCGTAAAATTGAGACTTTCGCGGCCGCCCCCTGGGATTTACATCCATACGATAAATAAGGGATTTCAGAATGAGTTCTCATAGGTTTCTAGCAAAATTTTCATAGAAAACTAGATATCTTACTTATCATATGACGGGTATTTTGGTGCGAATCTTGGATCTGTCTGCACAAATAACTTAATAGTTGAATCTCGGCCTTTTTCAGTATAAAAAACATAATTTTAGTAATTAAAGCAGACGATTTGTGCAAGAAATCGCTTTAGACCTGATGATGAGGCTGCTCTATGTACAAAACAATGTTTAGTATTCTTGGTAGATAACTTTTTTTTTACTTTTGCTGTTGCTGTTATAATACGTATATTATAATGTCACATTGCTTCCTGGAAAACGAAAAGTCGGTCATCGTTCTCCTCAGCAACTCAGTGACGGATCGATTCGATATTTATTCACAAAAGTCATCGACGAGAGATACATAGAAAGTTCGAGATCTGAAGGGCTATTGGCTACGTTTTTCTACGGGAAAATAAACATAACGCTGGCGAAGTCGTGTGTAAAAGCTAGTACTTATATTTATAAATGCAGTTCTAGAGGCACTGAAATACCTTTGTTATATGTCACATTAGGACTGCTAGCAGGATCTACACTACACTAACTCTTTCGACTTACCTAAAGTAAGTGACCCAAACACTTAATTAGTTTTTTTAATTAAGTAATGAGGATTCCTTTGAATTAATAATCTGCATTTATTAAACTTGTAGTAAAAGTGATTGAAGTAATTAGCAACAATATCATACTAAACTTACTCATCATACCTTACTTTATCCACCGACACACTGAGAACTTATCTCTTTTAACAGTGTTATAATTCTGCGAAGTTATTCTCAACGGAGATTAAGTTTCTAATAATCTTTGTTCGCAAAGTGCGGGTAGTTTCCAAGTTATTGTGAAGAAGTTGTTCGCTTCTCGCTGTGGACGTAAATGAGGTAAACTGCCGCCATTGCCTCCTTGGAAAGTATTCAGATGGTTTTATTAAGACTCTCGGAGCCTATTGTGCCAATTTATTGAGGCCAAGAAATGTTTTGTTTCTTTGCTTATTGTTTTATTTTTCTTTAGGTGCTGAGGAGGCGAGCTTTGTCTAGAAATTCCTTATCGACTAAAACTGCAACTAAAACTTCTTCCTCTACTTTGTATAAGGTAGTGGCTTGGCTAAGTATTTACTTTCTAAAGCGCTTTTGACATGTCGTACTTTCATTATCCAAAGACGTAATACGAATTACCTTATAGTCCACCTCCTCAATTGTTAAGGTTACTCTACAGTAACTGTTTATGGAATAGTGACCGGATTAAAAACAGTAATCTGTTAGAAATACTTTTAAGTTAGCCATACTAAGGCACCTGTTAAAGTTACCTTAGTACTCGTACAGCTGTACCAGGTAGGTAAGGAACTTGGTCTTTTTATCTAAGAAATAAAGTAAGTTATTTGTGTTGCTATTATGACCAACGTCAATGTTAGATTCCCGGCTGCAGAGTCATAAACCTGTCAGGCAACTACTACATAACCCACTTCCTCCAGCTTGCTCGGGAAATTTTCCAATGTAGCACCTGATTTACCAGTCAAGATGATAAGTCACCACACAGGTCCCCTAGCTCCCAGCTATCTCACGTTACTATTTCTCGCCATAAAATCATAACATACGCAAATGTCGACATATGCGAGGCTCTCCGACAGAACGACTAATGCCGCAGACATTTCGCAATAAAAACTCCATTCGGAGCACAATAAACGCAAAAATACACTCCACATATTTCCCCGAAAAGTATTGTGGCTTATTATATGTTGCTGGCGCTTTAATACGCGCCAGTAAAGATTAAAATTGTGTGTCGTAGACGTGATTGTTAAGTTGTGTTTATGGTACAGTCGGTTTCCGCGGCCCGTGTCGACATGTGCGCGAAAGGGTTATCTAGGGTTAGGACACCGTTGTTTTCTTTATGGTTTTGCTAAACAAAGGGCAGAGGGCAAAGGGTAACAAGTTCGCGCCTACCTCCCGCAGGGATAGCGCTGCGCTTTTTACGCGAAAAACGGATAATGTCATGATAATAATTGTGATAACTCTATTCATTGTGGAGAAGGGCTTATTATATTACCGCGAGAAGACCATTATTGCTACAATATTGCGTTCGAATTTTTATGATTGTTTAAATTAAACGGCGTTAATTAAATCTGAATCGAACAAAAATATTATTCCTTAGAGCTTACAAAAGTTAGATTGGAGCTCTGCACTTGTACACCCATATCTATTACATGTTTCAAATGGATTAAATTCAATTTACATTTAAATTTATTCGTACAAACCACCACACATTGGCTCATAAAGCTATGCCTGTAGAGTTTTAAATGAAATACTGAGCGTTGTATGTTGGCATATTAAAGGTCTATAGAGTTGGCAGACAAGTGGCACTTACAACAATTGAATTTTTGAAATAGTTCGTGATACCCCTCGGATGCTTTATTTATTATGTTTTTTAACAAATGTCGCAGTGGATTATCCGAACGTTTTATGATAGCGGTTTTATAGCGGTAGGGGCGGTCACGCCATATTGGGACACTTTAAAAATCTCATTCGTAAATTAAATGTAATTGTTCGCTTGTTAACCAAATCGAGGGGTGATTGCGGGAAATATTTTTTATTTCTATTTGATGCGTTTAGTATGTTCTTAACGATTTCAATCGCCAGATCAGTAAAGTTACTTTTAATTATATTAAATTAAGTATTTCTTAAAGATTAGTTTGTTTTTAAATATTTTTAGGTAAATTTATAATAACATTTTATAAACAGACTATAATACGTATAATGAATATAATATTAATATCTGCGTTTATTGTGACATTAAAAAAGTACGCAAGGAATATTGTTAAGTATCTCTAAGCGTACCTACATTAAAAAAAACAAAAGCTTTTTTGACCCCAAAAAACTGTCCCTTGTCCTGCAGTGATAAGCAAATAAGTGCATAATCCGCATACGATAGACAAGGGCTTTTTACCACAGTCCAGTCATGCCATAAGGTGGCAATGGTCCAATTTGCTCTCTATTCAGTAACACGTATAAAAGATGGGCCCGCGGACCCCACTTGACCCCTACATGGGCATAAATTATGCACAATCATCGGCGACACAGATTGACACTTCAGATGAGGATTATTATAATGTTCGTGATGGGTTGCATCTGTTTTGGATTAAGATTTGTCTTCTAAGGCACAGCAATATTACTTAGGCTTGAAATAGATTTGTTATTCGAAAGCTTAGGTCACATCACGGTCACAATGTTAAATATCTTTGCAATTAGATATTTAACAGAAGTTAATATGGTTTGTGTCATTTACTTTTTGACAGTTATTTCATTTTGAAGCACAAAATACTTATACTGGGTGATAACCGATAGTTTAGTCTCCAGTATGTACAAACCCGAAAGTTGGTCACTATATAAACATCCTATTGAACAACTTTTAGTACAACACCATACAACTTTCAATACAGAATACGTGTATTGGTGCGTACGATATCTCTTGTTTCATACCACTTCGAGTAAATTTATGTGATTTAATGGTTAAAACGCTATTATTTCGTCACAAGTACAATCATAGTCCCATAGTACCTAAGCCTTTGTACGTATAATAAATTATAACATTGGTATTGAACGATGTTAGCACACTCAATAGCTGTGTAAGTAAATGGGACGATGGAACTAGTGTGTGGTCGGACCACTTCCAACTTGCTATTGTATTAGACCTTGTGTCTTGACAACGTTCACGTCAATATCAGAGAACTACAAATTTGTATTTCTCTAGAAATACTCTCAGCTACAACTATAAAATATATTTTACTCTTTTAATCTACTTACATTTTTTTTAATTTACATACTAATACTCCACAGACGCCGTTTGGACCGTGCCCGTTATGAGATTATACATTTTTTTTAAATTTATTACATTTCTAGAAATTCTAGGCTTATAAAAGAAGAAAAATAACTACTTAGCTAATTAAACTTTAACAATTATTATATCAAATTTTGAATATTGAATGTCACTTACAAACCGAGAGCAATCCGACCCCCGCAAGCAGCACCCGTTCACAAGTTGTCGCATGTGCCAGCCATCGCTCTCCTCAACCATATCGGAGGGAAGAGAGCGACCTGACACACGACGCCGCCGCAAGAAGAAGCTTTTTGTGAGCATGAGTACTCTGGGTATGCGCGTGATTACTGCTATACCTACTATTTTTCTACAAATATAAATAATAAAATCTCCAAATAGTAAACAATACAATTGTAAAAATTATGTTAGTTCTAATCGATCTCTAAGGGCTTCCACCACTACCTCGTTTCGATCTTCCACGGCTACTTTGAGGTTGTACTCAGCAATCTACTTACATTAAAAGACACAAGAAGACTTCTACTTAGAAGGAACTTGCATTTTTTATCTTTTTTAGGGATAGTACAGATATGATAACAAAACAAATTGCAAATGAAATGTATTGCTATATGAGCACGTCCTAATGACGGAATGCTCCAATAAGCATTAAATATTCTTTCATTGTGTTAGGATCCGACGTTTCTATGTGATCCGATTAAAAACATTTTTATCTGCATCACATATTATGTGTGTTGGTACGAAACATACCTATAGACATTTATTGTGCCAAAAATTTGAAAATGAATTGAACACAAAAACAGGAAAGCTTGGTTTCAATTTGACAGTGTTGAAGCGATGAACTGACAAAACTAAACCAAGTTTGCTTGCTCTTGTTTTCACCTCTTTTATGAAATGGTTTGTTTGTGAATAAATAAAAGTATCTGTTAGGTTGTATTAAAAGTAACATATTTTATTTTATATCTGGTCTAGATAATTTAATTTAATATTTTGCTAACTATTTATTGAAATGTTCAAACACTTAAAATATGTAGGTATCCAAATAAAATTCTTTGGTTTTTGCACCTGTGTCGTATTAGATGACCCTAAAGCACAGACCTCTCATTAGATAAACAAATTCTAACGTTCTTCTAATGGTTCTTTGTAATCAGATTACAACCCCTAACGTTTTTCTAAGCAGATTAGTATGCATCGCTAGCATTAGATAGCTACAGCGTAATTTAAAAAAGGTCCGCTTTTGGGGGAAAAACCGAGATTTTATAAAGATAAGATCTTTCGTTTCGTACGCATTTGTTAACCTACCGATAATAAACATGCTATTAAGCGGTTTTTTAAGTAAATGTTATTCGTTGATCCGATATTGCATTACAAATTGAATTATTTCCCCTATATTCTTTAGCGGCTGAACGTGTAGAAGTTTTTGCAAATGTCTCTAAAGGGTTGTTTATCTAAAAGGTCATGGTCACTATGGTCAGGCAGAAATAAAAATAACAGTATCATCTAACTTTTGCTCCTTGATTTCTTCTATAACAAGTAGGAATTATTACCACTCTGTAGTTAAGTAACTTTTTAACTGTTCCAATTAGGCTTTAGTATAACTTCCTCTGTATTTAACAGAATCCGTAGTTTCTGTTTGTAGAAAAAATTAGCTGTTCCATACATTTTGCCGACAGCTGACATATGTTCGCTTGCTCCTTCACGACTAAAATGTTAATCGATATTACAAAACAACATAAAGTCTACCTAGTCAGGATCAGGATAGGCGACATTTTGTGCATTTAGGTACTAGGTTAACTGAGCGCTGATGACACGTTAATAACCTATCCTGCTTAATCCTTTTACAAAATTTAATCTCGGTTATTTGGGATAGGATAGCAACATTTTAGGCCATGCTGAAAGTATTTAGACAATTTAAGAATTTGACACCAGGGCAAACAAATCCATATATACGACCTTGATACGACGAAGAACAAAATATTAGATTTATAAATGTATTCTTTACTGCAAGCCAATGACAGAATACAAGAGAGATCATTTTTAGGTATGTTATAACGTTACCTGCATATATCTATAGAATTGTAAGTAATTGCAGCAGACATACCTACTAAATAAAAAAGTAAAACTTTAGCGTATCGCTCTTGACTGAGCGTTCGTCATTATCACAGTGTACGATGGAGGGCTGATGTAATACGATAACTCGCCATTTTCCTCAATTCATGATCAATTGATCATCCTGCTACACCCTCCAAAAAGAACCCCCCAAAATTTGATTGGTATGAACACTAGCTCATTCTAGCTTTTATTTCTTTATTTGCAGAGTGAGCGTGCCGGGGTACGCGGGCAGTCTGTCTGCAGCTCTCCCAGGGGGAGGGGGTGCCGCGTGGGAGCGGCTCGGAGCCGAACTGGTACTAACGGCGCTGGTGGCGGCGGCGCACGGAGCGGCTCACGACAGGCGGTGGAGTGGCTCGGCGCCCGCGCTTCTCGGTGCCGCGTACACCGCCGCCTCATTCGTGTCGGTGAGTAGTGCTGTACCTAGTTAGAGCGACGAGAAGCTGACTCAGATGCCACAGAAAAACTGTACTCAACTACCGAAGACACGCACTCTGAAAAGTCATTTAAACAACAACAGGCCTAATCTCTGCAATAGGTCACCTTAGCCAGCACAGTGCTGTGTCTGAAGATGAACTCAGGCGGATCGCGCGACTTCTTCATTACTAGCTAGAGCAGCATTAACGCACTGGCACGCGACCAAATCCTTTTCTCACGTTTCTCAAGCGGTCGCGTTTCTTACTAATCGCGCATTATCTACCGCTATATTACATAGCAGAGTGTCAGGTACTACTTATTTCAGTCTCGAAGTCTTCAATTTTACAAGTCAGTTTGATTATATATTGAAGAAGTTTTGGCACAGACAGAACTGATTTCAATTCATCCACCTACAGTTATGGATACTGATGGACCATATACTCGTTCTTATACAAACCGAGCCTAAATCTCGAGCGAATCGGCTGGTCTTATAATAAAGTTCCTGGGCCATTGTGACGGATCGCGTAGTCCTTTCTGCCCTCATTGTATGCCGTGTATTACGTCAACTACTTGCCTACCTACTCTCCTACCTGCTATTGTACCTCGTGACAGCTGCTGCTTCCATCTGGTCGTACAAAGGTGAAGCAAAAAACATACTCATACGCGCCGCAGAATAGATTTTATGCCATCTGCTTTTGCAAATCTTTATCAATATCTGTCTTGGAATCCTATTGAAGGTCAAGGCAGTTTATACGTAGACGCTCGTGATTTAATGTGTAGCGATAGTAAGTTATAAGATAGCAAATTTGTAGCGATGATGGTCGAGTGGTTAGTAGGAACGATTGTCGTGCAAAAGTTACGAGGTTCAATCCCAAGAAACATGCAAAAAGAGCCTGAGCAAGAAAAACATCGTGAGGAAACCATAACATGGTGGTAAGGCGTTTGCTATCGCTCACATGGCTAGCTACCACCCTTAAGTTGTAAATCTCCTGCCAAGCACCTAACGGTGTGTTCCGGCAGTCTTCCTTGAGAGCCAGTGTATTCTAGACTGGGTATGCTCTATCTAGGGCTACAGTATCGCTGACTTCCGTGGTCGTGTGTAATCGAAATTGTGGTCAAATGCCTAACTAAAAAAAATTTGGTATTGTTATATCTTCTTAAGTGACATAAAAATTTGTCGCCGACAAACAAGGATTTTATAGAAGTGTAAATCTTAGATTTTGAGTGAGTGGCACAGCTTGCCAGTAGGGCAAGTGGTATCTTTCTCCATTAATGAGCGTACATATACTCGTACCTAAAGTAATATGCTCGTTTCCAGATGCCGTCTCTAAACCCGGCGCGGTCTCTTGGACCGTCGTTTGTGTTGTCACGGTGGGAGGCTCACTGGGTGTGCTGGGTGGGGGGGCTCGGCGGCGGTGCGCTGGCGGGCCTGGCTCGCGAGTGGGGTGGCCGCCGCGCTCCTTCGCGCGCCTCCAGCCGTGACCTGGACGACGACAAGCCCGCCTTCACTTACCGCCCCACGTACTGCGCAGCTGCACCTCGCCCTGACACCGCCGAGCCGCTCTACTCCGGCACCAAGTCGCTCTACTGCCGCTCGCCGCCGCCGCACCGCCACCACACACTACACAGGTGAGTGTCGCTAATTACGCTGCTCGCCCAGCTAACACACTGCTAAGGTTGCTAAGGTCATTCTGCTAAGACCATGTCACTACCACAACTGAATACAGTGAAAACAACAGCTAGCCTCGTATTTAAGTTGGTATGTATATCTTGTAAACCTAAATCTTCAATCGAGTCAGAATTTCGAGAAATTAATTTTCTAAATTCTTTGCAAATGTACATTTCAAAACTTTTAGAATATGTAGGTACTTTAGTGAGTGAGGGAGAAGCATTAATTTAACCTGATGCCTTATTACCAGTTATATTTTTGTTTTTTTTTAATTTTAAATGTACATATCATTTCAGATCGCAGTCAGTGTACAGTAAGGGCAGCACAGTGACGAGCGGCGCGACGAGTGGAGCGGGCGCGGGCTCGCTTGTACCGGCGCAGTCCCTGGTGCTTCGTCCGGCGCATACGCAGCCGCTCACGCACACGCTCGCGCACACACAGAACGCGCACAACGCGCAGCGTGACCCGCCTTACTCCGCAAACGGCGTGCGACCTGGACCTGCTGGTTAGTATGATGCATAAGCGGCAAACAAAAGCGGCAATCGCTCGAAACAGCGAGCGCTTAGTATTTTACACGTAAAGTTACTTAGTATTTTGTGAGAAGGACCACACAAAAAAAAACAACAAATAGTTTTCACGTTCTCACATTAGCAAAAAGCAAAAAAGAAGCAGGAAAACACCAGGTTTTTTTACAACATCTCTCTACGATACCTCCTCTAGGAATGCGTTATACCGATAAGCGAGAGTAGTGTTAGTACTGTACACTGTTTGAGGACTTCCGTGGTCTAGTGCTTAGCATGCTTGTTTTGAGATCCGGCGATCCCGGTTTCGATTTCCAGCCGGGGCAGGTGTTCAACATATCTAAACTTAATGAATAAATAAAGTTATGAAATCTGTATAAAATGCTAAAGGCATGTGTTTGGTGACAGGCGCAGCGGTAAGCGAGCGACGGGAGTCTGTATACAGCTCCGGCGGCGCGGGAGTAGGCGCGGGCGCGGGTGTGGGGGCGCGGCGTCTGCCCGAGGATGCCTATGGCACCTACTCGCGCGCGCCGCCCTACCGCGCGCATCCGCAGGACCACTACTAGCGACGCGCCTCGCAGCACAACATTGCGCTGCTCTTCGACGTTTAACAGTTTTGATAATTCAAGAATACACTATAGTGTTATGATTGTGGCTCAATTGCTGTGTGATCGAATGTTATACAAACTCGGTATCGGAGACTTTCGACAAGGACTAGGATTATCCACATTAGTGCGATGTAGAAAACCGGAACCGACGTCATCAATTCCAAATAGTATAATTGTAGGTAAGAAGGAACTATAAGTTTAAAGGTTTCCAGTGTATCCCTTTATCATTCGGGTATTATCCTAAACCTATACTGTAAACTGGAGATTAATGCAATTCTAGCAATGTGACAGTTTAACGTTTTAGTGAAAGTGGACAGTATAAATACCTAGATAGGTTTGATATTACTTACTTTTTTCTGTCTAAATATCTATCATACGTAGTCTGTAAAGAACTAAATATGGCTTTAAATTTTCTAAACAATGCTCTGTTACTTATATTATGGTGTTCCTATTTACAAATACAATATTATGTACCTACTATCATGGAATCGTAATCACTCTGCTTGTGAATCTGATATTTACTTCAGCGGTTGATTGATGAGTAAGAAATAAAACAAAATTATGTTATCATGCAATATTATGTATATATTTTAAAATACTTAAAATCTATATAGATACATATTCATACACATTTTCTTATAAAATAAAAATTGGCTACGTGGACCAAATAGTTGCCGAAGCCAAAGTTTAATCCTTGATATTACTTAAAACTTTATTTAAAACAGTTAGCAATAAGATTGATATAAAGTAAGGTGTTTAAATGACTACTTCTTTTATAATTTTTAAAACCATTTACCTATATACTTCGAAAAAAAACTTAATTATGTAGGTGCTCAAATAAGAATAAATTTATTTGTGTATAAGAAATTTGATTACACCAAATCTAATTACTTGGTTAGGTACCTAGCTGTAAGTTTTTTCTAGTTCATAATATTATATGTTTAACTACTTAGGCACTTGTACAATACAATTTGTCAACCACATTCAGAAAATTACGATAAAATACTGTAATAATTTTTTTTTAACAATAAACGTATATTATGAAAGAAATTGCTTAAAAAAATTATAGGCGGAAAAAGTTAAATAAGAGTACATTGCACTGTGATACAAGTGTGCTAAATTGATAAGATAACAGCGGATTTGAGATCAAGAAGCCGAGGCTGTAATAATCAATGCACACGAATGTCATGAGACGTTCTTCAACAAACTTGTAAGTATAAAGAAATATTAAAAAATATTTTGTATTATACGATTTAGTTAATGTCGTGAGTAATCAGTAACTGAAAACATATTATTTACGCCTTTATTGGCAGATCTTATTTTAGTGCGGGCGGCCTCTGACAGATTATCTTTGTCCGTTTCTTTTTGAAGTATGTACATCCAGTTTTGGCTATTGTTCTCTAAATGTTTATATCAAAGCTATACATAAAAGTCACATATAGGTTTTGAAATCAGCTATCAGAAAATATAACAATTAGTGCAAGTTTTTATCCTAGGGGATAAACATCTTTCATGAGACAGTATGTTGAAAACTAGTTTTTTTATTTTGGTCATGTTAACGTTAATTGGCTTAATAATTATAATACAATTAATATTGTGCATATAAATAATTGTATGAACACTATTAAAATCGGATCCTAAATAATACAGCGTAAACCTAAACTTCTCCTGTAAATATTTTAGATAATACTTATGTAATTCGAATTTAAATTTGTATGTATGTAAATAGGTTACACATTCTTACAAAGTGTTTTCTAAAGGTACAGAAATTAGCATAATTGCCATCTTAGTAACTAATAAAAAGACGATTGAAAATATATATGTAATACTTTAAAAAAATTAAACTGACTTCAATTTCGCCGTCAAAAGTTACGTTACGATATGTCACCTATTCAAAGAAAAGTAACAAAAAATAAATGGACATTTGATCAAATTTATATGGGATCTATTGAAAAGTATACCCCATAAAGAAGCCCTTTCTAACAAGAAAATGAATATTTCAAATCGGTCCAGCCATCTTTAAGGGAACATACAACAAGTGGTTAAAATCGACTTAAAAAAATATATTATAATTATCAAACTGTTTGCGTTTTGCAAAAATTACAATTTACGCCGTATATCCCAAGTAATAGGGAGAGTCTCTATATGGGCACACCCTAACAATAACTCCTTTGTCGCTGAATCTGCAGTCTGATAGAATAAAGTTAATAGATCGCGATTGATTCTTCTAACATTATTTTATTTTTTGGTTACATATACAACATAATAAAAAAAATGTTGGACTCTTCGTCAACCTTGATCTATTAAAATTATTCTATCAGACTGCAAAGTTTCAGCGACAGAGGAATTGTTGTCAGAGTCAAACCCGCCACATTAATTGGATTAGTTACTTATGTTAAGTTTAGTGTTGTTTCATAGAGTGAATATAAAAAAAGTTTTACTTAATATTTTCAGCAATATGTACCTATATATGTAGGCTATACGAGTACAACACACACTCCCAAACAATCGTAATTTTTTGTTGTCGTAGTTAGTCATTTTGTTAATGTTAATAAAGGCACTTGCACCGTAATTTAAATATTTAAATTACTAATAAAAGTGGAAAAATAGTTTAAATAAAATTATAAATTACGCGATGCGTATGTCTGATTTTCTCAGATGGTCTCCAATATTTGATGGATTGCTTATTTTATTAATCAATAGTTTGCGAAACAGTTGTGCCATACATAAATCAGTTGAAGGGTGATTAAAGAGTTTAAATGTATTTTAAGTCTTACAGTAAATAGTGGTTTATTGTCACCTGTAAATGCTTACCTTATAGTTCGTATTATAATAGCAATTTTGTAGTTGAATGTTTTTTTTTTGTATGAAAAACGATTAATTTATTTCTCAACGACGGTTATAAAGGTTTTCAGGTGTAAGTAAGCTGGTGTACATAAACGCATTTTAAATTACATTAATCTAAGTATATTTCAAAGCGACCGTCTTCAATTGGGAGATTGAAGGTTTAGAAAGAAATAATGTGAAATTTACTTACTTGTTACTTATAAATAAACTAATTAAAATTAATCTAGTTATTATCATTATTGTTTGTACCTACTATCCTTGATGCCAAGTCCATTCTATTATAAGTCTTTTCTATTGTTATGATATTATACTGGATGTTTTATAAAAATAATATCCATTAACATGGTTATAGATACTACTATACAATATTGCGTACCGAATATACAACACGCACCTATAAAAGCGATCAAACTTTTGTAGGTAGTAGGTATCGGTGTGGAACGGCTAAAGAATGCTGAAGTTTACAAATGTTTATGTGAACTCTTTAGTTTTGGCCGTCTTGATAGATACGTCACTTATGCAAATAGATAGACGTATTGATACCCAAAGAATTTGATGATAAAACGGTCCCTGGAGCCTTTCAATCCGAGTGTGAACTGTACCCCGCTACAATAAGTTGCGAGCTCATCGTGATACCAGTACGGATCGCACGTCTTAGTGTTATACTTTTTATTAGTTACAGTCGCAGATACGTACCTTGGCTCACGCAATTTGAACATGCAAGAAACGCGTAGGTGAGGCAAGTGAGGCACGCTTGCAAGCATAGTCAGATTCTACCTCGCTTCAAAACAAGCGCCATCCAAGTTCGTCCGACAGACTGACCTAATCTTTGTCCAAGCAAAGCGCATGAGGTAAACGAGGGTGCGCAATCATTCTTATTCGTGTACATCTACCGAAATATGTTTAAAATATGCTTAATATTAAGTAGGTATGTATTTATTTATTAATACTATGTTAATTGCCCGCTTCGTTGGTCGCAAAATATTTAATTTTTGGAAATTCTAGTAAAATTAGAAACTTTGAGCATTTTTGTATTCCAAGTTGTTTTTCTTCACACTCATAATATAAAAGAGAAGGTAGTAGTGGTAGAGTTATAATAAATTCATAATCAAAAAAAAACAAATCTGCACCCAGATTCACAATGAGTTTCCGATCGGATTTGGAAACTTTGCAACACGAATTACACAAAACAAATAAGAAGATATTAAATTAACTCTTAGAAAATCGATATAAGATCTAAATTAAAATAATAATTACTATTTAATATTTAAGATTTAACAAGCTTCGCGTAATTCGTGTTGCAATGTTTTCGAATACGAGCAGAGACTCATTGTGAATTTGGGTGCTAAGGTCCCGAAGACATCCTCTTGCGAACGCAGGACAAACGGAACGGCGAACTAAACGCGCCGCTGACATCTTTAGTCTTTATCGTCTTAGAAGGAGGCCGCCCACCAACGCAACGGCGCCTGCACTAATAACACCTAGAGTAGATTTCATAGAGATCCATTTGTAGCTCTCTTCAATTTTCTGAGAAAAAAAAACACTAAAAGTTCATACTACTACATAAGGTAATCCATGTAGAAACGGAATTATATCCGGAATTATACTATCGCGTATAATTCCGGTCCTTACAATGGATTCGTGAAGGCTTAAATAATTCAACAGTCTGATTTTTGTCTAGTGTCTAGAAAAATATATATTTAAAAGCACTTTTTCCTAACTTTGCATCAAATTACTTGATGAGTTGTATCATAGATAATTCATAATTTGGATTATTGCACTTCAAGTTTATTTTTCTCGATTTTGGTAACATGATACTTATAAATAACATTTTACGCGAAAATTTAGAAAAATATTAAATTAATAGGGAAACTTTTGTCAATAAAAAAATTGAAAATCTGAAAAAAGGTGATGTCCGTGTGGAAATGTCCCAGAAATGCTGGCCGCATTCCCGCGTTGAACTGCCATTGTTGAATTTTCTAGCCCTTGATTTTGGGAGACATAAGAACACCCATAATCGAAAAATCCCGAGGACAAAAAGAATTGAAATTTCGAAGAGCCTATAAACCTAGTTTCATCAAGACCTGTGTGCTAATACCAACATTTAGGGAATCTACTCGTACAGACAAAATAACATTTTGCTTCACTCAAAGCAGAGACTCTTACTTCGCTTTCTCTCTATAGTACCTTTATAAAATAATATAGTACCTTTGTTAGTTCTTCAAGATGTATGTCTTCAAAGTAGGCTCTCGCAGGACGACGTTTCGAGTTAAAATGTTGCAGCGCAATGGCTTTGACGGTCTCATGTTTTGAGTGCACATTAATATCTTTAGGTATGATAGCGTTGTAGAGTTGCAGAGCTTCCTCTATGGCTTCTTGGTTTAGAGATTCATTTCTCCTTGTGAATGTTTGGTAGCGCAGTAGCAGACTCTGGAAGACGATAAGATTGGATAATATTTATTATTTATTTTATTATATTAATGACGAAATATATAATTATTTATAATAAAGTATGTTTTAAAACATACGAGTACAATAAGAACAAAAGTTTGTAGAAAAAATTAGCTGTTCCATATATTTTGCCGACAGCTGACATATGTTCGCTTGCTCCTTCACTGGTTTCGTCTACTATTTCGAAACATCCATAGAAATTGTATATTGTATATTTGCCCCCTTTTCAAAATCCTGTATTTTTATTCGTTTGTCAAAAATAACAACAAAACATAATAGTAGGGGAGCCCACGATGCTAAATGGGGATTTACTCGAGCGTCATAGAGACGTATTGCGTTGCAAAGCTTGAATGATAGGAAGTAGAAAATATTATAGGTGTTTCCCATTTTAGTGGTGGAGGAAGGATCTGGAAGGATATACATTTTTTTTTCTAAGGAAATCAAAACATGTAAATGTTTGAGCGTGTCAGATTATAATATTTTCTATGCTCCATCATGCTTCTGATAACAAATATATGTTTAACTGACAATTTGCATGGTGGAGGTGGCCACACAGGTTGAAAATAGTTAAGAAAAAAGAAATCCCCCCACTCCCTAACATTCCATTCAAATCATTTAATTATTGACATGCACACTGTTTAGCTAGTAATAAACCTACCGTATCTTAATCTGACGCATTTGATTATTTCAGGCAAACAAAGATTTTTTTTTAATATTTTGCGGGCTGCTCTATTAGCTCGGCTCTTTATTGAGAGCTTATATTTGGTAGATACACTTAACAGGACCTAAGGAATCTCCCATGTGTTAATCTGCCACGCTCGAGTATGTCACAAAATCCCCTCTTGGGCTCCCCTACTATAAACGAACCGATCAATTGAGAATCTCTTCCTTTTTTTGACCAGTTTGCTAGCCGCATTACCACTCTGAATGATTGGGCAATGCTTATTCGTTAGACCAGATAAAAGCCGTCATTCTGGTAACGCGTCGAACCGATCAAACGCTCCGATAAGTTTTGGAAAATAATTTATATATTTTTTTTGTTATACCTGATTCAAGTCCCTTTGATGTGCATCCAGAGGCTTGTCTCTTGAGCCGGGGTCGCGGTGTTCGTGAAACCGTGCGGTGGCTGAGGCCTGCGCTCGGTTGTGCTGGGCCTCCAGATCTTTCGGATGTAGGCAACGGCCTGCCAAATACAAAACATTTCATTTTATATATTAATACTATGCTAATTGCTATATTTGCAATAAATTTTATTTCAATGTCTTACAAAATTTATAATTTAATGAATAAACTGACGTGAATGAGAAATAGGTATATGCTTATCTATGCATTCACGTTGTACACAAAAAGATTTAACTATATATACCTGTTCTAAGTTCTTATTGTATATCCCGTCCTATTTAATTTCATTTTTCAAAATTGTCTCTATCCTAAGGTTTCCTGGAATATCTATCTATCTTCCTACACAGTCGATACGTAAATAAAATAATATAATCGAGTCTATAGCACTTCAGTTATTACTAATATTTTCAGCTATTGTATGTTGTAAAAGAACAAAACTGTTGAAACTCTATACTTTTCTTAAGATCATTGTACACAGTTTGATAATGAAAACATTCTTATTTTTATTCAGAAATATGCTGCTGTTTGATAGACTTTACTCCTGCGACACTAAATAAAAACATTACATAGATAGCCTTATGTTGCCAGCTTCCACCTCAACCAACTCTTTTTTTCAAGCATCATTTACTGTGAAAGCTATCCTGCTATGCAATATGTTACCCCTGACAATCAGGCAGGCTAAATCTCTATATATATTTAAAAATTTGTTGAAAAATTATTATCTCTCTGTAAATTAAACGGAACATTTACTTATGAATGATTATTGCGAGTATGAAATCTATGTATAGGTATGTATTAATTATATATATTTTAAAATATTTTTTTTCTTGTCGTTTTTTGCGTTACAATGTTTGTATATAACAGTACAATATTTGTATATGCAATACTTTTTTTTCTAGTTTTGCTATTGATGCACCACCGACGTGACTGTTCTCCCTTAGTCCGATCAATCCCAAGGTTGCCTGGAAGAAATTGCTTTAGGCGATACTAATGTACTACCGATGTTCTACCGATGTTTTGTTCTTGCCTGTATCTTATTGTTTATTTTGTTTTTGGTCTGCAATAAAGATTTATTGTATTGTATTGTACAGCGATGGGGTTAGAGACATATGGAATTCAGATTCTTACACCCTCTTCTTTTCTGTCTTACTCTTTTGCCAATGGCCTAAATAGCAAAAGATATATTCCATTGCGTTCACTGTGAGCGAGTAAATTATTCGTTAATAATTCGTTTCGTCTCGAATAATCAAATTCATCATCGAAATTTTCCAAAAAATAGAATCGCCCGATCGACTCTAACAACAACAACTTCTTGTGAACTATATTTAAGTTGAAAAATACGGGAATGTTCCTTATGGCATCCTCGTGGAAGCTTTTGAAAGTTTTGTATGCGTTTAGTGATTAGTATTTTATACTTTACGAGTTTAGCACGAAAATCCGCAATCCAGTTTATTGTCGTCAAAAGTTTTGTATGATAATTGTTCTTTATTTGTTGCAATAGAACTTACCACCACTGAAGATATCCGTCATAATATTCTGGTAAACACTTTTTGTTTCTTCGACTGATCTTTCGTTGTTTTCCTTGTTTGTATCGAGGAACTCGCTGTATCGCTGTCTTAAGTACTGCAATATTTACATTAACCAAATTAAATTCATCAGTTTGACACGCCACATACTGAGAATTATGTAAATAGAAAAAGAAAAATAAATTTTTCCGTTTTAGGATTATCGACAAAAGAGGAAAGATTAATAAAATAATAGAGTGAATTTGATAAGAAGGTAATAAAATAGGCCTCTCTCATTTCATACCATCTGCCTTTGGGGTTGGTCCCGCTACAGATTTTAATATGTTTAACACTAATGGTAAGCTGGTGATAAGTACTAGTTAGTATTAAGTTGTGTTCAAGAGGTCTGAGATGATCGCTCATTTATTTTAATTACATAAAAAAGTATAACAATTACTGTATTAAACTCCGTCTCGTGCTCCTTCGACACGACGCCATTGAGCCAACAATTCTGGAAGCATTCTGTGGCAGCTTCTGTGGATTCGACATCTAGCGAGTGAAATGATCGCGGATGCAAACACGAAGCTACACTGAGACCTTCCCGCATGAGCCGCAGGTACAGCTCGTGGGCTTGTGAGGCAGCAGCGGCAATACGCTCTGTGTTCCGCTCGCGGTGCAGTGGCAACAACTCCTCAAGATCCTGCGACATGCAATTGTATTATCATCGAATGTTAATTACTCCATGGCGTTCAAGATAGATAAATGAGGAGGTAGTAGACTTAGAAAGAAAGAAACGGAATCTTTTCTAAGTATGTTCTCAGAGTACTCAGACACGCCTGAACTATACAAATACAAATACAAAATACAAAATGTTTTATTGCTTTAAAATACAGAATACATAATATGATTGAAGCCCTGCCTGCTACTTTAGCAAATAGCTGTGTTGCAGTTGCAGTTGAACTGATTTGTAAAATCAATTTTTACCGTAAGGTTCACTGTCATATTTTCATTGAAATTCTACTACACTACTTTGGTTAATAAATATAAAAGATCTGATAAACAAAAAATAAAGCCGATGTTTATGTTGAACGACATGTATTACTTGTTTATATACTTGACTTTAATCTCCTACCTTTCGCAAAGCTTCCCAATCTTCTTCGATGCCCTCTTCGCCATTCTCGCTGTAATCATCGTATTTTTCATCACACGATTTGAACTCTTCCTCGCCATCGTCGCTGTCACTACCAGAGGCGCCTTTATCGTCTCCTTCGTCACACGATTGTGACTCGACTTTATCATCATCATTACTGTCACTATCTCGATCGTCACAATAAATAGGTGCTGCGAAAGCTTTTTGGAAAGTATGTCTGGCGGTATTCAAGGCAGTGGTATGGCGCGCCATCAAATGTTCTGGTATCAGACAGTTGTCGGTCTGCATAGCGTCTTCGTAAACTGTTTTACATCGCGCAGCTGTTTCCAGGATGTTTCCGTTGTTAATAGCTATGCGGTCTGCTAGGGATTTCTCCAACTCCTGTTGACGATCAGGCTGTTAGAGCAGCTTAGAACTCACGAGCATAATCACAAATACCTTATAATACCTACCTTATAATAAATATGTTATTTACTCAAAGAAAAAAGTATTTTATACGACAACTATTTATTTCATTTCAGGAGCAAATTCTTACTTTGTCGGAACTTTATACTTTTTGTTATGACACGATGTGACAACTCGTTTTGTTTTTCTGAGTGATCTTAATATCATCAGGTAAGGTCTGATGATAAGATACTGAAGAAATAGAGCGCGCCTGTATCACAATAATTTTGTAAATAGGTTTGTATGAAAACTCGAATTTTAGTCGTTCGTTCTAAAACCCCATATACGTACACTATTTTTAAGAATGTTGCTTATATGAATCACCTGTAGTAGAGCTTCAAGACGCGCGTTGACGACCTCTACCGCGCCGAGCGTACGTCTCGCGGCGAAGGCTTCCCTGGCGTCTGCGAGCGCGGCGGCGTGGTGACGCAGCAACTTGTCGCGAGACAGGCACGCGGCGCCGCGACCTGCACGTCCCATGCAGGACATGTACTGCTCTCGACACGCTACCAATGCCAGCTCCATGCTCGCAGCACTTGTCGCCTGCACACCACATAATACACATATTATTATCATCGGCGAGAAAAAAATATGCTATCCTATATCAGTGATTGTTACACAGCTAAGCGCGCGCGCAGTACTGAGAAATCCACGCTGCTAGTACCTCCAGAAAGTTCGCGGGACTCGTAGCCTGCATAGTACTCTACTTATTATGCAGCAAGTATACAAAGTTTTCGATTGAGCACTCATCTACTATGCTGTTTTGTACATGAATCCCATTGCTGTTACTTGTAATTGCAGTACAAAAATTGATAGATATCAAAAAGTCGTTAAAAAAACAGTTAACATTTGCGAGGAAAAGCATTTTATTTAAAAAAAACAATTATAATCAAATTCATAGTCCAGGGGCCTAAGTCTGTTAATTACGATTGCATCGCGTTATTACCCTACTGGGAAAGAAGGAGAGTTATGTTTTTGAGTGTATGTAGGTATGTATGTATATTTCTTTGGCACGCCCTAGAGCCTAAAAGGCTTGACGTATTTTTATGTGAGTGGTGTCAATAGATTCGTCTTTACCTCAGATGGTCATAGGCTATATTGGCTACATCCCGCGATTTCACTTGTTAAGATGCGTGGGTCTAAAGTTCTCGCAGTAGGGTTTTTTGAAGTCATTTTTAACCACTTGTTAAGGTCGTTTTTGACGGACTTCTAATCTGTAAACGTTAAGTTTCATACTAACTCTGACCTATGTCAAAACGATATCTTATCACGCAAAGCAATTTTTTGTAATAAGACACAAATAATAATAGAGTGGGGCTACAGTACAGTAAATGATTTACCCATTATAATTATATCGTGAACTGACAACACAGTTAACTTAATATATATTTACCTGCATAATGGTCGTCGGTGTCGGCAGGATGTCACTGTTGAATATTTTGACATACGCCTTGAAATACTCCACAAAACCTTGTAGGGTCATCTGCTGGCCGTTGATCTGCTTGACCGTCAGGTGTTCCGGGCCGAAGAGAGAAGGCACCAGCTCTAGAAGTGCCTCCTTGAACTCCGACGATATATCTGCATGATAAAAATTTTCGATGAACAAAGTTGAGAACAGATAATCGTATTAATTTAATGAAGATACAATTTAATTTGTTTAATGACATTGCATTTATGAAATAATGCCGGTTTTTATTTGCCCCAACGTACAAGCATTCTCAAGCGTGGTATTGCGGCTAGCATACTAGAAAGATTACTTTCTGCTATATTTTTTTCATCCCACCATCTCGGAAAGAGTATTTTTGCTATTCGATATTTGAGTGCAAAAGCCGTTTTTATCCGCTAGAGGATAATGTAAATTTGAATTTAGAATATCGTGTGCACTAAGTTTGTGAATTAAAAACCTCATTCAACCTATTTACTTCTACCTCTATGGTGCCGAATTCATCATACAACCTTTTTTATTTTGTTAAAATCTCAGACTCAGAGCCTTTTTGCTGTACTTTTTTTTGCGCCATTCTTTTTTCTTTCACGTGGTATTGTAAAAAACTATAATGAGAATTTTCTTTATTTTTCGTATGTAGTCATTTCCTCGCTGAGATGGGATGAAAAGTTACGTGTTGCACTTGAGTGCAAAGATTTTTCACCTTATGCTCTTTTAATTCCCTCGCTAAAGCTCAGGATTCTAATTTTTGAATTTTAGAATCCTTCGCTTGCTCGGTCATCAAACGTGAGCACACAAAAAAGCAACTTTGCACTCTTATATAACAAATAACTATTGTTGTTGTAGTTAGTAATTTTGTTTTTGGTAATAAAGGCACTTGCTCGGTAGTTTTTTCTTTTAGAAATAATATATCATATTCCTATATTCAATAGGGACCTAGCTGTAGAGACTTAATTTTTTTTATTTTGAAACTAACGGTTCTATGATTCATTTTCCCTACGAAGACGGTGTTTTACGCGTACTCTACTATTTGCTTTACCAGAGAGACTTTGATGAAAACTAAAATATGATGACAGATGGGTAATTTGTTATTAAGTTCCGAACCCTTGAGGCAGCCCGTGAAGCCAGGGTTGGTGGCGGCTTGCAGGCCAGGGTGAGGCAGGAGGAACCCGCGCACTCTCTCGAAAGCACCTCTTACTGCCTCGCGTACCTCGCGGAGTTCCGGCGCTTGCTCCATGTGAATCTACGCAAATTAATAATACAAATGGCATTAAATAATACCCTACAGTCATCCGCCAGAGAACTTGAGTTACTGACTTAGATCTACGCATTAGTAAGCTAAAGTGATAGTGTTATATTTGCAGAACCGACAACCGCTAAGGTAGACGAGTTCTTGAGTGGAGACCGCGGACCAACAAACGTAGTGTAAGGTTGCTCTACGGCAAGGTGGAGCTAAGACATGCCAAAGACTGCATACAAAGGTTGGACACGAGAAGCCCAGAATTGAGTGGCGTGTCTTGGGAGAGGCTTACGTCCAGCTGTGGATTAGGTTAAGCTGATGATGAATGTCCTACATCATCATTAATTTCGATCCCCTTATAAAAAGCATTATATTTCCTCAAGTTAATCGCTTTACCAGGGATGAGGATGCTAAAATAAATCGAAAAGGATTATTGCAGAAACTTCACTTGTTGATGTGATAGGTTTTCATGCTATCAATAGACACCTATTTGACAGTTAAATATATGAATTCTGGAGAAGTTATCCTCGCAGTTTTACGCATCATATTTCTATTTTTTATTATCACATTCGATAACCACTACGTAAAATTTTCGCTATGCCTTTTACTTTTACTGAATACTTGCTTCAAGTTTCTTATCTAGCAATTGTTGTCCACCCTCTGCTCCAACCGGGTGTTGGTACGCCCAGCACCAGTCCCTCACGAGGAATCGGAGTTCCTGGAACGGCTTGGCTTCGTCCTTGTCGCGAGCTAACTTCCCGTACTCTGTGAACAACTGGTCATCACATCCATAGTTACAGAGATTCAGAATGGCCTTTATCTTACTTTTTAACCTACTGCGAAAGAAGGAGGATTATATTTTTCGAGTGTATTTGTGAATATTTCTTTGGCACGCCCTAGAGCCTAAACGGCTTATCGTACTTTTATGAGAGTGGTGTCAATAAATGCGTCTTAGTCGTGAACACTGGAACCATCAAAATTTAAAAAAAGGAATTAAGGATGATATATAAGTTAAACGATTTAGCTGTCGAGTTTTTTCGAACGCGCTTTTAACCACTTGTTTCTTTTGTTATAAGTAGGATGAATAATAATAAGTGACATGACCCAATGACGACTTCGTACAACTTGTAAGGTGTAAGCTTTCTGGTGCTACTTGCTTGAAGTAGATTAGGATATGCAGGTGTGTGGTTGCTAGCATAAGAAAAATGTCTACTTCAGACTGACGACACATTTGAGAGGAAGAAATCATGTTAATATTAATGACTGATTGATTACCGAAACATACACATAATGTTGCAAACCAATTCAAAATCTCAGTTAATAAGTTAAATGAACCTGAAAGAATTATGAAGCCTGTTTCGGCTACTTAACTTGGTAAACTAGCATATCTGTCAATTTAGTACTTACATCAATAAATTCTGAAAGTATGCATGAAATAATCTATGGTGTCATTCATTACCTGCAGATGTTGCAAGTCGTCCTCCTTGATGTTCTGCGAAATGTTGTAAATCTGTACGGAGGCAAGTAGCGTGGATAAGGCGAAAATCGTCGAAGAATCTCGCACCGTACTGTAGCTGTCGAACGAACCCTGCGTGTCTAACAACACCACTGCCATCTGGAGATATGCAATACAATTAATATCAAATGAACATATATATACGACTAAAGGACTGCGCATAACCAAAATGCTGGCTTGTAATTTGCCCAAAAGCTAAATCTAGCAATTCAGCGGGTAACGCAGCTAGCATTTTGTGCACGTTGCTAGAAATCATAAATTTCAATAAGAACAATTACCTTCTTTTTCTTTTGACCCGATCCGAGATTAACGACGATAGGGTCCGACCACATGAGGATGCCCACGGTGTGGCGGTCGCAGCCGCCGCGCCAGCTGAACCCTGTGAGGGGCTGGTCTTCAGCACCGAGCCACTCGCCGCTACGTCGAGCTTCTTCCTGCACAACCATTACACTCAACAGATGTGCCTTCATTAGATAACGATAGAGTAAAGTAATCGACAATCAGAATGAGAGGACCCATACCTCCTTCTACATCCTCTCCTCTTCTGCATAGAGTATTTAATACAAAAAACGGGACCCAGAGGCTCAAGGGAGCTCAAGGGAGTTCCTGAGCGTTCCTTCAGAAGGCGAGCAGGCTGCTCGAAGTAGCTATTCGTAATAATCCTAATCGCTGCTTCAAGCGGCTTCATCATGGAAGCCGACATAGGCCGACTTGCAACGCAATCTGGCTTACCTACTAACAAAAGAGACATGCCAGCCGAGTCACCAACATTACTATCAAACATGCCTTGTGGGGGATCGGTGTTACATAGTAAAATCAATAGAGTAGTTCTCAGAACTATAGTCCTGGCAAAAATAATTTAAACCGACTTTGATAAAAGGGTGTCTTAGTAGTTAAATGTGTTAAAATGGTAGCTGGCGAGGAAGGTAGGACTGACCGTCGCGCTCAGGTAGCGCAGGAAGAAGTCAAGTAGGAAGGACTTGCCACCGCGCGTGGCGCCCGCCACTGAAACCACCGCCACGGGCAGGCCGCGTGCTGCGCTCCCCGCGCCACCAACCACACGCTCTAGCGCCTCCTCCGAGCACCGGTACCGACCGTTCGCCTCTACGGACAGCACTTGCACGCTTTCGCCACTCGCAACCATTCTTGTATCTATTACAATAGAATACAAATTGAGTTAAGAACATGAGAGACATTTGACACAGTCGAAGGGATAACCGCGTTAACGTAGAGCTCTACTTACTCTTTAGCCAGCAGTGCAAGTACGGTTCTGTATATACATTTATTACGGTATTTATAAATGAGTCTCAACTATGAGCGTTTTTTGTCTTGTTATATCCAATATAGACATATAGAGAACATCATGCGCCAGTACAACTGAGCTGAGCATTCATTAGTGTCTAGTACTCGTATTACCTTTCCTTTCGCATATACCGAGATCTTATGACAGTAAGGATATAGTATTGTGAGTATATATTATATATAATACCTACTCACCAATATCTTATTTTACGGAACGCTAAACCACTAATTTTACACTACGTAAGTACTTATTTATAAAAAAATAATAAAACAAATCTTTCTGGAACATTAACTTTTGCACTACACATTAAATAAAAAAAAATGATAAGGAAAGAGGGAATAGTATTATTAAGTTATGGTTTAGGCAATAAATTTCCCCTCAGTACGAAATTTCGACCTTTGCAGTGCAGTTGTTATCGGCGGCTTAATAATAAATATGTGATTACAGTAGTCATCTGATAACAACCACATAATATAATAGCACTGATTTAACGCACAACATGATACCCAACTTACCTCTAATAATACAAAGATCAAAGATTAGTATTATATAGAACGAGCTAATACTACACTTCTACACACACGCTTCACTGTACCCTGACTGTACGTGCGGTATATGCTGGCCTCTATACCTGCCTATACACTGACTGATATGATAGCGCAAATATATATTATTATTCTATTTTTATCAACGCCCGTCCTTTAGTCAGTTCGGGGAACCACCGAATAACTAAAATGTTAAGTAACTTGTTACTGGAGAATAGTGTCAAAATTTTGGTAAAGAAGAAAGATATCTACATCAATGATAGTGGTGTAGATTATGATAATGGTGGACGTGGCCTCGTTGTAAGCCAACGACAAACAAAATTTTCAGCGCATTCGCTTCGGAACCTATGAAAAGCTCAGCGTAAAGAATGCTATGTGAGAGGAAACTTATTATATTATAAAAGCTTTCTTACCACTAGAACAGGAAACGATGGAAGTCACAAAAATGCCAATAGTTTCCAAGTAAGCGATTTGAAATAAGTCAACGCGTGTCTCGCTCTCTAAGTAAAGAAGCCGACTGGCCAGGCTGGTCTGTCTGTCGAACTCAGACTTGGATTCAGTTCCTCAAAATGTTATACCACATTAAAATTAAAATTATACTTTTTGTCCAAAAACTATACTACGTTTGAATTTTAACTTTTTTTCTAGCATGCCTACGTATTTAAACTTTCGAATTAATTGAATTTTCGAGATAATTTTATAACTCATATTTTCAGTTTTTTTCTTCAGAAATATGTTCGGTATCGGAAATAGATAACGCTGTTAAAATTAAGTTCATTAATAAAAAGTAGTGGTGTATATATCTAAATATTATAGAAAATTGTTGTCAGATTATTTTTCAGGGGTTCAAAAAAATAAATGAAAAAGTCGCTGAAGACTTTAAAAAACCGCTAGATCTAGCGACAAAGTCGCTAAAACGGCATAACTGGCTGGTTATAATAAAGGGGATTCCCCGTCATACATACGTATTGCCATGACGTGTATTTGGCAGTGTATTAGTTAACAGACCACCACAGGTGGGTATCCACCGATACAGTTAGCTCAGAAATACTTAAGGGCTTATTACACTATGCGGTATTCAGACAGTCTTAGTACGACTGTCTTAAAATCTAACTAGGCAAGCTCGCTATTACACTGGGCTGAATACCGCATGCAACTCATTTGCAAAGCGTACGTAGTCGGTGACGGTTGTCGCGCGATGGGAAAACTTTCAAAGCACCAGAAAATCGCCATAGCTCTTGCCACGTCTATTAATTTAAATACAAAAAAGAAAAGAAAAATATGGGTGAAAGAGTATTTACTTTTGCGAGAAAAATTATCAAATATGCAAATACTGAGTGTTTTGGAACCATGTGACTTAAGAAACTACCTTAGAGTAGGAGTTGCCGAGTTTGAATGTCTATTGAAATTAGTTACTCCATACATTCAAAAAGAAGATACGGTTCTTAGACAAAGTGTCAGTGCTAAACAAAGATTGGTAGTTACTTTAAGATTCCTGGCAACGGGCAACTCCTATCAAGACCTAAGGTTTAGCTCTTTGATATCTCAACCTCTTTTATCGTCAATTATACCAGAAACGTGCCGAGCTATCTACAAATGCTTAAAACATTTGATCAAGGTGAGTAAAACACTGTATATTATTTTTCAATTTAACATTTATTTTTCTAATCAAGGACATTAATATAAAAGCAATGAGTAAATTAAATAGAAAATTATTTTTTTGTCGGCTTGAATATCAAAAAATCTTTCATTAAATTGGCACTCCCTTCTACTATAGACGGTGAAATAGTAGACCCTGGATCATTTTTAATGTATTCTAGAAAAGCTTCAGGGTTGTTGTGAAATGAATGTTGTGCTGACTGGATTGCTTGTTGTGGTGATTGAATTATGTGTTGTGGCGATTGGATTGTCTGTTGTGGCGATTGGATTGCTTGTTGTGACGACTGGAATGCTTGTTGTGGAAACTGAATTGTGTGTTGTGGCGATTGGATTGTCTGTTGTGGCGACTGATCTTCTTGTTGTGGTGATTGAATTATATGTTGTGGCGATTGGATTGACTGTTGTGGCAACTGGAATGATTGTTGTGGAAACTGAATTGTGTGTTGTGGAGATTGGATTGTCTGTTGTGGCGACTGAACTTCTTGTTGTGGTGATTGAATTATGTGTTGTGGCGATTGGATTGACTGTTGTGGCAACTGGAATGATTGTTGTGGAAACTGAATTGTGTGTTGTGGAGATTGGATTGTCTGTTGTGGAGACTGGACTTCTTGTTGTGAAAACTGAATTGCGTGTTGTGACGATTGGTCTAGTTGGCTTTGGTAACGAGGTGATTGTGAATAGTGAGGCGATGGATGATACTGTGTTGTAGATAATGATGAAGGACTCGGTGTGGGTGATGGATAATTGCGAGATGATGGACGTTTGTGTGGCAAGTTAGGAGATTGTCGGTTGTATGGGGACGGGGAAGAATAACTTGATACTGGTGATTGGATGAAGGGTATCTGATAGTTGTATCTGTTCAATGTATGTCTTATTTCCGATGGTGTAACGAGTAGACAAGAATCTTCAGAGAGTCGTTCAAGTTTAGCATTATAAATTACATCGGATATAATTTTTTGAGTAAATATCAGTTGTGTTCCACTTATATCCTTTAATTGCAAGCCTACAGACTTTCCTAATATTTCCCAGTGTTCTTCTTCTTTATTTGATAACATTACTTCAGCAGATTTCATCATTTTTTCTTGTCTTTGTAGAAGTGTTTCTTTTTTTTTCTTTACGCTATGTCCTCTAGAAGTTGAAGCAATCGATCCGATTTGCTGGCTTGGAATGTCTTCGTCAGATGAATTGGAGCCCTAAAAATACAGTTAAATTATTTTTTTTTGTTCCAGATACCTGAAAATGAAACAGAGTGGAAAGAAATTGCTGAGGAATTCGAAACAAAATGGAATTTCAGTCACTGTGTTGGATCATGTGATGGGAAGCATATCGCTATAGAAAAACCCCCCGAAAGTGGCTCATTGTTTTACAATTATAAGGGATTCTTCAGTATTGTACTGTTTGCTGTTGTAAATGCTAACTACGAATTCATGTATGTACACACAGGCACCAATGGATCCGTTGCAGATGGAGCAATTTTAAAATGTACAAAATTTCATAAGAAAATGATTAACAATTCTTTAAATTTGCCATCGCCATCTCCACTACCAGGCACAAATGAAATTGTACCATACGTGTTTCTGGGGGATAGTGCATTCGCATTGAATAAAAATTTCATGAAACCATTTCCTTTTAAAAATATTAATCGGATGCAAAGGATTTTTAATTATAGATTATCGCGAGCCAGAAGAGTGGTTGAAAATGCCTTTGGCATTTTGAGTTCCCGTTTTAGAGTACTGCGTAGACCACTTGATCTAGATCTGGAGAATGTGGATGCTGTAGTGTTGGCATGTTGCGCTCTGCATAACTTTCTGAGGAAACGAGTACCAACTTACATATGTCATTCTAATATTGATTCAGAAAATATAAGACAGGGTACGTTTCGCGAAGGAGATTGGAGACAAACCTCTGCACCCTTAGTTTCATTACAGCGTTCTTCAAATAGGCAGCGTAATGAAGATGGCAATACTGTTCGCAATAAATTCATGGACTATTTCAATTCTGTTGGACATGTTAGTTTCCAAGACCGAATGATTGATGTTGTACCACCATAATATTTGTTATATCTACCATTTCACCTGATTAAATAATGCTTAATAAAAGAAATATACTTTTTACTAGCGGACCCGACAGACATTGTACTGTCCCTCGAACCCATTAGGCGCAGCTGTCTATAAAGTCTACAGCGTGATTCCGAAATCATGTAATTCCTTAAAACTATATAATCAGCTGGTAGTATACAACAATTTTTACTATGGGAGCAACTTCGAAATCGCTAGAAAATTTTTCACATCCCCATACAAAGTAATCGTCTACCTAGACGATTTTTGTATGGAGCATCGAAATATTGTTGCATGATGTCGTTGTTACTCCCATAGTAAAAGTTGTTGTATATCAGCAGCTGATTACATAGTATCAATGAATTACATGAATTTGGAATCACCCTGTATAGGTGAGCGAAGCCGTGGACTTCTGCCCCGGCTTCGCTTACACGTGTATAGTATACAAAATACAGGCTGTTTCATAATACCCTAAAAATTGAAAAGGGTCAATGTACTGTACCTACTAACAACTTTAACTATCCAACTTCGAAATACGCGAAAAAAAAAACATCTGTTCCATACATATCGGGATATTGGTCTTGAATTTTGACTATTTCTACGAAACAGCTGTTTTTATTCGCGATTTCGAAGTTGGTATAAAGAATTGAATACAATTTACCTCCTCATCTCCGATGCTCTCTGGTGTTATGCGACATGGTTCACTCCTTGACCCAAGAAAGTTTAACGCGTCGTAATACCATAAAGTTGGTACATACATTTTATCTGTCCCTGCGCCAGTTTGTTTGGAAGCATTTACCTGTAAAAAAACACAATTATGCATTTTGAAGCTTGAAACGATTTAGGCTCAGATCAATTCAAAATGCCCGATTTATAGCTTAGCTAAGGTTCCCAAAGCGTTCGTTATACAGGGGCGTTTTATCGTATGTGTAGGTAGGTACCTGTTTTTATTGGGACGAATAAAACACATAACAAAGGAATTAAGTAGGTACATACCTTAGCCAATTCTTTATTGTAATTGGTGCGCATGTTCATCAACTTCTTTTTTATTGTTTTGACTGTAGCCTTTTCATCGAAGGTTTTATAAATTTCCAACAACACCCGGAATCCTTCAGTACGAAGTGGTTGATTGGAATAATCTTTATGACTTTTCAGCCATAAATATGGCATGTCTCGGTACAAATCAAGAACATTGAAAAGTACTTCTTTTTCTTTCGAACACGCCATGGTGCACGCGGCCACAGCAAACAAACGTAAACGACCGTCTTTGCTCCGCGGCTGCCGCGCGCTGACTGAACGGTCTAAGCGTGCAAGTCTTATTACACTACGCGATATTCAGCAAGCAAGCGAGTAAGCACGGCCGAACCCATTCGGTCAGTCTAAATAGACAGGCTAACTTGCTAGCTCTTATTACATTAAGCTAAATCTTAGTAAGACTGTCTGAATACCGCATAGTGTAATAAGCCCATTATTTGTAATACAAGTTAAGCTGAGAACTCCTGACTTTACTGTGTATAAATTTATTATTTCGTATTGATGTAATTATCTAAATGATATAATCCTACTAATATCCTACTAATTATTATAAACGCGAATTTTTTTAAAGAAAAATATGGATGTATTCAACTCTTTCCCGCAAAAACTGCTGAACCGATTTTGAATTTTGGTACGGAGATAGACTGTGGTGGCACTTATTACTCGCTACTATCCTATAACGGGACCGTTACCTAAAATAAAGTATTATATTATACAATATTATTTGTGTGGTGTGTTGGTTGATGAGTGTATGTGGTGTCGCTGGCTAATTGAGGTGAGTACGCTATTTTTGTCTATATAGGGTCAGTTAAATGCAGTTAAAAAAAAACTTCCCAATAATAACCCCAAAAATATGCTAAGATAACGAATTACACGCGTATCGATTCGACGTAGGCAGCCAATTGCGAATAAAAATGTTATCGGATCGGAGAAGGTAGATACGAGGCATTTGCTTATTTCTCAATCTTGTTTACCTTTGGACTCAAGGGCTGCCGATGAACGATGACATATTTTATATACCTGATATTATATCTTTTTAAAATTTCTGCGTTTATCTTTCAATTCAATAGAACTACGGAATTGGAATCGAGTTTGAGAGATTGTATAACTCAAAGAACGTGGGACCCTTTCTGCAAGACCCTTTTTCGTTTAAACAGTTAAATTATTTATCCCGTAAAAACATATCATGTACAAAACTGCACAGGTCTCGCAGGGCAGTTTATCTGCCGTAAAAAGTTGTGCAATAGAATGTAGGCCGGTTAATTAAATACTTTCCTATTTACCTATGGAGCAACTTCCTATATCCACTTTGTCATAAATAGAAACCTTGTTTGTAAGCTACTTGATTTGTGTAGTAATCATATAAATATGATTATTCTATATTTCTTTAATAATTAATAAATATAGTGACTTGAGGGAATTGAGCCAGAGTTAATGCAAAATTCGCAAGCAACATATCAAGTCTATTGTGGTCGTGTCACTACACCCGTACGTAAATACCTAATCGTTTATATGATACATACCTACCCATACATTACTATATATTTGTATGCAAATGATAAGCGAAGAGATCGCCACATTCGCCGGCAACCAACGGTCCACGATTCCACAGACAGTGAGTCATGTGCGTCGGGTACCAGCGCCAGCGTACCGACGCTAATTTATATTTAAAAACATAAATAATACGCTATTTCTGTCTTTTGTTTAGCAGTGTACATTCGAACATAGCAATACTAAAGAGTTGGGCTTCTTTCTAGTGTGTTCAAATTTCCGTGTGTGGTCTAATGTGTTGTGTAAACAAGTGCGAAGAGCGAATCATATTATTATAAGCCAAAGATTTCGATAATATATAGTAATTCTTCTATGATATAAACTGTGGCTGCGATAACCTATTGTCATAAGGTAAATCGATATATAAGCAATACATAAACCTTTAATAAATGTGTATATAATACTATTAATTAGTAAAAATTATATTCGTCATCTTAAATTTATTTGGTACCTATCTATTTATAGTAATTTATTTAGTTGCTAGTCTTTTCATCTCTATTTACTCTCTATTTCTTTCATATCATATTCATATTATTGACATTGTACTAATTATACATTCTTATTCATTTATGTAATACGCTCATTTTAAAGTATTTCTGGTGTTTATTTATGTATATATATATATTTTGTGACCCCGCGCGTCTCTAAAGGTTCACGCTGAAGTTTAATGTATGTGCAGGGGTAAATCTTCTAAATGTAAAATACCAACTTTCAACTACAATTACAGTTCTAGAGAGATAGACAAGTGACCCTATTTAGTAAAACGTGCTATAGGTTTCTAAGCGAACAGACAGCTCAACTGTAATGGCTGGCGCATTTTGGTAGGATCATCATTTTGGTAGCTTTAGGTCCGAAGTCACTCGTCTCCATACCTACATCTATCATTGTACAACAATGGACGTATTCATGCAATTATGTAGTACCTTTTATAAATATTATAAATTTGCAGTTGATAATATTTTCATTATCTTGTAACGTTATTATGAGCTACAAAGGTAGGTACGAGTATCATTACTTAGTTTCAGATAACCCGTAGGCATTAGGTACGTCGTCATTTCGCTATTTATATTAAATCGCGATATAAAGAATAATGGAACTGTAAATAATTACGGTCTTACCACAAAAGATTTGGCCATGTCTATTGAGCAGATGTTTCGGTCATTTACTGCTCTTTGGAGTTAAAGACCTGTTTAACTTTATGAAACCACAAAACCTTGTTTAACCAGTGTCTGTCAACCAATTTTAACATTATGCCTCTAATTTTGTTTAAGTACCTACATACGAGTATTGTTGAATGGTGTTACAATTTATGTCATTAATTAGCAAAATAATAGTTTTAACTAGTATGTTCAAATTATATACAAATATTTTGTGGTAAGACCGAACGAGGTCTTTTAAAAAAGATGTGGTTAGAAGCGACTTCGAAAACTTTAGACCACTGTATCTAAGCAGGTGAAACCGAATGCAAACAGTTGCCTATGACCATCAGTTGATAAAAACAAATCCAATGATACCTCGCAAATCAAAGTCGGTCTATAAAGGGTCAATTTAAGGAATATAACTTTTAATATAGCATTAAAAAAAATAAAAACTATACGTTACATATGTAACGTATAGTTTTTTTTTTTTATTGTTATATAACAACTATTTAAAAATAAATACAAAAATATGCTAGATGTTCTAATGGCGACATTATCGCTTAAAGTGATGTCATACATCATACATACCTACAAACATACATTACCTATATGAGAGCGAACAAAAATTTCGCGACAGACAGGATTCGAATCAGCATCTTCTGGGTATCACGCCCAGCCAGATGCCCAGACCATGAATTTCACAAACGCTCTTCCGTTCGTGAATTTTGCTCGGCTTTCGGCGTTTCTGAGCATGACAGTTTAAATTCATTTAATGATAAAAAAGGGAAAAGGAAAATTGCATGTATATTTTATTCTTTAATATTCTAATCAGTATTCAATGTTATGTGTGCATAAACAGCATTAAATCTCTTTTGGACTCGACAAAGGAACTCGATAGTTCCTTTAGTCCCTTTGAAGGAACTACAGAAAAAAAAAACCACAGTAGTTCCTCTAAAGGAACTTCCGAAGAAACTACTGAGAACAAATGACAGTTAGCCGTTCGGTCGTCACCGTCGATATTGATATTACTACATACCACAAATACTACCGTTAACCTTTTTCAGTTATCAAAGTTCTATTCAATGTTTTTTTTTGTTCGGTACACCCATACTCGAGCCCAAGCGCTGTAGTTCAGGACTAAGGTAATACGAGTAGAAGTAGCTGCGACATCGATTGCGTGAAAAATTTGGGTTTTAATTGTATCGATGGTCTCTGGTTCAAGGATAGATAACCATGAGCGGTATAGAAAAGTCAGCGTGCAGCGTGCAAGTGCTGTCCGTGGAGCCGAGCGGTCGGTACCGGTGCTCGGAGGAGGCGCTAGAACGTGTGGCTGGTGGCGCGGGCGGCGCAGCACGCGGCCTGCCCGTGGCCGTGGTGTCCGTGGCGGGCGCCACGCGCGGCGGCAAGTCCTTCCTGCTTGACTTCTTCCTGCGCTACCTACGCGCGCCGGTCAGTCACATCTTCCTCACCGACTAACGTCTTAACATAATGTTTTCCGAGTTGACTAACAAAATTTTGTGTCATATAACGCTTTGCGAAATGATTTATATTGTTGCATGCATAGGTGCAAAGCCAGCGTTAAAGCCGTGCGTCTCGAAGCTTTGCACTATTTATGAGTATTATAATCGATAACCACTTACTTTAACGGTGAAGAAAAGCATAGTAAAGAAACAAGCTTATTGGAAAAAAATAATAGGTTTTGGCGTACCTATAAGAGAGGTCGTTGTGCCACAGGAAGAAGCTCGACGCAGCGGCGCATGGCTCGGCTCAGAAGACGAGCCTCTGACCGGATTCAGCTGGCGCGGTGGCTGGGAGCGGGACACCTCTGGCATATTGCTCTGGTCTGAGCCTATTATCGTGAACTATCAAGTCGATGGTCAGGAAAAGAAGGTATTTTTGCATAGTAGCATTCAAGTATGTGACACAATTTATATTTCGTCTTCAGGGAGTTTAAGAAGATTTGTATGTAGCCTACCTAGCTGTAAAGAAATATTGGAAGAATGAAACTGCTGCAATTTGTTATTTTCCATCATATAGTTTCCTACGAGTTTTTAGAAGATCGTTAGGCTAGTTAGCTATTATTTACTTGCTACAAATTATGTTATGCTCATTCTTCATTCAAATTGATATCGAACTCTCAAATCAGGTGAATAAATGTGTCCTAGATAGCAGTATTGCTGATGGACACGCAAGGAACCTTCGATAACGCAAGCACCGTGAAAGAAGCCACTACCATCTTCGCAATGTCTACTCTCATTTCTTCGGTCCAAATATATAATCTCTCCGGGATCATCAAGGAAGATGATCTGCAGCATTTGCAGGTAAGACACTACTCTTATCCTTCACAGACTTTGTGCACTCAAAAGCGTATCGAGCACACGTGATTGTGCTGTCTATATTAAGGGGACGTTAAAACATGTGATCATTTCTAATCTTCATGTTGTTTGAGATATGTACCTACAGCAAATTTTTAATAGCAGCCTGATCTGATTTACTTTATATGTTATTAGGCAAACCCAAATTATAACTGGTGGAAGAATAGCCATCATGTAATGTAGTGTATGTAGTAGAGTTTGATAATTGTTAAAACTTAGGTGAGCCAGCTGATAAAGCTGTAACTGGGGTCGCCTGCTGGAAAACTGAGCGCTTCCGTACTTTAGTCGTTTGAATTTACAGTTATTCACAGAATATGGCAAACTAGCCGCCGATCGTGAAGATTCAAAACCGTTCCAGGCTTTAATGTTTCGAGTCCGGGACTGGATGTGCCCATACGAACACCCGTATGGTGAAGATGGGGGTAACGCTTATTTACATAACATTATGCAGGTCAGTATACAACGACAATTACAATTATGTACTTCGTTCGTATGGTTAATATTTTTAATTTGCTGGTTAAACTATTGTATAGGCAGCATCAAAGCAGGAGATAAAAGAACTGCGTGATCATATCCAATCCAGTTTCGAGACGGTTTCCTGCTTCTTGACTCCGCACCCTGGGATGGCTGTCGCAGACAAGAACTTCAATGGGCGCTTGTGTGGTAGGTACCTATTAATTTTCAGATACATGTCACATTAATGAATTCTGTCAATTAATTTGGACCCTACATAATTTAAAGTATGCAAAATGTTTGGGAGTCTGATGTTACAGGTCCTTATATATTTTTTCTATGAAAGAAGTATTTCAAACATAATACGAGTATTCCGGTAATAGTTCTGGTCCCATAGAGCGCAGTTTAGACTTGTATTCATGTGTATAAATCCAAATAAATATCGTTTGCGCGGTACAGTACAGTGTGGCTGGACGAGTCCTTTGTGAGCGCATATCTGTCGCTAAGTATGTATTGGGCTGTTGATTATTGTAAACCCCACTGATAGTCCAGCAATACCATTTCATACTTACTCATAGTTGGTGTTATAAACGCCACAGATGTTCAATTATTGTTTCTATTTCAGATCTTCAGCCGGAGTTCAAAAAATCCTTGCTAGAGTTTGTGCCGCTAATATTTGATCCATCGAATCTGGTACCTAAAGTGATCAACGGTCAAACGGTGACTGCAGCGGAGTTACCGACCTACTTCCGTACATACCTGGATATATTCAATAGTGACGATCTGCCCACTCCAGTCAGCATACTTCAGGTTTGAAAATGTGTAAAATGCATTAGGTTATGCCTAAGCTTTTTTGCGTTATAATTAGTGCCATCTGTGTTGCAACCTAGCAACTCCTTAGTTGTTACGCTTAGTTGCTCTGATCTTTAGATCAGATTGATCGATGTTAAGGCCAGTATTTTAATACTGGCCTTAACATCGATCAATCGAACACCTTGTGCGCCTGTGCTACACTTGCTGTGATGGCGTGCGTGTTCATTCATTCGCCGTTAGGCGACGGTTTGTATCGACACTAAATCACTTACTTCATGATTACTCAGTAATATTTAGTATTAACTATGCAGGCGACGAGAACTGCGAGTATAGAGCTGGCTCTAGCAGCGTGCCGCGAGCAGTACGTGTCGCGCATGGAGCGAGAAGCGCGTGACGTCGCGTGCGTGTCGCGCGACGTGCTGCCGCGACACCACGCCGCCGCGCTCGCAGCCGCCAGGGAAACCTTCGCCGCGAGACGCACGCTCGCCGCGGCAGATGTCGTCAACGCACGACTAGAAACCTTGATGCGGGTGGGCAGCGTACTCCTCATTAATTATTTCCTCCCAAAAATAACACATTATACCAAAAGTAAAAGCAATATGTTCGCTAAAACCGACCCATTTTAGATATCCTTCTATTTTTTCTCCTTTTGCTTGGCGTACCGTTGTAGGTACCTTGTTGCGTTGCAGGAGTTGGATGCGATGCTGGCCGACTACGTGGCTATCAACCAGGCTAAGCTGCTGAAGGCGGCATCGGAGGCTCGGGGCGCGTACGAGGCGGCAGTGCGGGAGGCGGCGCGGGACTACCGCCCGCTGTGCCTGCACCCGCACGACGCGCCCGTCCTGCACGAGGAGGCTTGTGCGGCTGCCATGGCTGTGTTCAACGTCATGGGACCGCCTGAAGGATACCACGACGACCCCGAAAGACGTGATATCCTCCAGGTGATTCTAGAGTAGGAACAAAGAATCGGAGTAGAACGACCAACAGGCAAATCGGCTGCTAAAATAAACTCAGTAAAGTACTCGTATTTATAACGATGGTACCGAATCGTAATGAGTGTGAGACAACTATGGTATTTATGAACCTGCCCAGAAAATTGGGCTTGTATGTAAGTACCTACTTATTTACCTATGTGCGCTTTGGTGCATATATTGAGTCTAAAGCTCAACTACCTGTCAAAAAGCTCGGTATTCTCTCGAAGGTGCGGCGATAAGGTGTACTTTACGTCGGAGTTGCTCACGTTGTATTAAGAACAAATTCGATCATGCATGGAGTACGTACTGCTCGCATCTTTGGGATATTTCAGCTAAATATCAGCTTGAAACGTTGGAGTCTATTTGAAAGGCGTGCTAAAAAACAACGATGCTCAGGCCAAAGTTAAACTTCAAAGCCTCGAGTATCGTCGAAAAGTGGCTAGACTATCGGTTTTTTTATCAGATAGATTTCGGGACATGAATTAATTTCCCCATCTCTATTCTACAATACAAGTAGAGATACTGTAAGTCGCAACCAGTTCATGGTAGAGGTTCTATGGACTCGCACAAAACGCTTTCCGTCTACTTTTATTGTGCTAACTATCAGATTGTGAAATTTGCTGCCTAGTTCTCTATTTCCCTATAGCTATAATCTCGGTCTGTTCAAATCGTGAGTGAATCGGTTTCATATAGGCAAGCGCGCTACATCCTAGGCCGCATCGTCATACACATTAGGTATACCTAGTGTGTATGTGCATTGTTATATGAATTTATTAATATACTAATAAATTCATATAACAATGCACATACAATGCAAGTCCAATTTTTTGACGCACTCGTCACTACAGTGATAATAAGTGTTTTATTATCACTATAGTGACGAGTGCGAGTGACGAGAGCATCAAGCAGTGGCTTGATGCTGTGTTAATGTCGTTATATGTATTTATTTGTCTTATCTTTGTTGTTATTGTTGCAGTGTCTTGTGTGTCTTAATAAACTATAGGTACTAAAACAATTATCAAATATACAACCATCAAAACTAAAAAAAAAATGTTTACGCATGTTATTTCGCAGTGGCTAGACACAAAAGGCGAGGAATTATTAGCGAACAACAAGCTGAGCAACGGTTCAGCGCTCGCAGCAGCCAGCGCGCATTACACCGAGCGCATGCAGCGAGCCGCGCGCGGCGGAACGCTCGGCGCCGAGCGACTCGCACGCGAGCATGCGGCGGCACGAGCAGCCGCGCGAGCAACGTTGCACGATGCGCGCTCGCGGGAATCCTCGCACGCTGATGACGACGACTGCTATTTGATGCAACTTTACAATGTAAGAACAAACTAACTGAAATGAATTGCGAGTTTAAATTTTCGGATCATTCTAGCTCATCATCTAAGTATCAAATTCACGTAATTACTCGGAGCGACAGTCATCACGCCTCGCAGTCATATCACTGATGACTACTGTTTGATGGAATTTCACAGTATAATTATGTATAAATAAAAACACCAGCTCAAGCTAAGGTCGTGAGATTTCGCTTGCACTGTTCGCTATATATTTTCTTATCATTATCATTGATTATTGAGTGCTATCATTAGTGTTTTTGAAACCAAGGTTAGGCTATCTTTTTGTGAATATGCGTAGGTAGTTAATTACGAATAGGCGGTAGCGCCACTACGCAAGCATTTTAACCCTCGACCCAAAAACGACGGGCTGTTATAAGTTTGTCTTTTATTTTGTCATTTTTTGTTTTTGTTTGAAATGTCAATTATTGGGGAGTGTTCTTAGCTATATTTGATGAAAAATATAATTCTTACTCAGAAGGACGCCGCCACAAAATTTGTTTTCACAAAAACATTAAATATGTTTTCACAAAAACATTAAATATGTTTTTCTCAATTCGCTCCCCGATGCCCATGGACATCAAATGAAAAAGGCTTGACTAGTAGAACACTATACAATATGATATAGTCCAATTCAAGATGGCCTCTACCATGAAATTGCTTTTTTTTACTTAGTGTCGGGGGTATTTTTATTTTGAATTTAACTTGTTTCTAGAATATCTAATCAGTAGCTAAAAAGCAAACCATTTTGGAGTCGGATTTTTATGTTGCTCTGCTACAACATAACTTCCAGCTGCCATTGATACTCTCTTCCCTCAGAAAATCGAAGAAGAGTTCAGTGAGTGGGAGAGTGCTAACATGAGGGGTAACCGTTCAGCTTTGCGCGCTGCCATCGCGAGCTACCAGAGCCGCATGTGGAGCGTGTGGGGACCGCACGCGGCGCTACATCCGCACGCACTGCGCCGGGAGCACGACGCCGCGCGGGCTCATGTCTGGGACGAGATGCAGGCTGATACGGCTGCTGAGGAAGGCTCTCAAGAACAGGAACAGCTTTTTCAAGTATATACTAGCTGCGCCACGCAGTTTTCCCCTTGGCTAATATTTGATCATCCCATGGGAATACTTAAAGAAAGAAAAAGAAAGAACACATTTATTTTGTACACACAGGACACTACTACTACTAAAACCAATTACTTAAAAGTAGACAAATGTTTAAAATAATAAATAAGGTCGAGTTGCAGTGTCCTGTGCGTCAAAAAAGGTCAGCGCTTAGCATGATGCTGGGGATTGCTCTTCAGCGCTGATTTTCAGCGTGACCCTTTAGAGACGCGCTGGGTCACAAAAAAAAATATATATATATAAATAATAAACACCAGAAATACTTTAAAATGAGCGTATTACAAACCTGAATAAGAATGTATAATTAGTACAATGTCAATAATATGAAATAATAAAACAAATAGAGAGTAAATAGAGAAGAAAAGACTAGCAACTAAATAAATTATTATAAATAGATAGGTACCAAATAAAAATTAAGATGATGAATATAATTTTTAATAATTAATGAAATTATATACTTCAATTTTCCGGTATAAAAGTAACCTATAAATTCATCCAGGGTATAAGCTATCTTCGTACCAAATTTCCTCCAAATACATTCAGCAATACAAACAAACTTCCGCGTTAGTAATATTAGTAGGATATAAATATATACCTATTTGTATGCTGATTTTTTTATTATTATCAGAGATATTTGTTCCGCAGTCAACGACGCGGTGAGGAAAATAGTTCATAATATTGAACAAAGAATTTTTTCACGTGCTGCATATAATATCTTAATAATCCTATATTTATTGGATTCACTAAGAAAAATGTTTTACAAAGAAGAGAAAGCATCCTAATAAGGCAGGGCACAATCAACATGCCATAAAAAACCGGATGGAGTTCAGTCACAAAGAAATTACAATCTGCTAAACTAGTTATTTTATACATTTTCTTGCAGGCACTTGAAAGCCGGTACGAAGAGCTGGTCCGTACGAATGAGTCAGCCAATGAAGCGTTAGTGAGTGCCTCGTACGCGGAGTATTGTCGTATCATGGACTCCAAGTGCGCACCTTCGCTTACCTCTGTACTAATCGTGCCCTGGCTGCTCAAGGTAACGTCGATGTCACAACTAATAATTACACTAGTACGTTATTTATTTTATAGTTACAAGACAAGCTCCTATCGTAAGCATTATGCCTGCAAAGCATGTATCAAGCCTAGGCGCGAATATGCGGAGCCAGACAGTGTTTTGCCATCAGTCAGTTGTCACGTACGACTAAGGCTGCTAATCAAGTCGGTGTTCTAGTGGTTTCGTATTTCATGCGACCGTAGACAATTTCAGAAGTAGCATAGAGGAACAGCAACCGACTTTTAGGCAGGTGCCTGATCAGTTCTTTTGATTTATAAAGCAAGCTACTGAACCTATTTGGATATCTGAAAAGTTATAGACAAAAGGAAAAAGATTTTCAAACAGTCTAGGCGACTCTGAGAAATGAACATACTTCCACTATTCCACATAAAACAAATAAAAAACGGAGAATTGTGCTCTGGGAAATTAGGAAACTTAAATAAACAATCCGACGAATTGAAAGCCATATCCTTGTTTGAATGCTGCTATAAACAGGTCAACGTTGTCAGGTGATGGTTCAGTTGCCCAAGTACCACGAGAGCGCGTGTAGCGATGCGCTTGATCACTTCCGGTCGAAGAGACGCGCCGCCGCTGGTGATGAGGATGATGAATATATAGAGCAGCTACAGCAGGTACGACTCTTCTACTAAGGAACCATTAATATAGGCTTCACACAACTAGCTAACGTAACCTATCTACCTTTATTTATTATACTAGCTACACTCGGCGGTGTTACCCGTGTTAAGACAGAAAAAAAGTAGCCTATGCGCCTAAACTATCTCCGTCCCAAATTTCATCCAAATCGCGTTTTTTGCGTAAAAGAGTAACAAACGTACCCACACATTCTTACCAACTTTCGCGCTTATAATATTAGTAGGACGTAGGATAAATAATATCCTGTTATAAGTATATTACTCAGTGATAATGCAGCTTGTGTGTTGAGCTCCAATACTAATAGGCCACCAACCTCTCTGTCATTTGCTAGCTCGTGCCAGGCTGCTTAGATTTTTATTAACACATAACCTTTTTTATTTCTTATGTAGGTTTGTTATATTATATTGAGTTTCTTTTTACTGTTGCAATGTTTTTTTTCATACTTTTGTTACAGAAACTGCAAGCTGGGTACGACGTGTATTGTAACCCTTTACACGCGCTCGCTCGAGAGTTAAACCTACTCTTACCAATGGGCTCTTAAATATTCCATATCTTTTTATTTGTTCGAAGTAATTAAGTAGGTACCTATATTTATTAAGGAAAAATAAGAATTTACGCAGATACTTTCGAGATTTACAGGTAAGCAAATGCTATGGATATTTGACTAGAACAAACATTATAGAATCTAAGTTTTATACATTCAGCTTTAGCTTAGTTAGATTTTGTGTAATACTCCTGCTCAATCCTCAAACAGAACTCAGAATTATTTTGTTTCATAAGTAGTATGGTTTTAGGCCTATCACCAAAGACATTTTAATGAGCACTTTAATAACATTTTGCCTCTGAAAAAACCAAAGACGGCAATCCTTCAAGTACACTATACATCTTTGGGAAAACTGTGTTTTCCTGTGGTGCTCGTAAAACTGATAAATATCGGCACCAATTTCAGTTTTTCTGAAAAATCTGCTGGGAATTGTTTTTATTTTCGCCAACATTTAATGTAAAAGAGACAGAATTCAGGAACTACTAGGGGGCAATCGGGAAGGTTATAAGATCTATCCAGAACATAACAATCAAACAAATAATAATATATTTAGAACACAATGCTAATTAAAAATTTTATTTTTTACAAAACAATCATTTCTAAACGGCTACAATAAAGCATATTAAACCACGTGATGCGATATGAACGTTAAAAAGTACAAAATGGGTTGTTATTGCATCAGCGCAAGCCAAAATACTTTAGTACGAATATTGTGCATGAGACACCGAATACTTACGATCACTTGTACTTGCGGTAATAAGGCTAAGTTTTGATTGCGATTAATAAGATAATAAGTCCACTTAACAAATCTTCCATACTTTTGCTTTTTTTGAGCAGCTCAGTTAATTTTATTAGGTATTTCAACAAGTCAAAATATTAATGAAAAAAACCTTACGTTTACTTTTTAAAAGCTGCTTTTTTCTAATGTTAAGTTAGTTCAACTAAACTTTAGCCAAAATATGTATACTGAAGTGACCAGGGTTCGTAAGTATTTAACATTTAGTCCCTTGCACCCAATGTTAGTCTCCCGGCACCCATTCGACAGATAAGAAAAATTGAGCCACTATTTCGTTATATTTTAATAATATGGTCCAGTTTTAGTTTAAAGTTATAAACTGTATAGTATCCCCGAAATGTTTCATTTAACAGAAACCTTGCTAAAATGTTCCTACACATTTTAAAAAACTTCATTATCAGCCTTTGCATAGATTTTTTTACTTTTAAACATCGCAAGAAAGTCACTTGTGGCAATGAGCATCAATCGCAATTATGATAACACCAAAGTATCCGAAACATGGGTAGAAAATAATTAAACTAGTTTTAACGGATACATTTCATTTCAATATACCTATTGAAAATTTTAGGTAGGTACAACAAATTTCAAAAATTCGCGTTTTAAAAATTATTAGTCGAAGTCGTAGCTAAGCAAATATTTATAACCTAATAGGTAGCCACTTGTTCGGTTCTATCATCTGTATAACTCTTCGGCATAAGCGATTTGCTATATCTGCATTTACATGAAATTTATATTGATACTCTTTTTATTAAACTGTTAGTAAACAAAATTATATTATTACCACAGGTATACATACAATTTAAATTTAATAAAAACCGAAAACGGAATGTCTTACTTAAGGTGTTATAAGAACACAAATAATCATTAGAATAATTATGCCATAATATATATATAAGTATTTTATAAAGAAATAAATATTTTACAAGAAAGAATTTATTTTACTTACAAAAATAGTTACAAAAATCCTATCAGGCAGCAAGGAACTGCATATTTAGTCACAACTGCATTGATTTACACGAGAAAATAGCTACTTAAAGTTAAATTAATACCATGTGATTAAACCTAGCCAATGGTCGAGCCGCATAAAAGCAGGATAAGAGCCGGTTTGCTATCTAATAATTATTTATTTTTATCCGGCCGATCAAACCTAGGAGAATTATTTTTATTTATGAAGTGATAATTGCAAATGATCTTCTTATTTTAGTACAACAATCTACTTTACGCTGATATTTTAACCCATTCACTCGGCATTTCGATTAAGTCTCCTTGCCCGCCCATCGGCGTTGTTGGTGTGAAAATGTAGATTTCGACATGAACACTAAAAAAATATATAATAAAAAATTCTGACGTTATTTCGTTTAAAATCCAACCGCCCAACGGTGGTCTCGACATGAGATTCAAATAGTTTGCCCGCCGATGTAGTCCGCGACTAAGTACGAGTAGCTATAATGACGTTATTATTAATACCTACTCCACAATATTGCAATTTATTTATAAATTATCACTTCATTAATTGTTCTAGTGATGGACCGAAACGTGACTAATTAATTGTAGTCACCTTTCAGACAAGTCATATTTTACATACAAATGGTGAACAGTCTACAAAATACTCGTATGAAGTCTGCGACATATTTGGCCAAGTTGATCTATTGCCAACATCAATCCTTTGCGCATCGTTCCCACCAAGTCTTTTAATGTGCGTCGAAACATTTAATAATGATACAAAATTTTAAGTAACCGGATGCTTACAATTAGGTAATTATTGCAATATTATAAAAACGACCGCGGTCAGGTATTTAGAGTAGATATTTTACTGAATTACATAACTAATAAATTCCACTCCAAACAGTCTAGGCTATCACTGAGTACCAACGGATATCTATTGTGAATCTGACAGAGCATTTCTGTCACATCACTATTGTAGATCCGGAATCGGAATCATAAGTACGTACGTAAGACCATACAAACTTTAGAGAATAATTAGGTACAGCGTTTGCAGATATGTGCATTGCCACCTAACATTCATGGTATGTATAAAACACAAAGTACTCAGCAATGTGCCGAATTCGATATTAGATTATTGTGCTGAGCATCTTACAACTCCATCTTATTGAAGACGACTGTGCCGTATTGCAAACCTACATTTGACATCATTCAAAGCGTACGTTCGTCCTTCAAAGTAGCCCGAATTCGTAGATACATTACAAACTGCCTGGTAGTATGATAATACGAGTATGTATTATATTACATCAGCTGCATTTTACTGAACGACGACACATTACCGTAACAAACCTACCTCTGATATCGTTCAAATCTTAAACCTACGCAAGGTTCGAAGATCGTACGAAGCAGCCGGAATCCGTGTGTACATTGAAGGCTGTGTGGTAGTGTAGTGTCCCAGTGGAGGCGGGTGCGTCGCCGGGAAGCGGGCGGGAGGCAGCAGGGGTCAGGCAGGGCGGGCGGCTCGGGCTGGCTCAGCAAACGCAGCCGCCCTCGCTACCCTCGGCTTCGGAACCCATCGGCGACTGCGTCTGGAGGTCCACCGCTGTACCAACGTAGAGTTAAAGGAAATAACATGACGTTTCAACACTTATAATAAAAAAAATCTCCAACGGCATCCTTGGCAGAACGAGTGGAGGAAAGTCAATAAGATTTTGAACTTATGTTACTAGTTCCACCAACATTAGCTAACATAAATATAACTTTTTAACACTTCATTTTGCCCCAACTGTTATGTGATGAGGACAAGTGAGATTAATCTCGTTAAATGGCACATTGTGCCGTCTCTCTATGATACCTACTCCTAGTAATTCAGCGATTCAACTCAAGAATATTTTTTTTTCACAAATAAGATAATAAAAAACAGAAGAAATAGCAAATTTTCTAAGGTACTTTTTCCTATCCTTCCTATCACAATGCCTCTTTTTTATTTATTTTGTCCATTTTTTGCTGTTGCAATGGCTTATTTCTAACTATTCAAGAGAAACCTACAGACACCTCATTTCCAATAATAAATTGGGTTATGTACCTACATGATAATATAAACAGGGGGGTCCAAAATCGCTCGAACCGCTTCTAGAAAAGGATGGTACGGCCGTGCCTTTATTTTGCTTGACTTCGATTCAGATGACAGATCCTTTTTCAACAAACGGCTTTTATAAACACCTCAAATAAAATCACCGAATAAACAAAACTATATGTTTATTTTCTTGTTTCACGTTTAAACTTTAAACGTTTAACAATATGTGAGTTTGCGCGTTCTTGATTGTTGGAAAGGTTCGACTATAGTTTCGCTCACATTCGGTGAACTTCATCAGAGATGAAATGGATCGTTCGTGTCCACAACGCTGGCACGTCTTACACAACCCGTATTCTCAAACAAAACGCATCAAAGCCGCGTTAGTTTTGTAAATAAAATATACATACAGTTTGGAAAATTTTAAAATTAGGTACGAAGCATAACATAATATTTATATTAAGGTAATTAATTCTTCTGTTTTTAGTGCTTACCTATCTATAAAACTAGAATAGACGAAAAAATAATTTAAAAAAAAACTCATACTTCATAGTTTTATATTCGTTTATTGAAAATAAAAATAAATCAGCGTGATATAATTATTTACAAATCATAAGTGAGATGCGAACAGAGCGGTGCGCGGGCGGTCCTGACTATGCAGCCAGTTAATAAGAAATATTATAGATCACAGTGACCGTTAATTTTTATGTCACAACAGAAAAATATACGCAACGTAGCGTAAAACAACAATTTGAAGTAGATAATATTAGTAGTTTATGGACATAAATATTATACGCAGATAATGGCGCTTTTATATTTCTTTTAAATTTATAGTTCTAACAATATAGTCAAAGATCACTTTGATGGTCATCCAAAAATTATAGTTCTGAGGAAACAAAACAACGGGATCTCTCAAAAATACTACAAGTTACAGTAAAAAACGTATTGGTACCAAAACGACGAATTTAAATGTTCACGGTTAATAGTCGAATATTTAAGCTGTAGCTTTCGTCAACCAAATGCATTAAAACTGCACTTACACACCATAACGAAGGTTATGGACAACTCTACCAAACTTCCATTGATATGTTTTAGCTAAGTAATATTTGATTAGAAGTATTCGTGACTGAAATTGGGCGTTTTAAATAGTCAATTCATTACTATCCTTTACCAGTAAATAATCTAAAGCCAGGAGGCTTTCAATTATTGAGTTATACATATAAACGCGCCATTACTTTCACAGTTTAAAAAAGTAGATCTATATGTAATAGAGTGGTTATTTACTTATTTTAAAATAAGTAAATAACCACTCTAAACAACACCTAAAATCAGTCGCAGTTAAGTCAACATGGCAGTCGGATACAAAAAGAGAAATAAACAGCAATATCATTGTCATTGTGAATAATTCTCATGTATGTAATAAACAAATAGTTAATGTCTGTCCTTAGTCTTATATCCTATGACCAATGTGACTCAATTGTAGGAATGTCCAATAAGGTTTCGGTTTCAAACGTTAATCGCGCGGTCAATGAATACGTGTCGACTTAACTGAGGATTAAAACCATACCGCGAAAACAACCATAACGCGGGCGGAGCCGCGGGCAAAATCTACTATTGCCTACAAAACAAAGATGTTACTGTTTATTGAAGCATATTAGTATAAATCATAAGATATAGCTTTATTGTGTAAAATAAAACTGAGAGGCCTTATAGGAATGTCACGTCTAAGTTTTCGAAAAGTATTAAATGTATAGAAGTTACATTCTGTGTCTTTACTTTAGAAATTTCCATTACTACCCCAATGAAACCGTGTTAGATATCTTATGCGTAAAATTCCTACTAAGCTTTCATTAGTGGTAATTAAAAACGCACCTCATTATTTAATTTAAAAAAATTGGTTACAATATTCTACCAATAACTTAACATTATATGTCTAACTTAAAGTCAAACATAAATAATTTTATGTAAAACTAATTGTGAATATTTTTATTCAGACCACAGAGCCACATTGGAATGCTAAATTCATTTTTTATTTTTTTAAATTTCATCTACGTATAAAGATTGGTAAAAATATGGCCTATTAAATATGTCGATAATGTTATTTTTAATTTTAAAACCACATAAAGTGTTGATGTTCACTCTCGCTTTAACAGCCTTTGCCATGAAACTGAGTACTCACGAAGGTTGACGTTAGGCAAACGACCAACAATTTAAACCGAAAAAACACAACCAAACAGGTTCAAAAAATTATAATAGTTTTACATTGGGACCAACTCTGAATTTGAGGAAAAAAACAGCTGTTTCCTACATTTTGTCGACGACCGATAAACTTTTTTCATGAAACAACTGTTGTTTTCTTCTTAGAATTCAGGGTTGATCCCATAATGTAAGAAGCTTTCGGTATTAGTACACCTATAACCAATAACCCTGTATAAAAAATTAAAAGACGCGAAAAGATTCTTGTGTCTCATGTGACTCGCTAATTGAGGCATTACTTTTTTTTCTTCTGCGTTCTTCAAATGTTATGAGCATTTTTGTCAATTTACCTCGGCATTTTCGTCACATGATAAATCCTAGTGGGGAGCTGTTAATGGTGAAACGTCATTCGAGCAATTGTTTTGGACCAATATTAAACTAATTACGATAAGTATAATTTTAGAAGAAAAAAAAAACATCATTATCGACATATTTAATTTACTAATTACAATTAAATATATTCAAAAGCTAGTGACGGTCTCACTGATAATAACACAATCGTAGTTGATACTTAAGCGCTAAATAAATAAATAATACTAATGTACAGAACACTACGGCGACACCGCGGGAACAAAACACGACACTCAAAAATAATCTCAAAATCACTACTATTGTGTTAGTTATCATTATTTAATTCGTTAAGTTCGATTAAAGGAATATCAAGCAACGAATGTAAGTTCGAGTAAGCACCTATTGCGTTAAATATCCGACGACGATTTTTGCGTCTTTTTACCCGACTGCGAAAGAAGTAGGGTTATTGTTTTCGAGTGTGTGTATGTATATGTCTTTGTATGTGAGTGGTGTCAATAGATTCGTCTTCACCCTCAGATGGTAGAAGGCTATAATAGCTGCATCCCGCGATTTAAATTGTTAAGATACGTGGGTCTAAAGTTCTTGCAGTCGGGTATTTTGAAGTAAATTTAACCACTTGTTTATTCTATAAGTCAAATAGTACCTTGTTTAGTATGTAATAAGACTTTTTCGTAATAACAGTTCTTACGATTTTTACGAGTATTGCATTGTTATAGGCTTGTCGTTTACACAAAAAATTCCAACATATCAAATTTAATTTATTATATAAATTTGTCCATAAAGCCGTATGCATAAAATATTAATTTAGCTAAAATTGTAATAAGTGTCCGACAACTTTTTTTTATCCTATACAGCTAGGCATTCGACCACCAGCTCGCACGACCATGGCAGTCAGCGACAAGTTGGCCTTAGATGAAGCATGCCTAGTCTGTAATACATCGTCTCTCAGGCAACAAATGGACTCTAGTCTACCCAAAGGTGCGTAGTCTATGACCCTGACCAAATTGATTTTTTCAGGGAACTTAGTATTCCTTTAAGGTATGCTTTTAAAGTTCAACCATTTCCGACGAACAGGTAAAAATAAATAAAGATAATTTACAGGAGATCGGCAATAGTGTCGCCGTAGACAAAAGCTATATACAAAAAATAGAGCAGCTCTTATTCATATTATTATTTCGTATAATAATTTGCTATTTATTGCAGTTTTCGTTATGTATTACAATATTGAAGTATTATTAAACCAACGCCCGTAGTGACTCACTGAACTTTGTCTCTAAATTCACAAACAATTAGTGAAAATTTAAAATGAATACCACCAGTCAAACTTTTATCTTAATTCATAAATTGTAATTACCTACGTCAGTTTTCACGTCATAAGTAAAATTTATTCCGTTTCTTTTACAAAACAAAACCAACTGTCATTTATAATATGCAAAAACACCGATTTTATTTAATAAATCACGACACCATTTTACGGTAGTATTTATATAGGTCCAAAGTTCAGCGTCATAAGATATACAAATGCAGTTATGACGTCACAGAGGCGATAGCACTATTAAGTTCCAAAACCGGCGCCAGCGCGAACACTCATTTCAAATAAACATCACATTAGTGTTTACAAAGAACTTTTCGAATGAACCGCACAGGCAGTTGAATAATTTGATTTTGCGCGGTCCAAATACGTTTAGTGATGTTTTAAATCGAATGGGCAGGAGCTGTATAAAGCAAACAGATGACCTTTTAAGACCCTGATGAGTTTCCTACCCAAAACATTTAAGTGCAGTTTCTATACAATTTCAGGTTAATTTGTATAGCCAGTTAAATAAATCCCATTTGACAAAAACTGCTCATTGCATTTCGAATAGTAAGGCCATAGCGACGCCGGCTCACACCTAAATAGTGCAACAGGAGGGGTATACAATAAAATGAAATGCTTCTAGAGGCGAACGGCTGTGACGCCCGTTGCCATGGCAACCCGTGAGAATACTCCACAGTAGATACTCGGCCTGCGTGAGTCAAACCACGCGTGAGTCCACACGTGTGTTATATTTATGGTCGTGAGAGAAAAACACGCGTGAGAGCCGAACACATAAATGAAAACCACGCATGAAAGCTAAACACATATGTTAACAACACGCGTGAGATTCAAACACGCTAGTTTACTATACGCGTGAGAGTATAAAAATGAGCGAACATCACGCGTGAAAGTCAAACACATGAGCGAACCTCATGCGTGAGAGTCAATCAAATGAACGAACATCACGCGTGAGAGTCAAACATGCCACCGATAACCACTCGCGAGAGTCACACACGTGTGCGTCAAACACGCGCGATAGTCATACACGTGCGGGTTACTTCGTAGCCTCTACTAGCAGGCGCATCCACCGTCGGGCTCCTTGTTGTCTCCAGGCGCTTGTCGCAGGATCACCTCGTGCACTGGACACACACACATTAAGGAAAATAGAAAGAAACACTACTGACAATTCATTAAACACCTAATCGAAAACATTGGACGACATTTGCGTTCCAGCCTTTTTTGGAGAAGACAATACAAAGAGCGATTGATACGTTTTCACAAAACTTAAAGCTATCTGTAGATAAACTTTCATTCGCAATATATAATATATCATATTATATGCTAGACTGTCAATATTTAAGCACAGAATTGACGACTTTAGTCTAGTAGTTAGTAGGTAGACTTAAGTGACAACGATTCATATTATTTACGAGTGTGGCAATATTTCATGAGCTAAAACGGCATGTAACTATAACTTAAAATCTCTATAGTTTAAGAAAAAGGAAACGATATGCCGTCCAGTGTTTTTCAATGTCAAGGCTTATGAACAGTCGCGTCAAACTTTATGTGGAATCCTATTTTAGGTATTTGTTTAAAGAAAGTAACAGGGGTAAGGTAATAAGAACTTAAATTTCTTTCAGAGACATAATTATTTCGGTAACTGCTAAATTTTTCAGAGCACCTTTCACAATACGACCAACTCTGAAATCAAGAATAAAAATCAGCTGTTAAATATGTTATGTCAACGACCGATTAACCTTTTGCATGGTAGAGTTGATTTTTTTCACTAATTTAGGGTTGGTCCGATAATGAAAGTTATTCGCTACGATGAGTGTAGTAACACCATTTTGGCTTAATTCACTACGTAGTTAAAATTCGCACTAAATGGAAATAGATTTGCAATCATAAAGTTTGACACGAACATTTCGTATTCCGTATGTTGGTAATTTTATACGAATCCTAGCACTTTTCATTCTATGTCACCATGTTGGGTCGTGTAGAACTTAAAAATTATTGTGTTATGTAGGTTAATAGAATACATATAAAAAGCGCAAATAATAATCAACAATATTACATAATATTACAATTCACGGCACCAATAATGGAAAATTCTTGCATACATGCAATAATAAGGTTAGCGTTCAACATCAAATCAATGATATGATATGATAAGTTTTTTTTTTTTACTAAATTGTTTTCTCGGCTTTAAAGGTATGTCTCAATCTAAGACGATTACAAAACGTATCTTTATTTGCCTTAGTTATAAACAAAATAAACGAATATCGCGATACTCGTAATGTGGCATTTACTAATACTTCTTGTTAATTTTTAGTACTGTCAACTCTGAACTGGTTCAAACCCGTTTGTTGAAATACTTTAACTTCATAGACTGGGACACACCATCAAGAATATAAACACTCGCTAGACAAAAAAAAACGAAATATAACAAATGAATTTCAATATGGAAAATGTCATTTTGTACCAGTATTACGTAAATTATTGGCACCATGAATTAATACACAAGCACCATTATAAAGCAATGTCATACCATGAATATACTACAAACAACACCTACATATAAATATGTATATATAAATACTACGTAAATATTAGTAACTTTACTTACAACACAGTTGTTAGCCGATATTACCATCACCCACTTAACGTATTCCGGAGGCACCACACTAGTTTTATTTATTAATTTATTTTAGAATGGGGTGAAGTTAACTGCAGATTCTATCACAACACATTTTTCTATATAATAAAAATGATTAAGACGTGAAGATAGAAAAGTTAACCCCGTTATAAGACTCAAATGAAATTTTATAGTAAGTCTGATGTGTCACCAACCTAGAAAAACTAACAGGATTATTCAAGCCTGATATTTCTTTTAGCTAAAGTACTAAAACGGAAAGTGAAGTAATGCTCTTACCGACCCAAACAAAAATCAGATATATGCTAACCCTCTCCTTACTTCGGGAATTAATATGTTCTCACATATGTTAACCGATTCAAGTTATGATAAGCCTTTGTAAAATGGGACCGTAAACCCGCCTCTATTAAGCTGTTCTTTCGTCATTTCAGGTTTGGTCCCAAAGCACATTTGTTCATATGAGCACAACGTCCATTTAGATTGTTCATCGTCAATTCGAAACCCTAAATACCTAACAAATTCTGTTAACTGGTACTAAAACCTCCACATTTTTAATGTAGACCTGCAGCAAACTTCACATGAATCCAAGCGTTTTTATTACACCCACATTTCATCCAATAGTGAATGGCCAATCACCTGTATCCCGTTATACGTTAAATTAAAACCAAAACGACATGATATTTTAGCAATATGAACTCTATAAACACCGTAAATTAGACTCAAAATCGTGTTAAAATGTGCAAGTATGATCGAGCGTGTCACTTCAAAAACATTTAGCGCATATAATAGTTCCGTGTAGTGTAATGTACACCCGAGATTTAAAGACCTTGCCAAACTTGTAGCGTCAATACGCGAGGCGATTTTTATTCTGTGATGCACAATGGCAGTTAGTCTAATTACATACATTTGCTGAAACGTAGAGTTTTTTTTATTTCGTCTTGCTGGCTGTTTGTAATGAATACGTCTAAATCATTGATCCAACCAAGTTATCATTTCTGTATCGTTGTTGAGCCACTTATAAGGTTAAGCAAACCAACTACGTACTTAAAAACAGCTTTCGATCTTTTATCTAAATTATAGGCGTGGTATGCAATTGTGTGGATATTGTCAAAAAAAAAGTAATTGCAAATGTTATGGAAAAAATAATCGCTATTTTAGTACCCAGCAATCTTCAGGACTCAAAGGCGATGTTGTGGTGATTTTTCCGGACATATATGCACTTCCTATTTGCCAATGAGAATTATAAATGGTTAATAAAGCACACTCAAGGTTCAAACTGAACTAGTGACAAGCGATAGATACTATTAGTTCTTTGGAACTAAGACGCCTTATCTCGTTTCAATATTCCTACGAAATATACCATAATTAAAATTTCTACAGTTATAATCAGCTTGGTAGGATCAATAATGGTGACATAAACCACGAAGTCATAGACTTGTTGGTGTATTCTCAAGTGATATTCATGTAATAAAGTCTTCGATAGCAAGTTATTTGTATAGTTATTTAGTAAAAGGATACTGTCTTCCGGAGGCTTGCTTTCCGCAGAGTCCATGCCGGGTAGGGCCGCCGCTACCCGTCTGAAGAGCTGAAATGTAATAAAAATATCATTTTAATTGCAAAATACTCTTACATTCAAAATCATAATTGTTAACAGCTTTCAGGCGGCCTAAGAGCTATACACCACCTAAAAGAGATAAAGAAAAATAAGGAGCAAAACTTAAACGGAAAAGAACAATAAAATAAACATCTTATTTGCTGTCGGGGAGAAGAATCCCGCATGGACGTCCCACTAGGAGTTCGTAACGAGTAAAGTAGATAGCAAATTTTTACATGAAAACCGATCTTTTATCTCAATTATATTAGGTCCTCCATCTCACACCGTTTGAAAGCAAGAAACTCTACAATGCGGTCATGTTTAATTTTACATTGGCTAGGTATTAAACTTCATTTCACTACTTCATTTCACTACTTCATTTCACTACTTCATGTCGCCCACTTGCAAGTGAAGCGTGGCCTATAGTCTACACTCTCTTAATAGCAGTGGGACGCTATCTATACTTACGCTCTCTCAAACTCTACTTAAATGAGAAATTGTCTAAACACAAACTAAATAGCGCAATATCTCTAATAATCTTAACTCGTAAAATAAAATCTCGTGGCCTTGCGATCCTCGTTTTAGGCTGCATCCTGCCGTTTGCAGACAATTCGGTCTTGATTCCGACCCTCTTGATTTTATAACGCGAACGGTGATCGTACTGACCTGCTTCACGTTGTACCCTGCTTTAGCGCTCGTCTCGATAAACATCACATTGAGCTCCTTGGCCTTGCGGTCCCCGTCTTCGGTCGACACCTGTCTCTTGTCAGACAAGTCGGTCTTGTTGCCGACCAGCATGATGATGACGTCAGAGCCGCGTTCCGTGCGCACGTCGTCGATCCATTTGGAGGTTTGGTGGAATGAGTTTGCATCTGCAATGGAAATTTAAACATGTTGAGGTGCCAACTAAGCGATAGAGTTGCTTATAACGCAACAGAAATCAGCTGCTACCCACGTTTTCACCCGCCTATCTTAACTAAAATTATAATGACAGAACTACGAGTAGTATATTATTATTTTTAAGGGCTGTGAGGGCTGCAGCTATCTCGGCACAAAACTACAACAAGATTGGTAACCTAAGTTTAGTTTACGATAGTAACTATTAAGATCTATCGATTCTTTAATTAAAAGCGACAATTAATTAATATTAAGGATAATTGTTAAGGTCCATCAGAAAAATAATACAAAGGCTGTTAATAAATAATTATATTAGCTAATTATTTTACTAAACAACGAGAAAATTGCCTACGACAAGAGATAATATAAGTAATACCTACTTAGAAAAAATCTAAAACCGACTTCTATTCAGCACGAAAACTCACGTTACAAAAATGTAAAAAAAAATATATAAGAATTTTATACCCCATCTGTGTATGATCCAATGATTCATGTCATTCCAAACACGTTACATAACGAAACCCAGTGGGAAGCTATGAGTATATAAAAAAACTACATAATATAATATTTATTGCGATTTTACCTATGTATTGAACAACAACATATTCGTTATCAGACCTATAAAACCTCGCAAAACATCTAAAGCTATGTGATAAGATCTGTATCTAGTTTTTAATATCCATTAAGATTGTATATATTGTTAATTGTAAGAATAATCGGCGATCTAGAATAACCAACTGTTCACACATTATACTGTAAATGAATATTAGTTAAACTGCAATTTACACATAGTATACGTGCATTCATAATGTTTGGTAACATCTTTTGCGAACTGTCATTTGACCAGTATGGAAGAGTATGGCCTGCATTCTATGATTTTCCAAAAGTAAGTGAAAGAAGAACGTGGATGTTTACGTGGTCGATCCTATAAACCTAGAAAGTAAGTTACAAAAGTACGCCAAAAATAATAAGCACTTTTCCTTTTATCGTTCGAGTTCCAGTAGGTTTACGAGCAATTATTATATATACGGCTTTATCGGCTTATCTGCCGGGCTTGCTGATTTAAATTCGTTGTAGACCATAAATTTGTTCATAGCACTTTTACACAGTACGCTTTATAGGTGATAAACCCATAGATATAAGATAATCAAATACACAGACTGAAACTACATGCAGAGATCTGTAGGAGACTACTAAGAACATACAGACAACGAAATCATATTTCAAAGATTTCGACTTTTGCTTTTGATGTTCGGAATTCTGATAAAAGAGAGGTAATAAAAAGTAACGTACATAATATTATAGTTAAATTAACTTTGTTATAAACACCAATTTGGGCAAGGCGATTTTATCCCTCAGGACCACTATGTTTAATTCCTACCAATTTCTTATTCTACTTGTCTATTCTCTATTTCTGAGACGCGACATAACGGTCTCATTCGAACATAATATTTATAGTGTAGCCCACCCATGTGATGTAGCCGAAATGTCTATACGTGACATTTTATCAAAAGTTCAAAAACAAATCAACCAAATTTACCAATTCATATCGTTTTCCACGCCTAAAATCATACATGAAATAAATCAACCGATAGCCTGTACACCACCTAATAATTAGAAACCCTATCGTACGCAACTTCGTTAGATATCTAGAATACCTAATCAAAGACATACATGCAATGTAGAGTACACGCCAGACAAAGTAAACCTACTATCGGTATAATTTGTGAGTATCGGAATCGGCGCAGACCGGGCCAAGGTTCTACGGTCTCTACCCACCCCTTTGCAAACAAATATTTACCTCGGACGGCTCCAATGTCAGACGTAATGTAAACTTTTGTTGCCTCGCAATAAAACCTATATTAGCCTGAATACAATTTTTAATTAAGACGCCGTCTTAGCAGATGGATGTGGCATAAAATGACAAAATAATGAACTTATTGGCTACGAGACCTAATGAATCGTGACTTACGACGCCTAAATAAGATTGACGAGTTTAATAAACTTGCGTATTGTATGATAGGTTAAGGTTGTTCGCTAAGCAAGAATTTTACAATAACAGTCGTTTTCATATTGAAAATGACGAGTTAAGATGCTTAAATATCACGTAAATTATTAAAAGGTAATAAATATCGTTTTGCAATGCAGTAAAAAGCAAAAAACTATTTCATGACATATACAAAAAAAAATGTTTTTATCGAGTATACTTACTAATACTAATAAATTTTATATTTACTTTACTACATTTCATGCCCACGACGATCCGAAACATTTTTTTTCAAAATATTAAGTACCTACTATGCAATAACTGTTTCTTAGTAAATAAGCCTTGATTTTTTTACAAAAAAAATTTCGAGATCATCGTAAATATTTGGATCATTTGTGTTGGCGAGTGTAACCGAAATGTTCAAGTTTAGGTAGGTACAAAGAAAGTTGTTTGCCAGAAGTTGCGCGATTAAGAATTCTGAACCTTCTTCGGATATTTATTCAGTGGCCCACCCTGTCCTCCTTTTCTTTTTACGGCTAAAACTTTTTCAGCTTAGAATTTTCTGTTTTCTCTCAGTTTTCATATGTACTCTGAAAAACATTTTTGTTTCTTTTTGATATGAGACCGCCAGTTCAGTAAATAGCGCTTCTCCTACGCAAGTCAAAAGTTTCAAGTTAGATTCTGTCTCATTGCAGCTGAGTATAAATGTATGTTCTACAACATTATCCGAAACAAGATTTCTAACACTTTTAAGTGAGTTTTGGTGTACCTATGTTTTCCGATTTTTGAAAGAGAGTTTAATTGTAGAATTATTAATCAGTCCAGTTGTTAGGTTTATAAAACAAAATAACTAAAAAATTTGCTTGTATGTATATTTGTTTTAGCGCTTGATACACAATGCACTGAGCTATTGATGCACTAGTCCTAACGCATCGCGCCAGCCGCCTCAGCCGGCTCGAGGTCAACGGCCCACTTTCAGGCGTTTTCAGAAGGTCTCTATCGATTGTACTGTACTATACGGTATGTAATCGAAACATCGAGTGTTGTTCCGCATTTCACGATCTCTATTACGAAACTGAAGCGACAATATTTTGTCACGTAAAAAAGCCTAGAATTCCAGACAGCGCAGTCTAGACTTGGGTAGGTAACTGGTTTACAAATAAATGAGGCGTTTTACGTTCTCATCATTGCGTAAGAATGTCACGAATTGCTGAGCCTATTCTTTGATGTTGATTTTTAGTCTAAGTAAAGAATATTAAATAATCAAAAGTTGATCAAAAAGGTATTGTATGGTTCTATAGCGCCAGCCAGGCGAAGTTAAAGTGTTAAAACATTTAAACAACACAAATAAAATAAGTAAATCTAACAATACTTAATGTAGAAAAAATTAACTATCCGATATCTTAATGCTAAAGGCTTTTAGTTTTCATAGTAATGAAGCTTGCAATCGACAGGAACCTGCCTGACGTAGCGGCCTTAGAAGAAGAAAATAAAGAAGCCTGCAGGGTTTCAAATAAACGCATGACAGTTAGCACAATAAAAGTATATGCAAAGCATACAAGTACGAGTCAGTGGAACCTCTACCTCTAACAGAGGTAGAGGTTCCACTGACTCGTAAATCACACACTGACTGACGTAAATCATATTCTGAAAACTTATTAGCTATCTAAATTGATCAAGTATTTTGTAAATTAAACAAAAGTGTTCAAAAACATCAGGCAAAATTAGGGGTTATGTAGTTGTGATACTAAAAACACTAGGCATATTTTTTTTTTATCAGTTACAATAGCCAAGGTCATATTCTCAAAATACTTACTAGTGATATCATAGACCACAACAGCCACTGTGGAGTCTCGGATGTAAGAGGGGATGAGAGAACGGAAACGCTCCTGTCCTGCCGTATCCCAAAGCTGCAGCCTCACTGTGCGGTCCTCCAAGTACATTGTCTTTGACAGGAAGTCTATTCCAATTGTTGCCTGTGAATATCATTTGGTATTGAGTCAATTCCAGACTCCATTTCGGACTGTTACACTAACTTAACTGCATCATATGTTCTTTTCTCATTTAAGGAGACAAAAGAAGAGGCTGTTGTTTTTGTAGTTAGTTACTTTGTTTTTCTTAATAAAGTTGTTTGTTATAAAAACAAAAAAACTATTTTAGAACTTTTATAGTAAGAAATTATCTGAAAGTTAACTGTTTGTTACAAAATATCACACTTTTCAGCAGTAAGATAGTCTTTATACACTTTTACTTATGTCATGTTTTTATGGTGACAATAAAGTATGTTGTATCAGTTATTAGGAATTTCAGTTTATCCCTTGAAAATTAAAAAATACTAGGTTTAATAGCAATAAGCATTCATGTATACATTCATGTTTTTCAAATTTATTTATTCATATAGCTATTATGTAAAAATTGATCTATCAGTTATGTACCCAATCCATATAAAGAAACTATTAGGTCATTTGTGTTCAGTAAACTTTAAAACCAGTCTAGCATGTGTGTAGGTGTAACTTATACAGCCTATGGTAATGTTAGTGATTGTTATAACAATTTTTATTAAAAAAAAAATACATTAAAGCAATTCTGTTTGGGCATTTTGAGCCTGAAATGGTCATAACCATGTTTGAATCTGTTGAAATCTGTTGCACTTTCTTTGACAGCTAAATAATACAATACAAGATCCACAGCAATGTGAAATCTGAATTGATGTTCATTAATTTAATACAAGGGCATACATTTACAATTTTATAATTAGCGTTCAAATAGGTAACTAACAATAAGGAACAAAGCCTTAAGGTCAAACTTAATTGTATTATAATTATTTAACAATGTGCATGCAGTACAATGCATTCTTTGATTTTATCAATTCTGCTTTCCTTTCATTAAAAGTGAGATGTGATCGCAATCTTGCATAAACAGCACTTTTATAATGTTGTAATGCATATGCATGAGATTTTATGACTCAACTATGATGTAATTTGACACTTGCTGCAATACCAACCACATCAGGTATTGGATTTCCATTATACCTAGCACATTTACTATATTATATGAACATAATTTCTAGTAATAATTTTACCAGTAAATTGTAGTTACTTATGCTTATGATGATTAAAAAGAACTTGGAAAGAGCAACCTAGACAAACAAATATATTCCACCTGTCTCTTAACTGACTCACTGTTTCTATTCAAAATAAATATTAACATAGAATTATGTGTTGATGACTCACCTGGTAAGTGTTGTCAAAACTATCATACATGAACCTGGTGATGAGAGAAGTTTTTCCCACTGAAATATAAAGAAATGATGATGTCAATGAACTTATTAATTAATACCAATGTACAATCAAATGGTTGATTGATAATGACAGTTATATGTGAGAGACTGCTGAGAACTAGCACCATTCGAACTGTGCTCAGAGAGTGTAACCTACATCCCAGGCTCACATAATTTCGCACGAAAGACGTCGCATACGTACATCTCAATAGGTGTATTCGATCGCCGCATAAATTCGAAAACATATCCTCCAGAGCGTATATAGGTCAGTAATTCGATAAGGTCTAGACTGATCCGTACCTACTTATCGTAAATTCAATGCTCTATATTAAAAATGTACAACTTATGGGCTATAAAATCGACATAGACTTACCGCTCTGTTCCCCTAGGAACACAAGCTTGAATTTGCGTAGAGGATTACCGAATTCACCTGACGCGGACATCCTGATTGAGTAGATTAATTTGCTTAACTATAATTTCACAGTAAATCTTATCACAGAAACTACATGAACAATGACAGTCACTTCGAGCCACCGAGCCACTCCTGTGGCACAGACGAGCGCAGCGCCGCCACGTTACGGCAGACTGACGGAGCGACGCGCAAGCCAACTCAGCAAAAATAGATCACGATATAAAACATGAATTTCATAAGAAAAATTATAGCAATATTTAATTTAATTATGTTTAATGGTTTTAGGAAGCTAACGAGCGGCAATTTGCTGCACTTATTAAAAAACTTAGCCAAATTCTCTACGACATCATATTATAAACAATGACAGTGACAGCCGACTCGACTTTGATATATATAACAGTTTTGAAGTTGACAGTTTTTAATGTTTCTCCTTTTTCCCGCATTCGCCGAAAACACTATTAGCTTCTTTCCTTTGCGGATAAGCCCGAAAAGACGTCTTCTGACTCCAGCTTCAGTTTTCAATTTGTCGCCGTTAATGTGCAAGGCACTCATATCTGATTGTTGTTTAATATTGATCTTTATTGTTATTGATTCTACAGTCACGTTTGCTTGCGTTACTATATCAACTTGTCAGTATGATATAACGACAAAATAACGTGGATTATGTGTTCGTAGTTATTATTTATGAAACCTGTAATTAGTTTACTAGGATCAGAACAATACCCACTTTTATAACTTAGTAAAAATCTTAAACTTCATTAGCAAATATACAAACCGAATAACGCCATGTCTGACATAAATTAAAAGGCTATGCTTTTTTAAATTAGGGTTGTACCTATCATAGATAAATCGTACATGGTGTAAAAATATTCTTAGTCGATTAGTAGCGTTCATATTAATAATATTGGATAGTTTTATGAATATTACTTGTGCGAGCTCTACAATCGAGCTGATGCGCTCATTAATGCTGATCAATTAAACAAAAGTATTCTCTCCAATAATATATTATTATATTACATAAATATATTTACACAATTAAACATTTCATAGGTATGTAAATAATATCACAATAAAATAATAAGTTACCTTCTAACAAAATGTCGTAGGGAACATTACCTTAACACAAAAATCTTTACAAAAAATAGTGGCTTATAAAACTTTATTGCGTCACGACAATAGCAAGTTTTAAAAGTCACTACGAATCAGAAAATACATTATTATGTTGAAATATGGCACGCCTGCAGATACATTGCAAGATGCATCCATTTTAATATCTTTAGTAAAACAGGCCAGAGGCATGTGCAGCGAGTCAAGGGCTTGTTTAAAGGGTAATAATCGCATGTTACATAAAGGCTTCTTTTGTCAACACCCGAAACCAAAACAGCACGTAACTTGCGATGTATCTACAGGCTTAATTTAATGATTTTATAAACTCTAAGGCTAGTAGTGTGTCTCAATTAATAAATTGATTAAAAGTGTTTACATTCTTTTAGTTTACATGCTGTAAGATATATCGATAGCATTCGCAAACTCATCCATAGAAATTAAGGCGAAAGTAGATAAATAAGATTACATTGGTGAGAGTGTACCTACTCGTAATCATCGAAGATTGGACCTCTGACTATCATTAACAACACATACATAATGAAGGTTTTTAGGGTTCCGTACGCAAAGGGTAAAACCAGACTCTATTAGTAAGACTTCGCTGTCCATCCGTCTGTCACCACTCACCAGGCTGTCTCATGAGAGACATGAGAACCGTTCATGAGAACCGTGATAACTCTAATAGAAATACAACAAACGTAATTTTTGCAGTTTTTGTTAGACATTTATAACGACAATAAGTAGAATCTAGATGTTGAATACATAATGAAAATGCCTTATACGAAAAAAAGATACTAGAATAAAAAAATATATGTGAGTTTTTTTAAACTTAAAGTTAAAAAACAGTTATATACAAAATTTGGTAATGCCTAAACATTTCAAGTCAGTAAAAGAATAAAAATAATTCTAACTCACGAACATTTTACTAATAAGTAGATAAAAGTGACTAAGAAACCCGGCTGCAAGAGCTTGAGACCCACGTATCTTTACAAGTGAAATCGAGGGACACAGCTATTATAGCTTATGACCATAACCCCTCACCTTAACCACTCGCATGAAAATACGACAAGCCGTTTAGGCTCTATTGCGTGCCAAAAAATATACATGCATACCTACATACACTCGAAATCCTAACTAATATTATAAATACGAAAGTAACTCTGTCTGTCTGTCTGTTACGCTTTCACGCCAAAACCACTAAACCGATCTGGATGAAATTTGGTGCACAGGTAGATTGGACTCCGGGAAAGGACATAGGATACTTATTAACCGACTTCAAAAAAGTAGTTCCCCCATTATCTCGACAATCCAATGGGGAACTATGCGGGTGAAACCGCGGGGCATAGCTAGTAACATATATAACCCTCCTTCTTTCACAGTAGGGTAATAATAATGCCTAATCCGTAAAAAAATAAAGCATAAACATCGTGATTTTTTTGTGATTTGATTTATCTATGTTTAGAATATATTTTGCAATTGCAATGCTTGAAACTGTCAGCACTGCAAATTACTCTCAAACTAACTTTTAGATGACTAAAATACTAGTTCGTTCTGCAAACCTTGCGGAAATAAATCTACTAAATTACTTACACTGTTCAAGACCTATAGATTTCAGCGGGAAAAAAACAGATCATCTGCCTCCATACAAGCTGTTTGAAAAAGATCAGTTATACACTAAGTTGAAGAGTGTACATACATTGCACTAAACAATTTCCAACTACACCACCAAAACCATACTCGCAAACCACAGCTTTTTCACTTATAATTTCCAAGATATTCAAGAACAATTAATTTTCTGTAAGCAACAGCCAATATTTCTTTAGTAAATTAGAGTTTTGTCTCTAAGCTGTTTGTATTGACCATCTCTCATGTGAACAGCTGGCATCAATTCATACAACTCAATACAGTTATCATATGAATACTGTAACAAACAAAGACATCGATCTTAAATACTAAATGTGAAATTGTATTGCTGACTTGTCCTAAGAAGTATATGTTTAAATGGACAATTAGTACCAAGAGTTAGGGTGCAAACCTCCTTACTGGGTACATATTTTCTTCAACGACTATTACTCCGCACAATAGGTCATAGCCTGTACGATTGTGTTTGAACACAAACAGTATCACGCAGAGCGGAAACAACAAAGAAATCATGAAATTCTTCATGAATGAACGTACAAGAGCTATGAAGAATGTTAATGACCGGCCTGGATATATAAGTACGGTCTCTTTGGGTCGTCCTTCGACAGGGATGACTGCTGAAGCTGTGACTACACGGAGACCAAGTAAAGCTTTCCCCGGGGTTGCACCACCTGTGCGGCCTATGCTGCCACACAAGCAGAATGCCTGGAAAAAATAACAAAAAATATCACTAATTATTGATGAGACAAAATACTGGCAGCCTGTAGTTCTGCATAAAGTAGACACAAGCTATAACTTTTTTTGACTTTATATCCCAATAATTATATTTGAGTTCACAAATAAGGGGGCGTCAATTAATTACGTGAGGTGTTCGGGGGGGAAGAGGATCAAGCTAAATCTTTCCAAATCTCACTTAGGGAAATATCACGTAATTATTTTTCTCGCAGAAAACGGTATAAAATGGTGAAAATTCAAAAATCTTAATAGAATATAAAATATGTTTTGTATTTAATTAAAAGTTTCAAGATCGTGACACTGAAAGGAAAATAATTTGTTTTTTTTTTCTTAATAATCCAACACGTTCACAGGTCAAATAGAAGTTTTGAAGAATCTCGCGTGAGATTAGGGGAAGGGGAGGGAGTTCAAGAAAATCTTACGATATCTCACCAAGGGGTGACAGGGGGTCGAAAAATCCTTAAAAATGCCTCACGTAATTAATGGACGCCGCCTAACTAGAATTCTTATTAGTTTATGGTCGAGCATCTCTGTATATAGTATTATTGCATTGTATTTATATATGTATGTATTGTGTATTCATATAAGTATTGGTTGTATTTATAGTTGCCTAGTCGATAGTGTAATATTTTAAGGCCTCTTCAGTATTATGTGATTACGAGTATCCTGTACATGCATGGTTGCCTGGAAGAGATCGCTTAAAGCGATAAGGCCGCCATTTAAAAACTAGTATATGTTTACATGTTTTTGTATGTCATAGTTTATTTATTGTTAAGCTGGTTTTTGAATAAAGAGTTGTCTATCTATATCTATATATTGTATAACTCGGGCGGTAAATGGCGCGCCCTCTTTTTGTGAGACATTCCCCAATGTCCCAATTAAATCACCATCACCAGTAGATGCCGGCGCTATTATTGCGCACCGCAATAAAAAAAAAATTAGAATCTTAGATGCCTAGTTTTACCAATACATATCAACCCATAGCATCCCACTGCTGGGCACGGGTCTTTCATGGAAGGGGTGTAGTCCACCACGCTGGCCAAATTGCGGGTTGGGGACTTCACTTATCTTTGAAAGTTATTAACTTTCTCCGACAAGCGGGTTTCCTCACTATGTTTTCCCTCACCGTTTATGCATGTGGTACTTAATTTTAATGTGCACATGAGTGAAAAACAGATGTGCATGCCTCAACCTGGATTTGAACCCGCGCCCTTACTTACGTTTGAGGCAACAGGTTTACCAACTAGCCTACCCAATTTGCCAAGATTAGGTGCAAAATATGATTAATTTACTAGTGTGTATTACAACCTGAGCCCTTATTCACTATGAATATTTCAACACGTAACGTGGGCGCGTTATTAGAATCCACGTGGAACGATATTCACTTAACTAATGTAAAATTTTGTATTGTGCCTTGGCAGGGACTGCTCTCGTTTTGCATCATCAGAATAACATGTTGCGTCAACATAACTCTTAAACACGTCACGTCGTTTGTTAGAGAATAAGGGACATGATCTGACTTCACTACACATATCAATCTTTCGCCTTTTACATTTCTATTCTCTCCATAATAATTATATGTTATAATCAAGACAAATAAACCTGACAAATCTAGAAATAGTAGTATTAATTATTATTACCATCATCAATGGCTGTTTATCTGTACAGATTTTAGTAAGATGCATTAAAAACTCAATATACTTACCTCATAGATGCATACTAGTATTCTATAAATCACTTCCAAGAATAGTATATCTGATGTCAGCTCCATGGCAAATTTGTAGTCATCATAATTTTCACTGAATTTGTAAAAATCAAACTTTTCCATATCACTGAAAAATCAGAATTTATTTTGTAATAATTTTTTAATTTAAAAAGTCTCTATTTTCGTATTTCTTCATTGCATCAACATGGAAATTGTGACAACATAGTTTAACATATTCACAAATACACCAAAATATTTCTAAAAATTAGTCTTTAAATTTAAAATTTATTACATAATGGTTAATTCGCTTGCTCATAATACTAATAATTGCTAACAATTGGGTCGCCTTAGGCGATAAGGCCGCCAAATGTACTACTAATGTTTTGTTTATAATATATTTTGCTGTATTTTTGTTTTTGGGGTGCAAAAAATAAAGATATATTGTATTGTTAATTATACTTACATTAAATCAAACATGTCCACTACAACAAAAGTAACTATCAATTTTAGGATGAATAAAAGCATAAAGTCTATAAATTCAGCAACAAGTCTCTTGTACAATGGCGGAATAATGTACTCGTAACCCCCATGGCGTGCAATTACTGAAAGAAAATATTTTAAATAATATATATGTCATTGTATTAAAGTAACAGATAATCATAGATTATCAGTAAACACATTTGTAGTCTACACATTATCAGGTGTTTTTTCTCTACATTGTGTTGATGATTCTTAAAATTGTAGATTTGCGATAGTATTTTAAGAAGGTAATAACTTTTGATATCTTTGTGGAGCAAGTGAGAAAAAAAATGGTTTGATAAAGAATGTAACACAAGGGATGAGTACTTTAACTAACCGTACCTTCTGCTGCATTGAGTGGTTCAGCTTGTGGCTGATTTTCTGGAACATTACGCGGCGGATTCGGCACTTGAAACGGGAACTGTTGCCCTTGAAACTGATAGTTATTATTTAGAAGTGCCACATTAGTCGGGTTGTTCTGCAGACCTTGGAACGTCATCATGTAGTAAGGAAAGCATGTTGACAAATTCTGATACATCTGGGCCTGCTGGATCCATATTCGAAGAGCCTGAAAATACGCTTCGCGCTCGGACACCGCGGGTATCGCGTCACCGTCTCCACTGCGATTTCCTTCTGGCCCAGATGACTCTCTGGCTCTAGGTAATCTCTCCGTATCCGACATCGTTAATTAAACATACGGGGAGGTATTTTTTTACGAAACACACCTCAAAATAAATATAACGCTAAATCCTGCGAATCAAAACGAATTAACGAAGTACACGTCGGATTTGTTGACAAGAGTGACATATTTTGATATGAAGTTTTTTTTGTAACCACAGATATCGACAGATCGATTAATCGACTAATTTAAAAACAAATTTCATCGTCGATGGTTTAATCGATTCAAGTCGATATTTTAAGTATGTCACTATTCAGTGCTGCTAGTTAAAATAAAAGTACCAAGTAAACAGGTAGATATTTAACAACTATTTATTGCAGCGGTCATATATCATCAAAATTATTAGAACAAAAATGTAAGATAATAAGTATAATTGCACAAGTGACCTTCAATAAATTATTTCAAGAAGTTTCTTAAAGGAGTAATAACAAAACATGTTCTGAGCATAATATATATTATATATCTTCTCAGAGCTTCAGACAAAAGCAACTTACTTATTTCACCCGGTATTCTCGATTAGTGATAGGCAAAATTCTTACTAAACGCACACTAGAAGAACTATTCGCATAATAACTTACAATCTTAAGGTAAGTTCAATAGTTGTTCGAGTGAGTGAAGCATCTCTGTTTCGAGTCTGGCAAAATGCTCTTAAGTACATCAGTTTGTACCTACGCTCTGAAATTTCATAAATTTTGACGAAACTTGGCATATAGGTTCTACAAATTTAAGGAATTCTTTTATCGTCGGGGATTTTACTACGTGTAACAATAAGCACGGCAATGACACGGATAATAAACATTTAGAATCATCAATCTCATTAAATTTTGAATCATTTATCTTCGACTGTTTTAGAGAAAAAAAATATTGTCGTCGTGTGGTCAACGGTTTTGTAGACCTACATAGTGGTACGGCCTTTCACTATTACTCTTAATCTAGGCAGGGTAATTTGGAATTAGTCTGGCAGCATTATTACTGTCACTGAGACAGACATTTCAGATTTATAAATTTTGAGATATTCTTCCTTCCTTTTGTTGCGTTCGTTGGACGAACGAAGCGAAACGGATGAATGGCCGTGTGGAAGGGACAGCGGTGAAATAAATTGCTTTTTCGTGCGCAACTAATGGTGGTTTTTGGGTGGAATACATAGTTTTTATTTCAAGCTTTTGTTATTGAAGTGTTTGTGGATCTAGCAGCTAAGCGTGCTGTATCTTTATAGTGTGTTCGTGCTCTAGTCATTACAACGTTAATCGTACAAAACCTTACTTCGGGTCACAAACTGTGTGTGTAGAATAACAGGGCTGGACGATTGTGTTGACAAATTGAAGTGGACCTCTCCTATCCAGAATTGTAAGTAGCCCTACAGATGCAAATCTCATTTCCTTTTCGCCCGGTGCGGTGTGTGAACCGTGAAATGCTCCACCTGTTCTTGCCGTGTGTCAAGTTTTAAACCCGAAAATAATGTTCTGCGCTGGAAGATATTATTGTGTTGTGAAGATTTTAGCCCACTGTACTGGTAGTGTACTTCTATACACCTATTATCCTTATGGCTTATTAGTCTCGGTGGGGAAATACATCTGCTTTAGATCTTTTTATTTATAAACGGCTATATTATTAAATAATTTGTTATTCCGGCTTCAACAGTGTACCTATGAGCAGTTTTTATTCATATTACATTTTATTATTATTAAATAGCTAAAATAAAAGATTACTATTCTATAAAACATAGAGCTAAATACAGAAATTTAGCTTGATTTAACCTGATAAATACAATTAGCCTTGCATGGTATATGGACTATACAAAAACCCTCAACTTTGTCAAGATGAATAGTGTGGAACATGTTAGAAAAGCTGATAGAATAATCATCTTAAATTTCCTACTTCCTTAAATAGGTATGCATGTGTCATTTGTGTCATTATTATATTGTAACACTAGACTCGGTAATCAATTGAACTCTAATGTAATTGTTGTATTGACTCTATACAGTATTACAGACTTGCCTCCCTTCATATTTAGATTTCTTAACTAAGCAAGCCTGGAGCAGGCAGCATATTGTTTTTCATATGTATTGTATACAAATCTAAAGGGCATAAAATTATTTGACAACACAATTTGATGAAAACACCTAAGAAATTAGATGATAATATCTTCTTTGCCTATATTAAAATTCCGAGGCTAATATTACAAAACATAACATAGTTTTCTACTACTAATTTCTGAATACCTACTATAGATAACTATGGTATTAAAAATTTTGTGGTTTATTTGCAAAGATATCCAAAGTATGTTAAAAAGAAAATTTGTGATGAGATGAGTATGAAAGACTGAGAAAGTTAATGTACATGCTTTATTATGAGAGCATCTCTTTAGAGAAGAGCATTGAAGTCCAGGCTTTTTTTGTCATGACATTCAGAGCCATCTGTTCAATTATTGACATTATAGTTTGGTTTATTCATCTAGTCATGCGAGAAGCTACTGTAATACCTAGTGCCTACGATATTGCAAGTAGATCTTGGGATAGTTTTCTTTCTTTATATTCTCCAAGAAGGCTTTCTTGTCATTAGAGTTTTAGCTCGAACATTTGATTGGTGCAGAAGTTTTTTATCATAGCTTCCAGCACTCTTTCTGATTTCCTCTGAAGCCTGAAGTCTAGATTTAAGGCAGTATGGTTGCTTTTTCCACTGTCTGTGCTTTGTTAACAAGCATGATTACTAAATGTAATGTAGTTATTATACCTTATCATGAGATAAAGGTAAAGTACTTGTATGGTATCTGGGTTCACTACCAAGCTATTTGTTCTAAGTATGTTAGTACACTATAACTATTGAGATGTGATACATAATAAAATAATAATAATATGGGACAACATCACACAAAGGTCTTCAGGTCCCAAACTAGGCAAAGCCTGTGCTATGGTAACCTGATCACTGATATACATACTTATATACATAAATACATACTTATATATATAATAATGTAAAATACTTTCTCAGAGTATTATGTTAGAGGATCTTTATATTTTGCCTAAACATAAGGGTGGACAGTTTAAGACAGGCTTGTTAGTTTTTTATTTAATTTATTATGTTTGGTACCTACTCAACTAATTTCACCAAAAGATTTCTTAAAGAGTAATTCTACAATTTCTCTGTATGAGTAGTTGGGTATTGTATATTTACTAAGTTTTAATATTAGTTAGTTTCATGCAGTAATACTCTTAGTATTTTTAACCCCCGATGCAAAAACTTCAGGTTGTTTGTTATAGGTTGTGTTTGTGTCTGTCTGTCTGTAGCATCATAGCTACGAAATGGATTAACTGATTTTGTCTTTAATTTGTTTGAAGGGGTATTACAGAGATTGAAAAAAACAGTTTAATATACATATTGTTTTCACAACTCTCTCAATGTGCTTACCTACACAGAATACTATATGCCATGATAAATTTCAAATCCAGGATGGCGCCCGCTCCATAAATGGCTTAAAGGCAAAGGGATTTCAAAATTTTACTTGTTTATTACCATTGTAGTGTACTGTGTACTACTTGTTTCCACATACTGCTAAATATTTTACTTTAGGCTTTACATAATGCCTTCTACTTTTTCCTGTAGGCCTTCCAAGCATTAAATTTTTATGCATCTAATGAACACTAAACCTTCACTAAATTTTTAAGCAAAATGTACTGCAATACAGTGGTAATCTATTTAACGTGTCATTTTACTTATGATGGAGCTCAGTTGTAAATTCGTATTCGTAAATAGATTAGAACCATCACATCCATCAGTCAGTTCTACTATTGTAAGTCTGTCAGTTATACTATACTAATAATACACTATTCTATTAGAAGTATGTAGAAGCTAAATATATGCATGCACAACTGCATATAGTCTATTTAAGACCACAATAGTTTTGCATGTGCAACGCACTACCATATTGTTGAGTAATTTATTCTATAGAGCCTTCTAGTAGCCATTGAATGTACCTAATTAACATTGTGTCAGATATTCTGTAGCCTATGCTAATGGCATATTCATTTCTGTTATGAATATTAATGTTAAAACGAGAACATCCATTATAACTATGACTAGTTTTAACTGCAATTTTAAAGTTATAAAAGGCTAATAAAAAAGAGGTTGAAAATAACTTCTGTTACATATATAGGCATTATGGTTTTCTTTTTTACTATAAATCTTCTATAGTAACATTCAGTTAGAAGGTATAGTGTGAAAACAGTTTATGCTGGTAAGGCTGACATTAAAGAATGCTGATGCCAGCATAAGTACTAACATACCAGCTCCATAAGTTCCAAAGACTCTTGAGTTACTAGTTTAGTTTTATTTTCTTGTTTGAACACTAGTTTGCCTTGCAATATATTTTTTATTCAGTACCCATTTTAAACCTCAAGGATCATACCCTATTCAAATCATTGGAGGCAATCATAAAGTAGCCCAGCTTGTACTTGCTAATCCTATTGTTGACATTATCGACCATTGGAGTGTTCAGGCGTGCAATATTAACACAATGTATGTTGTTATGATAGCCTGGACGAAGTACTAGTAATATAGCGATAAAAACACCTCCAATCATAATATCAATTTAAAAAAGTCATTTAATTGTAGAATCTATTATATGTTCTACGATTTTTTAGATTTTTTTAGATGCCAAGTTTCGTCAAGATTATATGGAAACTACGACCTGTACGCGAGTAAGAAATTGCAGACAAACATTCAAATATTCTAACTGACAGACGAGAAAACATTTTGAATTGAAGCAGAGACGGTTCGCTCGCTCGGTCATTTATCTTTTGTATTTTATTATTTGTTTCTGCAATAAGGAGTGTATCGTTCTAAGTTTACTTTGCACGGAAAAGCATTTTGAATACTATCATATTTACCAAGTTTTTTGACACTAGAGTAAAAATATTTTTGTATTATGGTATAGATCCATTCTAGTATTTTTCGAAAAATTGCACATTTTATGTGTTTTTAAACTCCTTCAGGTCTACTACGTTGAAATCCAAAAATGTTGAAGTTGTCTAAACAAAAAACAAGTTGAAGATGTCGTAACAAAAAAGTCGCTGCAACACATACTTGAAGCATTTGTACGTCATGAATGTTACGACCATTTTTACGAAACTTGTGACAAAAAAAACAATGAAGCGATAAAGAAAATACGTACGAAGTGCTAAAATAGTCGGCGCGGGCGCCGGCGTAACTTCCTAGAAACAACGATACACCGAAAAATTGTATGTATCCTTCAATGATTCACGGTCTTCCCTGTCTTTAATGTCGGTCATCTAATCTGACTCATCAAGTTCTCGATAAATTGTATTACTTTGCGATATTGAGGAGGTATTTTATTAATAATTTATGCTGGGCTATCGGGTAAAAGAGGTACTAAGACAAAATAGCATCGTAATAATTTCATCAGATAACAAGAACTCATCAATGACAAATGAAAACCTACTTTGAAGACCTCTGCCAAAATTGTCGCCGTCCGATAGACCTTTTCATTGGAACACCTGACTATTACATACATTCAGGTTTGTCTTTGTAGTGAAAGTTGTTCTTAGCGATGAGTACTGTAACCATCTTCAGTTAAGTTGCTCTTTTAGTTCTTTACCCATTAAATTGAACAAAAACTCTCTTAAGAAGAATGAATACCAGCCTTGGCCTTCAAGATCAAGATCCGTCCTACTCGAATTCCAGAAGAAGCCTCATAATATAATTATGGAACTGACAATTCGCGCTCCAGCTAACCATAATCGATTACAATGTAACATCTAAAGAAGGCAAGGATATTTAAAGCCGTCCAAGTAGGAATCCAGGCGCTTCGCCCGTTGTATGTGGATCCTACGGATTCTGCCCCTCGAAATGGCCCTTACGACTGAACCGTCAAAGTTCAAATTCTTTTGGCCCACTCTGATGAGTACGTCCGCAACAATTTGTTCCGGTTTATTTGCCAATGTTACATCGATAACCATACGAGCACACTCAAGTAGATGTTCCATGTATCCTGCGATTGATAAGCTCTCGCCTCCGGAACGGATGTTTCGAGTTTCCGTGTTAGGAATATCATCCGCTTCGAATTATTACTAACTTATACTATTAGTTAGTTGGTCTCAATATTCTGGGGTAAAGTTAGTTATAAAGAACATGCGTGTTAGATTAAGCATTAGGCGCTTTCGTTTGATGCACTAATTACAGATTTTAGGTGCAGTATAACCTCTAGTTTTCCGCCGATTTTCGTATGATATTTATAATGCTTTATATGATAAATATAATTATCATTATTAAAACACAAACATGAAAAGGCAAGTCAGTGGTCAGTTGCTATGGCTCGTCATGCACATTTTATATCTTTCTATTTGTATATATATCTAGTGGCTGTCACACGCGACTTTGTAGGAGACGTTAAGGGAATACAGGGTTATCGGCTAGAGGGTGAAATCTATTGCCAACCCTTTGAGACCATCTCTAAATTAGAGAAAAAAAATCAGATGTTCCATAGGAAATGTTTGTCGGTTGAAGAACCACTTAGAGGTTGAGTTTCCACAAATTGTTTCTTAGTACACCCATACACCCTATAATGAATACACCATCCAAAACTTATTTGGGCTCTGCGTTGATTCCTAGCGAATATCAGTCAGTCAGGACTTACTCTTTTATACTCGTATATAGCTGTTTATAGACAATGTTCTAATTTGAAAAAAGATTCAGTTCAGTTCAGTGGAGGCGCCCGGTATTGTTGGCATCGCGCTCTTACGTGAGACGTCAGGCGATGCTAAATTGTGCTGTTTTACATTGTATTTACACTAGACATCTAGTACTTAGTTGAATATTTGCTATTTTCGACTTGAAAAAGTACATGCGTTACTATTTTAAGGAAAGTAGGTACTATAAGTATGTTCTCGCAACGCAATTACACCAAATACACTGACATGCTATGTTCTAAGTCTAATGAATTTCAAATCCATCATTAGACTTCCAATATTATAATTTAATCAACCTTTTAAATTATCAGCATCACGTGTGCAAACCTATTAATAAGATGAATAAATAACCGCAGCAGATTCTGCCTATCTTGGTTATGAATAAATCGTCGGAAATCTACCCAAGTGAATCTATTTCAGTCATCAAAGGAATAGATGATAAACCGCAATCGTTATAATTTAATATTGTTTTATCTGGTAAAGGAAGGAGAACCATAAGGCCTGGGTTCTGACTTTAGTGGCAATGTTATTCCTCGTTGAAAAACGTAGTTTATTCCAATATAGACCAGGGAAGAAGCCTTTATAATTAATAAAAAGTTAAAAAATAATAATAGTAGGATGAAACCCATTGGAAAACCAGGAGAATATTATAAAAATGAAAGGAAAAATAATTTACGGGCGATCTGAGGTCGGAAAGAGGGAGGGGGTGAGTTTTTAAGGGTAACGGTAACAGGTAACGGTTTATCTCGATTTCCGGCAAAACTAAAGGCCCTATGGTAAAAATTAAAGGGCAAAGTTGCAGGTAATAAAAAGATCTAAAACTTTTCTAATAACACTTTTCACATAACCTCAAAAATTATGTGAAAAATTCAAAAAAACAAGTTTTTAGTTTATTTTTTTCTTATGCAAAAAAATATTACTTTTTATGTCCCTAATACGCTGTAGTTTAATTGATTTGAAATATTTATTTTTTCACCTTATTTTGAATTAATATCGAAAAAGAAACCTAATTTACAATCGAAAATTCACCCGTCAAAATTTCAGCTTTTTTCAAAAAGTTGGTATGCTTTTAGTTCGTTGAAATCTCTACTTTCCGATGGTGAAAAAATCTTTAGTTTGCCGGAAATCGAGATAAACCGTTTTTTACCCTTAAAAACTCACCTCACCATTTTTATAATATTCTCCTCCTTTTCCAATGGGTTTCATCCTAGTATTATATTTTTTGGTTTCAAAAATTATCAACCCTGGTTTAGACCAGGTTTGGGTTAAGCATTTGATAGACACGAAGTCTAAGAAATTCATAGAAGAACTCATTATAGCCTGAAAAAAGGCCCACTTTATCACAAAGATACAAATAGAAAAGTATGAATCAAAAATAAGACAATTACAAAATGTGGTGTAGTTTACGGGGAGTAAAATGTAATTACATTAATGCGAAAACCCTTTGCCGCATGCAACCCAACTCAAAAAGTGCAATTAGTGATTAAATTCAATGAAAACTATATTTTCAACGTAACATACTATAACGTGCTATAACTCCGAGCGAAAAGTTGCAATATTGCCCATTTATTAGAAGGTTGGGTGATATCGTTGTCAATAATCATGCGGGTCACGTTCCACCTGAACATTCACACCTGCCTCGTGCCCTACTACTACCCCAGGGACTTGACGACTGTAACATATTCTCGACGAATGCAATTGAATTGACACAATGGTTACCCAACCCATAACTCGAACCGAGTGCCATGTGTCTGACTCATCAGTCGCTTCACTTAGGGTTAAATTTTTTAAAAACTCGCAGTCTATTGTGAAGCAGTCATCAGTCATACTTACTTTGAGTTCACTTGTTATAGGGCTTGGTTGATGGAGAATCTCTGTCAAGGTTTCACATTGTCATTTCTGCATGTTTAAAAGAATGCCGGTAGAGCGCCAGCTACGGGTCATCAAGTATTCATGAATGTCTTTTTCCGTCATACTGATGTCGTGATATGCGCCTGCATCGAATCGGAACTGGTAGAACAGCGGTATTGTGCCTTGGATGAGGGACGGAATTTATGGTGCTTTGTTCAAGTTATATATAAGTTCTTGTCGAGAATCCTAATGAGTATTCGAGGTAGTCGTTATTATTAGATCTGTGATCATGTACATAGTTACGAAATCACGTCTTGTTGTCTTGTTGTAAATGGTTGTTTGCGCATCTCATTTCATCAATACGATGAGCAACGCAGTTTGATTCTGAATACTTAATCGATTAAAGATTTTGCTGTATGCTGTATTTATCTATGCTGTTCTTCGTGTCGAATAAACTTTTACTTTTCGTGCGTTCAAAAGAGGAAGCCATTATTCTGGTATGCGAACTATTTGTGTGCCCTAAACATGGAACACATCCATAGTGACTTTCTACACGATAACATGTGGCTATAAATATAAAATGGTGTGTACTTTAGAGAATGTGCTCCCAACCGAAAGCAGATAAGCGTTGGATGGATACCCGCCGAGCACTTCACATGACCGGTGACGTCAAGCACCACCATCGACCGTACGGGATTTACAAGAGTACTGAGTCTCGAGACTGCTTTGGCTTCGTTCGTGCATATTTCGTTGTCAACTTGAGTACACATCCCAGGCAATGACGCACTTTATTCGAAGGCTATCATATAAAATGGAAACCTTTTATTTATTGATATGACAATTGATTTTATTTTGCGCAGGTACAAATTCCCCAAAAATGTTTTTCGTTTGAAGTAGGATAGTTTATCGGAGGTAGACAACATAATAGTTTGTCGTTTAGAATTTACGACAATACTACGATCCCGGTCGTCGGTAGCAATTTCACGTTTATTGTTCATAAATTAATTCGTTGAATAGTCGTCGTGTGTACAATAATACAATGAAAGAAGGTCGGCCGCCCATTCCGCCCTTTAGAGAATTGTAAGCTGAATAACATTTTACGGATTCCCTACGATTAAAAGCCTACTAATAATAACGGTACTCTTTTAACAGAGATCTGAAAAATAATTATCTAATTAAATACTCTTTTCTTATCTTTTCGCGATTGTTTTAACTCAGATTGTTTGATTTCAGTAATTACTTCAAAATGTTTTTTCCTGAGCACACTAAATCTTGTGTACTATACCGTTTTTGCCAGTCATTTCAATATTAATATTTTAAAGTATCTACTTAACATAGAACAAAACCCTCACGTACGTATGATCTACTTACAGTACTCGTTCCTAAATTTCCTAATTACATAGACTAGTGAAGCGTAAAAAATATTTAGAACGAAATATTTACTTTAATATTGGATTTAGTTCTCCTTGGTTCGTTTCATGATTGAAACTGTGTGGGATAAGACCTCACGGGTATTACAAAATAATTGTTTCTCAGACAAAGCGAAGAAATCTTGAGGATTACCAGAGTTGGTGAAATACAGGGAATCGGATTTCTTATCGCTAAGGTATTAACCAAGTTTGGTGGCAAGATTTTCACGAGTCGATAATCATCTTGAGATAGATTCCATTACACATTTTCGTAGGTAATGTTTTATAGCCTGGATAGACGTAAATCGCAGTACATCTTTTTATTGTGAATTGCTAATTTAGATTATATGCATTTCCCGATTCGTCATCCCTTCGTTATTTTTAGCGTTTTTTCCAAATTACATTAATATTTGATACTGCTTTCGTGTCCGTAAAAAAATTGTGACAATTAATAAATAGATTTGAATCTGAGCCCTTTACAAAAAGCCAAATCCCGCACGTAGTGGATTGCTATTCATTGGTCTATACAGTCCACTGAGCATGAATGGAAACGTAAAAAGTGGAACGTTATCAAATCATTTTTTATTTTGGCATAGAACTGGTCAGAAATAACGAGTCACTCTCATATTTTTATATTTTATTTATCTCTGATAATACATTTCTATTGTTTGTGACTTGTTTCCGTAATACTTTGTCATGTAGCACTCTGTTTCTTTTCGTGCGAAGATTTTGCAATAAACTGTACAATAGTACTATCTGTCCCTCTCCCCGTCTTGACAATGACAAGGATGGAACAATATTTTATCGCCTCCTACGGATATTAAATTGTAATCGCGATGCGTTACGGCACGATCATTCCCCTCTTAAATCTTTTACTGCTCGCGAGCCAATTTTGACTTTTTATGACCCATTAATACACTCGCTCTTCCGCTTTACGAATTGCCAAAATTGCTCTTGTCTCCTTTAATCGAAAAAGTCAACTCTTGCCTTGCTGTATTACTTATTTAGCAACTTTGAAATCTAATTAAACATGTTTGGTCAAGCAAGGGTTTTGAGAACCCTACGAGTATATTCACTGTTTTAGCCTTTTTTAGTTAAGATACCCAAGATACATTATGGTGTAGCCGGGTTATGTAGGATTGTACTTACTAAATCTCCGTAAAAGTTAATATCCTGCCAGCAAACAAAATAAAGTCTTTGTATCCTGCTCATATAATTGAAGCTGACGACTAGGCATTCAAGTTACTAGGTATTGCGAGCCTCAAAAAGATAAATCACCATGTTTTATTCCATTTTAGTAGGCAAAAACTGGTTTCTTTCTTTGAAGAGGCCACAGTCATTCATTCACACGGAGAGTAAATAACCGCAACGAGGAAGAATAAAAACGCCTTCAAAATATTTCGTACGTTAAATGCTAAACGTGTTGCTTTTTACAATTGATTAATTGAAAGCTTTGTGAGAACATTTCGCAAAACATTTTATCTGAAGGACGCGGATTTTTATTTTTACAATAATCATCTGGTAGTACGAGTACATAAATAATACTATTTATGTTAACATACGTTAATGACAGATATTAGCAACTTCTAGTGTTAGATTCGTGTTTATATAAAAATGCTTGGAATGTTGATTATTGATACAATAGCACCACAGCGCAATATCTAATAGCTGCACGACATACTCCATTATGTGCTTAGGTTTCTCGAAGAAATCCAATTAAGCGGAAAACCGTAATTGGCGTGCTAATCTAGAAATCATAAAGATCGTCATAATTGCTGGATATGATCGTAATACGTGTGAATGGTCTGACGAAGCTAGCCTTGTCCATAAATGTCGAACCTTGAAACGTAACAAGACAGGCTGCGCCTACGCACCTGTGCTTCTAGCGCCATCTGTTGCATATTTTGTAAGACACTTGAATAACTTCACCAGTTGGCCAATTTAGGACTGACTGTCTGACTGAGAGCTCGTTCTTCTATAACGTCGATTTGAATCGAATCATTTGCCAGTAATGAGTTGGTGGGTGCCTGGTTTTCAATACCTCTTCTTATGTTTCACGATTTAATGTTAGTTGATCTAATGGTGTTGTCGCAGCTATAATATGCTGTACTTTTTAGAAGGCAGAGTAATATCAACATTAAGACCATTTCTTCGCGCTTAGTCATCAAACGATCGTAACGTTTGTATGGGATGTAAACTGCAAACAGTTGGGCAAACATTTTAGCGTCCACGACGTTCTAACTACGGGCTGTGTAAACATGAGCTTATGTCATAGTAGATTTGTTATACTCGTACATATCTCCAAGATTAAGGGGTTAGCGGCTATTTGTGTCAGGAATGTCCAAGCCACACAAGCACACTACTTACTTACCTCGAGATAATGTTTGAATTTTACCCACATATATATTTATTGGTAGTTATCGCTTGGGGGTGTACTAAGCCGAAAGGAGGCCAACATACATATTTTGTCGACGACCGATAAACTTTTTCTACGGTACAGCTGATTATTATCTCGATTTCGGGTTTTGTCCCATAATGAAAGTTATTCGTAATGATAACTTTATAGTGACCCCCTTTCGGCTTAGTTTCGCTCCTAATCCTAACCCTATACCTACAGATAGTTGTCGGTTAGGGGTATAGTCAGACGCAGTTACTATTCTCATTTTTTCATTGAAGAGCCAACCCTGAATTCTAGAAGAAAAAAACTGTTTTGATTGACTGTCATTAAAATGTGTGGAGCAGCTCATCGATCTGCAGTGTATGTCAAGGCACGCATACCGTAGGGTTCCGTAGCATCATAGCCAACTTCATTTTTACATAATTGTTTACTTAATGTATTTTGAATTCGTATATATTCCCGCATAAACAAAAGTTTTGTAATAAATTTGTTTTCAACATTGAAGTCTCTCGTTGCGTTTTGCAGTTGCGGACCTATGATCCTGTTATTTGAATAGGTTTAATAGAGTAAAACCAGATGCTGGTTGTTATCAATAAAACAGGGCGTATGCTTTTTATCAGTTTATATTTGCCAAGTGCGATAGTATGTTTCATATATATTATGAAATGTTATAAATATAATATTTATATTATTATTTTGTCCTAAGGGACTCGTTTATTTTCATTACTACGTAGTCCTAACTCTTCCTTATGTTTAGTCAATTATGACGATAAGTGATTTGAATAAAATAACTTTATAATAGTTAGGTGATAAATCATAGAATACGTATGACTGTATTCAGCATAAATGCATTAAATACGAGATAAGATTGGAATTGATGAACCTTAATTGAGACGTATCTCAATTTTCCTCGTATTCTTCATAATTTCATTGTAGATAAAATAGTGTTTATCAGTTTTGATATTTCCGGATAACCTTTTAACCATTTAAGTTTTCCTTTTCCTCAAAGCAATGCGCCATTGGATCCTAATACTGTTTAATATGAACTTAATCAGTCAGCGTTGTTGAGATATAAGATAGCAAGGACAAAAAGGGGGTAGTTAGTTGGGGTTGCCAACAAAAGTTAGTGCTCGTGAGAGCTCTAGCGTTCGCAGAAATACTAGCATGCTCTATACCTCTCGTACGACGTCGACTGATTCCGCCCGAAGCTATCCCGCGGCATAAGTTGGTCTATTGCATATTTGAGTCAGTCAACCGATCACGCCGACAAATTTTATATTTATACAAACAAAGACAACATTATAAACTGAATAAAATAAATTAATTTGGCCAAGCGAGCGCAGCGCATCTTCCTATAAATACCTATGAATAATTTGCAGACAACAAATTAATATATCCATTACACCCTACCTACTCAATTAACGCAGGAATGTCGTAATTAAAGTGCTGACTCATATCTCCGCTAGGTAATTAACGCTTAATTGATAATTATAACAAATAATTATCTACGCGGTCAACTCGTATAGTAGCTATGGTCTAATTTGAAGCAAACGTTCTCTTGAGCTCAGAATATCTATGTTTCACTTCATAATATTCTATACGACAACGTTTTAATTAATTCTGAGCATCTGACACTCGAGCTCTTGTCTCCTGACGCGGTCGTGATCAACTCAATAGTGCTCATCAAATGTAAAGAGGCTTCGGAGGGAAAAACTAGAAATCTGGAGTTTACTAGGCGCGTGTACTTTATATCTGTGTAAAATATTTGGGACTTTCGTAGTTAATAATTTTCTTTTATATGATTTTACTATTTTTCACTCCTAGTGTTTTTATTAGCTTTTAAATATTACTTCTATGCGAAGTTATGGATTCCAATCATTCTAGTTACGTATTTGTTCGTCATTGTGCAAATTGTGCTTAATTTATTAATGTACAAAACTTGTTATGAACATTCTTGTAGTCTCTTCACTGTTTACCACGAATTTTTGTGTAATGTTCTTTAGTAACATTAAGAACAAGAGTACATACTGAATTTATTCTGACGATTATGATATCATTGACCCTAATAATCCGTCCACTCTAACTCAAGTGTCTTTCCAGTAGATTTAGTTTCCGGAGTACATTCAAATTAAGCGCAGTGCTCGTTGGATAATATTTCGGGTAATACCCCAGATACCAACATAATATTTGAATCCCTTTGAACTTTTAATCTTATGTAAATGAAACTAAAAACTAAAATAAACGACAACCACTTGACTGTTTTTTTTAAAATTTAAACATTATTATTAAAGCTTGTGACCCGCACATCTCTGCCAAATATTATGCGAAGTCTGTTTAAAATGTTGCTTATTAGACTCTATAAACTAAGAACTTGTGCAAGTAACATCCCTTTGCAATCGTCTTCAACTGTTGACTTGTTCGCAACAAAGATTGCATTAATTTTTTATTTTTATTTTTCTACGGACATTTATTCCCTTTGTGTTGTTTGCTGTCGTCTGCAGTGTGGATACAATTCAAATCGTCCTCAAGCTGTTTGCGTCAGCAACGAACGAGTAAGGCGATGCTCTTCTATTGATTTATGTTTTGCTGTACCTTCAAATGATACCTGTGATATTACTAGTAGTTTTGCATACAGTTGACCTCGCACATACCTTTCTGCTAGTCTACAACTGTTTGACCGGTTCCTTAACGTTCGGGATTATTATTTTAAGACGAATTCCGCATTCGTTAATTTGGTTGTAAATGACCAACATCCATAGACCAAACACACCAAATGACAAATAAAAAAATTGCCTGATTTGGCGCACGTCATAAATATAATTTGATTCAAAAACTAATACAATTATTACTACGTTGTTTTATATAAACGAACCTCATAAGATGGTAAGAAAGATTTCAATGTGGTTTATTTTTCGTGAGTAAGATTCAGGCAATTACTAGATTTATGATGAGTGTTAAACAATCCACAATTCATTATCTATAATTCATATCTACTTACTAGTATTGGCTTACACTATACCTTAAACCAGCCGAATTGTACCTATAACATCTCCTCCTGAAGCAATGAACGTAGAACAAGTGGGCGAAAATCACAAGGACACTAATCAAGCACAATATTGTGTCAACATTGAGGTGTTCTCGATTGGAAACAAAACTCAATTTAACGTACACAAAGAGTTCATATACAGGGTTATCGGCTAGGGGTGTACTAAGCCGAAAAGGGGTCACTATACACACACTAATGATCAACTTTCACTATGGAACCAACTCTGAATTCTAGAAAAAAATCAGCAGTTCCATAAGAAAAGTTGATCGATCGTCGACATAATGAATGGAACAGTTGGTTTTTTTTTCTTGAATTCAGTGTAGGTCCCATAATGAATGCTGTTCCTTAGGATGAGTATAGTGACCTCTATTCGGCTTAGTACACCCCTAACCAATAACCCTGTCTAAAATATAGACCTTTACCGATAAACCCTAACGATTTTAGCTCTTCAAACGTGAAAGCCGAAGAAATTGAGCGCTATAATTGCTAAGACATACCGTAGAAAATGTACCTAGATAAAAAGAAACATTTGGAACGTTGCGGAGGAAAGGTCGCTTTATTGGCTTCTACCGGCAAGAGTCTATTCAATATTGATGTTACGGGAATCTAATAACCAGGCACGTGCGTTCATAATGTACACCGTATACAGGCTGACGACATGTTCAACACGCAATATCTATAGTTGTTTAACACTCGGTTATAATTATAAAGAAGTAATAGACACAAGCGCCAGTAATAAGTGACCGACCCCACCCGAGTTTACGTAACAAATTAACTATTACAAAAGATCAGAAGAAGAGAGAAGAACACTATCTAGGGATATCTCTAGGGGATAGGTAAGGTGGTCTTTTCCTAAATTAAGCAAAGCGACGAAGCTAAAAAATCGTAGAATTTGACGAACATCAGTATAAACTTGAAACAAAATAATTTCTTATATTACTTATTAGTATTTTTTATACACGTGACGAGTGTACATTATTATTGACCTATTAATCACCCTGTATGTGTGTACCTACTTGTAATAGGTCTGTATTTGCGTGTTCCCCCAGGGGTTTCGCCGGGTCGGCGCTCATTTCCTGGCCTAGATAGGACAATCTAGTGTTCAGGACATGTCGCACATTCCCACATCAATTGATTCGTTATCCGACCCTTTTCTCCCTTTGTCGCCGGGTCGGAGGTTAAGACTGTTACACAATAAAGTGTACTGATAAAATTTCGAGCCATGTGCCGACTCCATCCATTGTAACATTAGCATAAGGATAACAAATGAGTAGTACGTGCTACAAGTGAACCTCTGTGCTTGTAAGCTGACAATATTAATTGCCACGTCTCCCTTTTTGTTAGGTAATACGTTTTGTCTCTTACGAAGAGATAAGTTCTAAAATACTATCTTACTTTTTAAGATTAATTATTTATTTTTTAACTAAGATTAATTTAAGATTTATTTTTCAAATGTGTTAAAGATTAGATTAGTTGTCAGTCAATGAAGCAAAGTCAAATTCATTTATTCAAGTAATTGAGTAATCAATCAATATTTATAGAAATTAAAAATTTGCAATCACACAAAAACATTGTCTATAATGTCCTAAGTGTTGAAACGAAAAAAAAAACGATTCAATACAATAACTCTTTATTATCACCACAAAAATACAGTAACAAAAGAAAAAAACGTGAATAGTTTGAACTTTTCAATGGTATTACGTAAGGAATATTTTTTTCCTCATTGTTCACATCTAGATATTTAACAGCTGGAAAATGTTCCATATAGACAAGAGGGAAATATAAGTTAAGTTATTTTTTTCGCGATTTCCTTTACATTTTATCATTATACTGAGGAAGTTAAATTGCCTCGGCATCCAATTACGTGTTATCATTTTGCCTCCGAAAAAAAGACTTACTTACTCGTATTTAGATTAGAATTATTTCCTCAATTACGTAAATATTACGAAGACCTCCTCTCTTACGAGGAGTCTAATGTTGTTTTTAGCGCGGGTGTATAAAAACGTTTGTAAAATATATTATCATTTCATTTCCATCGTTATTGTGCTCTTACTGTATGTACGTTATCTACTTATACATGTAATAAAACTGTAGGAGTTGCATTTCTGTACAATGAAAATATAAAATGTTAAAAACCTAGTCAGGGGGTTGTAAGACTTGAAATACAAGTCATTTAGTTATTTTTATACCAATTTTTTTGTATATCTTTATTTGTACGGGCTAATCTCCGAAACGACTGGACCGTATCTAAATTAAATTTTGTATGGTGGTAGCTTATATCCCTGGTCAACATATAAGGTACTTTTGATCCCGGTAAATTAAAGAGAGGGAACAATAAATACCACAAGGAGGGAGTCGCGGGCTTCAGCTAGTATTTATATATTTGTATTTTTTCCCCAGGTTAATGTTGCTGGGAACGAAGGATTTTCGGTTGCTGTGCGCCGCCTAGTCGCCTTTGAAAACGTGAGTTTGGAAAATTACTATTTCTAAGCTATATTATTTTGCATAACCTTCACCTTTTCGTATAACGGGGTAGAGTTCAGATAAGGTTTCGGGTTTGATTCTATTATAACACACACGATTTCTCTGTTACAATGACCGTTGTTGTAAGGAGTATTTGCTATGGAAATGTTGATTGATACGGCCTTAGAAACTTTGATTACGAAAATAAATAATAAAGAAATTATACAATATGTGACATTTCGGATTCTATAGTGGGGTGGGTATGTGGTATCCCCGAATTCGTAAAATATGTCATTTATCGAGATATCTGTCTTCATTAGCTTAGCATTAGCTTCGTCTCTCTGTATATCATATATCTCAAACTGTAAATGTGGCTACAAGGTAGCATTTTGTAAGCAGACAATCAACGCTATGATTAACCATATCGGATCTGTCGAACAGATATCGTGGATGAGGTTGGCGCGGGAGAGACGATACGATGCGGTGACAATAACTATCATAATTTGTCGTAGCCTAGCTAATCGAGCGGATAAATTATTTACCGATGTAACGTCCAGCCTACTATTAGTACATGGATACCTATTGTACATGGATAAGCGTGGATTGAGATAAAAACAAGACCGATGACGCCTTAAATTGTATGTCCTCGTTGTTTATTTTTTTTTTTGTAAGAACACTCGTAGACTATGTCACAGTCTTTCGACCGATCGAAAAAAAAACGAAAATGTGTGAATCGGACTCGCGCACAAAGGCTTAGGTACCATCATCTATGCAATAAAACATTAGTTCAAGATTCTACCCGTTGTCGTTATTAATATCTAGCAAATTATGTACGGTGTATGGGAGCCTATCTTTAATACTTATTTTATTTTGATTTTAGTTCGTATTGTTATAGGGGCAATTGAAATAGGTACATCATCTGTGAAAATTTCAACCGTCTTACTAACACGGTTCATGAGATACAGCCTGGTAACAGACGGACGTATGGACAGACAGCGAAGTCATAGTAATTCACGTGCCCAAAGAGTCTCGTTTTACCCTTTGGGCATGGATTCGAAAAATTACAGCAAACTCCGTGGATACGACAGAAGAAGTACATATACTTGTACATTCACATCTTCAGTTTGTTGCAATAGCTGCAGTCTAATGTGTAAATAACCACCATCTGGCTCATTCATCATACGTGACACATTACACACAGGCCAAGCTGTAATATAATGGATGCATGATACTGAGATATCTATATCAAGTAGCATCAGCTATCACTTGATTATAGGCCACTGCTGATCTAAGCCTAGTTTTGCCATCCGCTAGTAATGATCATAGGGTAGACCTTAAGTTAGGACCTGTTATAGTAATATAGTGCACAGTAACCAACCTAAGGAGAATATACGAGTATACCACCGTGCAGTTGTATGACAACACCGTGTGTAACCATTTAGAGCCTAACGTAACACTTAAAACACTAAGAGCCTTGGTCCGCAATAACTGCATGCTGGCCACGCTATTATGGCATATAGCTTAGCTTAGCCTGCTCTCGGCCTTCAAGCTTGATCAACATTGCAGCAATTGCTGTCCGCACTGTAAAGGCCTCGTCTTTTAGTTCTATTCCAGCTTGGCCACGATAAGCTGCAAAGCTGACCGCGTTTGATGGCCTGAGCTAAGCAGCACTCGCACAATCATCATCAATGCAGTAATTACTGATCGTACTATAAGGCCTCCAGCAAGGTAAGAAGTATTTGAATTGAAAGTACCTAAAATTTATTCGTATAATACAGACGTTCGAATATTAAAGCGTATTATTAAATTCTTGGTCCTATTCATACATAAATTGAAATTGCGTACGCGTATAGGGAAAAACATTTCTATTTTCCCTCTTCCTTCTCTTCCTACCAATTCTGGTTTATCAGTCATGAAACTACGTTATTGTATAAACCGTGTAATGTTTGCTTTCCTTGTTTTGGCTGGCTCCGTTCGCTCTGTGCCACCACCATTAAATTAGACAAGGATCTGGTCTATTTCTATTAGTAGAACGTTAGAAGTTCCCATAACGCTGCTTTTGCCGAGAAATTCACGAGCAAACTGTGCGGCAATGTTTGTAAACAATTGCATTTACTGCGCTCGAACTGCTTGCAATGCAGCCAAATTATAAATGTTAACTCATTGGCGGGCAGTTTGCACGTTTCGAAACCAAGTACGAGTAGGTATTCTCCTCAGTTCACAAATATTCTTTTATTTTATTTTTCATATTTTAGCCCTAGTCTTTGAGATGCTGCGAACCACGTGAAGCCGATAACTCATAGTTTGACGTCGTCAATCCAAGACGTACTATTTTAGCATTCTTAGTTTCCTAAAAAGATACTAGATCTGCGGCCAAGAGTACGCAAAAAAAATTATATCTCTACAGGCAGATGACAGATTTTTTAAATTTTACTTTAATCTACTGTATTGCCTGTATAAGGCCACTACTTGTAGCACTAGATGTAAGGAATTACTTGTGTATTCATTATAGCTTTGATTGTATTTCGACAGGCCATATAGAAATTTTTTGTTTTTTCCATTACGAGTAACAAACCAAAAGACTGGTTTTTTATCAAATAAATATAGGAGAGTATGATATAGTATTGAGAGTGTATACATATATGGTATAGTCCCCAAATAAAATAAACGGGAATAATTATACTCTGATATTTGCTGAAAATGTACTCTACCAATTTACGTCACTACTTGTAAATGAGTGCCAATACTCAGACAAACTGACTGATGTAAATAATGTTAGCCGAACTTGACAATAATTGAGATAGACCTGGCTCTTTTATAGCAAATATAGAGTGCCCTATGCCATTTCAAGTTGCTGCTCAGTAATTCCATTATCACACAACATAGTAGCAATTTAATACAGCAGAGACCTCCCATCCACGGCGGAGACCTAACATGGCCTAATTGTTTTACTTTAGTTGAATTAACCCGGGGAGCCGAGAGGCTTTGCTGCGATGTTTCGCTACTAACGAATGTACATTCAATATTCCATTATACTCAAGGCTGTCTGAATGTTAGATGATGATGACGCGACTAGTAGGTTTTTTTAATGATAGACCGAGCGAACGAAGCTTATCTGCTTCTAGTGTGGTAATGTGTTCTTCTTTGTCAGTATATATTTGTATTGGATATTGATATTAGTAAAGGTACTCGTGTAAATGTTGTAGTTTTCAAATAATCTTGACAGCACTTTGTATGCAGATTAAACGATTTCTAGTAGACGAGGATATTTGATTGTTGTTAGGCAAATACACCTTCCTCCGATAGATCCCAAAAAGGGGCTATTATAGTATGGGGTCGTATCAAAATACGATAACCGACCGATTTCAGAATTATTCTAGTAAATACTTGCAATACTGGCATTCTGAATATGAACTTATTCATAGAACAGGTTGTCGAGAGATTGCAAAAAGAAAAATGTTTTATTGAGTTTAACGGTTACCAAATCTAATACAATTATTTCACAGATTGTTTGTTTAATACTCGCCAATAAAACTTATGTTACTTATATTCTTGATGTTACCTGGTAAAATCTCCTGGTACTATATCTATCTATACAGGGTGATATTAAATTGACTGCGTAAAATTTTACCACGCAATCAGCATCGTTAATATAACATATTTCGTTAAAAACCCATATTTTTTACATTTTTGTTTACAAATAACACCCTGTATTTTTTCATTCTACTGTATGTATGGATATATGTTTGTAGCTCTTTCACGCAAAAACTGCTGAACCGATTTGCATAAAATTTGGTACGGAGGTAGCATAGACTTTGTTTATCACATATGCTACTTTTAAACCTGTATTAATGCAGGTGACACCGCAGGCCATAGCTAGTTCTACATTCAAGAGATTAATTTTCGCACAAACGTCATTACATCTCACGTTGTTCAGTGTCCAACATGTTTCACTAATTTAGTGAACCCGAGCAGGACGAATTGTGGTGAATAGCCCACACACTCCGAACGATCGGAAATAATGACACGATTCACAAGTGGGCTCTACGGTCGGACGCACTGATTAGATAAACGAGTTTTGTACACCGAATACATTATGTAACACCAATTTGAGCAGATTTATTAGATCATTGCTGGAGGACGACATACAATTCTCACAAGGCATATTTTTGACCGAGCGTAGCGAGCAGTCTCGAGTCTACTGGGATCTGGGAACTGTCGGCGTTTTATATGCATTGGTTACAATTGTATAAAGGGAGCTAAGTAGGCAGGTGACGTTTTAACTTCGAGCTAAAATATAAAATAATTAAATACTCTAGGTTTTAATTAAAGGTTTAAGTTTATTGTATTTGTTTTCAAGCAATGGTAAAAACTGAAATTGGACTTAATAGTAAATCTACTACTGTGACAGAGAACACGTCAGAAATAATCTGGTAGCAATAGCAATATACTATGTATAGCTACTATAAATGTAAATGTCGGTCTCATGGGAATAGCAATTTCAACCTAAACGTTCCACATAATAAAAACTTTAACACGTAAAATAAATATGCACTGTGACAGAAATATAAATGTTTTATAATATTTTACAAAAGTAATTCAAAATTCGTCTGAAATAGTCTGCCTAGGTAAAGCTCTTATATGTAGGTCTCATGGTAATTGAATTACCAACCCAAACGTTTCAGATTCAATTTACTCCATTTAGGTGTGTAAAAGTTTTTGGCATCTTTGTCGCGCTCATGAATATTATTCGGGTGTCGCGTCGCACGCCGCGCCGTCTCTAAACTTTGTTGTGGATTACTATTTATACAAACAATTTACCAAATGATTTGATGGAATGCTATTTCAATGTTAGATTGAAGCTGATTTTTTAGTTTTCTCACGATGATTCTATTAGTAGTTCTATAATGATAAATAAATAAAATTAAATAAGTAAAGGTAAAATTCCTTTGACCTAGATGTTTTTAAAAGAATTTTCTTTAGTATCTATCTCGTATTAAACCTAATTGATCTTGCGAGCGAATTGATTCTACGAGTCTCGACAAATCTTGACCAAACTTGGTACTAAATGCTCTGCAAATTTTCAGGCTTAACCAGAGAAGGTATACAATAGTACAGATCACGTTACTAACTTCGAAGATCTAGAGTTGGAACTTGTAAGCAAGCTTTACAACGAACCGAACGTTTCAAATTGCTATTCAATGAAATGTATGTATTATTAATTAACGGCTTACAAACGCACTGGCATTAGAGGTAAATTCTATAAACATATAATATTACACACTGGTTCCAAATATGGCTGTTGACCGACTAAATACGTGTTACTACGAGTGCGTACATTAGTAGCATTTTATTAATAGGTAAAATATTAGCATAAGTCATTATGTACCTATTTACTTTTGACGTACACGCAAGTGCGGTTTAGATAATTAAACAAACAAACTAATGGGTAGGCCAATTTCGTATTGAACTATAAATAGAAATAATTAGATGAGTTTATCGTACAAGTACTTACGTATGTATCTACCTACGAGTTTATCAAGTACTTACGTATGTATCTACTTACGAGTTTATGAGAGACACTCATCCAATCGATTGATGCTTGCAAAAAGTTTTACATTTACATTATCAAAGTAGTTAATAAAACAACAAAACTGAAGTAAAGCTTTGTGGTAATCTTATTGAAGGTATACTGAATTATCTTATTGAAGGTATACTGAACCCAAAATAATAAATAAGTTACATATGTGTATATATGTATGTATTACCCAAATTGAGAACACTACACATTTTACAACTTTTCATATCCCACTACACTACTGCACCATACGGTAAGATTTTCGACCCAAAAAAATCACCTTTATTATCTCAGCCCCGCTCGAACCATCTGTTGTTTTGCCCAATTTACGCAAATCGTGGGAACTCCGCGTTTTATTAGGCTCCAAGCAAAACAAACACTTTTATATATCCTGACCTCGTTCTCTACTTCGACTCTGGTGCGTGTAAAAACATATGGGTAAAGTAAACTGGCTGGCGCCCTCGCGCGTACATAACTCATTTGTTCACGTCATGTAAATTAAAAACTTCTGAAAGATATATTATTATTTTTAGCCGGAGAATATTTTTACAAGTGATTTATTCACGTTTCAAACAATAACCCACGAGCGAGATCCGCGCTGTTGGATGTTGGTCTTATCGTGTCTGTCTCACTTTGAAAATAAAGCTGTTATTATAAGAATTTCTCTATTGACGATGTTATTTTTGTAAGTTTGTAACGAGATTATTATGCCAATCAAAAATTTATTCTAATGATTCTTGTTCCGTTTATTCGGCCCAGAGGTGATCCCAAATACATTTTATGAAAATCGATTAGAAATATATCTCTGTGAAAATACAAAGTCTGTGGTTCTTTGCAGTAAACGTTTAGATGAAGACGTTAATAGAAGTTAAAAAAATCAAAAAATAAAAGAAATGTAGTGCTCTCGTTCCTGAAGCAGAACCCATTTTGTCGCCTGTCGAATTGAAGTTCGTTGTCACTTACAACATTAATTACTTATTGTTATGAATCTTCGGCTCTGATTTTTGCTTTTAATCTGCACACATTATACAGGTGGTGAGACGGCAACGAGGAGCGAGCGTTCGCATGGTCCAGATTTGTGAATCCCAACTGTGAAATATATTTCCCAGTTTTTTATAAACATAAATTCAAAAAATAATTTCTTTATTTTTTAACGAAATATGTTATATTAATTATGCTGACTGCGTGGTAAAAATATACACGCAGTCAATTTAAAATCACCCCGTATCTCCATTTATATGTATATGGTAGTAGGCTGTAATGTTTATCAGCAGCTTAATCTGCTAAATGTTTGGTGGTACCCTTTTACACCAACCTCCATTTACACGGCTAATATAAATTCAGCAGTTTTATTTTGTGTTGAGCAGTTTTGTTGAATACAGTATTCTTATTTTGCTGGCTGGACCCTGTGAATGACCTAACCGGACATAATGTTTCATTATGTTTTTAGAAGGGACGTTGACCATAATCTGAGTTAATTATAGTCTTATTCATGATCAAATATCTGCAGTTTAGTTTGAATTTCTATTGAAATTATAATTATTGCTACTCTACGCTACATCATTAAGAAAATATAGTTTACGTTATAAAATACTGTTATCAATTCAATAATAATTCTTTCATAATCTATTATTATAAAGGTGAATGACTGTATGTATGTTTGTTACTCCCTCACGCTCTAACGGCTAAATACATTTGGATGGGCACAAAGATAGCTCATTCGCTTGATTAACACATAGGTTACCTTTTTATCCTGGTAAATTTAATTGCTCCATTGGGATTGTCAAATGATTACTACGTAGTTTGTTTAGCTTAATTTTATTGTACATATGCGTCTATGCTTCGAGTCTAATTTTTTTTCTTTCTTCTTTCGTCAGTTTGTATGTGTCCTGGAAATTTCGTACACGCATTTAGATTGCAGTTTCCAATTAATCTTGGCTAAATTAGGTGTGCAAGGTATAAGATTTTTAGATATGTATTTTATTAAATACTTGGAAAAAGAATATTTCTGAGAATACAAATTCAACATGGTGATGAGAGGTTTTATTGTACCCTTTTAATGTTTGTCATTTTTCCATTCTACATACAATACGTCTTTATTACCGACGTGATGACTCCCGGGGTGGACACAATCAGTAGATTTTCATTAGCGTGACAGCTCCCCAACGTCCGTGGCGTGCCCGATGACATTTTAATATTTGATGTGGCCGAGTGTCACTCGGCGGGCGCTTTCATCGCGTTTTCGGTCAAACACCTCCGGCACGGTTTGTTAATACGGCTAGTTGTTTTGTATTTTATTTAATTGATATAAAACTGTATACATATGTGTATGCCTTAAATAATAGTAATGATAAATAATTACTCTAGCCCACTACTTACCACAAGGCAGCGTACTAGCGTCATATGTTAATTTTGTGTAATGTTAAAACCTGACGTCAAAGTTTCTTTCATACATTTTACTTTCTATTTGCATAATACCGCTTATAAACCTAGTTAACCTGACTTGAAGCCGTAGTAGTAAAATTTACCCTGAATTAAAAAAAAAACCAGTAATGCTGATGATTTTACTCCATATTCATATACTTCACAACAAATGTGAAAGAGGAAATTAAACCAAGTATTTATCTCTACTAGCTATTTTAAAATCAATCATTCGCAGGCAAGGAAGTTTGTTTAACATCTCGTGCTCTTCTGAAACAATTAATTCAGAACGATGAAGCCTCACTGAACAACTTGCGATTCTTACACATCGATATCAACTCAACTCGTATAAGGTCCTATAAGTAAGCATGGGTCTCCCTGAACACTGCCGTGCCCCCAGATAGGAATAGAAAACTAAATTAAATTTAATGGCAGTGCAAAATAGAACAAAAAACAAATGGTATTCAATAATTAATTATTAAAACGTACAACTTATGATATTAGCGTGATGCCCGTGCTTAGCATAGTCTCTAGTTGATGATAATTTATGGACATTATAGAAATAGGCACTCGAACGTAATTTCCAATTTGCAAATATGTAGGTGTCTAATAAGTACTGCGCAGATTTTAATGAACCCCTCCCCCCCCCCCCCCCCTCTGTGAATCATTGATTCTACACGAGTGAACACATTGTCCTACCATTGTTGCTTAGCAAATAATATTATGTGGCAATCATTTTCGATTTAATTTTTATCAAATTGTATGACTGCAGTCATATAAGTAATATTTTAATGAAGTTCGATTATCGATTGAAATAAAATTACTATCATGCAAATGTGTATGAAATCTCACATTGATTCAAATACCTATACGGTGTTACTCCACACGATATGGGTAGTAAAAATATATATTTCATCTCCACCTCATAGAAATGTATTGGAGCCACCCCTATATATAAAGTTATTGCGTCAAAAGTAAAATCTATACCCTAAACTATAACTGTAGCAATTTTCACGCATTTTGGATCATATAAAAGTTGGAAGGGGCGGACAGACGGAAGGACAGAACGAAACTAGAAGGTAATTTTTAGTAATACTGAAAATTTTTAACCTTGTCTTGATTTGAGTACTACGAATTTTCAGAATTTTTTATTGTCGGGAATTCTGAGATTGGTATTTCTCCCAGGAAGGAGGGAAAATTCCTACAGTGCCATTTACTGGTCGATTTCAATAATATATGGTTTAAACAGTTAGAACACAACAATTAAGACCCCTGAAATATAAAGCAATCGGCCAAGTGATTGTCGCTTTTATTTACAAAGACGAAAAAATTTCGTGTTATTGAGGTCGACAGTTCGCGAAACTACTAGATCCAGAACTAGAAGTTTTCTAGAAGACTTCTAGTCCTGGATCACAGCTACTAGTAATATTTTTTCTGTATAAATTACAGTAAGTAATGATATGTTAATTATCTTACTTACAATATTTTTATTAATGTTATACACATGGAGACGGACGCTTTTATAACAAAATAGCCTCTCTAATAAAGTTAAATTAGCCTGGGACTGTACATTCAGGGTACACGTATAAATAATTAATTTATTCTCAAATAACGCCATGTTGAATATTTGCCTAATTTTTCCTCTTAAATCTTGTGAATATAAAATTTCACCCACCTACACCTTACCCTCAAAAGAGAGATAGGTATCTCAATTCAATATAACTTGTATAAATTTATGACTTCTGAAGCACATACTTTTTTGCAATATCTCGTTGACTTTTGATCGATTTTTTTAAGTTTATCTCTCAAAAATTAAAGATAATACATAAAATGAATGTACTCAGCTAATAGCACATCTACTTAACGTCATCAAGATTAATTGAAAAATCTTGACTAACTTATACCGACATAAAAGAAAATTTTGAATGACTGGCAGCAGAAACGCTTCTTTCGCTAGCTCCATTATTTAATTCAACACCTACACATTAAATGTGATCTATTTTTCTTATATACGCTCTCATAATAAGTTTTTATCTGTCAGAGTTGATTCCGAAAAGCACTTAAATATTATTGATGAGGTTTCGATCCTTGTTAAGAGGTTATTTCAGCGGATTTATGGAAGCAGTAGATCTATACAAAGTATTTTTTAGAGATTTGATTGAGAGATTTAGAATATATCTGTTAATCTTCTCTACCTATTTATTTGGCATGGATAGAGAGCTCGGACATTATTGGATACTTTGATACACTAAACTGAGCTGAGCTTTAAATCTTGAGTTTGGCTAGAGCATCACTGCCTTTGACCTAAAAGACTCGTAAAAAGCGATGCATGCTTTTCGAAAGACCCACTCTATACATAGTGTAAGTTTTTTGTAATGTCATAGAATAAATAATAGAAGCTACCCCTTTTGTCTCACTCACTCACTCGTTCCTCTCTATTTGAAAGACTGCACGCTATACGAGTACATATAGAATATCATCATAACATTTGTTTGTAATGCACAGATGAAATAATACAAGTGAACCTCTTTTTTTCTCTCAGCTCTCCAATAACCTTGTATTTCGTCGGTAAATTTGAAAAGTGAAATGACGTTTAATTTCCTCGCCTCAGTTCTCGACAATATCGCGTTCCTGGCTGGTATTTGAGCGAGGTAGGTAGGTCGGAGGTGGGTGTCACGAACTTGGGAGTGTCACGCCTCGAGTGGCGTGACCTGCTTAACTTGCACTTTAGACGGGGTAAGCTTTAGGCTCTGCCACTCTATTCAGATTGTGACAATGAGTTTATTAAAAGTTGCAAAGTTAGAGAATTTTGGTTCTTTCGGAATTAAATATCGTTATACGAGTATGTATGCGGTTGATAAAAATATTACTATTATTGGGACAATGGTAAAACATCCTGTGATTTTCCATTGTATCCTATCATTTGTATAATTTTTTTCGTATTTTAATTCTGGAGCTTTAATTAAGGCTTCGTTCTCATTGCATGTATTAAGTTTTGAGTGCCGAAATGAAGCCGTTTTTTTTTCTTTAAATGTATTATTTGTGATACAGAATTTTAATCTCTTCCAACCGAGTTATTACTCATTACACAATACAAATTTCGGAAGGCCCGAAAGGGTTTTCCGTGCAATTAAAGTTCGTCAATGACCCCGATTCGGCCAGTCACACTGACTAAACTAAAAGTTCCTAAAATTATATCCATCCTTTTATCACATGTGGAAACAAAAAGAGAGGAGTCAATTTTAGAACTGTCAAATTAAGTTAGTTTAGTGAGTTTGGCCTGACCAAATTGGGGTCAATGTCAAGTGTAACGTTGGATAAATTATCCGATTTACAACTGTTTACAACTTTACAGAAATAACCGCGATTACATTTTTGTCTGAATGCCGTTGATATCGCGATCTAATGGACATTCATTACGCGAACTAAAATGAACCACAACATGAAGTAATTAGGAAAACAAGATAAGCTATACATATATTTTATATTCTGGAATAAATACGGAAACCACCTTCAAATATTATCGTTTGCGAATCAGCATCGGCCTCGCATATGAGTTTTCACCAGAGGTTGTCTGATTCGATTGTGTGCCAAAAATTTTACGGTGATTTTGCATGCAATAATCGTATAAAAAATAGCCATACGAGTACGTTTTGGGAAAGCCACGCGCAAAGTACGAAAATTTCCTTCAGGCCCTGAAAGTTGAATTTTCCAAAACGTTGAATGTAACGATTCTAAAAATACTTACCAAAACATGTGAAAAAATAATAAAGGTAAGAAAGAAATATCTGATTGAGACTGGTAACGCAACTACTGCAAATAAAACTCATAGCATTCCCGTTTGAATGTCATGCCTAATATATATTACCTGTTACTTTTCCCCCGGTAAGCCGATTAAACGTGAATAATGCGCTACGCGATTGCGGCCTTGCCACCTCATAAACTGTCTCCAGCGCCTCATTTTCTTGTTTTATTTAGTACTGCGAAGTGTAGACGGATATCAAGTATTCATAATTAGGGTACAGCAGCGTGTCAAGTACAGTACATTCAGTCTGCTACGTCAACGTCGGCCTCGGTTCTGTAGCCCTTGCTCTGAAGTACAGGCGTCTCCACTTCTGGGATTTAGATCTCATTTCCTAGACACGGTCGCAAATTGCAATGTGGATGTTGCTCATGTTTGTTTTTGTCGGGCACGTGTAATTCCCATGTGTGTAAAGTTCTATCTCACAACATTGTATTACTGAAATATTAGCAATAAGTCGCAAGAGCTGTTGGACTTCATATAAGAACGATGGAATAAGCGACCTATAGTACTGAATAGACGTATGTCCCTTCAGATTTCAGTATTAGCCATAAAACTTTTTCTCGTCGCATGTCACGTCTTATGAACAGAATAATACCAACAAAATAAAATTCTTGTCTTGTATAATTCAACTTCAATATTGATAAAAGCGAGGGCGCCGCTGGGGGTAATCTGTCACGTCTCTGTGTTGGATATTGACATAATTGCCGATGAGGCTTTGTCTGCGAAATGGCGGAGGTAGGAGGGAAAACGTTGTTTATTCACTGTTTATTGAAAACGCCTGACGGCTCACCACCTGCTGCTTTAAAGTGCCCTACTGACGGTGAATCCAACCGTCGAGATTTTGGTCTTGCGTCTGCTCGAAGTTATTTTTTGCAAAAATTATTGTAGTTCTGTTTGACATAGATTGAGATAGATAGAATCGAGATGTCGTAACGGCTTAGGATGTGGTACTACTCTATAATGCTAAATATGTTGATAGTTCCGTTTTATTATATTTGAAGCAAACTTCCCAGAAAGCCTTCTTAGAAAGAAACTTAAACGAAAATAACTTCAAAGTTATAGTAAACTCTTTGATTCCTACCGATATGTTTATATTTAAACGTTTAAAATAAAAGTCGCCAGTGTGCGCAAAAAATTGGATGCAGTTCACGAAAAGCCGTTTGTCATACGGCCTACAGTAGAAACAACACTAATGTGATTCTTTAGGCTATTATCTTTACGTAGAAAATTACTGTCCTTTGTCCTATATTTTACACCCTTTGTGTTTATTGGAGCGTAATGGAGTTGTATAAAATTTCGTAACTATCATAATACAAATCTTTCTAAATGTGTTTCGAGAATATTTGTAGCCACTGGAATAAGCATTGTTGTTTTGAAAATCAAGTAGGCTTTAAGTATATTCTACAAAATTAGACATATACAATAAAGCCAGGTAGAAAGACTATAGTTGTTCGTACGCGTGTCCTTATATTATTACGAATTCCTTTCAAAAAGCTGGCTTCTATTTCTTGTAATATCTTTCGTATCGTTCCATTTCTCTCAAAGATATTTTCATTTGCTATTATACTCGTATAAACATGCCTCCGGTTCTAAGAATTTTGATAATGATATTTTCTATCTTAAAATAATTCCATATAGAAGTGTGGAAGTCTTGTTCTTTCGTATTCTTCTACCGACATGCAAAAAGAGGAGGTGCTCAATTCGACGGGTGCGTTTTTTTTGTCTGTTGCCTGATTTTCTCTTAGATTTTTGTTTGAAATGGATTTGATAAAATTTAAATGAGTGTGGTCATACAATTTTTTTCAAAATCTGTAAGGGGTTCGAGTTCTCTCGGCGCCTAGAAGTCTATTAAACTAAATCGAATATAGAAGTCTATATTCGATTTAGTTTAATAAGAACTTGTTTCTATCATATTTACATTGTGAATACCATTCTGCGCTCATACTGGTTTTTTCACGAGTTTCATTATCTGCATAACGACACTGTTCGTCTCAATAGAGTCCCTATTCACAATTTTAATCAAATGAACCTTCGATTTAGTCCGATATTTTAATGCTTCCTCTTTGAATTCTATAGGCGTATCTTCCTCGGTGCCGACAAATTCATTCGAGAGTTTTCATTCTAAGCCTTAGAACGTTAGCTGAATTAATGAGAATCCATTTCGGCGCTGGCGAAATTGTTTGGTTACTGTTAAATATTTATTCGAGTTTCGACGCGTCACAGCTGGAATTCGATTTGTAAATACACGCATCGCAATATTACTGGGCCATGTGTTACTATAGCGCAGCGAATGCGTGAAAAAATCACGTGAATTTCTGTTCCTATTAAATTATTCCAGCAAACGTCGGAACTTAACTTTTTCAATGTGAATGTACGAAAAATCACGAGTGTTTGCGTCAGGCGTCGAACTCGAAGGCGATTGAATCTTTTTCAATATACATCGAATAAATTGAATGTATCGACGTACGCGGTGGGTACTATATACGTTTGAAATTAAATTAGAATATATGGAAGTGACTCTTGGTACCATTTTTAATATTATTAAACGATGCCCCTAACCTGCTGAACTAATAATAATCGTTGTTTCTAGGGGAACTAATCTGTGTTATATTATATTGTATATGATTATGATTGGCGGTAATCAGGTCTAGGCACATTCGATAAAAGTAGAAAATTGCCAGTTCTCAAACTACTACAAAATGTTTAGTGATGACTTGATGAGTTATGATTATACTGTGTTCCTGATGTTTGTCATACTCTCGTCTGTTTGTCGTGTGTACTGCAATAGACGCGCCACGTTCTTTCTAGGTCAGCGTCGTAACCCTGAACTTGGCTGAATATTGATCGACAGAATACACAATTCGCCATACACAGGCTCTCCTACATTTGACGGTTGTGAAACTGAGCTGACTCATACAATGTGAAAACTTTTCGTAGTATGGAAACAATGTTATCAACAGCTACAGCTGAAACTGTTTCGTAACTAATTGTATGTATTTGACTATCAACATTAAGCAAGCAAACATTTAGGGCTACGAGTATTCTCTGGTCTCAGACTTTTGTTTGTCGGTCTAAGTTCAGGCTTCTTAGTCCATAAGACCGATTGATTGTTAAATATCAAATAAAATATTAAAGACGTAAGATCGGAAGAAAAATAACAAATTATAGTATTAATAATCCAAATCGAACCTAAAAATCAAATTTGAAAACTAAACTTCATGAAGATATGAAGTTTGAGCCGCCTCTAACGCTCAATCAGAAGGGGGCAATCAGTTAGAAGAACCTTAATCAATACTAAGGAGTACTATTATTTATTCTGTGGCTCGGGCGAGGGTGACGCTCAGTCCAGTGGAATGGGGGTACAAATGGGAAAGTAAACACGAGTCGACGGACAACTCAGTCGAGAGTAATGTGACAATGATGTGATCGTAATGTCCACTCATATTCGTTGGGATTGCGCTTCGCTAGTTTATGCTTAAGATTGGACATGATTGGATTTGCTTGTTATGTCTCCTATCTGCGTACATCTTATGTCCTGCGTGATCACATGTTATGGGACTCAATTTACATCAAATGTTTAAATTTACATGGGCTTTAAAACATCATGATTCCAATTCTCGCACAAGTATCAGTTTGCTTTTGGTTAGCTCGTCCTTTTTATCTCTTACTATTGCATCGATAAATTGACGCATTATCTTATATTATAAGTACTATTGACGCCGTATCTGATTTAGAGTACTTATGACTAAATTATTATAAATATAGATTAGCTGTTACTGTCGGCAAAGCATAAACAATAGTACCTCTCTCGGAAACGTCATAATATGCTGTAAAGGAAAGATATCGTTATTTTGCCTCTCTATTAAATTGAATTCTAATTTTTGTGCAGTGCCGGTATCGTGGCTGCCGGAAGGCTATTGATCTGATTACTCGCACCCTCGTCACCAGTCGATCGCGCCCCGGATCTCGACAATCATAGCCTGTGTCGATACCAATTAGACTCTACAACGTCCGTTGGCACGGTTCTGCTTAAAAAGCAGGGAAGGGAAAGTCATAAATTTGATTTATACTTACTGAAGGATGTGGCTCTTTAAAATTTCAAATGCCAACCAAATAAAATTTTGCTTGGTTTGGATAATAATAATCCAAGCCGGATATCTTGGAAAACATCTGGTCTGATATGTGTACGTCTTGTTTGCTTATATCAAAACAACATTATCCTATCATTTATCTGTTATAATGTTACGGGGCATCGTTATTCCCAGAAGAATGGTTTCCGATACATTAAGTTATAATGGCTACTCCAAAGCTTCGGGCGCGTTCCTTGTTTTCCGTTTCGCTCCCTAAAATTCCTCTAATCAGTTTTCCTCTTTCTTTATCTAAGATAAATTCTTCTTAACAAAGTTATAACTAATAACAAGCAATATTATCGTATTTCTTTTCTCGAATACTTACTACAAAATGTAAATGTAATATATTTCGAGTCGATTTCCTTTTAATACGAGTAGCCTTATATTCCAGTTGTTAGATATATTTCTTACTAATTCAAAGGCCTTGAAGTTTGCCGATTCTGAGTGATATTCAATATCCAAAATAGGTAAATTACATCCGAGCAATGGCAGAAATGTCCATGACAGTGTTGGGGTTCTATGACATATTTATATAACTGCACTGATTTTGTCACCATGATGTTACATCACAGAGAACAGGGTATGAGGTGTACTAAGCCGAAACGGGGTAACTATACATATAATTACGAACAACTTGCAATATTGGAGCAACTTTGAATTCAAGGAAAAAATCTCTTATTTATACATTTATAAAATTTTCTATGGCACAGATGTTTTTTTTTTTGGTTCAGGATTTGTATATGAGGGTTGTTTGTGACGATGTTTATACCTCCTTTTAATACTCCCTATCGGCTTGTACACCTAGTCGGCTCAGTAGGCCGATAACCCTGTAAAGTTTGAGTGTTAAGTTATTTACCCAGCATACTATTATAATGGATTCTACATATTCGTATACAGAGTTATCGGTTAGGGGTGTACTAAGCCGAAAGAGGGTTATAACTCATCATTGCGAACAACTATCATCATGGGACCAACCTTGAATTTGAGAAAATAAAAAAGTTTATCGGCCGTCGACAAAATGTATAAAAACTGTTTTTTTCCTCAAATTCAGCGTTGGTCTCGTAGTGAAAGTTGTTCAGAAGGATGAATATAGTGACACCCTTTCGGCTTAGTACACCCCTAGTTGATAACCCTGTATAGTTAAAAATCAACAAGCTAAACGAAGAGCCACGTGAAGTAAATCCACACGATCCAGTTGCTTCTGTTTGTATACGGAACCCTGACAAGCATTGGCTCCTCGCAAACAGTACATACCTATAGAATGCCTAGTATTGCTGGGAAAGAAGAATACCTACAGCTAATTTGAAATGACACCACGACATTTGCTTTAACTCAAATTGAATAAAGTTTTCAATTTTTTTAAATGTTCCAATGTTGTCCCTCGATGGTGGATAAAAACTACTAGGTAAGAACCTTGTACTCGTACTTATACTAACACACTAATGTTATGTATGTTTCCCGATCTTTGAGAGGGCTGGAAGACTTAATTATTTTTATTCCATAGGTTATAATTGGTCCCGAATAAATTGTATCTAAATCAGTCCAGTAGTTTATTTTATAACGAAAATTACTTTTAATTCTCCTTTACTATACATACTTGGATGATATTCTTATATGCAACAGTAAGTTTTGGACAACACTGAATTCGTTTTTCACTTTTTTAAAGTAAGTATTAGTTAGGTACTTTTGTTTAGTACGTTGAGGTTATTGTATTTCTAGGTAAAGGCGATCGTTTTACGTCAGGCTCTTCTATCTGTTTGCGGTCGATCTTTTTCGATATCCCAAGGCGATCCAATCCGCCCGCGCCGCTCGTGTACCTATAGCTAATCCGATTTAGTGTTGCCGTGTTGGTAGCTCGGCAATAACATGATTATCGATAGAATAAGAGTACATATATAATGTACCAATCGATACTTAGATTCGTCATTTTAGGTATTCGTCATTTTAGGTGACAACATATAAGTAATTGAGCACAAACTCGTGACTTGAATGCGAGTACCAACACCAGTTCATAAAAGCAATAACACTGACAAATGACGAATTTTGTCAGACTTGAAAGAGATGTTTTGCTCAACTATATGAGGTCATTGAATACAACTGCTATTGTATCCAGTTACTGCCAGCCTATCTCTCTAATTGTTACACTAATTTTACAGTTTTCGATTCGGTTATCATCAAGCTTTACTGTTTTACCAATAAATAGTATTTCTATCGATAGATTATCGAGAAACTATCGACAGTTCTGAAACCACTTGATTCCGTTTTTTTTTACCGCGGTCGACGATTGGATAGCTCTTCTATAACATGACACCTAGCAGCTAGTTTTATTTGAGAACCATTTTATTGATCTTTGTTTCCGTGATCATTAAAATTTCATGGAGACTGGGGATTGAGGTAGCACACCCGGTCCTACGCTATTGAAGACTGGTGTAGGGACCGTGTGTGCGAAGATATTTTATAGAGTTTTCAAGAACACGTTGGCCTGTTGGTTTTTGGAGGAATTTTGTTCTATTCCTGTCGTCCATTGACAGCGTCAAGTCATAAAACATTTCTACTTTGTGATAGAACCGAATTCGGGAAACGGGATTATTATTATTAACAGTTAGTGATTGCCTAGTCGATAAACCCCTTGCCTCACAAAATCACAAGCGAAAGGGCGTGGATTCAATCCCATGTTAAGACATGCACCTCTGAGTTTTTGACTTATGTCCATATTATAAGTAATTACCAAAAGTTTCGTGGTCTGGTCGTGCCAGCTGTACTGTATCTAATGTGTGTTATCTTCTGTTCCAGGGCGGCGAGGCAGCGCAGGTGTGAGGTGCAGCGGTGACGCGCACCCTGGAGCCTTATAGGGGTCCACGTGAGTACCGCTTCTATTCATCATGCATACCAACAATTTTCTCTACATATAGAAATACAATATTCGTTCAAACGCAGCATAAAAATGAAGTTCGTCGGACTCTTAGAAAGTGTTGCTCATATAAATATTTAAATACGTAATTGATTGAAAGTCCATGTTTTTGTGTAGCGGTGCTATAAAATTCTGGTTGCAAAATAGTTTATAATTATTTCATGAGTTTAAAAACTTGGATTCGGTGTTCATTACTGTATTATTGACCTCAGAGGTCTCTGAATATTTGCTCGAAACCGCATCGCATGGTAAGAAAAGCTCGTTGGAATACGTACTGGTTCTACAGACGATACTACTGCAAGGGCACTTGACGATAGTGTGAAAATATCCTTTAGTGCTCCTCTACAAACTTAAGAATTGAATAAAGTAATTACATTTATAAAATAAAGTGTGGAGTCTGTGAAGTGTATTTTATTGTCATTTTATTTTCAAGGAGTTAGGTATGTTGTGGTATGGCTTTCTACTACACTTTTTATTCGTGGAAAACTCTCGTCTTTTGTTACTAATGTGTGTAATAAAATGCGGCTTTCCTTGTCAAAAAGCTCAAGGCGAATGTTTGAAATTGAACCTGCGTCTTTTACTGAACCCGCAAGTACAAAGAACAGAAGTTCTTTTTGTATTCTGAGGTACGGAAGTCAGCCCGACGACTGGGTCATAATTACACCAAAACATCTGTCGTAATTTTTTACATTTTATCAATGTTTTAGAGTTGTCTATCTAGTATATTGTTACGAAAATTGTGGAAAAGAATGATGTTGAATTAAGCGCAAGCCTCCTCAAAAAAGTTTTTCAAGAGAAAAGCCTTTTCATGCAAGGCATGGTAATAAAAAGAAAATAACGTTTCTAGTGCAAAGAAAATTTTCCACCTAAGGGAAAGCCAAGCTGTTATGGGCGTAAAACGTAAAAATATCTATTTACCCGAAAGTTAAGTTTTTCTTTAACTTATTTTCTATTGTATATTAAAATTAAACAAACTTGACAAATTGACCTACACTTGAACTTTAACAATTGTCTTTACACATGATATCCTAATTAAATCTTTTATTGTACTTAATTTATTGTAAGACCTTATAAATAATGTAAAATCATATTTGGTGAACGGGTTTCACTTTAAGATACAGGAAACCGTCCTGTTAGATATAATAAGGGAGGGTCGTGAGCACTACAACTCTGCCCCAGACCTTGGGAAATGTGAAATGGAATGGAAAATATGCGTTATACTCTATTGAGTACCCTTCAAAACATGATACATCGATTGACTGAAATAAGGGCACGGACATACCTACGCTTGAACGATACGCAAACAAACCAAAGTCCTGAAACTAAAACATTTTACGAATCTAAAGCTTGATTTTTCAAGTATTAATTTTTTTTGTAGTATGTATTGTGTATAAAAAACCCTGGAGTATGCTATTTTAATTGTACCAGCCAAAACCCATTTAACGCTAAAGGTAAGTGGCATAAGACTTGAAGGAGAGACTCAGAATTGAAAAAAAGTGTTATGTCTTTGTGGCATATTATTTTCAATCCATTCTAATCTGAAATCCCTGACAGTCAAAATTCATGCCATGTTCGCGAGTAACAATATTGAACAAACATAACAAACAAACTGACAACTAGATGAAAAAAAAATGCCAGGCTCGAAGCAGAGCTTCGGTCGCTTGGTCAATTATATGTACTTACCTGCAACCTGTCCGCGTCGACGATGCCTAGGTTTGACCTTATCTTATTTCACCTAGGCCTATGTTGTCTAACTAGTTTAATGTAATATTTACGACTTTATAATAAAACCTTATTATTGATTACGTAGAAAATTCAAAACATTTGCGTTTACTATCCAGATTATAAACATTGATAACGTTTGGATCTATATTTTAAAGAATTTGTTTGAAAATTGATAAAGGATTCAGATAATAGATCTGGTTTCAATGGGAGACCATGATGAAATGATGCAAGTCCCATGCAACCTAGCAAAAGATTTTCGTGACCCTTTTTCGGCTTAGCCAACCCCCTATTTGTTGACGTTTTATCAATTTTCTTTTTTCGATATTGTTTATTCTGCGCCCGTTCCCTTTTTGGACTTTTGCCGAAACTTTGCGATTGAGATTATTGGTTCCGTATAAGAAGATGAAAGTAGGTATATCTCAACTTTATTCCAAAACCTTTCAAGAATAGCAAGTAGGTACGAGGAATAATAGGAAGATTCTAAATCCAGTCCCGTTGACCTTCGTAACTTGTCGAACTATTTTTGTTTAATTAATTTTTCGTTCGTAATGTCAGAAGTCACAATCGTATTTCTTTTAGTTGAATATGCATTGATATCTATCTGTTTGCATCCGCTGGGCACGAGTTTCCCATGAGGATGACGTAGATATGATGCTGGCCAAACGCTGTCGCTATAATTGCGGGTTCTGATAATCTGAATGATTTTCCAAGCAGGTTTCGTCCCCATATTTTCTTTCTCTTATAGAAAAATTGATAAATGACCTACTTATCTTTATCGAGGAATAATTCGATTTTGGCGATTTTCTTTGTTACCTATATTACAATATCTTAGATTTAAAAAAATACGTAGGCAAATCATTTACTTTTATTACCCGCTCCGTCTCAGTCCCGGTGCAAACCTGCCAATAATACTAGCGGGATTGCGCGCTATATGGCTATGGCCAGCCTTTTTGGTCAAGAAAGAGCCATAGTGCAAGTCAAATGAAATCCTATTGATTGTCTCTTTTTAATGGAGCATATTTATGGTAGCTTAGCTTAGCTCTTTGACTTGGATAATTTAATAAAGGGTTGTAGAGTTAATAGATACTAAAATTTTCTAGTACATTTTGTCAAATGCGCCATTTCTGTTTCGTTAAAATCGACGATAATAGACAATGGAAAATTGATGATGTATTGAAACGGAAATCGCGTTTCATCTATCATAACTAGACCGCACGGAATGAAATATGCAACATGACCTAGGTATTATATTATTGCAAGTGAGAATCAATGTGGTCTCGCCGGTTATTATTGACGTTGAGTTTACTATAAATATATTATGACAATTGACTTAAACGGACAAATAGATTTAATAGTTCCTAAAAAATCTAACAATGCATAGAACCTTTACAAAAGTTTCTTCACAAATCAGTAATAGTACGCGAGTACCAACACACTAAGGAAAAATACCAACTTGAAATAGAGATGCTCGCTTTCTTCGCTGGGTAAATAATGCTGTAACAGTTGTAATAGTAATATGATAATTAATAAACGCAAGTAGCGTTTGACCGCATCTTGACCTAGGACGTAGCACGTTTGCCTAGAAGAAACTGATTAACTCTATTTTTGAGGTCACTCGCATGAAAACAATATTCACGTGCGAAAGAAATCACCGGTGAATATCATTTCGTATTTTTTGTGATGGGAATGAATTTTGAAGAGTACCACTTTTTGCACATCGTTCGTAAGTGACGTTCGTAACGTTCGTAAGACTCATTAGCGAGTGATAAATTCATTCGAACTTTTTATAAATAGAACCCCAGATTGTAACTATCCTGAAATAGACACAATTACGCTTCAACGCATAACGTCCCACTGCTGGGCTCGGGTCTCTCATATGAAGGGGGTATAGGCCATCATAATTCACCACGCTGGCCTTCACTTATCTTGGAAGGTTATTTAACCTTCTCAGGCAAGTGGGTTTCTTCACGATGTTTTCCTTCGCTGTTTAAGCTTGTAATACAGACGTGCATGCCAGAACCTGGATTCGAACCCGCGCCCTCTCGCTTGTGAGGCATGGGGATTACCGACTAGGCTACCACTAACTTCAGAATAGATAAATTATTTTTGTGTGAGATTTTTTTATTTATGTGCTTTCAGTGGTGCGGAGGGTGTGGCGGCAAGATGGACGACGCCGGCAGCAACAAGCAGCGGCAGGCCACCAGAGTGTTCAAGAAGAGCTCGCCCAATGGCAAGGTACATACGTGATACATCGCCTGACATCACTCACCACTCACTGCCATCACTGCCTCTTTGAGCACACGGGAACCGAGAACGGGGCGCGTCTGCGTAACACCTACATTACTATTTTTAATTTTTTGAGTTTACATAAGAAAGGTATAAAAAATTACGTGTCAAGATGTCTTCTACTAAATATACAATTGCTAAAAAGACTGGTCTACAGAAACGCTGAGAACTCAACAGTTGTCAGTAAAAGATCTTCTTTTAAGAGAGTAATTAATTAAACTCCTCAAAATTATTGAAATTAAAGTTTTGAAAAGTGTCGATTTCGATGTTTTTGGAAAATCTCATGAATTTTTTGTAACTAATAAATTTTTCAACAATAACCTAACCTAACCGTATATATTTTTTGTAACGTCATTCGAAGTACTGAATCTTATTTTTTTATGTTCTATGACGGGTTTTCGCAGACGGTCCTCTTAATGCCACTAGTACCATTCCCGGCAAACCATTGATTCGTCAATTAAAAGTGCATTTGCGCAATTACTTCAAAATATTTGCCGGGAATTGTACCATTGTTATGGAAGTTACAGCTTGGTATCCTTATTACTATGAAGCATTAATCATAGGTACATTACCGTAGCTATGGTATTCAAAGAATCACTGATACAGAGATCTCGAAACATAAAAATACCTTTGTAGTTGTTATACACAACGTAATTTAGTGTACCGAATAGAATTTACGTTCTAAAATATATTTAACTTATTAATTACTCGCGAAAATATAGATTTTTTAAATATAGAAGGTAAACAAATTTGTCATAAACATTGTTATTGTATTCTGGTTCCTTAATCGCCGTACAGGAGGGACAAACAGGAATCAATTTTCTTGTTTGTCCCCATGCGATATTTCTGAAAGGACAAACTCATTCGTGTCGGGGACGGGGACAAACTGGAAAAAAAGCTATTTGTCACCTTACGGAAACAGATTGGGGTGACAAACAGGAATAAATCCTCTATAGAACTAGACTCAATAAACTTCATAAATAATAGAACAAAGTCAATGGCATGAATAAATATTGCATAACTAACTGAATACGAGTACCCCTGACATTGTAACAATTGTAAGTGACGTTCAACGCATTATGTTCGCTCCGTGCGTCACAAACGTTTAATAGATATTATACGCAATGACATCGCCACAGATCTATATTGTTTTGCAAATGCGTCTCTTTGAAGAATATGTACTTAAATACAAGCAAAGAAAATAATAATGTAATAATACTACGCTTCAAGGTTCATAACAGACTATGAGAGTTACCTTACATGACTGGAATCAGCTGGTCTATAAAAAATATAATTTCAGCTGACAAGTCTTTTTGTTCATTTATTACTTTGTTAAGGACGTATACGTAGTAGGTCTTCTTAGTAGCACCTATCTTTGAAAGGTAATCGGGCCGTAGTAGTAAAATGAGATATTTTGCGTATTTCTCGAAACTATATCAGTAATCGCCTTCTTCGAATGTACTGCTCGTTAGACTAAGTTTCTGTTTTATATTCAGTTCTTCCCCAATTATATATGTTTTTTCGAAACAAGGAGAGTTATGTTTATATTTTATTTCTTTTGCACGCCCTAGAGCCTAAACGGCTTGTCGTATTTTTATGCGAGTGTCAATAGATTCGTCTTAGTTGTGAGAGAGACACTGGGTACATCAAAATAAAAAAAAAATATGATACACGGGTTTAAAAATTTAGCACTCGGGTGTTTTCGATTATTAACTATTTAATTATATTTTTCAGATCACAGTATACTTAGGAAAACGAGATTTCGTAGATCACATCACACATGTAGACCCGATTGGTGAGTCATATACTAGTTTATTTATTATTTCTTACTCAGAAAACTACAAAAGATTTAAATATATATATATAATGGTGTATTATTTAGAATTTTAGAACCGTGGTTATTTTATTCTATTATTATATTTAAAACAGTATGTATGTATTACTTTTATATTCTATTCTGATTGTGACGCTGTTGGATGTCCTATGAAATTATAAACAGATAAAGTATATATTCAACTAAATGCAAATGTGACGTCTACATTATCGGTTCTTCGATTTGTAACCTTGAGAACTATTTAAAGAAAATAATGTTAATTGGTAGGTAATTATAAACCAATACAGATTTCTTAGGAAGTCTATAAATAGATAAATAAATATATAACAGCCAGATATCACGATGATTATTCCCCGCGATATTTCAGACGGTGTGGTGCTAATCGACCCCGAGTATGTGAAGGAGCGTAAGGTGTTCGGTCACGTGCTCGCCGCCTTCAGGTACGGACGCGAGGACCTCGATGTGCTGGGGCTCACCTTCCGCAAGGATCTCTATCTCGCCGCTGAACAGGTACCGTCTCTACCACCACACTAGGTGGGTGTACTAAGCCGAAAGGTGGACACTATAGGGTTATCAGTTAGGGGTGTATCAGCCGAAGGCCTCTCAACCCTATGAACAACTTTAGAGCAATCCCCATTTAAGAAAAAAGATCGACCGTTTCATATATTTTATGTAACTGATACTCGTTTTATATGGAACAGCTGGTTATTTAGGTACTCTTTTTTGGCTTAGTACAACTTTAACCGATAATACTGTATAGTCCTCCATTGTATGCCTATATTTTATGAATAGTCCTCATAACTGGCAACATATTAAAACTATATTTAAAAATAAACATTATAATATGTTAAAAAATATATAAATGAAAAGAAAGAAAATTCACGTATCTACACAATACTTAAAGATAAACTAAATCAAGTTGTAGTGCCACGTGCGTCAAAAACTGCGCACAGCATAGTTCTGAGAATTGCTACTCAGCGCTGGTTTTCAGCATTGACCTTTAGAGACGCTTAATTACGTTTGTCGTAATAAAATTCGTTATTATTCTGTACCTAAAAACTGCTTACACAGATTTACCCTGTGACGAGCGCACCGAAACGTCCCCTGACGCGGCTGCAGGAGCGTCTCGTCCGCAAGCTGGGTCCAGCGGCGCACCCCTTCTACTTCGAGCTGCCCCCTCATTGCCCCGCGTCCGTCACCCTGCAGCCGGCCCCCGGCGACACTGGCAAGCCTTGCGGCGTCGACTATGAACTGAAGGCGTTCGTGGCCGACACGCAAGATGACAAGCCCCACAAGAGGTACGCGGCGCTGTTAGTACCCAACTCTATTATTGACTTTTCGTAGTGGTTTCTTCAACAGAGATGATGCTGAAGTGACTAACTAGTGAGTTAGGGAGAGTAGTCTACATACAGGATGTCGCGCTAGAGACGGCGACACAGGTAAGTGGTGCTGTTAGAAAGTGCTTTTTTGACGTATCGTAGGTTTTTTTATAAGTTAGTAGCCTACACGTTGTCTCACACTTTTACAAGCGATGTTTGTGTCCGTAATTAGACGTATCATATTCCAAGTCTACTCACTTTTTAATGAATGAATGAATGAATATTACTTTATTGCACACTAGACAAAAAAATAAGTACATTGGGCGGTCGCTTTAGGCGATAAGCCTAAAGCAAATCCTTCCAGGCAACCTTTGGATGGACAGAACTAATATTTTTCGTTTCTCTTTTACTTTCCCAGGAACTCAGTCCGCCTGGCCATCAGGAAGATAATGTATGCACCTAGCAAACAAGGCGAGCAGCCTTCAGTGGAGGTCTCCAAGGAGTTTATGATGAGTCCTAACAAGCTCTATCTGGAAGCTTCACTTGATAAGGTCAATATCTCGATGGCTGATTTTGTTCTTTACTAGCTGTGCGGTGAATATTTGATCATAACATGGAATCTCTAAAATTTTCCAGGATTAAAATTAGCCTATGTGTTTATCCGAGGTATGAGCTATCTTTCTGCCGAATTTCGTTTTGCCGTTTAAGCGTGAAGAAGGAACAAACAAACACACGCACGCACACACAAATACAAACTTTCGCCTAATATTAGTGCGATATGATTTAACCACCATGCGGTAGTATCAGTTAATATTTAAAAGGCCGGTAACTAACGCAGTAAGTTAAAGTAATTAAACTTACCTATCATAATGACTTGTAGTTAAAGAACTAAATGAATAAATTTGTGTTTGTCCAAACATAAAATAGCGGACGAAAAATTATTATTTAAAATGACGACTTGTTCTTGAGTATTAATAACCAGATAAATAAACATATTTTCCGTTCCGTAACTCACTATAAGTTTCTTGCTACGAAACCTAGTTTCCTGTAAAGAATAATACGTATTTTCTTGTTACCGGCATCGTACGCGAATGTATTATTAGTTTGTAACTGGTTACTTACATCCAGTTTCGTAGACGGTCGAAGCGTTATAGCATAGATGAGAGATAATTTTCTTTATCGCTCGCTTGATCAACTATCCTGGGTTATCATTGTCACATATTCCTACTACAGTCTATACTAATATCATGTGGAGCAAAGATTTGTATTTATATATGTGACGAATAAACTCAAAAAGATTTCAAAAATTCTTTATCTGTTAGAAAGCTAGATTATCACGGATTAACATAGTTTATATAAAATTAGAGATCCGAGTGTGTGTTACACGCGGAGCCCAGCTAGTATCTAACAAAGAAAGAGAAAATAAATATTTCTATCATTTCATTTTGATCGTCATTTCTTCAGGAGCTATACCACCACGGCGAGAACATAGCAGTGAACGTGCACATAGCGAACAACTCGAACCGTTCCGTCAAACGCATCAAAGTGTCAGTGCGTCAGTTCGCAGACATCTGTCTCTTTTCCACCGCGCAGTACAAGTGCACCGTAGCCGAGGCGGAGAGCGAGTGAGTACTATGTTTGTAGCTACAGTCCGCAATGTCCTCGTGCGTTTGTCCGTCTCTGTCTGAATCTCTTCAAGATCGAGGCAAACGAGAAAGTTAAACTAACGCGCAGAAATCGTGCACGAACTTGTAACGCTATACAGTCATATCGGTAGGGGTGTACTAAGCCGAAAGGAAGTTACTATACTCATCCTAAAGAACAACTTTTGCTAAGGGACCAAATCTGAATTCAGGAAAAAATAATTGTCGACGATCTGTAAACTTTTTGTATGGAACAATTGATTTTTTTTCTCGAATTTAGGGTTGGTCCCATAATGAAAGTTGTTCCTTAGAATTGACCTGTGTAGGTTAACCCTGTAGTTAGTCAACGTCAACATTCACTTTGGTGAAAAACGGCGAGACGTAAACAGTTAAAAGTCTTATTCAATCTAAATTTGGTCTGAATAAATAATAATTTGGTCTGAATAAATAATAATTTGGTTTGAATAAATAATAATTTGGTTTGAATAATAGTCATATAATACTTTGCTAAACTGTAAAACTAAATATAATTTTAATTAAACCAACTAGAAAGTTTTTTTGAAAACTATGATTTTTTTTATCGTTTTAATATTTTGAGTAAATATTGCTATAGATTGTAATAAGTCCTGACCTTTTTAACTGATCCTGTATTCCTTTATTCCTTGTTGTCCAGGGAGCCAAAAGAGAAGAAGACGAATATCTTTCACATTCCATTCCTCGGGTTGTTCAATAAGAAAATAAAATGTCGATCGTTGTAAGTGGCTTTTCTTTTACGCAATGAATGCTTGATTGCAGTTATTTTAACTCCCTGAACCTTAGTTCGTGACTTATATTAGAAATACGTGTAAAATTATCTATTGAGTGATTCGTAGAATGAACGATATTGTTTAAGTTCATTCTATTTATCACTCGTTTTATCCCGTTTGATGTATTAAAATTTAATGATTCTACTTGTTAGCACTAGTTATTAAAAACTTGTTTTATTTCGTTCATGGCTGTTACTTCGGCTGGTTATTGAAAGTAAACGTATTTTTTACATTAACTAAATTTAATAAAACTTGATAGAATTTGTTGTTTGTTATGGTCAGAATATGTGGAATAAAAATGAACAGTAACAGAAAAAGTGTGTGTATTCCTAAAACCTTTTTTGAGATGTACGATTCAGAAAAAATCCACCCCGTTGTCTCAATTTACTAACTTTTGTCTCGAATTTTTTTAATATTAGCCCAATCTTGCACTTGTTGAAGTGTGTTTTTATTCTAAAGTGTGTTTTCATCAGTTTCGGAACTAATACGTGTGTTTTTAATTCTAGGTTAATTATCCCACGATTCTGACACGTATAGTTATAATTTGGGGGTGTTTAATTCCGCAATATGTGCGTATAGATTATATTTTAAAAACGAAAATAAGAGGGAGCCATCGAAAAAAAAATGTTTTATGTAAGAATGAGTAAGATTTAAACTTTTTGTGCGATAGAACAAAGAAAATGCGAAAGAAATTTGCCAAGATTTTTATCATACACGTGAAATCATTAGATATCTTCCTGCCGTAGTGTGCAAAAATGACTTGAATCCCTAGCCAAATATATTTGCGCATATAAAGCCCGACAAACATCATAAGAAATTTTGGGCGTGTGCACTTATGATTGACGAATCACCGCTCGTCTCGATGAAATCCATACCCAACACTACGATCCGACAAAGGGAGTCAAAAATCCTGACCGTTCCTTCAAAGTTCAAACAACTTGAACTAGTGACGGATTTGAGGACTCTTTGGCGCAGGGTAAAATGCGGGGCTGGGATTTCGCCGAGTTGCGATCCGGGGATCTTGGTGGGGTAATCATTGAGGATCGCCCGGTAATATGTAAAATATGTACGTCTCTTTTAATTCAAATGATACCTTCATCATGACTACATCTGACGCAATATTTGTAGAATTGTTGTACCGACCCATCAGCTGTGCTCCGTTATCTTGAGCTTGTCGGTTGGGTTATGCTGGCGGGGGGAAATTCACAATATACTCCGGGATGTCAATGCAGGACATATCGCCCCCACACAGAATAAGATATACATATATAAAGCTTCAGAATAGATGAACCTATTGGTCAGGCTACATGCGCGTTGTTTAAAAAAGAGTAAATCCAGATTGATTGATATTAGGAATCAGCTCAGAACCTAAACCACTGAAACAAGACACATACAATTTAGATATAATATATTTTTTTATTCTGGTGATGGGTTGGAGCATTTGGATTATCTGTAGATCTTAAATGGTGTATAGGTAATGTTTCTGGTATATTTAGATATAAGTAATAGATAAAGTGGTTGGTCACTCTACATGCGTGTGGTTGGTGTTCGCAGAGAGGGATGTCCGGTGGGTCCCGGGTTCACGCTGAGCAAGGTGTTCACGCTGACGCCGCTGCTGGCCAACAACAAGGACAAATGGGGGCTCGCGCTCGACGGACAGCTCAAACACGAGGACACCAACCTCGCCTCCAGCACACTGTTAGTAACCTTATCTTATAATAAAGCTATTGCCCGCGGCATCACCCACGTTACGTTTGTTTTTCCGAGAAAAAAGCACTTTCCCGTCTATACTTACTTTTTACTGGCTGTGCCCCGCGGTATACCCGCGCTATAACACGTTAAAGTTTCTTGTCTCTTGTGAAATTGAAGTATGTCCATTGTCTTACCCGTTCTTTTGCTATCTATTGTTTTTTTTTGTATGTAACTAGAATTATTTACGTTTGTATCTTTTTCAGGATCGCGGACCCGTCGCAGCGTGAAAACTTAGGTATCATAGTACAATACAAAGTGAAGGTGAAGCTTTGCCTCGGACCGCTTGGCGGGTGAGAACTCTTCAATATTGTTTTATATTAATTAATAGTTACTTTTTTAGTTGTACGAGAAAACGTCTCTGATTTGAGGCAGCAGATTATTTAACAAAACCTTATTAATTTCAAGAATGTTTGTTTCGTCTGTGATTTTTAATTGGTAAGGTATTTTCTATTAAAAGGCGGGAATGCGGCGTCCTGTCCGCTATATAAGAAGAAGAATTTATTCGGAAAAATAGCTTAATTGACGTTATCATAATTTTAAATTGAAAATTCTAATCGTAAGCGGTAGTGCAGAGGGGGCGACCGTCTACTTGACAAGGATGAGTTGCGTGAAAGGGGAGAGAATGAAGAGATAACGGCTGATAAAGGAGAATGGAAGAGGACGACATACTGTGCCAACCTCTCTAGGTTTCTGTTAAGCTAAGCGTGTAATAGGAGTCTCTGCTCTTCCGTAACATTTTATATTTATGTCAGCGAGCTGAGCGCAGAGTTGCCGTTCATCCTGATGCACCCGAAGCCGGAGGAGGAGCCGCCGCGGCTGTACGCGGAGGCCGCGCCGCGACCTGACCACGACCTCATACAGCTCGACCCGCAGCCGTGAGTACATACATTCAACATGTGTTAGCGAAAAGGACACTCCTACACACTTACACACACACACTTAATACACTCTCATTTACTCATAGTAAACTCGACTCGACCTCGACTGGCAACATACTGTTTATAATAAAAATAGTGTTTAACGAACAATTCAGTGTACAGATGTACAGGTGCAATAATATAATATTTTTATTAATACTCTTTTTTAGATAATTCACAAATAATTGTATATTCGGGCCAACTCAAGATATATCTGTTTTCAAAGGAATGCTGTATGTGCTGTTGGCCCAGATATAGGTACAATTATTTGTGCTCAAAATTAAGTGAACTGCTTTTCTTCGTTGACTTTTATTTTCCAGTTCGTTCGTGTTGATTGTATTTTTCTATCCTGCAGGGAAGAGAACGGTCAAGAGCAAGACGACGATATTATATTCGAAGATTTCGCCCGACTGCGACTAAAGGGTGCGGATACCGACGCCTGAACGCCTGTCTAATCGAACATTAGCGAAACACCGTTAGTCATGAATGCTAGCGAAACGCGCTAGTCAACAATTTGCTAGCTACATGCGCTAGTCACACGCACTAAGCCCTTATCGGACATTAAAAAAAAATCTTGCCATCTCACATAGAAGAGATACGCCATCACCACAGACATTTAATGATAGTAAGTAGATCAATTTTATTTTTAAAAAGGGATATGGTTTGCGTACCCTTTATTTTAGTATTTCTCAGCATCGCATTTATCAGCTGAACAAATTCGTTTCCCAAGGCACACTACTCGGCCCTGTTTTGTATGTGTTTCTTATGGAAGTTTATTTGAAGGAAACTTCGTTTCTTTACGTGTACTTTGTGTTTGGGATATTATAGGTACAAGAATGTATGTTCGGTCTGCTTAGTAATTATTAAAAGTCTGTGGCCGTTATCAAGTTTGTTTACCAATATGCCTACAACTCTTCTACTGGTGAACTGCGTATAATGCGATAAAATAATTTGATTAATTCAATATATCGTTGAAAGGGCAAGTAAAGTTTCAAAAGAATAATAGAAGTGTGTGTTCTTAAATTACATGTTACTCGTAAATGGATATTTTAGGACGTTGCGCGACACGTTAGAGTAATACTAAAGAATTTTATATAATATTATTATTATTATATTCGATGAATATTGTATGTAATTTATATTATAATAGTTGTCTATTGAGCGAAATATACGAGTACAATTTTTTTTAATAGTTGGCCTCCTTCTATGTGGAGGTCAACTAGGACCTAAAGTTTTAATGACAAAAAAATATGTTGCACAAAATTAGATAATGAAAGTAGTCGGTTTTTTTGTCTACTTTTATGAGTACATTGGCATAAGTAAGTGTACCGTTAAAAATGTTTTGCAGATAAGGTCATTGGTAACCAAATTTCAGTATTTAGCTATTTCGTAGCCAACGGTCGCATACGTAACTGGAGCTTCGTAACCAGTTTAAAAAAATTAAAACAGTCTATTGTCCAATTTGTTTAGTGACATATACACTTTTTCTGTCCAATGAATGTGTTTGTATGTTGGTCCATTTAATATCGTAAATTACTTTTGACTTTATGATTAAAATCGCTTTTAATATTTTAAAATCAAATGTAAACAAAGGCACTTTGTTCTAAATTATTTTCATCAGCGTTATGTTAGTGATGTAGTTCAATGTTTTTTGCATTTAATAGTGTAATAATCCCGATGTTGTGTCCTTCGACAGAGTTTAAAATATTTAAATGTAGGGTCGTTGTTAGCTATCTCTCTCGCGCATTTCTACATTTAACCGCAAAAATCACGACTTTGTGAACTGATTTCCAAAATGAGGATGTACTCAATTGGCCTGTATTTTATTATATATTTGTTTCTTTACTATATATATATATATATATTTGTTACCTGATTTCCAAGAAGCGGGTGCTGCGATTTGAATAATGTTTTTTGTTTTGTTTGAAAGGGTCATGTCGTGGTCTTATTTTAATGTTGTCAAAATCAATCCAGAGTTTTAATTTTTAAATCGAAATAACTGGAATTATAAAAACTATCGACGCTGCCGCATTAAATCTGTAAGGAAGTGTGTGGTCACGTAGTAAAAATAATCATTGTTTTTATAAGACGAGTTATTTGGAACTTTTCGAAAAGTTCAACAGTTCTACTTTTGCTATGATATTAGCTTTTTTACATATAATTTGCGGATTAAGTGTAAAGTGTGTGAATGTGCAAGCGAGATAGAATATCTTAACCTACAATGTCTTAAATTACATTATCGATGTTGTACAATGGACCAAAATGTGTGCTGGTTCTGGTGAATATGAGATTTATTTAATTATTATTTTTACACAGAAAGTACAATATTAATTCAACGTACATTTGTCTGTTTAAAAGAGCTTTGTCTGTCTAGACATCTGTTTACAAATTGGTGCGCATTTTTGTCACTTTACCCGACCAACGCAAGGACGAAGATCATGCTATCGTGTCCCTGGATTACAGGTTTTAGTTTTCAATTTATGTAAAGAGTTAAAAACAAGATATTTACTGTAAAAAAATAAATTTTCTTTACTAGCATTTTCCTCAGCATATTCTATCTTTAATACAAAAAAAAAGTTAAAATGAGAAGATGGGCCTAACTCTAATTCTATAGAGAATTGATAGTTATCCCCTATTCGGGCAAGGCAATGCAGGGATTACTTAACTAATTTGACACTTCGGATATTCATCAGGAGAAGTCATTAAATTAATACATGATAACATATTGATAACACTGTGTATTATATTTTACTCATTAGGTATCACAAGTTTCATTTATAAAACTCTGATTTTGTTTAACAATTCGTGGTTTCACGCGTACCTGATTGTTGGAGAGGTCTAACTATAGTTATGTTCACATTCGGTGAACTTCGTCTGGGTTGAGATGAGTCGGTCGTGTCCACGACGATGGCACGTCACGCACTGATGCCAATTGACCGATTGAGAACGAAACTACAGTTGGATATTTTCAACAATCAGGTACGCGTGATAGGTGCGTATTTTTCAACAAAACAAAATAGCAAAAATGATAGTTTTATAAACGTCACGATTCATTGCACTACAGAGCAGTCTTATCGCAGCGTTTGTGTGTGCATGTTGTTTCTATGTGTACAGTTATAATAGTTGTACATTTTGTGGCGTGTTTCCTTGTATATGTAAGCCTTTGTCGTGTGCACCAGCGAGGGCTGTTCGGAACAGTTACGGGCATGCTAAATTAAGGGCTAGAATTATAGGTATGCCCTCTCGCTTGCTCTATCTTAGTTTTGTTTAGATTTAATCAATTTTTAAAAGATCTGCTTCGATCATTTTAGGAAAATATAATACCTACATCTTCTTCTTCTTATATATAAAAATCAATTGCTGTTCGAACAAAAACTCGAGAACGGTTGGGCCAATTTAGCTAATGTTTGTCGTATTTCAGGGAAGGTTTAAAAGGTGAGAAACATAAATAAAACTGTTAGGCGGTACGAAGTTCGCCGGGTTAGCTAGTTTTCTAATAAAAAAGCAAATTATTACAAATACATTTCATACTTAAAATTACCATACTTACTAGTAATATTTTGGTTATGGCAAATTTTCATGTATGAAAACTTGGGCAGATTACAATAATAAAATTTGACAAACATTAGCATCGATCGAGGGGACGTCTTGTGCCCCCGCGAGGGAGACACAAGGAATGGGGTTTCGGGCATTAGCCCACTCCCCAGGCTGGGCGCTGGGGCTCTTTGGCCCCAGGGAGTGTATTTAATGGGCGCTTTCTGCGCCCCTGGTCCTCGTGTCGATCTCGCCACCTCAGGTTATCTGGTCTTCAGGCTGATACTCAAATGTTCATGGTTGGCCTGTGCCATCTGTGTCTCATCCGGTATAGGGTCATGCCTCGTTACCGCTCTCCTCTTCGTCCTCCTGGCCTATCATCAGGAGTTCACGCGGGAGGGCTCTCCAGGTACGCACGTTGGAGGGACGCGCGTGATGTGGGGCAATATTGTTGAGGTGGGGTGCGGTCCGTTGTCAGCACGATCAAAAATCCCGCGCGCTAACCGGATTACGAATTGCTCCACCGTCTCAGGGCGATGACGTAGTTGCGTACGTACCAACCCGCTCCCGTGATCACTCTGAGGGTAACATTCTGTACCACTTGGATTCTTTTGCGTTGATAAGCCGAGCACAGCGCGTACCATGCCGGCGCAGCATAGGTCAACCTCGTCCGGATGTACGTCTTGTACAATCCCAGCTTAGTCCGGAGTGGCAGCTTAAAACATTAGCAATGATACTTTCAACGTTATGACTGAAGCCGATTAAAAATAAACATTGTATCTTAATATAACTGAGATGGCGCATACCTATAATTCTGGCCCTTAAATGGTTTATTTACGTGCAGTCTACAGGATGTTGTTGATGACATAAACATGCATTAACAAATTACACCATTAGTGGCATCAAGGAACATTTTTACTGCTGCGAGTAGCATCCTATATCTTTGCAATGACCCATTAAAGTCTGCCACCGTACATCCGAATAACCACTATTTTATTTTCTAATTTGAATCTTCGATCACCATCATGTAAGGGCCGCGTATTGCCCGATAGTTTATTTTAGTCACGAACGAACAATGTTTTGATGAAAACACCATTACTCTAGTTGATGGCGTCGATTTTGGTTTGTGTGAGACTCTGCGAAAGTGTGTAAATATTTTTATCAGTATACCCTATTGTAATGATGTCATTTTAGTAACATTACACATTCGAATAAACGATGAACATGATTTTAGGGTTCACTCAATTGTTCATTCTTATGAACAATGTTTTTAGAACTATTTTTTTTAGGATTTCGTTCTTGGTTCATTAGTGAAAGTTGTTAATTAATGTGTTTAATGACCTCTTAAAAGAACGTGCATCGTTTGTTCGGACAACTTGTAACTATCTATCAGTGTAATATATATCAAAATCGACGTCATTACATTTTATTTGGTAACAATTTTTTTTTACTTTATTAATATAGTAAATTTGGATGTTGCTGTTGATATATGTTTGTATTATTTATGTATTTTAATGTACCTAAGTAAGTATTAAACGATAAATAGATGATTTGTAATGTTGATAAAGTATAATACAATATAAGTAATGATATGAAAAGACGGAATTATGAATTTGAAGCCAACGTTACGGCGCATACTTCCTGGCGCAATGAAACAAGTACAATTTTATTACATGCTTATATTTTTATGTTACCTATGAGAGAATGTCGCATATTATTTGCACAAATAAACTTATTTTATCTATGCCAATCATAAGTTTTAAATCTTTCGTTCGCTATTGTACAGAAGGTATATGAATGAGCGATATGATTTTAATGGAGTGCTACGCTCGTCTTTATGAACGGATTTGAATTTGTTATCAAATCCCAGAAATGTTCTGTATATTTTTTTATTAATAATCATCTTTTTCTATTTTTCGGGGTCGTTTATAACCATGAAAAAAATCAACCCTCAAAAACATGTCCTTTGTTCATTCTACCTTTATTATATAGCTTGCAGAGAATGTTACTTAGAGGTAAATTATGGTATACGTTTGTACAGTATTTTGATGTGAACGACTATAGGCAACTGACAAACCAATCGCACTACACTTTTATTTTTTAATTTTACATCGAATTGTTTTTTTGATGTATACTTTTTGAATAAATAAAACATAATGAATGTAACCAAAATGTTCGTTTGTTTTTTTACGTCAGAGCAGAGTGTGCAGTGAGTTAGTATATTGCTTTCAGCACAACATTCTTGAGCCAGTATTAAGACAAACCTACTAAAGACTTGTGAACAAGTATAATAAGTTTTACGATATTTCAAGGAGACCATGTGGATTAAATTATGAGACTTGCTCAGATTGTACTTATTCCTTTTCTAACCCCATATCATATTTCGTTTTAGCCAGCAAGTTCTTATTTTTGAGAACCATTCAAGGCGGTGTTTTAACATGTGTTCTGTGATTTTTGCCAGAACAGAAGACAAGGCGATGGGTCTATGACTATTAGCATCTGCTAGGTTTTTGCTAGGTTTCAGAATTGGGACTGTAATTTGAGACTTCCATGGAGTATTATACCATAATCAAATAAATCGCACTTGATCAACTAATACACGCAGTGGGTAAAGCTCGTGAATCATCTATTCCATTGACTGATGGAGCTTTTAAACCCAAGATTCTACCGCGTCGCCTCAAAAAGCTCATCAAGCTTAAAAACCAGCTTCGCCGTAAAGATGCATCCTCAGTGGATATAAATGAGAGAACTCACCTAAGGTTTTCTATTAATCACCTACTATCTGAAATTAAAATTGGTATTAAAAAATTTAATGAAAAAATTTGGAATGATAAATTAGACAGAATTGATAACCCTTCCTCAGACATCTGGCGGGTAGCCAAAGGGCTACGCTCCAAACGGCACATCATACCGCCATTATCTAAGCCTGACAATACACTAACCGCAACTGTGAAGGAACAATGCGAAGAACTGGCTGATTCTTTCTGCAGGAATATGTCCTTGACTTCAGCCTGGACTAGTACTCTGGCTATTGAAAGTAATGTAAAAATTTCAAATGATATTATTAACGCTCATACTTCAGAAAAGCAAGTCTTTTTCACAAAACCTCGTGATATTGTATCCTTAATACTCAAGTTAAAAAAACGTAAAGCTCCTGGAACTGACAGTATTCAAAACGAATTAATAAAAAACCTCTCCCGTAAAGCCGTAGTACTTCTCACTCGCATATTCAATGCTTGTCTTAGATTGACTTACTTCCCGAAATTTATGAAAAATGCCAAAATTATCCCTATTCTTAAGCCACGCAAGGATGATTCGCTTGCTATTAGTTACAGACCCATCAGCCTCCTCCCATCGTTAGGAAAACTGTTCGAATCAGTGATTTATAGCTTTCTGTTAAAAGAGTCAAAGCACATCATAATAAATGAGCAATTTGGGTTTCGTGAACAACACTCCACAGTACAACAACTCGTACGAGTGACTGAACACATTGCTCACCATTTAAATCTCAATCAATCTACCGGCATGTTCTTATTAGATATTGAGAAAGCTTTTGATACTGTGTGGCACGCCGGATTACTACATAAACTCTATGTTAATAAAATTAATATAAACTTAATAAAATTAATTTCTTCTTACTTGAACAAACGCGAATTTACTGTTAGTGTTAAAAATATCTCATCAGAACCACGTAAAGTCCCAGCTGGAGTACCTCAAGGCTCTGTCTTAGGTCCCTACCTCTTTTTACTTTATCTGAATGATATCCCTATTCAAACACGCACGAAACTAGCATGTTTTGCGGATGATACGGCTTCATTTACCTCTTCGAAAGATATTGACCTAATTATTAGTAGACTGCAGTTGTCTTTAAACAACCTGTACGAGTACTTTTCTAATTGGAAACTCAAGCTAAATGAAACTAAAACTGAAGCTATCCTCTTCACAAGGTCTCGCAAAAAGCCTACCAGGCGATTAAAAATTAACAATCATGAAATCTGCTGGAGTACTACTGCTAAATACCTAGGCGTAGTGCTTGATCCAAAAATTTGCTGGACTTCCCATATTACTTACGTCAGGGCAAAAGCAGTAAAAGCCATGGGTGCATTGAGCCCCATATTTAACCGGAAATCTAAAATCAGCTCGAGATCCAAATTGCGTATATATACGACCCTAGTTAGGCCTTGTCTCACATATGCTGCGCCAGTGTGGAGCGCTACGAATGACTCTAATTATATTAAAATTCAAGTAGTTCAAAATAAAGCTCTCAAAATATCTTATAATACCCCATTTCGGACAAACCTCAAAAGACTGCATCATTCAATAAACCTTCCCACTTTAAAAGAATTCATACTCAAACTTACCAAAAACTTCTATACAAAAAACAAGTTCCAACACTCAAATAAGCTAGTTACCGCTCTCGGCCTAACCAGAAGTCACAATCTCCCATATATCGATAAGTATAAAACTTACCGATTACCACATCACTACCTGTTATACGAGGGACAACTGAGTCAACCGTCGCTCGACTTTGACTGCTAACCGAAATATTATTAAATTTTGGTCCATAAAAGAATGGAAATAAGCGTCATATTCATGTAACTAATTCTTGTCTCGCATATCAATATGGTGTCACCAAAAAGTCCTACTTACCCACATAAAAAAAAATTACTTGTAACTAGAATAAATTAAGAACTAATTAAATACGTGTGTTTATTGGCAAACGAATGTCTTCTAATAATTTTGATCTTGCCTCATCCATGTGTATGTTATTAATGTTTAACTCGAAAGAAAAATGTAATGTTAAAAAAATATTGTAAGTTTGGAGACAAGAAAACTGTAAGTAGATTTCTTCATATTGTACCTAGATAATAGTAAACACTTGCCTCAACGTTTCATTAACATACCTACCCACTGTATCTATGTCATATCACAATATTATTATGTTGTAATATATATATATGTATATATTTTTCTATAAAATCATAAGAACGAGTAAATCTCGATTCACAAACATTTTATAATACCTTCCTTTAATGGAATCACTGTGTTATAAACGTACGAAATCGCGAAGTAGTATGTAATATCCATGTTCATGTTGCTTATCATCATAATATGATTTAAAAAGAACTATAAATTTGTCTAAACATTATGTTATTTTAAAGTTTTTATAAGGCGTTCTTAGCCTAAAAACAACCTAAAGTATGTCCAAATTGTCACTTAGTTTATACGCTGAGTGTTACATGTACCTGTGTTATTATGATTAATAAAGAACTTTATAAATCAATAAATCAATCAATCAAATAAATTGTTAACTAACTCCAGAAATAATGATTTGCTATTATCTAAAGCATTTTTTAGAAAAGAATAAAGAATACCATCTACCCCAGGAGAAGAATTAACTAGACCGGGCCAGTTGCAACTCAGAGAAAGAAAAAGGGCCTTCTAAGTAGTGGACAGGGGCTAGCAGGATTGGAGGGGAGGTGAGGTAGTTTAGATCTGGGAGGAATGGGGGAGAAAATTTATCAGCCAAGTATTCAATCCAAGAGAATTGGTCAATATTAGCACATGCATCACTTCGAAATGATTCTCTATATCTTTTCATCTGCTTCCACACATGTCATCTTTGTTTTTTTATGAGGAATGAGGAGAAAGGTTTTTACAAAAGCTGATCCATCCCTGTTTTTTTTTCTGTAAATTCTTGTTGCCAGAGCAATTCCATTCAATTCTTCAATTTTATTATACCTGTCAACAGAACTACTCCATAGAACAGGTGGGAATAAATGTGAAATGAAACATGAAAAATAAAGATACGGTCAATGCAAGTGCAATAACATTAAAAATATTCCCAACGAGTAACAGTGTAACTGGTTGGTTTTTTTTTATTTAGGCGCCAACCGTACACAGTGTTACTCGTTGGGAAGTACCCCCCAATCATGTTCGCGGAAAATTCCATAAAATCTCGTCTCCCCGCGAGGGTACATGATGAGATTTTAACTTGACCATGGTGACTTTTTATTTGACTTAAATTGATTGATTAATAAACTTGACGCTGGAAAATATACAAATCGTATGGTGCCAAATATAAAAAAACGCTGTTTGAAGTTTCCACCGTTTTACATAGTACAGACCTACATGTCGTGACGTTAATTTGAAGCGGTATGGCTACAAAGCTTTAGCTTTTCCAATGGCGAAATTTATTTAAATATTTTGGCTACGATAAAATGCAGGTTAATTTTTTTATTGTAGTGCTTCGAAACAAAATTCGGTATTAGTTTTAATTACATAAGTATATGTTACACTAGTGGCCTTAATTATGACTAAACCTAAGTTTGCCTGAAAACTCGAGTCCTACGAAAGACATTACTGGTGATACGATTTGTCTAGTACTCGGCGTTAAGTCGAGACTAAAATATTAAAGTTGCAATTTGCATTGCAATACAACCGCTATCATGAGCAGCAGAGGCCTGTCTAAAAAAGAGCTGGAGGAGCTCCGAAAGAAGGAAGAGGAAGAAGCGGCAGCGCATGTGAGTATCATTTTACCAATACAATATTTACTTTTGAGAGGTTGCATTGTATTGACCACTAATTCTAGCTTTACAACACACAAAAAGCTATAAGTTCACATGGCGTTTTCGAACGCTCGCCTGGCTAGTTACTACCGAGTTGAATATACCTAACAGTGTGTTTGGCAGCCTTCCTTAAGAGCCAGTATATTCCAGACTCCTAGACACTGTTGTCCTGAGTATACCAGATGTATACTCTAGGACAACAGTGTCGCTGACTCGCAGGGTTGTGCGAGCTGGTGGACAAGTGCCGAAAAATCAATTAAACTAAGATGTATATTTAAGAGCCTTATGGTCTCCAAGTGGTTGAAATCTGGCTTTTTATAATTTTTTTCCTCATATTCCTGTTTTACCGGTCATCATTAAAGATCCAGTCTCTTGTTTGTTAAGGTATGTGTGTGATTATATTTATACATTCACAAAACCTTATTCTTTTCAAAATCATAAAATATTATAAAGTACCTACTCAGAAAGAAAATAATTTGACTGATGCTTTACCCAGCCAGAGTAGTGACATAAGATATTTGATTTTTGATTTATCCTAATCCTCCATTGGACTATAGAGTTATAAAGTATAATTGTAGTTTATTTATGTTCCCACAACAGAATTAGCAGTCTTCACATTTCCAATCATGTCTTTAGAAATGATTGTTTGGCATTAGATGTGTTGCTGCCACATTACTATATACTGAGATTATAAAAAACAACCTCTTGTTCTGTTATTTCAGGTATTTAAAGAATTTGTAGAGACTTTTCAAGAGGCACCCACTAGTGCTAAGGTCTGGGTGAAAGCCGGTACTTATGATGCAGGAGCAAGAAGTAAGATGCTATTTTATGTTTTTTTTTCTAGAATTACAGATGTTCAAAGCAAACAAATACTGAATAATAATTCCAAAAATAGCTTAATCATCAATGATAGATAGTATAGATTGAACATAAGTGCACTTGTGGTGCTCAATGTAATAAAAACATAAATGACGTGTTACTGTATTTAATGTTTTGTAGTATATTATCTTAAAAAAATTTAACAATTCAACTAATGTAAGTTCTTATAACATAATGAACTATAAAAGGAAATATAAATACTACTCTAAAAACATACTCTATATAATTGCTCTTAGGTATATTCACTGGGTTAATCATCATCTTTTAGAAATGTAAAGATTTTTTAATTTTATTATTAGCCTTAATTATTATTTTTAAAATAAATTTCTCTTACTTTACATAATTATGTTTAGCACTTAGCTGACTGTAACTAAAAATATATATTACAGAGGAGGATACTTCTGAGCGAGGCAAGTTGTATAAACCTGTTTCAAAATTTGATGACAAGCGTGGCTCGGAGGCAGACATCATCAGGAACCTCGCACAAAAGTCTGAACCACCGAGCAGGATCCGCTCCAAACAAAAGGGAATAGATAAAAAGAAGAGCAACCTTGAGTTGTTTAAAGAGGAATTGAGACAGTAAGTTTTTAATTTTTAACAATTAGTGAGTAAAGTATAGAACTTAAAACAGTTTAATTGTGTGAACTAAAAAATTCTACTCCATATTATGAGCTATCATGACAAGTCCATTGACAACTAATCTGTGAATATGAGTCAGATGAAATAGAATTTTTTAGTTACTCTAAGATTTTACACAAAATGTTTTTGTTATGTTTGTGAATGTAGTATCACAAAATCTCAAGCATAGTCATTATTTAATTGACACTATGTTTAGCATATTCAGTCCCTGTCTTGTTTGTACTCTATTAAATATTAAATATAAGTCTCTTTGCTAGCCAACCCAGGGGTTTGTCCCTATAATAAAATGTAGTAAAAAGAACATCAAAACTAAGCGGAATAAAACTAGATGTCTATGGGATAACGCTACTAATAGATCCCGCTTAGTTTTGATGTCAGCGTGCGATAACAAAAATATTTTTGCTATCCGAAAACAATGCTGAAAAAAACTGTATGTTCTTTTAGCAACATCTTATTATAAAGGGATTTCCGCAAGTAACGCCTCCATTGATTATTTTATCCCTATACTAAAGCTACATATACACTAAATGAAACAAAAAAACTGGTAGGATACAAGAAGAGCGTAATGAGCGTCACAAGTACAAGAATGTGCTGCGTGAGCGAGGAGCCCCTGGGATAGAGCCGGTGATCGACATGATACCCGACATCGGCTCCTACGACACTGGGGACCCTAATACTACTAACTTGTATCTAGGCAACTTGAACCCTAAGGTGAGCTCTTTTTATACTAGCACTTCCGCTAACTGTTCTGTGACTTCACAACGATATTATTATACATCTATGTAAAAAAACGACAACCACTTGACCAATATTTTATTAATTGAGTAATATTTTTTTTTATAAATTCATAATATATGTTTAATTCTTTATGTTTGCACCACATAGTATTGAATTGAAATCGGCATGTAAATAGCGAAAAGCTCACCTCAATCGAAAAACCCTGACAATTAAAAAAATCTATTAACTCGAAGAACCCATACACCAAGCTTCGTCAAGATTAGTTGAAAACGAAGAACATTTTTCCAGACTAGAAGGAAAAACGCTTATGATTTCTTAGAAGATTGCTTAGAATCAACAATAAATGTAGTTGTCTAAAGCTCAGATCAACCATATCAGCCATACTACAGAAGTCATAAACAAAGATAGGATAGAATAAACCATTTGGTCAAGCTTGTTGGTAGAACTCATTGTTGGTGCAGATAACAGAGCAGCAGTTGATGGAGATATTTGGTCGTCACGGTCCGCTGGCCAGCATCAAGATCATGTGGCCGCGCTCCGACGAGGAGAAGGCGCGCGGGAGGAACTGCGGGTTCGTAGCCTTCATGTCGAGGAAGGACGGCGAGCGAGCGCTCAAGAACATTAACGGTAACCAATGTGTTGTTATGGTTCAATTGTGTTACGTGTTAATGATAATACTGTCACTTAATAACTAATTTTATTTTTACACATTTCTTAAAATATCATTTTATTATTACCATTTAAAAATAAATGGGGTCGAACCTTTATTGAGGCATCATTGGGGTCAAATTATTATTATTATTTGATGACAATAAATAAATATGCTAAACACTAAAGCTGACTCCTAAATTTAGTTAACACTTTTTGTTTAGTTTTAGTTCAAACTAAACTAGTGCACTCATTTTTAGTAAATTTATTATTAGATTAGTTTTTATGGCTGTGAATGTTTTTTTCCTTTAGGTATGGGACAAAAAGTAAAAATAAAATTATTTTAAAATTGATCCAGTTCTTTGGTTTCTGAGCAAAAATAACTGAAAAAAAAAGTCTGCTGTCACTTTTTTAACCAGTGGTTAGAATTGACTTCAAAAGACTTAACTACAATAAATTTTGACAACTGTTTGCTTGCTCTTAGGCAATGTATGGTTGGTCTTTATATTACCGTGCAGGGAAAGAAATAATGAACTACGAGATGAAGCTGGGGTGGGGCAAGGCTGTGGTGATCCCCCCTGTGCCGATCTACATCCCCCCCGCGCTGCAGCAGCCCACCAAGCCGCCGCCTCCATCCGGACTGCCCTTCAACGCGCAGCCGCCCAAACATCTCATACACAGGGTAATTGAATGAACCACCGAATTAGTGAATTATTTAAAACCTACTTGAAAAGTATCATTAATGTGTTTTTATCATTCATTTATTCCTTTCTTGAGAAAATATTTCATCATTCACTTAAGTTAAGATTGGTTGAAGTTCAGGTTAAGAAATGTTTTTTAGGTGTTGTGAGTGCTTTCATTGATGACGAAATATTCATATTCCTAGTTGGTTGTAATAATCAATACAAAAAATGATTTTTTTAAAACTAAATTCACGCTTCACTAGGACAGGATAAACTGTTTAGATTATTTCATTGGTATAAGTGTAAGAAGATGCAAAGATTCATCAATCCAACGTTTTTAGGAGGGTTTAAGTCACATTATCCCAACTATACAATTTTTCATAACTTTGATTTTGTTTGTTTGCTATATTTAAATAAAACTACACACCTATTTTAATATGTTGCTTGCCAAACTAGACAAGGACATGTATGCTCTAATTTACTATAACATCTTGTACAAGAATTACCGTGTTCTAGCAAATAAAACTGATTTTGATTATTGATTTCCCCTAGATACCGCGCGTGCGTCCCGGCGAGCACTACCCGAGCGACCCGGAGGACAGGGACCTGTATGAAACGGTAATAGCAACACAATACCTTATTTTAAAATGATATACTAAATAATCTATCTATATATATAAAAGAGTAAGTTTTGACCGTCTGATTGACTGATATTAGCTAGGAATCAACACAGAGTCTAAATCACTGCACCTACTAGACATGAAATTTTTAGGGTGTATTCATGATAATGGGGTATCCTGAGAAAGGATTTTTAGAACTTAAAGGGGTCAACAATTTTAATATATGTAACTTTTTATATTTAATTTTATGTGATGTAAATAAGTAATACTAGTGGCTATATAGATAGATAGATATATCTGGATATGTCCATCGCTATTCAGCGTGGTAACGCGGCCAGTATTATGGGTACTTTTGCGTCGGGAACAGTCAGGGGTGGTTCTCTCGACTACATAATAGTTATAAATTTGACGTGAAATGTATTTACATTAAGATTATTGTTAATTAAACGGGATGTATTTGAATGATCTAGTATAATACGATATTATGTGTATTTTTCATATTGTTTCAGATACTATCGCAATCAATAGTAAAAGTAGTGGTACCTACAGAACGGTGAGTTGGTTTTCTCTGCGTTCTGAAATATTATTAGATACAGAGATCCATGTCACACATTCTATTAACAATACACAATTATCCTAGCAATTATAAAATATAGTAAATTGCAACTGGACTTGACAAACAAACAAAATCCAATTACATTACCATTCAGTTTCAAATGTTACATTATATTTTATTTCTTGTATAAAACGGGTTCAACGTGTACTCAATCCTTGTAAAGATTCAACCGTAGTGTCGTAGTGAACTTATTCATGGTTTTATAATGAGGTGTTCGTGTCTCTGATGATGACACGTGCACGCACCGTACCTTTACATTCTGTAAAAGCATAATTTATATGACAAAGAAATGTTTTTTTTTTTAATTTGGTCCGCCGGGTGTTTTACAAAAAAGGTTATTTTGATTTTCAACTGAGGCAACAATATTAAAAGAATAGATACCATTTCAAACGAAACAAATGTCTGATCGGTCCACAAGAAATACAGTTGTTTAAAAATAAGTAGGTTTATTTATCAGTATACTGTTGTGCCAATCTCATAACAACGAAAAATAAATGAATTTAGAAACATAAACATATTATATCTATTCCCGATGTCTGTTGACTTATTGTATGTTATGTTGCAGTAATATCCTGATGCTGATCCATCGCATGATAGAGTTCGTGATCCGCGAGGGTCCTATGTTCGAAGCCATCATCATGAACAAAGAGATGAACAATCCTTTCTTCCGGTTCCTGTTTGAAAACCAGTCGCCCGCACACATATACTACAGGTAAGATATATTAAATATATAGTGGCTTTTAGCGATAAGACCGCTGCATGTGGCTTCAGGTGTAAAATTATATATTTGTATGTCGCGTGTCTACAATAAAGCATTCATCTATCCATTTGGTAGTTCCGCGAACTAACGACTTAAAAAAAAAAAGAGACATCCTCTTGACCGTTTTTTATATATTTAGAAACGCTAGTTAGTATCCTATTGTTGTTTCGCATGTCCAAGTACCATTATTTTATTCCAGAAATCCCATACACCTAATTCGTGTCGGATGGATGAAAAATAACATATTTTGATAGTGCCAAGTATAAAACGAGAATATCAAAGCCAAAAAATATTTAGTTAAGTGTTCTGATAAATATCAAGGTAGTAAAATGGCATAACAATCCTTTTGTGGTTTTACTAGATTTTCAATATAAGGAAAATCGTTTTATTTTTTCATTCAAATTTTCAATATTCCCTGAACAAAAGTTGTTGATTATGTTCATTAGAAGTGTCCCGTAAGAAGATGCTAGTTGATTATCAGTCACCCTGTATATTTTATTTCCTGTTCGGGTTAGACTATAGTAAAAGTTGTCTCTGATGGAGTTTAGTTACTTCCTTTTGGCCCAATCCGCTCGGCTCCGCTGATTGTCAAAGTTGTAAACATATTATATAAAAATCAAATTTTGTTAATGTATATTATTATTTTGTATTCTAGATGGAAGCTATATTCCATGCTGCAAGGCGACTCTCCTAAGTCGTGGAATTTAGAGGATTTCCGGATGTTTGCAGGTAATTACAAACTGCCTAATTAATAAATGCGTCTTTACTTAGAGTATCTTTTGTCTTGTTCTATCCAATGGAGAATGTCACGCGTCAAAACAAGACAAATGACGATTAAAGCTAACACGCGTTTATAAATAAAACTGAAAATGTTGATAGGACTAGTGAGTTTACATGTGGCAATGTTGTTAAAATAACCTTCTATTTCGAGGTTGCTTTGATAACAAAATAAGCTTCGTGCCGTATCCGTATCGAGGATCACGGTCGTCTGTATCCAACCCTTTATCCAAGTATCTGGAGAGGTCATTTTTTGAGTGTTGGTCAAGGTTGGTCAATGACAACGATCGTCCCCATTCTTTAGAATCAACATACCATAAGGCGGTCACGTCGCAAGCCTCGTATTATTGATATTTATTAACCGACTTCAAAAGCTAAGAGGTTGTGAATTCGTCGAAATCTTTTTTTATTTATAATCCCTGAAAAGGTTGGTGTCTTTTAGCATCGGAGGGCAAGAAGACACAGTTAGGTGGTTGCCCCAACTAAGTAAGTAACTATGATCTCCGATTTCTTAAAGTCGTCTGAAACGATTTGGTAAGCAATTATTTTGTTCGAAGGGATATACTTTCCAGTTAGTGAATATATGAATTTTATTAAATAGGCTTTAACTTTATGATGAATGAAAGTCGGTATTACAGTTTCAATTATGATGGTTATTGTGTGCAGGCGGGTCCGTGTGGCGACCGCCGGTGATGAACCTGTACACGGCTGGCATGCCCGACGAGCTGCTGGAGGAGGAGGACGCCAAGGACACACTCCGGGGCACTCTCTCTCACAGGTTAGAACATCACCTTCAACTATAATGACGTCACTCTCCAACTATACGTGGAAAAGTAGAGTTTTTGAAAACTGACTGAACCCCGCGTGTTAAGGCTGCCAAGAATCTTGTCCAAAACGCCTAGCAATTAATTTACCGCGCTTTGTGCTAAATCGCGCAGTGAATACGCATTTCTCGTAACCTTGCCACTTGCGACCTATACGTTCTACGATCAACATAATCATTCTTCAGTATATGCAATCTCGAAGACCTTCAGTGTTTTATTGTCCAAATACGTTCACCCGTTTGAACTTGAATGATTAAGTAAGTTATTGTCTGAAATGGTATATTTTAAATATTCATTGATGACTCATATTTGTCAGACAGACAGACAGCCAGTCGCACGAGGTTGCGACAATAAAGCGGTATGTGTAAAGATGTGTTCTGGTTTCAGCCAACGCGATCGTCTAGAAGAGTTGATCCGCGGCCTGACCCCCTCCCGCAGCAGCGTGGCGGCCGCCATGGCGTGGTGCTTGGAGCACGCTGAGGCCGCCAACGAGGTGATACGCTGCCTCGCCGAGTCGCTCTGCGGGGAACACACGCAGCCCAGCAAGCGCGTCGCTCGACTCTATCTACTGTCCGATATATTGCACAACGCGCAGGCCAAGCTCACTAATGCAAGTGCTTATCGATCCTGGTGAGTGTAGCTGTGCGTTAGGATCCTATTAGTGTGTAAAGTGTTCTAATGTAACATGTAACTTTCATCAGAGAGTATTTATTAACTGCCTTGATGAACGGGTCCTCCTCAATACAACTGGTATAGCCATTGTCTGAACCCCGCCCGATTATCTAGATGAATTTCATCAAGAATCTGTGTGAATGTGTGTCGCAGCATCCAGGGCCACCTGGTGGAGATAATGCGCCACCAGCACGTGATGTGGAGCGGGCTAACGGCGCGTCTGCAGCGCGAGGGGTTCCGCGCGCGGGTGACGCGCGTGCTGCAGGCCTGGGCCGACTGGGCCGTGTACCCTGCCGACCTGCTGCTGCGGCTCAACCTAGTGTTCAAAGGAGACGACAAGGTACAATAATTCATTAAAATATTATTTTGGTTTCGTCGTCCCCTAGTAACATAACAATATAATGTTTGTGCTATACGCATCTGTATCCATACGTGTACTGGTGTGGTGTGCAGGAGGACAACGTATCCAGCGGTCTAGTGGAGGCGGAGACTGACGAGGCGTCCCCGGCGCACTCGTCCGCGTCTTCCTCCTCGTGGGACGGAGGCGCGCGCGGTCCGCTCGACGGCGCGGCGCTGCGTCGACTGGCCGCCACACGCCGACCCGACCCACAGCCACAGCCCGCTGAGGACATCGATGGAGTGCCCAGTAAGTACAAACTACAACGAACCTAGCTATGTGAATAATTGAAAATATAAATTAATACCACCTTCAAGGAATATAATTTAGAATTTCTCCCTTCTAATTCTCTCCGGCGCCGGCGGTGTTTATCCCTAAGAAAAGGGGTTAGACAGTTTTTTGCTGAGTGAGAATTGTCTTTCGTTTTAATTGTTATTTGTGGTAATAAGCTTCAAATGTAACTCACGAAATTCAAATGGAATACAAATTCGAGCTGGGGCCGTACATTTTGGTCCTTCGAGCCGGATATGTATCAGCGCCTCATGGTTCTTATGTATATATCTATGTACTCCTGTGCTCATCTGCGTATTTAATATTGATTCACTGCACGTAGCTGTCAACTACATAATGCCATACTGACTTACATTGTGGGCTTTTGTGTAGTATCGTATTTGGTTGTAGCAAAGCGTGGTTGTTTTGTTTCCAGTGGACGAAGACATAGACGGTGTTCCTTTAGAAGGTTCCCCGGAGGGCGCAGGCGCTGGGGCTTTCATCCCCTCCAAGTGGGAGAGCGTGGAGCCCGTGGCGGAGGCCTGGCCCTCGCCCGCGCCTCCGCCCCCTGATATAAAGGACAGGGATGAAGACGAAGACAAGACTCCCACCACGCCAGCACAAGACAGGTATCATCTCTACTAGTTATCAGTGTCCAGGTTATCAAGAACCCTGGCTAAAGCTTACAGCAATACATTTACTTATACTTAATATTAGAGATGCCACGAGTATTCGGCAACTATTCGGTATTCGTAACTTTTTTCGCTATTCGGATTCGGCCGAATATTGCAAACTATTGTGTTTTTCCCAAAAATTATACCTAATTCCGAAAACAGCCGCGCACTATTTGCACTGCCACCGGGAGATGCTACATACTGTATGTACAGTGTGATGCACCAACAATCAACAATTAAAGCGTCTTGTGACACGACCGCGACCTCATCACACACGAAGCAAACCTGCCAGCGCCTACGCAGCGGTGCACGATTAAAGTCGTAAGTGACGAGCTGTGACTTGTCACCCGCGGAAAGTACTAAGTGTTTGTAGTATTTGTATTATACTACTGTATTATATTGTAAAGCCCTTTTTACTAACGTTTTGAGTTGTCTTTCATACTTTATAATTTTTTCATATATCTTTGTAAAAACCTGGTCAATATATCCGCAATAATTTTCTGATGATTTCGTTATACTTTTGGTGCTGAAAATATTACTTTTAAATGTATTAATTGCCGTTTTTATATTAAAATTTGTTTGTTTACATATTGTTGACAACGTCAATAATTTTCATTTCACGTCATATCTTTCAAAAGTTGTATTTTTTTCTATGAGAACGTGTAAGGTTTTATGTCAAATAGTCTAGTTTTACTTATTTTTGTATTGGCCATTTATAATATTTAAATTTAAAAATATAGATTTTAGGAAACGGGCTCGCGACTATATAAGACGTCGCGAGGCATTCTCCAGAGACAGTTCTGCTCAAGTTTTCTTTTAACTACGTACTACGGCCACACCCGGGCCAGGCAGGCCTGGGAATTCTGTTGGCGCGACCAGTTTTATTTTAAAGTGAATTTTTCATCAAACCATCACAAGTTCTCAGGAATATAAGGGAATGTGGATAATGAGACATAGACACACAGTATACATTTGGATGGATGGAGCATTCCTTAAAGTTAAGGTCGGTGAAACCTGAAATATTATTCATCGTTCCGATACTGGAGCTGCCACCTTCGGATCTTCGAGCTGCCATCCTCATCTGTGAATTGCCACCTTCATCTGAGGACTGTCACCTTCATCTGAGAACTACCTCTCGGTCTATGAACTACTCCCTCCGTCTGTGATCTACCACCAGAGTATTGTGACCGGCCGTTTAAAATAGGAGTAATTTTAAGTTCTTTAGTTATAAGGTAGTATTTTAATTTTAATCTTTTTTGCAGTTTGTAATTAGTAAATTAAATATTCATTTGTACATATTTTCTTCTTTCTTTTCCTTTAAAGTTAGGGTCCTACTGGTAGGGTCAGGTAGGAGCTAACTTCTTCTTCTTTTTTTCTTTATATTAATTATAGCCTTGCCCCTTTGGATAAAAGGGGTAACGTTATATGTTGTCCAATATTCGGCGCTTAGGCCAAGAGCCTCGTCGAATATTTAGTGTTCGGCCAAATTATTATTCCCGCCAATTCTACTTAATATGCTATATCGCGCAGTGAATAAGCATTTTTTGATACTTTGATACGGTGAGGTATTTATGTTCACGGATTGTTGAATCACTGGTCGCGTTTCGATGAAATCCCGACTTGAACGATATTGTCCCTGCACCATACGATCCACCATAGATCTAAACATTTTCATTACGCAGCCAAGGATTAAGTAGTCATTAGTAGTTATCAATTACGTATATGGTTGCCTGGAAGAGATCGCTTTAAGCGATAAGATCCATTTATTCTTTTCTTTTGTCGTGTTTTATGTATTGTTGCTGGTTTTCACATAAAGAGTTGTCAGTTGTCAGTTGTCCGCACAATAATAGTACAACATTCGGGGTTTCGGCAGCTCTTTCTAAAGTTCATCTTAACAATCGGCACAGATAACGTATTTAAAGGCACGATACAAAAATACTATCGAGTTTCGCCAACGACGTCTACAGTCTATACTTGACAAAAAATGTGTTACCTTGGCGTAGAGTGCGCGGCAGTTTAGTCATGGCGCCCAATATGTGACTTTATTGAATGTACGATGCACACATCATACATCACGCGCGGTCAGCATCTATGCGGTCATTACACTTATCCTCGTGCCGTGTAATTCAAATTAGTTCACGATCCGATAGCAAGCTTACTGCGTGTGCTCATCACCATTTAACATCAATTGGGCTTAGTTTTGAGATAAAATATACACCAGTTTTGTTACTCTTAATTCCGACTTTTTATTTGATGTTAGCACCGTACATAATGGTCCTTTGAGCCGGATATTATTCTCGCATATTATTATTTGTTGTTTGTGTGAATAGCAGCAGCAGCGGCGCGGCTGGCGGCGAGGAGCGACTGCTGTCGCGCGCGCGCCTGCGGGAGATCGAGGTGAAGGTGCTGCAGTACACGGACGAGCTGGAGGCGGGGCGACGCGCGCCGCGGCCTGGACTCACACCGCACGCGCAGCTGCAGCACTACAGGAAGAAACTCATCAAGAAGGTTTGCTGCTAATTATACATGAAGAGAAACCTTATTAATCTCTACCAACTTTCCAAAAAAAGAAGAACTATTATTTTTATATAAAAAAATATCTAGTGTTTTTCAGCTTTGTCTTAATGTCAGCGTGAGGAATAGAAAAATATTTTTATTTTTATGGAGTGTTAAAAATATTTATATATATATATTTCTATTTCTCACGTTGACATCGAGACAAAACTGGAAAAGCTTATTTTCTTATGTTTGTTTCCTGATTACTCGGAGACGGCTGGACTTATTTGGAGAAAAAACTATTTTGTTTGAAATGGTACACTTTTCAAGTGATTCCATTTAAACGTTATCAAAATTGGTCCTGAGGTATAATTTTCTAAATCAAAATAAGTGTAGAAGTTCTATGTTCGTCTTGAAATATAGTCCACTTACTCGGATGCTGACACTTGCAAACCGGTTATGGTCTGATCGTAGTGTAGACTATTTTGATGGTTCTCTTCACATTTCCAAAAGAAGGGTTACTAAGGCCCGGGTGCGATGAGTTTTGTCTCTGTAAATGTGTAAGTGAGAAGCTAACTAAACATGTCTAGCTTAGTTAGTTTGTTACAAGTAGAATTTCATTATTCACTTGCGTGTTGTAAGTAAAATTCAACTTAAAGATTTATTCACATTAATGTATTACAATTAATAATAATGCTGTGTTTACCTGTAAGTGTACTGTTGTAGGACCTCAAATTTTGTCATGCAAATAGCAAATTGTTAATGCATCATCCTGTTGGTGAACAAAATAAAAAATAAAAATCTAATTTCTAACATGTACTCGTATTGTACGCATCATTTATTTTAATTCCAGGCATTAAAAGAAGCCAAGGAAGAGGTGCAAGAATCACCAGACGTTAGAAAACGAGCGTCACCAGAGGAAGATACATATTCGTAAGTTTATCTGAGACAAGGCAATATAATTGATGGAAACTAACTTCATTTAAGATTAATATTTAAATATTTTTTCACTCTTAAATTTTTTATAAATTATCCTTAGTTTTTTTTTAATTTATAGTGCTTTTATAGTTTTATAACTTAAGGTTTTTTATTACAGTGTATCTTCAAAGAAGTCTAAGAAATCTAGAGAACCAACATTATCTCCCCCAGCGAAGCGGTCGAGACATGCGTGAGTATATCCATACTTCATCAAATACACAATTTAACGAATTTAGATAATTTGAGGTGTGTCACAATCAACACACAATCCTTTACCATTTGAAATAACAATAACATGAAATCAGATTTCGAAAAATGACAAATACTATGGTAAGTAAATTTAAATGACTTGTTAATCTTGTAGGTTTACAAGCGATCGGCCTCCGTAGCGCACGATACAAAAAAATATCCATATAACATGTATTTTTTGTACTTTCCTTTTTATTTATTTCCCCCTCTTGCTATTTGAGTTCTAAAAAATTAGCTGCATCCTGCGTGTTAACGCGATAATACAGGATAGAAAGTAACATTATGTAATGTATGTATTTCAGTCTAAGCTATCTCCGTATCAAATTTTATTCAAATCTGTTCAGCCTTGTTTGCGTGAAAGACTAACAAATACACATCCATACATACATTCTTACAAACTTTCGCATTTATAATAATACTAGGATAAACCTTTTTTACCAACAGGAGATCACGTTCCCGATCAAGATCGCGAGAGCGCGAACGGGACAGAGAACGCGACCGCTCACGAGAGAGGGAGAGAGAAAGAGAGAGGGAGCGCGAACGAGAGCGCGAGCGTGAGAGAGAGCGAGATAGAGCAGAGAGAGACAGAAGGAGACGGTCCCCCGCCACGCCGCCGAGCCACCATCACAGGAAACACTCCAAACACGCTAAATACAAATATTAATTTACCTCAGAGTATGTTATTGTATGTGTCTATGCTTAATTCTATTAAACAACAGGTGACATCAATCAACAGATTTGTTATTAATTTGGTCCTCATTGCACACATCACTTATAGGGATTTTTTTTTTGTTGAAGTTGTAAGTTTAAATGTTGTCTGATGGAAACTCAAGGAAATAACAAACTCATTATCTCGTGACGGTACAGGAACAGTTGTTGAGCATCTGCGCGGACAAAAGACTTGACGATAAAATTACGTGAGAATTCGCGCTACTTATGGTTTGTCTTCACGAGTTTATAAGCAAAGCAAGTACAAAAAGGACGAGCTATCAAGTCTATTAAAGAGATATATGAGATATGCCAAAATTATACGATTTTGCGATGTCTGTGTGTAATTTAGCAAAGTTAAGCTGTTGCATTGTTGAGCCCTTTGCACACAAGACTACGTAAATCTCCGAAACCCGACGATTTTAGTCTTCTTGTAACTAAACATTTTATTTAAGAGGTTCGTCCACAACGCTTAGGAATAATTTACTTTTAAAAATAATTTACCAGATTAACAACTCGCCATATTGTAAACTGTAAGATTTTGTACAATCGAACAGGAAATACGTATCACGCTGCGCTCGCGTCGCCGACATGTGATTTTGTATTGCGGTTGTCGTTTCCGACTGAAAAATATAGACAAAACGTTGGCTATCGGAGATTTGCGTAGCTTAGTGTACAAAGAGAAGTTTGTTTATAACTTTTATTTAAACAAAGATTAACTAAGCTTTGTGTAAGCAATGAAATAAAGATTAGTTAGTAAACTTGACTTAGAACTTGTGTTTCAAGAATAGATAATAAATGAAATATCGTTATTAACAAGGCTCGTGTTTAAACACCGCTCAAAAAAGTCCTATTTTACTACCAAAAAAAATCTAAGCGGTTACCAAAAATGGATAAATGATCACCAAAAAAAATAACCTGAACCTACTGCGGACCTTGTTGCGGAAAGTATTCGGATTGTCATAAGAAATAACCTGAACCTACTGCGGATATTGTTGCGGAAAGTATTCGGATCGTCATAAAAAATAACCTGAACCTACTGCGGACCTTGTTGCGGAAAGTATTCGGATTGTCATAAGAAATAACCTGAACCTACTGCGGACCTTGTTGCGGAAAGTATTCGGATTGTCATAAAAAAATAACTTGAACCTACTGCGGATATTGTTGCTGAAAGTATTCGGATCGTCATAAAAAATTACCTGAATCTACTGCGGATATTGTTGCGGAAAGTATTTGGATCGTCATAAAAAAATACCTGAATCTACTGCGGACCTTGTTGCCGAAAGTATTCGGATTGTCATAATTCGGTGACCAAAAAATTTTTGAGAACTAAAAAATATTTTACCTTCTAAATTATACCCAATTAATTATAGCCGTTTATTTATTATTATAATATAGGACTTGTAAACAAAAATATTCACAGTAAATTTTTGTTTAGTAAATTTTTATTCGATTCAACCAAAACTCATAAAATCGACAATTCATATAATTACTAAAAATACACAATTTGCATAATGATCTCAATTCGATAAAAAAAAAACACCTTTCCAATAATATACATAATTAAAAAATATAAAATTTGGCCGAATTTCATATTGTGACATTCGTAGAGAGCTTTTCTTTGTAAACATGAGACATGTTCACAACAAATGACCCCGATTCGGACTAACTACTAATTTAACAATTATTAAATTATTATTACCATCCTTTTATTTGTTCACATACGGACATTAGGAGTCAAAAGTTTTAATAATTATCAAATTATGTATGTAAGTTTAGTATGTGAGGTTATCCGAACCGAGGTCATGTTATCTAAAACAATGTGGTTCATCGCGCTCGGACATGACTAGCCACTAAGCGCCGCTGCTCGTTTCATAATTACTAAATTGTCTAAATTCTCATCAACATTTATTGCTTCTAACTTAGTTACTAACCGCCTACGCTTAGCCGAATACTTTATCTTCGACACATCTATAACAGCTACAGTAACATTCTCATATATTTGTGTTAATTTAAGCTCACTCATAGCCTCAAGCATTCTTAATTATAAGTTGTGTCTGATCGGTTTTGCTTCGCTTTTATAAACTTCGCATTATTAACGAAACACGCGATTCGGGGCATACGCTCCAATACCATACAATTATAGGCAGCGCTAATTTGTCCATTTTTATACCTATATAAATGGACATTTTAAGAGCTGCTCTAATGATGCGGCATTTTATTACAAAGGGATATAGTTCAAAATCATGGATACCTGCGTAAACAGAACAACGCTAAGGTAGTCACGGTAATACCTCAAATCGGACATAAATTGTGAGCTTATCGAATACCAGTAAAATATTCTATGTATGCGTAAAACTAATACTATTGAAATAATACTGAAAGAAAACACAAATCAATACTAAAATTGATAACACAAAATAAAATCTGCATAATTGTATGTAATTAATAAAACTGTTCATAAATTCAAAAAAATCATACAAATATTGATATTCATAGCCATTCACTCGTTGGTATTAGTATTCCTTACTTATATTATAAAACTATAGATAAAATTATTTGACTGAGAGAATCTACTCCGAAACCCTATTTTCATCTTTTTTAATATTCAGGTGATACGAGTAAATCTTTGGGAAAATAGAATTTCAGAGTAGTTCAAAATTAGCAATAATTATGACACATCTATCCATCCACTAAATTATAATAGTAAGTGCATTCTATTTACTTAAACAAAAGTGCTTATTTTCATGACATTTAAAAAGTAGTGATAAAAAAGCCAAAGTCAGCTATAAAACGCGTGCAAATTAATGGTCTATCTGTAAACTTACATTTATATATAATTCTGATAAATAGATATGCCATAATAACTCCAGGTACAAGTACGTATTAGTGCATTATTAGTTCTGTTCTCAGTTAATCGCTAAACTACCCGTAGCGAGAGGAATGTATAAAAATATAATTATTAACATCACAGATATAAAAATAAGAAAAGAGCTATTTAATGTTAAAACGGTGATTACTGATTACGCGCCAAGTACGGGAATTATTGCTCCATAGTTTATTACGAAGGAAATACTCAAATCGAGGACATTACAAAACTTATTTGATTAAAAACTATTTGAGTGTTTAAAAATAATCTTTTTTTTTCAAATTGACCGTAAACTATTTTTGTGCATTCTAATAAAATAAGGCTTTACCCTAAGTCTTTCGAGTATGAGAGATATTCTTACCATGTTGTGAAAAAACCCTACATTTATATTTTCACTAACAACTATAAGTATGTGTTTTCAATAAACGAATCACAGGGATTACCAGCTTAGCTAAGGCTGCAACTACTACGTACGTGAGATATACTAGTGTGTACTCTATGTAATTATACATATGTATATAGGAGGGTTATCAGGTTCGAGTGTACTGAGGCGAAAGGAAGCTACTGTAATCATCATCAATTGTATTGTGAGGTGATTTGTTAAAGAGGTACCGAGAAACGTAGGCAAAAATTACCCTTAGTACAGTAACTCCCTTTAGACTTAGTTGACCCCTAGCCGACTAATTTTAATTACCCTTAGATTTAATATTTATTCGCACATATGAAAACTCAAATATTTAGATATCAAAATCGGATTCACAACATCAGCCAGTTGTGTAAATTTGGCACCTAAAATATAGTTTAAAAAAAATACCAGTCTTAGATTTAGGATTTGAGAATCAGGAAAATAAATAGAAGAACAAGTGGATAGAAGAAACATAAAAACCCAACTACAAAACTTCAGATTACTTTGATAAATTAAGTTATTTTTCTATTATGTGCGAATAAATATTAAACAACACGAATCTAACAATCTTACACGAACAAGGCAATTGATGTAACTAGCTCACTCTTACATTCATTACATACAATAGGACGATTATATTACAGTCGGTATATTTTTAACTACACGATTTATTAAATAGAAGAAATTGTTCATAGATTAAATTAACTACGTCAATACTTATTTTATTGGTTAAAAATTTCATAATTATTAATTCAATCTTTAATTTCATGTAATTATATTGTCTTTAAAATTCATTATACATAATTTTGTTCTTTAATTGATACGTTTACAAAGACATGTTCCAGATCATGTTTCATCATGTAATTTAGGCCATACAATTATATATGGTTTTGTTCAGTTAAATACTGTCATAAGTTCCAACTGCTTATACTTTTATTATCTTGTCGCGTTTAGGCTTCGTGAGACACAGTAAAAGAAACCCGAAACAAGGATTATTCATTTGATATGTGCGCTGCTATTTGATCTGAATCTTCTCATAAAGAAGAAATGTGAAAACTTTCTCCCTCTTACGTTTGACAAACCGTTGAGTGGAACATTTCTGATCATTTTACTTGTATGTAAATTTCATGATTGCTCGTCTTTTTCTTGTCTTTTCTTGTAGTATTGACAAAATTTAATTGTCTAGTAATTGCATTGAAAAAGCACAAACATTATTCCTAATAATACGAAATATAACAGTAGACAGTCCCATACACATACGCAGTACGTATTATTTCGATCTGCGTGCGTTTACCGCACGTATAGGTGTATTTTGTGTGCGTTGTTTTTCTTCATAGGCGTTTACCGTACGAGTCGCTGCGTCGAGTGTCAGTCGCATGCGTGTCGCGTGCGTTACCCGCGCGTGTCACCTCCATGCGCGGCGGACGTGTTGCGGCACGATGCGGTTCCGCTGCGGCACGCACGCGGCGCCCTCCGGCTGTCATCTCGGCTTGCGGATGCGCCAGCATTTTATGCGACCGTCGCTATATTGAAAATAAATATTTGACTTTTTAATGGTATTAGGTACTATTTACAAATAACATTTTTAAAGGTACATTAGAATCACACAGTTTTTTTTATTAACGCAAGATTACTAATAACTATGGTCACTAGTAACCCTGTAAATAGTGTTTAACTATGAAAGTAAAGTAAATTAAAACTTTAATTTAATTAATAATTGATTTAATTTATTTATTTATAGTAAGTGATAAATTCAATTTTCAGTTCATCAAACACTAAAGTATCTCAAAACAATATTACTATGTTAGTGACTACGTTAAAAAGCTATAAGGGTTAGTATCACATGAATGTGTGTAGTGACTACACTGGCACAGAGAAAGCAGTTAGAGCGGCAGCAGACCGGAGACCTAGTAGTCCGATTCATATCAGAAGATTTAGGAAGCTTAATGTCCATTCCAATGGTTAGTCCTCTAGTAACGTACTATGTCTTTGAATCAATTCGACCATTAAAAAGTATCGCATACATTGTTTGAGAATTGAGAAACGAGATTTTAGTCTCGATCTGTATGACGAATTGTTCTAACATGTGCCTTTGACAAGGTATTTAGTGACGTCGTATGTATGGTTACAGTGAAGTTCTTCAGATTACGTCGAGAATAGCGCGCTTCGCTTTAAAATTGCTAAAGCCACGGTATGTAGCAACACCTACACGGCAATGGAGTCAATAATCAGATTGTATATAATTTTCACCTAACTAAAGTATTTGATATAAAGTGAACAGTCTGCAACCGCTCCAAGTCACATCCGGCCGATTTCAAAGATCTACTTATTCAACAAATGAACTAACAAAACATCTCTCGTACGACCATATACAAAGTCAGATAAGGACAGATATAAATCTATCACGATGATTTTGCTAGTAAAATCTTGAATACTGCCTTTCTGTGCGTAAAATACATGATATAGGTAAGTGAAGCGGCGGCGACGTGGTTGACACATTTAAACTCGTACCGTCACATCTGTTAAGCGATTCAAAATGCGCCCTGACACAATACGCAAGTAAAACTTAGCTCGACTAGACTAACAGTTCTGCGAACGTGAATTGCGACAAAGTTGTAAAGTGAATTCATTATAATTATTTAAAAAATTGTGTCGTCAAATATTTGGATGAATTTTGATTGAAAACAACGACCTGTACGCGAGTACTAACATCTAAATACGAAAGAACATTTTACCAGACTCGAAGCAGAGACGCTTCGCTTCGCTCAGCCAATCAAAATTTGCAATACGCTTATGGCGGTACTTAATCAGAATCGCATAACATAGATGATGGTACGGTCACTGTGCTTTTAAAACACTCGTGAAAGTAATATCCCTAACTACGAGTATAATGTAAGAAAACCACTAACATCATTACAATGGAATAATTAGATTCACAAGCTTGCGTTCAACGTAAAACTGTACATAACCGGAAATAATTAGACAAGTAGAGTAGAGCCTTCTAATGTAACTAAAGAGGAAGTAGATGAAAAGGAAAAATGTAGATGTTAAAGAATTGACGATGAAAAACAAAAGTCAAGTAGACATGCTATGGTTAGTCTGACAGTGACAAGAAGAAAATCAGATACAAAGAGCCCTTTTAACTACCTAGAATAGAGAAAGTACTTGATACTAGCAACCCGTTGTTGATTCAACTGAATGTAGTTTCTTTACCTTTAAAGACCAGAAAAAAAAGCAAAAAAAGTGACTATAACCCAAACTTTTAGTAGGTTAGGTATTGCACTAATGGGTTAATTCGAACGTAGGTAAATAAAAAGAAAAAGCATGAAAATTTACTTTATCATATTATTGTGACGTAAATATTTTTTGTATGATTTTAAACTACTCGTATTTCTCTAAATAATCTTCTATAAGAATCTGCGCTGTTAACCACCGATAGCATTATTTGTGCACCAATAGAGACTTTGTCCAATTTTTGTGCGTCATTTACTTGAGGTTTATAAGTCTCTTTATAAAATAAATAGTAATAAGTAGGTAGAACTAAAAGCCAACGTGTTACAGACATAATTTTGAAGAACAACGACATGAGAACGGCTGCTGTATGAACGTACGAAATGTTATCCTTGACAATGTAAGCTACATGAGGGTTAGGTAGGCTAGGCGTTGCGATGCGTTGCTGGCGACACGGCAGACTGTGCCTTATAGCGTGCGAGACAAGGTCGGGAGTGGTATGCACCTGATTCACTGCTCCAGCAAACGCCACGCGCGCACGTCGCCGCCGCTGGAACACACTCCACATGTTACTTTACTGACCCCAACTCGGACATGTTAGTAAATGAACTGACAGTTCTAAAATATATAGTCAACATCTTGACCTATCTATACACCAAAAGTGAAGCAATAATTTTAGAACTGTCAAACAATTAGTTGAAAATAAGTCTGCTTTGTCCGAATAGAGGTGTTCGTTAAGACATGAAATAATTACTGCAACAGCTAAAAACTAGCAAGTTATACATTAGCATTTAAATAAAATAATTACTCAAAAATTTGTTTAATCAATGTGCAAATCTTAGAGTAAAGTACGCGCAAAAGCTCTTCGTTCACTTCTCAAACACCATTTGGATTCATCGTAGAGTCTTTAAGACAATTAACAGCTCTGATATTATCTTATCTTTACCGCTATCGAAGGCAATGAAACATAAAATAATGTTCCACTATGAAATTCACTTTCGTGATATTGAACCTAACGACAAATGTGTGAATAAGTACGCCCCTTATGGATATGGATATAAATCATGCTAGTTTTAACTCTATAACAAGACTCGTGCGTTATACATAGATCATTGCTTTTTATTCATCCGTCTTGCAATCCTGAAATTTGATAAATGGCAAGCCTACTAGTATCACTATTGTAATCATAATAAAACTTGACCATTGCACAAGGCGATTGCGGTTGCGTCTTGGATTTGCTGGATTGTATGATTAAGCTCCTATCGCTGCGGAACGCGTAGCGATTGCTATTTTACATAGTGAATCCGTCAATGGTAATGTTTTTTTAAATATATTTGTGTATGTGCTTCATAGCCCGCGAACTAGCTCCGTATACTCACTTCCCGGCGGTGTATATGAGTTGCGTGGAGGGGTGCGGGTGCGCTGCGAGCGCGTGCGCGGCATCTGGCAGGCGCGCGGGGGGCGCGGCGGGGCGGAGCGCGGGGGACCACGCACGCAGCGACCCGTCGCGACCGCACGACACCACCAGCCGGTCACAGTCCGCGCCCACCGAGCACACGCCCGTCACCCACCCCTTGTGCGCGTTCATTACGCTCTGGAACAACCATTACAAGGTCAACATGATCATTTTTAGTTTAGATCAGTCAGACTCTGTCTATAACCCAGCACTTTTACGTGTTACTCAGCACCAACCATTTCATGTTGGAGACACTGTCGCACAATGGCAGAGCTAAAAGCATTTTAGTTTCGACGTCAGTCAAGTATCTAGATCGTACCGGTGTTCATAGAGTGTACTGTCGTACGGTTTGGTATTGAAGACAATGTTCGTTCAATCGGGCGGTTCTCAACTCAACATTTGTGTGTTCTTTACGCTCTGGAACAACCACTTGTTGAAACAATGAATGAATATAGCTTTATTGCACACTAAACAAAAATAAAAGATACAACAATCAAATCTATACATTGGTCGAAGACGGAACACGTTGATTTAGTATTAAATACGATTAAGTTCTTATAAAACTTAGGAAGCTATAGGTAGTTCCAATTCTTAAATGTACGGATTAAAAATGTGGACCTTACTATTACAAATGCGAGGAATATCCACAGTATTGAGATTGTGAAACACAGATTTTTTATTTGCTACAAAAGATCAACCGTCTTTCAGACCAGGATCTATATACATATTTAAAGGAGTAAATGAGTAGGTAATACAATGTAGTTAATGAATTGTTTACATGTGTAAGAGTGTTGTCAGAGAGGTTCCATCTCTTGAGGCTGGTGTCACGCGAGGCGCTGTAGAGGACGTCAGGTTCACACAACGCTAGGGCCTGCACGCCGTCGTAATGAGGAGGCTCTAGCAGGCGTCGGTTACTGCCTTCCCAACCACCTGTGCACAAATACGACAACCTTTAACGATAATTCAACACACGGGTTTTACACGTGCTTTATAGTTAGAGAGTGACTAACTATAGCTTCGTTCACATTTTGTGGACTTATTGCAAACATACAAAACAAAATGTATCTAATACACGTTGCTTTTTCTAAAGGTAGCGATAAGTTTAAACTATATATAAATTAATTAAAAGATCTTAGTATTATACAAGCTGGCCACGCGTTGCTGTGGCTATTTTATAGCGTCAACAACACGTGGTAATTATGCTGTTAAAATGTAGCTTATATGACACGTTCGTAGATTTACCATAGCAGCGCCATCTATTGATTACTTACTCAACCCAGTCGAAAGGTATCGACATCTGTTAGAACCATTTGGAGTTAACAGATAATTGTGACTGTCAAATAATAACAAACAAATAATTAGCAATAAATTAAAATTGCGACTATAATTTGAGGTTTAAACTATCCTATCTCTCAAGTTGGATCGAACTGCACATGGTGTGCGAATTTTATTATAATCGGTTAAGTGGTTTAGGAGTCCATTGAGGACAAACATTGTGACACGAGATTTATATATATTAAGATGTATGTATGGTTATGGCCATATCATATATTTAGAGAAAGTCTTTGCATTGCGGCTGCATATCCATTCTGCAAATCTCCTACGTTTTTTCTCATTACTTTCGACTCTATTTTCAGTCACTTAAGTTAGCAATTTGTTTTATAAAGTATATTTACCCGCGTCCTGCGGCTGCATGTCCAGTGTCCGCACATAGTGGTCCTTCGAGCCGGTTGCGAGCAGGTCTCCTTGTTGGCCCTGACCCACCGCTAGGCACATCACGGCGGCCGCGTGACCAGACCAAACTTTACACACACATTCTAACCTGTGAACGATATCTTACTTAAATTTTGTAGATAGTTACAGCGTGTTTGTTTTTCATAATTCGTTGATATTTGTTACAGATAATAGATAGTTTAATGTTTACAAAACATTACAGGCTAGTGATTTAGGATCATAATGTATATATATTAGTTTTCCTTTACGCAAATTATTTAGAAAAAAGAAAACGGAATCCTTTCCCGAGCCCCTGCCCAAGTCTATATTCACAGATTTTATATATTTATACATTTGTAAAACCTTTTTACATTTTCAGTATACTGCTAAGCAAGGGTTTCGCCTATGATGAGAGTGTAGCAACTAACCGTACTGTAATTTAAAGCTGATCAAAACATCAAAAAGCAATCACATACATGCGTAAGTCCCAGAGTCGTATCTTATCCCCCGCGGCGGTATACAGCCGGTGAGAGTGCGCGAGCGCGAGCGCAGTGACCGCCACCTCACCGCCCGACCCGCGCCCCGTCGGCAGCGGACCTGTCACCCCGGACGACCTGGGGACGGAAATACATATGAGGATACAATAGTTATTGCCCCCACAAAAATACAACATGACTGAATCAATTTAATTGAAAACAGGAACAAAAGGAGGTCTCCTAGCTGAACAACCTGACGATTTTCTAGACAACCTTTGTTTTTTTCTTTCTATTGATTAAGGGTACAACCATCTAGTTATCCCTTAATAATATTACAATCTAGCCTAATACTAATAAGTGATTTTAATTTAGCTTAAACTTTTACAAAAGTAATGTCTCTAAGAATGTGTCCATTAACATGTATCTTATAATATCTATTTCGGACACTTTGTTCATGTGTTCTTTAACTTTGCACCAAATTTCACTATCACGAATTATTATTATACTACGCTAATTCGAACGGATTCGTTATTCTAAGTCTTCTTATAACAACCTGTGTAGGAATGGAAAAAAACGATTTTGCGTAGACCGATGTTACATAATTCTAATTGTATTTTGAATTAGCGTTGAAAGAAATTGTGTCGCTGGCAGAACCGTGCAATTTAATTGTGTCTCGGTTTGAAAAGACCTAGACACTAGGTATCAAGAGCACAGCCTTCATGTGTGTTACCAAAGCGTGGTGAGCGGCGTCCTGGTCCTGGTGTCGAAGAGCCTGACGGCCGCGCCCGCCGCCGCCAGCAGCAGCCTGCCCCCGCCCCCCTCCCCTGCGGCCAGCGCACTCACCGCGCCCCCACACCACCCGCGCCATGCCTCCGCACCCACGGACAAGTCCCACCCGCGGACTGTACGGTCTAGAACGAACAGGTTTCAAATGTCAATGTCAAAGAAATTTTAGATTCCGTAGTCAAGAGTGTCGAGACACTACGTCAAATTTGCATTGGTAGAATCTACTTGATAAACAAACACGAGAAAATTTGATTGTATCCCGGGTAGAGCAGTTTTGAGTTTTAGTCACTTAAATAGTCAATTGTTTAAGCGGTGAGAGAAACTTTTTATTGGATAAGCTTTTGTTTTGTTCTACACAGCTAGGCATTTGGCCACAAGTTCACACGACTACGGAAGTCAGCGATACTGTAGCCTAGATCGAGCATACACTCTGTCTGGAATACACTGGCTCTCAAGGAAGGCTGGCGGAACACACCGAACCTGTTACCGAACGGTAAGCTATCTAAAGATAGGGAAACGTCATCAAACCCGCAAATTATATAAGACTAAAAATAAACTGAGTCAATACATTAGGCAAGATATGGTACATATGGTACCGCAAGAAAGTAGTTTTGTATTGCTCACACAGAACGAAGTATTACTTGACTGAACTGTCCAGGTGGTCAAGTCTGTTATTTGAATTGCCTCAGAATTACGATTGGATTGTAACAAAATGGCCGTTTTGACATAGAATAGACCACAGTTAGTATTAAACAAAACAAGATTTTTAATACAAACTCTGACCTATTCTATGTCAAAACCGCCATTTTGGTACAATCCAATCGTAATTCTGAGGCAATTCATATAACAGACTTGACCACCTGAACGCTATGCTTCAAGTTTTTCATTAAATTTTGGTTAATTCAATTACCTATTAAATATGACACATGTGCAAGTTGTACTCCTAGTTGGTAAGATAACGGATGTCGACATTAAAATATACAAAAGAATACTGGCTATACAGGATGAAAAGTGTACGTAGTCATGTTTGAGTCAGGTTTGATTATGCTTTAGCAGTGTAGTTTTAACAAATGAATAAGATTGTACCAAACACGAGTAGTAGTGAGTACTGACCGACGCCCCCGCTGTAGACGAGATGGTTGGAGGCGGCGAGCGCGAGCGCGGCGCCGGCGTGTCCCTCCGCGACGTGCGTGCATTGTATCCACGCCCCGCCGCCAGCTGCCGGCCCGCTGCCGCCACCACCGCTGATTCGCTATAACATGTTCACTACTCAGAAACCATACAAAAACATAAGACATCATATCATATGAACGCGCTAAGCAGCGCCACTAACAAGCCAAAGAAGCCACGTGAGCCTACCGAGAAATTAGTACATACTTATGTATGGAATGGTTTTGATAATGTCAGAAAGTTATTAATATGCTTCTTGCCATGCTCACAACGTCAAACGTACACGTATAGGATGTTATTTTAAATTTCCTGGAGTAATACCACAGAGTAATTCTGCTGTAAGCCGCTACAGAATATTTGAAAACGGAATGACTTCAGTGCCGTCCTCCTTGACTGAAAATAATGCTTTAGGATTTATGAAGGATACTCTTAAGCTGGATTTGCCTCTGCGTCGAATTAATCTAGTACTAGTTAAGGCACTATTTCTGAAGGCTGTATACGAGTATAAGTTATAATCTAAGTTATATGTGTCTTGCTATTAGCGGCCGTGCGACACCGTGAAGACTTACTGGGTCCATATAATCGTTCGGCTTCCCCGTGTTGGAGCGGCTTGTGATTGGCATCTAGAGTTGACTAGTGGTTACCTTAAGCGCAAGCTCCTTGACGATTCCCTGCGGCGAGTTGTCGTGGTGCGCTCCCGCCAGCCGCAGGAACACGTCATCGTCCCGCGCACGTCGCGCCGCGCCGGGTGACGCGGGCGGCGTGTGACCCGACCCACCGCCGCTCTCTCTGCCATTAGTATAGGGTTACAAGCGCAAGGGCAGACGATCTACCCGTTAGGTGTTATACAATATTCGCAAGCAACACCATTGAATCATTCTATGTAATGGTTATGAGAAAATAATTGATAGGCAACAAAAAAATAATTAAAAATCGATGATGTTTTAGATGTGAGATTAGATGTGGTAAAGGCGCAGAGATTTGGATGGATTTATTTATCTCTTAATTTACATGCATGATAATGATCCTGCTTGCGATTATAAGCTATGAAACGGTTGAGACAAACACAGTTCAAACAGCACAAATTTTAAATAAATAAATTTTTACTAATGCCTTATTTGAAGAATCTTTACTTCTGGAATGATTTATGAATTAGATAAGGTTTCAATTATATCTATGACCACTTTCATCGGGTTTAATTCGTTACAAAATGTTGGAAGAAAAGAAGAAGCTGCATGTGTATACGAGATTAAATGAAAAAATAAATCATTATCTTTGAAATGAAATATGATAGAAATGGTATTATCAGCAAAACACAAACGAGCAGATGACGTACACAAACTGAACCAAAACAAAATACTTACATTGTGCACTTTACTTGGGCAGTAACGGACATCATGACCACGCGGTATGATTATTATAAATCGTATGAACTGGTATATTTGTTCCCTAATATCAAATACATCTCAATATTTTTTTTACTTAATTACTTTAATTATATATATATGTTATTTCAATTAGTACTACACATAACACAGATGCAGACATGTTTTGTATTAAAAAGTTGTCTATATGAATGTAAAACAAACACTGCATATATAAGAAAGAAAAACGTATAAAAATACGATGAGAACACTTTATAATACTTTACTACGTTTTTCGTATAGTATATGTGAAGTTTCTTGAAACTATTGCTTTTCTAGTTTTTTAACACATTAATTAAACACAAGAACTTTGGGTAAATAAACTTAATCAAATGCGTAATTCAAGCATTCCATGCAAAAATAAACCAGTCAGTAGGAACATTTTGCATAGTCTAAGTATTAGTATCAGAAGTACATTAAAACCAATAAAAAGCGAAACCCAGTAAAAACTATGCATATAATATAAAAAAAACGACCTTTTTGTCACAATATACCTCACAGCTCTGTGTCCAAATTGTCCAGTCTAATAACGCTCAAAGTTGAGCGCTGTTCGTATATAATTTAAAATAATAATTAATTAGATGGTTATGGAGGCTGAGGCTAAGGAGTTGGTATATGATATAGGCCGTAGAATCAGAGAAAGAGGTGGTAACCCCCGTTCTGATCCTTTCTTGCTTCAAAGGTTGGCCATAGCCATACAGCGCGGTAATGCCGCCAGTGGGCACCTTTGCTTCGGGACTGAGTCGAAACGGTTAATTTAGTTGATAGGCATCTATTTTTTGTAAGTTATATTTTTGACCAACGTAAAAATTAAAATTAGATTGTTTATTAATGGATTTCTGATACGTACGTGTGTGCGTCATGCGGGTATGCGAACACAAACACAAGCTAAATTTCAACATTTTATTCACCCTACAGAATAATTACTATATATACTTTAATATACACATGTTTTTAACGTCCTAAGCAAAAGTACCGTAACTGTATACAGCTTTACTGTTGATTGATTGAATCTGTGCATAAAAGACGCTTTGTGAAAAATTTAAATTACAGCTCTAAAAGTTTATGGAAAACTAAGTACAAGAATTTGATTTTGAATTCACATACAAAAATCAGATAAATATTCGACCTGTACTTACCTTTAACATTAATTAATTCACAGATTTAAGCCAGCCGCCAAATACTAATCCTAAGTAATCGATTCAATGATTAAAAAGTTAAATCGTCGTTGTTATCAAATGATCAAAAGTTGTCAAGTCAAGTCAAGCGGACGCTTTAAATAGTACTAACCGAGTTTGAATGATGAATGATTTTTTTTTTGTATTTAAGATTATTTTATGAGGGCGTAATTTATTTTCATATTGTTGAAAACCTCATTGAAATTCAACCTTGACGGATTTTAAGTTACGGTAGTCGTGCTTAGGAGTGTTATATTATATTAATTAGCTGCCAGATACCTTGTTAAAGCTTAAGTTACATACAATTGTGACGTTATTCTACTAATAGCTACTGGGGCAAGTCGCGATTTAACTTTCATTTTCTTAAAATAAGTATCAATAAATGTTCTTACGTCGCGTTTGTTAATCATATTAATTATAATTTGTGACAATTAAATATTGGCAATAGATTACAGAAACTATGTTATACTTTCTATACAATTATTTAGAATTTATATTTTGAGCACGTATGTGCAAAATTCAAAGCATTTGCTACGAGCCCATTTAGTAATAAATAAAGATAAAAATGCAAAATGTTGCTTCTAGCTATACAGATTACCTTTGGACGATTAGTTACAAAAACACATTAATACCTCCTAATAAAATTAAATAACATTTCTGCACGATTACACTTGAAACTATTTTCGTTTAAATTTATAATAGATCCAATCACAGGCAAAAAGTAAGATGATGGTATCTGGTACAGATATGATGCTTACACGTTGCAACTACGTAATTCATTCATGCAGAAACGTTAAACACGCGTTGAGTTTCACATTTAGTTTCAGTTTATTTTGCTAATTGTACAACCGTCAAGTGTATCGAGACATTTTCACCAAGTATCGGCCTTATCAATGTAGAACCTCATTTGTCTTGCATTGGCAATTACAGAGACACAATCTATCGGATAAACACAAAACGCTTGTCAACTCGAGCGTCTTTACTCAAAGTTGAGACACGTTCAATAAGACCGTATAAATGTAACTCAAAGCGTGTTAGTAACACAATCGTGGTTAGCGGTTCCCTAGTGATTGCTATTCGTGCGGTGTACAATCAGCCGGCAAAGCTCTGTCGGCGCGGGTCGGTGTCAGTCCTCCACTATAGACAGCTCGGTCAGCAGGCTGCAAGCAACCACTCTCGTCAGCCCCCGCCCGCACCCCGCACCACTCCACACTCCCCTCCCTTTCTCCCCTATACCCTCACCTCGCCCGTGACACGTCACGCATCTCGCTATTATGGCTCACTTACTTTTTAATTCTTATACTGACATTTGTAATTACCTACGAGTTATCACTTTGTAATAGTGTGACATAAATAAATAATGTACTTTTAAAATAAATAAACTACATAACTATTTTAGTGGTTTTGTGAAATATTGACGTCAATTCGTCCAGTCACACTGGCTAAACTAAAAGTTCCTAAAATTATATCCATACTTTTCTCACTTGTGAAAACAAAAAAGAGAGAAGTCAATTTAAGAATTGTCAAATTAGGTCAGTTTAGTAAGTTTGGCCTGCACGAATCCGGGTCATTGTCCTCACAATCAAAATATTTATACTGAAAATGTACCATCTATTTACAAAAAAACTGTTCACGATCCCAGGTTTTAAAAAAAGTTTCTTGACAGACATACTTTTTTTCAGCATACTTTTTATGGAATAATCGGAGGATGATCGCATTAATTTTCCGAGTCATTCATCATATTTTAAAGTCAAATTAAATTAAAGCCTATTCATAAGTTTTAAAGACAAATCGGAAAGGCATGTCAGGACAAACAACAGCGAATAATATAACGTAAGTGAGCCATAATACATTGTTTTGTACGCAAAGCAAAATTCTAATACATTTGAAACTTAGAAAATAACTTGCAAACAAAACAAACATCGTCCCAAAGTGAATGCTAGCTGCATGACCACAACAATTTAGACAAAAATCCCATTTTTTTAATATCAAAACACATTTCACATTTAAAAAAAAACAACAGAAAAAATAATATTTAGTAAAATACAAGCAGTTTTTGATAAGAGTGCACATAGTTTTGAAAATGCATTAAAAGTGTACATAGCACATTTAACCAGGCAAAGTGTAGCATGCAGAAAGAGACGGCGAGACGCCGAAGGCACGGGTGAGAAAGAGACGGAACTATATTCTAACTACATGAGCGTTAAAACTAACTACAATAGCTTAGAGAGCTACAATAAAGAATAATACATATCGTGCTAAATCAGGCTTAATTCAAGCTATTCTTTTTAAAACCTACGAAATGAAATAAGCCTATACAAAATACAACAAATTATAAACAATTTAATATCCTTATCCTAATAAAACACCGAGCTCGAAACTGATAATACCAAGGAGAGAAGTCGACAAGGAAATAATAGTTCTCGAAGGATTGACTTAGAAGTTACTTAAAAGTCGAAATACTGTACTGCACGCTTAAAAACAAAAAATTGCTAAGGTCTATTGGCATGCCTTGAAACAAAAAAGTTTTTAAAATCACGGAATACTCTTTGAACAACGTCATCATTTTATTTTATTTTTTTGTCGTGCGTTTGGCGTCAGCATGGTCTGCGAAGAAGTACGTATACTATTTGGCTATATATAAGCATGCTATTAGCATGTCAAATATGAGATTGACAGTAAACGACGTGAAAGTCTGCTGATGGGGTATTATTACTGTTCTACCAATGTTTTGTTTTTAATATATTTTGCTGTATTTTTGTTTTTGGTGTGCAATAAAGATATATTGTATTGTATTATTATCCTCTAGGTATTGTCAGTGTAGAGCGTCAGTCGATTCTGAGCACGACGTCGTACGGAGATACGTACAAGTTAGCGGGTCTGTTGTGTCGTCGCGGTGGGCGGGGCGACTCCGGGGGCGCGGGCGGGCGGCGCGGGGCCTGCGGAGACGCTAGCGGACCGCCCACTGGCTGGATACCTCTGTGGAACAACATTCAACATAGTAAATGTCGCGTAGTATTGTACGTAATTCTTTCTCGCTCACTTTTGTCGATCTTAAAGGTTGATAGAAAGAGATAGCACGAAACACAAATGAAAAATAACGTACGTCCTATTTTTTATTTTATTCAGAACGTAATAATTACGATATTAGAGATTTTTGATAATATAAGAAAAGTTCAGCACATTATTCTCGTCAAAAGGTGGTAAAAAAATTATATGATTAATTATTTATATTTTATTTGTTTGGTTTTGGTTCTCAGGTGAAACTTACAATAATATTATTTATTGGAGGCACCTGACAGTCTTAGCTGATATACAAAAAAAAAACATATTTTTTTGTAAATAACTCGGAAGAAAGTGGATATAAAAATCTGGTATGTTTAGTATGAACTCTTCATTACATTATCTCGAAATGGTTTCAGCAAAAAGATCCAACCTTACCATATTATCTCCATCGGTTCTGTAGCTTGATGTTAATCATATAAGAGTATATACCTGAGACTGCCGGGTGCGCTGGGCACCCTGCTCAGCGGGATGGGTCTAGGCGAGGTGGGCTCCACCATGGACTGCGTCATCACGTCCCCCCCGCCCCCGCCGCCGCTCTCCTCGCGACCGTACACGCCGAGGTCGCGCAGACGCACTGACCCGCGACGACCACTGCCGCATACAACAATGTTAACTTACTCTACAGATATATTTCGTTATCGTATTCAAAATCAAAATATTTATTTCAGACAACAATATGGTCCATTTGTTAGTACTGCTTACAACTAAGAATTACTTATGCTATGTTTCGGCCCTTTGCTATGTAGTGACTCCCTTTCGGCTTAGTATACCCTTAACCAATAATCCTGTATACAATAGGTTAATATGAGATAACGTTCGGAGCATGGTTGAAATGTATACGCAACAGTATCTCCCCTTGCTCGCAACCAGCGCAGCACTCAGTAACACCACAAGAGTAAAATAGTTGCGATCGACTGAGATCAGAATCATAACCTAAAGTTTTCCTTTTGTAGTTTTTAGGCTTTTTAACTTCTTATTATCTCTTTTATTGAAAAGTCTAACCAATAAGAAATCCGGAAGAAAGAACAAAATTTATTTTTATTTTATAATTGAATGGTTCCAACTCACGTGTTCCTATGGAAGGGCGATGTGGGTAAGTCATCTGGTGGTGACGTGGGCGCTGTGCTGGACTCGCGGACGCCATTAGCAGGCGGACGGGACTCCGTGAATGTACTGGAAATTATTCTTCATTAGGTTTAACAAAAATTTATGGTAGCCTAGTCAGTGAACTCGTTCCCATTTTGGATAACAAGGGAATCTAACGGTCTTGTATCTTTGGTAAACATGTTACTGCATTACATAAGCTTCATCCCTCTTGAGTTACAATGTCTCGAGCTGTCTTGTCGATGTTACCGCAAATCCTCACTTACTCATCAATTCAGCGCTATACCGGTCTGCCGCGATTTCGTTTTCCATCGCGTGAACACCATTATGTCAAAGACTAAACTAAAGCTAACTAAACTGGTCTTGCTTAGTTAGTTTCTTACAAGTAGAATTTCATTATTCACTTGCGTGTTGTAAGTAAAACTCAACTTGTCATGCAAATAGCAAATTGTTAATGCATCATCCTGTTGGTGAACCAATAAAAGAAAAGACCTAGATCCTATGTTCGGAGGTGTCCTGCCCACAATATGTTGATATTGTTTTGTATGTGTAATATGATTACCTGTCCACAGGTGAAACAGATCTAGTGGATGTGCCGGAGGAGACATGCGCCAGCAGCGCCGCGAGCGCGGGCGGGGGGACGCACCACGTAGAGTTCTGGCAGTCTTGTGCCGCGCGCATTGCCAGCTTGTTGCGTTCCGTTGTCTCTTCCAGCTGGGAATATACGATTATTACATCATGGTACACTGTTTATCAAGTGTTAAGTCACATACAAATAGCTAAATGGACACCTATTGTCATAATATATTGTAGCCTCGGTTAGATATGATATCAGTGTGACCAGTCTCCTTAGAATTGTGTCTTATTAGTTATAAACGCAGAGTGTTTATAAATAGTACTATTTATATCATAGCAATAAAGACTATAAAATCAAATCAATCAGTCTTCTTGGACCGGTTATGAAGTTTAGAAAAATGTTTTGCTAACATATTGATGGTGGCTTAATTGGCGGAAATTTAGGTATGTTACAAATCGAAAACAATTGGATTCAAATCCTGCTCATATAGATTTTATCGTATGCTTTCCTAAAAGTATATGTTAGACTAATTATACAACATTGCTCAGAGAATGTCTCCAATTCGTAACAAAATGTGATATTAGACTTTCATTATTCAACTGTTAATTCCTCTTAGGACTAAAAACTACATGAAAAAAAATTAAAAGAACGAGAGTCATAATCCTCCCGCCCTTAAGTGACAATAAGACTGTTCAGTTCAACCCTTTAGTGGTACTCGTATGGATACAAAAGGTGGACTAGCTTATCGAGCTTAAAAAAATACAGTTTCGTACTTAACAATTACAGCACCTCTAAAAACACCGGAACAAAAGGACAATAATGAAACAATCAATATTTACCTCTTGCAGTTGCGCCCTTGTCGCATGCAACATGTTTCTATGACGCGCGGCATCTTGCGCGTGTTGTAGTGCCAAACCTGCCAGCCTTTCCAAAGCGAATCTACCCGCTTCAACTGATAGGATTTGATCGAGAATGCGCGGCAGTTCATTTTCATCGTTTTCCTCCTGAAATAAGAACTTCAAATAAGAATTTCCATTTGATTGTTATGGAAGCTTTGGGAGACAGAAGAACAAAAGATGAGACTGAACGGACACCGGATTAGTAGATTTGCCAGCGAACTATACGAGTATTAAAGCCGCTTTCAGTTTAGGAGGATCACCGACTCTTCACTGTTTTCGTGTTTCTGATAAATTTTAACGTAATTTTTTGTTATTGGTGTCAATCGCTGGCAGTCTATAGCTGTATTAAAATTTGATACCAAACATACCTCTATTTGCATGATTTGCGTCTGGGTGTCCGCTATTGCGTCTCTGAGGTACTCTAACATTTGACTAGCTTCAGGATCTGTCTCCGCCTGCTTCCTGGCGTCTTCTCTCTGCTTGAGCTGCCTCTCTAATGCCGCTTCTAATTCCCCGAGGGTAGTTCTGGCGGCGCATGCGCGCGACACCCAACATTCTATGCGCGACCACGCTTCGCGACATGCGGCGCGATTGCGACCTAGGGAACGATCTGGAATCAAAATTTATATCGTATCACACGAAATTTTAAGGAAGTTAGTTATCGTTAGGTTATAAAAATGCAAACGACATATGTTTTACGGAGCGAATTCCTTTCATTCATTTACCATCGAAGTAAAGACAATCTCGCATCTTAAGAGTAGTATCTGATTTTTTTACATATTATAAGCAAGAACTTTTGTTATAAAATTGTGAGGAAATATCTAAATTTAAAGTTTAACAGTGGTAAAGTTCATATACCGTGTACTCTGCCGGCAGCTCGACTACTTAGTTTATCTCTGTGGCCTTTTCTCAGTAACGACACTTCTTCTTGCTTCCTCTTCAACACCTGCGAAATAAATATTAAATAACTCACTACATATTTATCTCGTAGTTCTAAGCTCGGATGCTCGCAAGGTGGCATGTTCGGCCCTTATTAATTCATTATTGATTCAGATCACATTGAAACGTCAATAATCTTACCTGTTCTTTGAGCCTCGTTTCCGCTTCTAGCGATCTTATTATGTTTGCATTCTTTCGGGATTCTTTACGTAATTGTGCTACCTGTGAAAGCCACATCATAATTATTAGTATTATATTATTTTATGGACTTATTTCCATTAGCGCTTTTTATATTATCTATATCACATTATCAACCCATTGCTGGGTTCGGGCTTTCCTTACGAAAGGGGTAAATAACCATAATCCAGCTCGCTGTCAAGTTGCGGATTGGGTACTTTTCACTCGGGTATTATGAAATTAAAGAAAATTCTATGAAATGGCGTTCGGCCAGCGCAACAGTCATTAGTGTCACAAAAAATAAACATAGACGTATTTATAAAGAACCTCAAGCGGTCATTGAAAGCAATAAAAGTTGCGGGTTCGAATCCTGTTAGATATAGAATAATTTTGTATCATAATTATTGTAAAATTAATGACTTACTTCTTTGGCTCTGACGGCTTCGGCTTGAGCGTGACGCTTCGCTTCCTGTCGCATTCGTTGTACTAGTTTCACCTGAAATATCATAAAAGTTGTTAGTAGGTACAGCGTTTTTTTTGCATAAGTTCGCAGACAGTTACCGAATGATGATGATTATTAGATTATTACAGCATAATTAGAAATTGAAAATTCAGTTAATTGGCTGGAAAAAAAGATTATCGCGAATTCATTGTAATCAACTGGTTTACAAACAAACTATTTCCGTTTTTTAGTTATGTCACAACTGAAGATAATTCTCTCTTATTTTATTTTCCTTCTCTCCATCAAAAGCTGTTTGTCTGATTACGTTTGTCCATTGCTTCATTTGTAGATTGTTATACATTCTGGTCATTGATTATATAATTCGTCATCGCAATTATCGTGTATAATTTAGCAAAACGTAAAACTTCTAAAGTCAGATGACGATAGTTTAATATATTGCAACAGTTTGCAAAACGACAATAACCGCATTACCTGTTCACTACACGTACATACGAGTACATACACTTTACACACGTTTCATCCTGAAGCATGCTTGAATTGCTTGGTAAGTAATTGCAAGAAATTTGTTAGCTCTGCGAATCGCAGACGACTCAATACGTTTTGTGAGACACCCGAGCCACGTATTGGACATTATTCATTGTGCCGTCAACACAGTTCAATTGTCTCATTGTCTCAATTTGCCTCGCAACACTTCGAGGGAAACTATTAAGAACCCGTTTTTTAATAAGCGACAAAAAATATTCTTCTCAAGTTTACTCTTAGCTAATGACGTATAAGATATTACTCGTCACTCACCTTGTCCCGCTTCATAGCGCCGAGCTCTGAGTGCAGTGTAGCCAGCTGATTGGCGGCGGTGTGTTGCGCTCGCTGCAGTCGCGCGTGCTCGCGCTGCGCCGCCTGCAGTCGTCTCAGTTCGCGCGACATCGAGGTCACACGTCACTCACCTTGTCCCGCTTCATAGCGCCGAGCTCTGAGCGCAGTGTAGCCAGCTGATTGGCGGCGGTGTGTTGCGCTCGCTGCAGTCGCGCGTGCTCGCGCTGCGCCGCCTGCAGTCGTCTCAGTTCGCGCGACATCGTGGTCACACGTCACTCACCTTGTCCCGCTTCATAGCGCCGAGCTCTGAGCGCAGTGTAGCCAGCTGATTGGCGGCGGTGTGTTGCGCTCGCTGCAGTCGCGCGTGCTCGCGCTGCGCCGCCTGCAGTCGTCTCAGTTCGCGCGACATCGTGGACACTCGCCGTTCGTACTCTTCGCGCACTCGCTTCAGCTTCTCGCTCGGAGGTGATGATTGGGTCGCTGTATGGAATAATTAGTTCATTTGGTTACATAATCCAGACATGCCGTCTTCATAGCATAATAGTAATTCTGATATACAAAATAGACCATGTGATACTTAAGTATGTCCACCCCCGATCGCTTCTTAGTGCTATGTTCTATTTCTATCTCTCTACTCACCCAGCGAAGCCAGCACTTTGTCCCTCTCTTCATTGGTTGCTTTGATCTGATGGTGCAGTGTGTCCAGCCGTTGTTCGTAATGCGTCCTCAGCGCTGCGAGCCTTCGTTGTGACACCTCTAGCTGTTCTATGAGACGAGCCTTCGTGTCGATGTCTTCGCTCAGGGCGGCTAGTTGAGCTGTAAGTGCGCGTTGACCTGGGGAAGAGGTGCCAGTAAAATAAAAAACAACATCCTAAGGCAAATAGCTAGTAATATTTACCAGAGTACTGTTTGCCTAATTAGATTTCTTCGCCTTTGCCTAATTGTCGCTAACTAAGAAGGGTGGTCCAATAGGGACATGGAGTATACATAGAACTCCTTTTTTTGTATCGAGCGAAGGTCTTCACAAGATATCCGGCTACATTGGGGAGCTGCGTTATATGGGATAGTAACCGTTAAACCCCCGAGATTGTTTAAAAAAGAATACGAGGATCCACGAAATTTGCCATTTTAAACTGTACTCTATGCCGTAAGGTAGCTAAGTGAAATCTCTTGTACCTTTAGCCTCCTCGTCGTCTATATCGGAGTGCGACTCGTCGTCCTCCGGGTCGGTATCGTCCGCGCTCTCTCCCTCGGCCCTCTCCCTCTCTCCTATGGTGTCGGCGGCGCTGGTCATGCTCTCGCTCATGTTCAACTTGCGCTGGAACTCTAGCTCGCCCATGCTGCGCGCTAGTAGTTCTTTCTCCTATAAGTAAGTAACGATATTTTATTGATTCCGACTGAATTACATACATTGATTACAAGTCAAAATACAAAACAGAGGCCAGAGATTACACATACGTAAGTAATAAGTAAGTGATTTTTACACAATAATGTTAACAACATCTAATGAATATTAAACTATGTAAGTGAATAATTTTAATCATTTGTTTTTAAATATAAATTTGAATATGATGATGATGATGCAATCATTAGAATATTATGAATTGTATACTGAATAAAATTATAATCCCTGGAAGAATAAAAAAAAACACTAGGTGCCGCGATATAAGGCATTCTACTGCGGTATCTAGTGCCGTTAGTTATGTCAAGTAGCACGAATATATTTACACTCTGTTTAAACAAATATCAACAATATCAACAACATGTAATACCTTCTTTGTTAAAACTACAATTAATTTTTGTAACTATAAATTATTTTGTATTTGTACATAGTTGTAAGGAAAGATACATTATCATACTACTCGTAGTAGCTCCGCGAACTGAACTAGATGAAAGATCATTTTACCACACTCGAAGCGGAGAAGTTTCGCTCGCTCGGTTAATAAAATCGGCCAGCAAATAATGGCGCCGCAGCGAAATTTTCCCCTTTTTGGGAGATATACTACCTAAACTAATTGTTTTCGTTAGAAGAGACAGAGACGCTTCGCTCGGTCGGTCAATTACCTTGTACAGTTCTCGTTTAGCGCCATCTATGATCGTCATGGGGTCGCTGGTGGACTCGTGTCGAGTGCGCGACACGACCGCCTCTCGCTTCCTGCTCGCTTCCAACATGGCGTTCGCTTCCATCAGCTGGGCTCGCAGGTCCTCTATCTCGCTGACGTAGCCCTAGACAGAAGAGAATGGAGATAAGTATGTAGGTTTAGAAAAGAGGTTCTACAAACTTACGAAGCAAGTAGGATTAACTAATTTGCATTATCTGACTAAACTGACAATATAATGCAGCAAAAACTTAAATACTACACTATAAATATAGCACAAAAAGGAGACTTAGTATTTATAAACTATGACAAGCGTTTTCCCGCGGCTTTGCCCGCGTATTGTTGGTTTTTCTCGAGTAAAATAGAAGCACAGTGCACACGTTTTTAATAGTTTCGGACGTTACGTATTACATTTAAAACAATTATTGCAGGTATAGCACCCATATTAATAGTATCGATCGACAAACACACTTTTGCATTTATAATACGTGAGGAGTAAAAGTAAGCTAAGACATATGTACCTGAACGAGTGAGGTCAAAGAGCAGTCATTAGTATCTGGACTCCCGTCCTTAGGCGCCCACGTCCCCAGCGCCTTCTCCGCTACTAATTCACTATTCCTCGCCGACAGCTGTTCTATCGTCCCTTGCATGGCTTTCACTCTCCTACGCAACGATTCCACTTCAGCTGTGAGAATAGCGTTCTCTTGCACCACGTCGCTCCAACCTTCTTCGCCGTTTTCCGATATCACACGTTTACCCTGCAGAATAATCAAAAAATCAAATACACCAGAAGCATAAACGTTAACGTTACAAAAAACAAGAAAGGAAAAAAGTCGACTTATTATTGCCCTTTAAAATTTCAGATAAGCTACGTTAGATGTAAAGGGAATAATTATATAATTATTCCCTTTACACCCTGAAGATAAATGACATTTTTCTAATAAGTGAACTGAAAGAGGCCGAGAGATACGTCCAACCTAAACAACACCTCAAGTCTGGTCAGTCGGTCACCCTGGTTTACTACGCATGTGTTAGGTCGCGTTCACACATAGGCTCCGTATATGGTATCCGTTTTAACGGATATGACAAAAAATTGTTTCGCAGTATACCGCTGCTAAGATGGACTCTACGCAAGGATGGATGTTGACGTGTTGTATTGGTACATACGCCAGCGGAGAAGGAAGTGAAGTGACTGGCAGCATCCACTATTGACGCTACGACCTATAGAAGGCGCTTACACTTTACTCATGAGTCAGCTGCAAGAAGACGACTCAATTTTTTTTTATTACTTTCGAAAGTCGATGTCTATTTTTGATCATCTTCTTATATCAATCATTGGAGGACAGATTCTATCCGGTAAAATTGTACGGAATCATGACGGATACGTATTCCGTTCATCCAGTATTCGATGACAAAACGGAATGTCATAATTTACCGGACCGTTTTTTACTGTATACTAGGTTTAGGTTTAAAGACATTTATTCTCATTCAAGATTTACATCACTTACATGAGAACATAGTTAAGGTATATTATAATAGAGACGTTTGTCGTCGTTTTACCTTAAATACTTAGATACTAATTAATTTAAAGCTTAGATATAAAAAATAGTAGTTACAACACAGTAGGTATAAAAATAATTGATATTAATGTTCAAGTTTATCAAAGTTTGTGGAAGGTAGTAAGTAAGCAGCAAACAACAGAGAAATTTATGAGAGATAACAGAAATTCGAAAATAAAATTTTAATGCTATACGAGTGTTTCGTCATTAATAAGGAAGTATACTAAATACTTTGAACCATATGTGAAGTCGCTCATACAACTCCTTGCGCTACCGACCAGTAAAACGGAGACCATGTCTGAACGGGCTGCTACTGTAACTCGATCCGTATAGTGAGGGAGCTAAAGTCTGGTACCTTACCTGTTTAAACTCCTGTAACTCGAGCTGCAGCCTTGCTACCTCGGCTCTCAGCTGGTGTATAGTCCGCGAGCTCAGGTCCTGGTTCACTACGCATCGGTTCTTGATGTTGCGCGCTCGGTTCGCGTATTTAAGCGTGTTCAAAGTTTCCATGAAGTCCCGGTCGCTCGGTGACACGCACGCAATCATTACTGTGTTGCTGTTACCTGGAAAGTACATAAAAGTGACGTTCGCAATTGTAATTCCAATTCTATTAGTTAAACTCTCTTGCCTTGACCTGATAATTTTCTACAATGTCTGCACAGATGTTCTAAACAAGTAATTTTAATTTTCGACCTCAATAATGATGATTCTCATTTTCGTTGCTTGTGTGTATTGTAATTGTAATAGTTAAGAAAATTAGATTTTTGAACGTTTATTTATACTTGGCTTTTGTATCTTATTTTAACAGTATAATAATTACAAGGTTATATCGAAATCTGACTACTGATACCTCAGAAAACGGAGAGAAAGACATGCTGTGCCGATCCCACGTAGTGGGATAAGGACAAGAAGATGATTATGATGATGATGTTGATCTATCAAATTTAATGTAGTCTGAGTATTTCATGTATTATGCTTTGTAATGAATTTTTCAAAGCTCGGGGTATTTATCTAGGCATCATATAGGCAAGAGTGTTCTAACAGGCAAATGTTCATAACAAATCATTGTAGTCATTGTAGTTGTTAAAGAAAAAAAACTGTCTCACCTCCCAGAGAATCCTGCAGCAACCTGGTAAGTTTGGAGTCTCTGTAAGGCACGTGTAAAACCTTCCTAGACTTGTCCCCGAGCGCGGATATGACGTTACCCAGCGCCAGCAGACCGCAGTTTATTGATATACCTTCACGCGCTCGCTCGCCCGTTGCGCCTGACAAAACAACGAATACATGAAATTGATAAATTAGGATTACCGCCGTAGAGTAGCTACGCGAACTTGTGCAAGTGTCTGTCTCTGTCTGTCAACCTTCAAGATCGAGACAAATGAGCGACAAAGAAAGGTCACGCACTCTTCTCACCTTTGTACATAATAAAGTTTTGTGAAATTGAAACTGCACGACTTTTGTTCCTCCGTTCCCTTCCAAGCAAGATGTTGGCTCACTACAATCACGCGCGGTGTCCTACCGCGGTACATAGCGACCATTGTTGGTTTTTGTCAAGTACCAAAATGATATGTGTAAGTAGAAAATATGTTACCTGTTCGTTTTAATCTTTCCGATCCAGCTAGATCAACAAAATGAAACTTGGCGGTCAACGTCTCGTATTGGTCCGGCGACTCCGTATCTGCTTCTCTCTCTACGCCTTCCACTTCCGCAGCTAGCCGTCTCTGTCTGAGGAGCAGGGTAAAGACTGCGTGCGAGCGAGACGACGATGAGTTCATGTTGGTCGCCGCTGTTGTTCGAGCGAGAGCACCGGCTCTGAGAGCGCCGAGGGCTTCTTGGATACCTGGAATCATTGAGTGTCATTTTTGTTAACAGTATTGATCTGCAGAATAAGAGTGGTGTTGTCAAAGAAAGAGATATCCGGACTTAACAGCTACCAAGGAATTCCTAAATATAGTTATTTTGATATAATAAACGTACGAGTAAACAACGAAAAAAGTTATAATGAAATAATTTTAAAGTAATAAGTGAATATAATTAATTATTGAATTATAAACGTCAATTACTATGAAATATGCTACACTTACTCATTTAAAATGAATATCAGTGTAAACACATCCATTTGACTCAACGGGACAACTGGCACCAAAGCAGTGCCAGTGGGGCCATGGACATCCCACTTATACCATTGAGATTTATAACAATTGCATGGACTATAGAGTAAAGCAGACAGGTAAACACTTAACCGTAACATATAAGGATGTGATTGCCTTATACAGAAGATTCTAAATTGACAGCGTATATTTAGTACCTATACTGAAAGAATCTTAAAAAATTAAATTCCCGTGTTTTTTAGATTAACAAACTTTAGTACAAAAAATATATTGAGAAAACTTCAATTGAAGTAATGCAAAGTGAACACGAAACTAGGTCACGGCGACGAGAAGCGCGTTTGCATGGCTCACATTTGTGTAATCGCGCTTAGGTGAACATATTTCCCAGTTTGTTGTAAACAAAAATGCAAAAGATAGATGTGGTTTTTATTAACGAAATTTGTTTTATTAACGTGCTAATTGCGTGGTAAAATTATATCAATAGTCAATTTAGAATCACCACGTATTTTTCTATAAATGTTTTGCCTTTACCTCTGACTGGTCGCATAGACGCTCCAACTATTTTGACACCGCCACATCCATCTTCCGTTATTCTAAGCGTGCCCTGAAACAAATAAAAAATGCAAATTATTTGGGATTACTCTCATTAATTATTATTAAAAGCCTTTTTTGTTTACTCTGTTACAAAAAGTTTTTTCTATCAATCTTATTTTATAAACTAGATTCTCAATAGAGAAAGTGAAAATATGGCTTCTTAGCGCAACACCTCGCTCTTTCTTGAATTACTGGCTCATCGCGCTATTAAGGTTGTATTAATGATATTGTTATATGATGGTCCTAAGTAGTACTCGGCAGTTCTCTCGAACCAAAAGTAACTTAGTGGGGATATTTCCGCGCATATGCACTTCTTATTGACGAATCACAGATCGCGTTTCGGCGAAAAGAGACCTACAAAATATCACTGTGCACCCAAAGTCCAAGTTGTTTGCCGGGAACTGTCTCAAGCCATTAGTTGTCATTCATTCGATTTATTTAAGACTTCACAGTATTGTAATATTTTTAGGTTAACTTCCGTCATAACACCATCAACATTGATCCCACTACACGTAAGGTTTCGTTTCTCACATTACACCAGAACTCTTTCGTCTTTATTCCATCGCCTTAAAGTTGATAATACTATGAACAAATAACTTATACTTAAGTATTTAATTCGATTGTCTATCTATGATTGTTTCCATAAGATGCACTACTTATAATGAATGCTATGTACAGAATTGCAAACGCGCGTTTCAGATATCTAATGAAAATAGATTGCATGTATTAGTAGTATTTATACATTTTCTTATCGATTTACAAAAAGGAGAAGTACACACAGCGCCATTCCGCTGCTGGGATAGTCACAGTTTATATTTTCTTTTTATATATATATTTGACACGTTTTACTTTAAACTAGATTACCGTTCAAGACCGGAGAAGACCGTTGAAGTACCGGAGGCGAGATTGTCGTTTTAATTTACTTGAAAATAAAAACTTTACTACATTTTGATGAACTACCCCACTAGTCTCATTGAGATTTGTCCCTTGAGACAACTGTCACTAATTTAGTGCCAGTTGCCCCATTGATTCCAAGAGATGTGTTTACAACGATATTTAATTCGTGATGCCAGTAATGAATAAGTACATAATAACCTTAGGTACATCGATTTCATCATCTGCCGGCAGAACTTGGTTCTAAGTGGTGCATTGTTAGCAACTGCATGCAAATGAATTACTGTGTTAATACGTTTACAACCATCTCAGTTATAGAACAATAGATCCAGCAGAAATGACTCAGATGTCCGCGGTACTAGTCACTTTGACCCAGATATTCAAGATTATGTAGGTTTGTAAATCTTAGTTGCGCCTGTCTCAATTCTTTTATATTTACGGAAAATTCTTCTCAATTTCTAGAAAATCCGTCAAGGTTTTCGTCTTTTAAACAGGACATTTAAACTTTTTTTTTTAGTCGATTGGCTTGCGCTTTACCGTACCTGATTTAAAATAACGATGCGGTCTAGGATGTAGCGCGCTTGCCTAGAAGAAACCGATTCACTCGATAACTACGTAGATGTGTAAATATCTTTGAATATTTGTGTTACGCCGAGCAGTTTGCTCCTTTCACGAGTTGACGCATGTGCCAGCCATCGTTCTCCTGAACCATATCAGAGATAAGAGATCGACACGACACATGACGCAGCCGCTAGAAAAGCTTTTCATTTTTGAAGAATGACTCAAAACTCCCGATAAACTGCCAGATTGTGGAATTCGCTGGCGGCTTCTTTATTTCCTGATAGCTACTCGTATAATTTGGGTCTTTTGAAGCCATGAGTGAATTGGTATCTTTAAGGCAAGCGTCCTTCATCTTATGCCACATCGTCGCCTCATATCATGCTAGTTGCGGTAAAACACAAACCTATCTTTTATAAAAGTTTACCTTAGCGAAGGGATCTTTGGCCGGGTCTAGCAGGTCCACGATATCTTCGTTGTAGAGCTCTATGAACTGCGCTTGGACGGAGAACTCCGGGGGCAGCTGACCCTGCGCGCGCGCCACCTCTGCACGCTCCTCGGCCCCGGTGAAGAGATCCCGGATGGCGCGGGGGATGATGCCCTTCCGCTCTTCGTCGCCGTCACCCTCACCCTCCCACCCGCTGCCCATCGTGTACGTCTTGCCGGATCCAGTCTGTGGACAATTGGGATTTTATGAAATTAACTGTTTGTTTTCTAAATTTCTAGAGCTTCTTCACTTCGTTTTAGACTCAGAACGGGATATCGAACAATAATTTGATTTTTGGGTTCACTTTCACCTTATTACCTTTATGTCAATATCTAGCCTTCCTTGGCACGTGTTTCAAGAGTGTTTAACGAGAACGAATAATCCGTTCTTGTTCATCAGGATATAAGAGAAATACGCCTAATTATATTAAATATTCCTAAGTTCCATCAAGTTTCTTAAGCGTATCATGGAAAACCCGGAAAATATTAGTTAAGGACTTTATAAATTTTTGCAAGTATTTAACTAGGTGGTACCCTGTTCTTCTTTCGATTTTCCATAATATATCAAAAATACTTAGATACGTTATAATGCTGGTTAAAAAGCATTAAAGTTATAGAATCTGTATGTCTACCGTTGTTCCATAAATATAGCACTTACGACTAGGTACAGACTAGGTCTTATGTCCCGTGTCATATTTCAATAGAAGTGTTTTCACGGCGCGTTGGATATCAATTATTATTAGTGTTCTAGTCGCATTAGGCTTACGTAGGTTTGTAATCCGGTTCACTTGTTGGTTGCGACACAAACAGCCCGTTCACTTCGGCAATCGAATTGTGCCTAGATCACATTCTTGGCATAGCGTACACTTAATAGATACATGTCTAATGAGGTTTTTAACGTGCGTTTATCTAAGGTCTTTATTGTATAAATTTGATTCGAATTAGATTAATTAATCCGTTTTTTCCGGAAAAAGGTAATTCAAATAATTATATTCAGAGGTAATAAATACTTGCATATTACGTGGGTGTGTGTGCCTGTACCCTAAAATTATTTCTGTGTAAAAACAATAAACTAAGTTCCGCGAACCGTCGATCCGGCGAACACGATATTTTTTGCGCGTTAATAAATTAAAACAACCACTTGATCGATTTCTTTTTGTATTCAAGAATCTTAACTAAATGTTGTAATCCTAATGCCTGAACGAAATATTACTGAAATAGCTCCCAACCGAAAATCTCCGACGACTGAAAATTCGTAGAACCCATACACTAAGTTTTATCAAGGTCAGTTGGAAACTACGACCTGTACGTAAGTACGAAATTTCGACGAATCCAACAAAACATTCGCTTTGTGCGGTACATAAAGTATTATAGATGTTTGTCATTTTTACACGGTTTGACGTTAAACGCTCACTAAATTTCACGAATAAAATTATACTGTTAGTGGTTTAAGAGCAAATTAAAACAGCATTCTGCACATGTTGCATTCACTTACCTAAGCGGAAGAAGTTTGTAATGTATTAATTACGGGCCGGTAGGGGGCGCCGGCGTGACGACAGATTCCCACGGTCACGGTGACCGATCACTACCTACTTACTTTCTAACCCACGTGAATTGACGCTGAGGGCCTACATCTTATTTGGAAAAATCATAACAATACAATTTAATCACTATCTGACACTAAAATTACATACTATGCATAAAGTATAGCTAAGAAGTATATTGATCACGTTGGCTTTTAAACAAATGGAACGGTATTAGAACCGATACCTATTGATATATTCAGCAGCTTCCATGCTACATACATGTTCGTCCATCACAAAACACTCTTGGGTTCCTGTTTGTCAACCCAATCTGTCCCCGCAAGGTGACAAACAGGCACCGGGGGTTAAAATAAGGTGTCAACGAATTTGAATGTCTTTCTAGTTCTATTAAATATCGTAACTTTCATTTAGCTCAATCATATTTCGGGCCATTACACTCGAAGATGGGGTAGGAACTCTTAAGTAGCTGGTTTTACAAAACGGTTTTTACGAAACTAGATAATTTTACAAAGATTTGTGATGCTTGTAGAGTTTGTGCATGTCTTGCCCTATAGTAAGTACATTTTAGTTTTTAAGGACGGTCACATGCTCACCTTTCCATTTTGAGCTCGCGAAAGTAGGTTTCAGTTATTCATAATAACTTATTCAAAGACTGATCCGAGCGAGCTACGAGTGCGTACAAAAATTTCGTTGATGACAAAGAATACCCATTCAAGACTAGTGTTCAATTTGCATTACGTTGAATTTAAAAATTATTGTGACTCAATTCAAACAAAAGTATTAGTTTAATTAGTAAGTACGCACTCGTTCGTATGCAAACGACGAAGAGAAAAATTACGCTTCACCGATTGCAGATAACAAGAAAACCTCGTATAAACAATTTGCTCGTTAAACGTTTCTAATATAAAATAGCGTGCGAAATAATTGTAAGTCTTGTTCTAATCGCTCGCGGAGCGATTAGTTGCGGCAACAACGTACTTTCTCTCTTTGTTACGCCTCATATCTGATTATCGCAAACTGGCTTTACTTGATTTAACGATTTAATTATATACTTGGTTAATTAATATTTAGCATGTTGGTACTCTTTGTCGGTGAACAAAGATGTTAAGGTTTGTGCAAGTACGTGGTAAAGAAGTGAACGCACGCGTTGATACTGAGAAAGGTAAGGTGCGAGAATACGAGTAAAATTGACAAATGGTTATAACCAACAGCTGGCATGCGATGTATAAAGCATAAAAGAGATTCCAAATATTATAATACAGTTTTAATTTTCAAAGTCAAAATGATTCAATTAAAGATTAGGTTATCGAGAGACCAATGAATTTGAACACCTAGCTAAATTGTAGACAATATACAAATGTTGTCAGGTCTGGTTAGATGTAAATTTTGGCCTAAAAATAACACAGTTGAATCATTGTGAATATTCCGATACATAAAACGTACTGTAACCAACACACCGTTTGATATAAGGAACCAATAGGCAAACGTAAGTCGTCCAGTAGTCACCACGGCCATCAAGCATTGCAAACACGCGCCAGCACTGGCAATGGCAGACAGACGGACGCCGCACCGCTCATACATTTTGCAGCACTATCTAGTTAGGGAGCACGTGTCTTGTTTAATCACTACTCTTGAATGAGAATTGAGCATCCTGTTTTTCAATTAAATGTAAAAAGAGAAGCTACTGACAATAATAGGAACTAATACTCGTAGGCAATCGTAAGTTACTTCACTATTGCTGTCAAGAATTTCAAGATTAGCGGGCATGCGTCGAACATTAGATAGGATTTGTTCTGGCAAAAAGAAGAGAGTCCATTTGCCAGAACAAATCAAATCAAACAAATTAAAATTGGCAGGACAAACCAGAAAAACAGAAATAAACTGCTGTTACATATTGAATGTATTTCGTGGTTACTTAAAAAACTTTAATTAATCATTTATGTTTCTTAATTGAAACTCATATATGAAATTCATTTCATAGTAAAAATAATGAGATATGAATACTTTGCTTTTTAGTACCTAGTCTTTTGTAGACTTAATTAAAAGCAGTAGTATTTTCATACAAATCAGGAAATCGTAACAGTCATGGTAACGATATTAATGTTAAAATAATTATTCATTTCTTTACGAAAAAATATAAAAAAATAACTTTTTTTTTTCAAAACAAATAATTGAAGAATGCATAAAAAATGCCATAAGGTTTAGTTGTTTACACAGCTTATTTTCTATACGATATAATTATATCTTCGCTCTAGTTGTTAAACAGAACATTAACTCTTGTACTATAAACCGCCTAATCTATTGCGCAACTTACAGTACAATAGCTAATTTGACATGCGGTAGGTCCGATAAGCGCATACGAATCATTATTATTGTCTTTCACCTTATAAGGGCAGTTAAAGGTGCGGCGGATCTTACTCGATGGACTTGTGCCAAGTAAATGCCAGAAAAAGCTTAGATACGTGCATTTTATTAATAAAACATGTTGTGATTTGCCGTAAAGCTCGGTAACGAATAAAGGGAACGACCTTATCGATTGAAATGCATCAGTCTGATGAAATTAGTTGACCTTAATGGCGAAGGGTTCTTTTTGAAGGCTAGGGCCCGACGTCACTATGGACATTTCAACACGTTTCAATAATAGTTCAAAACGTGTAATTTTTGTGGTACCTAAGAATATGTTTAGCGTTGCATAATATGCTCTTTTCTTCTGATTAGTATCTTCTATCAGTATAACCTTAACAATAGGTAAACTTGTCTTACTTCAGAGCTCACCTACATCAACATATTTGCTAATCTCATCTAAGGATACTCGTATTCTAAATGTATTCGCAAGGCCGTTTCCGCCGCGCACCTTATTTCGCATACATGACATCAGACCAAACAAGGTGTTCGTGCGCAAGTACTTTACTACTATGTCGACTACTTCATGTACACTGCCCAAGATCATTAATGACAGTGCGATTAAATAAAACGACAACTTAAGAAGAAAAAAACAGCTAAGTGCCAGTCGGACTCGCGTACGAAGGAATTCGAACGGCAAAAATGACTTTTTCATCCCACCATCTCGAAAAGAGTATTTTTGCTATTTGATATCTGAGTGCAAAAGCCGTTTTTATCCGCTAGAGGATTAAGTAAATTTGAATTTAGAATATTGTGTGCACTAAGTTTGTGAATTAAAAACCTCATTCAACCTATTTACCTCTATGGTGCGGAACTCATCATACAACCTTTTTTATTTTGTTAAAAACTCAGTCTCGGAACCTTTTTGCTGTACTTTTTTAAATTTGTTTTGCGCGATTAATTTTTTTTATTTTTCGTATGTAGTTATTTCCTCGCTGAGGTGGGATGAAAAGTTACGTGTTGCACTCGAGTGCAAAGATTTTTCACCTTGTGCTCTTTTAATTCCCTCGCTAACGCTCAGGATTCTAATTTTTGATTCCTTCGCTTGCTCGGTCATCAAAAGTGAGCACGCGGTTAAAAAGCAACTGCACTCTTGTATAACAAATAACTATTGTTGTATGGGAATCCTCTATAAGTATCTATTTTGGTCTATTTTTGATATTTGTTGTTATAGCGGGAATAGAAATACGTCATTTGAGTATTTACGAAATACGTCAATAAATATTTCAACCGTCTAACTATCACGATTCATGAGATACAGCCTGATGACAGACAGACGGACGGATAACAAAGTCTTAGTAAATAAATGGTCTCGTTTTTACCATTTGGGTATGGGACCTTAAAAACGTTAAGAATGTTGACATGACATACTAAATTAGTTTAATGCTGAGGGGTCGGTAGCTTTTTAAATAAAATATTTTTTTCCCGTAGCTAATTCTAGTGAATGTTTTTGCAGAGGTCGGACTTGCAGAGGTTGGACTGCACGTGTAGAAATTAACAAAAACGTCATTATACGACTTATACTCGTAGACGCGCCAATAATTTTGTCAGCATTTTTATATCCAGTGCTTTACAGCATGGGTCTTATGGCTGTGGATAATATTCTAATGCTACGTCAAGCATTCAATGATGGAGAACATAATAGCTGTTATTAGCAACGGCGATGCATTACAAATGTGTTTATTGTCTTGTGTATTAGCATTATTGGAGTTTATGACGCTGTCAAGGACATAAAAGGATTTTATGACATTCTACTATAATGTAATTGTAGAACATCTATGTATTTATACGGGGATGAGAAATGTTTTGAAGTCAAGATCAAAGTAACTAAATTAATATTTAAATTTTCCCAAACGGATAATAATGTTTTTAGCATTTTCAAAAAAAAAAAGCATTTAATAATATTAGAGGTATTAATTCACATGCATCTCACAGCTCTGAGAAAGAGTCTCCCCTAAACAATGTAGTCTAAGCTAAGCGACACGTAAATCTGTTTACAGTTTTATAGAAATAAAAAAATCTAAAGGGTTATGTATTTACTGTGCCGAAATGAAATGATTTATTTGTCTGTTAGACTAGGTAATTACAATTGTTTCTGATTGATATACCAGTTCTCCAGCACCACCCTTTGGTATATGTCTGTATAGACATACGTAGACAAATATAATATATAGGACACTAGTGAGCCAACTCGTTCTAGCGATATTTTAATATTAATATTATAGTTATTATATCAGATGCAAAAATGATGACGTTAGGCGAGCGGCCGATCACAAACACTCAGCGCCAGCGGTTATTGGTATACCAAGCGGATTCCATGTTCCATGTATTTTGTACTTAGGCAAATTAAAAAGGTTTTTTTTTTACTCCAATGTGAGCAACAGAATAGCGGAATATTATAATATTATTTTTCTTCTTGACCTTTGTCTTCAGAGTAGGTGCATGACGAACACGTAAACTTTACCTACTACTTATTTAACGTTTGAATTTCACTACCGATCTTGCCAATATTTACATAGACAACATGCCATGTTCAATTTAAAAACACTTGATAATTTGAAATGTACATTTCTATGTAAGTGTATGTCTCAATATGGTTACACTATTTATTCAACATGCAATTGCCTTTCCATACGTTTTCTAATGCCAGAAGAAGGATTTTCGTTTTATGAATTTTATAAACATTATCTATTGCACTGAGGTGAGCTTTAAAAGCAAATAATATTAAAAAAAAAAGTTAAAGCCGACTACAATTTGTCAGGCAAAATGACGTTTATTGTATGGGAGCCCCCTTAAATATTAATTTTATTTTGATCTAATTATTAATTATTTTTAAGATGAGTATACAACTGAATATTCTGTGGGTATTTTAAATCTGTTACAAAAAAAAATCCTATGAATTGTTCTACATACAATTTCTACATACTACATACAAGTTCATCCTTTTTTGAAGTCGGTTTAAAAATGCAACGCTAATGATAGGTAGAGTACTTAATTCTGTTTTCCATAAGGTATCACAGTGTACCTCATCTTTAAATCCAACCCGACCGGTCAAAATGTCGCCAGATTACGGCAGAAGGTAAATTTTACACAACATACCGTAGGCAGCAGCTCTCTGTAGCAATTACAAGTGAAATGTCAACAAGATATGTAAACGTACGATAAACGATGCGCCTCCGACCGACCTCCATACGGTCTGAAGTTCCAGTAACCCTATAAGTATTGCCCTATAGGTAATGCAGGTACTATGTCTATACGATACGTCTGTGGTTTCCGCTAATGTAAGCATCACATGCGAAGTTAGATGTCTAAATAGTTGGGTTACTAACACATACACGGGGGATTAAATTATATGAATTCACATTCGACGGTCAAAATCGACAATATAAAAATGACATTTATTGCGCCTAAAAAGTAATGCGTATGCGTGTTTTATTCTGTCCAGTTAAATGACTACGCTAGGTTGTGCAAGCGGACATTTTAATGCGTTTGCCTGCGAAAAAAATACAGTTTCGAACAGTATTTGCAATATTATTTGGTAAAAGTACGTATTATTAAAGTTAAGTATTGGATGCAATTTTAAGCAACCTTTATCGTAAAGCACGTATCCGTAAGTGTGGCATAGAATAACTTTACACACCAAAATTTAAAATGCTCTTATATATATATGGTTTTTATCTACTTACTCTACTTTTACGAGATATTCTCGGTTTGTTTTACATTTACGAGTAAGATATGTTTAGAGATATGAATAACCGACGCTTTGTTTTTATTATGAAAGCGGTCAAAATTATACTTCATTAGATTGATGCCCGTTATTATATAAACCAATAGCGCTTGTTAAAAACTGTACTCACAAATGCATCTTTCAATATGTAAAACGAAGACCTTTAGGTCCGTAGTAGGTACATTAAATTTCATTGGCCCGGAAAGATAAATTTGCGTCGAATATCTCAATGGTATCATAATTGAGTTGTACCTACCTGCGTTATCGGTCATTAACTCATGTTTGATACAACCACCTACGTAGGGGTAGAAGTTTGGAAGTAAACCGTAATAAGGTACGTGTAACTTGCCAATAATTGTCTCGACGCCTAATTTCCAAAACTTTAGAGGTCTAAATTTTTCTCTCAATAAATAATCATAATAATACATTTTATGCATTATGTTTTTAATGACCTAGGTAAAAGCCGTGGCGACCATGTGAGCTCAGTAAATATGGTTATATCAAAGAAGATTGTACATTATCTGCGGTTACGTCAACTTTGTGCAATATCTCTAAGTCCTTATTAGCAAACTCTATTCGCAGTCTAAGAGTAGACATTGGAAACGTCCCGAACAAAAGCGTAGCAAGAACTTGCGAAAGCCTCCTTTCTACTTACAGACTTGTGCCGATGAATGGGCCCGAATGGCCCGTCGATCAATACCGAAACAGCCGCCTGTGTAGGTTGATGTAGGTGGTAGGAAACGTAACGGAAGCCGTACGCATGGTCCAAAAATGCGACGAATTCATATCGACAGCCATAAATGGATAAGTTCGATAAGATTAAAAGCTCATTGAATATTCCCAAACTACCGACTCAGCCTATAAGATACTCGTAGTCATTAGTCATTGAATTTTGAGTGGATCGAAAAAAGTAGTAATGATTTCATAGATATTTTCTATCGCTTTACACGCTTTAGGTAAAGTGATTGTATAAATCGTATAAATTTTTCTTACGGCTTTATTAAGAAAATCACTTGTTTCTTTAACGATACATCAAGCAAATCTCAGGATCTGGACTAGGTAACACTTTCGAATACTTCAAGCCATAATTTCTGCAATTATAAGAACTATTTGCTTAGCGATAACTACTTGAGGGTTAATAAAGGAATGGAGGGAGGGAGTGCCGTACAACGAAATACTTGAACACTGATGTTCCACGATTCTATAGATCGATTGATTATTTAAACTAAAGACGAGAATGTTTAGGCACATGAAATAATATGAACAGTAGCCTGTTACTATAGTTATGGAGATTTTAGAATGCTACCTAAAATCAATGCTTATAGTGTACGAGCCTACTAACAAAATATTGATACAATCTCGACAATCTGACATATTTATACGTAACGTCCTTCGGTTATTCCAACTCCACCAAATCCAAGTAAACATTCATAAAACAACAGTGGTCAACGTTATCAGCGTCTTATCGCATACCTATGTTTGCAAGCCCTAGTTATCTAAGCTAGATTACGCTCGATGATGGCAGAGAGATCTTATCAATGTTTGGCGCCTCTGACTCATTAGCATTATGAACCTTGCTATAACAACTCGTAAGGTTTGTTTGTAAAGTCAAAGTAAGTATAAAGTTTATGATTTTGTGAAGATTAGATCACAAATGAGGAAGATAACGAATGAAGGTTGTTTTGATATTTAGTACATGGTTATATTAAATGTTTGGCTACGATTTCGATTTCGTTTCATACTGAGGATAGTAGCAGTATTGGTTATGTCGTATACGAGTATATACTTCAATTCCATGAAGAGATCACATAACTTTGGTTTATGCTTTTTCATTCCGTTTTAGCAGATAAATGGGATGATTTATTACTTCGTTACAACAATTAATTTCCTGTTTTCACAGCATTTTAAATCGTTGGTTATACTCAATGTATAAGATCTATTTAGCTACAGGTTCATGATAGTTTCTAATTAGAGTCGTAATTTAACATTTTTACTCCACTTAAAGTTCCTATTTATATATTTATGTGGATGTGTAGGACATATCTATAACACCCAAGCGTCTGGTATAGGTACATATTGTATTTTTCATGTAGGTTTATCTCAATAGCTAGCTTACGAGGATTATACCTACCTATCCAAAAAACTATTAATTAATCAGATAGAGAGACAACATATTTTAAGTCAATTATACAACATCTGCGGTTCTACTCGGTTTGCGGCTTTAGTCTTAAATATGTTTTACTATTATAGTTTTCGTGTTTGATCATAAATGGTGAATATGTAACAGATAAAGTGTTTGATATGATAGAAAAACGTCGATACCTATACAGAGTTTAGGATTGCTTGGATGTAGAAGAGGTTTTTTAAAAGAGCGAATGATATAACGGCTGACAGAGTAGTGTAGAAGAAGAAGACATCATGTGCCGATCCCACACAATTTAATAAGATAGGTAGAAGAATGCTAAAATAATAATTCAATTCTAAGTGTTACGATGCACGAGTCTAACCACTATAGTATATCTATAACAATTACTTGCACACAGCTGATTAATTAAGCAAACTTGCATGTAATAGAAGCTGTTTATGGGCACGGCTAGCGCCCCGCGCCATTTTAGGATGGCCGGCGCGAGCCTCTGATCCATATCTGCGTTTGCGCATAATGTACTAACAGGGTACCGTTTCCTATACAAAGATCATTATGAGAAAATCAAAGAATTATAAACTACAATGCCTATTCGGTAAAAGAAAAGTAAGCGATACAATAATTTCGAAGAATCAGAAGAATCTAAGCTCAGTGACGAATAGTGACGATAGCGACAACTACCATAGATCACTATATGGTGAGGATCCGATTCTAAAAAGTTTCGCTATTTATTCAGTTACATGAACAAAGCATAATTTAGTGCACTCTTAAATATTTGAGTCATAAAATAGTATAAATAGGCATTCAAATATTTGAGTGGTATATTTTTACCCAACTGCGAAAGAAGGAGGGTTATGTTTTCGACTGTATGTATGTATATTTCTTTGGAACGCCCGCGCCCTAGAACCTAAACGGCTTGTCGTATTTTTATGTGAATGGTGTCAATAGATTCGTCTTAGACGTGAGAGTGACATTTGGTACATAAAAATTTAAGAAAATAATAAATTAAGGATGATACACAGGTTTAACGATTTAGCAGTCGTGTTTTTTCGAAATCGCTTCCAACCACTTGATTCTTCTTGATATAATATCGCATATTGCCTATACAAACCTACCTGCAAACTATATTGTTTACACAAACTTCGCATTAAAAGCATTGCACAAAGTAAACTTTTTTCCGCATACGAAAACCCAAAGCCGGTAAAAAATACATAATGACACTGAGCATGTCAACAGAAGAAAGAGTAATTACTGCTAATGCGATGATTTAGCAAGAATGCAACTCGTATTACCCCTGTTTATGTATTGCACTGACTGACGCACAATACGCTTTATACTCTTTCAAACAAGGTGTCACGACGTGTTGCCATTTTAGGCCAGCTCTTTGTCAATTGTGAATAAAACAGGGAAAAATTTGCAGTAGTTTTATGGTAACTGACGTATTTAAGATACATATTTCTAAAGGTGTACAGAATTCCTGAACATTAGTGAGCAAAACGTTAGTGTTATCAATGATTCGAAAGAGGTTTGAAGAGAGAGGGCATGTTTCTAGAAAAATAAACTCGTAAACTAGAACAAATTATATTTAAATGTTCGAGAGCCTGCACTCTTGAAATCTAGGTCGCTTTTGATCGTAATAAATAAAAAAAATATTGTAATATTATCGCTTCCCGTCAATATGTACTCAAAGAAGTGCATGGAGCACCTAACTTTTCGCTAACTTCTGTCACAGTTGTTTTACAAGACTGTTATCTTCAAAGATTGTCTAACGACGGAAATCTGGCATTATAACAGTCCTCGGAAAACTATTAATGTCTACCTTTTCTAAGACTAGTATGTGATACTCTATTATTGTTAAGACTTATAATATTAATACATTTTGCGAGGTCGTTACTCTCTGGCCATTACAAAATCATTTTGGGTTCGCAGAATTAAAATAATTTCACAATTTATAAATCAAATAACAAATATACCTTTTTTATTGGCTGTCAAATGCATTTAATTTAAATCCTGTAATGTGACGGACTATTTTTTGCCCTTGTCCAATGTCCACCAGTAAAAAGTTTTGTAAACATATTTGAGAGCTGCTATCGTAGGCGTCTTGTTATTAATTTTAAAGCTATAATTTGTCCAAAACTAAGAATAAATCAGCTACAACTCAGCTACCCACTGCCATATTAAAATTAATGGAAGGTAAATATTTTTTAGTACGCATAGTAATCAAATGGTTGGTGCTACAGGTAAAATGCAGGTAAATATATTCGAACTTCAAGCGGTAGCAGAATAGAATGATAGCTTAAATTGTGCATAACATCAACGTTTTACGATCAACCGACCAGAGGCTGATCGTAGAATATAAGTTGCCGGATATATTATCAAGATTTCTCGAATATTATAAAAAAATGTATTGCTGTTGTCTCCCTATATCTTGTCACATTAATAGGTTCTCCAACATCACCAGCCATGTTTAGTACTTCAAGATTGCGATGCCAGCGATAGAATTAGCTGGCCGCCCTTAACTGCGTAGCCCATAAGGCATCACGAGCTGAGCCTATATCGATCAGGTGTATCCCGCCACCGCCCATCCCATTATTATCTTACAACTAGATTTTAACCGCGGCGTCACCCGCGTTATTTTTGTTTCCCCTAGATAAATGTTACGTATGAAACTCTCCAGGTCTCGAACAATATCTGTGCGAACAAATAAGTTGTTGCGGGATTCAGTTGCTGAGGAGAAGGTCAAACCATATTCCGTCAAACAAACAACCCTTATTTAAAATTTATAATATGTGTGTTCACAAGATTGAATCTATTTCGTATAATTCGGAGCGGAGTCCTGGTCTAGATAAATTTGCTCACGACACGTTTGACTCATTCACAATGGGACTCGAATATCACTTATTTCATGAGTTGCTGTGGAAGGCGAAGTGATGTAAAAATAAACCTTACGTAATAGATAGATAACGTCTAGGGTGTTATTATAATAACTATATCGTGTAGAGTTCAAGCGCAAGGTGAACGGTCTTATAATTTACTGCATATTGTGAGAGTGCAAGTTTTATCTGATTTTTGTTTCACCTATTTAGGTACTATTAATTGCTAATATTTTGTTTAGAAATAATAGTAAGTAGAGGCCACGAAGTCAGAACTTGCGCGAATGACGAAAGTGAAACAATAATATAGTCTGTACTAGAAAATAATACACAGACAAGTGATTGTTGTTAGAGTGAAGTGAAAGGACAAGTTGATGAATTTGATGGAAAGAGTTGATGAGTGAACGAAACAACAGATGATGACTAGGCGCTTGTTTTTCAACATAGCATAACATGGTTGCCCATAGGCAGCAAGGGACCGGCAGACAGACCATCAGCTACATGAGTAAATGATATTAGATTCTTCGCCGGAAAACTGTGGATGAGATTGACCGAAGACAAACACGTAACAACGTTAGAGACTAAGTTCTGCAACACAGGTGCAGAACTTAGGGAACCAAAATAAGTTAATAAGTGCACTTAGTTACTATATACCTATTCTTACAGAAGTTACCTTACATGACTATATTTGTAATGCAATTAAATAAATAAATAGTACGTATAGCACGTATACGTTAAAAACTATTACAACATTTGTGTTAATGTCAATTAAGATAAAGTTTAACTTAATGAGTTTATTAAAATAAGTAAGTTTAAAACATATAGGATATTTATTGTTACCATAAATAAAATATTGCAGTAAAGTCCAAAGAAATGATGAAGACTCTCTTCAGCTTTTCTTTGAAATAATAACGTGAATTATGTCCTAGTTCTTGTTTGAATATAAGTATAGGTAGGTATCGTACCTAGTCATCGCGAAAGGTGAATGCACTGTACCGCTGGAATTGGCCACGATTTGTCATAGTTTATTTACGAGTACAGTAAATGGATAGATGCCGGAAGAGCAATTTCGCAGTGTCGGTTATGACTTAAGGTTTAATCTTAGACATAATGATCTAATCTCAGATTAACAATAGTTTTGCCTAACAAAATCTCTATTGTTCGTTATATAAATCTGACTTTCTATTTCAGCATCCAATTTGTTTAACGGGATAGTATTTTTCGTAAAGGCTAACTCATTTCTTCTTCTTCGTGCTTTGCCCATACGAGTATATACGAGTAAGTTATATATATATTGTATAAATAGCGGTAATTGTAGCATTTATCCAAACCCTACTGGTACTCATAGAATATGTAGAGATCTAGATCTAGCAAAATTTTGACAAAAATACATTAATCTAGAAAACTCAAATATAAAATATTCCTTTGGAGTTGGTTACTTACCTCACCTACCGCATCGATATATCGCAGTAAAGTTTTTTAAACTTTTTTATGAGCAAGACGTTAAACACGCACATCTGGAATATGAAGAAAGGGGAGCCGCGGCGTGCACCATGTGGTGACAAGTTGAGTATCATTTTACGATTGACGTAAAACATGAACAAACTGCAAACAACTCGGTACATTGTGATGACTAAAGACTGAAAATAAAGAAAGAACAAAAAAAGAGGAACTTTGAAGCTGTTTCGATCTTAGTTAGATACTATAACCAAAATATGCAAGAAGATGACAGTTTTGAATTACAGACTTCTACAATCATTAAAACACAGAAAATTTGTTTACCTTTAAGATGTTAATTTCTAAAAAAGATGTAGGTACCATGATAATGAATTGTAATTTCTAAATAACTGACGACCTTCTTATAATGTTAAAGTATATGTATTAATTTTTATCACATCACACTTGATCAATGCTCTTTTAAATCGCATAAAACTTATAAACCGCCTAAAAAACAAAATGTTTACAGAAGCTTACATGATATTAACTACACACCTGAATGTTTAGAATAAAAATATTTACACTGAACTACATAATAAAATTAGTGTGTATAAATATAAATCCATCAAGATTATAAAGTACTCGAGCGATTACTGAGGTCGGACGGCCACGTGGGCGACAAGGCCCGATCGACGCCTGCGCACAGTTTCGTTCAACTTTTAGTGTTCTCCACGCACTATAAGAGAACGTCCGAGAAAATACGGAAGGCTTTCTTTCTCTTCACCATTAGACACTCGTAATTTCAACTACGGAGCTTCTTTAACTTTTAAGAATGGGCTGTATCTAACATTCACTTTAATATTTTTGGAACCGTTACAAGCACTTGTTAAAACAGGCACAAGTATATAGCAAAACAAAATACAAGCAGACCAAATTACTGATTAAAAGCTTTTCTACTGTACGAAACAAAATACAAGCAGACCAAATTACTGATTAAAAGCTTTTCTACTGTACAAAACAAAATACAAGCAGACCAAATTACTGATTAAAAGCTTTTCTACTGTACAAAACAAAATACAAGCAGACCAAATTACTGATTAAAAGCTTTTCTACTGTACAAAACAAAATACAAGCAGACCAAATTACTGATTAAAAGCTTTTCTACTGTACAAAACAAAATACAAGCAGACCAAATTATTGATTAAAAGCTTTTCTACTGTACAAAACAAAATACAAGCAGACCAAATTACTGATTAAAAGCTTTTCTACTGTACAAAACAAAATACAAGCAGACCAAATTACTGATTAAAAGCTTTTCTACTGTACAAAACAAAATACAAGCAGACCAAATTACTGATTAAAAGCTTTTCTACTGTACAAAACTCGGACCAAACCAGCTTTGTGCGGTATATACACGGCAAGTATTGGAGGAATTGCAGACGTCTTGCAGTTTCACGCTGCGTTGTATTGTAATAGACAAGTCTATGTTAGCTCACGCTTACATTTTTTTTTTACAGTTTTTATTAATAAAGAAACAACAACAAAAATATTATGTCCAATACTAGAAAGAGAATTATATCCGTATTATCGCGGATGCGCAGTGCGTTGAGTGGTTGGTCCTTTTAAGTGTGACGCTTGTTCTTATTGTTGTCATGCTCGCTGTACAAGAATGCTCGTTGATATGCTCATGCAAATCATAATGGTGCTGTCATTGAACGTTTTTGTAACGTAACATAATTAACGCGGGTGGGCGACGAAGGCATGCGGGTAATTGGGCTGTCTCATGACTAATTGCAATTAGGGCGATATTAACGCAATTAGTGCTTTCGGAATACTTATTACAGTTCATCTTTATGTCATTATAAACATAGTTTAAGTGATTGAAATATTGAAAAAAGAAACAAATAGTATTAGTGGCGTTTAGTTTGAAGTTCCATTATCTATTCATCCTTTTAACTAAAGCATAAGTAAATTATCGATTAACAAGTTTATAAATCTTATCATTCAGTCGCCGAATACAATGAATTTCTGCTGAATATCTTTTGGAAAAGCCTGGTAAGCATTGAACTAAGCCATCAAGTAAGATATCTACGTATATTTGAATAAAGCAACGTAAGATTACAATCTTAGATTTATCTGTTGATATTCAAATCAAATTGTTGTCACATGTTCACACATCGTTATTAGCGTATGAATAAGATTTCAATGCAATTCTATTATGATTGAACCTACTCTTATTTCAAGTCTCTGTCTGATATCTTCTGTCTTCAGCGCAGAAACAAAATATGATCGCAGTACAAGTCCAGGGGCTCTATTTTTGAACCACTCGTATTCATCACTCGCTAGTGACCCCACTAACGAAGGATATTGCAAACTGACGCATTCTTGAAAAAATCATGATACCCTTCGCTCACTAACGAATGGTCTAAACCACTCGTATAACGGATTCGAAAAAATAGGGCCTTAGACAGGCATGACAGGCCTATGAAGCATACCGGCAAATTAAAACACATATAAACTGCCGTGGTGTGGTGTTTGAAAAAAAAACGTATAAAATTCTTGCCTTCTATACAGGGTTATCGGCTGGAGGTGTACTAAGCCGAAAGGGGGTCACTGTACCCATTCTAAGGATTAAATTTGTCTATGGGACCAACTCCGCATCGACAAAGTTAATCGGTCGTCGACAAAATGTATGAAACAGCTGACTATTCTTCTCGAATTCAGAGTTGGTCCCATAGTGAAAGTTGTGTCTTAGGATGGGTATAGTGACTCCCTTTCCGCTTAGTACACCTCTAGCCGATTACCCTGTACATACTATACAGGGTTATTGGTTACGAGTGTATTAAGTCAAAAAGGGGTCACTATACTCTCCTAAGGTGCAACTTTTACTATGGGGCCAACCCTGAATTTAAGAAAAAAAATCGCTTCTTCATGCATTTTGTCGACGACAGTTAAAATTTTTCTATGGAACAGCACATTTTATTGGATAAGCAAAGTGACCTCCTACCGGCCTACTACACCATTTACCGCTATTCATGTATAGTACGAGTATATAGCCATATTGATTGACTATTGTTAACGATTGCTATGGCGTCAGATTGAGCTTATTTTTGAAACATTTTTTTGCAAAATCATGCATGGGTAGAGTCGGTTAATTTATCAATGTCTCGTTTAACAAGCTAAGTACCTACATAGAGTGAATACAATGGAAATACTAATTAATATAAATCGTATATGGTTTGCAATGTACAGCCAGGGCATTATATCAATTAGTAATTCTGCGAACTGTTGACGTCCCGACTACAAGACTCTAAAATAAGCATAAACATACACGTCAATTAAAATAAAATAACATTTTAACAGATTGTTTACATATTAGGAACAATTATTTCAGTTTGTTTTCTGCATGATCCTGTCAAGTATTATTGAAATCTGGCGGTAAATGGGACCGTAGTATACCTTTCCCATTTTTGATGGAAATACTATTCAATTCAAATCCCTGACGACTAAAAAATCCTTAAAGCTCGTAATGTCAAGTTGCAACAATATTGGTTGAGTATTATAACCCTGTACAAGAGTAGCAATTACCAGATAGACACACCACAAACTGACAGTCGGAAGAAGAAATTGCTAAACTCGAAGCAGAGACGGTCTGCTGGATCTGAGAGCTGGATTGGTCAGTTACTTATATTACCGCGAAGTGAAATAATTATTAATGAGTAATAAAATTAAAAAGCATGTTGTATTATTTTACTAATAGTATTCAAAGGAGAAGGCCACAATAATGCTAACAACCACGACTTATAGGTACATAATAGCATACAGATTATTTCAAAACTTACTAATTATCGTTGCCAAAAACCCTCTCACCTAGATTCGCAGTAAAATTCGAGACAGTGAGGTAGGCAGTTTTATCTACCGCATTTGCATGATTGGTGGGATCGGTGTAACGCTCGAATAAACCGGAGACAAATGGCTTGTGACACGACAACATTAAGCACTGTAACTTCACGTCACTAGTCATTAAGAAAAACTGTAATAAGATTGCTCGATGTATCTAATAGAATTATTTCTGTACACGGATAGGTAATTTGATACTCTTTTCCGGCTGCGGATAAAGATAAGTACGGATTTATCTTAACAAGTCTTTTTAACAGTTGACACAGTTTATTATGAGCATAATTTTGTATACGATTTCTGGATCTTACTTTTGTATGTAACTCGATCCGCCTAGCTGTTAAGTCATTTCCAAGGCGTAAGAAATCGTAAGTTCATGACATAAGCGCATCCTATATAGGTAGGTAAACCTACAACTATAATTTCCATATATTTATTCATGTGTTTTAGTTATCATAATCATCAGAATACCTAATGTCCGTTAAATTCTTGCTACATTTAAAAGAGTAAAATTAGTTAAGTGCTATTAGAAATGATCTTGTAAATTTTAAATAGTCATGATTCTCAACCGTTGCTAGTTTGTTAAATTATTATTTAATAACCTTGCGGAATCCGGACCATCTAGTTTGAGTATGCATACAAAATAACATTTATTTTTAGTAAATGGAGAGCAAAATATTGCGACTTAAACTTTAACGTATTCACCATACTGATATTATGACCCAATCTTTTCTTCATACGTTCACCAAAATATAGAACCATAGTTCCGAAATGGGAAATCGCACGCTGATAATAATTACGGTAGGTACTAATTTCATAGAGAAATCTTTGAAAACACTATTATTTATAGATCAATATCAAGAAACGGGACAGCAACCGTATATTACTTGATGTAGTTGATACAAGTTTAAAATGAGGTATTATAGGCAAATAACAGTTGCAGCGAAGTGGGCCCGAACACGCGAGCTTTCAAAAGTTGACGTTAGTACTCGTAAAGGCTTAGCTTTTATCGTAATCATTTTATGCAGCCTTTCTTATATGGGATAAGAATGGCTGCGGATAATGACTTGCATATATATATCGGTAGAATAAGTTCCAGAAAATGCTATCAGCTACTTTTTATCCAGAAAAATCAACATTTCACGCAGATTTATTCCTTATAGTAAAGGCGAAATAGCGGGAAAATATAATACACTAATAATTAACAAACCACTCAACTGTAGAACTTTATATGTAATTCAAGACATTTGCACTTAAGATAAGATAACTCTTTATTAAAAAACCAGTTAGTAAGTATGATGCTAGGAAATAGTGGATATCGACGAATTTCCAGAGTGTTATTGCATAACATACACTCGACGGATCCAATTGTTAGATGGAGTCAACGTTTCGAAAACAAAATCTTTAGGTTCAAATAGCACAGACAATAAAGACTTCGTAACTTAACAACAAAGTCATTACAACCATTAAGTCACAAACTGACTAACACCTTCCAAGAGGTTAAATCTGTCTTCTACCAAATTAACGCGCCTCATCTATGTTATTTATGAACTCGCACATCAAAGTAGTGGGCGCTTCCTCTACCATCCATCTCAACACATCATAAATTTTCAATTTACTCGCATCTGCCTTCTATGAATATTCATAAGATCCTCGAACAAAGGAACCTCGGGTGAGGTGAGGGACGATTATTTCAACTGCCGTGTGTGAAACTTTATTATTACGTAGTAACTAGATATTTAATAAGGATGAAGAGCCTACATCACATTTTATAATAGTATCATAACTTACTTCAAGTAGTTACTCTACCTACTCGTTTTAGTGGGTAGAGTAAATAATAAAAGATTAATTCTACGAATAACTTTTAATTTGTACCACGATAAACGCCCATGCTAAGTGGGGCTTCCTTAGCATGGCCGTTTATCCTCGGGGAAAGGGAAAGACAAAAAAAGGTCGCGACAAAATTAGAATATCATAACGACAATTGTTCAGAGGCATAGTGAATGACGTAATTAATTAAAAGTATTCGAAATACGTCTCTTAATTTATTAATAATATAACCCGTCTCTTAATTTTTTTATAATATAACCAGAGTAACGCTGGGCGCAGCGTGCAGTTAGTTTACGAATTCAAAAGCCGTTGGTTTCATTTAACATTTCAGTTTGGTCTTTCTGAGATCTATGGATATCACTAGCCATACCCGTATTTGCCTTAAAGTTTACCGAAAGGTGCCCTTACAATGTCACAAGCAAGTGCTAACAAAGACAGCACGTCCACTCCATATCTGTGCAATACAAATTATTGTTTACACATAAATCGTGAGGTTTCCTACCTGTATTTCTGTATACATCTAGCGGTGTATACGCGTATGGTATGTTTACTATAGTAATTATAACCAGCTATCGTGGCCTTCACGGTGTTTTATTTAATAGAGTTGTTGGCGTAACTTGATATGTGCTTTGCTAGACTCCGTTCAGGTTAGTGAGCTTACCTCAACCTTTAGGAAAATGGTTGTTATCTCGGCTAAAAGTTATATGTTTCTAAAACCTCTAAATACTTTCTCAAGCCACCAAAACGAATAGGATTTTCTTCTGCCGTTGAGAGCTAAACATAATTCATACATATGTGACAAAACCGCGCGTTTTTCCGACGGGTGTAAAAATACGACACACTTGGAACGTACAATTGCTCTACACAACATGTTCTGTCTCCTCGGGTTTCGGGGAAAATTAGGTCAATTGTGGACGAGAAGGAAAAAAGTTCGTTGTGCAGGCTTGCAAACGAAAACCTAAAAGAGAAGGCATATTTCAAAAAGCATGTTCTTAAAATGTTATTAAACAATAAAAAGTAATTTAAAAAAATTGAAAATGTTGTCGAATTAAGTAGATACCTCCTCCTTTTTTGGGAAGTCAGTAAATATACATATTCATCTTAATTTTATGCTTATTAACTTCTAGCTTTCAAATACGGACACGTCAAATTAAATACTATGTAAACACACAAACGTGTAGTAACATTTTAATTACATCTCATACTTCTTATTCTTAAAGTGGTATAAGGCTGAAATATTTTTAACCAATTAAATTATTATATACTCGTAGAATCGAAATGCATATTTCCTGAATTGTTTAAAAAAGAAACGTATAGTATGGGAACAAATTAACGTTTAAATTGAGCACCACTTATCTGTCCATAATGGTGAGACCGCATTAACCCCGTTAGATAAATCTTTTGATGTATTTCCCTAAGAGTATTGCATTTCCATTTAAGATTTACCAGTTTCCATTATACTATCTAACTTCCGGGCTTTGCTTTGATGTGATTGGATTCGTTCGATATAGTTAGCTATTAATGCAGTTCTTTCACATTATTCAGTTCTTCTACTTATTAGTTCTTCCATGATTATCTATTTTTTGAAAAAAGATGTTTTCGCATGCTTATGTTTTGGATGTCACGTACATAATAAGTGTCGTATTTATTTTCTCGGTGTGAATCGATTTACGAATGAGCCGGTCGGTTTTCACCTACCGACTGAATTGTTGAGACAGATTGGTAATCTATATTATTAAAATAAATAGCATGTTCGATGCTTTATCTCTGATGTCTCTGCTGCTTTTTTGTCAACCGCATCGCAATTTCTCTAGTCCGGTTCCCGAAATGTGTGGATCAGGAAAAGCTCAATGAGAGCAAAGGGAATAGACAATAAACTACACCGATTAACCGATACACAAAGACAAAAACGAAACATTTAACAAACCTGTCCATAAGCGAGCACCGTTGCATTATATCCATCGAGTGCCGCTTCCACTAGCTTCCTGACGCAAGTATCGTAGAGATCCTGCTGTGCAGCGGAAGGTTCGAAGGCGTAGTCGAAGGTGAAGGCTCGCTCGGTGCCCAGAGCGATGCCGCCCTCGCCGGCCGCGCCGCCAGCCCTCGCGCAGATGCCGCATCCTTCTACCTTCTCGCCAGATGTCTGCGGCCGGATCCTGCAGACAAAAAATTAAGCACTGAATTAAGAGATCTAGACATAATCAAAGGATAATAATATGCTAGCACACAAATAATTCACATATACGAGTACATCAAAGAAAGAAAGAAGAAGTTGAAAAACCAAAGGAAATAAAAAGAAATTAAATTGTGGTTACCATGTCAGAAGTGCTTAATTTCGCAACGGAACGAGACAGAGAAATAAAATTTAAATAATATTAAGGTATGGGTAATTTATCTAAAAGATACATTTTAACCTAAACATAGGATCCCAAGGTCCATCTCATAAGAGTAAAATAAACTAAAAATAAAGAGATAAAACCATTCTCAAGTTGTAAAATATGTCGTAAAAGACCTAACGGTGTGTGCCGGCAGCCTTCCTAGAGAGCCTGTGTATTCCAGACTAGGCATGCTCCATCTGCCATGCAAACTTGTGGTCAAATACCTAGCTGTGGAGGATAAAAAAAACTCGAAGAACTTTCCTCAGTGTTGTTTTTCAGATAATGGCTGATAAGTTCTTTGATAACTACCCAATACAATATGATTACCTACAGTAGCACCACCGGCGCTGAACTAATCGATCTCCGGTATAAACTGACGAATGATAAGATAAACTAACATCTACTAGAATTGCTGACATAATATCATTTATATTCTGCAATTGCATTGTAATGGAAGTTCGGACGAATGATTACTCTAAAAGTTCATAGAACAATTTTTACTTGCAAATATCAGCTATGCCTATGAGATTCCATACCAAATTTAATGCTCATGGTCAGCTTTTTATAAGAAGATACTTATATTTTTTGGACAAAAAGTATGTTTTAGTTTATACGTTTGGATAAGCTTGAGTGTCGATTATTCGCGACTTCTGATATAGTCGATCGTAGAGTTATTAAAAAACTTGAGATCTATGACAGACGTAAATGCTTAAAAAGGTCTTAAAAAGTACACCGTCTTTAAGCAGATAAGTCGTTCAATCTGTATTCTTATATTAATGTTTCATCAGTTCATATAACCAAATAGTATGCCAAAACTTTAGTGACAATCAATCAATGTGAAATGTGTAGATGACAATCTGTAGTTACGAACTGAACAATCCAGCGTGGCGTTATATACATTACTTAATACATCAGTAGTACTAGATACTCTCTTTATTTACTTTAAAATAAATTTAGTTTTACCAATCTGTTCCCAATTGTCTTTCTAATATCTGATTGTATCTTGTGTTCTTCGTAACTAGTTGAGACAACAATCTGCCATTTCAGCCTTCTCAGCGAAAATTGCAGTGCAATTTCTATCAATACAAGCCTACACTTTCTCCGAGAGAAACGTAACAACATTCTCCGCCAATTAATCTAGATCTACTTTTATTTCAGCACTATCTTACAAGAAATCCATTTATTTGTCAATCAAACTCGACCTTCTAACCAGTGCGGTGTGTCGGAACGGTTGGAACAAAACTCGGCGATAAATGTGCGTTTTTATCAACTCGATACAATGCACAATGGCAGCGATAATGTAAGTAAATGATGAAGCTAGAGGAACAGGCGCATTGTTTTGACGAGAGGGTTTAATAAGTGAAAACGCAAACATCTGAGCAATGACACGACTGCTTTGCTAGAAGCAGATCGAGAACACGCGATAGTTAACATCAATCGGTTTTCAGGCACACCGGTGTTATCAACGTGCATTCTATTATAAGATACGCTATTACTGTTTGGGGAAATGCTAAAGATATCATAAAAGTCTTAAAATGTCAAAAACAGTCTATAAGAACAATTAACGGTTTGAAAAAACGTAGTCCTGCGAGAAAACACTTTAAAAAAGATAAAATAATGACAGTTATATCACTTTATATTTATAGTTGTTTATTAGAAGTACACGAGGATAGGGAAATACCGGAAAAAAGAATTTCACGCAATAATAAAAAAGGGCGAATCCTACCAATAAATAGATTAGCTAAATGTAAGAAGAAGGGGCTTTATACCAAAATACTGATGTATAATAAATTACCTAATAGTGTAATGGATCTCAATTTTATTACATTCAAACAAAAATTGAAGTATTTTTTTGAAAGCAATCCTTTTTATAAACTCAGCGAATATATGTCAATGCAGCTTGTAGAATCATCGTTCTTGTGTAACATACAACCATTATAAAATATTAATAATAACTAAACAAAGCAATCATTATGTAAATATTTGTCATGAGAACTATTAAACTAAGAACTAATATTAAGTAATCGTATATAAATGAGATTTGTAAGTTAAATTTTTTAAGTAAATATTCATTCAAATGTAATAAGACTTGCCTGTAACGAACGTTATTTAAAGGTCAATAAATATTACTTTACTTTACTTTACTTCAAGTGATGGCCAAAAATCAAATCATTGTTTTCAGTACGATTTATTCACGATTAAATAATATCGCCTAATAGTCATAATAGTAAGCATCTCCTTTGTGACATATAGAGACACCATCGAGTGCCACCTTACATTTTGAACCATGCTGCCTTTGTACTACGTCTGGTACTTTAAAACTTAAATTTCTATCTCTACCATGATATATTAATTATCTGATCTGATCTATCTTTAAATCGTTATTTTGCGACACATTATCTACCTTAGTTTTGATAACTTTTAAATTTGTACTTCTTCTACATAGCCTATGCTAAAAGAACTAGATACTTACAACAATTTCACACTAAGCTAAGATTGTTACCGATAAGCATACGCGTAGGACGCACAGGTTTGCAAGCATAGCAGTGCATTGTTCCGGTACGATGAAATGACACTGAGAGGAAGCAACGCACTTCACTATGAAACGGATGCATTCATTTACCATTTTGAAGGGCCAGCGAGAGCTGACAGCTGTGCAGGCAGGACACTCGTGTTTACAATGTTATGTCAGTACTCCATATATCATTTATGTCGGTATTTCATGTATTTGTACACCATATGTGACATGTCATGAGCAATGTTATGTGATTTACGCAACAATTCGTGCTTGTGTACAATTATAGTTCGTGAATTTACTGGCTATATCAATCCATGCGTAAATTCAATGATTGACTATTCGAATCGTAACGCTATTCGAAGACATTCATAGAAGATATGTAGTCATACTGTTAAACATAAAAGTACTAAACTTGTTAAATACTTTAACATGTACATTTACTTACTTAGTTGTTTTCAGAAAAATATATTACTTCATGGTAAGTTTTTGCAATGTGACATTAATTTTGTAGTGGATTAATTGTAGGCCATTGTTATTAATATATAATAATATAATATGGGACAACATCTCACAGTAGAGTAAAATACTGCACTATTTTGGTCTGGAATTAAACTTATCTTAATTTCTGCAAAGAAGAAATCCTTCGCATTTGCGGATAATTGGCACGCTCTTGAGTCAGAGTTTTAATGCCGCCCAGAAAAAACGGATTTGAATGTAATTTTAGAAATTGTATTTATTTTACTTATTCAGTAATATAAGAATCCGTGAAATAATATGTAACAATTTTTTCCAATTGCAATACGCGTCGTATCAAAGTAAAACCCCTATAAATGTGAGGATTGCGTTGCGATGGTGTAGTGAAAACGTCTACATAGATTGGTCAGCATACCGCGACTCAATGAAAAGCGGATGTACCAATTTACCACTCTGAAGGGTCATGGCGTAGCATAATGAATCAAGACCACCAGCTGACTGACGACTTCAATTAAACTAATTGTAGAAAAATAAAAGACTGTGGGAAAGCATATTACAGCCAATAGATTAATCGCTTCGAAACCTACTCCACTCCTTTCTTTGAAGTACAGTTCATAGTAAGGAGTAGTGTACTGCGTCAAAGTGCCATCCTGACGGTGAAATATAATATTGAATAACAATATTTGCAATTCTACTAGCTGATCGACAAATGAAGTAAAAGTCAAGAATATCGACTAAAACCACGTCGGTTGTTATACAACTGCAAATGATTGAGATGAGTGCAGCAAAGTCTGGCAAAACATCAAAACATCCAGTTTCTAAGAAATCAAAGCACAAAATACGAATCACAATACACACTAATGAATACTCTATGAAGCAAAACCCATAATAGTTAAACGGCAAACTGCATCTCGATTTTACAACGATATAACCACATTCAATGAGAACAAAACATTAAGTAAAGTGACGTGTGCTAAGTCTATTAAATACGAGTAAAGTAGGTTCTCTGTGGTTGCACATAAAGTTTGCACTATGCAACTTACCAACACTTGAACGTGTTACTGTAAATAATCAAATATCGTTATATCTAACACCGGCAAAAGACAAGAACTGCCAACTATTGAATTAGAGAAACGCACATTTAAGTAAACGTGCAATTTGACAAACGTATAACTTATTAAATTTACTCTTTGAGAAGCGGACGTTTTGAAAAACTAACAAGTGTTTGCGGACATTTTGGCAAGTCGTCCTGAAAGCTATAAGGTTCATCAATAACAGCGCAATCTGCATGGTAAGTAGTTAAGTATAAATTAACTGATCATGTGATTTTCATTATGTTAGAAACTTTTACAAGGTTTCTCGATATTATTAAATAGTAGATTACTGAATCGAATTTTACTCAAATTGCACTTGTTCTTTTTTCAACAAACAAGTTTATAAATGGAGTATTCTAGAATGCACTAACATAAATCTGTGATTTTTATTACGTCGTATCTATTCTCATACTTTTTATAACTAAGCTATTTATACGCCAGATCTCACTCAGGAACAAAAACTAATTTAAATATTTACAGTCAACCCAAGAATTACCCTACCAGAAAATCCTAATCCTTACTGTTGTCCTAGCCTTTTCAGCAACACATGCACACAAAGAAATAAGCAGTTCATTAACCTTCCTCGGCAGCAAACACTGCGAGTGGCCAGGTGCAGTGCGGTACGTGAATATTTGCGGTGCACTTCGCTCTTATGAGTTAGTGCAATGCGCTACGACATAGAGGTAGACAAAGATAAACAAAGGAATATTGATGTGGAAATTGCAGAACACAAGAAACCATTAGGAGTATTTGTTTAGAGTCCGTAAGTTTATTGATTTAAAACTGAGCTATTACTTATGACCTACGAAACTCCTGTGGGAGCCACAGGAGTTTCGTAGGTCATGTCAGGAAAGACTTCTTAAAGAGCATGAGCATTTTTCCATGAGTATTTAATATGATTCGAAAAATAAGGCAGTAGCTGTCATGCGCCGCGCGGCCCGTTGCTCTCGATATAAATTTGAATATAAAGAAGTTTCAAACCCCAATTTGACTTCCATTATTTAAATATAAAATATCTAAAAATATTTTTTAGTACATCCATACTTCATAATGAAAACACACACCAAATTTCATGTCTCTAAGTTCAGCGGTTTAGGCTGTGCGTTGATTTCTAGCAAATATCAGTCAGTCAGGACTGATTATTTTATACATATAGATGTCAGTGTTTTTCGCGCATGGGGGAGACCCGAGCCCAGCGTTACTAATGTATACTGTAGTGTGGTGTTCATGACATTTCCAGCGACAGCGATGCGCCGCGCAGTCTGGCTCTGTTTCTAAAAAGCGAGTGTTTATCTACGAAAGCACCGGCTTTGTGCTGATAGTACTACTCGTGTTACACAATGGAAACTCATATCCGTGCGGCTTGCAAACCTTATAATCGAGTAAGGGAAAATAGACACTTGTAGATACACTTGAAAACGGTAATATGAAATAAGCGATTCCGACGTTGCAAGGAATGACGCTGCTGTACAGCATCACTGGTAATCAACTAGCATCCTCTTAAGGGTGGCATCTGATGACCAGAAGGCATAAAATTTTGTTCTAGGACATTTGAATTCGAAAGAAATAAACAGGTGCTCATACATTTGGCCGTGCGTTTTTTGTTGTATGGAAAAGCAAATATGTATAATAAATATAATGTATGTACTTACGATAGACGATAATATCAGTCGTTTTCACAAAAAGTATGGACGATGAAAATTAGAACTTTGATTCCATCATACTCGTAAGTACCTATAGATAAAATGTTACATATGAGAATATGAAATCGCGGAACACTAAATCTGTATATTTATACGAGTACAAAAGGGTAATTTATTGATATTCGCAAGGGTTACAACGTAGTCTAACAAGCTGAACTTAGATACATGAAATTTTTCAGTAAGTATAGGGTGCAGGAGTGTAGGCACTAAAAAAAAATATTTTACGCTACTTCTTTGTATTCCATTTCATGTCGCGGGCAACGCCGCGGTTGACAGCTGCTAGTTGAACAAAAGATTAGTAACATTGTTATACAGGAGTTTTTCTGTCAACGGAGCCATCGAGTATTAAATTGTGACCGAAGGTGTTTACTGTTAATTAATCGTATTTTAGCATCGACTAATAGCAATAAATTAGCAATAAAAAAACAGGTTATTAAAATTTAACTCTGAGAACAAATGCTATAACGGTAGTAGTCCAGCCTTCCGGATGTTTGATAGCACTGGCTCGGTTCTATTTGACAAGAAGTCTATCTAACCTTTATCCATAAAGGGCAGGTTGATCTGTCAGGTTTACCGTTGTGCTCCATTTACTTTTACATATAGGTTTACTGAGGAGCCGGCTGCATAAGAGAATGCGATCTAGGTGGATAGGCTCTGATTATATAGATAACATACAGCATTCACATACACACTCTTTCATGCCAACTCTTGCCTATAAAGGACTGATTATTTATAATTTCTTCTGAATATCACTAATGAATTTCATTTCACCTCAATCTCATCTACTGTACACATTTTTTTGATTTCATAACGCATATTTTTTCTATTATTATAATTATGGAGTAACTGCCGTGTTAGTCCAATTCGTGTCATGTCCCGCATGCTCAATGTTAATGCGATAACATCTCTATTTTTTCTACAGCAGCGTAACTATTTAAAGTTTAGCCACTCTTGCAGAAGGTATGCCATTTAAGCTTAATTTACCTTCAGCTGTCATCTCCTCGTCCAGTCACTTGTTCTATACAGCGCCAATGGAGTTGAGTGACGTATTTTTATATAGACGACTGACTTCTCAAGTCGCAAGTAAATCGGTTTCTTCTAGGCAAGTGCGCTACATCATAGTCCGTATCGTCGCTTTACATATCGTGACTTGCAAGAAAAGCGTTGACCTATTGAATATATAAAATAAACCTCATAAAGTGGGCCTTTTAACAACGCCGAACCCACTATACGATTACACATACGAAACCCTCACAATAGACAGATAATACGACAACTATACGACATAATAGCAGGATATTAAAGCAAATTGTGTCAATCGAACGAAAATAGAGACGGTAGAGCTGACTCGCCATTTAAATATCGTTAAGGCCGTTTGAAAAACTTCTCAAGGGCGATTATACGGATTTATAAGTGCTATTATAGGTACTATGATTGAGCAATGACTTGACTTTGCTGCGGAAATGAGTTGTGTAATAGCTTGTTTGGCGACATGACTATGCTGATTCAATAGACGTGAAGGTAGCTTTTCTTTTAATAAAGTTTCCATAGAAGACCAACTTTGTACAGGGCTTTTATTTAACGATGTCTTTATTTTCGTCGTGATCGAGTTTGTTAATTTTAGTTTACTTGTACGATAGGTGGGTAAGCTGGCTAAAAACTATGAGCTGATGAGACGGGTGTTTAAATTAAGCATTGTGCTCATTCAGCTTGGTCAATAATTATGTATTTACAAACTGACAGAAAACATCGTGAGGAAAATATAGCATTGGCGTTTTTTATAGCTCGCCTGGCTAGCTACCACCCTCAAGTTGTAAATCCTACCTTGAACACCTAAGCGACTTAGATTCTGGATATATTGTGAAAAAATAAAAAGTAAATATTGTTATCTAAAGATGTACAAATTTTCTCATTCTCATAAACAGAACGCGATCGTCGTCAACCTTTACACTTGTGTGAAGGAAAACAGCATATAAAATTAAATGCAAACACCTAGTTCTCCTTTAAAGCGTTTTGTTTGCATATAACCGCCCACCCGCCATCAAACGGATTGAGTAACAATTCGCCAAACAATCCGCAATAGGTGTAAAGTAACCAAATGTGCCATCTAACATTTCCTTAAGTATTATTAGTTTTAGCGTATTGGCACATTGGTGTAGGGTTGTCTTTGCATAATTTTCGTACGTTTTGTTGCTGGCTAACAAACACATTCAGAAGTCCTAAGTCGGGGTTAAAGTTGTTTATCATAAACATACCCATCAACCAATCAACAAGAACTTTTCCTTTCTTAGTATATTTCTACACCCAATAATGAATACGACTACACCCTCCAAATTTGATATCTCTAAGTTCAGCGATTTAGGCTCTATGTTGATTTCTATCGCGAATATCAGTCAGCCGGTCAGGACTTTTTTTATATATTTATGGATAGATAAAAAATCGTAGTATATAATTGTAAGCTTATCAAAAATAATTTTCGCAGCTTGCTGGTATTTAAGTCATCTGGGAAGTTATTGGAAGGTCATTATTAAACTTTGAATTTCACAAGAGTCTATACTAGAGTCTAAAATTCGATATTAAGATAAATATTCGAAATTAATAATATCAAAATAAAATTCATATTGCTAATGTACCTATAGATAACGAACCGAGCAATGTGTATAGCGATTTTATTCAAGCCTATGTTATCATGACTCACATACAATAACTCGGTAAATGGCAACTAATTACATAGTATATTAAACAAGGGTGCCAGCGTCAACCCTACATTAGTTTGTCCATAAAGGCAATCTAGAACGCGCGTGGGCAGAATATTAAAATATTTCGCCTGCATCGCCCACCGCTTCTTGCCGGCGCGATGTGGGTAGCTGTAGAAAACTATAACCTTTTAATATAATCATTATTATTGCTGATATAGACATATACCTTACATACCTTATTGTCTTTTACTAATAGTATGGTAGGCAGGTTAGAGAGACTTCATTTATCATCCACCACTTTACAATAATTATTATTATACGTATTAATCTTATAGTGATACACATTTTTAGTGTAGAAGAAGAAGTAGCAATACATAACATTAGTACGTTTAAATATGTAGATTACGTACTCAAAAACATCAATATTACAATTGTTGTAAGGTGTCGTCAGGTAATTATAAGATCATAAAATATGGTTTTACAACTTAATACTGTACCTTGTCACCTTAGAATAGATAGCTTCTTGTAGCAAATTAGTGATACTCGGAAATATAGTGTTCTATCAATGGTGAATATGGCTGAGAAAAAGATTCCTGAATCAACTTTCTAACAATCTATTGTTAGAAAGTTGATTCAGGAATCCGAAACACGGGTGGTAGATATTATCATTATTTTTGATAACTAATCTCTCGGAATCTCTTCCACTCGTGTTGATTAGAATTCAAATTAGAACAGAGTTTTTTACTCTTTATGTATGTATAACAAGTGCAAGGGCAAGTGCTTTTATTACGTAAAACGACATGACCAACTACAACAAAAAAAATGTAGCAGATGGATTACCTATAGACCATTTAATATGTACAGATAATCCGAATGCTCCAACCCACCACCAGAGCCACGAGAGAGCAGCGCGCCTAGCATGCTAGCCGCATTACCATAACATAAATTGGCATGGTGTTACAGGAGAGAAACAACGACGCCTTATAGCTTGCACTCGTATACAATAAGTGATATTTTTTTTATTGATATTTAAATTTGGTAATTTTGTGATTTTATATTTAAACAACAATCTTTAGCGGATGTAAAAGGACAAATGTAAATATTCGACGCTTTATTTGAATAATGTTACACGGAGTTTTATAACGTTTGTAGAATACGCAATGTAGAAGAAAAGTTACAGATATACCATACCGTAATATTATGAATAATTCTATATCAAAATTATGTACACACACTTAGTAAATATGTGACGACAGACAAATTATTAGTTTTTTTGACTAAGTACTACAAAAAACATATTACTGTATCATAAAAGCTCGTTGAATAATTAACAGCCGTAGTTTCGTGTAAGAGCCACGTGAAAACCCGGATGTTATTGATTTTACATAGCTTAGTATGTCCCTTAATTCACGCTGCATAATCATATTATGTATACGCAACTTTGTTCCAATCAGCAAATTTGTAAGGAACGAATGCAATTCTTATAACTCAGTCAATCAATGTTTCAAATTATTCCGTCCTTTATCTATACTTATAGCAGCAAGGACGTTTCACTGAGGATTTAAGTTAACACAACGTATATACCGATTGATCATACTATACCAATTCGAATAAATCACTGTGTTGTTGTTCATCTTCACAAAATGTATGCGAAGATTTTTGATTTATGGATTTTCATTAGCATATTTAAATCAATCTGTTTTCTTTTTGTTTGGCATTACACAATACGACATTGGAGCCGTCCTGTGTTGTGGGCGGCCAAATTATAATTTGCCTCACAAATGCAGCTAGCTGCGCCTGCGTCGGTATTAATATGCAGGCATGGAAACCACACCACGCTCTTGTTTTTAGGGCTGCTAGAAACAAGAAATCCAGATTTTGGTGTAAAGACCTTTGTGGTTTTCTAGTGTCTAGATTGACCTTTCTAATAGTTACAGCATTAACTTTTTCTTCTCTTATCTTTAAATCCATTATCTACAATCTTGTTTTCTACATATGTATTGTAAAGTATTGTGTTTGTTGATAAGAGTATGCTGAAATCAAAATAATCAACAACTTCAGACAACATTTATTAATATGTAAATCTACTTGATTTTATACTTTATATTGCAAATCAATCTTTTGCATGCCATTTAAAGTCATCACTCATATCAATATTTCGTATGCTTGTATTTTTTATGCATAATGTAATTGTTATTGTATGCATATCGCGTCCTATATCCATAATCAATTAGTTATAGTGCACCCGTAAGACGCAACCATCCAAAAACTGTCACAAACTTATATACTTTGTTTTCTTATATTTACTTACGGTATCGTGTGTTTATTAACTTGTATTTGGAGTAGTTTCAATCGTGCCTTCGTAATATTAATCAATATTGTAAGTAGCTTATTTTATTCGGTTGGCCATTATTTCTTTATTAAGAAATCAAAATTTCGACTTCTAATTTGGATTTATTGATTTTTAAATGTAATATTTTAATTATACGTTAAATTTAAAATCTTGTTTTTAAAGTGGCGTAAGTAGAGGCAATGCATTTCCGTTGGATGACACCGTTAACCTGGGCAAGCGGGCGACGGAACAACAATAAACATGTCAGGTTTAATGTTGAAACAACATGCTGTGGTTCACAATCGACTGTTCATTCACTTGCTGTCGCTCGCGGCATCGCCCACACATCATAATATACCACAAGAAGATAATGTTTTTAGTACGGGTGACTGGCAAGAAGTCGGAATGTCTCAGTTAACGTAAAGGTTGGGGGTTTGGTCGCTCTGATGTTTAGAAGAGACGTCCTTTCATAGAAATCATGGTAACCCCTGATACTAAATGACATAATACATAATTTCATATTCTGTGTTACTAATGCAGACCCATCAAGACGTTTCCTGCTTTAGCAAAATACAATCTGCTTCTAGCTGGTTTCTTTTGGACTTAGCCCCAGCAATTACCACGAAGGAAATATGTCGCGATTAGGTCAGGCTTGTAGGCTTCACATAGATATTATCAAACAGTCTATCAGCCAGTTAAAGCAACAGTTGTTTCGTAGTACCAACGGATGTAAGTTACGAGACGGTGTTGTAGTACGACACGCATAAGAATGGTAAAATTATGGGTGGAAGCTCGCGTGGAGATTGCTAATGTATTTTTGGGCTTTTGTTTATGACATGCTATCACGGAATAAATGTGGATTGTTTATTACTATTTCCGTTTAACAAGACAGCTTTTGGAGCTGTAAAGTCGAGCTTGGATCGTGTTGCTTTTTTCGTTACTGACTAGTTTGGTCCAGCATCAAAGCGTCCAAAAAAAACAAATTTGACAGGTGATAACTATTGCTTTGAGCGAATAACTGGGACGATAACATTATTCTAAGTAGCATATAAGTGTTCGGCTGTCTTAAATTATACAAAAAATACACTAGAACAACAACTTCAACTACCATAGTGGTTAAAACACATATCATGCTAGTCTGACGATTTTCTATGAACCCTTAATTTGAAGAATGCAAAAATATAGTAAGCTGCGGCCACACGCACCAAGCCACATAACTCGTATGATGGAACGCCAAGTTTTAAAGTAGCTATAACAATAGTCTTGCTGCGATTAACCACGGGTAGAGAAAATAGAACAAACGTGTTATTATGGGTCGTAAATGGGTAATTTACTTTCTAATTCAGCGTTTATAAGGCACATCAATCAAGTAATCGATCCTGCCCGCATGTTTACAATACAGTTCTTATTCTTATCTCTCTCAACACAACCGTTACGATTTATTACGTGTTTTAGTGGAGTGTGTAAAACGATTTTAATTAATTTAACCGTATTTCAATGAAACGTTATTTCGTAAGATCGCATGGGATTCGTTTGTGAATTTAATTGGCGCGAAAGTTTTGAGTCGTGTTCGGCATTTCGGAAGCTTTTAAAGCGTCGTGGCAGGCTACAGAATTGCTAATGGCTGAAACCGTCAAAATGTGCAAATCTGAAGAATACATTAACCTATATGCGGTATGGATCACGCAAGCCATGTACCACAAGAATTGATGGATGTTTAGTACTCTATTCATCTTTCAATAGTTTTATTAACCCCGACGACCATTGTTTAGTTCACTGTTAGAGAAGATGATAACAAAATTCTAATATGCAAATGACCAAATACACTCTCGTGATACTTCTTGCATTAAGCAAACAACATCATACTTCGACAATTATAATAAAAAAATATTGTCATCCAATTTCAAATTTAATTAATAAGGACATAGCTCTAACGATAGTATCTGTAAATAGCATTCTATAACATTAGGCACAAATAAATTTTGATACAATATTAATGTGACTTATACCGACCTACTTGTCTAATTATTTTATTGAAAGCCAGCGCGAGACCGATTTGGAGAAGTAACGAGTAGGTAGCTGATCGATACAAAGTTGTAGGTCATGGATATGAAATAATAATACAAGGCTATACAGTATTACGAGTACAGGCTAGATCCAAATGTCACTTTTAGTACAAAAAATATTTACGGACATGTTTGAAAATTACATAAGAAATTCTGTATAAATATTCGAAGTAAAGATAAGGTTAGGTAAGTAAGTACTCTATTACGATCAGTCAGTGTGCCATTACCGTCAGATGAAAAGAAAATTATCATTGGACAAGTTATTCCTAAATAAATAGTGAAAACCAAATTTAATTTGGCAGGCCAAACATACGGCACAAAACAGAATATCATCTAGTCAAAAGAATTAACACTTATCATTATGAAAAAAACTACTGGACCATTTTTTATAAAAATGTATATGGGTCTAATATTAGATGATATACGCCTTCAAACAACAAGAGATATTTTCAAATCGGTTCATCCAGAAAGAATTCGGGGAACATACATTGATAAATGATTACGAGTTGAGAACCTACTCCTTTTTGAAGTCGGTTGAAAAGTGACACTGCTGGCATGACCAAATTGGTAATAGAATCTATATTATAGGTAGTTATTATAAGTGGGTGGTCCTGGTGATTTGGAGGTTCGTTTGGAATAAACCGATCGATGAACTCCTCGATCTTTGTTAAAACAGCAGCCAGCTAGCCAGCAATACGAGTATGACTCACAGAGGCAATCCCGCAACGCTTGGCGGGGTATTGTATCGTATAGATAATTAAGTAGGAAAGATAATTAATATTTGCTCAACTGAGCGTTGCCAGTGCCTCTATCTCAGTGGACATTGCGGTCACGACACGATGTGTGCAATGGTTACGGAAACAGTGGAATCAAACATTCGGTACTTTATGTAATTACTCGTGTAGGGTTTTCGTAAGACAAAGATAAGAGTCAAGCATGACGTGAGCACACGCAATGCTAAAATTATGTGGAGACCGGTAAGACACTTTGTAGAAATTCTTGCAAAAGGGAAACTTGGTAGAAGTAGGTACCAACACAGAATTAAATCACAGAATGAAATGACAGGGCGTAGGTCAATACCTTGCCTTTTTAGGTTGGAGACTTAGGATAAATAATACTCGTAAGGCTTACTGCCAGATTATATCACTAAGTACTATATTTTTCTAGTGGACGTTTAATTGGTAGCCTAAGTGAAATTATTTCAATATGTCATCTAACTTTGGCTTGTATAGAATATACTTACAGGCCAAATTTTGGTGACCTAAAATTTAAGTATAACGTTAGCAAATAGTACCTTCTAAATTACAAGGCCATTGAAAGTCAGTTAAATGTAGGTATTTAAATGTGCACTAACATTACAAAAACATTACTTAAGGTACTATTGTACGTCGCGTACTAGTTAACTCTAACAGAATCTACACCTGTACACTAATAAGTGTCATAAAGAGGAAATATTTGTATTTTTGTATGCAACGAATAATAAAAAAAACGTCTGGACCGATTTCAAAACTTCTTCCGCAGTTAGAAAGCTACAATATCACTGATTAACATGTAAACCTATAATATAGAAACAAATCGCTGAATGTGTTGCTAAGCGCAAATCTCGAGAGCACCTGAACCGATTTTGCCAATTCTTTTTTTTAGAATACTCGTATATCAAGATTCGAGGATGGTTCTTACGGAGAGAAAAATTTAAAAAGTTGCCTGATAAAGTCTAAAAACGACACTTTTCTATACTCCCATACAATCGATTCAAAATAATACTTAAAAGGCAATTTGATCTTTAATACCATACCGTAAATTCAAATTAAAGTGTTAGTGGACAGGTTCCAGGAAGGCAAAACAATTGAGTGGACGTTAGTATCGTATAAAATATTAATGTCAATATTTATACTATGGTAACATTACACTTAAAGAATCGACTGTTAGGCGGTACGAAGTTCACCGGGTCAGCTAATAGACTATATTAATTACTATTAAGAAATTTTGATCCATAGAAATCTTTAACAAAACCAACCAAAGTTATAATAAAATTGCCATAAAATCCACCCGTGCGAAGCCGGGACTGGCCGCTAGTAAAGAATAATCGAATAAAGTTTCAATAAAACTGCAATAACAATCTTCTAACATGATATTATTACATAAGTTGCATCCTGCAACGACACAATGGAGATACCATTAGATGCCGACAGAGCGGACTGTTATGAATCGCACTCAAGGCAAGAACAGTTTAATGACTTTTAAACTGATTACATGCAGCATGTCACACTGGTCAACTTTATAAATGATAATGTATATTAATGTCATATTTTTTATAACAATAAAATATTTACCAATTACTATGATTAGTAATTGGTAAATATTTAACTGCGTCCTAAAGTGATCTTAAATAATAATATAATATATCGTTTAATTTAGGAAATTATAAAGTATTAACACCGGTCCATATAATAAACACCTTACAGACATAAAAAATATCACTTAAGCAACTGAATGAGATACCTACATAACGCCAAAATTCACCAAAGGATACATTATTCAGTATATGACTTCCCGCTAAATAACATCTGATTCCTTCACATAAGCATCACTCGCAGTTTATCTTTAAAGCTAACTTTCGCCGATTTCTGATAAGGTTCGGAACCTGTGGAAATTCACACTTGCCATCAGTAATGGCAAGTTTCTGTATGCTAAATTTAAAGTCTCTGTTATTATATACTACCCTTTATCATATTCTTGCTAGTGCAGGTCTGATGTCGATATCAATCAATCTGGCTCAATAGTCCGGTCGAATTACTTCAAAAACAACAAACTATACAAAAAAATTAACAGACTAGACGTAAATGTAGCAATCCGTAATGTCCGATAAATAGACTTAATATCTGAACTGCTAAGAAAATCGGTCCGAACGCACCATACGGTAAAATGTATATCTCATAACTTGTTTCTAACTTAGATTACACATCTGATAAAGTCATCGATTCGGTAAAAAATATTAGTAGTCATAGAGGGGTTGGTTGGAGTTCCCTTAGGGAGTGTATCGACCATGACCTCACCCTCGCTTTTAGCAATTAAGTCAAGGGGAAAACGTGGACATGAATTAATAGATATAGCAGTTGCAGAAGCGAATAAATTATTTGTGAAATATATTGTTCATATAACACTTTAGTTTAATCTGTAACCTTTGGAAAGTAAAGTTTATTAAACTGTGTGGTAATTACAACATAAGTTAATCAATAAGTAAGTACCTAAGTATCTTTCATAATTTTTCTTACGTTGACAGCGTCCATTGTTCCAATTGACGCCTCAACTAGAATTTTTACATAAGTTAGCATGACGTCAGACCATATGGATCTTTGCCAGTGTCAAGTTTAAGTTTTATGAAGTCATGGATATAAACCGAAAACATTAAGGTTAAAAGTTGTAGTCAAGTTACATTCATATACCATAATAAATAAAGAAGTGGAGACTTCACTAAGTTTCTTTGGATACTCGTACTTGCTCACATTCAACATGTTAATGTTTCTGCTCCATAAATCAAAATAGACTATTGAAAACCGAGTCTGTTTGTGGGCTAGCGTGTCGTCGGCATTGTAGATTTAGAACATTGTTTTATTTCAAATACGGACGCTTGTTCTATCACTCTTTGGTATAATGTAATTGTTTTTATTGAAAGAATCTATTATATGTATTTTGTAATGTGTAACGTTACGGTAATTATTGTATCGTCATTTGCATATTACGTGTCGAATGGGGTAACATGTGTGGTAAATAACGAAAATGCTTCCTAAGAAAACAGATTTTTAAATATGCCGTGCTGAACTAGTTCTTATTTTTCAGGGTCTTTATTACGACCTAAAAATTGAATAAAACATTAGCTTTATAAAATATAGTAGGCTTAAATTATCATAAATCTTACTTATCACTTCAAACAAACAAGTACTTAGGGCTGTTTTTACAATTAATATCGAATCTCCGGTTGCCCTAGCGGCTATGTCCGCGTATCAATAAATATTTGTTAATTTGAAAAATATATTTGAGTTATTTTTTATCTGACACAACTAGTTATTAGACTACCAGGTCGCGTGACCATGGAAGTCAGCGACACTGCAGCCCTAGATGGAGTATGCCTAGTACATTTCTACTATGCATTGTGCATTTTTTTCCATGCAGAGCTTAAAGTCTGCGACATAAGTGCAATGGTAGTAACCCGTATTTCCGCAGATGTAATGCTTGAACGATGTTACTGGTCGGTGTAAATGGTGATCGGAACCAAGTCGAGGATAGGCCGTGGCACGTCCTCGTGGCAATTGTCTACAATTTGGTGCGGTATGTTTCAGCTAAATATTGCAAAACGTGCACCTTGTACGACTAAGACAGCTATACGCGTAGACCGCCAACTTAACCATACAATAAGATATTGCTCTTTTCTACCTTTTATTGCTATCCGTTTCCAATTGTATTTTTTTGTCACATAGTTAACACATTATTTACTAGGCTTTACCATTTTACTTTTTTCTGTCTTTTATATCACTTTAAAATAGTTATACGTGTGGACCTAAAATACATTATAGCGAAGCGATTGACAGCAATAACAAAAAGTTACGTTACAATTTAGGGGGTGAAAAGTGGTAGGCCCCGGAACGAAAATTGTATCAGAAACACTAAAATAGTGAAGGGTCGGTATCGTCTAAAGAAGCCATAAACCATACTTTCAACTAAACATAGAATATGGATAGAGTATGAAAAGTTTAATAACCAATGGATAGAGTATGACTGGTCTTTATTCAAAACCAAATTCACTTCTGCAGTGGCGTTTAGAATGTTACGTTCTGTTTATTTGCGTGAGGGACGTATATACAGAGTTATCGGCTAGGGGTGTACTAAGCCGAAAGGGGGTTACTATAATTATCATTACGAACATACATCCTCGGAGTTTCTTATATGTGTGTAGTGAACTCCAAGTTCACTGGTTAATTTATGTTTTAAGCCATTTCGTCCCATTTCTGGACATCTCTACAACAACAATTCTTATTCTGTAGCATTACGTAGGTTATTATTATGGTACAAGATTCTACTTGGAATAACTGGACTCAAGCTAGTCATCTTACCACGTCGACCTCCCGCCTACAATAAAGTACTTAAATAAATTTTAAGAGTTCACCTCAACCTTCTATCTACTCGTATTAAAAGAAGTACAATATGACCTGTCGCTGAACTAACAAGAGCCATCACACAACATCACGAGCCGTTTGAAATATTTCCGGTTTATGTTTCATATAGGTATATCTCACAAACTTAAATACACAATTACCTAATATATGTGACATCATTTTAAGACCTTACTTACAAATTTAAAGAAGTTGTATCTACATATCATCACATGATTTTATGTACAGTAAGGTCCATTTTGCTCTGTGCTATAATTTTTTTTTTAATATAATATTATTACATAAGTATATGTTACTAGATTTTAATCTTCATTATTAGGTACAGGCATATTGATGACATTAGAGTTCAGAAATCATTAGTCATTAGTTGTCGAGAAATAATAGTGTTGGAGAACTAAAACTGTTGGGTTAGGTTACTTGGATTTGTGTCGAGGTTTTCTTGAATACTTGAATTTCAGTATTCCTTAATTTATAGATTTTTTGATGTAACATCTGTGCGCAATAAAATATTATGTATTTGTTACTTTTTACAAGCATGCCACATAAATACTCTGCCATAATCTACTATTCGGAGGAGAATTGAGACCTTAGCGTACGTGCTGCTGGTAGCTTATAGCGAATACCACTCAAGCACTGATGGAATGAAACGATGCTCGATGCGAAGAAATATGTTCTTATTTATCCTACTACCATTATAAACGCGAAAGTTTGTTACTCTTTCAAGCAAAAACTGCAGAACGGATTCGGATAAAAGTTGTCATCAAAACAGCTTATGACTGGGAATAACATATAGGCTACTTTTAATCCCGGAAAATGTAGTATTCTCGTGGGCTTGGGGTAGTCAAATCTCTGCGGGTAACATCGAGTATACTTTCATTTACTCACATAGGTACATAGCGCAGCTGTATATGAATACGAGTAAATCCATCTATCTGTTAGTGATAAAATGATATGCTGTTCGTGTGTTTCACGTCGATATTTTTAAGTGTCCCACAAGGCCGTAATTTCAGAGAGAATCAGTGCAACGAGTGCTCTCCACTGAGATATCGTGAGTTAGCATGTTGTTTCAAGACCACTTGTTTATGTGTGCGCATGTTGATATAGTTGAGTAAAATAGATGAAGAGTTAGCTTTAGAAAGCAGTGATTAACTACAGTTACGTATAAGTTTTTCCCAATGTAGTTTAAGAAGATATAAGTTAGATAGATAGAAAACTCTTTATTGTATGCACATATAAATAATACAATAAACTTAATAAAACTTATTATATTCAGAATGTTGAAAGCTTTAGCTACAGAATAAAAATACAGCTTTCTTTTCATATACGGAAACTGTGCTTAGAAGCCGTCGGGTCATTAAACGTAAGCAAATATCGCGGCCCAAGACACCTAGCAACAATAGAAATGTCCACAAGTTTTGCCGACCCAATTAAATTTTGTGGTCTGTGGAAGACCTAATGGAAAACATCACTCCAGGTCGGTATATATGCTTAGTTTGTTAACTCAAAGTAATTTAGTTTTTTTACTGTTTAGGTTAATGATCCAAAGTAATTATCAACTTTATTGCGTACCTACCAATGCTAAACATAGATCTCCCGAAAGAGGCGTATTCTTTTTCTTTCTCCGATAATCTGGTTCCCTCACAAAATACCCTTCACCAATAAAGCAAGTAATTGTAATCTGAAATTCTAAAGAAGAAAAGGCGGGCTGGACTGTCCACAACCAAATGCTAGTGCGTAATCAATCAACTGGCTTCCAATTCCAACATTTATTATGAAGCCGACGTCTACCGTAGTTTTCTATCAGTCCATATAACCAAGCGAAGCAATTTGATAAGGAGCTCAGTGAAAGGTCCTGACTTATGGTTGCAGACCGTGACTCTTTTTTCACCCCTATTTTTTGGATCCACGCGATTTGGTCGTAAAACAACCCTTTGTAGCGTGAAAGGTAAAGAATGGGTAATAAGTGCATGGCACACAAGTGAAATGCATAGATTACGGCACTATATGATTGACTGAGCGAGCGTAGCGTTTCTGCTTCGAGTCGAGCGAAATGTTATTTCGTCTATCAGTTTGTATGTATGAATGTTTGTCCTCCAGAAATTTCGTACTCGCGTACAGGTCGTAGTTTCTGTTTTTAATATAAATACTTACATAAATATATATTGATTTGTGTAAACTTTGTGTAAGTAATGTAATTTGCATAATAGATCCTTACATGATTATAAGCTAGCACTTGTAGTCTTGTAATAAATACATTTTCCACTTGTAAACAATTATACTTTTAATTTCCATAACACTTTATGCAACAATCACGTTTTCTGCTAACTTACAAATTAACTTTTTAATTGTGATTTGTGCTTATTCATTTAGAGAAAATGCGAGGTGCAGAAAGTCTGTGATATTAACACAGCATACAATACAGGTGTATACTTGCAGGTCTCTAGGTCAATGTTGAGCTTGTATGTCTGCATACATATGTAAATTATGACTGTAAACATAGCTGATGATGCTTGAAGTAAATAATGATAATTGATTAAAATACACAAAAGCAAATGTTGGCTATAAAAGAAAGCTTCTGTATAGATGGCTGTAGTTCAGAAATTTTATGCATAGAGTTACATTATTTGTACATTTTTAAGTGGCAATCAACAGTATGTATTGTATTGAAATAAGGCTTGTTTTCCTGTAAATCCATATCAGTGCCACTGTTGCAACAAAATTTTACAATGAGGATTATTATTATTTTAAGTACAATAAATGTTCCTTAGTTAATTGCTCTTATAAACTAAAATTGCCATTTAGACTAATGCTTGTATTACTATGTGTTAATTGTTTTATTGAGTTAATAAAGATATTTACCTGACTGCCCAAAAGGAAGGTTTTGTGTTTCGAATATATGTATGTCATTTAATTTGTTTTTATCTGCAGATGTTCATTAGTTTAGATCCTGTGGTTTCTCTCTCTTTAATTCTTTAAAATACAGTAGTCTACAGTTTTTGCAGTTAAGATTTTTTGTAGTCTCTTCCGACTATTTTCTTAAAATTGAAGTGATATAGAGTCAATCATGTGAGACTATTTTAAGAATATTGAATTTCTAGCTGTTTAATATAATAGTTCACTAAGCAGCTGCCAAATACAGGTGTGATTTAACTGAAGTTTAAGGTAAAAATAGAGTAAATTACATTAAACATACATAGTAAATAATAAACAAAATATACAATCGGGTACAATAAAAGATTTACGCTACATCAGCAATAAGAAAATAAATAAGGTAATCTTTTAATGTTTCTCTGTGTGCACAAACATACTCAGAGAATATCCAGTGCATTATAAGTTTGAGTGATATTTATTCTTGATACCTATAAAGCAATATCTAGCTTGCTATTGACTTACCTGACAGCAACACGGACACTGGACTCGTCTCCTGACATGGCTGCACACCCACCTATAATTAATATAAAAGAAGAATTATAAATAAAAGTAGCTTTGTAAAATTACAACAATGTAAATGTACTTAAAAAGTAAATATTTAAATAAAGCCTTGATTTGTTCTATACTCTACTAAAACTAAGGAGAGAGCTATTCATGAAGATTTTTATGACAGCCATGGATCACTATAAAAATACTAGCACACCCAGACCTGGCAGACATTTAATATCATCTTTCAAGCACAAGAATCATTTGAGTTACTTTGCAACACATGCCTTCTGCATTCAGAGTAAAAAGCTAATTGCGAAAAGAAGATTCACTGTATGAGGTTGCAAGCAACTTAATTTTATGACGCTCATTAAAACCTCTATTACAATCTCCACTCTATTGGATAAGGGTCGAGATGTTACAGTCATTCAATCATAATAAGTAATTAAATAATGTATGTCGCAGAATTAAGCAGACATAACTTATAAGCGTTTGTAAACAAAACAAGACGTTAGTCAAAGAAACTAATCAGGAACTCTTCGATAAAGACGGATAAGAATAGATAGCAATGATGTTACGCTAGAATGATCAATACAAAACAAAAGCCATGTGCTACTTACAAAGGGTTCAGGAATCGGAAACTATAGCTTCACGAGATCACATTTCTCACGGCGTCTGCGTCAAGACGACTCCGGATCCGCTAGATTAAATAGTTAGTAGCGTTATTTACTAATATCTTTCACCATTATTTTATGACACTACTAAACTTGCCCCGTTAATATTTTTTCGTCGCAACCGTAAATAATATTCCAATTCAAAACATCGCTCTGATAGCGTGGAGTTGCATCTTGGCTCTAACTTGGTTATACGTTTTTATTATATATCGGAAATTAGAAATACGGAAAATAGCACAACACAACACCCGCGTCGTGATACGTTTGACAACTGACCGATTGCAATGCGATTGACTGACAGGCAGAATGGAAAGTCAACAGCTGACGCTCTGTCATGTTGACATTGACAGTAAAATGCTGCCATACTACAAATATGAGTCCGTACTAAAACTAATCGTCTTGTTTCTATTTCCAACTGATTAACAATTATTTTATATCCTATTAATTAAATGTGAGTTATGCGTGGCGATGTGAACTTAGATGGTCAGAAAATACCCAAAAAAAAAAAACGTTTATCTGTCCTCTAGCGGGCACAGACGGAACATGCTAATGTTTGTTTAATAGCATTATACCCACTCTCGGTATTTTCTGCTGCATATTGGGTTTCATTATTTTGTTTTCATTTGTTAGTCATATTAGTTATTTGCTATAAATCTTCGTGGCTTGTAATTAATTCACAGGTAGGTTATAGCTAAGGTAATTATTCTGAGCTACAGGAATGCGCGCACGCTCATAAAATTTTCTACTATTTTAATATTACGGTTATTTTATGGCAAGTGTTATTTATTTATTACACTAGTGCCACACAAGTGACTTTGGATTTACTTAGAACTACTGCGTTAAGCCATGTTCGACATGTTAACGGTAAAACTCAACAGATGGCGTTGTCAATGCATTAGTGCCAAACCTTTGTATTTTTATATCAACATATTTTAGTGCTTAAGTGGTGTAAACTGTTGTAAAAACAAAGTGATAGATGTCACTTTAGAATAAAAGATCAAAACCGGCAAATAAGGTCAGTTCGGCTGAGATAATATTGTTATTGTAAAAAAACATACAAAAAAGTTTCAAAACTTTGAATCACTATTTGACCCTCCTTTCATATTAGACTTGTGTAGGACAACACTACACAAGTCTAATAAGAAAGGAGGGTCTAATAATAAAATTCATGTAAAGAAAACAGCATCCAAATTTCATGTCTCTAAAAGTTCAACGATTTTTATTAGGTATACGTTGATTCAGTCAGTCAGTACTTACTATCTTATAATCATATTGATAGATAGATGGTGAAATGCAATGTGCTATTTTTAGAATAAAAACCTAGGTACTATTATTGTAATACAAATGCATTAAAAATTACGAATTCTAATTTTATACTCTACTAGCAATCTGCAAAAAAGCTACATGCTCAGATTTTTTTAAAGTATTATGTACCTAATTATACTCGGTTTGATAACGTGACACTATCTAGAGTCTAAAAAAGGTTTTGGTAGAAGAGAAAGATAGAAATGTAAGTTCCACTCAAGTCCGCTGGCAGCGCTGTTCAATTTACCACCATTGACTGCATTCATCCCTGACGAAACTTGCACTCTTATCGAATACTTCTAGTTAGGTAGATTATGTGTGTAATTCCTACTATAACCACTGTACTAGTAAAACTGAAAGCCTTAGAACTTTAGTTAAATACAATTTGAATCATTTGAGATCGTTTTTAATTTCAGAATAAGATTTTTGAATATTTTCTTTATGCGAACTCGACACAAAAATTACGAGTACCTACCTACTTACATCCACAATAGCATAATGAGTATGGCAATAAAAACTACATACTAACTAATTCCAAAAGTACTTACGTGTCTACATAATAATAAGTTTACTATTACAATTTAAACTCTTTTGTGCCGACCTCCAAAAAGGGGAGGTATATAGGTACTCAATCCTACTGTATTTTTTTATGTTAGTTACCACATGATTTCTGAAAGTGGATAGAAACTGGACCGATTACATAAATTCTTCTTTTGTTTCAAAGGTCAAGGTATACCTTCCATGGGGTTTTCATTTTAATTTTAAAAATCGAAATCGGTTTGATTTTGAAACTTAAAATAACTGATAAAGTCTATCGGTTGTCGCCTGCTGTATACTAATGGAAGTGGGTAGTTTTTTTTAACCCCGTTACCCCGTTACCCTGGACTACATATGTAGTTCACCGATACAACATCATTTTCTTTAGCGGTAAATGGTAGTTTCGTGAGCCCTTAGGTACTTTTAAATGAACAATCGAGAGACGCACTCGCAGCACGTGCAGCGCAAGGTTCGGGTCGCATGCGGTGGTGTAGATATAGCTCCACAAAAATCTAGACTAGACTACACAGAAGTCCGCGCGACCAATAACGTAAAAAAATTTCAAGAGCATATATTTAAGCTATTGCATAGCTTTTATACCGCGCTTTGAGCGCGGCAACTGAAAGAAGAAATTCCGTAACGAAAAAAAACCTAACACCCCCCACTCCGACCGGCACAGCGGTGTGGCGTTGAAAGCAGTGCTTTGTCTAACGTCGTTTCAGTTCGGCAGACTTCGGCACGGTATTTGTGTGTGTGCGACTAGACGTATGCGTATGCAATAGCTTTACCGCGGCAGTACCCGAGTGCAACACCTATTTTTTTACTTATTTTATGTTAAGTTGGTATAAATCACTGATTTAAACTTTGCTTTATTTTGGTCAGTTGGTGTAGCTTTATACTTTTATGCTAAAAATGGACAATCAACAAACTGCACAGATTGAGGCGTGGTTGAATGAATCTCACGATGAAAATGAAGATTATCAAGCCGGCTCAAACTCAATTAGAGAAGATTTAGTTAAAACATTCTTGACTATAACACAGACGTTGTGATTAAGTTACGTACATTACAGTACAGTAGTTAAGAAATCTACACTGATAATATTTTCATAAGTAAAATAAAGAAATTATGTATGAATATATGTTTTATTATTGTTTAAAAATGTACTACATATGTATTATGCGCGACTACTTATGTCTCACTTAGGTACGCGACTACTGTAGGGTTAAATAATTATATAGGTCCTAATTACGTAGGCATTTCGGGCACTCCTACACGTATAATCACAGTGTTTCCTATAAGGAAAATTCAGCTGCCGTGTAAAGGGACTGGATTGATGAATGGACGGCGCAAAGGAAATCGTTTTGAATAAAATAAATTGAACCTTTCTTCCGCTTCAGTTTTATGACCGGCATTTTACCTTTTTGTAGATTAAAAAGTGATCCTGCTGACTGATAGACAGGTATGCGTATTATAATACCTGTTGAAACTAGACGTGTGATACAAAATTACTACTAGTTATGGAATTTTCTTTTAATTTCAATGTATTTTAGATGAAAAATTACTTTTCTTTATGTACCTAGTGATGATGCGTTATAGAAAAATTTGCCGCAAAATATATTCTACACAAAAAACATTATATTTTAGTGATGAAATGAAATGAAATGAAATTTATTTGTCTGTGAGACTAGGTGAGAACATAGGTCTTAAAAATAGTTAACATACAATTTGAGCTCTAGCTCAAAGAGACATGATAAATTTCTTATTTTAATTTGGATTGCAAATTCGTCACATAGCTTTTTCCGTATAGACAGAAGAAAAATCGGTTACATCCCATTTTCCGTTTAACTATTACTAACATCGTGAATGAAAATATTTAGGTACTTACAAGTTAGACAAGAGTCCAATTTAATCCTTCACTTTTCTTCATTCATCTTTGGTAAGTAAGTGTCTACGTTACAAAATAGGTATTTATGTAAGTAGTTACTAAGTATACAATTTGGTAAATTTTAATCACTTAGGAATATATGAATGAAATTTGAGGCCCTATAAATATCATCTACGCACTGAGATATACTTACCTTGTCGTACTATATTTTCTCAGAAGTACAGCGAGGTCGCTATAATGTGCAAGTAGAATGGCGGCTGCTGCATTCCCTTTTATGAGCACGGAAATAATTTTATTACCGTCGAGTTTCCAATAAATTCTAACTTAATCTTTACCATAAAAGTGTGCATAGTACTTACAGGTCTCTCTAACCACCGGTACCTAAGTGCCTTTATTAAGGAGAATTGTATGACTAATTCAAACCCACTGTGGGGCAGCGTGCCCAAAATTGTATCAAAATTGGTCTATTAGTTTGATACATAAATTATTTTTGTTTCGATGGTTTATTAGTCAGGAGTTGACTACACTATGATAATTTCAAATCCAAAATGGCAGCTACAGCAAATGACGGAGGTTTTACAAAATATTCAATTTTACTTGTCTGAATTAAATATAGAAGGGAGAATAGAAGTATCATATAATAGTATTATATTTGAAAAATTACAAGAAAACGATAAACATTTACACACAAACATCGAATAGTTATGCAGAGTAGACGACAGTGAGACTACCACTCGCGTGTCAATGATCTCCGACATCTCACTGGCGGACCATAAAATACAAATTGATCTGAAATCGTTTCACTTAGGTATAATTATGTCATTATGGACAGCTCGCAAAAACCGGTAATGAGTCTCTTTCGAGAGTAGAGATGACGCACTTTATTGGAATATAGTAATGTGCCGATCGCAGTAGCGAAACTATCTTCTTATCGACTTTTCAAAAAAGGAGGAGGTACTCATTTCGACGGTATTTTTTCGACGACCTGATTTCTCGGAGACGGCGACTTTTTTGTTTGGAGGAGTCTTCTTTTATTTATACTTCTCAAGTGTTCCCATTTAAATTTCATCAAAGTCAGTCCAGATAGGTTTATTTTTAAATCGAAATCACACTAATATTATAAAGATGAAAGTTTGTGTGTGTTTGTTTGTTCCTTTGCTCCTTCACGCTCAAACATATATATCATACATATATTTTGTAAGAAATTATTTGTGTCTGCAATAAAGAATTGATCTATCTATCTATAAAACGGCTTAACGGATTTTGATGAAATGTGGCACGAAGACTGTTATATTTTTTTGTTGTTAGTAGCTATATTTGTTTGTTGTTGTTTGGTGTGCAATAAAGTTATAATCATTCATTCATATTATAAATGCGAAAATGTGTTTTATGGTTCGTCTGTTTTTCTTCTCCTGAGCAAGTGAGTGACGTATCGAGATGATTTTTTGCACGGAGAGTTCGAAGTCTGGAGAGTTCCATAACTACCTTTCTTCCAGGAAAACAAATGTGGTGCAGGTGAGATTGCGGGTAAAAGTTAGTTTTTAATAAAACATTTACATAACAATAAATTTGACAAGCAATTTTCCTTTTCATTGTAAAAAAATAACTCGTGCTCGGTTTTAAAAAAACCGATCTTCTGGAGCTAGGTTTATAGATTCACAATCCCACAATAACGTGCTGGATGATATAGTAGGCTATAACTAAAAATTTATAAATATATGCATGATGACTGAAGAAAATATATTAATGCTTAGCATGGTCCATTGTGTTATATTTTATTCTGTGAATTTCTGTGGTAAGTATTGATTCATTACACAGGGGCTGCGTATCACAGTTACAGTTTATATAATGTTTTTGCCCTAAGATCTCGTCGTGTTATTGAATTAGTAAGTAAGTACATTATTGTAAGGACGAACTCGAGAACATGAGCGAGCACTTTGGGAATAAATTGGAAAACGAACTTATCAATATACCTACTCCAATATTAGCTCACGACGTTTCTGCCTTTCTTAACAACTTTGCGTAGAGTGCCCTATCTACCTGTAGTATATTACCTGTACTTTCATTGGTGATTTCATTTCATAAAAACTTTCCAGCATTGTTGGACAAGTTTAGAAGTATATTTTAGAAATGATTTACAAAAAATCGTGGTCTGGCCTAGGTTACGAAGTCTTAATGAGAAGTGATCAGATTTTTGGAATAAGTACATAATTGGGAAAAATTATTTAAGATTATAAATAAATGTTTGCATGCCTATCAGCACTTATACTTACATTTAGGTAAATATTATACAATCATACAAATATACATTCAGAAAACGTCAGCCACTTTTTGTGTATTCTGGTAAAAGAATAAAACTAAAGTTGTCTCAATTATATGCGAATAAACTTTTTTATAGCAGATAAAAGCTTGGTTGCAAGATAGAAACACTAAGCAAGCGGAACAAGACATCGAATTTTCCAAGTTTAAAAGTGTACCAAATATAGAGTGAGTCCAGCCGAGCGCAGAAATAATCGAATTCGCACCAAACTTTATTGCAAAAGTCCTTCTTTGTGCTTTGCTTTCATCTACTTCCACTTACCTAGATCATAAAGCTAAGGAGTTACGTTGCTCTGCCGTGAACAGCGTTCATAAAAAATTTATATAACTATGTATTTTTTATGTGCAGCTACCTACCTACCTACCTATCTGTCTTCTTGTTTTATCTATTTTAGAATATTCTTACTGATTTAATTTTTAATATACCTAACTACGTCAGATTCTTATTTAAAGTTTCTACAAAAAATGCGTCATAAAAAGAACTTATAAGTCCCGTAATAGAATTACAAGAAGAGTAAATACTAAAATTTCAAATAAAGTGAAAGCACAGCTTATAATTGTCACCATTAGCTCACTTTTGTCCTGTGTCCACTACCGTTATAGTCTTACAAAACATTATTCTCGGGCCTGGTCTTCCAGTATTCACCCTCTGACTGCTGTCTTCCTCAAGCCAGTCGCAGCGTATCCAGCCCTGCACTATGGATATGTAGCATTTCCAACCGACTTCAGAAGGAGGCTCTCGATTCGACTTTATTTTTACCCGACTGTGACCGAAGGAGGATTATGTTTTTTGAGTGTATGTATGTTATTTCTTTGGCACGCCCTAGAGCCTAAAACGGTATGTCGTACTTCTATGTGAGTGTTGTCAATAGATTTGTCTTAGTCGTGAGAGTGGCACTGGGTACATCAAAATAAAAAAATAAATTAAGGATGATACACACACACAGGTTTAACGAGTTAGCAGTCGGGTTTTTTCAAAATCGCTTCTAACCACTTGTTTTTTATGACTGTTATTGATTTAAAAAATGATTTTATGTTTGAAAGGGTATATATTTTAATATTTATTTTACATCTCTCATATTCGCTAAGTAGGTCCTTATTACCCCCAAATGGGGCTTGTAGCTTGTAGGTGACCAATTAGCGCTCTAGGGTAATAATGTAGCTAGAAAAGCCCTAGGGCGGAAAGTAATTTAAAAAAAACTTCACTCTTTCAAAAAGCTCGCGTACATGTAACCATCATACTGGCAATAGATATCATGCATTCAGCCCAATGACAAAAGAGGTCGCTTCGCTATTCTGCCTTGACTTCGTATGAGTATAATAGTCTTCAATTTTAAATATCGAACGGCGAAGCTCAATTTCATACCTAAAAAAATTATTAAAAAAAGATGAAAAATGGCGGGAATAAGAAACTTTTACCTTAAATATTGTTTGTTTTTGGGTTTGTTTACGTGCTAATTAGGAAAAAAACGTGAGTTCTACAAGTGATGAAGATATAAGCTGCACTCCCGATTCAATGAAAATGGAAGCTGAAGCAGCAATTAAAATGTTTTATTTTAATTTTTTTCTACTTACCTCACAATCGAGATGTAAAGCAGAGTAGTTAGCTCGGGTGTAAGCATCAATTGCACCCTCGAATGCCTTACAGCCCTTGGCTACTAATCTACTATTAATTTTATCAAAATCTGTCAAGTGGTTAAATTTTTAAACCAAAATAACTGAAACAGTACTATCGGCGCCTGCTCTCAATAATAACCTTTTAAAAGGATTATTGTACACTATTTTATCTAATTCTTATTTCGTCATTACGAACTCTATGGTTTCTCTTCCAATCCAAGCCAAGATTGGCTATTGTTTTACAGCTCTTTATTTCATTACTCCGGTAAAATGTTCTCGCTTTTCGTTACATCGTTTGCAAAATATTATAATCTCTTGAGCATGTTTTAGTAAATCACAGGCTGATTTGAGGTCGGGCAAGTACAAAATAATTTTCTCGTAGCATGTACCTATATTGTATAGGTACCGAAGTATGTTTTTTTGGGTTCGTATCGAAAGGACATAAAAGAAGAACGACCTAATAGCAGAACGTCCTAAAAGCAAAACGGCATATTAGCATAACGTCCTCAGCTCATATGTCCTTTCGATACGAACCCATTTTTTTAAAGCTAGGTGAATATTTTTTTATACTAGAGAATACTCAAGAGGGGAGGAATATATCAATCTATTATCTGATTGATTGATTAGAAGAAATAAATACTGCGCCAGAGTCAGATATCACCACAGACCAGAGTGGGACCACGAATACAACATAGCAAAAATACAAAAACTAAAGACACCTTTCTTTGAATATAAAACTTCACCTTTATAAAGTAACTTGACCGGACCCATATCTGCACCTGGTGCGGTTTTTATTGTTATTGACTCGCTATAAATGCTAGTGCTGGTATTAAAGCTAAATGGATACCACTTAATAAGTAGGTAGCGTTAATACCTACAGCAAACGAGTCAGTCGATGAACCCTTATAGAGCCGCGCTTGCAAATGGGATCTAAATATTATAATTTTTCGAATTTATTTAGTATTTTGTTAAGTGTCTCTTATATACTCGTACATAGACTAGATATATTATAGGAGAAAGGATTATCTTTTTATTTTTTTATAGTCAATACGCAACTCGCCTGATGTAAAGTGACGATGCTTTCTAGGATGTAGCGCGCTTGCCTAGAAGAAACCTATTCTCTCGCGATTTGAAGAAACCGATATTATAGCTATGTAATATGGCAGCGAATTCCACAACCTGGCAGTTCGCACAATAAATGTAGACCTATTGTATCTATGTATCTACCTATTTAACCCATTTTATAACGTGTCACGAAAACGTTGTGAGGGAAAATACTTGTCAAAGAATAAGAATAAGAAATATTTATTGGAATTTAAATAACATTCGTTACAGGCAAGTCTTCTCACATTTTAATTATTAATTACATTAAAAAGATACTAAACTTATAAATAAATACTTTAATAGTTCTAAGAACAAATAGTTATTATATTATACATTTACATTGTCATTTATTTCTTTATCTATTACTCCTCGTAACATTTTGTAATTGTTGTTCATCACACAAGAACGACGATTTTACAATCCAAAAAGGATGTTAGAACCCTCCATCCATATGTGAAGCATATGCTGGCCTAGGAAGAGGCTACATTTTTGATCCATATGGGGTCGAGACTTTGGGGCCGCGGAGACCTTGAGCTCATCTTATTTTCCAAGTCTTATCGGAGCGTTTGATCGATGCGACGCGAGACTTGAATGCCGGTGTTTATCTGACTCAACCGTATAAGCATTGCCATTTACCATGGTAATGCCGCTAGCATACTAAACGCGCTGCCCTTCTGCGGTGGGTTAAAGCATTTGGATTATCTGTAGACTAATCCATCTGCAATGATTTATGCTGTAAATAGGTAATCATTTCAAAATTATTTACACAAAACATATTAGTGTTGTGTCACCCACAAGCAACATAAGATATTTCTTACTTGAAAAGAAACACTAACGCAACATTTCCTTAGAAGTTCCTGGTATATCCTTTGACTAGCCTCCTTTCAATAAGGTTCAAGCACGCATGCTGGAGTGAATGCCCTGTGGAAACAATACGCATTTATTATTTCACCACAATTCTGACCCCGGGGTGACTTTAACCTCAGCTGTGGAGTTTGTACAGTCACTTTAATAAAGGATGGCTAACGGTGATGAAGTTTGTTACGCGATTAATTCGGCAATAAGGAGATGATATTGATGATTACTTTTCGTTTTTGATTCTCAATTGAGTGTGTATGTTAAGTATACTCGTGTACGTTTTTGTATGGTCAACCAAAGAGCACTGAAGCTCGGCCTGTAGCCTCGCTTCAGCACCTATAATAGTAAAAAAGCACATCATTTTTGTATAATTGGAGACTCACAAGTTGTCATAGTCACCTTGCTCGTCAGTTATTAGCTCGGTCTACAGCCTCACTTTGGTTTATAGTGGGACTAAAGATAACCATACTTTTTTAGAAATACAATCAGAGACATTAAAACCCCAAAAATATTCTATGAGTAGTTAATGTTCGATGACTTTAAAAAAATATCTGTACCAAAAAAATACGTTGACGCTTGAATATAACAGCAGATTATTTTCTTGTGAATTTTCAAAAGTCCTCAAAAGTTAGTGGTTGGTTGGCTATAAACCTAATACTATTATTTTATACATTAAAATTAATTAGGGCTCTTTAGTTTATTGAACGCACTGTAAGATGCTAGAAATGGGAGTTCCATGACAATGGGTGTAAAATGCAGTTCATATGGCACTGAGGACTTTGACTTCTGGCGGGTCAATGTTCAATTGTTCTGTAAGCCACAGACCGCCCGGAAAAGTAAGTAAAACTACCACACCTGTACTAGTCAGCTTAGCATGGGTATTATCCCCGGGATATGGAAAAGACAAAAAATAATACACCTAATTTGATATGACAAAACGACATTTGCTTTGAGATGCAATCCATATAAAGCTTGGCTAATATGAACTACAAACATGCTCGGGAATCGCACTATCGGAAAAAAATACGCGGATGAAAGTCGCTGGTTAAACAGCTAATATTATATATGTCTGTTTCGGAGTTGATGAAACACAAAGTCAGGGCGAATATTGATCCACAGTATATTTCCGCTTCGAATTAATTCAGAACTAAAACCTGCGGTGCTATCCATCCTGAGGCCTGAGCCGTAAATTTTGATCTGTTTAGTTTGTTTGACCAATAGACCTTCCTAAATTGCTCACAAACTTAATCAAAAGTCACTCAAAGAGATGTCACCATTATCATAGAAAAATTACTAAGTAGATATTGTCAAAGTCTCTGCTATTATTCTAGGATATAATATTTTAAGGTCATGTGACCTTAAAATATAAATATAAATAATACTACTATATCTAAAAATAAAATAATAGAACACGACAAACAAAATTTTAATTCTTTAACTATAAGTAAAGTACATTTATTTTGGAATTGTCAGACTAAAGGACTCGCGTCTGCTTATGACGAGATATCTATCAGGTTATAATTTATTTATACAATTCTGTTTCTGCTATTTTCCTATCTGGCCCATAATTAGTCCCATCAAAGCGACAGAAAGAAGTTTTGGTTATTACATAAAAACAAATTTAAAAATGATAAGTACCTACGTCTTTGTATAACATTGAATCAATGAGGCACTGTCGCGAGCAATTGTGGAAGTGCGTAGCTACTAATTAAGTGAATTGTAAAAATGTTGAAGTATGAAATTTATTAAATAAATGTGAAATATTGTAATGTGACTAGTCTCGTATAACATAAGTGGTTATAAGGCTAATAAATAATTTCATTTCATTTCATTACTAGGCACTGGTAAATACATGTAATAAACTTACCTATACTTCTCCAAAGTTTTGCAACCTCGTCCCAAGTTTAAAATTCACCAAACCCGTCGTCAATACAACTCGGCGAAGCGTCCTACGATTGTTCTCAACAAAGCAGTGAAAGTTTCACAGCATTCGTGAGACTTGTAAAATATTCAGGAGCCCTTAGATTGCTGGAGGAGGTCAGCTCTATAAACTAAAGGACGTATGGTTTAGTTAGAAATTTGTTACTAGAGAGGCTGTTGCTATGAAAATGAAATACTTACCACCGGTTTCTGGTTCAATGAAATAGAGCTTATAATAGTTTTACGAGAAAATTGTGATAGCAGCATGTAGATCCAGGGTATTGGGTACCTGCACAAAACATATATTTGCAGTAACGAACCATCAGTTTTTCGACCAAAAACTTCATATGGAAAAATTTACTGTACAAAGAACTGGAAAGTTGTTTTTCTTTATCAATTCACTTTTTAAAATTTACATGTTAAACAAAAACCCACCTATCGTGAAAATGACTTTCTGTGGGTTGGTTTCAGGTTGCATAACTACAATCAGTTTATGTATATTATGTACCTATTTATCTATTTAATAAACCGTACTTATTACGAGTATACTATTGTTATGTTTATTTTACCGGGTATAAAGTATCTTATGTTGACTGACATAAGATACTTTATACCCGGTATAACCCAACAAAATTTCTTAATTTACTGCGTATATTTTTACTCGTACCACGCACACAGAAAAAATACACTTTTATTATTATTATTTGTTTACAAAAAACTGCTAAATATATTCACCTAAGTGAGATCACACAAACCTGGGTCTTGGAAAAGCGCTTGCCGACGCCGTGACCTATGGCGTCGCCGCGGCTTAGGGCGTTCATGAGTTTCGCGTTCTCTTTCCATGACTTTAATTGAAGTTATCTCAAGTTTTTGTACTAAAGTGGATACACGGTTATTTTATTTTTCAATAATCTTTCAGTATACTATAAATACGCACTCAATTAAGAATCATTAATATACAAAAAATCAAGTCGAGTAATAACCTTGATTCAAAGTACAAAACAAACACACTTTCTCATTTTATAATAATTAAAATTAAAATATAACTTTACTGTATAGACCAAAAAATAAATATACATTATATATAGACATCTCAAAAAACATTGGCAGTATATTGGACGGCCTTATCGCCTTAAGCGATTTCTTTCAGGCAACCTTTGGATGGATGGATGGTGTACAAATAAATACTTACAAAATACAACTATCTACGAGTATGTATATAAATAAAAAAAGAAATAATGTGTGAGGATTATAGTTAACAAGTCTACATTCTCGAGGTGGATCACAATGTCTCAGCATGATGCCGATTTTAATGGTCTCGAGCTCCTGTCACTGTTGTCACCCGCATGCACGCATTTCACACAATTTACTTTGAAATCGCGAGCGCGAGGGGAAGAATTATTCTTATTTTAGAATATTTTTGCAATTCCTAGTACGGTGCGCCACAGAAGTTATATATATATATTTATTTATTATAGGTACATGAGAGCAAAATGTGTATTCGTATAGAGGGACAATGTACCAACCTTAGCGAGCGCATCAACATTACTATAAGCAAATAACTTTGCTCTCTAATTCACCACTTTTCACCACATCTTAGAAATAGAGTATCAAATTTGAACAACTTATTAAATTCTTTTAATAAATTTTCTAAAATGTTAAAGAAATAAAGATCATGACGTATTTAAGGCAATATTTTTGTAGAAGTATTCAATAAGTAGGTATTTAAAAATGATACTACCACGTTTAAACTAGGTAAATAAAGATTTCCTGCTCGGGTTTATAACATGAAATGTGTAAATGTGCGTGCAGGGTGATGAAAATAACACTTCACATCCTCAATTCCTTACTTGCTGATGTGTCGGAGATGCAAATGACATTCATAAACGTACACTCGAAGACTCATCGTTCGAACACCTGCCCCAGCCGGAAATCAAACCTGAGATAGCGTTCTCTCGAAGCGAGTATGCTATGTACCAAGCCACGGCAGTCACAAACTCGGCTAGACACTCAAATCTGTCAACAACACTTTAAAATGCAGGGCCCTTATTCACTATGAACATTTCAACACGTAACGCGGCCGCGTTATTTTAAGAGCGTAGAATTCACGAACGGTTGCGTCAACGTAATGTTAAACACGTCACGCTTTTTCAGCAAGAAATCTCGTTGTTCGTTAGAAAATAAGTGCCCAGGGCAGTTTCAAGGCCTAATAGTTACGAAGTAATAGGGGATTAATTTATTTTGAAATTGTATTAACTATTCGAGAATAATGGCGCAGTACCTAAATAAAATTAAGGTAGGTTATGACCTGGAAATATGAATGAGACAGCCGCTCATGCTATCTTTATGTAGAAGTTTACATAAAAACTCGGCGTGAGAAAAGCAAGCTTTTATAAGTTTTGTTTCCCCCACCTCTGGCTTAACTTTATCCAGCGGAACTGTTATTACGGGCCCATCTCGCTTACCGTCAGCCGAGATAGGATGCACGTTAGAAAACCTACGTCTATGCTCAAATAAAATATATCGTAGCGGTAAACGCTTTATAGGCCCGGGGGTGCGCGTCCGGGACGCGGGGAAGGGGTGCGTTGACCTCGGTTGGGTTTACGAGTGCATTTGCACAGTGACACCCCCCGCGCCGCACGTCCCCGCACCTCGTGCGTGCACGCAGCGATGGCGACACGAATCGCAAAAACTGGCCGATTTTGATTGATACGGTCAAGTTTCGACGACATCACAAAAAAATTAAAGATGGCTGCCGGATTGGCTTTCCAATTTATTGTAAGGGCCGTTGATGTGCCTGTTCCCTGATGGGCTGATGCGTGTGCTGCTGTTTTATTGCTGTTTTGTTTGCGAGTTGATCATGTTAAAGTAATTTACGATGGCGATTGTAATTTATAAAAGAAGTAGGAATATTCATTTGTGGTTTTCAATTTAAAATTTTAGTATATCTTTTCTTTCGAATACAATTTTGCGGGGAGGTGACGTGCTTTTTATGCATTCTACCTATATACCGAAACTGCAACTATTGGTAGAGGCGTAGAAGGCATTTTACCCAGAAAATTCACTATTTCTGTGTGACTGAAAACACCAACAAAGCGAGATGGTACTTGTATATTTGCTATTACAAGTCATCTATCAAAAACTGGAAGTTGTGGTTATTTGTTAGTTTTATAAAAGCTTCCTCCTTTTCAGAAAGATACATACCCAGCAGCGAGAGTCCCGAGGGATGGTCAAATTGGTCAATATATCATAGCAGTTTATTACTTAGGTGGTAACTTCATAAATAATACGGTACAGGGGAAGAACCTACTTACACCACAAATGGTTACGTATTGCTTATAAAGTGTGGAGTAGGCCAAAGCATGCAAAGACTATTGAAAACTTCTTCACTTCTTGTAGGTTTTATCTGTTTTTTTAAAACCCTTTCCGCTATAGTGGTAATTGGTCATCTGACAAAATTGTAATTCGTTTTTATAAGCAATTAAAGAAACTGGACTTAACTACTGACAAAGTTAAAGCTTTAGCTAAATATACTTCTCCATTTAACTTAGCCTCAAATACATTTCCTCGAATTAAGGCACAGAAATTAAGTTGACGTTATTTACGAGAATAATTTGATCATGTCAACGCGACTCGTCGATCTTTTGAATACGAAATTGATTTCTCCTTAACCGTTTCCCTACAAATCAAATTTCGTAACGAAGTAAGCAAACATGCCTTACACGGGTTCAGTCTGTCGGGTTTCGAGCTAAGCGGTGATGTGAATAAAGGTAGCTGTCCACTGGGAGAGCAAAATATATGCGAAAAAAATAAGATTTTAGAAATTTCTTGACGATCTGTAGAAGATGACAATTTTTCTGACTACTTTAAGCAGACAGGGTTGTTATATCTTTTTGTCTTTATCACACTCCAATCTAGGTGATGTTATATTGTCTCCTAACGCTCAAATTGTACTACTACACGTACTATATGTTCCTTCCCCGCTTAGTGACAAGTTAGAGTTACAGTTTCAGCCTTCGCTTTTGAAGACCTTCCTTGGTGTTAACTATATAAGCATCTTATTAACACATAGGCTACTTTTTTCCCAGGAAATTGAAGTTCTCCCATGGGATGAACAAATATCTTAAGCGGATAAAGCCGCGGGGCGCAGCTTGTCATAATAAAATTAAAAGTTTTTAATGAGGAATACCGTAAACTAGAAACGTATAAACTATAGTTTTTTATAAAAACTATATTTTCAATCTTGTGTAATTCAGACTAATACGGCGAAAAAAAACGCAAAATATAGGCCCACTTCTGTGTCCCTCAACACGTAGTTTTAGGCGTAAGCGTGCGAATGAGACTGGCTGAAGAATAAAAAAATATCTTTATTACAATAAAGGTATATTATACCTTCAGCGTATATTGTCGCGCTACTTAAATAAACAACACAAACAAAGTATGCTTGACGGTGGGTTCCAAACTCAGCACGAGTCATCTTAGATAAAGCTTGTCATTAACTGGACTAAGTTCCTTATTGAGAGAAGCTTAAAAGCGTTCATTTGTTCAGCTTCCGAGTGTAAAGTGTGGCCACACACCACGACTGCGCCCGCGACGCGACGGTGCTAGCGACAGATATGTTAGGCTGGGGATGCACTGGGGTCACTGACCTGAAGCTTATGGACTAAATACTCACTAGGAAATGACGTTGTTTTAAGGTAGATTTGAAGCGCCTAGTGTGAGTTCTTACCGGGAACTAAAATTGACAATATCACTCACTCACATTCACACTGGATGCACACGCTGCCATCAGCGCCAAAATGTCGGAATATAAATCGATTGATTGTCACTTTGACAATCTGAAGTCCAGCGTACCTACCTGTACGTAATTCAGGTCAGTGACTGGGGCACATACAAAATAGTTTTTCGCCATTCTAGATCCTATAGTTGGGGCTCTTAAGAAAATTATAACAGACCGTTTTTCTCTGACCGTTGGAAACGCTGGAGAGTTATGGAAACATTGGGCGATAAAAAAAGTGAAATTGGTAAGAAGTGTACCATGCTGAAAGGGACCTTGTTACATAAACAGTACTCATTCACAAACTACCGTAGGGCTAGGTGTAGTGCACTTGGACTTGACCTTGACCAGCAAAAGCCACGAAATATTGAACTAGCCATTTTTTATTTAAATGATTTTAATATTTTTTTGAAGACTATACGAGTGGAACTTCATGGCATTTTCTACATATTTCTACTACTGTAAATGTTATTTAGCATGTAACCGCAATCGTGAAAGTAGCGTGCAATACCTATAGTAGCATCGCTCGGGAACGAGCACAGTAGAATACAATAGAGGAGGCTTTCATCTCTAATATAGCGTTTCTCACACGTATTATAATTATAAAACACTACATAAATTAAAATATGATTAAGTTTATTCTAGATTTAAATTGTACAATTTATATCGATTTTTGTGTGAAGGAATGAAAAGCTTTTTTTTGTATTTTTCACCACACTCAGTAAGTCCCAGGTGTAATCGGCTCATCAGCATAAGAAACGAGGTAAAAAGTGAAGTAGTAGTGAAACGTGTAGTGTCGTTGTTTGGGCAGACGGCCGTCCCTCGGCAAACAGACAGCCGACCTTAGCCCTTTGTATGGCTAGTGCAGGCACATACTTACGTAAACTGGCGCCTTAAATAACCTTAAAATTATTTTAAAACTGTTGGAGTAACTTCTAGAACTGACTGCTTTTCTTGGAAATATTCTAAATTAGAGTACTTACCTTAATTTACTTTTAGGTCCAAACTTTTTTTGCGATTATTAAACAGTCCATAAATGTATTCATCTCTAATAGGCCACTTGAACCTCTTGAACTTGGGACACATTTCGTAATGACAGCCTTACTACAAGCTAACCCGTGGGGCAACTCAAGTACGATCGCCGGTGCCTCTGGTTTTCCTTAAGAAAAACATTTTAAGAGCAAAGTAGGTATAGATTGTACAGAAGTATTACAAGTTTTCCCTTTTGTCTCCTTTAATAACTATTATTCATGACAAGTAAAACTACATAAGTAATTAAAAAAATTATTATTCGTATAACTGAGTTTGTGAAAAAGCTTGATATTATTTTAATTACCAGCTACGAAACTGGATGATATTTTTCTTCTTACAGCATTTGATAACCCTAGCTTATACTGCTGTGATTGTAAGGTTCGTTGTTTTATCTTATAGGAGAAGGACTAGTTACGTACTTAAATTATATAAAAAACTTATGGCTCATCAAGAAATTCTTTGTCTTGGCTGTTCTCATAGTAATTTATTTGTGTTTCAGAACATTTCATCATCTATCTATCTATTAGTGCGAACAATTATACGTATACGCAGGTACGAATATTTACCTCACAAAACTTTTAGATTATGATTTGATTCCAACTTTAACCTCGCCTACATGGAATTTAATGAAAACCAAAGCCTGTAAACACAATCTAATAACAGCCAGTGGGTATTTTACTCTTCGAAAGTGGATTGGGCTTCCCTAAGCTTTTAATCTCTGGCGGCTTTTCGGCAAATTTGGACGCGAACTTATCGGGCCACGGTGGTTAATAGCTGTGAAATTGGCATTCTTCCCTCAGTTCCTCAGTTCTGACTCGTTATGTCTATTCGGAGACTTGACGAATTTGACAATCATGTTACGACAGCGTTAGAAAGCTTTTACGAATTACTTGTTTTATAATGTAAGTATATGGTATAATGATAGTATGTTAGCGGAGAGCCAGTAATGAGTTTGGGTTAGTCTGTTAATTGACTTTTAGGCTATATTCTCTCACTAGAGAAGTTCTTAATTTGTCAGCGTTTTATATACCAACTTCAATTCTTTGAAGTCGGTCAAAGAGCTTTGTGGCTCTTCGGTGATATCGCGTGATCGGTTCTATAGCGGCCAAAGATGCTACAAATGTCAGCAATCTTGATTTTGTTTTGGCTGATTTGAAGGAGCGAACTGTCAATATGAAAGTAAGATTGATGTCACTTCTTTCACTTCCTTCGCTTACCTACAATTACCACCACAGGCTCAAAATTCGACTAAATTACTGACTCGAATTTATATTTGTAGGTTTACGTTTGTTTTTGTTTAATATATTATATTTTTACATGGTTCCATATACATTTTTATCGAAGTCGACACATCTCTAAGTTCTTAGGGAAAAGGAAAATGGGTCGCCTCTCCTAAACCCACTGACAGCAGGATTCCTGGGGATTTAGACAACATCTTTTAGCCTGTTGTTGGGATTACGTACCCCTTCGCACCACTTAGTGTGAAATAGAAAACAACCTCCTATATTATTCCAAATCTTATCGGAGCGTTTGTTCCAAAATGGCGGTGTTCATCTGGCCCAACGAATAAGCATTGCCTTTCAGCGTGGTAATGCCGCTAGCAACTAAGCACGCTGCTTTCTGGTTTTGGGTTTGAGTATTTGGATTATCTATAGATCTTGAGTCCATATTTAATGGTAATCCATCTGTTATTTTTTATGTTGTTGTTGATATTATTCCATCTTCATAAAAGCATTGGCCCTGTATTCAGTTAAAATTAGGTTACCTATAATATTAGATAAAATAAATTTGAAATAACAGCTGAAAATTTCACCTGTGATGCAATATATTACACACTGCAACAACAAAGTTACTATTATAAACTTACCCTCCTAAAATACGTTTACTTAAAAGCTACTAACGTCGTTTCGCCACTTTAACACCCAATCAGACCCATTCGAGCGATTTACGTGATGTGAATGCTAGAATATCAGTTGTTACTGGATTTTCTACGATATGTCTGGAAAAGTATGGTTTAGTTACTGTAAAAAGGAGGAGACTCTCAGTACGTCTGTACCTTTTTTCATAATGGCAGTGATCATGATGACATAGCCTATTGATTGTCTATCCACCAGAGAAGTTAAAAAAAAATCCTGTGTTTTTAATCAACTCCTGAAGTTTATTAAATAAGGTTCTCAATTTGATTGTATTTTTTATGTAGGAGGTACATACAATATTTTCCGATTGTCTGACACAATTAATTTGAAAATACTTTTCTTTGTTATTTGAAAAGGTGTCTTTTACCGGTAGTTTCGCAGCTGTATACATTATTATATCATTATGGTGTAGTAGTTTGGTATATAAATCAAAATACTTAACTAAAAAAATTGCTTTCAGAATACATTTTGGCACTCTTTCAAAATTGTTATTTGTAAGAACGTAATTTCAAACGTACTGAACGTTTAAAATTACGTTCTTACACATTTATTTTGACTAGTTCTATTGAGATTTTTTTCCCATTGAGTCCAATGGATGTGTTTACACCAAAGAGCACTGGACTCCTTGTTAAGCTTTTTCCTGAGGTTTACTCCACTGACATGTTTTGTATATAATTTTTAATGAGTAAGTTAGCGCTAGTTAAGTTCAAACCTACTCTTATCTGTCGCCAAGCACCTTACGGTGTTCTGGCAGCCTTCCTTCCTAGGCATGTTACATGTAAGGCCCCAGTGTCGTGCGTAGTCGTCTGGCGGTCACATGCTTTGCTATTCTCGATTTAAAAAAATATATGCTTGTTTTTGCACTTCTGAAATATCTGTGGAACGTTGACGCAAGCGTTATCCAAAGCAACCGTAATATTGCGGGAAAATGACAAGAATGGCACAAAACATGGACATAGATGTTATTGCCATACACGATTGACTTAACCGCTGACCATAACACGATTTAATTTATGTCGTGTGCGACATCAATAACGGTTAAAACCCAAGACCGATATAGATATAGACCCAGTATTGTACGTCTGACACCGATTTGCAATTCGCGGAAATAATATGGCACTTTTATTTCCATAGAAGACTAGGGGACAATGGGAATAGACCAATCCTAAGAAGATAAAACTGGAAGTGCTTCTGCCCAAGGTACGAGTACTTAACGTAAGACTTCCCTTTTTATACATAAAAATATGCCCACCCAGTCGAAAATCCCTGACTTTAAATCCTAAAATATTGTATAGTATGTACTTACATTTAACAAGTTTCGCCCAGATAAGTTGAGAAATATGACTTGTATTGGAATCGACTTGTATACATACGTATGGGTATAGGAAAAACGGATTAGTTATATGGATGAAAGTATTTATTTTTTCAAATAAGGAGCAGCTCGCCTATTCACAATTCTGGAAGTTCTATCAGTTGGCCATGATGCGTCTTTCACTTGGTCAATGTTGTATAAGTAGGTACTATTCGTTATTATGGGGTACTATTTGTATCAGGGATTCTTAGCCCAAGAAATAGATAATCAAAGCTACAGGTACTTAGATAATCATTAATCCTCGACATAAACAATTGCCTAGTCAAGAGAGAGTTTTCAAACATTGCACTTGAGGAGAGCAAAAAGCAACGGAAACGGATACGGCGGCGGCGCCGGAAGTTTTTTGAATAAGTACCTCAGACAGGCCATTTTATACACCAAGTACCTTCCTACAGAAACGCCGTTACTTTCATCTTTCTCTGTATGTTATACTAAGAGTATAGGTCCTCTCTAACGAGACTGTTATAGTTATTGCTAGACTGGGCGAAAACCGGGATGATATCAATAAAATTAAACCAAAAAAAAATTTGACCAAATTAGAAGTATGCTCTTTCAAATAAAAAAAGAAATAAGACTTGACTATCTCTTTCTTTTGGAAAGTCAGTAAAAACAGAACACATTTTAGAATATGACGTTGTCTAGAATGTTTAATGAAATACAAAAATACTTTATAGACCGAGCAAACAAAATCTATTTAACAAAAATATTTAAATTTTTGATAAAAATAAGTTTCCTAAATGATGATGATAGTGTACAGACCGTATTTTTTACCAATCTTTATGAATCAGACACGACGAACACGTCTTGTAAACAATTGTAAACAAGTTCACATCTACTTCTTGTAAAATTATTGGTAAAATATTATACAAATAGTTTTTTATAAACTTGTTCAACTTTTCTTCTAGATGAAACATACAAGTTGCAATAATTATTCATATTCAAAGTGTACATTTTCCAGCCCATCTAATTATCCGTTACCGAATTGATGAAATGGACCACAAACCACTGATTTGCGGGTTTGTACCGATTCGTTAATATTAATTGAGTATTTAGCATGCACTGGTTGAACACGTTTAACAGTCACTTAACGGTGAAACTTATGAAAGGGTTCTAGATACAATTTACTGAGAGACACAGTTCATAATTAGGTTTAGGCATGGAAATATGATAATATTGTTAACAAAGTTTATTAAACTTTGATATTACATGTCTATATTATCGTTGTATAGTCTAAGTGAGTCGAGCTAATATCAGCGTTACCTTAGTAGGTATAGACTACCCGGAAACCGAAGGCATCCAATGGAATTGAATTGTACGTAGCGAGCAACGCATCGTTTCTTAATCTCACCCCTCTAGGGTGGAGATAGGGTATTCAGGGCATAGCCCTCTTTGCTCTGGCACGTCTTCGCCCATGACAATGGACGAGTCTACTGGGTTCTCCGGGTTTCTATGAGGCTTTCTGTTCCCCCACTCTACTCTGACTCCACGTGTGGTACGGCGCGATCAAGCCCTGCCAGGTGAGATCCCTGGTTGCCCCAGGAAAGGCCTAGCGAACCGATCAGCGGTCGTACCGTGAAGGCCGGGGTCGGCATCTTTTGTGGTACTTCTCATTTCTGCGTGATATGACCTTCAGGTGTTCAAGGCGGGAGCTGTCTGCTCATGAGAACATTGATGTTGCGAGTTTCCTCACAAAAGTCTCCATGTTTTCATGCTTGAGATCTTTTGCTATTGTGGCGTTTATTACATATCTCGGTGCGTCGACGATTTTCCGCATCGTGATGTTTTCTTGGACTTGAAGCTTCTTCCTATTTGTTGAACTGACGTACGGGTACCTGGCTGGCGCCGCGTACGTCAGTCTAGTCCTCAGATATATTTTGTATAGCATCATCCTGGTCCTTATAGGAAGTTTCGAGTGCAGGATGGCGAGTAGTTTGGCGCGAGCTCCTTTCACCATCCCGACAACTTGCTCAACGTGCTTCTGGAACGTTAGTCTGCGGTCTATCGTCACATCTCTCGACATGTCGTCTGACATGGACGGGGTTGATGAATATCTGCAGCTTTCTCTGGTCGGTTTCCTCCTCTTCCGGCGACGGCTGTGCAGAAAAGTACTTCCTCAGATGCTGCTCTCTGGCTTCATTTGGTTTAAACTAGAGTTCGAGGTGGTCGGCTAGGATTAGGCTCGGTCTTTGGCGTCAAATGACAACTCTCCGTCCTTATCTAAAAGCGGTTGGGTGGGCTTTTGGACTGTCGACAGCTGTTTGCAGAGCCGATGAACTGAGGGGACGTGCTCGTTTATACGGATGCTCTCGATATGTTCCTCCCAGCTCTCGGATCCGTGTTCGTCCAGGGCCTTCCTGACTCTATCCACCAGGTTGTTGAGTCTCGTATTCAGCCTTGGGCACCTGGTCACCTGCCACAGCTTCCTCGTCTCCCTTTTTTCACGGATGAGGTCCCTTATCCGCGCCGGCAGGGGGGGTAGTCTCCCCTTAGACGCGGAGGTGTGCGATGCTGCAGTGAGAGAGCTCTGGATAGCTGTGGTGAGTTTCTCTGCGGCTACTTCGACTTCTTCCGCCATCGTTACTGGTACCGATGTGGTGTTCTGCTGGATCTCTCTTTGAAAGGTCTCCCAGCAGATTTTGCGTCTAGGTGGGCGGCATACTACTCTGCTGGGGACGTCTTTGGTCTGACGGAAGATCCGTGAGGACAAAGAGTTCAGGGGCCGCTCTCAGTCCTTTCACTATCGCCAGATCAATGATCGTTGCACTTCTTCCACTGGGCTCGTAATGTGTGTATGTATCCGGTCCCAGGACGTCATATTGACGTTGGCCCGTTATAGAGGGCGCGACCGCTGGTGTCGTTTTTGTCGGAGTTCCAAGCTGTATGTTGCGCGTTTAGATCTCCGGCCAAAATTGTCGCGTACTCGGCGTGTAGTAGGGATTTCATTTACGTAGCGAGCAATTGCATGCAATCTACGTTCATATAAAAAAGACCTGATCGGGCTGTCTGTTGCTTTTACTGTTGCAATTTTGATTCCAAAGTATTCAAATGACAGAGGGCCCCGGGGTCTATAACACATATCATTGACTTAAAAATGTGCGTGATCTGTCTAATACAGTTTTGTTCCACTTTTATTCTTTAACAATTCCAATTCAAGCACGAAACTATAAAGTGTCAAAGAAAAAAACCAAATGACACTTTAACTGCTATTCGTTAGAATATAAATTAAATTTTAATGTGGCGTTCAATTTAAATCATAAATTTAATGCGGCAATGTCAATTCTGACTGTAGGCTGTTGTTACTAGCTTTATAAATATAGTATGATTAATTAACGAAGCAAATACCTCTTTAGCTGTTTAAATTGTTTAATTTACGTTGGGTATTTTGGTAGCTACTCGTGTAGCGTTCTTGGATTCAGTTGGGCTGACTTATTATATTTGTATTTGTTTTTATTTAAATGCAAATTAAATTATTGTAGTGTATTTGAAGTACCAACTGATAGTTTTCGATGAAGGTCTCAAAACTATGTCATTTACTAGAATATTGAAGTTTTTCACAAGCTCTAATATTTAGTTCGAACTATTCCTACCTACAAACTAAAAGTAAAAAAATATCTGTATCTACAAAAAGTTCTACGTATTTTGTACTGGTATTATGGCGCTTGAGTATTTACCTATTCCAAATGCATGTGACTAAATAACCGTTTTCATTTGAAAAAATCCATAACGTTTGTCATCTCTTTCATACCAGGCAATTTTCAAAGTGACAATGAATTTAAGGAATATTTAGTTAGTTTTCTGTCATAGCCTGTAAAACTGGTCTCACAATCACTGTAAATAAAAGAAGGTAAGAAGAAAGCTTATCAGCATTTGTTCCATTTGTCGAAAATTAATTTACCAAAGCAGTCATGTAAATAGAAAAAAAATCGGAAATAAATCGAAAAGGGCTTCTCATGATTCTATCAGAGAAATGCGTATTATTTTTATCACGGTTCGTCAATATCCCATATGGATAGCTACACGATTTACGGTTAAACGCTATTTATGTGTTTACAGTTACGTATATCGAGGATAGAAGTGGGATGGTTCTGGGAAGTGGCCGGATATGTGGCAGTAAATGAATATATTAGATAAACATAGAAACCACCAAAAGATATCTCATATTTCTGCGATCACTAGCCCAAAAACCATTTTTAGCTATCTGGCATCGCTATACCGATTTCTATCGTATTTCTAAATTGGAATATCTATCTACCTACCTACTTAAAGCTGACTACCGTTCTTGTCGAATAATATTGAACTTCGGAAAATTAATAGCGTCGTGGCGAAGTTTTTATGAGAAATTACAATTGCAACCGAAAAATTCCGACAAAAAAAAATGTTTCACAGTCTATAAGATGTCTCATAGATCACGAGTACCTAAGTATACAAAAAGTTAATTTATCTTGGTTAAAATGTATAATTAGCAATTTTTTTGCTGGGCTATAGAAACGATTGGGCTCTTTGTATAAAATGACCAAAGGTATGTCCTTCCGAACACTTATATTAATTATTTTCACGGATAACAGTAAAATATTAGGATTCGCAGAAGACATTGTGACGGACAATATTAAAAAGCAAGTGTGTAAGTAATACGTGTGGGTTACACCCAAATATAAAATCCAGTTATAAATACATCGTCAGATCAAGTACCAATGATACAGCGTTCGGATAAAATCAAAACGATATCTACTGAATGAATGAGAACCATATCTAACTCGAACGATATAAATGGAGATATTGCTGTTAGGCGCGAAACCGATTCAAATCATTAATAGGTTTTTTGACTTGTGGCCGTCTGACGATATTTATAAATATAAACAAGGGTCAAGGTAAAGAAACTCTTTTTTTGTTCAAACGAAACGTCACTGCTTAAAGTCTGTCGGTAATTTCCGTGTACCAGGCTATCTACTAGAGTTAGGCATAAAAGAGGTGAAAACAATAGTAAGCAAACTGAGTTTCGATTTGACAGTTCGTCGATTCAACGCTATCAAAATGAAACCAAGTTATCTTGCTTTTGTTTTCACATATCCACTATCAAATCTGATTAACGAAACTTGGTACAGTTTCTACCAAATTAGTTTAAAATATTTTGGTGATTAAAGTCCAGTTAAATAATTCACGTAACATGGTAGTTTGAGAAAAAAAAAAATAACAGGCTGGAAATGATGTCATAGCGTCATTTTTAGACTGATATTTTTCTTTACCGCTAAAGTACATAATAATTAATTCCAAGTGTAAGTACATCCTAAGTAATAAATTTAAGTCGGTCAGTTCGACAGCTTATCCTGGTGCACATGAATCGTTTTACATGAACTTACACTACTTTTGATAGGTTTGATTTGCTGAACTTACATTATTGGTATGCTATGTACTAGGTATTCCGACAAATGTACGAATAGGTACAGTATCTAGTGTAGAATTTGTAGGTTGATTAAATTTGAGCCCGGGCTTTAAAAGACACGTGCAGAAGTTCGAGGTGTCTATCTGTCAGGCGTTGGATGAGCTCATTTTTACCGCTCGCGTGTTATATTTTTTACAATAATAATCCTAGTAACTTCAAATAAGCGATTCATTAGTTGTGGTTTTAAAATATTAAAGCATCCTAGCAATTTGCATGTAACGCACATCCATGCACGGTCGCGATACCTGTAATGACTGTAAAATATCCGAAAAGTCAAGCGTAGGTATATTCTGTAAAGCATATCTTTTACACAGAACGTCCGAACACTGCCTCTTTGACTGTTAGTTTAGTAAAAATAAAAATATGATCAAAGAAATTAATCCAAGCCTGGTTTCCTCAAAGCCAGTAAATCCAGTTTTCCGAAGTATCATTAAGTTTCCGCGAGCCTTTGTAATGCTGTTTCTTTGTAGAACATAATCTACTTGTAAATTGTATTCTGTTTCTAGTAAGTACCATGATTTATTTAGCACAACTTTCAGATTCTTTTTAAACAAATAGCTTTCTTTAAATATCTAATAAATAAGTTAGTATTTATATATATATCTACTTACATGTATAAATAAAAGAGTAGGTAAATCCTGACTGACTGATATTCGCTAGGAATCAATGCAGATCATAAACTGCTAAATCTAGAGATATGAAATATTAAGGCTTAACTACTTTCAAAAATCCAAATCCTAAGGAGATACTTTGTAAGATCAAAGGGCGGCTTAAAGTTCGTAAATTCTTTGTTTCATTATATGTCGCGGGCAACGCCGCGAATATCAGCTAGTCAGCACACAAGAGTAAATATGTATGCAGTTTGAAAACTGAACTTCTTCCTAAGTTTTACGCTTCAGAATCAAATTACGGGCTGTACTATACAAGGTTGCCGGTTAGGAGTGTAGTCAAAAAAGGGCCACTATGCTCATTATTGCTAACAACTTTCATTATGGGACCAACTTTGAATTCGATAATAAAACGGCTGATAGATAAAGTTTATCGGTCGTCGAAATGTATGAAAATGTTGTTTTTTTCTTGATCATACAGTAAAATTTGTTTTTCATGATAAATACAGTGACTCGCATTTGGCTTAGTACACTCCTAGCTGATAGCTGCACTTATATTAATGGAATAAAAGTCTTCGTTGAATAAACAGGTATTTTAGTGAATACCGTAGAAATAATAAGCTATGTAAGTGTGTTACACCTATATTTATTATCATATACTTACCTTTCTTCTATGCTAATATTATAAAGGTGAAAGATTTGTATTTTTGTATGTAATGAATTAACTCAAAAACTACTGGGCCGATTTTTAAAAAAAATTTTCGTTGAATCCTGCTAGTCCATCATGAAAAATTACAATAATAATTACATATAAGTATCGTAATCGGACCTGTTTTCTTAAGTTTCCACTTACATAATATGTAAGTCGGAAACTCAAATGTTAAATTTAAATTTAATGGCACTTACTTATACACATTTTTAAATTTTTAGGCAGGTATATATAATAAAACGTATAAATTATAACTGCAAGTTGCAGTTGCAAGTCTGGGTCCGCAGAAATGACCAAAACGTGCTCATAGTGTATCAAATAACAGGTTTGCTATGAAAGTGTGGACGGTCGGTGGAAGTGTGTCGCGCGGCGCATGAGTTCACTTTGCACCGACTTGCATCCATTGTTGCCAGCTCTCTCTGTTTTACGGGAGGTCTCCGATTATTTGCGTTTTTCTTATAACCGTGCTCTCCTTTTCTTGTTTAACCTTCACTGTCCGGGCAAAAGTTTGGCTGCGGTGTCTTGTCTCCCTGGTATCTACCTAAGGGGAGACACGGGGATACTGTCAGGGCCCGTGTCTCTCTTGTGCGGGGGAGACAAGGACAAAGCATTCTCAACTTTCTATTTTGACAGCTGAAATTTTATTTGTGTTGCCGCTAAAATAACAAATAAAAACAATAATGTAACGAGATATAATTAAAGAGGGTTGAATATGGGGGAAAATTAAATAGGATTACAGAGAGAGGGAGAGTGTTTTTTGTCACGATATTACCAACGGCAACAGGTAGACGCTTCAAATATTCACAGAATATTTAGTTATATCAAACTAAAATAAATGCTTAACAGAGGCTCCCATACGACAAATATAATTTTTGCCGTTTTTTGATCGATATTAATAACGACAATAGGTAGAAACTTGCACTTATATTTTATACGTACGGAACCCTTGTCAACTCCAACTCGCAAGTGACTAATTTTTAATATCCATCTCTAATCTTCCCCTTCTTTAGAAGATTAGATCAGGCAACACTTACTGTCTTTGTTTTTCTCCTGTTTTGCCAACAACGCTGCTTGCGCTCTATCTTTTCATTTTATATTTGAGAGCTCGCAGGTCGTTCAATGTCCTTTGGATGTCAAAAAATTTCCACAGTTGATTGGGACTTATTTTTTACTGTTGGTGTGTTTTGTATCTCTATATGTATAGTTCAAATCGTATATACGCGGAACAGTTGTCATACCTACTTGATAGATTTAATTTTTATTTTTGACAAACAAAACATAAAAATACAAGAATATAAATTTACCCATCGCCACAAGTAGCGACGTTATCGCTAACAGCGTTGTCTTCCAGGCAACCTTTGGATAAAGACTATTGACAAAATAATCTATAGGAAGGGTGTACTTACAGTAAAGAAATAAATACAATAATATACAGATACATTCTTATAACGATAAGGCCGCCGGCGCCGCTTGTTTAACGTAATCATAAGTTTTATAAAGTTTTTTGTATTATATATGTGTGAATACAATAAAGAGTTTTCTATCTATCTACCTTATAATAAACTAAATTTAAATATTTACTAGTATAATGTAATATACGTACCTATATAATATACATAGTTCCCAACTTATTGAATTGGATACTATTAGGTATGTAGGTATTATTAGAAAATTAGTGTCATTTGTCCTTCCCTGTGAATTCCCTGCCTCTACAGATTCAGCCAGGCATGCACATCCGAGTTCTACACTCACGTCCACATAATAATTAATTGCTAGATCTTTTTCTGACGGTGCAGGAAACCTGCTTGTCGGAGAAGGTAAGTAATGAGATCAAATATAATAAATTCATCGCATGCAAAACCACGGGGTGCAGATGGTAGGTGCTTTCATCCCGTTCATTTCACCCCATGCTAGACACAATTGCATAACCTGTGGTTCTATATAACTATGTATACATAGAACCCATACTCGCTTCGCAACAAAAGTAAAATCTATAAAACATAGGTACATACTTACCTATATGATTCATTGATATAATGTGGTTTCAAGTTTATGATTCATGATTCATTGGACGGCTTTATTTTCAAGGATACCTAGTTAGTGCGGTTTTTTAGAGACCTAACATTTTAGGTAGGTAACTGGTCAGTGACATCTCAGTTTTATCAAAAATCATCGACGTAGGTTTAATAAGTATACGGTGCCTATGTGTACTGTAATGTAATCCCAAATTTTAAAATTAGTTAATCATTAGTCACTAATTATCAGACGTAGTCCACTCTCCCACTAATTTGTACCAATGGTATGTGAAAATAGAATGTTTCAAACTTTACTCTTCAATATCATTTGGACAAATCACACTGTTCACAGCAAAAAGTAAGCAAGCGTTTTTATCACAAGTTTTTATGTTATGAGTCAATTAAAAACTGATATCGTTCAAAATTGAGCTACACCGCTGAAGCTACAAAATAAATATCGAAAATACCCCAGTATTCCTTACTGCTAGTACTTATGTTTCTTCAACTAAGTCACCTAACTTCTACAGACATAATTTTGTGTAAAATGTTTAAATTGAGGCCCCCACTTAAACGTTTGATAAATTCAACTCTATCAATTCAAAGAACTAAATTTATCCTAGCTCTATCATACGTATACAGAGTCACGTCAATTCCGCTTAGGGTAACCATAGACAGGCAGTCCTTACCCTACGGCTTCATTTTAGTATTCTATACGTACATCAGTGTACCTGGGAGAGTTAGTCCACTCGCTAAATAAGAACATACATTATATCAAGCTGCGACAACCCGACTGGTTCCCGATAATTCCATAACGAGGTATCAAAAACACGCGCTACATAAATGGGACGTCGTAATCGCGTTGCAACCTGCCGCCGGCGCCGGTACCTGCCTACACTCAGTTGAATATAAGTTGGCGGGCAAGCTTGGCGCTGCAGCTGTGACAAAAATAATAAATGGTTATTGTATTAATTTAATACGCTTGAGCTGATATACAGTCGTCGTTATAGTTCTTCCAATTTCATATTTTATTGCTTATGCAGCGCTCAAAATTGGCCCTTTTTAACTAGTATTGTACTATACTAGTTTCTAGATTTTTATTTTTATTTGTCGATATCGATGCTGAATATTTTATCCAAGTACAATTGAACGACATTATAGTTGTAAATATGATTTTCCACTTCTACTGTTTAATTAAAACATTTTAAAGCAAAGGTTGGTGTATGAGTAAGCATTAGGGCATCACCCCAATGCCTTACATCTACTATTGAAAATCAGCTCGATTATGACATGATGCATTCCTGTCATGTTACTGTGGCTGTGTATACCGCCATACACAGCCACATCACTCAAACATCGTTGGATTGTTTCACAAAATAGACAGGTCAGTTTCTCCTACATTCGCCAGCCAACTTATACGAAACGGTGCATAGCTGCGTGCGCGCAGTGAGTGCAAAAACGTCGTCCGCTCCCACGCTGCCGTGGCGGCGGGCGCGGTGGCGGCCCCTGGCGGCCGAACGCGGTCACCGACCCGCACCGCGCCTTGCATCGATGCTAATTTGTTGAATATTCGCCAGTAATGGCCGAACAGTTTCGCCAGATTAGACTCGGTCCAGTCGTCCCGTCTCCACTTCGTTCGGCCGATACTCGATTACCAATTTCGGCGGACGCACAAATTATGATTCACGTACCAACGGGAGGTTACCATGTAGCTATGTATGTATTATAGTTACTTGAAAATTTAATTACTTTTAAGTAATGATTATCTGTATACTTATTGGTAATATATGAATAATAAAAGCAATCATTTAAAGACATTATTACGTAAATCAAGAATAATTAATTTTTCAGAAAATTAACTTCATACCAGCTAGACATCCTGAAATTCTAGGGCGGTAATTCGAAAACTACTTGAAGCATATGTAATGCTCGATCAATCTTCTGTTTGTAAATATGTAGTAGGTAGGTAGTTAAATTTAGGGAGCACGAAACTTTCTTTTTAAAAACTAAATTAAAATACTTATAGCCGATTCTGAGGCTTTAATAATAACTTACAATACGTTTAGCCGATATGGAGGCTCTAGAACTAATCTAAACTACGTGTAGCCGATGTGAAGGCTCTAAAACTAATGAATTACACAAAGGATTATATTCTTAACATTAACTTACATACTACTCGGTGGTCCGATAAGAGACACCTTAGTCAGCTTTCCACAGAAGTGCAAGTACTGCTGAGTAAGCCGTCTCTACATCAGAGCAGAAGGGCGAGGGGATGCATAACTAGGTATATGACGCATCACAATAAAATTCAATAAGCACTTGATGTACAACAAATCCCAATAATTAAAACATACAAAACACTTTTATATTTGTAAGAATTTTTTACTTAATCTTTGTTTTCGGCACACAAACCATTAAATATAACCATTAAATATAATACAAGGGATGAATGGAAGAAAGGAAACATTTTACAAAAAGGAAAAAAGGAAGTCAGCGACACTGTGGCCTTACATGAAGCATGTCTAGTCGGGAAAAAACACTGGCTGTCAAGGAAGTCTGCCCGAACACTGTTAGAAACTTCTAATTATATAGGTTGAAAGGCCTTTAAATTCTGTCTAGCAAAAATTGATATGATAATTCGGTATAACCACTTTTGTAGTAATTTGACGAAACTGCGAGACTAATTTTGATAAAACTTATAAATAAAGAATATTACACTTTGTATCTAGACTTGAAAGTACCGATATCCTTTTTGAGCAAAATATAAATACGATAATCCAAATTTCTAAATCACCTTTGAGTAATGGAATATTATAATACCCTTATTTGAGAGGACGGTTATATTTAATAGCGCGCAAAAATACAGAGAACGCTGGCTAAGCCAAAGACGATTATTTATTGCTTCGGAACTGTTTATTAAGTATGACATCCCTCTTCTATTAATTTCCGCGTAATAATACCACATTTTCCAATTAAGTAATTTCTTGTTTTTCCAATGTATGTATTATGACATACTTTGATCATTATCTGCCTCAGTAATAACAAATAATAAACGGCCGTGTCGCCTTAAATATACCTACCCTAATTCACGAATGTACCTACTCGTGCCCTGTAATTAGTTACTTAATTACAAGTCAATATTAATTCATTCTGTAGGCGACCTACATACCTGTATACCTGTAATAAACTACTACAGCTCTAATAAAGTTAATTATACAAACTTTCATCCATGTTCAACCACAGAAGTTACTGAAAATAGAAAAGATATAAAGCTCCCGCGTTCTTTATACTCGTAGAATGGTCACCATGCTTACTGCAACGCTTACAGTCTCCAATATAATAGGTATAAAATTGGTATCTAGTCCTGTGAACCGTTGACCTCCAAACTTTTAGCTAGATACCATACCGGTAATAACCATTAACACCAAGCGAAAATAACTAACGATTTAAAATACTATTCTAGTTGAAAATGTTGGCATCTACGCGTGTATTTACCAATATCTAACAAATATACGGGAAGAAAATTTACAAAACAGGAATCGCGTAGAGGTCCGTTTCCTTCGATTGATTAAGATAACAATTAAAAACAAAAAAAAATTAGAATAGGCTCTCGCGGTACGCAAATCCTTTGATAAGCATTCATCATTATCATCCGGGCTTGTGGCCCTGGGCGCTAGGTTAGAAACTCCACAGCCGTGAGGTTTTAGGTGTATGTAGATCTGCGACAAAGCACTGAATTCCATTCAGCGTGGATCATCCCAGTGATTGCTTTGGACGCCGAACGTAGCCGTAGGTGGGGATTTGCAAATGGATTTGTTGATTCCCGGCACCCATTTCAGCAGTTATATTCAGTTTCTAAATCTGAATTAAGCAGTGAATTTATGAATATACTATTCAATATAGCAAAGCATAGAATATATTCAACAGTCGCATCCTTCCGTCACGCAATGTATGTGTAACGGAAATATCCTATCTAGGATATAAGTCCAAAAATATATGACGTGTTTTTATTTAGTATAATAAATAAGCACCAAAAAATATTATTCTGATCACGAAATCAGAAACTGGAATAAGCTCATTACAGCCACCAGTTGATTACACCGAAATATCAAGCGCCTTTTTTGGCCCCAAGCATCCAGTAACAGTATAAGGGGTAAAAAGTGGTAATCGTCCCGAATAACGCGGTTGCAATTTTGGCGAAGCTTTGATGCAATTTTTTGCGGTCCGCCGAAATGATGGCGGCAGGAGCTGACATGTCGCAGTAATTGTGACGCGGACAAGTCTGGACAAGTGGACATTCGCTCAGATACACTGCCACACATGTTTTATGGCTTCTCTGACGAGATAATTTAAAGATAAGATAATATAAGACGACTCGTTATTAAAAACCAGTATTTTTGTAAGTGTATTAAAATTTCAACTGGACTAGGCAATGCAGAAAACCTGAGAGGGTATATTCCGAATATTGCCATACGTTTTAAGGTACACCTAGCTCGGTACCCAATCCCTGGAACCGAGACGTATGGTAACAAGGTTTCAGCTCGAGTAAAGTGTACCGGGGTGGATGCAACTTATTTGTTTAACCGGGCTAAGTTAAAAGTGTGCCGAGCAGTTTTTTTTGTTCAAGCCTGCTGCGTATTATTATTATTAAACCATTTTTGTGCTCGTTAACCCGATCTAATCTAAGCAAATGTTAGTGAGCCAAGTCATGTCAAGAGCGCCGCTCTAGGCTAAACATACTTTATTCATAAATGTATCAATATAACGTATATAAAACCTTATTTTATTTTAATAACCTACATATGATACTGAAGTGACAGAAGTTTTTTCGATGTATTACAAAGTCTGTCATGGATTCTACACATTCCCATATAAGATAAGGTACCTGTAAATCGGCATTACCTCATCAAGGATCACCTAAAAAGTGTGAGCTTCGAAACACCACTCTCATTATAACTTCCCCAAAGCATAATCGTATTCGGAAAATCATGAGTAAATGGATTTATGTAAAACCTTTACTTCTGTACCTTTTGGAAATGAAATACGTAAATGGAAACGTCTTTTCGGAAAGTTAAACCAATTTGTTTATTTGTACGGGATATACGCCGTGATTTGCGTTATTTTTTTAGCTTTCTACTTATATGTCAGTTATTTGTCTCGTTTTAGGGTTCCTGCAGAAGGTTGGGATGCCTTTTTCTAGATTTTCTAAGTGTGAAAGTATTAGCATTCAGCCATGCTCAGTAATTAGTAGCATTATAAAATACAAGTTACTTGTCTCGTAAATACGATAATTTTATTGCAATGCCCCCTTATTTATAATTTTTTCGGAAGATTTTTTAGTATCGAATTATTAATAATTATTGTGGTTATTGTATCTAGTATGTAGCAACTCGCACCGGGCGTGTTAAAGGCTAGTTTCGTCACTATTTTTTGACAGAGTTTATAAAGTATCATTAACAAGATCTGAGAGCAAAGAACTGTGATGACAAGTGTACCTACTGGGGCAGACAGCCAACAGTAAGCTAACAAGTTGCCTGTAAAATTAACTGCTGCAAGCATTTCAACGGACCTGCATTTCAGTGCAAACTAAACTAACTACTAATTCAGCTCCTCGGAGCCGAATTTGCTGTTTAAGTGAAACACTGGTCTAATAAGTACCTGATGTTAACATGGAGTACAGTATAGTATCATTATTTATTGTAATATATACATTTTATCAGTATAAAAGAAAACATTAAGACTAATTGAAAACCCTCCTCTTTTTTTAAAGTCGTTTAAAATTTAATATGTATAAAAAGAGATTTATTTATGGAGAGATTGTGAAAAGGACGGGAAAGATGAGATACGTGATCAATACGATTTTTACCTACTTCCTATCCTACTCCTACTAATATTATCAACGAGAAAGTTAACGTTTATGTTTGTTACTCTTTCACGAAGAAAATGCTGAACCAATTTGGATGAAACATAAGCTACTTTTTATACTGTGGATATTTGATTTTTGCGCAGATATAGTTTGAAGTATGGAGAATGTCATAGGTTTTTTCCCCGGTGAAATATAATACGGGTGAGCTGCGGGCAAAAGTCAGTTGTTTATAATTATAAGACCTCCAACATTAGTGTACAATCAGCCACCGAATATTCATAGTTTTGACATGTGGTTTGTAACGAGTAGGCAGTAGTGGCAAGCTTTGAGTAACCATCAATAATTTTCGAAACCTGGGACTTTAGCCTGGATAGTAATAATAATAAAGTAGCAATCGTTTCAATTGCAATTAAGATTACTAACTTAAAATGTTTTTGCTGGATAATTAAAATTCGAATTCTAATGTTACCTACTTTGCCATTTCACTAACCGAAAGTGGTCCGGATGCTATCATAAAATTGTGCAATTTTCAGACAGGTACTTCGACAAAAAAGACGTCGATGCTACGAAGCCTTGTCTGTAGATTTTAATAATATTAAGCGAAAGCATGTGGCTCCCCTATGTAGGCCTTAGTCCACCACACTGACCAAGTTGCAGTTTGGGGTTGCAATTTTCCAACTTCTTGTTTCATCAAGCTATAAGATTACAAAAAAGCTTACGCTAGCGAGGTCATCATAACTGCTAGTATATTACGTTAAAATTTGAAGAATATCTGAATAAATCTTGTCGGTTGGTAACCCTATGCGGTGAGCTTAGTGTAAAGAGGTGCAGTCGCCGGAGGTCGCGTCAATATTTGTGGACACGGTGCGCGCGCGCTGCTTTCCGGAAACGCAGCTGATCACATAATGTCGCCGCGCCGCCGCGCCGCGGAGACTTGCTATAGTGGGATGCTAGACGCTTAAAATATAATAAACTAGGTCTATTGTTCAATGCCATATATACAGGGCTATTTTTCTAATAAAATAGCATCATCTAAAGGGTAGTAATGATCATAAGCACCAACTTCAGTTCTAGGACTTTAAAACAGCACCGCAAGTACCTAAGTACGGTTTTCTATTAATCGTTAGTTTTTCGAGCCGGTGTCAACGTTTATTCCGATCATTATCGAGGGCTTAATAAACTCACGCAAGGACTCAAAAACTGTTAAACTGACGTTTTATGTCAAATGGATAGATTTCTCATAAAATTGACATCAGTCAGTTATTGTTGGCAGGTACTTGCAAAAACGTTATAGCATAACGTTTTACACCGCCATAATACATATACCTATATATCTACTTGCACTGCTGATGTTTCATGCATTCGACCGCGCGTTAAAAAGTTTTTGTATGGATATGTAAAATTAGACCCTGTATAAATAAGCATACTAATGGACTACATTATGAACTAATCACTGGTAGCATATTCGACCCTGGCTTCGACTATTCAATCTCGGCTTACTGTTGGTGGTGAGTTTGTCACTCTTGTGTAAATTAGAATTAATTGGCAATTGCTTTTATTGTGCAGAAGCCTATTTCATAATGAATTAAGGCTCTTCGTATCGGACTATGGCTTATTTTGGTAGATTATTTTTGATTAAGGGCAGTGTTTCGTGAAAATAGGGGAAAGTTTGCCACTGGTTCATTTACCGGCCGATTTGGTCAAAATTTGACTAACAAATGCAGAACACCACTATTATAAAGGAATCTGAACTGGCCACATTAACGCACAGCATGGCAAGACTAGCTAGCTCTACACACTTATACATGCCAGCATTTTCATCAGGTGCTTACTCTGACGTTACTCTGATCTTTGAGATTTGTTTAGTACTTATTAATGGAGCTTTAACAAATATTTTAAATGACAATGACAGTGGTAAATATATGAAATGTTTAGTATCATCAGCCTGTAGATGGCACGGTGGATCACCGTCTACACCAGGAGGTTAATGCACAGCACTTCACTTCATGCTTGCTTATAGATATAACCTACATGGTGTTCAAACTACACTTGTTAGTGTTAGCTTAACATGGGATTCTGCACTAACAAGACAATTTCCATTATTCCGATTTGAAAACGTTTCGGTCTTACTACAAAAAATATTTTCAAACATAACTTGAACTATTTTGCTAAGGAATGTCGAAAATTTAAACACCTTTTAAAAATATACTAGAATACAATAAATAGAATCAAAATTAGTTGACAGACTCTGTTTAGACAAAGTTTTGTATTTGCAAAAACTTAAACGGATTGGTTTTTTCTAAACAAGTGATAGTCGTTGATTTGTAAGTATAAAGAAATGAACCGAATCATCTGCGCAATAGGCATGTTGTTTGCAAAGTTTAGAACAATATTAAAATAACCCAGTCGAATTAGCTGAAAACAGGCTTGAAATTTACAAAAATTGGAGGCAGTAATTTTCCTTCGGAATTCGTTGGGGGGATCACTGGTAGTCTTAATTCAAAAAGTAGCGATAACAAAATACTTAACCCACCCTTTTTAAAATAAACAATTATTCTCGTAAAATTGAAAGGAAAGGTATATTATCGCGTATATTATTGGTGTTGTACCATTATTTTTTCTGTTTGTTTTTTTTGTTGCTGATTGTCGTTGCAAATTTGATACAAAAATTAACCCTTTAAATCAAAATGGTGGATGCAACAACAACTTTGGTATCCCTACTTTTTGAATTTAGACTGCCAGTGATCCCCCCTAACGAATTCCGAAGGAAATTGCTGCTTCCATTTTTTGTAAATCTAAAATACTAATTCGACTGGGCTAAATGGCTTAACATGACATGTATGCAGACGTCCTCCTGTATAAGTAGTAGGTACGTACCTATAGAGTAGAAACGCGAGCGGTCTCGACCAACTCATTAGCGAGCTGCAAGCTTCAGGTCACAGGTGACACCTGTCGGTAGTTCTTTGTTTTACTTATTCAATACAACACGGCTAGCATAGCCATTGGATAAAATTGGTTTTATCCACTTTTGAGAGACAAAATACCACTAAGGATTAAAAGGTTTTGAAAGATAAAATAAAATAAATAAATAATAAAATAACATAAAAATAAAACTTCTTCAATTTAAAAAGTCTGCTGGTTTTCAGAGCACAATCTAATTTTGCAAACTTTGAAAATTGAGAATGAGAATGTAGTTATGTTTTGCAGTTGTGAAAAGCCCTTGTTTCTTTTTAAAGGACTTGTTTCTATTTCTGCCAGGACGGCGAACGTCTATTAAAATACCTTAAGGTTTGGTTAATATGATGTAACAATGAAACATATTTAAATTTTGTAATTGAGGGAGACATAAAAGGTTTGGTACGTGTACCTTCCCGAAAGCCACCATTCGGACAAGGACTAGTCGACGATACACAGCTCCCGTCTATTCCATCCATCACCCTAGTCTGTTTTCAAATATGACGTATCGTTTTCATTTTGACCATTATTAAAGAAAAACTAGTCGAATATTTTCGGAAATACTTTATGTAAGTATAATGAATGATGATCTATTCGTTGTGTAGCCGGCGTCTATTTGTTGCCTGCGATTCGCTTACGAGAACATGGGGTCAACCCGTGAACCTCGTGTCGAAAAGTGGTGCCAGGTTGCTCTATAACCTGATTTTAATTTGTATTTTCAGGTTGCCTCATAGTACAACTGTGGTGGTATCGTCTAGAGTTAGCGATGAAAGAAGAAAGAAAATTGTAAGTAATCTAGATACGAGTATATATACTAGCTATAATCTCCGTCTTCTCAAATCGCGATTAAATCAGTTTCTTGTATTCAATCGTGCCGCATCCTAGGCAGCATGGTCGCCTTACATCGGGTGATTTGCGGACAAACGCAAGTCTATTATTTACAAAATATGTACATATACAACGTGTAACAGAAATGTGTGACAATACTTAAGGAAGTATTGTCACACATTGAAGACAAAATGTATGAAGCACATCGACAAAATGTATGAAGCACATGATTTTTATCTCCTGATTTCCTGGTTTGATTATGAAAATTGTTCAGTAGGATGAGTATAGTGACCCCCTGTAGGCTGAGTACACTACTAGCCTATAAAATTGTATATGTACTTGTGTACCTTACTTGTCTACTATATTCAGCCTTTGATAGTACGCGGTCGAAACCGTACTCGACTTGTAATTACATCTAGTCGCAATTACCACTAGTTATGTCCCTAGAGCTTTGGTATGCTACAGCTTGATCGATTCCATTTACAATGCAATTAGTAAGGATTTCTCAAACCTATACCTTGTTAAGTTTGTATGTATTCGTGCCTATTTGATATGTTCACCAAAGAAACTCCCTTATATTAGGTCCTTACATATGAAATTGGCGTTTTGTCGTACTGGCCACTTTGATCTCAAATATCTCTTTTTTGGTTAGGGATTCCAATTTCAAATTTATACAGCTATTTATTCATACATTTGTATTTTGAAAACCGTAATTCATTTGTTTTGTCCTCGTTTGGTTTTTTCTTTGCGTCACGCAGTTTACAAAATGGAAAACTTGAAATATCGCGTTATTTACGAGTACGAGTTCCACCGTGGTACCAGTGCTGCAGCAACGGCTCGAAAGATTAATGATGTGTATGGCGGCGGTGTCGCAAAAGAAAACACAGTGCGTTTTTGGTTCCAACGTTTTCGTTCTGGAAATTTCGACCTGCAGAACAAGCCCCGTGGACGGCCGGAGACTAAAGATCTTTCGCAAACCACGTCCGAGTTAGCTGCAGGCTACGGTGTTAATGATAAAACTGTTTTAATCCACTTGAAGCAAATTGGAAAGGTGAAAAAGCTTGAAAGGTGGGTACCTCATGAATTGAGTGCAGCAAACCGACAAACGCGCGTCAACTGCTGCGTTACATTACTCAACCGGCACAATAATGAAGGGTTTTTAAATCGGATCATTACCTTTGATGAAAAGTGGATCCTATACGATAATGCGAACCAGCCAAACCCTGCCCCAAGCGAAAATTGACCCAATAAATGTTACTTGTGAGCGTTTGGTGGACTAGTGCCGGTGTCGTTCACTACAGCTTTCTTAAATCTGGCCAGACGATTACAGCAGATATCTATTGTCAGCAACTGCAAACCATGATGGAAAAGCTAGCTGCTAAACAACCGAGGTTGTTGTGTTGTGTCAATCGCTCTAGCCCACTGCTGCTTCAGGACAACGCTAGACCACACACTGCACAACAGACGGCTGCCAAATTAGAGGAGCTTCAATTGGAATGTCTAAGACATCCACCGTACTCTCCGGACTAACTTCTTGCAAGGGAAAGAATTCAACTCCGATGGGGCAGTCCAAAGCGCCTTCAAAGATTTCATTGATCCTCGTCCTAATGGTTTTTTTTAGTAAAGGGATGGCAAAAGTGCATAGATAGCAATGGTACATACTTTTATTAAATAAATATATTATTATTTAAAAAAAAGACTATGTTCCTCCTTTACAAAACGCCAATTTCATATGTAATGACCCAATATATATATGTACATGATTCCAATAGTACAATATTCATTCAAATGCAATTTAAAATGAAGTAGGTAAGTCGGATAGTTGGAAAATCCACCCTTAAATTGGGGCCTGACCCTGATCGAAAATATATGTGTACCTACGTTTTAGTTACTTATTTTAATATAAAAAATCTGTCATTTATAGTAAATTAATAAATTTCTTATCATTCGAATTGCTTCGCTGATTAACTGCGTTCCTAGTGAAGGTTGTACTTCTGGGTCTAGTTATAAAAAAACTATCAATCTTAACCTCTTTACTAATCTCTATCCTCTGGCTGAATTTATGTATAAAAGTCCTCTGGTTTCTATTCTAGATGACTTTTGATTAAATAAATTAGGCAGTAAGAACTCTCCTATAAGGAATAGGGTTTTCGAAATAAAACATTACATTCTTAGACTATATAACTATTTACTTAAATAAAGCACGCGTGCGCTTGGCGGGTGCGTGGCGTGAGATCACTGCAGCGGGCGGCGCTAGTTCACTGCTACGGCAGCCCGGGATCACTGCTGTGGCAGCTCGAGATCACTGCTGCGGCAGCGCGAGATAACTGCTGCGGCAACGCGGGATCACTGCTGTGGCAGCGCGAAATCACTGCTGCGACAGCGCGGGATCACTGCTGCGGCGGCGCCAGGCGCGCGGCTAGCTGCAGAATGTCGCGCTTCTCCTTGGGAAAGCGCAGCTCGCGAGCGGCAAGCCGAGCGGCGCGCAGCTCGCGCTCTGCTCGCGCCAACTCCGCGCGGATTAGACCTGGACAATAAATGAGCTGGTAAGTAAATGATAATAACAATAAAAAAATGAACGGGTTTCTTAAATAAATGTACTGACAATGGGACGGAGCTACTATAGCTCATAAAAATGTATGGCCGGCTTCCACGAACGAGTATCATATTATTTTTTCCTTAATACTATAATCAAAATAAAATCATCTGCCCCAGTTTTCTGCGATAAAGCATTAGGTATTAAATTTTTCCTACAAACATACAGAAATCTTTACAGAAATGTTAAATATTGGTCGTGCCATGGTCTATCAAGCGGCATACAATTCTGCGACACCACGGTGAGACCTAGCCTGTACATTTAGTCAGCCTAAACATAGAATAAGGTAGTACAATAACGTGAAAGTTACCCGCTCCCGCGCCCGCGTCCCGTTCTCTAGCGGCCCACTCGCGTGCCATCTGCTCCCGCATGGCATCATCCAGCGCGCGCGCTGAGTAATGTGCCACCACCTCCTGCCGCGAGCACTGCCGCTCGCGCATCGCTCTCAGCGAGCCATTCCAGTGCAGCAGCTGGAACACTGTCATCAGCTCCTGGAACTCGAGCATTGTGCGCCCTTTGTTCGCCTCCAGCATAAATCTGGGATACCGAAAGAGAGACAATTGTTATTTTAAAATAAAAATAGTGTAGTGTTTCTGATGGACTTCTGATGAACAAGTCTAAACCGAATTTCCGGCCGATTTAAATTATGAAGTATTTGCAATAAGCGCCACTACCTTCAGAACAAGGTAGTGGTGGTGAAAGCTAATCTAAAAACAAAATCTGATGCGATAAAAGGATGGTTTCGCCTCCAGCACTGCTTTCTGAAAAGAATCTTCTGCATGCACGGTGTGAATTGATAGGCAGAGCTTACTCCGCACTTGAGTTAGACACAAAAAGGCATCACCAGCAAATTGCTCTCGCCACGGCTACTGCGTTTTCTATAAAATGGTGGGAGATAGCTTCTACCTTGTGTATTGTATTGCACTAACCTAAAGGCAGCTATCCCCGCACTGGGGTCCTGGTGGGAGCTAGCATCACCAGCAAACGATGCTCTTGCCTCCGCAACTGCTTTCTCTATGAAGTGGTCGGATATCCTCCGTGATTCGTGCTCGTTGAACACGCTGTTCATGAGGGCTATCTTCGCAGCACTGCGACGCGCCTCCGCTTTTGTGGGACAGTTCTAAAGAAAAGGAAAAACTTCGTAAGTATTGATGCAACGCGTTGTTACGAAGTAAGTTAAGTAAGCGTATTTTAAACTAGTAGGTTTACGAACTGATGTAGGTCGTAGAAATTATCAAATTTTTTTACAACATCATAATAAAATACGAGAACCACCTGACTGATTTTTTTCATCATATTTAGGGCTTTTGAAGAAATACATACTCTTTTAATCAAAAATTGTGGACGACATATTAGTAGACCATCTACTGAGTACCAGCATCCAAACACACGGATAGAAGAAAGAATATTTTGCCAAACGAAACAGGGATTTCATCAAGTTGAGCCGTTTTTGAATTTAAGATTATAATTAAAAAATTATATTTTTCTATATGTATTAGTATTTTATCATTTCATACATATAAAGTATGTAACTAAGGTTTCTACATAGACTATCTAATAGCAACGAATGACAACTTTCTCTGCCTCTTACTTCTAGTTTTCCACCTGTCTACTGGTACTTTCATATCCGCTTTTATCTATTCCAGGTAATAAAGTATGAAATTTGCATACTTAATTACGCCTCAGGCCGGATGGGACGTGTCTCATTCACTGTCGTATCGCTATTTTACAAGATGTAATAACTGTTTGCTTACCGCGAACGGAATGAGTAAATGTCTAACAAGAATTTCCTGCAACAATGTTGCCTTCTGCAAATGAAAGACGTATTCATCTAACATACTTGAAATTTAAGCCTCAATGGTTTTATTCTCGTATTAGTTGTGTATTAAATTTATTGTGGTAGTGTCATTTGACTAGAATGCCAGTTTTTATTTGGCCCAAGATATAGGTAAGCATTACCATTCAGCGTGGAAATGCGGCTGGCATGCTGGAAACGCTGGCTTATAGGTAATCCATCTGCAATGTTTTTGCTGTTTATCTTTTAATTTTTTTGTAATAATGGCACCAGCCCGGTAGTTTTATTCCAATATTAATATTGAAATGAAACAATTGTCCAATCATTTTATTGGCCAATTGTTAAATTAATAATTAAATTAAATTAATTGTTAAATTATTAATTAAACAATTAATTGTTTAATTTATTGGCCAATTATTTTATTGGACAATAAAGTAAGCATAATTTTTCATAAAATTTTTTAGTATTTCGTCTTTTATTTGTGGATTTATTTGAGTTTATCCATAAATTTAATTTTATCAACCAATAGCGTTCTACACTTCCACACAATAGAGTATATGATGTTAGCGAAGATACGTATATAAGCATCGAAATTGCGAACGAAATGGGAAATCGAATAATTTGTTTTTAACAATAATAGATTAATAAATGAGTGTAAACTAATTAAGCCATTTATTGGAAGCCTAGTCCGTCCACGTCAGTCGGTTAGTGGCCCTTGCTTCACAAACGTAAATTAAATCCCAAGCAGAGCTTTCACTCATGTCAATATTAGAATTAATTACCACTGCTTTTAACTGTGAAGGAAAACAACGTGAGGATATCTACTTGTCGGAAAAGATTGATAGCATTTGTAGAATAAGTGAATCTACCAACCTACGATTATGCCAGCGTGGTAGACTATGGCCTACATCCCACTTTCCTGCAGTAGGCTTTCAGGCAAAAAATGGTCTAGTGTCCAGAAATGTGGAGTGTGAAACAGTCTTAATTTCTATTTCGTAAAGTCTGATTTGATTGTTACGTAATTGATCGATTAGCGAAGCGTCTCTGCTCCGAGAAATTTCGTTTTCGCGTACAGGTTGTTGTAACCAACCAATCTTGACGAAACTTAGTGTATAGATTCTATAATTCTTAAAACAAGTTTAATAAAACTCAAAACCAAAGGGAAAAAACATTCACAGCTATCTTATCTAACAATAATCCCCCAGTAGAAAGAAAAGTTCCAAGAATGCTGACTGCAATGCCACGTTGAATGGCAATGCTAATTTTCTGACCGAAATAAGAGCCAGCATTCTGGTCACATATCGCTTCCACCAGACGTTTTGATATTTCCAGATATAATTTTAAAGCGCTCGGCCCCCATGTTTCCAAGGTTTCTACTCTCCAAGGTCTCTGTCAAGGTTTTCATATTTGCGCCGCTTTATAAATTCTGCTTTTATGGCGGCACCACCAGCCTGTACTTTTCTGAGAGATGGGACGTCATCAGGGTATCTACACAAGTTGCATCCCAAACTATAGGCCATCCCAACTTCCAAAGAATGAGTAAACCCATCGGTTCTAAAGTCGAAGGGACGCCGGTACTTACAAAGGCCCTACGGATTAAGTTATTCAGATTGGAGTGCCACGACAGGCGACCGGCGCTTCATTGGCGAGATAAGCCATAGTGGCCAAGTTCATCCACCATTACGCTACAAAGACACCAACTTCGGACTTGGCAAGAAGCGTCTATTCGCAAATAAATAGCCAAACAGAAAGTCATGTTGTCTAAAAGGTTGCCAATGTTTTAAGATGGTAACGCATGCAACTATATAATTAAATTTCTATAATTTAATTGAATAAAAGAAATGAATTCAGGTTAATTTTGAATTTAATGTATTTTTATATGTCGGGGATTTATGTTTAGGGTAGAATTATACGACGCTATTTACTGGCCCATTTCAATAATCTTTGATGCAATAATGCAGAACTCATAATTAAGCTAGACAGTTCGCGGAACTACTAGTCATATGAAAATGAAAATGAAAAATATTTATTACTGCAAAAAACCTAGTGAGTAAACAAGACTAAGATTATATCTAATAAAATTAAACAATTTTTTACATAAAAGTGAAAATACCATTTAGTTTATTTTTTATTTCTAGTTTATTTATTTATTTCTAGGATTAGTATAATGAAGACATTGAGGATTTAATTATGAATATGAGGAATTTTGTTTAAATGGACAGTGGAAAATGAATGTAGTGTAAAACAATAATAATTTGCTTGCAACAGTGTTATATCCTAATTGTTAATATTTCTTCTGTTTGGTCATATGTCAATGTTTTTAGCCATTTACTTATTACATGTTTTGATTCTAAGCTATTCTTATTTTTAATATTACAATATTTTAAGACTATGTTATATACAAATACTTTAACAAAATTGCCAAATTTATGAGCAAAACAGGTATTTACTGAAGACAGAGGCGTTTTAAAGACCCGACGAGCAGCAAGCAATTCATACTCTGGTGATATCCTGCATAAATGATGTGCTTTGAGTGAACTACTGAGAATAAATTGTTGGCGGACACTGAGCACACCAGACTCTTTGTACACACTAGTAGTCGGGTATCTAAAAGGTCTCTTGAGCATTACTTTCAGAACCGATCTTTGCGCTATTTCAGCTTGAAGTAAGTGTGTTTTGGCAGCGCTGCCCCAACATGTTATACAATAAGAAATCAGGGAATGACATAGTGCATAGTACACATCGGTCAAAGTATCTTTGCATGCAACCGTTCTCAAGCCTCGTACAATGTTTATAGTCTTCCTGATACGTGCCGAAAGAATGTTGATATGAGCTTGAAATCTGAGGTTTTCGTCAATGTTAACACCAAGATATCTTATGATTTTATTTTGTTGTTCTTATTGATATATAAATAAGAACAACAAATTAAAGAGGTCGTCAGTTAAACAAATCGTAATAAAATTATTGTCAGAACTATTTTCAGGACTCTAGTGTAATTTTAACTCATTTATATAACTTGTATTCAAAAGCTGCTAGACAGCGCGCGAGAAAATTTTAATGGAAAACAAATGTAATTTTACTTTGCATTTCATATTCTTGCCGTGATTTACATAAGTACCTACTTGTTCTTATTCCATTAACTCATTTCTATTCTTAAAGCAAACGAGACTCTCTGATTTTCTTTCAAACAAAAAGGAAAGTATATTGGCAAAGTTGGGAAGTAACTGGAACGAAGACTGATTGCCCACATATAGAGCTATCTGTCAAAATCTGTCCCAACAAAGAGGATATATCGTGGAACTCAGTATCATACACACATATAAACTTCTGCTGTGAATATAAGTTTCTGTTTTGATTACAGGAACGGTTTCTATCCCTGCTTAGTGAATTTCCATCTGTATATATAAGAGAGTAAGTCCTGGCTGACTGATGCTAACGATCAACGTAGAGCCTAAACCGCTTAACCTAGAGACGTGAAATCTGGAGGTTGTATTCATTATATGGCGTAGAGGTGTAATTATGTACGTGGAAAAGATTAATAGAAATTTAACCCTATGGGAGTTACAATTTTAAAACTTCTTTATATGCCATTTTATGTAATGTGCAACGCCATAGGTAACAACTACTTAGTAGTATAATAGGTATATATTTATGCATTTAGGTATGCATTTATGCGTGTAGGCTCGGTAGTATTTTTAACAAACTCCGTATTATAGCCTGACTTTAGGCTAAATAATGTAATGTATGTAATTAAAAAAGCGCTATGCTTGTTTAGCTCCAATTTGAAATGTAAAAAAAAACGTATCTGCCCAGTCACGCTGTTCACTAATTTTATTATTAACTCATCGCAACCTGAAGTCCATGTTTTTTTATTATAAATATTTAAAATAAAAAGTATCCTATACTCGTAGTATGTTGATTTTTGAGAATCGATACAAGCTTGTAATTAATACCACTGCGTGTAATTCTTTCTATTATGCCATAATTACCTCTATAATTCACCACGTCTTACCTTCATTCCCCGAATATCTACAAGTACTCTACTATTTATAGTTCCCTGTATATTATTAGCCAGGTGAATAGAGTGGAAACTAATACGTATAAAGGGACGCGTGCGTGAAATACCGAAATAGAATCGCGCTTGAACACCTATCCTGGACCTATTATGATGGAAATTGCGTCGGTTACGTGGGGGACCGAGTACAATAACTGTTTTGTTAGGAAAGATGTTACATGAATGTAACACCTTGAACGGCATATTTGAGGCGAAAATTATTTGTATACGTGTATGTAATACGAGATGTTTTTTGTAAGTAGGGACAGGTGACCTGCTCTTACGCTATAAGAAAGGTCTTCACTGAATAAGGTTTTATATTTTTTGAACAATAGGCCATAGCTGACCTGATATGAAGCTATGATGCGGCGTAGGATGTACCACGCTTGCCTAGAAGAAACCAATTCACTGGCGACTTGAAGAGACCCAGATTATAGCTATCGGAAAATAGAAAACTCGGCAGCCATTTTCACAATCAGGCAGTTCGCCCAATTAATGTAGACGTGAAGCGTTTTGTGGGTGTCTGTGAAACAATTACTATGAACTGGTTGTGCCTCACAGTAACTCTACGTATCCGATTTTTTATGGAATAAATATCTATTATAATTAAATCATTCAATTCCATGGCACAAACCTTGAAATGTATATCCATTAAAAACCGATGGACATAGCCACTTTCCGACGATTTTGGTTTTAACCTAATGCATTATATATAGTTACCACGATAATAAAACGCATCAGAGATCCGGATCCGGACTTAACGCTACTTTTACGATGTATATTTTTAAGGTTAGATTCTCGCTCTACGGCCTGACGTCAATCCCTTTTATGATATAGATCCTTAAAACGCGCCTAAAAATGTATTTTTTGCTAATTGATATTATTTGAAGGCAAAATGATCGTTATTATTATAAGATTTCCAACAAAATTCTAAACGAAGATATTTCAAAGCGAGAAAAAACCCCACGGATTCTTTTGTCGTTGCTAAAAATACTTTTGTGCGAGAAAATATTTCATCACAACCGAATGGAGCGGAAGAGTGAACCTTTGATTATGAACCCATCCTCTGACAATGTGACACCGCATTTCTATTCGGCGACGCGCGTCATGTTCTAGGAACCTAATTCTGAGACACACGATATTAGTGTCAGTTTTTTCTAGCCTATAAACAACATAAGATGAATTAAGTTGTACGTGTGTATTCTAGCATGTTACAATGTGACATAGCGCTTAAATACGTAATAATTTGAAGATATCTTAACATCCCACGTGTTCATTTAAAGAGGAGTTTTGGAAATTAAAGCCCTAGAGTGTTAAATGGGGGTTCAAAGTTTTATGTCGCATGCAACACCGAGGGTGACCGCTAATTTTATAATATAAAAGCAGTTTTTGTGTTTGTTTGCCTCGATATATGTCCGCCAGAACAGTAATGAATCTGACTCCCTTTATCTATACGTAGATTGGGGTTCGTAGAATGCAGACTCTCTCTATCCCGGGATAATAAACAGTAGTAGTAACTCTTTGATCGTAAGCAAAGCTCCTCGAATCAAATAAGTGAACCGACGGACCTATTTTTGCAATATTATTTAGTAACCATATAAAATATCTTCAAATAGTATGTTGAAATATGCGTACGGTACGAACTTTGAACCTACTTCATAAATCCGTTCCAACTATTCTTAGAAACCGTAAATTTTCCGAAACAGAAAGGCTTCGAGTGATATATCGGTAGCTCGAGAATAGCCCCTTTTGATAAGATCGGGGCTTCGGTTGGAATCTGTCGAAGTACAGGGATGAAAGCAGGGATGTTATGACACTCCAACCGGGTAGCACTGTAGTTACCTTTACCTACGTGACCTCACACTGGAAATTTGATGTCATTTGTCCCAAAAACGTGACGTAACTGCCGTACAAGATTGGGCACCTCAACCTACTTGGGAATATTAACCTGCCCCCATGACGTGTCGCTGTTTTTAATCTTGTCTCATGAGAGGTAACATTTTAAAACTCTGATGCCATTTCATTTTCATCCAATTTAATAACAAATAAGTGTACCAAGTTTTTATCAGAAAATATATATTTCTGTACAAACTGGCATTTCAAATTGTTCGTAAATCATTTTAATTAAATTTCAGAATAAGTAATTACCACAAAGTGTACAAATCACGTTTATGGTAAATAGGCGATCATCCACACAGCGTGCCTCGCTCTTGGCGATAGAGCAGCCTATTGTTTTTAGGAAAAAATTAAGACGTGTTGTATTGTATTATAAAGCGAGATTAGGTATCTTAAAATGCTGACTAGCTTGTTATTGGCACGAATGGACAATTGGACATGTTACACTATTAGAACTGTCAAACTGCCTAATTGCAGTCAATGACTTTTTCAATCCAACGACAATACATTTGTACTAAGAGATAATACATAAATCCAATTTAGGTATGGCAATTCATGCACTGTACCGAACATAATCTAATCAGATTGGCGAACGACTTTACGGTTAACGCTTTCCACGCCACCAGATAACAGTTACTCGTAGAAGTTAACGGCAAAAAGAAAAGAGTTTATGACCGTCATATGGAAATTGCTCGTACCTGAAAACTGGATAATGTGACGTTTTATGGCAAAAAGAGGTTGTTTTTGCGTCTTTATCCGTCGTTAGGAACGTTTGCGATCGTATGACCTGACCCTGAAAGTACTATTAAAACTTTTTTAGTACAGTCTCAATAAAGAAAAGCATTCGTTTCGCAAAAATGCTACAGCAGTTTTACTAACGATAAACTCTACAATATTTTTCCATAATATTCATTTAGGATATATGTCTAGCTTTGTCTCGTTAAACTGTAGCTGAAACCCCTGACCATGACGTTACTAATGCTTTTTTAATTATGTAGATAAATAAGTTGGTATCTAATGACTGACGAATTGAATAACAAATATTAAAACGAACAAAGTTTAGTCATTATCATCATAATCATCTTCGTATAGTGACAAAGTGGCTGGCCCAAATGTCAGACATAGTTCGAGTAAAATATCGAAACTAAATACGCTAAATGTATATGGCTAATACTACTCCTTGACATTATTAGCTAAGCAGACTTATCAATACCTAAATTTATCACACCCAGTCATTATCTTCACTGCAACAAAAACTGTTTTTCACTACGTAATCTCGAGGGAGCAGTTAACGGCACCCTTAAGGGTAATAAAAAAATTCTAAGGTGGCAGGAAATTTTATGTCTATTCCCCGTAATATGGGATTCTTTCCGTGTCTTGAAATTGGGGACTGGAATTTTTATGATAAAAGACGGGAAATGTGGCCTTGGACATTGGTACTCGAGTGCAGGTTGCATAGTCAGGTGGTTTTTTTTGATGACGTATCAACCCATAGTGACTTACTGCTGAGCGCAGGTTTACCCTTTGAAGGGGATATCGCACATGCACATGGTTTCAAAATTCCGGGTTACCGACTTGATTTATCTTCAAAAGCTATTAAACTTCTCGGACAAGCAAGTTTCTTTTATTTCTTTCACCGTTAAGGCAAGTGGAAACTAATTCTTGTCATCACATAAGATAAAAGTTTAATAAAATTTTTAAAATGTCAGAAACAATCTATAAGAACAATGAATGGTTTGAAAAAACGTAGTCCTGCGAGAATACACTTTAAGAATGATAAAATAATGACAGTTATATCACTTTATATATATAGTAGTTTATTAGAGGTACACGAGGATACGGAAATACCGGAAAAAAGAATTTCACGTAAAAATAAAAAAGGGCGAGTCCTGCCTGTCAACAGATTATCTAAGTGTAAGAAACAGGGACTTTACACCAAAATATTGATGTACAATAAATGACCAAATAGCGTGATGGAACTCAATTTTAAAATATTTAAACAGAAATTAAAATTTTTTTTTAAAGAAATCTTTTATATAAACTCAGTTAATATATGTCAATGCAGCTTGTGGAATCATCGTTCTTGTGTGATGAACAACAATTACAAAATGTTAGTAATAGGTAAAGAAATAAATGACAATGTAAATGTATAATATAATAAGTATAAAAGTATTTATAAGTTAAGTTTCTTTTTAAAGTAATTAATATTTAAAATGTAAGAAGACTTGCCTGTAACGAATGTTATTTAAAGGCCAATAAATATTTCTTATTCTTCTTATACTTATTTTAAAGCTAGAAGGTACATGACTGTACATGGGATCGAACCGGTGCTTTCTCGCTTGAAAAACAGCTTTCTATAAATATTTTTTTTATGAGTTGAATAAGTTATAGTAACAGTAATTATTATTTCAATTTACATTTGGCACGTAAATAAATAAGTTACTTTCTACAACGACATTCTCTAGAAAAGCGAAGGAAAACTTACTCCGCAGGTAAATTTAGCATTCATTTGTGTTAATAGCAAATTTTATGGCTGACTTCCAGAAAGGCGAACACTTTCTATGTGGTTTAGTAACACTATTATTGATAAATTTGAATGACTAAAGAGATTATAGTAGTTAGTTATATGAAAGAAAAAGAGCGCATTCTGCTCTCTAAACGAGATACATAATGCCAAACATCTATAGGTACATAAGCTGTGATTCTATAGTCAAGCTTTGTACGTCAAACTTCACGATAGGCGCCCCTTCAAAACTTAAATTCGTCCTTATACTTACACAATACAAAGGCGAACAATTTGAAACACCGCGCAAAGATGTCACATAATTGGCACTTGTCCTATTACTAGGATATTTTATGACTAAATGGGCTCAAAAGTGATAAATGCGTTTCGTAGCGCCTACGCCCCCTCTCCGTAGCACCGTAGTCACCCTCCGAAGAAGCAACGTAGGATGACGTAGCACGTGTCGGTTGGTTAATGCGTTCAATCAATTACGGCTTATGGTTTTGGGCTTTGATGTTATGAAATTTATGAGGCTTGTGTTTTTTCCTGATGGATATTTAAAAGTATTGGAAGCCAGTTCCGGGCAGTTAAATGCCACGTGATCGTATATTTTGAGAGGAAAATCTACAATTCTAGCGCAAATAAACAACTTTGAAATTCAAAATTGTGTTACGTTGCAAGTTGTGTCTAAGTTAAAATGCTTCTAAGTACTAACATGGAATGTTTTATATGTACTACATGTTGTACTCGTGATTAAGAGACTGCGACGTGGTTTGCATACGTGACACCAATTCGTTTCCCGGTTCCTTACGAGAGAATTCTTTTAGTTGAATATTAATATAGTAGCATGTCAAACCGTTTTTATGATGTTAGGGTGTTTTCTGATGGCCATTACATTATCAAAAACTTTTGTTTTAGAGCTTTAGTTAAAAATTCGCCAATAAAAAAAATGATACATGGACGCTACTTTTCTGTACATCATTTCATCATAAACCTTCGAATTTTCAAAAGTTTTTCAAATTATAGTTTACGTAAATTAACCTGAAAGCTGCCGAAGCAAGCGCCGCCGGGCAGCGTGACGTAGCAGACGTAGGGCGCGTGCGCGGCCGGCACCGACTCGTAGATGACGAGCGCGTGCGCTCCGCTGCCGGCCGGCGCTCCACCCCCGCGTGCCGCCTTCACCTGCCAGAACTCCTGCAGCGCCTCCACTACGTTCACTGTAGACAGCACGCCGTCCGCTGTAGGGGAAAACGAACAAGTTCATGTGTTATTACAAAACAAAATACAATATTTTATTATAACCACAAAAAAAACCTCGGTAAACACACGTAATTACCAACTTTGATGAAATTTTTATGAGACTATTTGGAATAACAGAACAGAAGAAATAATAGGCGCACTAAAATATGGGCCTCAACCCTTAAGTTACTTTAAAATATGTATTGAAACCGGCGTATCAGAGAATCCAATCAATTGAATTGAAGTGTTTGAATGATATAGAAAACCCAATAAAGTGATCCAATTTTGGTAGAGTCACTTACGCTTTTGCTAGTGAGGCAAACAGCTAAAGGAGGCCGTCTCCTTTACTGTCCTAATAAAAACATCTATATGAAAAAATATATTTTTAACGATAAGAAATTACGCCTAAATTCATTAACTCAATTACGATGTTTTAGTAAACAAACAACTGTTTTTTTATCTCAGTTGAAAACAAAATGTTTTTTGTTATATTTACTCTAAAAGAACGTATAACGGATATAAAGCACCTTTTTAAATAAATGTGATTCACTCGTGACTTGAAATGACCTAGATTAAATTCGTCGGTGAGCATAGAATCTGGCAGGAAATTCACAATCTACGTTCGTTCTGTAAAAGGAGAATATGAATAAAATGCTTTTCAAACGCTTATCTTCAAGCTAGCATTTTTATCATCCTTTTTATTATAGATTTGTCTTACAATTCGAATCAGTAAAAGGCATCGGTGTCTGACCGCTTTATTAAGTTCGTTTTTTGCAGCTTTATTTACAAATATTTGCCTCACTTAAAACTATGTAGTTTAAATATTTGGTTAACTAGCTAGTACAGTATTTTGTACCCCGATAATACTATAACATACAGACGCAAATGGTTGCCCGAGAGGAAGAATGAATGGGCGCGGGTTTGTTGCAATAATTGTATTTTATAATAGTGTTTAGATAATGGTTAGTCTTATGTAGATATACATTTGATTTTTTTTTCCATATAAATATAAGCATAAAGTGTATAGTGCATAAAAACACTTATCTACATTTTCTACACTCTACTTATCGACCGAGGGAGCGCAGTAAGGGTTTTTTATTTACCTGACAATTTTTTTCTTTCGTCAAATTGCATAATCACGTAAGGTAAGACAACTTTTCACTTAAAAACCAGCAACAATACATAAAATATGACTAAAGAAAGTCTTATAAATACACACATACCGGCTTTTAAATGGCGTACGTATAAATTAATTGTAAGTATGTATGTCTGTAAACTTTTATACTCGCTTACAGGCCCTAGTTTTAAACCAATCTTTATGAATTATGCCATCGGCGGCATTCACCGGCCGATTTCAATAATATTCGGCAGGGACATCCGGTTACTTAAATAAATTACTATATTAAAAATCTTAGTTGTCTTTTTTAATTAGCTAAATGATTGTAGTCGCGAGGTTGTGAGTTCTGAGAACAAACAGTTCGCAGAACTGCTACTACTTTTGTTGTTTCAGATTACGTTTAGTTCATGAAGAGGTCGCATACTCAAGTACTTAGGTACAAGTTCGTGAGCTCTGTAATACCGTACTAGTTTTATAGCTGAACCAAATAGCAATAGCGAAACAGTGTTTCTATTTGCAGTCCCGAACCAACACATTCGAACTACACGTACCCTAAGCACCACAAGTAAGTATCGTAGCCAAGTTCTAATCGCAGGGGCTTTAGAGGGATCCTACGTCAAGTGATCCCACCTGAAATTATCCCGTGAGATGAATTTTAACTTAGTGCTTATTTGAATCGTTTGAAAGATCTCGCTAATAAATATTATCTACAGGATATAGAAACAGACAAAATTAAAAACTGAATAAATAAAGCTAAAATTCTTTTCTTTCGTCGGTCACTTTGTATGTTTATATGGATGTTGGTGCTCGCGTACCTAACTATTGTCAACATTCTGCTTTAGATAGCTTCTTTAATTGACTTTCTTTGATAGTAGACTGATCTTTAACTGACTTCAGAAACGGGGAAGATTTTCCATTCGTCACAATCTTTTTATGTTTGTCCTCGATTACATGAAGATGCCTAAACTATTTTAAAAATTCGTCTTTATATTTGAAAGGCTACCCATATTTCCTGAATGGTCACATATACTTATTATTAAAATCAGTTTAGTATAAGAATAAGAAATATTTATTGGCCTTTAAATAACATTCGTTACAGGCAAGTCTTGTTACATTTTCATTATTAATTACTTTAAAAAGAAACTTAACTTATCAATACTTTTATAGTTCTAAGAACAAATAGTTATTATATTATACATTTACATTGTCATTTATTTCTTTATCTATTACTAACATTTTGTAATTGTTGTTCATCACACAATAACGATGGTTCCGCAAGCTGCTTTGACATTCACTGAGTTTATAAAAAGGATTTCTTCGAAAAAAATATATTAATATTTTTGTTTAAATATTTTAAAATTGAGTTCCATCACGCTATTTAGTAATTTATTGTACATTAATATTTTGGTGTAAAGTCCCTGTTTCTTACATTTAGATAATCTGTTGACAGGCAGGACTCGCCCTTTTTTATTATTACGTGAAATTCTTTTTTCCGGTATTTCCGTATCCTCGTGTACCTCTAAGCTCTAAGCTCTTTAGTACCTAGTTTAGTTTTTAAATCAATGTAACTGAATAATTTGTAAAGACGCCTCTTGCTTAGTTAAAGTCCGACATTTATGCTCACTTACTATATGCCAAATAAATGCATTTTTATAGACGTGCATTATTTGGAGGGAGAGACTAAAATTGCTTATAGTAGCCCCTAGAGTTCATAGCCCTTGCTACGTCACTGCAACGAGTTCATTTCCTGGGAGCGAAAATCAAATCGATTTTTGCGAATTGGCGGGATGTCCTGATCAGAGTAGCGAACGGAAAATGTCTATGGAAGGAAACATTTTCTAGAGACAGGTAAACAGCATTCAAAATGCGTTACCTCATTTATATACGGCATTAGATCAATACGTGAGAGTGTTTACTAGACACACTATTTACTTATAAACTAAACAAGTGGTACGTAAGTCTGATAAGGCATATAAAGACATCATTTAATTGCATTATGACATTATAATAAATAACTTTTTTATTAAAGATACAATAGCTTATCAAACTTATTAGTAAATAAATGAATCGGGGATTATTGGAACGTTCGTCTAATGTTACCCGCATAATAGTGAACTATAAGAATCGAGAGGAAAATAGACTGAAGTTTTAATTGTTCCCCGAGCGAGTGATACTTAGAATAAGCCAGCAAAATCAATCAATATGTACATGTTATACAACCTAATGAAATTTCATTATTCAATAACTCCAACAAATCAATAAAGCCTATACTCAAAATTTTACAAATGAGCACATGAATAACATTAACCTTTAATAATGTCCTCAACAATTAAGTACATTAAACTTCTCGAAACCCACAATACAAAGCTCAAACATAACCCGTAACAACCTCGTTCAGTCGACACAAAGCAGTCTGGAAACAGGTCCATTATTCCATTAAAAGGAATTAATATAATTTTCCATTCATATCTGTTTAATAAGAGATGGCCATTGTGTCGTATAAAACCTCCTTACTCATGCCAGCGCTGCGACATCGCATAGCTTTATGATTCCACAATATTTGGCTAAAAGGTACGTCATAAAATTAAATTAATTATGTAAGTGTTAATAGAAATCAAATACAATAGCAGTTTAATTAAACGTAGACACACAAGTTTTTAAAAAAAAACTTATCACTGACTTCCATTAAGGCAGGCGCCGTGCCGCGCCGATAGAACTCTTTCAGAGAAGTATAATGTATATATACAGGAGTCGGCACTCGAAGTGTTACCAATTCAAAATGCTGTAATTTTGACAATTTTTTTTTCTTACCGCGGCCCAAACCATCTCTGATGCTGGTGCTTGCTTTCGCAGAGCAATTCGTTGGTCTAAATTGTCGTTTGATTTAGACTTAACCATACGCGATCATTTTGTTTGTTCACATATTGCTGAACCGTAAAATTTTTTTCATCGGAAAATACCAAATTTTCAAGCTTGCTATCAACGTGTAACTGCTTTAACTCCTTAGCTCTTTCTAGGCGAACTGTCTTTTGTGCAAGTGTCAAGTCTTACACTTTTTGTATTTTATAAGGCTTCAGTTGTAGTTTATTTTTTAATATGCGTCCTATGCTCCGGGCAGATACATTAAGACTTTTCGCCAATTTAACTGCGCTTTGTCGTGGATTTCGTTCAATTCTAGCCTTTACCTTTCGAACCATTTCTGATGATGTTGCTGTTGTTGGATGTCCACCTCCATGGCGTTTCTTGATGCTACCCGTATCATTGTAACGCGTGATGGTCCGATACACAAACATTTTATTCAGATGTAAATGTCGTAGCGCATTAACAATGGCTGGTTGCGATTATCCAGCCAAATACAAAGTAATGACACTGTGGCGTTTGAATTCCATCTGGATAACTTTTTTTAGCAGCGACGAAAAACAATGAGCTTCTGTGTGTTTAGGAACAATACAATAGACTTACGACTGTGAAAAAATGGGCGTCATATTGTAAACAGTTTGATAGCTATAGCAACTTAAAGTTGGTAACACTTCGAGTGCCTACCCCTGTATATATATATATATAATACCACCATATAAGCATTGCTTTATAGTATATATAGGCTGAGACAAACTGGACTAAAAAATAGCCTATGTTTTTTTTTAATATTATTCTTGGGAAAGAGACCTGTTGCTCATTAGATCTGAAACTTTTTGGCATATCAAAGCGAGGACAGGTCTCTATTACGTACAGCGATATCGCATTGTGTGCGTGAGTAAATGGCTTATACGGCCGACTCTGCTACGATGTCACCACTGTTAGATTTCACTCACTGCTATCTATACGATCTTATTATATGTCGGATAACATTTTTAGTTAATACACATTGTAAAAAAAACTTTGCACGTTATGCCAAGAAAAACATTTTTCAATTTATTTATAAATTGTGGCGTCGCCATTTTTAATTGCTGATGGCGTGTGTAGTAATCAGAAACTTAGTGGTATGGTTTAACTAGTAAATACTTTCTCCACCATATTAAGTGAAACTGGGTGAGAGAGACCCTAATGACTAAAAAGAAAGCAATTGAAGATAGTAAGTAGTAGCTTTTGAAAAGAAGAGATCACAATCATTTTCTATATTTCTTGAATTAAAAATAAATATCTACAAGTATCGTCTTCAGTAAGTAGAGGCTTGAAACGTTATTACCACACAATGACTCTCAGAAACATCTTGAACACTTTTTGCAGAATCCCTCGGACGTACATTGTTCATGAAACCGGACCATAGACCATGACTATCGCAAAGAAAGGAACACTTTTCTTCGTATCGCATCGTAGACTTTAACGATTAAAAATCAACTATTTATTATCAACAACCCTTATAGTTTCGCTCTGCTCGTAGTCCGCCTTTCCACACTGGATTTAACTTTGATCATTAAGGAAAAAAACTGTCTTCGTTTTAAATAGATTGTAAATAAATTTGATTTATGCAGCATGTGATTTATGTATGATTTTGTTTTCATCGAATGCTACTGTGTGACGGTCCGCTGACGGTACACGATAGTTATTGGTGAAAAAATAATCAAATAATTTTAAGAATAGCTGTTTTAAAAACTATGCAAAATTTTTTTGTGGACCAGTCCATTGAAGGACTAATAAAAAAAAATATGTATATAAATCCTGTCTAATAGTATCACGGTAAATGAACAGTGTAGGTACTGCTATGAAACCTTACTGTATGTAAATGTATTAAAATTGTATATTATCCCTCGAGACCTTGGCGCAAATTATCACTATGTGGTGAGTAACTTCAGTGGTTGTTAATTAATTATGTATGTTCGATGTACCTTTTGTTCCACATCTCTGGTTCGTGGAACCCGTTTCAGTACCCACAGTGGCTATTCTTGTCACTACGTCATAATGGGTGTGAAATGGAGACTTATAATTGAACGAGGAAAATTTACAAATGAAAATAGAGAAGGAAATATCTTTCTCTGGTTCTGGAAATATCTTTTAAAATCTTTTATAGGTTTCTATTCCATTTTTTTTTCTCGGCACCTTTTGTACTAAACTAATTTTGAAAGACAGAAAAAAATATGTGATTTATTCCGAAAACTATTTTTGATATCTGTGATTTTATTTTACGAGTCTTATAGCAAAATTCAGCTTCCAAGTAACAGTAATCTGTGTTGTTTACTCACTCACAAATAATAGAAATTCTACTAAAATTTGCGATACAAAGTAAGATTAATTGAAAAAGTTGCGAAGAAATTTAATTATTACTTCAAAGTTTATGGAACAAAGGGCCAGTATAATCGATATTCACCTTGGGGTTATAAGTGAGTGTTCAAGTGGTTAATATTGTAGGAGGTATTACGCACTACACGTCCGAGAAACCTCGTATGCTCGGATAGAAACGCGGTGTTTCTCGAATTTTATAAAATCGAAAGTTATAGTGCCTGAAAACATGATTACAAATCTTAACCAACATTTAATGAAGATGATTAACATTCTTTTTAGTCAAAAACTATTATATTACAATTTTATTTACTTTGAAATATTTGTACGAAAAATAGTAATATCTGATAAAACTAAAAACAAGGAGTTTTTATTGGAATAATGTTGGTTTGTTTTGCTAAATCCTATCGCTGAAATTTTTATAACAATATCGAAAAGCTAAAAATACATGTTTCACGTTTATTACATTTTTGTCTTATGAACATACCTACCTCATTCTATTTTATCCTGAGTAACACTAATCGTATAAGTGTACGAGTAAGGGTGACAAATACACTTCCCAACCGTATAACGACTTTTCTCGGATTACAGTGCGTAGTGGCTGAAACAAGTTTGGTACAAATTATACGACATAATGTTCCGAGTTCGGCTTCCTACGTACTGAATAAATAACGAATAGTTCACGCGTATACTACTGAAATGTGGATGAGCGCTATATTTACTGAGATCATAGAAATAATTTCGCCTTTGTATGAAAGTAGAAGACAGGCGCTTTTACAGTCTCATTGGTATGAAAGTTCAGATTTTTTTCACTACAAAAGTAAATCAATATCATAGAAGCCGATGTTAGGTACACGTGTAAAGATTATTTATTGATTATTTAACTAAAAGTTTACTGCTAACATCTGATTCCATTTAACACATACTTAAGTTATTTTTTGACTGCGAGACTCATGTCATCGCTGTGGACACGAACACCTCATTTAGTTAAACGTTTCCAACAATCAGATACTCCTAAAAATCGTACTGTAAAGTGCAAGTAAAAGCTCACTTAATTTATGTTGACTTACTCGTTTCTCTATCTATACCGCTCATAACTTTAAATAAAATTCTAAATAGATCTGATGTATCAATGAAAATGTTCACTCACAAACAAAACTTCATCCATATTCAAACAATTCAAATAAAACTTTTACCCATAATCAAACAAAAAACTAACGATAGTTGATGGTAGCAATTATGGAGTTGTTTGTTCAATCGTCGAACCGCACTTGCCAAAGAACTATAACTGAGCTAACTGCGAAGAAAAACTCTCATGAACAATAGTCGTTTGTTACAAACGTAGGTTTATAACATAGTAGATAAGAACTAGAGTCACGAGAGTATGAAACTAAGCCCCTGATTCTAAAAATATTTTTATCTTTTTACTTTTCTTTACTGAAAGTGCAGATGAATACTCCTTATAAGCAGAGTCGTTTAATACTACCACGAAAAACAATTTTAGCGGTTAATAAATGTTTGTTTCGGAGTTGATGAACAAAAATATTGGTATGTAGATGATTTTGTCTCGGAAAAATTAACCTTACTAATATATCTCTGATTAGGTTCTGGGCTTTTAGCACCAACACCGCACAACCGACTATCGAGAGCATGAAAACTTGAGCAGTCGCAGTGAGAGGTCAATTCCATTAAAATATTTAATACTTTGCGATAGCTTACTACTTCCTATTTTTCATGCTAAGGGATTACCTAAGACTATCTGAATAAAATATCAACATAATTTCTGAGCTCAAACATTATCTTCACACTATAATGAGGCCACTCTATTCTGATCGAAGAGCTCTATGAATCCAAAAGTTTCACACGGCGTAGTTTCGCTATTGTAATGCGATCTGGAAAGCTGATTTGTGCTTTAAGATCAACTGACAGAGTGGTTTCCCATATGAAAGTTTAATGAGGAAGTCATTTTTTTGTTCGACGGAATAGATTAGTCATAATTATTATTATAAAGGCAAATTAGGAAATTTTAATTTGTAAAATATTTAGAGTGCAATGAAGATTTAATCATCTGTGTTAGTTTCGACCATTTGCAATTGACCTTGGTAATATTATATACCAATACTCAAACCCGCATTCAGTAAAAAATTCGTTTCTTTAAAAAAAACTGCATTCTATGTATTTGTTAGATAAAAATTCAATCCACGCGGCTTGAAGCTAGACCCATCTCCAGAATGCGTACAGGGGTTTTATACGTAGGTACGTTACTTAAAAATATAATAATAACCATATCTAAAATTTGAAACACCATCCACTTTAGGAAGGACTAGTTGACCTGACGAATTTCATACTGCCTAACAGTCGATGAATGATGTCGTCATTATGTGTATTCTTAACAGACAAAAATTCAAATCTTTCCTTCTTTTAATATTAGTGAAGATTATTATTAGTATTAGCGTAGCTTAGATATAGTGACATATTTTACTAGGAGTAGATAGAATAATATTTTACAAGACTTACGACAAAATAATAATAACAGATACATTTGTTTTTTATCCTTTTTGATCATGTTTTTATCCTTTCGATGTGTTATTGTGTATTTTTTAATGTTTTCGTGGACTATGAATCTGCTCCCATTATCAGATATTTTACAAAACGTTGTTCCACTTGAATAATAAAGAAATAAAGTCTATTTAACATAAAAACACTCGACGACAAATTGAATAAATCTCCAAGTCCATTCTAAAAGGGAAAACTCTCAGCGAAGAAAAATAGTACGAATATTTATAAGAAGGAACTTTACGTAAAAATTGTTTTAAATATATTTTGAACGAGTTTACAGCTGAGTTGTTTTCTTTAACAAGAGCCTTTACAAAGTAGGGTAACGAGGGCAATAGAAGTGCACGATATTTTCATAGTTTATTCTTGAATTAATTAATAAACATTTTATAATCCCGGTGCATAGGCATCTTTTACTTTGTAGTATATTATAGGTAAATTTTAGTAGCAGCAAGATCCATCAGCTACATAAAATTTACTTGCTACTCTGATTGCCGCAGGAACGAGATAGATGACATTATATTATTCTCAGCAGTGGATTAAATAAGGCTGTAGACAATCATTACAACATAACATTATAGGAAGTAGATCATGGCGCCACAAAATCGATCCTTATAGCCTGTTTATTAATTATATTATTCACACCAATTTGTAATTAATTCTTTGAGTATCTAACATTACATAAGTCGCGACTATTTTTATTGGCATCATTAGTCATTATCTTAAAGTATCTAATCTCCTATGCAAATTGATATTGATCTGAAATCGAGTCTAGACTTAACAAATGGCCATAGTTTGGAATAGCTAATTAAGGCAATGTATTTTAAATTTTATTACATAGTGCCTTCTTTGATTAAACAAGTTTTATACAGAGTGACTAGATACTAGTAATATTAAGTGTACTCAGTGCTTGCTAAATTCTCGTTCTAAATCTATATATACTAGTAGCTGTCATCCGGGGCGTTACGCACGTTATAGAATGGAATATAAAGAGTTTTTAGGATTTGAACGCCCATTTGACCTCCTAAAGATTTGAATTTTCAAAAACCTTTTCTTAGTATTGTTATGAATACACAAATCAAATTCCATATCTCTAGGTTCAGCCGCTTAGGCTTTGCGTTCATCGTGACCTGTTAGTCAGTCAGTCGGGACTTGCTCTTTTATTTATGTAGATGTATGATATATAAAATCTTATTATGAAGTAATGAATTCTGACTGATTGACATGTCGTGATCAACTCAGAGCCCAACCTGCTGAGCCAGTAGTAGTATTTAGAGTAAGTATATGGTTCCTGTATGGGTGTATTAAAAACCATTTATGAAAGTCTTTCCTTATGAGGGTGCAATTACGTAGCGAGTAAAACCGCTATTCAAACGCTAGTAAGTAATAAAAGGGATACTTAATATTTGGTCTAACTATCTAGAGAATCACTGTGAATCGTAATAGTCACGGCTACCCGAGCCGAACACGGAGACATTACGATACTACCTAGCAACCAACAGATTAGCCCACGGAAAAATTACACATCAGGCACGATTCGAATCTGAAAAATTCTTGGTAACACACCTAGATGCCTTGACCTTTACGCCGCTGTCAATATTCTACCAGTCACGAAATTTACGAACGCTCATATTACAGTACTTAACCAACGGGGCGCCATCTGTGATAATATAATTAGACCAAACAATCACTCATATTGTGTCTTATCGAAACAACGAAATGACGACAAATGTGCCTTTGATTTTTCATACATATTTTTTAAAAGTGTGCAACCACGCAGTGCAACCAAAAAATACCGTTGTAAATTGCGATCCAACTACTATTCACCCTGTATTACTAATTTAGTGGTCTCGTATGTGGCAGGCTTAAATTGACGATACGATAATTAATCTCTGGTTAATAGGGAAAGTTTGTGAATTATTGTGCGTAGCAAGTAAACAATGACAACATTATAGAACTTAATTAGAAAGTTAATAATGACACACACTAATTGTAAACATTTCAAATAAACTAATTTCAAAAAATGCTGGTAAAAAGGATTTAAATCAAAAATAGTAAACAAAGTAGTTAATACACATTTGTAGTTGGTTATAACGAGTATTCTCTTTGGTAAGTTATTTTTAATTATTAAAAAATTAATTAATAGACAGGGCAGAAATGGTTTGTATTTAATTTAGTAATAGATAATAAAACAGAAAAATGTCTCCGACTCACAATAAAAAATTTTTCGTAACAATAATCAAAGGTTTTTTTTCAACAAAATCTAGAGATATTAAAATAGAATCGCTGCACTCTGTAAAAGACTCCTTAACGTCATATGTACTATATAAATACTAACGATATTGATGCTTCATAAATGTTAATTTGATACTCAAAGTCTCGTTGGGACTGTACGGGACGCAGGCATATTATACACTATCCACATATTCTAATGATCTTTAAACATAACTCGCATAGAGCGTATATTCCAATAGCAGGAGAGAAATCGTCGGTGAAGACTAATAGAGACGTATCAAATCGTAAACACGTATAACTAACATTAGGTTATGGGCTATCATTGAGCTTTAGGCGTATCAGTTAACATGTCGGTAAGGGATTTGGTAGATACTAGACTTTTACTGTAGGACATTTCAATGTGTTGTCAATGGCGTATGTACCTATATTACCATTACTACATAAATGTTAATATAATCAGGCACATATTGAGACGACGAGCGCATTATAGGTACATTTTAGTATTTTAACAATGTTTTTCATGTAAGTGTAATATGATTTAAAATGGTCAAATAGGTAGTTATTGCGAGACGCGGTTTAATTTAGTTATGTTAGATATAAATAAAACAGCCATATTTAGCCATTCTATGAGTAAACCTAAGCTCAAAATTTATTAAAGCTTATTCCGTATGCCTATTATAATGTACACAATAGTGAGGTTGCAACAATAAAACTACGCGGGCGCATGAGTCAGGCGCGGCTGCGGTGGGCCGAGCTAAAAATAGCACCACCTGGTAATGTACCTACATATGCATTTAAATATTGACAACTAGTAAATCTGCTGCTCTTGCAGCCTCCACGGTCTACAGCCTTGTAGGCAGACATGTTCGCTTAGAAGTAGGTATGGTTTCACAACTCGTTTACCAGTCAAAGGAGTTGTAAAGATCGTTTACTCAAATTGTGGTCTTCAGTAGTAGGCGGTTAGATCTGCAATGATTATGACATGGCAAAAAACAAGATGAAATAAAGTGATTTACGATTTCTATTACGGCAGGTGCCGATAGAATTATTTCAGTTATTTCAATTTAAAAGACTAATATCTAGTCCGATTTTGATGACATTTAAAAGGGACTATTCGAGGAGTACCCTTGCATACAAAAATCTACTCGGTCCAGTCGTCTCCGATGAATTTGGTAAGAAACCTGCAAAAAACCTGAATATCTAGGTCATTATATTTAATTTCATCACCAATGGGTTACTTAATAAAGCAAATAGAAACTTTTGCGAATTTAGGTCCCGAACGGCCTCTCCCAAAAGTTGAAATGAGAAGAACATTGTTCGAGCGTTGTAGGCAATTCATTAAATTTAAATGAAAATGTCAGTACACGATAATTTGAACACCAAATGAGTTATTCATTGTTTAATACTCGTATTTTGTCGGTAATAAATTTAGTAAAAACGTAACAAGAGAATCGCTGCATAGCTTTATTAATAATTAGATATGATTAATGAGACACATAGAGTCAATGAAGCATTATGATTCCTTGGAATTCTTATCCTCAAATCGTTAAAGTGGGTAAAAAGCATTTAAACTCAAGCGGATTTTATTACATAAATATGCTGTTGCCAAAACGCATGATATTGACAAAAATAAGTATCTTGACAGGTCCAATCAAAGATGGCAGGAAGACCTTGACTAGTATTACTAAAATTATATTAAAATTAGAGATCATCTACAGAATTTTCAATCCTATTACCAAATAAATAAGAAAGTTTAACTTATGGTAACATTGCTTAACCCAATAAAAAGTTATACGCTATATCCTAATTCGTAAATCTAAATAACGTGTCGAAGTCTAATTTTTTTCTTACTCTAATACTACTCACAAAAATGACGACACCAATCAGAGCTACCCACGCAGAAACTCGGGCAAAAACCGCGTTAATTATGATACTTTCACAAATTTTTAAAGGCTTATAGATATCTCATCTCATCCACATTCATTCGATTGATCATTAAACTGAATGATTCATGATCATGATTAACCCACCGCTGATCACTTGACGTTTTCGTAACACGCCACGTCAAGTGAGGTCATTATGATTTCTAATTCATGAATGTGAAAGAAATTGCTATGTTGGACGATTAAAGTACACGTTTGCTAAATAACAAACTCTTTGTATGACATTCTAAATCAATGTTTTAACATCTTTTTCTTGTACTGCTATGCTGGTACATAGCAAAGCCTATTTTAAATATATAAACTCCCTACACAAAATAATATACAAACGTTATTCGCCATTTTATGGTGGTGACCATCATGGATTTAAAAAATGTAATAGTGTTTAGTGTTCTACTAGTCACGCCCTTTAACTCGATACCCATATTGAAGATGTGAAAAAATATGTACCATTCTAATCCGCCATTTTGTGGCGGAGGCCATCTCAGACCAATCGGTCTGAGATGGCCTCCGCCACGCCGCCTCTTTCAAAGTTTTTTACCACTTTATTAGGAAAATGGAACGACTATCAATAACAAAGAATTAGCTGTTGGATAATTCATAGATCATAAAAGATCATTCAAATGCAAACCAGTAAGCAGCGAATCCCGAAAAATAAAGCATTACCATTGTATCACCACATTACACGCGTATCGTATACTCGTATACAAGTACATATTTAGATCTCGGGTGTTTATCATCAAAGTGGATAGCACGATTAATTCAATAATTTTCGACAAACACTTTAGAAGAAGGTAAACATTGCGGGTAGATTTACGTAACCGCTTCTCGCGGGGGCGCTGCGAGCGATGTAATCAGGGTAGCGATATTTCACAATAATTACGACGATGTTACTTATTACGACGCTTTTGTGTTTAAATTAAACTATATAACGCTTTGAAATTGGGTATTTTATCAAAGGCTTTTAAAGTAAACAAGTCAAGCATGCTTTATTCCTTGATAATAATTTCTTGCCTTTTGACGATGAGTAGGTATTAAATTATGTATGACTCTTTCTGTTTGGTATTCCAGATTGCGGCTGCCACTTGGGGTAGTCTTACCATTTATTCATTGTAAAATATCTTTAATAGATTATTTAGATTTAAAGTTGCCATTGGTTTATTACATCCAGCTTTTTGGAAGTATTTACAAGATCATTAAAAACAGTATTGGTAGACTTAACTATTTGAGAACTTAGTATAATAGTTCCTTAAACATCGCGGTCAATGAAGAAAACCATCATATTATGAGTAATAGCTTAAACAAAAGGTACCTAATGTGTGTGGCGGTAAATTTAACAATAGGTTACAGTTAATCACATTTGTGTAACTATATATGAAACAATGGGCAGTTTTGAAAGCATCACAAATTCCACGAAACGGTCCACGCGTCTAACGGTGCATCTTCTAGAAATGCCTTTCGGCACATGAATGCTAGATGCAAGGATGCTCTCACTGAAGCTGGCATTTAATTATTGACCGAGCGTATCCATCAAAATTGTCTTTCGCTTGTCTATGTTTATATTTGTATGGATGTTTTGCAGTTAGTTTTCAATTAATCTTGACTAAATTATACAGGTATAAAGATCCAAAATTTTGTGTGTATAATGTATTTTTTTCAAGAAGAGGAAGAATTTAATACAGTTAAGCAACCGATTTTAATAATATTTGGCATCACATGCATACCTAACTCACTCAATTTTACATACTAGAGTTTTAGAATAAATAGAATCTATATAGATATGAGCGAGCGAAGTCTCTATTTCAAGACTGGAAAAATGTTCTTACGTCTGTCTGATGTCTGATAATTACGATAACTTAAATCATTATATTAACTCAATAAACTCTGTGCGAAAATTAATACTTTTACAGGTATTTCTAAATTACTAACTGAACATACAATATTCCATTTGCGGCCACCGTTAGGTAATAATAGTAGAATATTTTACAACTTATGCCTAATTGTAGAAATCATAAACTGTAAGTATGTGATCACTGATAGTATACTAGATGGATGAATAGATAGACGCGGAAAATTATTGTCTATGCAATTTATAATTTATTTTAGAGATGCAATAACTAAAGGCCGATTGGAAAGTTAGTGTCGGATCCGTCTCGCAAATCCAGTGTCAAGTCCGATCTGCCTACTACTCTCATAAACCAACTCACCGCTTGCTTACCTACCTACCATAAAAACTCCAATTTCAATTTCCTAGACAGTTCAATTTTCAAGGTTTAATCAAGCTCCAAATCACCAACAGCCGTAGTTCCCAATTATCCATAAAACAACCGTTCGAAGGTTGTGCGACCAGTGTAACTTTATAAAGACAATCCGCGCCCGCCCCATTGTATGGAGATAACAGTAATGTCATTATAAAAACTTTATTCGTCGGGAGATTAGATACAGTGCATCGTCTGACTCGCAACGTGCCAATTCCCACAGATTAATGTGCCCCTCTTGAAAACATTTTTATTTGGGTACAAGAGCATTTTTATGGCCATATACATGACTATTAAACCAAACTGCGCTACTTAATTAGAAGATTAATTGCCGTATTCATTAATTAAGTAATTAATAAACAAAATAATTCATCACACCTTAATTCACAATTAATTTAAACGTAATCGACGTTAAATTCATTGGATGAAGCTACCACACTCAGCGGGGAGTCCAATTCAAATATTCTCGTAACGCGATAGCTTCAATATAAAATGAAACACGACACGATAATGGCGAAATTATAAAATATATTGAACGTAACTTAAGTCTCAATACTAATTACATTATAATTTAATGGTATGAGTAAGTAATATGAAGCTCCGAAACCGGTAGAAAATTGTGTTGAGTCATATGAGTCATAGTGAAAAAACCCCGACTGACCGTACCGCACCGCGCTGATAATAGAGAATGGGATCGGATCAGCTGATTTTTGTACAATAACACACAACACGAAAAAAAACAAAACTACACATAGAAAGAAAACAGAACTTATCTAATAAGACAAAGTTTCGCATTACAGTGACTCAGCGCAGACTAGGCCGGCATTTTCTTATTGAAATCTTATTTGAATTGCAGATATCCAGTCTAGTTCGTCGCTAATTGTAGTTTAATACTCTTAATAAAGAAAGTTTCAGTTAAACATTGAAATTATCATATGAAATGAAATTCTCTAGAAGTCTAGATTAATAAACGGACCTACCTTTCACCGGCTGTTTTGTCATACTTTGCTAAATCAATTTATGTCGGCACTTTAACTTATAGAACGGCATTCTTGAACATCCGAGCCTCCGAGACGTCCGACCGGGTCGTTAATAACTAATAACACTTAATAGACATGTATGTAAATTTGTAGTATACATACAAAGAGATAATGGGTGTACAATTAACACTAACAAAAACAAGAACTATTTCATTGGTATCGGCCAAACAGGAGGTGAAGGTATAGAAGAAGAAATACAATTATTACTGGACATGCAAAGTGAAGCGAGTAAAGGACACGGAAAAGGATGCAGCGGTCGGACTATAAATAAGGGAGAGACAGGTTCGCCAACACTGAGACAAAGGAGTGCGCATTCGCAATGCGGAGGTTTGCGGGGTGTCAGCTGACCTCTATAAACGTCATCGTAGAGCGGTGCGAGTGCGGCGTCGGGGGCGCCCCAGCAGCGCGACGTCTCCGGGTACACCATGGGGGCGCACGCGCGCCGCTAGCGCACCATGCCACAGGACACCAAGAGCGCGGCGCGGGCGTATGCGCCGAGCGACGGCTGCGCGCGGACTGAACTGTGCCTCTCCTCTGCCTCTGCGTCGCACGCACTCCCGCCACCCACCACACACCAAAATAAACAGCCTGCCAGTTTTTACTAACCGCCCCGTGTAAGGACATTGCCTCTGTGCAACTCGTAAATCTGAAAGCGATGACTTATGTCCGCACAGAGCTCGTATTCGTAACATCATAATACATACTTTTCTTTTTATTTCAGTCTTCCCTTATTTTTACTAATAAAATTATCAAATACACATCCTACAAGTTTCATTTGAAAAATAAATGCAAAGATAATGTTATAGAAATTGTGACTGTAATCAGTTGTGTTTCAGGCTACAATCGCATAAGTTCCGCGTTTGCTTCACTTTCGCACGGTTGGCGAACCCTCGGCGCGGGCGGCGCGGGCGCGGGGTGACGGCGCGACACTAGTATGATTGCATTTGCTGCAGCGAACCGGATTTATTGTCTGCCGCCACTCGATATCAGTGGGAACTGGGCACTGGTGAGAAATCCGCCAGCGAGCGAGCGTTACGCACAACCGGTCAGCGCAAGCTCTCTAGCTTTCAAATGTTAGAGTGGATTAGCTCAATAATTGATAATTGATACGCGCGGAGCTTTTCACTAATTCGTTAGATGATTTCGATGCTACGGAGAGCACCTCATTTTGATTTATTTCGTATGTCCTTCATTGGCGCTGGGTAATATACATATAAGCTAGATATTATTAAAGAGCTATGATCTATAGGTACATAATAAGATTATAATAATGCCTTCTAATAAGATACGCGGCAGTATATAACTATACACAATTACTATAAGCTACCAAGCTAAGTAGTAAGGAAGACCTGTATTCGTATAGTGGCAGCTCTAGGCCTCTCTGGTGGCGGCTGTCTGGAGAACTACCATTTTTCCTCAATTATTCAAACACCAATCAATATGTGCAAATATTAGTATTCCGATTTGAAGAGCAGTGTCTTCAGTAAAATTCCAGCTCGTATCAACCGACCAAAACAACAGTCACAGAGTGGCACGACAACTACTTAGATAAATGTACTTATATTACAGCTAAGCTAGCGACTCGATGTTTGGCTGTTTTTCTCAATTGTTTTTTTAATAGTTTATGTCCCTTAGAACTTTAAAGCATTTAAACATATTATATATGTAATAAGTGTTAAAGTGCAATGTCACTGACAGGTTTCAGAGCGCATCATCACGCACGCGCGTCGTGACCTGTCACTGCGCATCCCAGGCCGGCGACTCGCACGCGTCGAGACGTCGAACAAAAGACTTCAACGCGTGCGAATACTTATCTTCATCTCTATATTATATTCGTCTCTTGAAATCATTGCGATTTGTCGCTTGAGATAATACTCGTAATAGATACAAAAATTGTTTGTTGAGCGACCGAGCAAAGGTTGTTTCGAGTGTGCCAAAATTTCCTTCATTTTTCATTACATATTTTATACTGTAACTAATGTAGTTAGTTTTTAGCTGATCTTGACGAAAGTTGTTATCACCATCAGCCTGAAGACGTCACTGTTGAACATAGACCTTAACCTTAGAACGCCATTCCGAACGTCAAGACAATTGGATCCACTGTTATACCTAGAGTAAATTTTATAATTAATTTCAACTTTTATTCATGGAAAGCTGTTGATCGAAGCAGTATTAATAATGAGCAAGTTTGCTACTGCACTATTGCAGATACCGAACTGACCGACCGAGTGAAGCGTCTCTGCTTTGAGTCTGGCAAACTTTATTTCGTCTATAAATTTGTATGTATGAAAAAATTCTATTTTTGAGGTTAAATTTTGTATTTTTAAAGTTTACTGGAATACTTGTTACTTCTTCTATGAATTTGAAACTCAATTAACTGCCCTGAACTTGTCGATGGATTAAGGTTGAACTGTAACCCTTTCCGGGGACGATTCAATCCTCTTATTTATATTCCATTCAAGCACATTAATTATACGAGCAATACTTATGTATCTAATGAGAGCGAGTAGGTGTTTTAACACATTCACTGCCACTATGATTTTCTTAATTCCTTCTGAGGTGCCACCAATATTATTATGGACTCGCCAGGCGATTCGCCGGCACTGCATACTAATTTAAATGGACTCGCTAGGCGAGTTCACTGGCATAATATATAGGTAAACTTAATGATTTGTTATTATTGTGGCCGTCGCTGTCTCTAGAACATTTATATTGGTATCAAAAATAGTTTGGCAAGTGTTTAGTGTATTTATAAAAAAAAAATAGGCTAAATAAAATAGGCTAAAAACCCATAAAAAAAAAGTAAGTAATTTATGCAGGGATTGTAAAACTTTGGATAAAATTATATTTTTGAGGTTAAATTATGTATTTTTAAAGTTTAGTATATGAAATTGATTTAAAGTTTAACTTTTGCAACTGCTATTTCTATGAAAAAGATTCCCATTTTGTAAATGTACTTATAATCTTGTGTTAAAGTGTAATAGTGGCACTGTAGTAATTTATTACGTTTAGAGTGTGAAGGAGGAACTAACATATTTACTAACTTTCGCCTTTATAATATTTCGCCTTTATTATATTAGTGTGATTCATAGAATAAAAAACATATTTTTGAGTTTTGAAAGAAGAGGTTGAGGATCTGCGTCATTGAACTCGCCTATTTTTTTTTCTTAAATTATAAAATTCATATGTACGAGCCACAGTGAAAATGTTCATATTAGCATATATTTAGATTAAATACATTTTGACTTTCAGTAGAAAATATGGACGCATTTTGGAAATATTGGCGAAAAACATTGACTCGCCTGGCGAGTCGACTTAAATTTGGCAGCTGACAAGAGACTTGGGTTGGATCTCTTTTCTACAAGTGTTGCATTTGCGAGGCGGCGGCTGAGCACTGAATTTTTTTTAGACCTAGATTTACTTTATTAATTATTTTTTCATCATGTTATATACGAGAGTATGTGTTTTTGTTTTTTTATGTGGTCTGTACGAGTATTGTTTGTAGTTATTTCTATTTCCCTATTATTTGTTATTTTTCGCGTTACTTTTTAACTGGCTCTCTATTTCTATTTATTTACCTATAAGTATAGCTTTTGGACGAACTTTTATTAACTTAACTTAACTAGCTATTATTAAATAAATATTTTTTTTAATTTTTAGCCGTCTACGATTTTCGATGGGGCTGGTATTTCTTTCAAAAAAGGGAAAGTTTTGTTAAAAATGTAAAAACCACAACAACTTTATAAATTAAATTTCAGTGAACAAGCACACGAGTGTCATACGTTTTCCAACACACTTGCGAGTAAAAAAAGTATTATTAATAAAACATTAAACAAAAAAGAGTTATGAAAACACGAAGAATGTCGAAGATTTATTTTTCCGAGCGCGATATTTTTTTACATCAGTCAACAGCGCGCGCATATTAAAGAAGGCGCGATCAAAAAAGTTCTGTTACCAACCTTAAGAATGAATCAAACCTATGTGTTTGTATTTCTTACTTTTTGTTTAAACATTATTTCTTAAAATGTGTTAAAGTAGTATATTAAAGTGAAGTGCAATTCATTTTTAAAATTTTTGTAGAGATTTTTAGCGGCATAAAAATTCATTAGTGCAAGTTGTAATTAAAATACATTAATTTAAAAAAAAAACTATACCTGTGCAATAATAATAAAGTGAAAAAGGCGAGTGTGCGTAATGAGATGCATTACGTCACTAAAATCGATACAATAAGAAGCCTTTTACGAGGAAGTGTGTTGAAAATCAGATTATGACATTGGAAACTCATTACAATAACCTTATTTCATAAGGCATAGAGTTTTTTTTACAGAGTTTTAATTGTTCTGAGATATGGAAGCTAGAAATATAATCGCATAATTAGTGTGGCCGCGCGTCAACAGTTCGCAGAACTACTTGTTAGTACCCATTTCTACTATATTAGGAAAATTTATATAAATTTAACAAAAAAACTGAACTAAATAAAATATAAACAAAATTTGTCAAGAGATTGTCGAGATAAAAAAAAGGTTGTGTTCGCGAGTTCAACCAGTCAGAAACTACTAGTTAAGTAACTTCGAAACACTTGTCAATCACACCAAAACATTTCTCTGCCCGTACAGTTACTTATAAACTTAAATAAGTAGAAATAATTCGATGCTCTAGATTTCACACGCGGTCGAGATAATCGGATTATTAAGATTCGCCTAACTGTCATCGGCCATTATAAGAGTGTATACTCGTATATGTAGTTCTACAGGAATATGTAACTGTATTTGAAACCTGTCTGCCTAATTACTGCGGTCTAACTAACAACTGCTATAAGACCTAACTGGCTGTACTTATATAAACAGATATGCATCTATTTCGCAACGAACTCAGATGGCAGCGTATAAGTAAGAAGAAACAGTACATACAACGTAAACATACATTTATACAGAATGTTAACTTGCTTATTGAACATGTAAATTTTTTTTCTCCGTATAATCGGAAAGGCTCACCAAAAGTACCGTTTTACACTTACAGCACCAACTAGGACTGTCTATTGTATCAGAGATACGATTTCTAAGACACCATGCAATGTTCACAACTTACTCAAGCCTACTAATATTACTTGCACTGGCGCACGGTCTGTGGCATGGCCTACGGTTTTTCTGCTAAGACAAATAAGGTTTCAAAGGGTCTTTGAAACGTTCGGCTTAAACATTATTCTACAAAAAATAGAAGAAGTAGAAAAGGATTTGTTAAGCACAATAGCTTTGGAGAATGTTTTGTGCATAAATGTCTGAAAATATTAATATCTCTTATTGGTATGACTGACAAAACAAAGCGTATAAAAGCATTGAAGAAAAGAGATACGAACAACGAACGCCGCGCTCTGTTTGAATCCGTTCAGCGGTCAGACGGCTACTCTGCCTCTCTCTGGAGAACGCAGCGAACAAGTTCCATAATCTCTGGTAGCAACCAGTTTATGTTTTAAATTCGCGATAAAAAATATCGGCAGCGGCGCGTGTCATTAGCCGCGCGTCCCCTCCACCCGCAGCCGCGCCGCTTGCATTTATTAATCTTATTCGGAGAAATCAACGCATCACACGACCGGCACTGAAAGTGGCCATAAAGCTGTATCTACTCAGAAGTATACATAAGGTTGTCCGTTATGGTTAAGTATTCTTACAAACTTATTTGTGTGAATTCTAGGTCTTATATTGATAACCATTAGACTATTGGGTCTAAACACAACAAACAATTGAAAAATACTTGTTGTTGAGATCAATTCTAACTAATACTTAGATAATACATAAACGTTATTTTGTAAATTAAATGTCTACAAAATTATTCTTGTTTAAGAAATTTAAAATATCAAGTTCTTTGCGACTTCATTTTTTCGGTTACTATTCGGATTGATTCAAACACTAAACTATTAAACAAAACTGATTTTGATCTAATTTAAATAGTGACACTCAAAAACTGTTTCCAAGAAATAGCACCCACAAAAAATGCAGTTGTATTGAGTACCTTCTTCTTTTTGGGAAGTCAATAAACAATAGGTTAAAAGTGACTTCAAAAAACCCGACGGCAAGAACTTTAGACCCACGTATCATAACAAGTGAAATCGCGGGATGCAGCTAGTATAGCCGCCACCAGCAGGTGAAGACGAATCTGTTGACATCACTCACATAAAAATACGACAAGCCGTTTAGGCTCTAGGGCGTGCCAAAGAAATATAAAAATACTAACTCTCAAAAAACATAACCCTCCTTCTTTCGCAGTCGGATAAAAATGAGTTGTAGTCTTTTTAGCTTACAGGAACTAAGCTTTTTAACAATATTTTTTGATTTCCACACTCAAACTAAATGATCAATCGAAGCACTATGTAATCTACAAAAACCTAGTAAATACATAAAGATAAATGTTATAGCATAAATGTTCAGGAACCGAAAAACATAGAACCTAGGTTTTACATACCTAGATTTACCAAGTAGGTGCAAATGCATGTGCAAAGAGGCCACCGAAACGTTTTATGGAGATCCACAAAACAAAAATGGGTTCTATGGTTCTACCTAAATTCTAACCAAAAATATAGAACCTAGGTATATTATTTACATACATAGGTTCTAACCAAAAAACATAATACCTAGGTATGATATTTACATACCTAGGTTCAAACCGAAAAACGTAAAACCTAGGTGTGTCATTGATATACCTAGGTTCTAGGGCTCTGACCGAAAAACATAGAACCTAGGTATGCCACTAACATAGCAAGTTCTATAATTTTACCTGGGTTCTAAACGAAAAACATAAACTTAGGTTATTACCATACCTAGGTTTTATACTTTTTGGTTTATAATCACATTGACTTTGTGTGCACAGTCTAAATGAACTTCCAGACCTTTGACGTTTGCATATATTTCTCATTCGAAAGCAATGTCACTTCCACGCAATATCTGGGTTGATTTCTGGAATTTCATGTAGCATTCATCAATAGTTTTCCTAGTCAAACATATTACAATAGATTCCTCACACACACATATCTACTGTCCTGTTGTTTCCATACACAAGCAACATTATAGCTCATTGAGTGCAATTAGTGCTAGGAGTGAGCCTCCTCCTCCTGTACAAGATGTCAATAGTTCATAGGACAAGTTCTTCTTGAAAAAAGTGATAACAGATTTCCATTACCGCAGGCGCCAATAGAACTTATCAAATATTATGAATTAAAAATCAAATATTAGGACCAATTCCAATGAAATTTAAATGGTACTATTTCGAAACAAAAAAATAATTAAAATCCTTTTTAACCATTTTTAGAAACATAAAAATGAAAGAAACATTACTGTTGAATATAGTACCTCCTCCTTTTTTGGGAAGTCGGTATATATGTGGTTGTTTTAAACTTACAAGCCATCGAAGATGTTTTCCGTTTAGTCTCTACTTCAATTTCAACCTATCTCATGTTTTTTTAAATCAGAAGTAAATGTAAACAAACTCTACTATCCTTGTCCAGAGGCAGTAAGTGAATTCAAAAGTAGTACCTAGTTAAATCGCAACAATTCAGTTGCATTGCCACCTTAATAAGCTTTCGTTTTGTGTACTTTATAGCACTTTCTCATACAGATGTTGATTGTAAAATCTATGGGTCCTAACAATTATCTAATTTTGGATCAGAATAAGGATCACATTAATATACACAATATTCAAAATTGTAACCATTGTATTTAAAGAAGTAAAACTTTTTGTTCCTTTCAAAATTCTGATCTATTAATCTCATTTTAGGTTTTTTTAAGGCATAAATCAAGAAACTTTTATTGGCACTGATTATAAAACTAATATTACAATCCTCTAATGTGGGATGAAATGAGTAGAGTAATAAGATGACAGAAGTCTAAATTATGCTTATTAAAACAATAGCAATAATTCTAAAAATAATTGGATTAATTTAATTTTTTATAGAAGGATGTTTATATTGAATGCACATAATTTTATTATCTTGTATAGGAGATACAATGGAAGATAGATTATACAAAAAACGCTCACCCAACTCATTACTCCTTCTAGTGCCTAAATTCCATCAGTGAAACAACACTAAATATTTACAATATATAATACTTACACAAATATTTACATAGTTAAACTCATCACAACTTTAACTTGCGAACATTCAGTCTGCTTATCTGTAAATTGCATTGCCTGTTTCTATGTTTAACTGTAGAGGTTAGTTTTTAGGTAGTCAAGTATGCCTCATTTAGCGGCAGTAGGCGCGGTGGGAGCGGCGGCTGCCCGTTGTTGCGCCGCCGACAGTTGCGGCGTGGTCGTGGCCAGTGCTCGCAGCTGCTTCTCAGCAGCAGCATTCACCATCTTAGTCACAGTGGCCTTCATTTTATTCTTCTCGATGACAGAGTTCTTCTTGCTTTTCGCCGGTGCGTTAGGTCGTTTGGTCACAGCTTTTCCTTTTGCCTTTTTCGGTTTCGCACCTGAAGGCAATTTACTCTTCACTTTGAGCTTTCCCTGTGCCATTTTCGAAAGAAGTTAACCAAATAATGTAACAGCGAACGTAAACAAAATGCGGATTTGCGGAAATGTGTTATTTTTCTGTTATTACACGAGGTTGTGACAACTGACAGCTCTTGATGCATGACAGTTTTTTTTCATTTAGATTCGTAATAGTACGATTAGTTCATTATTTTCTCTTGTAATATGTAAACATCAAGTGAATTAATATTGATAGAGTTTAAAAAGTGAAAAAAAAACCTAGTCCTGGTAATATACTTTGTGCTTATTGTGGTCAAGTTATTAAGTAAAGTAGTGCAGACTGCACTAGTTTTTCTATGTAGATTTCTCACGAAAACGAAAACCACTTTATTTCAGCTATTAATACTCGAATGAGTAATCGTGAGCAACACTCGTCCCCATACACGAGACATTGATAGTAATTATGAATAATATTTTTCAGACCTTGACCTACTACTTTTTTACATGACCCATATTCAATGACTTAATAAAGTTAATTTTTACTGTCACTTTTCTTACATGTCATTTTTAACATAAATATGAGGTTATTTCAACAATAATATGTATTCCTATTTTCTACTTTAACTTGAGCATATTCAACATAGAGTCGGATATCAGAGAAAAAAGGAATCAATTTATACATAATAGGGACTCCCAATTCTATGTTGAATATGCTTAACTAAAAGTAGATAATAGGAAAAGTCCTGGTAAATACTTGAGTTCGGCAAATATACTAAACATATGACGTCATATTAAAAATAAAAATTATGTATCTGCGGATGTAGCTTCGTACGATAAATGCATTTTGCTAGATAAAAGTTGTAGTCGTTTAATCGTCATTTCGAAGTTATAATTCTGTTATAATTCCTACATGGATTTGCCACTAAGCCCAGTCACGTTCTTATCACCATTTTTTAAAACACATCTCTAGCACCCAGTGCCTAGTGGCGTTTCAAAATTTAATTTGAAGGGTGTCATTTTGAAAATTCGGAACTAGAGCTGAAATCACGTATTCGGTGTAGTAGTTCGGTGAAATTTTTACTTGAAACTCTAATGAATTGATACCTATACGTACCTCTTACGCCTCTTCACCCTTCAAGTTTTATGTCTCTTGTTCTAGGGGCCACAGTGTCCCTGACTTTTATAGTCATGCGAGCTGGTTGGAGCATGCGAAATGTCTAGCTGTCTTGAATAAAAAAATAAATGGGCAGGAGACTCAGAGGATAGATCACAAGGCCAGTTCAACTCATAGTTGGTAGCGTAAATCACTCACTTTTTTCCTTCTGCGACAAGCAGGTTTCCTCAGGTTAATGGGTATGAGGTAAGAAGTGAGGGGTGAGGTAAAAGCAGGGAGCGGTTTTGGGCAAGGTAGTAAGAGACCGGGATCAGCCATCAACTGTCAGGTGACCAGGTAGAAGTTATCCAATATTTCCTCATCTAAGAAAAATTGGGACATAAAGTTCAAACCACTGCTATCTTATTCATGGGTATATCTTTTACGATAATAAGACTTGCAAAAGGACATAAGACAGAAGTCCCACTGGCATAATTATGCAAAGTAGGTAAGCAATCGCGAACGAAGTCGCGGTTACAGCTAGTTTCGTCCATAGCAGAAGCCGTTATTATTACGATGTATACCTATACCCGCTACGGACCCACGATACCCCTGGCGATACCCCTGGTGGTATCGTGGTACCTACATGTACTCATTACTAAGAGGTGTTAGGTCTAAACTTAGTCTGTATATTTATTTATCTAAGCCTGTTAGTAGGAAGGTGATAGTACAAATGAGTTTAGGTAAAATGAACCAGAGATGAAATAGTCTTTTGCTTAGATAAAATATAGTTTCATTTAAGGTTCGACGAGACATCATAGTTGAAATGTTACAAGGTGAAACGTATTTCGAAGTAGCGTAGTGAACCCGTGGCAATCGAATCACAAAAAAAGAAAAATTATAAAATATAGTATAGTAACTAAGGCAACTTTGGTAATAATTGACACAGTTTGCGTGAGGAAAACTGAGATCCTGTAATGATGAATTATTGTGATCGCGAGAAGAGGACTGGAAAGCCACTGAACTAGACTAACTTGTCTACTATCGCTGCGCGGTAGATTTAAATAAATTAAACGGTGAAAGAGACTGCCTACTCCATGACTATAAATACCTATTTAAATAAAACAACATAATTCATATTATTTAAATATTACGGACTTTTATTCATAAATCGACTGTTGCAGTATATGAAATCGAGTTTTAAGTTAAGAAATATACATAATATATAATTTTATCTAAATATATCTTATGTACAGATAAATAGAAAAGTAGTCGAGTATACCTAATAAATCGGCTATCGATAGATTAGAGCGGCGAGAGTGCAGGCGACCGGCGGGAAGCGGTGCGGACGAGGCGCACCTCGCCATAAAACGTCTAGAAAAATAGATAAATCGCTCAAAAACGTCAGATTCAGTCGAAAAGAGAGAAGAATGTGGAGCTCGCCGCGCCGAGGACGGCGTGAGCCAGGTGTCGGAGCCGCGGGCACGGGGGGTGCGGCGCCTCGTAGTGGGGCAGCTCGCAGCGAGGCTGCAACACCAGGCGGTCCAACCGCTCGCACGGGGGCGGTGTGCCCTCGCGGTGCGGCAGTTCGCAGGACGGCTGCACCACCAGTCGGTCCAGCCGCTCGCTCACCCGCTGCGGCGGCGGCGCGGCTCACGCATACTCCGTGTCGGTGGAGAGTGAGCGCTCGGCCGGCGAACGTCGCCCCGCCTCGCTCGCCGCGCTCTCGCCTGCCTGCGCCTGCGCGTACGCCAGGCTCTTTTGGTAGCTGAACAGCTGCCTCTCTAGCGAGTAGTTCTCCGACTGTAGCACGGCGATCTCGCGCCTGCGAACACACACGATCTCGTCAGTCATGCTCGTACCTGCGTCACTAAACATCGAGCTAATTTCCCGTATAATACGCACCTCATCTGATGCGCGTGGAGGCGGCAAAGATCGTCGTAGACGTGGTATGTTGCCTGAAAGAGCAGATAGGTGTCGCCCCACTCGAGGCGCACCCGCAGCTCGCCGCCGGGGTGCATGAAGGCGCAGGTGGAGCGGGACACGTCTTCGACACGCAGCGCCGTCTCCATCATGAGCCCCTCGTCAGCGCTGTCCTGAGCGTAGTACTGCTCGAACGGCGCGCCGGGCAGCTCCTCTGCATCTGGTTCGCCAGGCTGCGGCGTGGCACGCACCAGCCACGCTGACCAACTCACGTAGCGCAAGTGGTTCCGTGGCACGTGATGCACGTCTCGGTACAGCATGTGCAGGCGCACCGTCTCCGAGTGCGTGTCGCAGCGTACAGCCCACGCCTGCTTGTCACGGTCGTAGCAAGTGGCGGCGCGCCCGCCCGCGCACACGCCCAGTTCGGCCATGAGCCGCGCCCACACCAGCTCGAGCGTGACTCGCGCGCCCTTGTGCGGTAGACGTGCGGGTGGCCGAGGCGTCCACGGCGGCGTGCGTCCCTCCGCATCCGACACGCACTCGAGTGGGCCCGAGTGTAACCGCCGCTCGCCCTCGCCGAGTGCAAGCGCGTACCGCACGCGGCACTGCTGCCCCTCGCCTGAGAGCCGCACGAGTCGCAGCGCGAGCGGCTCTTTGCCCGCGCCTCCGCCGCTGGCTGACACCTGCCAATCGAAACCGGCGAACGCGATTGGCGGCGTGTCGAGGCGCGGCGCGCGCAGCTCGCACGAGTACAGCGTTCGCACTCGAGACATGCTCAGCTCCAGCTGGAACTCGCCCCGTGCGTCCGCGAACTTGGTGTTGAGCTCCGCGAGCGACACGCAGCGCCCGCGCCCCTGTGCCGCGCAACCCGCATTGAACCGCACCTGCTTCCCCGAGAAGCCCTCATTCGCCGTGAAGTGGTCCCGGCTCAGGAGTGTAAATGTGAAGTCTACATAGACGCGCATGCCCTCGCAAGACCCTCGCCAGACCAGGTAAACGCCTGTAGGATCACAAAGCAATGTTTAGATGCATTGTTGACTATTAGAAAGACTTCAAGAGGAGAGGGAGCTTAGGTTACCAAGCGAGGCATCGGTCCGGCTGAAGGCGACGGCCCATCGCTGGTGCGCGCAGCAGAAATCCTTGGAGGTGACGTCGCGGTCTGGCTCGCGCGTGGCGGAGCGCGTCACCACGAAGGTAAAGACGTGCGTGTCGGCGCGGTCTTTGAGCCGCGTGGCGCGGTACAGCAGAGCCATGCGCGCGCCTCACCGCGAGCCGCACGCCCGGCCCCGCCCCACTCGCCGCCTGACACATGCAAACAAACAACATTCACTTAATTTACACTATACACAACAACAAAATTGGCAGCCCTAGCTGTTCCTATCTGTAAACTGTGCCCTTTCGTTCGTGGCAAAATAAGCGTCTCTGCTGCGAGAATAACAAATGTATCTTTCATTTATCAGTTTGTGCTGATGTTAGTACACGTACCTACAGATTTTAGATTCTAATCAATCTTGACGAAAAGTTGTATACTACGGATTCAAAGAACTTTAAGATTTTGTATTCGTGTCCAGCATTTTTGACCGGCCGATGTTAATAGGTAATATTTGGCAGAAATATAAGAAACACAGTTTTTAATAAAAATATTATATGAGTATAAAAAAATCGGTTGCTAGATGGTATTTTTTATAAACTGCAAAAAATATTTGATCATGAATTTAACAGAACTCGTAAATAGTTTTCGCTGTGCAGTCTTCGCTTATTCCTGGCGATAAATTTCAATAGCAAAACCTTCACACCTTGAAAGGAGAAGTACTTTATTATTCTGTGCCTATTTATTTACGACTCGTAGCTAAGCCACAGAATAGACACACTTACGTATAAGGTTACAACAAGCGGCTAGTACTATTTTTCTTCACAATATCAAACCGAAATGTGGAGTTAAAACTAATGTGGGCAGCGAACAGAAACTTTCTACTTTGGTCTAGCTATTGATCATGACTCCTTACTCATATAATGTGACGCAGCAAGACGATTATAGTACATTACTCCGCGGACTGTAATGGCTGCACTGGCAACTGTCTGCAGGTACTACAGAAACTACACGCCTTGATCCGCAGTAACTATTGCGGATCAAGGCTTGTAGAGTACAATTGTTAAGTTGAGTAAAATATTTATATTAGATATAAAATATTTATTTTTAATATTTATTACCTAGCCTTTTTTACCAAGAGCCCCGAAGAAATTTCTGAATTAGCGCTCAGCAATAGATGTTGAGATGTTGCAGTTTAATCTGTTTATTTTTTTGAAAAATTTCTTGTATTGACAATTGAGTTCTAAACTCATGTCATGTAGAAGTACTCGCACGGTACACTGCCATGGTAATTCTGTAATTTATAGTATTGCCATTGCTAAACGTATTGTTTATTAGGTGCTAGACTATTAAATCAATGTAATTTTTTTTTTGAGAAATAGTTTATCTTCGAACCCAATTATCAGCTCTTTTTTTTCTTGTTGCTGATATGAGTATATGGAGGTACAATTTTGTTTATTTTTTACGCCCCTACAATGTCATTAACATGTTATAAGTGTATTGTTAAGGTATTTTATAGCTCGCACTCGCTTGCATAGCTTTGCACCCGTCGCTATCTAGAGTAAGCTGATTTGAAAGACTTGATAATAATCTAATAGCTGAAACGATTATTTGCTGCACGAAATAAAATCACGTAAGCGTCAAACACAAACATCACCAAGGTTTTCGAACTATGAATACACTCTCCTTACTACTATTTCTTGGTATTGGACAAACGTTCCATCAATAAAGGAAAACGGATTTTCAGCGGATAGTGCGGGAAGCAAGGAAGAATTTATGTGATTATTTGAAGTTACGTCTCTCACACCGCCAGATTCTATATACTTATTTACATGTCCAAGTGTTCTTATATAATGTACTTAACTCGACTATATTTTTTAATGTTTGTTACCTGGCTTGTCGGAGACAGATAGACCGATTTAAAAAAATCTTTTTTATTTTAATTAAATTAAATTAATTAATTAATTTTATCATTATCGGTCAAGAGGTTTTATTTTAAAATCAAATAACTGTATAACGTAAAAGTACTAGTGATACTACTTCTATTAATTAATTTTTGAGAAAAAAAAAACATTCAGCCATCTGTGTTCTTCGATCGTCACTATTTAATGAATCCTATAGCATAACTAACTTTAGACTGGCGATAGAATGACAATAAGAGACAGCCTGCAAATTCGAAGCCATCCGAATAAAAACTAACTACATTTCAGAAGTCAAGAAGCCTGAAAACATCATATAAGAAGGTAAGTCTACTTATTGAGAGAGTTGAACACTAAGTAAAAGAATAGGTATTATTTTAGGACAGGTTCTACGAAAATAACCTCTCTTTTAATCTTATCTGCAAGCTCGTAACGAGTTATAAGCTTTTCAGCATGTAGACAGGTACTCATATGAAGCAATTTTTAATCTTTATCGTTCTTCAAGCACCGTCGTAAAACATCACGTAACCAGATTTCCAGAAGCGGTTTAACAACTTGTAATTAGTGAGTGAAATAATATACTCGTATGGCTGTTGAGACGTACTGAAAGGGCGGTAGGGCTTCGAGGTCACCGTCCATTTCATCGTTTTGCTATTTAAAAGTCAATACTTATCGGAAGGTGTGCTGTAGTCATATGATTGTCATAGAAATGCAGTGTACAAGCAAGGTGACATAGCGAAGCTATGGTAGTTAAAAATATAATACGGACGATTTCTATTTATATTTTTAATAAGCATAGCAGTCTGGTTAAGGTGATAGTTTTAAGAAAGACTAGTCAAGATGTAAGTTTAAAATAAAATGTTAGGTAACAGAAATAAGACTGATACAATATTTTTATAAAAGCCCCTGTAAATACATATTATTATGAGAGTGTGTGCCCTTTTCAGATATATATAAATTGTCCCATACTAATAGGTAGGTTGTTAAAGACAGGTCTATGGACTATTCCCTCCTACGCCTAATTTCCAATGTAACATGAAAAATGGTATACGACCGAGTAACAGACCACCCAAGTCTAATTACATGGACCCTCTTTACGACCACATGAAAGTCTGTCCCGAAAATAATGGCCAGGTAACTTTTTAACTCTTTTCCACGCTGATATAAAGTGCGATCCCGGCGTCAGAGACTTTATTAAATATGTAAGGCTGAGAAATATGGCGTGTCACTCGTTTTATGACATCTTCTCTTGTGTAAAACGACCTTTACGGCTTGTACTCGTTTCATGTGACCATCGCTTTAATTATCGTGTCCTTGTAAGTTAAATGAGGGGCTTTAAGCGCGTTTTCAGCATTTGTGAAGACTTAAAATTTTAATTACATAAACTTGGGTATTATGTCGACTGTTTTCTTGTTTCTACGAGATTTATCAACATTTAAATTAAAAGTTTTAACGATACTATCGCGCATAATTTTCATAATTTTATTGCTTGATGTTTTAAATACTTTACAGCGCACAACATGTTAGGTAGTTATGAGATAACCACCATTAGAGCCACATTTCTGAATCGTATGTATTTATTATTTATGCTACGACGAGTTGATATTTGGTGCCTTATAATGGTAGGCTACAACTACCAGCAAACATATTTCACGGGTTTTCGTCGGCATCGGCATTGCCGACGCGTGACGAAAACCGGTAGATACGTACATTGGACACACTTGTATGAATGCATATACATATAATATTATGATCAGTTTTATGCGATGCGTTCGATACGTACGATGCGGAGTTGTGACTTACCATTATAAGGCACCAAATATCAACTCGTCGTAGCATAAATAATAAAACGAACGTGCTGAGCCAGTCTGTTGATATCGGTTATAAATATTGATTAAAAAAATAAAATTTTTCCATGAAAATTATAGCTTTCGTTTCGTTCAAGTTCCTTATAATCCCAGCGAACGTGACTGTTTTTAACTAGACGGGCTGACTGTTATTACATCGGCTACAGAATGTTTTAAGATAATTTGATTTGACGCTTCGTCTTAAATACAAAGTTAACTGTCAACGCTTATTATAGAGATATGTTCGAAATGACTAGAAATAGTTACATATTCGCAGACGTTTACCCCATCTAGCTGTCCCAGGTTTAAGCGTGTGGCAAAATTATAACTAATTTTTTTGTTTAATTTAAGCTGTAACAGCGCCGCACGTGAATGCTTTATATCGGGCAATTTGCTGACAAGCGCAAGCCTATTTTAAATATAAAAAGACAAAATGTATGCCTCACCACTCACCACTGAATACTAAATATACTTCTACAAGCAAATCCACGAACAAAATCTAAAGGGTCTATATAAATGATAATACGATTTACGTCCGTCGTAACGTGAGGTATATAGAATAATCTTCGCGCTTGATTACATAAGGGCGGTTCTATGGAGCGGAATAGTACCATGGGGGTGTTCCAAACTTTGAAGATACCCGCGTTAGCACGAATATTACGAAATCTCTTTACGGGCCCGTTATCCTTTGCATTAATTTGCCTAAGAAAGAAAAGTATTCTTTTGCCCGGAAAACGACGGACGATTTTATTTGAATCTCTTTTTATGAGAACATAAGTATAAATAGGTAGAAAGAAAAGACTACGCAGTCAAGAATCTTATACGATGTTACAATGTAGAGTTTCGCGTGATGTGTTTGCAAGATTTATAGTATGGTAGATCGGTAATGCGCGTGACATGGACGGTTTTATTAATAATAATGCTGAGCGTCTACTGTCTTGTTTTCGCGTCACGTCACGTTTTTGTCGCGTGTCGATATCCACCAAATGAAACAAGGCCTAAGAACAAACTTGAGTGTTTATTAATAAGACTGGCAATGTATATAGTTAGTATGAGTACAGTCGACACTGTTCAGGCCGAATCGTGTCATAAACGTTGGCGCTATTTTTCACGCACCATTCGAATTAAAAAATCCGTATACCAAGTTACTTAAGATTAGTTGGAGACAACGACCTGTATGCAAGTACAAACATTCACACATAACGACGGATTGTAGTTTGTGCCAAAATTGAAGCAGACACGCGTCGCTCGATTGCTCAAGTTCCGTGAAGAAAATAGCAACATCTTGCTCACACCCACATATTTCAGCCCCTACCAGGGCTACTCTTTAGACTACATTAAAAACTAAAATTCCTTGCTATCTGGTGGAGTCTGGTGTGACGTAAGTGAAAACTCTAGTTCTAGTTTCCACTTCTATTGCAAATAGCTTTGAGATTCTACTGATTCTGTTTGCCGCTTTGAGCGAGATTCCAATGGACTTATTGTATTTTACGCTGTAACATTGCACGATATAAAATGCAGACAAACAATTTTCTACAGAACTATCTAAACAAACTAAATTGATGGATAAAATTTCTTGTGTCATGATGTGGGTTGCAAGTTTTTCAATGGACTCTTAACGAAAATTACGTTTACACACAAAGTGTCGCGCTTCTCCACGGAGCACGGATCTCCTACGTTCAGACTATATATCATTTATTATTCTAGGTTTGCCCAGCATGGTGGATGCTGGGCAAAGCTAGAATAATAAATGAATCACTGAAAATCTAGGCTTCAAGCCTTTTCCACAACACACTTCAGACACAGGGGGTCGAAAATGGCAAACGGCTTCCAAAAAAGGATGGTACGGCCATGGTCTTTTTAGTCAACTAAGCGGGAGAAGTGCCGTGCCCGCAGATTAAAGGACTTGTTTAATTTTCGGCTATGACGGTGTACGTCTACCAAAAAATGCGTAGAGATGTGTTTAATATTATGTATGAATATCTAATCTAACAATGAAATAGGCAAATGATGCCACTTGCCTATTTCATTGCTTACAAAAATAATCAAATTTCAGTCAGTTATAGTAGAATTCTGGCATCCCTCGGGATTTTTTATATTCTTGATTGACTCCTATGGTCACATTGGACTATCAATTGTACCACTTGTCACAAATGTCAAAATTCACACCACAAAAAACGCGTAAATCGTCTTTTTGCGTAAATAATGTGGCAATATTTTAATTCGAAATTAATTTTGTACACTGCGATAAGTTACGTTAATTTGAATTTGGTTGACAGATTAAGGATTAGTAATCGTTGACGTATTTGTAGTATCATGTACACTGTCTTTGCCGGGGCTCCATACATTATTGAAACATCTCTTTTATAGAAAAATCAAATAGAACTCTTCATTCATCCTTTTTTGAGAATCAGTTTCCTCGTGATGCTTTCTTCGCCGCTGTTATACAAAGGTGTACAAATGTGGTCTCAAAATTAATTATCGCATCCAGACACATGGGGGCTTTCGCATTTATAATATGTCCCCACACGTATTATATGCGAAAATGTGTCTATTAGTTTGTTAGTATAACGCATATTTATAACGTGGGGAAAAGCTAGTAGTAGTGTTAAAAAATTGCAACATCGTATTTAATCCCGGAGATTACAAGGGCTTTCAACTCTCATACATATAAAATGCTTGCAGCACCGAGCTGCGTCTATACGGAAGGCAAGTTAAATTGGCTACGATTATACATTTATATTACTTTACTATTATATTTTATTTCACTTTCAGCCTTCTTACAAATACGTTTAAAAATAATGAGTTCGGTTACACTTACGAAGAATAACTTAAGGAAACAACAAATGAAATTGTAATCGAGTTGCGTCTCTTTTTCAAACCAAAATGGTTCGTCATTTAGGTCTATGGTTACGTCATATGCACGACGTGCATGTTAAGTGCTCGTGGCACGCGTAAACCTTGCGCATTGAGTAGCGTTATCAGGTAACGTTAGAGTAGAAGCAATCTAGGTTTCGTTTTGATAGGAGTTTGAGCGGCGAGCTGTCAAAACGAAACCAAGATAGCGTTGCAAGAAGTGAAACAAGTTAATTGTTTCACTTCTTTCAACGCTTAACTACTCCACGCGATATCACCATATTCTATACATATCATGGTACTATTGGTATTTGATGTGCCTTTAACCTTTCATACAAAAATATTTTTTCGCGAAACTAATAAATATTATGACTGTTAAACTTAATAAGTTTTAACTATGTAATAATAAAAAAATCAGCTGGTTATAGGTAATCGTCTTTGATCAAAACATATATTTTGTAGGACAAATATTTTTTCGGATAATATTGATAATTTGAGATTAAGCAAAAAAAGAAACAGTTAGTAATGCATATTTTTGAATCATCAAATCGACATATTTCATGCTTGCTTTCTCTGTTAGCTACCACAACCGAGAGTCATATACAGGATATAGTTGGGCGTCTCATCAAAATCAAGCTATTCACGGAAAATTAGCTTCATTAAAATGAAGCTAATTTTTATTTTTCTAATTTACAATGTGCAAAAATGTTCTTTATAGGGATCCTGGACTATAAATACTTTGAATAAATAAAAAATGGCAAATGAATAATAATGATCGCGTCCAGCCCACGAACGAGTTTTGTATTATGTTCGTCACAACGTCCAGTGGCCTGTATCACAACATTAATAACTCTTCTCCCCCAGTTCATTTATTATCAATGTTATCTGACTTTTCCACTTCATGTTGTGCCCATTAATCACAACTTCAGAACAAACACCCGATGGCGTCGTCGCTAACAGAAATAACAAAAATAAAACAACTCCTATCTGCCGTCTAACTACATAAAAACATAAAAATAACAGTAAAATCATATAGAGCCGGGTATTCTGACAAATATTATGGAAACTCTCAAAGTGGGTAGGCAGTCACACGATTCCTTTAGCAATCCTTATTTTCTATTTCTATAGATACCTACAGGAGTTAAATCTACTCGTGCCTACCTTGCTTTTGTCTGGGGTATAAAGCGTGTTTCTGACTTCAAAGTACATATATAGAAGAAAGAAGCTTAAGTAAATGTTTGTTGTAGCGAGTTGAAAAAAGACCGAAACGAAAAAGGTTAATTACTTACTTAAAATGTATTTTTTATACAAACAACTAAGTAAAACAACATTACCATCAACGAAACTTGCGTTGTTTAAATATGGCTACAATGATAATGCTAACCATATAAATACAATATGTATTATGTATGCTTATCAAAATAGATAGCTCACTAAATATTGTTTGACAATCCGGAGATCTGTTTGGTACAAATAGCATAGCAGTAGCTTAAGGTTATTTTTTTATAACAATTCGTATATTCTTTCGTTGGCAAATTAACACGGTCAGAATTAGGTCATGAATAAGTTAGTAAGCAATTTGCAAGATATTTAATAATTTTATGGTTGGCATTTAAACACCAGCCAATAATAACAAATTTATAAAAAAATATATTTATAAATCACCGACGTACCGTAAAGATTAGTAAAGGTTGCCTTGGACTTATATGAAGGGTCATAGAATGAGTGAAGCCTATTTGAACGAAATTCTATACCTACAAATACGGAACCTACAATAGACATTTATATAAGTAAGTAGGTACATCTAATTAAAGAATATAACGGAATATATAAAATATGTTGACTTGCCGACAATTTGGACTTTTTTTACCGATCTCAAAAGCCCAAGTTCTAAGCGTAAGCGTCTCTGCTTCTTGCCATGTTCTTTTTCGTCGTCCGATTTTAATAATATTTAATACAGACACGTGGAAAACATTATTAATTAAGATTTCTGAATATAAAAAAAAGATTTTTTTATTTGGCACAGCTAGGAATTTGACCACAAGTTCGCACGACTACGAAAGTCAGCGACACTAGCCCTAGAAGGAGCATGCCTAGTCTGGAATACACTGGCTCTCAAGGATGGTTCTCAAGGAAGGACTTTGTCGGTTTTCACCCGTTTCATTCGCATTCAGTGAACTTCATCGGAGATGAAATGAGTCTTTTGTGTTCTCAACGATGACAATTCGTCGAGACGTATCAATGTAAACAATAATTGGACCTTTCCATCAATCAGGAACCCGTGAAAACCCGTCATCCATTACAAAAAAATAATAATCTGGTTGTCGTTTATTTTTAAAAAGTTGCAAAAAAAATCGTGATCGCAATGTCAACAGTTCGCGGATCTATAACACTTACATTAATAGTATTAAATGTTGTAAGCAACAACAAACTTAATAGCTGCTCTGGAAAAAACCAAGATTTATATCCCATCACAATGACTATTTATAGTCAGACATCCTGCGCCTAACATCTGCCTGCCTGTCTTAATCTTCTACAAGTGTAATTTAACATTACGACGCCGCTCCCGACGGGAAAACGTGAGCCTTAGCTAAGTGACATTTTGTACCTTATGTTAACAAACGGGAACGAGATATCGTTAGAAATACCTTCGGGCTGAAGGAGGAAAATGCTTTCGTCTTGACATCAGGACGTATTAGTTACCTATTTACGATAATAGATGATACAACTATGAAAACCCGGGTAATAAGGGTTATCTGAGCCAGGCAAGTAGCGCCCCGAACTATCTAACATTTCATTATAACATTATTGGATTTTTATTATTATAAGGGTGACTGGTAATAAAACAGCATCTTCTTAAAAGTGGTTTCTGCAACAAATTTAGTTCCAGGTATTCTGAAAGTTCGAAAGATGAATATCAGATGTTCCATACATTTGGTCTCAGTAATTTTTTGTAGTATGTATCGAAAGTCGTATGTTTATTGCGATTTTTCTAAAATGTTAGTACAGATGTTGCTGCGTTCATAAGAAGCCATGCTTAAGAGGATGCTAGTTGATTGACGAATGACTCTGTATATTATATCCTTTTCGAAAACTTTTGTTTTTTTTTTTTCTTTTTATCTAAAACTAATATTTGTGACGTATACGCCGACGTTTTACACTTATATTATATTATATATCACATAATAACTTGGAATGGATAAAAATGAGTTGGAATAATTTTTTTATACATTTTTACCGATTTCTCAGATGGCTGGAGCGATCTAAAAAAATATTATTTAGGTTCGAACTGTATAGTTTCCAGTTGATCCATGATTTTATATACTACTATAACATAGCTTTTCCAAAAATGAAAAAACAAGTAATAAATGTTCAGAAAAAATGGTCACCTTAGGTATAGAAACTAGTAAGAAAAATTTAGCCAAAATGGAAATCCTTCAAGAGGTTGACCCTAGCGGAACAAGAAAATTAAACATTAAATGGTATGGAAAAATATTACGTAAAACAATGGTCGTAGCAAAAAAATACAGTATAGAGATAGAATTAAAAAATCAAAAAATTAAATTAAAGAATCTTGGAAAATTATAACGAAGTCAGGTCAAAATACGCGACGCAATACAAGTAATAGAATAAAATCAGTAAAAAACGAAAGCGGAGCAAGTATTACAGAATCTAAAAAAATTGCTACTCTATTTAATATTTTTTTTTCGCAACATAGCTCATACGTTAACTTGCAATCTAGAAATTGACGCGGATGATTGCAAAAAGTATTTAGATTACTGTAGTAAACCGTTGACATCTATTTCATTCGGACCAGTAGATTATACTGAGCTCAAAAAGGTAGTAGTTAACATGAAGCAAAAACCTACGTTAGATATTTATGGTATGAGTACTAATACTTTACGGAACCTAATAATAAATAACGATAATTTATTTGAATTAATATTAATTGTCTTAAACTCATGTTTAACTGACGGAATATTTCCCGACGTATTGAAACCGGGTAGGGTAATCCCACTTTTTAAAAAAGGGGATATAGAGGATATTAGTAATTATAGACCCGTTTGCATTTTGCCAACTTTATCAAAAATTTTAGAATCTATTATAAAATCGAGAATCGTTAAATACTTTGAAGAAAATAATTTATTTACAATCACAGTTTGGATTCAGAAAAGGCCGCTCAACAGAAATGGCTATAAGTAAAGTAGTATATTACATTCTAGAATCCTTAGATACGTCAAATAAATGTGCAAGTATCTTTTGTGATCTTTCTAAAGCTTTTGATTGTTTGAAGCACGATATGTTGATTTTAAAAATGCAATATTACGGATTTCAAGGTCATGAATTAAATATGATGATAACTTACTTACAGAACCGTAGTCAAATTGTCTCGATTAATGAACAAATTTCTACAGAAGGTAGGATGTCAATTGGAGTACCACAGGGCTCTATTTTAGGCCCAGTCTTATTTTTGATATATATTAATGATATTACCAATGCTTTGCCAAGTTGGGCTCACATAAATTTATTTGCAGATGACACACATGTAGGTATCAGAGACAAATCGATACATAATTTAGAAAATAAAGTTAGTATCGTTATGGAATTGTTAAAGGAATGGTTTGACGCAAATGGAATTGTTTTTAACTCTGATAAAACCATCTCTATGCAGTATCAGTCAAAGTTAGGTATTTTCGGGAATTCCATTAGTAAAACAAAAGTATTTCTAGGTTATACAATAGATAATACAATTAGCCATAATGCGCACATCGATAAAATTTGCAAGAAAATGGCAAGTGGTAATTATGCTTTATTTAAACTTAAGCCATTACTAGATAAAAAGTCGCTCATCTCTGTCTATTATGCCTACGTGCATTCTATTATAAGATACGCTATTACTGTTTGGGGAAATGCTAAAGATAGCATAAAAGTCTTAAAATGTCAAAAACAGTCTATAAGAACTATTAACGGTTTGAAAAAACGTAGTCCTGCGAGAAAACACTTTAAAAAAGATAAAATAATGACAGTTATATCACTTTATATTTATAGTTGTTTATTAGAAGTACACGAGGATAGGGAAATACCAGAAAAAATAATTTCACGCAATAATAAAAAAGGGCGAATCCTACCAATAAGTAGATTAGCTAAATGTAAGAAGCAGGGGCCAAAATACTGATGTACAATAAATTACCTAATAGTGTAATGTATCTCAATTTTATTACATTCAAACAAAAATTGAAGTATTTTTTTGGAAGCAATCTTTTTATAAACTCAGCGAATATATGTCAATGCAGCTTGTAGAATCATCGTTCTTGTGTAAGAACAACCATAATAAAATATCACTATTATCTAAACAAAGCAATCATAATGTAAATATTTGTCATGAAAACTATTAAACTAAGAACTAATATTAAGTAATCGTGTATAAATGAGATTTGTAAGTTAAATTTTTAAAGTAATTATTAATTAAAATGTAATAAGACTTGCCTGTAACAAACGTTATTTAAAGGTCAATAAATATTACTTTACTTTACTTTACTTCATAAATTTTATAAAAATCGGATAAGTAGTTTATTTTTAATTAAAATATGACATATTGTATCGTAAGTGTTACCTGCCGAATTGCAGTTTCTTCACTTTTTAAACTATTGTAATATGTAGGTATCATAAAAAAAGTTCTTTGAATATTTTTAGGTGAAACTTGCCTGACTTGACCAGTAACCTTTATATGCACTCGGTATATTTTAACCACGATAGCTTTCGAATTATGTATTAATTTTAATTAAAAACCATTATTCTAATTTTTTTTGCCTATGGGTTGGATTAGATGATATATATCAGGTTTAAGAATATTTATTTCTCATAAGATTATTCTCATAAGATTACATAAAATCACTTACATGAGAAAAGTTTTAGCTTCTATATTAAATCTATAGAATCGTATTTTAGTAAATTTATAAACAAAAACACAAGTTAATAGCGTAAAGATCCAGTTCGAATTAAATTAGAGAAGGTATACACAAATAGCTAATTACTTGCCTAATCTCTTGCTCTGTACTAGCGGGTAAGTAGGTTTTGTCAATCAAAATAATCAAACCAGGATATTAAAGAAGGAATTGGACGACTACGGATTGATTAATTCATTCATTTCAATCACATACATGTCCAGACCCAGATAACCCAAATAATTCGAATCGTATGTCAAAGAATTGCATACTCGACAAACTGTACCTGGGACATTGATGAAATTATAGAGTTATTGAAATGCAGAGCTTTCGATACACTTACTCATTCCTAAGTGAGAGTTTCCGGAGCACATCGTCAAACGTCCCACAGATTGACAGACGCTCCTAGAATCTAATCGATCATTGAACTTCGCCGCTCAGTCCAATTACTGGAAATTAGGAATTCAGGTCAACTGTCGAGGTACACGGTACGTGTTATAAATCTACCGGGATATTCGGAAATTATTGAGCTTGCCCTGGAAAACGACGAGACGTTTTCCACTTAATTGAACGCTGATCGCGGTTGCGAAATACTTGAGACTCTGATGGATTAACATGTATATTCTGGTAACGTTTGGATGAGAATTTAGTTGCTCGTATACGTGAGCCAAAGAAGTGGAATTACGTTTTACACTTGGGCTTTTACAAAGAAATTTGTGAAGAATAAGACCCGTGTTGTTGACTACTCAGTGATACCAATTCAAATAATTGTATTTAGTATATTAATAGTTGTATAAGTAAGTATAGATTAGCACTTTAAAGGAAAAGTAACGGATTTTATGCTCTAGTGACGTTTTACGTACAACGTACAAAATGTACATCAAAATATTCGACGCATTTTTCAATAATACACAGTATTAACCACATCCTTGGGCATTTTTTGTAGACGTACACCGTCCTGGCCGAAAATGAAACAAATAATTTCTGCCTTTTCACGTTCATAATCATTTATACATCTTTTTTAATGGAGTAAAACTGAAAAGACACGACTTGAAGTGAATTTGCACTTTAGATTATTGGTTCTCAATAACTTGAGCCCCCTTTGAAGAGGGTAAAGCTCGGGCCTAATCCAACGTGCTTTCGCTCCGAGATCAAATGATTACAGAGACAGTGCAAACCAAACTGTGTCTACAGTTTGGTATAAACTTCGTATTAAGTTAGGAAGATATTATTGACCGCCGAGCTAAGCGTCTCCTATTCAAGTCTTAAAAAATATGCAAGTTTTACTGGGTTATACATTTGTAGCGTCATTATAATTAAAGCGTCAATGGTCTACTATGTGGCTTTGTATATGGTAGATATATAACTAGAGCAAATACCTTTAAGTATTGTTTTGTGGTTTTTACCATTTTTAGGGTTCCGTACTACAAGGAGCATTCTCGTTCTCTTCGTTTTGCGCTCTGTCCGTCCGTCAGTTGGTTTATTAATTATAGACCAAAATTCGTGAGTTACAGTTATAATTTAGACACAGAGAGAGAAAGAGACGGCCACATACACACAAACCACTTTTCACCACAATTTTATATTTTTATGTACCTTGAAAGAGGTTTGCAAGTTGATCCTCTAGCATGGCAAGGGTTGCACTTTATTCTTTGGCTTCCCTCTTTTAACGGATTTTATTCACCACCTTCAGCGCATTCAGCGCGATAACGTTTATAAATAGAAAAACAATAATTCAGTCGAAAAATTGCCGCGCTAGGTATACGAGTTAGAAATGTTATGATCCCCGATAAAATCAAATTAATTAATCATAAAACATATAAAAACGAGTGAAAGCACGCTATAAGCTTTGACCTAACTACAAAGTCAGGCAATAAAGACGCAATAAATAACTTTTATATAAACTTTTAATTATAAGCTGTTAACTTTTTGGTGTATTTACACACAATCACTTGGATACGAACTGATAAAGAAAGACTCAGATTGTCTGAAAGATATCGCTGTTACTGGTAAGGCTGTCTTTTGCTGCCCTCTAAGCTATTTAAAAAAAAAGCTTTAAATAGTATGGATTTTACTCGAAATATCTCATTGGTCTTATATTTTTTGTTATTTTATATTTCAAAATGTCGGTGTGTTTTTGTTTGCTAACGGCAACGCACGGTTTGTTTATTCAGCCCATGTTGTTCGAAGCGATTTCCATGCTCGAACCACCTGCCAGCTATAGGCTGAAAGTGCTTTACCTCCGGATTTATTAAAATGGAAGAAATTAATAATCTAGTGTGTACATAGGAAAATATAAGTATGCGATGCCTATAATGAAATTCATAATTATGTGAGTTTGTCCTTAGTTAGTTTGTTTTAAGATGGCTTGTACCTGTTACCTATGGTTTTGCACGTGGTATAAAATTCAATATAAAGAAGTTTCAAATTTTGAACCTCAATTTGAGCCCCTCAGGCCTTGAATAACACCCCTACAACCTATAATGCTTGTACCTGGGATCGAACCCGTGCCCTTTCGTTTGTGAGGCAAGGGATTTATTTATTTAATATGGGTCGACCAGAAGCTATACATAAATAAATAAATAGAAATACCATAGTTTACCGACTAGTCTACCACTAACTAACCTCAGACGAATAAACACTTACAACTATATTATTGAATGTTTATTTTATTATCAGACTCATGGTAAGTTTTGCTCCTAATACCACGTCATGGTCACCTTTCTAAAGGCTCGGCGAACCAAGCATTGAGTAACTCTTCTACGATAAGTTATAGTGATACTCAAGCTATTTGAGCTTAGTAAACAAACTATCCGTGACCTCTTCTACATCTAAATCTACTCTTTATTTTTACTATAACAGTTACAGAAATTAAATATAAAGTACAACTGATCCATTATATTTTATTCAGTGACGCAAGTTACTTATAATAACTAGAACTACAAATGGAGAACAATTAAACAGTAATCAATCATGTTTCCCACAATAATGGTTATTGATCACCGCCGGCGTTGAAGTTAAAATAAAGTCTTTGTGGGATTGCTCGTTTCAATGTGTTGAAATTACTAAAAATGGTTACCATTTATCGGGGGCCATTTCGGAAGACTATTATCCAACATGGCTGCGTTAGCCACAATCTGCCTATCAACATTAAATTGCCTAGCCACGTGGTAGACTTGCTTCGTTAGCTTCTACGCCAGTCTCTCCCTTTATTCTATAAATAAGACACAAAAGAAGATCCGAGAAAAACTGAATAGGTAATGGAATAGGTACTAAAAAACCATGTAAAAAAAAGCAATTCTATTTCAGGCTTTGCCTGGAAATAAACATCCAATCATAGATATTATAATTTACCAACTTGATAAGGTTTTCATTTTCAGATTTCTGGATATCTATTTGTTCGGGGTGAAGTCCCTTACCTAGGTAAAAGACTGGAAGGACGTTCTTGGTAAAGGAGCAGCTGCTCCTTTACCAAGAACGTCCAACCAGTGTGTTGTGTAGAGAAAAATTACAATATATGCTTTCAGATGACATAGATTACAGTAATTCCCGAGTAGCGAACAACGTGAAGATTTTTGTACACAGGTTGATTTAAGAATATCTAAGCTAGGTAATGTAGCATAGTACATAGGAAAGCTAGGCTTCTTACACAAGCAGCACGCGTCGCCTATTATATGAACTTATAATGCAGGAGACTAATTCCTAAAAAGCTTTTGTTTATGGACACTTTTTGGACTTGGCCGTGTTCTAGCTCCACGGAAAAACTTTTGGGAGAACATTATTCCTCATCTTGTGAGCCGGTTGAAGGGGCCAAATCGGACGGATCCTAGTTTTACAAGTTCTAATATTTAGCTTCTTCACGGGACATTAAATTTAATTCAGCTAAGTGTAGATATGTGAAAACGTGACAATTGGTAGGGGCCTTGTCGACCATTTGGGAATTAGTATTATACAATAAACTTTTCAAAAATTACATAACGATAAAAAGAACGGAAACGGTTATTAAAAATATGTTTAAAACAAAGGAAAATATTGCAAACATGTAAAGCTAATATTTGCTACAAACCAAACAAATCGTGACTGGAAGACATTATGGAAGCCTAGAAAGGAAGAAGTCAAAAGTACTTCGAGGACATATATAGAAAACTAACGCGTATCTGATTAATTTTCTTCAACAATACGGGTTTTTACGTGTAGGTACTTGATTGTTGGAAAAGCCAAACTATAGTTTCGTTCACATTCGGTGAACGTCATCAGGGATGAAATAAGTCCGTGCCAACAACGATGATGGTACTGGAGCGCGAGACATGCCATCGTTGTAGACACGAACGACTCATTTCATCCCTGACGAAGTTCACCGTAAAAACCAGTATTGTTAAACAAAATAAGTACATATATAATACCTGTAAAGTTATTTGTAGTAAGTTTGTAGTCTAAAGCAGTTGTCAAGTCAAATTGAGTGAACTGTGTGGATGGCTTGTTCCAGCTAAGTTCTAGTTCTACGAACTACGCAAAGCTTGGGGCCTTGTGAAGCCAACTTGCCTCTAACTGTGAAGCTGCGAACTTTGTACGAAACGTTCCTATATAGTGAAACTACATAATGATTTAAAACGAGGACAAAATTTGTTTCATGACACTAAAACAATCTGAAACAGGCTTTTAACCAGTCAACGTGAGGTTTTATGCAGAATTGTTCATATTTAGTGTAAAATATTTAATATAATAACTCACTTTTGTGTGATCACGTTTATGATACTTTCTTTACAAACTCATTTTTTTATGTATTTAATTATAGACTATATATTTTTAACTATATTACCTACTCGTATATAACGTGAATGCAATAAGTACAAGTGCCTTTGATAAACTAGATAATGTACAGAACTAAAGAAAAACTAATTACTTATGATTGTGAAATAACCATCGGTTCATAAACAATTCACAATTTTTGTCGTTGAAACTTATGAGGAAATCAATACGAACCATTAACTCTTCAATAACAGGCGAAAGAACACAAAGAATAAGAAATGTCCATGGAAACATTTTCTTTGTCTATTGTAAAAGAAAGGCGGGAAATCTTGTCAGACCTTCTCGTGATTACCTATAGCTGTGTAGTTAGGTACCTACATTGTTCTCTTAACGTTAATTATATTTTAGAGTAATAACAGACTTGTACATCTCAACAATAACTCAATAAGTCTGTTCATAACCGAAGTATTGAAGTGGATGAATTGTCACCAGTAGATGGTATTTCGTAAAAATAATTATCAAAAATTCTGACTTACTTTTTTTTCTCTTTGGATTTTTTCTGCCTTCCGTCTCTGACTAGGCTTTTCCTTGAACTATTCGTAACATTAACTTTTTTAAATTCACTGTCATCGTTCGAAAGATAAAAAGCTAGCGAAGTGTAAAATCGAAAGTGCCTAAAATTAAAAAGGTGCGGAAACAAAATTCGATAGAGATATAAAGGTTACGTTTACCTACGCAAAGAAGTCCCACATTCAATTCCATCTAAATTGAATTTGGAAACGCAAACAAAGCTGAAAGAGAAGAGTGAGAGCCGCGCCAATTAATTAAAAAGTTGCGGATTTATTTCGGAAGAGCGAAGTTTTTAAATGTGGAAGATAAACATCGTAGTGCAGTGCGCAACAGGGTGGCGCGGGAAAGGCGAAGTAGCGTTTTAGCGAGACGAGCGGAGAGCGGTCGGGCGGGCGAGGCGTACCTGATGGCGGGCCGGGAGCGCGAAGTCCGAAGCGCTCCGGTCAGGCCAGCCGCGCCGCTACACGCGGACTGACGCGCCAGAGCGTTCCCGCGCAATGCCGCCCGTCCGGGGATGCCATACGGGAAAATCTCCTCCAAGCGTCAGATATTTTCTATTTGATCACTTTAGGAGGTACGTCTTTGGCAAGTCAATAAAATATTTCAGAAACTGAACTATCTGTCTCAAAATGAAAATGGCCGCAATAATATTATATAAAACCGATATACCCAATCACATAAATTTGTAAATTAATTTAAAAGCTTATAATCCAATAGCTGTATGTTCAACTACTCGTGAAACATTTACCTGCAATTTGTGCAAAACTATCCACACAACTGGCAACAGCTCCCCGCCCCGGACCCCTGCGACCCGGGTCCCGAATAATGAAACGGGGGAAGCGAGATTGTGAAGCCGGCATTGCCGGAAGACACGCCGAGCTCTGCCGGATGAACGCAGCCTTGCCGCGCACTTTCCTACTCCCGGTGCAAACGCGCCGCGGGAAAGAAAAAAAGAAGTCGTATTATTCGAACGAGGCATCATTTCATGGAACATTAGCTGGCGAGTTCTCAACGACCATTGTTCTGCCACTTACTCCGCCTAGAATAGGTCACTTGTTGGATATAAATAGAACTACAAAGCCGGTACATGAGAGTAAGCTTTATTGGTCGAGTACTGGACATTTAAAATCGATAGCATCTGCCTGTGCCTAGGGTAGATGCACTATTCTAAAATATACATAGATGTGTTGCAAATACACCTAGGTATATATGTGCTTGTAGCTAGGTAGAACGATAAACTATACTGACCACTTAAAACGTGGTTAAGATATGTTATGTCACTTATCAATGTGTTCTAGCAAAAATATTTATAGCATGTATACTATATATATATGAACTTCCACATTTCGGGATTTTCGGTAAATACTTAGGTACCTTAAGAGTTTAGAATAGGTAAGAATGCAAATTTAATGTAACTAGCATTTATCGAATCGAGATCTTTTGTTTTAGGACCACATCTTGTACAGACAGACGGCTACAAGTTTCTGAATAATTGAAAATAATATGCAAACAGAGTATTTACGATTTTTCTTCTTTCTCTCCCAATATAAATTTGTAATAGGTATGCCTAAAAAGTTTCTATTATGTACCTGATTGTTAATCATTTTTAGCGATTTATAAACCTTCATTTTCCCATGCCATTTTCATTTACTCATTCGATCTGTTGATATACATGATTGCAAATTTATCAGCGAGATCAATGATTGTGGTTTTTGTTCTATTGCCTACTGATAGTAAGTATTGAACAACATTTCATATTTCTTGCGAGAAGCAATTATCACCTGACAGGAGGAAAACAAACGAATAAGTTCACTCTCCATTTATATAAAATTGCGGTAGAAAAGTTTGGGGAAGGTTGCCCCATTTCTCAATTTCTCATTAAATCTGAAACAAAAAGATTAACTTGTAAGTACGTGCGAGGGAGTCGAGGGAGGGCTCTAGGGGAAGATTGGACGAAGAGGGTGGATGTTTTGATGTGCCGACAACTGTCATTCAAACTTTCTGATAAATTAAGGCTGAATAAACACGTTTAATCTATTTAATTCAGTTGCTTTTACGGCAAAGGATAACAACGTAAAGAAACTTGTTTTCAGAAATCTTTAAAAATAAGCGATATTTCCAACCCGCATTCGACCAGTAGTGAACTGTGGTCTCCGAAGAGGTGTACCTCTTCAGAGACTCGTTGCCAATATTAGGGCGAGCTGAAAAATGATAGTTTTCAGAAATGGTTTCATATGGTTACCGGTAATAAACCTTTACTTCTCTTTATTTTAGGATGCTTCTTAAATTCCCAAAGATGGATCTGAGCATTCGTTGAAGATAGTATATACAGGGGTAGGCACTCGAAGTGTTACCAACTTTAAGTTGCTATAGCAACCAAACTGTGTACAATGTGGCGCCCATTTTTTCACAGTCGTAAGTCTATTGTATTGTTCCTAAACATACAGAAGCTCATTGTTTTTAGTCGCTGCTAAAAAAAGTTATCCAGATGGAATTCAAACGCCACAGTGTCATTACTTTGTATTTGGCTGGAAAATCGCAACCAGCCATTGTTAATGCGCTACGACATTTACATCTGAATAAAATGTTTGTGTATCGGACCATCACGCGTTACAATGATACGGGTAGCATCAAGAAACGTCATGGAGGTGGACAACCAACAACAGCAACATCATCAAAAAGGGTTCGAAAGGTAAAGGCTAGAATTGAACGAAATCCACGACAAAGCGCAGTTAAATTGGCGAAAAGTCTTAATGTATCTGCCCGGAGCCTAGGACGCATATTAAAAATTAACTACAACTGAAGCCTTACAAAATACAAAAAGTGCAAGACTTGACACTTGCACAAAAGGCAGTTCGCCTAGAAAGAGCTAAGGAGTTAAAGCAGTTGCACGTTGATAGCAAGCTTGAAAATTTGGTATTTTCCGATGAAAAAATTTTTACGGTTCAGCAATATGTGAACAAACAGAATGATCGCTTATGGTTAAAGTCTAAATCAAACTACAATTTAGACCAACGAATTGCTCTGCGAAAGCAAGCACCAGCATCAGTGATGGTTTGGGCCGCGGTAACTGCTACGGGACGTTCACGTCTCGTTTTCATTGAGCAGGGTGCAAAGATAAACCAGCAAATCTACCGTGAAAAGATTTTAAACGATGCTTTGTTACCTTGGGCACGTAAGAAATTCGGTAGAAACCATTGGACATTTCAGTAAGCTTGGCACCATCCCACAAAGCCCGTGAAACCCAAATTTTTTTGCAAGAAAAAGTTCCGAGCTTTATTTCTTCGCAACAATGGCCACCATATTCGCCGGACTTAAACCCAATGGATTTTTCCATATGGTCAATTCTAGAGGCCAAAGTGTCAGCAAAAAATTATGAGACAGTCGACGCCTTAAAGATTGCTCTTCGCCGAGAATGGAACAAAATATCAGCAGACCACATTCGTGCAGCGTGTGAAGCCTTCTCGGACAGACTCGATGCTGTTATCCGCGCTAAAGGTGGCCACATCGAACAATATTTTTTTCTTTTTAATTTTAAATGTTTTTTTTCTATATATTGAAGTTTATAAATAAAAAGAAACAAAATTGTCAAAATTACAGCATTTTGAATTGGTAACACTTCGAGTGTCGACCCCTGTATGTATAGATAGAATGTAGTATAGATAGTTTTAGACTCGAACTACAAAGAATGCACCTTCGAATAATCCTAACTGGATTATTCGAAGGTGCATAGAAGCTCTATATCAGACTAATATTCTACCTAACATAAAAAAAGCTATCAAACTACAATGTCTCGATCGAATTGTATGTAAACTACAATGCAAATAAAGTATGCACGTTTTTATTACGAGGCAAAAAATATTATTAATTATTATTATGCCACAGTAATAACTATAATATCGTTGCGGTAGCACACTAGAGGTTAAAAGTAAACGGAAAAATCTCATAACATTTACATAATAAGCCATGTCCCGAGTCCAGCATCAAGTAGGTAACAAGTGTCAGTGCTGACACGGCCCGAGGGACTCGAGACGTGAATGCGAAGAGGACAGGAGAGGTTAGACGGAGATGTGTTTGCCTTAAGAAATCAGATCCAGCTGCTATTGAGTAGGCACTTTACCGCGACCTTATATAGTGACCCTTATATTAGTTGATCGCTTTCGCGTAGAGACGCCGCAAGTAGGTATCGTATGTGTGTAAAATATATAAAAAGTGATGTATCATGTTCATAATTTCCTTATTAAAAAAAATTACACTGAAATTCAGAAATTAGTTAATAAGGAATATAGATAATAAAAAATAATAATGTAGTAAATAATAAATCTTTATTATTCTGTATGTGGGTACGTATGTTAGGTCAAGTGCTGTAAAGGAATTGTAACGCAATTATTCACATACAAAAAAAAATTCAAATAAAGGATATAAAAGGAGATAAATGGTGAAAAACTAAATTTCTCTTATTCCAATAAATAAAAAAATACAACTGAAATCATCGTGCTTCCGATGAAAACAAATAAGTAAAGTGTATATTTGGTACTTGTATAAGGTACATATATGGTATAAGGTATATATATGGTACTTGTATCTACTTCACATTCCATCAAAGTTAAAAAAAACATATCAATCAACGCGCTCGTGACGTCGTCCCCCACTCCTACGCCCGAGTTATTTCGCCTTCATAACAAAATGTAAAACGAATTAAGTCCTCACAATTCCCGAGGTTACAGATATTATTCAATGGAAAACTTTTTGAATTTTCATTGTCGACTCATACGAACGTATGAAAAGTTGGACGGAAACGTACTGGGCTTGTGGAATAAATGAGTTCACATATTGTTATTAGAGTTAGGCTTTGAAAATACGAGTAGCTAGTCTGAATAATGCGTAAGTATTGTATGAAACAAATCAGCTGGATCATACATTTTGTCGACGACCGAATAAAATTTCTATGGCTGAAACATAACAGCTGATATTTTTTCTCAAATTCAGAGTTGGACCCATAGTAAAAGTGGCCTCCTAGGATGAGTATATTGACCCCCTTTCGGCTTAGTACACCCCTAACCGATAACCCTGTATATGTCATGACTATGTTTTTTTACAATAGGAAAAATTAAGCTTATGAATACCAATCTATTCTATAATCCCTTGTCATTTATAATAATCAAAACATTTAATTTTACTTATTAGATTAACAACTCAACTTGATAACATACCTATTTCAAATAACTAATCACTTTATCTCTAATCAGTCAAAAAAAACAATTTATTTTATTCAAATTGATGATTATATATTCCGTTCTATTTATTTTGAAAATATTCTTTCTGACATTTGAATATTCATTCAATAACTTTGAATAAACATAAATCATTTTAAAATCTGTTCAAGTGAAATAAATGGTGATTCATTCATCTGCGAATACTTTTCTGTCAGTCATGTTTTTTTTGTAGAGGCGTCAGTCACGTCGTTAGAAAGTTTTCGCCTAACCAAACACAAGATTTCGCCTAACAAAGTTGGACACTGTTTTCGTAATACAAACGTTGATAAAATAGAGACACTGAATAGATATGTGGTAGCCAAGTAGTTTCATAACTAATTTTTCATGTTTTGCGATAGTAATTTATTTTAGTTGCCTGTTATTTTAGTGTTAGGTTTAGGTCGAACTTACGTATTTATTTATTATTAACAGACTAAAAAAACTGGGAAACATTTATAATATGTATAAGGTGTGAGGCGGTTTAGCCTCTTTTGTATATAAAACTATTTTTGCGTAAAACGTATATAAAACTATTATTAATATTATTTTTAACGTGTGTACGTTTGACACTATATGGGAGAGAAATAAAATTTTCGTTGTCGTATTGTTATTAAGAATATTTTAATTATTATTTTCTTTATTTTGCTTGTAGATATATACTTATCTCGGTGGATTTGAGTTTATTCCTTCTGCTACGAATAACATTCTTTCAAAGGTGTATCTTTTTATGTGATGTCATATCCACTCAGTAGTTTAATATATAAATAAAATTTGTATAGTCTCCTACCGATTAATAGGTTGGCATCTCATTTTACTGTTTTCCTTATTTTCACCAGAGTTATTCCACTGTTATATTTCATACAACTATAAAAGGACAAACACTGCACCTGGCGCCGCGCCGCCTTAAACCACCCGTATAAAACCAGTTTCATTATTTTCTGTGTACTTTTTCACACTGAATGCGCAAATGTATGACAAGCCTACCGTGATTTACTGATAGTAAAAATCTGCCTCGTGAAAGGGATAGGTAAGAAGATATAGGATAAGCTAGCTAGATATATTATAATCAGATACATTTCGACAGCATTTTTTCTTTCTCATGTCAGTATGTCTGGTTGTTCATATCGCGTATAGATCTTAGTTTAAAACCAATCTTGAAGAAACTTTATATTGTGATATGCGTGATTTTAGCTTTTTTTTAGTTTTCTTGATTTTTTATTGAGGTCGTAATCTCACAACAATGTTTTGCTACTTACCGGCCGGAAAAAAAACTGAATAATATTCGGATATTTTCTTTTAATATTATATACAAATCGATCTCTTTTTGACGTCATATCACGTTACTGATAAAAATCATCCTCGTGAGATCATCCGTTCTAGAACCAACTACTTACTACATTTCAATCTATAACTATACGTATACGTAAGGATTTATGAGAGATAAGATTTTATTAACAAAACGTCGGAAACTCAACTCCTCATACTTAATTATTTCTGTTTACATCAACTTTGAACACTAATACGCGACTATCGAAGATGAAAAAGTGTACGACGAAACTTATTGCGTTTTCAATCCACAACATTCAGCACGTCTCTTTTTAAAACTTAAGCCGTAAATATTATTTATTATTTATAACTATGTTTGCAATATAACATTCATGGTTTTGTAACAGAACTAGAATTCCACAAAGCCATATTCATATATTAAATGAAATACGGTTCTAAGCAAACCGCGTAAGCCTCTCTACTGCGACGCCACAAGCCTTTGTGCATACCATCATAGGTAGAGGCAGGATACTACCTACACTCTACAGATACCTACAGCTGAATGAATACTGAATTCATTCTAATTGTTACAAACTTACCTTCTTTTCTAGATATACCTTCATAATAGTCAAGAGCGTTATTCAACGGTAATAAAAGTGTATTTATCTTATCGTAAATAAATTTAATAATTGTTATTTTAACAGATTTGAACCTAGAGAATACAAACAAGAATAAATCTACAGTACCGTATGGTACAATATTTTTTTTTTATATTTTGGCGAAAGTATGACTATAATTATCACTATTTTTTCTGTTGTGTTAAAGACCTAAGGCCTAGACTTTACTCCGATTTTGGTAAACGTGTTGTCATTAGGTGTAATATATATATTTTTAATAATTATTATTATTTATAGAATCGAATATTTTACTGAACAGGAATAAAAATATTGTATACTTGATAATAAAATTGTTTGTTATGCCAATAAATTGATAGGCACGCGGCATTACTCGATAGGGTTTCGTAATTATTCCAACGTTTTAATTTTCACACTAACTAGTCTTTTCTTTCGCTAATCAAGTTCTTTTAGCGCAGAGACCGAGCATTGAAACCATAATGAGCGCTTTTCCCGACCTTCCAGCCTTAATTAAACAATTAATGACGCAACTTAAGGATATTGTTATGTTTTCTCTAATTAATTTTCCCAAATATAAACGCAACCTTTTACATGCCAGCTGAAAACGAACCATTTCGGTTATAAGTTACAAAAACCGAACGTATTTTTACAATTATAAAAAAATACAAAAAGAAATCAAAGTGAAATGCCGGGCAGAAATGCCTTTGAAATTCCTACATTTTTTCCCTAATCCTTAATTTTTGCGTGGGACTTGTACTTCCATAACAACCTATACAAACAAAAATGTTACTGAGTTACCTACTTAAATTTGCCCACGTAATTTTATACCTATTTATTATTGTAAGACCCAAAGCATTTAACGTCAAGAAAGCTTTTGAAGGTATTACGCGGACAACCAACGCAATTACTTTAGAGTTTGTATTTTATCCAATTAATTCGATACTATATCCTCGAGGTCATAATGCAATCGTTGTTGAACCAATACGACGTCGGAACTCCGTTCACAAAAACTACCAGTCTAAATAAATAACGCGAAAATCCTGCGGAGGTTAATTGAGAGTTAAAATTAAACGTGCTCTTTCGCAAGGAAAATGTTGATTCGAGGACACAATTCCAGATACACTAATAGTTAATAGAGAAATTACTACTATTATCCTAACAATAATTCCACTTGGATAAGATAAAGACGGTCACGATTGACATAAATACATAACACATTTAAAGTTTTAGTATTCGTTTACTGAAACTGAGAGTTATATTATTATTAATAATAAAGTACTTTATTCATAGACAATGTTCCATTCCAACTCATAGCATTTATAAGCCAAAAGCTTCGCAAAACTTGCCACCCATTCAAACTAAATATTTTACTACTTTCTAATAATACAAACTTGTTCCCTGCTTTTTTTCAGCTCTTGTTTGTTATTTTTAATAACAAAACTTAGTCCTGCATTGTTGTTTTACTTTAGTTTTCGATCCATTCTGTGAATTAAGGCCCTCTTTATTCAATTAACCGAACTCGCAGTTGGTATTTTACTACGTAGCATTTTCAGCTACGATTTAGTAACAATTTAATGATTATAATTTTACAGTGCCACGAGAAATTATGAAACTTTTCTAAATTCTTCTTAATTAAACAATAGACCACCTTAACAATCAGCTTTAATAGCATTCTATGTTTCTTTATAATTATTTTTTTATTGATTTTTAATTATATTTTATGACTGAGACAATGAGCATTAATTTTAAGATACAAATATAATATAAAAATAGCTTTATTCATATATAAACATTTCTGATAATTATTTATATATTTTTATAAAACTCCAAGACTAAGCAAGCCAGTTTATTATTCGTTAAGTTATAAGAAATATAAAGTGCTACAGAAGGTACGTTAAAGTATTCATTTCATAGCATTCACTACCTGAGCGTTACACCACCTACCTACCGAACTCTCTGTAAGTACGTACGGTAGTACGCAGTAGTGTTCATAAATAAACTTATGTCACATTACATTTACTGTTATTCACGTACGATTGTGGATTCATATAACACGAGCACTCGTATAAGGCAGAAACCGCGCAATCTCTCGTTTTATAGACCACGAAATTTGTTCTAGGTTATGAGCACATTGTAATACTGTAGTATAAGACCGCGAAGAATGCGCTTTATGAGGAGTTTCTGCTCAGTTTTATGTGAGGATACCTTGTTTTGTACTCTTAGCTTGTGACGTAGCAACTGCTACGAAATCTCTACACTACGATTATTAAGTCACGGACGACAGCTGAGTTATTTATTTCCCTTGTGTTAATAAACTGGGTACGCTGCACTCTGCTGGTGGGTTAAGGCATTAGTATTTTTCTTGATGATGGCTTTACTCGTTTGTGTATTAGCCAGTGTCACGTTTTTGTCTTGCGATCAAAAATGATCCAACTTTTTACTCTAGTCATAGCATTGGTCAAAATGAAGTTATTATTTAAAAATATATTTTATATATAAATATAAACTCAGTAAAATACTTATGTTGAAAATTGTTTTATCCGTGACAGTTTTCATCGCCACTCAAAGTAACGTCTACATACACAACTATAGATAGTATAAAGCACTCATCCATAACCTAGATAACTATCACAATACTTCTAGAGCTTGATTACTCAGTGCTATCAAAACCAGTCGGTAGATCCTGCCTGGGTAATGTACACTCGAAAATTGGACAAAAGGCTATCATGATCATACAGTCATGTTATTATTTAAAACTCTATGTTGACTTTAGTGTATGACTTCTGTGAGTACAGTAGAATTATCTAGAACACGAATGTATTGTGAAATGAAATGGAAATTAAAAGCTTGCTCTATTTTATGTCGTATGGTTTCAAATTTAGTTTAATCCACCTCGGTGTTTTATACACTTGTATCTTTGTAGTATTCCCATTGATGATATTTTGTCAGGAACAATTATTACCGTTGCCCAAGCACATTCAGAGTGTGGACACTGTACATTTTCTACAATAAATTACAAACATAGAAGCTTTAATCCCACGTCCGGACATTCCAGAACGAACTTAAACATCCATTTCTAATTGCTCAGATGCTCGTCTATGCTCTAACTTCATTTTTTTTAAATCCCATTGTTCATAAACTTTATCTCTGATAATTAAGTGTTTATTTGAATTATATTCTTGTTGGTATATATTATTATTATTTGTATATATTATTATTGTTGTTGAATTATATTATTATTATTTTGAATTATATTCTTGTTGGTTATAATTACAGATTAATCCACCCATAAATACGATGTTAAACAAATGTGTAAAATAAAGTGAGTAATTCAAATAGATTTAAATATTTAGACTTAACGTTTAGAAAATGTGAGTACCACAGTTACTTCAATTAGAGCTTTTTTTACGTTGGCTAAAGTCATAAATATAAAGAAACATTATTGCACTGATGCTTGTTAAATGAAGGCTATGCTCTAGAAAACCCGAATATTCGAAAGCGAAACGAAACGTTTTTTAGCTGTAAGGTAACAATTAAACTGGCCAATGTGGCAACTTTAAAGGAAAAAGGTAACGTTTGTGGGTTGAATTTTGTGCGCACCAAGTGTCATCCGGTCCCCGCGAAATTAGAGAACCCTTGATTATTTGACGGTCACCCCTAAAATTGGTTTGGCCTTTGCCAGTAGAATGTCCGTAAGGGACGAGTGAATTTAGACTTTTTACTTGGACAAGTAGTTAGGTATTCTACTACAACCCTCAAGCGTCGCTTTTTGGATAAAAGCAAGGTTTATGAGATTAGGTATTTTCAACTATTTACATAAATTTACAACAATGAAGAATTAGATAAAAAATAAGTTAAACTGCGAGAAAATCAAATATATATTGCATCTACCATTTATCACGATACTTTATACTCGTGGGCATGTACATTCACATTTTTAAACACAAATACTAAATGTTGGTAAAGATAATATTTTCTGACTTCATATAAGACTTTTGGGTTTCTTTGTACTACAATAAGTTTGTACGCCCATACACATATTTGTATCGTTAGGTTTTTCGTACACCTAGCTACGGACATCTCTGATACCTAGCTATTAAGGTAAAAAAAAAACAAATCTCTGTGTAGTGCTATTCTGCTCATTAAATAAAAATATTTTGTGGCAAGTTTTTTTTTTTACTACAGACTTGTTGGCAAAAGCTTAAATACGTTAGCCACTACTCTTGGTAGCTCTAGCACGATGCAAACTAACCGTTCCCGCGTTCTAACTTCTCAATTTATTAGAAACCGGAAACCGCACTAGCGCCCCCTGTCCTTGTGATTACTTTATGTTGTTTTGTGTTGCTGTAGCATTTACACGTTACTTCAATAAGGAACAAAAGAGAGTTTATAACTATAAGTAGGATATTAGATCTGCAAACTAATGATGTAGAGACCAGATTTTTTCGACTTGGTTAAGAAACTTGAGACACTACTTGATGTTCGACGTTCGGCATGTCTATACCACAAAATAATAATAGTGCTTACTTATTTGCTATGACTCGAAGTAGAAAAGCTTCGCTCGCTCAGTTATTAAGGTTTTCACATAGATCATTTTAATTGTACAAAAATAAATAAGATGTAGATGTAGCTTGGTAGAGTGCAATCTTTCAAATACACCTATATTTACAATGATAATACATATAAAGGAATATTCGTTGCAGCTAGATCAGTCGTTAATCGTCAACTCATTCTGTGTATGTTTCAATGAATTCGCTCTCACTGACTCTTAAATGATTAAGCGTATAAAAATAACACATTTAAAAATAATCGCTTTAGGTTCATCTAATAAGATACGCGTAGACAGATTCTAAAAGCAATCTTCAATAACTTGTTTAGGTTATCCCGCTGAGTAGTAAACAAAAAACGCAGACTTACACTTTTATTACGTTTCAGCCATTACAACATTAAGTCCGAAGGTTATCCTACAAGCTTTATTTTATTTATAAGCTTTCGAATTCGTTCAACGTAGAAGCTATCCGATATAAAAAAGGTTAGCGATACACGTCTCACAAATCTGGATAGGCTTATAAAGATTTCAATGCTTCTAGCTTGAAATAGATACAATATTTGTTCGCTACACTGACCAAAGACAGACGAGTTACTTAGACCCAGAAGGTCAAGATCTTCACATAGATCGACAAGTAATCTATAGTAAAATGTGCGCATCGTGTTCAGGTGATATGAATTTCAAAATTCCATACTATACTTAGAATACTCAATGATTTCTGTGTGAAATTTTAGCAAAGCCGCTCGTTCTGCAAATTCCTACGTATTTTATGTCGCATGTATCAAACACTTTTCGAGAAAGTCAGGTAATAAGAAGAACTACGTAGTGAGGTGTGGAGGTGGAGAAGAAGAACTTCGCCATAAATACAAAAATATTTTTTGTTTTCTCACGCTGACATCAAGACAAAGCGGGAATACACTACACTTATATATTCTTTAAACAACATCTTATTAAAAATCCCTCATAATGCGATTGTATCCGAAACCTGTCTCGAAAAGATTTAACCAAAATAAAAAAAGCTGCAATCGTTATCGTATAGTCTATAAAGCTATTTACTACCTAATAGTAATTCTGTCTACAAACTGTAAATCTCGCGAGTACATACTATTATGCAATAAATATTCAGAATTATTATTTGAATGCTTATTATTATACCGCTCGTCTCTGCCAAATATTATAAAAATCGACGATGAATGGTACCGTGATAAACTTTGCTCCCTTTTCTACTACAATGCACATGCACACAGACGCCTTTTTTGCCTGACTTGAAACAGAGACGTTTTGCTCGCTCGCTTAACTTTAAATATAAACGAAATCAGCACCACCACTTGTGGCACTCCATGTAAATTTATATTTTTGTATTGTTATATTTTGTGTGTCTACAATAAAGCGTTGATCTGCCTATCTTTCAGTCAAGAGGCCGTCGAGATCTAAAGTCCTAATAAATACAATGCTCGTGAGGTCAGTAGTTTGCAGAACAAGTAGTTATTCATAATCATAATCATTCATTGCATAACTGTATTGAATTGTACTTAAGTAGAATTTTTTACGTTATAACAGTTAAGTAGGTATTAATTCCTTTAGAACATCAATCGATCAATAATTTCTTTACTAAAAGTACATTACAGATAAATTGTGTCACTATACCACCACAGTAGGTACAATGAAGCACCTATATCTTGGGGTATAGACCTTCTAGTTATTACATTTTTTTTAATGTATTTACTGTTATATATTCATAATATGTAATTGAAAGTTAAACATTCCTTGTATAAATATTAAATCAGTGATCACACGCACATACAATAATCATACGACTCAAATCTTTAGCATTACCTATTAAATTATTTCAAGCATTCCATTCCAGTAAAACCACATAATTAAATGATTTTCGCAAGTACACTAAGCAAGGTTAAATCGTTCTAGGTACTCGTAGATGCAGCAGGATAGAAAATAACATTAATATCAGTGCACAGCAAAGAAAATTACTCTATAAACCTGGGCTAGATAGCGAACAAGACATTCTCTTCGCAAATATTATCCTTTCTAATATTACAAAGGAATTTTAAAAGATATTAAATCTTGCATCTTAGAAGATAATGTTACATTAAACCATTTCGAAACTTAATTAAATTCTGATGGGAAAATAATGGACGAACTCTTTAAAATGAAATAGATCGTAGTGATATAGAACTTAATATCTTTTTCGCTTAATGGATGTAAAAATTTAAATCAAAATTATTATAAGTAATGCGAAACTTACAAATAATTTAGTCAATACATGTGTCCTAATTCTAACAAGTTTTGAGTACCAGTGACGTGTGAAAACGAGGTAGAAGACGTTCAAAGCTAAAAGGCGTTTGTTCATTTAATGTCAGAGATTTTAGATCATCCCATTTCCAAAGATCTGTGATATGGCGTACGAAATAGATGTCTTTCGCTTTAGTCAAAAACAAGCACTTACTTTTATACTATTGTTTATGTAAACAGAGCTAATGGGACGATAAAAAAATAAGATCGTCTGTAAAAAAAATTCCAATTCGGTGAAGGCGTCGCTGAGAAATCGGGACCTAATAAAAATTACGACCAATTAATAAATTCTCTCTTTTTGTTAAAATATGTTAAACAAATATCAATCATTGTTATTATTTCTTTCCGAGGTGGACCCCACAGAAAATTATTTGTAAAATATAGCGATAACTTAATTCATTTCAATATTAGTCCATTGTAATAAAGACATGTAAGACAAACTCTTTTACAGCCCGAGCTGGCTGGTTGCAAGATAGCTTCAAAGTTTTTACTGCTGTTGCTATCTTTACTGCGACAGGCGTTGCGCCGCTGAATTACAGGCATTAGGGCGTAAATGCACTGATATTACACAGTTACGTCAAAAAATTAAGAAATTTAAGTAGGACAGCACTAGTTAGAATAAATGGTGTGGGAAAATCAGAAATGTGCCACACTGGTGTGACAACCTGGTGTGACTACGAGTCAGTCACGACAACCGACCCGCGAATAGTAGAATTTACGACTGGTTCCGATAAACGGACTTTTATCGATATCCAAAAAAGACTACTAATTCAGTTCTGTGTAGATCTCACGGCTACAATTTTTTTTTGCGAATTTTTTATACCTATATAGATTTTTTATGTTGTGTTCCTATCACATCATATCGGTGCCAAATATTATACAAATCGGCTAGTAAATGTCGCCGTAGGAAATTTCTTCGCTCCTTGGAAAAAACTTGATATGTCCCAAAAAACGCGAATAGGTTTATTAAATTAGTATTATTGTTAAATTGGGCTAATATTATAAAGGCTTTAAACTAAGCCTACTTTATATTTTGATAAAATTACCAATATGGAAATAATAACCTCGTCAAAGTAATAGCTATCCTAGTCAGTCCGGGTATTTCTAAGGAACGGGTAACACATTAAAAACAGTTGAACTTCCTGCTTCTGTTTTGAATTCAGTTAAAAAGATACAACAGTCAGTAGGCCAAAAGTGGGGTGGTGGTGTAACCCGAACTAGTTATATATATTTTTAATACGAGAAAACTATATGAGCTAATGATGTGTTCATGATATGACGTCTGCAAACTTCTCTATCAGATTAACTAATTAATAAATGATTTCGCTTCAATTACTCAAGGGATGTCTCGCCTATCTAAGTTTATAGCTAACTGAACTAAACGATTTTCTTGAGATCTTTTTTCCATTAATCTGCATTAGTATAGGCTACTAAAAGATGCTAGTTAAGTAGTCTACGGACTATCTCCTGACATGGTAATACTGAACTGAAATTTGAAGTGTTTCATAGATAAGAATACATATGGAAAAAATGTTTGCATAATATATATAATGACCCTTACATCTACCTCTATTGCTGGTGTGCATATGACACTGAGAATTAATGAATTATTTACCTACCAGATAACGAACGACAATACAATGTCTTAAATTGAAAGGACTTGTTTCATGTTCGGTCAGGACGGTGTACGTCTACCAAAAAATGCCTAAGGATGTAGTTAATACTGTGTATTAATGAAAATTGCGTCAGTCACCTCCTTCATTGTGTACAAAATTATCTAAATTCTGTGAATTGTAGTGGAATTATGGCATCTCTGAAAAATTTATGTACTGGTTCACTCCAATAGTCACATTTGTCTATAAATTGTACCGCCCGTCACAAATATCAAAACTGACACAATAAAAACCGTGTAAAACACCTTTTTGCGTAAATAAAATGGAAATATTTTGATTTCAAACTAATTTTAATTGTACACTGCCATAACTAAAGTTCTTTTGAATTTCGTTGATAAATAAATGATTAATAATCCCTAACGTACTTATGCTATCATGTACACTGTCCTGGCCGAAGCCACATACATATTTGAATCAACTCTTTATGGCTATGTGGTACTAGTAAAATACATAAAATTAATTTTATTAATTTTCAGTTTGTTACTTTTACAATACCATTAGTATTGATTTTAAACAGGTGGTCAACTTTTAAACCGACTTCAAAAAGAAAGCGGTTCTCAATTTTATCAGAGATGGCTGGATCGATATGAATAAATCTATTATTTATTGAAAAGGTTTGTAAGAACTAACAATTTGAGACTCAACATAATAGGAATTCACTATTTTGAGATTCTGTTGAATTCTGTTCTTGAAGTTGCAGATTTTTGAAATTAAACATTGTATAATTCACATTTCACTCATATTAAATTCACACTTGATACAGTTATGATATACACATTTTATTCACGTTTAATTCACATATTGCAGTAAAAAAAAAACAAAACAAAAACCATTGTAGGTGAATCCATCAGCATTTTTTTGTTTTGCAATTAGTAATTTAATTTTTCTTAATAAAGGGACTTGCCCGATAAAAAGAATATTATAGGCGCCCGTTGTGTCCCCGTCATATCAAGCAAAGTTCTATTAAACTCGCGCTGTTGAGGATGAACCTACTCTACTTTTTTTCTATCATGTCTCGTTTGAAAGCGGTTTGCGGTCCACTTTTCCTCAGCTATAGATCGGAAAAATTCAATCAATGCTCGACTCGACTGGCCGGAGGCAATCACACGAGTAAGATGGTACATTCAATCCGGTACAGAGCCTCTTTTTACTATTCTTTCAATCCGTGAAGACTCGCGTCATATTTTACCCGACTGCCCTTTTTAGTGTATAAAAAATATTTTTTTTGTGTATTTTTGTATCTGTCTAATTCTTTGTGACAGCAGCTAATACCGGTAGACTTTGATTTTTATGTGCGAAATGTCATTGATTTTTTTTATATGCAGATATTCATAAGCTTTACTTGGCTATACTGGCTGCATCCCACGGTTTCACTCGAATCTGTTTGCAGTCGGGTTTTTGGAAGTAATTTGTAACTACTTGTTAATTCTAAGATTTAAGTTATAAAAATAGAACGCTATGGTACTCATATGGTATTTTCTAAAATTGATATTTGCGTTGACAATAGCATTGAATCTCGGCCCACTCCGTTTTATTTTGCGTATATTATACATTAGCTGTTTAGAAAATTAGTATTCATCTGTAACTGACTTCACGAACTCAATACTAACAAACATATGTACATAATAAATAGGTGTAAAGCTAAATTGTGGTCAGTTATGGTTATCATGTTTTGTTCGTTTTGCATGCTGACAGGAAAGGAATAAGCGCACTCATTACCCGTACTTTAAGATCTTGTATTGTATTATACAACCTACTATGTTCCTAGCAAATAAAATAATTTGAAATTTTAAACAAGTATGGATAACAAACCTTTTTCCGGATCTGAGGCAAGGACATTTCGCTTGGTCAATTAAGAGCCGATTGTGTGGGATTACAGAATAACAGGTTGATTGTACGGGAAGTTCATTCCCTAGAATAGTCATGGAATGAACGACCTGTACCGATATATACCATCATATACATACAAATAACCTGTATGTAAATTAACACCAGTTGACTAACAAACTTGCGAGGGAACTATTCTAGGCGTGATATCCCTTTCCCTGTTGTTGTTGTTTTGACCTTTTACTTTCGAAGCTGTTGACGTTAGAGCTGGATTTACTCTGACTTAAATAGCAGATGCCTATGTGATTTTTGTTTATGCCAGCCGTTAGCGATTGACTCGATAATAAGTAATACTTAAAAGAAGTGAACATCGAATTGAATTCACCATGCAGAACTTACGTTACGAAACAAAATGTCATCAATGTGGAGTCAATGAAAGTTCAAAAATATATTTTATTAAAAAAAACTACTGGACCAATTCTGTTGATATTTATATGCAACCAACTAGGAACTATTTTAACCGGCTTAAAAAAGGAGGAGGTTCTCGATTCGTCTGAATATTATTTTTTTTCTTATTTTTTATGTATGTTCGCCATAATCTCAGGGTATTATGCTGATTTGGAGCCGGATAAGCCAGGAAACTTTGTTGTGATTTATTTAGAAATCATTTAAATTATTTCTTAGGTGTTCTGCGACAGATAATTATTCTTTCTTTTTCTTTTCATATAACTATATTTTTTTTCGAAATCGTTCCCTTGTAAGGTTTGCAAATCCAAATCTAATCTTCAGCCTCTCTACACTTAAGTTTAAGCATGACTGTCTATAGTATAGTCTGCATAGTGATAGAACTACGGTGGTATAGCTTTTGTACTTGCAATAGGCAATCTGGACTCGAGACAAGTGAACACTGACATATACAGGGTGACTATTATAGTTGATTACTCACAACTTTCCAAATTAAGATATTTTCAGGTCCTTTAATTGAGTTCAAAACAAACAATTGTAATTTAATGCCATATCTTCCAATTACATAGTCCATAGAAAAAATTACATCTCTAAATAAGATTACCACTAATCAAAGAACTTACCTCTTAACGTTCCTGGTGCAATAGTACCCTTGACATTACCAGGCATTACGTAGGCATTACGTAGCATTACCACGCTGAATTGCAATGGACATCATGAACAAACCGGAGCGAGAATAACCTGTTTGTTAAATAAGTTTAACCTTAATTAACAAACAGTAACATTAAGTTGTAACGCATATAAAATATAATATATATATATATATATACATGTAACAAATTGTAATAAACAAGAAAGAAGAGCATTAAATATAGAGGACAAAGCAAAACTCTCCTCTACGATAGATCCGAAAACCGTCCATAGCTACTGTATTGTTTCTAGGCGTGCGGGTAGGGTGCCCATAATTATTAAGGTTCCCTGCACTTACATATATAATATTAACAAAAATACAGATAATTAATGACATCATTTCTTTACGAGCTTTTGACGAGAATAACATTGAGTTGAACTTGTCAAAAATTTCTATAAACGTTATTATTACATGCTAAATATAATAAAAAATAAAAGTAATCATTTTTTATTTGTCTTTCCATTGTCGTAACAAAAATGAGGGTTCAAAAATTTGAAATGTGATCAAATATTATGATTCCCTGCACTTACATCAGTATCAATCACCTATTTTAAATATTTATTTGGGAATTAGAATACATACCTACATTAATTTCATATATTGTGTATTATGTGTAACAATCACACTGTATAGCTCTATACATCGCATAGGAACGTGTGAGTCAGTGGGAACACTAGATCTGGTCGTAGCTTTTGTTGTATGTAGATACAGATTGATACAGGGTTATACCTTATACTCTTAGACAATTGAAAGATTATACAGAAGAATACCTTTCACTAACCATGTATAATGGTGTAGTAAGCTGAAAAGAGGTCATTATACTCATAATTATTAATATGGCCATGCGAACTCTAAAACTTATTAACAATAGACAATTTTACATTTCCATTCAATCAATTCTTTATTATAGACATAGGGTGAAGGCACCAGTGAGGGACAAGGACCGTCAAGAAGTAGTAAATAACACTTTTTCTTTGTTTAATTCATAACAAGGTCAACGATATTTTTTTCTGCAAAAGGCAACACAGATCGAAAGACAACATACGAGTACATTCGTTTGATACTTCTGATTCACATCACATGATTCTACCATTATGTCTCAAGATCGCGCCAAATTGTGCCTTCGCGGCGTCACAAAAATCAGATTATCTTACGGAAATCGCTGACACAGACTAAAATTCTATTTTTAGTCAGTTCACTTATTATATAATACGAAATTGTTGATGGGTTAATTTTCTGAAAAGATACTCGTATTTAAAAGATATTTTAAATAGATTTTGTGCACTTGTAATTCTTTTCTTTGTTTTGGATCCTATGTTCATTACTGGTTTTAACAAAATAACTTTAGTCCAGTAATGGACAGCTGTCCATTGTTATTTTTTTATTCACTTATGCCGTTCTTCATTGGAATTGGTGCACAATTTTACGATGATCAATTACTTATACTTTTAATGAAAATAAAAAAATAGTTCCAGCAAAGATAAATGTGTCGATCATTGGGCAAAATAACTGTCCTCAACTGGTCCCCACATGTTTCGTTCTAGATGGCTAGTAATAATAAAAAGTTTTTTAGTCAAATGTTCCTGCTTTTTAAACACGAAACTGAATTATGGCAAAAAATAAATAGCTAGCTGTTTACTTTTTTCATTATTAAATTAGTTTGCTAATGTGCCTCGTACTCAATAACTGGGTGCCTATTATTGGTAATTGATCGATTACTGGGGGTTAATTACTGGATTTTTGCTGTCCATCACTGGAGAATTCGAGTATTTTTGTCTTTCGTTTTACAATTATTACCCAGGGTTTATGTGAGTTTTATATTAACTTTGTATATTGTCTTGAGATTTCACCAATAATTGCGTGTGTATGAGAAGTCATAAAAAAATTATAGGCAATATTGTCACACACTGCCCTTAAAGTGTCCATTATTGGTACCATCACCCTACAATAATTTTTTTAATTATACAAGAGAAAAAAACTTACAAAATATAATGATACAAATGGTTTCAAGTCACTTATTTTTCAAAGTCATTACATGTTTTTCTGGAATTTCGGTATTTTTGTTAGTGATTTTATTAAGCTTGGGTTTATAACAGTGAATATTGTAGCAAGGTTCTATAGTGGTTGCGATACAGCGGCCTGCCTTTGTGAACGCAACAACGCACATGATTATGCAACGGAATATGTAACTGACTCTATTATTATGAATGAATATGTTACCGGCAATCTGAATCATCAGATATTACGTAGAAAACCTAGTAAGTTCTTTGTATGGATGCCTAAAACATTTAGGCAATGTATATAATATGATTTTCATCCCCCACATCTCGGAAAGAGTATTTTAGATCTTCGATATCTAATGAAAAAGCCGTTTTTATCCGTAGAGGACAAAGAAAATTGGTTTTAGAACATCGTGTCTACAAGTTTATGTATTCAATACATTATTAAACCTATTTATTTCTACCTTTATAATACCGAATTGATATACAACCTTTTTTAATTTGTTAGAAACAAATTGAATTATGTCAGACTCTAAATCTTCTAAGTGTACCTACTTTTAAAAACACACTGATATTTTTTCTTTTAGTCATTTCATCGCTGAGTTGGGATGAAAAGGTTTAAGTGATTCCCTCGCTAACGCTCGGGATTCTAATTATAGAATCCTTTGCGTCCTCGGTTATTTGAAGTTATTCATAATTGAGCTTGCAGTTAATAAGCAACTTTGTACTCTTGTATAACAAATAACTATTACACGTTTTTCAACACACCTCCTGGCCTTGTTTATTGCATCGCTGTAAGACAAATAATACGTCATTACGCTCATTCGCTATTTTTACTTAACTTTAACGCACAAGAACTTTTTTTTTAAATGAGTACTTTTTCTAATCAGTATAGTAATAATAGGCTCTAACGAATTGAGAAACTCCTCATTTTTGAAGTCGGTAAAAGAATTCGATAGCCCGTACTCGAGAACACAAGTTTAGCAACGTACGCTTGTACGAGTTACAAACACGGCAGATCCGGATCTCCTCTTAAATATTAATTTTATTCTGTTTTTAGTATACATTGGTACAGCGGCAACAGAAATACATCATTTGTGAAAATGTTAACTGTCTTAACTATCGTGTGTAATAATAATAATTAATCTTTATCGCAGATTCATAGATCCATAGAAGACATATTAATACATAAAAATAAATAAAATAAGGTGACCAAGAAGAAAAAGTTAAAAATTAAATTAGGTGGCAATAGCCAGTCATTGTCGATACGTTGCAGATCTTATCAGACGTTCAGGCAAACTTCGTATGATACTATTTTTACATCTGTCAACTCTGGACAAGAATGATGCAATCCTCTTACGCTGTATGGCGTTAAATGTATCAACGCGGGCATCAAAAATCATGCCGGACGCACTACAACTCCTTGATAGCCCCATAAGCTGCCTGAATATGTTACTGTAGGCCACTCTGATGGAGCTATGTGCTCGCGCAGTATATTCGGTCCAAAGTTGTCAGGTGTAAAAGGTTTGGCAGAAAGATCTACACAGCGTGATTTTCACATCCGGCGCGAGTTATGTACGCGTAAACGTCACATTACACAATGCCACCCATTGTAATTTTGCTTCCTACCAGGAAACATTAAGATTATTAGCATAAGTAATCCTTTGTATCACGTATCAATGTTTTAGATATAGTTTGAAATAGTCATCAGTCTTGACCAGTTCTTCAAGCGGTTAACACCCCAATTTGTCTTTTTAAAAAGCATGTTGCCCTCGCCCACCTCCTAACTAGTCTCGCGATCATGTTTCCAACCACATACAAAGAACGTCTCTGTCTTTCGATATCGTCATCGTCAGTCAATTTGGACGTTACCACGTGATCAAGGTACCTGAAACTGTCAACAGTACGTATTGATTGGCCGTTTAAACGAACTTTAGGTACATTATCGGGACCCTTTCCCGATCTGAAAATAACCATTTCTGTCTTCTTGTTGTTGTAATAGAGGTCATGTTCTGTTGCATACCGTTCACAAATATTCAGGAGTTTTCGTAACCCCTTATATGATGAGTAACAGCCTGGTGACAGACAGACGGACGGACAGTGAAGTCTTCATAATAAGGTCCCTAAGGTACGAGGGCGGGTCAATAAGTCCGTGACTTTTGGAATAAAACACACGATTTTTTGATAAAAAATAATTTTATTTTTCAACGTAGTCTCCCTTGAGCTCTATACACTTTGTCCAACGCTTCTCCAATTTTTTTATCCCTTCCAAAAAATAAGATTTGTCGAGGTCCTCAAAATAGGTTTTTGTTTGTGAGATGATTTCATCATTGGAGTCAAATCTTTTTCCACCAAGCCATTTCTTCAGGTTTGGAAACAAGAAGTAGTCACTCGGAGCCAAATCTGGAGAATAGGGCGGATGGGGGAGCAATTCATAGCCCAATTCATGGATTTTTGCCATGGCAACTGCACATGTGTGCACCCTTGCATTGTCTTGGTGGAAAAGAACTTTTTTCTTGGCCAAATGAGGTCGGTTTTTTTTCAAATCGTCATTGAATCGGTTCAATAAGTTGGCATAATATTCCCCATTGATTGTTCTTCCCTTTTGAAGGTAGTCAATGTGGATTATCCCGCGTGCATCCCAAAAAACAGTCGCCATGACTTTATTGGCTGACAAACCCACCTTAGCCTTCTTTGGCGCCGATTCACCCTTAGAAACCCACTGTTTTGACTGTTGTTTGGTCTCTGGTGTGTTGTGGTGGATCCATGTTTCGTCCACGGTTACAAAACGGCGAAAAAACTCCTCAATATTGCGGTTAAACAACGCCAAACCCTCCTGTGAAGTTGTTACACGATTGCGTTTGTGGTCGACTGTGAGTAAACGCGGCACCCATCTTGCGGAAAGCTTTTTCATGCCCAAGTGATCATTCAAAATTGAAACCACTGAGCCATGCGAGATCCCTACGGCTTTAACAATCTCTCGCACTTTCAATCTTCGGTCGGCCAAAACCATATCGTGAATTTTTTCGATTGTTTCTGTTGTAGAGACCTCAACTGGCCGTCCAGGACGTTCGGCATCTTCAATGCTTCTACGGCCACAACGAAATTCAGTAAACCACTTTTTTACCATTGAAATCGATGGTGCAGAGTCCCCATAGTATTTATCAAGCTTAGCTTTAGTCTCGGTAATGGTTTTTTTTCGCAAAAAATAATGCTTAATAAGCACACGAAATTCATTTTTTTCCATTTTCTTCTCAGATTACTGGGTAGTCTGATAAAAATAGCTGTCTAAAACAAAATAACTGACGCAGCAAGTTCAAATTTTGACAGGAGTCAACTGACAGATGCCTGTTGACAGGAGCAGTGTTGCTTTTTCAGTAAAGAGGTCAGAAGTTCAAAAAGTCACGGACTTATTGACCCGCCCTCGTAAATTGAGTACGGAACCCTAAAACGCAAGTTTGAAAACGTCTTTACCGTAGCCTAAGTTTCACTACCCTTATAGAACCCGTAACAAATGAACAGTCCGACCGTCCAGCACATCTGTTACCTGGACAGATGGTTGGATAATTGTGTCTGTAGACGTCACCCCTCGTTACTTATCCCGTTTGGGAAGGTCTATGGCGGGCTAATTGCTAAGGGAACGATTGGGGGCAATTTACATTTGTTATCTCTACACTACATTGGTATAGAACTTAGAAGGTAACCTTTATTGTAAATAGAAAGTTAAAAATATCTTTTAACAACTTTTAAATGGCGTGTTTGCTGTAACAAAATTAAAAATAATATAAGATTCCGTACATCGCATGACGTTAGACACAATATATACGGTTAGGTAATAGACTGATCTATAGAAACTCTTTGCAATTGGCCGAAAAACGTCGAAGTCGACACTTTTAAAACTTCAATTTCGATATTTTTGATGTATTTAATTATTTATTGTCTCAAAAATAACATCAAGTTTAAAACGCGTTTCAACGCGTTTCTGGAGACCAGCCTTTTTAGTTTTTTTTTTATTTGAGTAGTGTTAAAACTAGTGATACCTTCAAATTATTCAAAATAGTAAATGCTAATTTAGCTTTGACGCAGAGGAACCTCTTAATTTTATAAATTCTTACTTATTTGAAAAATCTAGGTTTCAAAACTCGCTTCGTTCAAGTTTAGTAAAGTAAAAACATTAAAGTATTATTTACGTAAAATTAACATTAGAGTAAAGAATCGAATTTAAATAAAATTAACAACCGTTTTAACAAACCGTTCACAATTTTTCAAGGCAGTAAAAAACTGATACTTTCTTCTCTGCACAGGTTGTTTACTTGTACAAATCCTTTTCAGTTGCAGTGATCATCTTAATTAATACCCTAAATTCAGTGCCATTAAAAACTCCGCAATTCATGAATACAGACATACAAACATAGAGTTGGTGAGTGAATTCAAATAAAAACGTGACAGTTTTGAAAGCTATAATGTGTAGCTACAAAATGAATCTGTTAAAGGCATAACTTTGTTACAATATAACAAAATCTTACAAGTATATCTAAATATTTACGTTACACAATGACTCAATTCGGGCTGTTACACTAATTAAACTGTTGACAGTTCTTAAAATTATATTCATACTTTTCTCACTTATGGAAATGCAATAAGAGGTTACTATTTTTGGAACGGTCATATAGATTACTTAATCAACCCTGGCCTGCCCGAAAATATGTCTAATTAATTGACTACTCGTAGTAAACTGAATGGAGGTTAATAATGCCTACAGATAATGGGACATTGAAAAAGTTGTCTGGAAGATATAGTTTTCGGGATAAGGCCGCCACGACGGACACAGACGCAGTTGAAGACATTTATCTAGTATCGACATATCATAGAAGGCATTTTATGCAACCTCTACTCCTACCTTAAACCAGACAGAGTCGAAAGCACACCTATACTTGATAAAAAAGCGAACAAACTATTTTTCTCTCTCCATCCAAACCTCAAACATATACGGTATCAAGTAAGCTTATCAACAGCACACGCTTTCAATAATGCATGAGTCTACACCCGGCAAACACCTATGTCTACCTCTATATTTGTAAAGGGTTATATCGGTTTGTCCTGTACCGCAAAGAGGTCAGTCTATTCGATGATGTGTCTATCATTTGCTGAGTCCACCAGTTTTCTCTTTGTAAATCATGTTCTAAATGACACAAGTGACTTCTGCTGCAATAGAGTTTCACGATCTGGCAATTTGCTGAGTAAAAGTAAATGCTTAGCATCATGATCTAACTATCTACCTTTAGCGCTACACATTTAAGTTTATTTTCCATCGCTTTTCCGAGACCTAAAAATGGCGCCTGGTACACACAGATGAACATTTTAGGTGGTCCACGGGCAAAGAAGGAAAGAGGTAAGTTTGCTTGCAATACGTTACGAGCTATAGATGCAGGATATGCTGGCAACCCTGTACAGAGACGTGCTCCATAAAACACCTAAACAAAGGACTACAGCACTTTGCAATAGTAACCGACGTATTATGTTTACTCAGCTCTACAGATCTATAGGGAATAAATGTGGAACTCGTAAATTTTTCTTACTCGCCACGCTGTATTAAAACTAGGTCATTAGATATCACATACGATACTTAACTTCGTAATAGTATATTTAAAATGAATAAATTTGTAAGTTTTATTATCGGGCAAGTGCCGTTATTGAGAAAAAATAAATGATAATAGCAATAAAAAAAATGTAGATGGATTACTTATAGACTACTTAAGATCTACAGATAATCTAAATGCTCCAACCCAATACCAGAGTTAAATTTAATTATAACTCTGTTAGCTGTGTTGTGTTAAATCCAAGTAAAAATTATGGCAGCTCTAAAAATTATAGGTACTTACTTTTAGGATTGTAAAACGTGATAATAATTTTTTCCCCTAATTATGATTCATGAAGGAAAGCATTATTCCGAGTACAATAAAAAGTAGTAATAAACATTGTTTACGTTTTATTTACGCTGATATAAAACTGAAATCAATGGCCCAGTGTTGATGGTCAAGTTTTATGCTTTTATATCTTGTATGAGTGGGACTCATAAGAATCAGGGTGAATAACTCTAGGTCGTATGAAACTTTATCTTTGCTATTGAACTACATACCATTTTGGCTTCAAAAATGAGGAGTATTGAGGAGGTTTCCAATTCGTCGGTGACAATAAACGTACATTCATGTTTCCCGATTTCACATAAAAACAAAATCATAAACATAGAGACCTGGACCGGTTTCAAATGAAAATATATGACTCTTAACCATGCTGATAGCCGCCGTACACATATTGTTGATTTTAGAATTAGTCGTGCCTTACTAATCCAACAATGTAATTTTAAACTAGCTGCGTCCGCACGCCCGCTATAATGTGCCTTTTTAAATGTGCATAATTTCAGTTTTCCATTACGATGATAAATTTGTACTTGCTTGCAATGTTGGAGAAAAATGCTAGTTGTTTACCTATTTTGCTTAGTTAAAAACTCTCATATGTCAAGCTGTGATTTAAATCCGTGATTCAGTACAAGCGTCCTTGTAGCCAACTTTTGCTTAGCTGGGAAGCTCATGTGCAATTGCACTATATTAATGGAACTATGAATTGTGTAGGTGAATTATTTTGCCCTGGTATCAGAGTTTCTAGGCAACTAGATGGCATCTAGCATAGCCGACAACTGAATTCCGAATGCAAAAAACTTATTATCCGACACACAGTAGCGCTCAGTTGTAAATACCACACCACGGTCACCCATCAATAACCTGAAGTAAAGTAAAGTAAAGTAAAGTAAAGTAAAGTAAAGTAATATTTATTGACCTTTAAATAACGTTCGTTACAAGCAAGTCTTATTACATTTGAATGAATAATTACTTAAAAAATTTAACTTACAAATCTCATTTATATACGATTACTTAATATTAGTTCTTAGTTTAATAGTTCTCATGACAAATATTTACATTAAAATTGCTTTGTTTAGTTATTATTAATATTTTATAATGGTTGTTTGTTACACAAGAACGATGATTCTACAACTGACCGGGTATTTTGAAGACTAGATCATATCATTACACTGTGGTAATATTATAGAAGCAAGTAGAGAATAGTCGATTGGTCAAATGCCGAATTGAATTTTATATTTTCTTTGACCGAATACTTCATATACTTCTCCTTCTTTAAAATATAACACATTTTACTCTATATTTCCTATTAGTCTAGATAGCTAGATGGTCTAGATGGCTAGATTGTGAAACTCGGTTTCTTCTAGGCAAGCGTTTTTTGAAATTGAATCTCGGTTTTAACCAAAAGTTTTGAAAAACGGCAGTAGCATTAGGTAACATCTAAACAAAGCTATGCGCAATGTGATTAATATTTAAAAAAGTTGACAAACTCCTATTTATAATTTTCAAACATCCAAACAGAAATACATTTTTGAGTAGACGTGAGATACTTAGCACCAAAACGAATGTAGAATAGAAAATTTGCCGAATAGGCCTTCGTATAGAATTTTGTATATCGAATTGTATTGTAGGAAAATATTCGCGACATTTCTAATTACAAGCTCGTAACATTGTGTAGTAGTGAATGACCACATCGGAAGCTGTCCGATATGTCCGATGTAGGTGTGTCCGTTACCTTAGAAACTAGCGTACTGCAGCACAATAGGCGATGCCATCGTCGTTCAATACATGTATGTACTCGGAACTATTATTACAAATATATACACACGTTATAGGTATGTAGAGTAACAGAAGATCAGCGCTGGCTGTTTCAGCCGGCACTGTGTTGGGTTGGGACTGGTTTATGTCATTCTCAATCTCAGTCAATCTCGGTCTCTTCAAATCGCGAGTGAATCGCTTTCTTTTAGGCTAGCGCGCTACATCCTAGACCGCATCGTCACTTTACATCAGGTGAGGTGCGGTCAAGCCTACTTTTAAAAAAGTCAGAAATCATTTAGTAGTAAATATTTTATTATTTAATTTGAGTAGTTCTAAGATATTTTCCGTTACAAATAAATATATTTCTATTTCTATTATTCTTATTCATGAAGTGAAAGATATATTACAAATGAATAAAATCAAATATGCAGGAAAAATCTTACCTAGTATCACATGTGCTCAACTAAACTAGCAAATTTAGTTGAAAATAAGATAGATTTAGTGGTTTTATACAAAATCAAGAGGTTGGCTTCGGCCGTGAAGGAAACCGGGATTTGGAATGGTTTCTTCTAATAACTGTAAACTTTGTAATCGAAATTTACGAATAAATTTTATTAATTACTCGACAAAATAAAAAGTCTCAAAATCGACTGTTTCTTTTAAAATTTTGGATTAACTATACATAGAAACTGTATAGTTTGATGTTTTGGTTAAGGAAAAGCATTATAACCTTGCACTGAGATGCACAGAAATAGATAAGCTACGCGGACGAAAGCTAGTTTTAAAATGTAAATGTAGTTTTGTCACATTTTGGTATGGAAATTTTGTGAAATTTGCTTTGCAGTGGATTTTTAAAGCTACGGCGTAGCATTGGTGCTACGGAGATATTACGAGCTACGACACGATCTCATCGTAGCATTTCTACGATTATAGAAACTCGAGGAAGCTGTTTTGGCGTTAGGTATGTACGTTGGCTTCATTACAAGTTTTTTGGAACTTCAATGAACTGGATTGAAATTTGACATTTGTATTTTTAACCCCCGACGCAATAACGACGGGTCTTTATATGTTGTATGTGTGTATGTCTGTCTGGAGCATAATGAACAAATTTTGTTTTATTTGTTTGAAAGGTGAATTAGTCGAGTTGTATATATATATATGCTCTTAGCTATTTTAATGGCTCCACAAAATGGCAGATTAATTTTCTTTACACAATGCCCTTCAATATTGATATTAAATGAAAGGTCTTGAGGTCTGGCTGTTATGTTATAGATACACTATAATATACCACGACAAAATGGCGAGGGTTTTTAAAAATATTGCTTGTCTCGGAACATTCTCGACAAACTAGTTCGAATATACAAACGTATTGCTATTTGCTTCATTAAAAAAGGTGAAATGCCGACCTCGAACTTTCCTGTTGTTTTGATTTATAAACCAAACTACTCGACTGATTTTGGTAATTTTTAAATAGGTTTTTCGAACAAAATCGGTTCTGGCGTCTGTAAAAATTCAAGGACAATACATTTAAAAAAATACTCGGACCAATAGAGAACCCCCTACTTTTTGAAGGCGTTTAAAAATGCTAGTTTTGTAAAAAGTTTGTTTATTTGTTTACTTAATAGGTTGTTGTATGTTTTTTAAATGTAATTACTGGTTTTTACAGACTTTATTAATACGTCTGTTAAAACCTGTACCGCCTAACACTCGATTCTTTAATAGTGTATAAATATTAATAAATATTGACATTAATATTTACACGATACTAACGTCACTGATATGTTTTGCCTTCCTGTTACCTCTCCACTAACACTTAAACTTTATGGTATGGTATTGAAGTTCAAATTGACTTCTAAGTATTATTACGAATCAATTGTATGGTAGTATAGAAAACTGTTGTTTTTAGACCTTATCAGGATATTTTTTAATTTTTTCTCTCCGTAAGAACCATCCTCGTACTTCAAGGAATACTCTTAAAAAAGAATTAGCAAAATCAGTTCAGCTGCTCTTGACATTTGCGCATAGAAACACATTCAGCGATTCATTTTTATACTCGCTGAACGACTTCAAAACTTACGATATCTTACTGAAAATAGCATGTGGCTGCTATGTAACAATTGCAATTAGTTTAGTGACCAACAGAGAAAATTAGATCTTCGGGTTACAATTGATTGGCTATAATTTAATGCTGGAATGGATAGCCCCAACAAATGGACAATCTACGTCGTAGAATTTATTGCTCAATCGAACTAATTAATTAACTAAAATAGTTGTCATTGTGATAAATACGTACACTATTTCAGCTGGGCATGAGTATCTATATAAAGAGATTCTAATTAGTAGTAACCTATTAATAAAACCTTTTTGCTTTTTAATCGGAATTGCGCAGTTTCAATACCAGGTAACTCTAAATTTTTCACTTTACTGCATGTTTAAAATGAATTACCACTTAATTTAACCGTGAAAGACAAAAGCGTAAAGACTGCTTCTCGGAAATCTTTTGAAAATAAGTCCCCATCTGCAATATATATTAAAATCATAGAGAATAAAAAATATTTTTTGTTTAAATTATGATATAAATGGCACTGACCACGGAGATTGTGAAGTGTAATTTTATAAATAAAATAAACACTTGCGCTTACTAGTATAGTGAACTTGGATCTATACTTGAGAAACTTGTAAGTGGGAACCTCCGTACAAAAAATCTATACTTATAATGAAACTCTAACGTAAATAATAAATACATGCTTCGCGTTATTTGAAAGCATTTTGACTTGCAACATCTTTTATTTTATTATGACTTTAAATCTTGTCATTTTACACCCATGTCATATTGCAACCTTTCCATTTAAAACCATGTCATTTTGCTACTTATATGTTGGCGTTATGTGACGCACTCCCTTAATATACATAGAAAATAGGAATATTACATTTACTTTATGCTTTTTCATAAAAACTTTGTTCTTTGCTTACTATTATTATATTTCCAAAGAACTTTTCAAAGAGCAAACTAAATAAAGCTCTCGAGACAGAAGTTTCGCGGCTACAAATATTAAGTTTTGTCAGATCGGAGCCCGCTCCGGATTTCCCCCTTCTCTTTGAATGGCTTTTATGAATTTTAATCCGCGTTTCCTATCGCAGCGGAAGCTATTAATGTTTTTCTACCCTCTTTAGTTCTATTTTCAGGCTTCGTTTTATACGAAGGAAATGGAAGAACTTTTGTCTTTAGAATAACAATTTTTGGAATACTGAACGATGAAAATAAATTCAGTATCGAAATACTTTGGTACCTACTAAGTAACGACGGACGTGATCGTTTATTTTCCGAGTAAAAATTTGAATAATTTTTTCTGGTATTTTTTCCAACAACTTATGAAATGAAAATATGTTTGTACTTATCATAAAATTTACTTAGGGCTTGACAGAAAATTAATTTCGAACATGGCGAAAGTAGAGCACGCGTATCGGCCTCGAAGTTTTTTACTTTGCTCTCCCATTTTCGACGAAATACAAAAATTAAAACGAATAAGTGAGTATTGGGACGTCAATCAAAGTTCTCGGACAGTCTAATGCTTTGAAACTAGAACTGTGTTTGTAGAGTAAGGTGCGGCTTAGATAAAAAAAAATAATGAAACTTTAGCCTCTACGGTTTCCCACTTCTCATATTCGGTCCCAAAACATAATCAGTTCAATTTACTCATGTTAAATTATTTGTTCATATCTCAGGATCATCTACGAAGATACTTTAATGAGTAAATGTATTCGACGAAAAAATTAGCGAATATAAATTAAAACATTTTTCATGTCACTGACAAAGGTATAGGTATATACATATATACATAGTTGCCATGTGACCACGGACCGTACAAGAAGCGTGAGGTATTCAAATAATTGTGCTAATTCAACGCAATATACCGTTGTTTAGTTTAATATATAAGTATAATAAATATTACACCCGCTTTTTTTACTTAAAAAAAAACGACAAATACCGACTTCCCAATACAGGAGGTGGCACTCAATTCAACGGGTATGTTTGTTACCTGATGTCACAGAGATGGTCGGACAGATATGATTTTTTTCTTTTTGTTTGTCCTGGTTATTTATACTTCTCGAAAGGTCCCATTATTATCGTAATCAATCTAAATAACTGAAAAAGTTCTATAGACGCCTGCCGTAATGGAAGTTGGTGATAATTCTTTTTAATGTACTTGTTTTATTGTGTATTCCATTTAAAATTGTTGTGATCTTTGATGACATATATTTACTGACAGTAAATGACAGGAGAAAATGAAATACCGCGACGGCTGGTTATTACCACAAAAAAATATAGAATATGATTCTACGATTTATTAAGTTATATTTTTTTGTATCGCAAGTTTCGTCACCATTGGTTGGTACAATATTTTGCCAGACTCGAACTAGAGTCTTAAGGCAAACTATGCAACACTAGATAGTGTAAAAGAGCTGAAAACAGAAGTACTGAGAATAGGCTGCGATTCTATAAAGTGATTGGATAAAAAGTGGACTCTCGGATTTGTCGCACGATTACCATTTTTCTTCTATAAATGAATCACATACTAATAACAATGGAGATTCAATACACGGCTGTTCACCTTTATCGCAATATAGAGATGTGATAGTAGATACAAGTAAACAAACTAAAAACAAATCATGCGAACAAATACAGTCACCCGAGCGTCATCAGACAAGTGCGAGTGTGCTGAGGAGAGCAGGGTAAATCGTGCTCGTCGGTAATGTGTCAAACACAAGAAGCGAGCGATCGAACCGGTTATCCAGCGCGGGGGCGGACTTTGCGCCGTTAACGTTAGACACATCGAGTCGCGCGCAGCAGGTGGCTCAAAAGAACGATACAAACAAGTTTGGATGTAGTCATGCAATAAGTTGTGAAAAATTGAGTCAGCCAATTTGTATGACAGAAGAAATGAAAACTGTGACTAATAACTGTACCGAAGGATGGCAGAAAGTAACATATCGAAAAAAACGAGATAATAAATATCGATTCGTCGGAAAGTCAGGCGTAGCTATAGACGCATAATCAAATTTTAAAGCGGCAGACAAGAAAGTCCCCGTTTTTATAACCAATATACATTGCGAGACAACTGAAAATGACATAATTAATTATATTCAAACTAGAACTAAGGAAACAGTAGTCTTAGAAAAGATTAATATGAAATTTGAAAGAGCTTACAAAGCCTTTAAATTTTACACCTCGGAAACGAAATTACCACAGTATATGGATGAGACTATCTGGCCTTCAGGAATAATATTTAGGCGATTTGTGAGTTTTAAAAATAGACATGTGGACCGTAGTAACTCTGTAATTGGCTTGGACTAGTTCAAATATGAATAAAGTTATTTACAATATGGCAAGTTTTAACTGCAAAAATATCAAACAGTCGGTCGAAGATATTAGGAAGTTGTGTCAAATTTGTGACGTAATATGCTTACAAGAAACCTGGCTATTACCACATGATATTCCTTTTATCAGCACAATTGACAACAATTTTGGATATACAGCTACATCAGCGGTAGACACTAGTGTCGGTATCATTCGGGGACGTCCACATGGAGGCGTTTGTATTATGTACCGATATAGGGCATTTCAGCGGGTTTCAGTGATTCAGTGCAATAATCCGCGTATATGTGCCATTAAAATCTTATCAGGCGATAGATCTTTGATAGTGATTAGTGTTTATTTACCGACAAATTCTGTCGAGAATCTGCCTGAGTTTACGGACTGTTTGAGTGCAGTAAATGCAATTATTGACGACTACGGGATTGAATCTGTCCTAGTACTGGGCGACTTTAACGCGAATCCGGGTGGGATGTTTTACAATGAGCTAACCAGTCTGTGTGGTGAGCACAATTTGTCATGTGTCGATGTGGATATGCTTGGGTTAAACTCAGATACTTTTACCTTCATCAGTGATGAACATTTTACTACAAGCTGGATCGACCATTGTTTAGCATCTCACTCGATTAAACAAGCTATCGTTGATATCTATGTAGATTATGACACTCTTCCTTCGGATCATTTCCCACTTGTTATAGAATGTAATTTAAATACACTAACCCCAAAATTTACACCTAACCTTACAACTAAAAATATTGCTGTGCTGTGGGGAACAAGGAGTGATGATCAAATCAAGAGTTATGCAAGAGAGTGTCATAATAACTTAAAACTGATAGAGTTTCCCGTTGAATATAAAAACTATGCCGATTATTTTTGTGGTAGCCGTGACCATAAGTGTATCTTGGAAAAAGATGTATTGTGACATTGTATCTGCCCTTCGGAACGCTGCGGTTGAGAGTCGAGGAAGCAGTAAAAAAGGAAAAGGCAAAGTTGGCTTACGCTTATCTGGGTGGAACGAACATGTAAGCGAGGCTTATGGGTTGGCCAGATTTAAATTTAAAGAATGGGTGAACTGTGGGAAGCCGAAACTTGGTCACGAGTATCAGCTGATGTGCAACAGCCTGAGAGTGTTCAAGTCACGATTAAAATGGTGTCAAAACAATCAAGACCAAATAAGAATGGACGCTTTGTTACGACTGTTGGCTGTTAAGCACTCCAAAGGAGATTTTCGCGGTTTTTGGAAGAATACACGTAAAGAAAATAAGCGATCTGGCCTTCCCGTGAGCGTTGATGGTGTAAACGATCCTGAAGAGATTGTTAATGTATTTAAAAATCACTTTTCTGTTAAGTCTCCGTTGGGTCCAGCGAGGGAGGTGCTCAATGTTGACATGGACGGTTTAGCAGTGGGGACTAAATTCACGGCTAAAGATGTGGCGGGAGCGATCGGTCTTATTTCTAAAGGAAAGTCCCCTGGACATGTTGGGCTCAGCATTGAGCATCTTCTACACGCGGGGCCACACATTTTTAGAGTGTTAGCGATGTTTTACTCGTTGTGTGTGAGCCATTCCTATCTGCCAGTCGATTTTATGAGAACTGTAGTTGTGCCTGTTGTAAAAAACAAAACCGGTGATCTTTCTAGTAAGAGTAACTACAGACCTATTTCTCTAGCTACGATTATAGCTAAAGTTTCTGACGGATTGCTTAATACACAGTTGAATAAGTATGTAACATTGTACGATAATCAGTTCGGGTTTCGGCCTCGGCTGTCCACTGAAAGTGCCATACTGTGTCTTAAGCATACCGTCAAATACTATACGGATCGTAAAACCCCGTGTCGTACGACTTGCTATGGGAGAAGCTCAGGGGTGTCGAGATGCCAAAGGAGCTAATCAGCATTTTCCAGTATTGGTATACGCATCAGTCTAACAATGTTGGGTGGGCGGGGGCAATGTCCGATCCATATCAGCTTGAGTGCGGTATAAGGCAGGGTGGTTTAACGTCGCCTACCCTATTTAATTTATACCTAAATGGGCTAGTCGGGGCGCTTAGCAGTCAACATGTTGGCTGCCACATTGACGGTACTTGTGTCTACAATCTGAGTTATGCAGATGACATGGTGTTGCTAAGTGCGTCGATCTGTGGCCTGAGGAAATTAACACGGGTTTGTGAAGAGTATGCGTCTGGTCATGGTTTACAATACAATGTGATTAAAAGTCAGTGGATTGTGTTTGACGCTGGTGGGAAATGTCCTCAAAACATACCTTCTGTTCTCCTTTATGGTACTCCCCTAGAAAGGGTAGAGAGTTTCAAATATTTAGGACATATAGTCACTGCCAACCTCAATGACAATCTAGATATTGAGAGGGAGCGAAGGGCACTATCGATTAGAGCCAATATAATAGCTCGCAGGTTTGCACGTTGTTCGGTAGAAGTTAAAATTACACTCTTTAGAGCGTACTGTACGTCTCTTTATACGTGCAGCCTGTGGGCTAACTACAGTAAAAGGGCATATAGTGGCCTACCTGTCCTCTACAACAATGCTTTCAGGGCGTTGTTGGGGTTGCCTCGATTCTGCAGCGCCTCAGGCATGTTTGCAGACGCGCATACTACATGTTTTCATGGTACATTGCGTTTACGTGCCGCTTCTTTGGTGCGCAGAGTTCGGGACAGCTCTAATGCCGTCTTGAAAATGATTGCGAATAGATTTGACTGTACTTATCTCCGGCATTGCTGCGAGCGACATGTTGCAGTGCCAGTGCCGCAGAGAAGGTTCTAAATTAAATTGTGTGTACTTATAAATAGTGTTGTTGAATAATTTTTGTTTTATATGTGTTCTTATTATTCATTTACTTTTAATTGATTTGTATAATTTTCTTTAATATTGTAAGATTTATTGTGGTAATTTAGAGTATGGGTTTATTAGCCTGAAATAAATTAATTAATTAAAATTAAATTAATTAAACATTCATAGCATATAGAAATATTATATCCTCATGAATGACACCGTAAACAGCATTTTGCTATGTGGCTCAAAGTATTTATTATGGAAGTCATTTTCGTTCTGCAACGTTCACTAAGCCAGGAGAAGCTCCTTAGAATAGCTCATATAGTGGGCAAGTACGTGAAAGGGTTACAAATAACTTCCTTCCTAGATTGTGCAATATTTACACAGCAAAGAGCAACATAAACCATTTCCTCAAGCAGAGTTATATATATGTCACCGTAAAATTGTAAATACCGTTAGATTGTAATCTATCTCGCGAGATTGTAAACTGTCGAAAGATTGTGAACCTCAACGTACTGCTTACAATTTAACGTATTATTATTATTCGGTAGATTGTAATCTATCGAAGTGAAACCGTCAAATTACAATCTTACAATTGTTAACTGTACGAAGGCTGTCCCTGATTGGTCGGCTTTATAGTAGACCGTTCTGTGTCCATAGACCATTATGTTAGGAATAAAACACGGGTATCAGTGTGCGAATGGACGTAAAATCATACAAGAAAAAACACAATCGCACATAAATTTAAAAAGAGCGGCAGATAAAATGATATCCACATCGTCTAATAAATTTAAAGATGTCTGTACTGGTTGAACTACAGATTTTAACTAATACATTAGTTAAAATCCCTAGAGTTGACAGGGGACAATAAAGTTAGCACTGCCTTCGGCATGATCAAAGATTGTATGTCTCGAAATGCTGTTATTTCCTGTCCAAATACAGAACTACTACGTGACATTCCAGAGGTCAGTATTAATTTACCTACTTTTTAATGTGACCGTAAAATACATTTGCGCAATAACAAGTACCGTTGTATTTATTGAAATCCTCAAAACATATATTAGTAAAGATAATTATAATTTACATAAATTACATAAATTACATTTTAATGTCTCAAAAAAGTTTTGGCAATATATTTTATACTAGCTGTGCTCCGCGGTTTCACCCGCGTAGTTCCCCATTTTACTATCGAGATAATCCAATGGAGAACTACTTTTTTTGAAGTCGGTTAAAAAGTATCCTATGTCCTTTCCCGAGGTCCAATCTACCTGTGCACCAATGTTTGGCGTGAAAGCGACACAGACAGACAGAGTTACTTCCGCATTTACAATATTAGTAAGGATTTGCTGGTTTGGCACTTCAAATGGAACATTGAGATTTACCTCAATTTTATTTCAGGTTACATTACCGTTGAGAACCGTTGTATCAATGTCTTTATCATTTGGTGGGCAAGGAATGAAACAATGCTATATAAAAAAAAAAATAAGGAAAATGCGTTTCGAAGAAGGGTAATTGCAAGAAAGCCAATGTTCTTTGTAACTCCAGATGCCACAGCTCGTTGACGAGAAACAATAAGTTCACATTTTTATTGGTGCAATTTAATTTCATATTTTTATCTAATAGACAATTTTGTTACGTTTTCGAAAACATTTATATGTTTTCGATTTTTTTTTTTAAATTTTGATTTTATTTAGTGATCTTTTTTTCTAAAACAAAATTTTAAATAGGATGTTGACCTTGTTTGACTATCTATTCGCACGATGATCTCCTTCCTTCTCTTCTCTTCTCTTCTCTTCTCTTCTCTTCTCTTCTCTTCTCTTCTCTTCTCTTCTCTTCTCTTCTCTTCTCTTCTCTTCTCTTCTCTTCTCTTCTCTTCTCTTCTCTTCTCTTCTCTTCTCTTCTCTTCTCCTTCTCTTCTCTTCTCTTCTCTTCTCTTCTCTTCTCTTCTCTTCTCTTCTCTTCTCTTCTCTTCTCTTCTCTTCTCTTCTCTTCTCTTCTCTTCTCTTCTCTTCTCTTCTCTTCTCTTCTCTTCTCTTCTCTTCTCTTCTCTTCTCTTCTCTTCTCTTCTCTTCTCTTCTCTTCTCTTCTCTTCTCTTCTCTTCTCTTCTCTTCTCTTCTCTTCTCTTCTCTTCTCTTCTCTTCTCTTCTCTTCTCTTCTCTTCTCTTCTCTTCTCTTCTCTTCTCTTCTCTTCTCTTCTCTTCTCTTCTCTTCTCTTCTCTCTCTCCAAGAATCTCGTCTATCGGAATTAAGGATGAAAAGGGTTTTTGTTTCAAAGTTCTACACGTACGTGTTGAACTATTTTTGGTGGACCCATATGATTTAGGCTTTAATAAAATTATTACAATCTTTAAGATTTACATATTTTTTTTAATAGGGTGTTGATTCTTGGTTGACTATCTATTCGCACGATGATCTCATTCTCAGCAAAACACATTATTATAAACCTGCTTGTATGTACCCTTTAAATGGTTATAGGTTTCAGCGGTTTAGCTTTGCGTTGACATTTTATACATATCGATAACCGAATTCAGCAGTTCTTCCATTTTATTTTTTGTCCGCGGCTTTATTCCTTTTATCTGAGACTGTCTATCTAGTAATATAACTAATGGAGATTGCTAGGTATGATTAATTGTATGGAACTGACAGTTTCATTTCATTAGTTATATCCACTGACCTCTATCGTTCACTACTAGACAAATAAAAAAAGTATGATCAGTCATATGACGTAACAGCCTAGTTCTATAGAAACAAATTGGAGTAAAGTAGGCCATCCACCGTAGCTAAGTTAAACCAACCGTTTTACGTTCCGCTTATTTACTTAAGCTATATACCTACTATTACTGCTACATACCATATAAACACTTACAGCCGGGAATTCCCTGACCCTAGAATAAATTTAATTGTATTTGTAAATTTAGACAGTCATCCAACTAACCCATCCGACATAAACGAACGATTGTATATATTTTCTCTAATAACTAGAACCATAAAAAATGTGTCCATACATTTTTATTACTTAGTTTGATTTAAAAAGTAAACTATTATACCGTTTTTCATAAAAATTATGTGGTAGAATTATCCAAATCCATTTAAGCAGTGTTATCGCGTAACAAAATCACACAGTCGATTTGAGTACCTCCTCCGTTTTAGAAGTTGGTTAATATGTTAAACTGACTCGTCATGTTGTGCACCCTATACACGCCTACATTTAGTAAAAATATCCGGTGTATCCTTTAATCTCTTCCATTCATTAACAGAAGGGTCTAACCGGAAGAATCTCGCCATTAGCGCGCGAACCTACGAACTCGCCGAGATTGAAATATGCAAATCTGCACGAGGGAGGACCGAATATTAGAAACGGACTGTTATGAAGTACTGCCTCTTCTTAAGTTTTCATGCATACAATTTAACTTCCTTTTTTTAAAATCTATTGTGCTATTTGTCGAGCAGAAGTCTCTCTTCACATATTATCCCTGAATTGACGATCTTTGCTCACCTTGTCGGGTACATGCGGACGACGAGCGCTGTCCAAGTATAGTTTAGTTTGGCAGTCGTTGACAGTTCTACTTCTCGATCTAATTATCGCGGACTTGATCTATTTTTTTGATGCCGAGTATACTGCGCACTATAGCCCTTTGATAAAAATTCAGTTGGTCAAATCTGTCGATAAATCTGCGCTTTAGTGCCGGTAGAAAGTCACCCTTCAACAATTCCTTTATGGAACAGTATCACTTCCAGGCATAACCTAATTCTCTTTAAGGCATATTTAACCTATTAGATCATATGATTTTCCGAAATGACATGTTTATGAAATGGAAGTACTACAGTCCATCCTATAGCGAGGAATCCGAGCGGCGCCGCAGCGCATACATTAGTACAGTTCGGGTATAGTTCGCACTTCAATTGGACGTCCGAACACCGCCACAAGTGGCGACAACTCTCGCAACTCTAATCCCATTTGCATGCCAACTCAACTATTGCAAGAACTATAGGTGCTCATTCTTTAGTGACTGAGCACGGGGCATACTGAATTGCCGCTTGGCACTATCCAGAGTGATCTTAGGAAAAAAGGGTAATTAATTATTTCTTTGGATTTTCGGCCCTGTTAGGTATATTGTTATTCTCCCCAAGGGTGCCCACATTGTCGAGGATAGGAGGCTTAGTATTAGTAGCCTTGCCACCCACGATGAAGCCTGGAATGATGATTAGCTGCACGCACGAGGACTTCGAGCGTCTAGACACAAGGTTGTCTGACGCCTACATAGTGGTATGGTCTTCGAGTTGCTTACGGTACTTCATGTGTCTGGCGTATCGCAAAGAGGAGAAACCGGGATAAGATCTGGCAACGGACAGCCGCGGCGGATCGCAGACTAGTGCTACAGCGTTCCCGTGTCCCGCCAGCAAGAGGCCGATGAGTGACGATGTGGAGTTTTAATGGTTAAGACTCCCACATAACCGTTCTACCTCCCCGTGGTGGTGGGGCGGTATGCATACAACATTTCGCCACGAAATAAAATAAAGAAATAAACGTATATATGTACTGTATTAACAAATCTATTGGGCAAAATGACGACATGCATGCGTTCATGTCAATAATTCAATGGTTAAATTCTACAAGAATATTGTGATTGGGTAATATTATATGTTTTACTTTAAAACCATCATTGCAAATTCACACCTTCGATTTTTAATTTACATTACTTTCTAGCAATTGGAAGATGCGTTCTCATAGAAGGATATATATTTAATATTTTTTATAAATCTGTGAGTCCTGTAATCACTTACATCTAGTTACATCCTCCGGCTAAGCCGTTCCCACGGATTTAAGGATGAAAAACGTTTTTGTTTCAAAGTTCTACACGTACGTGTTGAACTATCTTTGGTGGACCCTTATGATTTAGGCTTTGATAAAATTTTTACAATCTTTAAGAGGTCCATTTTTATTTTTAAATAAGCTGTTGATTCTTGTTTGACTATCTATTCGCACGATGATCTCATTCTCAGCAAAACATATTCTTATAAACCTGCTTGATTCCCTTAAAATCCAACAAATATTAAGAATCGTAATTAACTTTGAACTTTTATATTAACATTAACTTAAAGCGCAAATTGAATTTTACATGTTTCAAGCGCGATAGTAAAGTATTATTTATATGTTTGTTTAAAAAACATAATCCGTAGGGAATTCAGTGTAGTATATTAGGGTTCAATGGTTCAAGGGAAAAGGAACTCGTAAAACCCTAAAAACTCACTATGTTGTGCTTCTGTCAGCCGTCTGTGTGTGTCTGTCATTTTTCTCCAGAACGCGTAGAGATATATAGTATATATTTGTTTCTATCAACTGAGAAAAAATTTACTTGTAAGTTACCGCAATCAAAATATATGACCGTTTATGTCAAAAAACGTTACTCCTGTTAATCTATAATATAATCATTTAAGTTTGATATTTGTTATAGCGCACGTAAAAAAAATATATAAAACCGTAAATGTGTACCTATATAATTCAATAACATAATAATTATACGCGTCATTTCATAGATTTAAATCTCACATTTTCTGTTATAACTTAGTTTACGATTAGTGCAATGCCTGTTTCCTACCTACAGTTTTTGTAGCGGAACCCATCATTGCACGAACCTAACTCGCACTGCGCCGGTTTTTTTAATCTCTATGTTTTTTTTAAACATATATCCACACCGCATTGCAAATTTGAAAACCTCAATTTCTAAATTCATTCTTATTACTTTTCAGTTGAAAAAAAATATCACACGTAAGAATTACAGCTTACGATACTATATTATATTATTAAAAAGATGCTTCCTATGACTTTGAAACTCTTTTAATTCTGTGATATAAGTATTATGTTATTACCGCTAGGCCTTTTATATTTTATTTCGGTTTTAATTAAAACTTAGAATTAATGTTATACGAAGCAGCTGAGACTGCCTACTTGACTTCATGGACCTAAGTATGCTGGATATTTTAACAATTTCAATTTAGACGAATCGTGCTGGAATCAGTGAGGAATTACTCGAAACTATTAGACATTACTGTTGTGAAGATGAATTAGACGCGCTTGATGAGGGTATCTTAGAAAAATATATTTATAGCTGCAAATCTCGAGTATAAACCATGTAGGACGTATTAATAGGGCAAGTGCTTTTATTACTAATAACGAAATGACTAACTACAAAGAAAATGCAGAAAGATTACCTATAGACCATTTAAGATCTACAGATAATTGAAATGCTCCAACCCACATCCAGAGGGCAGCGAGCCCAGTATGCTAGCCTTATTACTGAGCTGAATGGCAATGCTTATACGTAAAGCATTATTAATAAGTAAATAAATAAAGTTAAATATCATTATTCACTTTTAGCTACGAGTTATGGCCCATCGAGAATTCCTCTATTTTGGGATGCCATGCAACTTACACAAACACAAAACATCCAGACACGAAGACATTATTATATATATATGTAACTCGTAGTACAGCCCTGGCCGGGAATCGAGACTACCCAGTCTCGGTACCGCTGGGTCTTGAAGCGAGTGTGCTTACTATCTACTACATGAGGGTGATTATAATACTAAACATACTCTACACTACAGAGAAAGATAACTTTTTATAAAAAATTCATAAATGAATACAACCTTATTGGACACCGAACAAAATATAGACACACCTTGAAATAGAGATATTTACACTTGTAGTACATTGTGTGGCCTGATTAATCTCAAATTCAGCGTATATTTTGATTTCTTTACTTAATAGAAATTGTCTTGCGCCAATCTAAGGCAAAAAAAGTTCTATCCACACTATACGAGAGTAGGTAATTTTATGAGATAAATTCAAGAATGTTCATGCCCTAATATTCCTAAAATGCAATCGCTAGAAATCGTAGCGCTACATTCAACTGTTAATTACCAGCCATAATCGGTTATAGTTATGATTACCTTGCCAGAACTTGCGTTTATCGTCCTTGAGGTGCGCCCCATCGTCCCAGACGACCTGTGGACCCTGACCTCGGCTGGCGAGAACACGCATATCAAAACATAAAACCCAAATGACCAACAGTTTAGTATAAAAGACATCATTATAGATAAAAAACATTTATATGTTTGAACCTATCTATATTACGAGTACAAGCGGCCCTCCATTCACTTAGAATTACGAGTAATGACAGTTTTGCAAGGGTTATTTGCACTAGCAAACGATTTAGTTGTCCATGCTTATATGAACTAGAAATGGTTTTTTTAAGTTAGAAAGTATATATGTTCGGCTTCTCAAAAGTTCAAGAAATTGCATGCGACATATTTACCAGTCCTCAGAATAAATGATAAGCTTTAAAAAACAAAGGACAGTCGTGAAGGGCTCGTGCCAAGGGAAATTAACTTTCCCTTGGCTCTACTAGGGCCACTGTAGTAGGACGGGAAAGTAAAATTTTTCATGACACTATCAGTAGTTCCAAGCAGTAGTGTCTAAGGTAACAAATTGAAAATATTTTAGCAATTTCTAATACGAGTACGGAATTGTGTATTCTCTGACAAGATATTACTGCATGGTGATTTATTGATATAACAGACGTTTTAGCTAATGTATAAACACCATTATTACTATGCCATCTATGGCTATCAGGTATATCGCCTAAACTAAAGTCCACATCTGGTTATTATTTCTTCTCAGATCTGGTTTAGAAGTTCGATTAGATAGCTCGCTACACGACTCTCCGAGGGCTCGCGAGTTACTGTGCTAACCCGAATGCAAGCTTCTCACTATCCCCAATCCTTACGTAATAGACCCGATTGTCAGATAATGTTATATACTCGTTATATTCGCAAAAACTGGCTCACTTCAAAGGTTAAGCATAAAGCCGCAGTAAAAACTGAGCGAAGTGAGGGCACACGTATTTTAATATTTATCAGGCAATAATGCCCAATGTAGGCTTTTATTTTCTTTTATATTTCCATTGACATTTATTCTGGCGCGTAAAATGGATAAAGTGTGACGGAGAATATTTTAACGTCCCAGGCGTAGACGTTACATTAGTTTTGACGTAACTAGGCTAACTGGGGTTAAATCTCTAGAAACCGGGTAATATAATATGATTTTGGTGCTCCCTTGTCTGTCGTTAAGAGAGGATTAAGAAGGAGTTGAGTAAGAGATAAAATTTACTTGCCTATTCAACGGCTCATACTAGGTACTCCTTGTAAAATATAAATGGTAGGATTCGGATCCAATTCGAATCGTACCGGTACTTACCTACTCGTATCACGTAAGGACTCAAACATAATAGTAACTTAACTTTGTCAAAAGCATTATAAGCATTCAGATGCCTTCTTTTTATGTCGATGTAGAGATTGTGTCCATTTACTGCTTCATTTGTGGCAATAGTGGCATAAGACAACTCTAAGATAAGACTCTAATATAACTCTTTGTTAAAAAATCAGTTTAACAATAAAAAATATAATTATAACAAATAAAAACTTACAAATATGTACTAGGTTTTTTAATGGCGGCCTCGTATCATCGCATCGTATCGCATCGATTGGGCATCGTATTTACACGAACGAATCGATTCTGATTTGATTTACCAAGTGATTTCGAAACTATTTAAAAATATGATGGTTCATGACGTGTTTATTACTATTTATATTTTTTGTGTCTATAGACATGTAAACAAACTTCATCATCGTAGTTTCTTTGCAGTGCTTGAAGCATAGGTATTTGTAACCGATAAAATTACTTCTTAAATCTATGAAACATTTTCAATTTACTATGCGTGCATGCTCTAGCCGACATGAACTAGGTTGCCTAATCTGCTAATGGTTATTTAAGCCCTTCTGACTCTAGGTAAAGTAACTCCGCTTATACGAGAAGAACTCGTACATTTTTAACGGTACTTCATATAAAACCAGATTTCTCATTGTGACAAGAATATAACTTTTCCTTTTTAGCTCTGTATAAAAGTCTAAATACCCACACATTTCTAACATAATGGCGGCGCCTTCCGTTCTCCTTTGTGCGGCTCGATATATGGTACTGACAACATTTAATGGGATCTTTATCTCTGACTCTATCAAATGGAAAAAAACTGCTTTGTCCGTGTTCTAATGACGTATTAGGCATGACATCGTTTTAGTTCATTAGTGAGTTTAATTATTGATCGCTTGGACTTGGGAACTATCCTTGATTGAACTAAATACAAAATGACAACCGCCATACCGCCAAGTGTAACATTCTCAGAATAATATATATAACCTTAAATATGTTTCTTTTACAAATAGTCCAACGCTCTTTGGTAACAGTCGACTCGTGTGGGATTTCGAAGGTTCACACCTTCTTTCGTGTATGTGACAGTCATACAAACTTATAACGCAAAGGATTTCATCAAAGATCGTTGGAACTCTGTAAAAGAGACTCCTTTTAAGAAATAAGATTATCATTCTGAGGTTAAGTCAGCTTGAATACTGCACATTTTTTAGTAAATATTGTCTTAATTTAAAGTGTGCCTTAAAAACTATTGCCTTGACAAAACATTTCAATTTCCCGTGACACCGACAGCTGCGGACGCTTAAATGAAGTCCCAGCGCCGACAAAATTCACACTTGGCCGGCTTTATTATGAACGAAGTGTCACGAGTGGCGCCGCTAATAATTTATATCGTAGACTTTTTCCGCTCTATTTAGTGGCTCATTTTAATAAATCAACGAATGAAAATCATTTGACGCCAGAGGGCACTCCAGAAGTTAATAACGACACTCCGCCAGCCAGTCAATTAGGCCTTTCTTACAGCCACGATTACTTGATAAGTATAGATCAAATAAATTAAAAATAAAGTGAAAGTACCGTACCGGAGAGAAGTGCACAGTCTAAAAAGTCGAAGTGTTTTGTTCTGTTTCCTTTTTATGAAGTCAATTCTTCAGAACTTAATTCGTTCGCTGCATAAACCAGTGATAGGTAGCTAATACAGTAGGTAACTATCAGGTTTAACTGTCAAATCGCAAAAAATTTAAAATCACTAAATCATCAGAATGATATAATGAAAAAATATTATAATGAATCTAAGTGTAATTAAACAGAAAAATAAGAAGTAGTAACAAACCTTACATTTGATTTGAAAAGGTCTGCAATGTTTGTGTGCACAATCTCAGCACGTGTAAAAGTAATCACTGCTGAATAAAAACATAATCTTATGTCAGTCTCCGTACAAAAAACTGTGACCAGCTGTTTCTGTCCCTACGTAAATGAAAACCAAACAACCTCCCGTATAACTTGTGTGATGTATGTAATGCGATGTGTTATTCTATGGTATGATGTTATGTTACGAGTTAGACATCGTATGTGTACCTATAGTTTAATATATTATGTACCTAGGCCATGACTTGACTTGACTGACCGTGATGGATTTGACATTTTTTAGCCGTGAGACTGAAAAGATGTGGCTTTTACTGCTTACTCCAATATATCACAACAGACCCTCATTTTACATACTACATCTTCAGTATCGCGGAGAAATTTATCAGCCTTTCAGTTTAGGACTTAAATTGTTAGAGTTACGGACGAAAATTCCACGGCGAAGAGTGAAAGATCTTAACCTGTTCCAAGGGTTTGCCCCGTCATTCTTGTCCGGGTAATTGGCCGCGCCTAGACCCGTAACTCCCTGACGTGCAATTGTTTCCCTTTTGTCTAAATTGCCCATCTTTAAGTAATATTTAAGAGCATATAAATAGGTAGTACATTATTAGGAGCGAGCCGACAATGGCAGATAAAAGGGACAGGAAATCTGAAGCTATGGGGTTTGGAGGAAACGGGATTGGGAAGAAAACAACATTATGTACGGCGAATGTTTCTGTGTCGGATATATGTGATTTATTCATACAAGCTGCTGTATCGCTGTAGGAAGAGTTAACATTCGTCTTAGCTATATTTGTTGTGACGTTTCGGGTTCGGGTAAAACTTGGTAGAAGGGAGGTAGGGACAAGATGGCAGGAAGTTATTTATTGCGGTGTGAGGATGGATAAGGCTATTATCTATGCTCTACGAGGGAGAATCAAGTACCATGTCATTTTGCAAATGATAGGTAGACATGTGGAATGTATGTTAACTATTACATATTGATTAAGGTGTGTAGCGAGCGGGAATAATAGAGCATTTAAAATTATTAATATAACTAATACACATACCTAAATCTATACAGGGTTATTGTTTAGGATTGTACAAAAGGGAGCGACTATACTCATCCTATGAAACAACATTCACTATAGAACCAACTCTGAAATCGATAAAAAACAGCTGTTTCTTACATTTTGTCGACGACTGATAAATTTTTTGCATGGAACAGCTGATTTTCCATTGGTCCCATAATGAAAGTTGTTCCTTAGGGTGAGTATGGTCACCCAATTTCGACTTAGTACACCCTTACCGATAACCCTGTATACTATAAATCTTAGGTAGACATATTGAATAAACAATTTGCATGCGTAATGCATGCAAATTGTTTATTCAATTACAACCCATAAATAAAATAGTATTTATTTTATTAAATAGGAACATTAGAATGAATTTAAATCCCATGTTCGCTATAATTGGTTGTAAGGTTTCCCCTGTACTAATAAAATATATTTTTACGTAACCGCAACAATGACTAGTATAAAACTGTTGCATTTAGCGAAAAATATCACTTAAATAATATCATTCACTTGTTGTTCATTTAAGAGCATTTAGTTAACATGAGCACTGGGATTTTTATAACCTTGCCGCGTAAGTCACAAAATGGTTTTACTTTCAGTGAATATTCTGAAACCGAGTATTCAACTTGAATTCAATGATACAGGGAAATGCAAGATTCTAATGCATATGAATACGCTCGTGCAAATAAACTGCTATCATATCGAACACTTAACTAATCATATTAAAAGTTTTTTTTTGTTGGGCTAAGGGCTAGGAAGGGACGTGTGGTGAAGGACTAGTTATTAGGCTGCATTTGTAGCCCACGTCAAATATCTTTATTTGACGACGGACTGAGTTTCTAATTTGTCAAAGTAAAAAATGTAAAGGTTCAATTTCAAGGTAATAAACAAACATCAATAAAAAAGAGTAACCAAATTCAAATCTGTTGTCACTTTTTTAAAGTATTACTTGTTTTGTTCTCAGTTTTGCTGCTAGTTTTTTCCTCGATCCTGGGAAAGCCATCAGCTGAGATGTGTGCCCACGGTAACTGCTTGCACCGTTCGGTGAGACAGATCGACTACGACAACACCGATGTTATCCCTCGTTCAAGTTACTACGACTCGCAGGGGTCTAACTACCGAGCGCAGTTAGACAGCCGACGTGGTTACCAGTCGTATCAAGGAAATCCACGCAGGAATGCATTTTCTGCCCCGCAAACCATTCGTGACTGCAAATTTGGATGCTGGCTCAAGTAAATTTTCGCTGGTCGAATAAGAATAGATCAGTCTAAGCATTAATCATTTGAAAGATTATATTAGCAATTTACTGAAAATTTCAGCGTTTATTGTTTTATTTTCATTACCTACCTTATTAAGTTGTACCGGTAAACAGCCTGAACCTCAGCTGCGCAGTGTCACTATTTGATGTTTTTGGCGAATCGTAGAGTTCGAGTAACGGAATTCATCTAAACGCGACCGGGGATTCAAAAATCGGAAATAATTGAACAACGTTCTCCCACCACGTCGCTTTTAGAGCAAGATATTTGCTGGACATCACAGAATAACTGGACAAGTATCATATATCTGTAGTATGTGCCATTGATATTAAAAACAAAGAATGATTCAGTACAAAATGTCAGTCTATCTATCTATGTATGATTATGGCCTCTGCGGTATAGCCGTAACGGCTTAGAAGACGCTAAAAAGATTGGCCGGTGACGCGAATAATTCAAAGAACACTTCGCCGATGTCCAGTGTCAATTTTTGATAATTATTTTAATGTGAGCTTAATTTAAGACATGTACCTGTAACAAACACTAAGACATATACAGGACAGCGCATGTGATAGTAACATAAAGATTATACAAGAATATAGAACTGGTATTGTCATAGCCTAATATTGAAAATGTCAGTCAATGTGCCTATCATACATTGCAAAGTATAACCCTGGCTGAAGAAATTCTTCCAAATTATCTCTTCTAACACACTGTATACATATCTCCTAAGAAATCAGCTAACCTTTATAAACGAGTATTTACTTTCAAATTTTGAGTTCCTTAGGGTGAGTATAGTCACTCCCTTTCGACTTAGTACACCTTTACCGATACCCCTGTATACTATAAATCTTAGGTAGACATATTGAATAAACATTTTGCATGCATTACTTTACAAAAAAACAGCACACATTGTTCCAAATTTCAAAAATGGTGATAAGTTTAACTGTGAACATGATAGACCTATGAGTATATTATCTTGTTTCGCAAAATTATTTGAATTCATAGTTTACAAATACTTATACAGTCACAATAAGCCCACTCACAGTCACATAATCTCAGAAATGCAGCATGGTTTTGTAAAAAATAACTCAACAGTCACTAATCTCCTTGAATATAAAAATTATCTTTGTAAAAGCTTTGGGGTCAGGGGTCAAGTTGATTCTATTTACACCGATTTTTCAAAAGCCTTCGACAAAATTAATCACAATTTACTTTGCAGTAAACTCGCATCATATGGGATCCATGGAAGTATTTTTCGGTGGATATGTTCTTATCTTAACAAAAGAAGTCAGTTAGTGGCATTTAAGGGATATGTTTCATCTCCAGTTGAGGTCACTTCTGGAGTCCCTCAGGGATCCCATTTAGAGCCACTTCTCTTCGTCATTTTTATTAACGACCTCATTGCGCGTATTTCCTGTCAATGTCTGTTATATGCTGATGATTTGAAAATTTTTAATGTAGTAACTAACCGATACGATTGTCACAAAATACAAAAGGATCTAGATGTTCTGTCGGACTGGTGCGTAGCTAATCATATGCAATTAAACATTGACAAATGTTTTGTTATTTCGTTTACATGTAAGCGGCAAAAAATTCTAAACGAGTACACTATAAACGGTCAAGTCTTGGTACGCTCTCATATTGCTAAAGACCTGGGCATAATGTTTAATGATAAGCTTTCGTTTAGGCCTCACTATCAACAAATTACAACAAGGCTAATCAGCTTCTCGGTTTTATATTACGGTCCACTAAAGGCTTTAAAAAACCATCTAGTCTCTTATATCTTTATTACTCACTTGTTAGAAGCATTTTAGAATATGGTAGCCCAATTTGGTCTCCAAACTACAAAATTCACTCTGAAAATATTGAGAGAATACAAAGAAAGTGTCTAAGATTACTTTCCTATCGCCAGCATGCACGACGCAATAATTTAAATTATGAAACAAGACTTAAAATATATAATGTCCAGCCATTAAAACACGTAGAAAGTACTTTGATTTTATATATTTGTATAAAATTGTTAACTCAGTAGTTGAATTTGTTGTCTCAATTATCATTTAATATTAAATATAGTGCACGAAGAGCGAAAAAAAACAAATCTTTTCGCTCTTCAAACATACAACATGTGTTATTTCATCTTACTATAACCCTATTGTTAGATTTGCTCGTCAATATAAAGAATTATTAACGAATAGTAATGGTTTTGAACTTGATATTTTCAACCCAAAAATAAGGAATTATGTTAAAAGACTTAAAGATATCCTTCATTTACACCATAGCACTGTATAGTCATATTTAATATAAAATGTTTTTGTGGGAGCGCTCATCCATGAAAACGTAACACTTTGTAAATGGGCACTCCCTGACTGAACCTTGCACTCTTCTCGCTATGGTTTAATCCTCTGTATCTCTGAGTACACATGCTTTCAGTTACAACCCAGCTCATGTATTACTTATAAGAAGTTACATATGTAGCTACATTCTATTATTAATTATTATTGGTTGTAACTTGTTTTGTGTACCTAATAAATAAATAAATAAACAACCCATAAATAAAATAGTATTTATTATATTAAATAGGAACATAAGAATGAATTTAAATCCCATGTTCGCTATAATTGGTTGTAAGGTTTCCCCTGTACTAATAAAATATATTTTTACGTAACCGCAACAATGACTAGTATAAAACTGTTGCATTTAGCGAAAATATCACTTAAATAATATCATTCACTTGTTGTTCATTTAAGAGCATTTAGTTAACATGAGCACTGGGATTTTTATAACCTTGCCGCGTAAGTCACAAAATGGTTTTACTTTCAGTGAACATTCTGAAATCGAGTATTCAACTTGAACAGGGAAATGCAAAACTGTAATGCATACGTAATATACGCTCGTGGAAACAAAACTGTATTCTGATGGTCCTCTAGTCTATCCTCTTAAGAAAGCCTAGGAAAGGGCTAGGAAGGGACGTGTGGTGGGAAATAGGTTAGTGTTACAAAAACAATTTTAGTTTGTAAAAGTTAAAATTGTTTTGTAAATGTTTAATTTCTAGGTAGTAAATAAAAATCAATCATAAAAAGAAGATTAAGCGCCTGCCAAATTCAAATCAGTTGTCACTTTTTTGAAGTAATTAGTTGTTTTGTTCTCAGTTCTGCTGCTCGTCTTCTCTTCGGCCCTGGGCCAGTCAGCCGAGATGTGTGCCCATGGTAACTGCTTGCACCGTTCCGTGAGACAGGACGACTACGACAACACCGATGTTATCCCTCGTTCAAGTTACTACGACTCGCAGGGGTCTAACTACCCAGCGCAGTTAGACAGCCGTCGTGGTTACCAGTCGTATCAAGGAAATTCATTTTCTGCCCCGCAAACCCGGCGTCAATGCAAAATTGGATGCTGGTTCAAGTAAATTTTCGCTGGTTGAATAGATCAGTCTATGCATTAATCATTTGAAAGATTATATTAGCAATTTACTGAAAATTTCAGCGTTTGTTTTATTTTCATTACCTACCTTATTAAGTTGTCAAGGTAAACAACCCGAACCTCGGCTGCGCAGTGTCACTATTTGATGTTTTTGGCGAATCGTAGGGTTCGAGTAAAGGAATTCGTCTAAACGCGACCGGGGATTCAAAAATCGGAAATAATTGAACAATTTTCTCCCATCACGACGCTTTTCGAGCAAGATATTTGCTGGACATCACAGAATCACTGGATGGATATCATATATCTGTAGTATGTGCAATTGTGGTATGTGATTCAGGGCAAAATGTCAGTCAATGTGCCTATCATTGCAAAGTATAACCCTGGCTGAAGAAATTTTACCAAATTAAATTACTCTTCTAATACACTGTATACCTATGCATACCTAACTCCTAAGAAATCAGCTAGCCTTTATATACGAGTATTTACTTTCAAATTTCGAGTTCCGTTCATCGAATTCAAATCACAGGATGTAGGTGTCTACATAAATAAATCATTATAGTCATTTTGTTTTTGGTAATAAACTTGCCCATTTATTTTAAATTCAAATAAAGAGTTACTGGATGGTGACTCTATTAGCAGATCACGAACGAAACTTAAATATGAGATTGAGATACGAGGAAAAGTTCTCGGCGCGCTCCAGCAGTGTTAGCACGTCGAGTTTCATCGTCGTCGGTCAAGTGCATGAAACTAGATGCCCTAGGAGAAAGCTTGTCCAAGCTCCGGCCTAGGTCCGCCTGTCTCACGGTGCGAATCATGCACTCTCGGTCTTGACAGTTCATAGACGCAGCGCTCCGCACTTCGCACAATAGTGACGACAAAATCACCAGCATCACTAAACATAAAAGAACTTTATATGAAAAGACTGGATCTGTAAGTAGTAGAACTGACTCTTTGCTTCGCCGTTTTAAATTTTCCAAATACTAAATCAATGATCGAATAATTATTGAACAGCAGTAAAAGTACGGTTCTATATCGGTAATTATTGAGTTTCAAAAATAACGATATCCCGTGTAAAACATTACCGGTCTTATTAATAAACGCGTCTTAACTTTAAACGTCTTTTGTCTTGTTTTATAAGATTGAGAAGGTTTACGCGTCAAAACAAGACAAAAGACGTTTAAAGTTAAAAGGTGTTTGTTAAATAGCTCGTATAAGTACAGAATGCACAAGTCTTGCAATGATTTTCTACCGTAAAAAGTTGTGAAATCAAATGACCACCGAGTCTGTTCATTCAATACCTACTTATCTATGGGAGCAAATACCCAACCCCTTTGTCATAAATTGATACCTTGTTTATTAGGCAATCATATTTTGTAGTAACCATATAAATATAAGATTCGTTATAATGTCGTATCAATTTTTATATTTAGCTCTTGGAGGAGCTTCGAACGCAAGGGTTAGATAAATTACATCGAGTGTGTAGAGTCCTCGATAATGATCGTTATCTTATATATAAAAATCAAATGCTGTTCGTTAGTCTCGCAAAAACTCGAGAACGGCTGGGACGATTTTGGTGATTTTGGTCTTGAAATGTTTGTCGTACTCCAGAGAAGGTTTAAAAGGTGAGAAACATACATAACTGTATGAAGGTATGAAGTTCGGCGGGTCAGCTAGTATTCGATAAAAATCAGTATGAGCGTTCGACACGAACGGTTAGAACTGTCAAACTACCGGGTGGTATATCTACCCACCAAACTTGCACTGCTGCTCACAGAATTTAACGAGAATTGGTTAAGAAATACAACCTGAAGAAAGCGATCTGAGGAGAGAACAACTGGGCAGATACGCATGTCATGATTAACCCAAGATGTAACGGAAATCTAATCGAGCTCTAGCACGGTCAGATTATCATTTTCCTTTCAAACACTTTTTAAGCTACTCGAAGTTTGTGATTAGATTTAGTTAATAATCATTTATTTCGGATAATTTTTATAAGTTTTAAAGCTAAGTAAGGCAAAAAAGAATTGAAGAACAAACATGCAGCAATTTTGATCTGTTGGTCGATAGTTCAATTCCTGTTTAGGCTACCCTGCTTAATTATCAATGCAGATGACTGGGGATTTTAACCAATACGAATGAGGTCTAAAAATAATAGTTTTTATATTTAATGCCTGAAATACTCCATAATTTCAGGCTGACAGGGACAGCACAGTGCCACGCTTTGTTTTGAACTGATCTGAAGATGTTTTACTTTAACTGATCATTGGCTAGGGGTTTACTAAGCCGAAATGAAGTTACTATATACTCGTGTGTATACCCTAACGAATAACTTTCAGTCGATTTCAGAGTTCAACCCATAATGAAAGTTGTTCGTAATGATGAGTATAGGCATCTCTTTTCGGTTTAGTACACCCCTATCCGATAAACCTATATAAGCCTAGTGCATGATGCGCTGAAGGCAAGATGTTAGAAAAGGCCTACGACAAGCAGGTATACGAATATCAAGGCTGATGATAATGATGAAGTTAATAAATATCAGTACTTCTGTCTTAGAGCGTAAAAATTAGTGAGAGTTTAATATTATTGATACTTACATGGAAGAATTACGGATTTAGCGTTCATTTTGACTTGCAGGTTTTGAAAAAGTGTGTGAGTGATATTCGCCATCAAATGCAATCCATTTTTATATGATCAACAACAAGGTCAATTATAGTCGACTATTAGGAGTAAATTGTCGATATGCAAGAGTTGAAATACGTACATACCCAACCTCGTTCTAGTAATCTGTATCTAATCATCAATACAGGGTTAACAACTAAGGAGTTGATTAAAACCATTGCTTCGTAACTGGTTACGAATAAAACACTTTAGCTGTTCCTCGGTAAGAGTTATTTAAAACTTCTGCTTCTAAAAATAAATGACTTTAATTCTATGTCGAGGCAGTATAGAAAAATGTACCTATAGAAAACTCAATTTTACTATTGTATCACTCAGTTAGTCCACAAGCATTACAAAAGCATTACACCAAAAAAATCGAGATATCGAAAATTTTTTTTTTATTTCTCAAGCTGTCATCAAGACGGGGCGGAAAAACACTAAATATTTTTTTATATACCATCTTATTAATAACATAATAATTTTATCGAAAAAAAAATAATGTATAAGTATGTATTTCCACATCCCTACACATATTATAAATGCGAAAGTTTGTTGGTATGTTTGTTCATCTTCTCCTCAGCAACTACGAGACGAATCGTTATTTTGTACAGAGTTAAGAAAGTATTTGTTTTTTTTTTCGAGGTCTGGAGAGAGCCATATAGCTACTTTTTTCCTAGGATAACAAACAAAACGTGGGCGCAGCCGCGATCAAAAGCTAGTATATATATATATTCAAAATATTCGTGATGTTTAGGTGTAAATATGCGTACATTATTCAATATTATTCCGTGAAATCCATTTCACTCTTGTTTTGTAACTAAAATTGCATCCTATTTAGTTAGGTATAGGTAGTTAAGGAGCATAATATGCAAGTTATTTTCATTAAATATTTCAATTTTCGTAAATCAATTTAAGAAAATTGAAATATTGCCTGTTTATTTGTTACTTACGTAACATAAAATATTACAGGAATAAACGTATAGACAGTATAAATAGATCTTATTTATCCCATATAAAGTTCATGACCGTTTGTCAGGGCAATTTTTGGTTAGGGACACATTAAATCTGTTCGGATTATATGGACATCTTAGTGCCACATATTTTACGATTAAACCGTTTTTACCAGCTTGGACTAAGATCAAGAAATTGATCTCAGGTATCCTGGATCCCAAGTATGGAGAACTTAAATTCATCTAAACAGGTTCCACACGCGTGATAAAAATGGGATGACCTTTTACCGAAATTATGCATGAAGGCAAATTTACGAGAGGGACACTGTAGGGTCGGGTGGTGTAAAGTAGCCATCATTTCGCGGGAAGGGTTGTAAAAATAAAATGCAACGCGAATTCTTAATATACTCTGCTCTATCAGGCGATCCTAAATATTGTAGTTCTATCTGGGGTTATACCTACTTGTAAATGGAAACAAAATAATAATATTTAAATATACAACAGCATCTTAATTTTTTAAATCTCTGTTCGGAAAACTGCGATTGTACCTAACAATTTTTAGAATAAGAAAAAGAAATATTTGTTGACCTTTAAATAACATTCCTTACAGGCAAGTCTTGTTACATTACAATTATTAATTATATTTTATATTGATTAGTTAGGTACTCCCACAGTTTTCCGAATATCCAAGCACCTAACGGTGTGTTCCAGCAGTCTTCCTTGAGAGCCAGTGTATTCCAGACTAGGCTTGCTCCACATAGAACTACAGTAACGCTGATTTCCGTGGTTTTGCGAACTTGTGGTCAAATGCCTAGCTGTATAGGAAAAAAACTGTAGTAAAATGGAAAACCATTTATAAGTAGCTATAGTCAGCTATAGTGGATTCTTAAGTTCTTGTCTATCTATCAAAGTATATCATAAAACAACAATATTAAACATTTCTAGTGTAAAAAGCAGGCGAATATTAGGGAATACGTTTTTTATGGAGATCAGAGCAGAATAGTTCGCTCTCATCTTATAGGTAGATACATACCTATACGAAAGGCATCTTATACCCACAGGTACCTAGTAAATTGAAGAGAGGAGCTCTATTCGTATCCAATGATAGATTGGATTATCTGTAATGACTGCAATAGTGTAGCGATCCGATAATGAGGTTTACTTAATTATCGCCGTCACAGCCTCGACATAATCTCATAACTAAACAAGAGCTTACCACACATTGACTAAGTGCTCTATCATTCATTACCTAATACGAAATCTGTAATGTGTGGCGTCACGCACAAAATAATAGTGGGATTATTTCTATTAATTACGATCGGAAGCCTCAGGGTAGCCCTGGTGGCTTACTTATAATAGTAATTTCAAGTAGACGACATTATTGAGATGAATTCCAGCGTAACAGTTTTGGATTAAACAACAAGTGGTTAGAAGCGAGTTTGAAAAAACCCGACTGCTAAATCGTTAAAGCTGTGTATCATACTTTTTTTTAAATTCTGATGTACCAAGTGTCAATCTCACAACTTAGACGAATCTATTGACACCACTCACATAAAATACGACAAGCCGTTTAGGCTCTAGAGCATGCCAAAAAATATGCATACTTACATACACTCGAAAAGCTAACCCTCCTTTTTTGTAGTCTTGTAAAAAGATCGTCTTCCTAAAACGCTGCTTCGAAACAGGCATAGTAAAACAACGCCCCAATTTAATCAAAAAAATATAAGTTATATTCCGACAGAGTTTTCTATTACTAATAAGTACTACACCTACGCGTAAAAAGGATAGAATATACCGATTAAAACCCGTCAGGGCTATATCGCTAGTTATAAATATTCCCTAAAGCCCACGCTCCCAGGATTATGCAAAACGCGTGGGCCTTCCCCCTTCTATGGACACCTCTGCCGAGTTATGAGGAATTTCCATAAAGATTCTGTACGATAGTGATTTTAGGTTGAAACCCATGTAAATATGCTTGTTATGGGTGATTCTGAAATAAATAGTTCAGTATAATCCATACACTAGGTAGGTATAACATATGTTATAGAAGTAATTTTAGTAGCAACTTACAGGACTCGTACAAATGTAGGTACTCAAAAAAAGGTTATCTGGAAGAGATCGCTCTATATCGACAAGATCGCCTTTTGCCTTTTTTATATGTTATTTAATGTTGTATCTTTGTGGTGACAATAAGGAATTCTTGTATTACCTATATCGTATTGTATCGTACCTACTCAAATTGAGTTAGAGCACAATTTAATCTACACACGACTTCTTTTTAACTTTGAAATGCGCTTGGTAATGATACCAGACGCACAACAAAAGCAAAGACAAGCAAGATAGATGTCAGACTAGCCAGTTAAACATTAAGAAAATGAATCAAGGAACATTACGTACCTAAATCACTGACTCCACATTAGTACGATGAGGTAGAAACAAAAAAGAAGAGCAAAGCTAGCCAGTAGCACACATGCGTCCTTACATATTAGGAGCATAATGCCTCAATACTAACAGTCTACCGGCCTCTCTATACCAACTAAGCAGAAATAATATAGCCCAAAAGCTTACACCATAATTGTCCAGGATTAATGTGGCTCTGCCATTCTGACGGTGATTAATAATCATATCGCGGTCCTAGCCACTTGTGGCTTTGCATTAATTTATGCTGCTCTCAGTTCATCCTTCATCTCGTCTTATTCTTACCTGAAATAGCTTCTTATCATAAAGTTGACCAGCTGAATCATTATTAAAGGTTTGCTTTTACTTTGCTACTTTCTTTAATGAAGAATAGACATGGGCCCATCTCATCGTCTAGTCTACAGTTAAAAACCAAAGTAAAGTCGTACTCACGTCGGCTGAAGCGCCTAACTTTTTAATCTAGCTTTAAGTCTCACAGAGTCGATATTTGTATGACAAAACCTAAAAACTTTGGCAGTATAAAATATTATCTAGTACTTAAGTAGGTATGTATATTCAAGAGTTCACGCAACAATATTTTCCATAACAAAAGACCCCATTGTGTGCCCAACCAACACCCTCACCATTTCCCTATGTATCAAATTGTAATGGAAGCGATGACGCGTCGGATGACGTGTTCGCAGCATCCCATATATCTCGCGTCCGTTTGATTACACACGTCGATCGAGTGGAGGAGTGGGTACAGGTCACCGGGCGCGGGGCGAGCAACAGGCGCCGGGGGCTGATCAATGAGCAACCCCCGCAGACCCCCCCGGCCGCACCTGCGCCGCACTTGTTGCGCGACATAACAACCAAATGCAATCTCTGAAACCTGAAAACATTCAAAACCAACCTTAAGCTACACCGTCTACAAGCTGAAAGTCGAGTGCCAATGTTGCTTGCGTTTTTTACACAGATTCGTTAGTATTATAATGTCGATGTGTGTTGTTCACTGCAACTGTGGCGTATCGAGTTACTCCACGTTACATTAAGCGCTACGGCGGCGTAGCGGCATGAGAGTAAAAGAGTAACAGCTATTATATAGAAATACGATTATGACTCGCCGTTAAAGAGCAGGACTATTTGCATTTAAACTTTAACAACGTCTCATCGTTTAAACTAGGTACTTCATAGCTCAACTAAAATAAATATCAAGATCTACTAAGATCATAGATCTAGATAAGATGTATACTAATACATCTTTGTCATTCATGTAGCAGGAATCAAATATATTACTTATAGAGCACCTCAACTAAAACTGCCAGACTTAACACCCTCATTAATAAGATAAGATGAGTGTAAACTTATTGTACCAATCCTACTGTACGATTAAGTGCCTATTTGAGTAAATGAGTAGATAGGTATTTAATCTAATCATTACAATGTGGCTTCATAATACTTGAGGAATGGCACAATACACAGTATGATGGCCAATGAAAAAAAAGAAACAAAGTCTCAATACTATGTCAATAACTTCTGACTTTCAAACTAATATATCAATATCACTGCTACAAAGGCTGTATTGTCACTGTCAACGTCGCTGTGTGACTGACAGCTTTTGCTTGCGATGCAAGTCAAGTTGAAGTTGTTGCTTGAATTTAAGAAAAAATATTCATTTTCTGAATGATTTGGTAATATTTTTATCAATTTTAATGACTAATTAATTTTATTCTAATCTAGATAATATATTTTATCCAGAGTTTCAATTACTATGCAAAGCCGTGGTGCGTCTGACAACACCGATCAAAACCCGTCTGACACTATGTTTAAAATATGTGTGAAGTGAATGTCAATTTTGTGCTATTTTTGTATTTACAATTCCATCTTGTTCTATCGTGAAAACAAAACCATCGCCCTTGATAAGACAAAAAGATAGCCAAACAACCGTGGCGCTCCTCGTCTGAGGGATCGTAAGTTGACCTTGCAGTATGTAATAACCTTAGGTTACAAGTCCGGTCTAGGTTTTCAGAACGGTGTCGGTCGAACGAACGATGCAGGCGATCGGAAAAAGTTGGCGTGACTCCGCGTCGTTGATAGTGGTGGCTAGTCGGGCCGGGCGGGTGGCGAGTGTTAACTATGACATATTGTTGCAGACTCGGACGCACAGCGCCTCGTTTCCGAATAGCGTGGTGTTTCCTGGCGGAGTGAGCGAGCCCGCGGACGCTGCTGACTTCTGGCGATCACATCTCCTATCTTATGGATACAACAACACTGATTTTGACTCTCTACACTGCGCCGGTACTACAATCACACCCATATTTAAAGACAACCCTGTACAAAGGTAATTCACTTAAACCTATTTTCTCTAGTTACTTTATTTTCTGCACAATTTATAACTTTCCTAGGATTGTGAACAAAAACTTAATCAAATGATAGTCTTATCAACTTCATTTTGTACTTTGACACTCAAATATTATTATCTCTAGTATCTTGCTATACTTGCTAATTGTAACCATTTTATTTACCTAGTTCATTGTATTATGTATACTCTACTACTTCATTTATTTGCATTAATTTAGTTCAACAGATGTTACTTATTTCCATGACTGGTTTTGAGATATTTTTTGAGGCCATTATTTATCCTTGTAATAATCATAATTAGAATTTCATTTATATGATAATCTTATAAGTTATTGGGAACCAAGTGGTTGTTATACTTTTGCCAATATTATTATGGTAATAGCTAGACTAGCTTTTTTTCATGTTAAAATCTATTTCTTATAAATAATAACTCAGAATAATGATGTGTTCAAATAAGATATTTACATTAATATTATTGAAGTGTATAAGTCAAACTGCGGTATACTATAGGCAGCTATCTACACATACAACTCACAGTATAAATATTATTATGTGCCTATCTTGCAGAGTCATGTGACACGTGGAATCTAAATTTGTTGTATATTTTAAAATAAATTTAAATACCTCCTTTGCGTTAATTTTGCAAGGTAACATTTTAGTTTTAAAAGTCAATTAGCTACTCATTGATGTGTAATATCTTAACATATTTCGGTCTAGTTACAATTAGAAAACTCAGATTAACACTTCTTCAACTTACGAGTTCCTAAAAAGAGGAGGAACTCAATTTGACAGTGTTTTTGTTTATGTTTGCTACCTCATATCTCGGAGACCGTGAGACTGACTTGAAAATATATTTTTTTCATTTGAAAGAGTATACCTCTCAATTTAATTTTATCAATAACAGTCAAAAAGGTTTTATTTATAATCGAAATAGCTGAAAAAAATCTATCAGCACCTGCTGTCTGTCGAAGTCATTAATCAGTAATCTACTAAGTGATGGTACAAATCTATTGTTTATAGCCTATGTTACATAGTGATAAGGATAACAGTGAAAGAATTTTTATAATCAGTCCAGTAGTTTTTGAGTTTATTTGTTACATACAATACAAAAATACAAATAATTCCTCTTTATAGATTTCTAGACAAACTGTAGGCTATATCCTTAGTGCTTAACATACAAAAAGTATAGTTACAGAATAGAATTAGTAATTAGTTTACAGTATTTCTTGAAGTTTTCAAACAAACAACTTCGCTACACACAATAGTTTCTGATATGGCTACAGGTCATAATAAAAAGCTACTTAACATTTTTGGGACATGCAATAAATCATATAGTTAGCACAGCAAGACTGACAGCAAACTGGTACAATCATTGTGGTCTATATTTAGAAACAGGCCTTGACCGACCACCAATTCCTGATAAATTGCTCTATGCCTATATTTACTATCTACCTACCTAACGGATTCGAGATATTAGTCTTTTTCATACCTATTGTCATACTTTAAGATTTAATATTAAATCTTAAAGTATGTTGTTGTATATTATTGTCTCTTTAGTTATTTTTCCAGGTATAGCGTATGAGCATTGTAGAATTTACTTATTACTAATATATATTATTTATTTATATTAATTTAAATATGATCATAATATTTTTTTTTCATTAGCTTTACCGTCTGGTTTCCAAAATAAAATTGTTTCCTTAATTATTTAAATGTTTGGCTTCATAACATGATATCTCCTTTTTTATAGACACATATCTTTGAGAATAACTGCAATCCGAGAGACCTTCGAGGAGTTAGGGCTGCTGCTGTGTAGTCGGGACCGTAAGGAGCATCGGACCGGAGACTGTGCCAGTATTTTGTCTGATATTGATGTTAAATATTGGCAGCAACGGGTGAGAACACATTTGTTTATATGAATTTGCTTGCTTTTGACAATTCGCTTGATATAATACTAGCTGGACTCCGCGGTGTTACCCGCAAAAACAAATTTTTAGAGTCTATGATACTCAATGATGATAACACAGCTTTCTAACGGCGAAAGAATTTTTGAAATTTGTTCAGTTGTTTGGGATTACAGAAGGGATGGGTGGGCCCTATTCAACGCAATCTAACAATCTAAACTTACCTCATTATAATATTAGTAGGTATACATGACGATGTTGCCTAAGATGTAGCATGTAGTGCTCCACCACTGCCAAACTATGGGTTGTACTTTTTCGCAAAATTAAAAAAACAATTTAAATACTTACATAACAGACAAAAGAAAAACTTGCCAGACTTTAAGGTTCACAATCATCACATAGATAATGTTATTTGAACTGTAATACTTTTAGGTAAGTGAAAGACCAGAAGAACTGATAACCCTTTGCAAGGAATACAAGTGCTATCCCGACATCTGGTCACTACATTATTGGAGTAACTGGTTGAGTCCTGTGCATCTTCCTAAACGGTTCTCCACCGCATTCTTTGTCACAGCTTTAGCAAGTAAGCCAAGCCTGAAGAGTAATTCAGAGGTTGTAGATGTTAAGGTGTGTATGGTCTATTTTGATGTATTTAAACCACTTTCGGCAAAACTACGTCGTCGTATGGCACACTCTACCGTCACAGTTTTTCGCCGTTCGAAAGCTTTTAACGAGACTTGCACAGTGCGAGATAGCTCTTGAAAATGCCCTTTGTTTGATTAGCCATCCAGGACTTGAATATTACTACCAAATTTTTTTTGTCCCTTGATTATGTTATATTTTGCTATATCTAGTAGCTCGACCTTGCTGTTAACAACACATAGCCCATAAAATATATTTAAAGTGTGCCTTAAATATATAAAAAAACTATAATATTATCAGTCTAAATAGTATTTTCCGTTGTTGCAGTGGTCCAGTCCCGTAGATATATTAGAAGATCCTGATTTGGTGGTGTATCCACCACAAGTTTACGAATTGAATAGACTGTCGCATGTCCCAGACATAGAAGAGCTGGTGAAGTTCGCTAAGCAACGCAGCTGCCATGGTGATGACCTGATGTACCCGGTGCTAGTTAAAGCTAAGGATGGAACTTTACACCTATTGCCAGGTTAATATACAAAAAAGAGAATATAATTATATACCTTTGTTCCTTATTTGTTCGGAGGCTCTGATACTCAAATACTGTATACTCAAATTCATTAGTTGTCTCCATCATCATATAAAGTGATTGGCTCAACCTTGGGTTCCTAGCATGACTAAAGGCCTCTGGCGTGGCCTACGATTGTAATGTCACCTGCGGCGTTGCCCGTGACGTTGCCCATCACATAAAATGGAATATAAAGAAGTTTCAAACTTCGGACCCCAATTTGAACACTATAAGGTTTGATTTCCTAAAATGTTTTCATAACGAATTAAACACCTACACCCTACATCCTATAATAAATACACATTTCATATTTTTTCTTTCTAGGTTCTGCAGTTTAGGCTCTCCATTGTTTCCTAGCGAATATCAGTCAGTCACGACTTACTCTTTTATGTGTATAGATAATATATGCAAAAGGTCTGAATTATTGGTTAAGTTTGGACAAGGGACTACAAGTCACTGGTACTTATTATTAATAAGTACCTTAGTATTTATCGAGACTGATGTTCGAAAAGACTTTTAGAATCAATCCATGTGTAAATTGTTGGAATGTATGTAAATGTATTGGAATTTGTTACAGGTGATGACCACTACCCTTCAAGTGTAGACTACTACGAAACAACTGTCAAATCTATAGACAAATCCTTAGAAGAGCTGCGCCTAAACAGCAAAGTGGTCCACAGGTTCGAACTCTCCAAAACCAGGCAGTTCGTATTCAAAAACTACAAACCAAAAAACCATATCAACATGGGCGACAGAGTTATATCGGCTAACCTCGTTGTACATTAGTATACTTTTATAGTTCCAGTACATGCCTTACGGTACGGCCTTATTAGGTATACATAACAGTCCAGGTTATTCAGACAATACTTTGTAGAGGAAAATGGCGGGAACGGGCCATACTTGGCCTAACAGTCAGGAAGACTATGAGTTGTTAGAGGTTATAGGGTGTGGCGCGACGGCTGTCGTGCACGCGGCATACTGCAAACCCAGAAACGAGAAATGCGCAATCAAGCGTATTAACTTGGAGAAATGGAACACTTCCATGGACGAACTGTTGAAGGAAATCCAGGCAATGTCCAGCTGCAACCACGAAAACGTCGTCACATATTACACCAGCTTTGTGGTTAAAGAGGAGCTGTGGCTCGTGCTAAGGTTACTCGAAGGTGGTTCCTTACTGGATATTATCAAGCATAAGATGCGCGTCTCCAACTGCAAGCACGGAGTCTTCGACGAGTCGACCATTGCCACGGTACTGCGAGAGGTGTTGAAAGGGCTGGAGTATTTCCACCAGAATGGCCAGATTCACCGCGATATTAAAGCGGGAAATATCCTATTAGGCGATGATGGTACCGTCCAAATCGCAGATTTCGGTGTGTCAGCCTGGCTGGCGACCGGACGAGATCTGTCAAGACAGAAGGTCCGACATACGTTCGTCGGCACACCTTGTTGGATGGCGCCTGAGGTGATGGAACAGAACCACGGGTACGACTTTAAAGCGGACATATGGTCCTTTGGAATCACGGCCATTGAAATGGCGACCGGTACCGCGCCCTATCACAAGTACCCGCCGATGAAGGTGCTGATGCTAACACTGCAGAATGAGCCGCCGACTCTCGACACTGGGGCGGAGGAGCGTGATCAGTACCGCGCGTACGGAAAGACCTTCCGGAAGATGATATCCGAGTGTCTGCAGAAGGACCCGGGCAAGCGGCCCTCGGCGCCCGAGTTGCTCAAGCATTCGTTCTTCAAAAAGGCTAAAGACAGGAAATACCTCGTGCAGACGTTGGTCACTATCGGGCCGAGTATGGAGACGCGCGTGCACAAAGCGTCGAGACGTCAGCCCGGCGCGTCGGGGCGACTGCATCGCATGGAGACGGGAGAATGGGTTTGGGAAAGCGACGAGGACGAAGACGAAGACGACGCACAACCCGTAGACCGACCGATGAACACGCTGCCGCGAGCCCCCTCGTCCGACGAAGAGAGCGACGACGGCGAACCATCGGGTCGCGGAGGTTTCACCATCGGCTCGACTCGCTCAACCGACGAAACGGAAGCGCCTCAGATCGACCTCGTCCTTCGCATGCGGAACGCGCGCCGCGAACTCAACGACATCCGATTCGAGTTCTCCGCCGGTAAAGATTCTGCGGACGGGATCGCTACGGAGTTAGTGGGCGCGGGGTTGGTAGACGCGCGGGACTCCGGGTGTATCGCGCGTCACTTGCAGAAGCTCGTGGACGCGCGGTTGTTCCCCTCCCCGCCCGAGGCGCCGCCGCGGTCGCTCACGTTCCCGCTAGATTCCGCCGACCCTAAGGCGGAGAGCGACGAGCTCGGTCTGATCGGCTTTGCGCAGATCTCCATCGTCGACTGAACAGCTAACGGGCGTCTTGTATTATACTGTACCCGACCGAGCGCCACACTATTATGTTTACGCTTAGATACCTACATATTATATGGGTGGATATGGATTTATTTTATTTACTTTGTAATGTACCGTTTATGTAGCTTTACTGTCGGTATTCGGCTGCGAGGTGCGATAGTGTAGTTCGCGCCGCTCGTCTTACATTCGTTGCAGTCCGCCGCCGCTCCTCGGTATACGAGAAGTAATGTTGTGTAGCTCAAATGTATATAATATTTTACATTTTAAGGGTGAATCTGAATTTGTAAGGATATATTTTGTGATCGTACATGTCAATTTCGCTGCTTTACTACTGAAACACTGTAATCGATTTGAAGGGTTCGTTAGAGCCGCTCCTCCCCAAATGACTGTAGTTGTCAGTTTTCATACAAGCGCACTTTCACTTCCCCGAAGTACTACGTTCGATTTTGTTGAAGCATTATAGGCAACTAGCGATTTAATTGGTATACAGCTATAGTATTAATGCTACGTGGTGATTAGTGTAGTTTTCAAATTTTGTTGCGTTTGTATACCCAACGATAAGCAACTCGGGGTATTATACTCGTGTGTCTTCGTAAGTCTTCGTAAATATTAGATTATTAATCTAATATTTACGAAGACTCGCCAAAACTGAACGTCTAAACCGGAAAAGGAAGTCCTGATACGTTTGCATGAAAACTGTCAAAATCGGGTTCACTAAGGCCCGCATAAAAGTTCGAAATTATTATATTTATATACTACCTAGGTAATACTAAACATATTATACCTGAAAGGGATTCACGAATAATATGCGTCATGTTAATCATTAATTAAAACTTACGAAATGTGATTTAACTGTAGCTAATATAATTTACTTTTATCTATTGGACTTGATAATAACGACGCGAAGATTCGCAAAATTTTCAATTTAGATTTGAGCACTCCTAGCAAGTTCTATGGAACTGTACCATTATTCATGATTTAGAATTCGTAGACAAAGAAAACTATAGACTGAGGAATTATAGAACTAAAGAAGCATATACATAAAGACATAAAATGTGTACTCAACTCGCACAAACAAAGGGAACAGTTACTCATTATTATGAACAAATTTAACTACGAGTCTAAACACGAAAAAAAATAACAGAAAATTTCATTAAAATTGAACGTAGCGTGCGGATTAGCAGATTTAGTCGCATTAAGCCGTAAAGATAGTTCGTATTAATGAGAACAGTGACCCCAGAAAGCAAGTTCTAACGAACTTGCTTCAGCCAGTTTGTATTTATATTTCCTATCTCTTTTTTTCATGCACCTTTCGGTTGAGAATGAAGACGATAAACAGTATTTAGCTTTCTCTGTCTACGTTTAGAGTATATAACGTTATACCTAAGTGCCATATTTAAGATTTATGAACTGGAGACAGCCGAGTCAAAGTCTACACACCTAACAATCTAGGAGGTAAACTACTGATAGCCATTTCGTACCGGATTTTATAGTTATCAACGATTTATATTATTTTTTTCTACACTACTTTTACAGGGTTATCGGTTAGGGTGCCACTAAGCCGAAAAGAGGTCACTATACTCATCATTATAAAAACTTTCATTATGGGACCAACGCTGAATTCGACAAAAAAAAACTGTTCCAAAAAAAGTTAAGCACTTGGTAAGGAAATGTATGAAACTGCAGATTTCTCGTATTAAAAGACATTAGTATAGTGACCCCATATCGTCTTATTACACACCTAACCAATAGCCCTGGTAAGGTATACTTTATGGCGTCAGTATTCAAAAATTCATAATGTTGATATGTAACTCCATAATATTACAATATTAGCTGACTCGTTAGAAACAAATAAGCTGTTCTATATACGTCCGTTTTATTAGAAATGGCAGTTTGGCTAATGGCTGTATATACAATTTCCCCGTAGATTGTTGCGTGTGTAGAGATATAAACTCTTGTATATGATCGTTACAGTGTTGAATATAATGTGGCGGGTCTATTGTAGCACCTCTAGATGTCCTTTACATTGTTATTTTATTCGTTTGTTGCTTATTTTGGAAGTATTTTTAATAATAAAATATTAAACTGATATCGGCAGGATGTTTTTATTAAAACCTCTATGAATTTCCAAAAATTAACTAAAAGCTATTTCTTAGTGTACAGTAACAATGTTGAATTACAGTTTTTCTGTTGAATATATTAGTTGCAATACCGGTAGATTTTATAATGTCGAGACTACAAAAGGCTTTGGACACCAAGCATCAGTTGTCAATTCAAATTTGTTTTCTATTTTCGTATTTAAACACTCTGTGACACATAACACACAAGTCTCGTTAGCAAGACTTAGTAAATTGTGGTTCAAATAGGTCGAGAAAAAATATCGGAGTTCAAACTTCGAAGAATTCTTGTTAAAAAACTCGCAAATCTGGTCAGAAATGTTTTCTTATCGTTTAAAATCAGCATGATCGAGGTCATCTACTCGTATAGTTGCCCCGTCAGTGTTTGCTACAGTAAGCAATGGCCTCAGCCCATTATTATAGCCTCGATATCAAATCACAGTTTTTACATTACATTACTTTGACATCTGTACAGGTTCCGCGATTCAATGTTTTAGACTATACAGATATACCTTATTAACTAAGCGCGACAATAAATTTCGAAAAGCCATAATGTTACAAAAATAATGTTCTGTTTGTAAATGTCACACAACGTCTGCAGTTTGTTGGTCCACAAATTAAATCAAATATTACTCGAGAGTAGGTAGGTGTACTAGTATTTTACCACAGATTAACTCCAATAGATACCGCAAACATTAGCAATATTCTAGAACGGTTATTTCATTGCTGTTGAAACATTGCCCTCACAGCGTATGAACATTTCAACACAACGCGGCCGCATTATATTTTTGCGCGTAGAATTCACGTGGAACGGTATTCACTAAGACAATATCAAATTTTATATCGTGCCATGGCAATGTTGTAAATACAGTACAGCTTCTATAATGGAATGACATTAAAACACGCCACATACGAATCTCAATAATCAAGCAACCCTTTGATGAACCACTTTTACTATGGGAACAACCCGGAATTCGAGAAAATGAGAAGCTGTTTCATAGACAAACTATCTTCTGTCGGGAAAAATGTACGAAACAGTTGCTCATTTCTCGATTTCCGGGTAAGTCTCATAGTATAAACTATGAGTATAATAGCTCAATTTCGGCATAAAACTGAAACGATAAGTTCCTGTTTGTTTTGAAAATGTAATTCTAAATTAGGCGATTTCTTTTTAAATCTTTTGTTAAACATTAGTTGATGCGGTATCTATAGGCGTTCATCTGTGTACCACAACATCTAAGTGATGTGCCAAGTTTTTCTAAATCTTAGCCCGTTGCAATACAGTCGATAATAGTCTAGCTAAGTGTTAAATTACCAGTTCTGCCCACTATAATATTAGTTCTAATAACAACTTTAACAAACTTGTTTTAAAATCTTTAAAGAAATATTTGAAATTTCAAGAAATCTTTAGCAAAACTACCGACCTAAAAACGTATCTTAAGTACTATTAGCGTTTTGCAAACGTAAAAATCAGAGAGCATTAATAAATACAAAGCTTAAACGTAATTTAACAGTAATTTGTTATAAAAATATAAAATTAATTCACTATGATTAATTTGACGTTATGTGCCGAATTGAAAAGAGAAAAATGTCGTATTATGCATTTGTATTAGAAAATTATGCAGCAATCGAAAATAAGTGAAGTCCCCAAACCGCAATCTGGCCAGCGTGGCGGACAATGGCATACACCCCCTTCATAGGGGAGACCCCAACCCAGCAGTGGGGCGTTATGGGTGGATACGTACCTATATGAAAATTACAAATCATCTAGTGAAATGATAAGTGTGTTTTTTTAAAACACGAGACCAATTTTTGTACGGAGAACCTAATTACTACAATTTGTTTAATATTTTGCCAAATTTTGATCTACATAGGGTTGACTTTGATGTGTAGACTAACACCCTTGAGTATTATCGCTCCTTTCTGTTACATATTGTATAGATAGTACTCAGAGACTTATTATTTTTTGAGTGTCGTTCAAAAATTACTGACACGTACTCCAGAAACATGCAAAATCAACCAGCCTGTTATTAGATGTCTCGTCAAATAAATATTCTACAACATAATATATTTATTGTGTCACGAAGTAGCATGTATTTGCTAACGAGTGTCTATTTACTTGTTCAATGTTAGATGCATTTCAAAACCTTTCTTAACATAACATATCCATCCGAGTAAGCATTGCGTTGCAACAAAAATATTGTTATGTTCTTTATAGTATTATATAACATTTATATAAGTTATAATTCAAATACATAATGATCGTGCCCCTGTTTTAGTTTTTTATTAATGGTGTACGGTGTCCACTTTTTTAAATAATATGGGACAACATCCAGGTCTTCAGGTCCCAAACTAGGAAAAGCCTGTAAAGGTAACCTGATGACTGATATACATACTTTTATATGTAATAATTACCCAGACACAGGTCTAACAGACATGTTCATGCACACAAATGTTTAAACCTGTCCGGGGATCGAACCCGGGCCCGGCGGCGCAGCGGGCAGGGTTGCTACCAACTGCGCCAACCGGCCAGTCACAATATTACTTATATTTTAAAAAAGCGAACTCCGACTGCAATTTGGCGCGTAACAACTTACGTTGCAAAACAGAACGTCAAGTAGCCAAAGAAAACTAAACATTATATAGAAAAAAAAACTACTGGTTCAATTTGATTTTCGTATCGGTCCAGCCACGTATGAGAAATCGGAAAACATAAAAAAAAAGATTGCAACGAATTGAGAACATTCTCCTTTTTCTAAGGTTAAAAAGGTTAGGTTTTAAAGGTAGGTTCTTATTGAAAGTTTCTCAGTTATGCCCAGTTTGAGGCCAATAACACTAGTTTTAAAAGGTCATGCAAATATTATTGTAAAGCAAATTTGTATTAGGTATGTACCGAGAACTTAATGGCGATAGTTTATTGTACATTTGACGATGGAGCGTATATGCCCTAACACAACATTAATTATATTTTTCTTATTGAAGTTCCGAGGCTCTCTTTATTTATTTATTTATGCCATGCCATGCCATGCTCAAACTGCATTGCCGTGCCCCGTACGCCAAGGAACACAATTTCAATACTTTTTGTCAATTATATAGACGACAATGACCCCAATTCGTCCAGTCACACTGACTAAACTAAAAGTTCCTAATATTATACCCATACTTTTCTCACTCGTGAAAACAAAAAGAGAGGAGATAATTTTAGAAATGTCAATGAAAAGGTTACCTAAGGGTTATCGTACTATTTTGCAAATTCATTTGTTTGTTATTTCATTATACTTTTTAGACAAGCTCATTTCTCACGTGTGTTAAAGTAATGTATCCGACTAGTTCAAACGAAGCTTCCATATTATACCTTACTCTACGCACTCACTTTCGATAAGGCAATAACAATTAAATTGTATTCAATAAATTATAATATGTTAACACAGGTTTTTATATATTAGTTATACAGGATTATCGATAAATAATGTACTAAGACGAAAGGGTGTAAGTACCTTAAGGAATAATTTTAACTATGAAATCAATCCGAAATTGGCAAAAATAGCAGCTGTTTCATACATTTTGCTCAAAAACAGATCGACTGATTGTGCTTGATTTATTTTGTTAATATAATACGGGTTTACACCGAATGTCAACACAACTATAGTTGAACCTTTCCAACATTACACTTTGATGTGATAACCCGTCTTATAAAAATGACGATTCTTTCTCTACGGAAAACGTTTTTTTTATATAAATAGCAAGTTTTTCTCCAATAGAGAATTATGCTAATAGTGAAAGTAGTCCATCATAACGAGCACAGTGACTCCCTTTCGGCTTACAAACCTAGCCGACCACCCTGTACTGCATAATAGTACGTGAAGCAGACATTATAAACTATAATACTTGTGCCAGTTGAACCCACATACAGAGTACATTATATATCGAGAATAAACTAAATATATATTAAACCTGCTAACTAAAGTATGGTATATCACAACAAAATGTTATTAATACATACTTCTCCGCAATACTAGGCAAATAAACTTAACAAATAAAAAATATCAATACAAGGCGGATTACGAAAACAATAAAATAAAATCGTAGTCATCACTTACACCGATTCGGCGATCGTCCATGCGAGAGCCACCAACTATAAACATAGCTTTAGTTAAAGTTCTAAATTAGTGGTTATTCATTCATTTTGATAACACAAAAAAGTAACAGTGTCGTAGAGTCCAACGGAAGATCAACGCTGGTTGTTACAGCCGTTGAGTTAGGGCCTGTTTGTGACAGAAAACATTTACTTGTGTTTCGTAAAGTTGTAACCACAAATCTATTTTAATTTCTACAAAACGAAAATGGCTATAAGAACTGTACAATTTAAGTTAAGTATGGTCATTTTACATTTTACATAATAAATTAATTGTAACATAATAATTAAATTATATATCCATTTTCGTATTATTAATGTCTGTATCTCATTCCTTATCATAAAATTACGAATAACCATCAATTAAGAACAGTATCAAAGCATTACCGAATATCAAAATAATGAAAATAAAAAAACAATATTGATATAATTAAGATCTACAATTCTCTGATAACAAAATAAATACTTAAATACAAAATTATGACTAGTTATTTTATACAATAAAGGCACAACGTAATGTTAAATTGTGCTCATAATATAATAATAAATGTTTTGTGCGCGAAATACAAATATATCAAACAATAAAATGGAAGACTAAACGCCGCGTGGAATGTGTACGAGTAAGGAAATGTATTAAATAACCACGAGTATGTGAGACTCGTTGGAGACTCCACCGCGGATAATAAAATAAATCATTCGTTAATTACTAATAAATAATACAACACTGGAAAACGTACGCGTGTGCTTTTTAGAAGTTTAAGGCGCCTACTTTACAAATCAACCATGCTAAGAAAAGAACTTCCATACCGAAACGTAAAATGTCCACAATAGAATGAATTTAAAAATATAATATATTTTTAATAAATTCGAAAGTTAGTATATAATAAATATTTAAACTGGTAAAATATCGCATACGGTATTTAATACACAATCTAGTGCTTTTGCTAATAAAACAAATGTAACAAAAATATATGGCATTAAATAATGCTTGATTTGTTGAGATTTCTCCTCCCGTTGCTTTCGATTTGTGTAAATAACTATTGAGTGTAACTAAGAACACAGTAAAAATAGAAGACAAACACAAAAAGCAGCAAATTTCCTAAGACGCGTGTACCATTAATTAATAAATTATTAAAATATAAAATGCGATTACATCTTTTTAAAGAAACATTTAAAATGTGAAACGTCATCGATAACAACTAATAGTAAAATCACAAATCCTTTTGTGCGGTGCTCGAATATTCGAAAGTGCTAAGCTTATAAATTAATTGTACTATAGAAAGCGTATAGCAGTGCCTTATCTTATATCTATCAGCATTTATTTTATACAGTTAAAATGTAGGCAACCTTACCAGAAAATTTCGCTTCATTACTTCTTTGTACAAGTTTTAAACCACACTTAGGTATTATAATACTTATAAGAGAGTGAACGAAATGAATGAGTTGCAGGTTCTCAATCCTGCCTGTCGTGATTTTTTTCATTCGTTCTCTTATATGTAAGGAATGTTATGATGTTGCAGTTTTCTTTCCATATACAAAGATCTAGAAGAACAATCTGTTCAGACCGCAGTTTGAAAGTAAAGCAAGTTAGATAATTAGTAATTTTTTTCTCATATTATAGCCATTAAATAAAAATACATGTACCTAGGTTTTTTGCAGAAAAACTAACAAAATCACAGGTTTGTAGAAACTAACAATACATAAATTCAGAATACAGATTATTAGTATCATTCTAGATAAAGTGTTCATAGTTTAAACATTGTGAAAGTAGAAACCTTAGATAAATGATGGGTCTTGCTGCGCTGGGCTAGATACCGCTGGCGTGCTTGTAAAGTGAAGCAACGAATACTACGCCAAAGTCGGCGTACCTGAGCCACTCACACTGCAAGCATTGTGAAAGGTTGACGTACGGAATTAAATTTATGACATTATCCGAAGAAAAATGCCAGTTTACAAGTAGGAAGGACACTGGGATCTTATACACACTACAATAATGAGTTAACGGAGCTATTGTCTCTAGATAGCGCGGTATCTACTCAAGCGTAGCGAGACCAATCATTCATCTTAAGTCTAAACTAATAAAAACATCTCAGAAGTCATACCTTCCCTTTACATTATTAAAGAGAATGGGTCATCAATTTTTATGGATCTTAAGGGTTTGTCACTTTAAATTATTTTTCATTACAATTTACATAAAACCTTTCTGGTAAGGTCGCCGATGCGCTAAGAATGCTTACAGATTAAAATGTGTCCAAAAATTTGACACTTTCGGAATCATGTGTTTTGGACAACATGTTGGAGTGAAACGGCCTTAGGTTATAATGTTAGAACTTTCTTCAATACTTTATAATTAATCAGAAACTGTGCAGGTATATTATACTATAAGTATCTCTGAATATATAGGGATATAATATATTAAGCCAAAGGAGACCACTGGTACTCATAATAATTTACAACTCTTTCTATGGAACTAACCAAGAATATGAAATAAATAATAATAATATGGGACAACATCCACACAAGCGTCTTCAAGTCCCAAACTAGGCAAAGCCTGTGCTATGGTAACCTGATGACTGATATACATACTTAGAAATACATATATACATACTTATATATATAATAAACACCCAGACAGAGGTCAAACAGACATGTTCATGCACACAAATGTTTGACCTGTCCGGGGATCGACCCCGGGACCAGCGGCGTAGAAGGCAGGGTTGCTACCAACTGCGCTAACCGGCCAGTCAAAATTAAATAACTGTTTATTTTAATGTTTTGGTGACGGGATGGTCCCATAGTAAAGTTGTATGCCATAACGAGTTCAATCCTTCGGATTTTTTACAGCCCTAACCAATGAACTTATTTATGATTAAAAAAAAACTATTCTAATGATGTATAGCTCTATTCGTTAGTAATTACAACTGAACACAATTTACTATGGTCAAAAGTAACTTCTAAAATTCAGTTTAATTGTACAATAGACTTTTATAATTCATACATTTTAATAAGTTATTCTGACCAACAAACGTTGCCGTTATTATCATATCATGAGTTTATTCCAATCCCATCCAATAACTCTACATATTATATCACAAACCAAAACAACAACATTAAGTTTTTGCTCAATTGTCGCATAACAATCTCAAGTGAAACATTGAAATGGTAAATCACTTGATCTTGTTACCTCCTTGCGTCTAACTCCCAAAATATAATATGATCAGATTCTTTTTTAAATTACACTTTGAATAGAATTAGCGTAAAGCTATTACTATCAACAGGTTCTTTCCATTAGCTAACACATTATATCACAAAAAACAAAACCAATAAAGTGTGAGCCAACCATAAAGCTCACTCAGCCCTAACGCAGTTTCACACCAAACACAGTCCACCGAGGCTTGAAAACTTCACAATAATATCACCTCCACTATATAATCAACGTCATCAGAACAACTCAATCACCTTTCTTTTCAAGTACTCCTTCAGCGGCGCGTAGTAATGCCTTCTGAGCGACACTAGCTCCGGCTTACGTTTCAAAGCTCTAAAAGGGGGGTAGTCGGTCTCGAACACTATTAGTGCGACTAGTCCTAACGAGACCCATACGAATATGAATGAGGGTACGAACGCTCGCAACAGGCTGAAGGGGCGCGGGGGTGGCTGCAGCGCGGGGGGAGGGGGCCGCCACTCCTCGGCGGCAGGGGGCAGGTGCGCCGTGTGTGACGTCACGCCACTCTCTGATGACGAATGCTCGAAGGAGTCGCGCATGCTGTAGTCAGCCACGTCACAAGCTGGAGATATGCAAATAAAGCGTTCTTATGTTGTTCGGTGCAATATACTCATCATTGTTTTTATTCGATTAATTTCATAACTAACTTATTCAACTAAGGAACTGATGCTGATATAGAGAAAAATACAGCTGTTCCATACAAATAGTCTATACGTTGTTGGTAGAACTATTTGTACTCAGCAACTTCTGTTTTCTTGAATTCCGAGTTGGTCCCATAGTGAAAGTTGTAGATTACGAGTATGATGATCATTATTCATATTAATAGACCTTGTATAATAAAAATGTTGCCTTACGTGTATGTACGGATTATTTCAATTCTGTTCGCTACAGCGCTATGTCCACAGTAGGGCCGGACCTTAGCCACCCTCCATCACACGCTTCTAGACGCCGTGTTTATAGACTGACTCAATTTTTTGTCCGTCCTTGGCCGCTTAGATTCACCTCAGGGGCACTATTGCACATTCTCGTGTAACCTGCCTCGGCTGTCCGTTGCTGGACTCATATATTTTTTTATTAATTGTACTCTTTAAGAACTGTTATTGTAAGCCAGTCCTCGCTTGCATGCCTCTTGTACTTTCATGGACCATATCTCTTGTACACTTTTTGGTTGAAACGCCAACTCTTCTATCGTTTCACTTTTTCTATTTTTCTTCTACACGTGTCACACTGTAACCATCTGCAATGACCATAACAAGATACTTACGTGGTTTATCTTCGTGCCGTAGCGGGTCGCAGCAAGACAGCGCTATGTCCACCGTGGGGCCGGAGAGAAGGCAGCCTCCGTTGCACGCGCCCAGCCCCGCCTCGTCTAGTGGAGCGCTGTGCGTTGAACGAGGCAGGCTGCTGTAACCTACAGCACAACAAAAAAATATTTATAATAAGTGACTTCGAAAAATTTAGTAAAATTAGAAGCAGCTACAAATAAAATTTACTCATTTTAAAGGAGTAATTATTAACCTTTTTGTAAAATAGTAATTTGTTTCTTTTTAAAACAAAAAACTCTCAATCCATACAGGTGTCGCTGAGAAATCGAGGAAAATACTTAAATATGAATTGCACGGTAAGAACTACATGGAGCAGAATTGACGACGTTTCAAATTTTTAGAGCCCCCTTGTGATTTATGAATATAAAATCTGTAAAAACATAATTATTACATTCTGAGTAAAATAAAAAAATGTGAGTATGTTATTATTCATTTATCTTACCATTATCGTAAAAAATAGGGGGTTAAAAGATTATAAACATTGTCAAATCACCAATATCGAGTAAATCTCTCAATAATATGTTACCAAAGTCGCCCGTCATAGGCGTGGAAGGCGTGGCGGGCACACTGGATGCCTTCCTCTTGCCAGCAGGCGCTCCGTCGGGCTCCCGCGGCGCCAGCAGCCCGTCCCGCTCCAGTATCTCGCGCTCCGTGCGACCGAAGTACTTGAACTTGGTGCCCCACGAGAACAAACCACCGCCGGAGTACACGCACGCGTCCGATGACGACGGTAGACTGGAAGTTTCATATTATTACGTTATGATTCATATTATTGATATTATTAATAAGTGTTTGTGACGTAGAACAGATTGATATTAAACCTTCTTGCTATTGACGATTGACAGTCGGTGCCGCGTTTGTCCTGACAATGAATTGAATTAATTTTATATAATTTACCTATCATTATTTTGATAGATTGGTACTTACAAAATATAATATAGTTACTACATGTTCCATACAAGTTTGACGACAAAATGTATGAAACAGCTGATTCTGAACAGAAAGTTGTTAATTAGAATTAGTACAGGGACTCCCTTTCGGCTTCAGCCAAAGACATCTAAAAATCGATACTGAAGCAAGGCCATTGTTTCAATTTCACTTTTTATCATCTTTCTTTGGCTTGCGCACAACTCGGCTGATATAAAGCGACGATACGGCCTAGGATGTAGCATGCTCGCCTAGAAAAAACCGATTCTTTCGTAACTTGAACAGACCGAGATGATAGCTATTGCAAAATAATGAACTCAGCAGCGAATTCATCAAAACCTGGTAGTTCGCAGAACAAAATTAGACGCGAACCGTTTTGTGCGAGTCCGCGGAACCTCTACTATGAAACTATGACGCCTTACAGTATTCTGTCGTTTGCTGGTGATTGTAATAGTTATAATATTTACGTGAAGAACAGCATCTGCTCGATGGCACAGCACCACACGTGTCGGCACGCGGCGCCGTTCGGACACTTGAACCCCACCGTGTGTTTCTTCTGTAACGGACCCAAAACAAACTACTAAGTAAAGATCAGGCTCTATTAGGCATTGTCTTTCTGTACATATGTTTTGTATAGGACATATGTATGGGCCGACATCTCATTTTCCGTTTAAATTATTATTTCTTCCTCTTATAATTACCGTTTCTTACACATTTATTCTTCAGACACGCGTAATTCAAATAATATGTTATGCAGTAAAAACTACAAAGCAATCGCTACAAGTATACAGACAATACAGGAATTCGAGAAAAAAAGGTAGCAAAAAAATTACGCCTACCGTCTTACTTAAATATTGCGTATTGTAATAATATTGCGGCTGCCGTAAGGACAGCCATTGATTTAGCCAATATGACTCACCTCAGGATAGTTCAAGTGCACAATAAACATGCGTCCCTCAAAGTTGATCTTATGCACTTCGTTCCACTTGAAATGGTGCGTCTTGCGACTTCCCTGAAAGGTCAGGATCCCGCTGTAGTTGATGCCCAGATACAGCTGGTTGCCGCGGTGGTCCTGCAAGTAGTCACACTAACATCATCAGTTAGGGATTTGTACTGCTCTATGTGATATAATTAGTAAACAGTGGAAGACAAAAGATATCTAGTCGGGGATTGCTCGGCTTAAAATCGCACATTTAAACCATCTGAATCTTTTCCGGCGGGAACAGATCTGTTGGCGGGACCGCCAAGTAGAGTCATCCTTTTCTCGAAGCAGTTCGAGCCATTTTCGACCCCCTGTAGCTTTGTTGTGGGAGAAGCTCAAGTTTTTAATGACTAATAAAGGCATACATCCATGGATATATTTCCAAATTACATGAAAATGGACCAGTACTTTAAGAATTATAGCAATACAAAGTTTTTTATTTTTGTCATTGATTCACTGACTCACCGATCATCAGAATTCTAAGGTACTTCTAGCATACATTTAGTTTGTTAACAACCGGGATATTATTTATGACAGAGTAGTTGGAAAGTTTCTGTCATACATAAACAGAAACGAGAATACTCGTACTGAATTAAACGACTTGGTTAACATTAGATTTCACAACTTTTTACGGCAGAAGAAGTGACTTGGGCATTTTGACAGTGAGACTTGTGCATTTTCGTTGTTTTTGACGGGATTTGCTTTTACAGCGAAGGACGACTACAAAAATATATTTGTTGGTCAGAAAAGTTTTGTATCCTCGAATATAGGTAATGTATAAAAGCCAAAACCTACACATTCAAAATGAAAAATCATGTAGATTTTGGGGTGTAGCCAAAACACCCAGATATAAGATTTTGATTTATATCAAAATCTACATTATTTTGATTTTATATTGAACACATTCAAATATAATTATGTAACAAAATCTTCTCATACTCTGCGTCATAATCATCTAACAAATGGCGCCCTGAAGACAATGGTAGATGATATTACACGGTGGTAATGAAAGAAAGAAAGAAAAGAAAGAAAGAAAAATATTTATTTGCAACAGAAAACAAACTTAATTACACAATCTATAGTCAGACTGAAGTTACAGATTACTGTATTCTGTCACAAACCACACCCAACTCAACATAATGCTGGTTGAAACAACCAGCGTTGATCTTCCGTTGGAGCCGGGTGGTGACGTCACGCACGTCACATTCAGTAGGCACATTATTATGTAAAGATATGTAGGTACACAATATTAAAAGTAAATAATTCTTATGTAAAACTCACACAACATTTTAACAAGCATTAAAAACAAAGAGTCGAGTATAAACTTATGTAAAAATATAGTATCATGAGACTATCTTTGTAAAAATTGATTAAAACAAATTTGACAAATATTTTATGACCAACAAACATACGAGGACGTAATGGTATATTGGGAGGTCTTATAACCTAAAGCTATTTGTTCCAGCATGTAAGTGATGAATTTTACCTTGACAGGATGTGGGTCGACGCCGTACGTGTCGAGTTGGCAGCCTATCTTGAGGAAGGTCCGCTCAGCCTCCTGAGTGGACATGCCCTTCACCCCGCCGCTGCCCCCCGGCGTGCCCTCCACCGGCTCTCTGTGTAATTCCTACAACCACAACAATTATTTCTTAAAAACCAAGTAAATATGACAACAGATTTCTCTATCGTTCCAGCGCGGGAGACCCGCTGCTATAATGAGTACATTTACCTTTTCTTATATATCTTTTGTTGTGAATATTTTTTAAGTCTAAATGAATTACAGTTAACATTAAATTAAAAACGGTAATAAATTGATTACAATCTACATCCAATATATACATATCAATAAACATATCAAAACATTAAAAAAGGAATGCGCAAAGTAGGGGGCAATAATTTTATAACTAACATGAAGCTGATCACTGACGTAAAATAACTATTGAAAAGACTGCATGTAATAAAAAGGGTTTTGATATCGCAAAATTATGAATTTTAAATTAATCTATGTCGGATACTATGAGACAACTGAGGTAAGGTTACAATACAAGGCAGTAAGGATATGCACGATTGCTGGCCGGGTTGGCCAGGGTTAGTCAGCCGGCAGAAAGTATGGTCGACAACATAAATACTGTTGCAGGTCACAATTTTTACCAGATCATTTATTCAAATAGGTACAACGCACACTTATAAAAGTCACTAATACAAACAACTCAATACTAATGTAAAATAAAATGTGTTACTCAAAATTTCGTTCGTCGTATGTTTTACTTGGTATTTCTCAAGCAAACTACCGAACTAAAGCATAGGGGAAGGAACCAGAAACAGATGAGTTAGTACGAAAGAGGTATTTAACCCACTGTTGTATAAAAAGAGCTGTTGTTGTTGTCGATTATGAAATGATATTTTGACGCATGTTCTTTCATATCATTAATCTAGCAATAGCGATATTCACCTGTATCCGGGCTTCAATAACATCAGTTTGTCTAAGAAGCAGCCTCATTTCAGTTACATAGTTCCCCACATGGATGCTTGGATCGTAGTCACCCAGTTCGACTGCAAAAAAAAGATAGATACCATAAGACCTTATATTATTGCATTCCATTCCCATACTGTTAGTACAAGTCAAGTAGGAAGCATTAGACAACATAAGAAACATTTCTAGTTCCACACAGGTTTTCTCATAAGAAAAAAAAACCTGTTACATATTATCATTTTCGGCTTTGGCTACGTCTATCTGGTACACTGTAGCTATAACCATCCATAAGGGATGTGAGCTAAACTATAGGAATGTCATAACCAAATCTGTTTCTTCTTCATTGTCAGTTAACACCAGGCGAAACGCAGTCAAACGCCTACTTTCTATAAAAAAGTATGTAGTGATAGTTAGTTATTTTTATCTTACTCTGTATAATCAATGCGGCAAGCATAGCAGCTTCATTAGGAGTGCAGTAAAGCCTTCCGTGCAGCAAGTCTCTCTTCAATTGAAGGTATATTTGGAAACGCGTTGCATCTTCTTTCAGTAATAAAGGATTTGGTGGGTAGAATTTCACTCGGAAACTAAACAGTATTGGTGATGCATCTGAAAGCAATGAATTAGTCATTATGTTTGAATATAGGTGTGTAACTATGACTACTACGAGTATCTAGACACGCCGCAATATTATAATAGTTCAAAAATATAATCCTTCTTACTTAACAAAACTAAAAGAAGGAAAACAACTTTAGAACTGTCAATGAATAGGTTAGTTTACAAAACTTACCTATACAACAATTCTATTTGACTTAATCTGGCATGGCAATTTTTTTAAGGGTAAATTAATAAAAATAGTTTTTTAAATAATTGATTACAGGATCCAAATTAATTATTTTTATTATTAATTATTACTATTTTTAATGTACAAGAACAAGTATATAAGAAACGATTAGAAGCATTTTCCACATAGAATAATCTTATCAGTTTACGAACTTATTTGCGTATCGCCGCAGGGGAAATAATATACCACAAGCATTGTTCGCGTGGCTGAGTCAAACTCAGTCACTAAATAAAGAAGTCGGCAAGCAAACTAGAGCCAAACTTTCAGCCGCTCACACTTGGCCTAATTAAGATGCATGCTTAGAAAGCCTCAGCTGTATATAAAAAAAAAACTATTTAAAATATTAAAACTTATTAAAATAGTTTAGCAATTACCTTTCACTTGCTTCAATATCAACTTGGCCAGGTGCAGCCAGTGCTGTGAACATTTTAAAATAGAACATCATAAAAACAATCCCAAAATACACCAGCTAGTGTTTACTGACTCATAAATATAAAAAAATTTATGTATTCAATATAAAGAAAATAACATTAATAATAATATGGAACAACATCCACACAAATGTTTCAGGTCCCAAACTAGGCAAAGCCTGTGCTATGGTAACCTAATGACTGATATACATACTTATATGCATTATATATACATAAATACATACTTATATATATAATAAACACCTAGACACAGGTCAAATAGACATGTTCATACACACAAATGTTTAACATGTCTGGGGATCGAACCCGGGACCAGCAAGGCAGGGTTGGTACCAACTGTACCAACCGGACTGTAACCGGATTTTATATGTATATAAGTCTTCATTGATAGCAAAGGTCAACATCAAGGCGAGCTTCTGTTGTGATAAAACCTTATGTATTAGTACCAACTGTCAAAAAGTTGCAACAACCTAATCATTAGGTTTTAAGCAAACATATATCTATGGAAGGTATATAATAGGCACACATTACTCAAAAGAACACTAAGCCAGTACATACTATCATTTGTTTCTTTTTAATTATTCCAAACCAACATAATTTCATGTTTACTAATAAAAAAAAACGTTAGGCACTTAATAGAATATTGTATTTCCATAAACTTAGAAAATAGTTTTTTATTTTATTTACAACACTACATCAATATCATTGTAACAATTTTGGAATTTTATAGTGTTAAACATCATTTTACATGCATAATCATTGAGATTATTTGGCTAATCTCCAACAACAACATAACTTTAATAGCCTTAATTCTTTGAAGTCTACATAAAGAGTCATAAAGCAAACGGAATATTCCAATATTCAAGCAAGGCATAGGTAAGTTACTTAAGTTTTGTTTATTTGAGTATCTTCTTAGTCTTAGGCACAACAGCTTCAAGCTGCCTGTTACTAATTAAATAATATTTCTTGCTTACCCGTTGACCATTAGCATCCACATATCTCAGGCCAAAGTAGTCAGTTTCCGTCAGATTTAACTGCTGACACACATGCTCTAACAAGAACTTGCCTTTATAGCTTGGCTGCAAATACAACATTAAATATTTATATTTCAAAATTTAACATTCTTTTGCATTAAAATTTAATATCAACCAGTTACAAAAAGACTGGCACATTACAATAACCCGAAACTAATAAACTTAACATTCTTATCAATGGTAAAAACTCACGTGAAATTCGCATTCTAAAATTTCTGTATCCTCCAAAAGTCGCACTGTGCATTTATAAACAATATCAACACGACTCTTAAACATACTGGCTGAAATACGTTATCGCTAAACTATTCACAATAAACTAATTGAACATTATAAACAACCATTCATAAGGTGTAACATCAATCCCTCAAAAAATAAATTCGTTTCGCATTTGTTTCATGTTTCGATTTCAGTATTCCAGGGAGAAACAGGGTGCGGAGGGGGTCGCCTGAATGTACGGGTGTGAGAGGGGAAGGATCGAAATGTCATTTTATATTTCGTTCAAAATCCTGCAAATAGGTAGATAAAAAATACACTTAAGTATTCATATTTAGTTTCGTCAAGCGTTATCTCTATTTACTAATTATTATTTCTTATTCTTTAGTTTATCTAAAATGATTATTGTTACTAGTGCCAAAAAGAAAAATGGGTACTCCCAAAAGTTATGAACGAAACCAATCGAGGTGGCTGAAGTCATTTCCGACTAGATTTAATGTTACCAGATTTAAAAAAATTGCCTTAGTCTTACGTGAAATAAACACTTAAAGGGCTCCAGTTAACGGGTAAAAAAAAAAGTTTTTGGTTTAGGATATGCTTAACCCGTAATATCTGTAACGCAAAGAACCTATAGATAAATGAATAGGTATAGTAATTATTGCCAAGATCTACAAAATAACATTTACAATATATATAATAACACCTGAAACAACTAAATATTTACAAAAAATATTGTCAAGTGACTGATCGATATATGTTTGAAATGGCATAAAAATTAATTAAGTAATAACAAAAAAGATAATAAAATAAATGAAAGATATTTTAGAATATTACAAAAATTATCCTCTAAGCTAACGCTAACGTGTAAAATTGTGCTAAGGATGATTTCTAACAAGGTTGTCCATTGTTTACCCGAAAGATATAAGCAATAATACGCATATGCCCGAATTTTACTTGCCCGAATTGTTTGTTTACCATAAAATTCATGTGACATTCTCTTGTTTGCCCCTACATTAGATTCTTTAATGATACGAGTGCCATACGTATTGTTATCCATTTTTATTAACTGTAATAATATTATTTAACAGAATATTTTAACACTATACTAAATTCTTTTCAAATACATCCAAGCCTGATGTATGTAGATGTATTTTATGATCTAACCTAACGTAGGTACCTATTGATCGTTTAGTTTACACCACTTTTAGGTTTTTTTTCTAGAAGTTTTTTTATCTTACACATCTAGACATTCGACTGAAAGCAAGAAATCTTTCAAACGTATACAAACAATTCCTACAAAAATTCATAGCTTAGGACCAGTATTGAAAATACAAAAATAAGTGCGAAATTTTCGGGATTATTTGAATGCTGCAAAATACAGACCTTTCATAGCTGAAAACTTAGCTATATGCTCCTGGTAATAATCAAATATTGACACGCATAGTTGTAGGGTTTCGTAACATTGTATATGAGCGTAGTTCAATACAATTATTTTTAAGTCATACATATTTCAGTGTTGGTTTTTTCGATTATGATAATGAGGTTTTTAGTTATAAATATAGTCAAATTTTGCACAAATCAATTTTCCCTTCAGAGATTTTTCACAAAGTCTTTCAATCTAAAAATATTGGAGTTTCTATGTACACGAAAAGAAATTTTTGTTGTGTCACTTACACCTAAAGTTAATATTTTTGTTCCTTTATGTTATGCATATCTAAAGTAACGTGTTCATACATGTATTTCAGTTTAGAAATCAGAAAACGGGCACCAACTTACACACTTCTTTCAAGACAAGTTCCAAATGTATCAAACATCACCATTATTAAAAAAATAAGTGCTACTCCATTCTGCATGTATCAGAGCCACACATAAAATATATAACTGTTTTAATTTTATGATGCCGCAAGTAAAATCTTTACTTAATCTATAATTGTATCAAAACAGTTGTTTCAATAATGTATGGAGCTCCGGCCAGGACAGTGTACATGACACCATATATACGTTAGCGACTATTAATCTTTAATCTATCAACCTAATTCAAAGTAACGTAACTTGTCGCAGTGTACAAAATTAGTTAAGAATCAAAATATTTCCATGTTATTTACGCAAAAAGGTGATTTACGTGTTTATATTGTGTCAATTTTGTCATTTTCGACGGGCGGTACAATATATTGACAAATGTGACCATTGAAGTCAACCAAGGATACATAAATGTCCCTAGAATGACATAATTCCGCTAGAATTCACAGAATTTAGATATTTTTGTACACAATAAAGGAGGCAACAGAAGCATTTTTCATTTATACACATTCTTAACCACATCATAAGGCATTTTTTGGTAGACGTACACCATCCTAGCCGATATAACAAGTATTTTCTCATATTTTAGTTTATAATTTTATTGTAAAAGTAGAAGAGGCGCACAGATGGACAGCACGAAGCTATAAAAGTCCCTTGTAGTACCTCCGAAACCTATAAATGAAAACTAGGCGTTAGTTGGGATGAACTAACTATACATATGTACGTACTTCATATTATATACGTTGAAATTGGCATAAAAATGTTAACTAGATTTTGTAGAAAAAGTACTAAAAATTTTAAAATAAATTTTACGTTTTAAGCTTTTATTATTTTTTTGAATAATCCTACACATAGAGCGTTGATGATAAGTTGAGTTAAAGTTGTTTCAAAAACTGTCAAATACCCTCTTATAGGTAGCGTAGGTTACGTTATTCGATTTATTTCTGCCTTCTTTGCTATGGTATTTTTTTTATAAATACAATTTTCTTGCTATTGACCATGACTTATATGCTATATATTATATACATTAAAATCATGGTCAATTATAAAGCAATATTTAAAAAAGTGATTTTAAGAAATAAACTGACAGTATTGTCGTGGATGAAAGACAGAAGTTTCCGTTAAGAATATTAAAGCCAGCAAAGAGTGTTGGACTCCTTGTAAAAGAAACTTCTTTCCAACGAAGCTAGTCATTAACATGAAGTATAATGCAATGAGGTACAAACACTAAGTTGGAGTTTCTACATCAATGATAATAATGTATGAAAATAGTAATATTATTGGACGTACGTGGCAACATTGGTGTGTCCAGATCTGAGGTCCAGTTAAATAATCAATTTTTGGGACACATCAAAAGGCTGTGTGGCAGCACTGTGAATAAGACCGGAAGTGACAATTCTTTCTTCCAGCCAGCTGAATCAAAACCCATTTCTCGTCCATTCTGTTGGAGTCTTTCTCGGATATTACACGTACATACGTAATCCGTGGTGAGTGTTAAAGAGAAAATTAGTGCAGTGTCAGTGTTAAAATTCATCGTAAGCGTTATCTATAGTGTTTTATATCAATTTTGCCTTGGATTATTCTTGGCGTGCTAAGTAATCACTGTGGTACAACTAGCGTTCATCCCCCGTAAAACTCGTTATCACCATATTCTATACGTGTGTATTAGCCGTAAAGTTATAGGGTTTTGTTTTAATTAAACTTTCTATTTCGTATAATTCTAATTTTGAATGTTGGTTTAATAGTGCTTACGCGTCAACTCTTCTTACAGACCGGCTATAGTCACCACGTGTTCAAAGACAACTTGTTTTCCATATTTCGCTATCTTGTTCTTGAATGTATTGCAAAAAATGGTAGTCTAAGCTAAAATAGATTAGAATAATACTTGGTAAACGGTTATTAACTTAAATCTCGTAATGGCTGACATCCATTGTGAAATGTCAAGATAGGGCGAGGCGACCATGCGGCCGCCATATTGCCGGCCGCGCGGCGTGAACTCGCGACCTTGCTGATGCCGGCTAACGTCTTGCTGTTGCACACTTGTATGAAAAAAACAATTTTTGCAAATAGTTTTTTTTCTGTTGTTTTAGACTAACCAAAATGGCGAAGGAAAAAATTCACATCAACATCGTCGTCATCGGACACGTCGACTCCGGCAAGTCCACCACCACAGGTCACTTGATCTACAAATGCGGTGGTATCGACAAAAGAACCATCGAGAAGTTCGAGAAGGAAGCCCAGGAAATGGGTAAGGGTTCCTTCAAGTATGCTTGGGTGTTGGACAAACTGAAGGCTGAGCGCGAGCGTGGTATCACCATCGACATTGCCCTATGGAAGTTCGAAACTGCTAAATACTACGTCACCATCATCGACGCTCCTGGACACAGAGATTTCATCAAGAACATGATCACCGGAACCTCGCAGGCTGACTGCGCCGTGCTTATCGTCGCTGCTGGTACTGGTGAGTTCGAAGCTGGTATCTCTAAGAACGGACAGACCCGAGAGCACGCCCTGCTCGCCTTCACCCTCGGAGTCAAGCAGCTGATTGTAGGAGTCAACAAAATGGATTCCACTGAGCCTCCTTACAGTGAACCCCGTTTCGAAGAAATCAAAAAGGAAGTCTCCTCCTACATCAAGAAGATCGGTTACAACCCTGCTGCTGTCGCCTTCGTACCCATCTCTGGTTGGCACGGAGACAACATGTTGGAGCCGTCCACCAAAATGCCCTGGTTCAAGGGATGGAACGTTGAGCGTAAGGAAGGCAAGGCTGAAGGCAAGTGCCTCATTGAAGCCCTTGATGCGATCCTGCCTCCCGCTCGCCCCACAGACAAGGCCCTGCGTCTTCCCCTCCAGGATGTTTACAAAATCGGCGGTATTGGTACGGTGCCCGTAGGCCGTGTTGAGACTGGAATCCTGAAGCCTGGTACCATTGTCGTATTCGCGCCTGCCAACATCACCACTGAAGTCAAGTCTGTGGAGATGCACCACGAAGCTCTCCAGGAAGCCGTTCCTGGAGACAATGTTGGTTTCAACGTAAAGAACGTGTCTGTCAAGGAACTGCGTCGTGGCTACGTCGCCGGTGACTCCAAGAACAACCCCCCCAAGGGTGCAGCAGACTTCACAGCACAGGTCATCGTACTCAACCACCCTGGCCAAATTTCAAACGGATACACACCTGTACTCGATTGCCACACAGCTCACATTGCCTGCAAATTCGCTGAAATCAAAGAGAAGGTTGACCGTCGTACTGGTAAAGCCACAGAAGAGAACCCCAAGTCAATCAAATCTGGTGACTCGGCTATTGTCAACCTGGTTCCCTCCAAGCCTCTGTGTGTGGAGTCCTTCCAGGAGTTCCCTCCCCTTGGTCGGTTCGCTGTGCGTGACATGAGGCAGACTGTCGCTGTCGGAGTCATCAAGTCTGTCAACTTCAAGGATGCTGCAAGTGGCAAGGTCACCAAAGCTGCCGAGAAGGCCACCAAGGGCAAGAAGTAGCTAGCGCTGTTAACAGCACAATTTTTTATACAGCTGCGTTACTTCATACACCGAAAGGTGTTCAGAAGGAAAGAAGGGCTACAAACTCATTCCTTTTCTATATTTTTACAAGGCTTATAAATGTAACATTATTTTAATTTATGTAAGGTTATACATATTATCTGAAACTATTTTGTTATGACTTCCAAATGTAAATTCATAGAATAAAAGGTAGCCTCCAGTAAAAATCAAATAACACTTTTATTTACCTCTATTTTGGATATTAGATTATTTTAGGTAGGTAACCTACTCTACTTTCACACTTATCAAGTAGGTACATGAAATACATAATATGGCAAGCACCATACATACATTGACAACTACACATTTATCAATTCAAGATAGTTATTTTGAGATAAGTACTGAAAACAGGAGGAATTGGGCTGCGTATGTTTTATAAATATGTTAATGAACTTTATTGGAAGATTAATGTATTTACTAGGTACCCAGTGGATTCCTGCCCGACCCGTGGTACAACTGCGATGTCCAACTGGTTGTACTACGGAGAAGTTAAGTTACCCATGGTTCAACTCTTTTTTTTATATTTGTGATTATTCAGGTGCATAGTAAGTACTCTTTATGGAAACTGGCATAGGCGTTTATCCCCAGGGACATGACAGACAAAATAAAACACGACTCAATTGAAATGCCACAACGACGCTTTCTCAGAGGCGCAATGAATGTATTTATAAGTAAGAAGTAGTTAAATTTTGTTCCTCTTAAAGTGGATTAGTCGCTACTAGTGGAGATTTCGATAATATTCGGCCCACTACAACCTTATGTGCATAGCACTTTTAATAAATACAAATCTCTTAGTTCATCAGATAATCATTGAATGTACTGTGGAGATACCTACCCAATTTTATTTAGATATTTTTGCTACCTACCGTCGCAATGTAAACCGCTATTAATAAGTTACACCCTGTCAGTACATCTTAGTATTTGTACCTATATCTATAGTCCCCAATATAAGAAGGTACCTAAGGCAAAGGTTACCAACGACAATATTCCACTAGGGTACGCAAACCCTTTACCATAATTACATCTTCAATTGTTATACTGACTCCATGAGAACAAAATATGTTTCAAATTCCCAAACCGTTTCTCATTGGGAGTACTGTTTTTAATGTAATTCCCAACGAGTCACACCCTCACTTGTCATACTGTTGTCCTAAAAGAAAACTTAATTAAGTAAAAATTTAAAAAAAACCTGCATCGCCATTTTGTGGTGATGGCCATCATGGATTTTAAATTTATGTAGTGTATTATATTCTACTAATGGAGCCCTTTCATTTGATACCTGTCTATATTGAGGGAGTTGTGAAAAATTATGTAATCCGCCATTATGTGGCGGCGGCGGCCATCTTGGGTCAATTTTCATCAAACATAGCTAAGGACAATCCTAATTCACCTTTCAAACAAAATCAAAATCGGTTCATCTGTTTAGGTTAAGGAGCTACGTAGACACAGCATATACCTACATACAGAAACGTCAAATTTATAACTCCCTGTCCTTTTTGCGTCGGGTGTCAAAAAAACCAGTAGGTAATACATTTGTTGGGTCAACTTTACATATTTTCTAACTACTGGCTTACTGTGACTCGTTTGGGAATTTCATAAAAAAATATCCTAAGGAATGTCAGATACTAATTGTGATTTTTTAAGTCAATTCCTCATCAATTAACAGTGTGACATTAGGGGGGTGTTAATCTATGGCAATAAAATAACATTTAACTCTGAGAAATCAAAGCATTTATTGCAATAGTTACTTGCATAGAGGTCTTAAAAGCATTCAATTGAAAGGACATAATCAATGAACTGTGTTACTAGGAAGAGTTTTTAAAATTCTTAGTTTGCCTCCGTTTAGTAAGTTAGTATTACTAGTAGTTGAGGGTCTTACTCTTTAGAAATAAACTAATCTCAAATATTTTACATGCATTTTTGTCTGACAGTGGGACAGCTTGGTGAGACAAGTAGAATTATTATACTAACTAAGAATAGGTATAGCCTAAATGGAATGGCGGCAGACTAACAATTCTCCTTATTTCACAATCTTATAGTAGTCATGACATTTTATGTATTTTTCCATGACTCACAGCAAACTTCTATGCTCTTGACACATGAAAAGTTATAGGTAGGTACATACCTAACTGAATATAAATTATAATATGTGCACAACAATAACCTTAATTACATTACTGCAGCAGACAACATGACTGCAGTACAAAATAAATATATTGCAGCTGCACTGTCATGCTGCCTGAAATTTTGATACCTTCCCAGATATAGATGAAGTCCATATTGTCATATATTGCTTAACTCCAATCAACTGGTTGGAGTTAAGCAATTCTAAAATCAATGTTGAAGAAGAAGAGCAGAACTGAACATGTAGCCCTTTTATCTAGAGTGTTGTCTGAAGCCTTGCAGTTAGCATACTTTCTCCAGATATGACAATGAATTTGAATGTGTTCGGGACCGAGTATGTGTTTGTAAATATTGCAGGACATCTTCAAAACAGTACAAATCCTTGAAGGTAGAGATTTAAGTGTGAAATTTAATACAAATAACTCATGTCATATTTTAAAAAGAGCTTTATACCAGTGATGATTTAAGTATGAATAAAACTTGATACAAGAGTATTCTTCAAGAGCTTCCAGATAAACTATTGTAGTGGTTTGCTAAACCTCTTCTTCAGGGACTTCCCTAGGGTCAATGCCTAAACAAAACATTAAGTATTTTGGTGAATCATTGTTTCATTGCACAATAATTTTCATAATTTTAATAACTTCATGTAAATAAGCTTGCTGTGGACCTACTGCAAACATACATTGCACAATATATGAAACTAAATAAAAACACTGATTAACTATTGACAAAACAACAACTTTAATAACTAGACTACATACATCATTAATTTTAATATGAGATATTGCTGGTACCTTTAAAACCAGTTTCCTTTTCTTTCTCTTCCATTTCAATGATCATGTTAGCCCATTCTTCAGCTTGGTTATACCTTTGCCTCTTGAAGAAAGGAGAGACTACTGTTCTATTAATTACAACTGCAACAGTTACTACTGAAATTGCCATAAAAGCTTTTACAGGAAGAGTAGCAGTGGCCAAAAACTTTTGAATCGGATTCATACTTCACTCTTTCACAGGCTCAGTAGATTGTATGGCACGTATAGCTGGTCTCTTAACGCCGAAATATTCGTCGAACATAGGCCTCCAGATATAAACACCGCTGAATACACCTAGTACAGTCACTAAAACAATGTGGCCTTTAGTAATTCCTTTGGGTCTACGGATGCGCATGATCACTTTCAGAGGTTACGTGGTGAACCTGCAAAATGAAATCACCATGCATTTCACTAAGAATATTGTCCTAAAAATCTATAATAGTTTCCACGATCATTCTAGGTTATTCACCTAGTTGCGTCATATCCCATTTTTCCTTCTATTTAGTTTGAGTTTGATTGAAAAGCCTATTGAGGTGGAGTTTTCGTTTAAAAATCCGGAAACTGGAAAGGAAAGTTTTCAAAATTTACAATTGTCAGTTCTTTCTATAAATTGATAGGTAGTGGTAGAAAATTATATAATGACAGCTGATACCAACAAAATTAGGGCGGCAGATAATGTACATTAAGATTTTTTACGATCAATAGAACACGACAATAATGACCGACTGATAATCCATGATTATTTTATCGATTGTCCGGCGTGCTTGTTCTGGCGCTAAACTGCTAATTTCGTATTGCACGTACGAATTTTGCAGTTTGGCTTGATAAAACACAGCTAAAATGGCTTAGCTGATAATTTGTTGTTCGTGGGAAGTCTACATAGAAACTGTACTAAAGAGTCCATGACCTAACTAGGGTACGCGATTTGTCCAATAACTTGATGACCATAATTTCAGCCTTTTCTTTACCAGGATTTTTTATTTGAAATATTACATATGTATGTACCTCAACTATATTTTTTAATTCATACTCGATACTGGTGAATACCGTACTGGTCGTATGACGCCATAACTTAAAAAGCTGGCAAAAATAAATATATATCAATGTCAGTTTTGGAAGGCCGAGCCGACGATACATGCTTGTTTATTTTTTGAACAAGGTACGATCAAAGATCGTATGTTAGAACTGAACAAAACAAATATAGTACTACATTCATACCCGATTAATCTGTGTCTGCTTTGCTGCGATCCCTGAAATGGTGTCGATACCGAGAACTGTGCCCAACGTACTAATTACAGGTAACCTAACATTGTAACTTGCTATAATGTTACATTCCTTTCTGTACTGTCTATATTTCATCATATTACAGGCACTCCCGGTGTGGGAAAATCCACAATAGCCCGCAAACTAGCAGATCGTACGAAATACACTTGGAGAGAAGTATCTAAAGTTGCTGAAGAACATAACTGCTTGGATGAATATGATCCAGAGTATCAATGCCCCTTCCTGAACGAAGATAAGGTATTGTGTGAAAATACAGTTTCTAATATGGTTATTCACTCATTTGTTGCGAGATACAATCTTAGCAAACAATTTGTTTATTTGACCAGAGACATTTGTTGACAAGTGTAAAACCCCTAAATATACAACTCTTTGAGGCATGCATATTAACATTACAATATACATGCATTTGGTTAAACTTTAGAATCGAGGCGCCTGAATCTGGGGGTGTGGAGTGGGGGCAGGGCAAGGGGGGGAGGGTTACCCCTCCGCAGCAAACCCCATCCGCTGGAGACAAGTAGTTTTCGAGAAAGGACTTTTTAAAGTTCCTTGAACAAGGACTACTAACACAACCATATGTCAAGCTGACGTAGTATGAGTACACAGATAACGATTCGTGTTTAAACACGCCCAAAAATTACCTACTTTACTACCATAAAAATTCTTAAAGGTTACCAAAATGGATAAATAGTCACCAAATTACGTTTCTTAATATATTACTACCCTACTGCGGACCTGGTTGCCGAAAGGATTTTGAGTGTCATAAAAAAAATAACCTTAACCTTATGTTGCCGTTTTTTTTTACTCGTTTGCCAATGCTAACTGCCAAACATTGTCACTGATAACTGTCACATTAACCTTACCTAAGAACGTTCCTTTCCTCAGTGTTGTGGCCTATTATAATGAAATTTTGGAAAATTATTTAAAATAATTTGGCAATTGTGGTTATTTTTGATTTTAGGTTTCCTTTGGGATAATTTTGAAATCTATCTGCCAGTTTCCTTTTAATTTCAACTCTATGTTTAAAACATTGAATTTTATGTGTACAAGGGTATTGATAGTAGCCTAGTTGGAAAACCCAACTCCACTGAAGCAAAAGGGTTTAATCTCAGGGTCAGGCATGCACCTGTGAGATTTTCAATCTTGTGCATATTATACCTAATTAATTAACACTTGCTTTAATAGTAAGGGAAAACGTTAAGAAATTTGCTTGTTGGAGTAGTTAAATATTTATTTATTTATGTAATAATAGGCGAGCTTCAAGCTGATGTGCCTATATTATATTGCCTTAAATTCATTAATTGTCCAATGCATTGCACAAAATTGCCCTTTTAAAGGGTTTGCAAGAGATGTTGATTGTCGTATAGCCATGAACCCTTTGTAGCGCAAGTTCTTTTATAATCATTTTATTTCCGTTAATAGATACTACAACCTATATAGATAGTGAAAAAAATAATGAAAAAAATTACATTTTAGAAAAATACATTTATTTATAAAAAATACATAGTGATGCAGAACTGCATCAAGGTGTTAAAACACTAAGAATTATGAAAATTTTTTAAACAGTTGTTACTTTTGTTAAATCATGAAACAACACCACATATCTCACATTCAGTTTGGACGGTTCACTTGCATTTGGGCATTTTGCATCTTAGCCTTTTTTCAATCCAGATAGGCCAGTGTCCAAATTGATCCATCTTCCCTTCTTTTAGTGGAAAATACTGGCATGGCCCTTTTTAAAAGAATTTATGGACATTGCAGTGATCTCATTTTCAGGCAACCTGTTACATTTGTGAACAACTCCTGTTGCTGAGGATGTGGTAAGCTGTATTAGTGTTGGTATGAGTGCGGTCGAGTTTCATTTTATGTCCTCTGACCTCTCTAGTTAGAGGTCTTCACATAGCAATTATGAATGTCTGGAAAGTTGTAGAATCCATTCAAAATCTCAAAATTTTCTATCAAGTCACCTCTTAGTCTTCTTTCTTTAAGAGTAGTGAGATGCAGGGTTTTCAGTCTCTGCTCGTAAAATTTACGACGAAGAATGTAAGGGATCTTAGTGGCTCTTCTCTGCACACTCTCCAGCAGCTCCAAAAGTATGGTCTCCAGATTTGAAACCTATAATCCAACATGGGCCTGATATAGGTTTTATTCACTTTAATAAACACTTCTACTACTCGTATCATGATTTCTTTACTAAATATATCAAGGAGTTTGCCTTTTAAACAATATCTTTCGAATATCGAATATATATTTCGAATATGGGAGATCGCGCCACCGAGTGTACGAGTACACATTTACTTTACACGGTGTTTTAAAAATATTTACTGGAGTTAAAGCTTAGTGAAAATTATATCATTACGAAGGACATAGCGTTACAAGGTAAGCTCATCAGTTAAATCCATTTGTTATCCCAAGCCAATAACACAATATAATATCAGCCGGTATCAAAGTCAATTTCTAAGTGATGCTCGGAGCTGGGCCGGTCACTTATTTGTCACGACTAGCGGACGAATCAAAGCAACAGACGTTTATCCCGCTCGCACTCACCGTTGGAACGTGCGCTAGCCTTTAACAGTGAGCAGTCATGCTATCGCGTATCGCGTATAGACGACGGTGACGGGCGAGGAAACGTGCAATAGCGAAATGTGTCAACTATGCTTCGAAAATGTTCCACCACCCTTAGTGTTCACGTGCACTGGGATTGCCGAAGAATAGACTGTGTGACGATCTGACTTCGGCTACTGCGTTGTCTTCGAGTCCTACTCGCAAGCAGAAGAGTCGCTTCGTCTTCGAATGCAGCTATTCCCAATATCGACTGGGAAGTCTGCTGTCGCACCTATCTATTGCCAAGCTATCTCTGCCACTCTATTGACGCGAGGGCAGCGGTCACGAGCACTACGGTGGGTACAGAACCCCCAACCAACAATAACTATCCGACCGCAATTCTCATCTCACCCCTTTCTGGGATGGGGATAGGGTTTCAGGGCATATCCCTCTTTGCCCTGGCGCGTCTCCGCCCATTACAATGGACGGGTCTTGGGGTCTTCAAGGATTTTCCAGGTCGCTTGTGAGTTTGATGGCCCTGGCTCCACATATGGTTCGGCGCGATCAGGCCCTGCCAGGTGAGATTCCTGGTTACCCCAGGGAAGGCCCAGCGAACCGATCAGCAGCCGAACCGTGTATGCAGGGGGCATTGTCGCTGATGGGGCGATGACTCACTTCTGTTGTGGTGCGATGAAGTCTCTGGAAAATCCTTTCGTTTTCCTCCTTACTGGCTCGTCTGGGGGTCGCGCGTGCAGGGGGCTATGCCCCTAAGATGCTCTTGGTTCGAGGCATCTGCTTTTTGAACATCTTCCTTGTCAGTCTCTGGACGAAGCTGCTAGAAGTGGCGTTTCAGATGTAGCGCGGCGCGTTCACGATCTTTCGCAGCGCTACGTTTTCCTGAGCTTGTAGTCTCTTCCGATTGGTCGCACTGACGTATGGGTACCAGGCTGGCGGCGCATACGTCAGGCGGGACCTCAAGTAGGTTTTGTAGGTTAGCAGCTTCGTCTTTATCGGCAGTCTTTAATAGAGGATCGGGAGGAGTTTGGCGCGAGCTCCCCTCACCGATCCTATTGTGTGGTCGACTTGCTTACCGAACGTCAGTTTTCTGTCAATCGTGATGCCGAGATACTTGACGTTCGGTAGCCATTGGATTTCCTTTCCTTGGAGCTTCAGTGGGTCTGGTAGGTTGCAGCTCCCGGTAATGAAGGTCTGGGTCTTCGCTACATTTACCGAGAGCCTCCACTTCCTGAGCCATTCTGGCAGGGCATCCAGAGTGGGTTGCAGCTTCTTAGCTGTGAAGGCTGGTTTGTACGATGAGGTGTAGTAGGCTGCATCCTCGGCGTATAGTGTCAGCTTTGCCTGCCCGACGACAGGGATATCGTCGGTGTACTAGGCGTAGCAGATGGGGGAGATGCAGCTTCCTTGTGGTACTCCGGCCTTCACAGCTTTCTCAGTAAAGAGGACGTCTTCGACCGCCACCACGAAGCGTCTGTCCCTCAGGAAATTGGCTATGATCTCTATGAGTTTCCTCGGTGCGGCGCTCTTTGACAGTTTGTACAGCAGCCCCTCGTGCCATACTCTGTCGAAGGCTTTCTCCGTGTCGAGGAAAACTGCCACGACATATTCCTTCTTGTTGTGGCAGGTGGCCATCTCGTTCACCATCTTGGTTATCTGGAGAGTGGTGGATTGTTCGGCCCTAAACCCGAATTGTTCTTCCCTCGGAGTCACGTGCGGCTTCAGATGGAAGAGCAGACATCTTTCGAAAACTTTCGACATCGTGCTAAACAGCGTGATAGGTCGGTAGCTCTCGGGTTTTCTGGCATCCTTTCCGGGTTTAGGGAGCATCACCATTTTTCCCAGTTTCCATCGGTTTGGGAAATGGCCACTGCGGAGTATGCCGTTGTATATCCTTGTGAGGGCGACGACGGTCTTCGGCGGTAGGTGCTTGAGGGCTTCGTTTGTGATCCCGTCCATGCCAGGCGCCTTCCTTTTTGTTAGTTTTGTTAGTTTAAATAGTATGTCAGTAAATGTATACCTACATTAGTTAGCCCATATGACCATATCTCTGGAGATCTTTTAAATTGGGCCGCAAGATAGTTATGGTTCATTTTACTGTAGTTAAGTTTACCAAAATTTATTTAATTATTATAACATATTGTATATTATGAACTGTTTTCGGTTTCCGAAAAATCGGTCTCGGAAACCGAGCCGGAAATGTATACCTACATTAGTTAGCCCATATGACCATATCTCTGGAGATCTTTTAAATTGGGCCGCAAGATAGTTATGGTTCATTTTACTGTAGTTAAGTTTACCAAAATTTATTTAATTATTATAACATATTGTATATTATGAACTGTTTTCGGTTTCCGAAAAATCGGTCTCGGAAACCGAGCCGGAAATGTATACCTACATTAGTTAGCCCATATGACCATATCTCTGGAGATCTTTTAAATTGGGCCGCAAGATAGTTATGGTTCATTTTACTGTAGTTAAGTTTACCAAAATTTATTTAATTATTATAACATATTGTATATTATGAACTGTTTTCGGTTTCCGAAAAATCGGTCTCGGAAACCGAGCCGGACTCTGAAATTCTGGCTTCAGAACTTCAGAGTCTATGGCCTACATCCCATTTTAGTGGAGACCCGTGCCTAGCAGTGGAACGTTATGGGTTGATACATACGTATGAAAGGGTATTGATGAAAGTAGCAGACTGGCCTAGACTGTGTTAAATTTGATTTAAGCATTACTTATGATTTCCAGCTATTAGATATAATGGAAGGTATGATGGCTAAAGGAGGCAATATAGTTGACTACCATGGCTGCGAGTTCTTCCCAGAGAGATGGTTTGACGCAGTGTTTGTCATCAGAACTAACAACACCACATTATATGACAGACTTGCAGCCAGGTAAAGACATAAGTTTACTAAATATACTTATACTAGAGATCTAAATAAATCTAAATATCCTCATACTTGAGTTTTTAGTAAAAAAAAATCATTATTAATTTTTAATGTAATAATTTAGAATCTTTAAAGAAGTTTTTGTAACTGTAACTGTAATAAAATAGTAGAGATCGAATTTCTCTGCAATGAAAAATAATGTTAAAAACTAGCTCAGGGGGATTTCAAAGATTTCAAAAATCAGAAGTGATTTTTTTTTGTTTCTTTGTCTGTTTTTGGGGTCTTATCTCCAAAACGACTAAACTGATTTAAATTAAATTTTGTGTGGTGGTATATATGTATATCCCCGGCCAAAATATAGGATATACCGTTGATCCCAGTAAATTAAAGAAAAGGAATAATAAACACTATACGGACGAAGTCACAGGCATCAGCTAGTTTTTAAATATTCATGTACTTCTTCTAAATACTTCTTGCAGAAATAAAAGAAACGTTGAATGAAAAATGCATTTTGTATAACATTCAACAAAGTATTGTAGATATCAAGTCTAGTACAGCATGTTTACGATGTTAACTTCTTGTCTAAGGATAACTAAATAAGGGCAAGGGTGGCATTTTTATAGGAATATACAAGGTTATCGGCTAGGGGTGTACTAAGCCGAAAGCGGGTCACTGTACCCATTCTAAGGAACAACATTCACTATGGGACCAAAGCATTCAAGAAAAATAACCCACTGTTCCATAACAAAAAGTTGATCGGTCGTCTACAAAATGTATGAAACATCTGATTATTTTTCTAGAATTCAGAGTTGGTCCTATAGTGAAATTGTTCCTTAGGACAGGTACAGTGACCCCCTTTAGTGACACTGTACCTATCCTAAGCAACATTAAAGATTACATACAGGGTTATCGGCTAGGGGTCCCTTTCCGATAACCCTATATGTAATCTTTGTATTGCTGTAGAGGCATAGATAACTTGTATAATTCTGTCATGTTGTGTGCTACTAAACAAATTGTATATCGAACTAAATGCAGCGTTTCTTACACATCACATTGTATCAACCCATCATGTCCCACAGCTGGGCTCGGGTATCCCCTAAGAAGGAATTACACATAAACATCTCATAGTATCTCTTCTGCCTACTAAACATAAAAATGCCAAAATTATTAATTTCAGAGGCTACACAGGAAAGAAGTTAGAAGACAATGTGCAGTGCGAGATATTTGAGACACTTCTTGAAGAAGCAAAATCATCATACAAGGAGGAAATTGTGCATGAACTTCCGAATGATACTGAAGATCAAGTGGAGAGAAATATTGACACTATTGTGGAATGGATAGAGAGGTGGAAAGAAGAGAATTTATAGTAAACTGTTTGTAGAATATAGTTTTTTATTGAATTTTCCAAGATTCATTCTCTCAGCATCGCGTCCCCACATCGCGATTTCCTGCTCGACTGCTACAGTAAATAAAAATCGTAGAGAAACTTTACCTTCTGTAAGAGAAATTTCGCGTGTTTAAGATGAGATGAGATGAGTTTAAGAAATCTTTATTAAAACCAGCTTAAACACTAAAAAAAACATGCTAGCTTTTAATGGCGGCCTTATCGCCTTAAGCGATTTTTTTCCAGGCAACCTGTCTATCTACCTATCCAATGCTTTTTGATAGCATATTAGTGTAAACAAACTAACTAGGTCCACTGTTGCAGATACTTAAAATATGTAAGGAAAGGATAAGGAATCAAACAAGCTATAAATTACAACAAAAACAACCAAATTATTATAAATACAACCTAATTTATTATTCCACTGACATAAAATAAGAAATGCATTCAATATTACTGTATTTAGTTCAATCTACGATTAAGATTTCGGGCATTTGTGTACTTGGCTTACTTTTAGATAGACGCTAAACTTATCTAATTTGTAAACGTAGCCAAGTTACCTAGCTCTCTATTGTATACCCACAGACCTTTTTAAACACACTACTTCAGTATAAACAGCATCTGAATGGTCTAAAGCAAAAGTAATTAAACTTGTCATATTGAACAATCTCTCCATTAAATTGACCTTAACGCTACAATCATGTGACAGAAGAAATGAGACGGAATTAAATAAACTCCATAACTGAGTTTATTGTGTATGATGGCAAGAAATTCATCAACCTTTCCCTTTTGAAATGTGAAAGGAGCTTTTTTACCCAGCTCTTCGCATAAGGTGACAAAAGCAATCTTGCATGTGTCCAATAATGTCAATTCCTGAACAAATTCCATAAATAAATTTAGTATGTTATGATACAAAAAACGTCCATCTTGCGACATGTAATATTAAATGGAGCAAAGCTATTATTAGCTATTTATTGGAGAGAGTCATGGATTCTGAATCTAATTATTATTTATACTTAAACAGTGTGTCAAGTAAAGGTCCCCATTCACACTAGTGCATTCTCACACAGATCTTTCATAGAAAGTGACAAGACAGTTTAGAGCTCGTCCTTCTTGGCGTTGCCCTTGCGGTCCCAGCCCTTGAGCTCGTTGGTCGCGTGCTCTGATACGTATTTGATGAAGTCTTCTAGACCACGCCCGCCCTGGAAATTAATGTTAAAGGGTTACATAAAGTAATCAAATTACCACAACCAATTTCAATTCGGCAAATTTCCCGTTATAATTGATTTATAAAAAAGCACATAACACAAAGATTATGATTAAACTGATAAGAAATTAATTAATTATTTTTTTCTTACAAAAAAAAATCTAAATCGGCCAAAATGTTGCTGTGAAATTGAGGAACATACATAAACACTCCGACGAATTGAGAACTGTAATGGTCTCAAATTCCCTTTTCGTATTTGGACCTTTTTTCGTATTATCCTCGCATAAGTGAAATAGCTTCCTTAGATTGAAGAAAAAACTTTGTTCAAAAAAATAACACACGAGGGTAGGTTAGAAAACTCACATTGTATCTGACAGGCTTGGCGCTCTTGTCCTTGGGCTTCCAGAAGATAGTGGGGAATCCGGACACGTCGAACTGTGACTTGGGCCAGTCGTTGGCGGTCGCGTCCATCTTGATTATGTCTACCTCCTCATCCTTCAGCTGTTGGGGGGAATATATTTGTTAGTCATTTCCATTGACAGATCAGAAGTTGTATTTTTCTAAATTAGATTGAGCTTCTCTCTAAACTTGTGGTTGGATAGAAACCTTGATGACGTTATATCTCTAGCATTTGAAATTGTTGATAAGATTATCTATCACAAATGATATTGGTTTATTTATCTACCTGACAGACACACCACTTATGTATACTATTGATATATATATATATATATATATATACAGGGGTCGGCACTCGAAGTGTTAAAAATTCAAAATGCTGTAATTTTGACAATTTTTTTTTCTTTTTATTTATAAACCTCAATATAATAGAAAAAAACATTTAAAATTAAAAAGAAAAAAATATTGTTCGATGCCACCTTTAGCGCGGATAACAGCATCGAGTCTGTCCGAGAATGTGGTCTGCTGATATTTTGTTCCATTCTCGGCGAAGAGCAATCTTTAAGGCATCGACTGTCTCATATTTTTTTGCTGACACTTTGGCCTCTAGAATTAACCATATGGAAAAATCCATTGGGTTTAAGTCCGGCGAATATGGTGGCCATTGTTGCGAAGAAATGAAGCTCGGAACTTTTTCTTGCAAAAAAATTTGGGTTTCACGAGCTTTGTGGGATGGTGCCGAGTCTTGCTGAAATGTCCAATGGTTTCTACCGAATTTCTTACGTGCCCAAGATAACAAAGCATCGTTTAAAATCTTTTCACGGTAGATTTGCTGGTTTATTATTGCACCCTTCTGTTCTTCGAACCATTTCTGATGATGTTGCTGTTGTTGGATGTCCATCTCCATGACGTTTCTTGATGCTACCCGTATCATACACAAACATTTTATTCAGATGTAAATGTCGTAGCGCATTAACAATGGCTGGTTGCGATTTTCCAGCCAAATAAAAAGTAATGTCACTGTGGCGTTTGAATTCCATCTGGATAACTTTTTTTAGCAGCGACGAAAAACAATGAGCTTCTGTATGTTTAGGAACAATACAATAGACTTACGACTGTGAAAAAATCGGCGCCACATTGTAAACAGTTTGGTTGCTATAGCCACTTAAAGTTGGTAACACTTCGAGTGCCTACCCCTGTATATTGATATTGTAAGTATACTATTGATTTAACTTACTCAACGACTGATACATAGTAAGGTAAACTTAACAGAATTAAAAAAACAAACAGAAAGTTCGGCCAAAAATTTTTCAAAAGAAGGATGTAATGAGTGCTATGTCCCCAAGTTTTACAACACAGGTGTTAACTTATGAAAGCAACCAGATCTTTGAAGTTCTTGCAGACAGCCACCTCAACTGATTTGTTGTTCAGCAATATATTTATATATATTTCCGTTTTTTTTAGTTTAGCCCAGACAGGAAACACTGACCCTTCCATCACCTGCTGGTCTACAAATTCCACACACTTTGGCGATAGTTTCTGTCTTTTTTTGCCCACAGCAAGTTTGACTGTACCACTGTTGTCTGTTGGAATCTCTATACAGGGTTATCTTAGGCTAGGGCTAGGGGTGTACTAAGCCGAAAGGGGGTCACTATACTCAGCCTACGAAACAACTTTTATAATGGGACCAACTTTGAGTTCGAGAAAAACCCAGCTGTTCCATAGAAAAAGTTGATTGGTTGTCGACAAAATGTATGGAACAGCTGTTTTTTTTTTCTCGAATTCATAGTTGGCCCCATAGTGAAAGTTGTTCCTTAGGATGAGTATAGTCTTTCTGTACTCTTTCGGCTTAGTACAAGCCTAACCGATAACCCTGCACTACAGAATCATTACCTTGTCTCCAAGTTCCTCCCACACGGGCGCCAGTTTCTGACAGTGTCCACACCAGGGCGCGTAGAACTCGATGAGAGCATCGCGACCACTCTCGGACACTAGCTCCTTGAAGTTCTTGCCTACAGCAACTTTGACTGGGCCGCTGTTGTCTGGTAACGCCTCGGATTTCACGAAAGGCTCGAGCTTGCCGTCGAGGAGGTCCTTAGCGAAGGTTAGCAGGTTTTCGATGCTGGAGAATAATTAATAACGATTAGGATGATTAATTTTTTGCCCTATAGCGTACAAAATATGTGCTCGTGGAAACTATAATGAAAAAAAAAAGATTCCCGCAAATTACGAACCTACTTTTTTTTTACCCGACTGCGATAGAAGGAGGTTTATATTTTTCTAGTGTATATTTCTCTCGCACGCTATGGAGCCTAAACGGTTTGTCGTATTTTTATGTGAGTGGTGTCAATACACAGGTTTAAAGATTTAGTAGTCGTGTTTTTGTGAAGTCGCTTGTTGTTAATAATGTTAAAGGCTGCGTTTACCTGAACTCGTCGCTCATGACGAACTTGTTCCCGTCAGCGTCTCGTCCGGCCACCACCGGCTTGTCCTTGGCGAAGTCGATGCCATATTCGTTCAGCTCGTGAGTGAAATCATCCTTGTCGCTGATAGCGAAGTTGGCTTCCGTGATTTGTTTGGCAACCTGGTGAGATTATTACAACAATAGTTTAATTTTCCTGGCGCCAAATATTACCTATTTTTAAGATATTTCATACTTACAAATTGATCTAGTTTTCAGGACCGATTTTGAAAAAAATATTTTACAGTGGATCTGGGAGACAAAGAATTTTTCAAACCGGTCTGCTTGTCTCTTTGAAATTGAGTAACAAGTATAACGGATATATTGATTACCTCGTCCTTTTTGTAAAATCAATGAAAAGTTAAGTGACAAGTGATCTTTGAAAGAAAATATCGCGAGGAAACCTGCATGTCAGACATAAAAATCCTACGAAGATAAAACAGTCACAAGTCGCAATTGGGAAAGCGTGGAAGACTATGATCTACATCTATACATATGGTATAGGTGAGACCCGTGCAAAGCAATGGGTTGATATGTAAGAAGATTACATGGCAAATATTCTTATAGACTATTTAAAACTTAAGTCGTCTTGGTTACCTTGAGCACGCGGTTCCTCCAGTAGTTGGTACCCTTGGGGTTCTTTACGTAGTCCACGTCGAAGTACGCCACCACCAGGGGGTTGGTGAAGTCCTGGAGGTTCTCCTTCGTGCGAACACCGACCAGACCGTGGCTGTTGGCAGAAACAACTTTATTAATAAAGGATATAAATAAACAAATGATAGTAGTACATTATGAGTCGCGTTATCGCGATTTCTCTTAGGAAACCTTTGGATGGATCGGACTAATCGTGAGTGGTTAGTGGATGTATCTATAAGAATAAATGTAAATAGGCTAGGTACTTTACGCTTGCTTTCTAATAAATTAACAAAATTAAACCAATAAAAATAAATATTACTGAATTTCCTTGCGTAATTTTTCAGATTATTAAATATTTGCAAGGACTAATTAGTTATAAAATGGTGTAACAGATATTATCATTTATTCTAAGTAAGATATAATCATTAAGTATCCATAATTAATTACATTTAGTCAACCTATATTGTAACACGATGTATGTTTTAGGCTAAGTTTAATATGTCAATAAACAATTATTTATTATTTATTTATTCATAAGGTCATGTCATACGGTCGAATCTGTTAATATTTTCGCTGCTTCTTGCGCAGTGTTTTTAATTCTGATCAATCATATTTGCGTAGTAACAGTTAAGAGTGCAAATTACGAGTATAGCCGTCGTCGCGAAACTCCCAGAACGTGTGTATACGTGAGGTCAACGACACGTCTCAAGGCGAAGGCTTCTAAGCATCACCGCTACTATCTAATATCTATAATGATCTACGACGTAATTGCTGCCGATAGTTACTATACAAGTTTTTTTTTAATCGATCAAACTTAAAATATAGCCAAATAAATGATATAAGCAGGAGTAATGAGACCAACAACAAGCTAGTATTTTTAATGATAGTAGGGGATAAAATTTGAAATTCTAACACTTACTACATATACTTAACAGATTTGGAAATTATTATATTTTTGTGTAAAAATATACTTTCTAGTCTTTAATCTGCATACATTTTATTATAATCAGCGCAGTAAACCGTATTGGTTCATAAATAAAAACAACTGAAACATTTGCCTGCCGAATTGGAGTCGGTTTAACACTTTTATAAAGTATTACTTATTCTACAATCTAAACTTAGTTTATAGGAATATGACTGTCATAAACATGCCCAAACTTGTCTTGCCCGAGTTGAGTGTTCTGTTCGATGGTTAAAATAAATTGTTTTATACAACAGGAAACATTAATTCAAATTTCCGTTTAGTACACAGCTCGTATCTAATCTAGTGAATTTTATAACGGTGCGACAGTTTGTGGCAAGTTGTTACGCTATAGTATAAACTTAAAAGCACATCGATAAAGAAAATGAATATACAACTGCACTGCAAATTCCGATCACTGCCAATACAGCATAGTATCACATATTATTATTTTTAAGTGTCGTGGGTACAAAGTATAGCAAACAGAGCCGGATTATCCCTAAGACAACCTAAGCATGTGACTCCCAGGGGCGCGGGGTTTCGGCATGACGTCCTTCACTTGTTCACATAATAGTATAATCACCTAACTAGCTATGCAATGATATGATTACTCTTTTCTGAAAAGTAAATAATAAAAAAATACAGAGATTACTGACTTCATTACGGCAGGAACCGATAGACATATTTTTATTTGATTAAATTAAAATGGGACTACACAGGAGGTTATACCCTTTCAAAAACAAAACATTATTTTTTCATTATAAACAGTCAAATTGAGTAAATACTTCCTGTTTTTGGAAGTCAGTAGAAAAATCATATTGGTCTGTTAAGAGTGGCGGATGAGCGCTCTTTGCCTAGGGAGCGCTCATTCAACCTGCTTGTGATGGCGAACAACTTTCACTTAGAAAATATTCCTGCGTTTGAAGAAAATATTTGCAGCTGTTTTTTTTGCAAAACTTGCTTTTTTCAAAGCATCATCATCCAATTACTCTCGTCCATAATTGGACATAAGCCTCTCTCAAGGCACGCCACGCGGCCCTATCCTGGGCTTCTTCTTCTGCCTGATATCCTATGTATAATATCTTTTCGCCACCTAGTCGCAATACATCCTACACAACGTTTAGGCTCATGGTCTTCACTCTAGAACTCGTCTACCCCATCGGTTATTTCAAGTATTGATGTCTAATATATATAATATATATTAACTATTAATACCCTTGAAGTCGAATTGTTCTACTTTCACTTGACAATGGATTAATATTTTCATTTTATACTTGACGCTAGTATTTTATACTAGTTTTACGATGCCACATTGAATAAAGATATTGAATATAAATACTTACTAGTTCTCCTTGATGAAGGCCTTCAGCGAAAACTTGGCTACGTCTCCGTTGTACACCACAGATGAGTCTTCGAACTTGTTCTCCAGCTTCTTGGGACGATACAGCACCACATTGTCACTGTGAACAAAGAAAATATACATTTAAATAACATTTCATCAAATAAACACAAGTAGCAAATAGCCGTCACGGTGTAGACCGCGGACTTTCATTAGGTTTACAATTCTACACTAACAGGAGTGTATCCTCCAAGTTTCACATTTAGGCTTAGTATTAATTTCACCTGTCAGTGAGTCACATTTTAATAAGAGCTTAATAATTTACGATGAAACTACTGTTTTAGTTTGTGTTTTGTCGAAGATATATTTTTATTCCACATTTGCTTGGTCACATTTTAATAAGAGCTTAATAATTTACGATGAAACTACTGTTTTAGTTTGTGTTTTGTCGAAGATATATTTTTATTCCACATTTAACTCAACAATCTCTTGAAAATCAGTATTTGTATTCTGCATGAGCAAAATTATAAACCTGAAATTTACAGTCTTGTTAATAAACGCATCTCTACTTGGAGCGCCTTTTGTCTCGGTTTATCTGACAGTGAACGTCGCACACCAAAAAAGACAAAGACAACATCGGCTAAATTGCAGCCTTTGAGAGGAGAGATTTAAATATTATTCATGTATCTCTCACATATCTACTGTTCTCAGTTATCAATACACTTGAAATGCTAGAAAACATCTGTGTAAAGTTTAATACAATGACAGACTGATAATAAAAGGTCAATTATGATACAAGTGTTATGTAAGAAATGCAATGTTTATAATATATTTTGATATATAGTCAATGAGTTTTCTAATATTTTTAATATAACATATATTAAAACTTATGAAACATTATGTATTTCAAAACATTATGTAAGTCAAAAATTAAAAAAAAATGACTGGCCGGTTGGCGCAGTTGGTAGCAATCCTGCTTTCTGCGTCGCTGGTCCCGGGAGCTATCCCCGGAAAGGTCAAACATTTGTGTGCATGAACATGTCTGTTTGACTTGTGCCTGGGTGTTTATTATATACATAAGTATGCGATATATCAGTCATCAGGTTACAGGCACGGGCTATGCCCAGTTTGGGAACTGAAGACCTTTGTGTGGCTGTTGTTCCATATTATTGTTATTATATTATTATCAAGTATTTCCGAGAATGAACATCTTTATGACTTCAGTAACTATAAAAAGGATGTAAGCCTAATTACTATTGAGTAGGCGGAGGTAAAACAGTTAGTAGAAACAGCGCAATCGGCGGAAAATTGCACAAATTTACAATATAGCACCAGAACAACTAACAAGCCTATCCGAGCGCGTCACGCCCGATTTCACTAACATAACACAATGCCAGCTTTTACATTAACTGGTCGTTACACATTTATTCATACAATTCTACTGATTTTTGACCGAGCACGCGATGCGTATCTGCTTCAGGCCAGTAATTTTTTTATCTATCTAGTATAACGTACTTGCGCACAGGTCGTAGTTTATTTATTACAGCTGTGGGTACTTTAGGGTAATATGCTCAGCCAATTGAGTTTAAACGGGCGTGTTTTAGTCTATTTATACATTTCATTTATATACATATATATGAGGGTAAGTCCTGGCTGACCCACAAGTCACCTAGATAGATGACATGTGGTTTCTATTCAATCCCAAAGAAAATTTTTAATTTCTTTATATTATTCCTTTTATGTCGCATGTCGCGTGCAACGCCGCGTTTGACGGCTACTTAGTAAAATAATAAATAATAAGAGCTATTTACAAAATACTAGCTCCGCCCCGCGGTGTTACCCGCGTTAATACAGGATAAAAAGTAGCCTATGTGTCAATCCAGTGTCAAAGTATCTCCACAAGCACTCCACGTTCCATACAAAGCAGTACCGCAATTTTAGCGTGAAATAGTAACAACATACATCCATAAATTCTTACACACTTTTGCATTTATAAATTATTAGTAGGATAAGTAAGGTATAGAATAGAGAAGACCTGTTCGAAAATGATCGCTGTTAGCGATAAACCCTGCCAGTTGCCCTGCTAATGATAATTCTATCATGTTTACTGTATTTCTTTCACAATAAAGAGTTCTACTTAACTGAGTACACACAGAACGAATGGGCAACTATTTATCAACCAAGTGTTCAAACAGTAATTAATTATTCTATTTGTATTGAAATGTTATCATTGATTGTACCACTTTTTTTAGTAAATAACATTGTATTATAATATCTGTTACTGTTAATACTAAAAAATAATGCTTAATTAGAATAACTCAACTAATGAACAGAGTGAACATGCATACTTAGGAACATATTTATCTATGTTTTCTAAGCAATTAAAATATTCGTTTTTTTTAATGTTCAGAGACATGTGGTCTTTTTAGATTTCTTATCTACATGATATACTCTAAATTATCTATCCAAACACATATTAACAAACATATGTATTTTAATGAGCCTTCCTTGTATTATTTAGTGACATTCTTCTTTACCTGAAGCTGCAAAATTGACAGCTTGAATAATAATTTTATTCTAGCTATACCTTACACAACAATTAACAGTAAAATAATTAAAAGTACTTATTTGTACCATTGGGAAGTACTGATAAGACTGATTATTCCCATAGTAACTATACTATGTACTGAATTTGTATGTTTAAATTTAACTTCAACCATAAAAGTCTTTTAACTATTTTCCTGTTTTAAAACGTCTATGTTTCAAATCAATTTATCATGTGAACATTTCACGCTAGTTTTTAGTAGAATAGAATATGAAATACCTGTAGGTATGGAATTAATTTTCACTGTAGCCTTGTGACAAGATGTGGTATTGTTAGTAGTGCTACCTGCACATTTATTATGCATGCTATGTATTGATTATTTCTATACCATAAGTGGTCTGGTCTGTGAATGCATGCAATCTAAAAGAAAAACTGAATAGTGTTTCAAAATTATAAATAACATCCAATTTTTATGAATAGATGGTTATGAAATAATGTATTTAAGTAACATATGCAAATTTTTTAAATAATCTAAATACATTATTTGTGCATTATTTTTTATTAGTAAGAAAGCAAACAGCTAAGGTATACATAATTAATTTGAGTTTAAAGTAATTGTCATAAAGAAAATGAACATTTCATTCATCAGAATAAGTTCAAAAAATATATGATACACATGAAATATATACCTGTCAATAAGATATAAATTACCCTAAACAAATTTAGTAGTAGTATAGTACAACTTTAATATTAACCTTTAATATGTTTTTTTGCCCTGTTTTAACTAAAGGTAATCCTATTTAAATACCACTTCTGACAATTTATTTTACAGCTTTTATTTGCAAAGCCATTTTTGTTTTTATAGAATATAGGCTTGAGTTTAATGGCAACCTCGTTACTTGCAACTTGAAATGTATGCGTAGATTATGACTAATCTACAAATAATTAGAATAGTGATTAAAAAAGAGAACTGACCTGTATTTAGCCTTGTCCAACACCTCCTTAGCAGAAGTGTGTGCGAAGACAGCTTCTTCTCGCAGTTTGTCGGCAGTCTTGAGGAACTCGCCCTTCAGGTCTGTCTCCTTCTCAAAGAAGCCAATGATGACCACATCGTCCTTAGCCAGGAATGCTTCATAGTCGGCCAATGTAAGCAGTTCCTTGGAGGATGGTCCTACTTGTGCTCGCATATATTTGACAATGCCATCTGTGGATAGACAAGTTTTAAATCATACTTTAGATTTCAGTTTATTGTTTATACAAATAACAAATAAAAAAAAAATTACAGGGCTGTTTAAAAAAAGTTTACCTTAGTAATTATTTTCATAAATTTGAGTTTCTGGATTTGTGTCATTTAACCAATTCACAAACTTATAAAACATGATAAAATTTTAACTAAAACTATACATAGTTATAAACTATATGTACACAAGCAATATCCAAAAATTAAAACTAACTTAAATCTAAACCACTGCCAGTTGGTAGAGTACCCAAAATGCTGCAATTTGAGTTGGAATTTGTTAAACAGTTGAATTATGAAAATTAACTGTGAACTATTCACTGATGTTTTTATGCTACCTTCAATGTACTATCTCATACATCAAACTGATGACATGGCGTTTACTAACTTGACTCTCTGGGGCCATTATATTCTTGTGAGACCTCTCCATTTCTGAATATCTTCAGGGTAGGGTATCCAGAGACTCCGAATTGCTCGCAGGTGCTCTTGCCACCTTCGGTACAGTCTACCTTGGCCAGAATCACGGGGCTATCGTCGTTCTTCAGCACGCCGGCAGCCACAGCGAACTCGGGTTTCAGTCTTTTACAATGTCCGCACCTGTAATATTTACGATGTTAGCTGCTAGTAAAACTCATTAGCTACCCGTACACACAAAAATACTCGCAACAAAGTGTGAATGACTTACCACGGTGCGTAAAACATGACTAGAGCGGTATCATAGGAGGCTATCGAGGAAGCCCAATCCGAATCCGTGAGGTCCACCACATCTTCTTCAGCGGCTCTACACAAATATATTACGCCTAAAAGTAACACGAGTTTTAGTGACCCCAACATTTTTATTTGTGCTCTTCACTATAAACTCGTGCGTTATTCACCGCTGATCCCGAGCTGAAAGCGAAAGAGAGGACAAAAACCGGAAAAATACACGTATGATGATGCTTGAATTTGACAGCTGCCGGCACAGCGTTGGCTGTTTCTGATTGGTCGATAATGAGTGCGTTCATAAATTCATGGTTCATAATGTTATACTGAGCATGATTTATAAAAAAATAAAGACTACTATTACAAAAGCATAAATAAATTAAGTATACTAAATTTAAATTAATATTATGGAATTTCGCACTTATTTGCAGTAATATTTAAACTAAAATTGAACGTGAACGTGGCTATTTTTGATTTTACAAAAATAGACTCTTATTATCTGCAAATAAAGTTTTTTATTATGCGTCTCGCAAGCACTTTGACAGACAGGAAAACCGGCTGAAAAGGTGTTACTAGTAAACATTTAAATAGTCTACTAATTGTTTATCTAGAGGATTTATAGTTGTATTTTTGTGGTAACAATATTGACTTGTAGAGGTATTGTATTGAATACCTCGCATCAAATCAGTCCATTTTTTCAAATCGTACAACTTGATTGAATCGGACAAACGAACAAATTGGTCCAATCGATCGACATGCTAATATCTAATAAATCACTCAAAACTGCGAAATTGTCAAACTTGCCGTGACAGCGGAATCTGCCGGATATGATATAATAGTTGCAAGTAACGAACAAATAAGTCAAAATTATCTAAATCGGGTTACACGGTTAAAACGGATGCAAGTAAAAAACCCTAAAATATCCAAATGGACAAAGATACATACCTAAAATATTCAACAGGTTAAGTTTCTTATAGTTTTGTATGGCATGTCTTTAATAGTTTTTAATAATCTCATAAACAGAGAAAAATAAAGTTTCTTTAAGAATTAATTTTTGTTCTTCCGGGCAAGTGCCATTACCTATTACCAAAAACAAAATGACTTACTATAACAAAAAAAAAATATAGCAGAAAGATTACTTATAGACTATTTAAGATGTAGATCTTAAATGGTCTATAGGTAATCCAAGTGCACAACTATTAGCCGCATTACCACGCTGAATGGCTATGGTTATACGTTGGGCGAGTTAAAAATTGGGTTGAATCGTTCAAACGCTCCGATAAGTTTAAGAATTGGTCTATTTTCGTAAATATAGGTATTTTTCTACCAATATTGCAATGGGTCTGTATTTGGTAGAGAATATTTGTAGAGATTTTATAACTAGTGAACAGTTCACCACAGCCTGAGAAAAAAACGTATGAACAGGGATATTATTATTTATAGGTACTGATTCAGCATGAAGGTCATAAACTTGGTGATTTTAGCACATATTATTGGAACTTCAGGACCATAAGTTCTCAACTAGTAATTTCTAAACTCAAAACTTTCGTGATTATAGACCTATAACCTAATAGTAGGTATATCATAAGTATTCCATTTACATACTACCACAGTTCCTTGTGGGCTCATGACTTTCGTTTCGCCCGGTCATCTGTAATGTTTTGTACGTTTGTTTGTTTTCGCCAGGTTGACAACACTACTGATTCTGACATGTCTATATAAGACTAATAGCTGGCACCCGCGGCGTTGCCCGCGATAAATTTGAATATTAAAAAGTTTCAAACTTTGAACCCCCATTTCAACCCCTTAGCGGTTGAATATCCAAAAATCCTTTCTTTGTACACCTCTATAGTCTATAATGAGTACCCGTCCAAATTTCATGTCTCTAGGTTTAGCGGTTTAAGCTCTATGTTGATTCTTAGAAAATATCAGCCAGCCAGTCAGGGCTTACTCATTTATGTGTAATATATAGTAATCTATCCTATCATTTGAAGTTGGATCACACTGCACACAGTGTACAAATCAAATTTAAAACCAGTTTAGTAATTTAGTAGGTCATCGCGGATAAACAACGTGACACGTAATTTTGTATATAAAGATAATATAAATATGAAACATCAAAAATATATCTGTTCAGTTTGGTAGAATTCTTACATGTCAAGCAACATTGGTGGCTGCAGTCATTTTGTCAGTTGGCTTCGCTGTCAAACGAAAAATGGCAGCGTCGAGTGTTGTCGTTTTGGATAGAGGAAACAATACAACTTGTACCGTAAATCTTTTCGGTAAGTACAGTTTTATTATACGTTTAACTAAATATTTAATAATGCTTAGAAAATTGCGGATATTTTTCCTATTTCCAGAAATTCTAATAGAGCCGCATAACCTTTTTTCTTTATTTATTTTTAAAGACCGACGCGCGTAACTTAAAAGTGCGTAAGTGTTTAGTAAATAAATGTTTTATAAGAGCTTATTATATATTATATGACAAGAGTAAAAGTTGGCCATGTATGTCTGTTAAAAGGCGGATGTTGAAGTGTTAGTCTCGTAGTTAGACGAGAGGCAGCGAGTTTTTTTCTGAATGAATAGAATAAGTTGTCTGCCGCTGCTATGACCTTGGCTGATGGATTGTAGGAAGTAAATTGTAGATACTTGCTTTTAAATTGTACGTTGGTATTTGATGTACCTACTCACAAAAAGTTATAAGTCATACCTACTCAGCCAATATTAATTACTTCCAATGTGTTTGAAAAAGGCTAGACTAAATTTATTAGTAAATGGAACAAATCTTTTAGTAGAACCATAAGTTCATAATTGGTAGTTAATATTTTTATTATCTATATTAAATATTAAGTTTATGAAATTACTTAAACGCTTTGAGGTACCTAATGCATAACAATGTGACATCATTTTATAATTTATATTTCCTTATAAGTTAATTCAACAACATACTCATGGATACCATTTGAGAGTAAAATAAATAAATAGTATGAGTTATAACATACAATATATTCAACAAAAGGAGATAATACAACCTTCTTGACTGATTGGACGAAGCATCTCTGCTTTGAGTCTGCCAAAATTTTCTATCGCCTATTAGTTTGTATGTTTCTATGTCTGTCTGTAATATCGAATTTATGAATTTTTATTGGGGAGTATTTTATCCAAATAAGAAGTTTACTGCAGTGCCGTTTACTAGCCGATTTCAACAATATTTGGTAAGAACATGTGGGACACATCTTAAATGAGAGTACTAAACAATCAGTCAAGACGTCCTTTTTTTTTTGAAAAAAGTCTTAATTTTTTTTTGGTTGTAAGGTCAACAGTTCACAGAACTATTTGTTACATTGTAATGAAATATCTGTAAAATCATTTGCTCTGTAGGCTGTTTTTTACATGTTTTTATTAGTCATGGGAATATTTTTTTTTGTAATAAAAAGTTTCTTAGAGTTCTGTTCTCTTTCACATCTCTTTGCAAAAAGTCAAATAAAAATAACTTTAATTTGAAAAAAAAGAAGCAAGTAAATGAGCATTGTTATATAAGAGAAGCAAGACTGGCTACTGTCATACTATTTTTGATGCCTGTGCAGATACAAATTTGAACCGGCATGCTATCTATCTAGGGTTTATAAAATACACCGTGTCTGACAAATAAATTCTTTATTTTCTACTGACTTCCAAAAAGGTAGTTGTACTTAATTCCATTGTACCTTTTTTAATGTTTATACCTCATATCTCTGAAGCAGTTTTATCTATTTGAAAGAATAATTTGAAAAGGAATATAAATTTTACTAAAATTGATCAAGTAGTTAGGTTTATACATATATCAAAATAACTGAAACAATTGTATGAGAAGGCACCAATGCAATTTTGTCGTTGTAGAGTCAAGTAGCTGTTGAGCTACTCGATTTGTTTCTTGTATGTTCCCAGATTTGTCAGTGACTACTGAACCTATTTGATAAAATAGTTCTTCAAAAGGTTCATTCCAGTTGGTGTTGTATAAATTGTATCAACGTCGGGCAAAATAAGTTTCGTTAATAAATAGTCTGCCGAATTGAAGTTGTCTCACTTATTTCGGGTTCCGTACCTAGTTAAAGACTTCGCTGTCAACCCGTAAGAACCCTTCACTTGCTTGGTCAAATATGCAAACTAAAAAGAATTTTGTTTTGCAGGTGCAACAGTCGTATCATGGAGAGTTAACAATCAAGAACAGTTATTTGTAAGGTAAGCGATGCTTTATTTATATTTACTGCAGACTCTTTAAGTACCTAAAGTGTACATATTTTTCACTTTTATGTTTATCACAAGCATTTGTTCCGTCGGATATATCTTGCAACATTCGCAAACACGTGCTCAATGCACTCAGATTAATGAGCGGGAATTGAACGTCTCCCTAGGTTAATAATCAGATTTGGGCCCGCCTTTCTAGATCTTTTATTTTTTTATTTTAGTACTCTTTGGGAAACTGACAGCTATGTCTGTCAGTTTCCCAAACAATCCATGTTGTAAGTCCTGATGGTCAATTTATAATTTAAATCTACATTAAACTTGTTCCTACTGCGGCTGACCTATTGTTATAAAATTCAATTTTATCACTATTGCAAAGCTCACGGCGTAAGTTTAAACCAATATATGAGGTGCCTGTTAGACATTTCGTCACATTTAACGTCATCCTAGCCAGATTCTAAGAAAAATTAAAGTGTAATGTACCAAGAATTCCAAATAACCCCGCGGCGTAAATGAATTATTATATATTATAGATACGTCTACCAATCTATAGAGCTCCTCGTCTTAGTTATCATCTGTGTTATCTTTGAATAATACCGTTATAGCTTTTACATTGTACTAGCTTTTTATGACGTATATAACGTGAGCAATATCATCCTTAGTCGTCCGTCCCATAGTAAAACTCAGTTCTAATTCCACTCTAAAGTCACTCTACTGTTGACTTACCTGTAACGTTAAAGAATACTGCGTATTTTCTCGCAAGTAAAGCGGTTTCTTTTAAATAAGCGTGCCTTATTTTATGCCGAATCATCGTTTTATATCAGGTAAGTTGCGGTCAAACGCAATTAATAAAAAAAACTATAATAAATAACATAAGCTCTTACGATCATTCTTGATCCTTAGCTTGTTGCCATCTGGCTAATAGAAGTAATCTGTAGATTGACTATTAAGTCACACGGTCTGATTTATATTTTATTACGACATATGAACCCTATATTTTATCATCTAGTTTTGCTAGTGACTCCATGAGCTCTAGACCTCACGGTTTGAAATATATTGTATCTATTCAACACCCATAGCTTTGTTTCTGCATAAGTTTTCTTCTTCTTTCCTCTATTATTTAATTATCGTAATCCTAAAGTTGTATTCTAAAGTTAAGGGTCAAACAAAATAAATCCTTGATTGGTCTTCGTTAACGGATGTTTCATAAATGCGAAAATTAATTAAATTTTAATTTGTAAATGCGGTGAACGAGACAAATACTTAGTTTTAAATATAAGTACCTGAATACGAAATTAATTGATCACCCATCGACCTCCGCGTTCTCAACAAAGTTAGCAGCAATTTAAGTAGAATAATCTAAATAATCTCACAGTTCAGTGATTTCCACCGAGTGATTAAATCATATTTGACACTGTGTTATTACAGGTCGGCGTAAATAATTATATTTACATTAATTATGTACCCGCGGCAGTAATATTTGCATTTGATTAGTGATTCCCTCTTGGGAGGACGTTGGCAGAACGATTATTCACAGCCCTTTAAAACGTAATTGGTGCTTAGAAGGCAGATATGTCATTGATGTAACAAGGGACATGACTTATTGGAACTTATTATTAATCGTTCATATCGCTTAGCAGAGAGAGCGACTGTAGTTCAAAAACATCATATATACAGGAAAAATCTTACATCTAGTGACATAAGTGGCGGCCTTATAGCTAAAAGCGATATTCCGCCACTTGTGACAGCGAATCTCTTCCATCCTAAGTTGGATGTTCTAACTTAAATTGACTAAAGAGTTATGGTCTTATTAATAAACGCGTCTTAACTTTAAACATCTTTTGTCTTGTTTTGACACGTGACGTTTTTCATCGGATAAAACAAGACAAAAGACGTTTAAAGTTAAGACGCGTTTATTAATAAGACCGTATAACACATAATTTCTTGTTACTTCTTTCTTATTTACGAAGAGATCTCTAAATTTCCAAATCTCCAAATTTTCAGTATCATACTCTGTATTGCTCTTAGTCAGTGTCGTGAGTAAATAATTCGCCAGATTTTAAGCGGTTTCCGGTGGCTACACTCATTCTAATTTAAGTTAATTACACCTATGTCTAGCCGTGATGGATTTCCCCAGATAGTACTGACGGAGCTGTCTGATGCTTCGCTTTTCAAAAAGTGCAAATTAACACTCTGAGTAAAATGCAAAGATATGGCTGGCTCTTGCTTTATTTGGTACATGTACCTATCTATCTTATGAATATTTTAAATTAAATAATATCTACATATATTATAAATTCGAAAGTGTATTTGTTGGTTTATTGCCTTTATTGCCCGTGGTCTACCCGTTTTGTTCACCTAGATCGTAGTCCACCTAGGTGAACCACAGGAAGAAGTTATATCTCGGATTGCCCTATTGCCTGACGACCGACTTGATTTTTGCAAAAAAATATTTCAAAGTCCTGGTCAGTGCCATAGCCTACTTTTATCCTCTAAAAGTCTTCTTCTTGTCACTGAGCTGGAGGCGTTAAAATTGATTTTGGCAGAGCCGGTAAGAGCAGCTCAGGTGACGCGCAAACACCATATGCGAGTTTAAAAAAATGTGAGTAACTGCTTGTCGTGATGGAAAAAGTTATGTAGCCTTAAATATAATTTTCTTCTTACACAAAATTTAAGTTATTGGTAGCGGAATTTCTTTTATAAGCACAGGTCTCTTTAGGTTGTTTCTTATAATGTTTACTTTTAAAATAACTGACAATTACCAAATTAATAGCGCCAGCTTGTAGACGGAGAAAACTAAAATTTTAAATCAATCAAATTTTAAATTGTCATGCTGATGATGATGGGTAAACTTATTATAATAAGATTGATAAGGATTTCTCTATCAAACTTCTTACCCTTAAAATAGACTAGCCATTAAGTGAATCCATGAACTAACGACCGGCTTCCTTTAATGATACCCGCTCGATTGCTCGATATTTTGGCACCAGTAAATATCTGCAGAGCTTACACTCGTAATGGCTTAAAAATCCTGAAAACCATTTGAAAATATACGAAAACGACTCCTTCGGAATCATTAAAGACTTAAAGAATAGGTTCACCTTTTTTGTTTTATAAACGCTTTATACGAGATGGAAAGTTTGTATGTAAAAAACACTTTCTAATAGGGCAATTTCTGTTTTACGGAAGTCGTAGCAATAAACTATTTCATCCTAATGGGGAAAAACAGCTGCTGAAGAGGTGCTATTCGAAACAAGGGTATTCTGTGGAAAAATAGTAAACAGAGTACAAGATTAGTGAAATTGCAGAGCCATTGGTAAGGTAAAGCCTATGTGCAGTTGTGTGACTAAATTTATTTCTTGATAAAATTATTATCTCAATACGCAGCTACATTAAAGTTCTAATTCAGGCCTCATGTCTTGCATCGAATAGACGAGTATGTATGTATTTATAATTTCCTCTTAGCTATAGTACGATCTCACATGGTTCAATCGTTGGGAAAATACTACTTAGTTCTTTCTTGGTCTACCTAAACCACCTGGATTAATCTTCTCAATACCTATTTCTTGGCATCTCGAAATAAACAGTAGGAAATTCATTAAAATGTATCGATCCCGAGGCTACCATAAAACAATGGTGTGCCATGGTCTTCTACTTCCGTTGCTAATTGAATACAATGGCTTGTACAATCATCTATTTCCCATGTGTGCATATATTGATTTACCCATATCAGCCTTGTGAAGAAAAAATCGACTACATAGAAAACATTCTCACATCACTTAGTTTATATTATTTTAGTATTCAGTGCAACACTTGACATTTCATCGCTTTGGCTTGCATACGAGTAGCTTTATTCGTCCGTCAAACATCGGTGGCTTCGACTGAGTATTTGTGAAAGGTGCGATCGAAAATTGATCCACAGATGCCATCTTATTGTCTACGGCCTCCAAACTTACCAAGGCTAACTAACAACATTATCTCTATTTCTTAAATCTGTAGGCCAATTATAAAATGGTTGATAATCAAACGTTCACATGTTTTGTGAACACATCTATTCGAAACAGTCCTAATATTTTATATTCATTCAAAATTAAACAATTTTGTTCACTAAGAACTGCAACTTATCCGAAAAGTTCGCATTTTGTAGCACTGATTCGTCATTTTCCTATATTTTTTTGATTCGGTCACTCACCTGGGGACAAGTTCTATACATCACATCTGAAAACTGTCGTAGGGTATATACATTAGCCGTGCCAAATACTTGCCTAACATTTATTTATTATTTTCTTTACCATTCACTACGTAAAAATCTCTTGTAATGACTTCCAATGTGACGACGTTCTCTCAGACAATTAAATAGAAATCAATTCAGTATCGTGATGCGCGTATTGTAGCGGATGCAATTCGGCCCAGCGACAAAAAGTCGTCTCTTTGCGGACGCCCCTAACAAACGACCGACTGCCGCTAATGACTCCATGCTATATAGCTCTTATGTTTATATCTAACATGGCATATACTTGTAAACCTATAACCTTAGCTAGAGACGTTTCCACGACTGTATTAGCAAGCAGAGTGTCCTTATCACCCGGAAAGTCGGAACTCCTGGGTAGTGTTAGACTCTACAGCTACACGTGTTTTTCATGTCTTTCGCCGTATAGGGGTTTAGCGTAAGTGTTTACAGAGTTTATGACTTTGTGTAAATGTTGAATATGTAATATACTAGGACTTTTGGTGTGTTTGCTAGAACCTAGATGTAAGATTTATATGTTGATACAATAAATGTGTTCAACTCTAAATGTACATCTAGATAGATAGATAGATAGAAAACTCTTTACTATATGCACACATAAATAATACAAGAAACTTAAAAAAACTTATGATTACGTGGAACAAGCGACGGCCTTATCGCTAATAGCGAACTCTTCCAGGCAACCTTTGGATGGAGAGAAACTAAAGCATAAGTAAACATAAAAATGACAATTAATAATATTGTTGACAAATGTTTTAGAATTAAAAAGGTGAAAATAATATACATAGAAGTAAAACTTTACTTAACTTTAACTTAACTTTAATCGTCATTTGTCTTCTTTTGGCGCGTGACGTTCTCCATTGGATAGAACAAGACAAAAGATGCTCTAAGTTAAGACGCGTTTATTAATAAGGCAGTAAAAGTAGTGTGTTCGTATTAAAAAAGATTTTGAATAATTTGAACTCGTCAGTATTCAGCTCCTGATGAGAATACAATAGACAAGTGCGAACGTTCAAAGTCGCAAGTTTTAATCTTTATAGTTTTACTCATATCAGTGGTTACTTATGAAGACGCGATTTACAAAGTAGCCTAGCCTTCGATTGCAGTCTCTTTTACTAACGAAGTCTATTGTGCTAGCTGAAACACACACAAGTCTTATATTTAAAGGAAAAGGAAAATATACCTAACGTAATTTTTCTGGTGGCTTATTACAGAATTATAAATTTACGTGCCTTCGTTTCCAATTTCACAAGCAGATGACACTTGTTGTGTACAGATCCCTCGTCCATCAATCCATTTGTATGTAGCATTCGTAATAATTTTCGTAGTTATAGCAGAGCTATTATTATTATTTCTTATGATGAAGTCATCAAGTGCACGCTGATCTCTTCACTTTGCGGCAAAAAGCTTACCTACAAGTTTTGATTAAAATCGAAAATGTTTCGCTCCAGCTAGCAGCTAATCTTTTATATTCTGCCTAGCAATAACTCCTGTGCTAAACTTACTGGATAAATACTCTCTAAATAGAAGTCTTTTAATTAAAATATAGGACTTTTGGTTTTGCCGGAAATCGAGACAAACCGTTTTTTACTCTTAAAAACTCACCCCCTTCCCCTTCCCCTTCCCGACCTCAGATCGCCGTAAATTATTTTTCCTTCCATTTTTATAATATTCTCCTCCTTTTCCAATGGGTTTCATCCTACTACTATTATTTTGGTTTCATAATAAATCGACCCTGGTCTAAGACCCTGGTCTAAATGCAGAATTGTACGGAATATTAATTAAAATTAAACTTTTTGAAGACGAACTAAATACTCGTACGTCAACAATTCATTATGAATGTTTTTAGAAATACTCTTATTTACTGGCCCTATACTGCCGATCTATGAGATTTATCATAGATATATGATGTACAAGGAACGTAATCGCAAATCAGTTTCTATATACTTACACATGTCATATTTTATGGTAACTCAAGCAATGGTGATTATTTAATTGATGTATGTAACATTATCAGGTTGATTATAATTTTTCAATTTTAACGATAAAAGTAGGTATATTACACGATAAAATTTCTCGAAGGGCGTTCATAAATTTCATTATCAAGTAGTTTAAGTATGAGCTATGCTGACCGGTGTCCACTAGATTCCCGATGGCGCAAAAACTAGTAGTCCGCTCTCCGCAACAGCACGCGTCTCCTGCTGTCACTTATTACAATAAAGTTGCGTTTACTATTAATATTAAGTCTACTCGTATATGTTCAGGCAGGATTACTTGAAATTATTATGAAGTTAGAGCAGTAAATGTTAAGAAAAGTTTAGGCGTTGATAACGATGGATGAACCAAAAAATAACGTAATGGAGCGCAGGTCCGATATTCGATAAAAGACGTACAACAATTGGCTGTTTCAGAATGTACTCGTAGTTGTGCCTAAATGAGACTCCAGCAAGCCGACTAACATTGTCTTCTGATTATAATATACAATTGTTACTAGTACAAGGTATTAGGGAAGACAGCGGACAACAGACTGTTTTTGAAAGAGCTGTATGAAGATCTAAAACTGAATAACGGCCATTCAGTTTTTATTTATTTATTTATTAAGAGTGTCTAACTCTGAGCATTGTTTATTAAAAAACGTTAGATAGGTAGCATACAATATAAACTGGTGACAAAAGACATAGTCGCTTTATTTTAACCACATAGAAACGAAATCACCGTTGCCGTGAATGTTTTGCTCTCTTTGCTCGACGCTTTCATTACAGACCAGGAATTTAGCAAATTAAATAAGCAACGGGTCCACTCGGTCCCCATTACAAAAAGTTGTTGGTAGCCGACTCTGGCACGCGCGCGCTGTTCTAATATCCAATATAGTTTGTAGTGGTCAGTTTTTGCTCCTTGGTCGCCGACGGCCAACGTGACGCGGCCGCTTGACCCTTTTATGACTGAGGGATTTTTCGTGGCCAAAACGTAGTTTTGATTAGGGATGCTGACAAGCTGTAAGACAAGTAAAAGCAGAATACGGAACGGTCGTAGTTTTTATAGTCTTTACGAATGTGACTACATGACATGATGCCTTAGACTTTGTTGTGATGTAGTAAAAACTGCTAAGGACTGCGAACTTGTCAAGAAAAACTTTTGAGCAACCATGACAGGGTTTGAGTTAACCTAAAAAGTTTTAGTAACTACATCTTTATCTTCGCTTCAGACGATGTCGTAAAGTCGTCGCCGTGTTTCAGAACAACATTGTTCAACAGTAGTGTGCTATTACACAGCCCTAACAATCCCAACATAAAGTGTTGGCACAGCCCTGCGGGTGGCAGGAGCGGAGCGCGGTGGCACGAGGCCCGCCCCTGCTCTCCGAGTCTTGTTTTTGTGGCCGCGTCTGCAGCCCCGAGTCGCCGGCACTTTCTTCCCGCCTCCCCCCTCTCCCGCCTCACACGCCTCCGATGACAAATGGTCCCCGGGCTGCGGACACCCCGCTCTCTCAGCCGCTAATGCCCAGATAATTTCATGCCGTTCTCCCGCGGCCCGATGCACAGACAATACCGGGATGACCGCGAGATTACACCATCGATCGACGACGCGCGTCAATGAGTGCACTGAGCCTTATTTCACTCTCCGCTTCACGGATCGGCGGACACCGAGACGAGTTTATCGCGTCATTACATGGAAATTGATGACTTGAATATTTATTGTATTATCTCGCGGAAGGCCGACGGAATAGGAGTCGAAGCGATTGATATTTGTGACTCTATCGAAACGGTATCCTACAGCGATAAATAAAGACAACGAGTGTATGTATATATAACGGTAGCTACACCCCGACGTGCTTACCAACTAGTATTACAACTCAAAAAAGGACAAAAATGACCAAGACGTGGGTAAAGAATGTCAGCGTGAGCAGCGGACGAGGTCTCCTCCGCCGCCGGCGCGGTCACACGCCATTGACTCCGGTGAATAGTCAGCCGCTCCGCAGCCGTCACACTATACTATCTCCCGCCAGCCAATCTCGGATAAATCTTGATTTAAACGCTCGGGGTGCTACCGGTAACCTTCATTATATCCGATGGAGCGGCGGTTTAACTCCGCATTACACTCGTAGCCAAGCGAAGCGGAAATATTCCACCAAATCATGCCTAAGCTCTAATTCAAAGCTCCCGTGAGATATCTTGGAGCAGTTTCGACATGTCACCATTAATAAAATGTAACCATCACGATCGTGATGTGTCTACCGCTCGTGCTCATTTGCCGTCGCTGGAGTACACATGTTGTGTTTTTTGTTGCCGCCAGTGACATCCAAGACATTGATTGTTCCACGCGTTGAACAGCTGCGCTGAAATATTAGTCGTATCTCTTGAGCTATTTCCACCTCGCCAGATTTAGGGACAGATATAATAATTTTAGTAATCCACGCAACGCCCACCCTTAAAACTCGATGCCTGATTGCACACTCTTGTGATTTAGTACAATTACTCGTATCTGTTTGCTAAAACGAATTTGATTTATATCGAACAGCGACTATGAGTGTACCCGGCGCAATTATCATTTGCGAAGATGATTTATCACAATTAAGGCATCTTTGCAATATTAACGTGGTCGTTTGTCGACAGACTTGACCTTTACGTTGACTGTTAAATAATTACAAAATTCCACATGCGTTATTACGTAAAAATTACAGTTGTATGTTGCGGGGATTTTGATTAATGGATTGATACGAGTGCGTCAGTTAGGATTAAGGAATTAACGTTTAGATTCGGCTAGCTGAGTTATCAAGTTTAGCAGTATTTTTTTTCGGTTTACCAGTATTAAAGCTCGCTCCGTAGCCATTACTTATCTTATTACCTTCCTACGCGTTGCGTGGCGATCATAATTTTCGTCTGCTCATGATAGCTCATGATTAGAGCCGGAGACTCGGCGACTGCTTTTGTTTGGGTGTAATTATATGGACCTAGTTCTTGCACGCGATTTACAGATGAACGCCAAACTCGTTCACACAGATTTTGATCGTGATTCATGTGTCGTTACTTAGACAATTCAATATGGACTTATTTTTCTTCATGTCTTAGCTTTATCTTATACGACACGTTGATAATTCATCACTATTTGTGTGAATCCTATATAGTCGTTAAAAATAGGCTCTCGCATGATTAGGTGATCAACTTAGCCAAAGATTATTAATTTAATAGTATATTTTTTGCTATAAATAATGATTGTTCAAAATATAAGTAGTCCGGCAACAAAATTGGTGCGAGTATTTGGGGTCTCTAGTGTCTAGTTACGGACTTCGTGTTCAAGTGACGTGTATGACATCATCAGAATCATGCTTGCGCCGCCTTGTATGGACTCAGCGCGTATGATCTATCGACTAATACATACCGCATCAGCTGATGCCATAGTTATAATGACTGGCCTGGGCCCGCTTCCGCCTAAATATGGTAACATCTGAGCTTCAAAAACTTTTTGCATCGTTGCGTCGCTGCCTCTTGCACCTTATAATTATTTTTTTACGAAACTCATTTATTAACATTAATTAAGATGTTTAATTAATCTATTTATTAGAAACGATATAAAACTTTAACATTGTTCTTGCTGTAATTTAACACGTAATAAAATGTTAACGTTCGTGTGATAATATATTTTTTGTCGGCGCGGAAGAATAATCCCATCGTTTCCCCGCAGAACTAATTTGAAATGAACATTCGCATTTCGGAGTTTGGCTAATTACTTTAGTCGTTACTCATTAGTTTGAACACATTTGTTTTCGAGATGTCAAGGAGAATTAGCATTGTCACATTTATCAGTACCCTTGTGGTGGCTCCGCTTGTCTCCGAAATTGTGTGTAATCGGCTTATCTTGCGGGGTGTGTTGTTAAATTGGCAGCGTTAGTCGGGCGCGGGGCCCGGCCCGGGGCGGAGTCCCCGTCTTATTAATCGGCTGTCCGGAGCATCTGCCGCGCTATTTACAGACGCCTGACCCCTGTCGCCGAGGTAAAAGGAGTTTTGTTGCGCGACCACTTTGTTCTTGCGCAGACCACGTTTGTCTCCCGAGCCTGGGACGTCCGCAAATAACATTAATTAGCCCACCGTAATGGTATGTGCTATAAACGCGCCAATACTTTCCGAGATAAATATAATCCAATTAATCTAAAGGTGGGAATAAATAACACATGAAAAATTGATCAGCGCTAAGCCTGAAATGGAAGTTCTAATGATTCATCAGACAGAGCCACCTGTAGACTCGTCGGGCTGGTTGTTAACAATAGACTACTCATTGAATTAATGAATGTTAGTTTGCTACGTCTGATGGTTTCCTGGGTAATCATTAGCTTTACTTGTTGGTACATTTGCAGTTCTAATGTTCGTCAGTGTCATTCGATATTATTTTATTTCAATTTGATCTTCTCCTATAAAGTTATTACGGGGGAAATTCGTAACACAATTTAACCGCTCGTCTAGAGTTTATAACGAAATTCTAATAGCTTCTCATTTACATCTTTCTGTGTCTGAGACAGAGGGTTTTTAATGTGGACCTTCATTCATTATTCCTCCACGATCCAACGTTGTGGTTGCTCTGGCGGAACATTGAAAATTTCGTAATGTAAGTATTAACATTTGTATAGTCATATATTGTGTAACAAGGTGAAGTTCGTGAACTTATGCTATTATTCATTCCAAAAATATGCAAATTTCTATAGATTTTCATTTTAACACTTACACACGCATCTCGTTCCTTAAAATTGCACAAACGACCAACAATCTTTAATTTTTCTGTCAATCTATAATCTTCATGGATTTTGTATTCTATAATTTTGCAGTTTTGGTTTCTATTTAATTGTTGTGTATTACATTAATAATGTACAGACACTAGAGACTGAAAAATAGAAATCAAAAACTAGACTGTTCATAATATTTTTAAAATAAAAAACAAAATAATAACGACTAAAACAGAAATTGATTAAGTAAGTAAAATTTTATATACATTATGAAAATAATATTAATACGATACTGCTAATGTGGATAAATAACCGTAATGACGTGCCGAGAAGTTAGTTGAATACTTTAAGCTAAGATAAAGATATATTCTTATCAGCACCACAGCTATTGAATTATATGATTTCCGTTTGGATAAACTTACCTATACTACATACATTGCAAATTGTAATAAAGTACCAATAAGTTTTTAAGGTAGCAAAGAAAATGGTTTATTTATGCTGGCACGGGTTGTATATTTGAACCGACTCTTACGCTATACTCGTAGATAATCGAAGTTCGAGATTTTGTTACTCCAATGTGTAATGTATTATTTAGAAAACTAACGCGTGTTTGATTCGTTTTGTTTAAAAAGACTGGTTTTCACGCGTATCTGATTATTGGAAAGGTCCAACTATAGTTTTCTTCACATTCGGTGAACTTCATCAGGGAAGAAATGAGGCGTTCGTGTCTTCAACGGTTCTTTTCATTGCTTTGGCACATGATCATGTCTTAATTGCAAGATTATTGAATCACAATGGAAACGCTATCAGATAACTACTAGATATCAAAATTACAATATTAGGTAAGTATCAAGATAAGTGACGTAGCAGTTTGTAAATCACTGTCCAAATGATAAACACGAATTTAAAAAACTACGCTATATTTTATCACTGATTTTGAAACCGCGATATCGTCACATTGATCGGTTATATGACAGCAAAAAAAAAAATCATTTTCTTTATTTTACTACCTACTTTCATCTATTTTGTATGGTCAGTTCTCTGCATCCGCCTTAAGGTCACATGTACATAATTGATCGTAATCGTAGCTCTAAAACTTGTACTAACAAATTACTTGCGGCTACAAAAACACTTATGTAATTAGATTTTATTCATTCAGTTAGTTACATGTGTATAATGTACGAGTAATATGTGCGGTATAAGGAAGCATTAAATCGTATGGTTATCCATCAACGACCGCTGTTAATTAATGCATTAACAGATGTACTTAATTAAAACTTGTATTATGATTAAAGATTTGAATAAACAAGTTAAAAGTCAAGTGTTCATAGCAATAATATTTAAATACCTATTCGGCTAGGATCTCATTGGATACTGAATTACCGAGTAAGAGTGGATGAGAACGGGCTGATTTGCTTTTTCCATCGAGCTTTTCCTTTAAATACAAGGTAAAAATGGGATAAAACTCTTTGCATACAAGGTAGATAAATAATACTAGATATTCATTCTACCAGTCCTACCTATTATAAGAAATTAGATTATATTGTTATGGGCTAGCACAAACTAACGTCTTTTGTCATTGTTACTGTTTTTGTTACTTATAGTTTTAAAGACTCTAATTTCAAATACATAGTCCCGTCACTTTAATATGAATCCTCATAAATTGAATCCGATTAGATTGGTTTTAGAAGGGCCGATCGATGAGGTAAGTCCTGCAGTCCTAACGTAGGGCAGCTAACAGCTATGACCTGGCACTGCGTCCTACGCAGGATCCGACACCACTTTCTATCCCACGCTGGCCCTGCGCAAGGTTACCCAGTTACCCAGTGCCTGTACTTTACACCTTGAATTATGTTGATAAGCTAGCACGTACAAAGACTTTTGGTTGTGGTTTTACAGAAGTATACAAGTTTGAAATAGTGACAACTGACTTGTGAACGATTGGCGTCTGTTTATTGACCGAATGGAATCGTCAAGTCTGGAATAGTTTGAGTCGTCTGTTAGTCAGTGTGTAAATGTTGGTCCTCACGTATACCTAACCTACAGATGATATTTTAAACGAATCTAGGCGAAGCTTTGTATACAGGTTCTAGACATTTTCGAATTTTATTAGAAGTGTTTTTTAAATAATTCGTTTTTTTTAATTTAACTTTTAGAAGGGGTGGATTTTGACATATTTGGCCAACATATTTTTTTTCAAATCTATACAGTATCTCAACAATATCGCATCGTGTTTCTATAAACTAATTTATTAACTAACCGTATGCATATATTTTTTATAACGTCATATTTTGGTTAAGCGTATTAGCATACGCTTCTTTAAATACCTTGATTGTTTATAGTCCGTAGGGTTTCTTCTATCAACTACACACATTTGCTCTACCCCGTGCATGTCCTTTAATGGTCTATTCGGAGTAAGCTCCCACGCTAGCTTTCAAAACAATCGATTCAGTAGTTCAGCCGGCAAGGATTAACAAAATACTGACTCAGACTTATGTTTTCATGTATATTTTATTTTTGTCAGAATTAGTACAATATTTTATCAAGTGCCAAAAATGGTCTTACCTGTTCAGAATAGTTTATTCAGAGGCTTATGTGTTTGGGATCAATGTTAATCTAAGTTCCTGTGAACCTTAATAATTAGATTTTATTGATTTCGGAATGCAAGGTGTTTTAACAAATGCATTTTTATATAGTTTTCAGTCAAAAGTGTATTTATGTACTAAAATTTGAAGCGCCTTCGGGTTCTGCGGTTATGTACCATGCACATACAGAATATGTCTTCATTCTTTGAAATCATTGTAACATTATCGCATCGGAATTAGTTCGGTAATTTTAATTAAATAAACGTGTAGTTTTATGGTTAGATCGCGATGAAATTGGTTTTGGTATGCTAGATATATATATATATATATATTTAGTGCGTTGTAAGTTATTCTGTGCATAAGAATATTAACGTAGAATTTCCCAGAACTGTGGTAATCTTGAATGATAATACTGTAAAAAGTCAATATCCATAAAAAACCGGACGACAAAATTAAGCCATAATGATACAAATCGCTTAAATCGAACATTAATATGGCAGCACCAGTGCATAAGTGCCGGCTATTATACAGTAGCAAGTGCGGATAGTAGCGAAAATTGTTCTTTAATGTAAAAATAAATTTTTAAAGTAGGTTTCGTTCGTTGCTGCCGCCCGTGTCTTAATGATATACCCAGCTTTGCCGCGCTAGTCCACAAAAGTTCTAATTATGTCCCGTACTGTCCTGTCGTTTATACGACCTTTAATTTGCTGATGCGCACCAGCTTTTAGTCGCACTTTACACGACACCGGTTTTCTGTTCTCCCTTAATATGTCGAAGTAACACGGTTCTAGCTTCCATTAACTCGGTAGCGCTTCAGATCCGACCCACCGTAGTTTTTGCCTCCGCTACGCCACGTTTTTCAAAGGCGCTTTGATTAAAATAATTACAAGCTTCATTATTATGAAGAAGGGTGTTTATCGGAACACGATTAAAAAAGACGTTCACATTGTTGGCGCTCTTATCAGTAATTATTTTTCTAAGTGGTTTGCGAATACTATCAACTTTTTACTCGCGCATTATGTAAATGTGAGGAAGCACAACCGGTCGATTTTACATTTTTATTGAGGCGGGCATTGTTCTAATTGCTCCTATATTTCTCTTGCACCCTCCGGCTGCGTATGTGACATGCATACGGGAGCGTCGCGAATCGGCTTTGTATTAATAGGACGAGTATTCGCCTGAGTACAAAGTTTCTGTACTTCAGTAGAATTACGGTTAAAGTTAATTGCGTTTTTATCATTCAGAAGTTGTTTATAGTTTGGATGCGGTCCTGTCGGGGCAGTCACCTCCGCGGGGACGCGGTCGGGAGAACGCAATTGATGGCATGCATCATGCGCCGCTAGCGGGAACTATAACTTAACAACAATGTTGAGAAGTACTCCCAACTGTTCACCGATTAATAATGTATGAAAGCAACTAACAATGAGGATGAGAACACTATGGGAAAGAGTCACGGATTGTGCGACCCATACGGTTTTTGCTTAATACGATGTTTGCTTATAACAATTCGCGCAACTCCACACGCTCGATACATAACGGGTTATCTCCAGCATTCGTTTGATGATACCATATTAACACCTCGATTCTCCACCTCTACTCGATCCGTACATATTTTCTGGCGAGCAAAAAAACGATTGTGCTAGATTTATGTTTCACTGAGCTTCTCTAATTGGGCTCAAAGTCGCAGTAATGTGAACATTGCGGAGTAGTCCCGTGACACTTATGAAGAGAAAGTGGCCGGGGCTCGACTTATATTTATTGTTAGTATTTAGCCGGTGGAGGAATGTCGCGATGGGACGAGTCTGGTAAAAACTTGGCTGGTGCCGAAGCGGGAATGTATCGGTCCCGCGGCCACTCATCGAGGAATTTCACCCGGAATCTCTAATTAAAACTTTATCTATTCCCGCTTCGTGGAAACGCATTCACGGTTCGTCTGTAATGTCACCAAAATAATTTTAATTAAAACTCGATCCGCAGCTTGTCCGTTTTTGTTGCTTTGCTTCACTATTTTGCGCAAAGCACAATTGAGAAGCAATGGTAAAGTTAACGTTTTATTATTTTATTTACGCTTATAGTTGCAGCCGGTTATCGTAGCATGATCAACATTAACTATCAACACGTATTTTATCGATTCCGAAATGCAAATAGTCTTATTACGGCATTCCTGGTGGATGTGCTCAAGTATATTAAACGATTCGAATATTATTTACAACTAGGATAGGTTTAACGGTTCTCGAAGGTCCATCTTCTAGTCGTCCTTATAAGGATAGTGTAAAAAGGTGGCTAAATTACATGAAACATTCAACATTTTACTATCAGTTTTTTTGTATTTCCATCAGTGAATGCGTGCTAAAATTATCATTTGAAAGGTGAATTAATCACATGAATATTCATTTGTATTGGAAGTTTAACACATTGTTTGCTCGGAGTCTGCTACGAGATAAATCTATGAGAAGCCGTACTGTTCTGGCCGCATTCACCGTGGGAGTTATGATTTATGCGCCAGATTTCCAGAACTTGGTACTTGTGTATCTGTATATTAAGTAGATTCTGCGATTAATCCGCATTAGCGTTTAATAATTATCTCTACTATAATTTATTTCGCAAATGTCATCTTTTATAGGAGTAAATATAATCTTTATCATGTCTGCGGTGAACTGGTAATAGTAAAATTATTTTTTATTTAATTGAACTTTACAAGCGCCACAGTTTAGGTACATGTTAAAAGAACATTTTCATTTTTCTTTCATGATCTAAAGAGTACCTAGGTATATCTTTGGATAATGTAGTCTAAGAAGGCATAACAAATTCTGTTGGTTTCGCACAGTGTCGCCCTCATCTCGTTTGGGTGGACTGTCAACGGTTGTGAGAAATGTGTAAGCTTTTCAAAATCGTCCGTCAGTGCAGTCGCCGTCGATGACGAGCCGTCGTCCACTCGTCAGTGGACGACGGCTAACTCCGAAATGCTAAAAATGGCATAAATAATTTATACGTGGCCTGCTCGGTCTCCGTTTTTGTCGCGTCCGACCTGTCCACTGATGCATTTATAATATAAGGATGCTTTTTGCAACGTCCCCCGTCGCCGGTGGAATGCGACGGCTAAAATTGATCATGTTTGATACGTGAGCTGCAGAGTAATGGCTTGCCCTGCGGTTTGACTGAACCGACGCTGGGCACGGCTAAACTGTTGTGGTACCGCCTAATGTCTGTGTACATTGTGCCTCTTGATGTATGTAATGCATAGCAATCGTCAGTAACGATCGGACGTGCACGGCGTATTAGTTATGCTCAGATGTACGAGCATAACTAAATAGTTAGGGGTTAAGAATTCCTGTAATGTATATCTTGTGCATTTAAAGCGCTTGCAGCTTTTGAACTTTAAGTGGAATGTCTTGTGTTATTGAGTAAATGTATACGTTGTTATCCTTTCTTATGGAACTCCAAGAACAAATAAGTAGTTTCAAGGACCATTAATTACCTACCAAATTTTCATCTCGTCCCATACTTTGCATAAAAGCTACTTGTATGGGATTTTTTTACAATTTGTTTACCATTTACGATGATGTATCTTTTTTGTTTCAGTAAACAAGCCGTTTTCGATGGCAAGAGAGCGATAAGAGGAGGAATACCTTTTGTATTTCGTGAGTATTTCGATTATTTTACTGTTTTATACATGTTGACATTTCAGTTGTGCATGTACCATATGTGTACAAGGAGTACATGTTGATTACTTCTTAATTGTTATTAACACATTGAGCTCTGGTCAGTTCGAAATTCGTATGTTTATTGAATTTTCTCTTCTAAGTACATCACAATAATGCAGTATGCTTATTTCAAACCGTACGTTCGGTTGAGACACTAAACGTAGTGAAGAATGATGAATATAACTTTAATTTTTTTAATCTTTACAACGTATAAATAAAAAGTAATGTCAAAATTTTAGTAATATATTTTTAATAATACTAATTTATTCTTAGTAACATATTCTTCATTATTACATAGATAGAGATAACGCGGCGTTGACCGCGACATAAACAATTATATTAAACAAAAGTTTCAACTTTGAACTTTACTATAGGTGTGTTCTAGTTCACATCCTTTCTTTTTCTTCACATCCTTTTTCTAAAAATCCTTTGTTAGTACACACTTTCTTAATTTAATGTCTCTAGGTTCAGTGGTTTAGGCTCTACGTTGATCCCTAGTACATATCAGTCAGTACTTATTCTTTTATATATATTGATATACATAACAGTAATACGATAGTCGTGTGTGTCGTGTCGACCTCGTGGCGGTCACAACCACAACTTTTTTTTATGTGAAGAATTAACCTATTGTATCTTGTACGAAAATACTACTACTTTAGTAGTATCGTGCTAAAATTAATATTGTGTCAATTATAAACAGACTGATATGGTTTATCTTAGCGGTCACGTAATGTGGCACCAATTCTTAAATAACACTTTTTTTAAAGCGGTAACTACAAGGAACGTTTGAAAAAAGTTTGGGCCACATCGATAACGTTCGTAATTACTTAGTGATCAAGAGTGCAAGCCGCAATACTTTTGCTGATATAATTTTATTTGACGGTGAAATTATCTTATGCGGGTTATCCACCTTTAATATTGCATAGTGTTGCGCAATTATAATTGAATCATACTTTATACAATCTTCAATTATTAGGGCATATTTACTGTGTATAGGTCTTGGCGAGCCGAAAGGGGGTTCAGTATCTACTCCATCGTGATAAACAAATTTTACTGTAGGACCAATCCGGTATTCGGATAAAAATCCTCAAGCTTCAGATAATTTGTAGCCGTCTTCAAAATTAACCAATAAGTATTGTATTATCATTTTATTTTATTTTTAAGTCAGTATAGATAATTGTAATTTGTAGCTATTTTACCAGTGTTACATCTAACAATCGCTCTCGTACATTTCCAGCCCAGTTCGGACAATGGCCGTTCGGTCCGCAGCACGGGTTCGCGCGGGTGGCGCGCTGGCACGTCGAGAAGATGCCCGAGAGGATGCCCAGCGGAGACGTGGAGGCGGTCTTCAGCCTCATGGACGACGAGTTTACGAGATCTATGTGGCATTACCAGTTAGTAATTAGATATATCATTTAAAAAAAAACTGTTGTTTGTCAGTTAATATGTGTATAGTAATAATATTTGATCTGTTGGTTGGTAGTCTTAGTAATATGGGGAACACATACATTAACTAAGACTCCTAAAGAAAAAAAAAATAAGGTAAAGTAGAGGCCATTTTATTTTTCTTTAAAGTTGAAAAAAATACTGTCGCGAGATCGAAAGTTCAAGGAACTACAAGTACTTACGAGCGATGTTAGGTACCCGTGAAAACACGTCTTCTTAAACAATATGAATCAAACACGCGTTAGTTTTCTAAAGATAATTTGATATATCTTAAATTTAAAATGAGTTCATCCAAATTATTAAAATCGATGTCTTCGATAGATAATTGAAATACGCTGTCCTACTTCCCATTATTCGTATTGTCATATTATTCGCGCGTGAGGTCACTTCCCGGTCTCAGAAGAAGACTAGCGGTGACTGCTGTATAGCAACTAGCATATTGCTGAGTTGGGCCGGAATGTGACAAACATTCCACAAAAATTTACACTACGTAATAATTTACACAACCCTTAGCGTCCCACTGCTGGGCACGGGTCTGCGCTGTGTAGGGGGTGTAGGCCATAGTCAAAAATTTACTCTATTTTTACCCGACTACGAAAGAAGGAGGGTTATGTTTTTCGAGTGTATGTATGTATATTTCTATTTGAATGTAAGTGTTGTCAATTGTGTAGATTGTAGATTCGTCTTGTTCGTGAGAGTGACACTGGGTATATCGACATTAAAAAAATAAAATAAGGATGATACACAGGCTTAACGATTATGCAGTCGGGTATTTCGAACTCGCTTGTAACCACATGTTAGGTAGTTATTTATGTATCATGTATCATCTCCAGGTTCAGAGTAACGTACCGACTGATCCTACGTGAGAAGGAGCTACACTTCAACATAGGCGTGTACAACCCGAGCAAAGACCTGACGTTCAGCTGCCAGATGTTGTTACACACGTACTTCAAGGTGCCCGACGTGAGGCGCTGTCAGATCACCGGCATGCACGGCTGCATGTTTATAGACAAGGTATATACTACACTAGCTTTTGTCCGCGGCTTCGACCGCGTAGCGTAGTAGCTTATGGTACAACTCTCCGGACCTCCAAATATCTTTGTGCGAAAAATCAAGACGATCCGTCTCTTAGTTGCTGAGGAGAAGGCCAATAAACAAACAAACACACTTTCGCATTTGTAGTACAGGGTTATCGGCTAGAAATGTAGTAAGCCGCAAGAGGGTCACTATACTCATCCTAAGGGACAACTTTCACTATGGGACCAACTCTGAATTCGAGAAAACATATTAGCTGTTCCATACATTTTGTCGACGACCGTTAAACTTTTTGTATGGAAGCTGTTCCATACAAAAAGCTGATTTTTTCTTGAATTAAGAGTTGGTCCCATAGTGAAAATTGTTCTTTAGATTGAGTACAGTAACCCCCTTTCCGCTCAGTACACCTCTAGCCGATAACCCTATATATGTTGGCATTATGATAACTAGTATACTGAATTGATCATTACAACACAGGCGGTGTTTTAATATCCTAATCGGATGTGCTCGCGACAGGAAGGGGGACAGTTCACGTACTCGTATTTGTCCTTCTTATTGACGGGTTATCGGTAGAGTCTTGATGGAATCTCTGCTCCGTACTTTAAGTATTATTATCTGCCAAAGAAACCTAAAAATCTTCACTGCGCAGCCAGTTGTTGATGAAGTGAAAAGAAAAGTAGTTATAACCATATAGCTATAGCCTATCGGGTTTTTATGCGTTTCGGGGAGTATGCCTTGGAATTGCATATTATAATTCCCCCATTTCACAATCTGACTAAAATGTTAACGAAACAATAGAAATTATATTTTTTCTAATTTATTGAAGTACATATATATACATATATATACATAGGCCCAAATCTCAAATTGCAAAGCAGTTTGTAGGCAGCAGTTCTCTCTTACCTAATTTTACACTCAATCTTATTGTGGTGTTTCATTTACTACATTAGAATTATGATCAAAAATGTTGTGTAGCTATTACATATACAAGCTGTTATTTTTTACTTACTTAATTGTTTGTATGTGTGTATGTTTGTTTGTTGCTCCTTCACGCTCGAACGGCTGAACGGATTTGGATGAAATTTGGCACGTAGATACATATCAGGCCCTGTATATCTAATTAATTAAAAATGGATATTGATATTAAACAACACTTGACTTGTAATGTTACCGGACTGATACATAACTAAGTATTATGTATATAGTAATCTGACATCAATATTATATTTAACATTATTATCTAGACGCAATTTTTTATTTTTATTTTTTATTTTCTATTTTTTCTTTAAATTTTAACTCTTGTTTCGTCATAATATAATTTATTATTGTAAGTATTGACGTGCCTACTCGTAGTGTAACAAACGCAGTTATAAGACCAATAAATGATTTGACTTTGATTAACACATAGGCTAGGCTTTTTATCCTGGAAAATTGAAGTGTTCCCGCGGTATGATCAAATATTTACCGCGGGTAAAACCGCGGGGCGCAGCTAGTGTACAATAAACGTAAAGTATGTGTAGTAAATGAATGAAAATAGCTTTATTGCACACCAAAATAAAATAAAATACACAGCAAGACAATGGTATAGATATGTCTGGGCGGCCTTATTGCCTACAGCAATTTCTTTGTATTACGTAGACGCGAGACGGCGCCGTATACCAAGAGACGCGCGAGGCGGTCACCATCAACGAGTGGACGGACCGCATCTACCAGAACACCATGCAGGAGCACATCATCACCAACGTGGTCAGCGGGCGGAAGATGAGGATACAGAAGTACAACTTCCCGGATACTGGTGAATGACGTGACTGCATCACTTCTACACGTTTCCTTGTCATTTTCACAAGCGCGTCTGCTAAAACGCGGCAATTGAATTCAATAAACATATTGGTTCTTTGTTTTTCAGAAAAATGTACCCTTTAATTTTACCTTCTTGTAGTATCAATTAATGTATTAAATTATTAAAAGTTTTTGGTCATAGTATTGCCGTGTTGTAGCAGACTCGCCCCGAGTCCTGCAAATTACGAGTACAATCTGGAGAATACTATCAGCTTTGATATTTTTTACCAGTAACAGCGTATTAATTGCGTCTTATACCATATCGTATTAAATGGAGTTTAACATTATAGCTGTAATGGATTATAGTTTCGTTCATATTAGGATTAAAATGAAATTAAATAGACGCAAGTTTTCATAGTAAAATGTTGATGTTCTTGTCCCAACAGTAATCTGGAATCCTTGGGGTGACTTCGCGAAAGAGATCCCCGACTTCGGCGACGACGAGTTCCCGAACATGGTGTGCGTGGAGGCGGGGCGAGTGGCCGCGCCCATAGTGCTGCTGCCCGGGACCGCCTTCGAGGCGAGCCAGATACTGCAGGTGGTTACTATTTATACATTTAAGTAGTAAAATAGGTACTTTTTGGGCGATGTTTTAACGCGAGCCGTTACTTTGTCCAGAGACTGTACAATGACCTTAATACTTACTAAACTGTCTTTCCGTAGCAGGAAAATTCTAATGCAATTGAAAAATTACTCTTAAAGTATTGGAATATGAGTAACCTAAATCTTTGATTCACTTTCAAATAAATAATAACTGTTATTATTTATTCGTCAATGTGGAGGCTATCTAGCTGCTCGACCACAATGACATAGCTAGAAGACTAAAAAGAACTAAACTGTTCGAATTAGTGTAGTGTTAAAAAAAATGTAAAATAGTGTTATATTATAGTGAAACCGCTGAGGCTGAACAAAGTGTTTTCGCCTTAACAACTGTAATAATAAGGTGCCGATGGACAAATTCTTAGAGACAGTAGTTTTGTAGACGATTAAGTTAAACTAAAATTACTTATTAGCTATAGGCTAAATTTTAATGATATCAAGGAAAGTCTTTTACGGGTTTTCCTTGTGCAATAGGAAAAAAATAATTATTTGTAGTTTCTGTCACCTATTCAAATATTTAACTGAACGTTTAATTAACATGTTATAATATTTAACTAACAAGTTATGAATTACTGATTATCGATATGTCTTGTAAATAAAAGGTATATAAAATAATATCTCTCTGCGTTGGATTTGGTAAAAATTTAAGTTGAATCTATTTAACTTTATTTTCAATTGTTTGTAACAGAATTTATTTGTAATTTTCCAGGTGATGTAGAGCGTGGTGATGTGCAGCTCTAGTCCACGCAGCCGTCCACTGTAACGAGGTAGAAGTCAATTTGCAAGATAATTACGATTCCAGACCAAACTGACTTGACAATATTTAACTTGGGGGCTTTTTGTAAAAATAACAACGTATATTCAAGCATAAATTTTTCACCAAATGACTCTTTCATCAAACTGTTCTGTACTGTCACCTAATTATTTGTTAAACCACTTATCTAATTAATTACGCTTAAATGCGACAAACTCTGTAGACAGAGTCTATGTAAAATTAAAAAAAATACCAATTTTATGCCGTATATTAAGCGTACCCTTATTTATTTTTACGTACGTACGTACTTGGAAATCATAGAATATATTATTTAAAAACAATAGTGACAATTGACGTATGTTACGGCAGGCGTCTATAGATCTTTTTCAGTTATTTGAAATTGAGTATCTCCTCTTTTTTGGAAGTAATAAATGAAACATGTAAAAATGTAATCCTGACGCGATATATTAAAGAAACAATAGTTAATTATGACTAAATCAAACAACAGTTGTTTGAAAAATCAGAGCCCCCACTGTCGAGGTTATCAATGCATCATTCCATTTTGTACGATGATTTTTTAACTAGGCATTTGTATAAATAAGTGAAAAGGAACTAAAATGATTATCCGTCGACCTCCATTTTTATACATTATGTAATAATTATGAAAAATATTACATGTAGGTACTTTTTTGTTTACAAATCTGACTCTATGATCCAATTCATATATGTATTCATAATTTAGCCTCCGATCTGTGGATCCTCTTGCTACGCTAGCGCAGATGACTCTATATATATATATATATATATATATATATATATATATATATATATATATGCCTTACGCAATAGGCCCGATTGTTAAGAATCCTACTAAAATTTGTATGAAAATGACATGTTTATTTATTTTAGTTCCTTTCCAATGTATGTACGCGTCACGCGTTCGATGTATGTATTTACTAATGGTGTAACTGTATGGAGTTGTAACGCTCGTCGTGTCGAGTTAGTTCTATAACACGGGTAGCTTGGTGGTTAGCTGTATGAACGAATCATGTTCGAAAACTAGCGATATTGATGATTTATTTTATTACGGATTACCTTCTATAGATTCCGTTACGATTGCATCTCATTCTTTTTTTGTATTGAGGATTCTTGCTTTAGTGTCAGTTTTTAGGCAGTCTACTAACGCAACCGGCATGTTCTAAATTTTTTTTAATTAAGTTTTTCAATCGGAATTTAGTATAAACATATATTCAGGGATTAGCCGTGGTGATAAATGCACAAGTGTACCCAACTGATCACCGAAGATAAGCACAGCAAGGGGCAGAAGAGAATAAAAATACTCATCTGCCCTATTGATGGGAAGGAGAATGGGGTAGATGGGAACGGTTTCAGCTCCTGGCCGGGAGCGACTTTTTGAACGTTATTCTGATGACATAGTACATTAATCGCATTTACTTGATTTAAAATATAGTCAATAGTCTTAAAACGAACATCCATTCCGGCTATATAAAAAGGTTTATTAAATGAATAGATAAAAGCGATTTAGAAGCGTAATGGTTGGTATCTATACAACGTGTAACAAAAAGGTGTGACAATATTTGAGGGTGTTTGAGGAGTCTACCAATCAAAGTGAATCCAATGTATTCAAAATTAAAAAAAAATATATATATTGCATCCTGCGTACAAATTGACCGATCACGTGACCATTTTTTGTATGGAGAACCCATTTTTAATGAATTTATAAGTTTTGTCTGTTATTGATTCACTGTGATGGGTAGACTAACACCGTTAAGTATTGTTGTTTGTACGTTGTTTAATAATCTAGTGAAGGTGATCTATGTGTATGTGTATGTGTAATATTAACTCCCAACACTGCAGACATTGGCAGTAAAACCGAAACGGTATAAAATTGAAGGTTGTATAAATCTTAATTATTCTAGTTTGGTAATATTTAGCTGTCTTGCCAAATAAGCTGTTCTTTTTCATCGACACTAGAATCTAGAAACTTTTAAGCAACAAAAGCTGTTATTGTTTTTTTTTTTTAATATAATAAAAACGTATGACTGTCACTATTAAAGCCTTGGAAAAGATTTATAAGGTAACGCTACTTAAAGGTTGAAAGGTAAAAACTGTAACAATTTAAAAAAAAAAACTCGTGTCAAAAACTTGGAAGGAAATTGAGCAATATTGAGGTGAGGGAACACCAACACTGAATTTTGATACATTTGTATCGAAATTCAGATTAACATGTAGATTCTAAATTATTCGAAAAAGTTTCCGAGTGACTCCGTTAAATGTGACACCTTCAGTATCTTCCAGCTTACTTCAGTAATTGATTTTCAATGTTATTGGTTTTTCTTGCGAGGTTTGCAGAATTTGTTGTGTCAGTCTAATCCGACTGGAGTCTATTTCGAACAATTGACCCTTTATTTAGAAGAAGTAAATTGTTCAAGTTTCTTCGGTGTTTTGCTGATCCTATGTTACTATACTTTTAATTTTAAATCGATGTTTATTTCTTAGACCTGCAGGCTGATTCAGGTAGCGTTTCAGACTCTTACGCAAACCTTGTTGGAAGATCCCAAATCGATTGAAGATCAATACAAAAAATAATTGCATTAATAATTTTGAGATTTTGTACCGATCTTAGCGTGATTCGCGTTGAATCCGGCCGGAAACGCTACATGAATTAGGCTGCAGAGCTATATATACTTCCTATTTCTGTCTTCCACTTAGACTTCTTCTTAACAATTTTATTGTTCTATTGTTGTTATATTGTTTCTAGCTAATTATTTGGTATGTTTCTTAACCGCTTTATTTTCTTTAAAATTGTACCAAAAGGTAATATTTTTTACATTACTGTTAATACTCAACGTAACAATTATTGTAACTTATTTTTTCCTAACAATAATGCATAATAAAATAACCTTTTTGCGAAGAGCCTCGACCGACATCTTAAGAGGCTCTCGCTAGATGGTTGGATCAAGGGTTGGATACAGAAGGCAGTGATCTTCGATACAGCGCGTATCGTTTGGAGGTTCCTCTTTCTGTAGCCCTTACTACCGGTAGCTTGGGCCCTGCCCTCTACCGGCGGCTTTGAAGGTCTAAGTTTTTTATAATACTTAAGATTTTGTATTGTAAAAAACTTACATGTAAAATAACATATAAAATAAATACCCAAATGCATAATAATATTGATGTAGGCATCGTCCTGCAGTCGATTATTTTTAAAGTTCAAGTTCAAAGTTCAATTAAAAATAACAGTTAGTAAGTAAAATAGTTATAAAGGCCTCTAAGTTTGGAACGTAACATTCCGTTAATTCGTGCTTTAAATCTATGCGTTGTGTTTTTACTAAATGGAATATTTTGTACAAAGCCGTACAAGTGAATTATACAAAGTGATTTTTTAATGTATGGATAAGTTAGTAAAGAACAAATTGTGTATTTATGGTTTGGCTAATGAAAGTTGACACTGGCAACCCCCGCCTAATTTAAATAATGTGTGAACTAAAACAAAAATTATTAATATAAAAATCGAATAACAAAAAAAACTTGTAATTAATTATTAATAAAATATCGACACTAAAATTATTGTATACGAAATTGTAATTTTTTTAAAGGCTGCTAAACGTTTTTCAGTCTTAACTTTAGTTAGCCAGCTCGTATTCCACTCTACCTGTTAACTGTCTCTATAATGGTGATTTTAAAGAGACTTCGCGTTTATTTATGATATTAATTTTTCAGTGATAGATTAGCAATCCTGTAAGCAAATTACATTATAGCATACTGTATGATTATTGTTAATTTTTAAAATAATAATGCAGATATATCAACAAAACAAAGTGATTGTAAAAACCTACATGTCTTAGTTAAAAACTGCTCACATAACTAAATAAATCTTAAGTCTTTGTACAAAAACATTTTAAAAGTAATTTGTACTGAACCGCAGATCGTTATTTGTTCAGGTACATTTGTTTTGTACTTTTTTTTATATAATTTCGGACGTTTTGGAGGCTTTTAAAGTATACGACGATTAATGTTAGGATATGTACTTAGCTATAACAAGTTCCTTGTTTTTTTATACAACAAATTTAATAATTCGGTAGGTACTTTTTGTAACGAACAGCTTCCTGTTGTGAATTGGCATCAAAGATGTTATTTTAGACATGATTGTATGTATTATATATCGGATGTTTGTTAGTGTTAAAGGGCGCGTCTGCGATATGTAAAGCGAAATTAGAAAATAACTGTCATTGGAAAATTTTAAAAATCTAGGATTGGTATAAAAAATTAAATGATTCTACAAATAAATATAGAATTGTTAAAAATAGTGGTCAACAGAAACGCGTTGAGTTATTTTGATATATCTTTTTTTTAAATATTTTTTAGTTCAATTCATCGAAAATGTTGAAGTTGAACTTTTAGAAAGTGTCGATTTCGGAGTTTTTGGACAATTACAAGAATTTTATAGAATTAATAACTAAATCAAATACATCGCATCGCGTTCCTATGGAATAATCTAATACCTAGCCGTATATATTTTTGGTGACGTCATATACCGAATCATATTCTTATGTTTTATGACGCGTTTCAGCAGATGCGCCACTTAACACTATTTTAGCGCGTAGCTTCGTATCTTCCTAGATCGCCTTTCAGAAGATGTGTAATAAAAAGTTAAAATTTTATGTTTTTATTTTAAATCTATAGCGTTAACGCTAGATTTAGTTGTATGGTTAGACTTTATACGTAACCGCAGTTTCGAAACCAGTTACGACAAACACTTGTAGAATACATCTTCTTAATGTGATGAAGAAAATTTGTACAAGTTAACTAAAGCTAGAATTAGAATATAATTTATCAATATGACGACAGCAACTACGTTTTTAATTTTTAAATTGATACTAAAACCATTTCTTTGGGACGTTTTTTACACAAAATTTTACATCTTAATTTTGCATATATGTAGATACTAGGATATTATAACTCTTCAACCCGTAATTTGAGCAGCGCGCTGGGCTACAACCCACACCCCCTTCATAGGGAGACCCGTGCAATGCAGTGGTAAGTTATGGATTGATGCGTTTGCGTATAGGAACTGAAGAAATGGTTCTACGTAACTTGTCCATTAATATAAATACCGTTATTCGTATTGTGTATTATGATATGACTAATTATCATTGTAATAATAATTATGCCAATCTAATAAATATAGGCAGCTCGCGATTGTGAACTGAAACATCGAAATGTAACGAAGTGTACTTCCATAGGTGCAATAAAGTGAAGTAATAAGGAACCATGTGTTTTATTATAAGTTAGTTCTAGAATTAGTATATTTTATCTTAGTGTAGGCTTTATTACTAAACGAGTCTTGTATGTATGTATGAGTCTTGTCTTGAGCCCGATTGACTGATAATACAGGGTGTTTGGTCTACAGTTCGACAAAATGAATTGGTGTGTTCGGCGATCTAATTAAAAACATAAGTTAGCAACAAAGTCTCAGACATCCATTTTTATTAATTTAATTTTTATGTGAATTATACCGAATTATAACCTAATTAAGCACTACGGCTTATTGTTCTGGATCGGATCTTTTTATTTGAAATTCGACTCTGATACTTTCTTAGGTTGTAATAATCAAAATTAGAAACTTTAGTTAGGAGTATAAGCAATTAAAATAATTATAGCCAATAATATTGCTAACTTTCATTGAGGGTAAGGCTATAATTGTGAAACGATTCGATTTAATTATGGTTTATTTAAACCAGGATAATCTATTAACTCAGAACTCAGCTTTAATAAAATTATTGTGTTCTTATTAGAGAGTAGCAGTAATGTCGTACAATCCCACAATGCAGATCTCTTGAACTATGAGTGCAAAAATCACAAAGTGTCACAAAATCAAACAAATAAAAAATATAAATCTAATTTATTATCAACTAACATATTTACAAGGATGCTTCGTTACCGCTAGATTTCTGTTCCCAAGCACCGACTTCGCTAAGCAAATCCTTCTTACTCTCAAAATACTCTTTATACCATAAGATGTGATCTTTCTTTTCCTTGACAGTGTAAAATGCATTCTTAGAAAGTCCGACACACACTAACTCCATGAAATGCCTGATGGGACCTTTCTTAGGGCACCAGTCTTCGAGGTGAGCGTCCAAAAATACGTGTTCCGAGAAATGGACATTCTTTTCTTCTTCCAAGCCTGTAAACAAAAATATGTATGCCAAAATTAACTTAGCACAAACAATTAAATACTTTCAGTGGGACAGGACTCGTACTTATTTGGTAGACAGTGATATTGAATTACTTCACATGACATGTATGGGAGCCATCCATAAACCAGTAGTTGCGCAAACTATCGACTTCATTCCTTTACCTATTAAACAGTAGCAACAATCAACCTCGCGACCATGTTTTTTCGACGAGTTGTCTTATCTATGTACAAACTATATACGTGCTACATTATTTGGTCTATAACTGTGGAAGACAGGGTGCACAGTCAGACGTATGCAAAGAGAGAGTGAATCTATAACACTGGAAACTAGGCAGGCGGCTTGCATAGCGCCTAGAGCCTAGTGGCTTGCATTCCTAGGAAACATGGTAATTAAACACTAAGCTCTCGGTGCAGCCAGTGGCGAACATTGTAAAGGATTCTACGTGCTAAGTAAGACGCCTTAAGCTGTAGCAGCCTTACCCTAAAAATTTAAGTACCTTGTTCGTTATCAATAGGAAACTTCCAAACTTTTCCTTGATTGGTCCATACAATCATCTTTTCGAAGTAGTTGGCAGGAGGCTGTGTGGTGGCCAACATTAGTTCTCTTTGCTTCAAGGCCTCCCATGTGTCAAGTTTTGTTCCATAGTTGGGCTCCATTGTATTGAATATGCCGAGAGGAGTACCACTGAACACATTTACAGTACTGGGCTGAGCTCTTGGTTGATAGGTACTGAAATAAGTGGTTAGAAACAATGTGAAAGAAACTGGACAACAAAAACTTTAGACCACTATATCTAACCAAGTGAAGCTGCAGGATATTACCTTTGTCTATCTGCAGATAAAGACTAATCCATTGATACCTTGCATATTAAAATCGGTCTACCAATCACAAAGACTCTGACATACATTTAAAAATTACCCTCCTTTTAGCCAGTTAAAAAGGGTAACAGTTTATGTAGGTTGTTTGCATTTGATTTTAAAGTACAGGATTCAACATTTCAAGTTCAGCATTTTTATTGATAGTCACAAAAATTGTTGGGATGTGAAGTATTTGGCTGTGGAACAAATGCATGTCTTTTTACAGAAAAAATATATTGTTTTACTGCCACTTAACCGACTGTGTTAACTAACTTTTATAAATGAAACATCAAACACCATATACCTTAAGTTAATACAAAACATGTGACAACAGAGCCATTTGATCTTAAATAATGAAAACTCTTAATTCACAACCATTTTGAGGGTTCATTCATTAATTCATTCACATTAACTACCACCAAACAATATGTGGGTGGATGTATAGAATGGTGATTGGGTCATTTAACAATAGTGATTGTAGCATCTTAAGGATGGTAAAATAGATACTATCCACCAAATTGGATAGTTAAACTTACCGTGCAATACCATCTTGTTGCTTCCTCTGAGTGAAGCGAGTTTTCTGATCTCTGGTAGATTTGTCAACCAGACGTTTGACTTGCTGACCGCGAGTCTCCCGCGGGGCTGACTCATTTGTGTCTTTGGTACGATCCACCTTCATGCCTACCAGCAGGTCACTAAAATTTATTACAATATTATGTGTTATTTTTATTTACCATAAGAATGACATACACAGGTTTACATTATGCAAAGATATATAATTTACTTTTATCATACTTATTTCGATGTTTGTTAAAAAATGTGGTTACTATAGATTTATAAAGGTATTTATATTTTTCACTGCACTACCTTAGACTTGTAGAAGTCTGATTGATCTTTCCTAGTACTCGGGACAAGAGTTCTGCTTCTGTTTGCTTTACATTTCCACCCAAGGCTTGAGCCACATCACCTGCAGCTTTTGTTATGCTTTTCTCTGAAAATTTTAAGTGTGTTACGTTTATTATCATCATATCAATGAATATCACTTAATATTTCAACTGACTAGTTACTACTGTAAGTCTATGCAATTGAGTCAATTACACATTAAACTGTAGGTTCTAGTTGGTTTTTTAAGAATGCTGCCTGAAGTTTGCTAATGACTTGCGCTGCCAGAAAAAGAGCTCACCTATTTTCTCCATAGTCACCGATATTTCGTCTTCCTGTTTTTGTCTTTCAGGAATATCAGGTGCAGTTGTAAACTTTTCCCGATACTCAGCCTCACTAATTTTTGGCTCAGCCATCATACTCTTGAGCAACTCCTGGATCTTCTCAGTGGCTTTGTCTGATGATTTATTATCTTTTTGTTGCTGTTTTGTTTGAGTTTCAGGCAATTTTCCATCATCTTTAGGCTTGTCTGAGAGACACCGTACAATGATGCGAAAATCTCGCGTAAACCTCAGCCTGAAAGAAAATTATGAGTATAGCAGCTAAGATATATATTAGTAATGTAATACTAACTCTGACTAAATGTTTATTTTCCTTTTAAATACCTTGTGAGCATTTTTTTTACAAATACGTTTGTAAATAAACCAAGCGAGAAAATGATTTGAGAATTTTGAGGTTATGTAAAAGACGTTCCAGTTATTGTAACTTCTTGTCAGCTTCAAAACAGCTGTTAAACAAAATTATATGTCGTAGTAATAGACCGTTGATAGGAACGTACAAACCTCAATTCGCAAGACAAAGGAGATAGGACATAATGGACCAAAAAATACTAGTAGCCGGCAAAATATGTAGTATTTGACCATCGGAACATTTTATATTATTACTAGCTGACCCGGCCACGCGTTGCTGTGGCTATTTTATAGCGTCAACAACACGTTTAAATATGCTGTTAAAATGTAGCTTATATTACACGTTCGTAGATTTACCATAGCAGCGCCATCTATTGATTACTTACTCAACCCAGTCGAAAGGTATCGACATCTATTAGAATCATTTGGAGTTACAAGATAATTGTGACTGTCAAATAATAACAGACAAATAATTAGCAATAAATTAAAATTGCGACTATAATTTGAGATTTAAACTATCCTATCTCTCAAGTTGGATCGAACTGCACATGGTGTGCGAATTTTATTATAATCGGTTAAGTGGTTTAGGAGTCCATTGAGGACAAACATTGTAACACGAGATTTATATATACCTATATAATTAAGATTAAGATATACTTTATATATAATAATATAAAATGTTATAACTTCTATTTATAATACCTGAGTTTCTATAGGTACATAGATTAATGAAATTTTTTTTTTGATATCTGAACGTGTTTGTTTGTGTGCGTAGACTATTATTTAATGTACAAATCAAGAAAATAGCGTTTACTAATAATGAAATGAAATTTATTTGTCTGTGAGACTAGGTAAGAACATAGGTCTTATATATAGTTACATACGATTTGAGCTCTAGCTCTGCCCACGAGGCATACAGACATGGTGTGAGTACTTATAAATATAAATAAAATAATTAAAGTCACTACAATATATAAATTTAAGTATAATAAAATTACATAAAACCTTTCAGTCAAAATAAAAATCCATATCATTTGTTTCAATAAAAATACATGTAGGTAAGTATATTATATGTATTAATTACTATTTTATACCTCACTAGCTGTGCCCCGCGGTTTCACCCGCGTAGTTCCCCATTAGATTGTCGAGATATTGGGGAAACTACTTTTTTTAAAGTCAGTTAAAAGTATCATATGTCATTTCCCGGTGTCCAATCTACCTGTGCACCAAATTTCATCCAGATCGGTTTAGTGGTTTTGGCGTGAAAGCGAAACAGACAGACCGAGTTACTTTCACATTTATTATATTAGTTAGGATTTATGCAAATACGCGTACAACCAAACACGTTCAGATGCAAGAACAATCTAAATATAAAACTATGTATAACAACTCAGGCATTATAAATAGTGGTCAGGTGCCGTAAGATAAAATGTTCGCATTATGTAATATGCGTATGCATTCTTTAAATTTTTAGAAAATCTACACTATTATTAACTTCCGAATTTAATTTCGAATAATTCGTGTTTATATACTTACCCGCTACTGATGCTGGATTCTATACTACTTCTACTAGTAGCTATTACCCGCGGCCTTGCTCGTAAAACGTCAAACATAAAAAGAGACTACAAAGAAAATTCAAACTTTGATCCACAGTTTGTTCCACAATAATACTTTCTTAATATACACCTATAATAAATACACCTTACATTTAATAATTCTAGGTTCCGCGGTTTAGGCTCTGCGTTGATTGTGTCATGTCAGTTAGTCTATTTAAGTAGTAATACTACTTAGGTATATAAATTATAACTATCGAATCCAGAGTCGATCACTAGCTGCTGAAATTCGTGTTGACCCTCCATCTGATTTAGTTGATGATGATGAGTTTAGTTTTTGGAAATTCTTCAGTTCTATATGGGGCTAGAAGACGTAAAAAATATTATTTTCTTTTTTATAAATATCTCGCGAGCCTGTCCTGATAATATTTAGAAAAAAATCATTACAGCAAACACAGGCTCGCGAAGTCTCTATTACAACTGCTGACAACGCTAGAAAAAACACTTTTCCCCATATGTCTGATTCACGTTTGAATCCTGTCGGCTATTCAGGATTAAGCTACTTGCATCTCAAATTACGCAAAGATTGTTAGAAGTTTATTAAATGTGACATTGAAAATCGTTAGTAGATCTAAATAAAATAATATTCGCAATAAAAAGCTTGTGAATCATAAATGCTACCTGAATAACGCTGTTTACCTTGGTTTAAAGAAATGGGTATCTAATCGAGTTGTCTATATACGAAATAAAAACAAACAAATATTAAGGCACATTTATTTCTTTTCCGGACGGTTGTATCCAATGTAATCTATACACATAATACCTAAAAATAGGTAAATCTACACAATAACCTATAATTCCTATCCTATGACTATTATCAGAGACATTGGACATCCCATATGTATACTGTACAAGTGTACACCTTTACACGGATGATACAAAATAACATGAACTTCACAAATAACGAATAATTTTTAAATTGTAGGAAAAATTCAGAATAATATTATAAGGATCCGTATACACTACAGAGGATCAGCGAAGCATTAAAAGATATTGACAAAATTCTTAGAAATATTTATATCAAATTATCAATTTCCTTCATATGAAGTTCCTTCCCCGCTCTTAGTATCAGTGTCATTGGTAATCAACTAGCATACTCTTTATATAAACATAAACTTTCGTCTATGAATTTTGAAAATTCGAAAGAAAAAAAACAGACGTTCCATACGTAAGGCCGTGCGTTAATATTTTATTTATATCACAAGCAATTTTTTTTTTTAAATTTAAAAGGCATAGATTTAAACTGGTTGCTTATGGCCAAAAGAAGCCACCCTAAAATGATGCTAGTAGATTTTCAATGACCGTGTATACGTCCCTTATACATCAATACTTAAATACTACAGCCAACTTTAAGTCATATATATATATATATATTGTGTATAATTATAATCAATAAATAAACATGTCCATGTCGGGAATTCTTACACTGGGACATTACTAAAACTACAAGAACATTAAGAGCACCGCAAAAACCACAAATTGTATGTACGTTAGGCCTCGTATGCTATAGGTACCTAACATTGATGAGGTAACTATCAAAAGAACTAGACTAACATTACCAACTTCGAAAGAGTGAAATAATAACAGCTTTTACATTAATTATGTCAAAATATAATTAAGTTTTGGTATGGAACTTGTGATTTTTCTCGGGAATTTAATGTCATTGTTCTCCCGAAAAAATCTGCTGTTCCATTTCAAAACGTAATTACATTTTCAAAGAACTTGAGAACTGGCACAATACACAGAGTGTGGTGGCCAATCAAAAAAGAATAAAAAAAAAAATACATTTTGACATAATTAATGTAAAAGCTATTTTTATTTCAGTTTCGGAGTTGGTCCAAATATCGTTTGTAAATTATGAGTAGGCACTATGGCTACATCGCACTCTATATAGTATTTACCTATTTAACTTAGGTTACAATATTTATTACTTGGCAGTATAGCTTACTCATTGGAACTCACTTATTTTACCTTATAAACTTAATTACTATCTAATAAGTACACTGACGGTTCTATATAGGGAGACTAGTGAACTCGGTCCTAAAGCTGATATTATCAAAGCCAGCCATCACATTTAAATCATAGAAAAAATACTTAATTTCTATGACAGAGCCTTCAGCTCAAACACTACGTTTGAGTTAATTGGGATTTTATTATTTGATAGATTGAGTTAATTTAAAAGCCCGTGTTTTTAAATTCTAATCAATGAGTTTAGGGTATCATAAACCCATTGATTGTTAAGAAAAAACGTCACGTGTCTACCTTTATAGAACTGCTTTTGGTTACATACCTACGACGATTTTGAGCAAAACATATTGCTTAATATGAACCCTTAAAAGTTAATTTTTACCAAAACCGATAGACTCAGATGACTACAAGATATTTAAACAAACTTCTCACACTAAAATTTGAAAGCTTGCAACAAAATTTGTTTAAAATGTTTTCAATCTCAATATTTATCGCAGGTCAATATTTATTGCAAGTACTAATAATTTTGTGCTCAAAACTCACCAGAGCCCTTATTCACTATTAACAATTCAATACATAACTCCTTATTTTAAGTGCGTAGAATTCACGTGGAATCGATTTCGCTAAGCCTGTGCCGTGGCACGGAATGCGCTCGTTTTGCATCATCAGAATAACGTATTGCGTCAACATAACGTTAAACACTTCACGCGTTTTCAGAAAGAAATCTCGTTGTTTATTAGAGAACAAGGGCCCTGAGCTTGCACAGCAATAATTTTAGTATTTAGGCATCTAAGATATGATGATTCATTTGTTTGTAAAAAACGAAACACGCATAATTTATCGCTAATTGCACTTAAACAATAACATTAAAATTTTGTATAAGTATGTATCCTTATTGTCTCACGACGGTAATTTCAATAAATTATTCATTTGCACACGGAAATATTATGAAAGTTCGAACGAATATACACATATGAAACAATGTGATGCATTCGTAAAACAATCCACGCAATTTCAACGGCCATACTATATAAATTTTAACTTTGAGCGTCTTTTGTCCGTGAAACAAAGTCTGCAATTAGAATTGTTAGAGAATTATGATTGAATTGCGTCAATATATTATACGTACGTATGTATTAGACGTAGGCCAGAGTTAATATATTTTAAAGAATATTAGCACATTACAAAATTTTGTCATTTGTCAAAAACTTTCGCTCTTGTTTTATCTGATAAAGAATATTACGCGCCAGAACAAGACAAGAGACGCTCAAGTTGAGAAGTATAATAAGTAAGACGTGTACATACGAGTACGCATGTCATACGTTACAGTTGGGGTAAAACGTGTATGGTAATTTTAGATCATAAATTAAGGTTGTATGACAAGATCCGAGTTTTCGTAAAAATATATTTGAGGCTATTACAAGACATATACGCGTGATATTTAACATATAATTTGTTTATGTTACGTGTAGATAAAACCTAATTCGGTTGCACACAGAACCTTCTGCAGATTTACTACTCAGAATACAAAAGTACAAATTGAGTGTATTTATTACACACCAAAAAAAAAACCAATAAAACATAACTAAAACAAAACAGTGGACGGCCTTATCGCCTAAAGCACCGACACAACAAAATATTTAGCGTCAATATCGGCATCTACATAATTTTTTCGTAAAAATGTATGTTTTTATGAAAACTCAAAGCTTCCCAAACAACCTAGCGACAGAGGAACAAAACTAAATCATGTTGTTATTTACCGAATTCCTAATGTCTAAGTGACTTTTCATCGAAGTTATTTATTGTATTGAGAGCGACATTAACGAGATTATTGCTGAAACGAGTTACAACAGCAACTTTAAAAAAAACTAATGCATAAACTATCAACGAATAATGTATATGAAAAAAAAACAAGGCAGGTTCTTTAGAAGTTTTTTAAATGATTGTGTATGTATATCCCGTGTTACTATAAATAATTTACCCCGAAACATATTTTTAATATATATGGCACTAAAATCACTTTATATGTATAATATTATCTTAAAATGTACAAAGTATAAAGCACCAATATTGCTTGCATCGAAACTGTTTGCGGAAAAAGGCTCCAACGCGTTGTTACCGAGTTTGGTTTGGCCCTTGTACGTACGTTCTGACGTTCAACCTACTTAAATATACATATACTGCGATATAAACTAATAGTGACTAATGTATTATTGTCATATGGATAGGTACAGTCCGTATTTGTAACCACTTTATACCAACTTATTTATTCATTCATTGTGATCATTTAGGAATAATATGGGTCCATTTTAAGACAAAAAGTAGGCGTTGCGGAGACCTTCGGACACAGGGTTACTGGTAATAAACTAGCATCCAACAACTTATATTCTAGGACTTTTAAAAAATCGCAAGAAAATATACAGATGGTCCACACATTTCGTCGTCTTCATAGTATTCTTTACGAAAATGGCAGAGTTTTTGAAGATAGTCGTTGATTCAAAGCTTGCTGAATCAGGCTGCAGATAAGTATGTGTAAAATGGAATAAACGCATTTGTACAGAATTTTCTTTTTGTACGGAATAGCAATTTATTTGCAAATAAATTTAAAATTAAAATGAATAGCTGTCGCGGCCTATCGGCAAGCGACTTTTAAAATCATAGTACTTACTGATAGAATAGAGAGGATGCAAATTGATTATCAGTAACCCTGTATAACACAAGAGCGACGTGGGAAAGAAAGATGCTATCATTTGAGTTGAAATTTTCTGTCACTGTCGAATGTGTGAGTGAGATAGCGCGAGCTGTCAACACAGATGCTGGCCTATCGCTATCCTCAAAGGCTAAAGTAATAATTCCAAAATGCGCAAAAGTCACTTGTAATTGAATAAGAATACTAAAGAAATTAAGTAGGCACGAAACATTTTAACAATTAAATATTACACTAAACACTATTTTGTCCAATTTTCCCTAAAAGAGCATCGAACTCTTTACTCAATGAGCCGAACGCATATAAATACTTTATACGTTTTTTACCCTAGCCACTACTTAAATGACACATTATTATAAACCTTTATACAAAATATAACTTATAACAAGTTCTAGAAGTCTAAGTATAAATTGATGCACCTTATTTTAACTATATAAAAAAACGAAAACCCTGACTATACAAAATAGAAGTATTCTTTCAAACCTTTCAGGAACTTTCAACAGTCATAACAACCCTTACAGGAGCTCATCTCGGCCTTCGCTTTTTCCTATCTGATATAAAACATGTGACTCATGAAATGTCGAAGGCGTAAGAAAAGTCCTCCATGTAACCAATTTCCCTCTAGATACTTAGTGGGGTAATAACCTCTGACTAAATGGATAAAATCCCCGCGTAATCATATAGCTGTAAAGCCATGCGTATACTTGGGCGCGTTGCATCGCAAAAATCTACCAAATTTAACAGCAGTCGCAAAATAGCTTGCTTGTGTTGTGTTTAGACTAGATTTTGTTTGCGTTGCGATACAACCTGTCCAAATATACGATAAGTTATATCTGCCATGAATCTGACGTCACATATTTGCTACGCGACAATCATGTTAACCTAACCTAAACTAAGCGAGACGACTAACTACGAAGCTTAGAAGGAACAAATCCAAAATAGCTATGCGGTTTTTATCCCTATTTTATAAGCCACAGGGACGAAAACCGCACAGTAATAGTCAGACATGATAGCCTGTATAGACATGCGACAGCCAACTAAGAGATCTGCGACTTCTCCATCTAATCAAACTTACATACTAAATTAAGTTAGACATTAAGGTCGTAGTAAGCCGTCCCGCTCGCACTTATCACAGCGACGTCATTGATTGAAACTAAGAAAAATCAGTTCAACATATTAAGAAACATTCAAGGTCCAAGTTTAACGAAACCAAGGTAACTATATCCTTGTCTGAAGATTACCGTGCGGTTCTTATCCCTGTGGGTTATATCGACGATGTCGCCGTCGTTCAGTCGCGCGACAGTTTGCGAAGAGCACGAGATCTGCGACTTGTCGAGCGAGCGCGCGGTCGAGTCGTCGCCGGTCGCGCATATGGTGAGCTGTCGCGGCGTGTCGCCCGTTCGTCGCGCCCACAGGTAGAAGCAGGTGGGCGCGTGAGTAAGGTATGTTACCTGAAAATTATGGCAATTATTGCTAATTTATTCTTTAAAATAGTAATATTTCAATACATGACGAAATAAAATTAAAAAAAATCTCGATATTTTGATTTTTTGGTGGCGGCCATCTTGGATTTGGAATTTATCTTAGTGTACAGTACTACTATTAACTTTAATTTGATGTCCATATTGAGGAAATTTAGAAAAAAATATATAATCCGCCGAAATTTAGTGCCGGCGGCTATCTTGGCCCGTTTTCATCAATAACTGCTAAGGACACTGCTCACTAATTCACCTTTCAAACGGATAAAAACAAAAATATTTTTTAAATCAACAGGTAAATGGCACCGTAGCAAACTTCCCCCATAATTGGGTTGTAATAATGTCTCACTATAAATTATTTGTGTTTAAATAAAGATATGCGTAACAACAATTAAAATTAAAAAAATAAATTCGTTAGAGCTCACTAGTTTCGTTAGGATTTGTTGTTAACTACTACCGCGTGCAGCAAGCATCAAGACACACATACAAACTTAGAGACGAAAGATAATTTTGCGAGACTCAAAGCAGACACACTAAGCTCGCTCACTCAACGATAAGTGAAGATGTGATGCCGCAATATTGTAATTGTAAGAAGAATGTATTCACTGTTGTATTTGTTTAGTATACAGGTTTATCGGCTACGGGTGTTAGTACAAGCCGAAAAGGGTGCTATACTTTCTATAGAAAAACTTTTACTATGGAATCAACTCTAAATTATAAAAATAAAACACCTGTTCCATAGAAATAGTTTATTGGTCTTCGACAAAATGTATGAAGCTGGTTTTATTTTCTCGAATTTAGAGTTAGCATAGTAAAAGTTGTTCCTTAGGATGAGTATAGTGACCCTCTTTCGGCTTAGTACACCGCTTGCCCATAACCTTATATAGGTTAAGATAAAAAGATGTGTAATGTGTTACCTGTGCGTAAACTAAATAAAGCCCGCCTTGTTTGACGATGACGTGCTCCTGATTCTTGTCCAATTCGATCATATCGTTACTGTTTTTGGACGAAACATTTTCGTCTCGCTTCCAGGGGCTTATGAAATCTGAAACAAAAAAGAAACATTATTTTAATTAAAATACACGCATATGAAAGCATGGCAGAAGCCATTGCCCAGCGGTGGGACGATATAGGTACTGCATGCAGAAATTATTAAAGTTGAAATATCAATTACGTAAGTGGTAAGTAAGAGAAGACACATAAAAATATTTCATCGGATTGAGAACATCCTTCTTTTTATAATTCTATTAAAAAAATATTAAATCTTTTGTCAGCGAAGCGTACAGCTAATTTTAAAGTATGTAAGGAGTTCAACGCTCTTTCGTTTAAATCCCTGTTTACCAAGTCATCGTATTCCCAGTCTGTTAAAAACTGAATTTATTTAAAGCGTTGGACCTCTGTGAAATAAACTCCTTTCTTAGCTTAAGAAATAAGGTTATCGTTCTGAAGTAGGTACAGTGACTCCTTTTTGGGTTAGCATACCCTACCTAGCACCGTCCTATAAGGCTGAAGGGAATAAAAATCTGCCCAGGAATATATCACATATAACAATGGACAAGATAATAGACATGTATGTTTTTGTAAAACTGTGTCAAGATGGTTTCACAATTCATTATCTCAATAGGTTTAGCGCACCTATATTGTCAATAAATGTTTATAATTACCGCATTCAAGTAAACATTGCAATACTGTACTTGATTACTAAGCAATCCTTAGTACTTAGTACTTAGGAAAGCATATGTAGATAGGTAACATACGAGTACTATGTATTTCTGTGATATTTTTGTTACTTTTGCGAATACAATACAATAGTTTATACATTTGTTAACTATACGTTTTACCGACTAATATACTCGTGTTATTACAAATTTTAACATATGTTTGTTTGTCCTTCTTGACTTGATTTTTGCAGAGTTAAGTCAAGGTCCGGAGCTACCGGTGAAGGAAAAGATCGCGAGGAAACCATAAAATAATGGTAGTGCGCTTTCTAACGCTTGCCTGGCTAGCTACTACCACCCTTGAAAAATCTGTCACCAAGCACCTAACGGTGTGTTCCGGCAGCTTTCCTTGACAGCCAGTGTATTCCAGAGAAGGCATGTCAACCTAGGGCTGTCGCTGACTTTCATGGTCGCGCGAGCTACTGGTGAAATACCTAGCGTTGGATAAAAAAAAATATCTACCAGAATATTTAATTTTGACGCATTTAATTTAATTAGAAATTTTAAGTACTTCGCAAAATAATTAGTAAATGTATGAAATCATTTTATACATTTTGTTGATGCATGTAATTAACTAGATACAACCATTACAAATTATTTTCCATTATAACAAGTCTTTAAAAAAATTTTGTGTAACGAGCATAATTAATGTCTGTTCTATTTCATTTTATAAGCGACAAGCCTATGTTCCTCAGTGACAATGTAGCTTACTCACGCCGAAAGAATTTTTAAAAATCGGTCTAAAAGTTAAACTCAACATACAGAAATACAAATCTTTTCTCTTTATAATATTCGTATGGAAGTATGGATATGGAGACTAGCTCTAGTGTCGTTCTAAGGTCACTGGGCTCTAATTCACTATGGATATTTTAACAAGTAGCGCGGCCGCGTTGTTTTTTCACTTGGAATGGTATTCACTAAGCCAATATCAAATTGTACATTTATAATACCGTGGCAAGGAACACGATCATCAGAATAACGTATTACGTCAACATAACGTTAAGCACGTCACCCGTTTATAGCAAAGAATCTCGTTGTTCGTTAGAGAATAAGAGCCCTGGGGGTGGACTATATTTGCCAAGGTTCTAGTTTCACCGAGCTCGACTTCGCCAGTACGTACAATTACTTATTTAATGTGATTTCGCGATATCTCGAAATTTCGCTTATTGAAATATGAAAAATTGTCTGGGAAAATGTTTTTACCAGTAGTAACTTGAGTACGTATGTTTATTTGGATGTGGTACTCGCGTACTCGCAGGTACAATTTCTTAACGGATACTGATGGAAGTTCCTAAATATTTAATCTGGGGATTTTTTTTATAAATTTTACTACTAAGCCATTAGGCAGTAGATTTCAATCACATACGAGACTATACTCAACTTTTAATGATCATTTCGAATATTAACGACATGGGTCAAGAGGTTGTCGAGAGGTGAGGTCTCAAAAAGTTAGTTTTTGCAACGTCAATTACTTATTAATTTACAAAACACTACTAGTTTATTGTATGCCAACAGTGAGTGGGTGGTGATGGTGGTGGTGATGGTGGTGATGGTGGTGATGATCTGTGGGAAGTAGGTAGTACCTCAACTATTTAAATGTTTTTATAAAGGATGTTTATACAACTCTTATCGTTAAATTCATTGTTATTCGGCTACTGTTTTACCAGTAAATAAATATTAAACATACTTTGCCATGATTACTGTTATTCAAGAATGAGGTAGTGAGTGGAATCCCTAAAGCGATCACATATTGGAGGTTGTAATTATATTTTTTATTTATAATTTATCAAATATGATTATTGTATAAATTTAGTTTCTGACTAGCTACTCCACGCGGTATTATTTGTTAATCTCATGGGAACACTTAAATTTTCCTGGGTAAAAAGTTAATCCAGCTATCTTCGTGCAAAATTCCGTCCAAATAATCCGTTTACAATAAGCCATATAAAAAAAAATTACCTCACCAAGTGAGGTCAAAAAGAGTCATAATACGAGTACATAAAAGATCAATATCAGTTCTTTACTTTTACAGGATTACTGGCGTATTCTGAGGATTCCTGGATTTAGTAGCGACCAAAAAAGTATTCTAAACAATATTTCTGAGTAAACGGCTCACAGGAGAAATCCTAGTAGGACCTATGAGTATGAAACGTTATTTATTTTATTTTACTATTGGATATCAACGACGAAGAGAACTTGGAGATTACAGTTTCCGCCTTCTCTATTACATCTGAAAGTCTACCATATCAACATGCTCATTGGCCATTTATTGATTTCTGACGCAATGTTATAATTATGTAAGTGATATCTACACTTGACCACAGATTAAATGTTAGCATTAGTAAGTTAGCTGGTATTTACAGCTACTTAATCGGGGGTATCAGCTTATCACAATAAAAATAGGGCGTTAGCATCTGTCTGTTCAATTAGCACATTCAAATGATATTGCAAAAGGAATAGCGAGACTTTTGTCTGGGACTTAATTCCCTTTCTCGCATGTCATTTAAGGGTTTCGTACCGAAAGGGTAAAAACGGGAACCTATTACTAAGACTTTTCTGTCCGTCCGTCCGTCTGTCACCAGGCTGTATATCTCATGAACCGTGATAGCTAGACAGTTGAAATTATCACAGAGGAAACAGCTGGATGTCCCGGGAAGTGCTTAGTCATAATTTTAAAAGGGAATCGGTGAGCATAGGTCTTTATCCTCGGCAGGATAGGTCTTTAGAAAGTTTTCTTTTTCGTAAAAAAGCCCATAATACACAACACTGACCAAATTACGGGTTGGGAAAATCGTAATTCTTTATTTATAGTTCTTATTACCTAAGTAACATTGAATACATTACCATAGATTACGAAAGTACCTTCCTATAATCTATGATAATACGAAAAATTTGTTTAAATACCTCAGTGTTCGTAATTTTGTGATGTAACTTGTGGCCCAGCACATTTAATACTGAAATGATTTCCTTTATTTTTTAATTTATTATTACGTATAAAAATACGTTATTAATACATAAGCAGATCTACAGTAGTCACAGATCAAGTCATCCCTCGGGATGACTTTAATGTACGAACCGTATAAACATGACTGATTTGTTATTAGGTAGTTTCGTGACGATTTTCGTCTAACTATATGTTTTGTATTTTATAAATTTAAAAGCAGATTTAGCAATGAATGAGTGCAAAGCAGACAGTAAATAGGTTGACTACCTGCGTCGGTTGGTTTTAACTGTTAGACAAACGATATCATAAAAACCGAAAATTCCCTAAATGCAAAATACTAGTTATGTCTCGTTCTATCTAGAGGTTTTATAATACAATGCAAAGCTCTTGAAAAACACCACAAAACCACACCACGGATAAAATAAATACTGTCACAAAAGACGGTGTAATCACTAAAAACCGATCTATTCCAGACTATCCTTGCTGAAATGTAAATCGATTGATTTAGCATAGACGGTGGTCCTAGAAAGCCATCTTATGTATAAAAAAAATAACATGAGTAAATAATATTTATTTAGAAACTAGCTTACCCGACGAACTTCGTACCACCCAACAGTCGATTCATTAAAAATCACTAACACTAAAACTTTATCGTATAGTATAAAAGTTCAAATTGACTTTTAAGTACTATTACGAATCGATTGTATAGGAGAATAGAAAAGTGTTGTCTAAGACCTTTTCAAGGAGTTTTTTTTAAATATTTCTCTCCGTAAGAACCATCCTCGTACTTCAAGGAATATTCTAAAAAAAACATTAGCAAAATCGATTCAGCTGCTCTCGAGATTTGCGCTTAGCAACACATTCAGCGATTCATTATTATATTATAGATAAGTATTATATCGCGTTCATGTTCGATCCTATTCTATAATTTGATTATATTTTTATAATATGAGCAATTGCTAGCAATTCCTGCATAACTAACAAATAAATAACTATAGTATGCGCACGCATCCTGAGGTTTACTCATAATCATTTAAATCACATATTTGCAATGTTTTATTAGATAACTGGTTAGTGTGATGGACTTTAGAGTTAGCTAATACATTGTGTTAGATATATGAAACACATGCGCGTGTTCTTTTTGTATTTGAATTATCTTAACGCAGCTGAAGCTTATGTTGAGCTATTTATTTTAAGAGTATATCTTTAAGTAGTTTTAACAATACTCTTTAAAAGTGACAAGCGAGTTTTAATCGGAGGCACTTGTACAATTATTTCAGTTCTCATTTGTATCACTTCACTCACACAACAATCTTTTGTTCTGCTTGTTGTTGAAGTAATTAATTACTTTACTCTGACTTAAATAATATCATTTTAAGGGTTGGTTACATGTGATGATGATAATGTAACAAACCGTTCACAGGCTATTGTTGGGTGTAAAGGCCTTTCTCATGTTTTTCTATCTGCCTCCATCCTGTGCCAATTTTGGCCAGGTTGGACCTGCATAATATATACCTATACTTTTATATTTGTGCAATGACTTACTAGTTTAGTATATCTACACTTATTATAGTTATGTATTTAATTGGAAAACAATTAATAAATATATGACTTACATTGAGATCCCATATTACGTTCAGCGAGGTCACCAATGAAATGAGCTATCACTAAATCTGAAATTAAAGAGAACATTATTATTTACATGACTATAGGATTCATGGCAAATGGAGATTAGAATTTAGAAGTTATTAGTGTACTAAATTATGCTAAAACTTAACATAATAATACTTATAATGAATAATAGATTTCTATTATTCATAGTTTGATACCAAATGTACAGGTTTTGGATAATCCAATAAAAATATTCAAGATCATTTTATATACTAAAAGCTTATATATTTATTTTTGCATTTAGTCATAATAATGTTTAACGACTACTTTAAACAAAATTTAATAGAAAATGAAGCAACAGATTAGATTAGTAAAAGTAGGTATGTAAATAGAAAATACCTTTTTGCATAGTTGCTATGTTAGTCTGTTTGGCATCAGTTTCATTCTTTTTCTTGGAGTCAACAAATAGTAAGTCATCTCCAAGGTTTTCCACAAAGTATTTCTTTTGGTTTTCTACACTTGTATCCTCTGCTGGGACATACTTGCGCGGCTCGCGAGTCTCGCGCTCTTCTGCCGGCCTCGGGTGCCTAACCAGGGAGTTCTGCAACTCTTGGCTCAAGTTATGGTTCAACAGATGATCCTTCATCGTGTCGATCTGTCTCCGCAGGGCGCTCAGCTCGTGCCAACAGTAGCACGCCACACAGAAACATATTACCAAGGACACCAAACTCAACAAAAAGTTTAACACGAACAAAAGCTTTATTTTCTTGGAAGACGCTATTGAGAACGTCGTGTTCAAGTGAACGCCGAGGTCGGTGCGCTGCTTGTCTACAACGAAAAAAATAACACGTTTAATTTTGCGTTATATTACCTAATTCTGTGATTTTAATAAACAAAACATGCGAAAATCACCTGTGTTCAGATGTATGACAGTCCCGTCGTGGGGCGAATCTACTTTTCTACTTTTACCAGCATTTAGATAAATTTGAGTGGCACCTGGACTGGTAAGTGGATGTTCCTCGTTTATGCATACTTTTCGCTCCGTGTCCATTATTATTGTTTACACTACACGTAGTACTACGAGGTACTATATCGCTGGCTACGCGTACATCGGGCCGCGTCGCTTGTCCTAAACAAAGGAAATAAAGCTTTAGCAATAAGTTCGCCAGCGGAATTTTGATAAGGCGCGCTGACCGCTGATAAAACGAATAAAATGTTTACATACCATATATATTCGAGGTCGCAAGCGATTGAGGTAGGTATTTCTGATAAATGTTCATTTAACTACACTACTAAACTAGCACAGCACAGAAATTAAGTTTTCTTTTTTGGTAAAACCAGTTCAAAAACAAAAAGTAAACACAACAAAGTTGACCGTTCACTCAACTTCGCGCGACTCGCGGTTCGTTTCGTTTCGGCTGCGGCGGCAAGGGCGTGCGCGAGTGCTTGGCAGTCAGCATGCGCGCCAAATTCGAACTGTGGACGGCCGACGGACGTTGCAACGCAAACGGCAAGCTTGGAATGACGCGATCGCGAATACCGCAAGGATCACATCAACGAGTTCGCACAAACAGTGGCTGCTCGATAACCTTTTAACAAATGTTCAACGAGTGATAGCTGTATCGGTTTTATAATAATGAGCCAGCAATATCAGCTTACTTTGCAAAATAGGACTCGAATGCGAATTAACAGATTATCTCTCATAGTAAAGTTTTATTATAATAATTTCTGGATAGGTTTAAGTTTGTTTGTCGTGTTTACCTACCAATGTTGTGCGTAGACAGGTACCAAGAAAAATAATTTTACACTATATCACTACACTTATAGCATACAACAGAGAATATTATAATTATGTCGCTTTATGGACGGCAGCGTTAACTAGCTAAGTGGTATAATCTGATAGTTTAGTACCTTTAGTCATTTTTCAAACTCTTTTTATAACCTCATTTTTTGCAAGTAGATAAACCAAATTGTTTATACCTGGGTTGAAATAAAATTATGCATAGAGATTTGGAGAGGCTTACCTCGAGTAGTTAATCGTCTTTTCAAGCTTCAAGTCATGCGCATAGGTACATTGTAAGGAATAGTCCATTGTAGAACTAGTAGAAGTGACCTCTCTGAAAAAACTGGCGATAATTCTTTTCCTACTACAAAATAAGTGTACCTAGTAAGGTAACCTACGCTATATACCTAGGTACTTCATTTGTAATTAATTATAGAAAGCAGGGGGTAGATAATTATAGAAAACATAGACAACGCGATAAAAATCTGTGCTAACGAAAATCAGGATCTGTAATAATTTTATTATTGTACCTAGGTACCCACTTGCTTTCCGAAAAAAAGAATTGTTAATTACGCCTAAGTCATGAGAATTCTTCACAAAAATAAATGAATTATATTGGCAAAATTTAGTATAAGTAATTCACTCGTAAGCTAGGTAGGTACTCACGAGTAAACTTTTTGTTTCGGTGATTAATTCTGTTTTTTAGAATTATCTATGGTTTGGGCTTAGAAATTTACTGGAGAAGATGCAAAGGTATGCAAGCCAGCTGTAAGATGCGGTTATCTTGGTCACTTGCACGAGTTCCTAACTGATATAAATAGCTCTCTCAGTCACTGAGCGGCAGCTCATAGGACTTGCAGTAGACGTAGCCAGAGACGGCTTAAGCCTTACCACCGAACGAAAAAATAGTAATTCAAAATTAGTGTGCGTTTCGGTGTTACTGTAGCATTTAAAAGTTGGATTTTCTATGTTAATGGTAGCATTCATCTAGTATGTTGAGTGGGGCATTCCCTTCTATTAAAATTGCCAAAATTTTGACATTCCTCTGTCAACTAAATTATCAGTTAGGGTTTTGATAGTTTTGAAAATCGATGTGGCCTGTAGGAAGGTACTCTAGTTTAAGTAGTATGTTTCCGTTTAGGGACGGTTTTATGAAATTTCACGGCACCTCTTGCATGACCATTTCGGATACCTATCTAAGTTACAGCTGCCTGGTTCACAATGCGTTTCCGGTCGGATTCACGACTCGAAAGGACAATATTTTAGTTTAGATTATCAATCTATATTCAATGTAATAATAATTATAATCAGAATGAAAAAACATTATTGACACATTATAATATCTAGCTATAGAAATTAGGTCACATATGAGTCATGAAATTTATGATAAGAATTTGCTGTAAATGGGCATAATTTTATAAAATTTTAATTTAAATTATACTTATAACTAAAATTATACAGTTAGTTTTATTATAATTTAGGATCTTCTAAGCTTTGCATAATTCAAATTGCAAAGTTTTTTAATCTGATCGGAAACGCATTGGGAATTGGGCTGCCGATCTTGTGGTAGAAACATAGCTCTATCCCTACCACCAAATTCGTAGTTAGCAAAAAAAAACGTGGCTCATGCACCCTTTCCACGCATTTGGTCATGGCCGTGTGAGTACCTTACCTACCTAGGATGTCCATCGGAAACAAAACAAACCTCGTCGATGATCGAAGAAAAGAAGTATTTACTTATATCAAGGGTAATAAAGAAACAAGGTTAGGTTGGCTGGCATTGAGAAACAAAGGGATAAGCCCCTTACCGTAGTGTTCAACAGAGAAAGATCTTGTTGTCATTTTTACAAAAGGAGGGAAATATTTTTCTAGTGTACGTTTGTATATTTATATGTAAGTATATAAGCCGGTAGACTGATTTTGATGTGTCACGCGACATTGGATTTGTCTAAGTCTGCAGATGAAGATACAATGGTCCCAAGTTTTTGTAGTTGGTTTTTTTAGTCGTTTCTAACCGCCGGCGCCGTCCTATATATAAGTAACTTATTGCGGTCCTGGCCTTAAGGTTGCTATTTCTGTTCATGCATACCTCGCCGCATGCTTTCAGATTTAGCTTTCGCGATGAAGTTCTATGCATAAGCACTTTCATACCATATGTTATCCAAATAAATTATTATGTAGGTAGGTGCTTATTTATATTCAGTTGCAATTTATGTATGGCTTAAGATTAATATAGGTACAAGACATCGTTGTCGACCTATGATACCTGGGGAACATTTATATATGAGTCAATAGCTGTACCTGCGACTTCGTTCGCGGTTGCTAACCTTGGATAAATATATCAGTGGGACTTAAAAAAATTTAAAAAGTAGGTATATCAGTGGTTCTTTTGAAAGTCTTATCATTGTAAAAGATACAATACGATAGCAGTGTTTTGAACTGTAAATTTGATTAATTAAAGCAATACAGAAGTTTACACAATTATGTTTACCATGAGTGGACAATTTTAAGAAGTATAGATTCTGCATAGCATTAACGCCTATTTCATTTCGCAAATTCAGCACTTATTTTAACCAGTAGTTATCCCGATTGCCCATTTATTATTTATTCAAGACAGGTAGGCATTTGACAACCAGCTCGCACGATCACAGAAGTCAGCGACACTATGGCCCCTAGATGGAGCATGCCTAGTCTGGAATACGTCTATAGTCTCACAAAGAAGGCCGCCGTAACATGCCGTTAGGTGCTTGGCGACAGATTTTTCAATTTGAGGGTGGTAGCTAGCCAGGCAAGTGTTAAAAATGCCCTGCCATCATGCTATTGTTTCCCCACGATGTTTTCCTTCAACGAAAGCTGAAGCTCTACTTGCGTTTTACGTAGGATTGAACCTCGTACCTCTCGCACGGCAATCTACCCCTTTAGCTGCTCAGTCACCATCGTTACAAAAACTACAGTCATACACATTCAAAAAAAAAACATCCACATTAAAGCACGCGTTACCGAGGTACAGTAAAAGACGACTTTCATCCTTTCATCCCCTCTCTCACGGGAATCTCCACTTATTTTCGCGATAACATCATGCGTCTTACAGAAACCCCCAGTAATTTTCGGGATAGCATTTCATTGAGATTTTTTCAACAAAAAAAGAATCATTCAAATCAAATTACTGAGTTATAATTAAATACGTCTTTCATCCCCCCTCCCACGGGAGCCCCTTGGGATTTTCGGGATAAAAATTGTTAAGATCCTACCTCATAATATGAACCTTAAGCATACCAAGTTTCATCAGAATCTATGAAGCAGTTCCAGAGTTATAGAAAGTCCAGAAACAGACAGACAGACAAAAAAAAAATGATTTGGGGTCTATATCGTTAATAACTTCCCTCGCAAAAGATTTTTTTTAAATATATTCATTGTTCAGAATTTGACCTGTTACAGTTTTATTATAAGTATAGATTATAAAAAAGTCTAGGTTATTATTTCTTGATTTAACACCACTCACATAAACTATCTACTCGAGAAAAGAAGAAAACAATATTGATATGTATCTATTGTAAACTTTTTAGAGCAGAGACTCCTATACAGAGCAATCTATACCTACTTCTTGTTACACTATGTATATATTATATCATCGATAAATAACGTTTCACTTAAGATCTCTCAACTATGATATTAAATAAGTATATATTATTATATGTATCTCCTTTGTCGGAGATGACATACAATATTCTCAAACATATACATAACACACCCAGTCCCAGAGACTTCGTTTGGACACCTACCCTAGTTGGACATTAAATCTAAGATCATCTTACCTCGAAGCAAATATAATAACCACTCTACGGTGGTCGTCTACATGACTGCAGCAGGGAGGGACCTCATGATCATATCGGATGGCTTGGTCCACTTCCAACCTTGACCTTTTCCAAAGTTGCCCTGTCCTAATTCGTCCAATTTTACCACATATTTTTCTATATTGTCTATTCTTTAAATGTTACGGGGGTTATTGCCGTCAAGAAATCCGGGCATATATGTTTGGTTTTCTAAACATTCTTGGTCTTTTTTTTTGGATTTATTCTGCATGCATACCGCTCCTGCATACCGGAGTAATGCTGCATGCATATCGCTCCACCACGGGGAGACAAAGCGGTTATGTGGGACTCTTACCCACTAAAACTCCACGGTGCCACTCCTTGCCGATAACTGGCGGGACACGGGAACGCTGTGGCACTCATCACGACCCCGTGTCTAGACGCCCGAGTACCTCTTGCGACGGGTCCGCGGCCCCATTCTCGGCTGCACCGTCTTTCGACATTGCAGCCCGCCTCAGTTGCGATGTCCCTATAACCTACCTCCTGTAGCCGCTCCTACATGAGCTTAAAGGGCTAAACCTAGTGAAGCGACCCATCCCGGGTGCCTCTTAGCTTCACCGTGGGTGGCAAGGCCACGGTTACTGAGCCCCCTGCCTCGATGCGGGCAACCACGGGGGGAAACATTCTTGGCCTAGTGTATCGATGGGATTGCCAAACTCAAACTGGTTTTATTATCTTTACGGTAAGAGTATCAACAATTCACTAAAGACAATAGCAAAACTGAAGTGTGCTATAAGCGTTGAAGAAATTCGACCCAGCTTGAAAATGACTCACTAGCAAAGGTTTGATTCATGCCGAAGTAAATGACAATGCTTGCAGTGCAATGTCTATTTACTTAAAATTAATTAATCTTCGTCATTTTCTTTGTTTATGTTTTCTTAGAACTGCTGATCTAGTTTATATCGAATTACCTTGACAAGAAAATCTTGATGATTAATAAAAATTTAGATTACTTTTATTACCATATTATTGACCATACCATTATGAGTTCCTGCGAACTTAGTCCCTCATAGACCATTAAAGATCGACAGATGATCTTAATGTTCAAATCCACTAGGCACTACAGAACACCAGCATTTTGGTCCCCGCATTAATCAATAGTGTTTGAGAATATGACGAACTTGTTCCCTACGGCCCTAAAGTCGACTGATACTGCTTGGTGATAATCTCGTAAGTCGGCCAGTGTATTTACTGTCTATGTTTTCTTTCCGTGCTCAATATAAAACCATAATTTTCCAAAATCAAGTCACCGTTAGTCTTTTAGGACCTTTCATACCTGCTTTCGCTTTAGATGACTAGTAGGTTCGCAGAATTTTGAGAATGAGATTTATTTCTGCACAAGTTTTGGAATGCGCTAAAAGGGTCATTGACAAGACCCGAACTCTTCAGCGTGTATTCAACCCGTAAGGTGAAAACACATCGACCTTCCCCTTACTCATATAAAAAGAATCCTTGCCGACCTAATTCTTTGCGGGTACATATATATTTATATATATATATATATATATATATATATATAAAAGTAAGTCCTGATTGATTGACAGACTGACAGGACACAACGAGCCTAAACCGCCGAATCTAGAGACAGACAATTTTGAGAGTGTAAATTTAGACTCTACTTATAGGTTAGTAGAGTCTAACCTAACATACCGATTTTAGTGTTGATTGTGATTTTATATCGAAGTTGTTTAGGTTTTCTCAAGTTTGTTAGTGATCTCAACTCTATAGAGGGCTGGCTCAAAATATAGTTTGGAAGCAAGATATGATAATATTGAAATTTTAAAATTTGCAGCACTCAGAGTTCGACGTAAAAATCTTTTGCACTTTAAAATTAACACATTTACTTCTAGGGCTCATGCCAAAGTTACGAAATTGCGAAGAACTGAAAAAGCAAGATTTTGGACTAAAAAGAACCGGAAATTAGACTTATATATATATATAATAGTACAATTACAACTATCAATGACTATAGGAAGAAAATGCTTTAGCACTTTCGATGCAATGACTAATGTGTAGATAAGTGCTAATATGAATGTAATTTGTCTGCTGCCGGTAGCCCACATAACCGTTATGGTACAAGTGGGTCAAATAGGTAAATGTACCTACTGACTGACATCACAGAGTACCGAAAAGTACGATGCAGACGTAGACATATGACACAGTGAATTCGTGACATGAGACAGGCGTTTTTTAACCTAGATTTTTTTAGATACCTACTTACCTATCTATCTGATATGCCAAGGTTGCGATGGAATTCGATGAAAAATATAAATGTCCAGTCGGGTTTTTAGGCGGAGTGGCTCGCCTTAGTGTGATAGCTTCTACTCTGCCAGAAGGCCTCTGGCGTGACTTATGATTGTTATCTCTATATAATGGTCAAACGACCGGGAACTCAGTAGGTATTCAGGGTTATCGGCTAAGGTGTACTTAGCCGGAAGCTGCCCATTATACATACTCTAATGAACGGCTTTCGCTATAGGAACAGCTCTAAATTAGAGAAAAAAAAACTGCTATTTCATACATTTTGTTGACAAACGAAAAACATTTTCTCAATTTCAGGGTTGGTCCCATAAAGTTGTTCGAAATGATTAGTAGATTACCCTTTTCAGTTTAGTACAACCATAACCGATAACCGTTTATTAAAGAGATGATATTAGTGATCTGTTTGAAACACTACAGCTCATGGGATATAGCATACAATTTTAGATCTTTATAACTTTACAAAATAAATGAGTCATACTACATAAAGTACATAATTTTTCTTAGAATTTTTACTTACGTGATACTGAAAAACCTACATTAGCAAAACGTCTTTGGGTCTATGTGACCAGTCCAGCGTATGTCTGAGAAAAATCACTTGATCAGCAAATTGCATTGACTTACAAATTTATCATCCGATATGATAGGAAGTATGTTAGTAATAAGGTATCTACTTATTTTGTTACGAAATACTCGTACATCCGAGAAGTGGCCGCCAGTTTCTATGACTCAGAAAGAGGTTGAATGAACTACTTTAACAATACCTCGTGTCTTGTGTGTGAACAGCGATGTCATCATGTAGGCTCTTATTTTTGTCCATTGCATCAAATAACTACTAGCATATCAATTTCTAAAAACATAAGAGGCTATATGCTGAAAAGTCAAAGTTAATAAAAACTTATCGACATAACTATTGATACATAGGTATAATTTTTTTTTACTTTTCAGATTGTTACGAAATCGAGATGTTAAATCAGCTGTCCCGGTTTTTCCCGGATGGCCGATGGACTTTTATTAGAAATAGCGTGGACACTGCTGTCTTTTTTCTTTAAATCCATGTCGACCTCAAGGTTTGAATAAGTTTTTTATACATATCAGTATATAGTATACCATTTGCCTTGGTACATTTGAATATTCTTTCTTTTATGCAACTACTCCCAGACTCCCAGCAGTTGTTGGTCCCCATAGTTACCTATTTTACTTACTTATTTAGGAAGGTACGACTTCGTTGTTTCGTCTCTCATCTGCATTCGTTTATTATTTTTTATTTTTTTAATATGGTTTAACATCCACACAATGGTCTTCAGGTCCCAAACTAGGGAAAGCCTTTGCTATGGTAACCTGATGACTGATGTATTTACTTATATACATAAATACATACTTATAGGTACTTATACAGAGCCTGAGCTACCGGTGAAGGAAAACATCGCGAGGAAACCATAGCATAGTGATAGGGCCGTTTCCTATCGCTCGCCTTGCTAGCTACCCTCAAGTTGTAAAAATCTGTCGCCAAGCACCTGACGGTGTGTTCCGGCAGCCTTCCTTGAGAGCCAGTGTATTCCAGACTAGGCATGCTCCATCTAGGGCTACAGTGTCGCAGACTTCCGTGGTCGTGCGAACTACTCAGGATAAAAAAATAAAAAAATACATATAATAAACAAACAGACACAGGTCAAACAGACAAAAACATGTTCATGCTCACAAATGTTTAACCTGGCCGGGGATCGAACTCGGGACCAGCGGCGCAGAAGGCAGGGTTGCTACCAAATGCGCCAACCGGCCAGTCTGTTTTTTATTTATTATTATTTTTGTATATTTATATGTTTACTTATCAGATTTTGGGTAGCGATTATTTAGTAGGTACGAATATCTTCTCGTAACAAATAGTGCACATTATTATTACACACCTACATACATTACCTACTCTTGTGAACAAGTGTCGATGTACCTACTCGTCAATATCCATGTAGATTTCTACTCTCCTCACTATTTCGACATGATTCGTCCAGTTTGCACAAGAGAAAGAACTCCGAAAATAAACTAACAGCTAACGGAACCTCGATTTCGCGGTCGATGGCACAGCCAGCGCCTTCCAGCTTCTCTGTTATCCTTTAGTAGGCCACGAGGACCGTTAGCGGAGACGTCGGAGGCCATTTTGGGGAAATATAAAATAACGAAACTCAACACAAGTTAGTAAGAGGAGGCACTGAAACTGCAATCTAGGTAATTTTTGTATAGAGTTATGTTAGGTGCATCACGTCGGTGACTTGCGTTGGTCGTTATTGGATTTCTGCTAAAAGAGTTGTTTCATTAATGTATGGAGCTCCGGCCAGAACAATGTACATGATACCATAAATACGTTATGGACTATTAATCTTTAATATATATCAACCAAATTCAAAATAACGTAACTTATCGCAGTGTACAGAATTAATTTTGAATCAAAATATTTCCATGTTATTTACGCAAAAAGGTGATTTACGCTTATCGTTGTGTCAATTTTGACATTTGTGACGGGAGGTACGATCTATAGACCAATGTGACCATTGGAGCCAATCTAGGATACTTACATGAATCTTACAGGGATGCCATAATTCCACTACAATTCACAGAGTTTAGATGTTTTTGTACACAATGAAGAGTGCGACTAATGCATTTTTCATTAATAGACAATATTAACCACATCTTTAGGCATTTTTAGTAGAAAATTAAACAAGTCCTATTTATCGTTCCTTTCTGATCTGTAGTCTGTATAGTATATTTAACAAATAGGGAAAAGGAAGGATGCTCTCACACCGACTCGTACACCACAATGATTGGACATTGATATCCAAAGCAGCAATGTAGCCGTTTTGATGGACACCTCAGACCTGGGTACCTACCGTCAAACGTTTTAGTTAAACTTGATATAATTTATAAATTTTATTTTAAGCGTAATCTTGTCATAACATTAATCATTAACATCAATCTATTTCATCTATAACAGATGATTATAATAGTGTTAGGAGACTGTCTGTAAAGCCTGTAAATAGTAATTTAAAAATAAAATAAATTATTAAAAAAAAAAAAATTAAATAATAATTTTGTGTAATTATACAATAATGGTAACCCGGTACCTTGCTTAGTGTCATATGATATTTAGAAATCGCTTATTTATAAATATTTATTAGCCTTATTTGCAACATGTAGGTATGCATTTTAATAGATAAAGATCGAGGCGGTGCAATATTTTTACCCAAAAGAGCTTGTTTTTTTTTTATATAAAACTAGCTGTGCCTCACGGTTTCACTCGCGTAGTTCCCCATTGGATTGTCGAGATAATGGGGGAACTACTTTTTTGAAGTCGGTTAAAAAGTATCCTATGTCCTTTTCCGGGGTCCAATCTACCTGTGCACCAAATTACATCCAGATCGGTTTAGTGGTTTTGGCGTGAAAGCGAAACAGACAGACAGACAGAGTTACTGTCGCATTTATAATATTAGTTAGGATAAACCAACCAACCGCTTTATGGTAAAAATTCCACGGACTCGCACTAAACGCTTTGCGTCGACTTTTAATGTGCGAAATGCCAGTGTGGAATTCACTGCCGAGTACTCTGTTTCCCGATAGATATAATCTCGGTCTTTTCAAATCGCGAGTGAATCGGTTTCTTCTAAGCAAGCGTGCCGTATCCTAGACCGCATCGTCGCTTTACATCATGCGAATTGCGGTCAAGCCTATTAGCTATATAAAAAAGGTACTTACTAAATTGTATACTAAGTACATATATATAGGTTCATAAGGTACTACTTATCTTTAGAATGCTCACGCATTTCTTGAAATGACCTCAAATTAAAGCCTAGGTCAGTATTCATAACAATAATATTGACATAATATCGAATCGATAACAAGGTCTATTTAAATATCTAATTTTTATAGTAATTTCTAGTCCAATGAATGTAAGGTTGGAGTAAACATTTCCTCATGTTGCTGACAAGGCCCTCTGGGATGCTGACTGGCTAATTGTAACAAAGCCTTCGCCTTGTTTATCCTATATTTGTTATGTAATATTAATATTGCAAGTCGTTATTCCGTGACTGAGAGTACATAAAATACAAATGTGTCGTCACCTTACATAACTTACCTATTTATAATTATTATATCTTCTCTTTTTATTAGCTACTATTATAAACTATTATTTATTGTTATTATCAGTCTAGTCTGACCCATTGTAGGACAAAGGCCTCCTTCATAAAGTTACCCCCTTTTGGCTTAGTACACCCCTAACCTGTACTACGTATTGCGGAATTTTTATTTTATTACGCTCTATAACTCTATAATATCTCTATAAATCAGCTCTAGAAACTGGGACTGATCAATGAGACCTAGATTGACTTTAATAGAAACGATTGCCTCAATTAGGTAAGAGTGAGTAGTGCAGAAAAGTCTCATTTCAATTCAAAAGAAATACCATACGTCTATTTAGATAGACGTTAGGTATTTCTTATTTAAATAAATTGAAATTATTATTATGATTATAGAAGTATAGACTTCCATATAAATATTATGAAGTGGAAAGATTGTATAATTGTATGTTTAATACTTGTATGAAACGAATAAACAATAAGTAGAGATCCGCGTGTAACGCTGCAGAAATATGTAAGCTGATAAAATATAAACGTCTTATTTTCATAAGCTTATATTTATTTTTATATCTGAATAAAAAAAAACAATCAAACGGTTGTCGTTTTTTTGTAAGGTCGCAAAGTATATCTAGGTCGCGAGGTCGACAGTTTGCTAAAAGATATCTTTGGCTAGAGCAGAGAGGGCTTAACATCTTCTTTGTTCCCCCAATACTCCAATAGCAACAGCTTAGAATATCAGGAGCTGGTGGTAGAGATGTAAATCTATTCTGGGTTCGCATCTCTACCTAAATTCGTATGAGTCTTCCTCTGTGAAACATGGTTTTGTGTCGGTGTTAGAGGCACAACACTCTCCTAGTTTGAGAGTTACCTAAATGATAGACAGCAAAGAGTTAAGTGTAATAATCATTTAAATGACATCAACTCCAGTGGCTTTGGAGTTCCTCAAGGAAGCACATTAGGTCCACCCTTGTTTCTTGTTTATATTAATGAACTCTGCAAAACTACTCTTCCGGGAATGGAGCTTCTGATGTTCGCCGATGACACGGTTCTTTTATTCCACGGTAGGTCATGGCAATCGACTACCGCACTAGCTAAAAAGGGTCTCTCAAAAGATACAACCTGGCTTGAAAAAAGTCTCCTTTCACTTAATACAAACAAGACCAAATATATGTGCTTTAGCAAAACAGAAGCTTCTAAACCGGATGTCAACCATTGTCTCACTATTCACACATATCCCTGCAATCGGCAAGGCGATGAACTACGCAGTCGATGTACTTGCTCGAAACTAGACAAAGTCACCAGTATCAAGTATCTTGGGGTACATGTTGACAATCATCTTAATTGGAAATGTCATTTAACTGCATTGTCCGCCAGAATTAGAAAACTTATTTACATTTTTAAAAATTTACGCACGGTAGCTGATCTTCCTCTTCTTATTCGGATCTACAAAGCACTGTGCGAGTGTATATTAAATTACTGCATTACTGTATGGGGAAATCCAGCTAAAACTCATATCATCATAGTTGAAAGGGCACAACGAGCATTGCTCAAAGTAATGATGTTCCTTCCATATAGATACCCAACCACTGAAGTATATAAAAAGCTAAAGTTTTATCCGTAAGAAAACTATATATCAGTCAGATATTAAGAAGATACCACAGACTAGTATTTCCTAACTTACCTGAGTCCAAAGCACGCGTTGACCGGTATCCCAGACCTGCTAGTCGCTGCCAAATTGCAGAAAGACATTTTGATGATTTAGAATATGATGATGTTGAGAACTTGCTCGTGCCCGATAGAAAGAAATACTGAGTAATCTTAATTTCTACCCCTAGCAAAATTAACACTACCGACACCCTAGCCATAACACGTACAAACATTATTATTATCTGTAATACATATAAATATCTGTAAAACCTAAATATTGTGTATACATATGCAAGCAAATATTAATACCATGAAATAAACGTATATATTTATGTCTATATTTTAAATTATACTTGTCGATTTGGTTTGCTTCTTAGACTTATTTATGGATCCATATTTATAATAATATCTACCCCTTTATAACCATTTTATTTTGGTACAACCTTAGTATTGTGATAATACCTTTATTATTTATGTGTTTTTGGCACAAATATCACACATATTGTGAGAAGACGCTGGTTTCTGCGACACAGTCTTTTGACTAGTGCGGAAACCAGAGGCTTTGCTTTATTTTTGTATCAAATTGAAGTGTCAATAAATACTTGATTGATTGATTGTTTTGTAAACTATTGAAGGGTTTGGCAAAGAAGCAGGTGAAAAAAAAACAGCTCAATTCGACCCTCCGATGTTGTCTATGGGTATGACTAGACAGTTAGAAGAAGAAGGTTTCTTATAAAGATATCATAAAAAATCGAATCAGTTTCGAGCTGAGTACAGTCTTCTAGTGTGGCTGCTGGCTTAGGGGAGAAGAGACAAGAGGACTATGGCCACATAAATGAAGCCGGAAGTTCTTTGAGTCTATTTTAGTACCTACCTATGTATTTGTATAGTTCTCTGAGCAATTCGAGAAGCAATCGATACGTTGTTTACCGATGCTCGATGTCGGCTACTCGTACCTACCTCACTGAAATTACAGTTTACCGCAATTTTACTCATAACGCGAGTTACATTTTGAAACTTTTGTTTACACACATACTGATGTCCAGTACACCAGTTACTTAGGTGGGTTAGATACCTCTAAAGAGTTTGGGCTTTCGTACCCGAAGGGTAAAAACCTATTCCTAAACCAGGACCCTATTCCTAAGACTTCGGTCCAGCCGTTCATGCGTGAAGGCGTGACCAAGGGATATAGGGATTTATTTTTATATATATAGATTATCCCCCGACGCATAAACGTCGGGGTGTTGTAAGTTTGACACGTCAGGATGTATGTGGGTCTGTGGTATCGTAGCTACAATAAAAAATCTGATAAACTGATATTGATTTTGTTTGAAAGGCGAATTAGTAGGGAATGTTTTTAGCTATGTTTCATGAAAATCGGCCCAAGATGGCCGGCAACACAAAATGGCGAATTACATTTTTTATTACCTAAGTTTTTCCCTATTTTACTTGTTATCAATGACCCATAACGCCCATACCTCAATTATCATCATAATCATAATCGTTTATTGCATAACTGTACAGAAATTGGTGTGAATATACCTACAATGTATGTAGAATTCTTATCGTTTCAACAGTATTGTCCTCGTATATATAGTTATATATATATAATTATATAACTTAAATGCAACAAGCAAGTTATGCCTATGTTCAAATAAGATGACATATTATATACAAATTACACCTTTATGTTCTTTAAATATCTTATCTTGCATAAAGTAGTAGGTACCTTTCAATATCAAAAAAAATAATAATTTTCTCTTTAATTTATTGATATTCTTTGATTCAAGTAATGACGTAGGCAATAAATAACGTAAATAACATCTTTTTAATAAACAAGTCCTAACTTGCTTCACGAGAAAGTAGGTACGTAGTGATTCAGAGAGAAAGCTCACGTCAGTTAAAAAGTGAGTTTATCAACAGCCAACATAGTTCCGGGCGACCCTTATAAGAACGAGTTTTTAGGTACCTTACTGAATAAATAATTAGCATTGTCAACCATATTCTGCACCCGTGTGTAAAATGTACCTACCAAAAAATCTAACGGTGATTCCGTCTCGGAATCGAGGGTTCCAAACTTAACCGAAACACTCTTTTGATAGGCGAACGCTGAAGCGAAACAATGTGGGACACCATCCCTCATTATTTCCTACCATTTTGTGGTGGATAAGCTACACGTAGATATAATTAGATTTTCTTGAACTTGTCGCTTTCTCTCTCGTAAGCTCTGATACTGGAACATCTACTTTATTAACCACTTACAAATAAACACCCAGGTGTCAATAATCAAAGCTAATGGCTTTGACTGCAATTGCAGTAGGTCAAGCACCCCCATTTTACTTGTTTACGTTTTCAGAAGCCAAGTACTACCAAGTTCGTTATTGGAGATTGCTAAACACGTGCTCCATTATGCGTTAATGAAGCCTAGGAATCTGTCACAGGATACTAAGTATTATTACCTAGTTTTAGGTGTCGAAGTATTTTGCTTTACAATGTAGCTAAACTTTTGATTACCTAAGGTGTTTATTTCCCATTTGACTAAGCGACAAAGAGTCGAGGTAAGAGGGGTAAGACGAGGGTAACGTCTTACCAACCTTCCTAGTGCCCCCGTATAGATAAATGAACTATTTATTCTAAAAAATAAAATACAAAAAGATACATTTTACATCTAGAGACACAAGAAGCAACCTAATCGCTAAAATGTACATCCAGGGAGCCATTGGCCATTGATATAACAAATAATGCGCTTTGTTAAAGTCAAAGACAATTTACTCATAATGAACAAAAATGTGAAAATAAAACTCCTTTTCTCGGGCTCATCTGAACTTTGGGACAATTTCTTTACCGATTGATTAATCCCTAAGGTTAATAATTTTAATAATTCTCTTTTGATCTCTTTCGTTTAGACACCTTAGAGCCTATAAGTATTGAAATATTAAAGGCTTCTAAGTCAAATTCATGAATTTTATTGGCAATAATAACCATGCTTATTATTTTATGCCACTCTTTTCTAATAACATATCAGGTATGTAGTTTATATGTAGGTTACATAATGGCCGCAATCATTAATTTGAATAGGCATGGTTAGCTTCCGGGAACTTACCTACTCGTAAAGTATTTTTCTTATGTTGCACGTGTCTTGTATGAGGTGACACAACATGATTCACGCACGCATTTGCAAGGTATCTCCCATTCACGAGATAATGCCGGATAATTTATATATTTTCTCGATATAAATTTTATATTATTATGTTATCTAGACACTAGATTGCTTTTAAACGAAAAGCTGAACGTCTGCGGTAGGCTTTTCGCTGTTTTTTTTGCACATGTGACTAAGCCAGTCTATGGTAAAGATTCGCAAGCGTGGTCATATTTTTTTTGTACTAATAGTTACCCATAGTCCGATTGCGAAACTAACATTTATGTCACACGAAACCAACCCTTTGCTTCACTTTTTCATCGCTAACTCTAGGCGATACCTCAATTATCACCATTCCTGAAACACTGCTGGTAAGTGAATCAGGGACTACTTTAACCCATAAAGATCTTCAAAACTTTATGACACCGAACATGGAATTTCCTGTAGCTAGTAAAAATATAAGGCAGAGCTGGTCACATTAGCGTGCGTAAACGGATAAACAAGAAAATGCCATTCAATCAAAGCTTATGCTTTTTGTTCCGCAGTTATTTTCTCGAATGGACCATTCATGGATCGATTCTGATAAACGATTAAACGATTCTTGGTTTTCAGAAATGAAGTATGAAAACATCATCGAATGTGCTGGTGCCACTCTGTCTACTTGCCAGACTTTCTGGAGTCAAGCGAATGGAGCGTGAGCAGTTTAGTGTTTGCTTTTTTTGCATTTTTATTAGTTTATTTCTGGGTAACTAATGCGATTATTATATGCTGTGAATTTAGAAGTCAGTGAAAATGATTGCGCCTTCCCTTTATAGGTACTAGGTATAGGGTGTCATGGCGCACTAACCGAAATCAAATTGTATTGTTAAATGTAGAAAATGATAAAATCGTAATAAAAGTCCGCAAACTAACTATGTAATGTGCAGACTAAGTACTTAGTAATCAAAGAGTACAAGTAGAAGTTTTTGACCAAGTGGACGTCGAAGACACTTCATGATTTCAACAACATTTTTCAGCATTAATTGAAATTTTCAAGAATGTTCTTATATGTGAGTTCACAATGGCATGCGTACCTAGTTTGATGATATCACAGCACATGGTTTAGGAATGTTTAGGAACAGTAGGTACCTATAGCTTAGGTGTCGAATGGCAAGCTACGATTCAAGGCCCGCGCATTTAGTTCAAGGCAATTGGGCCAAATGCTGTTTCAATTTGGTGATTTAGGTCACAACTAGGACATGCAATACCGGTACTATTTTCAATACCGGTATTGGTTTCGGTATTTAACCTTAATACTGGTATACCAGTATTGATACAAATACAGGCAGAAAAATCAAGAAGTCACAATCAAATCACAATCCCACGTTTTTAGAAAAATAGATGATTATGATAAGTTAGTCCTTATAAAATCGCAGGCGAGTGAGGCTATTCCATTTAGTCCCTACAGTAAGGAACTAGTTGGCTCATGCAGACGTGAGTAGCTCTGGCTCTCAAGAATGATTGAAAGCTTTTATGTATTCAATATCTAGATCTTACCAACATAACCATTCAAACATTAGTTAGCAGCATCGTCTGAAACCTTATAAGGAAATCAATGTACTATGATAATAGTACATTGATTTCCTTATTCCAATTAAAAAAATAAAATTACAGACACTTCTGAATTAATGAAAGAATTAATAAAGAAATAACAATCTTATTATTCTAAAGGCTAAAATAGCCAATAACGTACCATATACCACTAATTTAATACTTTTTTTTTCTGTTTTACAAAACCGGTAAGTTCGGTATTGAGCTCTCTAAAAGCAGTATTGAAATTGCCTCCGGGATACCGGTAATACCGGTATTCATGCCTTAGTCACAACAACACATAGTGGGATGAATTTTGATATGTTTTATTAATAATGAAATAAACTCGTAGCAGGAACTCGTCATTGGTAATTTAATCGCAGTGTTATCTAATGCTTTTGCATAGTTCTGATGATATAACTAATTATAGTTCTAATCAAAATACACAATAGGTGAGTAGGTACATTTATACCTGCTACATTTTGGATGTATGGTAAATAAAATCGACACCATGAATACCTATGTACCTACCTACTTGTTATGTACAATACCTATACACGCAAACCTCAATTTTATTTTTAAATTTTACCTACAACTGTTAAAAACATTTATCACATATTTTTATCATAAAATACCTATCTAAGGAACCAAGATGTGTAAAAGATCCTGACGAATTGGAAACAAAACTCTTCCTTTTATGAACTCGCTTATAAAAGAAGCATGTCTGTTACATGCTCGCAATGTTGTCTGAAGTATAAATTATTGTTGCTATTATTGCAGTGTAGGCGTGTGTTATAAAACAAGCTATTTGCTCATGGTTTTTGATAAAGCACTATCGTGTAGTAGACTAAGTGAAGGCAACGGCGGATCCAGGGGGTGGGTCATGGTGGTCATGACCCCCCCTGAGCTGGTTCCAGGACTTAGATACCTCTAGCTGTCATCTATCTGTCTCTATCTGTCGTGGAGAATGATTTGTTATCTGTGATGACAAATCATTCACCACGGTTATGGAATATAAATAGGCTGCCTCATTCCGTGCGTGATGGTGCTCCTTTGGATGTCTGCAAGAGAAGATGGCAATATGTACGTGTATATGTACAAGTTATTATGTGTTAAGTTTTACAAGTGTGCAATAAATATGTTTAAGTACAGTACTTACGTACATTAATGAAATACCTACTTTTTACTTGTATCTATTGTTATCAAAATTAAATTATAAGTTCTTGACTTGACCACGACTATACCCCTCTCCTGGCGCCAAAGCTGGATCCACCCTTAAGTGTAAACAAATATACTGACTTACTAAGATTTTTGTATAGGTTCTGCTAGTGACATAATTAATGTTAGTTGTAAGATACGAGTATTGCTACTCCCTATTAGTAGGTGTAGGGTCCATGTTTGTGCTTATATAATAAATTGAGCACAGACTTAAGTGTATGAGACAATAAACGTCTTAATTATTATGATCTAACAAAACTTTTCGATATTGGATTTCGTAAGGCGCTAAGATGCATACATTTCCAACTATTAGTTTTCAAAAGTTTTCGCTGGTGGCGCTGTCTTAAAATGCTTAGAGATTGTCGGCACTTCTTGAAATTAAATAATATACTGCGTAATATTACTACCATGATATTTTCAGTTTCGAACTGATGGCAGTAATATTACGCAGTTCATGCATTTGGTATAGATTTTACTCGTACAATTACTAGTAAGGTAATCCTAAGAAGTATTAAACTCAAACGAGCAAGCCCTAGTAGGTACCTACATGCTGCCAGCGCTGTCTTTGTAAAGAATTAGGTAAGAGGCCAAGTTAGTGTTCGGATTCCGTCAGGCGTTTCTATTAGCTTTTATTTACCGATTTCCCGAAAACGGAGGTTTTCATTTCGGTTGAATTTTTTATATGTTAGACGTGTCAGGTTGTATGTGTATCTGTCTGTGGCTCACGAACGGGATTTTTTATAGTAGCCGCCACTACATATGTCGGATTTAGTATTAATTTATAAGTATTAAATAAAAGGGCTTCATTAATAGAATATTATACACTATGTTAAATTTCAAATCCAAGATGGCTGCCCCTACAAAAAGGCATTTATTTTTTATAAATATTTTTTTATATATATTTTTAAGACTTGTTTACATTGTTACTCATATTTTTGCATTGCAGCATCACCATTTCACTAATTATATGAATGTCAACGGGGTGTCTTATCGATATAGGTTTAGTGTCGTGGGCTCTCGGGTTATAGTGTCTTCTGGAAACGGGATAGTTTGCTACGACATCTTCTGCAGCGGAGAGTAAATGGTGCGACTAAGATGGCTTACGGCAACAGTGCTCACTCATTTATTATACCTAATCTAATTCATTTCTTGAACAAATAAATTATCACTACACTCTTCAACCGAACGCCGCAGCGAGCGTCTAAAATAAAATCACGGGGTCATAAAATAAGTCTATCGTAAAACAGATATCATTAAAAGTATAACCAAATAATCATAACAAATTATGTTTAACTCATAACGGTGATACATATAATATATATTAAATACTTGTTGGTTTCATGTTACCTTCTTATTTTTAAATTATTACCTACTTATTTATTAAAACAACTGAACTGATTAGTTATATAAAGAGCTACTACTACTCGTAGGTATTGAATGATTTATAATTTTTTGTAAATGTTATTGCTGTTAATAATTAAACAAATTTAAGATGCTAGTTTACCTACTTCCTTATTACTTTACGGGGTAAATAATGATAATAACTGGAATTTCAGTATCTAATATAATGTTAAGTATAATATTTCTACTTTATTTATTTTTACTTCACTTCTACGGCAAAGCTATTTGTATTTTTAAGATATCTATTACTTGAATTACAAAATATATTTGACCCATATGAATCTAAATGCCATAAATAGGTAAACTGTATTACTTCTCAATATAAACAAAAAGTCTGGTTATAAAAAGTATTGTATCTAGTTAAACTGACTATATTTTTAAAGACTTAATTAGCTACCTACTAAAAGTATTCACTGTTGTAAGATGTCGTTGTTACCTATATCTCAATGTAAGAAGTACTGTTAAATAAACAGATACCTAACGATTAAACTGAAACTAAGTTACCTGCTATACCTATGCTATATTAGAACTCGGTAGAAAAGTCGGCTAAAAGTTTGTCAAATTCATACATACAGATTTTATTATTCAAATGTAGTAAAATCTGTATGTATAGATTTGTCAAGCCACGTCTAAAATACTTTATTTTTTAGATAAAAGCTAACATACTTTTAATTCGACAAATAGAAAATAATCAAAAACATCAATCGAAGATGTTTTCTGTTACCATGGCAAATGGTGAGGAATAAATGTCGGGTGGTAATTGACACAGTTTGGGTCAAGTTTGACTCTACGAGTATTTGCGATATTAGTACGTTGAATTATTGTGGTCGCGCGAGATCAACAGTTTACAGAACTACCAAATTTATTTTAAGTGAAGACTTTTAATTGTGTGTGTTTCAGAGTAGTTCTATAGTAGTTATTATATAAAATAAAGAATGCGGCGCATTCCTGTGAGCTTTCGTAGAATAAACCTGACGGAGCAGTATTTCGAATACTCTACTATTATCAACTTCATAAACATAAGTTAGTAAAAATAAATGTATCGTTATTGTCACGGATATTGCTTTTCCATCTCTAGTATTGACCGTGTACATCTCTATCACTTGTCTGTATAATGTCACCTCCCCCCGAGTCCCTTTGAGCGCAATAGAGAGAGTTGCAGCTCGTGAGATTTATAGGTACATTTTCTGTTAGGATTTTTTTGTGGAGCGTACGTCTTTTCACCTCCCAGATTAAAACGTAATGTTTTGTTATCGGTGTCAATCGTTTCTCTATGATGTAGTTTAGGTTCACACGTTTAATATTAGGTCCTTACATATGAAATTGGCGTTTGGTCGTACTGGCCACTTTGATCTCAAATATCTCTTCTTTGGTTAGGGATTCCAATTTCAAATTTATACAGCTATTTATTTATACATTTGTATTTCGAAAACCGTAATTCATTTGTTTTGTCCTCGTTTAGTTTTTTCTTTGCGTCACGCAGTTTACAAAATGGAAAAACTTGAAATATCCGAAAGATCCGATTTAAAATCAAATCAAATCAAATCAAATCAAATCGTTTATTTCACACAAAAAATATTACAAATAATGTCACAAAAATATTAATATCGTCCTTTAACAGTATATCCCTTCATTATTGTGCCGGTTGAGTAATGTAACGCAGCAGTTAACGCGCGTTTGTTAGTTTGCTGCACTCAATTCATGAGGTACCCACCTTTCAAGCTTTTTCACTTTTCCAATTTGCTTCAAGTGCATTAAAACAGTTTTATCACTAACACCGCAGCCTGCAGCTAACTCGGACGTGGTTTGCGATGGATCTGCTTCCACAATAGCTTTCGATTCTTCATTAGCAACTTTAGTATACACATCATTAATCCTTCGAGCCGTTTCTGCAGCACTGGTACCACGGTGGAACTCGTACTCGTAAATAACGCCATATTTCAAGTTTTCCATTTTGTAAACTGCGTGACGCAAAGAAAAAACCAAACGAGGACAAAACAAATAAATGAATTACGGTTTTCCAAATACAAATGTATGAATAAATAGCTGTATAAATTTGAAATTGGAATCCCTAACCAAAGAAGAGATATTTGAGATCCAAGTGGCCAGTACGACAAAACGCCAATTTCATATGTAAGGACCTAATATTTTGAAAAAAATCATTGGTTTACTTACAATAAAGGCTTTTAATAGGCATAGCCTCAGCGCCATAATTATGACTGCTTAAGAGTCTTGTAACTTGAAAGTGATTTAAAACACAGAAAAAAATTAAACGTGTAGACCTAGTAAGTAATGTGTTAACTATGTGAAAGAAAAATCACTGGAATCGGACCACATTTAAAGGTAGAAAAGTGCTATATCCTATTGTATGGAACACATAGCGGTCTATAAACGTCTTAAGAGATTTAAGAAATTGTAGGGCTAAGTTCGGCTTAGTGTTATTCTCGTTTAAAGCTCGTAAAAAAGTGATGTCAATAATTATCTGTATTATTTTTGTTTGTTTGAAAACACGCAGTGACAGTTGTCAGTTTTTAACAGATAACATACCTATATTTTTTTGTGGTGGCATATGACGATCTTAGCATAAATATGGAAAAAATAGTTTCAGATTTTTGTAAATAACTCTGAAGAAAGTGGATATAAAAATCTGGTATTTTTAGTATGAGCTCTTCATTACATTATCTTGAAATGGTTTCCAAATTTCCATCACTTTACAAAAAAGAAATGTTGTCAATTAAGGTTTGCCATTGGATCACCACTTGTCACGAACACTCACAGTTTCGTTACTGCGGATTGTTTCTCTACACGTCCGTATTTAGTGGTGATGTCCGTCCCTTGAGCTTTATTTACAGCTTTTTTATTCGGAGACCGAACACAAGCGACACCTAAAACGCTCTTCACGCAAAACGTTTTTAGGAAAACACGCTTGAAATTCGCGCCAAAAATTATATAAATGAAAAAGTTGACGCTGCTATACGTCGTCACGAACAGTTTAGCCGCCGCAAGCAGGAGTCTGAACCACTTGAATAGGTTTTCCATATTGATGTTGAGATTCAATTCGGGCTCATAGTATATGATCACTCTGATCGAGTTGACGGCGAGCGGCAGCAGGTTGCATAGGCAGAACACGAGTACTACTACTAGCAACATTCTGGTGACGCCAAGGTCCTGGCGTTGAACGCGCGAGAGAAGTGCGCGCTCCGCCCTCTCGCGCCTCAGCTGCCTCACGATGCACGCGTTCAATACCACCAGCGCAGTCAACGGTACGATGAACATCACCACAAGGCATATCCAGTGTTCGTACACCATCACATAGGTCTCGGTCATGAACTCCAAATCGATAGTTGTGACGTAGATGACCTCGCCGGTCTCGCTCTTGCTCTCCAGCACACTTGCCTCTAGGAACCTGGGCGCGTTGTAAAGTAGAGTTAATACGGCCGTAGCTAGCACGCACCAGCGCGCGCGGCTTACCGTGCACAGAGTCTTGGCACGGAACGGGTAGCACACGGCGACCCACCGCTCCGCTGACACCACCAGAGTCAAATACACGGACATCGACTGCGCCGCAAACGCGATTGGGCTCACGTAAGGAAAGACGTGAGGCCATATATAGTTGTCGTAGCAAAAGCGGTTCGTGTAGTGGCATACTGCAGTAAACCCGAATAGCAGCACGTAAGTGATGATGAGCACGGTGTCACTCGCCGCGAGTCCCAACAGAAGACAGTTGATAGAGGAGCGCATCTCTGTCTGCGATAGGACGGCTACTGTAAGCGCGTTCCCGAGCACGCCTACCGCGCCAATGGCGATCAGCGCAACACCACGCACCACAAAGATGACCGGGTCGTCGTAGTATTCGGGCTCGACGCTCGTAGGCGGCACGGTCGTCCCGTCCACACTCATGGTCACCACGAGTCCTCAGTTCGGTGCCTATTCTTATTGTAACAACAAAACGAGTAATAGTAACAGTATGTAAACCGGTAGGTGTGAGTAGTGCTGTATTTTAAGTGAATTGGAGGTTGAAGTCCGTGTAGGTTGGTCCGGTAGTGTGTTGTATTCGTATAATTATCCTGTGTATTACGAGTATAAAAGGTAGTTCATCGCACTATCATTTGGTGTCTCAGGAGCCGTTGCAATGTTGTAAGAAAACGTTTCTTTTTTTCGGTAGTCCTCAACATCGTGCTAACTGCTAAATGGCCTTTAATTTAGTATGGCACCAATTTGGAGTTGCAAAACATGTTTGCTGCCGTCCAATAATTAATTATGAAGATGTAAGAATTGTTGAATACCTACTTACCTGGACGTAGGTGAAAACCAGTCAGATGTTAGTTTCTAAGTGTACCTAATCCTCCTTACATCTGTTAACAATTTCGTCTGACTTCTGAAGGCAGACAACACTTATTCCAAACTATTATATTTGTTTATGATTTATATATTTTTTGGCTAGCAAGTACCTTTATTAACATTAACAAAATGACTAACTACGACAGTAAAAAAAATTATAGCAGAAAGATTACTCATTGACCATTAAAGATCTAATTATGTACAAGTTATAATAGATGCATTAGAATCAGTGACTTCTGGTTTTCTGGGTGCTTACTGAATTTGATTTAACGACCGAATGAATGCTTCGAGTCTGGCAAAATGTTATTTCTTCTGTCTGTTTGTATGTATGGACGTTTGTTTGCCAGAAATATCGTACTCGCGTATACGAGTATACGTCGTAGTTTAAATGCAATATTGATGAAACATGGTTGTTTATACAGTTCCTACGTTTTTATGAATTTCATAGTTATCAGGGGTTTTGATTAGGAAGTATTACACCCAAAAATGGCGGAAGTTTGCTTGAAAATGCACATACCACGACGAATCTATAAAAGTAGACGTGAAACAAAATACTGCGGCTTTGTTTGCCCTTTTTTTTAATAATGTCCCTACCTTATTGCATCAACTTCGTAGAAAGAGCCGTGTTTGGATCGTCTATAAATGCAGTGGCATCTCAAGCGCATTTCCGTGCTAGAAATCAAATGGACCGATGTTCGAATGCGCTTGCGTCATGTTGCTACCTCAACCTATGATTATGATTGATTAATAAAATCTCCTATCATCAATTTTTATTTCAATTGGAAGGTATTTTAGATTTTCAGTGCGTCAGCTCCGTTGCTCCAACTCAGTCACCACCTAAAATTTTCTAAAATATTGCAGATCCTAAAATACAACGCAGGTACGTTAAGATTGGTTTAAAACGACGACCTGTATGTAATGCATGCATGCAAAATAACAACCGACTTTAATTCGGCAGAGACCCATTAATAGATAAAAAAATGGTATAAAAATCAACAGTACCGTTTTAGAAAAGAAGGGCGAGTCGGACTCGCGCGCTAAGGGTTACGTACAACATTAGTTCATTTTATTAATATCAAGCAATTTTGTTATTAGTACTTGATGTTATAGCAGTAACAGAGATATCGTACTCTTCAAATTTTAACTCTCTAGCTATCACGGTTCACGAGATACAGCCTAATGACAGACGGGCGGACATACGGACATCGAAGTCTTAGTAATAGGGTCCCATTTTCACCTTTTAGATATGGAACTCTAAAAAATAGGGACTACCGACTTCTATTATGGCAGGCGCGGATTAATTTTATTCAGTTATATCGAATTTAAAATCAAACCTCTTGACGATTTAAAAAAATGGGACCACATGGATACCATTCAAACAAAAAAAAACTCCTCTTTTTGGAAATCTGTAAAAAAGGCATACGGTTAGTAATTGAAATCTTAAAAAAATTTAATTACTTAATAAATTTTGTTATCAGTACGTTTTTAACTACAAACGTGCTGATAACAAATTATCAATAGTCAAAACGTAACTAATATGACGTTCCATAAAGATAACAACTAAGGCGAGGTCAAGGCATTTCATTTTGTATATTCTTAACGACGGCAATGCTTTTGACTTTGGTGTCTGATTTATCGATTGGAATCAATTTACTCTCGATGCCATCGGTATAGTTCAGCAGAATCACGAAAATCCCGTTTATCGTGCGCAAGCGCAACTAAGAGCGCGCGATGGTCGGCGCGCGGCGGACGGCAATACGGGCGGCGCACGCGCACGGAGCGCACCTATATCCGAGTTCGCACTTGCTCCCGCCGGGTCCCAGTCCGCTCACGCCATCCGTGCCTTCCCCCGATCCTCTAATCACCTCGACCCGCCTTCCGAGAACACGATAATGGACAGATAACAACTAATTGGCCGCAGTTTGTCAAACGCGAGTGCAGTGGAATCGATGGCCGAGAAACACGCGCTGATACCCTCTCCGATCATGTACCCGCCGGCGGATACTAAGGACATGTCCAAGAAGATTCTTTTTCAAGAAGCTGATCAGATGATGATCTTAGATTTCGAGAGAAAATACGATGGTGCTAAAGTGGAGAAATGCAGCCGGTGGCGGCAGACATGCGCGGTAGCTTTGGCCGTGACGCTCACGGCACTGGTGTTATGTCTGCTGGCACTGTGCATGGTGCGAGAAGCGCAGCTGACCAGGCTCAGGCAGGAGGTGGACGATCTCACGGCGTCCGTCATCGCGATGAACGCCAATGTCAAATCTATCAACCAGAAGATCAACAACAACAAACTGTGTACGGATCACAGAACTACTGGCAACGATGACACGGTGAGTACTACCCGAATACGATATACTTACTTGACACCGAATCTGGGTGTCAACATCGAACAAGCATTATGAAGTGATATGATGAATCTTACTTCTATTACTGCCACTGAGACTCGAGATTCCTAAAGTGTTTGTTCAATTGACTTCAACATCGAGAAGTTTACCGTGGGAGCGTCTTATTAACCTTCATTTGTTTGTTGCTTTATCTAATGGGCATAATTATCTAAATGAGGGAAGACAGATCATTACGTATTCTGAACACTGACAGTTCCCGTCCGTATCTGTGAAGTTTGATATGATCGCAGGGCTCCTACGTGTCACGCATGTCTTATGTAATTAATGTTATGATTCAGATAAGGAAATATTCCGCCTCAGATATCTGCTTGGTAAATGCAAGTATTCATCACGGAGTATAGTAGCTAAATGCCTGTTTTCTAGATCGGTCAAGTTGTGATTGCCTTGCCAAGGTTTTAAACACTGTAATAATTGCCAATTAAAGACACAATTGAGCTATCATTTGGCAAGGAATCTATTATAGACTGGTCTAATGTCAGATGTTATAAATATTTATACGTAAACGTCTGGTTGTTCCTACAAATTCTCGAGCTTCGCGTGATTATTTCTTCGAATGGTCGAAATATAAACAGACATTGGGTTTTTCCCGGCCATTCAAGTTTTTGCTGCTCTTTCAACTACTGGTTTATACAAAAAAATAATATCATTATGCTTCGAAACATTTTCTAGACACTTAAGTATTATCCGAGAGCATAAGGTACCACGACAAATATGTGCTTATAGAATTTGCTGTTCCTTCTAATTCACAATAAACTATGGGTTAGTTTTTGACTTGTACGCCTGGCTGCTATATATACACAGTGGAACAGGTAACCGTGATACCAAACCGGTTGTTATTGTAAACAAAAAGCGTCCGCGACCGGCGTCTGCGCCTCTGCCAGCGGTTACATAACCTCTAATCTAAATTTAGCAACAGGTTTCACTTTTAATATGATTTTTCAGCATCCAATCTACCTGATCCCGTGTTTTGTAAGATGAAGAAAGCGTCGCGAATTTGAAAGATAGCTTGGTTATACTTATGTAGTCCTAATACGCCATGCCCGTTGACATCTAGATCGGTCAAGAAAAAGATGTCGACATCACCTTGGGCATGTCGGAACACTTTTACGATCAGAGTTCAGGCTATACAAACATATTGGAACTGGAAACTCTCCCTCATGGCATGGCATGGATATGCATTGGATATATCCATTGTCATGATGAATATCTTATTGAATAAAAGTAATAAATAGTTAAGATAAGATAATACGACTCTTTATTTAGAAAAAAAAGCAAGAATATATAAAATATGACTAAAGAAAAGCTTAAACACATATTTCAAATATTACGCTTTTAAATGGTGGCCTTATCGTTTAAAGCGATCTCTTCCACGGAACTAATTAATAAATAGTTTAACTTGACGAAACTAATAAGGTATGTAACCTACTTCGCAACTCTTGACCTATTTTGATAAACTTACCTAAATTGGGATAACACAGAATCGTTCAAGATACAGAACCCAATCAAACAAAAAAAATATATATTTCAAATCGGACCTGGAAATCAGGTCACAAACATACAGTCGACCTCCTCTATTTGGAAATCGGTAGAAAATAGTTAGGCTCTTGTGCAAATATTTCTTCAGTCTTGTCTTCATTAAAAATATTGTCAATTTGGCAGCACGAAAAGCAAGAATTATTTTCATATTAAAATAATTAAACATCTCAAGATTTGAATATCTAAAACCGGTTCCGTGAAATATCATTTTTAATCTTCATTAATAAAATCAAGTTTTATTTCTCCGACCTATTTCATCGGATAGAGGTCAACGAGAATTACTTTATAAACAAGTTTTAAAACATCAAAGCGTTGGAAAATATTTACATCATTAACATAAAATTCTTGAGTAAGTAATTGAATCAAATAAATGAGTAGGTAATAGCAGTTTAATGAGTGAATAAATCATAATAAGTATCAATTCAGCGTGAGAAATTGGAATCATTGTTATATTGTTATCTATAGAGACAGTTCATTGCTTTATGATTATGAGGGCTGTGGGCTTCCTATTAAATTTAAGAAGATTATTTTTAACCCCCGCTCAAAAACGACGGGGTGTTATAAGCTTCAAAACGGATGAACCTATTTTAATTTTGTTATTTTTGTTGGAAAGGCGAAATCGGTGATCTTAGCTGTGTTTGATGAAAATCGGTCAGATTACCGCCGCGCCGCCACAAAATGGCAAATCAAATATTTGGTTAGGATAGAGTCAGAGGTTTTTAATATTTCTAATTTACTTGTTAAAAACTTATCATATCATAACCGTAGATTAAGGAAGATAATCTCAGCTTAAAGAAGTAAGGGCTGATGAACTTCGGGAAAAAATATAATACATATGCATATAACTATGATGTAGGTACACGTGATTCTAAAGCTCGTAATAACGGGCATAAAACCTACAAATTTTACATATTTGTGTTAGCTCTCAAGAAACCATTCACATATTTTCAGCGCGTTGCGAAAATTGGCGCGAATCCAATGAGTGTTAGTAAACTTTACGAACATGCTATATTTATCGAAGAAAATGTATCAATACCTACGCATGTATCGCTTATTATTGTAACAGATTACTACGCCAAAGCTTAGCTTCTGTCAGTTTCATTCAAGTCAGTAAAAAATAATTAGTCCAGTCAATGGGTGGTTTGACCGTTTGACCCTGTCAATAATTTCTCTGTCGCTGAAACTGTCCAGTTTGATAAAGTAAATAGATCACAGTTGACGTACAATAAAATTACTAAATTTAAAAAATATTGGATTCTTCGTCAATAGTGATCTATTAATGTTACTCTATCGGACTGCAAAGTTTCAGCAACAGGAGAATTTTCGTTACGGTGTCCATACACAGAATTTCCCCATTAACTGAGCTACATTTCAAAATGTTGAAAGTACAAATTATTCTGTGAAAAATATATTCTAGAATATTCTTCATTAAAACCAACTGTAACTGATCACGCCATCCGAAACCAAAATATATATATACGTTTTTTAGAGCACGAGTATCGTTCGGGTATGTCAAAACTAAAAAAAAATAGACAGCAACACCGCAACAACAGCGGCAGATTATTTGATACTTATAGCCCTTTTTCGGATATTTTATAAAGATAGCAGGCGCTGCGAGTTTTCCTTGGCGGATATTAGATTTAATAAAGTCCCTTCTTTTCATTCCGTGAAAGACATTTTTATTAACTAGACAAAAGTTAATCTCTTTCATTTCCTTAGAGAAATTGATTCTGTCCGATCCACAAAGAGGATACGCGTCCCGGTTGGTTTAGTACCTGCGAGTATCAATGATATTTAGCGTTACGTAGTACTTATAGTTTCCAAGGTACCCCAATAGTTTTGATGGTTTAGACGTTTTATTATCTTAATATATATAAATCTCGTGTCACAATGTTTGTCCTCAATGGACTCTTAAACCACTTAACCGATTATAATAAAATTCGCACACCATGTGCAGTTCGATCCAACTTGAGAGATAGGATAGTTTAAATCTCAAATTATAGTCGCAATTTTAATTTATTGCTAATTATTTGTCTGTTATTATTTGACAGTCACAATTATCTTGTAACTCCAAATGATTCTAACAGATGTCGATACCTTTCGACTGGGTTTAGTAAGTAATCAATAGATGGCGCTGCTATGGTAAATCTACGAACGTGTCATATAAGCTACATTTTAACAGCATAATTACCACGTGTTGTTGACGCTATAAAATAGCCACAGTAATGCGTGGCCGGGTCAGCTAGTATATATATATTTTTATATCATGAATACTAGGCATTTGACAAGCAGTGTGAGTGATGACCACGAAAGTAAACGACCCTGTGGCACTAGATGGAACATGCCTAGTCTGGAATACAGTGGCTCTCAAGGAAGGCTGCCGCAACACACTGCTGCACGCACACAGGCTGCATCATCCCAAGCTGGAGTTCCATGCTATAGTTTCCTCTCGAAGTAACGGTTGCTCAGGCTTTTTTTACGTATTTCGTGGGATCAAACCTCATACCTCTCCCAATTCTCTTGTGATTCTTGTGTGAATTCTCGGCCATAAATGTTATAAATGAGTATGTGAATAAAAAATTTCTTATAATTGTATATACCTAACTTGTTCAATAATGTAGAATACCCTACCTACAGGATTCATGATCAAAAACAATCGAGATCCCAGAAGTAATAATAGATGAAGTTGCCTGGATTCTCCAGCAAATAATTGTCATTTATGGCAATGATTGTCTTTGATTGGCAATTATTGTAATTCCAGAGCTATTAAATGAATTACTTAATTAAGTTAACAGGAGGTGGGATGAAAAACGAAACGAATACCTAAAGCAATTACACGTACAATGACCTAACGCCTACGCGTGGCCGAGAACGCTTGCACTCGAAGATTACGTCGTATGTCTTTTGCTACCTCCGAATCGCCCTTTAACCAACTAATTTTTTTTATTTTAATGTTTGTTCACCAAATTCTCAAAAACATATGAACCTGAATTTCATTAAAATATACTTCGCATGTCCCACATAAAAGTTATGAAAATCGGCTGTAGGTACAATTTATATAAACTCCTGCCAAACTGAAGTGTTAGTTTTTTAAAGTTGTATCTGATTAACGCTAATTGTTACTGACTTTTTTTTCTGTTGATTAATGGCACCATACGATTTGTATATTTGCCAGCGTAAACTTTATAAATTTTCGAGTTATTATTCTATAAAGTTAAGTCAAATATCAAGTAATAAGTCACCATGGTCAAATTAAATCATGTACCCTCGTAAAGCGGTGGAGACTTTACCAGGGTTTCTATGGAGATTTCCCGCGAACACGAAAACTACGTTATTCTGTCTATATTTCGCTTACAATAATGGTTAATAATCCACCAATATTACACATTAAAGCTTGCAGAATCACTAGATTTGCAATAAATACACAGACAAAGACGCCATTTTTTCAGCGAATGCGGGAAAACTCTGTTACTGACTTATCACTGTACAATCTATGCTTTTAATAAAAATGTAACGGGTCAAATTCTGTATATTTAATATATTAAAAAGAACTTTTTATTGCTGGGGGTGTTATTAACGATGTAGACCCCAAATCTATATTTTTCTTAATTTTTGTCTGTCTGTCTGGACTTTCCATAACTTCGGAACTGCTGGATGGATTCTAATGAAACTTGGTATGCTTAAGGTTTATACCATGAGGTAAGATCTTATCTACATTTTATCCCGAAACTCAGAATGGGTTCCCGTGGGAGGGGGGATGAAAGTCATATATTATATAATATATAATTATAGCTCAGTAACGAGTGCTTTGATTTGGATGATTCTTTTTTTGTTAGTAAGGTGTACCTGAAATGTTATTATCCGAAAAATTAGTGGGGGTACCTGTGAGAGAGGGGATAAAAGTCATATTTAACTATAACTTGCTAACGCGTGCTTCGGTAAGGATGATTTTTTTGTAAGTTACGACTAACTCAAATTATTTTACACAAAAAAATACTACTTTATTTTTGTAGTTGTAACAAAAAATATTTTATTGGACGCCTACATAAAGATGTAAAACGTTGTAGCAAGGAAGTTTTTACTATTGAAATTTAATTTGCATAGTTATTTTTAGACAGGATTATCTGAAAGTATTGTGCTGCAAAAAAATACGACATCAGTTTTCTTCTTTGTTATTTTTTTTTGAATTTATAGCTGCGGCATAGATTATGATTGTACATATATATATTTTTTTATACTGCACAACTAGGCATTTGATCACAACTTCGCACGACCACGGAAATCAACGATACTGTAGCCCTAGATAGAATACATAGCAGACATATGTGTCAACACATAGCGTCCACAATTTTTTATAGCGATGGTGACCGAGTATTTAAAGGGGGTAGATTGCCGTGCAAGAGGTACGATCGATCCCACTAAATACGCAAGAAGAACCTGAGCTACCGGTGAAGGATAACATCGTGTGGAAACCATAGCATGGTGGAAGGGCAATCTTAATACTTGCCTGGCTAACCAGCTAGCCCTCAAGTTGGAAAATCTGTCGCCAAACAGCTAATGGTGTGTTGCGGCGGCCTTTTTTGAGAACCAGTGTATTCCAGACTAGGCATTCTTCATCTAGGGGTCACAGTGTCGCTGGTTTCTGAAGTCGTGCGAGCTGGTTGTCAAATGCCTAGCTGTCTTGAATAAAAAATAAATAGGCAATCGGGATACATACATCAGCAAAACAAAATCCTACAGGTTAAAATGAGTGCAGAATTCGTAAAATTATATAGGCGTTTATGATATGCAGAATCTTAACATGCTGAACATAATTGTGCGAACTTCTCTGTATCGTTATAATTAGTAAAATTTACAGTTTAAAACACTGCTATCTTATTGTGTCATTTACAATGTATGATTTAAGACGGACCACTGAATTTATTTCTCGAATTTTTAAGTCCCACTGACATAATAATGAAAGGTTAGCAATCGCGAACGAAGTCGCGGGTACAGCTAGTAGATACATTTTTTTTACAATTTCTTCTTTGAATTCTGAAAACTGTATTAATTCATTCGTAATTAGTATGCTGCAATACAAACCGTACAGTTTGAGGACAGCATACTGTGACCAAACGTATATATGTGTTTAAGTGTTTATAAATATGCATAGTAATATTGGTCATATTGTGTACAAGTTTTGTTCGACTTGACACGCAGTTGTTTTGCTAAATGCGACCTAGATTCTAGTTATTTATAGGAATACCGAGAGTCCACCATTATCGCAGAATAAATAATAGTACATAAGTACTCGGATTACGTCATGTTTTATAATACATGTAGGGTGAAATTCGTTTCTTGATGTGTTTTTTTAGCAAAACTTACTTGGGTACTTTGTAGACCGTATCTATTTTTATTTGGTGTAGATATCTAAATAGGTTTCTGATTCGTTTTGATTAACAAAGTATTTGATGCGCCTTTGCTTCGAATCGCAGAATTTACTTAGTCCAGGAGGTGCACAAAGAACGTATAACAGAAAGTTGTGATAATACTAAGGGTGTTAAAAAGTTAAAAAGTGAACACATTGTAGATTAAAATATTGTAAAATTAAAAAATAAATCTATACAAGAATTGGTCGCTTCGTTGGCAAGTTGTATGGAGAACCCAGAACACAGACAGTAATATCACACCTTTCTGTTACACGTTGTATAATATAGTCTCTCTACTCTCGTGTATGGTCGTAGTTTCTTACCGATCTTGACGAAACTAAGTTCACAGAAACTTAGACGTAGTTGTAATCAATGCTTAAAACTTGTTGATAGTTGCGGTTAGTGTCTGATCAAATGATTATTTCTTCCAAAGAATGGGATAGTTTGGTACTAACCATTTTCAGGCCGACTTTGAAAAATATTTGGCAGGAAAGTACTTATCTAAGAAATCTAAGAATTTCAAATATGAATATACTGCTCAAATGTTGACTTTAGTTAAATTCATAAGATCAAAAGTTCGCAGAATTACTATCCTTCATAAATTAAGAACTCTTCGAACTCGAACAAATATCTTAACTTGTTATATCTTATCTTGGAATATCTTAATTTTGGGCAGGGTTTTAGCGTTTTTACAAACTCTTTTTATTACGACCAAGCAAAATAAAAACTGCCGATATAAAGATAACCGTGCATTTTATAAATTAGCCCCAAAACAATTTAACCCTCGGCCCCTGAACCTGTTGCAGTCTGTAAACTAACAATTGGTTTAAACCAACTGCAGTCATTATTTTCCAAATTGGCGTCACAACGAAAGGCTTGTTTGAAAGATGGAGTGGGTTGGATGTGGGATGTAGTGCAGACAAATGTAATCACTCCTGATCAATATTTCCTTTTGAAGATACCTCGACAATTAGCCTTGTGCAAAAAATCAATCTTCTTTTTCCACTTCAATAAAGTTTCTGTCCTGTAAGATTTGATGTTTTTTTTACTTTACAACTAAGCGCGACAGTACTTTATTAGTTTTTCTGTGGCGCGACTTAAGAGATAAATACTTTGCGTTCCACCATAGAAATTATGGTAATTTCAGCACAGCAGAATTTAACTCTATTCATAACAGATGCAAGTAACCGACATTGGTTATGACGAAACATTTATAGGTACTATACAGGGTTATCGGTTAGGTGTGTACTAAACTGACAGGTGGTCACTATACTCATTATTACCAACATCTTTTTCTATGGGACCAACTCTGAATTCGAGAAAATCAATCAGCTGTCCCATAGAAAAAGTAAATCGGTCGTCGACAAAATGTATGATTTAGCAGATTTTTTTTCTGTTATGCAGATTTGGCGCCATAGTGAAATTTGTCACCTAGAATGAGTATACGGCTTCTTACACCCCTAACAGATAAGCCTGTAGTATTAGTAGCTCGTATTGCTACTAATATAGTATATTCTTAATCTGAAATGGGACATACATCGCTTCTAGCAATCAGTCAGACATCAGCTTCAATGCATCCTTCGATGTTAGCTTCAATTGATGTAATTGTTCATTGCAACATGACATCACTAGCGTTAATTAAAAACACAAATAGTCACCAGGAAGCGAACACTCCATTCCTAATGAAGAGCTATTCATCTGAGGGGACCTGAACTGAATTGGTTACGTTTTCCTGTTTCTTTCCTGTGGGATAACACTAGAGGTAGAACAGTGTATAGATCTGTTGATACAAGTTACTCGTAATCGACGCTCGTCGTAATACGGAGAACTAGTAAAGTAGAAATATACTTACGTAGATAAAAGAGATATAAAAATATTGTAATTACATTGTTACCTACAAAGTTGCGGATGTACATATAATATTGTATTTTGTTATTAGTTTCGAAATATGAACACCGCTATTTAAAAGATGCTCTTATAATGTCTATATCTGAGCCCGAAGAAAATGATGCTCAATTTCACAAAATGTGGGTTCAAAGATTCAGACGACATAAAATAAATAAAGTAAGCAGAGGAACAATATACTCATAAAATGTAGCAAACGAATTCAGACAATCTGTTTATCTTTATTAATTATTTAATTATAAATATTTCTTTTTTTATTACTCTTATCTTATAACACCAGCTTAAAAATACGTCACAATTAATTGTGTAAATTAAATTTAATAATATTAATTAATTATATCAAGAGGAGTTGCAACAAAGCTCAGACACTTGTGTAATAAAGAAACCCATAACAGATAAAGTATTTATTTAGAAACTGTTTTCTTGCCAGTAGCATGTAGTAGGGCTTCAGTTTTTATGTCATGGCAAACTAGGGATCGCCCACTCGTTTGGTAAGGTTACGGAGGTGTAAAAAAATAGAATAGTAAAGCATCTCCAGACAGAGCAAGTATATTCGTTTGTACGGCTTTATACACAGACAGTATGTATGTAAGGGTTCCACTAAACCGAGAAAAATAGATTAGATCATACTTGAAGTATGTAAGTTACCTGTAGCTCTAGATTTTCTGATATTTTAGAAAGATAAGAAAGTTTATACATAATTAAGATATATTATTCACACAAGCGAGAATCTTTAAATAAATTTTAAGTAAATCCAATTTACTAAATAGTTGGTAGATTGCATATTGGAAGTCTTTCAAATTGCAGAATTATTATAATTGCAATTGTCTTTGTAAATTGGGATGAATGTCGATGAAAAGACGACAAATTTTTGATCTGTCAAGAGCTCAGGAAATCCTGTACTGCAAGATGTTGTACTGATTATTCCTGTGCTGTATTCGAATGCTTGTCCCGATCCTCAATCGAGAATTATATCTCAGGTAACGCTTGGGATAAACACCTTTTGTTTACTGAATAGATAATCCCACGCCTGAAAATGTATTATGTCTATTATCCATAAGCTTCGTGATAAGATCCATTAAATCAAAGGGTTGTTGGCAATAGCGGTAACCTTTGTGTTGCTGTCGGCTGTCTGGTTAATAGTTTCATGATAGGTTCAATAGATGTTTTGTCTACCTATAATAAGCTGGATATCAGGTTTCGTTTAGGGCTTTGTTGTTAAAAGCAAGTAGGTGTTAGGACAATGAATTAGCTTCGTCAACCGTGCACAGCGTATCACGTAACGTCTAGTCATGACATAGTACAAAATATATTCTCAGAATTGGAAGAGCAATTTTTCGAGAAAAGCTTTTATCGTGTAAGTAATTAAATTATATAAAGTTTTTTGGTAATGCGTAAATGACAAAACACATGAATATATAGGTCTTTTTTAAATATTTTTCTCTCTCTCTCTCTCTCTTACTTCTAAGCCGTACTAATGCTGGCTTCTCATGAGGTCATCACATATAAATATCGCAAAAAATACTTAAATAAAAGAAGGCGTGTCAGAAACAAACTATCGAAAAGCATTTGTTATTGAGCATTGCGCCTCTAAGCTATTTTGAGAGCTTTTTTCGGGAAATTTCTACCAAGCCCGCTCATCAGCCAAATTTTACCAACTGAATACCCGACTGACGTCAATCCTCCTCGTGAAACTGCAGCATCATAATATACATTTGAGTACATAATTGTAACGCAACGCAATTCGAGTGGTCGTTTAGATTATATTCAGGTAATTCTGGTCGTGGACGCATACCGTGGGTTATTTTGGACTCACTCCAAATGTGGGTTAATGTAATTTTGTGTGTTGTTGTGAGCATTGCCTACTGTAATTTATGGACATTCAAATATAATCTTGTTAGCATTATTATTTATATTATGACGTTATCATTATATTAATAAGCTACGTCGTTCCAGAAGAGTATATGTATGAATATGAATAATTCAATGGCCCCAGCAGGGGCTAGAAGTTAAAGAAATTTATTATACTTACGTCTTGCCACCTATTTTCATACATTTCTGATTAAAAAATATCTCAATCAAACAGCTTGAAAATGTGCTTCACGAAATAAACATTTAATTTGATATCAAAAGAGTCTGATTTGGCTTGCAATCGTTGCCGGAAGACATACAACATCGATACCTATTATAAGAAATTTATGAACCAAGGAATCCCTTATCAGTAAATGAATGACCCTTGACCTACATACACCGTACTTATTATTGGTTTCCCAATAACATAGAGTGCAACATGTTTTTTCAAAATCAAGTATGTGCATCACTTTAAGAGAAAAATCATTATAATACAAAATTAAGCAAACATTATAATATCTGTTTTTAATGAAAGGAAAAAAATATTATCATAATTTTAGTTAAAACATTACCAAATTCCCAGTAAGGTATTTTATTACAGTGTACTCTTATTTGCTAGATGATTTCCCGCCCACACAAGCCCGCCCGGACCGATCGTTCGAAATCGCGCTGTTTATTGGAAAATACCGCTGGAAAGTCGTTGCATTCTTCGTAAACAACGGTAATTTAAAACATTATCGTATTTCTTATATACATACGGATGGACGGTACATTTGTTTACAACGTTGTATCATTTACTATAGTTGGATGTTTCCAAAGATCCTGTGACGTAACGTGTATTTATTTTCATCGTGTAATGGGCAATATTGCCTCAAGGGAAATGATGCTCATTTCAGCCGTGGGTCGGTTTTGTGTTATAGCGGGGTAACAGTGCCTTAACATATGGTTTTGAGTTTTTAAACGAGTAAAATATTCTTATATTCATCAAACATGGCTAAATACACTCCCTTCTAATTCATCTTTTAAAAAAAACAATTCAATATTGGTTCATCCGTTCGGTAGCTACAATGCCACAGAGAGACACACAAACACACTCTTAGAACATAAACACAATCTTAGATATACAAAAAAGACTAAAATAGCGACCTAAAATATCACCTTGCCTTTAACCTTGTTTCATCACAATTACAAGAGAGATCTATTGATGGATTTTAGTGGACTACGTTAGTTTAAAATCCACTTTGTAAAAAATCATAAATCAAGGAATAAAGTGATCATAAAAGTGTTAAAAGATCCATCAATGGATCTTGTCAATGGATTTTATTGGACCTAGCGAAACTTATAACACCACATCGTCTTTGCTTCGGGGGTTAAAAATAATTAAGGCCGTCACACGACTCCGTGTGTTGAAGTCCGAGGTCTCTAACGCCAACCCTCCAACCCTGCCTACTGTCACTTTGATTGACGGATCACAGCGTGTCTACTACAATAACTCTTTCTAATCTCTTCCGTATCATATTCCTCTTAGAATTAAGTCCAATATTGTTTTTCTTTAATTGTTGTTTTAAACTTGTTTCATTTGCTGTTACAAGCTGCCCTAAACCTAGTATGACAACGAGTAGAGTATATAGAACGTCCCAGTCCCAGGTGTGATAGGTAATATTACCGCTTGCAGGATAAAAATAAGAGAATGCTGTATTTACTTGGCAGTACCTAATTGAGTAACTTCTAAGTAATTTCATGATTAACTTTGTGGTTAATCTATTTGAACAAACAATAACCTATAGTCATAAAGCTTACGGATCATACCCAAACAATAGCATGTATAGACCGCTAAATGAATATAACATTATTTAATAGTCATGCTAATTGCACGACCATTCATTAATAGTAGGTAATTAGTAAATGTTGAATGAACAATGTGTTTACTAAATTAATTTAGTTAGGTATTAGGAATGATTATCGTCTATGCACTTTGTACCGGCATTAGGAATATCCGCTTACTCAGTCTAGTCAATATTGAAAACAACACACAAATATTAGTAACAGTTTTGTTATTCCAAAACCTTTAATTATTTCCATTTAGAATAACTCAGATTTTATATTTACAGTTTTCAGCAACAACATTCACAGCGAACAAATCATGAAACAAACAGACTCAACTTTAAAGCTTTACAAGATGCAATTAAATGTACTTTAGAATTACCTACGACATTTTCATGTTTTGTTTGTTTCATTATTCCTAACTCTCGACTGCTGTATCCTTAGGTAATTTATAGAAAATCGCAAAATTATAACAAGTAGGTAGGTACCTATAAATGTACAGCGTTAACGTTTACTTGAAAAACAATCATTGGAGCCACTGGTCTCGCCCTAGCACAAACAAAATCCTAGTCCGGTTATTAGAGAGTAAAAGTGTTTACAATAATAAAAAGATTCGTGATCTGTCGGCGTCTGAGTTACGAAGTATCTAATTGTAGTACACAGCCGTACGCTAGTTATATTTCTATAGTAACGTTTATAAATACTATCGTACACGTTTTATTTTTGTCCATAAACATGTCGACGAGTGACCTGCGATAGTTGGGCGGCCGGCCAAACCAGAACGGATTTATAAATTTCACTGAAGGAAATGGAACAACGCCAATGATTATTTCAATACTTCCTAACGAATTTATTTGGGCAGTAGTTGGCGTATTGATCAATTCATCTTTTTTAGTGTTCCGTGGTACAACTACAAGGTAAAAAGTAAAACTAACAACAACAAAGTAACATACTGGTCTAACAAGACCTGCTAACATCGTATCGATTTTTACTCTAACCCAGATAAAGCAATGTATGAATGCGGGGTTCTAGGCGACCTTTGCACCTATGAATATCCCACGCAAATCTATAAGTAGTGTGGGTCTTGCTGCATACCATCGTAAAATGCTTCTGACGCAAGTTCTGGTTATGCAGCTGAAAACAGCCGGAACTTGTAGGTATTGATTATATACTATTTATCCACATAACTACATTTTCCACTCTTTTCGATCGATAGGCGATACTCGTACGGTTCTTATAACCGTTTATAATGTGAAGTAAAAAAGAGTCTTACTTAATTAGGCTATTAACGTTACTGCAATATATAAAAATTGGATTAATTTATTTGATATGTTTTAGCATAGTTTTCTATGCCGGTGGTCATTTCTATTTATTTTCAAGTGGTATAGAAAAAAGTGCTTACAGGACTACGATAAAACATTACTATGTACTTTGACCAAATAAATATAAGAAATACACACGATCTGCAAGAGCAATACTCAAAAAACATAACTTTCAACGGCAGTTTTCTGAACACAACTTTGATTAACTTAGCTTTGGCTTTGGTGGTGTTTTTTTCTCGATTTTCAGTACACGACAGATCATTTCACGCAACACTAGCAACCTTACCTAGCCTGAAATTAAATAACCACTGAGAATATCATGATGTATGACAAGGATCAATTTTCCTTATAGTAGCTAGACAGTTGTACAAAATTGTACTAAATAAGTCCCAAACTTATCTCCCTCCACACAGTACATAGAAATAAAATTACGTTTGTAAACTTTACTTATATATATTCCTTTTGTATCTATATTATTGCGACTATCACAAACTCCCAACTTTCAAAGCCGCGACAGATCAAAGCGGAGCCCTCAATAAAGCCGCCATTACAGTGGAATCATGTAAATAGTACCACGTAGCCCGCATAATTGTTAAATGGGACGGAATACCCGTCAGCTGGTCCCGGCGTCCTGTCCGCGCAGAGCTTCGTGTTTTTAATAAAATTCGTGACCTATATGTACAACCCAACGTCTTTGCATAGATTTTATACCAACGTTGCTGTTGGACCGTATGAAAACCGGGTTACCAAAAAGGGTTATTTGAAAAAATATATTTAGTTCGCAAACATCACAAAATCACTTAGCTTATTTTATGCACCAGTTTGGTCTGATACCTAACATGACATAGAAGTATCTTCATAGGCTCATACGATTCGGAGTAGGTATTTATGTCATGTACGTGTATTATATGCTCTAAATGGGGCTTTTGTCAGAGGAGATATAATAATACTTGTGTGGCGATTTAACCCATTGTCTCGCAGATCCATGATGCATGTTGTGATTGGCCAAATCATAAAATACAATAGTAGCATAATATAGGTAGATGCATTGACATAAGTAATAACTTATGTCAATGGGTAGATGTGTACGAGTTTCTGTACGACAGCTGTTTCACAAGTTCGACTCTTCTGTTAGCAAGGCCTTGCAAAGCGTTAAAACTGCGTCAAATTGAATGATATTGTTTTGTCTCATTTGCATTGCGTGCCTGCATCTAACACAATCAAAATTTGTCTAAGTTATTATTAATTAATTTATTGGCTTGAAATTCATAAAAAAATACAGTTAATTCACTCCATCTGTCCAGGAAAAGGTTAAAATTCTTGTAAATTTGAAATACAATTGTTTACAACTGTATCGTTAATAATAAACAATTTACAATTGTTTATTAGAGCCAGTTCGTCCGACACCTCCACTTCCATTTTATATTTAGGTGCAACAATCATTAGTTGTCTTGAGGTAAATGGCATGCGAGCTGTCTCTAGAGTTCTTATTGCGAGAGCTATCGATCGATAAAGTGATTGCTCTCGCCCCATGGGACAAATTGTATTCCATTCGATTCCATCCGATCTGTAGTGCCAAGTATATATATACTTAGATAGGTTATATAGAGAGACTTCAGTTCTACAGGTACCTACTGTTCATGTCTCTGCGGAGCTGCCCACAAACTTAAGATAGGAACCTATAATAACCCAATGCATTTTCAAACTAGTAGGAATCCGGCTAAATACAATTATTCAGTCGGACTCAAATTTTAAACATTTCTGTTAAAAAAATGTTTTGAAAACCAGTAGATTTGGTTTTCTATTATAGCAGAAATGCAACGTGTTAAGCATTTTTTACTTTTTACGCCTTAACTCGCACATAGATTTGGATAGAACTTCGTAAGTATATCGAGAGCATATTCTGGAACACGTAAGATGCGTTGTGTTTACAGGTAACACTGCAGGCCGCTACTACTTCATAATTTGTGTCCTTACATACATATACATTTTCAGCGAAAGTTTCATAAAATACTATATCGTGAAGTTACGTTACAAATACAAAAAGCTTTCACATTGTAGCTCGGCTTACATAGTCATATCTATAGGTCGCCTGGGACGATTCGAATCTCTCACTCGGGATAGGAAGCAATCAAATAAACCATTTCATTTACGTGCGACGATTCTGACGATCTAATACAGAATTGACTTGCTAAAGTTAAATTACACTTGCGAACCTATGGGAAAGTTCAGTCCTTGGGTGATTTCTGAAGCGACCTGCACTTTAAAATACTGATCTTTACTACTGGTTAGAATATGGTAAGTTTTGTTCATGTGACTGAAGAAGATCCTATATATATTGCTTTTGCAGAAAGAAGAATTAGGAAGGAGCAGAAGAATGTTATTATATAGGTTCTTTGAAGATAGGCGATATTCTTAACCTACAACATACGAACCTTTAGGAATGTTTCGATTCTAGGGAGTCACAGTAATCTGGTAACTTTACCTTTGCAGCTCACCCGGAATCCGATAATAAACACTTTAGAATTGTAATCTATATTTATAATTCTTAGGGAAATCTGTGCCTATCGATGTAGATCTACGATTGGACGTAGGTACTCGTATCAAGGATGGTACCTATGCTGTAGGTATCGGCTTTAATTTTCTGTTTTCTGCTTTTATAAAGTTCGATGCCCTGAAACCGCGTTTCAAGAAAAGCTGATAAACATGCGCATAATTTGGTGTTGATGCGTTGCCAGTTGGACTAATACTTTATGTAAACATTTCTGAATATCTGAATAAAACTCCGTACAAAGAAGCTCTGCGTTTTGTACACTTGAGAATCAAACATTTCAGCAACTGATTAGTTAATTTAAAATATTTTATACATTATATAAACATACTTAATATATTGATTTCTCTGAGATAATCAATGTTTAAAAATGCGCAAACGCAAACTAAACAGCAAAGATGATTTACTGTCTGTTCGGAGGCCAAAAGGTCCGACAAACTCTAGACAGAGGTTTAAAAAATACGACCGCAACCCAAAAGTGCCGACCAAAAAAGGAACAAGCTGTTTTATGGTCCATTAAATCTCTACCACGGAGTTAAATGTCCGATCTTTATTTTGTGACATAATAATGAACAGAAAAATAAATCAATCTGGCCAATAACCGAAACGAATAAGTATCAACACCGGCAGTTCGGACCAATTTAGAATGAGAATTGATTGCACACATAAATTTAAACGCGTTTTAATCTCTTTTTCGTTCAGTCTTGTGATAAAAATACACATGCTCGTAATCGCATATATTGACGATGCGCTCAGTGGTTTTCAATTGTTGGGTTCTTATATAAGAGCGATATGAACGTTGAGTATAGAACAGATTGTTTTATTAGATCAACATATTCCACATTCAACCACATTGATTACTATCAGATGACTTGGTCCCACCTGCATTAGTTACATTATTATATGTGCATTAGTTAAATTATATTTTTTACGGAATACCCAAAAAATTATACCTACTCAATTCGACGCCTATGTTTTTTTAAATGTTTGTTACCTGATTTCTCACCTGGACCTATTTGAAAAAATATTTTTTTAGTTTGAATGTATACTTCTCGAGTGGTCATATTTAAATTTTATCAAAAAATTTAAAAGTTTCTATCATCGCCTACTATAAATTACAAATACAAAAGTTAATATATAATACATAATTGAATCTCCAAGTTATTACTGAAATTGGCAAATCATGTGGTTTTTATTTACGATACGATGCCTAGAGTGGAATCCTTTAATATAGCTAAAATTTTTCGCTGCTTCGCTGCTACTATTTAGAACCTGTAGATACTGTTTATTTTCCGAATGGAATACCTCTACGGATCTCAACACTCATGCAAAATCAAATGGATATTATGCACATAAGCACTAGACTCTATGGTAACTAAAAAAGAACAAACAAAACAATAATATAAACACTATGCGGGATTATGATAAAAAAAATTAAAGGGCACATTAGGCACGTACTATTTTTTTCCTGAGGATTATCCTCAGTTCCTGTGAGAGTTGTTCGGATACACTACAGATACACTATTTAGAGAGGTTAATGTGCTCATGTGGACAACTAATGTTATAGAACAAAAAAAACGTAATTTGAACATCAAAACCTTATTTAAAGCGTCTCAGTTTCCAATACGGCAGTTGTTCTCAAAACATAAAAAGGGTTTACAACGGAGAAAAATATCTCTGCGGTTACCTATTATTTTGCTCGGCAGAGATTTTAGAAGGATTCCATTAAAGTCAAATGAAGGCTTTTAGGGTACAAAGCTTTTTCAATTTCACCGAAATTGCTTTGAAATATTTATCCCTATTTTATATAGGTTTGCTTTATTATTATCACCGTTTTTTAGAGTCCCGGGAAAATTACTGAGGTGTTTTATAAACAGGAAAAATTCTTTCAAGCAACTGTTATGACCTTTTTGTTTCTTTTAAATGAAAGTAAGTCTCGGATCAGATTGCGGGTTGGGACTTCACTTATCTTTGAAAGTTGTTAAACCTTCTCCGACAAGCAGGTTTCCTCAGAATGTTTTCCTTCGCCGTTTAAACAAGTGCTAATTAATTATAATATATAAGAATTGTAATATATAATTAGTAGGTAGGTATAGTAGGTAGATACACATTATCGGAGAACTATTTAGGCCTATTTATTCTGTATTTTTATTTGTTTTGAAAGGTTTCGCCACATTTTAAGACAACACGATGGTAGGTACTTGTCGGACACACACGTTGAAATATTTCCAGTGCAATTACAGGGAATTAATTTTTTCATGACCATTAAAAAAAGAACATGAATATTATTAAATTACATAGCATATAAGATTAATTATTTTTTATTTTTATAAAAAATAAAATAAACAAAGACTGTAATAAAGTACAACTCTTTTTCTTTTTAGGTGGCTCTACTGAGCTCTACTGTAGATAAAGCAATTTCCTTAATCTATGTCTGTACTTACCTAATTCAGCGTGTAAATTAAAAGACACGTGATTCCATCACACCACAGTTATTACCATCTTGGACCTGATTGCAATAATGCTGCTGATCTAAGGTGAGGACGAAAATAAAACATGAGTGTTGCATTACTTCATGATAAGACCAGCAAAAAGTTAAATTGCATTCGTTTTAAAAAACCATTATAAAAGATTCCAAATACACATATGTCTTTTATAAACCAGATACAGATATGTATAATCTTCTTAATGCATTTCATTAGCGGTTCATTAAGTCTAATCTCTGGGTTTAAGTGCCTAATGTTTGGTCTAATGTGTCTTCAAGTGTTCTTTGTATACCGGCGTTTCTAACAGAACATTCTACTAAGAATTTAATATTTAAATAGCTGCTCTCTGCGGTTTTATTCACCATTTTGCTTATGATTGTACCAGAGCTACGGATTATACCTAAGGCAAACCAGGCACGTGCCTAGGGGCGCGAGGTCCTGTAGAGATCGTTTTTATTAGCAAAGTGATTACTCGTTCACATAATAATATATTTTAGAATCAAACGAATTCACCTTGTCAAGTTTGATGTCTAATTATATGAGCGTCTCGAACGAATATGATTACAGTTTCATAGGTTATAGGATTATAGGTTTCTCAAACCGTCGATTGGCGATAGCTGCTTTACGGAGAAGTTTGTTGACAGGTAAAGACTAACCAGCTAATTTGGCCAGGGCTGGTTAGCACCGTAGACATAAGCTAATGATAGCTCATAAGCTATTACTGTAGCTACACTTTCAATCGTGCCTAGCACAGGAACGCATACGATTATCTAGCCAAAGTCTAACCCACAGACTGAGGTCTAGCCAAGTAATTAAATTATACTAAATCTGTCACACTTTTGTATCGTTCGTAATCGCTTAAATTCCACATCATTCACGAAGATAGATTGCGTGTAGCTGTCATCAGTAGTTATCAATCATAAAGCTTTAGTTATTGGATCACGCCGCTCCGAGCCCAGCGCTGACAAATTACCACCCCGCGTATAATTTTGATGTATTTTAAATTAAAATTACTAATATGGATGATGGGTACATTTATAAGTGATTAATTAAGTTAAGTAATCGGATAAGTTTCTGATGAAATAAGCTCACTGCGATATACAATGTTTGTTGTAAAATGTTGGAGCTGCTTTAGATAGGAGCTGGGAAAGTATCACAAAACCAACAAAATATGTGACAAGCGTAACTTGGTTCAATACAGTTACTTACACAAAATTTATAAAATCCAGGTCGTGGTAGTTTATACCCACCATAGAATTTGTGATCGTATTTAACGGAAAATACACATTGCAACGGCAACATTAATTTTTAATGCTAATAACTTATCACCATGCAAATAGTTGAAATATAAACTACAAAAAAATATGAATCCAAAATATAAGTGTCAAATCCATCTTGAGAAATGCTTTGCAGAATACATGTTGCTAAACTTTCGAATTCCATAAAGGATACGGTTCCGAATAGTAATAATCTTAAATTAAAGTAAATCAGCTGTAAATAAAATAATAAAGAAACAAATGTATCCTGTTCCACAGATATACGCAGATGAAGACCAAGATATTACCAGCTTAGCCGAAGGCAACAAGAATAAAGACAAGCCCCAATATGATTTATCCCTGGCGAAGCTGGGTGGTCTGATAGTTCTTGAGGACGACAATCTGGACGATGATGAAGATCCTCTCAATATAGAGCCTGATGAGGAGGAAAGTGGGGACTGGTATCCTGACTACGATAATAGAGCGGAAAAGGTGACTATTTACTATTTTTGTTGGGTAAGGTCTACCTGGTTTACACAAATGCTCACCCGCTTCCCGAGCTTGGGTTTTAACTTGAACTAATGTTCAAACAATGAGATTAAATACGTGTTTTCGGGTCCCGGTGAGTGGTGGAGGTGTTTGCGAGTGTAGCATCTCTGAAACAGAAGGAATTTATGTGGAGAGCTATGAGTGTAAGACGTTATTTGTTGACTTCAATGTAGATATTGCTGAATGATGTAGAGATATGATTGGCAAACGTTTGAGCAGCATCTAAGTCTAAGGGCACGTCCGCAACCTATCCGCGCCTATAGCCTCGCTAGGCTCCTTAGAAAATAAAACATTCTACAATGTTTGCGACCGGCCGCACTGCTGCTAGCCACCATGTTTCTTGGGAATGCAAGCCACTAGACGCTACCTGTGCACTTCTGGCCAACCCTTTTATTCATAAATGTATCTGATTTTAGTATTCTTGAGTTGTTTTATGGGACAGAAATCGTCACGCGCCTAAAGATAACAAACATTTATTTGTTCGTTCGTTTACGTAGGTCGTTTAGGTCGTGCAATTTACTTAAATCCTCCATTCAAACTCGCTTGAGGGCCATGTAATATAAACTTAATATTAATATTGAACCCCCTGGGGATTTAATAGACACTTGAGTTTAGTTACTCTATATATTGCCAGACAGTACATGACTACCTATACGTAGTTTCGTGGAAGAATAATTTTATATGATATCTGTAATAATCCATTACGTATTATTTAATTTCTGTAGATAGTTCTTGATTATAAACTGGGTTATAGGTTAGATATGTACTAAGCCGGAGTTGGTGGTAGCCCAGTCGGTGAACCTCTTACCTCTTAAGTGAGAGGACGCGGTACTAATCTTAGACAACTCTGTTTTTTGGATGTGCATATTAGGAATTTATTACCGCTTGCTGATAAAATATCATGAAGAACCTACTTGTCAGAGAGGATTCGAAGATAAATATGGTATATTTGTTTCACGTTAACTATACAAGGTTATCAGCTAGGGGTGTAATAAGCCGAAAGGGGGGCACTGTGAACTAATGACCAACTTTCACTATGGGGCCAACTCTAAATTCAAAATAAAAATAGTAGTAATACAGCAGCTTCATACATTTTATTGACGACCGATAAACATTTTCTATGGAATAGCTGAATTTTATTTCTCGATTTTGGGGTTGGTCCCATAATGAAGTTGTTCGTAGTAATGACTATAGTTACCCTCTTTCGACTTAGTACACCCCTAACCCTTAGATAACCCTGTAACCCTTAGATAACCCTGTATCTAGGTTTATTCGAGGTCAAACATCTAGATCGGTGACGATGATGATCAAACGCAATCTGGTAAACGATAAAAAATCATGATGTACATTGACCAATGCACTTTCGGCTTAATTGCCGAAAATCCTAAACCCACTATGAAAAGATGCTACTAAAAGCTTGGAAGACGAGTTTATGAAAAGTGTTTCTTTTCTACTGCTCTCTTTGAATGTTACTCACTTTGATCCCATTTGATGTCATGAAAGCTTTTATACCTTTTATAAACATATATTCTATAATGGTTTAGGTCTTTTGATGTCAATGGCAAGAATGAAGACGATGTTGTTATCGTTATGTTTTCGTAAATACCCATAAATATACAAAACGTATGTGATTTCAATTTTGTTAGCATAACTAGAACTCAAATATCTAAATGAAATTAGCTATTCGTGCCCACAGAAGCCGCAGTGTAGTTATTTTATCCGAGGGTCGCCTTTTCTTTCCTGATGAAAAGTAAATAAGGAAGTCGTAATAAAAAAATGCCCTCTGATCAAATATAAAGAAAACTTTAAAATAAAAGGTATTTAAATATATTTTAAAGTTGAGTTTCAGTCATTATGAACCATCGATTAAGACATAAGCTTCTTATAGACAACAGTTTAGATTATTATTGATGAATTACTTATTAATATTTTTTTTACGTGATTTAGAATTTATAGCTACTACTAAGGGCTCCTAATAACGAAAGCTAGTGATCGCCTAGTTGAGGAACCCCTTGCCTCAAGCGAGGAGTACGTTATCCGTTCCAGTTTCAGGCAATGTACCTCTGAGTTTTTCACTAAAATCTTGCTGGTTGGATAAGTTTAATAGGTTTTCAAAGTTAGTGCAGTCTCCAATTTGACCAGCGCGCAGCGTATGGGTATAGGGCCCACGCCTCCTTCATAGGGCAGACCTGTAGGACGCTATGGGTTGTCATAACATCATTCATAGTTCTTATTCTTATCGGCAAATATTTTTCGTCAACAAAAATAATAGAATGATAATCCCGTAAGATAGATTCTATGCGGAATGAGACGACGTACAAGCCGAGCATGATGGCTAGCCCAAGTGTCAGACTCAAGGGCACTGAAAGCATTTTACATGTTACTACGAAAAAACTCATGATAGCGTTTACTTGTAAATGCTACGGTCACTCATCCAACATCTGGGTTGCGTGACAACTTCGGTAACCGATTAGAAACACCCACCTAACTACCGCAGTAACACCAGTACTTTAGGTAGAAAATAATAAATTAAACAAGCTGTTATCATCCCAGGAGCGAACTGTTTATACCTGTGTTAATATTATAATCACGTTGAAGCCCGTAAACATCTTTAAGCTTCGCTTCGCTTCGCTTGCCTTCGCTTGTCGCTGCGCAATTTAATATGAAAATCAATACGTCCCGTATAATGAGGCTCGAGCTACCAGATACTGAAACTAGAAACCAAAATTAATAGTATAATTTAAACATTATTAATTAAATTCCTGCCTGAGAAGGCATATTTAACTTTTGTCTTGAATCAAATCAAAAGTTAAATATAAGGTATATTCCATTGCTCAGATGAGCCTAGAATCAGAGGTTTTGTCTCTGACAATGTGTACTCGTAGTATACTTAACCTGGAGTATTGGAATAACTGATAACATCAATGTATCTTATGATAGAATGGTAATTTTCCTTTGTAGGATAGCAAAATGGAATATTTGTTGCAAATCAGTTTCCGTGAAAATAGATTTACACTCACATATACCGAGTTGATTAGCTAGACAGTCATGATGATGATTATATATTTATAATAAATCAAAAAAACAGATGTAGATATAAGTAAAATAACAATAACATAGTATAAAACTATTTTAGAACATTGGGGCCGCTTAACGTTCTAAAATAGTTTCTGCTCCCAGACGACCTTTAGATGGATAGGGTTATATTCATTACAAAAGTCATCGATGAACGTTTTAAATATATTCTATTACTACTACTATAGGTGATTTTTAATATAATAATAGTTAAGTTTGCTCATACGTGTAGAGTAGGTATCCCGGAAAAAAATTACAACAACCAGCTCACTTATTGTGCATTCACTCCAAATGCTGACAAACCGAAACGAGCACAATATAACTTTTTAACCTTTCAAGTGTAACCACTTGTATCTCAAGTATCAGTGTTTATTTTTCGTACAAATCAGATCATGCCCGCTTTATTTGTATGCTGAATCAAAAACATCATCGGGCGGCACTTATCGTCTGAGAGTGGTGTTCGAGAGATGATGTATCGTTTTCGACGTGCGCCTTTTCATTGTCTTATATATGTATATCTTTTTTTATCGAGTATTTTTTATAAACAAAGAAACTTGTCGATTGATTTATCTCTACTTGTTGACACTGGTTAAACAGCCGAACAGTTTTCGCTAACGGAAGTTAAATTGGTCGTTGACGCATCATAGCAATTGAGCAGAGCAGTCATACAAACAGCGAATTCTTTTTCGATATTTTGTTAGATTTTATCAAGTAATAACCAACTTTTGAAGAAATCAAAGAGCACAGTGACACCATAGCGAAAGAAAATCTAGTAATGAAAATATGGACGCACTCATTTTATTTCCTTTTTAACTTAAAATTTTTAATAGCATTCTAAATAGTTTTCGACATACCTATATGCTGGGCTAAATATTAACCACAAATAGTTGTCTTTAATATATTGTGTGTGATGTCCCCTTAGATCGGTAGTACGAACATGGTGCACCTGACTCCTGAGGACTTCACTGGCACAGTGCTGCCGCGGCAGGCGCTACTCACCAACATCCGCGAGATACGCCGACTGCTCAACGAGAACCCGGAGAACCCTGACTTGCCGGGTAACTGACGTATAACAAGTTTTATTTTTATTTGGAAGGCGCAGAAAATGTATTTTCAAGTTAGTTATTATTAATTACTAAAGTGTTGATCCAATTTTGTTATAATTTGAATAGGAACACTTCTGAAGTATACTTCATATAGTTTGTTACACCATTTCAAACGATATTTCTTTCAAATCGGATCCACTGCCTCTGAGAGATAAATAAGGTGACTACAAGCATGAACAAGTGGTTGGAATCGAGTCCGAAAAAACCCGATTGATAAATCGTTAAGCCTGTGTATCATCCTTAATACTTTTAAATTTTGATGTACCCAGAATCACTCTCACGACTAAGACAAATCTATTGACACCACTCACATAAAAATACGACTAGCCGATTAGGCTCTAGGGCGTGCTAAAGAAATATACATACATACATACTTACACTCGAAAAACACAACTCTCTTTCTTTCGCAGTCAGGTAAAAATGCAGATGAATTGAGCACCTTCTTTTTTTTGGGAAAACGCTAAAAAATACAAACTAAAACGAATCCCTACAATCCGTTTTTGAGTTTTTCCGCTTAAGCCAAAAAAAAATACGTCTTTGTTTTATAAATAACGTTGTTATTAACTATTGCTTTAAAAATCCCAAGACATAGGTCAAGAGAATACATTGACCTAGGAAGTACTAGTTACTCTAAAGAAGAGAATTAATCGTACAGTTGTGTATTGGGTACATGATAATAAAACGCCTTTCTGAGGTTAAAACTTATTAAAAATAAACATGATATATAAAGAGGTTATCGGAATGCCCTGTGCTTTCCCGAAAGAGGGTCAAATAAATATACTTGAAGACGTCATACAAACGGTAGGTACCGAGTAAGTCGTAGTAAAGTCTGATGTGGAGACATAATATTACATGAAATTTTTATCGTAAGATACTGTGGGTACCTTGTATAGCCACATTGTATAGTAAACAATTGAACATTTCCACATGACAAGAAGAGCTTATTTCTGGAGGTACATTTCTATACAGACATATACTTCTTACCAATTGAAATTAAATGTAACGTGAAAATAAGTAACAGTTTATACTCATACTTTTATTATTCTTGACCCCTTTAATAAATTATTAGAAAACTTATAAGATTTGATAACACGAGGAAAATCAGAGTTTTCATAAAAACTAATATGATTTCTTGAAGAGCAAAGTAGAAAGCTTATCTACTCAACTTTTCTTACGAGATATACTTACATTTGATCTGAATTATAGATCTTATATTTTTATGTAGATATACTAAGTAAATCCTTCTTTACATATAAAGTAGGTACCTTACACAAACTTTTATGAATCCATTACGTACCAGAATTCCAGGAAGTCTTTCACTCGGGACTTTTCACAAAAAATATTGGAAAAATGATTGGTATTTAAAACGTAGTATGATATAGCTGGAAATTAAAATTATTTGAGGTCAATTTAGATTTTAGATAGTCGAATCTATCAGCTCTTAGCCTATTTTGGGGATTTGTTTGGTATTTGATCTTCAGTGAAAATAATATATTAATAAGTTACTCGTAGTTAGTGTGCAAATTGTGACCAACACAAAAAGTTTTTTTTTTTTACGTAGATACATAATGAGAAAAGATGGAATAATGTACTCTAAAACAATTATATTCAAGTCTTATTCTGTATTGGCAGGTTTTTTTTACTTTATCTCTTTTTTTACGGATGTAAAGGAAATATACTTGTATTTATTAAAACTACTTATAAGTCTAGATAGAGGTAGGCACGCAGCGTTATTTTTTGTGATAGAAATAAGGTTCTTATCTATCCAGATATAGGTCTCTATTTAGCAAATCACTGAGTAACTACGACGTTAATCAAGCAACCTTTAGACCTTGTAGTAGAAATAGACAAAAATCTTTTTTTGGGCACTGACTACAAAGACTGTTTCAGCTGTGCTTAGGGTTATCTACAGTAGATAGGCCTAAGTACTACTAACAAACTTTACTGTACCTTCTTCCAGTCTTCTGCTACCAATCTGCCTGAATTTCGCTCCTCACTACTTCCACTTGGTGATTTCAGCATTATTAGACTCGCGTACTGTTATGGCATGAATTTCCTCGATCAATCTTTTGGTACTCAAAATATCGGTGCGATATTAGTCCGAGCTCTTTTTATTGCTTCGCTAGTCTATACATTTAACCAAATGACAGACCATCGTGGCTGAATTTGTAGCATAATAAGTTTATGCTCAGTACGTATCATATGGTTAATCAAAATATATCTGGTCTTCAGCTCTCCTGCCTTCGGCGGAAGTTACCAAAGAACCCAAGGACAGCCGCTCCAAGCGCAGCGTGTTCCCCGACTCACCAGCAGACGCTGTTGATGACTTCGCAGCACCGAGGGTCATGATCAAACCTGAAGAGAGGTTAGCAGAATTTCACACAGCTACCTATCAAGAAGTTTATTTCAATATAGGTTGACTAATCAGTTAATAAACTAATAAACAGTTAATTATTATCTGAAGATTCATAACTTCTACGCAATATCTTCGTATGTACATATATTATACCTGTCTCACTATTTCAGACCTCTTTTTGAACAACGCAAAGGAATAGGTATACAGTTAATGCAATAGCGTCACTTGACAATATTGAGTTCCAACATCAATGTTATTAAGATAATTATATTGACAGCCATCTAAAGATAATATCAAACCAATAAGTCAGCATTTAGTTCAATGTTGTATGTGATTGGAAATTACAAGGCACATCTTACACTTGCTGCTCAAATTTCCTTAATTTATATGCCTATCGAAAATTTTACAATAACCAATATTCCTACTTCTTTTAGTCAATATACTAATGACAACGATACGATAGATGTACGATATGCGGTACGTTTTGATATAAAATGAACTTACCTAATTGTCTAGTAACTAGTGCCTGTAAATATTCAACATACTTTTAATGACCGTTGTATAATGTTGGAAGATAATGTCAAGTGCATGCCGGCTATAGGTAAAGTAATGACACGGCTCACTGAGGAATGCGGCCGCGGAGCCTGATCGGGTTTCACTCACAAATACCTACTCCATCCATACTCGTACCTACTCTATTCCCGGTCTCAATATACGACATTAATCTCGAGGGAATTACACGTGGAAAATGCTGGAAAGTTTTGTGTTATATATTTATGAGTTAGTAACTAAGTTACATGGATGAAATAATGGGTTTCGAGAAAAGCATCCTCAGGCAATTCAGGAAATAATATTTTTGTTGCTGTTGTAGGTTTAAGTTTTTATGTTTCATGCGATACATATTAGAATGCGAATTCGAAATATGTATGAAATTGTTTTTTTTTGTTTAGGTCTTGATTTGTAAATAGCTGTCAAATCTGACTAGGTTATTTCAGATCAAACTAAAAAAACTAAACTAAACTCAGTACCTATAGTCTATGATATAAGTTAATTTTTCTAAGAGTGGAAAACAGGTAACCTAAAGGTCTCTCTCTATTTATACACATTTTCTACTCTTTTATCCATCACAGTTAGGCATTTCACCACAAGCGTACGACTAAGGAAGTCAGCGACACTGTAGCCCTAGATGGAGCATGCCTAGTCTGAAATACACTGGCTCTCAAGGAAAGCTGCCGGAACACACCGTTAGATGCTTGATTACAGATTCAACTTAAGGGTAGTTGCTAGCCAGGCGAGCGTTAGAAAACGCCCTATAGTTTCGTCATGTTTTCCTTCACCGGTAGTTCAGGCTCAGTGTTCTCATATGGAAATTGACCCCAATATTCAGTCGACCACCATCGCCTCATCTATACTTTTTTCTATGCTACACTGTATAGCTTACTCGTTATACAACAATTATTTTAGCTGCTAAGTTTAACAAACGTTAGAAGAAAAACTCTATAAATACTAATAATATCAAATCTGCCATATGAAAATGACGTAAAAGCAAAAGCTTTTTCAGTACCACGTAAAACTGCTATGTCGACGTTTTATAAGCTTTTCTATGTACCTATGTAAAAAGGATCCTTTTCTTTGAAATATTTTGTATATGTGTTGTGACTCCAGTTGTTTATTTGATATAGGAAATGCCTCAAAAATGTTTATATTGGATTGAATATATCTTTAAAAAATATAAATAATTTGTTGAGTATAAAAAAATGTTCGGAAGAATAAACAGCATACTTACTTAGATTTATGTTTATTTGATACATACTCTTTAGTCTCTCGGTGACCTTATGTTTTTTCTGTATAAATCTGAAACTAGCACAATGGTTACCGTGATTTTATGATCTCTATATCCCATCATCAAAGTGAAACGTTCAATGGGAGCGTGGCACGTGGACGCCCGCACCAATTAAAACTTAGATTCTGTGTTAATTTGCGTTCGTTCGTAAAACGTTAATTAAAATGTTTTAATGAGTATCCTATTCAGACAAAGTAAAGTATCGCAGGTAAAGGTACTAAAACAAAGCTGTAACTTGAAACTAATAACAGCGCTTGGGAGGTGATACCGCTGTCGTATAAGTAATACTTTTTAAACGTTTCGTGATTAAAACTACAGTTGAAAAATTATTATTACTTTTTTACTATAAAATTACGAGGCCTCTCATCGCCACCTACTTGATCCAAACAAATACAAAAATGTATTACAGTGACAAAAAAGGTTTGAAATTGAGGACCTGGATATCGCGTCAATGCAATTTTGTTGTGCGACGCTTAAAAGGATAAGACTGAACTATAGTAAAGACAGATAGTACAGAAGTCAATACCTATGAACTTCCTTTTCATTCCTACACTCGGCGGTCACGCTAGAGTTGTCAACTTCGGCTTATGCACGAAAACTATCCTGTTGGCGGCACTCACATTTGTTACATACAGGTGTTGTATAGAGATGTTTGATTTACTGTTGAGGGAAAACGGATTGTATAAACCAATATCAATAAAGTATTTAAATTCTTGAACATAAAACATCCTAGACGCGTGTCTCAAGCGGATAGCATTCGCGCTCACGCTGTTCCCAACCATTGCTTTTGCGTTGCTCGAGCGCACTTTGTGATGCAGATTGATTTCTGTACTATCTTTCTTTTGTGACTATAGTCTATAGTCTCTGCTAAGTAATGTTTAGGTGATAAAGACTACGAGTACTTATATTACTGATAAATTTATATTGTTTCAGATTGAAGCCGAAGAAGTTTGACAGCAACTTAGCAGCCAAGTCGGGCTTACACACTGTCACTCGCACAGTGAGGAATAGTGATAATGAGGCAAGTTTCTATCAAACAACATACTTTATCTTTGTAGTGAGAATCACCTTTGGCACTAATTTATGATGCGTGACTTCTTTGTCTTCTCTTGTATTTTACCTACTGGGTTTTATAAACAAAATTGAACGTTTAGAACATAATATTGGGAGAGTAATAGCTGAAGCTCATTGCTTTAGCTTTATGATATAACATATACGTCAGGCATACAGTTAAAAGTATAAATATTAAAATTAATTTGCCAACGATAGCAAGTCATCTAGATGATGACTAAAAATAAAAGAAGATTTCGTACTTAGAACTTTCAATACTAATTATTATTATTATTTATTTTAGTACTTAGTGTTCTGAAGGTATGTGTCACATAATGTTGGATTTTGCCGGTAAAATTCTCGACCATCAAAATAATTCGTAGACTTTAGACCACCTCATCGAGTTTCATCAAAATTTGTTGAACTAAAGAATTGTCTACGGGTTCCGTCATCTATCACTTTAAACATAAAAATTGACAGATGAAAAATCTTTTTGCTAAACTAAAAGCTGCGCTGCCAGTTAATAAACAAAGAAATATTGGATCTGCACACCCTAATGAGGGAATGAAGCAATAATATCAGAGTGTTTTGTTCCCAGGAATCACAGAGGCGGCCTTTCATCGCAGCTCATTTCCATGGAAACACTTCACATCTCAGCACTGAGATACATGAGAATTATCAAGGTAAAACTAAAAGATAAATTAACATTGTTAGCTGAGCTTGAGTGATTGGCTTCCCGTGACTGAGACTGCGAGACTTATAGAGAAAGAAAATCAGACATAGTTCTTGATTAAAACTCGTACGTACATAGTTCTGCGACTTCTGCTGACTTCGTAAGCTAAATTATTTACGACCTATTAAGTACGACAACAACTTGACAAATTGGTTTTCACTCTCATAATTCTTATTTAAGGGCGAGAACCAAGTATTTAGTATATTTAGGTTATTAATTAACGCTAAAAGCTCATTGTACTCAAAAATGTTTGAAGAGTACAAAGTAGAGTTGTCCTATACGTGAGTACTAACATCCAGACAAACATACACGACAGGATTTATCACCAATGATAGTCCTATAGGTTGATATTCTAACTTTAAAGCTGAAAAACATGAACATCATTAGTCCTGGTGGTCAAGTCTGTTATTTGAATTGTCTCAGAATTACAATTGGATCGTGCCAAAATGGCCGTTTTGGCATAGAATAGGCCACACTTAGTATTAAACAAAACATCATTTTTAATGCTAACTCTGATCTTTTCTATGTCGAAACGGCCACTTTGGCACAATCCAATTGTAATTCTGAGACAATTGAAATAACAGACTTGACCACCTGCTGATTTAATATAACGTACTCTTTGGTTTCTACGTCAACTGACGGATCAACTGTGATATCCATCACATTTCAGTAGGATCAGTTTTGGGTACGAAGTCATTTATCTCCCTATAGAATATCTTTGCCTATCACGACATTTCTCGCAAATACAAGGTTGGGAACCTATTAAATAAATTTAGCCAACTTTAGGGCTCTGAATATCGGCAAAATTACTATTAGATAGCTGATACAAACTTTTGATTAGTCGCGCGGGCGGCGGAAGGCTGCTATTACCTCTCTAAAAACATTAATTGATTTCGTATCAGAAGGAAACTTCATCTGCCAAAATAATTGGATTTAATTCTGAAACAGGTTCGAGAGAATACGAGCCTCTGATAAGTTTTAAAATCGATATTACGTTTAATTTTGCGATGTCCAATAGAAGGTTTATTCTTTCATAGTCATACGTACTTTAACTATATTCCCAAACTAATATTATAAAGAGATATGATTTGTACTTATTTATGTAACTAAAAACTTAAAAACTCTTGAACCGATTTCAACATTTTTCGTTCGCTCAACCAATATATATATATATCTTAATATATATAAATCTCGTGTCACAATGTTTGTCCTCAATGGACTCCTAAACCACTTAACCGATTATAATAAAATTCGCACACCATGTGCAGTTCGATCCAACTTGAGAGATAGGATAGTTTAAATCTCAAATTATAGTCGCAATTTTAATTTATTGCTAATTATGTCTGTTATTATTTGACAGTCACAATTATCTGTTAACTCCAAATGATTCTAACAGATGTCGATACCTTTCGACTGGGTTGAGTAAGTAATCAATAGATGGCGCTGCTATGGTAAATCTACGAACGTGTCATATAAGCTACATTTTAACAGCATAATTACCACGTGTTGTTGACGCTATAAAATAGCCACAGCAACGCGTGGCCGGGTCAGCTATCTTAATATAATATATATAATATGTAAGATTAAGTATTGCCATTCATCGTGGTAATGCGGCTAGCAAGCTGGGCACGCTGCCCTCTGGTGGTGGGTCGGAGCATATGGATTATCTGTAATTTTTTTTTATCATTTTTTTGTTGTCGTAGTTAGTCATTTTGTTAATGTTAATAAAGAAAGGCACTTGACATTAGTAAAAAAAAGTATTGACATATATATTTGCTAGAAATCAACGCAGAGCCTAAACCGCTGAATCTAGAGACATGAAATTTAGAGGGAGTATTCTGGGAGTATGGGTGTAGGAGTGAGTATATCCAAGCTAGGTATAAGATAGGGCGCTATTTTGGAAATCTGCTATTAGCCAATGATACTACACGGAGCTTTGTGTGACAAAACTAAAATAATGTTTAAAACAATGAAATTAAAAATAAACAAATTTTTGATTATTTTCTATTCTATCGTTGCTTATATCTTCAGCTTGAATGATAAGAGTCTTAGTCGATAAAGCATATCAGTTGACATAAACCTTCTTAGGATCTAATAGGCTAAAACTAATCGTTTCATGTTTCACTTACATTTACCAGTAAACCTTAACTTTACCTATTAATATAGTAGCAGTTAATTAACCATAAGCATTTCAATTTAATGAAGCTCGTTCATGCCACACAGCGTAACACAATTGCTAAGGAAGTGCGAAACCTTGCAACGAAACGTAACATATTACTTACGTGACTATCTGTGCCTCTCAGCATTACTCGGATATCAAATATAGGGTAAGGCAGAGGTTGTTTTTATACATTTTTATGTTTTTCAACTGGCAATATCATTGTATTTATAGTACGAAAATTGTACACTTCATAATATGAAGGGTACATAATATATGTTTTCTCGCAATTTCAGGGATGAAATGTATGAGGAGTTCCTCATATTCTCCATATACTTAGCCTACAAATTATTAGTCGTTTATATATAGTTTATAATACTGTATATAATAAAATAGACTTGCTTGCATTGGACCCTATCTTACATAAATAATGCCTAAAATATAGACAGACCGCTTGCCATGAAGATACCGTTTGAAACTGACATATATATATATTATATTATTTTCGCATTAAATTTCAGCGTGTTAACGTGTGATATAATATTTCTGCTCAATCCGTAGCGGAGAATGCGGCGTTCTCCATTGCTCCCACGTTCACGCATATTTGCGGCTTTCCCAGTCCTTACCCACACAGGGGCTGATTCTAATATTGTCGATTTGTTGTATATCGGAAAACTATATTGGACAACAAATTAGATATTTACATACTTCGTAAGTAATGCAGAAATATAATGAAATTTATTACAATGGCAACAAAGCAATGAAGTAACTAGGTAGTTACCTGAGTAAATTTTTAATTTATTAATAAGTTAAATGCACATAAAAGTGAGTTTGTAGTGTGTATTCCATGATTTGAAATGTAATACATGATGTGATTTTTAATGCACTTAGTGAAAACAATATCGTTTCCTTCTAATGTGAACATAAGTGAAACGTCAAGTCAAGCTGCCCCTATTTGATTACTAATTACCTAACTCCAGAAACAAAAGAAGATCAAACTGTAACTTACTACGATATAACGCAACATTAGAAAGCAGAAGCGTCTACACCTTGCAAATTCTACTTTAATTCACTTTACGCCCAGCAGATAAAACTTGGTTATAAAGCTACGGCCACATCTGCAATATTAGGTGCTTGCCTCACTTTAACGACGTCGGTGGATCAGGTTTGACTTTGTTATAACTTTAACACAGTCTAGTGCTGTTAAAACGACGAGCTTTTACTGAGACTGAGATGCTTATGTGTTTCAGAAACTGTAGGAAAAGCTATTCAAAGTTCAACTCTGACAAAAATTGAAATTTTTAAGGAACATCAGCAAAGCAGAATGTTGTCTACTGATTATTTGTTACTAGGTCCATTTACTCTTCATTAAAATGCTTTTTATTTTTGTCATCAAGAGTAATACCTTATCCATGTCCGAGTACGCTATCATATGTCTAGTAAATCCTATGTCACGTAACCTATAATTTTTAATTTCTGGCATAGATATTCTTTCATATTATATGTGCGTATCAAAGCATCTGTCTCTGACATCGTATCTCCCAAATGCATTCGATTTTGATTCGTTTATTTTGTTTAGATGATTTGAATTGAGAATTTATAGTTATGAATAGATGACTATTGGTTCTGTCTTTTGATGATTATTTTGTATGCTTTCACTATACACTCATCTCTTCGCTATTTTAGAAAAGACAAATACTAGCGCCTCGGCTGTTGATTTTTATCATAATGAATCAATGCACAGAAGCAATAATATGTTTGTTCGGCAGGTAACGGTCTGGTCCGCGTGTCGCATGGCGCCGCGCACGACGTGTGGTACCCGGCGCCGTGGACCTCAGCCTCTCCTCACCCGCGCCCTACCCTCACCAGGAACGGTCACGTGCACGTACACCACACTGGGGTCTACTTTGTCTATGCCCAGGTAAGTGTCGTATTGTTCGGCAGGTTGTTGCTGAGGGTGGTTAGATTGTTGATTGTGTATTGCTCTCCTCACCTGCGCCCCACCCTCACCAGGAACGGTTAATTGCACGTCCGCTTCTGGAAAATGCTGCCTAAAGTTACTTTGATCCGTATTTATTATATATAAAGATATAGTAGGCTATAAGACCGCCTGTAATTACACTGTTATTGAGAAATCTATATTATGTTTACTGTATCTTAATGTACTCGAATATTGTGTGTTTATTTATGTATCTAATCGTGAGCCATGACACTTGCATTAGTCTAAGTTAATTTGTACATTTCAGATATTATTATATAATTATGTAACCGAGATAAGTCTTGAAATATGGCACATAACCTCAAATACTTTTTCTAACAAACTTCTTTTACACTTTGGAAAGCCTTACTAGGCTCCATTCTGTGAAAGCACTAGACCTAATGTGAGTAAATTTAGTGTGGGTAAACCACGCGTGTGTCCTAATTATTATTAGAAAAGATCATCGCAGTGAAATTGTTTAACGTTTCAAGCAACGAAAAGAATAACACGTAGCGACAAATCACTTTTGAAAAGGAAGGGAAGTTTAAAATGAAATCAGGGCTCGGCAAACCAGGTTACTGACTCGGGTTATTTAAATAAGGTCAAAACGACCCAATATTGCGATTCCAACCCTTTCATCGCCAATTTAACGCAAGTAAAATATTTATTTACCGGCCTACGCTCAACACCCGGCTAACATATCTCTCATACTAGTTATATATAGGTACATTTTACGAGCTCCAGATTTCCCAATTTTTCAGAAACGTCAACTGATTTTTATTTTGATTGAAAATATTGATATACTTTTTAGTTGCTCCCATATACCCATCGTTCCTGTAAAGCAAAATATCTGAAATTGTGGTGGCTTTATCGACAGCCACGACTGAAAGTTGGTTAATGATTTAATTTTAACAAATCATTAATTACTTAATTTAATTCAACTGTTTGTCGTTTCAGATCTACTATCTGGACAGCCACGATGTGATCTCATGGGTATTGCACCGCACTAACCCTGAGTCAGAGGGACGCGATACTCTGCTACAATGCGCCCAGTCTTCGCACTCCGCTGAAAGGTAATGACGAATACTTAGTACTACAGCTACTCCATAAAAAAATTTAGTTCCTTTTCTGCTTCCAATCAAGTTCATGTGCGCCTTTCTACGTTGTGCAAACAAAAGCGTAACTTTAATGCGATGAGATACGCGGGCTATATTACGAGGAAGTATCGCGCAAAGACGGCCACGGTAAGGCACCTTTTGGAGAATTTCTTGGACTATGTCTGATGATGCACCAACTTACGTGATATCGATATTTTAAATAACAACTGGTTGTACTAATTAGTTAAGCCACCTTGGCAGATATTTTCGGATGGCAGATAGAAATTCGATTAAGCCTAATTCAATTTAATAGGTTTTCGATTACCTTAATATGTCAGAAAAAAAGGCAAAATTTATATGATCCGGGATTTGGAGGATGAATTAGGAAATTCAATTATATTAAACCAAATTAATAGGTTTATTCTCTTACATAGGTAATACCACTTCTCATAAACTACTTCTTTACATTTTCATCATTGGTCGTCACACTCCGTGTATTGTGCAATATCTCAAGTTTGCTTAAGACACTTGGTCGCTAGACTACTCCATCCACATTCTATGTTACAGGATAGACAAGCCAAACTCTTGCTTCTCAGCATCGGCTCTGTTCCTGAAGGCAGGTGACAGGCTCGCTGTGCGAAATACAGGAGGAGACCGGCACTCCCTCATGCAGCCCGAGAAGAGTTTCATCGGCCTAGTCAAGCTAGCTGATGCCGAAGATCCTGAACAGGAACTGTAGGACTCACAATGAGATAACTGATCAATATACAGACGTCCTGCACACTTTGAAATCTCTTTGTAAATGTGACTACGAGAATATATCATCTTAGTACTAGGTATTTAAAAAAATGATATACGCTGTTGAACAAAAAAAATAGTTAACTAAGATAATAAGTACAAGGTGTTGTATTATTTAGTGGCTTTATAAAAAATAACACATAAAGATTCATCTCGTTAAGGACAAATCAGAAGCTCCTAATCGATACGAAGCGATATAGGTTTTATTACTAATGTTAATATTAAGTCTGTATACTCGACTATATATATACTCGTAGAGTTAATAGTATACCAATCTACGATATGTTCAGTAACACAGCGTTACAAATAAAAAAAAGTGATAAATTTTATTTTATTAATAGTCTAGAAAGAAGTGCCATTGTCATAAGGGTTAAGAAGAATACAGACTTCTTTAATCCACAACAATGTTTGTTAGTTTATTGCAGAAGTTTGTAGTCTTTGTGATATAGTATATTTAACTATTCGCGTTTTATATAATTATATATATAAGTACACTTTTTTCTAGTGTCTTATACCTACTAATAAGCTAAAAAATTATCTTGCGCTCTAAATAAGCCAGAAAATTCATACTTTTTATCTAATGGCGAAGTGGCTTATTCAAATCCTTTGTTTTTATGTAAGTGATCGTATGTAACCTCTACATTATAAAGATCTGTTATGCCATTGATATTATTAAGTACTAACTTTAAATATAAAGTTATTTATTGTTACGATGTTCTATAAAGGACCATTGCGAGTCAAATAGTGTTCCGATTCTCTTGTATTGTGTATAAGCTCCCTTAACAACAAGCGACTCGATTGAGTATTGATGTTTTTTTATTTTAATTAAATCATGGACAAAAAAAATGTTTCTTTGAATTGTTCGATAGATAGAGTTTGACTATTCGGGTTGCCTTTATTTGATTCCCGATAGCTACAACAATGCTTATTTATATACACATAACATTATAGAATATTAACTATGGACTATAGGTACTTAGGTATTATATATTAGGTAGGTAGTTGCGAGACAATAACTTAATAACTATTAGTAATTTAACTTACTACATCGATCCTCTTTTTTACACGAATGTCCAAAAGAAGGGTTACGTTTTTCGGTTGTATGTTTGTGTATTTGTATGTAAGTATATATGTATGTGACCCTCTATTATATCCTCATTAGATTTTTCTTTATATGCAGATGGACATAGTACATTAGTATAGTACTATACTAATTGTATCCCGCAGATCCACTCGTTACGATATAGAGGTTTAAGTTTTAGTAATCGGGTCTTTTGAAGTAGCTTTAAACCACATGTTTTAAAATATTAAGGTCTTTTCGAGTGGTAGGTATAATTATTTTTGAATGTGGAATAATTATTTTACTATACTTTAATATAGAACATTACTTTTACAAAAAAAACGTATTTGTATTGGGAACAATTTTAAATTGTTGCCACAGTTGTTTCGGTAAGCAGAGTTCCAAACTCATGAACCAATTTATATAGACACGTATAGATAGACAATAAGGCTGAACCCAACCGCCGACAATTTCATTAAGTCAGGAGACACATTCCTTTATGGAATGAATCCTCTCGAGTCTGCAATATACTTCGATATCTATAGCTCTAAAGACAAGTTGCCCGTTTCCTGTAGGGAAGCAGAAAACGGAAAACTGAACTAGTATACCTAATCTAACAGTCTTCAACTCGGCAAGGTAAACTTACAATTTAAAACATAGATGACATTCCGCAGAATATTATTTATGTAGTAAAATATGGGACGAATTGGAGTATCTCCTTTGAAACAAAAAAGTATTTTTTCATATCGGTCCAGCCAGCTAGACAATTGAAATTTTCACAGAGTATGATGTATTTATGTTGCAGCTATAACAGCAAGTACTAAAAACAAGATAAATTAAATATTGAAGGAATATAACAAACGTTTCTTAAGCCGTTTTTTGCTCTTTATTAATTACGGAAACAGGTACCTACGAGTAGACGCTTGAAATATTCGCACAATATTTAGTTGTACATTCAATTTGAAAATAAATAAACAAATCAAAATAAATTAAATATTTAAGGCCGTACACTTTTGCTTATTGATAATAACGATAATATGTAGAAACTTAAACTAATGCTGTAAAGATAATGGCACAGAACCGTTAGTGCAGGAGTCCGACAAAAAACTATTTTTTAAATCAGTCCACCTGTCTCTGAGAAAACTAGTAACAATCATCAAAAATAGTACCTTCTCCTTTTGTAAGTCGGTAGATTATAGCATTTTGCTATGTTTTCCTATTCTCGGTAATAAAGTGCCATGCTACCATTTGATATTGCTATATAGTCGTACATAGGCACATTGCCTCAAAGCTTTGCTCCGACCTGGTAGAGGACTTACTACCTTCCAGCGGTTTATTTACTAGGACTGTACTGTACTTAACATTCCATCTCAGGAATCCGAAAATATAAACACCTTATCCTCAAAAATATTTATCTAAAACATTAACTTATAATTTTTAATTTTGTAGTGCTTAGACCTTTTATCTTTTACTGCTTTTATTCATTTCTTTCTTGAATTAGATAGATAGATAGATCAACGCTTTATTGTAGACACACAAAATATAACAATACAAAAATATTAATTTACATATAGTGCCACAAGTGGCGGCCTTATCGCTAAAAGCGATCTCTTCCAGGCAACCTTAGGATGGAAACCTCTGAGAAAAAAGATGTATAGGACGGGGGTGTACTTACAATAAAGAAAGTAATCTATACTTAAAAACACATGCAAATATACACAATTACATTCTATTACATTAACTAAATATAAATATATACCAATATAATATATAATATTATAATATACATATATGCTAATACATACATACTAATACAACTATAGAATTGGATAAAATACATTCATATTACTATTCAATTTAATATAAGAGAGAGAAAAAGAAAATACGAATAAACTAAATGATTAAATACGAGTAAAAAATAAAATAAATATCATTATACCGAAGACAAATAAAATTTCCGTAACTTGTCTTTAAAAGTAGCAAGAGATGGAGCTTTCCTAACGTCCAAAGGCAAATCGTTCCATAAAACTACAGCTTGGACGGCAAAAGAACTTTTGTAGAAAGTTTTATGATGCGTAGGCATCTTAAGAGCAAGATTTTCCGACGACCGAAGTGACAAGGCATGAGAGTTATGCACATAAGATATGCAATCTTTTAAATAATGCGGCGCAGTGGGATTGAAAAGAATATTATAGACGAGGTGGAGAATGTGAGTTTTCCGTCGAAGGCGAATAGGCAGCCACTTGAGCTTAGTTCGAAAGTGAGAGATGTGATCATATTTGCGTAGACCGAAAATAAATCTGATACAGAAATTTTGAAGCCGCTCAAGCTTGTCTAGCTGGTCCTCTCGAAGATCTAGATAACAGGCGTCAGCGTAGTCTAGGATTGGAAGCAGAAGAGATTGTGCAAGCGCAACTTTAGTAGCAGTAGTAGTAGTAGAATTAGTCTCATAATGTTTAGTATGTATAGTGTTCGCTTATAACTCAGTTCTCCTAATGCTCTTAAATGATAACTAAATCTGTGTGTAATAATCTACCCGCATCGCTGGCCAAATTGCTGGCTGGAAACTTAATCCTTTTTCTCCGAAAAGCAGGTTTTCTCACGATGTTTTCCTTCACCGTATAACATTGTATATAACTCTAGGAACCTAATAACATTACAGCAAGCATTTTGTTACACCTCAGCTACAAATGCCAAAAGTTGACGTGAATAAATGGACGCTCATGAGACGCTATTTTTCCTTGCTTAGTCTATTTGATATTTGAGGTGGAAACAGGTAATATGTGAGAACATTTTTTGTAAAACTCAGAGCAAATTTTGAGAAAAGAATCTATATATCTAAAAGAGTAAGTCCTTACTGACTGACTGACAAATGTCACAATCAACGCAAAGTCTAAACCACTGAACCTAGAGTCATGAAAGTTTGAATAAATATTTATTATTCGACATTTTCCAAACTTACACTGTATACCAGTTTATAAAAAAAGCTGCATACGTATAAACTACTAGCCGATGCCCGCGACTTCGTCCGTGTGGTATTTATTATCCCTTATTTTTAATTTACCGGGATCAAAAGTATATGTTGACCATGGATATAAACTACCACCATTCAAAATTTCGTTCAAATCCGTCTAGTCGTTCTGAGATTAGCCAGGCCATCAACACAACATCCATATAGGATAGCATCAAAAAAAAAAAAATCTCGTTGATGGCCCGTACAAATAGAGAAACAAAAAAAACATAATATCTTAAAATACATATAATCTACATCCCCCTGCTCGGGTTTTATCTTTTTTTTCATTGTACACAAATTCGAGTAAAATTTACTAAAAATATTTAAATTTTGTGTAATTTAGGAGAAAAAAATAGTTCTAAAAACGTGTTAAATAAGTCTACTACAAGCACTGATAGTTACTGAGAAATGTCATTGGCGTTGTTTAGGCGTAAGAGCGAACGAAACCAAGTTTTGTCTAAGATCTCCCTGACTTACATCATCGTCATATAGCGACCATATAGTAGACCTCAATTTCCACTAGTCCTTTTTAACAAGATATTCAAAATTTAATAACACCATATTGGAAATAGTGTAATTAATAACAACCAAATTCAACTAACTTTTGCAATATAAAGTGGTAATTATTAGCTAATGTAAGTGTAACCGTTTTAGCTCAATAAATAAAGAAATAAATAAAATTTATATAATCCGTATTTATTTAATTATATTGATACAGTCACAGACAAAAATTTATTTATTTAACTTTTTGTCTGTGACTGAAATGCACAAGTGACATTGTATCAACACGGTATCATATAGAAAAAATCATTTATAGTCTAATTACGATTATACACAAGTTATCTGTATTCAAACGTTGACACGACAATTAGTGAGACTACTTAAAAAAAAGAAACAAACATACTTTTAGTTACAAATACCAAAAATACCATAAAGATTCGTAAGTCTTTATTCACATATTGTGTTAATAACAGTAGATTTAAAAGAAGAAAATACGATATCTACTGTGCATTCTTAAAGCGAATCGGTAGACAAAATAACCCTTTTACGTTTTTAGTGTACTTGAGACGGTCTTCGAAGGTCATAAAAGCCATCCATTTTGCCACTAGTCACCCTGACTTACCCCCACGCAAGTAAGTAAGCCGCAATATGTAGGACAATTACTGTGCTAGGATTACCGGGAGTCTTTCGTATCTAGATGGCTCGTTTAGATTGGGTCCCTGGACCAAAAAGCTAGGATTCGTCCTGACGAATCCTAACTTTTGAGGATTAGATGGTTCTCGACCTGATTGTGGCTTAGGCGATCGTAGGGATTAACGGGTAACAATTGCTCTAAGAATTTAGAGGTTTATCTGGGAGCACGGCAGTGCCCCCGCCAAGTCGAGCAAAATTTTGTTTAACCTAATCGGACTCAACTTCTAAAATAATACTTAACTAAAAAATAAACTGATATAAGAATATGTTTATAGAAACAAAATATTTTAAGAAATATTTACTACAGAATCCTATATCCGTGTCTCGGCAATAACGTGTAATTCTTAAAAAATGTATTTCTTTTGCGCTAAAGTCTACATAAACCACTTTTACTTAAATAAGCTTTAACACTAAGAAAATTCATCTTTAAAAAACGAACGTTTTGTTGTTGTTTGAACATTTAAATAAATTTAATTGAAGCTACAAATCTAGGATAAACAAAAAAATGGAGTAATTTGCCAGTTCAGTTTGTTTCTGTGAAGTATCTTGGTACTTACAAACTTTTCCTCGAAATAAAAGATGTGCAGAAGAATAACAAAGAATGAATTGAAAGCTTTATCAAAACAATAAACCGAGCACTTGAGCACTTTGGTCAATTAAATTGACATATTATCGCAATAAAAAACAAAGAGGATATTAAAATGGCAGAATGTACAGTTACCGTCCAACTACAGTATGCAAAAAATGGTAGTTGAGCCTGTTTCTATGTGAAAAATCGGCAAAACAATACATGTGAAAAATGTTCTCTAAAAAGCTGTTATACTAATGTAAAGTCTGTAATTAAATCTTGTTTATATGGTAAGCTGTACAGGAAAAGCAATATTTTAAAAAAAACTAAAATAAAAACGCGTGTCGCAGCTAGGTTTCTCCAGTAAAAAGACCCCGGTGGCGGGCGGGCGCCTGCCGCCCAGTGTATCGATCCGCCCGTTATATAACCCTCCCGCACCCCGCACCACCGGCACCTACCTAGACACCTCTACCAGGCACTGGCATCATTCATAAGTGACCCGCTCAGCTGCGAGCTTCGACTCTTCAAAACCAGCTCCAACTCAGCTACTTGCTGTTTCGCTAGACTTGACGATATCGTTTGCGCATCTCGGCGCGCAAGTCTCAGCGATTTTCACTTGTTTTTCCTGTTGCGAGTTGTTGTGCGAACGCGGACTGACCAAGCCGTGCTTTGTTGTCCGGATAAATGCTGTGAGGTGAGTTAATTTACTAATTAATGTATAGTGTTTAACGACTGCTTGATTTATAGCTGAATAATATATAATGAATATAAAATGGGCACCAGAAAAAGTCAGTTGTTGCCTTTTGACTTTTCGTATGGATTCGTTTGCCTGAATAGGACGAGGAGGAAATTGCTGGTTAAAATAATTTGATAAGATCTTGATATTCTGTTCCATTTCCGCTATACTAAAATTATACCTAGTTTGTATATATCGTTGAAGCCAAAGCAATCCTTTGTTCCGCATTGATTGTCTGGCACAGCAATAACTTCTCGTAAGTGACATATTAGTAATATTCGTAATGAGATAAGATAAATCATTGCACTACAAAAAAGGTCTTGTTACAAGGAAGGCTTATTAATAAAGTTCACGTGAAGAAAAAAGCTATCTTGGTTCTAACAAAATAATTAACTAATAATTTATTACAAATATTCCTAATTTGATCAGATATTTTATAGGTGAAGTAAATTTTCACTTTTTCAATGGAGAATATACAAAAATCATCCGGTTATCATATGATTGTCAATATGTAAACTGTGCGGATCCGAAAACCTGGGATTTATAAGTTTAGAGTACGCTGCTTGCCAGGTTCTGCCATCAGATTCACATAGACACACATTTTACAAGAAGCTTATCAAAAGAAAAAAATCAAAGCAGAAAGGAAATCGCTGTTCTGATACAGCCACTTGTGTCACTATACAGGGTTATCGATTAAGGGTCTACTAAACGAATTGTTATAATAGAGAACATAGAATTGATGGTTTTTTTTTTAATATAACACACATAATATTCCATAAAACAAGAGACATGAAGATAAAGATAAGGGTTATCGGTTAGGGGTTTACTAAACCGATCAATATACTCACAAAGAACAAATTCCCTCATGGCATCAACTCCGAATTCGAGAAATAAATCAGCTGTTTAATTCATTTTGTTGACGACGTATCGACTTTTTGTATGAAACAGTTGATTTTTTAATTCTCTTTTTTTAGTATTGGCAAACAATTCGTTTAATTAGGTAGCATGTAAGCTTCTGAAATGAATGAATTAATGATGTTCATTTGACGTGTTTAATTATATTGAGGTTTTCTGTAGCAAAATTGGTTTTCAATAGTCTCCGCTTTTGAGTTGGGCGTGGGACGAGTTAAGAATACATTGCAACATGATAGGCCAGAAAAATGGAATGGAAGAGTTTTATCAAACGATTAAGTAAGAGACTAGAAAACGCCAAAATAGGCACGTGTATGAGCTAAAAAGAAACCTTTCGAGGTTTCGAAACGTTTCCTTTTTATTACGCTTTATGGTTATAAAGCGTAATAAAAAGCTTATTGCGTCATTTAGCGGGAATAATCTCGCGAAGGTTTAGCCGCAGGCTCTGTTGCGAAATTACACCGACTTGTTTATGGAATACAAAGAATTCTCTGCGTATAATAAGACAGCCTATTATTACGTCTGCATCTGAAAGTATACCTACACAGATAGATTTTTTTAACTTTTTTATCTTCATTTGTTTATCTTCTTTTACGTATCTTTATATTTTTCGTCATGACTCAGCTTATTCTTAATTTTACCTATTACGTTTGTACAAACAAATATTTCTAAGAAGAAAATCGAAATAGGCTGCTTATTCTTAATTTTACCTATTACGTTTGTACAAACAAATATTTCTAAGAAGAAAATCGAAATCTTTTGGCCTGTTTATAAAGTTTATGGAAATTATAATAAGATGGTACATACAAAATATTTAGTGTTTTTCCGCCTCGTCTTGATGTCAGCGTGAGAAATCGAAAAAATATTTTTTGTTTTTTATGGTGTGGTTCCTCCTCACCACCGCCACACCTCACCTTATTATTTCTCTTTCTCTCAGCATCCGACTTCCTCGACACGTGTTTCGCCTTAGCACAAGGCATCCTCAGGAGATGTTGACTCTTCAAGCGCTCGCTCGAAAGATTTCGATTTCTCACGCTGACATCAAGACGAGGCGGAAAAACACTAAATATTTTGTATGTACCATCTTATTATAAATGGATTTCCGCAAAGTAACGCCTGACTCCATCAATTATTTATGGAAATTGATAAAATCGGCCAAATGCGAGTTGGACTCGCGCACTTAGGTTTCCGTGCCATTATCTATATAACTTTAGTTCAAGTTTCTACCTGTTGTCGTTTATATCGAACAAAACCAGCAAACAAACAGGTTTGTTGTATGGGAGCGCCCTTAAATATTTATTTTGTTTTTATAGCGGTGAGAGAAATTCATTATCTGTGTAAATTTCAACCGCCTTGCTATCACGGTTCACTAGATACAGCCTGGTGACAAACAGACGGACAGCGAAGTCTTGCCCTTTGGCTACTAAACACTAAATATGATCCGTTAAGTTATTAATTGTTATTTTTTGTATATTTTGAACTGACAGCGATGAAGTGGCCACAGTCAGCAACAATCACAAAACACAACTCTGAGCGAAGACACTGAATATAAGCACAAAGCAATTAGAACATCAGGACATTGCTTACTTTATACACACAATAAAAATCTACATTTTGATTCGAAAGCAGACGAAAAAAAAAAATATAAGAGTAGCGTTATTTCCTCCTAAACCAATAAGATCACAAGGCATCATTTCATTTTCTTAATAGGGTTGAAGAATAAAAATGTTTAACGTCTACATCCTAGCGAATATCAGTCAGTCAGGACTTACTATTTGATGTATCGGTAAAATTTGTCTACGACACGTACCAGCTCAGTTTCCTCGATCATACGCTCTAATGGTTCGGTGGCAAGACGTTATATACTCGTATTACTTTAGATTCCTCTCACTCCCTATCTAGAGCTGAACTCATAGCATATTCATAAGGCTGTGTCACGACCCCTGACTCACGTCCACCGGTACTTGACGACAAATGATATACCTACACTTATGGAATGATTATTGTAAGCAGTTATAGCATAAGTACCTACTTGGGGAACACATTGCTTCCGAAGAGAGAAATTTCTGACCTCTAAATCTTCGACCGTACGCCTTAGTTGCAGATTAGATCGATTTATCACTGGCAATTACTTTAATGTAGGTATTTAAATTTTTCTGCTATATCATAACGCCCTGCGGTTTTACCCGTAGTAGATATTTGATTATCCCATCGGAACTATCGCTACTCAATTATCCGGGATAAATAACATATGTGTTAATCCAGGATATAAGCTATATTCGTGCCAAATTTCATCTTAATTTGTTAAGCCGTTTGAGCGTGATGGTGGAAGAAACACACATACATAGAAACTTTCACTCTGTATTACTTAGTCTTATTATGTCCCTGCTATAAAAGGTTATCAGCAAGGGGCGTACTAAACCAAATGGGGGTCACTATACTCGTTCTAATGTACAACTTCCACTACGGAACCAGCTTTGAATTCGAAAATAAAATCAGTAGTTCCTTACATTATGATTAAGACCGAACGATTTTTTCAATTATTTAAAAAGCAGATCTTTGTTTGTCGAATTCAGGTTCATAGAATATTGTTTGTAGTGATGAATATATTGATCTCTTTTCAGCTTAAGGCACCCCTAACCTTGTATAATAAACGAGGGACAGCTAGCCGATCTCTTCCTCCTCTCCGAAGTCAGGAAAATGGCAGATAGAATCATTTCTCATCTGTCCTTGATCCAATGTACCTAGTAAGAATCTAAAATGAAGTGTGTCCATAGACTTAAATCTAATTTATCTTGTTTGTCCAAAAACAATACTGAAAAACTACGCCGAGCCTGGAGTTAATGTAACTTCAAGGTTACAACGAAAGTTAATGACATTATATTAGCATATTATACAGGGGTTTTGGATTGGAGTGTATGCCGAAAGGTGGTCCAGTTATAGTATCACACTTGACACAAATATTTTAGCTTTTAGCTGAGAGCTAGCTTTCAATTAGCTTGTAACTTTAGATGGCTGTGTGATGTTTGCTCCGATATGCTAAGGCTCCAGCGTCTGGAACAACTAAAATTAATGATAATTTTAAAAAACGTTGTATGAACGTCTCAGGTGTCTCTATCCACTGCTTGTTTATTTTCGTAGCAGTATCGGCAGTGTACAGTCTACGTCCACCCTGTCTCGTAGCAGTACCCCGAGGCAACGTCGTAGCGTTGTATAGTAGGGTCTCTCGTAGTTTCTAGCGCACTTGACGTGTTTAAATTAACGCCATGGAAAACAAAAGCCTTTTTAGTCCTATATAAATAATAAATGATTCCGTAACTCCTCTTATAGTATAAGATCCCGATATAAAACGAACTTCACCGAGATGCTTATTTAATGAAACGTATTTTATATTTAATTAAATATGTCAATAAATATAATCCATATGGGTTGCCTAGCAAATTTCAGTCCAGAGTATGTTTAATTAATAATTTAAAAAAATATTTTTTTTAAACATTTCACCGGTATGATTATTAGATAAATTCTATACCAATCAAAAGAATGAAGCCCATAGAATATGCAAACGTTAAGTTGTCTATTCTTTTCCGGTCACAACTATCGGGTTGCCAGGTATAAACAGGTAAATCTGTACTAGCATTTTGCAACGGTCTGTTTATTGAATAAAATTTAAATGAAATTAAAGATTATTTTATTCTGAACACGGTGGTATAGAGTTGCCTGCGAAAAATCAGTCCAGAATTGCGGTTGTCGAATTTAAAAAAGTAAAATATTGCTCCGAGTGAATGTGTGCAACTGAGAGGTCTCAACCGACCATCCCATGCGATAGAAGAGGACACAGCATAGCAGCTGTTTTAAGTCCGCCCACTTAAAGAAAGAGAGAGCGCATGCTATTTGGGCTTGGAAAAGAAAAGGATAGCGATAGACTCGTATATACTATGCATCATTTTGGAGTAGTTTATTATTTAAATAGAGAAATAGTTATTTAATTATTTTTTTTAATCAATTAATTAAAAAAAGAAGGTTATGGTGATACATATATAATACTACCCTGATTAAAAATATTGATTGAAAAAATAAAAAAAATTTACTACATGCAAATTATAAATCTATAAATGTAAACAGAAAAATTGAAATCAATTGAAACTATTGGAAAAAATTCAAAAGCCATAAAAGTGAACCGTCCTGGCCGAAAATAAAACAATTCCTTTTTAACACTAATTTCACGCAACTGGCCCATAAAATAAGTATTTTAGTGACCTTACACTTTTTTTGCTGCAGCGTAATCAAAGAAACATTAAAAGCTAATGGAGTCTTAAAAAAACTAAATTGCCCAGTAAAAAATCATGAAAATCGGTTTAGTGAAATGGATCCAGAAGATGGAACGCAAGCACTCGCCTTAAGGAAATTCAATTTCTACCGCGAGCCGTCTTGCTCTTCAAATAAAATTATGTTTGGTAAAAAGATTTACTGAAGAACATTTCTAATACAGATAAATCCTCTTCCTCGGTCCCACGAAGGTATAAATAGAATTATTTTATTAGAGTAACATTCAACGAGAGGAACACGTTCACCCTAATGTCGAAAATAAGATTTTACTTTTTAAATAACATTTTTGATACTCAATCATTTACGTAGCTCAGTGGAAGTAGGTGGACCTAAGTAAATGCCACACATATTGATACCATTGAGACACTTGAGGCCCTCTTGATGAGGGTAGGTTGACATTGTTTTTTGTCTAAGGCTAGAGAGTGTGAAAACTAGCGATAAGAGAAGTGAAACAAAATGTGAGCATACTTGGTTTCATTTTAACTGAGTCGAAGCGGCGATTGAGCGAAATCCAGGTTGCTTGAATTTGTTTCACCTCTTTCATCGCTAACTTTTCGCGGTACCACCATTACTGTTGTGAACATTTATAAATCTAAACCAAACCCAGCTAGGCAAATGCCTAGCCAAATGACTTCCATGGACATGAATGACCACAAATGACCACAAGCCGGAACACACCGTTTGGTGCTATTTGAACTTAAGGGTAGAGCTAGCCTTGGTAGATGAGCGTTAAAAACTCCCTACCACCATGCTATGGTTTCCTCGCGATATTTTTCTTTACAGGTTTCGCACTTTAATCAGCACCACTAACCAGCGTCATCGCTACACAAATTTCTCGTACAAAAACACAACTATTTCTTGAAGTTTGACTAGTTTTGGTTTTCCAGCATTCCCATTAAGTAGAGGTTTTACAAATGCGTTATAGATAGTCAAACGTAATTTACGTACAGGCGCCCTTCTATATTACGAAGTGAGCCGTGTATTGGTACCAGTGTGGTTTTAATGTTTTCGATACAGGCGTGTGTGTATAAATTCCCAGTATCCGGTATTGTCGGCCGGGAGAATTTACAGTTAGTAATCGTATTAAAGCTGCACTGATTTTATTTCGGTTGCATCCATTAGGTATATTTGGAAGAAACACATTAGTTAATTTGTTTTTTTTTTAGCTATTTGTGATTATTATACTAACTTTGATACTAAATTATGATTTACAGTGTTTGGTTTGTAGTTAGGGGTGTACTACGGCCAAAGGGTCACTATACTCATTCTAACGAACAACTCTCACTATGTGACCAACATTGAATTTGGGAAAAAAGATATGCTGTTTCGTACACCTTGTTGACAACCGACAAACAGTATCTATGACACAGTTTCTTTCTTTTTTCCCGAATTCTGGGTTAGTCTCACAATGCAAGTGGTTTGTAATGATGAGTATAGTGACCCCATTTCGGCTTAACACCCCTAACCGATAACCTTGTATCAGATACTATAATTTACTAGAGACCTAAAGCTAGGCCGCTGGTTTATTAAATCTTCTAGCGACTTCCAAAATAATAAGTACTTACTCAATTCGTGTTCGAAACTGAATGCTCTTTTTGTTTGTTACCTGATTTCTCGCAGACGTCTAGACTGATTCGAAAAACGCTTTTAGTGTTTGATATTTCTATAGTGGTCTTAATAAAATTTTATCAGAATTGGTCCAGAGGTTTCTTTCTTAAATGGAAATAAGTGAAAAAGTTCTATCGACGGCTCTTATTATGAAAGTCGATGATCACTTTTTTAAAAAGGACCTGTATTTATTTTAGTTTTTTATTTATTTATTATAAATTTTAATAAATTTAACCTTATTTGTAACTGTATAAATGTAACTAACTAAACTAACTAACAATGTTATTGTTACAGACAGTCCTTGCGTAACGATGGGCGTATGGTGGATACTAGCGGCAGTGTCGCTGGCGGCGGCAGGCGGGACGCAGGCCGACCGAGGGGGCTCCTCCCTGCGCGGAGCCTTGGAAGCGCTGCAGCGGCGGCAGCGCAGCCGCGTGCAACCGCCCCTGCTGCCGCAACCTGACTACGACGCCTTGTATGAGTTTGTGCCACCTCAAGGGTACCCAGGTTAGTAGACTTAAAATATGTCACTATGGCGAAATGAAGGTAGAACGACAAATATCGAAAGTAACAAAATCATTTATCCAATATTTGGCTAAATGCATGTTTTCACTCCGTTTCAGAGCCCGACTATCCCGTTGACGTGGAAGATATTGAAGAAGAGCCAAAATACGTTGTCAAGTTTCTGGAAGATAATGAGAGACCACCAGAAGCTTACGAGTACAAGCTGATCAAGAAGAAAAACTCTCATTTCAACAGTCCTGTACCAAGTAAGCAAGAATCCGCATTCCGTGAAAGGGCCCACCATACAAACAACGATGCATTGCGAGATTTATTTATGGATAAGACTGAAGCCGAAGATAAGAAAGAACCCAGTGTTTCCGAAAAAGACGCCGAATATGCACTGCTTTTAGGGCAGCTGTGGTCTAAATACAAGTATAACAAAGAACATGCCAACGACATTGAGTCCGCTCCCCAAGGTGTTGTAAAACTATACAAAGAAAAAGTAGTAAAGAAGCGGTATCCTGATAACTGGGGCCCCATTGCATTTAAGAGGAAGAGGAGCTCAGACACTGATGCTGACCGTCCAATTTTGCCTGACTATGGAGAGAGGAAACAAGAAGCAGGACAGACTGATCCTAATTACAACGCATATGAAATTAACGATGACGATGATAAAGATGACCTTCGAGAAGAATACGCGATTGCGTTCCAGCCTCTAGACGATGACACTATATCTGATCTTTCTGATGACGATCAGTATGCATACGACAGTGTTGCTAAACGATTTCCTGTTGCTAAACGTAGCAGCGGACCTTACGATATTGGAACCCAGAAAAGGTCACCAAACCAAAATAAAAGGGAAACAATGAAAACTTACCGGAGCAGTAGCAATTCAGGTACTGATCCAAGAATTATTAAAGACTTATCAAAAATATTCGGAGATTCAGGTATAGAAATTATAAAGAATCCAGTTAAACGAAGTAGTGAGCATGAAACGGAATCGGATACCAATCATGAAGTTAAACCACCAATGCTACCAATGTCTGAACACACTAACCAAACTATTGAAAAAAATCATACTATAACCGTTCAAGAAGATGATAGTCACGAGCATCATGGCCACAACATACATCACCCAGGAATTTCTGGAAAAGAAGTAGAACATGAACACAGTCATGGGCACAGTCATGGTCATGAAGACAATCACAACCATCAAAGTGAGTCTGGTCATAAACACGAAGAAAAGTCAAGTGAGAAACCCATCATCGTAAGAAAGAAATCGATTGACTGGTCTGATTATTTTGGAATTGACAAACGTAGAGCATTCAGCAATGAGCAAGACAGGCTGAGAAAACAATATTTTGACACGTTCAACAAGGAAGTGATTTATCCGTTGAACTCTTATCGCCAGCATAGCTATGTCAAAAGGAATTTCATAAAACCAAAACCCAATGACCGAGACATACAAATACCACAAACTGAATCTCATACTTCACGTGGCGAAAAGAGGAATATGGCTGATAGCAACGATTCAAAGCTTGATAATATTGACAAAAAACTAAAAAATATGGAAGGATATATTGTAGATGAAGCATTACATTTTTCTAATGTTGGCGAAGAACTGGATTCAAAGGAAGAGCAAGAGATGAAAGAAAAATTGCTGTCTCGTCTTGCAGCCGCTTATAGCTTGGAAAAAATGCGGAAAGCCCTAAAAGAGTTCAAGCAAAGCTTACAAACTCAAAAGTCAGAGAACAACGACGATATATCACCATTGCCTACGGATGAAGCCAAAGCCAAGAGAGTTGCTGTTAAGAAGGAACTTCTTAATAATGAAATTCCAATGACGAATAAGATGGAAAAGAGCGATGACTTTGAAGACGAGCAAGGTGCTGGTCACTACTTGAACGGCAAAGTTGAGGAACAGTTTTCTGAGGGGTACATGGGAGGGAGTGGTAGACATCGCATTCCGGTCGTATCAACAGGTAAACTATTCTAATAAAAAATATTCATTAAGTTCAATTCATAAATTTTACAATACAAAAATGTAGACGGTGTAAAATTAAATATTACAGCTAGTGCAGCCGGAGCCTGCCCAGTTTTGGCAAAGATCGTACAACGATGCCGTGGCGTCGACTTGCTTGCTGGAGATCGAGGACAGCTGTTCTTGCCCCTGTGCAGCCTGCATCAAATCTGCTACCTTTGCGTAAGTTCCTACGTTCTACAACAATAACATGAGTATAATGTTCAAGAAACGACTGTATTCAAAGATGTTTTGACGTTTGCAGGGCGAAGCTCCACCGACGACTTGTGACCTGGTGTTCCTCTCCGAAGCAGACACTACTTGTGAAGGTGACATGAGCTGCCAGCGAGCCGCACGGTCTGCCCTCATGGCGCTCCGTGAACTACACGACAACCTGGCGGACGAGCTGGATGGAGAGTGCGAGGCCAGCCCCTGCCTGCCGGCCACGCTCAAACTCAACGCGGGCTGGCAAAGAGCACTCCAACGATAAATTACAACACCAACCGACAAATGAACACAACTATGGTACCCCTTACAATCAGACCACGCGAAAGTCAATGAAACTGGCTAGACCACATGAGAAACAAATTCGTAAATCGATTAATATATTAAAGATTTTTTTTCGATTTGTCACTCTAATCCCTAGAGAAATATAATTTCACCATTAGTATTACATAGTTATATAAATGTATAACTGTAGATATTCGTACGAGTCTAACCAGCCATAGACCCGTAGGAATAAAGACTATCGTTGAGCTCCGACAACTGATCTCAATAGTTAGGTATATTCAGCTAGCATGTTATATTTGTGCGAACTCTTCGCTTTCATTGTTAAATGTAATTTGAATATTATTATTATATGGAACGTTGTATGTACGAGTATATTTGCTATAATATATATGTTTTTGCGATTGCATTTTCGAAAGTCGACTTGTACCTACTTATAACTATGAATGTATTCGGAGTTGGGGCAGGACTAGATGTTCAAGTATATGGGACTGTTTATGAGTGTATTCAGATGGTAACTTTATCGTTGTTAAGTATTTACATATGAATAATATATATATTCGTATATATTTAAGTGTCTCGATGTAAGTATTACTATTTTAAAAACTAAAAAATGTAGTTTTCAAATTAAATGTATGGAATGTGAAACGGGAATTTATCGAAATATTATTGGGTACGTCTCGAAGAGTAAATTGTACTCAAGCGCAAATTATATTTTGTATTCTTTGAATTATAAATCTTGAAATTGGGAGAATAGGAGAAAATTGTTTAACAGATTGCCCCAGGAATATTCACGAAATCGGGAGATTAATAACGCGTAGTGCGGCTACTTTAGACTATACTTGGACAATAAACTTTTGTTTTACATGACGCGAGTGGTTGGTTGGGTGACCACAGTCCCGCGCTACCTTGGCGCGGCGAGAGTCGCGGCCCTAGAACTAAATACGTCTTCCGATTCCGATTTCAATTGGCTTCGAAATCTAATCTTCGACTTACTCACTCATTTGTACCTTAATATTTACACTAAATATTATCTAATACTATAGATGAATTAGATAGTGTAACTTAAAGTATATACGGTGTATGTTACCGTTCATTTTAACATCTTGAATGTTATCACTTAATTCGATTAATAACACGCGAATATAAATGGTTTTCAATAGCTGCTCGTTTCATTTCAACCCTGAGCTCAAGTGTTATCAGTAACTATTTAAAACAATATATTTTTTTCTATCGTACATCTATGTCATTTCCTAATATCATAATATACTTTACAAAATACAATATAATTGTGAGTAAGTAATATTTTTACTATCATTCAAGCAGGGTCATCAAATCAACCTAATTAATTACAACATTCTTTGCCGTTGTCAAACCGAATGTGCATGAAATTGCCGGCGATAGGTAATGATACTGATTTTATCAATATCGATAACAAGATAAGTGTTCGCATCGCACTAGTCGATTGTAGAACACGTCACAAACACAACAACTAACACACGTATTTACAACAAGGAGTGACATAAAGTGAAATGTGAACTGTTACACAAAGGAATCGAAAATACTATGGTTGATATAAACATGGAAGTGATTAATAAAAACGAACTCGGAGGAATTGATAATCTAGCTGCGACAAACGGTATGTAAGGTTTACAAATTTCAATAGTTACATAGTTTTATAATTAGTGTTGGTGATGACGTATTTCTCAAAAACAAGTAGTAACGTGACGATAGAGCTTCACAATGGATTAGGTCGGCACTAGTTACTGAAATAATAGATATAGGTAAAGCTAGGCTATACAGGTATAATGATGAACTGTGAACGGCTCATTTCATCCCTGATGAAGTTCACCGAATGTGAACAAAACCTTTCCAACAATTAGGTACGCGTGAAACCCCGTTTTCTTAAACAATATGAATCAAACACGCGCTAGTTTTCTAAATAAAACTGCGAAATTAATTTTCATTCCTATATATTGAAATTTTGAGCGCCAAATACAATTAGGCATCCCTAATTCATTCAATTTCAAAAGCATCCCCCAATTTCAACCACTTCTGCCTTTCTTTCCAGGCCCTATCGAACTCTTAGACATTTTGCCAGCATAATAAATGGTTATAATAAAATATTACCTATATGTCTACTGGTACTTGCACAATATTTTTAATGTTCCACGAACATGACTCACGACGAACTGCCCTGTATATTTAAAAATTACAATATATATTGATTTTATTTAAAAAAAAAAACAATATTATTTTTAATTTGTATTTTTTGCCTGTACTAGTAATATTTTTTACAAAAAATATTAAAGACATGTCTGAAAGAAAGACTTGAAAAGAATGGAAAATATTCATCCAAGTACAGGCAAAAAATACAACTTTAAAATAATTATACTGATAATTTTGCACGTCAGAATACTTTCAACTACTGACAATGAAGCACAACCAATAGTTGGTGAACTAATGCGGTCCATTGTGAACGAAGGACAAATGAAGCAAAAAGCAGAAGTGAAAGACAGAGAAAGTTAAGCAACAAAAAATTAAAATAGATTAAAGCAATGGTTTCAAAACTAAACTGAATGATCAGCGTCAAAAATATAGACGAGTCATAAGGCAGTTGAAGAAAGTTGTAAAATATTTTTTATTAAATTGTTACTTATGTGTATTAAGATTAAAAGTGAGATTCAAAATATGTGCCGGAGGAGAGTTGTTCTAAATCTTATTAATACAATTTCTGACATATCTAATGAAGTTGTGTGTTTTATCAGTATTTTGCCACCCTCGTCAGTCCCCTGGAAGTAAAATTTAGGAAAATCGAAATATCTCCGCGTCTACTTAAAAAAGTTACTGGCCCTATCATATGTAATATATTTATTAGGTTAGCCATCATATAACGCGAATTTGTAGGAGTTAGATTAAAAAACTATCATAAACAAAATATCCCGAAAAATACCCAACTTTTGTATATTCACCCATATATATATATTTATATAGGCTACCTTTATCTTTACCTTTAGGATCAATAGCTTTATGACTTTATTGGTAACACAAGGTAGGTGCCTATATACCCATATCACTATGTAGTAATTTGTATATTATGTAGAACGTTCATTATTATTGCAGCTGTGAAAACTTACTACGATTATTTTACTATCTATTTAACCTTAACAGTAAAACTATTATTATTACCTCACGATGAATTGGCGATTAACTTCGGTTTTGGTATTTAATTATTAATTTTCAGACGATGGCGACGTCTCCAACGCAAGACCTGATTTAGTTATAAGTGTTCAACCACAACCGTGTAAGTGCAAGTATCTAAAAACTCTTATTAATCTTAGATTTATTAACTATCTACCATCAGCGGCTTCCTTCTCAATTTCACCGGTAAAGACTGTAAAACGTTATTATTAGATATTATATTAATACATCGAAAAATATCAGTAAAGCGAATAGTATCTCTAATACAAGTAATATAGGTACCTATAAAGAAAAAAGATGCAATGCTTCGCCACTTGTTTGAAATTCCATGTCATTGATTATGAGATTGGAACTAAAATTAAAGTGACTTATAATCTTAGACATAAGTACTTCTATATGTACTGAGTCATCTAAATTCGCAGTGAATCGCGCTCAGCTCCCAGTGTCGACCCAAGACTGGCAGTCCAATCCTCGCGGGCAGTTCATCCCCACACATGGCTTGGACTTCCTCATCGGCGTCTCCAGTCTTCTTATCCAGCAAACAGTAGAGCTTAATGACCGTTAGTATCTTATACAATTCCAAAAATTAACAAATTTAGGCACCACAAGGCGATTTCAAACACTTGAGACAGATATTTAACCGTAACAAATACTGATTAGGAATTATCTTATAGCTAAAATAGGTACTGCTAGAGAAATTTATTTTAACTATAAGACACAATAATATATGTGTTAAATGTCTGATGGCGATAAGCTAATGAACATGAAAAGAGCTTAAAATAAATGTAATAAGACAACGACAACGGGTCATGATTAATTTGGACTAGGTACTAGTACCTTTTGTTGTGAAATCCGATGAATGTGATCTTACTCTCTGTCTTGATTTCAACAATAAGGAACCCAAATTAAATTTAAACATAAATATAATGAACTGTTGAAGCATCCACTTCCGATATCGGCTGATTCACTAAACAATAGGTAAATCTTATTACTTCCCAACATTAGGAAGCGAAACTCATTGTTTAGAGTTGGATCTTTCAATTAATACTCGTACTTAAATTGAAAGTTAAGACAAATATATAAAAATTTATTCTCATCACATTACATTACTAAAATTGTTTAAATTTGATTGATTAATCTAACTAGTCACTAGGTCAACCTACTCGCCACAAAAAAACTTAAAAAGAATAGATATACCGACCGAGTATACGAACGAGTATATGCAATCATACTTAAGCAAACGCTACGCTACGCTCGCCTTGACCATCGTCGGAAAGTGGCAAGCCTATCGGTTTTTTATCGGATACATTTCGGAGCATGTGCCATGGAATTACATAATTTGATTCCCCCATCCCCATTTCACCATCGGACAAGTAGAGATACGGCCAGACGCCACCGGTACATAGTAGAGGTTCCCAAAGCTCGCACTAAATGCTTTGCGTCTACTTTTATTGTGCGAACTGCAAGATTGTGGAACTCGCTGCCTCTATTTCCTGCTAACTATAATCTGGGTCTTTTCAAGTCGCGAGTTTCTTCTTGGCAGGCGTGCTCCATCTTAGGCCGTATTGTCGCTCCACATCAGGCGAGTTGCGGCCTAACACAAGCCTATCAACTATAAAAAAGCACGGTTTACGTTATTTATAAAAACTAAACATCACAATTCAAAGAGCCATTAAATAATCTGTAACTTTTCAGTGATATCAAAAATAGACTCCGAAAACCGGTACATAGTCCGCGTGCCCAATGGAGAAGCTCTATACATCGCCAGCGAAGCATCCAGCTCCACCCAGAGGTGCTTGTGTGGTAGTGGTAGAGCCTTCACCATGCATCTTCATGATAACACAAGGCAGGAGGCCATGGTACTACAGAGGCGGTTGGCTGGCTCATCCTGCTTCTTCCCTTGCAGGCTGCAGGTATTGGAAAAAAGTATTAAGTTCTTCCAATCCGAGCAACTAGACACTTTTTTTACTTTTGTTAAAAAGGAGGCGCAAAAGATGGGAGGAAAAGTTTTGGAAACACTTTTGAGAGGTTCAAAATCATCTACGAGCGATCATTTCGAAACAACCTCGAGTTTGAACACCATCAATTTATTTATGCTTACTCTACTCGCCATCAGTGTTATGAGTCTTTTAAAAAACAACTCTCGAGCCTTGTTATCAATGATGCGCAAACCTCATTTAAAATTACTTCGCTCCATAATTGCTTCTTCGTGTAAAAATAATAAAAACAGAAATGTTTAGGAGATGAAAGTCATCACACCACCCGGAGACTACGTAGGGAGAGTTCAACAGCGGTGTACGTGGATGGTGCCGGTGTTCCACGTGAAGGACGCTGCTGATCAGGTGCTTTTCATCGTCGAAGGTCCCGCGGTGCTTCAGCGGAGCGCACTTATGTTAGCCGAGTTCAAGGTTAGTGGAAACAAATTTGGTGAGCCCAGTTAAAATTTTACGCAGACGCTGTATCCAATAGTTACGATTACTCATGCTTACTTGAATAATGTCCTTAGCGTACAATTACATAGTAAAATAAAACCAACAATTTTTTTTTGATGATGGGACACAACGTTTTACACCTTTTTTAGAAACATGTTATTACAGTTCCCATATCTATTATACCTACTTGCAGATAATGACAGGAGACGGCCTACGAGAAGTGGGTAAGATCTCCCACGGCTGGGACCGCGAGCTGGTGAGCTTTGCAACCACGCTGCAAATGCCTGACAACGCGGTTCAACCAAAACACAAGGGCCTGCTTCTTGCTGCTGCTTTTCTACTGGTACTTTTATATAATTTTAGTTCTATAAGAAAAGTGATGATTTTTTTTGCGTGTCAAGTTGCGTTTTTGCTGTAAGATTGATGTGTTATTTCTGGTTGTTGACTCCTTGACCAAACTCTGCGAGTTAAATAAATGTAGCTCTAGTTACTTGGCCATGAACATTTTCTATATTTGTCAGAGCAATATTTTTCTCGTTATCCGGAAATTAAATGGTGAAAGGAAACATCATAAGAAGTATTTGTTGTATTGTGCTTATGTTGTGGTATGGGTTACATATACCTACATATTTATTTATTTTACAAATGATGCTCCTCGCCAAATTAAGATTTTCTTTAAATTACTGTCAGTACCTACCGAATTCATTTTCTTAAACTTAATCATATTATTAGTTAGTTTAACAAGCATATGGAATCACAAAATAATAATTTGCTAATTATGAGAAAAATAAAAAACCTTAAGGTAGGTGTATACCTACACTGAAAGAACTATATAAAGGCTTATGCCTTCATATAGTTCTTTCACTGGAACAAGTATAGATAGTATAGATATAACTCGTATGAGCATACGAGTCTTTAAAAAAATCTAATTACTAGACAGATGCGAATACAATAAATAGGACTACATATGTATTATTATATAGCTTGCCTTTTTAAATGAATAATTCCTAGGCGTGTCCGAGAAATCCCAACATAGGTTTTTTTATGGCTTGCGCTTGACCGCAACTCGCCTGATTTAAAGTGACGATGCGGTCTAGGATGTGGCACGCTTGTCTAGAAAAAACCGATTCACTCGAGATCTGAAAAAACCGGGATTATATCTGTCGGGAAATAGAGTACTCGGCAGTGAATTCCACAACCTGGCATTTCGCATAATGAAAGCTTTTTCAAAGCGTTTAGTGCGAGTCCGTGGAATTTCTACCAAATAGCGGTGGCGTCTTGCAGTATCTCTACTAGTCCGTTTGTAGAAAGGGGATGCTGAAATTAAATTGTGTAATTCCAAGGCACACTCCCCGAAAAGTATCCGATAAAAACAGATAGGCTAGCCACTTTTCGACGGTGCTCAAGGCTTTGGAGATTAACTTTACTTTTTATTGAAGGTACATAAAAATGCAGTCTATTTCAGCAGGTACCTATACTTTAATAGAAGTTTATTAGAAGTTAGTAAAAAACTAATCTCGAACATTTCTTTTTCAGGAATACACATACTTTGAAAGATCAAAAGTAAAATGCTGCCGATGCTGTTGCGCGTGTTTCCGATAGATTTACTTAGGGAAACTTTATTACAAAATGTTATATGTCTAAGGAATTTGTGTACTAAATAAATATAATATGACCTGTACAAGTGTTAATTAAAGAAGAAAATGCTTAACAGAACTGAGATGTGTCAATAACATCTGTTAATTTGTTTTTTGTAGTTTAGGTCATAGATTTAAATGTACTAGATGCGTATACTAACCGCGTCAATGCATTGCTGTTTTACGTAAGAGCACAGTTGTAACATCAGCTCTCTTCAATTCAGTGCCTGGTGTGACTCCGACAGATCGATAGCTCGCCAGAATAGTATATTTAGAAAAGGGTAAATTCGTAGTAAAAGTTTGTGACTCGAGTACGCAAAAACATAACAAATCAACCGACATTACTTTCCACGGGTAAGTTTATGGTTTATGGATATTAAACTAAATAACGCAAAACACAAAACCAAAAAATATTAATGAATTCAGTATTTGGTGTTGCCCTTAATAAAACATTGGGATGAGTTCCCACAATAATGGGAAAATATCAATGTATAAAATGAATTACTTAGTTACATCTGTTTTTCTGTTAAAATAAAATATGAAGGGATTAGTTATTGCATTTGTTTGATTTCTTTTTTTTACGTAGAAATCTTTTGACGTTAAAACACCTTTCAAAAAGTTTTTAGTAATGAATGTTTTGAACGAAATTTAGGATAACTTACTACTAATTAATTTGAGAAAAACCCAATTTAGTCCAATAACTGGAATTTCACCTACACCTCCTTTGTAAGGAGACCCGTGCCCAGCAGATAGATGCCATGAATCAACACTCTTTAAAAATATTTATTTGGTTACAAAATAGCTACAATATAGAGATTCCGGATATACGGACTCGGAGAAAATGATTTGCGTTGACTTTAATTATGCAAAACATATTATTGTAGAACTTCCTAACATAGGTTCTCTATTTCCAGATATCTATAATGTTTGGTCTTTTTCAAGTTGCTAATAAATTGGTTTCTTTTATGGAAGCGTACAAACATACTACACCTACATCGCATCGTACTACATCTTAAGCCACTTCGTCGTCGAGTTGCAGACAATCACAAACATATAAAAAACGTATAAAACAAAGTATTTTTATTTTTATTTAGGGTAAATTTTTTTATGGTAGGCAACACCAACCCGCAGCGCATGTTCAACTGCGCATCACCAATAGCGCGATAATAAGGTTTGTTTCTCTATAAGTATATAAAACTTTTTGGTTTAAGTACTCTCCATTAATTATCCACTGTAGAAGCAGGTACATTACATAGATTAGGTACCAATTGTTACTTGTTATAATGTTATGTTTTTGTGAAATTATAAATTAATCTTACCGTATTATAATCATGTGATTAAATCTCTTTTATAGGATTTCCTATATAAGACCTTTTTTAACGTTTTATGTAAAGAGGACACTGACACTTGACTGTTTGTTCAAAAACATCAAAGAAATTGATACTTTTTAGCGCGTAATGCGCGTATTCATTTTAGAAAGGTTGGTCGGGTGGAACGTCAAGCGTGACAGTCGGTAAATTTTACGGTTTTTATTTTAAATTTAATTATTGGTTTGATTACTATTTATTTAACCAAAACTGCTTATTTTCCATATATTTCTGTAGATTTTAGTCCAGTTTATTTATTTAAATTAGTTTTTGGTTTGAGTTGTAATCATGGGGGTCGATCCCCCTGACCCTGGTGGTGGTTCACTGGGTTGTTCTGACTTTACTAGCCCTCCTTCTCCTGCCGCATTTACATCAGTGTCTACTTCTGAATCAAGGAGAGAGAAGAAAAAACACCGCCGTGATTGTTCGAAGCGACGACGTCAGTCGCCATCGAGTGATAGAATCAGTGGTAGAGAACGATCTCCCATTGACTCCGATGGTTATGAAAATGCAGATGATAAGTTAACAAGTGACCGCCTTACACCAACGTCATCTTTTTCAACAATATTACGTTCGTCGGCATCTATACCGTTGGGCCAGACAGTTAAGGTCAGTGGTTCCCGTGATTCTACTTCCCTTCCCCTTGCACAGAAAAGTGTTATATCACAAATATCGCGGCCTGAGTATTTGCCTTCCAATTGTGGACCATTTATTATTCATGTACAAAGAAAAGAATCTTCGCCTGCCGCTGGGACTACACTACATCCGGTAAATTTCGGTCGCTTTTTATACTCACGAATGAGGGAATTTCAGGGTGTTGTTGACGGCTCCATCAAAAGTGTCGGTCGTAATCGAATTTCGCTGTCTTTTCATTCATGTGCCACAGCCAACGATTTCTTACAGTCTGCCTCTTTAGACAAAAACGGCTATAGAGCCTTTATTCCGTCATTCAATGTGACTCGCCTGGGGCTTGTTCGGGGTATCCCAGTTGATTTGTCTCCTGAGGATATAATAAAAGAGATGACGGTTCCCAAGAGTTGTGGGCCTATTATAAAGGCACGCCGCTTAAATTTTAAGGTGGTTATTGATGGGGTGGTTTCCTGGAAACCATCGCAAACCGTTGTTCTAACTTTTGATGGGCAGGTTTTCCCCTCAAGGGTGTTCCTCTGCTACAACTCCTTCCAAGTAGAACGTTACTCCCTGCCCACTATTCAGTGTTTCAACTGCTGCCGTTATGGACATACAAAAACTTTGTGTCGGTCAAAGCCAGCCTGTTTTAAATGCTCCCAACCTCATGTTGGTGATTCATGCAACATTGAGCCAGGCAATGCAAAATGTGTATGGTGTCGTGGAAACCATTTTGCCACTAATAAGGTCTGCCCTGAAATGTCTCGGCAAATAGCCATTAAATCTACTATGTCTCAAAATGATATTTCATATGCAGAAGCTTCCAAGCTGCACCCTCTTTCGAAGCCATCTTTTGCTTCAGTCGCTTCTACGCCTATGGTTCTTGCATCTCCTTCTTCTCAATTGTCTGTTTCTAAAAACCTTGTCACGGAGCCTGTCAGGGTAAACTATAGAGGTAAATCTTCCAAGCTTGTTAGTTCGTCTCCTTCTTTTTCAGCTGGTTATGACCATCAAGCGCATGCTAAAATTATTAAAGATGATTTCTCAGGTGCTGCGCCAAATGGGTGCGCTCTTTCTAATCCGCCAAACTCTTCTAACCCGCCGTCTGTTCAGGAAATTATTTCTGAACTTGTGAAACTCCTCAGTCTTTTGTCTTCTCTCCTTAATAATAATGCTTCTTCATCTCAACCTTCACCGTCCAACGCTGCTTTTAATCTTAATTCCTTGATCTCTCTTCTCCAAAATGGATGTGTCCATTAAATTCCTTCAATGGAATAGTCACTCCTTGAATAATAAATCTTCTGAACTGATTTACTTAATAAATAAGTACGATCTTAGTGTCCTGTCTGTTTCTGAGACGTGGATTAGGCCTGGTTCTTCTTTTAAGGTTCCTGGCTTCGTTGTCGTCCGTGATGACAGATATGATGGCTATGGTGGTACTCTCCTCTATTTAAGAAATAATATTTCATTTTCTTCTATCTACGTTCCTTGTTATGATGGTTTCCAGGCAATCGCTGTGCGCGTTAAGGGATTTTCCATCGTCTCTGTTTATATTCCTCATCCCTCCAAATTAATTTTGAGGCGGGTTATCTCAGTTTTGAGTTCTCTCCCAAAGCCTCTTCTGGTCCTCGGGGACTTCAATTGCCATCACTCCATCTGGGGCTGTGGTAAAACTGATGGCTGTGGTTCATATTTGTTAGACTCCTTAGACTCTCTGAACCTTTGTATCCTTAATGATGGCTCTCCTACGAGAAGGACCCGTCCTAATGAATTTCGTAGTGCCGTTGACTTGTCTTTGTGTTCTCCGGAGCTGGCTGCTCTTTTAACCTGGAGTGTGCTTCCATCTACGTCTGGTAGCGATCACTTTCCTATTCTCCTGAAATTCCCTCCTCGTCACTCCAAACCTGTTTCGGCTAATAATCCTCTTCTTAAATTTATTCTGTGTAATAAAGATTCTACTGGCTGGAATAAATTTTATGACCTTTCTAAATCAATTTCTTCAAATTCTCCTATCATTAATTCTTCCAATCTTTCCTCATCTTCTGATCATTTAGTTCGTTCGCTAACTGATTGTGCTAACCAATCGTTTCCATCGAAAAAACCTCTATCTAATAAGTTGCCTTCCCCTCCGTGGTGGGACAGGGAGTGTGCTGAAGCTGTCAAAGCTCGTAAGCTTGCTGAGAAAAACTTTAGTCGGTGTATGACTCAAGCAAATTTTACTGAACTAAATAGACTATCTGCTAAAGCTAAACGTTTGTTTCATTCCAAAAAGCGTGATAGTTGGAATTCATTTTGCTCTAGTTTGAGTCCGAGCTCTCCCGCATCTGTTGTTTGGATGAAAATCCGTCGTTACAGAAAATCGTGGTGTCCACCTTCTCGTTGTTGCAGCCCTTCTCATTCTTGGGCTGAAGCTTTTATGGATAAACTTGCCCCACAATACTGTCCCCTCCTCTCCGAACTCCCTTCCGTGTCAGTCGCCTCATCTAATGATGCCTTGGACTTACCATTTACGTTCGTTGAATTGCAAAATATTTTAAAGTCGGTTAAAGATTCAGCTCCAGGTATAGATGGTGTTCCATACTCCTTTTTTACTAAAGCTAGTGATAGCTTGCAGGCTTATTATTTATCTTTGGTTAACGTTATTTTTGAATCTGGTATCGTGCCTGATAGTTGGAAATCCCAATATATTATTCCCATTCTCAAACCTGGGAAAGATTCGGAAGACCCTAATTCATACCGCCCTATTGCCCTTTCTTCTGTGCTCGCTAAAATTGCTGAACATCTTATTAAGAATCGTCTTGAATGGTTTCTAGAAAGTAATGGTCTCCTAGCTAAGTCTCAGTATGGTTTTAGAAAAGGCAGAAGCACTATGGATAGTCTCAGCATTTTTACTACTGATATTAGACTTGCGTTTACCCGTAATGAATCGATTGTGGCTGCTTTTCTTGATATTTCTGCTGCTTATGACAGTGTCCAACTTCCCATTCTTAAGAATAAACTTCATTTTTAAAAAGTTCCAATTAAACTGTGTAATTTTATTATGAATCTTCTCTCTGAACGTTTTATTTATATACGTTGTTCAGATCCAGCTATTTCTCCACATAGGGTGATTTGGCGTGGACTTCCCCAGGGATCTGTTCTCAGCCCTATTCTTTATAATGTATATACCTCTGATTTAGAAAAAACGATTGGCCTTTGCCGTATTCTTCAATACGCAGATGATATTCTTTTATACACTTCTGATCATAATATTGACGTTGCTAGTAACTGCATCTCTCATTCTCTTGTTTGCCTAAATTCCTGGCTTAATCTCAATGGTTTAGACCTTTCTCCTTCTAAAAGTAATATTGTTCTTTTCTCTCGGAAGCGTGACCCCCCTGTTTTGGATATTTTTTTAAATGGCGTTCGAATTCCTGTTAAGAAATCAATCAAATTTCTAGGGTTAATTCTGGATAACAAACTAAATGGCAAATTACACTGTGATTATGTAGTTGGTAGATGTGAAAAGAATCTTAATATCTTGAGATGCTTATCGGGTGTCTGGTGGGGTGCTCACCCATTTTCCTTAAAACTTCTATATAATGCCATAATTAGAAGCCTTTTAGATTATGGTTATTTTTTACTGGAACCAGCGAATAAAGAAGGATTAAGAAAATTGGACTTGATTCAATCTAAAGCTCTTCGAATTATTATGGGGGCAATGAAATCATCCCCTATTAATGCTCTTCAAGTAGAGTGTGTTGAAGCTCCCCTCCATCTCCGCCGTCAATATCTTTCAAATCGATTCTTTTTCCGCTGTGTTCAATTCTCCCTCCACCCTTTAGTTCCCAAACTCAACTTACTGTTTCGTTTCTCGCTGACTTCTCGGTTTTGGCGTAAAAAACATCCTCCTCTGCTCCTGAAGAGTTTCGCGTCTTTTAAGTCTCTAAAAGATCCTGTTGTCCGTTCCCCTTGTTTGCCTCTTTTTTCGTCTAGTTTTGATATTGTTATTTCTCGTCCCACTATTATTTTGGATTTTGATATTTGTGCTGGTGACCCTTATGCCGATGAATATCTTCGCGATCTGTTAAAGAGAGATTGGCTTGGTTGGCATACTATTTATACGGATGCCTCGAAATTGTCTTCCCTTGGTTGTGTTGGGTGTGGAATTTTTCATTCCCAATACAATATTGTGCAGAAAGTTAAATTTCCCCCTGAAACCTCTGTGTTTTCGGGTGAGTGCTGGGCGATTCTTGAAGCTATCAGGTATATCCTTCTTTTCAAATTACGTCGTTGTCTTATTTTTTCTGATTCTCGGAGTGCCCTTCAATCTCTTCTTTCGAATCCCTTTTCCTCCAAATTACATAATCATATTGTTATTTTAATCAAAGAATCTCTCAATTTGTGCCGGTCAAGAGGTAGTGAAGTTGTCCTAATTTGGGTCCCAAGTCATTCTGGTATTCTTGGTAACGAACGCGCTGACGAGGTTGCTAAGGATGCGGTGGTGTGCGGTGACAAAGTTCCATTTTGCATTTTCCCCCACGATCTTATATCCTTTCCTAAAATCCTCTTGTTCAACTCGTGGGCTTCTTGCTGGAACTCATCTAGCAAATCCAGAGGATCTGCCTTTGCGGCTATTCAGCCATTGATTCCACGTCGACCCTGGTTTGCTAAGTGCCGCTTCAGCAAGAAGCTTACGAGTTCGTTGATCCGTTTAAGATTGGGTCATTGTTGTATCCCTCCTTTTTTGAAAAAAATAAAAATTAGAGATTCTTCCCTGTGTGAATGTGGCGTTGAAGAAGGAAACCTTAATCATATTTTCTTTGTCTGCTCTCTTCTTGATCATTCTTCCTTTCTTTCTTCTCTTAGTTCTGTTGTTCCTTTTCCTACTTCCATGTCAGTTTTGCTTTCATCGAATGACTATTCCATTTTTCATATCATTTGTTCATTCATGTCTGTAAATAATTTAAAGTTTTGATTTTCTTTTAGTTAATTCATATTAAATTAGTTACCTTTTAGCTTTTATTAAATAGATTTTATGTTTGTTTGTTGATTCGTTCGTAATGTTTAAGTTGTTTTGGTTAATTTTATTATTAAATTTAAAATTTATATTCTCGTGATTATATTCTTGACGTGAAACTGGCACAAGTGTCCAATGGACGATTGCCATTAAAAAAAGAAAAAAAAAAACATTTTAGAAAGTTATTGCAGTAGCTTTTATAATTTTTAGTTAATTGGCTGTATAAAGTCCTCAATCATCTTAAATATGGAAAATAAATCTGTTAAATGTCCAATTGCAACCAACGCCCACTCTAGGAGGTCTTATTATCAATACTACATCGGCGATACGGACCAGGAACAAAGAAATGGTCGTGGAGAAAACCACTGGAGTGGGCCCGAAGTAAGTTTGTAACTGATAACGATTAGGTATGATTCTACTATTAAAGTAATGTGTGTTCTGTAGAATCATATTACACAGACTATACACATTCCTGTGAAATGTTTGGATCATCGGATATCTCTATTCAGTCTTTAGAATGGTACGCTGGAAAATTCATTCGGGACACAATGCATGGTGAAGGAGAATATAAGTGGATGTATAAAGGACCTGACGGAGCTTTTATTACATACGAAGGATATTTCTACGGGAACCGCATGCACGGCTACGGAGTACAATCATATCCTGATGGCAGAACTTTCAATGTATTAAAATTTGGTTACTTAACTTATTTTAATAATATCAATTTATTAATATTAATTTAATATAGAAAACTAACGGTTGTTTGATTCCATTTGATTAACAATACGGGTTTTCACGCGTACCTGATTGTTGGAAAGGTCCAATTATATGTATAGTTTCATTCATGTTAGGTGAACTTCATCAGGGATAAAATGACTCGGTTGTGTTCACAAGGATAGCACGTCTCGCACTCCAACAAGTATTTAAGCCCGAAAACCCGTATTGTAAATCAAAATGATTATCAAAGTGATAGCTCTTAACATTATTTTAACTTTATTCTACCAGGGTCTGTTTTACAATAACGTACGTTGGGGTCCAGGAATAGAGTCCAATACATATATCCAGGAGAATGTGGGATTCTGGCGTCATAATCAGCTCGTCAGACTGGCGTGGCGCCCTAAAGCACCATTTGTTACTTTAGATTTCAGTTTCGGACCTGCTGTAGCTCAGGCTATTGTGGAACCACATAGAACTTTGCTTATGGAACGTGCACGAAACGTAAGATTTGAAAAAATATAAATTTAAAAGTACAGGAGTGGAAAGATACGACACTTGGTTTAAGACAATATCTATATTACGTTTGTAAAGCTAATCGTGTTCACTTCAATGGGTAGGAACTTTGTTTATTTTAACCAGGGGGCCATTGTATTCAAACAAGTTTCTCGAACTTGCAAGGGCCAGGCAACTAATCACAACTAAGCACTAATCAACCACTAAATGTTAATATTGGTCTAGATACCAAGCTTGCCCATATATAAAATATCCGTTTCTAGATTGGTGAAGTAAACAGTGCTATCGAGCTGCTGAAACAAAGTGGCTCAAAACCAATAGCAGCATCAGAAAAATGGACTAAACTTTATCCTAAACATTGTAACGATCTGGCAAGCCAGATGTGCTACGTGGACCTGTTCGAACATGAATATTACAATACTAAGATATTAGAACTGGAAGAGATCGACACAATGCCTACAACTAATGAGGTAACAAAAGAGTCGTATTTTTCATTTGCCCCCGTCTCTGTGCAGTGTAGCTAAAGTAAAGATGAACTTATTTTGTTTGTAGTTTTAGGTACTTTTGGAAATCCAAATATAAGAGGCTAAAAAGTACAAATTAGAAGCTAACTTGCTGGATTGCGCCAAAGCAAGCTTTTCCAATTTTGCTTTGATGATATTTACTGCTCACGTGGTTGTTTTTTTAGCGAAATAGCAAACAATATTGAGTTCATGAGGTCAAATAGTTCGAAGAGCTACAGGCATGGAACGTCTTTTTACAAATGTTAAGCCACACAAAGATATTATAATACTTTTAAGGCGGCCGACGAAAACTTTTACGACACGCAGTATTGTGTGGTGACATGCCTAGATGTCTTTAGCAGCAGCGCACTGTTGATATTGCAGGTTCAAATCCTTCCTGCCGTGATATTTTCCGTTCGCTCTCTTAAGTAGTATAAATACAGATAATTGATGGAGTCAGGCGTTACTTTGCGGAAATCAATTTATAATAAGATCGTATATATAAGTTATTTTGTGTTTATCCGCCTCGTCTTGATGTCAGCGTGAGAAATCGAAAAATATTTGGCACATATGTGACAAAGGTTTTCGGTTGTGTGTGTTGGAACAGTTGGAAATACTGAAACACAGAAATCAGAACTCAGTACTGTTAAACGACCAAACAAATTTGGTGACGTCACCACTTTTGCGGATTTTTAACCGACAAAGTCCGTTAAATAACGCTGAGTCATCAAATACACCCACACAACAACAACGGTGACGCACAACACGTGCCTTTGGGTGGGGGAAACACGTGACCGGCGGCTATATAAAGAGCTTGCGGAGGCGCAACAGCTCCCTACCCGCCCCTGTCTCACGGCAGATCGCTCCCTCAACGCCACCGACCTCATATGCCGCGGCTACATCCCAGCCGCGTCATTTTCCCTCCCCTCCTGCTCCCCGTCAGGTCTCCCCTCATCCTTCGCACTTTGCGGACGATGAATGCATTAACGCGGTCCTCGATATCTCCGCCCAGCTCCCACTGGGCGAATGCATCAACTTAGGTCGTCAGATTCTGAGCAACCGCGAGCCGGCGGCGATTTTACGCATTCTTGCGCAAAATCAGGCCACCGTCGCGGCCATCCAGGCTTTCCTCGCCGCGAAGCCGACCCGTCATGGATAGTTCAACCAAACGTATTAGGCCCCGATCGATCAAACTGGCATGGTTTAGTGCCAACGGACTTCTTAATGAAACGGTGCCGGAGGAAGCCAAGTGCCACTCATCGACCAATTCCTCCACGACCACCAAATCGACGTTCTACTAGTAGTGAACGAGACCTTCTTGAAACCGGGCAAAAGGGATCCCAGGATCGCCAACTTTTGTCTGGTCCGTAATGATAGGCTCCACTCTGCCAAAGGGGGACGCTTATCTATTACAGAAGATCCCTTCACTGCATTCCTCTCGACACACCTTCGCCTCGTTACCTCGAAGCTTCCGTCTACCGGATCGCCCTAACTGGCCATCAGCCTATCACACTCGCAGCCTGCTACCACTCGACTACGAGAAACTATTCGCCTTAGGAGGATCCGTCATCCTCGCCGGCGACTTCAACGCCAAGACCCTCGAGTGGGGTTGCAACGAAACGAATAGCCACGGCAGCAAACTATTTAGTTTAGCGGATGACATTCATTTTGATGTCATTTCGCCCTCCACGCACACTTACTTCCCTCCTAGGTTAGGCTACCGCTCCGACGTACTTGACATAGCACTCCTAAAAGGCGTAACACTCGACGAACTTAACTCCCACCACAGACCAGTGCTCATGCATCTAGGTCCCAACCCGACGGACAGATCAACCGCGACTAGGACAGTAGTGAACTGGAACCATCTAGGGATAGCCCTTAATGACATCAGCTCACCCGAACTCGACCCGATACCGGATGATATCCAATCCCCCCAGGACGTCGAAAGATCGATCGACTCTCTCACTAACCACCTCCGCACCGCCATAGGCAAGTCGTCGCGGCAAGTACCAGTCGAAGATTCCCGTCGGCTGGTCTTGCCCGAGGACGCGAGGGAGTTACTGAGAGAGACACACAGAGCCACTAGGGCATTCGGTAGATGCCCCACTGATGAGAACAGAGCTACCTTGCCTACCTACCTGGATGCGGGCCTTTACGAGGCGTTCGTAACGCCGAGCGCCTCGTAAAGGCCCGCATCCAGGAGCTCCGGGATCAGAAGTGGGATGACATACTCGCAGATCTCGCGCCTACGCACCAGGCTTACTGGCAGCTGGCGCGCAACCTAAAGACAGATAAAACGGTCACCATGCCCCCCCTGAACCGCCCCGGTCAGCCCCCCGCGTTCGATGACGACGAGAAGGCAGAGTGCCTAGCAGAGAGTCTCGAGGCTCAATGCGCTCCGTCGCTCAGATCGGTCCCCGCTTCCCATCTTACTATGGTGGACAGAGAGATCGAACATCGTAGCACCATTCCCCCCTCGATCCCCCTCGACCCTGTCACGACTAGGGAAGTTGCGCTTATTATCCACCGTCTCCGCGATAGGAAAGCTCCCGGTGCCGACGGCATCAGTAACAAAGTGCTCAAGCACCTTCCCCCCGCCCTGATCCACCTCCTAGTCAGCATTTTTAATGCTGCCATGTGCAACGGCATGTTCCCATCCGTTTGGAAAACTGCCGATGTCATTGGCATACACAAGCCGGGCAAGAAGGCGTCAGAGCCCTCTAGCTACCGCCCTATTAGCCTCCTCAGTTCCCAGGGGAAAATTTACGAGCGACTTCTACTGAATCGCATGTGGGCCCACGTCACGGCCAACAACCTCCTTCCCAACGAGCAGTTCGGCTTCAGAGCCCGACACTCTTGCGTCCAACAAGTACACCGCCTCACGGAGTACATCCTAGAGGGTTTCAACACGATACCCAAACACTTTGGCAACTCCCAGGGGACCGTAGCTCTTGTAGTCTTCTTGGACGTAGCCAAAGCCTTCGACAAAGTCTGGCACAACGGGTTGATATACAAGTTGTATCAATTCGGTCTGCCATACCGTCTTGTCCACGTCATCCAGGACTTTCTCCGCGACAGAAGCTTCCGCTTCAAGCTCGAGGGTGAACGTTAATCTCCACACCCCATCAGAGCGGGGGTCCCCCAGGGCTCAGCCCTGTCCCCGCTACTCTTCTCACTCTACACGAGCGATATCCCCCGCTACCCGGGGGTAGAGCTCTCCCTTTTCGCCGATGACACCGCTCTCTACGCCAGAGGGTGACACGTGACTCGACAAATAGCTCTCGTCAACCGAGCGCTCCTCTCCCTGGGTAAATGGTTCCGCATGTGGGCCATTACCCTTAACCCAGAGAAAAGTGCAGAAGTGTACTTCACTCCGCGTAAAATTCTCCCGAATAGGTCCCTAAGCCTCTATGGCCAGCCCATCTCTTGGGCCTCCTCGACCAAATACCTAGGTGTTACTCTGTATAATAGGCTCAACTTCGAAAAACACATCACCACGGTGCGTAATCGCGCGGCCTTCTTTCTAGGCCGCCTCTCCCCCCTCCTGTGCGCGAGAAGTAAAATGTCCCTTAGAAATAAGGTGACACTTTACAAGACCGTGATCCGCCCCGTCATGACCTACGCCTCTGTTGTCTTCGCACACGCGCCTTCTTATCAACTGGATAAACTCCAAGTCATTCAAAACCGCTTCATCCGTAGAGCGGTAGACGCGCAATGGTATATGCGCAACGCGGACCTCCACTGCGACCTCGAGCTCGAGCAGAAAGAGAGAGAAACACGTGTCGAGGAAGTCGGATACTGAGAGATAGAGAAATAATAAGGTGAGGTGTGGCGGTGGTGAGGAGGAACCACACCATAAAAACAAAAATATTTTTTGATTTCTCACGCTGACATCAAGACGAGGCGGAAAAACACTAAATATCTTGTATATACCATCTTATTAGTATAAATACAGTTGAATCAATTGCATTCTAGTCTTCTGCAGCTTTAAATTTAGCTCCTGCGATATATTACGCTTGGAACAACAGTGATATGTTACTGAGTATGATGAAGCACTGCTTCAAGCATGAGCAGCAACGAAGAAAAACTGGCATCAATTTGATGAACGTTCTCTCAGGTTATAGAGGCAATTTCAAACGAGCCGGAAAACATGAATATGACTGCAGGTGTGTAACAAGGGCTATCGAGCCGTAACTACCTATACCTAACCATAGATAAAACCGGTTACTCACGTCAATTAACTACCATGAATTAAATCTCGACGCGTTTCGAGTTTGTCGTCGTCTCTTCACCATAGGAGTGACGCTTTATTACTCTACAATGGACACTCGGGCATCCTCAGATTTAATTCTACGAAGATACTCGTAATTAACGAAAATTAAAATTAAATATTCTCACGGAAAAATTTACGGAGTTAAATTTTCTCACGGAAGTTTTAATACACCTATACACAAGGCCTATACGAGTAGTAGCCTGTACTTGCGACCTAACCTTTCTTTTAGTAGGTTCGCGTGATTACAAAGTTTACTCGGATTAGGTACGTATTTATCAGTTTCGTACTGACTTTGATATTTAAAAAAAAGAAGAGAAACGATTGGAACTGTAAAACTTTATACAAATTATTGCACACATAATTATCAAAGACCAACTCAATTTCAGGAATTTGATAATGTCTAGCTATTTGGGAGAAATACACAAAATAGCGCAGCTGATTAGCGAGGATAAAGTGCATCCCGATGTTGCCGACACATTAGGAAATACGGCTCTTATGTACGCTGCTGTAAGTTTTGCACTCACTCTTAGCCCTACTCTACTAGTTGATTGGAATTCATCCCTTAGATATTAAATTTTTCGATATTTGACTGGCTACGCACCAAGGTGTTACCCGCGGATCTCTAATTTTTATAGCCTGTGTTATTCGGTGATAATGTAGCTTTCTCACGACAAATATTAAAATCGATACAGTAGTTTTTATGTTTATTCGCTACATAGAAAAATACCAGTCTTTCCTCTATATAATCTATAGTTATATTATACAAAGGAAATATTTGTATTTTTGCTATAAAAAATAGAGATCCGCGGGTAAACGGGAGCGCTTCTTGTAGTAGGTAAGTATAGAAGTATAGACCAGTATAGCTGTATACCTGAGTATATTCCTTTAATCTCTCTTTGTAAAATTTATTTCCTTGTTGTTCAGTGTGGTAATCAAACGACAGTAATCAACTTCTTAGTGGAAGCTGGCGCAGACGTGAACAGTTTCAACGACTCCTGCTGTACTCCCCTTGCAGTGGCTTTGGTCAGATTAGCGTGTCTATGTAAAGACATTCCTCTAAGTGCAATGCTACAGTCATTGTTACCACCACCACAGGCTGCAAACCAATCCGGCCTTCCTATTCGTAAGTGACAATAAACAAAATATCTATTACTGTTTAGTCAGGAAAAAATACAGATTGTCTATATCTTTAATGGTTACTATAACATTGTTTAATAGAAAAACCATCAGAGTGGAATATCACACGAGAACTCCCTACCCTTGATGACATAAATACACCAATTAAAATTACGAGTAAAGGCAAAATAACTAGTTCTCAGAAATCTAAGGTTTCCGCAACAAATATAGGTGTAAAGAAAACAGATGATTTTACTAAGAAAAAGATGCCCATTGCCATCACAGCATTAAGAGGTGAGAGGAGCCTGGAAGAGGAACGTAAAATTGTTCCAGAAGAAAATGAGTACAATGAAATATCAGTAAAGTATTTGTTACAAGTTACAAATATAGTCTTCGGTGCGGGTAAACCCGAATCTGTTCCGTACTTGTTTGAAATTACGGATATGACTACAGACATAGACGTAAAACAAGAGTTAACCGGTAAACCTACTGAGAAAAGTAAACCACATAGCAATTTCAAGGGTGTAAATACAATAAAACCTAGCCAAGACTTGATGTGGCATAGCTCTGAAAAGGAAACTTCTCTGTCTAGTGCCGATAAGATTAAGATTGATATGTAAGAACATTTTAACAAATAGTTTTCCGTTCATAGTCATCCGCAGCCTTCCTTACCTCATTATTGGATTGTTTGAGTTTAGCTTAGTTAGCCCGTTTTCCATTACAATTTATTTATTTACTAAAGCTTACATCTATCAAGTCATATTATTAAACCAGACCATTTTGGACTTACTTTATGGTTAGTGATATACAATACAATATTGCGGCGCCACCCGACTGACAGTATATTACAAGGCTAAAACGCTCTCAGGCTATCTGTTATCGTTTTAAGGTTAGATAAGAGTCTGGCAACCATATCCCAACTGCTCTCCAACGGAGCTGACCCTCGACTGGTGCGGTGTCCGCAATCAGCACTTAGGATTGCAGTGGCTTCAGGCTCTTCAAGTTTGGTGCGCCAGCTGGTGCAGAAAGGCGCAGATATCAACGAAGTTTACCCTGACGTAAAAAAAAGTCGTTTATATCCTAATTTTAGTTATAGGAGTTGTTGAATATGAATCTAAGATTCTGTTATACGTATTAGTTACGTTTCTGTTTCTAATAGGTACATAAATAGAAAGCTTAAAACTTTATTCATCACCCATCTTGAAGAGTGGCAACGCACTCATTGCACTTAGGTACACACTGAGTAAATGAATGAAAGTTTATTTCGTCAAACACACAATAACAGTAAAAATGCATACACTACAGTTTAACAGGAAAACTACAACGTTATAATGTGTTTGTCGGAACCCGACCCCAACTGTATAAGTGGTAAGTGGTGAATAACGTTCACCAATCCTTTACTTTTGAAAGGTTACAGGCAGATTTCAGACTTAATGCAAACAGAGGAACTCTGTAGCGCGTAGCTACCTTCTTATAGAATAAAATATGTCACATACTTTTGTCAATCGCTGTCCGTCTTTCAGGCAAACAACTACTCCATCTTAGACATGGCAGTTTCTAGGCCACTCACAGAAAATAGCCTAGCGCTGGTTCACACCATTCTTGAAGTTGGAGGAGCAGCAGATCACAAGCTGAAGTGTGCCACAGTTGACGCAGAAAATCAAGGGCCGACTTTGCTGCACGCTGTGCTCGCAAAACATATTGAAAACAATACGGATGAAGACGTAAGACTCAGTGATTTATTAATTTTTAGAATCACCATTCCACTATGTAGGTACTTTTTGTCTTTGTTACTTTCCAAGGGGAAAAACGTTTCATTTCTGAAGTGAACAGAATGAGACAAAATAGAGTATTTTCGTAACTATTTGACCGCTCAAAAAGAAAGCTGAAGTTACCTACCCGTTACACGCTTGTTCTTCTTCTAGATAAGCTGTCAAGTTCTAGAACTTTTACTTCAGTACAACGCCGATCCACTGCACCGGTTCATGGGAGTTTCTGCGATAGACATGGCAATGTCGAAGAATTTGCGTTTCCTTGACATCTTCGTGAAGAGCCCGAAGACAGATATCAACGCCTTAATCAACGATATCAACCATACCATACTTTCTAAGATGTTTTCGTTGGATTTTTTCAAGCATGACCCCATTGACGAGCGCTTGCAGGCAGTAATTCTTATTCACCTAATCACTAGTTTTAATAACGTCCCAAGCCGCTAAGGCCAGCGTGAAAGACCATGGTCTAAGACACTTTGAGGAGACCAACACCCGGCAGAGGAAAGTGTATGGTTTAGTATTTTTATGTTAGTTTAGTTACTATTTAACCATGTCGATATGACTTGAGTTCCAAGGTTTTCTTATGAGAATTATAAATAACAATTCTTTTTTTGGTTTGCCTTTAACTATTAATGATATCCATGAACTTTTTTAGTTAACGCACTTATTGTTGTATGGAGCTGACCCTTTGTTGGAATGTCAGGAATATGAAAAAGTTTATGAAAATTTATTCGTTTATGCTAAAAGAAACCTATCCGATTTAGAACCTAAAAGTCCGCTTGGCGTAAAAGGTAAGTCTTGGTACCTCAAGCTTCTCTGCTTCAAGTGTGAAACAAAATATATTTCCACATTCTGTAGTCTGTACTCATGTTTGTCTGAATATTGGTACTTAGCATTTCAGTTCGTAGTTATCTACTTTTCTTGACAAAACATGGTAAAATGTTGGTAAAACGTTAGTCTTCGGAGATTTTGATTTAGTTTATAAATTCATGAATAGGCTTGCTTTTGAGCGCCTCCCATCTGATTATAAATCAATGATGCGAGCAAAGATTTGCCTAGAAAGAACCGACTCACTCGAGATTTACAAAATATTCTAGGTTTTATTTTTATCAACAAGTTGTTGAGATATAAGGTCGTTAAAAAAATTGCTTGAAAAAGTGCTTGCGAGGTTAACTGTTCGCAGAACTATAGTAGTAGCTGATACAAAAATAAGTTTAGATAAAAGACCTCAAAACAGTGCATAATTTTTTACCTACATTTCATCTGAGATCAAAAAACAAACTAACTAAACCTGATCTAATAAAGTGATATTTATCCAGGTTCAAAATCAGAAGCTAAAGTTATTAACAAATCTGAAGCCAAAGTGACAAAACCATTAGCTAAGAATAACTCCAAAAAACTTTCGAATTATGACAAGAAAAAAGATGACAAAGGAGGAAAGCCGCCTGCAAAACAAGCAGTAGAAGATATCGCAGACTACAAGCAAGCGATAGACTTAGTCAGAAACTGTGTAAGGATTTTACATATGAGGTGGATACAGGCTAAACTTTTGAAAGAACTGCTGGGAGTTGTGGAAAGGTATCCTTTAATACCCACTACATACAGGGTTATCGGCTAAGGATGTACTAAGCCGAAAGGGGGCCACTATACTCATCCTACTGAATAACTTTCACTATATGGAACCAACTCTAAATTCGAAAAAAATCCGAAAAATCAGGTGCTTCATACATTGCGTCGACGACTGATACACTCTTTGTATGGAAACGTTGAATTTTTTTACCTCGAATTCAGGGTTGGTTCCATAGTAAGTCGTTCGTAATGATGAGTATAATCACCTTCTTTCGGCTTAGTACACCCCTAACCGATAGCCCTGTTTACATAGATTGTCCTAATATGGACCGTGTCATATATCGTAAATAACTGACTTTATGTAAAAATCTTACACGTCTCGACTCTTCCATCGTTTAAACTGAATTTTTAAATACAGGTACGAACATCGATCATGGAACATGATCCTTCCCGAGCACAAAAACAAAAAAGCTTGCGGGTTGTGGCTTACAATGTCTCGCTGTCTTGAAATCTGGGATATTTTTACGGCGAAGAAAAAAAGTAAAATTGTCGATCGCCGAATCCTGAGGCACATGCTTTGCATAGTTCATTTCTACTGTAAGCGAGCCAAAACGTCTTTTAAGTCACCTTTGACTGCCGATGAGAAGGGAGCTATTGAGACGGATGTGTGTTATTTACTGCAAGAGTACAAAGTGATGCAAGCAACGGTGGAAGTGGAATTTTCACAACATTTGTCAAGACCGTACGTTACGCCGGAGCTGGCTTTGGGAGATGTAAGTTGAATATTACAAAAACTGGAACCAATTTTCTTTTTTTAAATTAATCTGCATTGGACCACTAGGTCGTAGAGCCACTAGATGGATCATGCCTAGTCCGGAATACTTCTGGATGTGGTTTTATTTTTATTCTTATGTTCTCCTTCCATATTCGCAATTAGTCTAACTATGAGCAAATGCGTTGTGATGACATCTCCTTAAGTCCTTATCCAACTGGCTCCAGTTTATTCTGTGTTGGTCACAGTATTTGTCGTATATTACACATGTCTATTACTTAATACGCTTTAATATTTAAATCTACGATTAGATTATTCGAGGTCGCGCTACTTATAACTATAAGTAGCGCGTCTACTTATGTTCTACTTTAAGGAATTAGAAAACTCTGCTTGTAATTTCCAGGAAGCCAAGTTCAAAGTATGCTTCGAGTGCGCTCTCCCATTGCCCGAGAGTACAATTCGGTGTTCGTTCTGCAAGCAAGTGTCGTTCTGTTCATTGGAATGTATGAGGATGAGCATAGATCAAAACGTGGGCATCCACCCTTGCAGTGATAGTTTAAAAGTAAAATACTTCTCTAGTACTGCAGACAGTTCCTCTGCACTAACAAACATAATCTAAGAAGGTAGTTGACAATATTTTACAAAAATATAGTTGTTTTCCTATTTGGTACTTACCTAGTTTAATTTTTTTAGAAGTGGTGATGTACTACTATTAATTTAAGCGACATCTCACAGACTACAGAATTCTATATGGCAGGCGTCGATATTTTTTTTTCAGTTAGGTACTTGGGTAAATAAACCAAACTACTGGATCGATTTAGTCGTCGTCGTAGGTCGTAGTTTCCAATCAATCATGGCGTAACTTGAAGATTACACGAATTTTTTGTTTTTTTTTTGTTTGATGGGTCTGAAGATGACGAAGACGACGGTCACTCGTGGTTAGAAGCGACTTCAAAAAACCCGACTGCTAAATCTTTAAACCTGTGTATCTTAAACTTAGCATTTCCTGTTAGTAACTCCAGTAAAACATATTAAACGTAATCACCGTTCAAAATTCTTTATTTTGATATTCACTCGATGTATTTTGAAAACATATATTTTTAATGAACATTATTTTAAAGAATTGAGGTGAAAATGACATTCTAACAATAAGTAGATTATAAATTTACCGTCGCACATCATGGTGATTTCATGTTTTACGTAATCTCTTGCTTATGCTACAAACTTGCCTGAAAAATGTTATTTCGTGACATTTTCTTAATTTAATAACACTATGATCACGATAACTTTTCTCTACATATGAAGTATTGCGCGGTGTCCGGGGTGGTAGTGTTGTGTAACTCATACTTGAGGCACCCCAAATGGTCCATGCAAAATAATATACTGCCCCATCACCTACCTAACAATATTTATCCATTGAATAAAGTATAGAATTTACATATTTTTTTATTTTCACAAATCGATGTTACTCGAATACCAAAACACGTCATGTCAGTTTGATAAACTACTTTCGCTAATTACAAACCTTATCTTGCGTATTGCTCCAAAAAAAACGTCTCATTTGAGGGCCACCTCAAATGAAGTGGTACGGTGGTACTTTTTCCTACTTCAATTCTCAAAATGAGTACCTCATTCAATCCCCACTATATGGCGCTCTTCTGACTTACTTTGGTGAAACGTAATTGACCATTAATACACATCAGTACTTAAAAAATCACTAGTTTTGCAATAAATTAAATATGTAGACACAGACGCTATTTTTTCGGCGAACGCGGGAAACCCCTGCTGTCAGGCACTCAGGTGCCTGTCTGTCAGGCAATGGGAGTAGATAATGTCCAACCCACATATGTACCATTGATAATATATCTATTGGCTTCCAATATTATCGTGCGTTTTTTGTGGCTCGTAATTATCGCGCGTACAAAATCATTACGCGGTAAGTTATCTCAGAATTAATAATTGTCTACATGGCTTCAAATTAGACAAATTAAGCCCCATCCCATGTCACTAGTATAAGATCCGTATTGTCCGACCTGGTACTGGTACACAACAAAGTAATTTATGGGTAACAGTAGCAGTAAGTGCGTCAAAAATCTTTCCGTTTACAGAACCAACATTATTTAAGTAACAGACATTTATAAGCTTTAACTTAGAAAATTATTTTGTCATAACAATACTTTGGATTAATATGGAACTGCTTACTTATCAAAAACCAGTACCTTATAAAAAAAAAATATAACTTTTCAAATTTATAAAACCGTTATCTACAAAATCTTAACAGTTTTTAAACAATTATTGTTATATAACAGAAATAAAAAAAACTACATCAATATTACAATACTAAGCACAAAATAGGTAAACTGGTAGCGCAGACATGCACAAGGAACTTTGCCTATAACGGTCAGACGGGACGGTCATGATATGATTTGCATAACGACTATGTTTGTCAAGTCAACCCGTATTGCACGCCTGATATTGTTCACATTGATAATCCAAGTTTTCGTCTATATGGCCTCAAAATATTGAACGTGATATTATAAAACCAGAATTTGCTTTATGGATGTACATCATATAGTAAACGAAATAATTTAGTTTGTTGTCCATCCTGATGCTGATACTTGGTGGCTAATTGGCTACCAAATATTGACTTTGGCAGTACAAAATTAGGTCTGCGATAATAAGTCGCCATGCAATACGACTGCCAGTATTGTTCGCGGTTTTTATTTCACACAGTAAAAATTAATGCGATTTCCTTATTTTCTGACTAGTAGATCAATAAATACAAGAATGTCTACGCCGGCAAAGAAACCAAAGTTAGCTCCTTCCAAACAATTAGGTAGTTCCGATACAGGTGTTCAAAATGCAGAGGAACTCCTGCAAAAGTTCCAAACAAAGCGCGAGGCCACTGCAAAGTCTATTCTGGAGTTTCCATTCATAAAAAGTCGTGTTAGAGTAATATCTCAAGAACAAATGGTACCTGATTATGCAGAAGGCATCGTATATTGGATGTCCAGAGACAGCAGGGTTCAAGATAATTGGGCTTTTTTGTATGCACAAAAACTTGCGCTTAAAAACGAAGTGCCGCTTCATGTGTGTTTTTGCCTCATCAAGAAGTATTTGGATGCTTCACTTCGTCAATTCCACTTCCTTATTAAAGGTAACTTTCGAAGTCTTATTTAAAGTTTACTGGAGTAGGGTTAGGTAATTACTTAGATGTTTTAGTTTAGGTTTAGGCTGGTTTGTGGCCTGTATAATAAGGTCATGCTTTTGTTCGCATAGAAAGTGTCTTTCTTACTTCTTTTACATTTTTCAGTTTTGAATATTGTATCCATAATTAGTATTCAATAAATAAAGGACTATTAAATAATGGTATCTTATCTCCCTAATTCCAGGATTAGAAAAGGTCGCAGCAGATTGTAAAAAGCTAAATATATCATTCCACTTGCTAGAAGGATGTGGGGAAACAGCCTTGCCCCAGTGGGTGGCCGAACACAAGATAGGGGCGGTGGTGTGTGACTTCAACCCATTAAGAGTCCCTTTAGGATGGCTTGATGGTGTTAAGAAGAAGATCAAAAAAGATGTACCACTTATACAGGTAGTTTAGGCATTTGTATGTAGCTATTAGTTGCCTATTTCAGCATTAGAAACTACTGAGCTATTCCAGAACACAGAAGACATTAAAAAACCTTCATACAGAAGTTGCAGATTCAATTTTTGTACTTGCCTTGAGATGGTTTCAGTAATTTTTTGAAATTGATTGGTTTTCTACATTTTTATTACTTTTGTTGTATGTAAAATGTCAAAGCTCAATAGAACTCGATCTTTTCAAATTGCGAGTGAATCGGTTTCTTCTAGGCAAGCGTGCCACATCCTAGACCGCATTGACGCTTTACATCAGGCGAGTTGCGGTCAAACGCAAGCCTATTAATTATAAAAAAAAAGAAATTGTTATAATAAAAAGTTCAATTGCTGTTTGTTTGTCTCGCTAAAACTCAAGAATGACTAGGCCATTATAGCTGATTTTGGTTTAGTAAGTTCAGGAAGGTTTAACATTCATAACTGTTAGGCGGTAAGAAGTTTGCCGGATCAGCTAATTCAAATTCTTGTAGAGTGTTAATAATAGCTATCAAAGATAAATGCAGGTAGGGTTGCACTTTTAATTCATTATCACTTACATTAATCTTCTCACATTTGGCCAGTGTGGTGAACTTACTCTCCCTTAATATTGGAGACCCATGCTCTTATCACAATTGATTAATACTGTATAAACTCGTAATTCCAGGTAGACGCTCACAACATAGTACCATGTTGGAAAGCATCTGACAAGCAGGAGTACTCGGCGCGAACATTCCGTTTAAAGATCACACCCAAGCTGAAGGAGTATTTAACTGAGTTCCCGCCTGTCATAGAACACCCATATAAAAGCAAATTTGAACCTGATGTGAGTACAACTAATATTTCAAATTTATTAAGTGACAAATTAGGAATTTTCATTTAATATTCTCATAATTGTGATCATACTTCTTGATAACTAGAATGAACTAAAATGATAAATACAAATGTACATCATATAGTACAGTAAACGAAGAAGTTTAGTTAGTAACGATAAAAAATCCTATTGCCTAAACAAAAATATAAACAAGAAGGTTTTGTGAGAGTCTAATGCTCAATGAGATAATTCAATAATATCCTTAAGCAAACAAGTAATACTCTAAACAAGTGGTTAGAAAAGACTTCAAAAAAACCTGACTGCTAATGTCTTCTTGAAAAAATGTAAGTTATAGTGAATTTCAAAAAAAAATGCTGAACCGATTTTGTTATAATTTATATAAGACTTATTCGGAAGTATACCCCAAATAATAAAAAAAGAACATACACAAAACAAAAATACATACAGACATATGTATTAGTTTTGTGTACAATAACCTCCTTCTTTTTTTGAAATTAGTTAAAAATAGTATAAACCAACAAGATTTCAAGATATAATACATACATATATATATATATATATGTTTATAACTAGAAAGTGTACTCTGCATTTGAAATAATATTAATACAAAGCTAATGCTGCAGGTAAATTTTTCTTTATAATCATGGCTGCAGGAAACCTTCCATCTCATTCCAGCCAATAGACTGGGATAAAGCGATAGAAACTCGAGAAGCAGACAAGTCAGTGGGTCCAATAGACAAGTGTTCACCGGGGTACGAGCAGGCGCTCAGGACTCTAAGCACATTCATACACAAGAGGCTACAGGTGTACGCTCGTGACAGGAACAACCCTACGCTTACTGTAACCAGTGATCTGTCGCCGTGGTTTCATTTTGGTAAGAAAACTAAACATAACATTTTAAGACCATTAATATAGTTTAACTAATGTATCCCACGATGACCACCTAGCATGGACAGTGGATAAAATAGGTTTGTTTCCACTTCCAAGGGACAAAATTCGAATATGTCTAGTTTTAATTGTCATTTATTGCAATCCACCAATATAAGTGTCTAATATTATTGGATTATTAACCATAATGTCTTGTTTATGTGCACAAGTATGGGCAAGCGATATAAAGACGGAATAACGTGGTTTTCGTGTTTGCTGGAAATTTCCATAGAAGCCCTGGTAAAGCCTCCACTGCTTTATAAGGATACATGACATAACTTTAACTGGACCACGATGACTTGCTACTTGATATTTGACTTAACTTGATTGATAATTAACTTGAAAATTGATAAACTTGACGCTGGTAAATATATTACAAATCGTATGTCAAAAGAAAGAAAAAAACAATTTTCAATCCACAGGTCAAATCTCAGTGCAGAGAGTAGCGCTGTGCGTGGAGGAGTACAAAGCCAAGCACACGGAGAGCGTTAACGCTTTCCTAGAAGAGGCGATAGTGCGCCGCGAACTCACAGATAACTACTGCTTCTACTGCGAACACTACGACAGTATCAAGGGCGCGCCCAACTGGGCCAGGAAGACTCTGGATGATCACAGGTTACCTCAAAACTATAACTAGTCTGAAAACAATTAATGAATCATTTTATTTCAGGCAACTTAGTTCATTTCAAATAGAGAGCAAAATAAAGCTCTGTACTACGAAAAACGTTCCTTGACGCAAAGGTCCACCTCCACTACGAATGCACCGAAATTACACGATGCATTATTATTATATCGTTATTCATACAATTATGTATCGATTGCTCGTCGCTTACGCATTCACCGATTTTCGTGGTACAAGTCATATGTCCTTACAATTTTTTTTTCGTGGTATGGAATTTTTTTATAAAATTGTAATGGTAAAAACTTAACTCATACTCTCTCCAATCTCCAACGTATTAACAATAAACTTAAAAACAGACCTAATATGTATATATATATATCTCATTAGCTAAGAAATCTGAAACACATTTTTTCAATGTTGCCATTACAGAAAAGACAAAAGACCATATGTATACACATTAGAGCAGCTAGCGGAGTCTAAAACCCACGATGACTTGTGGAACTCAGCACAGATCCAGCTGGTGACAGAGGGCAAGATCCACGGATACCTGAGGATGTACTGGGCCAAAAAAATACTGGAATGGACCGAGACCCCTGAAGATGCATTGAAGTATTCTATATACTTAAATGATCATTTCGCTTTGGATGGCAGAGACCCTAACGGCTATGTAGGTACGTCTACACAATTTGTTTCTCCCGTGATAAGGGTATTCGCTACTTATCTCGCTTTAGAGAAAACCATAAGTCATATATGTTGGATAAATTCGCGGTTAGCGTTTATGTGAAATCAATAAGTCTTATTTCTCTGAGTGTTCAACTACACTAAGGTTCTATAATATTAATACGAGACCAATCGAAAAGAACACTGGGCAGGATTCAAACCTGCACCTTACTGGGTATTTACTTATTGACACGGCCCAAACTGAACACAAAACGACTTTTTGTTATGTCCTGTAAACAAAACATTTATTTTTTCAAAAAATAATTTTATATCAATTTGATAATATAAGGAATCAAATTGTCTGCCTAAATAAATATTTTATTGAATATGCTACGAGTATTACACGAACCAAAATCCAGACTTATCATACCGCACGACAAAAAATAATAATATAATTAGGTATACAGGGTTATTGGCTAGCGGTGTGCTAGGCCGAAAGGGGACCTCTAACGAACAACTATAACTATTGGACCAACTCTGAATTCAAGATAAAACAATCAGCTGTTTTATACATTTCGTCGACTGTTTCATACATTTCGTCGTTTCCGTGGTTTTTTTTTCTCTATTTCAGAGTTGTTCCCATAGTGAAAGTTGTTCGTAACTATGAGTTTAGTTACGCCCTTTCGGCTTAGTGCACCGTAACCGATGACCTTGTATTTATACAGTGTTATCGTGATTACAGGTTGCATGTGGTCAGTGTGCGGTATCCACGACCAGGGCTGGGCGGAGCGGCCGATATTCGGCAAGATACGGTACATGAACTACGAGAGCTCTAAACGCAAGTTCGACATCAAAGCGTTCGTCGCGCGGTACGGGGGGAAGGTGCACAAGACGAAGAAATAAAACTTCAAAAGATTGGTATTTATTAACTAGATTAAAAAAGTACAATATAATGTTAAAGTGTATCCGACTTAACTCGAATTTCATATTTTATAAGATTTCCAACAACGGCACACTATTTGTTGCTGCTTTTTGATAGATGGCGCTAATGTTTATTATAGCATGTTCCAAACAGAGTTAGAACTGAAAGTGAAACTGTGCCGTTGTCCTACAAAATAAAAAGCACTGTTAGTACAGGATCCCACAGTAAAACGACTTTCACCAAGTTAGTTAATGAATGAATATGTCATTAAATATATTGTGCAAAAAATAATGTTAGTTCAGTTTTTTTTATCCTACACAGCTAGGCATTTCACCACAAGCGTACGACCAAGGAAGTCAGCGATACTGTAGCCCTAGTTGGAGCATGCCTAGTCTGGAATGCACTGGCTCTCAAGGAAGGCTGCCGAAACACACCGTTAGGTGCTTGGCGATAGATTTTACAAGATACGATTAATTAATTTTTAATTGCTATCCTTTTCATTTTCAAAGACAAATAGCAAGAGCGCTCTTTCTTTCAATGGACGAACTACACATAGCTGCAATGCTGTATCCACTTCTATCGTATGGGATGGTTCATTGGGAGCTCTCAGTCGCACATATTCATTCGCAGCTATATTCCACTTTTTAAAACTCGACATCCGGAATTCATTCTGACTTTAGCAATGTATTTATTGACATATTTAATTGAATATCAATTAAATACTTTATTACATACACTAAACAGCTCGGTGAATGTCGTTTTATAGCGGGATGTTAGACTGTGTCGAGATTGAGCTGTTCAACGATTGTGCTATTAAAAATAAGTACATCTGCAAACGCTTTTAGATGTCAGTTCAAAAAATTGCAAGTATTTCATTCATTTAACGCGAGAAAAATCATTAAGAGACAAAATGGTTTTATGAAGGTTTAGTTAAGAACCGTCGCAACCGTCTGCTAAAACACGGCAATAGGTTTTATGAAGGTTTAGTTAAGAACCGTCGCAACCGTCTGCTAAACACGGCAATAGGTTTTATGAAGGTTTAGTTAAGAACCGTCGCAACCGTCTGCTAAAACACGGCAATAGGTTTTATGAAGGTTTAGTTAAGAACCGTCGCAACCGTCTGCTAAAACACGGCAATAGGTTTTATGAAGGTTTAGTTAAGAACCGTCGCAACCGTCTGCTAAAACACGGCAATAGGTTTTATGAAGGTTTAGTTAAGAACCGTCGCAACCGTCTGCTAAAACACGGCAATAGGTTTTATGAAGGTTTAGTTAAGAACCGTCGCAACCGTCTGCTAAAACACGGCAATAGGTTTTATGAAGGTTTAGTTAAGAACCCTCGCGCCCGTCTACTAAAACACGGCAATAGGTTTTATGAAGGTTTAGTTAAGAACCCTCGCGCCCGTCTACTAAAACACGGCAATAGGTTTTATGAAGGTTTAGTTAAGAACCCTCGCGGCCGTCTACTAAAACACGGCAATAGGTTTTATGAAGGTTTAGTTAAGAACCCTCGCGCCCGTCTACTAAAACACGGCAATAGGTTTTATGAAGGTTTAGTTAAGAACCCTCGCGGCCGTCTGCTAAAACACGGCAATAGGTTTTATGAAGGTTTAGTTAAGAACCGTCGCGGCCGTCTGCTAAAACACGGTAATAGGTTTTTTTTATTAAAAAGAAATTCACGACATTTACGGTCCATAAAAATTATTTTTTGATATTAACCTATTATTTTGCAAAAGAAGGACAAAAATTTTAACACCCTTCAAAAATATACTAGAGATCGAATGTCACATTAGGTTGTCATACACTGGTTGAACGAGGTTTTGTAGTTGCATAAACTTCAAATCTATTTCTTTTAAATCTGTCATTATAATAATGTATAAAATATATTATCATAAGTGTTTCAGGTTTATGCTTGACTTTCCTTGCGAGTCGACTCAAATTTCGTTCATGTGACGGAGACTCGCCTGGCGAGTCCATAATAATATTGGTGGCACCTCAGAAGGAATTAAGAAAATCATAGTGGCAGTGAATGTGTTAAAAGCTGATCCTAGGTTCGGTCACATTATCCGCCTAAATTTCGAAAAGAGCTGTAGTTGTTGACGAAATGGTACTAATGTTATTTATTTCTATTGAGATATTTTTAATTTTCATGTTAATTTAAAAATATCATAATCACAATCTTGAGATCTGAAATGTAGAGTAGAAGACGAAACAGTTTTAAAATTTCTATCAATAGGAAAACAAATACTGTACTTACTGTGTTTTATTTTCTTGTTTTCATTAGAAGCAAACGGAAAGTTTGAATTTGGAAACTAGAATCTAGAAGTTTACGTTTAAGTTGGGTCGCAGAAAGGTAAAATTTTAGCTTAGTACCTTAAGTTCTAACCTTCATGTTTTGGCACTAACGGATTAAGTTAGTTGGATCTTAGGCTACTTTCTTAAAGGGTTGCAATTGAATTGCAGTGTTTTTAATGTTATTATGTATAACGTGCATTCAGACGAAAAGAAGTTTGATTCAATAAAATTGTGTATTTTAAGTTTTTACTTCTACCTCATCTTGAAACTTTTATAATTATTATTAAACGTTTGAGCAATAACCAATCGTCTTCATTATTTCCTATTGTGTGTAAAAGCAGTCAAGTCGTCTGCGCAGGTTTCCAACATTTTATGAAAAAGTCTGTCGCCTACGCCTGATACTAGAATAGTTCACGCTGGAAAAACAAGTTCAGCTAGAGAACGGATTTTGGCGAAACTTAACGTAAATAAGGAATATTTCTGAGTTCAATGGTGAAAATTGACAAGTCTGCCAAAACGGCTTTGGATTTTAAAATCTACTATAAAAATTGCAATTTTTATTTTGAGAAATTAAAATTATGAATTGAAAGGTTTTTCTTTTGTCAGTTTTATTATAATAATAATTTTAGGTGCCTTTCGCTTGTTAGAGACGAACATCTAATAACCAGTAACTTGTATGTTTGAAGTTTGATAATTTGAAATGAAAGATTGATGTGCTTATAAATATTTTTATTTAATGTGACTGTTCCGTGGTTACTCGTACACGATCATTATACTTCCGATTATTTTTAATAAAAATTAGTAATAGAAAAATAATATCAAAGACATCTTCATTGGAACTTTCGAGGAGTTTAAACATGTTTTCTACTAGTTCAAAATTTCATAGAGTACAACATTTTATCAAATTCGTATCATTTTACAGTAACCGAGGCTCAGCAGTTATGGTGAATGACATAATACACATTGTCACAACATCGCTTACAAAAGCACAATTCACTTATTAAGATTCCGTCAAACAAATTAAATAAATGTTACATCAAATTGTCATAGCAACAAAATAAACGTTCGTCTATTATGTCTCAAATTATTATCATTACATAATCATAAATAATCTACCAAAGAAATAATAAAAAATATTTAAGTAAATAAGATTTAAAAACACACAAGATTTACAATTGCAAAATAAAAATACTGCGTGTCATCGACTGCATTTCAATTATTATGTTACAGACAGACAGTCAAGTTGTATTTTATTATGATTGTTTTTAGTATAATATACCCGAGTAACTGTTTCGACTATGAACACAAGTCGTGGCTCGCTTCTACGTAAAATACACCACTAAAACGGTACAGCACAAGAGTTACATACGTTTATTTCGGAAAATACGAACATTATTAGCTTACAAAAGAGTCTCAATCGGAAAAGTGAGAAAACAAAGTCACTGAACGGGAGCTGAGATCATAACCAAATTCCGGCCTCTAATCGGATGCGGTATGTGGATTTTCTGTGTTTTGTGTAATTAGAATTCGGTTATAATCCCGGACGGATGTAAACTAAAAGAAACTGAGAGTGATTAATATGCGACGTACTAAGAGTTACAACTAATAGTTCGTCTCTCGTGTGTCGGTGTGTGTGTGAAAGCAGAGCTAGGTTCGCTGTCGTCGAGAGTTCTGCTCTACTGTACGCAGCAGTTGTTCTTTTGTCCGTTCTTCTTGAGACGCGACTTCGGCCGATACTTCTCCAAGTACGAGAGCTGCTTGGCGTTGATGGCGCCGCGACGCTGACTGGAACCATCACATAAACTCATGTTACAAATAAACAAGGCTACATTGTTGGTTTGATGACTTCAGAAAAGCATTGTAGAGTTGGCTAGTAATAGTATACATAATTCATCAGATTAACTACCGGGCAAATACCTTTATTACCAAAAGCAAAATGAATAAATGCAACAACAAAAAAAATATAGCAAAAAGATTACCTAATCCAGACAGATATCATCCCAATAATTTCGTCAGATAATTTTAATGTCCATTAAAATATAACAAGTTTAACAAAAAACGGGAAGGCTCAGATTACTCACATTTTTTCAAATGATACATTGCTATGTACTATTTTAAAATTCGCGATTACTTATACAGGGGTGTAACTTTATGGGGAATGAAACCAAAAATTCGTAAAACAAAATCATAACGCGGTCGTGCGTCGGTGGTTACCGAATAGAAGAGCCGATCTATTTTTTGTAATAAAATGAAGGTGATCGTGATAGTCAATTCCTACGATGATGGTGGTTGAGGATCTAGTAAATACTAACTCCCTGATGGTCTCTACGGCCTCCTCGTACTTCATGCCGAGCTCGATGAGCGCGATGGCGACCATGACTGGCGCGCGACCGAGCCCCGCCACGCAGTGCACCGCCACACCCGCTTCCGGCTTGTTCGCTGCCCTGCAAGTACACAATACAAACTTTAAAATTAAAGTTAGCAAATGTGACAAACGTATGACTATGTAGATGAAATAAAAAATATCACAAACGTCACTAGTGTCACACAATAAACTATATAGGTAATATTTCCGCGACATATTGGAAAACATAATGAAATATATATAAGAAATATTTTTTGGGTGCTTTTATTACTATTCAAAATTCTTATTTTCTATGGTTGAGTTTGTCTGCCATTTGAAGTCGGCCGGTAAGAAAATCACGCCTTAGACTTCTCCCCTCTTTGGGCAAAATTCCTCTCCCTCCTCAAGTCATCCTTGTTCCTCAATGGACTAAAAAATCCGTAGAGCCATATATGTCAATTAACATTTATATCCAAACAATTTTGCTGTAAGTACAAATCAAAAATATTTTGAGGTCCTGTGACGAGCTCTGATGACGATCCTACAACATGGCTAACCCTTGCAGCCAGATATGATATAGATATCTTACGAAGGTAATTATTACCATTGACTAACATTGCTCTATATGTACAAAGTACAAACAATCAGGACACATTAATGTTAAACGTTGAATGAATGATATCAATAATATTTATCAATCCTATGATCACTTATTCATTGAATATGTTGTTTCTCATCGCCCTATTATGCACGACGTATTGAATTCCGATATCGCGTCCCAAATACAATAAACATCAAGTGAGAGATAAACACAGATCTCAATACAATAATATCGGGCGAGTTGTCCTAGTAGACGATACGATAAATCGAGAATCTAGCATGAATCGAGTCAAACGATTCGTATATTATAACAAAGTCAATTTAAGCTTAGTAATAAGTGTGTAAAATAAAAACAATACATAAAAAACAAAGGCATTCAAGCTGTACCTAAAGCCCACTGCCGTCATATTAATCCCAACCTCGAATATCATATATTTTACGATTTTGTTTCAATAGCTGTAATGTGCATCGTAAACGCTGATATCTATCGCGACACCAAAATCGCGATGAGTTCTGACATGAACTCGTCCACTATCATAGCAAATTTTGACACTTTTGATAGATAGGTACGTACTTCTCGCGCAGTATCTCGAACCAGTCGTCGACGACGTGCTGCGGCGGAAAGGTGCCGTCGTCGTACGCGAGGTCGCGTACTTCGATGCCCTCCGCCTGCAGCGGCGCCGTGTCGTAGCTCGGCTCGCACACGCGCACCACCGTGCACACGTTGTGCTTCCTCAACTCCTAACAAACAAATAAACATTTATGGTTATTGATGATAATGATCCACAGGTAATGGTAAAATGGCACCAAGATAATTATTTTCCTTGGTCGCAAGTGACGCAGCTGTCGGTGAGTGATAGAAAAAAAAACTTGTAAGTGAAGACAGTTTTAGGTGTGGAATTTTTGTGAGTGATTATAGACTTCCTACATTAAGAGCTCTATTTTGACTATCCCTTTTCTTAATTAGCTATATTATTGTTGAAGTTCCGAGGATAGTAAAATATAATGCCCCTAGGGGAATTATTTTTTACATTATTATTATTTAAGACAACAGAAAAAAAATCAAACGCGCCCTAAATTGTAACCATCCAACTGTTGTTAGTTTAACTTCTGCCTACTCGCATCCCGCTATTACAATAAAAAAGATCATTATCAGAGTGTGGGTTAAACCTTTTAAAGTAATCAGGTAATAACTAGCGCGCTATATGTGGGCTCGGCACAAGGACGGGTGGTTGCCAGAGCATACTTCGCGATACTTGTTGTAGCCGAATAATTCTTACTCAAAGTATAGCGGACCTAAGATCCGACGCCGCTACTATAAAATTCAATCTTGTCCTGGACCCTACCTTGAATATAATAACATTCTCGAATCACAATTATCGTACTATACAGCAGTGTTAGTAACATTCCTAGAACAGACAATTTGTTCTTCCAAGTACAAAAATAATGAATAAGTAATTTGCACACACAAAGCTCCGCTTTGTTGAAAAGAAAAATACGAGATTGTTTCCTTTGTTCTTTAAGAAAGGTCTAGTTAATCTCGCTGAATGTACGAAATACCCTTCTCGAGTCTGGTTTATTCTATCTCGACTAAAAGCCGTGTGAAGAAAAGCTTCGTAAAATCTATTCGAGTGGCTTAAATAAGTCAGAGATTGATAGATAGACAGAGCTTATGTATAAATTGTTGATCGATACACAACCACGTCATGGTCGTACATGACCATGGTATTAATTCTGCTTATTAGTATTTAATCTTACACAGATTAGAAAGCGGTGAACAGGTCAGAATGGGGGTCAATTGAAAATATTGAAATCAACAGAAATTCTTTGTTTAATACTGTAAAAGCCTTTTTTCAAAAGAAATGTGCATATTGTTACTAAGCTCAAGCCCGCCCACACTTTCCGAAAGAATTCCTCCGCGGAATTTATATCCGTGGCGTTGTTACTAAGAAGCGAAATAGAAATTCCACGAATCTAAATTGGATATCCTTGAAAGCCATCTCTATACCTGTCGCCTTTAGAAGGTCGTTTACTCTCCTGTTGACGTAGGTCAAACTGTTTATAAATTTATTGAGAACCTTTGTTATTGTTTTCAGAATAGATTTCTATCGATCTGTATACCAACTAATAAAATTTTCTATAATATAAGTTATGTAAGTGGACATTAAACAAACCGTTTTCATTACTTACACATATTTTCTTGAACCACTAAGACCTTTCAGAAATGTGGAATATCACTCCAGACGAAAAAAAATATTAGTACTTAATAATTGACGAGTTATAAAAAAAGAAAAGAAATTAAATAAAGGTCGAGATATAAGAAACCCTAGAGAACTCTTTAGGACCATTAACATCACAAAGTCGTTACAATATACCTAAAAGAGACCCTAACATTACAATGTAATGTTTATGTAGAATTGATATGGAGAAAGAAAAGCGATATAGCAAAAACCTTCAGAGAAAAACTGAAGACCAAGGTCTCGTAATGTCATTCAACATTTGCATAAATCCCCAGTACCAACTAAACACGTCATGAGGCGACTGACATTGAATGAGGGAAACCGAGTCGCCTTGTAAGCATCCTCGGTTGGAGGTCGTCCTCAATGAACAGACGTGGGAGTAACCTCCAATCTATGAATATCTGTACAATATCCGCAAGGATAAAAGGTACAAAGATATAAGGCTGAGACGAAATGTGCTGGTGTTTTGATCGATTTCCCTGCGGTCACGGTTCTAAATCCCTACAAGGATTCGAGAAAAAATAAGATTAGGATCCTTACGATATATTAATAAAACTGGTTGTAACGTTGAAGCACCCTTCAAAACATGTTAGCTAGCTTCTAGATTATTTAGATGTTAAAAATTTGATAAAAAATCGTCCGTTGTGTACCTACCTAGCTTTCTCTACAATTAGAATGAACAGTCAAATTTGGAAACTGAAAACTAGATTTCGAAGGGTTAAAGAGGTTGAACTGCAAAATAAAATCTATTTATAACAATTACTGCAAGTTAAGTTACTGTGGAACTATAATGATTTCTTACCAACCCTACCAACAACTAAGGTACAGTTGACTACATTGCCGACGCCGACATGCCCCTTCTTAGTAGAAGTCTGTAATGTCATAATTTATTTCGTGGGTAGATAACCTAACGAGTGTATCCCTTGAGTGGGCACTGATACAGATTAGTAGAGTAAATGACATTTGGATGGATTGCAAACAATTTTGACCTTCAATGTGTTGTTCAAAAAAACAGATTTATGTTTTGTAACATGGAAAAAAATACCTGTCCAAAATTAAAACAATTTCTAAGATAATTAGTATGTTAACCATTTGGCGATTTTTGTGCAATTTGTACTTAATCTGTCCTATGTCACAATAACTGTAGATGTTTTATGCATTAGCTTGCTTAAGCACGGGTAAAATTAAGTAGCAATGCAAGATTCTTCTGTTTTTCATGTTTCCAGCCACTGAGTATGTAGCAAAAGAAACTAACCATTTATTTTTGTTGAGACAACAGTAAAGCGACGCTCTAATTTTTTTTGAGCATACAGCGTAAGTAGAAATATTCACATAAGAATATTTACGTTGTACAATGGTTTCAGGACAAATTTTGAGAAGACACTGTTCCCAGCAGACGTGAGAAAATTAATTGGTGAAGGAAAACATCGTGAGGAAACCTGGTCGCTGGAAGTTAATAGATTTCGAAAATAATAAAGCCCCCAACTCGAAATTTGGTGAGCGTAGTGAACTATGGCTAACAGGGGGACGCCGTAGAGATGTGTGACATACCTGCAAGTAACCCTGGATTGAGATGTCAGTGGGGCGATCGGTGATGAGGAAGCGCATCCCCTTGTACTCGATGAGAGAGGGCGCGGGCCTGATGTCCTTCTGCTTCATGGTGAGAACGGCGCGCTCCTTGGCCAAGCTTCACTCGGTAACACTTCACTGGCGCCTCGAGGTGCCTCGATCCACACAGTTCAACAGACAAACTGTCACTCTATTTCCACACAACACACGACAGTTTCTTTGCTTTTTTTAAAAAAAGGTCCAATTATATGATGGGAACTACGCGCATCGGGGCCGCTTTCAACCGCTCGAGCGCATACGAACACCGACGAACTAAAGTACCGAATGTGGAATGGGTAAACTCAAAAAGAAAATTATGCGAAACTCATAAATTTTCAGGGTTCACGCCGACTTTAGAGGCTGGGTGATATGGTTCGATCGAATGGGGCTCCCCGATTCAAGGTAACTGAAACAAAAATAAATGGCAAATTAGCGTCCGCCGTCTGATAGTGTGCGGTTCGATTTGCGTGAGATATCATCTTGTTTGCGTCAAAGGCGAAGAAACGACAGAAGTGGAATAAAAAATAGGTATCCAAAAATAGGGAGAGAATACGGAGTTTCGGTCATGTGAACGTAATAGCGCCAAGCCAACAAGAGCCCGTCACTACTTAACACCGTCTTTACGAACCGCCGTGGTGATAACGCGAACCGCGAACGTCTCAACAATACGAGCCATTAATAAAATGGTACCTGATTTTCGAGTTTATATCGTGGTGATGTAACGTTGGGTTTACTATTCTGTGCTGTTATCACGTTGTTGTCTTAGTCATGAGCAGATAACGATTGATATTGCGGTCGAGAACCGAGCTCAGTTAGGTATGTACCCTTCTCCGATTTCAATATGGCGTCCATCGTAGAGACCACCGGCATAGACTTTATAAAACTTCCTCCTAATAATGGGACAAAGTTTCCCGCATTTTTGAATCCTTCACATAATTCTAAATACAATCCATAAATAAATGACCGAGCGAGCGAAGCGTCTCCGCTTCGAGTCTGGACAAATGGTCTTTTGTGTGTAAGTTTGTATGTACGGATGTTTGTCCGCAAGAAATTTCGTACTCGCGTAGTTTCCATCTAATCTTGACGAACATTGGTGTATTTTTATATTTCTCAGACGTTGGGAATTTTTGATTTCGGGGGTATTTCTCCCTAAAAAGAGGGAAATTTGTTTGTTGAGCGACGTCATTCATAGTCCGATTTCAATAATATTAAGTAGACATACGGGACACAACATTAGTTAAGATTCCTGAATAACAAAAAATCGGTTAATACCGTAGTCGCGAGATCGAGAGTTCGCAGATCAAGTAGTATATTATATAGGTCAGATTAGAAATTATCATAGGCACATATCTCACTTAAAAAAAAATAAGAATATCCAACCACCTCCAAAGATCAAAACAGACATAGCTCTCAAAAAAGTTTATATAACAAAGCTTATAAAATTTTAATACTGTTGGAAAACTTGCATTATAAATGGCATGGCTAATTAGTATGCTAGCTTTCTAAGCACAAAAAAAACGATTTGCCTTTTCGAAGACCTTTGTGCAGCTAACAGGTAACATCAAAGCTTGTTTGTTACCTGTGGATGGGTGTACGTCGAGATGAGCGCGGTGCGCGTTGCGTCCAGCATGGGTCCAGCTCCCTTCTCGCACGAAACGCCCTCTAGTTTATTTGTGTTGAGCCTGGCAGTACTCCGCGCTGTCCAAGCGGAACTCCATCAATGTCGCCACAGAAGGGATCTCCAGCTATAACAATACAGATATTCTATTAAGGATAGAATGCGACCGTAAGACTATAAGTTATTAATTACTCCTTGTCAAGGTACCCATGACTAAGTGGATAAGAGGTATATTTATAGTCCTTCCCAGATCTCAAATATTTGTTTAGCGTTAAACTAGGCAGTGGATTTAGTAAGAAATGTTAATTTTTGAATACTTATCCACAAAAACTCCTAAATAATAATAACAACTTCTAAAAGATTATCAACTGCGTGGTTTTGTTTATTTTCAGTGCGAGTACTTGTTTTGAGTGGTCGTCGTCAAGAATGTTAAGTATCCAAATAAGAGTGTCATGAGATGAGACGAACTGTCAGCCAGTTGTTTACAACTGGCAAAGTTATTAACACTTCAAACTATAAATATGTTATATAAATAAAACGATTCGTTTTCATTGTTTGACGTACGTCGCAAATATTATAAGTACTTTTAAAGATTCTATCAACACAACTAATCTTTAGATTTAAATATTTACCGAATGATATTTGTTTCGGAACATAGCGCACGCGATTACGGCGCTAATTGCGATTGTATCACTAATACAAATGAAGCCCACCGCGACATTAAGCGATCCTCGAAAGATAACACAAGTTCATAGAAAGCACTTACGCAACAGTGCTCTGTTATATGCTAATCATGAAGTTCCTGAAGTATTGAGTATCTGGACATTTGTTAATCACGAACGTAATGGCCGAGTAGAGAGCACTTAGGACAACGTAGATAATTTGGTCCGCCCTCCACAACACTGACATGTTCATGAGAATTGGCTTTGTTTTCAGGTCAGAAAACAAGATTTTATCAGAATTTACGCGGAGATATAAACGCGGCGGGAATCGAGGGCGTCGCGAAGCGGACTCGATACGAAAGTGCTGCGCAGGAGCACTTGGCAGCGGCCGAGCAATCCGCGGCTGCGTGGGATTCACAATCAACACATGTGTTTACATCGATTTACAATCTTTATACGCATCAAGCAAAGCACTTGCTAATTGAGGGCATCTAATGGCTAGACCAACAGATAATTTAGTAGTAGATAGCAAAGTAAGATCTGCAAATATTTGGAAATGTTTGCTTTATTTCCTTTAAATTGTATCAAGAAGATGGGCGGCGGCGAGCGGCCAGACTTGGGAAGGGGCCAACAGGAATACCTACTATCTCAAGAGCCGGTGAAATTTTATGTATACGAATATTTTGTGAGCAATTATTTCTTTAAAAGAAATATAGCGATGGGTTTAGTGTATTAGACTGTTATATCATTTAAACTGCGTAGTTGTTAAATATGTCTTTTGCTGACTACGTTTTAATAATCAGATTTGTCGAAACTACAGTATTCATACATTAAAAAAGACACATGATATTCCATTTAAAAGACATTAATATACACGACTATAAAGCTCTCGAAAGATTCCAGTCTGCGTATTGTGATAAAAAGATTTCAACGAGGGGAGACATGCCCAAAACTTGAGACGAGACGGTCGATAAACTTGAGTCAGACTAGACACGTGTGCAACAATGCAGACGATTTAGACAAATGTAAAACGTCTGGGTCCACAAGGGCAGCCACATTTACATTTCCATCCATCACAGTAGAAATGACTTTTAAGGAGTCGTTTAGCAAACAATGGTCCATTTCTGCAAGGGCATGAGTATACCACGGATGTTATTCGTCTATCAATAGCTTTGGCATCGTCCCGGTATGGAATTCAATAGACAAAGACGTATCACAAGTCAACAAACGTCAGTTTATCCATTATAGCTGATGCTGACACGTGGCATGAAGCAACACGAAGGACATTCAGCCACACTCAATTAATACAAACACATTTTGAACATTGCAATATGAGTACTAAAATTACTCTTAACATGAATTTAACTCTGTTGTTTGAGTTACGGTCACGAACAGATACATACATAGAATGGAAACAAATATGAAGCTACTAGAAATAATTTAACTGCTACAGAAACTTTAAACATTCCAAAGACCGGTAGAGTAAACGATGGCTATGTAAGAATGGATAACGTTGTTAAGTGCTACGACACGTACTTAACAAGCACAATAAGGTAGTTCTATTGCGGAAACTGGGCGAGGTCGACAGGCGGGGACGACAAGCATGCAACAACTACAATTGCCATTACTGCAAATGATTCTAGGAACAATACAAATTTCGATAAGCTTTACTGAAAAAAGTACACGCTTTCAATATTTGAACAGCTTTAAATGATATTTTACAAATGCATTAGTTTCTACCTTACAGGAGTACAGTTTCATAATAAGTTAACATGAAGGCAATGTTAATCTTATCTGTGAGGATTATGCTTCTCAGATGATTTCATTTATCACGAATGTAGCATGTGATAGTTCTTTTACGTAAGTAACTGCATCGAAGGATATCACGACGAATGTTAAACCAATTACCATAGTAGCTACAATCTCTGCTTGTTTGTTTTTCGTGAATTTATAATTTCACGACAAGTGTCATATCTTTTATTAAACTGCTGCTTGTTGACACGAATGAATATGTTAGTATCATTGAGTGATTCATAGCAAATATCAATGTTGACAGTCTTATATTGTTTTGCTAATGTGATACCTTTAATCGTACCATGTCACCACATAAATTACTGCTTTGCATAAATTAACGATACATTGAACTCCAATGTTTTATCTTCAATACAAAAATAAATAAACAGGTACAAATGTATGAGAAATTGGTAAAAAAATGTAAGAATGTTCAAATAGCGGAAGTAGAATTTCCAATATACAAATAATTGCAAAAATTTAAAGCAATCAAATGCAATCATAGTCATTATTGGTTTCAATGTTAAGACTAATCATGACATAAAGATCTAAAAATAGGTGTAACATGTACGCAAGTTCAAGATAACAGCAAGATACATTAGCATTCACAGTTACAATAAAAAACACAAAACAAAAATCACTCTGTACCGGCATGCAAAGATTATTAATGCAGATCACTAGCATCGGGTGTGCGACCGTGAAACCGTGACATTGGCAATGACGTAAGGTGGTCAACGATATGTATACTAGAACTAGATAAAGCACAGGCTCTAGAATTCTCCTTGCTCAGAATTGAACTTTTTTTATGTATAAGAATATATCACTACAACCTATAATGACTAATGAGTGCTTGTTATTAATAATAAAATTTTAAGTAGCTTAATTTGAACCATCTGAATTTTAACTTGTGCAGAATATACTTTTTCCCCGCTTACGCCTATGTACGAATTTGCTTGTGGACATAATAAAATCATCAGCAGCATATTTAGTTATCTAACTAAACAATCAAATCAATTTGTATTTTTTTTACAACTAACTAGGCAACGTTTGACCACGATCTCACCTGATGGTAAGTGAAGATGTAATCTGAATGTGTATATAACCTACCACACCCATACAAGTTAACTATGATTCAACTTGGCCAGTCTAACATGCATGTTAATAAATTAGAGATTAATTTTAAGTGACGCACTCCATCTTAAGACTATTCGTAATATCAAATGACGGCAGTCATTGTCCTAGATGAATCTTAGCGATTTGAAAATTACTTTCCGAAGACAAACCAGTCTTTAATTGGCAATTAATTTATGAATACCAAGAAGGTTGACTTGACTGTCTAAGAGAAGGCTTCATTGAACAATAATATTGGTAAATCATACTAAGAAACGAGTAGAGGAGCATTTTTTAGATTGACTACCGTAAATTTTGTACAGTCTACATGCTCTTTTTAAAGTATGTAATTACTACTGGCAGTTACTCGTACATACCTATAAACGAATTCGCATTTACGACCACTGTTATTTAGGTACAATGAATACCATTGTGGTTTACGTTAACGTCACACATTATACTGATACATCTATCGGGAGGTCCAGAACGTGCTACAGTGTTTTACGAGAAAGATATTGATGTAATGGGTAAAGATCCATTGCGATTATTGTATTTAGCTATACTGAGTGAGGCGTGACCATTCGTGACAAGGTTTTAGTTGGAGCTTCGAGCTGCTGACACTTGTTGATTCCAATAAACTGTGCGCATGACATGATAGCCCTTGTAAAACATAATTTGCATTAAATGAGAACCATTATGCAAATACATGAACATTTACCTGATCACCTGTTTTGACCATATCCAGCCAAAAACATCAGATGACGTTCAGCCCCTCGACACAGTTATACTTTAGTCACGCTCGCACCTCACTCGAGAATTCTTTTAAAACGTGTCAGTAATGCGGGACACCGACGTTAGTGATGACACAGAAACATCACTTACATTCGTCCGGCGCAACGGATGTTAAAACGGCGGTGTAGGAACACAAAATAAAGTTAATGAATCGGTAGGTGAAGAAACAAACTGAAACGATCGAGCGCACGCAACAGAAGCTGCCGTTGTAGACAGAGTTGGAGGTTAGGCGTTTACATCGCACCGGGTCGACACGGTCCGTGCCGCGGTCGCGCAGAGACTGGCGCGGCGCTCCGCCCGCCGGCCCACGGACACGACGCAACGTCACGCTGCCGCGGTCGCCGTGACGCGCCGCGCCGCCCGCCGCCACCGGGGGCGTTGGCGTCATTTACCAGACATATACCGCCTCGGACACAACCACATACATCCAAAAATGTCGTGTTGATCACCAATGCAGTACATAATGTCACCGAACTTCAGATTCAAATTATTTTCAGCGCATGAAGAAATAAATACGATAAGTAAGCAATTGTCTAACCGGATTCATTCATAATTAAAACACTAAGGCTCCTTTAATGTAGTTAAGTAATGCAAGAAAGTTAGCAAATCTGCGAATGTTACTAAACCTTTGTACCTATGTATTGGTAAGACAGAATAAAGTTTCAGCACAGATTCAGCACGTCACATGCACCTAGAACCTGCCTGAATCAAAAATGTGCCTATATGCCGATGCTTAAGTGCCTAGAACTTATGCAAATAATTAATTTTTATCACATTCTAATTAAATGTAATGATGACTTAAAAATCCTTTTCACATACCTAATTATTGTTATTATTGTGATCTATATTATGCCCCTTAATCAAAAATAATTCAGCTGGAGACAATAATAATAATATAATTTTATTACCCGCACTCTTTTCAAATTATATTCCCCAAAACACAAGACGGATTGCTACGATAACAACTCACTACACACGAACCAGAGCATGTAAAAAGACAGAAATGAGTGAAAATAGCATAAGCGAGTCCCTTTCTGTTTAGAGTATCTTATGAAAAGAAAGACTAAACACTGAAATTAGAAGCAAGTCAAAATAAACGACCCTAATGGTTCTGTATGTATGAACTTGATATGACGATGAGGACACAACATTACGACTAGACAGTTGGCACGAGACAAATATCAACAGAAAGAGGAGACCACTTAGCAGAAAGACTGTATTTTGTGGGTACAAAATTAATTTTACCTATAACTCACGCTGTTACTAACCGCGACTACTGGAGGACCATTATATCTTTAACGTTCTTAAATTACATTTCAAAAGTATATATCACTACAGAAATACAACGTCAAATACTGTATCAAAAGAAACAAAAAACAAAATGTGTGTGTGTAAAAAAATGCCTAGGCCAATAATTACAAAGTATAGGTACGGAAATTTAACTCTAGAAACTCTCGAATTCTTACATCTTAAAAAGTTAGCGTAATAGTGCAAGGATATGTTATGTGATAGTGTAATTTCTAATACGTCCAAATCAAGTAGCTTTGGTTTTGTTAGTTGAGTGTATTGCAACAATAGCCTTCAAATTGACCTTCAAAGAGACCTGGCATAAAAATAGACCCTTCCCACGGGCAGCAAGAAAATTTTCAAGACCATTGGACACGACAAATCGAGCGAGATTAGTGTGGCGACCATCATTAAACTGACGTAAGGTGAGAGCTATTTGACCACATTACTATATTAAGGAAAATCAGAAGCTAATAGATATAACAATTGTAAGTTTGATATCAAGTCTTACTTGATATTTCCTATATATAATAATCTCTCTCATTTTTTATTTATCTTTCCATTATAGTAATAAAAATGAGGGTCTAAAAAATTTAAATGTTGTCAATTAAGGTACTTTTGCTGCAGGTGTACAAACAATTGTTGTAGCAACACAATAAAAGAGTAGTAACTTCTTATCAATTAATAACAGCGAACATAACAAAAGGTAAGAGTTAGCAACAAGTTCTTGGTTGGCAACTAGTACAAACTACAATATCAGTAGAAGCACGGTATTTTACACGTGGATTCTGCAGGATCAAAGCGACACACGTGTCAGCAGTATAGACCACGTGCATAAATAACAATATCCCATTGCTGGGTACACGTCCCCGACTCCCACGGCAAAACGTGTTTTGATCGAAACCGGGGTAAACTCAGAATAAACATGTGTAAAGTCCACATAAACACGTTGTTGATAACTAAATTTCCGATTATGACTGCTATGCCAAAACGAAAAGACTTTTCATTCATCTCATCGTACAATAATAAAACTTTGTAAAAACACCAAGTTTTGGAAAGGATTTGAGTTGTTGACGTCTTACTGAGAAATATACTGGCTTCATCAGTATTATTCCAGGAACAGATTAGTACGTATTATAGAAAAACAAGATTGCTTCGGCCAAGTATGTTGATTTGAACAAATTGGGTGTGACAAGATTGTTTCATTGTGATTGTCTGATCAATCAGCTCTTGGTTCTTATATACTGTGGATTTGAGTGCTGAAATATCGCATTTATTAATAAGAGTATCAAGGTCCATTTAATGTAGCATAAGAACACATCACTCTTCTGACGAATGATTTTATTGTAGTTTTGATTTCTAGAATCACCGATAACTTCAGATAGCAGAACTAAAGCCAGCTTATGATAGAGCCGTTATCACGATAAGTGATGATTTATGTTGCCTAAAAATTGTTATATCGACAAAACGAACAAGTTATTAGTAAGTCTGGTAATATCACAGCACTGATAAATTGGGTTTATTGTCTGAAAACTCCCGAAACTGCCTAAAACTCTACTTGAATTAGGTACAATTCAATGAAGCTGGGAGGAACATTAGCTGAATCGATGTATTCCGATAGTTGAAAGTGAATGTATTATGGTGGGGCTTATGATGCAAACCGACTTTCACAATGCCTACTCCTTTAGCACCAGCCAATAACAGAGTCTTATTTCGCCTACAGAGACGCCTCCAGAGCTATTAACATGGTAATGAATCCAGAAAGGTTGGAGAAAGCGTTCAATCGATAATCCATCACAAATACTACCATTGCCGAATAAATTACTTTGTCTAGTAAAGTCTCTTTAACACTGACTGACATAGCTTCAATGTCACATAAGTGCATTGAGACCTTTACATGAAAATAGGTCTCTAAATTTCAGGAAGAACGTTACAATGTTTATGGACGATTAATGTGCGTTCTGATGGTAAATTGAGGTAATAACTCAGTACCGGTTACGACAGACCACGAAGTTGACGTGACTGACATTTAGCAAGTTTAGTACTAAATGCTGGAAGGTCACGCTCTATAGTGCTGCCAGCTTGACATTTTAGATCGTGACGGCTACCTTGCAAATTATTCAAATGAAATAAGGTACTTTCTACTTTATGCAGTATAGGAGTAACTTTCCTATTACGATGACAATAATAAGTCTATCGTGTACAAAGTTAATTATGTGGCGACAGACCACAATTCTCGGATCTGTATTTCGTGTAAGATCATATATTTCTCCGGCACTTCTAACGCAGCATGAAAATTATGCGGAAGTAGAAGTATGATAGATAGCTTATGCAATTCAAAAAAAGGTAAGCTCGTTTTTGACAATATTTGGAATAAACCTAACACATGAAACTGTACATGTTTGTGTGTTGCAAAGTTACCTGAATATTAAGTCAGTAGGATGACGGATGCAGACCGTTCGGGTGTAGGTGTAGTGCAACAAAAACGGGTCGTGACCCACTTCTCCAGGATCGATACACGGTCATTGACTCCCGCGATCCGTACCCAGTGTCTGGCTCCACTATCATCAAAGAACGAGAACTTACTACCGCTTGCTCCAGCCCTTTGAGCTTCGAAAGGTCCCTAAGCCGCAATATCGCACGCGACCATAATACAACACGCTCGTTTTATGGAAATGAAATTGTTTCCAAGTTTACGAGCCGACTGGCGAATATCTAGGCTGCTCGTGACAGTCAAATGGCAATTTTTATCGGGAAATACAATCTTGATATTAATCCTAGGGCAATTGGTTGGCAACATTCGCAATGTTTGAGAATTGTGCGACCGTGGGAAAGTAATAACGACCGATTTATTTAATCATAGCTCGAATACCATAAATATTAATAAGAAATGATAAGATACACATTACCAGCTAAAATATAAATTGACGTAAATCACTGTAGATGTTTCGTAAATTCACATCAAAAATAAGAACCGATTGCTCATTAATGATGTTGATAAGTCAGTGCTGATGAACTTAGCAGACATCGGTAAAAGTAAGTAATTAATCATTTAACTAATTAATGCACGATTTAATCATGAACACTAACGATGAATGATTTATTGCGACTGTATTAATCAATGCGGCGCAAATTATACATACATACGTACATAATAATTTGAGTAGTGCAGAAAATACTAGTAATAAGATGGTATATACAAAATATTTAGTGTTTTTCCGCCTCGTCTTGATGTCAGCGTGAGAAATCTAAAAATATTTTTGTTTTTATAGAGTGGTTCCTCCTCACCACCGCCACACCTCACCTTATTATTTCTCTTTCTCTCAGTATCCGACTTCCTCGACACGTGTTTCGCCATAGCACAAGGCATCCTCAGAAGATGTTGACTCTTCAGGAGATGTTGACTTTTGAGCGAGCGCTTGAAGAGTCAACATCTCCTGAGGATGCCTTGTACTAAGGCGAAACACGTGTCGAGGAAGTCGGATACTGAGAGAAAGAGAAATAATAAGGTGAGGTGTGGCGGTGGTGAGGAGGAACCACACCATAAAAACAAAAATATTTTTCGATTTCTCACGCTGACATCAAGACGAGGCGGAAAAACACTAAATATTTTGAATATACCATCTTATTATAAATGGATTTCCGCAAAGTAACGCCTGACTACATCAATTAAAATACTAGTACCTACAGATATAAAACTTTACGATGAGAGGAGCAAGAATAACAACACCTTTTTATGTACGTTGTTAGTAATTTGCAAAGGTTGACGACAATATTAACAAACTGACAAATTATGACATAATATATGAAATTAAGAAATATATCCTAACACAAATTATGATACCTACTAACCACTTAATATTTAGATTAAACGGAATGGAATTCTATACATTTCGATAAGATAACTGAAGTAGATAAAGATTAATAAGAATTTAAGATAGCATGCTAGGTGTAAAGTAATTGGCGCATTGGTTATCGCAACCAGATTATTCGACTAGTGCATGATAATTTGATTATAAATCGAAATCGGCTCACATTGTAATCAATTTTTATAATATACTCCTTAGCATTTTGATAATATTATACAGAGAGAACAATTTTAATATCACGTTGACTGAAATATCTATTTGTGTCATTTGAATTTTATAACAGAAAAACTCGCAATGTCTACACGTGGTAAGGGAACAAGGGTGGATCCAAAGAGGTAATGACGTCACTATTGTGACGTACTGCGCATGACGTCACGCGCACTCTTCCCCTCCAGATGTCATCGCAAAACCTAGAATAGGCTACAAAATACTCGAATCTACCGACGAAATCGATAATTTAGTCTGTGAAGACAAGGATAGTATGTAATCGGGGTCACCTTTACTATTTCCGTTGCGTGATGAAAATCATTTTGTTTATGGACACGAATCGGTGTACCATGAAAATAATGAGCGTTGTAAATAACTCTAATTATGTTGCTGATTTATTTAACGAGTTTAACTTAAATCAATTCATTATCCAAAGGTATGCGCCATAAGATTTCCATCCACTAAATCAATTTAAAAAATAGTCGTTAATTAAATTGATCGGTTTTTGAGTAGAATAATAAAACCCAAACAGCACAAGCGGAAAAGTAGCAATGAAGAAGAAGGCAGTTGAAAAAGCGGTGCCCAGGTTTTGCCACCAAAAAATATACTTGATTAAATCCAGAAACTAGATGCATTTATTATTAGGTCAGAAATAATTACGCCAACCAATTTCTATATATTTACAGGTTTTAGAAGATATCAGAAGTGGCACGAGGATGGTATGCCTGACCATGACAGCATATCATCGCGACCTGCCTTAGTGACCCGGTTTAAGACTCCGCCCACACCGGTGCGGCCCGCTTACCTGATGTACCGAACTAACATTAATAGATAATCAAGATGCATGGGAAAGCTGTAAGCCTACTTGACTAGGCTAGCAAAGATTTGTTGGTTGGCAACGTTAGTGAAATGACAAGGCTCAGAAAAAGGTTTTTTTAGGAGGCTTAATTTTTTATTCTTTTATTTTGCAACAATTAAACTGATGCCAATGGTGATGGGCATTTACTTATATAAAAAATACCGGACTCCATAAAAAATTTGTAATGATAAAAAGTTGCTGAAATGTATCAGGGAGCATTTAGTAGAAACGAGCATTTTTAAGGGCATGTCAATTAGACCTTAGCATGTATTATTTTACAAATGTATAAAATTAACTATATTTTCCAACATATTATAAAATTATTTACTGACGATGTTATTGCAGATACTAATTTGATATTATTATTTTAACATATACAATGTAAATTTTTGTGATTTATATCTCAAAATTCTATATAAGACGCATACAAGACCATATTTTTTATGTCTATGGAGAAATAAATGATTTCATTCCAAAGATGATAGTTCCTCAAATACTATCATCTTGCTGACACCAATATGAGTGTAGTCTTCTGTGGTTTAGTGTATTATAAAGAGAATAATGCCAAAGGTCTGAAAGTTATTCCAAGAAGATTTTAAAGAAGAATAAAACGTTTCTAGGCTAAGCTACCAGCACCAGTTTTATGCGACAGTTAAATGCTAGCGTTTCAATCCAAAAGCAACTTACTCACCCACATTTAAGGCATCGATGCTTTCAAATCTATACTAGAATGAATTCTTTGAATTCATTCTAGTATGTGACAGCTAGTATGCAGTAGCTAATGTGACTCAATCCCTATGCTTCTATAACATTGGTTCAATATCATTCTGATTATACCATACGACTACAACAAGATTAATTATGTAATGTAATGAAGTTAATGTTCAATACATTAACTACTAACAGGAAATATTATACAAGTCGACCATAAAAGATTAAATAAAATATGAATTAGTCACACATCGGCTTTCTAAAGAGCAAAAATCCCTGATGCCTGGATTGCTATCAAGGCATGAATAAGGTCAGAACAGGATTAGGGTAGATCAATTGCGCGTATCGCATTCCATGCGCGTATCGACGAAGGGTCGTCGGAGTGCGTCGCCCTTCGAAGCCCCCGCGCCGTGGAGGAACCTGGATCATCGACCCGAGCCCTTGCTGAATAGCCGCCCGCTTCTATACCTCTACTATGTATAGGCGCGGCATAGCTACGGACAAACTTACGCGGTGACGACGCTTCATATAGCGGGAGCATCAGCCGCGCAACGACGGACAATGCCTATAATATGTTCGCGACGTAGTGAGATCATGACTGAAACGGACTAATCAGTCTAGTGTTTGCTTCAATTAATGTTCTAACAAAAATAACAATTCGCATCATCTCAGTAATACTTCCTCTAGAATTGCAGGAAGTCCTGTCCAACCCATAAAACATAGTCAAAAGAAGCTACATTCTTGGGAATAAGTTCACGCAATAAACTTGAGTTGAGAAGAAATTCACCGACGTCGCTGATGCGCAGGTTTGGTCTTAGATTTATGTAGGCACAATGAAACGTCTCGTCTCCCTGTTTGCCCCGCGTCGGGCGGTGGCTAATGGCCACAGCATTTAACAACTTTTCGTCAAGTCTGAGTGGCGCTCTACGGAATTTCCGAGATCGTTTAACATCACCAGAGGCAACAGTTAAAATTAATGCTACAAAGGAATGCTGTTGTTTCATAAAAACACGTTATAAGTTTAAAACACGTGTAGGCATTTGAAATATGCCACCATAAATTGCCCGAGAAACCTATCAACATATTATTTACTTAGCGATTAGCGCGCGTTATTGCCTTATTAATAACTTATCCAAGACTAAAGTGCGCGGTGCTAAATAGCAATCACGCATGTTTGCTTAAAATTACTGCGCGCATAAAGATAAAAGCTGCGAATATAAGATGTGGCGAGGAGAAAACAGGATGATTAACGAGCACGGCGAAATCCGCCAAAATCTGTACCCGCTGACACGCGTTGCAATTCATCAACAACATATAAGATGGCGAACAATGAGCGACGAGGAAAACGCTCCATCATCACATTTTCAAGCATAATTTTTCTTTCAGATCTTGGATGACAATAAGGTCGTAAAAACAACTGCGACTCAACTAAATACGATTGACGTGTGGATGACGCCATAGCGTCTATTATGGTAGCCGCTATCTATGTGAATCTGTTAAAATGGCAAACAGCCGGTTGGCGCCATGGTTTTGCGTGTGAATTGAGTGGCGGCCCGCGGTAACGGTCGTGTGCGTCCGCGCAGGTTCAACACCCGCTAGCGAAGGTCGAGTCATCGCCCCATCCAGGGTGCCCTGCTTACTGGTCGAGTCTCTCTCTACCCACCGACTAAAAACCTGAAGCGAAAGTGAGGTGACTATTATACTCCGCGTATGCCGAGTTTATAAAGCGTAACTAGATTTTCATCTTTTAGCAAACAAAGTTGCAAATACTCACATTGATGTTATTAATTGTTAACTGGTAACTGCTGCTACAAGATAGAAAATGTGTCAATTTGTGCTAAACATTTCTCATTTACTACACTAAACGAGTACGAATACAAAAAGTTCAGCATCAACTGGCGTGATGTGGTTATGATTTGTCTAGTAAAGCTGGAAAACCTACTTATGACAGTAGCCGTTACTGTGGAGTAGTTCTGTTGACAGAACTAATGGGATTTTTTCCCACTAGTTTTGTTCACAGAATTAATGGGATATCAATTACTAGTAGCTCTGTTACACCGATATTTATCACTTCAACTGCGATGTGACATCACACATTAGTCAAAGAACTGACTAACGTAAACAAGCCAGTTCGAACGGTAATAGATGACCCTAAAGACGTCATGTCACTGCGTCGTACCTACTTCCAAGCCGACGCAAAACAATAACCAAGACTTTATTCTACGTAGGTTTATCACAAACCCACAAATGCCTGCATGGTTAATGCATTGAAAGAGGATTGCGTCATGGTTGCATAATGCTGATTTATCGCAGCAACGCGAAATATCTGCCAGTCATTGTTAACTCCATGCAATTCACGTAAAAACTGCACGTGCCTTATCTACGTTAGCTAATCTTTCTTAGTATTTGTTAATTAAATTCACAAAAAAAGATGAACAACAAATCACTATTATAATTAATTTATTATGGTCTTCTTTATTACTAATACAAAAAGCAATACAAAATAAAATATCAAGCAGACCATAACGTTATTTACAAACAAAGAAATCTGAGATCCGGCTTTTTTGTTGCGAAGTTTCTTAGTTTGGAGAAAAATTTGGAGCATGTCATTCAAAATTTTTACTACCTGCGCCCTTTGGTTTGGTTTCACCTGTTCACATTTTCTTCTAAGGCTATTTTAAAAACAGTTAACAAAGAAGCCAGCTAATTTTTAAGGGAATTTGTAAAAAATTAAAGACATCTGGGGCCCAAGTATTTTATTTGAATTGTTTCAGGATTACGTAGTTAAAAAAAAAAAAATTAGCAAACCCGTCAAATACGATAATTATGACGCAATGCACTTGTAATTCTGGAACAAACTTGGGCCCCTGACATGTCAAAGCAGTTGTGTTTTTTCAGATGAGATAACACTTTTGTATGAGTTAATATAATATAAATATTTATTTGCCAGTGGTTATTCTATTAAAAAAACCAGATTCAATGGAGCATTTATTTGAAAGATTCAGAGAGTGTAAGGTCAGGTAAACACAACCCAATACAACCAAACTAAAGGGCAAACATGTAGGAAACATTTATGAGAATGAGAAAGACTTGGCAAAATAAACTTTGTGTCACACTCATAGTAGACCTCATGTTTCGCTTTGTAAACTAAGATCTAGAAGATACTATTTATTTTACAAAATGCTGATTTTAAAGTTATATAGGTACTTTTAAATCAACAAAAACAAATTGTCTATAATTGGTATTGGTATTTACAATTAATTCACTTACACAATAATGTAGTTACATTATTGTGTAAGTGAATTAATTGTAAATACCAATACCAATTATAGACAATTTGTTTTTGTTGATTTAAAAGTACCTATGTAGTTACATTATTATAATAATGTAGTTACATTATTGTGTATTATAATATGTGTGTAAAAAAATAATTATTACATACTTAGCCAAACACAGTTATAAAAATCTAAGTGTCAATATACATTTTAGTATGGATTTATGGATTATTAAAATATATCTCTGCATAAAAAAATTATAATCAGAAAATATTTGTATTCATGTATGTAAATAATTAACTACTGGACCAATTTCTATAAACCTTATGCAGTTAAAAAGCCATATTATTAGTGAGTAACACAGGCTATATTTATTACTAGACTAGATAAAATTAGTAATCTCTACTAAAACCAACCCAAGGTGGAAAAAAATAGCCATAAATCATCTTTCATTACATTTCCTGCAGATAGTATTGAAGATAGGACAAAAAATGTTCTACAATATTATTAAACACATCAATCAATCTAAAAAAAACGACCATCCAAGCGATGCCAGAACGGGCTGCTAGTATGTTCCATTTATGTGGTGGATTGTGATTTTGAATTTCTTAAAATTCCCTTTTAAATTATATTAGGCTTGATTCGGTGAAAAATAAGTCACTTTTTAGGAGTACTTCACTGCACACTTTAGAATTATTATTTATCAATATTAAATGAGGCAGATAATTTATGAGAAGGATAAGATGTCATTTAACCTCATCCTACTGTGATGTGATGTGTGTTTATTCTAGTCAGGTTTTACATTACAAAGAGCATTGATAAACATATCTAGCTAGTTAGTAACTAGATACTTCTAGAAGCCTGTCACTGATTTAAATACTTTAATATACAGCTTTGATTATAAAGTCATTTAGTTTACTTCCAGCAAAAGCCTTTGTGCAAGAGATGTAACGGAGAAGTAGTAAACTAGCAAGAAATTTTCTGTGATAAATCTATCATTAAAAAACATTTCTTTTTCTACAGACATCCAAAAATAGGAGTTACTCAAATTCAACTGATTTTTTTATGTTTGTGAATGACTCTCGGAGACAGATGGACCGTTTAGAAAAAATATTCTTTTGTTCGATAAAAGTTGTTACCATCTTTGATCAAAATATTCTTTTGTTTGAAAGTTGTTACCATCTTCGATCAAAATATTTTCTTGTTTGCAAGTTGTTACCATCTTCGATCAAAATCTATCAAAATGTTTAATATTTAAATCATGTTCATTCAACAATAATTTTAAACAAAAAATAAGATGTCGGTCATGTTTAAAAAAAATTATTTAATATGAGAGTAAGGTTATATAAATTTAAGTAGGTATAAGTTAAATAGGTGCATATTATAATAGTATGGGATCCAGAGTTGCTGGCATGCTTCTAATTACTATTTAAAATATTTAAATTTCAAATAAAGCTTAACAATCAGACCTTATAAGTTATAATTCTTGGCAGTCAGATCTGAAGTATTTAAGATGATGAAACCTTGTGAAATAAACATCTGCAGTGTTAATGTCGGAACCAAAGCAGTTCACCATACAAAGCATATTACAAGTACAACAAATGGTAACAATAAGACATAACCCAAGCCTGTTTATAAATTAAAATATTATTTCATTCATTACAACAAGTTTAAAGATGTTATATGAATAATATTTTGATAAAGCATGCACTGTTATACTAACAAGTTTGTTTCACTGGACACTTGTGGAAATTCAACTGCTTATTGACATACCTACCTACCAAATTTAGCCTTCTCTAGAATATTTAATTTAATTATTAAAAATATTCCAGAACATTCTAAAATCTAGACAACAGATACCAGATATATAATCAAGAATGCCAGTATGTAACAAATTTGGAATTAATAAGATTTGAATCATAAGTGAAATTGGTCTCTGATATTATACCAAAATGGATGATCACATCCAACCAATTGTCTACATCATTGTTGAAGCCTTTTCTTGCTATAAATTATTCAATAAACAACTATGGATGTGGAAAATACATTACGAACTGAAAACTCATCAGAATCACAACACCACTTAATGTAAAAAACTGTGTCTGTAATTTCATTTAAATCCACTTACAATTGAATACATTGTAAGGAACGGTAGTGTTTCTCACAGTTGTTAGGTACTAAGCAGGCTCAAGAAAGTCCGGAAATTAGGTTGATGTTCGGTCATGACTCATTCATAGATCTGATATGTCATGGTAAGATTAATAATAATTCTTTATGGGTAGCATAACCCAAAACTAATGTATGTATGTAGCTGTATTAGTGCATGTCACACTGCGATTAGGATTTTTAGGCTAACCCTACTCGACAGGTTATATGCATGGCTGGCACGAGATGTCGGTATATAAAAAAACTTCTAGAAATTTCTAATGCAATTACTAGAAAAAAAATAGGAAGGAAAACGCGAACTGAATAACAATTTGGAATCATTTTATGACGCTTGCTGACGTCCTTCCACGGTCCAGTGGGAGGGTACGACCTTCGCCAGAAATAACTTTCCTAAACGAAAAGAAACCACATAAAACTATTTAGATATAATTACTTACCTCCACAGCCATACACATTGAATAGAAATTGAACGGTTGCAGCCGTGAGCAGCTTGATAAATTCACTACACACGCCCAAAACGTGTGCACCGCACAAGAAAATTACAAAACTGACATGAGTAATGAGTGTTACCAGTAACCAGATCCTTCAAATCAACCTCCTTATGTATGACTCCTTCCTCCAAAATTTCCGTAATAGCTAAGCTATCTTCTCTTAAGTCTCTTCTCGAAAAAAATATTTGAATAAGACTTCCTTATAGATTTCATAATGAAAATATTTCTGTTGTTATTGCAGATTTAGTAAAACTTCTCAAATTAAATCAAAATCTTTGCCTAGTTTGGAACCAGCCCGATTAAGCAAGCCTTGATTCGAAGTACTGTAGACCTTTGTGTGGATGTTGTCCCATATTATTATTATATACTCGTATATACATTATAAAGAGTCATAGGTCAAGATTTATGTAAAAGATCCCACTAATACTAAATCTCTCGCCCATAGCAAATATTTTCCTTGAAACAATGAACTGATTTTAGTTTAGTTAATTATATGGGACAATATAATAAAATATGGGATAACATCCACACAAAGGTCTTCAGGTGCAAACTAGGCAAAGCATGTGTTATGGTAACCTGATGACTGATATACATAAGTACATACTTACTTACATATAAACGAACAATAAAGCTTACTTTACTTTGCTTTACATATATACAATAAACACCCAGACACAGAATAATTATCTTATAAATAGAGTAACTAACATAAATGTCGCAACCAAATTACTACCTAATACATAAATTATTCTAACCAATTTATTTCAAATTATTATTACACTCATATTCTTTTCCCTTCGTCTATATCGTCTAATAAGCGAAATGAATAATTTATGACCCCAGTTCGGGACAATCTACTAGTAAAAATTATAATTGATTATAGTTAGGTATCATTGATAACCGTCGGTAGCTTACATAGCTTAAAAAACCCGGCGGTCCCAGGTTTGATTCCCGGCCGTAGCACGTTATACAAGATTGTAAGGACAATTCGGTTAGTAACAAATGCTAAACTATTCGGAGTATGTTATGTAGGTGTTTATAAATGCTGCAACAGCGTAGTCAAGAAAGATAGCTTCTACTTAATTCTGTGGCTCCGACTTTGTGGTACTAACTATTATCTAGAAATGTTAGTGGGCAACCATGGGTGCGGCAAAGCTAGTTCATAGCAAGTTTTAGTTAAACTTATAACGGGAAATTAACTGTACTAGCAATACCGATAAAAACAGTATGTTGCTATGCTGAAAAAAAACATTCAAAATTTAATGCCAGGGAAAAAAAAATTATTTCCGGTAGCTTTTCAGTTTTTGCTACTGGCCTTTATTTTATGTTTCAGCTATTACCCACTAGATGGCATTGACATATATACGTGTTATATACCGACTTCTAGAGGTTGTACATAGTAAAATTAACCGGTTTATCTACTTACACTTTTTCAAGAATATATTTGTTTAATATTCTAGGATTCTATGTTTTTATTTATTAGATAGATACATAAAAAATCTAGTTAAGTTAAGCAATACTTTTTATCAGTTTTATTCAACTACTTTATCTGAATGCAAAATGCAACCCGACTACTTATATGCAATCTCTCAATGTATTGTTAAAAATAAAATCACTAAATTATAAGAGATTTCCTTTAATAACCATATTATACCAAAACATTAGAAAGTTAAATTTGCGTAAGACATTAAGTGTAGTCTACATGAACATGTGGTCGTTGAACCCCGGGGGCGGTAGGTGATCCGCGTCAGGAGGTGGTCGCCGCGGCGCACCCGGACCGCCAGGAGGCGCGGGGGGTGCAAACGGGTCGAAACGAGCGCCCGGCGGGACTGCGCCCCTTTTGACACATGATACAATTAGGTACTACTAGAATAACTTGTAAATAAATAACTATAAATAATTGCATTGTGTGATCATTTCCATAAGTCACATTAATTTTAGGACTAGTGAGTTACGCCCTACGAGTCATGGGTAAAAAAAGTGACTTAAGATTTATTTAAGTTAAGATTTTGTAAAGAACATACACATTTTCACATTTACAATATTAGTGTGAAGTGATTTGTAGGTAATATTTAATCTAAAAAAAAACAAATTAATAAACACAAATAACGTGGTTTTGTCTTTTTATTCAGCAATCAGAAATCAAATGCTGACAGAAAATATACATATGATAAAGAGTTAAATATATTTTTGTACGTATTCCTTACCTTGGCAGTCCACCGGGAATGCCTAGACCTGGGTTCTCGACCTCACGCCTCGGTCTGAAAGGGTTGAAGATCATACCACCTCCTCCCATTGGTGCGAATGGATCAAGGTCGGAACGGCCCAGGTTCGGCAGACCGCCCTGAGGAATGTCCCTGTAACGAGGAATTCTGTCTTGTCATCTTATCTTACAATATATGTACTAGTTTTTACAAGAGTTAAAGATAATATAATATAGCTTACATTATATATACTCAAAGAAAGCGAGCGCCAACGTAAATAAAGGAGAATAAGCGAAAGCAAGTAGGTACCTACCTACTTAGTTATTTTGCAAGCGTTAACCTCTGTAATGGCGACAATAAGTCGAGATAAATCAAACGATAAGTTGTAGCGCGCAGAGATATGTTAGTAAACGCACTACTTTTTAAAAAATAAATGATAATTAATCAAAATATATATAATATAAATTTTCATTGCATTATAAAAAGTACTTACAGTGGAGACATATTACACGCAAATACATTGCGGTACCAAACTCAACATGGCCAGTCTTTTGGGCAACATTCTGGCGTTACTACGAAATGCGTCACGCGTTTATTAGGTCGTAGCGCTTAAGTGATTTAATTACAAGGATAGTACATGTATTAGCAAATCATTAAAGTGCTTACAAACCGTTCGGCTTGACCCTTATGTTATCCAATGTAGTTTAAAATAATCGATCTCCACACGAACATTAACTTTATGAACTACAACATAGCAGCTACATTCGCATGCATATTAATATTGAGACATATATGTACATAGGCACACGAGACTTAATAAGGTAAACTACTACATATACAATATATCAAACAAGTTCTTCTCTAACAAATATCAGTATATTGATCGGTTAAATGCAAGGTAAGGTTAGTTATATCAGCTTACCTGATGGACAGGGAATACGGCATCGGGAACCAACGCGACGTTGGTCGACTCTGAGTGGCATAGAAACCTGACGTATAGCAAGCCATGGGCAGGGCTTGCCTGCTCAGTCCAGAGGGTCCAGGGAAGAAAGCAGGACGAATAACATGCACGTCAGAATTAGGCTTGATTAGAGTTGAGTGGAAGCTTCGCACGTAACACGAGCTTTATATAAGTTAAGGGTACATAGCAACATTTTGCGATACTACTAGGTAAACTTATAAAAGAGTATGTCCCGATTGACCGGCTGATAATTACATCGGAATCAATGCAGGAGTCTAAACAGCTGAACTTAAAGACATAAAATTTAGAGGGTGTATTCAATTTGCATATAGGGGTTTGTACTAAGAAAGAATTCTTGGGAATTCAACCCGTAAGGGTTTACCAATAGGGGTTCGACATTTGAAACTTCTTTTTAATCCATTCATTTATATTTTCAAAGCGCAAGTGAATCGGGTTCTTCTAGGCCGGCTTGCTACATCTTAAGGCCGCATCGTCGCTTTATTCCTATTAAGTCAGTAAGTAAGGTCAGGCGCAAGCCGAATATAGCTGATAAAAATATCGCGAGTCGCCTACTAGTTGATAAATATGAGCAAACTGAAAATTATATCAAACCGTTTAAAATTTCCTTTATTTTACCAACATCAAACAATTCAAATCCCCCGTATAGATGTTATTCGCCATTTTGTGGCTGCGGCCATCTTGGACCGATTTTCATCTCACATAGATAAGAACACACCTGAATAATTCACCTTACAAAAAAATAAAATAAAATTGGTTCATTCGTTCGGGAGCAATGATACCATACAGAGACACACAGGCACGTCAAACGAACGTCGTTTCTTTGTGCGGGTATATAAAATGGTTATTCTGAATTTCTGAAAAAATACCTAAACTGTAATATGTGTAACTCTAGCAGTTACGCGAACTGTCAACCTTTCGAAAATTTGAAATCAATCACGATATTAAAAATGAAAGTATTAAAAAAAGACCAACCGCTTGACCGAAAAAAAAATGTTTCCATAATTTTATAGTTTAAGAGAAAAGACTACCAATAACTAGACTTCTTCCTTATACTTAGTAATAAGGAACCCTAAAAACCACGGCTATTAAAACAAATTTAGAAATTCATAAAACCTGTATACATTGTTTCGTCAAGTCTAGTTGGATACAACAATCTACACGCTACCAACATACAAAAATACAGAATTATTTGATCTTAATTTAAACAATTTAATACAAATATTGATTACAATATTAAAATTGAACACGATATTTCAATGTATAAAAAAAATTGGCTAATATCCTTAAATTCAGTTGTCTTTGGTCACAGTTTGCTGTCTAATAGAAAAGGTAAGCACATAAACCTGACAGAATATTATGGTCTATTGGTAAAGAGGTATCTGTAATTAAATCACTAAAACACGAATTTAATTAGTCAACATGAATAAATGTAAGTTTTAATTTAAAATACAATATACGCTACGCGGGGGGTCTACACAAAACCGAAAATCATAGAAATGGTATGAGAGAAAACAGTTCTAGAACCTCCGGTCTAGTAATTACCTACCAATAATATACCTATATTACCTATCTACTTAATTGAGTTTCAGATACAAGGAGTCCGTGGGAATTTTCTAGAATACAATATCAGCTAAGTGGTGGGTCTACCCAAAACCAATAATCATAGAAATGGTATACGAGAGAAAACAATTTGGGAGCCTCTGATCTAGCTATTACTTACCTACTTAATTAAGTCTCATGTGCCTGGATTAAGTAAGCTTGTGTGAAAATTCGAAGTAACGCAGACAAGAGAACATAAGTACCGTGAAAGATGTACAGATATAAACCTCCAACCTAATAAGCACCAGCAAACAGCAGATTTTAGTATTGTAAAATGATTATTATTTCGAGTGGAGTTAATACAATAAGTAATTTCTACCAACATCGATTAGAACCGCCTTATTGCGTGAAACTAAACAACAATCGTGATTCCAAGGTGAACTAAAGACACCTATATTTTTCTTATTCCATTTTGTATACTTCACCCAGGTGAACATGGTAAGGACATAGTGGAATATGCTATCCATGACATGATATTATTTTTAAGGCTTTAGCCACCTAGAGCCTTAAAAATAACTACACTGGCTCCACAGCCAGCATAGTTTAAGGCTAAATCTTTGCATAGCTCACAGAGTTATTAGTTAGTTATTTAGGGGAGCATAAAGCCGATAAAATATCAGTGATTCATTATGACGAACAATTTTCAGTACCTACTCGATAAAACCGGTATGTTTATTTTCTTAAATTCCGGGTTGATCCCCTAGTGAAAGTCGTTTGTCATGATGAGTGCAGTGACCTCCCTTCGGCTTAAAAGACCTCTAACCTAAAATGTGACATCACCTGATAGATTCATAAATTTTCTTTCATTTTCTAACCAATAACCCCATATCACATCTTCATATGATACCTCTCCTCTGTGGTATTACCATTAAAAAAATGTCGTGACAAACAAGATCTTACCACAGATCTTGTATGTCGGGTTGCATCCCTGGTGGCCCCCTCGGTGGCACTCTCAGGGGGTCGTCAGGAGGCCGGCGGTTGTTAGAGTTGCTCTCACCTGCTAAACAAATAATTTGCATTTGCTGCATACCTTTCAACTCTAAAAATATAAGATATAGCATATATATCTTATATTTTTAGAGTAGCATATCCTAGCATATAGGAAGGTCAGATAACTATTAAATATTTGAATAAAGAGAAATACATTTCAAGTTGACCTAAGTATTTTGCCTACATCATTATTTCAACGGCAGGAAATGCGACATACGAAAATATTAACAACCACAAATGATCAATCAAATGAAAAATTAAAGAACTAAAATAACAACAGTCAATGTTTAATTAAAACTCAGCAAACTTATGAGAGATTATTTTTGGTTTTGCTTGTTTGATTTGAGCTACAGAGTTCCAGACTCAGTTATGTGATAAATTCCACTACAACAGATAAGTCGGATGTCTACGCAGGTATAGATGAAACTCTATTAAATGCAACCTTCTAAATATGCTAGAAGACTGCAAGAAAGCTCTATCTAACTATAACTTCTAGATCCATTCTTGGTATATGAGAAGCCTTAAGCACAAAGTACTCAAAGGTCATACGGTTGCCTTACAGAGGCTAAAGTTAGTAATGTATTCATAATGTACTTAGATAATTTGTAATTATATTATGCAAGCTTGTGGTTTTGAAATTCTAATTACTTACTTATAATTATACTACTATAGACAAAAGAAATTGTTACATGTATTTATTTGCTGAAATAAACATTATTCTTTCTTATCTATTATATGTTAGTAGACTCTTACTGCTGACTCTAGGTCCGTGTTACCGTAAAATGGGTCATTGTTGCAACATAAATTGATATTTTAATAATTCAAATTCAATGGAAAAGGTAACTTACTCCTAGTCTGTGTTTCAACCGTCATTGTAGATCTATTGATGATAGTGTCAAGAAGGTCTCTCTTGATGTTGTAAATCATTTCTTTGTGTGATGGCAGCATTTTGTCAATGGAGCCTGATAGCTCCTTCACAGTGTCATCTATTTTGAATGCTATGTTGGACACAGTTAAGTCTTCAGATCTCTGAGGAATTTAAGTTAAAGGATATTCTTTATTTTAATCTCTGACTGCTAACTTTTCTTTATTGTAAGAACTTTGTTAAAGACATTAGTATTAGTAAGACACGTTAGAGTTAGTTAACACTGTTAATGGGTCTTGTTCCAACTGCAAACAATATCTTTATAAGTATTTAATTTTGTATAAATTGATTGTTTTCTATACATTTGCTACAGGACATTGCTTCTAACTAAATTTCATCATACAAGGTGTATAGAAAGTAGCTTAAAGATTATAATTACCTAACAAAAATGCAAAAGATAAAAGATACAAAATTGCAAATATTGCAACATTATCAGTCGATAATGTTGCAATATTTGCAATTTTGTATCTTTTGATAATGTCAATTTACAAGTTAGATTTTGCACCGAGCTTTAGACTCAAATATTTTATATTAAGTTTTACTTAATACTTCAACTGTTCTGAGTTAAACATTCAAGTGATCACTCATTTACAATTAACTTATATTCTTTTTATCACTATTTGCTACTAATACTCATCAGCAATACAAACCATAAGATTAATAATCAAGTTGCCATCTGTGTTTAACCCATGTAGAATAAACAATGAGTTGTCAAGCACATATCGGACAGTGTAGTTCTCATTATTACTCCAACCAGTCGGTAACAACTCAGACTTTTCTTCATCCCCTGTTAGTGTTCGCTGTAATTGTAAAATAAACAACCTAAATATCAATTTATTAGCTGCTTATTTAGCTTCATAAAAGAAATTGTGTAGGTAAATACAATCACAATATGCTGGTGTGCACCTTAAATGGACATGGCTATAACTGAAATGCTTTGTCCATTATAAGAATTAGTGCATGCCAATATCTTTGTCAGCAAAAACATACATATTGCATATGCCTTGAAAAAACAATGTGGCACATTCAAAACAAGATTTGTTTAATTATGGGCTAAATCATTTTGAGTATTGACAATTTTTGAGACCATTTTTTATCCTGTTAATAGCTTTACAGAACGTTTAATTAATTTGACACTTAGAAATAGGTCGAGATACCCTTCAAATCATTTTAAAGACTTTAGATTTTATTCTCATGGTTTCCTTCCTTTGATATACTGTACCTCATCACCCACCCCGATGCTCCGAAACCCCCTTTTGGTTAGGTTCCAATGAATAAAAGCAATCAACACATCAGATTTTCTCTTGATGTCTTTCTCGACACTCTTGAGAGTAAGATCCCATCCATAGAGTGGATCTGTCGCCATGGCAGTATGTTTTCTTCCAGCGCACCGATAAGTAGAATTGCTTTTGAATGTTGGTCAATGCAACTGCAATTATTTTAAATTGAAAACAGTCTCGTCACGATTTACCGGCTATCTATTGTATGTTTTTCCAGTTTTCTTTTCGAAACTTTTCACTGCCTTCTCTTGCTTGTTGACACTGACATCTAGAAGAAACGCTGACAACGACAGCGTTACTCAACGTCTTATTGACATATTATTACATTGCTCAGCGTCCCTAAGACATTCAATCCATTTGACTTGGAATTTTATTATTTTACCGGTTTTTTAATCTGTACTTCTTTTTCACTACACTATGCTACGCAAAAACAACATGGCGGCCAGTGTCAATTTTGGGAACGTCGCGGTCGGGACGTGAAATAATGAATTTTGTTGTTTTAGAATATGGGTGAATATGTGCAATAATTTATCTTACTGTTGTGTGTAAAGTGTTGTGTTTTGATAATATTTGTGTAATTTGAGTGTGAATATGGCTTCGGATAAGATTAAAGTCGCGGTTCGAGTTCGTCCTTTTAACAGGCGAGGTAAGCTGGTTTCATTTTGCTAATAAAAAAGAATTCGCTATCGTATCTACTCATAGTATCTGCGACAAACTTATCTATATATCGCTTAGTCTATCTTAAATGTAGAATTGCCAAAGTGTTGTCGTTTAGTACCATAAATTATTTACCTTACAACTAAAGCTTTTTCGACTTACTTTTTATACTGATTGTTTTTCTAAATTGATTATGTTGAAACTTGTAGTAACTTTGCAATAAAATCAAGCAAAACCTATAGCTTCAGTAATAAAGACGTTAAGAATATTGTATTGTATGGTTGCCCATATAGCTGCATTGTTTGTGCTGATTATTCTCTTGTAGTTCTAAGTTGCCTCTACTTGCTGAGCAGTAATTATTTGGCTACTTACAATAAGAAGCCAGGTATACCCATCCGGATATTTAGCAAGTGTTATAGAAATTTAATATGTTTGTTCTATTGAAGTAAAATAATAGAATGAAATATGAATTCACAGCATCTAAGTGTGCTAAATTTTTATGATGTAACTTGCAACAAAATCAAATACCTAATTAGTATTCGATCAGTGCTTGTCTCAATAGCACAAAACATGTCTGATAGATTTATAAAAAAATAAACAAAGACACATTTGGCGTACAGGATGTAGACATGAGCTAGTTTCAGTTGTTAAAAAAATAAAAAGTTTCTTAATCAAATTAAAAACATTCTTATGAACAATTGTTTATGTTTTAAGGGCCTTAATGGTTATATTGTACAACTGATGATTTTTTAGGTGGTTTGACTGGTATAGGGAAAGAGAGTCAATTCTGTCTGGTATGTCACTGATTTCGAACATTGAAGTTATACTATTTTTATAAGTGTTGACTGTAGTATCCTGTGACATGATTTTCTAGGCGATTTCAGTTTTAATTGATAGCCGTTGATGCCCTAAAACATAACCCAGCTGGTTATTGTGAGGAAATGCCCACCGAGAGTCAGACTTCAGTTGAAACATGAAATTTAAATAAAATATTGTTCATTATCGGGTACTTTCTACATACTTAACCTCAAAATAGAAAATATGAATTTTCTTAAAAACTATCCATTTCCATAATATGTTACAATATATTACAAAAAATGGTGATTATAGATACTGGGATAAGATGAGGGATCATGGATTTACAGCTAATTCAGTCTGATCCTGGGACAGGGATTTAGTAAATAATTTCATTACTTTCACAATTCAAAACTTAGATATGAGAGAGTTAATGTTTTGTTATTTCAACATTGCACACTGTTAAATAATGCATTTGATATCACAGTAACAAGTACAATAAAACATGACTTGTTTACTAATTTTTATTGGCCGAGCAAGCAAAATGTCCCTGATTCGGGTCTGGCAAATTACTTTTTCATCTGTCAGATTGTGTGTTTGTATGTTGCCTTAAACTTCGTACTTGCGTACCAATGAAACTTATAAATACTGTTAGATTAACAAATTACAATCTTAAAATTGTCAACTGTCCGAAGGCTGTCCCTGATTGGTCGGCTTAATATTGGATTGTTCTCTGTCCATAGAGTCAGGAATCAAACACGGGTATCAGCCAATTTAAATTAATGCACGGTCTGCTATAAAGCCGACCAATCAGGGACAGCCTTCGGACAGTTGACAATTTGTCAAATTTAAGATTGTAATTTGACTCTTTCACTTCGATAGATTACAATCTACCGAATAATAATACTTTAAATTGTAAGCAGTATGTTGAGGTTCACAATCTGTAGACAGGATACTATCTCGTGAAATAGATTATAATCTAACGGTATTTATAATATTACGGTGACATATATAAAATAATGCTAAGTTGGTTGGAGTTTTTTTTTGTTTTGCATTAATTATTGCGGTCCTCAGGTCAAATGTTCACAGAACTACTAGTTTATTTAGAACTACTAAATATTATTTATTTAATAATTAAAAAGCTTAAATCGTAAATCATGTGGTGATAAATTCTTCAGATTTTTCAATTAATATTTTTAATTTAAGTTTATAACCTAATTTACATATATTATTTTGAAAACTAACACGTGTTTGATTCGGCTCATTTCATCCCTGATGAAGTTCACCGAATGTGAACAAAACTATAGTTGGACCTTTCCAGCAATCAGGTACGTTTGAAAACCCGTTTTCTTTAACAATATAATTTACATATTGTTTGTGCTTAAAATATGCTTAGTTATACACATAAACTGGGTTTGTAAATCAGCAAAGATGACTAGGTATCTTAGTAAACCAAAACATTAGATATGACCCGGATAGTAATATTTTTTCCAAGCTAGTCAGCCTGTTATAACAAACACACTTCTTTAATAACTTAATTTTTTTTTACATTGACAGTACCATAGAGGTAGACAGGTGATGGCAGGATCAGCGTTAGATCTGAAGTCACTCATCTCCCTCTATTGAATTATCATATTTGGTTGTTAATTAGAAATAATTTTGTTACATAAGTAATTTACACACCTACTAAATTAATAATCAGTCGTCATCATACTCATAACATGAGTTTAAGAAGCAAGAACTGGATGTATGCACCATCTTGCCATTATTTTAGTATTAAAATTATAGTTTGTTATATGTAGAGACATTAGCTCTGCATGCATTTTTTTATTTACTTATATAATCTTCAACTTATGTCGCCGACTTGAGCTGTTCTCAAAACCGGGTATTGCTCAAGTGGTCAGAAGTAACCTACAAAATTTTAGACAGCTGTATCTCAACGAGAAAAACTGCAGGAATCTACCTATATAGCACATGAGCATTGGCTGATAATAACAATTCACTCACACATCAAACTCTGGTTTAGGCTTTAGAACTGTCTTAAAGAGTAGACATACATAAATGGGTGATTCTATGATAACAGGTTTTATAGTCATAGAGAATGCGGCCAAGCAGATAATTTCGAGTTCTTTCATGTAACCTTTATACAAATAAACAAACTTACACTCGAAAACCATTAAGTACAATCTTTTTGAGCAGTTGGGTATAAAATAAAATCACATTAGAATGGCCCTTGCTTGCCTTACTCTGTCAACATCACAACAACTTAGATATTGCAAGTTTGTCATCGCATTGCAACTGCGCCACTTTCAGTGCATGTCTTTACGTAATTTATCGGATTTGTTCATTGGGTAGTTTGAGTAAAACTATGTTTGAACTGTCTAGGGTTGCATAGAAGTGAAAATTTATAACGAAAATATGCGTTAACAGAGAATTAACTAAACAAATGTAACAAGACTTGCCTGTAACGAACTTTATTTAAAGACCAATAAATATTTCTTATTTATAATCTTAAGAATTAATAAAATACTGTCATCATCAGAAATTTTCTCATGTTTTATGTATTAAAACATGAGAAAATAATAAAAATAATAATTATCATGCTTGATGGTACTACGACACAGTTACACACATAATAATATTCACTTCTTCGTAGGTTACTTTTCCCAGCACAGCCGTCTATCTTCGCGCTACATGGCGAAGACAGAAATGCGTGTAGCGAAATTACGAATTAAAAATGCAATCATGGAGAAAACAATCAAAGCAATTTTTTATAAAGTGGAGTAAAAAGGAAATACTTTACAGAATTAGCAATACTGAAAAAACTCAAAAAAGAGATTTTTTGGGCCTACAGAAAACTTTTTACTGCACTTTCGTTTATCGTGTTTTATATTACACGTGTAAGATACACATGTATACGAAATGTTTTCATTCGAATTTGAAGCTGATTGATATTTCTTTACTATAAAAATTGCTAACAGTAAGCTGCTGCTTTTTTATATTCTAGAAAATAGCAGAATCGCATCATTCAATCGTACACCCTTACATCACATCTAAGCATTTCCTTTACAGACTATGATCAACTTTCTATTACACACCTACGCTCTAAACCTAACTCCATCGAATCGTGACCGTTTTGCTTATTAAATAAATCCTAACAAGACAGAGAAAGTAACGTAAACCCATTTAGAAAGAAGAAAAAATAAGATGAGTCTACGTCGCGCACAAGTTAACACTGTTACTGATGCAGAACCCAAATATTGTATACTGATTTTGTGTAGGTTGTTGTAGTAGGTATCTTAAAAATTGTCTTTATTGACGATCATAACGAATGACTGGGCTTGGCTGGGCCTAACTAGCCGAGAGCCTCTATAGTTGCCTGCTAAATTATTATTTATGTGACTTGTCCGCATAATGCTAAACCGGATTTGAAAAACATTTGCGCGGACGCAACGTGCGACTTCGTCTTGAGTCATCGTAGCTCGTGCCTGCAGTTATTGCATTTTATTTTAATGTTTGAAAGTACGGTCAAGGCTTGGGTGTTGAAAAACAGTGTTGGATTTCAATGACTGTGTAAGGTCGATCAATGGATTAATTGTAAATAGTTACACGGATGATACATAGTACGCACGTTAAATTCTACAACATTAGACCATGATCATGTAACCAATGTATTACCATTGTATATATATGTATAGATTTTTCTTGCTGTATCTTTTGTCTGATCTGTAATAAAGTTATATTCATTATTCTATCATATTTTATTACAGAATTTTACGATCAAATTTTAAAGCCGACTGAACGCGTTTGATGACCGCTGACCCTTCTATTCAAACTCACTTTCGTAAAATATATCAGTTATGCTACAAATGGTGACTTCACAACTTATCCTTTATTTGCTACTACATATAACATACAATACAGTCACGAATCTAGAGGTAAAGTTCACGCAATCGTAACTTTCAATATAGATAAACTTAGTTTCGGGAAAATACCAAACGATTGCAGTGAATACGCAAATATAAATACGCATAAGGATGTTTATATTAAATATAGGGACTATCGACCATCAAGCGTGACAGATTAAACACGTACATGATAAACATTGTGATTTCCACAATATCTGATACCTGTTCAAGTCTAATACAAAAGATCTCGCCTTAGAGAGATTCTCACAAAAAATGGCATTGTAACCAATGTATTGAAAATGGGATAAAACAAAGAACCTTAAGTAAGATTAGAAAAATAATTTACTTGAAACAACGGTCAGGATCTGTTTCACACAAAACATTTCGATTATTCCTTACATTTTCTTTCCATACTTATATAATTCTTTTATAAAATCAAGAATGCTTCTGTTAAGTACTCTTATTATATCAGATTATCACCGCGGCCTTACTGGCTAGCGGGCTTGTTTCGAGAGCTGGCGGTCCCGGGGTCGATTTAGGTTGGGACTGAAATTCGAATTCTCTTGTCTGGATTAATGTGCCTAAGTGAATGTTGCATGACACACGAGAAGTCAGGAGACTAGCACATCCTTGAGCTTGAGTGCGGTATTTTTTTTAAACTATCAAGCGATTTAGCTCTGTAAACAAACCTTAAAAACTCATTAAACCTTTCTTCCTCTATTTCAGAACTCGAACTGGGGACACAATGCGTGGTGGAAATGAAGAGTATGCAGACCATACTGCAGTACCCACAGTCAAACCACGAGAAAGACAGGTACCCAAAAAAACCCTCTTACTTAGCCAAGCCAATATAATCAATAGCCAAGGATTCCATTTGAAATTCAAATCGGCAGCTTTCCTATATCCATTATTCATTGTCTAACTTTTGGGCGCCAATCCATAGCACATTCAGGCGAATCCACTAAATCAAGCAAAGGATTTGGAAATCTTTCAATATAAACATTACTTTAATGTATACAAGCTTTTGTTCGCGGTTTCGCTCGCATATTGTCGGGCGAAGAGAAGAAAAGGAGAAAATGGCACTCTTCGGACTTTAAAAAAAAAACAGTAAATATCTCATTTCCTAACGTTGTGTGAAAAAGAGGTCGTTTTTCTGAACTAAAAACAGTTTCAATACCAACTTTGTCCTTATGTATACGAAATGTACATTCAATTCTAGAGCATTGTCAAAGTTTGCTTTCCTATAGATTTCGCCTTAAGTTTCTCTTTACCTAAATAAAGGAGGAAAGAATTCATTTCATTCCGGTTACAGAACTCTTTCTCGATATAACAAATCCAATTTGCGATCCAAGTATGTTCTGAAAGAGTTAAAGTCTGAAGAGTCTGCCTACCTTGTTGTTTATTTATCGAAGTGTGCGCAATAAGGTCGGGTAATTCTTGCTATAGTATTTGTTTCTAGACAGTAAGTGTATTCACAGTCTGATAGACATGATTCAATTACTAGGCTGAACTCTGAAACTTAGTCTACCGTTGTGTGAATAATTAAATTCAAGTCCACGCGTTCGTTACTATGGGTAGTCAGAAGATATTTTTATTTCGGTTTCAATTATGCCAGCGTACTATATCCAATCCAAATTAATGTGCTCTGAATGTTATTTCTCTATTTACCTAACTTGCTAGCACGTAAATAATTACGAATTCGTCGACTGCGCTGGCTTCACTGTTCGCATTCAGTCGAGTCGGTGGCATTGAGTTCTTTTCTTAGCCGAAGTTAGAGTTATCTGTAGCGTTCTTTTCATTTGCGTTATACTTAGGAATCTCCATATATGGAACTCCACTAGAAGCTATGAGAATGACAGTGATATTTGACTCAGTCGAACGTTAGTAGGTACGGTTACTATAATACACGAGTATAATATATGAGTTACGGACATAGTAGTAATACATACATGCTAGTTTCCAGGAAGTAGTCTGCGTACCATTACTGCAAGTGCAAGCTAATTTGAAGAAGAACAAACATGCAGCAGCGGAACAAAGATAGAACTTGAACAATCATAGTCCTAATTTTCTGTTAAAACTAAGACTTAACCAAGTACCAAGCTAGACCGGAACACCGGAGCAAAGCCATGAAACATGAATACACTTCCTTATGTAGAATTCCACTTCCGATATGATGATTATTAAATTATTCTTTTGTCAGACTATAACAAATGCATTCGAGCGATTTATTGTTCGATGACCTACATTTGTATCAAATTGGATTGGTGGTTTCGTGATTATCTGTATCGTTGCGAAATTGGTGTGAACTGATTTTATTAAAATAAAATTGTTTTTGTCAGCATTATTTATGCGTGATGTTTGCATATTTAGTATCTTAAATCAGTTTTTTATGCGTGAATGAGCTAAGCAAAAGGATGCACTTTCTCATTTTTTCCCATAAGAACTAGTTTCGTACATTTTGTATATATATTTTTAGCTCTTTTGAATTTAAAGCATTGCATGTCTAAGTTGATGATCATTAGTAATAATGAACCCTGTATAATAAAGCAAGAGCGTTCCGCAATCTTTGATCAGCATTTATTTTTGCGATTGCTAAAATTGCGGTAACACTAAATACCGAGAGGTCCGAGATGCTCTGATTGCTGCATGTTGCCTAAACATTGCGCAAAGTTGCGTTTGCGCATTTAATGTTTATGTGGGGATTCTTTGTCCAAACTTCTACTCACATACCTAATCATTCTTTTATACATGTTTGTAAATCTGGATTACGATCACAAAGATTATGTTTGTAATCAACAAGATATAGTCATTGGCCAACAGCAATTTACTATACATATAAGTAAAAATAACTATACATAGTGAGTCACGTGTTATAAAAATGCATTGTTAGATTTGCGCGTTTTATGTATTTAGTAAGTACTTATACTCGAAGTGGCCAATGCAATGATTGTAAAGGTCATATAATAAAGGCGAGGATTACGTCATAAAGTACTATTTACAATTGAAATTATGTACCTACAGTCCTAGCAAATAGAGTATTTATCCAAGTCCCTTATGAAGGTTGGAGTGTTTATCGTTCATATCATGCACGTTATCATTACTCTAAAATTGTAACCTTTAAAATTAAAATAAACTAACCGCACCAATTTGTTTTATACATAATCAGAATTAAATCTGATTTAAACATATTATTCAAGAGTTGTAGACTCTTTACACGGAAATAGGAATTACTATCAACTAGCTCATAAAGTTATACTCGGCTATCATTTTACCCCAAGGATATGTGTAACATATTATATCTATCTACTTGCTAACTCCACGCCCCTAAAACAACAAGGTCTCACTATAATCTACAATAACTAGGGTTCGCATATGACTATTTTCTGCATTTTGTTGGAAGGTCTACTCAAGGCTGTATTTATTACCACTATCGCCACAAACCGGTCATTATGCAAATAGCTAAGTTGGCAACACCTTTGCTGTTTGCTGAAGTTTACTAATTAGTTTTTTGTGCAAGGTTCCGCCTAAGTGTTTTGCTTTCCATTGTAGCGTTCGATGCACGATAGCGAGGAAACTCATGACTTGGGCGTTGGGCTTATAGGAAGCCCATAGTGAAGACTATTGATAGATGAGTAGTGATTTGTGTTTCCGTTACAAAGAGGTTTCTTTTAAAAGTACAGTAAGCTGGTTATTCTGAACGACTTTGTTCCCTGGTTTTTTTTTTTGATAAGAAAAGAGCACTGAGTCATGCCCTGTCTTCGGCTTCAACTGGTTCGTTGCAAGTAATGAAGAAGGAGCGGCGAAGTATACGACGTCGCCAAAATCAACGATTGTTTTTTTTTGTGTACGGTATAAATCGCTAGAAACTAATTACTGTAATTTAGGGTTCCGTACCTCAAAATGAAATAACGGATAGTGAACTATAATTTTTGAGATGTTATCTAATTTTTAGGAGATTTCCACTGATAAAATAAATGTAACCAAAGATAAGAAACTATGATGTTAGTCTGTTAAATTAGCATAATGGAAATATAGATGGAAGTTTTCAGACATTCCGAATTATTTCTAGGAAGGGATCAAGGTTTCGCTTGTTCATTACTTATGCGCACACAGATAGTTAGGGATCACGAACGTAGTATACTTGTATATTGCTAATATTTCTATAAAGGTTAGCCTTGTTAGTTATTATGTCAGTTAAGAGAAAGCAATTGATTGATCACTTATTTCCTTTCAAAACTTGTGATTTATGCAGCTGTACTGTACTGTGGCTGTTAAGAATTTCCTAAAACAAAACATCGCTAATTAAGCAAGATAAGAGGGCACGGGTCACTAGTGAGGTATACGTAAATATGTACTTGTATGAAAAATGATAACAACGTAAAATAATTAATTACTAAATACTAAGTAAAGCGGAGAATCACCGACACTACTCAACAGTAAATAAACCTATTACGATTAATCTTCAACGTTAAATGTAAATATACTTATCTGGTTTCGTCGTGGTACATAAAGTAGGTGTATAAAGATGCTTAGGTCTCAGGTCGTTGATCTTATTACAAACTTGCGAGAGCAGGGTATCTTTTTGCCGTCACAACTTTTTTTGTTGAATGAACCTAGTATATTAGTTCTCTCAGAGCCAATTACGCTAACTTTAAATCTAACAACGTAAACTGATGGTAGAAATTGAAAACAAGTGTAGACAATACTTTGTCTACACTTGTTTTCAATTTCTCACTTACTGACGTTTAAAATGAACTTGAATATTTTCCGTAACGACTATGCCTGGTGTTTCAGGTTTTAGACAAGAAAACATGTAAGCGATCTAAGATCCTTTGTGAAGGTCAAGTATAGAGTACAAGTAACTTTTTTGTCAACAGTAACAATGAACCTTGAGTTTTCAAATACCGTAATACATAATCTGGCTGAAATGACCACAAAAAAAAATCCGTGATTGCGTGGGAAGTGCCGAATGGTTATATGATATTTTTGTTTTTGTTCAGCCAGTAGATCAGGATGAAACATAAACAATACTAATATGATAAGTACAGTTTTACGTATAACTCTATGAAGTGTCCGAGCAACTGCTTGTATATTTTAATTGTTGGTTACCATTGTCATCTATTTTTATCCTTGCTCTAACCTGACATTGTCAAGGACATTTATATTTATAATTTTTCTTAGTCATAATTTGTTCTGCAACAGCTGTTACAGTGAAGAGGCAGATTATAAATACACCTACACTACCTTACACATTTTACAAATAATCTAATAGCGCAGTATAAAGATTGCAAAATAACTGTCCTAAACATATACAATTTTATCTAAACCCTAGAGGCAGGATTTCCTTTCCAGGTTGAGGTTACTGCTAGATGCCCCGCCAAACCGACGTTTATAGCCTTTCTCAAGACATGCAGCCTTGTACTGACTAGACACTAATCGATTAGTAATAGCTAGGTTAGTGCCTTGTCGTGTCGCCACCGTCTATTCTATGGGCACGCTAGCTCTACCACCCTTTATGCGCAAAGAATATTTGTGTCAGAAGAAAGAAACCTGTTAAAGCAAAATGTGAGCAATTCCGCGTGGCTTTCCGTACGTGTTCCCCAAATACTTGTTGGTAAAGAAAAACAAATATTTTTATTTACTACAATTTTTTATTTTTTATTACTACAATGCAGATACTAACTACCTGTCTGTATTGCCAGTTTATGCAAAGCAATAAAACAAACAGACCGATAAGTAAGTACTTATGTAAAGATCAGAATTCCATTAAACCGTTTCAATCCGGATGTTGTCGTCTATATTAACCGTTCCGCTTGTACGTATATTTATTCGGAAAATATGTATGCCATACTATCTTATGTACAAGTATTATACTACACTAACACATAAAGTAAAAATAAAATTTAAAGAAGAGTAGGCCATCATAAATGTCATTATAAATACTTGAAAGGATGGTTCGTCTTCAGTATAATCTCGCCCTAGAATATCTTTATCGCTGTCTATCTGCATAGGTGTTATAAGAGTGGACCAAGAATTATGTCTTTCTCGATCAAATCTAACAAACTCTAAGCAACTGACTCAACAATAGTGTTGCCTGGTGATCGATTTGTGATAAATAGTTAAAGCAGGTGCGTTGCTGGCACGCTACCTGTCGTCCGTCATGTCAGAGATATTGATTGACCCAAATGTTCTTTGTATACTATTGCCGTATCTTGCTTTATTTTTAAAATAATTATATACTTTTTTATTACTAGTACCTCTATATAATAGTGCAATGTTTCCAGAAATATTGTAAAATATGGTTGTTATGTGTCTCAACGGCACAAACGTGTCGTCAAAAAAGTGTAGCGTCGCTAAACTGGGTTTATCTATTAAACTTCAAATTTTTTTAGCCAAACATAATTTAATTTTTAAAATCTGACTTACAATACTGCCTGTCTTTATATTCATTCTTAAATTGGTATCTAAAATAAATTCTAAAGATAAGTTAAACTATTACGAAACTGATAACCTTTATTGGAACCGATAAAAAAATTAGGTACTCTATTTGATATGATTCCATACTATAAACTGATCAGTTTCAATTGACCTCTAGTTCATTGCTCTATATTTTGAAGTTGCCTCTCTAATTTGCGCAATTAAGACAAATGCAAGGCAAATTTTTGTTAGCCCTTGGCTATTCAAGCATAGTTTTTGACAAAGCGTATAAATTCTTAATTATCAATTTGGTTTTCAATATGTCTGATCCAGTAAGAAGTAAAAAAATACTCTTATACTAATTGTCTTTATTTAGTATCTCTTTGACCGCTAACCTTATGTTGAATGAATTATACATACATACGATAATATAACATGATCTCTCAGATCTCGAGTAATCCACAAGGAGTAATCGTGATCTTATTATATAAATCTACGTACAATAAGAACATCACCCTTTGGCAGTCATATCAAGCTGCTCCTACTTAAGTACCAATCACACCTTTGCTTCTGCTCACGGTGTTTCCCATACACATTTTCCGTAGACGTGTACAGTATAGAGCTCGCTCGTGATTTCCCGAGGAGGCTAACAATCTCTTTGTGCACGACCTTATTTTGCACTGAATGCCTGCTTCTAATAGACTCCGCCTTGTCGTTGTCAGATGAACATCAGACATCTGCTGATGACACTCCGTTGCTCTCACTCGTGCATTTATTTTTACGACGAACCTGTTGAATAAAAATGTTTGTCCTTGTTTACCCGTTTCCAAATGTTCGATACTAACTTTAAATGGAATTGCCTCATCGGATATCGATTGTGCCTATCGTAGAGGCGCTCTAGACTTCTGAATAGAAAATATAAAAGGAAACTTTGTCCTATCTTTATTGTCCGTCTTGCTCGTCTAATCTAAACTTTGTCTCAGTCGGCTGGCCAAAAATTAATCTTTACTTTTGTTCTCCATCAGTAGGTAAGTAGTCTAATTACTTTGAAAGTAGAATCTTACTGTCACAGTTTGCCCGACCAACAAAGACAGTCCTCCGAAGAATTAGAATAGTGTGCCATCTTGAGGAAATTTTCTTTTTCACTTTGTATTTTGTTTCACGATTTAAGACCGCCATTAGTGTGACTGTACCGTTGTCCTAATGGTAGAGCCTTTTACGTTTCTTTTCTATATTTGTTTTAATTTAATGTCCAAATTGAGTTATAAACAGATAACAGAGTAAGTCAGTAGTTGACAGTGTTTTCTAATTTATAAATAAAAATAATAATTGATAAAATAGCCAGATACTGAGAAAATGTATCTAGCTATTTTCTTATATTTTCTATGGCATCTTGCGAGTTTTCACCTTTTCTTTAAAACTCCGCCATCTGGCGCAGTAGACGGCTCACGTCATTAACGACATTATTCATACTTTTAGGAGCTATGAGGTTCGCCGGGTCAGCTTGTTATAAAATAAAAGCTAGACTAAAAGTTTGTTATCAGTATATTAACTTTTCCACATATCGACTCGCATCACAACAGAAGTCGTTTAATGGAATATATCCGCTCAATCCCTCGATAAACTCGTGGGCAGCCAAATATATATCTACCACAGCTGGTGTATACAGATAATCCCATCTGCAGCTTCCAATATTACTCTTACCGTAGAAGCCGTAAATTCCCCATTACGACATTTTAAACGGAAAACACTTCAAACGTTCCGAACGATTAGTGGGCACGAGAAACTGGCGTAAGATTCGGGTCCGGTGGCAAATCTCAATTGTCTAACAATAAATTGGGCGGTATCTTGATTAATGATTACCCTCCAGTCGAGAGTGTTGCCATGAGATAAAAGCTGGAACTACGGGTGATTGCCCTTGTTTTACCTTCGTTTGGCGGATTATGGCTGTCGTGTCAACGTACTATAAGTACCTATGTTGAAGACTTATTGACAAATATTTATGCAATTAAGTTATTGTACAAGTTGTTAGTAACAATGTTCAAAATGCTAAAAATGTGTTACTATAGTGTGGTGTTACATGTTAACGCTACGTCCGCATTAGGATGAGTAAAATATACGCTCGCAGGTGTAGTATTTCTGTGACAGGAGTATTTTCTCCTTCGAAGTTGTTAATGCTTTCCGCAGTCAGCTAACCCGTTTACATTTTCCGTCCAAACCAAACTGTAATTCAAACGTTGAAAGGTAAACAGGGCGCTGCAAATAAAGCAAAACGCCTAAACAATTCATTAACCTCTCCCGGCTTGGCGGTCCCGCGGAATTATTTATAAGGGGCGAGGATAGAGGATGCTATAACTTTCATCGGTACGCTTTATTTTGAGTTTCTCGCTATTTGCTGAAAATCTAAATTAAACCTAGAGCACTTTCCTCGTGGTAGAACAGCTTTACCGTACAAAACAAGTACTTACACTTCTGTTATTCTGCATATTGGGCTATATCGTGCACGTTTATGTTTATGTACTACAATATTGTCTTGTACTTGAAAGATTATCGTTATTATACCTATACGAACTTCAGCTATTCGTATACACTAAGAAATATTGCCGCATCACCAGGAAGCACATGAAACGATAGTAAATAATGCTAGCAATACATACATAAAGCCGAATCCATCAGTTCTACTGAGAAACGAATCTGGAATTCTGGACACCTCTATGCGGATTTATTTTCCTCATCAGACTGAGTGCTCTGAGCCCAAACGCAGCTTTACGTCGAGGGTTCTGTGACTTTGCCATTACGGTTTATAGAGACTATGGAATATTAGGAAAATCCACCTTTTACTACTCATATCCTAGAGATTTCGGGATACGTAAAACTTTATGATGCCTAAGTATTAGGTGAATAGACCCTTTGGTACTGATATCGGCATGATCTCGTAGAGTTTATAGCTTTCATGTAAATTTGTCATTACGGTCTTGAAACAGTGACGTATTGACTTTTAGCTCCTACGGTTTCATTTAGGATCGGAACTCCTTTGTGAATTAAACAGACTCCATTTTTTCCCACATGTGACATGCAGTCTGCCTCAATTAACTAAAACAAAATGTGCAAAATGCGAGGTGAAATGATAAATTCTTGGAATTTAGTCTGACGGTCCTGTTATTTAAACTTAGACGGCTCGTAGCCTGAGCGTGTGCTTTATTAAAATAATTAAATACAGTAATTAGTAGATTATTGCAAAATCAATTAGAAAATGAACTGTTTTCATGTTTGACGTGTAGTTTTACATGATATTAATTACTTAAGAACTGATCTAGTAAATAGGTATTCACATCATCATTATCGGCTTCTTCAAAGCATGTTTAAGTAACTCGATCTCGATGTCTTCGACCCACTCATCTTGAGTCCAGGCTTAAATATTACTGGTCATTTATCCTGTTTTCTATTAGTTTACTAACTACATAATTTTCAATTTTCAAAGACACGAATTAAAAACAGGAGCAGCGTAGTATTGCGTAGACATCTTTTGTATTAGCTTATATAAAACTAATCGAATGCTACCGAACGGTGCTCTGATTAACACTCATTAAAACTCACTGCCTATGGCTATATGATTGGCGAACAGATAATATGAGACCGGTTTCGCATTTTAAATCTACCCGCGTCTAGTAAGTACGCTGGTCACGTTTCTCTAATTGTTCTGTAGCAACGAATTAGAACAGCGTAGCTGCTAGTAGCCTCATGTTAAGTGCAGTGCATTAAACTTTATGTACCGTTTCTTTATCATTTGTCATAATCAAATAGTGCATGGAGATGTTTACTTGTATTTTTTGCTACAGTTATTCTAGTATGTATGACGCACGCTGTAAAAAAATTACGCATATTCGGTCTTAGGCTTTGTCCTCAGATGTTGTTCTTACAATAGTGTTCTGTTTTTTTTTTAAATAAATTAATTTATTAACTATACAACGAAATATAGATATATCTATTTAACTATTTATTGTGAGACACTTAAAATAATATATTTTGTGAGCATCGCGTTAATTTAGTGTCCATTGTATTGTCAGAATATATTTCCATGGAACTCACAAACGTTTTATTGTAGATATTGATTTGAATCTTACTCAGATTCGAATCAGTTAGCGTACTTCAATATAATAGAATTATTCAATAGTGTTTCAGAATTAATTCAATTTCATTTTCATGTTAAATATAATAAATGTGCATAGAAGTGCCACAATATGCATTTAAATTAATGAATAAGTTGGATAGCTCTGATAAAGAAATGATATAAAGCCATTATATTTGTCTAGTCTTTTAGATCAAGATAACCTTAATAAATTGATGATGTGATGTGATACATACTGGTTCAGAAGACATGACAACACAGACAGATTGAAACGACCACTGTCTTGTCTGTAAAAACTGGTTTCCTACATACAGTCATGTTGCTGCATGCAATTTATGCACACTAGTTTAATGTCAAGGCGACAAACTAGTTTGCTAGCTACATGTATGTGTAAACGAAGGACGTAAGAAAATTTAATGAAATGCTCATACTAAAGGCAAATAGACCACAGCGAAGTTCATACTATAGGTACTCGTAAGTATTCTAATTGTGAGAAATCTCCAGAAGAAAGTTTGAATGATTGTCAAAGACAAATTGAACATGGTCTTTCTTTATTGTTGAAATGAAGAAATAGATTGTTTAAGAAAAAAAGGTTGAAGTTTATTACAAAACTTTCAAAACTTTCTCACGAGCCATGCAAATTGAGACTTAGCGAGAATATCTTGAGTGTCTTTCCTTGTACCTATATTAGTTTTGTATTGGATTCTACGTGGAGAACTCGTTAAAACTCTGCCAACAACAAAACTTTGGCAAATTAGAGTGGAATTAAGCATTTAAGTACTTATTTATTTCTAATTGTACAAGTTATTTGCTTATTTAAATATATGTTAATTTCTTGCCTTAATTTCTGTTCAATATTTTACTCTATTTGTGAAAATTTCTAAAAACATATTATTGAGATAGTTTAGGCAATAAGCAGTATAAATCGATAGTTTTAGTTCATTAAATTGCATACTAAATTTTAAAATTGAATACAAAAGTTTTAGCTTTTTAAATCTGTTTGGAAACACCATTGACACCATATAAATAGCAGACCCCATGTTATTACGTCATACGGCTATGTAAACTTAAGAAGTTTCATCTAAATACATTGCCATACAAAACGGCACTGCATTAGTTTACACAGCCGACTGACGTCATGACCACAGAGCAATATGGCATCCACTGCGACTAGCGATTTCGCGCGAAATTCGAAAAATCAAAATTTAAATACATTTTTATGGCACATAACGATTGAATAAAAATTTTGTGATATTTTTAGTGGTTCACTAGTACTATAAAATCTAATTGAGACACTTTTTTAAAACTCGGTGTAATACCCTATTGTATTATTACTAACTTCCCAAAAAAAGAAGGTATTTATTCAATTGGACTGTATTTCTTTTTGATGTTTGTTACCTGATTTCTCAGTGACGGCTGAACCTATTTGAAAGAATATGTTTCTGTTTGAAAGGGTCACACGTGGTCCCTTTTTAAATATCAAAATTGGTCCCGTATTTCGGTTTTTAAATTAAATTTGCGCGTGACGAATTGTTTTTTAAAAAAGACTTGTAAGATTTATTGTAGCATTTCATTTTTTAAACCGCTATGTATGCAAACTTTAATATAACACTTGAATTTCTTATTTACTTTACCGAGAACTGTAATAAGATGCATTCACTCCAGTTTGGTGTGAAATGTCCTGTTGTTTCATGTTGAAATAGGCTTTATGTTTATTGCGATAGGTGCTATAATGTGATAATTTATGCTAACACTGTTTATCGCATCGACCCCGGTCATTATCAGAGCGGAACCTCCTTACCGCAACCTTGGTTGCAGTGCAGGCTAAATGTTTACCTCATTCTCTTATTATTGTGAATTATAAATCTCAGACGTGCACCGAGATAATCTCAATTTTCACTTGCGTCGTGATAGCAGTTTTGATTATGTTCATATTGTCCAACCTTTATCATTTGGTGATTCATTAACTGATAATATAATATAATGTAGTAGGTAATAAGATAAATCTTTGTGTACCATCAGCCCAATAAACGCCCTAAATGAAACTACTAGCTTCCAAGTAACAGATCAATCTATCCAGAAAATTTATACTGAGACAAGCGCAACGTCTAACTAAGTATCGTCTTCGTCAGACTTTTAAATATATTTTTAATTTATCAGTAAGGCTTAAACGACTAATTAATATCTATTAAAAATATATTTTCCAAAAATATCCAGAAATGTGATACAACCCTGAATATTGTAATTCTGTTCCCTTATTGTCCGCATGCCCCGAGTATGCCCCGAGGGCCTGAGACTTTCTCAATGAAAGCTTATCGCCAAGTTTGTTCACTCAGTATTTTGATATTCTCTTTTCTTTCCTAGCGCTGTGCTTTACCGTTTTCTGTTGTACATTTGAGAGTTTGGTGTTTAGAAAGTAACATTATCCTATCTTTTTGAATATTGATGAATACAAAGGCACACTATTATACACTGTCTATTTTTAATTTGGGTATAACAACATTTCAACGCGCTAAAAATATTTCCTCTTTGTTCACGATCGTTCTTAGTCGTTTGATATTTTGTGTACGCAATATTTTCACGGCGTCTCGCGGTATTTTCTACCATCAAAGACGAAAATAGCGTCGATTCTGTTGCAAATTATTCTGGCCTTGAGTTATATCGAACCAATTTGGCCAATGGAATAATAAAATTGATGTACAGAAGCGGTGTACTACGAGTATGATATAACACATTGATGTATTAACAATTAACATACTTAGTAACGCGGAGTACCTACAGTTTAATTGTATTGATACGTGACTGGCGTTTTGGATTATGTTTGTAAAATATTACATGTACATACTTTTAATTGTGAAATCTCGAAAAATAACCCCGTGAGTTAAATCAGATGATAGTTTCGATATTTTAAGTTGCGAACGGCACTTCGCCATTTCTGAATATTATCAATACATGTTTATAAATTCAGCCATTAACAAGGAGTCATATGGGGGTTCCAGGTTTGAACATTCTATATATATTTAATTTTATGACACGAACAACACCACGGGTGACAGCTACTAGTGAAGTATTTAATATATCGTTGTCTGAATTTCTAGGTATAGGTAGATAAACACAGATATATGTATAGCTTTATTTTTTCTTGTACAATGTTTGCCTTATTGTTTTTTTACCATACGACCTTGTGAAAGACCTTGTCTTGGCTGCGAGTACCGCGCTGTGTGAAATTGATTCACACATTATAATGTAAACAAACTGGTGACAGCGCTCCATTTATGTTCGTTATGGGAATGTACACATACATGTTTGTAGGTATACAAGGTTTATATCTGAAGCTGATTCCATTAGCTTGTGAATTAATGGCACACGACATTGATATCATCACATCTCGACCAGTTGTCTTCGAGGATCTTTTAGTCCTTCGGGCAACCAGTTGTGCTAGTAGAATATTGTTACGCAACCAGTTGTTAACAAGGTAATTAAAAAGCCTAGTTGCTATTGAGGAGTTAATTTTCTTTGTTGACAACCATGATAGGTATTGTTCACAACCATAGTAGGTATTTTAATTTTTGTTATCTATCTATAACCTTCTAAAATAGGTTATTTTTGTTTTCAAAGAAAAAAATCTAATTTAGCGAAATTATATTGAATAAGTGTAAACGGCCTTTTCGTTACTGCAGATGTCGACGAAGATTATAATTAAACTCAAATATTTAACTGGCAAAGACTATATTTCTTGAAAATACCAGTCGGTAACCAAAATGCGTCCGCACGCTTCGAGCGTTTGTCCAACCCCCCGTTCTGAATGCCGCGCCCCACCAAGCAGCCACCAGTGTGGCCAGTTGATGAAAAATCATTTACCCGGTAAAGCTACCTTAAATTTAGGGTAATTATTAGAAAACCTTACACTCGACCATCCTGATGACATGCATGTCCTCATGCATGCACCAGGTGGAACCATATAAAACCTTACACTTGGCAGAACGAGGCATTCAATTAATATACTATACAATATTAAATTTTATAGTACTCGTTATAACAATGACAGTATTTTTGTTGTATTTGCAAATATATAAAACAAACCGTTAATTACAATTTATTCATCATCAACAAATTAGCAAGAGACATAGTGTGTGTAAATTAACTAATAAATTCGTTACACAATTCAACAATAGCTTATTTTTATCTTTGTAACCAAAGAGACACTAATAACTATCCTTGTAACCTTGTAACCTTGTAACCACTTATAACTATCCTTGTAACCTTGTAACCACTTATAACTATCCTTGTAACCTTGTAACCACTTATAACTATCCTTGTAACCTTGTAACCTTATAACCACTTATAACTATCCTTGTAATCGTAAAGTCATCTTAAAATCGGAATCATTCAGTTTAATCATTTTATACTAAAGCATATTAAGTTGTTTAGCAAAACTCGAAGTGATATTTACACATTTTGTCTCAAATTCATGAACATGTATTTAAAACAACAGTCAGACAGGGCTAAAATCACAATATCCTGCTATCTAAATTCTGAATATAAATTCTTGCTATTGTTTTGTGCGGCATCAGGCCAGGCACGAATGTATCTGCAGCTCGCGCCCGACATGCACAACACAAAACAACATCCTCGCATTACATTTCAATTTAATCACAACGTACATATATTAAGCTAAAATCACATTTATGTTCTGGGTAATTTGGTGCTGGCCGGAAGGGATTTGAAAACTTGAGAGCATAATTAGTTAATTGATTCAGTATCACTTTGTTCATCGTCTGTTTCATCTAAACATAACGAGGCTACATGACACCATGGTTTCATTCTATCTGCGGCAACCGTGGTTTTGCGCTTCCCTTTTATTCCCTCGAAACCCGCGATTGGAGCAACCCTGTAACGATCGTTCCCTATAACCTTAATGACTCTAAAAGGGCCCTCGTAAGAAGGCATTAGTTTCGTACTTTGACCTTTACCTTGGAACGCAACCTTAGTTATTTTAACTAGATCGCCCTTTTTATATATACGAGCAGCATGCCTATTCCGATCGTACTGCTCCTTTTGCACAGCTTGGGCTTTATCGATCTTTTCCTTGACTTCAGTACGGAGATCAGATAAGTCAGTGACCTCGCGAGTATCATTCACGACCGCGTTTAAAGCTGTGTTGACTTCACTATTCATTGCTGTACCGAACATGATTTCAGCTGGTGTCTTTCCTGTAGTTTTTTGTATCGTGTTGTTCAAGCCCCATTGTATTTTCCCAATTTTACCGTCCCATTCCTTCTCATTGTCGCGTAAATTTTGGGCTGTCAAACAGTCAAGTATAGTCCTGTTGTAGCGTTCTATTTGACCGTTGGCCCTAGGACTTGCCACCGCGTTCAACACGTGTTTTATGCCTCGCTCAAGGCAGAACCTTCGGAATGCATGAGCAGTGAAGCAAGAACCTCGATCGCTAACCAATCTATCAGGTGCTCGAAATATGTCGAAAATGTCTTGCAATGCTTTTATCACATTTTGAGTACTAGTACTCCGTACAGGCTTGATAAACAAGAACTTAGTGAAGGAGTCCACGACATTTAGCGTATGTGTAAACCCCCTCTTCGACTTCACAAACGGTCCAAGGTGGTCAACATGCAACGTGTGAAATGGAATCGCAACTTTTTCTATGGGGTGTAGCAATCCCTCACGCCTATTGGCAGCCTTTTTAGCATAGGCACAATTTATACATGCACTAACGTACTTTTTCGTAAACCGTTTCATTTTTGAAAACCAATAACTTTTCTTCATGCGTTCCAGGGTTTTCTCATAACCTACGTGACCTATATCATCGTGATTCATCTTGCACAGCTGCCACCTTGCACCCTTCGGAACCACCCATCTGACGTTCTCCTTATCACCCCCAAGGCACCTAAACAATTTGTTGTCCTTTAATACATAATTGTCTCTTATGTAAGCTAATTCTTTGGGATCTAGGTTACTGCTGACAATATCCCTAATCCTACACAAGTCAGGGTCTCCTAGTTGTAAAGTTAGCAACCAATCCTCGTCGGAAATTACTAGTATTGGTGGATATCTTACGTGGTCTGTAGTGTCTGTATCGTATGTAGGATTCCTGGAAAGGGCATCCACATGGCCCATACTTGTACCTGGCCTATACTCGATATGACAGTCAAACTCCTGCAAGGCAATCCACCAGCGGGCAATCCGGGGTATGAGGTCACGTTTCTCAAACGTAGAGCGCAGCGCGCTGCAATCAGTAACCACTTTGAACGGCTTCCCTAAGAGGTACACCCGAAACTTCTTCAAAGCGCATATAACTGCAAGAGTTTCTAACTCGTACGAGTGAAAGTTTCTTTCTTCTGGGGTCGTTTGGCGGCTGTAATACGCCACGGGATGAAATGGGTCTTGACTTCCCATTGGACGCTGGAGCAATATCCCTCCGATACCTACCTTGCTAGCATCTGTGTGGAGCTCTGTCTCGGCTGTAGGATCATACAATGCCAAGACGGGCCTTTCTATCAGTTTGGACTTCAGGACACCGAATGAGTTTTCCTGCTCAGTCGTCCACTCCCACGTTGCATTCTTCTTTAACAACTTAGTTAGTGGGTATGCTATCTGGGCAAATGACTGTATAAATTTCCGGAAATAACTCACAAGTCCTAAAAACTGGCGCACGTTGTGCACATTTTGTGGCAAGGGAAAATCCACTACGCTCTGAATTTTGGCAGAACCTGGGCGCATACCAGCCGCGCTAATTTCGTACCCCAAGTAGTCGATCTTGGTTTGTAAGAAACTGCATTTAGATAAATTCAGTTTCAACTGCGCTTTTTCTAACAATATTAAGACCTCTTCTAAACGAGTTATACATTCAAACGGAGTTTCACCAAAAATTAGCAAATCATCTAAATACACTGTGGCTTTATTGAATCGAGCCTGTCCCAGAACGTGATTCATCATCCTTTGGAAGACAGCTGGAGCATTTGCTAGTCCGAACGGCATACGATTATATTCGTAGTGACCGTCGGGGGTCACAAAAGCAGTCAAATGCTTGCTCTCTTCCGCAATCGGTACTTGATAATAACCTGACATAAGATCAAGTGTAATGAACCACGCTTGTCCCGATAACCTCGCCACTTCGTCCTCTATTATCGGGATAGGGTATCTCTCTTTTATGGTCTGGGAATTGAGCAGCCTATAATCTACGCATAGTCGTATGCCACCGTTCTTTTTCCGCACGAGTATTATCGGGCTAGCGTAGTTAGAAGTTGACTCTCGGATAATTCCCGCCTCAAGCATCTCGTCGACCATTTCACGAACCTTCTCTCTTTCATGGTAAGACAGGCGATACGGTCTATAAACTACGGGGCGCTGGCTGCTCAACTCTATGTTCATTTCTGCTGCGTTCGTACATCCAAGGTCTGCCAAACCATGCGCAAAACACTGTTCATGGCGCCGTAGCACGTCTAGAAGCTTGGTTTTGGCTTCATTGGAAACAGTCTCACCTATTTGTATTAGACTTTCGTCGAATTTCTTAGCTGAGGTAGACTCGGTGCGAGTGCCCATAGTTGTAGAAATTTTCCCGCTCACTAGTCTATAAACCGATTCTACTCTTTCGGCCCTGGCGACCACCGAGCTTTCCTGAAGCTGACATGGAACGGCGCAGGGTTGCACTGTGACGTAGAATGAACCGTTTTTGACTTCGTAAACCCCGCCGTAAATAATGTATTGCTCACCTAGCTTGCCTACTACCTTCGTATCAACTATTACACTGCCGGTAAATAAAGTTTCAGTTTTGACCTTGACGCTAGCAGTCCCTTGAAGGTTACAGTGTGCTACAATAATGACCTTGTGAAGCCGTTCATCGTCTTCATTTTGAATAAAGTTAGGTAGTTCCGAGTCAACGCGTATAAATTGTAGCCTATTCACGTCTTTATATACAACTACGTGAGGTTGTTCCGTGAAGGTTTGCCCTATAAGCAAGTCCTTCTCTAAGAACTGGTCTTCTACTACGCGGCAACAGACAGTCGCCTCCACACCATCTATAGATACGTTTAGCCTTACAGAGCCCAGTGAGCCCACAAGGTTATTGCCGAAACCTTTCATAGTGGATGCAATCTGGTCGTGAGACAACCCGAGTTTCGCCAAGCACGACTGTGCAATTAATGTAACCTCACTGCCCAGGTCAATGTACGCTTGGTACGGCATGTCTTCTACAATTACTTCTTTTGTAAATTTATTGTTAGGCTTTGAACTACTTATGAGCATAGTTTTCGCCACCTCGTCGGATTTCCTCGATCCCGACTCTTGTTTGGAACGACAAAGTTCAGCTTTATGTCCTACTTTGTTACAACTACTGCATTTCACTAGAGGCTTTGGGCATCTGGAAAACGGATGCCCTTTCTCTTTGCAATTGTAGCAAAACAACCCAGGATTGGTTTTTATATTAGAGCGATTATTTACTTTATCGTCATTCGTATTTAAATTACGATCCTTCAAAAATAATTGTTGAGGAGTGTAAGGATCCCTATTATTGCTAATTAAGAACTTCAATAGATCGTCAGGTTCATCGCACCGTAGTGCTAATGCGCTAGATCTCGTGGTCCTATCACTTATGCCGTGGATAACGCAGTCGACGGCACGCTTGCCGCTTATGTCGCATTGGTTAAGTAGGGAAAGTTTTTCGTAAAAATAGTTTTGTATGGGTTCATTAATTCTACTTTTGCGCTTTAACATGTCTTCTAGCAACTGCCCATAATTTTGTTCGCAAGGAAAGGCGTTTAACAATTTGGTTTGCCATTCCGACCAGCTATACAAAATCGAGCTCTGACTTTCATACCATATTTTAGCTAATCCAGACAGTTTTTGCATAGCAAAATGTACAGTGCTCCTCTCGTCCCAGCCGTAGACCATTGCACATTCATTAACCTTTTTAAGCCAAATATCCATTCGCTGGTTTTTCTCTGAAGGATTAAACTCAGGTATAATATTTTTACTATCTCTATTCGAAATTTGTGAGCTATGGCTCGGCTGTGACGGAAAGACATCTTTAATAGACTTAATTATTTGAGTTACGTCTTTAGTAGAAAAGGATGGACTACGTAACTTTTTAGAATCTCCTCGGTAGTACCCATCAGGCACACGACTGCTGCTGCGGTGTCGGCCGCGTTTGTGGCCACGGCTGCGACCACGGCTGCGGCTACGGCTGCGGCTGCGGCTGCGGCTGTGGCTGCCACGCGTCGTCCCTTGTGGTGACCTGCGGCGCACGCTCCGCTGACAACGTTGCTCCGCTTCTCGTTCTCGTTGCAGCTGAAGCTCCAGCTGGCGAACCCGCTTCTGTTCTTGCTTCAGGGCCTCTTCGCGATCCTGTAGCCGACGGCAGTAACTGCGGCTGCGTCGACTGGAGTCGCGATCACGCCCGCGAGTGAGGCTACGCCTGGAGCGCGATCGGCTGCGTCGGGGAGTTTCTGTTCTCCGTCCAACATCGTTTGATTCCATCATCTAAAACTCGTAGACAGAAATTGTGTGCATTAGATACAAAATCGGGCAAAATCCCTAATATCTTGAAAACTATACGTCCTACGCAAAAAATAATGAAATTTTGACCCCCCTTATAAACCCCCCAGTCCCCACAGTCAGGATACCCAATATTGTTTTTTTTTTTTTCTACCCTCAATATAAACTTTTCTTAGTTTATACGATAAAACTATTCAAAATTACTTGGGAAGTATGACATCAGCTCGAGCTTCGAAGGTAGGTGGTATTTCGTGAATCATCGTGCATTCAATGTAGGTAGTCTATTTACAGATTCACGTAACAAGACGGCTTCAACATTTTTTTTTTTTGCTATAACGTTAGGTTAGAATCACTATAATATACTTTTAATCGAGAAAACAAACTACCACACTTAACAATCGGACTGTATAGGTCATAATTAAGTTGTAGGCGTGTACTTACATTTTTATTGGTTTATCCCTGGCTTCTGAGATGTAAACGGCCTTTTCGTTACTGCAGATGTCGACGAAGATTATAATTAAACTCAAATATTTAACTGGCAAAGACTATATTTCTTGAAAATACCAGTCGGTAACCAAAATGCGTCCGCACGCTTCGAGCGTTTGTCCAACCCCCCGTTCTGAATGCCGCGCCCCACCAAGCAGCCACCAGTGTGGCCAGTTGATGAAAAATCATTTACCCGGTAAAGCTACCTTAAATTTAGGGTAATTATTAGAAAACCTTACATAAGTAAAGAAATGTTCAACTTGAGGAAGAATGAGCAATGTTTTAAGATTTTACGTAAAACAATCTGTCAAAATTAACTTATTGGAAAATATCTTCACTACATCATTATAACAAAGTTTTGAGAGCTCTAAATCTCCGCCTACAAAGTTAACTCCCCTAATTAGATACCAAACCGAAACCAAGTCGACCTTCGAGTACACAACAACCTTTAAGCGAGCCCGAAGAAAATCTGTTAATTAAGTTATCCACTCGTTCAACCCAGTGCCTAAATATATACGAGTCAAGCAAACAAGAAGAGCTTCCTCTGTAACAAGTTAATTTTGAAAATAACGGTTGTATGTAAAAAACTTTCGCCTTAACGTGGTCGGGTTGGACGAGTGGACATGATGCGGTACGGATACGATCGAGTTGCAGCCGGCTTAGCTGGAATGTGTCGCTTGACTGAAATCCTGTTTGAAACGGCACCGCCCAATAACAACTCAGCAGGTTATGATAGCAAAAATAATGCAGATCCTGCAGGTGGTATACAATATCAGTCAATGAAAATGTTTGATACACTTTGAGATATAATGTTACGAGTAATGCTTATAACGCATATAATATTTGTATACCTAATGTCTAACATCCCCACACATATTATAAACTCGAATGTGTGTTTCTTGATTTCTCTATCCTTCTTTTTCTCAGCATCTGAGTGACGGATTGACATGACTTTTTGTACAGAGTTATAGTTCGAGGTCCGGAGAAAGTCAATGGCTTTTTCCGGGGAAACTAACAAAGTGTAAAAATAAGTATATGTACTTGTATAGGTAGTTACATCATAGAAGCAAGCTGGGTCACCAGTCTAATAATAAATGTATTCGGTCGGTCATGAATCCAATAATAGTCGGCTAACATTAGACCCTAAAAATCCCAAACGTTTGCAAAAAAATGTGACTGTATTTACAGCGCCTGGTACCTTGTTTAGTCACGAATTTAGCTGAACAACTACTTGCACTACACATAATAATAATTCCTATCATCACAAATATAAAGATCAAAAACTAAAAGTGTTTTTTACATATAATCAAGGTGGGGGCCATCTTTTAAGTATAGAAATACTTGTGACAGAGGGTCCCGCTCTTCCATATCTATTCACATATTATCAAAAACACAATTATGTTTAAATTTATTATAAGAATTTAAAATAAAGTAAACTAAATAACAGGACAATACATTAATTACAAATATTCGACTCTCGTGTGTATATTTGTGTGTGAGTTTCTGAATATCAGGGTGTGTGTGTGTGTGTGTGTGTGTGAATGATTGTATATTTATTATATTAGTCTTTATCCCTTATCTTTCATAAGTGTTATTGATGTAAGTAGTGTAGGTAATTATAGTTGTCCTCGTCTATTAATACTAATTAGTGCTTCAATCTCCTCGTAAGATTTAGTAAGTATCCAAGCAGTAACAGCTGTTTTTACATTCATAGCGTGTCATAGAGTGTATGTTGAGCCGGTTGTACAGCCGCGCTGATTGTCCCTCATACTGCTTTCCAGCAAAATATGTTTTGTATGTTTTGACCGGTGCAGCCAACTGCATTCTTCTTCTATTACTATTGATGTTTGGATTAAATCGTAAAGGCTAGTCTGCTTATCGTATGAAGGTTTCTTTAATCGCGGTATGATTTCTGGTCTTGTGCTCGGTTTTATCTGTAATTAAAAAGTACTTAAATGGCATGAATAAAATTATCTAGTAAACCTAGGTATTAGGAATTATTCACAGATCACTGTCTCCAAGATTAGCTTGCCAATATTAGTCTTGACATCGGCCCGCCTGTATCACCGGCTTTGGGCGCTATTAATATTTATAAGCCATTAAATGAAAACATATGCATAGAGCTAAACTCATACGCGTTTTGTAAATATGGAATATAACTATTTACAAAATTCATTGTGGTTAGAGCTAGATCTTGTGAAAGTAAGCAAGATATTATTATTTTCTTCTTTTCCTTCTTCTTATAAGCGGAGTAGCTCGCCCTAGTGTAATTTCCTAATAAATTATTTATTTTTGTATTGCAAATAACAGTTAAACAATTCAATTTCAAGTAAGTTATCTCTTAAAGTTAGTGTGATACACACTGACTCTTGGGACTCCACGTGGGTAGCGATTGGGCTTGTGCAAGGAGCACCCCCGCTTTTACTCGTGACGCAGCGCCTGCGGTGGCAGCGGATTCTTTACGATATGTCTATAACTATCGATGAAAGAAAAAATATTCTTCGTGAAAACGGGGGGAATAAGATTGTGAAATCTTCAAGCAGATGTATTGAACGAGTTACGACGATGGTTAAAAAAATCTCAACACTATGAAGGAGCAGTAATAAAATTCTATATCAATTCTATTTGAAGCTAAAGTTTACATAATAATATTCGCAAAAAAGCTTACCCAAGAGACTTAGTTCTCGATTAAATGCATTTTTAGAATTGTCAGTTTTGGCTACGTTGCATGTCAAGACTGCTATTGTAAAGTTATGCCCTGTAATGCAAATTGTATGGTAAACATATTTGTGACATTACGAAACTATAGCCCCTCGTGAGGGTCTTGAAGCTACAAAGTATCAATCAATTCACCCTCCTTTAAGAACCGCCTTAAGCGATGAGGGTGTTTGTAAACAGGTTCTTATAGAGAACTTTATGGTAAGAACATTTCGAGACCATCTCGAAAAATATCACTGGCAAGGAAGCAAAATGATGTCGCACGGGAAACTTGAAGATTTGTGGAGGTTTCCGACAACGACGTAAACATCTCGAAGGAAGCTTATGCCCGACACAATACACAGAGCTTTCGTCATACGCTCCAGAAATTGTATCATGCCCGCAATTTGTGTATGGGTGTTTTTCTAGGAAATAAGGTTCTTACCGTTTTATCATAGCAACAAAAACGAGACGCTCCTGCATCACACCTAAAATGGAAATGTCCAATCTCAGCAGATAAGTAGATTTACTCGGTTCTGACTTGACTTCGCCCACGTAGAAAACTAACTTGAGCGTTTGTTTGCACAAAGCCTTGATTCCGCCTCTGCACCGCATCGTCTTGCTTTCTATGGAATTAATTAGATTATCGTGGCATTTTCAGCAGTAAGACCTCGAAAACGGTTTATTTTTAATTTTAACGAAAAGAGCCTGCTTCGAGTAAAGCAAAATTTATTTTCTTCAATCATATTGTCTGTAAGAAATTTCGCACTCGCGTGCAGGACGTAGTTTATTCTAATCCCTGTTTTTAATCATGTAGTTTCCTATCGCTCGCCTGGCTAGCTACCAGTCTCAAGTTGTAAAATATGTCCCCAAGCACCTAACGCTGTGTTCCGGCAGCCTTCCTTGAGTGCCAGTGTATGTCAGACTAGGCATGCTCCATCTAGGGCTACAGTATCGCTGACATCAGCGGTCGTGCGAACTTGCGAAAAAAATCTTTGAACGAAACTTGGTACCCCGCTTCTACGTATTATTAAAATTTTAAGAAGTGAAGTGTAAAATCAACATGCAAAAACCACAACGAACATGTAAAATTAGATCGTGTAATAAAGTCTACAATATAAATAATAACACAAATCGGATGAGTATCTATGGTTACCAAAGTTGTTATTTAATTCCTGTCAACCTAGGAGATGCCACTTTTGATATTTTGGGATGCCTTTTAGAACCCAGAACTTTATTTCATAGAGCAAAGAGTTTCTTCTCTAATGAGTATCATATATATAGGGAATTTGTGTTAGTTATCATATATATAAGGAAGTAGAACCAGGAGACGAACATAAGATACTTTTTTTAAACTAAATAAAATCCAAAATCTGTCCATTTCATTCATCAAAACCATCTGCCTCTAAGGAGGAACAAAGTTCTCCGGGTCAACTAGCACATACCTAAATGATGATTAATTTCAAATACAAAATGGCGGGCCTTCACAAAAAGTAAATTCTACAAGTACAGAAATTAAATTGCTTTTAAATTTTGAAGATATAAATCTTTTCTTCATCGAAAAATATTCAGCAGTTCTTAGAAGTACTAGTTAGTTTTGATTTGAAACGATGCATCTTTGCGATCTCTTAAATATTGTTAGATTATATAAACATAGATTGAACATGGTTTGTTTTTATGAATGTTGTCTTAAATTATACTCCGTCTACATTTTATCAGTCGTTATCAATTAATTTTCTCCTCATACCTTATGTTAAATGATATTTTACGTACACTGACTACATTGGCTATACTACAGCTTTCCAATTACTAAAAGCAGCCATCATTTGCTTTGTAGCACATCTATTTTTATTTATGCATAAATGATTTGTTGTGCAATATAAAGATACTTACATATATTCAGCATCTTTAATGCTCCGTAATTGTGTTTCACATTGAGCAGTAATGGCCCATTCTTTTCTGTTGTGGATAATATTGCATTTGAATATTTTACCTAAACACATTCGTTTCGCTTTATATTAGTAATATTATGCGTGAACCTTTATTAAACGAGATACTGCTACGGTAAATTATTATATTATAATTAGTACTGCTTCCTATAATTTTGTGTTCCTAAACTTACTAATTAACATTCACTATGAAAATGTACCCACACAGATAGTGAAACGGACTGTGATGTAACAAGCATTCAGTCCTGCATACCCAGTACAACATCAACATTCCTCCGAACTCTGAACTTTACTGCTACGTAAATGAATTTCGCCGTTGCTGAACGTGTTACCATATTCCATTAACCGAATATTTCGGGACAAATTGGAACTGGGAATAGGATCCTTAATCTGGAATTATGAGGCCATTTGTCGCGTTTATGGCAAGATAATCTTCCGAGGTGTGTTTTTATATAAACCAATTTGATTTTAATTTGGTTTGTGCCCCTCTTTAAACATGAAACAGCGCTTTGTGACGCACGCACGTGCTAGACGATTTCATGGTGGCGGATACGAGATACGAGCCCTGACAAAGACGTCAAAGTTATTGTTCTCGCTCGCTGTAGAGCACAGCGCGCCGTCATCTGCGACTTAGTTTGCTCCTCCCAAGGTTACGCCTTTGTAGTACTACTGTCGTTGATATCATTATCCAACCCTTGCCGGGAACAAGCTATTGTTTTACGCACAATAAACATGTGTCGGATAAACGCCAGTGATCTCTCTCTGTAGAACCCTTCGGAAGCGGATTTCAAGATGTTGTTTTACGAAGCAAATAATTCTTCCAAGGTCGGGGCCACACACCCGTTCACTACGAAGTTCTGTTTGCGAGATTGAATCGTATATTGAAACTTTTCTATTTGCTCAGCGTACCGTGATGGTAATGGTTTACGTTCCTAATTTCAATTCCACAGCAATAGAAGCGAACCCGACTATTGTTGCGAGCTCTGGCGGGTTGTACGTCTGAATAAGTTTCAAAGAGTTTCCATCTATATCGCGGAACCCTCGGGGAAGAGGGCACATTTCTAGGCGGTGTCACGTACTATTCCCAAATGAAATTTCCAAGTGCTAAGAGAGTAAAACTGACTGAAGCGAGGTCTCCAGGGCTGCTCGTCGAGGTTGTGAAATAGCGCGTTATTTGACTCAACATTTTCCTAGTTTCATTCCCGCAATTGCTTCTTAACTGGACAAGTGGCTTTAGATATTTGCTGCCGTCGCCGTTTTTTAGCTGGTTTGATTGCGATTTGCATCGGGGAAATAGATCTAAACTGGTGGTTGAAGTCGCTGAAAACGAGTAACGTTTTCTACATTTTATGAATGGTAAGAAAATTACTCACTCCGAGAATCGTGAAAAATATAAAGGACAATAACAGGGCAGTAGTGGTGTACCGGTGCCGCTGCGGGTGATTATTTTTAGAGCAGCCGCAGATGGTGAAGGTCGTTCCTGTACAGAATCCTACTTATTTATTTAACGCGCCCACACAGCGCGATGGGCGGCGAGGCTGCCGTGTCTGCCCGTTTGCAACGAGAAATAAAACTGTACTGTGCGACGCTTTTTTATGTTTTCGGTCGTACTATGAAATCCGTTTTTTTTTTCTGGAAACTGTTGACCTTAGACCACGATATTTTATGCGAATATATAAAAATTTCTTCGCTCTAATTTTAATCTATCATTCGAATTATTTATTTGTATAGTATAAGTAGCTGTTACAGATCTTAGTCATAATTATAAATTATTAATATTGTCCTATATACTTAGCCCTTGGAGGGCGTGCAAAATTACAATACAATAAACTAGACATAATGGTAGATTTAAAATCAGATACTTATTAATATTTTAAAATAAGTCATAAATTACAACAAATGTCACTAGGTAATAATAGTCAACAATCTAGATTTCAGTTACAATATTTGTCCTCTCAATAATCTTTTATGGGATAATATGCTTTTTCCAACAGTAAAATCTTTAATTTCCTTTTGAATACATAGAATGAATCGATTTCTTTAATGGACATCGGCATTTAGTTAAAAATTTGTATTCCCATATTATAGTGCCTAATGAAATAGGTCGATAATTCGCCGTATCACTAAGATCGCCGGTTTTGTTTGCTAGATAATGCTAGTCTACCAACCAAGGTACCCTTGTAGAACAAAATATTGCAAAATTCGAGAAAATTATATTAGGTTCTTCATACAAAAATACTGTTTTTATAAAGTATCGTTCTATGTCTCTCTGTACACAGCTTCGTATTATATTTATTACTTTTAAATGTTTTATATTTACTAATATATTAAAACTTTTAGTGTTTTAAATTGTGAGCAATGCATTTACATATTCTGATACCAGTAAAAGTTTCATAAGTTTGCTTCGGATTTCGGATGCTATAGTTTCTCGCCATCCAAAGGTGGAAGAGATCGCTATTAGCGATAAGGTCGTCACTTGTTTCATGTAATGATAAGTTTTATGAAATTCATTGTATTATTTATGTGTGCATACAATAAAGAGTTTCCTGTCTATCTATCTAGCGCGAGATAAAAGTAACGACCTACGACGAAGTAGAGTAACCTAGGTTAGTGTTTGAAACACTGATTCAATATTCATGATTAGGCTGCTTTAGCCTGAAGCCAGAAGTCTGATAATTTATTTTGCTTAGGCGGGACGGAAATCCGATAGGTTAGAATGTTTTGCATCAAAGCTGGAGTTTACAATATAACTGAAAACTTTATAAAAAATTCTTTAAATAATTAATATTAGTTAGATAACATAATACAGATTATAATTAAATAATACGGCATTATAACTTTGTAGGCGAATTTCAAGAAACTCTTCTTTTCGGAGAGTGTCATCTGGCTAAACAGGGACATAGGCTGTATTATTGTAATGAACTGTATTCGGCTGCGCGCGCGAGCCTAGGGCGGTGCCTTGCGTGTTTGCCTTTCATTAGGCTGCCACACCCGCCGAATATAACAACTATTAAGTACATCCATCTATTTCGCATCGCACACTTTTACTGTCATCCAATATAGCTATCGCTCGGGTCCGATCAATGTAATCAATTTTCCATTACGCATTCTATCACATTTCCTTTATGATGTTCAGAGCAGACCCGTTTCGTAAACAAAACTTGGAATGACAGGTCAATTTCGTACGATCACACTGCTACTTAATTAACATTTCTGCGAAGTCGACTCGTTGTGTAGCTTTTAACGGCAATATTTCACTTTAATGAAGTTCTTAGAATTGAAATAGATTTTAGGAATGTCCTTTATCTCTTTTAATTGTAAGGTTTTAAGGGAATGAGACTTTACTGAATTTTAATTATACGTTGTCCTGCGGAACCCTACGTGTCGTGACGTAAAGTTAGCATTTTATCGCTGCCGCTCCCTCTCAATCCCCCGCTTAGGGGAGGTTATGAAATTACACGACTATTCCCACTAGTCATTCGCGCAGGGCGCGTTCCAAAAGAAAGAAAATGAAATTCCTGGTGACTTTTTATGCAGTGTTTATTCCTACGTACTAGGTACATATATGTGTCTGTGTTTTTGATATCAGTAGGTAACGCACACTTTTGTCGCCTTTAACATGCATGATTTACCTATTATACCTTTATTAGGTTAGGTTTAGCTATGAGTCATTAAGGCGTGGCACGTGACACTTACAAAAGAGTTATTCTAATTTAATTTAAGTACACAGTGCCAAGTAAAAGTAAATTTAGTATTAGAGCTAACTAAACTACTGAAACGTTATTCTATAAAGTTTTAGTGCAAAGTGTAGTTAAGGTACCCTTAGGAAAACATAAGGTTCCTTTTTCACATATATGTAGTATATAATTAAGGTTGAAAAACCATTATCTTATTACATAAGTATTTGATTTGAACGAACGCTGCTATTGCCAACACATATTATTCGCAACATTCCAACATCGGAATTAATTTGTATTACATACCATGAGTTTTTAAATTAGTCTAGTGTCTTTCTTTTCCCCGGGTCACACGTACTTGCTCCGCTGGGAATCGAAGGGTAGGTGTCTACTATATTTCTGACTTTCAATATTATCTCCAAAAAGGATAGTTTGTGACGTCGTAAATATATATTTGGTCTTTGCTGATTTGGGAGTTGTGGATTTATGGTATAGTACTAAGGATATCATTGCCTTAAATTTACGACTTCTTCTTTGGTAAACAGTGTACAATCAGATGAGACACTGTAAATGTCTTGTATTTGTACCAAAGCCTTATTCTTGGAGTCATTTAGTCGTTGAATCGATGACGACCGCCAGTTTATGTAAAATCGATGGTCGGAAGCGAGAATGTCGTAGTAGAGTACGTGCCTACGTCACACGTGTTTACGCTACGTCTCTATAGAGACCGAGCTATTCAATAACAACAGTAACTGTGTCCATACTTTCTTTCAACGGAGATTTTTATTCAAAGAATCGATCTACTCGATAATTAGAAAGTAGAGATAAATGTTATCGATTTTGTACCTTGACGCGTTGTTGGATACAATACACGTGTTTTCCACGTATTGTATTTTATGGTGGCACGTGCCAGGTTTTTGTTTGCCTCTGTATCGATCATGAGAACATAGTAAAGCTACATATAGCTAGCTTAGAGATATTCTACAATAATTATTAACATTCAGGCCTATGTATAGCAAAGTTGCCCTGCCACAAATACGTTATCTAAAATTAATACTATAACTTTCGATCTTATCTCCAATCTTACCTTTTACCCTTTGGCCCGTAACTCTGCGAAATCTATTGTCCTACCGCAGCGTTAGCCCTTTTCCCTTGTTAACTCATTAAGCGTTCCAAACTCATTTCGAAAACTCGTATTTGTTTATTTAATCCAGTTTACTAGTGGTAATTGCTAGGGGCTCCATCATTATAATACCAAATTGAGAAGTATCATTATCTCCCTCTAGTATACTCTGGTAGTATATTTTGCGACCAACATGAAAAGAAGTAGATAATATATTTTTGTATTCTGCTAGTATATTATGCTGTAATCTAGGATCAGCTTAATTACAATTACATGATTAAAAAAGGCACTGAAATGTATATGAACATGCACAGAGGTAGATTCAAGCGTTTAGCGTGCTTCCACCGGGTTCATTCGCTATTGTGGAGGGTTCCATATAAAGCCATCTTTTGTTCCTTCACAATGAATGTGGGTAATGCTGACTTAGACTTTATTTGAGTGGCTTTATGAGTTCTTTCGCGGAATGAATTGCCGTTTTCAATTCTTCAGCTAACCTTTACAGACGTTAGCAAATTTATTGTTTTAAATTAATTTTATGTGTAGGGCAAAACTATTCCTAGAAATAACTCCGGATTTAAAATCAGTTTTTACTTAAAATTAAGTCGAAGTGCACAAACAATCCAATAAAAACCCTTACTTGTAACATTTATTTATTTATAGAGCGTTATCTTGCTTATTCACTGCTGCCGTGATTATTTCATATCAGTGTTTTCCTGTAGCACGTAGACGTCTGAGTTGTTTTTTGTCCTTTATTATATTGGTGATCTTGATGAATTGGATGATTTTTGACAACCCTAAAATTTGGCTACACAAGTCATTGTTTCTACATTTTTCTCCTCTACGATCACAATAAGTTCAAGATTCCGTTTACGTTCCTCGTGCTCCCATTTCACTGCACAAAGGTGAACCGCTTTTAATACATATTCCAGCATATTGCCGTTTATAAAAATGCTAATACGCTTATATCGAGTATATACGAGAGAGCTTGGGGAATACTACCCTGCTATACCTACTCAGAATGGGCAATGTTACCTTATTATGAACCTCCCGGGGAGTATCCTCACATAATAATTGCCAATCTAGAAAGATTATGCCTATCATAATGGTTTGCTGTACGTTTGTTCACTGAATTAATGTTGTTGGGGGAAGAATGTTTGTTTTAATTGATTTTGATTTTGTCATACTTATTTTTGCCAAAGCTTAAAAAGTCTAAAGAGACTATTATAGATAATTTATATATTTTTATTACTTTTTTCAAATCGAAATATCCTTTTCTTTCTGTTCCTTTAAATGAGACCTCTGTTAGGTTCCGTGCCCAAAGAGTAAAAACGGCATCCTATTACTAAAACTTCGCTGTTCATCCGTCTGTCTGTCACCAGGCTGTAACTCATGAACCGTGATAGCGACGCAGTTGAAGTATTCACAAATGATGTATTTCTATTGCCGCTATAACAACAAATCCTAAAAATAGAATAAAATAAATAATGTACGTTGCTCTTATATACAACAAAAATATTTTTTTGGCTTTGCTTGATATTAATAACGGCAATAATTAAGATACATAAATAATATATGTACATAGATAAATTTAGATTTTTGAATACATATCCAAGTGTGAGTCGAACTCTTACACGAAACGTTTCGTACCATTATCTTTACAAAAAAATCGGTCAAGTGGTTGTTGTTCTTATGAAATCGTAAAGAATATCGCGATCGCAAGATCGACAACACACAAGTTACAGTTTACAAGTGAAAATAAAATTCTTACCCTTATTCACCCCAACGTGTACAGCTATATAGCTCAAAATAGTTCACTCACACCTTTGCAGATTCCAAACTCGCACATTGAGAGTCCTTGGAATTTCAGCTGCAATTTGTGAAAATGCTAGGTATTGCTACGACCTGTGTTTACGGAATTTCGTCTGGTATTTGCTTTAATTATTTTTTCTGCGTCATATTTTTTTTTCATTGAACGTATGTTATTTTACAACTTTTTAGGTTTTGCTCATGTGTTTGAAATAATGCAGTCTTACACTATTTAAATGATATAGTCCTAAGGCTTCGACCCTACGCTTTTATTGCTTTTAAAATAAAATGAAAATGGCTTGCGTTATTTCGTTTTCATGATCGAACGGGCGAAGCGTCAAGTCTGACCGAATTGTCTTTTGTAAGTTTGTGTATATGTTGGTACTCGTGTACTAGTCTAACATACTCTTGATAAAACTTTGTAAATATACTCGTACTTTAGTTCTAAGATGTTAGTGAATGTTTAGTCGATATTTCTGAAATCCCTGTTATATGGAAATGGAGCAACCCCGTGAAAAAAGTATATTCCACTTTGTGCACCCAGGTGTTTATCACCCAGATGAATAAGGTGGAAATTAAAGTGTCCTCAATTCACCTTAGACTTTTTGCACTTGGGTGATATCACCCAAGTGATTTGTGGCGACAAAAAAGGTGTAATTTGTTCACCTTGGAGCTAATTCACCTGGGTGAATATGGGCGACTTTTTTAATGATTTTTGTGTATTTTAATCACCCACATACTAAATGAATAAAACTACCAAAATAAAGATAACTTAACATTATAATTCAAATATTCGTGTCATCATTTTTCATTCTATACACAGTATAACAGAAAAGTGTGACAATACTTAATGGTAGACTTAACTTAATTTGATGGGTAGACTACCCATCAAAGTTAACCCATTGCAGCTTATTCACCTGGGTGATATCACCAGGGTGCACAAAGTGGAATATACCGTGAAAAAACCCCGACGCGATTAAAAAATCATTGAATCTGTTAACTAGATTTCGTTGAGTTTAGACAAGACAAACATACGCGTAACGCACTGACAGATAGAGGAATTTTTATTCCTGTTTGTCACCTTGCGGGGACAGATTAGGCTGACAAAACAGGAATAAATCATAAAATAAAATTTGCCAGACTTTCGCCTTGATTTAAGCAGACGATCTTTGCTCGCTCAATCAATTGTACGTTAGTATCAGTGTCAATGACTCATTAACAGTATTAGTTACTTAAACAGCACTCCCATGATTAACCTAGAATTGCGTCACAAAGTTCCTCGTTTATTCCTTTCCTATCCACTATCGTAGGCGCAACCCACTCCGTAAGCTACTACACGATATTTCAGTGCGATTACTATCTATTCGTAGTTTGGTGATTTTACCGAGCTTTCATCGGCCTCGCATTTGTCGAGGTCGACTTACGTTACGTGCTACCGTCGAATTTTCGACTATACTCGTATCAAAGAGGAAGTCTTCTCTATCTATTGTAGAGATTATAAAAATGTCTCTGTAGTCATTGAACGCGATAGGCTTAGGTTTGTTTGAGAGTTGGATAGGGTGAAAACTTTTGTCGATAAAATGTGGTTTACATAAGTTTTATGGAATGTAGCGGTCGGAATGGTGCATCCTCATCCTCATGCGAATTGTATTATTCAAGAAATTGATTCCGTACTCAAATGTAAACCAATTACCTAGTTTAACAGTTTAATAAATCGTCTATAATACCGGCAAAGTCCTTGTTACTTAAATGTTTGATTAAATAGATATCGTTGGTACAAAACAAAGCGTACAAAAGCAGCATGACATCGTGACGTCCAATTTTTTTCAGTAATATCTCTGCCAATTTATTTCCACACGGCGCTATATAAAACACCCGGCCTTGCCGATCCAGTAGCGCGACGGTGCGGAAAATGAATGTAATTTCTCCCATCACAAGCTATTTATCCCTTTAATTTGCGAAGAGACAAGTGCGGGCGCGTCCCGGTGACAGATTGTCGCGTCAACCGGTTGTAATTAGTGTTGCCTTGTGTCGTGTCGCGTGCCTGCCTCTGTATCGTTTATCATCAAGCAGTCCGCCGATTAAATACTCTACAAAATTACTCCACGGGATATTAAACTATTAGCCAATTAAAAATAAGTCATGTGATCCATTCAACGCTCCTCACACGCTATTTGGCCCTTGTGGTGAACCTACGACCAATATTATGTTTTCGTAAGTCATCGCGAATGTTATTTGTGTAAATTCAATGCAATACAGTATACCCGGATAAAAACTAATTTCATTTGTATTAGCGACATGCCTAGTAGATGGATACATATGGATAATTGATGTGCTTGATTGCATTGCATATTTATAAAGACAGACATATGTCAACTTACTGAGCCCCAAACTGATTCTTTTATTAATGTTTTGTCATAAAAGATAGTTGTTGGATCTCTACCTATATCAAATTAAAATTAAACTGTTCTCGACTAACGCCTGCACGTTAACAATGATCATACTATTTGTTTTGTTGGTATTACTATCATAGTTATCGTGTGTATTGCGTCTGATAATTCGTTGATTATTTTAGTGGAATTCCTAATGACTCATATTTGTAGTGATCGTCGAATCGGTGGCGTTCCAATCCAAGTTCAATTGTAACGCCCCGAGCCGCTTCGGCGCCTCTTGACGTCATCACCTCACCTACCCACTCCTCGGTCCGAGATGGGGGTAAACATGACCCCCGTGTCGTGTTTACCACTGCACGCAGCTTCAATGCACGCTACCGCTTAACAAACACTTTGCTCGTGCAATGCGTCACTAGTACACGGATGTAGTGGTTTCGTAGAATTTTCTATAGGAGAACAATGGTGAGGTTATGAGGTTTTGAACGGAGGCGGCCCGACGTACATTAAACCCATATTTTGGGTAGACGAATCCGAGGAAGGCTATTGTTGAGTTTTTCTAGTCTTTGCGATGGCTCGGTTACATAAAATTTATAAGACATTTATTTACTTACAATGAGTATAATAAGTTGAGTTAAAGATCTGAAAATCTGCATGTTGTGAATGCGTGGTAGTATCAAACGTAGTATCTTTAGTACCAGACCATTTTGTCTTCAAATCACACTGATGTACCTACACGCCTGCAGGTTATTCATTATACCGTCCAGGTGCACAGAATAGTAGTTTTGCGTAATGTATAACTTCGCGAAAACATTTATTTTTATTTATTTATTTTCGCTACTCAATATTTCACACAGAACTTTATTTCTTGTAAAAGAAAGTAGTTTCTTTCAAGCGTAACATATTTTTACATGAGAGCCCGTTACAGTGAAAACCAACGAATATCTTCGATTCGTCTCTCTGCCAGAAAGCCACAGTATTCTGGACCTTACTCGTATATGGATTATTATTTCACGTTAATGCATTTTTATCGAAACGTTCCACTTTCTTGGAGAAATACGATTCGAATCGTAAATCCCAGACGACTAAATAATTCTTAGATTTTGTAGATCCAAGTTTCGTCAAGATAGGATGGAAACTATGACCTTTACGCAAGAACAAAGTTTCTTACGGACAAACATACATTCCTGCGAACATTTAATTGACAGGCTAGGGAATATTTTGCCAGACTCGAAGGAGAGACGCTTCGCTTGCCTGTCAACAAAGAGTAACAGTCGTCAACTCCCTGACCCACTCGAATTACTACATCCTTATTTCTCTGTCCTACCCAGGTGGGATGGGGCCAAGTACGTAAGTTTGTGCCGAAGCAACCTAATGTTTTGTTCATGTATTTTTTTCAATAAAAAAGAAATTGATGATGTGAAGTGTCAGTTTTCTGCTTTTCCTATTAAGAAAATATAATTTCAAGGCATTCATTCAATATTTACCAACGAATTTCCAATCGCTTGACTGCCGAAGCATGAATGAGACTTGGTTTCTCAAAGATTGTTTCAACATCAAGCCATCGAAACTTTGATTAAACATACCTACATACAATTGGATAAAGAAGTTTTCCTATGAGGAGTCGTCTCGAGTGGTTTTTTTTACAGTTTACTAGCATTTGTATGCGAGGGTGTTACTGGAAACTTATCCCATTACAAGCCGTGGGTTCTCGCACAAGTCATTATTATTCGTAGAGCCGAAGCGTGGAGTTTGCATTGTGATGGAAGAAAAACATTCCTCATACTTAGTATTTCAGTATTCAGCCCGCAGATAAGAGAATATGCAAAATATGCTGTATTTTTAATGCTTATTTGCACACATCAGAATATTTATTGGACTTTTAAAAATCTCACAGCTGTTGATCACGGACTTTCCTATATTTTTTTGTTATTATTTAGTCCTGACAAAAAATAAACCCATTTTGTTTTACTGCAAGTTTATTCTCGAAAACTTTAATAACAAAAGTAGGTTTAGAAGAAGCAAGTTTCTCAAGAGAAGCAATGTCTAAGAAAAGAAGAGTCTCTTGTCATTTACAACAACAAACTGGGAAACATATTTAAATTAAAAACTCATCGTTCGATCATAGTCGCATGGGAGTCGAACTTGGGACTGTTGGCTTTCAAAGCAAGAATACCAACGACTAGGCCAAAGCGGCATTTTTTCAGAACGATACAGACAATAACAATACAGTGTCTATCCCCAAGTGGGTCACGCCTCAACTAGACTGAGAAGCGAAAGTGTTCCACTGGAAACGAAGGCTTTGATGCAAACTAACTTGGACGAGGAAAAGTAGGCTATGCTCAAAATTAAACGACGCTACGGAAACATGCTTGAAGGTCATTGCTTTTACAATGCTATGTGTTAGGTAACACAGAATTGATTACAAGCTATTAAGTTTTGTTTCATGTTGAATGTACAAGCAATATTATATATTATTCCAAACAATGATCATGTAATCAACATTGTTAATTGATATCATCATGAAAGCCTAACTGGTCCACTGTAATGCATCTCTTACGCCAAATTCGTCCAAAAGTTTCTGCACACGAAACAATACTTCTTGTATTGTGTCCTTAAACTGTCGTGTACCGGTCAGCTGTAGTTGCGTTTACCATTTGAATTACCAGCGTTGAAAGTAATCCATCATAATGATGCTTAACATTAAATAAATCTGTAGAGCATCTTATTAGAAACAGGCCTCAATTTGGGCAATATTCTGAGGCCACAAGAGCTGATGCGGATCTTGATCATTAGAAAGTGACATCTTTTGCCTGTTATGTGGGGCATTGTATTTTTATTGATGCAACATTTTTTGTGGATGTTAAGACATGTCAATATTCTTTACCGCATTTAGCTATTTCATCATTATCATCATCATTATGATACCAGTGGATCTAGTTAAGCAAGAAACTGTTAAACAAATGATGGAAAATAAAATTTAAATGCTGTGATAAACAATTGAAATTAAATACTTATTTCACTAACTATGATGTAATTTTTTAAAGTGCTTACTTAAGCAACTGAAGGAAATTCAACCTATTCCGATAGAAGTTACTACTCAGAAGGCAGCTGTCGATATTTCCAATACCTTTATCTTGGCATCAGGGCCCAGACACGATAATCTTCAAGTCGCAATATCACATGATATTATGTGGGCACAACTTCCCCCAATGACAGCTTAATACTTGAGCGAGCATATGACTTTTCCTCGAAAGTATTGGCCTATACCTGAATAGTTGACATTGAGATATTTATTTATGTATTTCTATATGATTTTGTTCCGAGAACTAACTAACACCTATGAACGAACGTTTTCAATTCTGGGTCAGAAAGAGCTCTACGCTGTGGCGGCAGTAATTTCAAAGCACATCTAAAAGAATAAAGGAATAGAATAGATCAACGAACGAGCGCAGCACGCACTTGTTTGATAGTATATACGAGTATTTCGTTTTGTTTACAAACTATCCACGTTGCATCACTTGACGTGCTCCAGCTACAGCGGACAGACAAATATCCACTGAGTTTAATGGCTCGTAAAGTTGTTGATCAGCTACTAGCACGTACGGTTTTATTGTTCTCCTCTAGCAGGAATCTCTGCTCGTAATAGAAGTGAGAAACGGGCGTCGATTGCATTCCAGAAAACACATTCTTTCCATGGTCATGTAGTGCAACGTAGGTTTTATTTTACGGAGATAGGTCTTCAAATGTAATAGAAATGAAATTCCCTTTTAAATATCATTTGAAAGTACAATTTATTTTCCACATTGTCGTTTTTATATCGTTTCGTTTGTTCGCTCGTTTCTACCTTCTCTCACCGATAAATCTAATTTTCAAGCTTTGTCTGTCATCCTTTATCACGTTTTCGTTGTTTTTCCAGCCTATACGGTTAAAACAAATGTCGTATGTTTCAGTGGAATGATCGAGCATTATTTTATATTTCTGTGAAGTATTTTGTCTGTAGTAAAAGTTTATTGTACAATACGTAATTGATTGAATTGACAACATTTCTTTTTTGCAAAGTGATGGCAATTCGGAAAATACTAGATTATTAACAAAAAACTGATGAAAAAAATCTCTTTTTTATCTTAAGACCGTAAGATAGACAATATTATTGTATCTGCCACCTGTGAACCATACTAAAACAAACAACAAATATACAGATTAATTAATGACATCATTTTTAAGAGATTTTTACAAGAATAACATTATGCTGAACTTTACTTATAATAAAAAAAAACGTTATTATTACATTCTGAATAAAAAAAATTGGTGTAAGTTATTTTTCATAGAGGGTCAAAAATTTTAGATGTTGTCAATTAGGAAAATATACTTTACATTAATTTAAAAATATACATGGGAAAATATTTTTTTTTATACTTTAATACTTTACTGTTCCTACGGTTTTTTTATCTGAAGAACTTGTAGACTTATTTACAAAGTCTTATAAGCACCAAAATGTTGAAGCAAACTATTTCGTACAGCTTGCGTGCTAGTTGTGTGATATTTATCATTGCTATGATAATAAATGTTGTTTGTACACATTTCGGCGAACTTGGCGTTTGTTCTGGGATTTTTGCTGATTCCAACAAATTTGAGATTAACTGATTTTAACTGAATTTACAGATATGAACGCTTTCATATACATACTATTGTTTTAATTTTAAAATCATTCCAAGTACTAAGTAATTCATATAATTATTCCTTTTACTCAAGCTTGAAGAAGGGAAAGGCAAATAAAATAATTATAACTTTTTTTATTTCAGATGTTGATTTCTCATGTATTTTCTTCTTATATGATATATGACTTTTCTTTAATTTATTATTTTAATTTATTATTAGGTATTTATTAGACCTTTAGACGCAATAAAATTTCAGTACAAATCCATCCTCTATTTATTTTGATGCTCTTTCTTCAGCAATCCAGTTTTATGACCACAACTTTCGAATAACGGATCATAAATTTGAGTCGAATCGTTGAAACTGACTGCTTCTGTCCCTAAGCAAATGCCATAAACCGCTGTTTTAGTTCTTTTTGTGCCTATTCCACCACAGTATTTGGACCAACGACGGACGGTGTCTTTGCACTCCATGCGGCAGTAGACATTATGAATAAAGGGCTGGCATGCAGCCAGGGCTTGGTCCTTCAGTGATATAGGAAATTCTTCCGGTGTTCCCCTGCTCCGTGACGCATTTCTTCGCGATTGCTTACTTGGCTCATCGGAATAGTAACGAAGTTTCCATGGTTAATTTATTTTGGTCTAATATATTTATTACATTGGGATGTAGGTATATCTTATTTTCTTTGCTCCCGGTTAAACTCAACAGATAGAAAGCATTAGGCCACTTAATTTAATGGAATGGTTTCCAAACGTTTAAGACAATTGCATTATGCGTGGATCATTCCGGTCTTTGAGATTAAAGAAAAACAATTTATGAAATCGGAATTACTATGTCCTATTTGTATTGCCTCTGAAGGCAGATTGTTCGAACTTCTAATACAATAGTCCATTATAGCATAGCAACTAAAGTGGTAGTGCGTTTACGGTTGCTGAAGGGCTTTGTGTGTCATTAATTTCAAGGATTTGCATCTCATTTCATCATCAATGTTAATGCATATTAGCTGTCTTCTTGATACGGAAACACATCATCATATAAAATATACCTATTTATATTAAAATTCGTTACAGCTGTTAATAGTAGCTTACATTGTCGATAATGTACAGTGATTTGTATCGCCGCGGTGACAGTAACGAGATGCTAAAGAGCGACATTAGCTTTCTAGCTGGTGACGTAAGTAAGGTAACACATCTGATCGATAAGGCTAATGCATATCTGTCACGAACACACCTAGTTTAAAATGCTACAACGATTGTTATGAAAAAACATAAAGATATGATAAAGGTGAAAATCTATTACGATTACAATTAAGCGAAATCAAAACTTTTATAGTTTAAGTTTTTTTAAATCAGAATTCGTTCTGAATTAAATTCATATTCTCAAAGAGTAGATTTGTTAGCGATGTTTAGTTCAACCTCGAGCAATTCGAGCATCTAACTTCAAACTTATATCAACCCAAATTTAGTACTAAATATTGTTAATTATACAAAACTTATTGAAACTAATATAAACACAAGAGCTCTACAACAAATTCTCTCTCAAGGCGACTGAATATTGGTAAAAATAACCTTCTCTCAGCTTTGCTTTACTTTACTTGTAACTTCGTTCGTACATTAGCTTATCTTTTACGGAATCAAAAAGAACTGTTATAAAAGCTGGCGTTACGCCATTAGAAATATTATTTACAGCGAATCTCTTAACCTGATAAACTTTGTAAAAACTCTGAACGTGGTCAGTTCTCGTGTGCAATGTTTAAAGCAATTTTTAACTCTATCGGTAATTTATTCTATAAGATTCCTGTTTCTTTAAAACCTATTTATAACACTATTCTATTTATGTTTTGTGTACGTATCTCATACAGTTTCGTATGAAAGAAATTTTTTATAAGTAAATAATTCTAAAAACCAAACCTAAAAGTGTTACTATGTTTGAGCATTAACTTAAAAACAATGTTGTCATAAAGATCTTCGTTGTTCGTATTACTTGTAAGCCAATAAAACTCATTGCATGAAATTTAATGTTATTTTTTTAAACACACTTTAGAAAAAATTACAAACACACTTGAGAAAAAATAAGCTTCAAAAGACAGTATCATACATAAAGAGGTGTATGAACTGCCCTCAGAGGCTATGAGACTCCGTTTTATGACTTGGCGCGTCTACAAACAAACATAGCATGTGAAGCTGTAGAAAATTTGTTATTTAGTTTACGATACTTCGTGGCCCGTTAAAAAAATAATGGCTGTTGTAAAAATCAAGTGCCACGTTCCGCCGAATAATGAACACCTTATAAACTACTGGTATAAGTTTACCGTTTTATGTAATAGTTGAAAATGTGTTGATTTCATTCATAAAGCTGTAACATATACCTACGCTAATTTCACTTCTTTCATAATCGACCTAGATGTATTAGCATAGTAATTTGAATACAGCTCTTCGTTTAATTGCTATTTATATAAACCCGTCTTTGTTTGGAACCAGCCTTGATCTAAATTTGCCGCAAAACAGCTAATTAAAACCCTTGTAATAAAATATGAATCAGCTGGTAAGATGATGTCATTCTTCGAACGTAGGTCATTGTCGTCTTTTGCTAAAATCAAGTGTTAAAGTTATTACAGCTTTGCGTACAATTGATTCGAAATTCAGGTTATGCTTATCTCCTTTTCGTGTAGTTTAATTCGTGATAAAATTGATAAAAGCCAGTGCTGTTATTGTTTTGCAGTTAAATCAGAGTGACAAAATAAATGTTTCTGCCTATGTTAAATTACAAGTATCAAGTGACTTAGAAAATATTACTTCTATCTCTTAATGGCCAGATATAGCAGCAGCAAAAATGTGTGTTTCATTCTAGCAAAACAAAGCGATTGGACATAAATCAATGATAGCGGTGCAGCCTGAAACTTTTATTGGTTCTGTTCCAGTTCAACTCGATTCAAGTTATTTTTGCTGAACATTCCACAATTTCATTTAAGTACCTAAGGGAAGCCGTTCACCTCGCCTAGACTTTCCGCAAAGCTAGATTCATTGCCAAAAGTGTAATTAGATCAATAAATCTATTAGTTTAAGGATGGTTGCTTATTTTTGGGTGAGTGAACTTATATGATAATTCTATAATCCCTACATAAACTTGTTCTTGTATTTGTACTAATACTGATTTCTGTGCTGTTTATTTTTATAAAAAGTTTGAGAACTGCGTCGTTCTGATAAACGGTAAAATTAATAGTAAAATAAAACTTTACATCAAAATAATGTGAAGTTTTATGACTTATTAATACGTAGGCATAGTTCTTAAGCTATTTCCACAATTTTCTATAAAGATATTTAAAGCTGACAATAAACAAAAAAATGCGTTTACAATGGTTTGTTAATATCAATATATAAATACTTTACAAGTCATGGTTTTTTGTATAGAACTCTCTTACTAGGGATTAGAACCCTTGAGACTGCGGCTGCCAGAATAAAGTTATAAATCGACATTAATTCAGGAAAAAAATAAAGAAGAAACAAATTAAAACAATAGGATCCATGTTGCTCATAATTCATCAAGTTAATTGCGTGCTCGTTCAGTTTGTAAAGACTCATGTCCGCAAAACCAACGACCCTAGATTAGCCTCGACAAAGGTTTAGCTTCGTCTATAACGCTGCGAGCAAAATTTCTTACATGTAAAATATTAAATTATTAAATAGTATTTTTTTGTCAACAGAAAACAACCAAAGACCTTCGCGTTTGATCACTGTTTCTACTCTCTGGATCCGGGGCTGCCGAATTTCGCATCGCAGAAGACAGTGTTCGAATGTCTTGGCCGGGATATCCTCGATAATGCTTTTGAAGGATACAACGCTTGCATATTTGCATATGGGCAGACAGGTAAGAAAACTCTTTTTCTGCCATCATGCCAACCCTGAAACCTTTAAAATATAAAAATGTCTCTTACTTTCTTACTAGTATATCACTGACCTTTAATCCTTTATCCCTTGTAGATCTTTAGGGTTTCACGAAAGTAAACGGTTATGCAATTTGCGCAAATCCAAAATGATGTATGTTCATTGTCGGGATGGCTCCCGAAGGTCCTCTCGTAGAGGTTAAATGGGTCGCCGCCATACATGCTACTAGGATTGAAGCCATTCCTGTAATTAACGCCAGTAACGGCGTATTTAGTTCAACATTTTGTGTGCTTAATCATCGAAAATGTCTGGTTTTTGTTCTTGATCAAAGATAAAAGTGGTTTACACTTACTTCTGGCTATTATCAAAAATAAATAAGTAAATTTAATTTTGTTTTATATGTCTATTTTATATGTTAATGGCTCCATTGAATGATAAAAAGGTACTTATAATTAAATGAAAGAAAACTGTTGTTCTTTCTTTACTTTCTTCGCTTCAGAACAATGGCAGATGCAATATTACGAATCAACTTCTTTCAAAATAGTTTCCAGTTTCGTTTAGCGTATTCGAGGCTAATTGTCGCTTGCTAAGGATGACGTCCCCATACGGTATCAACCCATAGCATTCCATGACGCTGCATAGGTCTACATTATGAAGGGTTTCTTTAATTTGTAGATCGACTAACAGCCTGAAAATTCTGCGAACTCTTCACAAAACAGACCGAATTACAATTAGCTAATTTCTCCGACAAACAGGTTACGTCACGATTTTTCTTGATAAAAACACATGATAATAAATTTCAATATACACGTGACCGAAAAGGCTCAAAAGAAGCAGGCCTGAACCGGGATTGAAACCTATTACTTCGTCTACTAGACTTTCACAGTTATTAGAAACACTATCACTATTTCATTACGAGTAGAATGGGAATGTGTCCTTTGCCTAAAATAAGTTTGACTGTCTGTAGTTTATTTATTCCATCTAATGTTTGATGGGCCTTACATTCGAAAAACACAAACTTGATCGTATAGAAACGCTTAGAAACGTTCGAAAAAAAATGCGACACTGCAGCGAAATTAAACAAGCGTACCGTGAAAAGTCTCGCAAAGCTTGCAGTTCGATTTTCTACCAATCTGTTTTGAACCTGTTTCGCCTGGACGACGTACAAAAGAGCTCGCTGTAGCATCCTACAAAACCAGTTTTCTGTCTACACATGTACATGCATTGTTTGCTTTTAATCTCCGTCTTTCTAAATCATTACATCATATTATCGAAAATTCCATTTTTCTTGATAGGTTTATAATGAGATTTGTAATGAGACTAACGAGGGTTTCGTTCATTTCATTTCCATAATACGAGGGATTAGTGGGAGCTCTGTCGGTTGGAGTTTGTGGTGTCCTCGTACATGTGCTTTATGTTTACTTTTTACATTTTTATTTTATGAAACTTTCTTTTCATTTCATTTTCTTGTAGTGCTCTGTCCATGTCACAGTGCTTCATTAACTTTTAGTATTAATTTACTCAGAAATTTCTGAGTAAATTAATACTAAAAGTTATAACGATGAGATTTTGCTTCTTTGTGGTTTAACATTGCCCTGTCTTGCCCCTGTAAAATCCCAAGGTATTCAGTGAAACTGAAAGTAACAGCACACTTAAAACAGTATGATAGTTCTCTTGTTGTCGTTTCCCTCAACGTCTAACTTTATTCCGAAGTCGTCCTCCAGATCTTGCTTTACTTTTTCAACTCTATTAGTTATTCATAAGAGTGAAAGCGCTGGGGTTGTTTCGTTGTATACACTTCCATTGTCACTACGAGTACAAGTAACTGGACCACATCTGTGTCCTTAGTCCGACTATACATATACTGCTGTTTTAGGCGTACTTCTATTTTTTTGTTTGATATTTCATAGTGTGTTTTTGTTTTGTGAGGGTGAAACGTTATCCCACGATATGTGTATTTTTTATTATCTACTTAGGCGCCATTCTGTAACATGTGCGTAAGTCCAGTTTTCTATATCAGTATTCAGCGTTTTCTATAGATTTACGATCTAGACCCGCCCACTTCTCGCCGTGTAATTTTAATCTTATTTATTGCCTTGTGAAAAATAAGGCGCATATTTCTCAACACTGATTTTTCAAATTTGAGATATTAGAGAGGTAATGGTTTCGTCGCGGCAGAATTTGTTATCCCAAAATGAGGATGGCGGAAGAAAGACGGAAGTTTATTTATCAAGCTTGATGAAGTTTCGAGATTTCGAGATGATGTTCTTTAGAAGAGCATTTTCTTTGAACTTTCTACGGTATGTCATTTAACTTTTGAATATTCACGTTTTTATGTGGCTTTAGTAAGGTAATCGAGGAATTCCGTTGTCGTGTTCTAGAAACTCTACATTGTTATTTTTGATCAATCATCGTTATTGTCTCGTATTGCATCGATCCCCTGGACATATTTATCACATATCTATTATCGAAAACCTAAATAAACTCAACATAAATACCAATTACATGATTAGTCTTAGTATGCTACTCCTGCCGTCGAAGGGCTCTATTATTCGCCGCTCAGCACGTGCTCTCGTTCACTGGACCGTAATCGGATTTGCACACGGACTACTTGTGACGTCTCGGACACCTAACTAGTATTATCGCTTGGCATGAAAGTCTCTGAACATCGAAATGCCGCGAAAATCGTTATTTTTGTCTATATTAGACGTTTACATTTTACTTGTCACTCATATTTTCGGTTAGTAGTCAGTTCACAATCTTTCAACCTATCTCGTGAACGATAATGAATTGTGCCTGCTTATTGTCCCTAAACTGTTGTTATTACAATACTTTTGCGATCAACAAATTTATATCAATGTATGGTAATGAAACGAGAAACATTATACGAAATGTTTATTCGGTCTCTCCCCTTCCTTATTACCTCTCTCACAACACGGCAGGTTCGTTGAACATTCCTTATTTTTCGCGTAAACTGAAACAAATGCTTGTCGTTAATTTGTTTACGCACAATTTGCGACCCTGTATCCGAGGAGTTTAATTTCGATGCCTGCTTAATTATACGACTAGGCCTACCTCTTTTAAGTTGCAAGTTCTGATCGAAGCCATGCCATGTCTCTGATAGTGTCGTTCTATAGTGATTTTATTTTGTTTAAAAAGATAAAAGAGACATTTTTTTTAAATTGTTTACAATAATATTAGGTGATGACGCCCGGTATCGAACCAACTATATAGTTGTAATATTATCGTTGGTAAATTCGTAAGTTGATCTGTTTATCTTCTTAGTGGGTCTAAGAGGAAGTACCCATCTGTAACGATTATAGAAAGCCGCACTGACGTTGGATGGCTACGAATGAACAATGTACTCGTAGTTGCTTGTTCGGTTAATCAATGACCTTATTTTGACGATGGCATACTAACATTACTAAAAATAACATGAGGTTTACGAGCACTATCGCGTAAGTGTATTAGCTTCAGTAGATAACGACAAACATAATGTTTATTACATGAGGTTATTAAGTGAAATTACTTTGTGTTGTGTCTATAGACAATGAAACTTATCCTAATGAATATTGCTAGTCTTAGACGTAAATGAATATTAAAATTAATTCTGCTTCATCGCTTCTTTAAGAATGTAGAATTAATATTCTAATATTATCGTGCTTTCGTAATAAAGATTTCATTTGACTTGAAAAGGTCAAATACTGTTAAACCAGAGAAGAAGCGGTTGTCTCGTAAAATTGTAGGCCCCATTGGGCTGTAAAATAAAGTTTCCATTCGAGTTTAAACCGAGTTTTCGAGTCCAACTGGGGCGGGATGAAGCGTTTTCTTATGTAACTTCTGTGCCTACACACTTAGGGTGAGCATCGTACCGGTTGTCTAGAGACTGCCCTACTTTTTAAACTGTCAGTTTAGAAGAAATTTAATGACGGTTACAGTTATCAGAAAGAACTGGCAAAAATATACAAATGTTTCTGTAAATTTTCAACATAATGGCTGTATATATATTTTCCCTTTTTAATGACCAACAAATCACAGAAACAGGTTATTTTTGGTAATTTTTAGCGATACTGTGTTTGTTTTCATAAATTCTAATGTGCATATAAACATGTATGTTTTACATGTAATTTATTTATGTAAATGGAAAATAATGTGACCTTTGAATTATTTCTAAGTCTAACAAAAACAGGCGTGATTATGTAAGAGTGCGGTAACCCTACTCTCTCTTGCATGCGCTCGCTCATGCAAAGGATCATTAAACGTAGGAAAAGCTGAAAAGGTGACTCATTTTGAATAAAATGTAAAAAATTATATACTACTCTTCACATTTTATCTTATTCGCAGATGCCAGCTACGAATAGTAAAATCGAATTGACTATTATTAAGTTTATACTCGTACTGGTTTTACTTACCTTATTATTGTTAAACTAGATTTTTAAGACTGGTTTCATTTAAAAATACCTTCATATAATTTACCTGTAATAAACTACTGGTAGCTGTCACCCGCCGCGCAGCACGCGACATACAATGGAATTTATAAAAAGTTAACATCCAACCCCAATATGACCCCCTTAGGGGTTGAATTTCCAAAAATCCTCACATCTCTAGGTTCAGCGGTTTAACAAATATTCCTTGGTTTAGGCTCTGCGTTGATTGTGACCTGCCATTAAGTAAGTCAGTCAAGTCTTACCTACTCGTATTTGAACTATTCGTATATCATATTAAGTATGCGAAAGAAGGTTACGTGATTGGATATAGCAGATGCTATTTCATATCTAGACGAAGATTTTTATCACTTATTCAAATGCGAGACGTAACGTATTCGCGTGTATCCAAATCCATCAATCACATATTTTGCTTCCACGACGTCACTCTCATGAATAGATAATGAACAAAGAAGATACTCTCCGAAAATAGCCTGATAAAACCATCAGACGTATCTAAATATTACGTATAATACTTTTTCTGATGTACAAGAACATTTACCGTTTTTCCCACAAACAGTGTCCTATCATAAACAAGTCGCCGAGGGATCAACTAGACGGATAAAGTTTCCTTTTTATCCGTTTTTTACGCAGATAAATACTACACTAGATTTTTACCACGCTCGTGGATTATGCTGCGTGAAGAAAACTTGTCGTGAGTGAGAGATTATGTGACGAATTTTTATAAAGTAACATGTTGTGATAAAATTATATAGAGCTAGATATTGGTTTTACTTCATTGCAATTGAAAACTGATTCATCTCTTTATATTTTCATGTATATTTCTTCGTGTTGAATAATAGCACAGATATCGGTATCAACTACGACCGTGACGTTCCTGATTGTCCCAGATTAGGCAATATCAGTCGTTGTATCTACATCTATTAGTATGTCTTATCTACCAGCTCTAAAGATTGATTCTGCTAGCATAAATATATTAGGTCCTTACATATGAAATTGGCGTTTTGTCGTACTAGCCACTTTGATCTCAAATATCTCTTCTTTGGTTAGGGATTCCAATTTCAAATTTAGACAGCTATTTATTCATTCATTTGTATTTCGAAAACCGTAATTCATTTGTTTTGCCCTCGTTTGGATTTTTTCTTTGCGTAAACTGCGTGACAAAATGGAAAACTTGAAATATCGCGTTATTTACGAGTACGAGTTCCACCGTGGTACCAGTGCTGCAGAAACGGCTCGAAGGATTAATGATGTTTATGGCGGCGGTGTCGCAAAAGAAAACACAGTGCGTTTTTGGTTCCAACGTTTTCGTTCTTGAAATTTCGACCTGCAGAACAAGCCCCGTGGACGGCCGGAGACTAAAGTTGCTGATGAAGAATTGAAAGCTATTGTGGAAGCAGATTCATCGTAAACCACGTCCGAGTTAGCTGCAGGCTGTGGTGTTAGTGATAAAACTGTTTTAATCCACTTGAAGCAAATTGGAAAGGTGAAAAGGCTTGAAAGGTGGGTACCTCATGAATTGAGTGCAGCAAACCGACAAACGCGCGTCAACTGCTGCGTTACATTACTCAACCGGCACAATAATCAAGGGATTTTAAATCGGATCATTACCTGTGATAAAAAGTGGATCCTGTACGATAATCGGAAACGCTCATCGCAATGGCTGAATCCTTGCGAACCAGCCAAACCCTGCCAAAGCGAAAATTGACTAAAAAAAGTTACTTGTGAGCGTTTGGTGGACTAGTGCCGGTGTCGTTCACTACAGCTTTCTTAAATCTGGCCAGACGATTACAGCAGATATCTATTGTCAGCAACTGCAAACCATGATGGAAAAGCTAGCTGCTAAACAACTGAGGTTGGTCAATCGCTCTAGGCCACTGCTGCTTCAGGACAACGCTAGATCACACACTGCACAACAGACGGTTGCCAAATTAGAGGAGCTTCAATTGGAATGTCTAAGACATCCACCGTACTCCCCGACCTGGCTCCAACAGATTACCATTTTTTTCGAAATTTGGATAACTTCTTGCAAGGGAAAAAACTCAACTCCGATGGAGCAGTCCAAAGCACTTTCAAAGATTTCATTGATTCTCGTACTAATGGTTTTTTTAGTAAAGGGATCAATGAACTACCTATGAGATGGCAAAAGTGCATAGATAGTATGTACATACTTTGATTAAATAAATATATTATTATAAAAAAAGACTTTATGTTCCTCCCTTACAAAACGCCTATTTCATATGTGTCATGAATGATCTAATATTTTCTTTTACCTATGTGAATGGTTTTAGTAAAAAATATTGTATACCTCATACAATACTTTTTAGTAAATTCCACACCCATGTTCTAAATACTGCCTTCACATGTGCAAGTAACTACAATTAACATATAGATAGTTAAAGGCTGACAGCCTTACTTCTTTAACGTGTAATGTGAAGTTTGTAGGTTAGACCTACAAAGTTCACATTCATATTACTCATACACCACCGCGGCATACCTTGCCTCCACACTAAATAACGCGCAAAACTTGCCGCCAAATTACAAACAGCTATAAATTCACGTCGAGCATAATGAGTGTATGTGTTCCGTAGGATCAAGTACGCATCTCTCTGCACAAGTATGCCAAGGCCTCTCATCAATCAACGAAGTTCAAGGATCCCCTGATAAAGTAGTCATTCAAACATCGCCTATTCAAATTGGATACATGCCCTTGTCGGATCAAAACCCGCGATGATCGTATAACGATGTTATCTGCGATAACGTTCAGCTTATAATGGGTATTCGAATACAGTTAGTAGCTCACTAAATAATTTGAGATGAATTAGGAGTAATGGATCGTGATTATGAAGAATGAGGCGTTGATTTGTGTATTGACTGGCGTTTCGCCCTTAGGTTGGACCGTTTTTAAACATTCAATCAACGATTTTATTTTGAATAGATTAAGAATTTAAATCTTTACGTTGCACATAACATCATACATTTTGTAATGATTTATCTCGATCACTATTATTTTAAAATAAATATAAGAAACAGTTACTATAAAAGTTATTATAGTAGTTATAAAAATAGAAAAATACGAGTAAGAGAGCGTGTGCGCCGGTTTTTGTCCTGTTTAGAAAAGGAAAGCGACAGCCTATCTTATTGATTTACAACCGAATGAGCTTCTATATGTCTGTCGGCTTCATTCATAAGCATTCAATCGCTCACGTAGCCAGTTACTCGTAATGGTTAAAGTCGATTGAATGGGCATTAACTATTTCTCAGGTCGTGTTTCTCAATATTCAATGAGTAGCGAGTGCTTACTGAGAAAATGTATCGAAGAAGTAATTTTCCGTTTCTTTGAGCTTTACATATTTTTATATAAACAAGATAACGGAGGAAGGTTATATAGTAGCTGTCCTCATACTCTACCCTACTTATACATAATTATAAAAGTATTTTGTATTTTAAATTATTCCTAAAGACAACCAAGCAAAAGTATTTTTTTAATGTTGAAGTAGTATGTTTATTTCAGTGTGAAGTAATGATAAGCTTCTATTTGTTAGTTATTGTATTCATTGAATTCAAATAGTAATATAAACATTCTTATCTATACTGGTATCTATAGATCAAGATTGCTATCTATAATTGAATTTTAGTCGACAAATCCGAATCACAATACCAGTTTCATTCAGTATCGGCAAGGATGATAGTTAGTGAGCTTGCGATTATTCAATGCGCTATTTCAATTTGCAAAGTTTGCTCTAACTCTATGTCCTGAAATAAAAATTATGTTTTTACCTCGGGAAATTGCCAAGTTTGATATGTCTGTCGCTATTGCTAGTATAATTATATAACCATGAAAATGAAAATTCGTGGAAATATTTGCCTACAAGGTTACTAGCGTCAGTGAATCCATAACGGTTGGTAGAGTTAATTGATTCGCTCACGTACTCATTCGCTCGGAAGCTCCCAAGAGACTATTGAATAGCTATTAGCTTTTTTCCCGCACGTCAAGTTTCCTTTGAGTTATTGTCAATGAATAAAAAAGAGTCAGTGACTAAGATACTGAGAAATGTGAGAAGAGAACACATGCAAAATTTTGAAACGCTATTACAATTATCGGAAGGTAGTTTTTCAATCTATAGGTTAGATACCAGACAACTTTTAACAGAATTATATTACTTATTTTGTTTTGTGTGTCTAGAATAAATGATTACGATCAGGCTTATTCTATATTATCACAAATCATATGAATTGTGTAAGCTGCAAGTTTCATTTATGTCATTGTTTATAATTCAAGTGTTTCTAGCAAAATACACATAAATATAATAGCAATGTGAGTTTCGGCCATTAAAGAAAATAGTAGCAGCGCAACAAATCCTTCCTTCCATAAGCCCTATATTAAATGTTTAACTTATATCCTGAAATTAAGCAGAAGGTGCAATGTATCAAGTTAACGTGCGAGGAAAGTAAGCGAATATTAAAATTCCTGAAAATGTTTTTCCTGAGCATGAGGTATGAAATTATGACATGATGAGTGTTCATTTTTACGATAAATTGGGAGAATTTCTGAGGCATATAAATTCGGGTTTGAAATATGAATTTGTATATGTTTTGAGAACAATACTGGCGCTTTAATTTTATGTGTATCTATTTAGTGTAAGGAATAGGTAAGGTTTAGAAATAATGAATAATAATGCAGCAAGCGTTATGTTATGGGCACATTTGCACCAGGAGCAATCAGGGACGGGTAGTATCTTTGACAACAGAATGTTTTAGCTTTATGAATGTTTAGTAATTTAAATATGCTATATATAAAACAGGCTAATCAGGTAATAAAAAAGGTGTAAAGTGTATATCAGCAAATATATATGTAATAAACTGGTTCGTTGTATAAGAATCGCGGAAAGCTACAATATAGCCTTAAATTATTTTTTTAAACACGAATATACATAATGCATTTGTAATATGTTATTGCTTAAAAATAAAACTATTTAATATATCAGAAAGACTTAGGTATATTATGCTAATACTGTTGAATTTAAACGTTTATAAAACTGCTCTCGCGACATTGACCTTTGTCTAATATAATATATATAAGTTTACATTGAATGACGTTATCTCTCAAACAAATATATGCCATAATAGATTTATTATATAAAACTTTAAACATATTTAAATTTAGAATCCGTTATTCAATTAATTGGCTTCAAAAATAACTAGCCCAGACTCCCTATTGCATGTGCTTTGCAGTCCACTCAGAACTGTGAAGCATACTGATATTCCTATCCTAATTTACAAAAAAGAAGAGATACTTTCACTAAGTTAATTACTAAGTAAACCAATAAATCCTAATTTATTTACTGAAGTCATTGAACTTTCACATTATTTTCGCGATGTATATTTCTATAGCTATTTCTATCATATTCTAAAGCTTTAGCTTAGATGCTAAATCAAGTTTTCACATTAACATAAACTACATACTATAACTGTACTTTTATTAAACCAAATGTAGACAAATTAAAAAAAATTGCGATAGTTTAGCAGTAATGTGTAACTGTATAACTTTTAAATTTCTGACATTGACATTTAGTACTTAAATATACAACTGCTCTTGAATGTTTAATAAGGTGTGCTAATTAGTGCATGGTTTATACTATGCAAAGTTTATTTTGGACTAGCTGAGCCGGCGAACTTCTTTTTTATTAGTTATTCTGCTATTCGGGACGCCGTGTCTGCATTATTGACATTAATATTTATCTCTCTCATCTTAAACTTTATGGTGTGGTATTAAAGATAGGTAAATTGTAATAGTTTTTCAATTGTATAAGAGTTAGAAAAGTGTTGTTTTAACACCTTTTCAGGCAATTGTTTTATTTTTTCTTTCCGTAAAAACCATCCTCGTACTTCAAGGTATATTCTAAAAAAAGAAGTAGCAAAATCGGATCAGCTGCTCTCGAGATTTGCGTTTAGCGACACAGTCAGCGATTTATTTTTATATTATAGATTATATGATTAACATTTGTCATAAGTATCAAACCTCACGGTAAAAAGCGCGTTTCAAGTAGATTTGTGAAAACGCACTAATATGATTCCTTCTCAGTTTCCATGTATAACTATTTACCTACTTTTGACCTTTCACCGCGCGTCCTGACTAAGAATATTCCAAATATAGACTCAACTAAGCGACCGCAAATCCCAGTTTCAGCCCGTGAAGCGAAACAATTTACCTAAATTTACTCCTTGGGATGTATTCACCAGTTTCGACGCGCGACTGGCTTAATTTTTTCGGGAAAACATCGCACAATCTCTCTGCTGGTCAGAGTTATGAGCCCTTGTCATTGTCTTCACCGAGCTGTTCACTCATAGTCGTTTAAAATGACGATACATATAAGCGGGAATAGTCTTACGACTATGTATCACGCGTTCCCTTAAGGTTTAATTGACTTGATTGAATACCGCATATACTCGGATTTTAAAAGAGATATTGTGACCTACGCTTAATGTACGTCGAAGACTTAACTCGCGTATGATATAGGTAAAACTTTCACAATCATAGCTAATGAGCGTACGCAGCTTAGAACACACCTTTACGAGTATCGTATACTTTGACTAGATTTACTTGACATAATTCCTATATGCTAAAAAAAACATTGCACGTGTCCATGTGAATGCTCGAGCACAAATGAAGCAGTTATTATCCCATCCACCAAAAATATTTCGCTGCATCCGATCTATGTTGTAGTGCCTCACTCCATGTTGTATTACTCCCTATCCTCGGGGGTATTGCAATTAATCTTATTCACGCCGGCTACCTACTGCATCGGTCTAATATACTGCCCATAGAGTAGCCCACACTGGTAGTTCTGACCGAAGCGGATATAGGGATGCTTACTATACTATAATTCAGAAACCTGGATAATTTATGTAAACAAAGAAATGTCATGATATGTCACTGTCATAATTACAAGTCAGGGGTAGAATTTAATTTTTACCATGGATCACTAATTATTAGTAATGGCGCGTGGTTTTGCTTGCGCGATAGATACAAAAATACAAAAATCAAAATAGCGTTATAAGCATTCGACGGAATCGAATTCGAATCCGAAGGTTTTCAATAGGAAACGAATCGAATGAAGTAAAATACCCCTGCAGAACACTGAAACGTCTATGATATTTATACCCCGCATCGTTGCGGCTTTCCCTGTGTCCATCACGAAATACAAATAAAACAATATATAATAATTACATGTTTTTATTGCATGTTGTTAATATTGTAAAAACCACATTCGACTTCGATGAGCGAGAGACGAATGAAATACACGAAATAAAATGGCGCTTATTGTCAAAATGCAAAAATTGTTTCGAACTTCTGTGATTTGCTCCCATTTTACTCCGATGATACCAGTGTCGTAAAATATTTTCTGCTAATATTTCTTCATCATTTTATATTTTTGTTAATAAAATGAAATAAAATATAATTTATAGCACAAAACCATTGCTACATTCCATTCTATGGATATATATTAGAAAATAAGCCGTACCTTAAGTTTTTAGAAAATTTGAGAAATCTTCTATTAACTTCTATTTCGAAACATTTTTTTTGATATGGTAACACCTTTGTTTACGAAAATTATCTAGGTTTCTGAATTAGAGTATAGAATATATCTATCCGCTGTTGTGACTCTTGTATTTCTCATTTCGTATAACAGTTAATGCTAACATAGTTATTTCCAGCTAGAATTGTAATCATTAACATAATTCTAACACTGCTATCTTATCCTTAACAATTGTATAAACATTTCTTAGGTCGTTGTTCATTTTATAAAGTTCTCAATTTGAATATTTTTAGTGACTTCAAGAGGGATAAGGTTCTCAATTCGTCGGATCTTTTTTATTTTTATTTTATATAGTTTTTTTTTTCAAACTAGACCAGGTTCATAAAAAAACCTATTTTATCTAAACGGTATTCTAATTGATTCCATAAGTTATGTATTAAAATCAGTCCAGTAGTTTTTGAGTTAGCCTCAGTAATTACTTAACTATCTTGACTACATTGATGACGTTATTTTTTGTAACGTATGTTATGCATGCCGAGTTGTAGTCGGTTTTCATTTTTTTAAAGTATGTATTACTTGTTTAATTGCATCGGAATGATTAAAAATATAGTGTTGCTAACCCTAACAGTTGCCTACATTTATTGATAGATATACACCAGAATTCGTCTGGAAACCTAAATAGATAGCTTAATGTTGTCCTTACCTTTATTGTCGCCTGATATTTTATTTATTTATTATTTTATTTACTGCCTCTACAGATAAAAAAAAACAAAATTAATCGACTCAACGTCTATCAAATAACATATTGTTGCGGTTAACGTCTGGCCCGTTCCTACTAAAATTTGTAACACCTACCTTCCTAATGAACTCCCCCACCGGTTAATTTATGTTCAAATTAACTTACATTATTGTGTACACTCTACTGAGCAAACAACTGTGGATTCGTGCTTATACTCTTCTTGGCTGATATTTGGAAGTTTCCACGAAATTATATTTGCGTGGGACGAGCGTAGTTGATGTCTTAAAAGATGCTTAGAAATCTTTATTAGGGTTGTCTTTATGTAAGATATAATTCGAAAATAACTATGTTTATAACTTTAATAATCACATACTGCACAAACACAATTTTTTATTGTATAAATTTTGTTAACGATAAAGAGTAATATTTATATTTATGAAAGATTCTGAACGTTTTTTTAGTTGCAACCGGCCGTTTAGAAAGAGTACTTCTGTATAATATAGAATAGACTAAACAGGCTTCCTAAATATAAAATGTCTTTCAACAGCCGATTTCTTGGTTTTGAAGAATCGCCCAAAGTAGAATATAAAACTGTTATGACATACGCCCTTGTATTCTTGTTGATCAAGAAACCCGAGAAATCTTTTCGAAATTTACGACCGTTTAGAAAACATTCTAAAACATCGAAATTATATAGAAAATAACGCTTTTCTCAACAACTTAGTTGTATATAATCTAATGCTAAGCTTTAGTAAGAACACTTTCAGGTGCGAAGGTAATAAGTTCTATGGCGAAGCTTGTGAAATGCATTAACGTTACAGAGCCAATTTCCTTTAGGTCCCGTTTCCAGTCGACCGCACGGGCCGCGAAATTATAAGAAAAACAGACGGTTATTTGAAATGTCTCCTTGTTGAAAGCTAGGTATAGTTTGTGCATTGAGCTGCGAAAGATAGCGGTTATTTTGTAGTGCTTCTCGTGTGAAATTTATTATTTCAGTCAATTCTTTGAGTTTTGACTTTTTTATTAGTTGGAGTAGCTTGTCATAGGGTCGAAGTTTCTAGCCAATACATGACTACAATACCTACCGGAATCGGTAGTTAGAAATAAATTCAATGCATCTTTTACATTTCAGTTGTCCTTAGATCTTTATTTAGATATACCAATGTGAGTGACTTCACGTCTTAATGTTATACGCCTTTAACTTTTACGATTTTAAGGCTTTTGTAGGTACTTCAAGAACTGAATGTGAAATAATTGATGGAGTCAGGCGTTACTTGGCGCAAATCCATTTATATACCATCTAAATGTGAAATTAGTTTAACGTAGCCTTACAAAATCTCATTAATTTACCCAATCAGTACAACATCACTGCGATATTTGCTTATGAATTAGGTCATCTAATGAACATTGTTTACACAAGCAATAAACACGTTTTCTCTCTAAATAGAGTCAGCCGGTAGCATTTGCCAGAGAGGCAACTGTTACGCCAATCTGAATAACTGCAATTAAACACACGCCGAAGCCTAATGAAGCTGCAATTCGTTTGCCATGTATTTTTTTAAACTCTCCGTTGTAATGTTTTCTACATTGGCAAAGAAGATATAATCTATCAGTTCCATCATCTGCTTTTTGAAATTGTGATTGTTACGAATAAATAAAGTTTTTTAAGCTCATTTAGAAAATAGCGAATTTTAATTTTTATTGAGCGGTAAGTAAGTTTATGTATGTTATGTACGTATGTATTGCGTGTTAAGTTAAATCAAATATGAAACGTAAAACTATGAATATAAATGCTCAAGTGTCTAAAAGACAAATAAGAAATCTACTTATTTTTATACAGCGTAAATTCAAGAGAATCACGACAGTTGACGTGTTGTGTAACTTTTTTTAACTACAAGCAAAAAAAAAAAATTCTACCATTATGTTCTTATTTTTGTATTGGAAAAGTGTTACATCCTTTCAATACAAGTATATTTTTTGGTGTTGCCAAAACGTTAGTGTAGACCCGCGACCAACAGCAAAATTATAGTCTAGCTGTATCATCACAGTTTACTTATTGTTCGCATTGTGGAGAACATTGCCAGTTCGCGTAAGTGCGTTCGCGTGTTTTTTCATGAAAGTCAGCCCACTGAGTTTCAATTTGTTGAAAATGAAGCGCCAGCCAGCAGCACGTTTTAGTACAAAAAGATGCTTAATTTAGTTAATCTAAAAAAAAAACGTGTAGTTAGACGTAAAAGTAAAAACGATCAATCCAATGCCTGTTTGAATAAGCTTTGGTAGTGTTTGGTAGATCCTCCTGATATTGAAGGGCTTAATTCCTTGTATATTACTGTTGGAGTTAGAAGCTATATGTATTTTACTAATTTTATTGAACCAATTTTTGCTAACCCCCTACCTCAATTGAATTAATCCACCGTACCCAATATTAATGTCCATTCCCTTGCCAAAACAAGCTGAATATTCATATGGTATACATAACTGCTGCCGGCGACACACCGAGCCGTCACTGCAGAGCTCGCACTGTAAGCCCAAATCACTTTTATTCGTGTAAACTTTTATTGAAATCGCGTTTTGCCATCGATACCTACAGCTCTGTATTTTATCGGCGTAATTCGCTACTGACACTAGTGTACTCTTTTTTGTGAAGAGTTACGTGCATAAACTTTTTGCGGTCTTCAACACCTCCACAACCACTTATTAACCAATATGTTTCATTTTAACATTCTTTATGTCAAGACATTGCTAAATATTTTTGAATTAGACCGTTACATCGCGCCATAGTATGACAGTACCCGACTCGACGGCAAAAAATATAAAATAAGCGTTTCTGCCTCGAGAACTAAGCATTTCTCGAGGCAGAAACGCTTAGTTCGCTTTTGTCAATAATATGCACAAAGCGAACTATTCTCATAGTAAGAGGTACGTGTACAAACTTCTTTCATAAGACAGAACAAGTCTGCCCTATAAACTATCCCTTGGGGATTTGCCTAGTTGATTGTTCACGAATAAGATCCGGGCTTGTAATTGCAAACTCAATAATTACCTCATACATGTTTTTAAAAGCTGTGTCAGTTGACAAAAAAAGAAGGAAAAGAATGAATAGATCAACTCATACCACTGGATGAGTTCCGGACGGGTAAGGTTGACGTTATAGCCTTAGACATTTTACCATACCGTTAATATAAACTTCTGAGCACGAAACGTAACATAAACGTCTCTTTCAGTATGTATTACAAATTAAAAAGCCACGTTTCGCTGCTTTAGAAGCATACACGGAGAATCTTTTGCTTCGACTGTTCCAAACAGTTTTTAAAACGCTAGCTGGCAAGGCACTTTATAAATTCCACTGAATAATCTTGAATGTAATGAAATTCTGCGGCTTGGGTGTTGGCTTCATACCCAGTTAATTCTAAGCACGTTGTGGCCCAGCAGTTTGTTTTCACTCTAGAGTTTAAATTCGGCTTTTATTCTCACACCTACTTTGCACAGCGGCGGCTAAGTTTTGCTTATTAAGTAGCAATTAGCGCTTGTAAGACTTACTAGATCTGTGCTTATAATGCGCACCGTTTAACAGCTCTTCCAATACTACTGGTGGTTCTGAAAAATATCTACAAGAATTCTCGTAAAATCTCGGATCTTTTAAAATTCTATAGTTTTCAAATTGTGAAGGCTGTTTTATGAGAATGCTACTATAAGCTCTTATAATATGTATAACGATGTAGTCGAAATTGTAATCTATGAAAAATTGGTACAGTGTAGTCAAGATGCTTTAGTTCCTTTTAAGGCTAATATTAATTTAAAGATTTATATCAACTAAAAAGACTAAAAAATTGAAACGTAATTCTGACGAAATTCAAATTTTTAATCTCGAATTTATGAATGCTCTTTGCAGCAAAAGAAAAATCCGGTCGGATCGTCTCTAGCTAGCGCTCTGCTGCTGACTTGGAAACGTCAGGGTGCCCTTTGTGCTGCCTCGTCAATCCCGCAACCGCTACAGTATACTACAGGCTTTAATCAGAGCTGTGGACTGTTTGCTCAAACGGAGATTTGTGCCTAAAAGCGGCGGCAGTTCCCCACGTACTATGTAGTAGGTACTCCAGATAAATGTGCATTAATAGTTGCAAGTTCAACAAGACTACTTTCTTAAATCTAATTAAATGGAAAATTAGGACGATAAGAGTCGAAATAGCTTAATGGGTTTGACATCCGTCGTACTACAAAGTACTAATATGTGTATTTAATACATTGTACTAGAAAATTCTCAACAAAAGACAATTCCATTACTAATAATTAAAAAGTAATTTGTTAGAACATTGTATTTCTAATTGTGTACCTAGTGCATTAGAAGCTTGTTGTAAATCTACATGTTAGTATCGACTGAACGGACAGACTGCGAACAGTAAATTTAATGGCACAATAAACGACAGATACGCATTGAACGGCTCTACGCCATGCTGCGAACCTACCGTTATTGGAAAATTGCTGTGGGAACTCCACATTTGCTTTCATATGAGCTTGTGAACACGTTTTCTTATCTAACTTTACGAGCATTATTATAAAAGTGAAGAAGTCGTTGCTTTGCGCGCTGGTATCTGTATTATTTATGCTAACTTTATTACTAACTCATATAGCCTAAACATAAAACGTAAATGTGATACGTACATCTTACGCACTCGCTTGGCGCGTTGCCACGTATTGCCAGAAAACTCCCAAATATTACTTCCTGAAAACTGCCGTTCGAGCTTCAGTAACTTTTGGACTGAATACAACTTGAAATTGACTTGTATTGGAGCTAATCCAACTTTTAAAATCGCATAATGTGACAACGTTATTGTTATGTAAGTTCTATTATTATTTATTTATTTTAACATTGCTCTAAATAAATAGATCGGTATCATAAAAATTAGTATACGTATATATCATACGTAAGTACTATGAAACGTAACGTTATTTTTTAGGTAAATGTTATTTTAGTAAATCTGATGCAGTATAGTTTCGAAACTAGGTTACACACATGTCGTGGTTGTCGTCGATCTAATAGACTTTTGTAAATTTTATATATATTTTCACATATTTTATTTTACTGATGACTGAATCGTCAGTGAAACAAGAGTAAAATTAATAATAAATGTGATACTAACAAACTAAACTGTGTGTAATGTGTTCTTTAAACTAAACTGTGTTCTTTTTATTGATTGAATATTTGAGTTTTCTTTTGTCTCCACATCTAAAGAAAAAATTCAATAACGTACAACTTTAATAATGTGACAACCGACGAATTCGCAACTAAATTTTCTCAAAATCAATTAAATATTGACGTGAACATAGCGCTCGAATGACATAAACGAGTACATAAAAATTAAAATAAAACGTCTGAAATCATAACCTCGTTAAACTAATTTAGTCGCCTTTCAAAAAGTCGTTAAACTATTAAAAATATATAAAGCTCTTTATTAAAAGATAAAGTTTTGAGTATTTAATTGTATAAAGCCTACTAACGATCTCAGGTAATCACTCTTCGTTAAGACCTATGCGCTCTATAAGTCCTCATTGCTAACGATAAACGAAAACTAATGAAGCGCTTTAATGATTTGGCTTCGGTGATCAACACTTTAGTACCAATTTTAGTTTTCTTCGTGGCCATTTACGCCCACCATACTTATGACATCGTTTCCACTTTGTCATTAGGCAGTCACTCGTTCATCAAGACTCGTTCAAGAACTTACCCTCAGAAATATTAGTTTATAAATGTTCAAATGTTATTCAACTATTTTTTTATTTCGCAAATATATACGATTTTCTTATTAACTAGTTATTTAAATGTTAAAACGATATACGATCAAATCTTGTTTAATTTTCATTTTTGTTATTTATTATACCTACCTACGAAAACTAGTAAGAAAATTTATTTTAGCCTTTGTGGCTACAAAGGTTAAAATAAATTTTCTTACCAGCTTTGCAAAAAGTTATTGCAAAAAGGCTTTTTTGCATAATGTTTTTATTTTGTGTGTACAGTGTTTTTTATCTATTTATTATTAATTAGAGTAGTAATATTTGGAAATGCCTGAAATCGTCAGGGGAACAGCGAGTTTTTTACAGCCGCAGGTAAAGTAATGCCGTAAACCGTCCCGCGGGACATTGAAACAAAAAAGTGTTGCAAAAAGTTATTGCAAAAAGGCTTTTTTGCATAATGTTTTTATTTTGTGTGTACAGTGTTTTTTATCTATTTATTATTAATTAGAGTAGTAATATTTGGAAATGCCTGAAATCGTCAGGGGAACAGCGAGTTTTTTACAGCCGCAGGTAAAGTAATGCCGTAAACCGTCCCGCGGGACATTGAAACAAAAAAGTGTTTCTCGTTAGACTAGTGGATAGGAAAGTCGAGTTTTATAGGATTTTCGTCTTTTGCCTGTGGTTATTAAGGTTAGAATTTTGTATAGTAGGTAGTCTTGCGCTTGATTGCAACGCCCCTGATGTAAAGTGATGATGAAGTCTAAGATGGAAGTAAAATTCGTATTTGAACGCGCTGCTGTTGCTTTTGTCCTACAGTAGGTACGCTGAAAAGGCTCAGTTAAGACATTTTAGTTAAAGTTCAAGTATACACCATAAAAGTAATTACTGAATGTTCTCGAATATATCACTGAACAGAAAAGCTTAGTTAACCAATTTACGAGCAATTATGTGGTCTCTACTCTTAATGTAAGTCACGTACGCTGTAAACACTGGTTTGCTATAACTAGTGTATTTATATAGCTTCTGAGCCGACCATGATCAGAACGTATTACGTATGAAAATTCTACTTAAGCTCATTCCAAAATTGCGCGTTATTTCAAAGGAGCTTAACCAAACGAGGCCTTAAATCCTATGTTAAATAAATACTTAGTTACTTTTACGCTTTCTCACTTGAGCATAAAGCTGTAGCGAGCATAACAAAGTTGTTTATGCTCGACACAGCTTTATTCTGGTCACAATTGACGTTCTCGTAGGTATGCAAATAATATGCTTGAACAATCACCGAGCTTACAGTTTGTATTGTGAAGTAGCCCGAGTTAGGTACCAAACTGAAAGTTACCCGCTTCGCTTTCTACTGGGGCTTATTACTAAACTCGGGGCATAAATTTTCATTCGCAATTTATACGGTAACTTTACAAAATGCGAGCCAGTAGCTTTCAGCGCAGAGTCACGATTGTTCAAAAGACCCCATTCTTTCGAACAATCGTGACTCTGCGCTACGAAATCGCTACGAAATGTCTACGACGTAGACGTATAACGTAGCGACGCTTGCGCACTTCAGTGATCGATTACGGCGAGCTATTTGTTTGTCCATGTCAAAAGATTTCTAGTTTGTTTCGAATCCAGCTTTATCTGAAGCTACGAGTAGTAAGTAACTGGATATCTCTAAAGCAGTTTGGAAGAAACTGGTTCATTTAATTATTGCACGGGACGATAGCGGGTACCTGCATTAAAGCGGGACAGGAACTAGAACAAAGAGTGCTCGCGTCCAGGTGACCTAAAACCTGCTGTAGGTGCCAGCTTCGTGTCAGTTTACCGTGTGGTACATGTCATGAGAAATACAGCCGTTCTTTCATTTGGTTAAGTTACGTGGCGGTTTATTCGAATTTCCACTCGGGAAATCTACAATTTTATTAAACGCTACATTATTTGTCGTGGATTCTTGAAATTGTTCAAGCTAAACATTTTTGACCTTTATGCTCTTATTGAACGGCGAGCGAAGTGATTCTGCTTCAGGCCTGGCAAATTTCTATTACGTCTGTTAGGATGTATAGTTCATAGTTTTCAAGCAATATTGACGAAACTTGGTGTAAGGGTTCTACGATTTTTTTATTCTGAGGGTTATCCGTTGTAGGTACATAAAAAAGGAGAAGTTCTGTTGAAGATCACGACGAATCTATAATAATGTCAAAATAATATGGCATTCTGGCAGATACACAAAAAGAACGCTTTGGTTTCCACGGTAACGGGCTGTCATATATGTCCGTCAAAGCCTATTTTGACTTTATAAGGGAACTTGAAACATTTATAAAGTAGCATAATTTATTATTTTGTAACGTCAACAGTTCACAGTTGGATATTAGTTATTATAGAAAATATTTTAATGATGATAGAAAATGTGGGTCACACATTTTCTTTCACTTTTACAATACATTCAATTCTAACATTTAAAATGAGGTTTTTTATATCCCGCAATGCATGTGCTTATTCACATTTGGATCATATTTAGTGTTTTATTATGTACATCAAATATGTTCTACTTTTAATCTTTTGATAACACATCGCCACATTTTTTTTGCATCTTAAAAAAGTGTACAATCTCTTAATAAACTCGCATGTGTCTGCCAAACATTATACAAATCGACCAGTAAATAGAAAGCTTTTGAGGGAGTATTTCCTTTGAAATCAACAACATCAAATTTCGTCAAGATTAATTGAAAGCTACGATATATTCATCTATTCATGTAGACACCGACATCGAAAAATCACACAAACTGATAAACGAAAAATAAAATTGGTATCCACTATGAGTTGATCAATAACTACTACTATTTATTTATAACTATTATTAGTATTTTGTTTCTCGAGACTGTCTTTTTATAGTGTTTATTAGATCGCTTTATTTCTTTAGCTTTCACTCTATCCCAACTTTAAACTGTCCGATGTTTGCGCTCGTTAATTGTTAGAGGTGCGACTGCTAGAGGGGCGGAACCAGAAAAAAGCATTTCATTTCATAAACTACCCGCGACCTCATTTTCTTATGATGTGTGTGTTTGCACAATACTAAACGCTATTCCTTATTTTCTATCGTCTTAGAAAATATGGAGGATGTGGTAATGTTTTATTACGGCTTGAAGTTTTTACCGTTTATTAGTCAAATCATTTGTCAGAGAACGCTCGTTACAACTAAGCGACTTTATAACAGAAGGTTTCTTGGTTGGTCAGTTTTAGTAAGGAAAAACTCAATAACAGTTATACACTAGTTATACACTAGTAACATTCTAGACTAGTTAAAGCTAAAAGGGTGTTGGTAAAAAACTGCAACGAGGCTCTATAATTATCGCATGCAGTAACGAGCCAATGAATTTTAATTGAAACCATCTCGCTATTTCTATACGAACTCCCATCGTATGGGAAGGACCTCTTTCCTGCACACTTTAGACGCTTCGCATGAGTTTAGTAGAAGCTTCGTCTCAAGTGTTCCTTGGTTCAGACGTAAGATCTTAACATGCGATTTAATTATCCGAGCTTAACGTCAATTTAATACCTCTACAGAAGTTGAAGCAATTTCTTGAGCGTGCATCAGTTTGCTCGAACTTGCTTGTTATATAATCAAAGTCTTTTTATAATTGAGGTTTGACTTACCGAGTTATATTGTGTAATTTATTTGACTAATAATTTTCAACACCTCTGTACAAAATAATACACATTATTTTTCATTTGAGAGCGGAATAAGTCAACAAACGAATATTAGTAAAAATCATTATCAGTCAATTCTCAGGAGATTAGGTAAGAAGGGGGATCAGTTGACGTTGGTGCCGTAACTAAGGACTTTTTTCCTCTTAATTAAAACACGTAAATAGTGGCTCTGAATCAAAGTGTATCTAGAGTGAAATGCTGATGAATGTGCTGACTATAGTGACGCTGACTCGTCACATCGAAGATTTTGGACAACTGCCAACATAGACACTCGAGGTGTGCCGCCCTATTTATTAGCTAAAGAAATTCAGATGACATTGCGCTTTTCTAGGATTAATTCTGTTTGTTTTTCTTTTATGCAGAGTCGAACTCGTATGAAAGATTTCGCTTGTTTTGCTGTAATATGCGCAATATATTTTAGGGTACGAAAGGAATGATAAATTATTGTTGTTTATAAATAAGACTGATAGATGAGTTAGTAAAGGTGACCTGTAAATTTGGAGCTTTGGAAGGTTGCCATAGGAGATGCAGAGAGTAATCACTCCCCTTTATGAAAAGTCACACATTCGCTGTTTTTAGTGCGGTGTAGCGATGACTTTAGCAAGTTGATATAGGAATCTAAAACGTAGTTACAGTATTGATAACATTATTATACATTACCAAAATAACACAATTATGTTCTAAGTATGGTTTAAAAATAAAGTATGTTTATGTAATTTTCGTAACTTTAATATTCTAGAGAATAGAAGCTATTATTTCATTAAAGTTTCATTTATGCATTAGATAAAATAGGACCTACATAATAATATACATATATATTTTTCAACAATGATAGATACGAATATTTGGCAGACTGTTGGTGTATGTATTTCAATTAAGCTCAGAATTTAGAATATTATTATAACAATCTGGATTCAATGTGTATTTATTGCATTGAATCCATCGGCGATGGGTAATATTTGCTCAATATCTGGAATGACAACTCATTTTATTATGTAGTCACTAGTTGGGAGTACACAAACACTACACATTAATTTATTGGTTGTAAAAAAGAAATTCAAACATTATACTCAGAAGTACTCATTTATTCATAAATTCTGCACATGTCAGTAGATATAAATAAACCTACTGTGACTAATCGTCTTAACGAAGATTTTTGTCAAGATAATGTTGTAAATTTTTGTTTAAGATTCTTACACACATACTAAACTAAAAGTCAAGGAATGAATACGTACAATACTCCATCTGTTGTAAGAGATATATCTTCAAAGCAGCTAAGTTTGTAAGCTAATGAGTATGTGTATAACAAAACCGTATCCTACCGTTTACCATATCCTTCCATACCGATTGTACAGTTATAGTTATAGCGTTTCCATGTTTCTTGGACGGTCTCCCATACTATTTCATAAAGGTTCCCACCGTGTCTCAGGCTTTTATATTGTTTATTTTTCCTTTTTCCGGAATAGTACATTTGGTAGCGTTGTTTGTTGCGTCGCCAACGCTCTTAACTTTTTATATGATTTTATTTCCGCTCGGTCAGTTTTAATATGTTGTCTCTTCATTAATAAAAATAATCATTTTTTTACTTCTATGTAAATTATTTATCGTTATCTGCTATTTCTCAATTTATTTTAGCTAAAAGGAACAAAGGTTTCAGATTCAGAACGTACGCGACTCATGTTCAGATCAGATAATTTAGATTTTAGTTTTGTACAATATCTTGTTGCTATTTTGTGTACTTCTATTTTATACAAGCTTTATCGTTTATTCGATCACTTGCTATTAACGTAACTGTATTTAAACACCGTTAAAGACTATCGAACAAAAACTTTATAGATTTGTTTGCTCGCACCTTCTATAGTTTCTTCTCAATTGTTTTTTACGACTCGTTTTGTAGTTTTGCTGTGAAGCAATCCGTCGTACACATTACTTTTTTATGTCCCGTCAAAGCAAAAGCGTGAAAGTGACAAGTAGAATACAGGAGACATCGTATCTCGTTCCAGGAAGCCCCAGGTGGCGCCTGTCGAGCAATGTCGCCATCAATCCACCAACGATGGCAAATCACCCATTGTTTCGGAGATGGCATATTGAATTTTCTCGTTTGGAACACATGCTGAGCCTCGGAGATTTGAACAATGGCAAATTGAGACATCGGCATCTGCTGCGGTCTCGAAATATATGCTCTTATATTGAAAATGTAGACGCCGAGAAAAACACAATATTATACCACAGATTTTGATTCATAACCGCTTAGTTATGCAAATAAAGTTCTTATTAGCTACACTATTGCTAGAGTTCTCGTTTTGCCGAGAAAATAACACCACGCCGCCCACACTCATGGCGCAGCTTGTGCACGATTTACGACATATTATGCGACTTTATTCCCTCTTGCACACAACAGCCTATAAAACATAAGCCCGCTCGAGTCTCAGCCACCGTGTAACGGTGCACAAGACCTGAGGTAAACAGTAGGTTTACCGGCATGTCGCCGCGTCGTACACGCTCTAATAAAGGCTTTAATGCCGAACTTGCGGGACTCTTCGCTCGACATGCTGTGTAATTCCCACGCCCTGTAACGTACAACACTAGGCATATCTATATAACGTAATCCTTCACATACTTTATGTAGCGCTTGTAGCACTACATGTCGGGGTGTTTCAAACCAGACAAAGTTCCGGCTTGGACAGTTCTTGAATATGTGATGATGAAATGTGACATTTTCCAAGTAGCGATTCTTCCTGCACAGTCGTAATTGCTAGTTATTTAAATACTAACAATAGCGAGACAAGTCTTTAGGTGACCTTGCAAACCTGATGCTAGAGCTAATAAGTTTAGCCTATGCGCAATGAAAGGAATTAGCGAGAGAGACCAACTTTCATCTTTATTCAATTCAAAACAAAACCCACACTGCTCAAGCCCTTGTAAGCCTTACAAACTTTTTCTTGTGACTGTGTCAGAGTTTTCAGAGTCGATTAGCGATAGCGACTAACTTCGGAACTTTCACTTTGTTATCTTGACGTTTTTCCATAAAGTTGTATATCTATTTATTTATAATTCAAGATGAGACGATGCGATATAGATTAAGTATACAAGAAAGTTCCCCAAAATAATGTCCCTCGTTACAACAGTTATTAGGATACCGTGCGACTGATAGAGCTTTTTATATGCAAGTTATTTGATCTTTTTAGCTTTTCTTAATAAAGCTCAGCACCTACATATTCGTAGTACTAAAATATTTTCTGACATAGTTTCATAATATCAGTATTACACGTATTATATTATAGTTACTATACTACTTTAGCTATATTGGCAAAGATAATCGGCAGTACTAGAATGTTCCATGAATCCAGGATATTGGAACGACAGAATCTGCTATCGTATTCCAAACTTGCAGGTCGCAGTAGGATCTGTTTGGAATCTAAATTACATTCAGGGGTTTTTCCAGTGTGAAGTTAGATTATAAAAGTAAGGAATATATATTTCTCGTTAAATTGTGTGCGTGCTTGACATCACCGGCCGGCACCAACGGAAGATCAGCACTGGTTGTTTACAACCAGCATTACGCTGAGTTAGAGCCGGTTTGTGCCAAAAAATTTAGATATTAATTATTAAGTCTCTGTTAGTACAAGTAGTTTTTTTACATATAAAATTCTTTCTTTCTCTTTTTACTATGCGCCCTGTTGTAACAAGAAACAAAACAAAATGTCGACTTCGAACTGATGACTAATAAAATCAGGTGTAGGTATTTTATAGTATATCGTATATATGTATGTTTGTTACCAATAAGCAACGAATTCGACCTTTTCTTTTCTATACACCCTGACAAACTACGAGTACGTTAGTACTAGATCACGTTTGAGGAGTTATCTAATACGTATTTAATTATTTTGCACATACACCCAAACATGAGAATTACAGAAATAAAAATTAAATTCTTTGTCAATCGTGATTTATTAACGTAATTCTATCATATTGCAAAGTTTCAGCGACAGAAGAGTCCATTAACTAGTCTAGTTGTAGAACTGCACTATTTATTCTCGTGATCCAAAAAGACAATATACCAAAATATCTTCTTACCAACAACGGCCGTTTTTGACCTAGAACGTGGTGTATCACTTATAGCTGATAACTCTGTATTGCTAACTTGCCGCATAGTTGCTGCAGAACGCTACTTTATAACTTGTCCCTTGTACTGTACAACTTGTGTTGTGTATTATAATATACTATCGTTATCACGGTAAACATGTTCATTCGTGATGTAAAAGAAACTTATATACTTTTTACAGATCATAATATAGACTAGTGTGAAGTTTTTAAGCTAGAGTTTACTTCACGGTTCTTAATTATTTGCGGTATACGACTAATCCTGAAGCATAACAAAAGTAGAATTATTGTTATAATGGTGACGTATTTATCTGTGTTTGTAATGTAGTAGTTTCGAAACGGATAAACTTATTTTATTCTATGTAGTAATTTTTGTTTGGATGAGGTGATTATTAGTTATGATTATTAATTTTTAATGTGTATTGATTCAGCCGTTTGATGATCTCTCTTTTTGAAGCAACTGCATTTTTTTGTATTAATTATTTATTATGCTAGCAAGTTTACATATTTAATTATACAAATTATAGGATGTATTTTTATAACATTTTTTTTCTTTGTTTCAGGTTCCGGCAAATCTTACACAATGATGGGTGTACCGGGTGAAGAGGGCGGCATCATCCCCCGGCTGTGCGACGCACTTTTCGAAAGAATAGCCAAACAACAGAACCCACCGGCACTCACTTATAAGGTATTTAAACGAATGAACGGAGCGTCTTGGTTTCAAGACTGAATGTTTTATTTTGTATGTTCGTCTGGATGTTGGTACTCGCGTTCAGGTCGAATTTTTCAACTAATCTTGATGAAACTTGGTGGTGATGGAAAGGAGAAGTAAAAGTTAAAGTCATACTCGTACATATTTCTTTGCAATAAACTCACTAAATTATTAAGAATACGTGTCGATCTACAAATGTTCTATAAGTACTCGTCGCATTCAAAGATATTTTTATTTATAGATAAAGTGTTTAAAAAGGGATGTAACCCGCGTTACATCCAGAACTAAATCTACGAAGTTTGGCATTTGTGGCTCAATTTTATGTCACATTTTGACAAGATTTTTCCTATTGTTCTTATAATATAAAATTAAAAGGAAATCTAACCTTTCAATTGCGTGACTTGCATATACCCTTGGTAGTCTTAGCAAGCTACTATATTTCGCAAAACAACATTGCCACAGCAATAAAACCCCATTATCCCAGAGCAATCCCTAAATCCATTTCGCATTTACCTCAATTAGACCAACATTCGATGTAGGCTTAGTGCCGGCTTGAAATAAAACCTACTTAAGGCTGGGTGACCTAAATATCTAACCGAATATCCCCTTTTCTTTATCGGGGAAGAAAACTTGTTGTATAATCAGAAACTTCTTTATCACAGAAAACCGCCCGCTTACTTTGGTAATTAATTTCCGAAGGACGTACCGTTGAATATTTCTTGTTGAAATAATATATTGCTAGATAAGTGCCTACACCTGACTGCAAGTTTATCACACCAATTTGGCAATGCTCAGCTAAAAGTTACGCGAAGTTAGCAGCTTACAGCAAACACGTAACGTTTAAATTGCAAACAACTTTGCCACTAGCATCCAATAACTTTGGACCTATGCAACATTGCCAATCAAATCATTCTTACTTTACACTACTACCTTATATACTTTATCTGTACATGTGGCATTTTACTTGAAGTCGTCCAAAAGTTGTCGGTCTTTAGGTAACGCTTGAATTCCTATAATATGTACATTATACAATCGTTTTTATAACCTTTTTATTTTATCGACGGGTAAAGGCAGGTTAAAAACTCCACTAATTATAGATATCTAATTGCAACATACCTCCACAGGTTGAGGTGTCATACATGGAGATATACAACGAGCGGGTGCACGACCTCCTGGATCCGGAGACGTCGCGCCGTTCGCTGCGAGTGAGGGAACACGCAGTGCTGGGACCCTACGTAGACGGACTGTCACAGCTGGCTGTCACTTCGTATCAGGTACGCTGGGTACATAATAATAGAACTTGTTTTAGAGTGTAGCTGTGTGTACCATAGTTATCTCAATCGAAATTAATGACTGACTTACTGAAAAAAAAAGAATCATTTGAGTCGTTTTACTGCAAAAGCCGTTAATTAAAAGACTCACTTGTTTAAGCTCTGTCGTTAGGTCTTTCAGTTAGGTTAGTGCTTCGAACAAAAAATACAGTTTAATAATCTTTTCTTTTGGTATTATCAATAGAAAATACAATTACCATCAACTCGTGTGGACCTGCTCTATCAAGCAATAGACTTAAACATTAATGAAATCTACATTTTTACTCATACTCATACTGAACTTAATACGAATTATAATTAATTTACAGCGCGGAGTATCATGGTTTGAAGTTGAGTTAACATTAACTGTCATCTTAATAAAATAAAAGCGCCTCTGTTTTAAGCGTTTTTTGCCTTGTTTTGACCCGTGACGTTATCTGTAGGAGGAACCAAAACAAAAGACGCACAAAGTTAAGATGCGTCTATTAATGAGACAATAAATCATAACTCTTAACGTACCGTAGTGATAACACTTCCGTAAGCCATCCAATCACCGCCTCAAGACCGAACGACTCCCTCGGCCCATCGGTCTTACAGCCTAATTCGAAAAGTACTTACCGTAAATATAAATCTCAAGTGTCTAACTCCTCATTAAAGGCTTGCTGCGTCGAAGGTATATCTTCTCAAGGGTTCAAGCCGTCGATAAAAGCACCTGGTAGAGAACTCAACTTGAAATGTACGAGTATGCAATATTATAGTACAAAATTCTGTGAGGTAAACTTAAGGTAGGTAATAGCCAACTACGTTATTAACTAATTATACTTATTCATAACAATGCGGCTTTTATTTATAGTTTTATTGATAATTCTTAAAATTGGCCAAATTAAACGTATTGCAATGCTTACTACAAATCAATAATATTAAAAAAAAACACCCTTCCATGGATGTCTTAAAAGTGGTCGTGCGGTTTGACATTCAGTTCCTACTTTCTAAGAAGCAGTTAAGTGTAGCTGAGAGGCAAGGCTGGGTTAAAACAGTCTCATTCACGGCCCACCTGCGTTAAGCCTCGTATTTATTGGCTATCAGGACCCCAAGTTACATGCTGGAAAATGGGGAGCGATCGTATAAATTATATCTACGGCTTTTGGCGCTTCATATTTCATGTCTTCAGTCTTAGTTAAATTTGTAATTTGTAATTAAATCTTAAAGGGTGAAAAGGTATTTTAAGCCTGTAACTTCAGAATAAAGGGTACGACTATATGACGGTGTAAAATGTGAAAGTGTTATAGCTACTGCATTGCGGTCTAAGTGCAGACTGAATAAAGTTTGATGCAGTTTTAGCTCACATGCATATTAACTCTGCACCATATGTGAATACTTATTCTAAGTCCGCGAAACGTTTCCAAATTTAATTGCAATCCGCCGTCCCTCATTAGGTTCCGTCCGTTCCTGATTAAATTTTCAATGTGGCGTAAAATAATTTCAAACTTTTTAAGCTCGTGAATGTTTAATGCCACCTCGGGTGTCATTGTCTTTCTTATTGATATTTAGGCGCAGTATTTCAATATTGCCAAGCGTAAAACTACTTGGGTAAAAGCACGCATATACATTCACTCTAAGTTTTACATCAAGCTATTTCACTTATGTTATTATTATTCGTCGTATCAACTCATAGCAACGCTGGGCACGGGATTTCACTAAAAAGAGACCTAGATCATACTCGTAGTCCACCACTCTGCCAAATTTTTGGGTTCGGGACTTCACTTATCTTTGATAACTGAATAACTTATTTCGTGCTATATTTAGAAAACAAAGGCGTGTTTGATTCATATAAATTTAAGAAGTCGGGTTTGGTTTTCACGCGTACCTAATTGTTGGAAAGGTCCAACTATAGTTTCCTTCACATTCGGTGAACTTCATCAAGGATGAAATGAGTCGTTCGTGTCTTCAGCAATGACACTTCTCGCTTACCCGTTATTACGTGTTGTTAGAATTGCGGTTATTTTTTAGATTCGGGCGATTTTAATTCATTGAAAATAAAAAGTTTCACCCTACCACGTCATGCGTTATAATTATGCAAATTACACGCGATAGCTGGTAAAGCCTACAGTTGTAGACATGAATCACGCGGCAATGTTTAATTTCGCTTGAACACAAATGTTTTGTTCGTTTAAATAGATAGATCGTCAATCAAAAAGCGATTCGCATTTGAGCGGTGTCGGATAGGCTCCCGTCCGTCCCTTCCGCCAACAGATTGGTCGTTACGGAAGGGTTCATTACGCGGGCTTAGTGCCGCTCAGGGGCTTTTCGTTCCCATTCCTCGTCAATATTCTTCCCAAGCAGCCTTTACCAAACGAAAACCTTTAATACCACCACTTCATAAACTAGAATTCTTTAAAAATAAGACAATTCCACTCGAAAGACTGTCTCCGTCAATATATCCACGTAGAATTCCACAGACTTTTATTAAATTCGTCGAACCGAAATCACTTAGTATCAATAACGTCAACTTTTGAAGCCCATAAATCTAGACGCCTTTACGATTCGTCTGGAACGCCAGCGTGGGATTTAAAGATCGTTCGACGTTCAGTCATAACGATTTGGTTTTTTTGTAAGGCCATTTTGAAAACTTGCTTGGACTGTTGACGTCATTATTTATTGATTAGATTACTAGTATTTAGCACATGTGTATACTATAATATATTATTAGAATTATTGTGGGAAAATTCAAGGTAAAGAGCTCGTCTTTGAAGGAATTATCGTATAATTTACTTAAAAGTGTGCAAACTCACTGTACCGGTGCAGCCATATGGCGGGTACCGTTAATTGTGTTTAATTTTAATATGTTACTTACTCTATTTTGTTATGGTTAGTTATCTTTCTGAATATGTAATTTATTATAGTATGTTATGTTTATGTTTGTACATATTTTTATTAGCAGTAGTCCTTTTAACAACTTGTTAACTTGACTCTGTAACTGAAGGCTACATTTTTCTTAGCAAGTAATTTTTCTAACAAAGTCTTCAGAGGGTCCTAAGGGTACATTAGAATACTCTGAAGTCTATAACTGCCTTTATATTACATATTCGATTAGCAGTTCCACAAACTACGAATAGAACAACATTCCCAAGTATGACAACATTTCAATTTGGAATTTTATCCAGTTTTCCTCGCGCCTCATTTATCCGTATTGTGGTTGAAATTCACGTAATGGCCCATTCAGCGACGCTTATTGTTGTCGATAGCAAATGCTGTTTGTGTGGTATAGTCAAATTCTAAAGTCTGCCATAATTACTGCGGGAAATTTTCTTCCGTGACGGTCACTTACTGATTCTTTTATACATTTGTTTATGGAGTCAAAACGTTAAGTTAGTTTTTTAATTTATATATTTAATACCTACTTTTTGATTACATCTTAAATTATTTAGCTGAATCTCAATCTCGACATAATATAGATTAAAATCACTTAAAATATATTGAAAAGATGTTAATTTTTAATAAATTTAATGCATTGTTTTTTTTTCACTAAATATTACAAATGTCATCTTGGTAAGTTATCTTACTGTGCTTCTGAGACTAATGAAAGTAATTAAATTACAAAATTTCAGAATGAAATAATGTAAAATATACCTGCAAATTCGTAGTAATTTAATTTCAACATTCATACAATAGATCCACATTAATCATCAAGAAACGGATAGAGAAAGATAGTTTCAATCAGACAAAAGTTTCGTTTCGCAGTATTTTCGAGTGCTCACCTAATATTCCATTGCTACCTAGTGCCACAGACGAAATAATTCTTACTATTGCAGTGATGTATCCAACGTGTTTAATATTAATACAAACGTGTACGTGATGGATCACTCGTAGGCTGCCCTGGAAAGGTTTTGTTTATATAGCTTTTTTATCTAGGTGTTCTCAATATATAAATGGACGCACTTCATAAGTTATAAGCTCTAAAGTGTTAAAGTTAGCAATTTCAAAGAGAAATAAGTTTTTTTTGAAAGTTAATGTCATACACTACAATGAAACCGTAAAAGTCGATTATAGTTGAACGAAATAGTTTCCTTAGCTATACGCAATATATATTTATGGACTGTAAGATGATTGATAATAAATAGATTGACTCTAGCACCAGTAGATCATTTATTTCCAGAGATAGCGATGTTCCTTACATTTTGTGACTGCTCATCCCCTGATTACATTAGGTTGCGACGGAAGGATTGGTTTCCCTTGTATATTTTTACTAATAAATATTTCGGTTTGTTGATTTATTGAATTATCCTATTTTTCCGGCTTACGATAATACTTTCCCAGTCCCGCAATAATCGAACACTTATTTTTATTGTCGAAAAATAAAAACGGAACGAAAAAACACACTTAACCTTTTTTTGCCCAGTAAATCAGTTGAACACAAAAGGGAATTCAGCTGAAAATCACTAACTTTTGCAGCTTTGGTTTTTGTTCTTTGACTTAGGAACAATGAAAGGGTTTTCCTGAAGTTTCTTTGTTTTGTCGTCTGTTACCCGTCACTCAATCCTCAGCCTAGAGGTAAAGGTTCGACCTTGTACCTTTATGACCGTCGATGGATCTCCCTAATGTGATTTTCATCAGCATTATACTGTCGAACCCAAGCGGCCAAACTACTTACATTCGAACCTTCGTCAGCTGTCTTTTATACTCACTATATAAACATACCAGGGAAATCACAGACGTATTTAAAAATTTCATCTTTCTATTATTCACTTTATTTTACCATCGTTTATGCTAAAAAGAATACGGTAAAGTAGACAGGCAGACGAGCCCCATAGAGAAACAGTAAAAGTGGTTCTATAATATTCCACTAAACAAATTTAAATTTTAGTAATAAAAGCTCGCAAAACATCCACGATTTCTTTAAAAAAGTAAACGGTTAGCAGTTAAACTTATCAATAATGTTAGTAGGTACTTATGTGCTATAATATGAATTATTCCGTTAAAATGATGTAGTGGACGAGAAGGTTTAAGATTATTTATTGTCATATTTACATCGGATTCGGACACATATAACTAATCAAACATCATATTACTTTCCAATGTGTGAGATCTGTACAATGCGGCTTTTTTATTCGTTCGGCGTTAATTCTTTTTATTCTTCTAGTTTATTAGCTGGCATTGGTTTCAATATATTCGTCGTTTACTCATATATTTCTTCGTAAATAATATCTACGTATACTCGTATAAGGTAGGCTTATCCCTAGAAACCGTATATTTCTATGTAGATTAGATTATCATTTTAGTAAAATAAATAATAAACAGTACAGATTACCTCATGCACACCATGTACCTATTGCCTAAATTTCATGAAAATCCTTAGTATTCTAACGAGGCTCAACACGGCTATGAATGAATTTAATTTAGGCCCCCAAGAACTTTGTTTCTTACAGACTTGGTATTAGGCAGAGCGGAACAATACAAGTCTCAAGTTTCAAGTTTGCAACGTTAATGATATTGGGGTGGCACGTTTGTTTGTGTTAACGGTGGCTGTAGTCGTTCAAAATAACTTTACGTTGAGTTTGAATTTCAAACCATCGCCGAATTGTTGAACTTACAGCTTTTCACTATTACTTTGGCTAAGTGAAAAGTGGTAGTGCTGAACTCAAGATCGTAAATGCGAAATTTGAAGGACAAACTTTTTACCCGTCTGCGAAAGAAAGAGGGTTATGTTTTTGAGTGTATGTATATATGTGTGTAAATATGTATACATATTTCTTTGGCACGCCCTAGAGCCTAATTGGCTTGTCGTATTTTTACGTGACTGGTGTCAATAGATTCGAATTATGAGCGAGAGTGACACGGGATATATTAAAATAAAAAAAAACAGTTAAGGATGAATGAACACAGGTTTAAAGATTTAGCAGTCGGGATTTTTTGAAGTCGATTCGAACCACTTGTTACTCGTATGTCTTCAGTTTTACTTACAAAAATCAGTTATGAAAGGACTGACGCATAATGACATAGGAATTAGGAATTTGTTGTTTTCAAAATAATAATATTGTTGGTAATCGTTATACTTGCCTATAAAGTGGCAAAGGGATCGTGTGCAATCAAAGGCTTATATACCACTGAAATTTCAACACAAATTCTGATGATGTCTTTTTATTACAGGACATAGACAACCTAATGACTGAAGGCAACAAATCACGGACAGTAGCAGCCACGAATATGAACAGCGAATCATCCCGATCACATGCGGTCTTCAGCGTAGTTTTGACGCAGACTCTGACTGACGCTGCGACCAGCGTGTCCGGGGAAAAAGTCGCACGACTGTCGCTCGTCGACTTGGCTGGCTCGGAGCGAGCAGTCAAGACGGGTGCAGTTGGCGATAGATTGAAAGAAGGGTCTAATATAAACAAGTAAGTTTGGATTGTCTGTGGCATGTGATGAGGTGTATTTTTAGGCGCGATAAGTTTTTGTAGATGGGTATTTTAAATATTTTAAAAGAGTTCTCAATTTTGAATGTTACAGCTGATTTTTCCCCGATTTCCGTTTTAAAATGATAATGAACTTTATGACGTCCCACCGCAATCATCTGGGCAACATGTACCTATTGAACACGTATTTTAGAAAGATTGTTCATTGGCTCTAACCATCCTCCGCAGGTCGCTGACAACCCTCGGTCTCGTGATATCGAAGCTCGCCGATCAGTCATCAGCAAAGCCGAACAAGGACAAGTTTGTTCCGTATAGAGACTCCGTGCTCACATGGCTTCTCAAGGACAATCTTGGAGGGAATAGCAAAACTGTCATGGTCAGTAACTTTGTGTATTTGTGTGTTGGCAGTTTTGGTAAAAATGGTAAAACTTTCTGAATTTGAAGAAGCTAGAGTGTTAAACGTATACAGTGATACAAGTATTACGTTACTTGGCGCGAAGTAAACGAGATGCGTCATTAACTAGAGCAGGCTGTATGTGTACATACACGCAGGACATTTACTTAGTATCTTCGTTTAATCACCTTTAGCAGTATTTGTATTCTAATAGGTACAATACATTTTTTATTATATTTTTATGGATTGCTTTATACAAAGTCGTGTAATTATTCGTAAATTAATTACAAATTATCGTGGCTTTGTAACATTAGTAAAGTATTTTCATAATTTCTTCTTCATCGACAGTGTAATATGATATATTTCTATAGAATTTCGTTACAAATTTTCACGAATCTAATCTATTGAGTTAGTCATTACTTTACGGTACTTAGTTAAAACTCGATAAGTCTTTCTTTAACAAATTGCTACTATTTTTTCTGCTTGGTTTTATTATTATGTATATTTTTATTTTTCGGATGGTTTTTCGATTTGTCGCTTTCAAGCCGAAATGAGGCGGAAGAACTAGGACTCTTCCACCGAATTTGTAATAATAATATTACTCATACTTGTTTTACGAGAACCATTGATAGGAAATAGCCTTTCGAACTATGATTTATACACAGCAAGTGTATTAACATTCTATTGATGGTACGGATGTACTGCATCCTTCAATGAGTCAGCTTTGCTTTGGAGACGGCTGAATACATGCTGTGCATAAAGATTCCCTTTATAGCCCGTCTGTGCAACACGTGTGGTGATCTGGGGCCTTACCATGGTCGACATTAAGCGATCCCGTTCCCGCACATTGTGCGAAGATGAACCGTTTCCCGCTGCAATAGGACTCTTAGTCGCGCGGCGTTTTCTGCTGAGCGTTAAAAGAATCGCTTAATGTCTGCCACGGTATGGCTCCTGAGATATATACATAGTAGCTAGTGTGTTGTCTTTAGATACAAGGTTGCAGTTGTTTTGGTCATAGACATCGCCTTAAAATTTAAGCAATAAATTCATTTACATATCCCGATCCGTCGAGTTGATTTTTGGTGTCAAAATATAGATATGTTGGTCTTTTAACATAAATAACAATAGGTACTGCAAATATCTACTCCTGTACGCACTCCGCATTGGACCATAGTATTATGCACCTGATTTTTTCGGTATTAAACTCAAACCGACGAAATATTCGGATTCGTCGAAAGTTTTGATAATGTACCTACGAATTGTACTAGTTAGATAAAGTGCTATAAAATTTGTATTAACTGTGGTTTTGTAGTTCGTATTCGTTCTTCAACAGAAATTAAAGTAAACAGCGCAAACTACTTCGAATTAAAGTCATTTTGGTTATCACATTGTGTTATTTTTTAATTGTATAATTTTACATGCTCCATATTCATTATAAAAGTACTAGACCTATTCCAAATTTTTAACATACAAAATAATATAACTTATTCGTACACAGGTAGCAACAATATCACCAGCGGCCGACAACTATGAAGAAACTCTATCGACACTGCGATACGCGGACCGAGCGAAGCGCATCGTCAACCACGCTGTCGTCAACGAAGACCCCAACGCGAGGATCATCCGCGAGCTGCGGCAAGAGGTCGAGGCACTCAAGGAGATGCTCAAATATGCCACGGTATGAGTCTACTTCTGAAGAACATATACACTATTAAAGCGCGTCTTCAACTGACTGTTGAGTTTGAGATAATACGTCACGGTAAGAAACTTCTTTAGGATTAATTACAATGATACACATTTAAAGTCCAATTTTATTTTATTATTTAATTTTAATGTCGCGATAAGTTAGTTTGATTAAATTCAAAAAAATAATTACAAGATTTTTCGAAAGAATTCTACACCACTCTATAAATGACAGACTTGGTGCAAACTTCCGTGGAATTTAGAATAACTCTCAGTAATACGCGTAGTTCATGCTTTCCTGCTTTTGACACAGAACTTGAGTAGAGTCAGTGCAGAGCTCAGCTCATGTATGTCGAACGCCTTAAAACTTTTGACTCCTGTATGTTTCAAAGTTCAACTGTAGAACATTTTCATTTTCTACCGAGTTAGTCAAACTACTTGCTCAAAAGTGTAAAGAAGCTTTTAAAAATTTCATATCATGCTCTCTCCCGGGCTGCACTTGCGTTTTTCTATGTGATTTATTCAATAGAAGCTCGGGTTTCGCAAGATTAAACCGAAGTTGAAACTACGTTGTTGAGTTTTATACCTGTTCAAACTGAGATTGCTTTGGAATTGCTGTCGGCAACGTTTCAGAAACCATTCTAGTTTTTTAAATTTAAATCGTTAATGTACGCAATGAATAAAGACAGTATTAGTTGTTTAGTCTGGTGATAAAGCTGCATTTGCGAAGAAAAATCGACTGTATCGGTGTTTATACTAAGTAGGATACATCTGTGATTGTCTATTTAAAGCGACTTTGATGGTTAGTTGTTGATTCAAGTCACGTCTACATACACATTAAAGGGGATTTTGTAGTGAAAGTAAACTTAGCTTATGCGCTTCAATGTAGTTTTCGATGCATTTTACATGACACGATTTCGCCAGTTGCTAACACGAACTGTTATTTAACACGTTCAGCGTCACGTGTGTACTGTGTATGTTCTTTTACACCCTAGTGTATAATTACACATAAATACACATTTATCACAGGCCAGGAATACATCTGTCATATGCCCACTATATTTGATGCAGTAGTGTCTTGGATGAACGTGTTAAATATAATGAAGGTTTACGAGAAAATACACACACAAAGACACGTCGGGCTACAAATCACTTTAGTTTTTTTTACCTTTATGAGCGTTACGTTAACTACTTGCCGCGCCGGTTACGGCGGTCTTCCATCTACGGTCCATCAATGCCTTGATCATATATTGAATTGTTATTTCTTAACGTTCTAAGAGATTATTTGTCATTGTTACAGGGATCTCCGGTGGGCGAGGACGTGCATGAACAGTTGGCTCAAAGTGAACACTTGATGAAGGAGATGTCGCGAACTTGGGAGGAGAAACTAGTAGAAACTGGTGCGCTTTGTAACTCCTTAGATTACGATTTCGAAATAACTACAATCCTCTCCGACCGACTCAATTTCGATGTTTAGTTATTTTAATTGAATGCGCGGTGACGCGTTTTTATTTTGTAACTAGCTGACACGGCGAACCTCGTAGCGCCTAACAGTCAATGTATCGGCTTGGCCTCCGGCCTAGCAAATTTTTTTAAGTTTTTGGGCATTTCTTTTTGTAATGTAACAACCTTCTGCAACGATCAGGATACAATAATGAATGAAATCGGTGAAGCCATTCTCAAGTTATATATATATATATATATATATATATATATATATATATATATAGATACGCGCCCATTTCATTTTCCGAGTTATTTAAACTTAAATTTCAAAAAAATGGGTATACAACATGGGCAAAACGGGTAAACCATTCATTCTACTCTAGGTATATTGTCTGTTTGTTGAGCGTCAAGCAACATTGAATTCTAACATTTTTATACTGTGTGTTTGCAGGTAGAATACAAAGCGAAAGACAGCAGGCACTGGAAAAGATGGGCATCAGCGTGCAAGCGAGCGGCATCAAAGTGGAGAAGAACAAGTACTACCTAGTCAACCTGAACGCTGATCCATCGCTCAACGAACTACTTGTCTACTACTTGAAGGTACAATAATACAATCACAACTTATTAATAACGGTTATGTGCCTGTTAAGTAATGAAATAAATTAAAGTAGGTAGTTTGCTCAGTATCAACTTATAACGTTTGCGTCTACTTTTATCGTGAGAACTTCCAAGTATTAAAACTTGCTGCGGGCTGATCCATTTTCAGATGATCATAATACCTAGATATTTTGTATCATATCTAGGTATTTTCAAGCCGTGAATGACTATATTTATTTTTTGCGTCCTTTATTTTAGGCTCTATTATATTATTTTAGGCGCCGCATACAGTTTCGGTGAAACGGCAGTCTTTTTTTTATATTTTTAAAACTACGCGTTCAGTCATATGCTCCTGTTTAAACTAAAGAATATCTTATCATACTTCCTTATATAAAGTTTAACAACACGTAACTTTGTTATTCAGGATCGCACGCTAGTCGGCGCGGACAGTTCGGCGGACATCCAGCTGTCCGGTCTCGGCATCCAGCCGCAGCACTGCTGGCTCGTGGTGGAAGGCGGCAGTCTCAACATGGAGCCCGTCGGAAGCGCGCGGTGCTTCGTCAACGGAACCCCTGTAGTGTCGTGCGTGAGGCTCGGACACGCCGACCGGATCCTGTGGGGCAACCATCACTTCTTCCGCGTTAACTGCCCCAAAGTGTCGATGGGTAGGCTGTGTAAGTGAATCATTGCGATTTTTCAATAGTTTATGAGCCGTAGATAGTGTGAGGTTTGGATACGCTGTCTCGATAAACTTACTCAGGTTGTGATGTGTCGCAAATCCTATGCAACTGTAGTAGTGAAAGAACATTGCGTTAAACAGAGTTAAGCCTAATTTTATGAGATTCCGATAAACCTGCTCTCACAAAAGATATTCATTTCACCTAATGTTAACAAGATTGAATCAACTAGCGGAGCTCTTATGAAAAATTCATCACTTTCATCATCACCATCCGCAGCCTTCCTTATCCCATTGTCATCACATTACTTATCAATAATATTGTTCCAGCAGCGGCATCCGAGCCGCAGACTCCCGCTCAGCCCATTGACTACAACTTTGCTCGAGACGAGATAATGCTCAACGAACTGAGCAACGACCCCATACAGACCGCCATATATCGGCTCGAGAAACAACATGAAGAGGACAAGCAAGGTAATTAGTATATGATTTTTAGCTTCATAAAGTGCTTTGATAAGTAAAATTAAATGACTAACAAAATAATAATAGCAGTTGAATGTTATTACTACCATTTAAGATCTATAGATAATTCAAATACTCCAACCCAGCAACCAGAAGGCAGCGCACCCAGTACACGACTTATATATTTTATACTTATAACTTGAGTTGTATATTTAACTAATGTTTTAAAACGAAATGGTGTTATGTTATAATATTCGTTGTTTGATTTACAGTGGCGCTAGAGAAGCAGAGACAAGAATATGAGAGACAGTTCCAACAACTAAGAAATATATTATCGCCTTCAACGCCGTATCCGCCGTATTCTTACGATCCATTGAAACTTGGTAAGATGACTTTTTATCAAATTAAAAGAGATTTTGATGGTCAATTCATTGTTACGACATAACCTAGAGTAGAGAAAACAAGGTGGTCAACACCGGATTTCCAATGAATATTTTCCGTAAACACGAAAACCGTCTTTACTCGCATCAAAACTTGCTACTTATCACTTTATGACTTCATCTAGCACTCCAACATATACACAAGGTATAAACAGTCAATAATTCCACCACAATTATACACAAATATCCAAAAAAAATGTTATCTCAGAGAAAACAGCTAAGTTTAATTGTTCCTAGGTAAAATGACAGCGTGCACGCCTACGACAGCAGCTCGGGTCGAGCGCTGGGCGGCCGAGCGGGACGACACGTTTAAACGTTCGCTCGGACGACTCAAAGCGGACATACTGAGGGCCAACGCGCTGGTACAGGAGGCCAACTTCCTCGCTGAAGAGATGGAGAGAAACACGCGCTTCAGCGTCACACTGCAAATACCACCGCAGAACTTAAGCCCTAATAGAAAGGTACCGGTTAGTGAAATATAGAATTAATTAATTTATTAGTACAATGCTCCTTTGGAAGACTCAAGGCCGACTTACCGAGGGCCAACGCGCTAGTACGAGAAGCCAATTTCATCGCTGAAGAGTGAGCCCCAATTTAAAAGTACTGGTTAGTGAAATGTAGACTTAATTAGTTTATTCGTTAAACGCTCGCATTTACAAGTCCAGTCAGATATACTAGAGACCAACGCGCTGTTACAAGAGGCCAGCTTTTATGTCGTTCTTCAACGTTGCATTGAAAACAGCACTGCAAAAACTAAGTCCTAATAGAAAGGTACCGCTTAGTGAGAGATATACTTAATTAGTTGATTTTAGAAGCATTTTCGTACTTTTGTCATAGTTGCTTTTTATAAACATTAATGTTGAATTATCGTTCTCATTAGTATAAAAGCAAAATGGATTGTGCGACAATTGATTGCTTGCCCTATTCCAATACAGATATATTTATGCGTTGTGTTCTAATGACAATGTATTTATTGTAGCGCGGCACATTCGTGTCTGAGCCCGCCATAATGGTGAAGCGTCCGAACCGCGGCGGACAGGTGTGGTCGATGGAGAAATTGGACAACAAGTTGGTCGACATGCGGGACATGTACGACGAGTGGCGACGACGACGCGAGCGCTCCGAGCCCGATTTACCGGAGGTACGTTGAACTACTGTACTGTTGAAGTTTCCTGTAATCACCAACAAATAACATGAACCAATGACCTTGCCTGCGCATTGACTATTCTCCTTGGCGAATTTTAGAGTGCGGGGCAGAGATTACGTCGATGCGAGACCGGTTATTAATGTAGGTATTTTTAGTACAAGATGTTTGATGGGCACTTTTATACCTTATGGATGAAAGCATATGGCCACGTCGCCACAGGTCTCAATACTTATAAATAATAATCCCTACTTTCCTATATATAATATTCTTCGGTTTTCTCCATTCTAGCGACGAGCCAAACCGAGGTTCAAACCGGTTGAAGTACTCTCGAGCCATTCGTCACAAAACTTAAGGTCCAGCGCCATCTGCGCTTACCTCATGACTGTCGAGGACTAAGGCACAGTCAGGCAGTAAAACTTATTTCAAAGATTTGAACGCTTAGGTCGAATATATTAGTTATAAATATATTTACAATGGAAAATTACGCCTTAATGTGTGCCTAACAAGAAATTTGACATGACTACTGTTTCAAATAAAATCACATTTTACTTTATTACATTACTTGCAGGATACGAGCCCAAAGTCTTTAGATCCATTTTACGAGTCGCAAGAGAACCACAATCTAATCGGCGTCGCAAACATATTCCTGGAGGCCCTGTTCCATGACGTCACCCTCGACTACCACACGCCCATAATCAGTCAGCAGGGGGAGGTGGCGGGTAGGCTACAGGTAATTAACTCAATATATTATAACACAATTGAGTTTTTTTTATATGGCGTCACGTCTTTAGTATTTTTGCCAGCGTCGATTTTAAGATTCGCCAGATAAAATTCTGAATTACTCTTTTTTTACTATGGTTAAAAAACCACCTAAAACAGATTCGGTTTCATTGTGCTAATAATTTTGTTTGAATTTGGTAGGTGGAGATAAGCCGCGTGTCTGGCCAGTTCCCACAAGACCGCATTTGCGAGGCGGCGTCAGACAGTTCCGGGGACATGAGAGACGATGACGAAACGTCCGAGAATGCCACACAATATGTATGTTATTATTTTTTTCTGTTCATAGGGCGTCTTCATAATAGTATATTTGCCATAGTCCAGTTGAAGACCAGTAGAAGTAAAAAAATATAGTTCTTTTTACATCAGTGTCTTTATTGAGATAAATAATAATTGGATAACCTATAGACTACTTAAACCTATATGTCCCACCCACACCAGAGTGCACCGCACCAAAAATGCTCTCTCGGACAACTCAAGGCGGACATATTGAGGGCCAGCGCGCTTGTACAGAAGGCAAACAACCAACAACAAAAAAAAGTGGCCACGGTCAGGTCTCGTCATAGTTTTCTTAACTTCACATTTCAATATCTCGCTTGCCAGGTGACACTCCGTGTGGTGATAAAGCAAGCGAGCGGCCTACCTCCGTCTCTCTCGCACTTCGTGTTCTGCCAGTACTCCGTGTGGGGTGGAGGCGAGCCGGTAGTAGTTCCTCCGCACGTGTCCGCGGACACACCGCCTCCGCCGCCCGCCTCCCCGCGCCACCAGCCTGCGCTCGCCTTCCGGTTCGACCACGAAAGAGACTTCAACGTGCCGCTCACAGAGGAGTTTATTGAGCATTGTGCCGGTGAGTGTTAGACTGGTCGTGTGAAAACACTAAGTAGTATGAATCAGTATACATTTTTGCTATATTTTTACGAAGTCGAATGTTTTTTATAATATAATTGAATTTTGAACTATTATTATAAAAAAAAGACTTTATGTTCCTCCCATACAAAACGCCAATTTCATATGTAATGACCTAATATTTATTTAATCAAAGTATGTACCATTGCTATCTATGCACTTTTGCCATCTCTTAGGTCGTTCATTGATCCCTTAACTAAAAAGACCATTAGGACGAGAATCAATGAAATCTTTGAAGGCGCTTTTGACTGCCCCATCGGAGTTAAATTTTTTCCCTTGCAAGATGTTATCCAAATTTCGAAAAAAATGGTAATCTGTTGGAGTCAGGTCCGGGGAGTACGGTGGATGTCTTAGACATTCCAATTGAAGCTCTAATTTGGCAGCCGTCTGTTGTGCAGTGTGTGGTCTAGCGTTGTCCTGAAGCAGCAGTGGCCTAGAGCGATTGACCAACCTCGGTTGTTTAGCAGCTAGCTTTTCCATCATGGTTTGCAGTTGCTGACAATAGATATCTGCTGTAATCGTCTGGCCAGATTTAAGAAAGCTGTAGTGAACGACTCTGGTACTAGTCCACCAAACGCTCACAAGTAACTTTTTTTTAGTCAATTTTCGCTTGGGGCAGGGTTTGGCTGGTTCGCCAGGATTCAGCCATTGCGATGAGCGTTTCCGATTATCTTACAGGATCCACTTTTCATCACAGGTAATGATCCGATTTAAAATCCCTTCATTATTGTGCCGGTTGAGTAATGTAACGCAGCAGTTGACTCGCGTTTGTCGGTTTGCTGCACTCAATTCATGAGGTACCCACCTTTCAAGCCTTTTCACCTTTCCAATTTGCTTCAAGTGGATTAAAACAGTTTTATCACTAACGCCGCAGCCTGCAGCTAACTCGGACGTGGTTTGCGATGGATCTGCTTCCACAATAGCTTTCAATTCTTCATTAGCAACTTTAGTCTCCGGCCGTCTACGGGGCTTGTTCTGCAGGTAGAAATTTCCAGAACGAAAACGTTGGAACCAAAAACGCACTGTGTTTTCTTTTGCGACACCGCCGCCATACACATCATTAATCCCTGGGGTCGTTTCTGCAGCACTGGTACCACGGTGGAACTCGTACTCGTAAATAACGCGATATTTCAAATTTCCATTTTGTAAACTGCGTGACGCAAAGAAAAAACCAAACGAGGACAAAACAAATGAATTACGGTTTTCGAAATACAAATGTATGAATAAATAGCTGTATAAATTTGAAATTGGAATCCCTAACCTAAGAAGAGATATTTGAGATCAAAGTGGCCAGTACGACAAAACGCCAATTTCATATGTAAGGACCTAATATTAATTTATTTGTCTTAGCACATCCCTGATCGATAACCCTATACAATTACCCAATAATATTCCAGAGGGCGCCCTGTCTATCGAGGTGTGGGGCCACCGTTCGGCCGGGTTCAGTCGCGCGCGCGGCTGGGAGGTGGAGCAGGCGCAGGCAGCCAAGGCGCGCTCGCTACAGGACCGGTGGGCGGAACTCACGCGCAAGATACAACTCGCGGTGGAAATACACGAGCTCAACGACCAGGGGGAATATACGCCGGTCGAGGTGAGTCTACAACGAGTATACTTCGCGCCGAGGAATTACTGCGCAGAAACTCTGTATATGTCTCTTTAGTGTGAAGTTCGCCAATCTGAAGTGCGCGAAAATACTACGACTACCTTGCTTTTATATTGTTTAAGAAAACGAGTACCAATAAACAATATGAAAAGATGCGTATTTAAAATTAGTCAAAAAGCGTGTTGATCTTTATGCGTCAGATCGGAATAAAACACGCGTTAGATTTCTAAATAAAATTACATTGCTTTTAGTTTAAGAAGCCTGCCTGGCACTGTACGAGCACCTCCTAATCTTTGTTTTGACGCTAAAACCCAACCAAAATAGTTGATGATGGACTTGTGTTTTTTGTATTTATGATTGTGGTTGAATTTTCCAAGGTGGTCCAAAGAGCAGATATGCTAACTGGCGGCGTGTACCAGCTCAGGCAAGGCCAACAGCGACGCATCGCCGTGCGAGTGAAGCCGGCGCAGAACTCTGGCACTCTGCCCATCATCTGCCAGCATATCGTTAGCGTCGAGGTCGGATCTGTTACTGTCAGGTATGTAGTATTAATATTTTATGTGTTGGTACGGTTCTTGAGTGGTGACCACGAGCTGGAAGATGCAGCGTCCACCTAGCGGAAGGCCTACCTAGGCCTTACCTTCCTTCCTAGGTAGACTGACGACATAGTAAAAGTCACAAGTAACCAGTGGATGCAATTGGCAGCTTGTCGTTTGGAATGGTGTTTTGGACATGTTCAGCAGTGAACGTCTTCTGTCTGATGATGATAATGATGACGTGTTTCATCCGTACATCTTATTTGCCGTTGAAAATATACTAAAAGTTAATTAATACCCCTATTTAGTGAAAAATCATAATATCAAGCTACGCTGAATAACAATCAGTATGATTGTAAAATGGTTTCCTATTCCAGTTGCGATGAAACTTTTATAAAACCTTGTGTTTAGTGCCCGCTGCATTGCAGAAATCCAATTATTTTATGTGTTATTGCGTGTGCGTGTGCACAAATAGGTACGCAGTGTCAGTTGAGCAATAAACTGTTATTTAGTCAATATTGTTTGCAGATCACGACTTCAACAGCCCTTGGACTCGTACCAAGACGAGGACTTGGCCATTCTACGCGAGCGGTGGAGCGATGCGCTCGCACGGCGCAGACAACATTTGCATGCACAATTACAGGTGACTTGCAAAATTTGATCGGCTTTTGTTGCGTTGATCATTATATAACTCCGTGTTTAGGCAAACGAAATATAGCACTGTAGCCGGCCATGTAGGAAAATGGCTTGTGAAAAGCGTGTCATGCACTACTAGATAGATAGATCAACGCTTTATTGTAGACACACAAAATATAACAATACAAAAATATTAATTTACATGTAGTGCCAGAAGTGGCGGCCTACTAGGCCTGTTTCTAGCAGTGGACGAATACGAGCTGATGATTAAGATATTGTATATTCATGTTAACACTTTGTTTTCTTTTATTTTTAAATTCCTTGACCATATACTTCGAATGTGCTCAACGCATTTACAAGTGATGTCAAGTTTTTGCATTGAAATCTCATTTCTTTTCTCAGTTGCTAAACGTGATTTGATAACGTGTTCGTAGTTGTCACATGGTACTTAGTTGAGTACGATTATTCATTCTGAGTGACTGTCGTATAAAATTTTAATGATGATAAGGAAATTTAAATAACCTATTGCTTTTGTCCGTCCCGTATAAATGTTTAACTAGTTAATTTTTGTTTTTCTCTGTAAAAGAAATTATATATTTCGATTGAGAAAATAAACAACTTAAATATAAATTTAGACCTTGTTCTTATCATAAATATAAACTTATGATAAGAACAAGGTCTAAAAACTACATTTCTAATTCTAGAAATTAGTAAACATGTCACCGTCGATGAAGAACGAACGCGACATAGAACGGGAGCAATCTCTAGTCGAGCAATGGGTCTCGTTGACTGAGGAGAGGAACGCAGTACTGGTGCCGAGCCCCGGCAGTCCCATACCGGGCGCGCCGGCCGCCTGGAGCCCGCCTCCAGGCATGGAGCAACATATACCCGTGCTGTTCCTCGATCTCAATCGTGAGTGCCGTCTCTCTCTAACTTGACACTGATGCTACATGTGTCTCTTTTACTGAAGAAAATGTAAGTGAAATGTCTAGCAGGGCGGTGCACTCATCGAAGAAGTTAAGACAGCTATAGACCGCCAACTTGTCCATACAATTAGATAGCTCTTTTCTACTTTTAATGTTGTCTGATACCAGTGCTTTTTTCACATAGCTAACATATTATGTACTAAACTTTACCCGTCTTTTATATAATTTTAAACTTACAAGCTTCCTAAGCAGTCATATTTTTGAGCTGATACGATGTTTATTAAATGCCTTTATTATGCAGAATTCAATAACTTTTTTTAAAATAATAAAACGTGTAGGCCTAAAATACATCATAGTCAAGCGATTGACGTCAATAACAAAAAAATTACGTTACAATTTAAGGGGTGACAAGAGGCATTGACATACAGTAATGACCGGCCTAAGGGCACATTTTGTAATAATGCATTCTTGTGCTTTCCTGAAGTTCAAAAACCACATCATAAAGCTTCAGGCATCTCATTTCACGCGTAATTATAAGTTTATTACTGTATTTTGTAGTAAATTAAAAATAATCTAATAAACATTGTTAGTACTCGTAGTATACACTTCTCTTAAGTGCAACAGAGAAAACATTCATCTTGATGCTACGAAAAACGAGGATCGTGTCAACGTCAGCACATTAGGGTGGCGATCGTATCCGGTCAATCCGACCAATACATTGACCGGACAATATCAATCGACGGATGCGAAATACATGTTGATTGCAAACTAGTTCTTTATCAAGTCTAATAAGTCTTTAAGTAGTGTGTATTTTTACATATAGTTTTGCAGTTAACTAGTGGTTTTCTGCAGACTTTGTAACACTCACAGCAGCACCCATATGTAAATGCCACTTTTCAGATACTCAACTATTGAGTGAGTGCATCGACCGTTGTTTAGCTGTGGTAATAAGATAATATCAATGAATAGTGGTAGTGGGTAGGTATGTACATAAACATATATAAACTGAATGTGCAATTGTCGTTTTTATTTGTTAAGCTAATTAAATGAAAAATATATAAAAATAATTAATAAGCCAATATTCAAAACCAATCCGGCGAAAACAAAATATTGCTTATGCCGGACCGGTTATGCTATCGCTATATATCCTTAATAACGTATAAATTTGAAATTGACAACTCAAAGAAGTTGACACGTCAAAGAAATTGCAGCCATTTGAAAGATCACCTGCGATCTTTTTTTTTCTTGCAGTTTCAGCGTTCACTATCTATCTCTCTTTAGTAGGCGTTTACTAATTAGACGTATCATAAGCTTTCAAAGGAGTATCTAATCATGTTTACTTATTACTTTTGAAGTAAATGCATTGAATCACCGGTCCATACTTATTACTTATGCCAATGGAAAAGAGGTAGGCCCCGGAACGAAAATCCTATCAGAAACACGAGTGTGTATAGTATGGTACAAATAAGTGCTCGGTGCGTGTAAACAGTTATATCATTTTGTTCTAATTTCCAGCGGACGATCTTAGCACGCACCCTAGCGGCGAAGAAGTGACCGTGGCCGGACTCAACTCGATCCTGCCCAAGGAGCACGGGAACAAGTTCTACGAGCTGCAGATACTGCACCACCACGACAAGGACGTGTCGGCGATAGCCTCCTGGGACTCCTCCATACACGACTCGCACTACCTCAACCGGATCACTGAAGGTTTGGGAACTTTTTTTACCGACTGCGAAATAAGGAGGGTTATGTTTTTCGAGTGTATGTACATATTTCTTTTGCACGCCCTAGAGTCTAAACAGCTTATCGTATTTTATATGAGTGGTGTCAATAGATTCGTCATAGTCGTGAGAGTGACATAAAATATATATATATAAAATAAGCATGACCGTGTATCATGCTTATGGTTGACAGATTTAGCAGTCGGGTTTTATCGAAGTCACTTCTAACTACTTTCGTAATTGTTACAACCTCGCGCGAGCTATCAACATAGGAAAATAGATCATCGCCTTATTGTAGACACACAAAACATAAAAATATAATTTTACTTGTAGTGCGACAAGTGGCGGCATTGACACCAACGAATCTAAATAAAAACAAATAAATGTCGGTTATGATTCGATCAGCGTACTCGTACTCTGGCGACAGTGTCTACACTTAAACCGTAATTACTAAATCATTTGATATTAAAATATTATTGCTATTAAATAAAATGTTAATTTCAGCAAACGAACGCGTGTACCTGATACTGAAAACAACCGTGAGACTGTCGCACCCCGCACCCATGGATCTCATACTTAGGAAACGATTAGGATTAAACATATACAAGCGACAGAGCTTCACGGATAGGATACGAAAGAAAATCGTCAGGTGAGATAGATATATATATTGATAAGAAGATATTATATTAGCTGGGTTACAAAGTAAGTATGCCATTAGTGGCACGATTTCTTTGTAATGTACATTATTGAAATAAATGATTGTTATTCCAGAAGCGACCAGCTCACGCACACAGCGGTTACGTACGAAGTGGTGTCGAATATACCGAAGGCTAGCGAAGAGTTGGAGGAGCGCGAGAGTCTAGCGCAGATCGCCGCCACCGGGGAGGAAGCGAGCGCCGCCGACGGAGAGACTTTTATCGGTGACTTTCATTTCTATACAAAACCGGGGCCCACGTCTAATATTTGAATTGATTCAAATTACATTTAGTATTGAACTATATGTTAACAGACTACCAAATCTGTTAATAACGACCATTATGATGCAATTCTAACTATGAAATAATTCAAATAAAAGATTTGGACCCCAAGTTAAAACTCTCACTATTGATGGCAACTCGCCGTCGTTAATTCGAGCATTGAGTTTCTGCGCGTGCGATATTACGATTAAGCGTCGTGTGAGAAAGAGTATGTGGTTTGTGAAATCGTGACCACATATTTGCGGTCACTGTCGATCTTGATGTCGAGTGATTTCGATTGTTAGGAAACTACTTATGTTTTATTATTTATTTGCATCAGGAAAATCGCAGCCAAGTCGAAAGAGGCGATATTTGCATTCATATTACTATTGTAACCGGACCTTAAGAGTTGTAAATATGAAAAAAATCGTCAACACGTTGTCTTTTTTATGTCACAAATTTATTGTAGCCGTGAGGTCGATAGTTCGAAGTACTACTATAGCACGGCAACTTCTTGCGCATGCTTTGCACGTCAGTCTCATTCTCGCTCACTTGTCTGTATCCCACAGACAGACAGAGACAAACAGTTGTTGCCTACGAAGTTGTCAAACTATAGTAATATATGTATAATTTCAGAAAAGTACACCCGCGGCGTGAGCGCCGTAGAGAGCATCCTCTCGCTCGACCGACTGCGACAGAGCGTCGCCGTGAAGGAGCTGGAACAAGCTCGCGGACAGCCGGTCACCATGCGCAAGACCGCCTCCGTGCCTAACTTCTCACAGGTACTGTACTTATATACGTATTGTACACGGATGTCAGTTTACGGGTGTGCTGAACCGAATGGGAGTTTATACTCATCGCGATAAAGGAGTTTTTGGGTGGGTCAATCTTGAATTCAAGGACAGATAAAAATAAAGTGAGAAACCGACTTTCATTAATTTGGTAGGCACATTTTTCAGTCATTTTGATTTATATACTAAAACACCGGACTTAAAATTTTGTTTATATGTGAGCGACTATATAGTACTCTCTTACAAACAAAAAAATATATTCTAAAACGGAGCAGGTGTCGTGACATGTCTTGAAAGGTTCAGATTATTATAGAACCTCCTTTTTTAAAATCCCAATTTGATGAAAAAACTTTTATCGGGCATTGACAAGGTTTAAGAAACAACCAAATATGGACCTCCATATAAATAATGGTTTATAACGGTGATTATACGGATCCCTATTCGGGTTAGTATTTCCCTAATAGATACACACGTAGATACGAAACAAGCGCAGATTTTAGTAAGAGTTGTCAACAAATCTACAGCAAAACTGAGTAGGTTCATGCAGTACTGCACTGCAGCCGAGAAGAAAATTTCAACGTGTGCCTGCGTACTTAAACCAACTACATACCTTGGCTGTGGAGTAACGTTGTCATTTTTATGTCGCATTGTTGCATATTAGAATGCAGGCGAGCATATTAGTCGAGAAGCGACCGGTGATTCATTTATTAGAAGGGCACATGCGCGTTATTTCCCACACCACGTCGTTTATAGCTCAAAATGTTTACAGGGCGTTTTACTTTGTTCTCACTTAAGCACGCCATCAAAATTAAGTTTTCGCCGATTAAAGAGTGGTTTTAGATGGATAATGATAGACGAAAATAAGTTCAGCCAGTTTCATTTGTGATGTCTCTGTGATCATATTCATCTACAATCATCGGCAAACAACTTGAACCAATGATCTTGGCTGTGCAGTAACGACTTTATGATCTCTTAGTCAAAACGCGACAATCAGTAACTCATAAATCAAAGTGCATATGCATGAATTTTTTTCCTACACGTCTTTTACGTCAAGATGATTGCCGAATGCTGCTGTATGAATCTATTCAGTTTTGCGTCACTCGTATACCACACAGTTCGTTAGATCACGGTAGTAACAGCACAAAACACCTAGAAGGATTCCTATTGAAGCATCCTGTACATTATAACGGGTTAGATAGGTTTTACTTGATCGTCTGTAAGGCACTAATTCGATATAGCACTGAGTTATAACCTAAGTATAACAATATACTTGAGACTGATCTTATAGGCTTCGATACTGCCACTATTTGACATCTTTAATACAAATGTCGTTTTCAAGTATCAAGTAACTACGACTTGGTATAAAATACTCTTCAACAGTGTTCTTCTTGAAAACATGAGGTTCAATAATTGTCGCTCTTATGAAAACGGCTTCAACTATGACTAGTTGCTAAGCAACCGAGCTTTGCGCAGCAACTGCTTGAACGACAGTTTCTATGCAAGAAAATTAAATAAATTAGTATTTAAGTTTGCTATGGTTTATCTCAATTAGCTTATTAAATTTGACAGGTGAAAGTTTTTTTCCCAGTTTATATAACAATGAGTTAGAAAGGGACTGTGTCTGTCTCTTTCTAAAGCAAAGTAAATTGCGTGAGCTAGAAAGAGACGTTCATATGCATAATGATCGAGCTAATTTAGACAGACCAAAGTGCTAAACTAAAATACGTGTAGCGTACTTACTACATGTTACACACACTAACATATTTTAATATACTCACACGCTCATGATTTGTTTTGTCGATGTTGTGAAGCTTTAAATTAAGCCAGCTATAAGCTTATAACTAACCTTATTTCATGTAAATAAGAAAAATTAAAACGTTATCACACTTTACATGGATTATTACGACTTAGGTTTATGATTTATTATGTGTACTACTTAAACGAATTGTTAGTTTGTAAGCGTGCGAGCTTTATGTGCTATACTGAAACTAATTCAAAACTATTACATGTTTTATAGATGGTAGAGAAGTTGGGTTTTCATACTAATTATGACAGGACTTAGTATATGCAGTGGAATAATAGTGCATGCAATAATAGTTCATTAGATAATAAATTATAGAGAAACGCCATTTGTTGTTCCAGAAAACGAATGTGTCATTTGTCATATTTCACATTGGTCGCATAAGTATGTTATTATGAATCTTGCGTGTGTCGCATGGTAGGCTTAGAGATCGTTCAACTCCAGGCAAATTGGTTTGATGGACTTTCGTAAAAAATCTGATCTAGATTCTCTACCGTGTAGGTGCCGCGGTACCGTGGCCGTCCCAAGCTCGATGCGAACAAATCGGAAACAGTCGATAAACGAACGGTCACGCAGAAGCGCCCAGTCAGCCGCTGGGCTAACGTAAGTTGACAACTTGGACAGATATACCACAATGCATGTCATCATTGGCACAAATCAATATCAACGGAAAACGTCCCTCCTTTGATGGGCCTTCCACTTAGACGTTGCACAAATGTAAATATTGGGCTATGACTATGTCCATGACTGTAAATCCACTTGTCAAGAATACGTCTACGGAATGAGTTTTTTTAATTAAAAAGTGGATATATTAAGGTTACAAAGTTATATGATAAATACTTTTTGCAAATTAATAATAAAGTTGAGGTGCCAATTTTTTGTTGCTGTTAAAATGTTTCATTCATTGCCTCATTGGCTATAAAATAACCATAGAATATATAAAAGGTGTATTATTAGAGCAGATGCCTTGTCTTTTGTGCATACCTCTCGGGAATAATCACGTGGTATATCAGTCTGTAGTTGTAAAGCGGCTTCACTACATATCTCTATCTTGTCTTATATACTTTCCCCACAATACATGGTCAATGTTACCGCTACATTTGTGATTGTACATAAAGCTCACGCGCTTTTCGAACTTGCAATTTTTTGGTGTTTTAGTTATTGAAGACGCGAGTCGCAAAGAATACATGTAAAACAGATGGTTCTTGCTACCAATTAAATGGGACGTCTTGAAAGTATGTTATTCTAAAATGTGCAGAGAGTGCAGTCTCACTGTAATACATGAAAACGCACAGCGTAACCCTTCTGACTGTAAATATTCCATTTTGGGGTCTATTTCATTCGCCAATTGTTTATTTATTTTTAATTAAACGCGTATACTCGTACACAAAACACAATAAATATTTACACGACGACTCTTTTTTGGGACCGCCAAAACGAAACACAAGAAAAACATACAAGAAAAAGTTACGGAACAACCTTAAGTATACAGATCTACATAAAAAACAAATGAAATACAAATCATGATGTAAGAAGGACGGTTGTATTATAACTCCGTTAGTCGTATTTCACAAACACAACAGCAATGTTGTTTATAAATATTAGAAACACTCTTGAACCACCCCTTCTACTAGTACTAGTCTTAGAAATCCATTTTATATGCTGATCGATCTAGCTATCAAGGAGTATTTACTACTTGGTAATGAATCGTCTAAATCTCCTTTGACGGACATGATAGGAGCCTAAAATAACTGTTCGTTTAATGATCGAATTCGTCTTAATAAATTTCGTGTGAATTTCTTGATGCATAGCCGCGGATAAACATAACCTATGCTTTGCAAAGTGCATATAATAAATACTTATTTGTGAGGGCAATCGAAAACAACACGGCGGATAGTGTTGGAACTATCTTCCAAGAAACTCGATGTCAGATGTAATTGAAAGCGATCGCAAACTTTGCAACTTGCGGTATATACAACGGTAGCTGAATGCCCTCGGTAACAGGCCATTGTAATCTGGAACATCTGGATTTCACCTCGAAGGGTACAGAGTGAAAACCTACCCGTCGTGTTAATTTCGATCGGTCTCTTATAAGTATTAAGCATAACCTAAAGAGACTTGTGTCCATCACTTTATCTGAATTAGTGATAAGTACGTTGAATGAGTGGTTCTTAGTGTGTACGCTTGCTAACATGTGTGTTGTCGCTACGTACGCGGCGGCAGCTCTCGCAGGCGCTCGAGAACGCAGCCAAGAACGGAACCAACGTGAGTCCAACGCATGGCCAACACACCAACACCACACCATCAGATGTTGATTTTTGTTTAGCAAAATTCCTGTTTATATTTATTGAGACATTTTTGTAATAATGTGTGTAATATTATGTGTGCATATTAGAATGAACACCACTTTTAAGAAAAACGGCAATGGAAAAATCGCAATTGAAAATTCTTGTCATAGAAGAAAGTGTAATCTCCATCGCGGAATCTGTACAGCGTGATGAACCCTTTATTTCCACGTTTCCTCGAGTTTGAAGGCATTTATAAGTACTTTTATTTTTGGTCCTTCGAGCACGGTGAAAATATTAGATAAGTTGTATAAAAGTAGATAAATATGAACAGGAATTTATAAATGTTGTTTATATATTTTCAGCTTGTGTATATTTTATTGCAACTCGTTAAATAAATGCTTATTATTCACTGTCACTGGGGCCACCGTAAATGTATTTTGTTGTACAAATTAATACGTACTTTGTAGATAGTATTTAGTTGTAATATATTTTTTAATGTTTTCTGTCAGTAAATACCCCGGGTGGTTTGAAACAAGAAGAATGTCATGCCCATTAATTATTATAACAGAACTTACTATGGAATTTGTACTGTAAAGGGGGAAAACGCAAAAAGCGGGCTCATGTTTACCTGGCAGAGGTAAAAATTGACTTGGTCGTGGGATGTGTTTGGTTTGATACAAATAATTTGACACAATTCAAATAGTAAGTTCAGTGTCCTAGTTTGTAGCTGTCGGTCTCGAAGACGCAGTTCATTTTTCGTGACCAGTCGCATTTGCAGCATGGTTTGCAACGTATACAAACTCATACCGAGCGTTTAATAATAACACAAAACGTTGCCCCACGTAACATCAGTCCTGTGCTATCTGCAGATAATGCGCCTCGATTCATCGTTCGAGTCGCTGGCCGGGCTTGCCTCGGTCCGCGCGGGGAGCATGGCGGACCTCGCAGACGAGACGCCGCGCCGCTCTGTCCACCGGCACTCGTATGCCGCTCCCGCGCACAACGATCCCGAGATACCTACGCCAACCAAACCGTTCGGACTCGGTAAGTCTAATGTTGCTTTATGTTATTTATTATTATTTTATTAAAATATTAAAAGATAATTGTTAATTTGTAATATAATGTTTGTATCGTAATTTAATGGAAATATTAATCTACTCTTATACCTATTTGAAAAAAGTTTTTTTTTTTTCGAATTGCTGATTAATAAGGAGACCAGTTCTAGATTGGCTTTTGTCTTCGGTTGTGGCGTTTCCTCGAACCAGATTGACTCAGAGCTGATGATTAGACAAGTTTTGGAATATAAACTTTACATTGTGTATTAATACAGCCTAAAATGGCAACGTTCTACTACGTTATAGGAATGAAAATTTTGGTGTTATATTCGATGTCATCATTTCATATTGCTCTTTTACATGGTATGGAGCGCACACTTAATTGCTTTGAATTTCGTCCTGTATATTTTCTGATCTTGTAGTGGAGAAATTTTGGATATACATATCTATTGATAATAATGTGAATTATGTATTAGTAAAAAACATTCCTGTCCCCATAAGATCATTTTATATTTATATCTCACTCATCAACACATTGTCACGGCTACATAGTACGTAATCAATAAAACAAGAGTAACTAGCACATGTGCATAGTATAACACAATACGTGCTTATAAACATATATATATATTATAGATACATAATTAATTACCTTAGTGCATTCAGTAGATTATGTATTTTGAAATAACATAGAACATTTTTAATTTGAATTATTACAAAATAAATATATGCACGATTGAATAGGCATTGCATAGTGTATGATTTTTGTCGATTAGCTGAATAAGATATTGAAAATATCATATCATATAAAACAAATCTATATTGTAGAATATATTATTTGTAAGCAAATCATACTCACAAGGTCGTTCAACTCAGATTCAGTCACGAAGAAACTCAGACTCAACATTCACTTGTTCATGTCACTAGTACATTTTATTTTCAACTTGCTTTGTGGCAATGCTATGGCTCAAACTGATCTTCCTCCCTCTCTCTCTATCTCTCTCTACGACCCCTCTTCTATCTTTCATACTCATAAAGAAATCTTTTGACTGTCTCAAACTAACAAACACCACAATATTTTTTGAGATATTTGTCACTGCAAGGAGTCAACTGTTTTGATTGCAACCGCACGTTCTATTTAAGCTTCGGAAAACAAATCAAAAATTTAAACTCCAATGGGAAATATCGCAAGAATATCGACTCAAATGATTGTACTAATCCCCCACGCTTGAACTAACTTTATATTTTTGTTATATCTTGATCCCCCGCTACCTTCAGGCTCGTTCCTATCAGGTAAACAATGATATATGGTCTTAAATCGGAATGGCAACTGTATGATGGCGAAATTATTAGTCGAATGCAACCAAATCGATTGAACGAATAGATGTGTTGTGATCATTGTTATCATGGAAACCGTTTTGTATGTAACCCGTTGATTGGCTGTTCAATTTGATTCATCAGAATGAGATACTATTGGCATATGAATTCAGAAAGTTCGTAACGATGATGAAATCTTTATCCGCTGCGTGTGTTTTATCAAAATTAGACCCTAATGTATTGGCTGATAGAGCGCAAAGTCGAAACGCAAGCTTCGAGCGTCAAGCAGCTTCTGTCGTTGTTTTGACTATCTGTTTGTTTGCGTGTCTCTTTCATTTGCATGAACCAAGCATGACTTGTGTATTATTTCCTTCTTCCTTCCTCTTCTTTATTATAGATCTAATCGCTGCGGATATAAATATACATGAGGCGAACAATAACGCTTTTATTATACTTGAAGTGACTAAATATCGCTTGGGTAAAGAGAGTAATTAATAGATTGTGTAAATATCAGGTGATGAATGAAGTAAATAAATCTCAGAGGATTATCCTATCTCTGTATTGTAATAGTAGAATGTACAAGTAGATATAGATACATGATTACTCGTATGTAAGTAGGTTTGTGTTTTGTGTTAGGAGATATAATGTGCATGAAAGTAGTCAGTTGAAAAGTAAACATTATTTGATGAAACAAGTGATAATTAGAAGTATTAAACAGCATGTACCTACTAGATACTCTTATATGATAATATAAATACTTGCATTATACAAAGTAAAACAGATATTTATATTAAGTAAAACTGAAAATAATGGATATTTGATTATATGAACAATAATCTGAAAGCTAATACCATTTAGTTATTAGTTACAGTTATGGTGTTTTTTGTGTGTTATAATAGGAAAAGGTCTTTGAAATTAGCTTAGGTGTGCCTTTCACTGGCTTATTGGCTCACGCGGCATATTGGCGAAAACGGTCCATAGCTCAAGTGGCGTTATTACGCCACTTGAGCTATGGATCGTATGTAGCCTTGCTAGCGTGAGCCAAAATAGTCTATTGAAACTTAGCATGATACCATCTTAATGTTTAGAGTAACATCGGCTCGTTGAGAATTGAGACTTATAATTGATTGAGATTTCTTTTCATATTGCTAACCTTAGCATAATGATCTCGATATAATGCAGACGATATTGACGGTAGTAATGTGTTTACTATGGTGATTAGTGTGTGTTTACATCTAAGTTAGTTTAGAAAACTAAAACTACTGTTCTAACATTTCATTGCAGCCCGGCCAACGTTCCTAAACTTGAATTTGAACCTGAATTCACTGCGACTGCAGACGCCAAACAAGTGTACGTTAACGTTGCGTGATAGTAGAGTCACTAGTTTCGCTTGTTTTCTATATATTTTGGTTCGAATTCATACGTTTTTCGTTTATAGACGCTCATTGTATAAAAACATTTGATTTGGTTTGTCTCTAAGAGCGCTTGCAGACTGTAAACTGTAGACTATCGAGTAGTCAAGTTCTCGATAAGAATACAGATACATATTTTTAATTTTTAAGAGCACATATCGAATAGTAAAACAGTCTGCGATCGCTTTGCACTGGTCTATTTGGATATATACTTCTGTATCGTATCAAATAAGATAAGTAATTATCTAACAGCAAGACAAGACGTGTAAAATGCAATATTTTTATCGTATTTTGGTTTTTGTTTGCTAGTATTTCAACTATAGTTTAGGCTGAGAAGTGGCGTTACCTTGATGTCATACCACAAGTTATGAAATTTTGCCCTAAAGTTTTCAAACATTGGCATGATTATGAGAATCGTCATAGTATATTTCGAAGCATGTATTGGCGGTAAAAATATAAAATTATGTTTATCAAAATTAATTTATACTTTTCCCTAAACATTGTAGATTTTTAACAACGCAAAAGTTTTCTTGTATTTCGGTTAACGTTGCTTATATTTGTAGAGTTGCTGATTTTTTCAGTTGCCGATCATAAAACGATCTAAATTAGAAGATATTATTTTTCGCAGTTATAATCATGATTTTACCATCACTTTCGACTTAATCGCTCTATTCATAGATGTTACAATTATGGCACTTACATACAAATGAGTCTCAACGTTGATCGTCTTTTGTTTTGTTTTACGCGACAGAGAACGTCACGCATCAAAACAATTCTAAAGACGTGTTGGAGGGTTTTATACGGTCTTATCGATTAAGGCTTACTAAGCCTAAACAGGTCGCACTGTACGTATTCTGTTGAGCTTCTTTCACTATGAGAGGGACGCCGAATTTGAGAAAAATAATCAGCTATTCTGTCTATTTTATTGTCGACCTACGAACCGTGGAATACATGATTTTTTTCTTGAATTCAGACTTCTTTAGTAAAAGTTGGGCGTAGGAATGAGTTCAGTAAACCTCTTTTGGGATAGTACACATACCTTACCGAGAAAACCGTGTAAATGAGACCAATCATGATTTAAATTTAATTTAAAAATAATATAGGATGATAAGATGTTATTTAACTAATTTCGTCCGCTTTGTTTTGGAGTTAAAAATAATTATTTATCGATTTCTCGCTGACACCAAAACAAAGCGGAAAAGCATTTAGAAATTAGTTATAGAGCATCTTATTAGAAATGGATTTCCGCAAAGTATCGCCTGACTTTGAATAAAATGGTATAGTTATGTGTGTGTGTATGTGGTACTGCAGCTTCTCCGGCGAGCGGTAAGCTCGGCCTGCGTATGACGACGCTGCACGAGGAGCCGGGACGGAGGAATGACGACGATTCACACTCGGAGCCGGAATCCGCGCCCGCCGACGACATGAGCACGCCGAGGTCGACTGTACGTATCATACACATACTTAATTGTTGGTTGGTTTAGTACGCGAGTTTTTGGAATTTTTGTCCAGATATTTTTGTACGGTATTATGTATAGCAACAATTATTTATATTTTATCAAAGCGCATTTTATTTTATTGCTCTGCATTTTTTACACATTTTTTTTTTAATTTTTGGTAGCTTTTTATATTACCTTATGTTATTATGATTTTATATTGCGATATGGAGCTGCTAAATTAACCTCATAACAAGAAATAGCCATGTACGTAAAATTATGCAGGCTCATGCAGTCATAATATATGACTGCATGAGCCTGCATAATTTTTTTCATTCATAATACATTTTCCCGTGGTACATTTGCTTGGTTTTTGGATTTACATATCCTAAAGAATAATGTAATTAATGATTTAATGCTACTTGCACTCAGCAAATCTTAATATAATTCACTCCGCTGTAATAAATGTATGAGTCCTGCAGAGAAGAAGCATTATTAAATAGCGATTATTTCCCCCAGCGCAACCGATCCCGTGTCTCGTCGCGTGGTTTCCTACCGACATCGAAGACTCTAGACTCCCTCCACGAGTTGGCGTGCGAGCGTGTGCCCAACAAGAACTCGCCTTCAATCTCCTCCAGCGGATATGGTAATGAACTGCATTATTTTTGTTCGTTTTAGTTCGCATCCCTTTGATGATTTGAATTTTTCGAATGACAAATGAATTCATTGTATGTTATATTTTATGTACTTAGAATGATGGTGATCTTATTGTTCTATGATTGGGCCAAACACTTGATTCATACCAACCAAAGAGACCATGGCCACTTAGCTCTTGATGATGATTCGCTTTCGTGAGCCTCATTCATTTCAATGGCACGATCAAGGCTTGCATTTTGTGTATCAAGAACAATTTTAATTTAAAGGTTCCCAAGCAGTATCGTCCACAAACCTAACAAACGACGACACATTATCGATCAGAAGCATGTCAGTCGACGACACTCCAGACTTCGACAAAACGATGGACTACACTCACATCTCGCGGACCAAACACTCTATGGCCGGCCTTAGGAGCGAGATATCCGAACTGCGGAACGATATCAGCGACCTGAAGAATGAGATCGTCGAATCAAAGAACGAGTTAGACGATCCCACGTTTGAAAAGGCCAAAACTCCCGTGTTGACTCCGGGCGGAAAGCGGATTAATCCGTTTTTACGAGATTGCGAAGAAGCCAAAGAAGCGACGGAGGTTATGGTGGATCCGCTCGGGGCGCTGCCTGTGGATCCGCTCGGCTCGAACCAGGTGGATCCACTGGGAGCACTGCCCGTAGAGACCGCCAAGTTATCTAGTCAGAAGGAAGCTGTGCAATTAAACGGTGAAGCGTCGCATGATCATTCTATCGGTGAGTTGTACAACGTTGTTACTATTTTCTGGCATCTTCATTTAATGCCACATGTTATAATAATAGATCAACATCGTAGCTTTTTCAGCTATGTCCGATTAATGCTTTTCAATGTGTGAAATATTGAAATACGTCATAATGTGCCCATTACAAAATAAAACTGTTTAAACCAATAGAATTACTAAGACGATTACAAATTATTGTTATTTATTTGGGTGATGGGTGCGTCCATTTGGTATTGTCCGTTTAGGATGTCGAAAAAAAATTTACCGCATATGTTTACGAGTCTGTAATGAGCGTGGCTCTGTCATGTGAATTGTATATGTTTTATTTGATAAAATGTTGGCACCAAATACATAAGTAAATTCTAATCTCTTATTTATTCAATTCTTCTAGTGGAAGCGGATTTAGAGTCTGTGAGCTCGGAACAGTCGAGTCACGGCTCGGAACAGTCCAGTCACGGCTCTGAGACGAACGAGCGAAGTCGCGAGGCGTCGTCAGTCGGCGAGAGTGACTCTACCTCGCCGGGACCCGAGCACAATGTTGTCAGGACTTCCTTACCCGCTGGCAAGGTAAGGATGGCACTATACAGTGTTAACGATAAGGGGTGTACTAAGTTAGAGGGGATCATTTCACTCGCAATGTTGAAATACTTTAACTAATGATAACATTGTAGTAATAGGTGCCGAATGCGCCCAAGAAAATGCAAATATTACGACAAATCTTTAATCATTATATATTCTATTATTCGACAAATGAGGTCCAAAATACTGTGGCCGTGTGGTGTGGAAGAGATACGAATCCAAGATATTTGTTTTTTCCACGGCAACCGGCTGTCATTTGTCCGTCAACGCTGTACGTTGAAATTTTTTGGTGCTGGAAATATTTTTAGATTATCAAAAGTATTTTCAAGTCAACAGTTCGCCAAACTACTAGTGATAACATTACAATTAGCGGAGGTCTTGCTACTAATAGCAATCTCTTTTAGACAACTTTTCCAAAAGGCCCACGAATCGCGTGTGGAATCGCCACAATTTCGTGGATATGCTATAACATGCAAATATGACATCGTCCATTCTTCCGCAGGTGGTCCGACGTCGCACGGGCGGAGGTGCGAGCGCGCGCGCCGCTCCCCGCCAGTCGTACCCTTCGGCGCGACCCAAGTCAGCGCACGAGCCCGCAGCCAAAGACCTGAGACACACGCCCGCATCATCCACGGAGAGAATCGGAGACGGTTTGTATACCTTCATTGTACAGATAACTAGCTGTTACTCCGCGGAAATACCCACCGCGTGTCATAGCATATATTATATCATCTCGGGATCGAACAATCAGTATTCATATCCGTTATCAAGTTTAACTAAGTCGTTTTATACCTCTGGTGTCATAACAGCACGACGTCTTTATTTTTGTTAACGTTTATCCCATGCTTCGGCCGAAACTGGACCTAAGGAACCAGTTATGAAATAAAAATAATTCATCAGCGTATATGAGTTACGAAAACACGAAATTTTCCATACTAGAAAATAAATTTCGTAACAAGAAACTTGTAGTGAGGCGGAAGGTTACTTGTTTATTGTTTGGACGTAATTACGACAAGTTAAAAATAAAGCCGTAGGTTATTATATCACAAAGATCTTTAGTGATTCTTTAGAAGAGAGAAGGAAACTCTTTCTTAGATCAGGTTACTAAGCTCCAGTGTCGTAGACATCCTGAGCGTAACTCTGTCATGTGCATTATGTTTGTTTTAATTTATGACATGTGCCAACCCAATTAATAAGTAAATTGTTGATTAAGTTTGTAATTATTGTGTTCACAGATGATTGGGTGGGGACAGCCCCCGCGTGGCTGACGGTGGGGGAGAGCGTGCAGCTGCGGCTGAGCTCCAGCACGGGTGTGGTGGCGTACACCGGGCCCACGCACTTCGCGCACGGACTCTGGGTCGGCGTCGAGTTGGACGCGCCCACAGGTCACTCATCAACTTATAGACAGAGTGTTAATCCTGTTTACAGAGATTTCTTTGACGCCTGAAAGTCTGACATAGCTTGCGACTGTTATCTGAGAACAAATTATATTACAGTTTAACGTGTCGTACAACTCAAGGTAGCAAGCCTAGCGGTAGCGGTCTATAGATGATATAAATGCTTCAACTCACTTCCAGAGGACAACTTACCTAATTACTTACAGCATTATTTTAAAACAACGTTATGTTTGTTTTGATTTTGTTATTAACAAGTTCTACTTTGGTGTATCAGGCAAGAACGACGGCTCTGTGGGCGGCACGCGGTACTTCGAGTGTCGGCCGCGGCACGGCATCTTCGTGCGGCCGGACAAGCTGGTGCAGGACCGCCGCGGCCGCTCCGCGCGCGCATACCGCGACACGGAGATGAAACGAGCCGCCAGCAAGGGTGAGACGATACTCAATGCATCGCTATACAATGTGCGACAAACAACTTGTGCTCAAAAAGTCAAATCTGAGATTGAGCGTGATGCTTACTATCAGGTTCACTACTATTTGTTTTTGTTCTCGTAAAAGCACACGATGATTTTTGGTCTATAGTATGGTGAAGAAAAACATCGTGAGGAAACCATAGCAGGGTGGTAGGGCATTTCCTATCGCTCGCCTGGCTAGCTACCACCCTCAAGTTGTAAAATCTGTCGCCAAGCACCTAACGGTGTGTTCCGACAGACTTCCTTGCGAGCCAGTGTATTCCAGACTTAGGCACGCTCCATCTAGGGCTACAGTATCGCTGTCTTCCGTGTTCGTGCGAACTTATGGTGAAATGCCTAGCTGTGTAGGATAAAAAAAAACGCTACAAGTATTTTGATTATTGATTGTAAGTGTTCTAATTTTGACATATTCTTTCTGTTTTTTCTTGCAGGTGAAGGCTTACACAACTTACACAGATCGCGAAGTCGCGGCGACAGTATAAACGCCATCGGCAAATCTAGGAGCAAATAAATGTCCCCAGTCCCTACGAGTGCGTACGTATCCGCATTTTCTGCGTACATCACTCGTTCAGTATCGACGATCCATAGACCCGCTCTGCGCACGCGGACACAGCAATCAATGTATTAGCCCGAATTAAACAAAACGTCCCGATATACTTTTTCCCAGTCTATGATTTCGTTGCGGTCGCGTATTGCGTATGGTGCTTATTACACGTAATTTTTAAGTTTCGTTATAGCAATATTTCGCGTTTAATCTGTTGTATTGAAATTATTGTAATGGAAATCTGTTCGTCTTGCTTTCATTGACTACGTTCAATGAATCGCATAGATCGACCTCTACTATTTCCACCACAATCGAAAGTTTTATATCATTGACACTTGGTAGGAGTTACTATTTTTTATTATTCGACGACTTAAAACTATGAAGTAATTGTAAATAGAGTTATGTGATTTAATTTTATTAATCGTTTATATGTAAATATGTGAATTTATTGTATTATTTAATTTAATTATTTTAGGAAACAATGAAATTTTGTGATCGGTCATATTTGGTAAATTAATTATTTTTAATTTCTTTTCTGTATATTTTATCGTGGTAGGTGTTATCGTAATTTATTTATGTGTTTTAGCTCATTGACTATATGCTTCTATTTTACGTCTTGTCTATGTCACAGCTATATATTCAACTCTATGAATATAATAATGCCCTGTGATTTGCGACCTTCTACTTCTACACTTTGCTATTTGTACGTTTTACCTAGATACACCTTTTTTAAGGCATTTCGGAATTACTTATAAAACTGCTCACATGCATTTTGTGTTTTTAACACGGTTGCCACAATATTGTGATAATATCTTGCCACGCGATTATAGAGCTAAATGTAAAGAGAAAAGGTATTTTTATTTCGACGCCCGCTTTTGCCCTTCGCTATGGGAGTAGTTTTTTACGAATTCGTCCAATGTTACATCTTCGTCCTTATGAAAGACTTGTACTTAGTACACCGGCAATCCATTCGCGACGGATCAACATTGCCTACTGACTTAGTTGGTCGGTGCAAGAGATGGTCGGAAGCGGCCGATGTTGCCCAAAGTTATCATGTAGTGGTATCTCACACCGTATTTAACATTGTTTCGATATCACTTGCACCGATATACATATAATATCTATTAGGTTGTGTAGGTATAATCGAAAAATTATAATAAATGTGTGTAGTCGTGTTTCGGCTCACTGTAAAATAAAAATTGCCATTATTTAAAATGTCCTCTTCAATATCTCCATCCACGATCGAACAATAAAAACGATGTCAAAAAATATCTGTAGTAGAGAGTCTTATTTCATAGTTTTTTTTCAAACGTATATTGAGGTGTGTGGGTGGGTAGTTAGTGAGCCTAATTTTGAAATATATCAGAGTAAATGTTTAGCGACAGAGTGCGCGTGTAATCCATTTGTATTAGGGATTGTCCACACGAACCGCTCCGAGTTATCGGGGCCATAGTCTATAGCTCACCTAATGTATATTCCATCCTTTTTAGTAAAGTAATCGTTTAAGTACACTCAAAGTACATTATTAGAGTAAAGGAACGCCTCGTTGTTTACTAGTGTTTGTAAGTTACACTCGAGCATTTCATTGTAGCCCTTCACTTGCCTCCCATTCCTCTAAACATATGTACAATAACATTATACTCTAATTTTAATTGTAAACATGTTAACGAAACTATAATAGAGCAGCTATTTCGACGTGTACACTCGATAATTAATGGCCAGATTTAGTGAGGGTGCGGTTTCATTGCGAGCGGGCGGCGTATTGAGAATGTGTACTACATTCTACTCGTTAGTAGTATGATGGATGAACTATGAATTTGTATTGGTTGTTCTCTGCGTTCTAAAGACATATTCCATAACTCATACAGTTTCCGTTACACAGCGAATCTCTCGCAGTGGGACCACAACCTATGTACTTTTTAAGCGTTGACTGACATCATATTTGTCACATTTACTTAAATTTATCACATTTCACAATTAACCAATGCTTATTAGACTGTCGTACTTAAACATTCCATTTTTTTGTATTTATTAAATTTGTCTTTGTAGTGAAATGTTCAGTAGTATCGGATTTATTAGTTAGATTTTTAATAACAGACGCGTCTTTAACGCGGCTTTCTATATTGCATTTTTATCTTTTTAAAGTAAATAGACCAATATTAAATAACTATTAAATATTGATAAATAAAAAGGCCCTAACTAGGACAGCTCAATGTGTAGGCGGCATAATTAATATCTAAACTATAAAGTATTTTCAAAATATAGTAGGATGTGTCTTTGAAACTCTCGATGTGCTTTTGTCCAGTAGATTGGTAGGGCATGGACGAGGAAATGTCTCGTAGGAGGCAAGCTGATAGAGGCTCGGATACACAGTACGCGTGTTGGGACCCTATGTCAGAAATTATTGTACAAAAAAGTATCCCGCTCTCGGTAGAAAGCGATCTTCTGACCCGCTGATTGTGTGACCCAACCTTTATCGTTTGGAGATACATCAAGCTCGGCGTGAAGTGACGGAGTGTGCACTAGGGCTCCTAGATATAGGCTAAACAGTGACCTAAAAAGCATCATCTCGTAGGTCCTAACTTTAATTTTTAGAAATTAAGCGACCATGTGCTGTGCTTTTGTTTTAAACAAATAGTTTATAGGTAAATCAAATTATTTGTTATGAATTTTATTTTATATTTTCAATGTAGTATGTACACATTTTTGTATTTATTGCAGTCAATTCTACAAATACGAGCTTTTACAATGTTAATGTAATAATTTAACGAGATCACGACGCATGTTTCATTTAGCGTAGATAATGAGGTATGTTAAGTTTGTTTGCCAGATGTAATGTGTAAAATAGATCACAAATCAAAATGTACTTGTAATTTTATTTTATGTATTGTGATAAGCGAATATGCAGCTACTTGGTTAGCGTAGAATGGTTACACCTCCGTAAACTGTACCCTTAATGCATAATTAAATAAAGAGATTTTAATATTTAAATTTTATTAATACATAAAATAGTTCACTTTTAGTGGAAATATTTTTGCCAAGTAGCAAATTCGAGTCAACCATCGCTGTCATTATCAGTAAATAAATGTATTATAAATTATTTATAGTTTTCATTATTAAGTTATATCTTTACGTAGCATATTACATACCTAAGTACCCTAAAATATTCTAATACATTTTATGCTATTTAAGTAGATTGTTATTATGATTAATTATTCAAGTGGTTAGACACGTTCTATAGGATTTAGGAAACTTGCATGCCTAATAACTGAACCTAATGCATGCGTTAGAGTAGCAATATGAAATGTCCTATGATCTTTTATTCACTGCGTAGTAAAAAGCTATATCAAAATGATTTTATGGTATAACTATCTCTGCTATTGGGGCAAATAAAATTAAATAGTAAGGATTAAGTAAAGCGACGTAAATTAGATGACTATCAGGTTGGCAGGTTATGCCGAATCGTTGCCAGTCAGGCGATCGACTTATGTAAGCTAAGACAAAAAGGTACCATATTAGTTTGTCTGAGGATACGATTTAAGCAACAGGAGGAAGCGATTTAAAAATAGCGATTGTGCATTTAGTGGATGAGTTGTGTGAAAGAAGAGTGAATGAAGAAATGACAGCTGATAGAATCGAATAGAAGAGGAACACAAGCTGTGGCGATTCCTTAGTGGGATAATGACCGTGTATTTTTAGGCTGTGCATTCTAAGGTACCAATAATTATCGAAACTCGAAGCTTTATAGTTGCTGTAAGGTAAGTAGCATGGCAGTAAAGTGGCGAAAAAAAAAACTTTATATGTAGGTATGATGAGTAGTGTTAACACTACCTTTCTACATTACTTACCATGCCACTTGTCGAGTATGGCAGGAATATAGATAACAGATGTGTGTTTTAAACTGCAAATCTAGCTTCCTTTCACAATGCCTGTTGTATATAGTTAGATCTCTATATTATTATGCTAATTCTCTAATTTCATTTTAACATTTATTCTATAAAGAAGATGTACTTGCATTTGACCGCATCATGCCTTATGTAAAGCTGCAATGAGCTTACGATATCGACGCTTGGCTAGAAGAAAACGGTTCATTTCCGATTAAAATATATTCAGGTTAATAGTTAAGCCGGTAGCGGATGCCACAATTTTTCAGTTCGCACAATAAAGTAAGTTGTCGCAAAGCATTGTGTACAAGTTCTTGGAAACTCTACCATGTACCGGTGGTATCTTGCAGTATCTACTTCTGACTGATTACAACAACAATATGAATCATTTTCTGTGCGGTTGCGACTGTAGCTTTGTGCTTTGTGCAGCAACAAAAGGGTAAGTGGTGGTCGTCTAGAGTAAGCGTTGAAAGAAGTTAAACAAAAGTTAGCAATCTAGGTTTCGTTTTGACAGGTCGCCGCTACAACTCAAAAAAAAATTTGTTACCTAAAAAAAATATAAAAGTTAAATCGTTTGGAAGGATGCGCAGTTTTCACCGTTGTGACAGTGACACCGTTTTTTAAGAGTTCCCCACAGTCAAAAAAGTGTATATTATAACAGTGTGACTCGTTTGGTGTGACTGGATGGGAACCAACCGCAAAAAGCACAAACTTAAATTAATGTTTGTTGCCGCCCGCTGTATCTTACAGTTTACACTCCACCCTGGGGTAGGCAATAGGGAGCGACAGTTGACCTTATTTCTGTGCGACGTCGCGACTGTCATCTTGGATCGGGCGCGGGGCGGCGCGATTTGCTCCTGGCACTCGCCTTGCCCACTTACCGCCGGAGTACCGTAGGCAAATAAAGAAAGAGGAATTCATCATAAGTAGGTAATTTGATAAAATATATGCAATAAGATGTTGTGGGTCTAAAGTTCTTATATAAACTTTGCCAGTTCATATCGTCATAAATTGTAGATTCCAATTAAGTAACAAACTCAAAAAAAAATGTATGATACTAATTATTATATGTTTAGAATTCTGATGTTCCTTTTAATATTGATGTTACGTTGAAAGCGTCGAAACATATAAATTATAACTTAAAGATTTTCTATAAAATAATAAATCAGTTCGATTCGCAACTGTTTTGCCACCATTACCCTAATCTATTTTCATATAGCAATGCGATGCTCGTTACAAAGGCGACATCGTTCCATAATGGCATGCTATTGGAACTTGCGTGACTTGCCATTTGCCAGGTCTGTTCTGCCACAAGGAGACTCAAAAGAACTCCAACCGGCGAAGAAGTAACAAGTCTTCAAGGTACTCCTCCGATCCACCATGACTTAGAACATAAAGCTTTGCGATGGACCAAGCAGGTCCATCCACATCCAACCAGGACCCTCGGTTCGATTTCATTGGCTCTTACGCCGTTAAGAGCTTGAAATTGAAACCAGAGAAATGGATGAGGGTCCTCGGTATAGAAGAGCACAGGTCGACTCTAAACGACTTCGTGAATCGACCGTTACCGTTGCTGCTTGTCGTGGTGTTAACTCACGCGGCACAGCTGGTGCCGGTCATATCGTTCCCTTGCTATTTGAAAAATAAGGCGGTATACTTCGTGAAGAAAAAGCCAGATGTCATCCCCAAGGAGAATTGCGCTGAGATGGTCATCTTCGGTAAGTTAAACGGCGCACATCACTTACATGGGAAACTACTGACTCTTTTCCTGTATCTGTGTTTTTGTCGTCTAGGTGACCTAGCGCCCAGACTCATAGATGAACTAGCAGCTTTGGTAGACGAAGTATTCGTGCCGCTACTCTCGAATCCGTTGAACCATGAAGGATGGCCTCTGGTCGTCTCACAGGACATTCTGAAACAAATACACAATCTCAAGAGCACCGTGTATGAGGTAAGATGTTGCTTATGTACTCGTAATTGTGCATTACTATTTTTGAACGACTTCTAGACATATTAATTTTATACAAACCTTATCCACCTATTCTTTACACGCCGTTAGTATTTTTGTTTACATTTATTACTTTGAGATTCTTGTCTTCGTTAGAAAAATTAATACATTTTATTAATATCCTGATAAAAATACTTCACATAGAACATTTGGGTCCAACTGAATAAGTTCAATATGTATCTGCATATAATTAAGTGAGTAGGTACTGGGTAGGTAGGTAGGTTATACATATATATTTAGGTATCTTTATATTATGCCGAAATACCGATTCTTAAAAACTTAAGAGTATTTACAATACGCAGGTCAAAGGCAAAGTGAACGGTCAAACGGTCCTGCCCATGCCAGTCGGAGTAGAATTAGTTCACGAGGCAGAGAAAGAACTACTGAAAGGTGCTGAAGTAGATCTTTATCTAAAGAGCGCTATTGAAGGAGTGGTGATCAAGTGGGCTCAACAAATCAACGATGTCATGATGGAAGATTCAGCACAGGCCTTCGAGAATGGAAATAATCCTTTGCCGACTGTCGGTTAGTTCCTTTTTTACTTTAACCAGTGCGTTTAGGATAGGAAGATAACCTCTTTAAACAGGCTGTCGTCAGGCCTCAGACGATGAGAGACTGATTTTTAAATTATATCACATCTGCCATTAGGTACATCGTGCCATTATGATAATTTTTGACATAGAATAGAATATAGTGGGTATAAACATTAATGCGTCCATAATACCAAATCAGCCAAAAAGAACCTTATAATAATGAGACAACGCAATCGCTATTATATAATAAAGGTCACACATTATCTGCTTTCATGGCTTATAAATTTCAGATAAAGCATAATTCTTATTGTACCTATTATTTTATAATACTGATTATGAAAGCTATCTTTATCCTAGTGCCATGTTATAGCTAAATAAATAAAATAGCCATTTATTCTAATACTCAGATACATGCAAGACTAATTGCTATAATATAATAGCTACATCTTGTGTCCTAAAAAAACATTGTTTCATAGACAAAGGAGATCCTAATAGGAGATTATAAGTAAAAAACCATCTATAAGCCACCTTACTTAGGTCTTCGTAGTATTTATTTTGTTGCATATTGATCTTTTCAGAACTGGCATTTTGGAAGTCTAGGCTCAGTAACTTGAACTACATCTACGACCAGCTGCGAACCGAGAGGGTGAGATGTATGGCTGTTATTTTGGAAAAAACTACTTCGGCATATTATCCGTGCTTCAGTCGGCTATTCAAGAATATTGTCTCAGGTACGCAGATAGAGTACTCGGCAAACAACTTGACCTTGCGCGAGACGTGTTGTACTGTTCGCACGTACCAAGCTACCCGTGAGAGTGAAAGAGACGATGCCGCCATCTTAGTTCTAGTTATTTGCCGCGTATTATACAAATGATACGAAGCAAAAAACGTTAATAAACATAACACAATTATAAAGACGTACATTTGTTCTGAAGAACTAGGTACGTTAGTTACGATTCGGAGTACCTATAAGTAGGGAGGTGTGTACAGTTAGTGATAGCCTACGTCGGTAACCCGTTTGCTTCACAAGAGCTTTCTCACGTTTCACGTTTTTTTGGTAGTCGTTAAAAAACTATCAGTTCTAATGACGAATAGGTACATTCGAGCGCCCGACCCACCTAATGATTCTCGATTATGAAATATTCAGTAGTTAATACCTTAGTAGTAGTTTAGTATTCTATACATATTAAAATTAAAAATAACATTAAAAACGTATAAGGAATAGCGAGTGTGTGTTAACAAACTTTGAAAAAAAAAGTCAACCAATTGCGAGTCAGACTAGCGCACAGGAACTCTTAGTGCACGAGTCCGACTATCCATACGTACTTATTTTTGCTTCGGGTCTAGGTACCAAATGTATCTTTCGTCAGTCAGTTCGTATGTTTGTATGTCTCCTGAAATTTTGTACTCGCGTACAGGTCGAAGTTTCCAATCAATCTTGACGAAAGTTGATGTAGGTATAGGTCCTACAAAGTTTTAGATTTTTTCTCTTCGGGGATATTTGATTAGGGAGTTATTTCTCCTAAAAAGCGCGGAAGTAATAATACTTGGTACAGACTTGCGGAAATATTCCTGAACACAAAGACGTGTACGAATAATGTGGTCGCTACAGTTCGGTTGTATGTACTTATTACATAGTTTATTAAATTATAATAAGCATAATTTATGAAGTACCTACCTACCTAGGTATTAAGATTTGTCCTCCTTTAATTTCGGTTATCGTTTAAAGAACAACATTGCGAATTGCTCTTGACAAAACTAAGCTTGCTTATTTGTTTGTGCTCTTGTAGCTTTAGCGGAAGCTCGCGAGATAGATCTTTACCTCAGAACACTGGAGAGGCATTTCCAAGCGCTTGAGGAGATAGACTTCACAGAGGTACAGCCGCTGTTCCGGCCCCTGTTCCACGTCATCTGTATGGTGTGGAGAGACTCTAAGTACTATTGTAGCTCTTCCAAACTCATGGTCCTGCTCAAACAGATTAGCAACTTGCTTATTTATCAGGTACGAGTACTTACAAAGTTCCGCCATCGTAAACTTACTTTATTCTTTAGGTCATTAACTAATCCCTATTTTACCGACTACCGAAAAAGGGAGGAGGTATTCAATTCGACGGTATTTTTTAAAATGTTCGTTAAAATATTTAAGGGTTAAATAGTTATTTGTTATACTAGAGTGCAAAGTTGCTTTTTAACCGCGTTCCCACTTTTGATGACCGTGCAAGCGAAGGATTCTAAAAATAGAATCCTGAGCGTGAGCGAGGGAATTAGATGAGCACAAGGTGAAAAATCTTTGCACTCGAGTGCAACACTTAACTTTTCATCCCAGCTCAGCGAGGAAATGACTACATACGAAAAATAAAAAATTGAATCAATCATTTTAGTTTTTTCACTTATAGATAGATAGACAGATAGACAACTCTTTATTCAAAAACCAGCTTAACAATAAATAAATTACATAGACAAAGTTGTAAACATATTCTAGTTTTTAAATAGCGGCCTTATCGCTTAAAGCGATCTCTTCCAGGCAACCAAGCACGTACAAGATAATTACATAATATTAAAGAGGCCTTAAAATATTACACTAACAACTTAACAACTCTCAATACAAATATATAAATATAATACATACATATATAAATATAATACATACATATATAAATAGAATACATATGAATACATATACAATACAATACTAGGCATAGAAATATATGGACAAATTCTCTAGTAAAAATTCAATGAAACAAATTTTAGTCCTATAGCGATAGATAATGAACTATGACTCGATGCTTAAAAACATTTAATGAAGGAGCACGTATAATATCAAGACAGCTTCTACAGTAAAAGAGGACTTAAAGAAAGTGGTGGAATGTGAAGGAATTGATAACTTATTTTTAACATGACGTAAAAAGATAACTAAAGAAAAAACTAAATAAAAAAATAAGTATAGGAAAAAGGTTCCGAGTCTAAGTTTTTAACAATATAAAAAGGTTATATGATGAATTCGGCACCATAGAGGTAGAAGTAAATAGGTTGAATGAGGTTTTTAATTCACAAACCTAGCGCACGCGATATTCTAAATTCAAATTTACTTCATCCTCTAGCGGATAAAAACGGCTTTTGCACTCGTATATCGAATAGCAAAAATACTCTTTCCGATACAGATTACATAATTAAGATTAAGGCGATAAGTTTCGCACTTAGTAGATTTTACTAAAGTTGATTAGCTATGTTGCAAAAATTCTTATACTGTTTTCAATTTGTTTTAGGCCAAGAAATGTCTAGATCCATCTACGCTGTTTCACAGCGATATCGACGAAGCGACTCAACGGATACAAGTGACCATAAATATACTCAAAAAATTCAGAAGTACTTTTGATTATTTCAAAGACAATCTGCAGAAATACTTCGTCGATCGGCGAGTGATTCCATGGACCTTCCATCCGAATGTTGTCTTTGAAAGGTTAAATAAATTTCTTGATAGATTGAACACGATTCAGTGGTTTTTCAAGACCGTACTAGAGTTTCAGAAGTTGGAGAAAATTGAGATAGGAGGCATGAAAGGTCGAGTCTTGGGAGGACAAATACGAGAAATATCTGGAGAATTCGAAGCCTACTTTCACGGGTTCGCTTCAAAGTCTTATGATGTGCTGGACCCAGATGACGATACTTTTAATGTGGATTTTAAAGAATTTCAAGAAAACATAGTTGATTTGGATTTGAAGTTGTCAACAGTTTTGGTAGAATCTTTTGATAACTGTTCCACGTTGGAATCAATTTTCAAGGTATAATACCTATAGCTTATTCATGGTTACTTACTGCCTAGGAAAAGGAAAAGGTATACGTTTAATAATTTATATACGCGTTTTTTTCAGTTGATCGACATCGTAGGCTCTGTTTTAGAGAGGCCTCTAATTAGAAATGAATTCACGGCAAAATACGTTGAAATCATCGTAGAACTCGAAAAGGAAATCGTAGTTTGCGAAGTAAGTTCCACCGTTCTTAATAATGCGAGAGATGCCGAAGTATTTTGGCTCTTTCGCCAAAGATCACTAGACACTTTCCTTGCAGGAGCTCTTCACCGAACAGAGTAACCGTTTCTACAAATATGGGTTTATGGAAGTGGACACATTCTTCCCGCCGGTGGCAGGCGGGTTGCTGTACATGACGATGCTAGCTACAAGGATCACCAAGCCTATAGCTAGCTTTCGCAATTTGCCGCACCCGTAAGTAAGCGGGGTGGGGCAAATTGCGAAAGCTGATTATCTGGCTTTGTTTCTACTCTTGCGCTTATGTCTGCTATCGCTGCTGTGAGACCGAATTTTCCTAAAAAGTGTTTCGTGTGTTTACTCAATTCGTTGCTTCACTTTTGTTCACTGTTGAGCTAGATAATAAGCACTTGACAATAAGAGCATTTGTAGTAACAAAGACTTTTTGTATACAGGATAAAGGGTTCGGATGAGGCAAAGAAAATTTTTATCAGACACGAAGAACTAATTAAGAAAATAGAAGAGTTCAAAAAGAAATATTTCAGTGATTGGGCGTTGACTCTTCCAAAAATAATAAGAGATAAATCGAAACTAATGATACTTGCCAGACAAGGGTCCGATCTTATTTTAAATTTCAGTCCTGTGGTAAGATTTTCGTACTTTCGCCTTATTCTTAATATTTGAAACATTATGTTTATCATAGTGTATACATGTATATAGTGTTATCATTGTACATTTTTCTTGTTTAGCTCCAAGACATAATGAAAGAAGTCCATCATCTCCGTAATAATCCAGATTTTGGTAATCTGCTTCCGAAAGAGAGCTTCGAGTTATACGAAAAGCAAGAAACATACAGACAATATAGGATAAACTTGGGCATCACTATAGATTGGTACAATCAAATCGTGAAAAACAGTCAGAAAGTAGAGTTTGATTTAGTCGAGGATGAAATAAAAGCAATCGATCTAAGAATCGAAATGGCGCAAAATCAACTAAATTGGAATTCGGCAGGTATAAAATGTTATTTACTTAAAAGATTTAAAGTTTTCTTAACAACCAGAATAAGTGAAATCTCTATTTACCTCCATTTGTTATTCACAGATTTGTGGAATTACTTGCAAGAATTACACAGGCTGGTTGGTAACTTGTACGAACGAATGTCTAAAATACAAGAAAATTTAAAAGAAATGAAGCATGTTATGAAAGAATGGGCATCACAGCCGCTATTTGAGAGAAAAGAAGGTAGAAAGGTAAATAATACATCATATTATGGTTTATTGAGTTATTTTATATTGTTATTAAATTCTCTTTGAATCAAGTATATCTGTTTTAGGATACTCTTATGAACTTGGATGATCGTCCTGATAAAAGAACAAAGAGATACAATGAAATTATCGCCACTGCAGATCGTGTTAATGAACTACTTCGGGAAAACATGCATCTATTTAACATGCAGGATAGTCAAGACAGTGAAATATGGTTAAATTACGTTACTTTTATTGATGCTTTGATGGAAGAGACTTTATTTAAGACCATTGCGTGCAGGTAGTACTTTAAGTATTTTATCGTGTCTACAATACTATCATTTATCTATATAATTTAAATGTCATTGACGATGTCATCATTATTATTTATTTTAGTATGGCTTACATATCAGAACACATGAATCCAAAAAATAAGCTAGCTCCATTATTTGAAGCTCAATTGGAGCTTTTAGACCCTGACATGGTGTTTGCTCCAACACTTGATCCGGCTGACGAAAAAGGGTTCACAGCATTGATTAAAAGTATAATTGATGATGTTTTGAAGATGGCATCATTAAATGAAAGAATAGATAAAACAAAACAAGATACTTATGAGCAGTTTATTGTCGGTAGCGAAGAGATTACTGAAATGAAAGACGAAATTCTTAATGCGATTGAAAAGGTAAGAAACAATGTGATTTAACACACACTATGCTACAGTTTGCATTAGATTGATTAACGTGTATTTTAGGTCATTGACGATGCAAATGAATTCTGCAAAACTTTTGAAAACTACTCTTACTTGTGGTTAGAAGAAAGAGACGCTATTATGGATATATTCCTCACTTATGGCAGAATCTTGACCCCAGATGAAGTTGATAAGATAGGTTCTGAAGACAAAGATAATTTAGGTCCTGTACCATGTGCTCCGAAAATGGAAGCATTCAGAGAGCAGATTGACCATTTTGAAAACTTGTTTATGGAAATTGAAGATATGGAGCCTTACAAAGTATTTAGTAACTGGTTTCAAGTAAGTATGGTAAATAAAATAAAGGTACATAAGTATTAAAAAAAATCAAACAATTTGCTATAACAACTTGTGCTTAATATTATTTAGGTTGATGTAAGACCGTTCCGTCAAGCTCTTCTTAACACTGTACGAAAATGGGGCAACATGTACAAAGAACATCTTGTAAATAATGTCACATCTAGTCTTACCGATTTGGCGAACTTTTTACGGGAAGCAGATGAAGGTATAACTTACTTAATAATAGTTCTTTTTTTATTGCAAGGATTTATAAACTTTTGACGAGGTTAAATTGAATTTAAAGACCTTAAAATTAACGTTATGATGCATGTTACGCATGAGTTTTTAGAAATTGACGCCATAATTTATAGTATTTGAATATTTTAGATAAATTGTTTACAATATTAGCGTTTTATGGATGTTTAAGTAACTTACGCACCATTGTTAGGTTTACTTCAACCAGTGACGGAAGGCGATTATGAAGCGTTAGTAAGAACTATGGGATATTTAATGAATGTTAAAGATAGAGGGACAGCAACAGATGACATGTTCCAACCTCTAACTGAAACCATTGAGCTATTGAAGTTTTATGACATGGATATTCCCGAAGAAGTAAACGTCTTGCTTCAGGTAACTGTTCAACAAATTATTATTTAGTCATATTATATTATCTAACAGTATTTGGCAGAATATTGGCTGTGTTTTTATAGGAATTACCAGAACAGTGGCAGGCTACGAAGAAACTGGCTCTTACGGTGAAGCAGCAAGTGGCGCCATTGCAAGCCGCTGAAGTGTCTGGGATAAGAAAGAAAATTGCTACATTTGATTCTCACATTACTTACTACAGAGAAGTTTTTAAGAGATACGAAGTATGTAAATTAATCCGTTTTTAATTGATATTAAATATAATGGACACTTGCATCTTAATTTGTAATCTGCTTGTAGTTCTTCAAATACGAGTGTGAAAATCCTTACGAGGTTATGTCAAGAGTTGATTACGAAATGTTATATTTGGAAGAAGAAATGAGAGGAATTCAAGAATCTGGATCGCTGTTTGAAGTAAATGTTCCGGAGTTCAAACTTTTAAAACAATGCCGAAAAGAATTAAGGATGCTCAAGGTAATATAAACTATATTAAGAGCTTAACATGCAACTAGAACTCTTAATATATTATTATGTCATTCCGTATACCAGCAACTTTGGGATTATGTCTATATTGTGCGAACAAGTATCGAAGACTGGAAAACTACGCCATGGAGAAAGATAGACGTAGAAAACATGGATATTGAATGTAAAAAGTTTGCAAAGGAGATTAGACTGTTGGACAAGGAAATGAGAAGGTAAATCATATTAGGAAGATGGAATGATAAAATTTTGGAATTGAGTGACACTGATAAAAATAATTCTATATGTGATAAATATTAAATATTACAGCTGGGACACATACACAAATTTAGAAGCCACCGTAAAGAACATGCTCACATCTTTGAGAGCAGTGGGTGAGCTACAAAATCCAGCCATCAGAGAAAGACACTGGGATCAACTCATGAGTACAACGAAGGTGACATAGAGTATACATACAAGTATAAGTAAATAAATGTAAATTAAACAAACTGTAAATAAACTTGTAAATAATGAATTGATGTTGTGTTACGCACAAACATATCGGATATAAAAACGGGTTTGAATAATACAAATTAACGTTGCATGTTTTGGTTTAGCATGCGTGGCTTCTTTTGAAGAATTATTCACTTCTGAGTGAGGAATGTATTATACATGACGATTGATGATTTTGTTTTTGATTGTTTTGTGTCGGTGTTATGCGAATGTAAATATGTTTATGATCCACAGAGCTTAGCAGCATTACCACGTGAGCTCACTGTAAGTACTATGATAAATGATGTGTCAGTATAGTTAATATGTAAATGTATTTTTTAATGTGAATATGTACTCGTAGGTATATTTATACAATTATTATTTTAGAATTTATGTAGTTATGATTAATTTTTATTTTTCTTTGTACGACCACTATGCTTGTTGAAAATTTAGAATGCGTTGATTTTTGTACTTTTTTATCATCATCATTATCATTAAATTATTACATGGATGCCAAAATACTGAACTGTATTTTAAATAAGTAAGTATTCGTGCACTGCACTAAAACATTTCATTAGAACGATTTCCAAAAAAAAATATATATCGGTACATATATATTTCTGATCCATAGATTATGTAATAGCACGCTGAAAAGCTTAAATTAAAATACAAAATAACGAGAAATTATAATAATGTAAAATTTTACTAAATAATTTCGAATGTTTTTATTCCCTTGTTTCCCTCTTAAAAGTCTACATACTAAATGAAAAACAAAACACAGGTGAGAATCGTAATGGACACCAACACTACTCTAGCAGACTTACTAGCATTAAATCTGCACGAGTGTGAAGAAGAAGTTAAGAATATTGTCGACAAAGCCGTCAAAGAGATGTCGATGGAGAAAACGTTAAAAGATCTAAATACCACTTGGAAAGGCATGGAATTTGAGCAAGAAATTCATTCGAGAACTGGATGCACACTGCTGAGAGCTAGCGAAGAGCTTATCGAAACTTTAGAAGAAAATCAGGTTACTATACATCAGATTGTGAATGACCTCGAATAGAATTACGTGCTCATCATAATAGGATTTAATTAAATTCAAAACATCTTACAGGTTCAACTTCAAAATTTGATGACATCTAAATTCATAGCACATTTCTTAGAAGAAGTATCGGGTTGGCAGAATAAGCTGTCTATAGCGGATCAAGTAATCACAGTCTGGTTTGAAGTTCAACGTACTTGGACACATCTGGAAAGTATATTTATGAGTTCTGAAGATATACGAAAACAGCTTCCTGAAGATTCAGCGAGATTTGACAGAATAGATGCTGAGTTCAAAGTACGTACTCAACCCGGATTAAACAATTTAAGTTTGACCATAGCTAAGTACATCAATTTTATGATCATGTATTTTTTAACGATGATGGTTTTTAGGTGCTATCCAAAGATATGTCGCTCACGCCGAACGTGGTCAAAGGAACAAATAAAGAAGGTTTAGTAGAAAAGCTTGACGGTCTGCAAAATGACTTAGTAATTTGTGAAAAAGCACTTGCTGAATATTTAGAAACAAAGCGGTTGGCATTTCCAAGATTTTATTTTGTGTCTTCAGCTGATTTGTTAGACATTTTGTCAAATGGTAACCAAGCGGACCTGGTTATAAGGTAAGGTGCATCTGTTTATTTTGCCAGTATGAACCTTCTTCCAATACACACATTACAACTTACGTGTACTTTCAGGCATCTTACAAAGCTTTTTGATTCCATTGCTAAATTGAAATTTATTGAAAGTGACAATCCTTCTGACAAAGTATCATCAGGGATGATAGCTAAAGATGGCGAATATGTGCCCTTCCACGGATCTTGTGATTGTACTGGACCTGTAAGTAATTTATTATTTTTAATGACTTAAAAAAAGGAAGAGGTACTTACTACTTATTCTACTGCATTTTTAAATTGTTTTACCTGTTTTCTTTTTAAAAGTTTAAAAAACACTTTTTAAATATGTTTATTCGCCGTCTCCAAACCATCAAAATAATTCCATTTAAATTTATTAAAATCAGTCCAGTAGTTTGGTTATTTAGTAGAAATAACAGAAAAAATTGTATCAGCGCCTGCCGAATTGCAGTCAATAATCACTTTTTTTTAAAGTACCAGTCACGTTTTTCTTCTTCATCATATTCTTAATCATACCAATTCCTTTCTAATTAAGGTGGAAATATGGCTCAACCGACTTCAAGATATCATGAGATCTACAATACGGCATTACTTTGGAGATGCAATAGTTACTTACGAAGAAAAACCTCGAGAGCAGTGGCTGTTTGATTTCATGGCACAAGTTTCTCTTTGCGGGACGCAAGTGTGGTGGACAACAGAAGTAAATATGGCCTTTGCCAGACTTGAAGAAGGATACGACAATGCATTGAAAGATTATTATAAAAAGCAGTTATCACAACTCAGTACATTGATCTCGTTACTTATAGGAGAGTTGAGCAAGCAAGACCGACAGAAAATTATGACTATTTGTACAATTGATGTCCATTCAAGAGATGTTGTAGGCAAAATGATTCAGGGGAAAGTTGAAGCAGGATCTGCGTTTCAGTGGCAGTCACAACTAAGACACAGGTTTTGAGAGCCTAGTATATTTGCATCATATGCACCTTAAGGTTATCATTATTCACTACATTTTGTAAATCATCCACAGTCATGGTTCATCTGACACAGAATTATGTTCTTTTGATTTTCGCTCAGGCAAAAAGTGTCTTGGCCATGACTTTCAAACTTGTAATTTTCAGGTGGGATGAAGCCGAGGTCCACTGTTTTGCCAACATTTGCGATGCTCAATTTATTTACAGTTACGAATATTTGGGCAATACTCCACGTTTAGTGATCACGCCACTGACAGATCGATGCTATATTACTTTGACTCAGGTATTTCACATTATCCATAATTATACACTACTTGTTACTTGTGTTACGCTGTCACATTATAGACTCGCATTATACTTCATCATTGAAATTTATTATAGTCTCTTCATTTGATTATGGGTGGAGGCCCAGCTGGACCTGCTGGAACCGGCAAAACTGAAACTACAAAAGATTTGGGAAGAGCTTTGGGTATTATGGTGTATGTATTCAATTGTTCCGAGCAGATGGATTATCAGGTAAGACTAAACTTCATTGATTTTTACCTATTCTTATTATTGGATTTGTTAGAATCATTTGTGACATATATTTCTAGTCTTGCGGCAATATTTACAAAGGGCTAGCACAGACAGGCGCTTGGGGATGCTTTGACGAGTTCAATCGAATATCTGTTGAGGTATTATCTGTCGTAGCTGTACAGGTGAAATCAGTTCAGGATGCAATCAGGTAATGATACTTAGAATTATTAGTAATCACGAAAAAATTTAAAGAAATATTTTTCGTTTATAGACAAAATTATTTTACCTATTCCAGAGACAAGAAAGACAAATTTAATTTCATGGGAGAAATTATAGTTCTTGTACCTTCTGTGGGAATCTTTATCACTATGAATCCAGGTTATGCAGGAAGAACGGAGTTACCAGAAAATTTGAAAGCACTGTTTAGGCCATGTGCCATGGTGGTACCTGATTTTGAACTAATTTGTGAAATTATGTTGGTAGCTGAAGGTTTCCAAGAAGCAAAGATCTTAGCGAGAAAATTCATTACGCTTTACACATTGTGTAAAGAACTGCTCTCTAAACAAGATCATTATGATTGGGGTTTGAGAGCAATCAAGTCTGTTCTCGTCGTAGCTGGGTCTTTGAAGGTAAATATAGTGAAGAACTACTGTCATGCATCTTGATTTTATCTTATTTTTGCCTATGACTTAACTTATTTGTTTCTTATAGCGAGGTGACCCTGGTAGACCTGAAGAAGAAGTTCTCATGAGAACTCTTCGTGATTTTAATATACCTAAAATTGTTACTGATGATATGCCAGTCTTTATGGGTCTTATTGGTGACTTGTTTCCTGCTCTTGAAGTACCAAGAAAGCGTGATCTTGAGTTTGAAAGAACTGTCAAACAAGCGGCGATGGATTTATCTCTCCAACCAGAAGATAACTTTATTCTTAAAGTTGTGCAGCTTGAAGAGCTACTAGAAGTTCGGCATTCAGTTTTCATTGTTGGTAACGCTGGTACTGGGAAGACACAAGTATGGAAGTCGCTTTTCAAGACTTATCAAAATTTGCGAAAGAAGCCTATATATACTGATTTAAATCCAAAAGCAGTCACTAATGATGAGTTATTTGGAATAATTAATCCAGCCACGAGAGAATGGAAGGATGGATTATTCTCTGTAATAATGAGAGATCAGGCAAATCTTGTTGGAGAAAATCCTAAATGGATACTCTTGGACGGTGATATAGACCCCATGTGGATAGAATCTCTAAACACCGTAATGGACGATAACAAAATTTTGACTTTGGCTAGTAATGAACGCATCGCATTGACTCCAACTATGAGATTGATGTTTGAAATTTCTAATTTGAGGACGGCTACTCCAGCTACTGTATCGAGGGCTGGTATCTTGTACATAAATCCCCAGGATTTAGGATGGAATCCGTGAGCTCTACTATTTCTTATCAATCATCAACATATATATAAACCAATGCCACATTGTAAATTTATAACTCGAGAACGGGTTCACCCATCAAACTAAATGTTTAGGCTTTGTTCGGACTATTTAGTAGATGGTTTTTGTAAAGTTTGCACAAAATCGGTCGAGCGGTTCTTCATTTATCACATTTTTATTACTTATTCCACTTTATACGTAGCGAAGCACGTACCAGGCCGCTAGTTATTTTTATCTATTCGTATTTTGTATAACCCAACATTATTTTTGTTTTCTCCTATACCAGGTACGTAACAAGCTGGGTAGAAACAAGGAAGTTGCCCGCTGAAAAATCAAATCTTGTCATTCTATTCGATAAGTATATTCCATCTTGTTTAGAAACTGTTCGTAATAGGTTCAAAAAGATAACACCAATTGCAGACATGGCTCACGTACAGATGCTGTGTTACTTGCTAGATGTACTGTTTGTACCAGAAAATACTCCAGCAGACTGTCCTAAAGAGTGGCACGATATTTTCTTCGTATTTGCTTGCGTTTGGGCTTTTGGATCTGCCATGTTTCAGGACACTAGCATTGATTACCGAGTCGGTAAGATTTTGTGTCATTCATTTACATTGAGGTGGTAATATAATATGCGAATTCCAAAAATTGTTTTTAATTTTTTATAGAATTTACAAAATGGTGGACGAATGAATTCAAGAATATTAAGTTTCCACCTGGCGGTACCGTTTTCGATTACTATATCGATTCTGAAACTAAACAGTTCACGCCTTGGACTGAGAAGATTCCGAAGTTTGAATTAGATACAGATATACCCCTACAGGCTGTTCTAGTACCGACGGCAGAAACAATTAGAATTCGATTCTTTCTTGACCTGTTGATCAAAAAGAAAACGCCTGTGATGTTGGTCGGGGGAGCTGGCTGTGGTAAAACTGTACTTGTCAACGAAAAACTACAGACGTAAGGAAATGTTTTTTTTAGTTTATGAATATTGTTTAGTAAAAAGAAGACTCCATAATATTTTCTTTTGTAGACTACCAGAAAATTACGCGATCCAATCGGTGCCATTCAACTTCTACACGTCATCTGAAATGCTTCAAAAAGTTCTAGAAAAACCGCTTGAAAAGAAAGCCGGTAGGAATTACGGTCCTCCAGGCAGCAAAACACTCATTTACTTTATAGATGACATGAACATGCCTGAAGTAGATGCATATGGGACTGTCCAACCACATACTATAATCAGACAACATTTGGACTATAACCATTGGTACGATCGTGCGAAACTGAGCCTAAAAGATATTCACAACACCCAGTATGTGTCGTGCATGAACCCAACGTCTGGCAGTTTTACTATCAATCCGAGGCTACAGAGGCACTTCTGCGTATTTGCCATTAGTTTCCCTAATAACGAAGCATTGAATAACATATATCTTAATATCCTTAGTCAGCATTTGACCAACCCAGAGTTGAGAATAAATCCGCAAATAGCTAAAATGGCAGGTAATTCACAAGAATATATTTGTGAAACATAAATATAATTGCAAACGATGCTGTGCTATACTGCCAAAGTCAAATTAGTTTCATAATAGATTTCTTTGATTTTATTTTAGCAAATGTGGTGACGGCAACGGTGACTCTTCACAATAAAATATCGCAAGTTTTTCTTCCGACGGCAATAAAGTTCCACTACATATTTAATTTGAGAGATTTATCCAACGTATTTCAGGTATTATTGAGTTATTGGTTGTGGGGTCGTAACCAATTATTTGTCTGACAGCGAAACGTAGACGAAATATTTTGAATATATACGACAACTAATTACACAACACGATATACTTTGTTGCCTCACTTCTAGAACTTACGGATGTTGTTTCACCGTTTTTTCATTGCTTGTGATGTGCGTCACTCAGGAGACGTCACTCCTCCCGGTCCCAACGGAAGATTAACGTTGGTTGTTTCTGCCAGCATTATATTGAGTTAGGGCCGGTTTGTGACAGAAAACAGTTATTTACTCGTAGTTTCATTTTAATATTCTAGTCATTTCTGAAAGAATTTAGTCACGTCACTTAATTTAAATATTTCTTTCAACACAGGGACTATTATTCAGCACTAACGAATGTTTGGTAAATCCATCTGATCTCCTTCGTTTGTGGCTCCATGAAACTCATCGAGTTTACGGAGATAAACTCACAGAAGAAAAGGATATAGATGCGTTTTTGAAAATGCAAGTGGATATCTGCAAGAAGACTTTTGAGGTACCTTATAAGTCCTTAATTTTTATTTCATAACGCAAGGTACACCCTGGAGCGTTACCAGCGTTAATACGGGATAAAGAGTAGCCTATCTGTTAATCCAGGGTCTAAGGTATCCCTGTACCATATTTCAACCCCTTTTTGATTGCGTAAAAATGTAATTTGAACTGCATGCAGTGCGGGCTATGTAATACTAGCCTATAAAAATATATCATTTAAAATATGTGACTACCGACTTTGATTCGGCAGATGATTATTCAAATTTATATGAAACGACATAGTACATGGTATAGTAATAAAAATCAAAACATTTTAAATCGTTCTGGGGAATTTGAAAAATCAGGTAACAAAACTAAAATAATAGTGTTGAATTAAGAACTTTGTAAGATAAAGGTTGTGTAGGTAAAAGCTGCTCTTACTACTTATATGCTATTCTGTACGAATCTATATTTTATTTGGGAAATCATTGATGTACTATGTGCCTTATCTCAATGCAGGAAATAGACGAAGGAGTTGTGTTCGAGCGTCCCAACATCTACTGCCATTTCGCAGGCGGTATCGGCGAACCCAAGTACATGCCAATAGAGACGTGGGAGCAACTCAACAAGTTGCTTACAGAAGCAATGGCCAGCTTCAACGATCTCATAGCTGCTATGAACTTGGTGCTGTTTGAGGATGCCATGATGCATATTTGCAGGTAACGGTAACAAACACCTATTGAATAACATAATTCATTTGTAATAAGTACGTGAAGTTAAAATAAACCAAATTCTCTAGTTCATTAATAATTATTTTCCCGGTTCAATCCCCGGATCAGGCATTATTAGTTCTGAGTTTTTCACTCATGCGCATTTGAAAATTTATTAGCACTTGAATAGGTGAAGGAAAACATCGTGAAGAAAGCTGCTTGTCGGAGTAGGAAAATAGCTTTCGAAGATAAGTGAAGTACCCGAATCGAGATTTGGTCAGCGTATTGGACTATAATAGGCTACTAACCCCCTTCCTATGTGAGACCAGCCTTAGTAGTGGGACGCTATGGCAGATGATATATCATAATAATACTACGTATAGAAGGGAAACTTCCACGCCCTCTACCTTTCGGGCTTTCCTAAACCTCGCACCTGATTCGGAGTCCACATTGAGTATCTACGCAAGGAGCTTTTACGCTACGCACACCTTCACGCATGTAAAAATAACATCCGTTTGCTGTCTGTGAGAGTATAGGTAAATAAACCGCGGCGTTTGTATAGAAAAATCACGTCGTGTCCGCCCGATGCGTAATCATCTTGTCTTTCTCATTTTCACTATCCATTATATCATATGTGTTTTCAGAATAAGTCGTATTCTCGAAAGCCCGCGAGGCAGCGCTATGCTAATTGGCGTGGGAGGTTCTGGAAAACAGTCTCTCTCGCGGCTAGCGTCTTTCATATCTAGCTTGGAAGTGCTGCAGATACAACTCAAGAAAGGATACGGTGTTACTGATTTAAAGGTACTTTCATTTCCGTTTGAGAAACTGAAACATTTCTTAAATAGAGCATTACCTTAAAGTGTTCCGTTTGCTGGCACGGGATCAATTAAAAAGTAAATATTATTTGTTAACTTTCACTAGTCTTGGGTAGATACGTATCAGCTATGTATATTATAAACATATAAGCTATGTGTATTATATATTTGTATATTTATCGGTTTGTAAAATACTATTGTGGCGATGATGCTCGAGTGGTTAGTGGGGTCGATTGCCGTGCAAAAGGTACAAGGTTCAATCCCACGAAACATGCGAAATGAGCCTGAGCTATCGGTGACGGAAAACATCGTGAGGAAACTATACCATGGTGTTAGGGCGTTTCATCTCGCTCGCCCTCGAGTTGTAAAATCTGTCGCCAAGCACTTAACGCTGTGTTCCGGCAGTGGTTGTGGTTAAATGCCTAGCTGCCTAGGATTAAAAAAAAAGAATTGATTGAGAATTGTTTTTTTTATCTGTAGAAAGAGCTATCAGGCTTGTACATCAAGACTGGTCTGAAGAACGTGGGCATAATGTTCTTGATGACAGATGCTCAGGTAGCCAACGAACAGTTCTTGGTGCTCATTAACGACCTCCTAGCTTCCGGAGAGGTGGCTGATCTGTTTCCTGATGATGAGATCGAGAACATCTTAGCTGGAGTGAGGAATGAGGTAAGCTTGTAAAATTACTTAAGTACTCGTATCTCTGTTCTGCCGCATCGCCGGCATCTTTTGAATACATTTTGATTGAATAGATCCTTTTTGATTAAATTGATGTTTAAAGCTAGTTTCTAAAATAAGTTTGTTATGTACGAGTAGGTACTATGTTGTGCGGCTATGAACTACCAGAAAGCATAGCAACTTTACATTTTTCAGTGATATTATATAAGGAACTATAGCGGACGTCTAAGCGGAAATCTAGATAACTTACTCGCAAAATTTTTTAGCCGTTTAGGATATAAGACACACACAGATATATATCAACACGTTTTTCTAGTAAAGTTCCAATAGCCGTCATTCGATAGTCGGGGATAGTTACTTCTAACTATTATATCTACATATATATATATATTTTAAACTCTAGTACGCATAGATACCTAGGCAGACAGAGTAACATTACAAATGGGAATACCAAACTTCAGAATACGTTATTCTCTTCGTGACAGGTGAAAGGCGCCGGTCTGCCGGACACTCGCGAAGTCTGCTGGAAATTCTTCATCGACCGCGTTAGGAAGCAGCTGAAAGTGGTGCTCTGCTTTTCTCCCGTCGGCTCCACTCTCCGAGTGAGGTCCAGGAAATTCCCCGCTCTGATCAACTGCACCTCTATTAATTGGTTCCACGAATGGCCGCAAGAGGCGCTCGTGTCTGTCGCTATGAGGTTTATGGAGGAGCTACATAATTTACCTGTAAGAATACATTTTGGGTACCTATTAATTCAAAAACAAGCATTAAAACTGTAATTACATAAATCGTTTTGTAAGCGTAACTTAAGCTAGATGTCACGTCATATCATAACTAGATGACGAATTGCGGTGTGAGCTTGTTTATGAATTGCACATACAAGAGTTAAAAATGGGCTGAGTGTCGATTGAAACGAAATCATATATATATTCCTGGCGTAGAGGACACCGTGATCAAGAAGGCGGTTCCCTCAGAGTGAGACCCATCCGCAGTGCAATAAAAGGGTCTATTCCACTGCGGATGGGTTGACCTCTGCGATTATTCCAGATGTGGATAAATTGGACGCGTTATTATTAGTAGTGGGGACTGTGTACGCGCTGTTCTTATAATAATGATTAAAAATATTTTTATTTATTGGCGTAGTTTATAAGATTACCAATTTCAAAATTTGTAAGTATTATGTACTTGTTGAAAAAAAGAGAAACTCGACAATTTGATAGTAATTTTCTTTTAATTTCTTAAGTATTAGATGCGAACATTTTGAATAGTCAACTTCTCATTATCGATAATTCGTTTTCTATCTTACTCGTATCGAGTAAGTGTCTAATATTTACAAAAGTTACAACTGATTTCAATTCAGCGGGCGCCTATACCATTTATTCAGTTATTTTGATTTACAACCCAAATCACAGGACCAATCTTGATAAAAATTATGTGAAGCCACTTATGAAGTATATGTATACCTACTATTGCGTATTCTACAACTATATAATCAAGATTTTTTTATCGAGTCGGGGATGTTGCTGACAAATCAAGGAACATACTTTGAAAAAATATATAATTCCGATTAATTGAGAACCTCTTCCTATTTCAAAGCCTGTAAAAATAATCTTAAAGATCTTTATAGGCCGTCGACAAAATAAATAGAAACCACATTTTTTTTTCTTTCATTCCTTGTATATCCCATATTAAACGTATAGTTGGTTATCGATAACCCATATAATAATTCTGGGTCCTTATCGACAGGTGACACTCCGCGATTCGATATCGCGGTTCATGGCCTACGTGCACACTTCAGTGAACACGATCTCAAAGGCGTACCTGGCTAATGAACGGCGGTATAACTACACCACGCCCAAGAGCTACCTCGAACAGATCAGCCTTTATGCCAAGCTTGTCAACATGAAGACTGACGAGCTGAGAGCTAAGATTGAAAGGTTATTAGCATCTTAGTTTTCTGGCTGTTCGAGCGAAACTTATCAGTTTTGAATTGGGCAATAATTGCTTTTATCTGTCAGTTTCTTTATTTTAATTAAATCAAAATTATTTATAGTCAATATAAGCCCATTGTACAGATACACCGGTGTAATCGTAAGAGATTAACGACATGAAATAATAACTGAAGATGATGATAATGTTTGCTTGGATGTTGGTACTCGGATACCTTAGAAGAAACTTTGCATACTGTTTATAAAAACCATTATATTTTTTTAAAACACTTATCCCAAAAAGACGGCACCATTATCCTCATTAAAGCGTGGTAGTAAACTATTAATTTTGTACCTGATTCTAGATTGGAAAACGGTCTAGAGAAACTGCGTAGTACGGCCGAGCAAGTAGACGAGCTGAAGGCTAAGTTAGCTATTCAAGAGGTGGAGTTGCAGCAAAAAAATGAAGCGGCAGACAAACTTATTGAGATGGTCGGCGTCGAGACCGCTAAAGTGCAGAGCGAGAAAGCACTGGGTAAGCTATTTAAGGATTTCAAAGTTTAGTCGAATTTTGATAATTAATTTGATATGGTCCTGCGACTGTTTAAATATGTATAGATTCGCATTGATATATAGATATTTGTTCTGTAGTGGGTTACATTTGGAAAGGACCGGCACACAGGATAAACTCGAGAAACACCTTTTAATAACGATATACTAATAGTTATACTATACTATATATAGATATACTATTCAAATGCTGTAGCAAGCAGAAAGTAGTAAATAAAACCAGTACCTTAAGTAAATGTTTAAATTCCGCAAACATAATCAAATCATGTAATGGTGAAAGTAGTAATGGTAATTATTTATCAATTATATTCGTTTTGAAATTAATTGATATCGATAACGCATTTTCTCTGATTTAAGCCGACGAGGAAGAGGAAAAAGTGGCCGTCATCGCCGAAGAGGTATCCAAGAAGCAGAAAGACTGTGAAGAAGATCTCATCAAAGCCGAGCCTGCGTTGGTTGCTGCACAAGAAGCTTTAAACACACTTAACAAAGCCAACTTGACTGAGCTGAAGTCCTTTGGGTCACCACCCGGTGCTGTCACAAATGTTACTGCAGCAGTTATGGTGTTAATGGCGCCAGGAGGGAAAATACCAAAAGATCGAAGCTGGAAAGCGGCAAAGGTTACACTCTTTATGAAAAAAACATTACAAAAATAAAGCAATGCGACGATTTGAAAACATCCTCCTTTTTTAAAGTCAGATAACACAATAAATATCATCGTGATATCGAAAATGTACTACTACTTTAGATTTTTAAATAACTAACTATAGATTTTTAATGCCGGCCTTATCGCTTGAAGCGATATCTTCCAGGCTGTTGTGCAGATGTTAACACCTGAGAGGGAGATACCTAAGGTCAGAGCTAACATTATTTCCGTCCTTAGGTATCTTCCCATCAGGCGTCGACAAACTATCAGCGAAGTGAATCTCTCTTAAACTACTATACGAGTATATTGTAAATATAATATCTTTCAAGATATTTAGACTAATTTACGATAATTAACTTCTGTTAACGAAATAATATTAGTCTATCCTTAGTTTGTTCTTTTTCCTGTTGTAGGTGGTGATGGCAAAAGTGGACGTGTTTTTAGAATGTCTTATCAATTACGACAAAGAAAATATTCATCCAGACGTCATCAAAGCAATTCAGCCTTATCTCAAAGATCCGGAATTTGAACCAGGTAAATATACTTACTATCACAGAAAGTTGAGATTTTTTATTGTTTCTGTGCTATGTATGTATCTGGCGTTCTTGAGTCTAATGACTTCTATTTTCCTTATTATTTTTTTAAACTTAAATTTACTTTGCAATTTTTGATTATCTGTTTCCTATATTGAGTAAAGACTTAACATAGTTATTACTTGTATAACAACTCTAAGGGAATATTTTCTCATTATCAGAGTTTGTGCGTTCTAAGTCCGGCGCGGCTGCCGGTCTCTGCGCTTGGGTTATCAATATCATCAAGTTCTACGAGGTATTTTGCGACGTTGAACCTAAGAGGAAGGCTCTTGCCGCCGCCAACGCAGAACTGGCTGCCGCTACTGAGAAGCTAAAATCAATCAAGGCTAAAGTCAACGTAAGTATGACAATGGAACGAGCAAGAAATCATTATCTCACAAGCAACTAGACGAAATAGTAACCATATATGAGCCACAATTTGTACACCCTTTCTTATGATCAGTATTGTGGTAGAAGTTATCCAAAGTTTAAAAGCCCGATAATGGACGTTTCTTTAGAAAATCAGCAAATAAGTTTTTTGGAGGAGAATCAAAATAGGTAGTGCTTCTTTATTGTTTATATGTACCAATTTGCTGGCGCATCTTTACTATTATGTCTTTTACAGTCTCTCGAAGAAAAGCTAGCTGGCCTTACTGCCGACTTTGAGAAAGCTGTCGGGGAGAAGATGAAGTGTCAACAAGAAGCCGACGCCACTAATAGGACGATTCAACTGGCCAACAGGCTTGTCAACGGACTGGCCAGTGAGAACGTCAGATGGGCTGAAGCTGTTTCTAAGTAACAATTGTTTTCTTTTTTAAAATTGAAATTAAAATGTACAGCCACTTTTAGGTTTGATTTGAGTCGTGAGAGAGTTTTATTGAAAAAAAAAGCTCATACGTACATCACTTTTGAGTTTAGGGCTATTGCGTATATAACGTCCATACATTGGTATAAAATATATTTAAGGTTAGTAAATTAAAACATTTTTTCCCAGTTTCATGCAGCAAAGTACAACGTTACCAGGAGATGTGTTGCTCGTATGTGCTTTCATATCATACGTGGGGTGTTTCACAAAGCAGTACCGCCTTGACTTGCTACATAAGAACTGGCTTGTTTTTCTTAAGACTTTAGAGGTATGTACAAATACACATTAACTGGATTTCCTTTGAGAGTTTTTGGTCTTCTTTATGCAAGAAAAACTTAAAGCTCAGAGTAGGAACTTTTTTCTTTGTTGGGTAAATTGACAACGTATGTATTTTTATAGCCTCCCGTACCAATAACAGAAGGGCTTGATCCTCTGACGATGTTGACGGATGACACGACGATAGCAATGTGGCAGAACGAAGGACTGCCTTCGGACAGGATGAGCACAGAAAACGCTACGATACTGTCCAACTCAGACCGCTGGCCACTTATGATTGATCCGCAGGTTAAAAAACTAAAAAAATGTATGGTAGTGATTCATATTGCAATATCTATAAAAATAAAATAGATAACATTTATTGTTTACATCCTGTAAGATATAACATTAGTATACCTAGGTCATAACTATAAATCTAGCCTAGACCAAATTGTCTTAAGACTTTTGAACTTCATTCAACAGTTTTGGATTTAGTTACAACATAGTCATTGAGTCTTCCTTCGTACTTTTGGTATTATAGGATATGCAATTAAAAATAGCGCTACAATTAATTTTTTTTTATATAATTCTTATAGAATATGTATTAAAAAATTCTAAAGATATCTTCAATTTATTTCAGTTACAAGGTGTGAAATGGATCAAACAGAAATACGGTGATCAACTTCAAGTAATTCGCTTAGGACAGAAGGCATATTTGGACAATATAGAGAAAGCTATCATAAAAGGAGAGACCGTCCTTCTGGAGAACATAGGAGAAACTGTAGACCCTGTGCTTGATCCTCTTTTGGGAAGAACTTTAATTAAAAAGGGCAGGTTGGTATTTTTTTCGGATTTAACTTTAATCTTAAATGAGTTAAGAACGCCTACTTGGCTGACCACATGCTTTGATAACAAAAATGTACTCCTAACTAATCTGTTTATAGCGATTTATGCTGACAAATTTTTCTTTATTACAAATTTTTCTAGCTCACTATTTTTTTACTTGAGTTATTTTGTTCCAGAGCTATAAAGATAGGTGACAAAGAGATAGAATACAGTCCCCACTTTCGTCTCATCTTGCATACAAAGCTTGCGAATCCGCATTACAAGCCTGAGATGCAGGCTCAAACTACTCTGGTCAACTTCACTGTTACAAGGGATGGTTTGGAAGACCAGCTACTTGCTGAGGTTAGTGGCACCGTAGAACGTTGTTAATGTCCTTACCCTCTTTGTCCCTATAAGAAATAAGTTTTGCATTTAAACACAATAATTTGGCCATTTAAATATTAAGAAAATAAATTATATTTTCCTAATATCTACATTGCCAATAGATCATGGTTCTAGCGTATAAATAATACCACTACTAAAAAACTTATACTGTATCGAAACCAAAGAGTTGAAAAAATTGGTCTGGCATAGTTATTGGTAATTTTAAATGCTTGTATGCCAGGTGGTAAAAGCTGAAAGGCCGGATCTAGAAGAGCTCAAAGCTGAGTTGACCAAACAGCAAAATCAGTTCAAGATCCAGCTGAAGTCCCTAGAAGATGATCTTCTTTCGCGTCTGTCTTCAGCAGGAGAGAATATTCTGGGCGATACTGCGCTTGTAGAAAACCTGGAGACGACTAAGAAAACTGCGGCTGATATTGAGAGAAAGGTATAAGAATTCTAAAATAGTTTTTCGAATAGGTGTTTTATTGTTTGAAATACAATTTTTTGGCCATTTCGTAAATATCCTTAGTCATATTACAAAGCGCTGTCGTCTCGCAATTGTATAGTTTTCAATTAAAGATGTGACTGATACTTAGTATAAACTAATTCTGATAGTAACATGTGTAATTGTACATAGCCGTTTTAAATTCTGATCATGGAACTCTTAATATATTCTAACCTTCTTTGTTTGAATTCTGGCTTTAGGTGGCTGAAGCTAAAGTGACGTCACAGCAAATCGACGTTGCGCGTGAGTTCTATCGACCGGCGGCAGCGCGAGCTTCTTTACTCTACTTCATACTAAACGATTTGAATACTATCAACCCTATTTACCAGTTCTCTTTGAAGGTATAAATGATTTTCTGTTAAAATATGTTATCGCAATGTAGAGCTTTTAATATACTATTCCTAAGAGTATTTTCTAGTATTTACGTCTGGTATCAGTCCAAACGCGTCCCACAGCTCTGCAAGGAGTCACACAAAATGAGAGTAAGCTATGGTCTCCTACGCAGGCCAATATAGGTTGGGATTGATAGTATTGCTATCTGCAATATAATAATCTTGGAAAAATCATAGGACTGAACAAACTGAAATATTTGGACTGCCACATAGGAATTTAAAATACTTTTCAAATTTTTAGGCGTTTAGTGTGGTGTTCCAAAAAGCCATATCTAAAGCAGAACCAGCTGAAGAAGTAAGTCAGCGAATAAAAAATCTCATTGACTGCATCAGCTACTCGGTCTTCCAGTACACATCCAGAGGACTTTTTGAATGTGATAAGCTTATTTTTGCATCTCAGATGACTTTCCAAGTAAGTAGAATATATATTTTATTGATTAAAAAAAGCATTTTGGTAACTTAATGGTTCAATTATTAAATTGAAATAAAAAAAATAGGAACTAAAGTAGTTTTTTTTTACCCTAGGTGCTTCTGATGAGTGAAGAGATATCGCCGGTAGAACTTGACTTCTTCCTCCGTTTTCCTGTGAAGCCACACGTGACCAGTCCAGTAGACTTTCTCTCTAACTCTAGCTGGGGCGGTATCTGTTCTCTTGCTGGAAAGGATGAGTTTAGGAACCTAGACAGGGATATCGAGACGTCTCCTAAGAGGTGGAAGAAGATTGTTGAGTTGGAGTGTCCGGAGAGAGAGAAATTTCCTCAGGTATAAGCAAATATTTATCTTCTTTCAGCAGACAGATAATGATGGTTTTTCGTTCTTTGTCTGATAATATTTTAATATTTGGTAAAATTATACTTGATAAGTGCACTCTAGTAAATTATTACAATTTAAAGCTTGTATAAAATGAGCAAATCAGTTGCGTTATTAATTTGTTCGTTTTAAACTTATTGTTTTTGTTTTAGGAATGGAAAAACAAAACCGCTCTTCAAAGACTATGTATGTTGAGAGCATTAAGGCCAGACAGAATGACGTATGCGGTTGCGTAAGTATGTTTATATTTAGCTGGTAAGCCAAACACTGAAAATCTCACAAAAGTATTCATGATACAATATTTTTTTGTGATGTCCTAGTGCATACATTGAAGAAAAGATGGGCGCAAAGTACGTAGAAAACCGCACAGTTGAGTTCAGCAAATCTTTCGAAGAGACTAGTCCTACTACTCCCATATTCTTTATTCTATCCCCTGGCGTGAACCCTCTCAAAGACGTGGAAGCTTTGGGAAAGGTGATGGGATTCACTGCTGATAATGGGAACTTCCACAATGTGTCGCTAGGGCAAGGGCAAGAAATAGTGGCAGAACAGGCAATGGACGAAGCTCTAGTAAAAGGACATTGGGTGGTCTTACAGGTAAGTTGTTTCGATTTTTTTTTGTGATAATGAACCTATCAAGTAGGTTTTTACTAATACTAGTAGTCTCTATTTATTACCATAATTTACCTGAATTTTGAAAGAAATCTATTGAAGTTATAAGACCATCCCTTGGGCGTTAGCATATAAATAATCAATGCTTGTGGCAACTCACGTAAAAGTAATATTTTTTTCTATTTTATGTTTTATGTGTCCGTATGAATATATTCATTAAATAATATTTTTATTTTTCTTCTTTCACAGAACATCCATCTGGTGAAGAAATGGCTGCCAAGCCTGGAGAAGAAAATGGAAAGCTTCGCGGCAGGCTGCCATGAGCAGTACCGTCTGTTCATGTCAGCGGAACCAGCAGCTACGGCCGCCGCTCACATCATACCCCAGGGCATCCTCGAGTCAAGTATCAAGATTACCAACGAACCGCCCACTGGCATGCAAGTTAGTAATATTGACTAAGTGCAATCACTTTAGACACTTATTCACGAACTCAGTGGTGTTAATTTACGATTTGTGTTTTAAGGCCAATATCCATAAAGCTCTTGATAATTTCAACCAAGAGACTCTGGAAATGTGTGGTAAAGAAGCGGAATTTAAAGCGATACTGTTCGCTCTTTGCTACTTCCACGCTGTGGTGGCTGAGAGGCGAAAGTTTGGTCCGCAAGGATGGAATAAAATTTACCCTTTCAATGTTGGTAAGTGGCATTGATCAATAGTATAAATCTTATGCTGCCAGATCATCGAAACCTTAGGATAGAAATGATGCAATTACAGCTATCGAGATTTTTTTATTTGCTTTAAATAAACTTCACTTAAGTGAAGTCCTGGCACTTTATATACTATGACCGACATATGGTTCTGGGCAGCTTGTTGATAATCTTACTTCACTAATTTCACCTTCAAGTAGTATCCAATCTCAAATCTTTATTGATTCTCTCAAGGGTATATAAAACGTTAGACGAACATATAAACACATTATTACCTAGGAACAACTATTTAATTTCTGTTGGTTCTTAGGTGACCTCACTATAAGCGTGTTTGTGCTCTACAACTACCTGGAAGCGAACTCCAGAGTCCCGTGGGAGGACCTAAGGTACCTGTTCGGAGAGATCATGTACGGAGGACATATTACTGACGACTGGGACAGGAGACTGTGTAACGCTTACTTGGAAGAGCTGATGCAGCCGGATCTTGTAAGTATACTGATTTTATAGCCTTGAGTAAAATTTAATCTAGGGATACTTTAAGTAATAAGATTAAGGGATTGGTCCAACATGACCGCCGCGCCGCTACGATATAGCGGATTAGATTTTTTTTCATAATTCCCTCAATATAGGTATCAAATGCAAGGCCTTCAAAAGAAAGCCATACAGTATACACTATGATCATTTTCAAATCCAAGATGGCCGCCACCAAAAAATGACGTTGTCGGGGTTATTTAAAAATTTTAATGTTGCTTCTAACTGATACTGATAACGTGTATTAATTCACAATTCGAGTCAAATACATACCTATATATAAGAGTAAATTAATTTAATGTTGTCAACGAACATATAATGGATACATACCTACTTATACAAAAATCAATTTACGGTTGCCAAAGAATACGACTATAATATAGTGGATTCGGTTCCGCACTTTAGGATTTTTGTTTTCTTTAACCTTAGGTGGACGGCGAACTCCAACTAGCGCCTGGCTTCCCAGCCCCTCCTAACACTGACTACGGTGGCTACCACCAGTACATAGAAGACGCGATGCCTGCCGAGTCGCCGTATCTTTACGGCTTGCATCCTAACGCCGAGATAGGGTTCCTCACCACGACTTCGGAGAATCTTTTCAGGACGATTTTTGAGATGCAACCACGTGATGCTCAAGCGTCTGGTGCGGCTACTGTCACTAGAGAAGATAAGGTAACCTACTTACATAGAAATTGTGATTTACAAGAATAGGTTAGCTATGTATTTTACGTTATAAAGTAATTATTGAAACACGTTAACGCTCGGTTTTTGTTATTGTCATCAATAAGTACTAGTTCTGCCCAGGGACTGTTATCGATAAATGTCGATACTTTTGGTAAATTATCGATATAAATATATATAGGTACATAAAATATTGATATATATATATAAATATATATCAATTTTTTAATTAACAGTATAATGGTATCGATAATTTTATCGGTAATTCATTACGAAATGCCGCGAACGCGCGCCTTTGCTATATATCTCGGCTAAGCCCAAAGTGGCAACGTCGCACGCTATACGCGCGCAGCGGCAGCGGGGCCCACGGGCGGTGCGTGCCACGGAAGGAGTTTATCGATAATATACCGGTAATTATGTACCAGTACCAATTAAATAAATACACATTCAAGTATGGATATGAATGTTTTGAAATATTTGAAATATTTTGAAATATTTACTGGTATTTTGATATCGATACCAAAATTATATTGATATTACAGTTCCTGGTTCTGCCTACACAAGTCTTTTTTCTTAATTGATATATGCTGACTTCGGTTCGGCAAGTGCCGTAACAATTTTTTCAGTAATTTTGATTTTAAAACCAAACTATGAACTGATTTTAATAAAATCTTAATGAGGTCAAATGGATGGTAAAAGAACAAAAAAAACATTTTCACATCTATCCATTGCCATTACATGAAATATACTATTTTGATATAATATTTCTAGGTAAAACAAATGCTGGACGAGATAATGGAGAAGCTCCCCGAAGAGTTCAATATGGTGGAGATAATGGGCAAAGTGGAGGAAAGGACGCCTTACGTGATCGTAGCGTTCCAGGAGTGTGAGCGGATGAACTATCTCACTGGGGAGATGAAGAGGTCTTTGAGGGAACTCGACCTGGGACTAAAGGTAACTAAAAAAATGCTAGTTTTTGGCTGGAAGAATAGAAAAACGTATTGTTAATAGTATTATTGTTGTTATTGTTTTTTTTAATGTGACTAATCGAGAAATAATCAAAATCGTTACATAGCATTATATAGTTACATACACGACAAAATCACAGTAAAAATAAATCATCACATAAGTAGCACTAAAAACATTAAAAGTTATTGAATGAGTTTTAAAAGTATTACATAAGAAAACATACATAGTATAGTTAAAAAAATACGTCGCCCTTATTTTAACTACTATTGTACTTAATATTAAAATTATATTGTATTACTTACTATTCTATTCTAATACAAAAAAAGCTGTACTGAATACAGTCCCGTCCTATACAATAGCAGGAATATTAGAATAATAGTATGAAATAAGACTTACGATTTAGTTCGTCGTAACGTACTAGATGGCGGAAAGCGGCGAGAACTCCAATGTCTGAATCGCGCTGGCAAGAATCACCGGCGGGCTGAGGGCCGATTGAAGCACGAGTTTCAGATAGGGGACACCGAGATCAAGAATGCGGTTGGATTGACCTCTACGATTATCCATAATGTGGATAAATCGGACGCGTAACTTTTGGTAGTAGGGACTGCGTGCGCGCTAAACACGCTATCATCTAAATAATAAAATGATAAAAATAAATAGTATTGATTTTGTAAGTTTTGGTATACTACGAGTACGGGTCGAACGCTCTATGTATAATATGATTTGTTATTACTCTCTACCGAGCGACTTAATTACTCTTCAGGACCACCATATTGAATTGCATTATGTACTCGTACGCATGAACGCCATAATTTTATATGTTCCTACTTTGATATTGAGATTTGATGTAAATCGGCTATAAGCAAGCTATGCGTGAAGTAAGAAGCCAATTCCAATCAAACCATTAAAAATTTCCATACACTATCAAAAAGTATTTGATATCATTGCAAAATTATCAATGTATTCTGTGCTTTTAGGGTGAATTGACGATTACTTCAGTTATGGAGGACCTAGAAAATGCCTTATTTTTGGATCAGGTAAGGCTGAGACAACACTAACATTAAATAAAATCTCCTATGTAAATACATTAAATAAGTAAATGTATTGCAGGTGCCAGCAATATGGGCAAATAGAGCCTATCCTTCGTTGCTAGGTCTGTCGGCGTGGTACGCGGACTTACTACTCAGGCTGCGAGAGCTTGAGACTTGGGCCACGGACTTTGTTGTAAGATAAATTAACTGCTTCAATAATAAATTAATTTTTAATTTTCATTAGCTTATTTTTTATATTTCGTATCAGGTTGTTGATAGTAGTAAATTGCGAGTCTGCCAGATATTATGCTCAAAGAACTATCATAATTTTTTGTTGCTTTCTAAAGCATTTTGCTAGTGATTTTACTTTCTGCGATGTTAAATAGTGTTTCTGCGATCAGCCCCCTTGTCGGCTAAAATTAGGCATACATAAATAAATAAAATAAACGTTTTACACTCATAGATCTCCACTAGGATTTCTCCTGTGTCGGGAATGCCATGCAACATTCACAAACACACGCACAAAGACACCTAGACTCGAAAACATATGTTCAAACTCATAATTCGAACACCTGCTCCGACCGGGAATTGAATCTGGGACCGTCGGATCTCGAAGCATGCATGCTAGCCACTAGATCACGGCGGCATGTAAGAGGCGAAAATAACAGAAAGCAAATTAGGTTTATTTATACTAATAAATTAATTAAAATAGCCTAGTAAGACAAAAAAAATTGTCACAGTTGTCCAAACATGAGGTCAGAGACCTTATTTTCAACTCGTTCTAAAATGTGTTTTAGTTGCCAGCATCGGTATGGCTGGCTGGTTTCTTTAACCCGCAAAGTCTCCTCACAGCCATAATGCAAAGTACGGCGCGTCGCTACGAGCTGCCCTTAGACAAAATGTGCTTGCAATGTGACGTCACTAAGAAAATGAAGGAGGAATTCACGTAAGTATATAACGCTTGTTGGTTGATGTATCGTGATTGTAAAATAGAGATCGACCAGGTGGATTGAAATGGTTATTCCGGAAAAACTGCTTGAAAATCATAATTGCAGTGTCATAAACAATTTTTTCGGGGCTTGAAGCTCTCCTCTTTTTATCTTGTTGGTCAAAATACTTAGTATACCTATTCTATTCAACAAGAAAATAGCAAATCACCATACGTTGATAAGATTGAGTCATAACTAGGACTCCGTATTAATTTTGTTACCTAAATCTAACACAATATATGTTAACAAAAAAAAAAAAATATAAAAACAATTAAATCTAGTATCCCGCCAGCAGTAGGGCATGACAAATGTTACCAGTGCTAGGGGCTACATAAAGAGAAACCTCGAGATAATTAGTGTCGTATTGATGTTGTCTAGCGAGAACCTCTTAAGATGATATTTGACGCTGATTAATTATGCCTATTAATATTTTAATTTTTCAATAAAAAACACATTTCAATCTACCTCGCTGAAAGTTTTCTTTACTGATGTAAATTACAGGAATCTATTTAGCTTACCATTAGAACTGGTAAGTTCTATATATATGTGTGTATTTGGTTCTAAAATCGTAACTATATTACTTTACGATTTTAAAATTATGTAGTTTATGTTGTTTTATGTGTGTTAATTGGGACCTACTTCAGTATAAACCATATTATTTTCGTAGGTAGTAATGTGATCTTACTAGATTTTTTTCTATACATAGATAGTTTCTTTTTCATTCCGTAGGTATATTAATGCGAATGAAGGTATATAAGCGAAACTGTAACTGTTAGTTTGAATAGTATGATTTTACTATTTACTTATGTATTGAATGTACTATTGGCGTATGTAAAAAGGCTGCAAATTGGCTTAGTTTTTTAATCAAAATTGCATGTATGGAATGCAGCATGATATGTGTGCTAATAAATGTGGTGTCTTCATATAACATTTTGACTGTTTTTTCTTAGACATTATTGCAGGCATCCTCCGTAATTTATTGGCTTGTATTGAGGCGGCTTAGAACATAGATTGGTTTAGTACGCCGATAATCTATGGACTGTTTTTGCCTGCGGAAGGACGGAGTGAACAAGATAAGTTTCAGGCTTTTCTTCGGTCTTCGATGCTGACTCGCTTAGCTTTAATCGTCATTATTTGGTGCCATGCTGGTTAGTTTGGCAGATCGTTTAGATAACATCGCGTAATCTACAGTAATCAGATCTAATTCAGAAACTTACTTAAATTTTAATGTCAAAAAATTTTAAGTAGTATAATAATATACTTTATTAGTTGTATGGGTACTAACATTTTAATTTAGGTTTTATTTTATATAGAAACTTAGTAACATATTACTTAATTTGAAGCCCTAAGTTTTTTTTTCGTATGATTATTGTAATCTGCCAAGCTGGCCATCGTTGTACATATCACCACGTCACCTTCCATATCGCACCGCTTGTGGTCCCAAGCTAACATGGTTCTCCGTACGACAGGATCGCTGATTGCAGGTCTGCGCCTAAGGACGGAGCCTTTGTCCACGGCCTGCTGATGGAGGGAGCCCGGTGGGACGTGCAGGCGGGTATCATCATGGACTCGAGACTCAAGGATCTGTTCCCGCCCATGCCGGTTATTAATGTTAGGGTGAGTTTTGGGGCATTTTGCAGGATATCATATTTAGTATTCTTGATTGTGTATTAAGTAATATGTTCGAATACTGATTCTCAGTACAATCGAATAACAAATGTAATGTAATGTACTAATGTAATGCTTGACGGACTTACATAGCTCAGTGATGATAACAAAAGTTGTACCCGAGAGGTCACAAGTTTAAATTTTGGTAAACGGGAAGCAAAGGAATTCCGATAGATTTGGTCCTTGTTTCGTGGGTTTTAGGGCTCTAAAAATAGCTTTATTATGGCACTGATGCTATGAAAGTAATCAAAACTAAAAGAACAAGAACTGTCTAAATTCATTGAACTATGTGCCTCACGGGTCCAATAAGATCATTTTCTGTTCCGCAGGCCATCACCCAAGACAAGCAAGATTTACGCAACATGTACGAGTGTCCCGTGTACAAGACACGGACTCGCGGTCCCACGTACGTCTGGACCTTCAACCTGAAGACAAAAGACAAGCCTTCCAAGTGGACTCTGGCAGGAGTCGCACTACTGTTGCAGATTTAAACTTGCAATTGTAGTATTATAATAAATGGATATAAATTAATTCTACGTAATTCTGTCAGATTATTAACAGTAGTAATTATAGCAGCACATTTTGCTTATATATATATAATATGGGTAGATTAATTATGAGTAGAGTAATTAGGCAAAAACATGTAAGATTCATAATTCTGGTCTAACAGTCAGAACGTATTCCAGCCCATATTTTTAATAAATTCTTATAAACAATGTTTTTTAAATGTCGTCCACAAGAAAAGGATAAGTCCTCTATCAAATAATCAATGTGCCCGTTAATAAAATAATACTTCTACTCGTTGTAGCGCTACTGCATGGTGTATGTCTAGTAATTTGTTTTAAAGATTTTTTAGTTTGAGTATAGATGAGGTGCAGTTGTTATTTAAGTGCAGTTATAAATTATTTATTTATGGACAAGTCTCTTTTATTTCTTGTTAGTTAGTTACCCTAAAAAGTGTCTTGAACCTATTAAATCGCTTGAACTTTTGACCACATTGTTTAAACAACTAAATTATGGGCAGCGAGACCAATCATTTATCTAAGTTAACCAAGTTATGTAACATAAAGTTGTATCAAAACTACTGTGAGACATTTTAACAATTAAATTTACCGGCAGCTCAAGTGAATAATTGTGAAAAACTAAATCTTCGATGTTTTTCGAGGCTTCGTCTACGGGTCTTACGGGTCTTGGTCTGAATTGACAATTTTGAATTCATTAATGTGTTAGGTGGCACTCAGATAAAAAGTAGCAGAAATATATTGTAGGTATAGGAACAGGAATTATCGCTTAAGGCCATAATAATAAGGTTCTAAAAATTGTAACCTTAACGCCCAACCTAATGTTACTAATAAACTAAATTAAAAATTATTTTATATATATTTACCATTTTTTTTTCTGTGTACATACGAGTATAAGTGGTAATACGTAAAAAGTAAACAGGCATCAAAAGGCTTATTCTATTATTTTCAACTCAAAGGGATATATATATATATATATCTGTGAATATCACAATAGACATCAGCAATATTTCTAAGTTCGAATACAAGAAAACTCTGACAACCTGGTTTCTTTCTTTGTCTTACGACGAGACCGAAATCTTGATAGGGAACATTTATAAAGATTAGAGGCCGTTCAAATAATTTACAATTACAACCTCACAATAATTTTCCCTCCATCCCCACACAACTTCATCCTACACTAGTTAGCTTAATTACAATATACCTACATACCTGTACTTAGTAGAACGAATATCATTCTCCTCATTGGTTTTAAATCTATAGTTAAATCTTTCACAATTCACACCAGGTTATTTAGTAAACCCAGAAATTGCTTATTGTTTTTATTCTCCTTTATGTTTGCTGTGACATAATCAAACTGTATAAAGTAGTACCCAGTATTTCGCACAGAGTCCCAAGATACAAGCTTGTGCTTAGTTTGGGACTCACTGTTATTACAACTTGAAATTTCGTAACTACTTAATACCTATATCGTTAATTCTGTTTGTAAAAAATTTTTGTGTAATAAACTTATCTTATCTTTATCTTTAATAATTTTTCTGATTTTCAAGGACATCGCATTCTGCTCCGACAATCAGATGCGCGCTAAGAATGCTGAGAAGTCATCCAAAACACTAATATTTTTGAATTGAGCAAAACATTACTAAAAAATTAAATCTAATTTTGTCTCGCACTAGGATGTAAAAACGCTCGAAGCGATTATGCCCAAGCATAACTAACCTTTGACGCAGACCTTTTGACCCGATACTTATATGTATAGTCAAGCATGCGATTAATAGAGATGTTTATAGGAAACCAAGAGTCGTTATGAAATAACTTTCTAGCGTCATCGCATCGCTTTGGGCAAAAGTGAAAATTGGGATGAATTAATTTTAAAATATTGTATATACCACGTACTACATATGTTAAAGAGATTTGGTTTCGTAGAAAATCAGTAAGAAAAAGATTTTTCCATACATATATCTTTACAGAAACCGGTCAAAGAAAAAGAAGGCAATTTACACTTACTAGTATCAATGGCCAATATATCTAGAAACAATTATACAAAAATCTAATTCTAACCATTAAACTAAACTATCGTAAGCAAAGCCACATCTTAGAAGAAGTTTTACGTTTAATAGCGCTAGTAAAATTATTCATGTTGCCTAAATAAGCATTACCTCATTAGTTTTACGGCTAGTTAATTTGAACGATGACACCACTAGTAATGCGGCGTGAATTTATTACTAGAAAAAACTTAGCGAATGTATTCAGATTAGGATAATTGATCATAGAACATTAGTCACAAGATTGAGATAAAATGTATGTAATGTTTCTAATTTGTCTTTCTGGTTTTTTGTATGTAATGATGATTATTCTCTGTGTCGTATTCCAATAGGAACTAATAGAAATAGACCAAAAAAATAATAACAAGTGAAAAAAATAATAATAGCATAATTAATATTTATAAAAACCCCGACAAAATATCAGCTTTATCCAAATAGTTGTTATGTTATGCTTTTATGCTTTCTGTTCGTTGAAATTTCTACTTTCCGATGGTGAAAAAGTAATAATATATTACTATAGTAAATCTTAAGACTTTTAATTTTGCCGGAAATCGAGTTAAACCGTTTTTTACCCTTAAACCCTCACCCCTCCCTTTGCCGACCTCAGATCGCCCGTAAATTATTTTTCCTTTCATTTTAATAATATTCTCCTCCTTTTCCAATGGGTTTCATCCTACTATTATTATTTTTTGTTACAAAAATTATCTACCCTGGTCTAGAAGGTTCGTTCTGTAATACGAAAATAGTTTTTATTTGCAATCAATTGACAATTTATTTTTATTGAGGCGAAAAACTTAGAAGACTTATGTACGTTATAACTGTCTTGCAAAATAGTAATTTTATATGAAGAATTCAAAAATATAGTTTGTTTTTGTGAATCTTGTTTGGCATCCACCTCACGAGAAATCCTGGTGGTGAGCGTGTGAAACGTTATTATTTTATATTATAGTATTTCCTGACTTAATGATTGCAATAGATGTAGTACAATTATAATTACAAAACTTGTTATTACTACAAAATACAAGATTGGAAAACAAATACAATACAGAACAGGTACAAAAGTACTCATTAGCATAATATGGCTAGGTACCAATTCTTCCAGCAGTAAGAAGGGCTTTTCTAAACAAACCAAGTCTAAAATTACAAAATGTGGCGTTAGGCTAGGTTAGGCAAATTCAATTAATTAACTTATTTGTTCAATTTCTACCGTGGGCGACGAGGCGGTGGATTAGCATTCGAGGTACGACTGTGGCTTGCGAAGCAGTTAGTGGTTTGTTAGCATGCATTAGTACTGGTTGTTAGTTAGACTCGTAAGGCGAGTAGGCTTCTAGCCTTACACATAGGTACCTTACTACTAGGTACACATAAAAGCGAATATAGAAATTAAGATTCTATCAAGCGTATTCCGTATCTTACCAAACACCCGTCTGAAGAATAATTTCATATTACTTCGAGTACGTGACCGCAAAGAAAACTCATTTAAGAACAATATTCTGATCTGTATTTTACTAAAATAACAAATACTTATTACAAAATATGACCAAAATGGTTGGATCTCCTCGCAGGCATCTTTTACCAGGAAATCTTTACCGAAGAAACCTAATACTTAATCGAAAGGGATGATGTCATAATGAACATTTTTTTACTATGAAAATCAGATTTTTTTTTACTATGAAGTCAGAAATCTTGCAAAAATATCAGTACATTCGTATAAAATGTTTATCATACGTCTATCTATGCATGGATTACTTGCAAATTTCACGTTATTTTCTTTGAAACTTTCTCTTGTGTCGCGTACCATGATCACGGCAGCCTTATAAACTCTTTAGGTTTTGTACATAACATCTCGTAACTGATAATCCTGTGTAGTTAAAGGATTGAGTACATCATTTAATGACTCGGGGTGCAGTGGATCGCTTTGTGACGAAAAATGCTAGCTCAGCATTTTATGCTTATAGTGTGTTTGAAACTTAAGGGTGGTTTCTGGCAATATACGTAACGTTAGAATCTCGCTGTAAACTTTCTGTATAGGATAGATATTGTTCACGACGGGCATAGTAACATAGCGGTATAATTGTAAATAGAGTAGGTGTTAGCGTATCTTTATTTTATAAGACTCATTGTATTTCTTGGTAGCATAAGTTAATATTGTAAGTTAGTTACCAATAAACACTATTGACACGGTCTGAGACAATAGAGAGGCGGATAGCGAGAATTAGGGATTAAGAAGATAGGAATGCAGAGAACGGTGAGACGGGCAGGTGCATGAAATTCCAGGTAGTGTCCTAGCACACCGCCTTTTTCCTGGAATTTCACCCAGACAGGGTAGGATAGTCACCCGTCTCACTCACACACTTGAACGCTGCCATTATTGAACCGCGCGCTATCTCACTGAGTGGGACGTCTGTTAAATGAGACAGCGCGTCGAACATATAAAAGCGCGTGGTTTAGGGTTGTAAAATCACTTCAGCTTTGCCTCTGCAGTGATACAGTGCTATCAAGAAAACATTCTCGCTCTCCGCCCTCTTCTGTCAAGACTCTGACCGTGTCAGTACTACCGAAGCCTACATCATCTTTTCTTGGAACTTCCTACAACCCCGGCATCCGTGGAGCGACTCGGGTCAGACTGTTCTTCCATCCACTACGCCACATACAGTCCACTCGCCGTAGCAGTCTCGGCCCGCCGTCCTCCACATTGGTCCTTCGTGCCGGATTTTAAGAAGTTTCAAGTAAGAAGATGGTGCTGACACGGTCCTTGAAGAAGGCGCAATCTGCGCCGCGCCACAGAGTCAGCCAGTCCACAGGAGATTCCCCGAGTGAGGTGTCAAGGGACACCACTGTCATCACCGCCACGCCTGAGGTGGGAGCGTCGCAGAGCTCCAGTGCCGTCGAGCTCTCTTCCCACTTCACTGCTGCAAGTCGTCTGGGAGCGCCGCAGGGTTCCAGTGCCGTCGAACCCTCCTCCCACTTCACCGCCGCCGATCGTCTGGGGGCGCCGCAGGACTCCAGTGCCGCCGAGTCCTCCGCCCACTTCACCGCTGCGAGTCATCTGGGAGTGTCGCAGGGCTCCAGTGCCGCTGAGCCCTCCTCCCGCTTCACCGCTGCGAGTCATCTGGGAGTGTCGCAGGGCTCCAGTGCCGCTGAGCCCTCCTCCCGCTTCACTGCTGCAAGTCATCTGGGGGCGCCGCAGGGCTCCAGTGCCGCCGAGCCCTCCTCCCGCTTCACCGCTGCGAGTCATCTGGGAGTGTCGCAGGGCTCCAGTGCCGCTGAGCCCTCCTCCCGCTTCACTGCTGCAAGTCATCTGGGGGCGCCGCAGGGCTCCAGTGCCGCCGAGCCCTCCTCCCAGTTTCCTGCTGCAAGCTATCCAGGAGCGTCGGGTCCCGCTTTCGCCGGCCCGTCCTGCCTTGCTGACGCCACATCATGCCCTAAGAAAGTACTGGGTATGCAGCCTGCCTCTTTCACCGCCACGCAGCTACAGCAGCGTCCGCACGTGCCACCGCCGGTGGCATTCACAGTGCCGCATACCTCTTCAACTGATGTCACCAACTCAGCAAGCCAACAAGTTGCCGCCCCAGTTCACAGAGCATCAGAGTCAAAACCACGCTCCAGGGGCCCGAAATCAGCAACTACACGTCGAAGCCGTCTCTCCGATCGAGAACGCAAAAAACTCCGACTGGAAGAAACAATCGCCCTTGCCACCATAAAAGCATCGCGCGCACGCCTTGCACTGATGGACGTCGAAGAGGACTCAAGAAGTGAATTTTCCGAAGAGGACCACGCTTCATCGCATCGGGTTGAGACATGGTTCCAGTCTCAGGAAGTCGTCGCCACAGAACCAGGAAACCAGCCGGGTTCTTCAGAACGACCACCACAGTCGACAGCGCCCCAAATGCACCAGCCGCAACTCGTCTGCGCTCCACCACCACCTGCAGCAATCACCGCAACGCCAGCGCAGCTTCATCACCAGCCAACTAACGGACCGCTGGTTGCTGCTGCGACTGCTTCAGCCCCAGTTCCGGTGCAGTCAGACTTAGCCGAGTTTGCCAGAATCCTGCTCGACGCACACAAAGGTGGCGCTGGTCTTCGAAGCTACGGGGACCTACCGCCGTTCTACGGCTCGCACAAGGACTGGGTGACCTTCAAGACTGCGTACTATGAAAACGCGAAACATTTTAACGTGGAGGCCAACACTGCGCGACTCCGAAAAAGCCTGCGCGGAAGCGCCCTAGAAGCCGTCGAAGGGTTGCTTCAGAACTACTGCGAGCCCGATGCAGTCATGCGCACGCTAGAAGAAACCTTTGGGCGACCAGACACAATCGCCCTCGCTGAACTCGACAAGATGCGCCGCTTGCCTAAAGTCGCCGACAACCCAAGGGACATCATATCGTTCGCGAATAAGGTAGTCAATGCAATCGTCGGAATTCGCGCTTTGAAGAAGGAATACCATCTCCACAGCCTAGAAGTCGTGAACGCCCTCGTTGACAAGATGCCCTCAGCCATGCGCCACAACTGGTTCGCGTTCGCAAGGACAAGACTGCAAGACGAACCGGCACTAGTGAAAATGGAACTATTTCTGAACGAGCAGAGGTCTATTATGAACCAGTTTGCGGCACCCATAGATGCACCATCCAACAAGGACGAGCTTCCCCGCCGACAGCCACGGCCTGACGTGCAGCGCACGAACACAACGCAGACACGCAGCAAGAAGAGCAAGGGTACCTGCGCCGTATGCAAGTCATCAAGTCACAACGTATTCAGTTGCCCTACGTTCAAGACTGCGAATACCGACGAGCGATGGGACGTAGCCAAGAAGTCCCGTCTTTGTTTCCGCTGCCTACGTGTGCGTCACCAAAACCACACATGCCGGTACAATAAATGTGGGATCGACGGCTGCACCTACCCACATCACGAGATGCTGCACAACAGAAGAGCAACATCGACTGAAGCGCAAGTCACGTCTACGTGGGCCACACACGTTCCAGCGGCGTATTTGAAAATAGCGCCAGTTACTATTTCAGGACCGGCGGGAGTCATCGACACTTGGGCCCTGCTTGACGACGGGTCTACAGTCTCTCTGCTGGACAACGAGATCGCGAACCAAATCGGCGCTCCAGGGTCCATTGACCCGCTGTACATAACTGCTATCGGAAACAAGAAAATTGACGCAGCACGGTCTCGTCGAGTCACCATCACGCTGCAGGGACGTGACACTGAAGCACAACAAATTCGGGCGCGCACAATCGACGGACTACGTCTCACCCCACAACAGATCAAGGAGGAAGATCTGCGAGACTGCCAACATCTACAAGGGCTTCAGTTTGCAGTCAACTTAGCGAAGCCTAAGCTGCTCATCGGCCAAGACAATTGGCATCTTCTCACCTCTACGGAGATGCGCACGGGACGTCGCGACCAACCGGTCGCATCGCTGACGCCGCTCGGATGGGTATTGCATGGCACCCACACTCGCTCAATTGGTCATCAAGTGAACTTCGTGGCCCACCTAGCTGACTCGACCCCAGAGGAGCGCATGGACGACGCCCTCCGCCACTACTTTGCTATCGAGTCACTCGCTGTTACGCCGAAGAACCCACGAAGCGATCCTGACCTTCAAGCTCTAGAGATCCTAGAGAGAGCGACGCGTCAGCTTCCAGACGGACGCTACGAGACTGCCCTCCTCTGGAAGAAGGACAGTGGGATTATGCCAGACAACCGTGAGGCCGCACTGAACCGCCTCGTTTCTGTAGAGAGAAAATTGAAAAAGAACCCGGACATAGCTGAGAAGTACTGCCGCCAGATGCAAGAGCTTCTCGACAAGGGGTACGCCGAACGAGCACCGCCGACGACTACGCCTCACAAGACGTGGTACCTGCCTCATTTCGGTGTGACTACTCCAATGAAGCCAGACAAATTACGCATAGTACATGACGCCGCCGCCAAGACAAAAGGGAAGAGTCTCAACGACTACTTACTCACCGGGCCAGATCAACTACAATCATTGCCAGGAGTTCTTATGAGGTTCCGCCAACATGCCATCGCCGTAACCGCTGACATAGCGGAGATGTTCCTGCGCATCACCATACGAGAAGAAGACCGCGATGCACAGCGATACTTGTGGCGAGACAACACTAACAAGCCGCCGGAGGAATACCGTATGAAATCCGTCATCTTCGGTGCGACAAGCTCCCCGGCAACCGCCATCTTTGTGAAGAATTACAACGCGGAAAAATACAGAAATAAGCTCCCAAAAGCCGTCGAAGCCATCATCAGAAACCATTATATGGACGATTACTTGAGTAGCTACCAATCTACTGACGAAGCTAAGAAAACCGCCGAAGAAGTTCGTGATATTCACCGTCAAGGGCACTTCGAACTGAGAAAATGGAACTCTAACTCCATCGAAGTACGCCGTCATCTCACCAACGAAGAAGCTTCAGCCGACATCGCTCTCACTGCCAGTAGCAACAACGAAAGGGTTTTAGGACTAATCTGGAAACCAGAAGAAGATATCCTCGGCTTCAATCTCGAAATGGCACGTGTGCCACAAGAAGTGCTCCTGAATGATTCACCAACAAAACGCCAAGTTCTACGGATAGTGATGTCAGTGTACGACCCCCTTGGACTCGCTTCACCAGTTACAAGCCCAGCTAAGCAGCTTCTACAAGAAATTTGGCGCCGTGGAACGACATGGGACGCTCCAATCGACGACGAACTGGCCAACCAGTGGAAAACATGGATGGCACATCTGCATCTTCTAAGACAAGTATCCATACCACGCTGCTATTCTGGTTATACTGACGCCGTATCATTACAGCTTCACACATTTGTCGACGCCAGTGAAGCTGCCTACTCTGCCGCGATCTATTGGCGTGCGGAGATGCCGGATGGAGACGTACGAGTTTCACTTGTACTCGGGAAATCAAAGGTCGCACCTTTGAAGCTGTCGTCGATCCCCCGCCTCGAGCTTCAAGCCGCTGTAATGGGCAGTCGGATGGCAGCAACCGTCACAGAGGAGCACGACAGAAAGCCAGACCGAAGGTTCTTCTGGACGGACAGCATGACGGCGCTCACATGGCTCCGCACTGGGTCACGCTCCTATCGACCCTACGTCGCGCATCGCATTGCTGCCGTGGAAGAAAACTCCAACATCTCCGAGTGGCGCTGGGTACCGACGAAGCACAATGTAGCCGACGACGCCACTCGTGACGTCCCTTTGGACTTCGGTACCACGCATCGTTGGTACACCGGCCCGGATTTTTTGCGCAAGCCCGAAGAGGAGTGGCCTACACAAACAACCACCACTCACGTTGAACCAACGGGAGAGGAGCGATGTCACGCTCTAGCGACAGACCGACAGCAACTTAAGGAAGCGATCCCAGACGCCGAACGTTTCTCCAAGTGGGAACGCTATCTACGAGCCACAGCAAGAGTCCTGCAGTTTATCTACCTCTGCCGCCAACGCCAAGAGAGAATCCACTACAAGCGGACGCGTGCTAACGCTAGTCGCGATCCTAGCTGGACGAAAAGAAAGAAGCACGACAAGGAAAAACCATCACCACGAGTTCAAGCCGCCGCATCACCAAACTGGAGGCCCATTGACGGAGATTTGTTACGACGTGCTGAACAGTTGATATGGCGCCACAGTCAGGAGCAAGCCTTTCGACAAGACGTCGAGGACATCAAAGAAGGTAGAACGGTGCCGCCTAACAGCCGCCTGCAACCGCTGACTGTGCGGTACGCTGACGGCTTAATTCGACTCAACAGTCGGATACAGGAGACCAGCGGCATTCCCGAAAGCTTAAAGTCACCGCCAATCCTTGATGGAAATCGCCATGAAGTTCGCCTGCTCATCGACTACATACATCGGAAAATCCAGCACAGTGGAGTAGAAGCAACTATCGCCGAGTGCCGACAACTCTACTGGATCCTGCGGCTGCGTACTGTCACAAAAATGACCCTCCATCGTTGCCTGCCATGCCGCATCAGGCGCGACACGCCACCACAACCAGCTACAGGGAACCATCCAGCCTGTCGCTTAGCCCATCATCAACGTGCCTTCACATTCACCGGGTTAGATTTTTTCGGGCCACAGACCGTCACAGTTGGACGCAGCACTCAGAAACGCTATGTAGCAATATTCACGTGCCTGACTACAAGAGGCATCCACCTGGAACCAACGGCTTCATTAAGCACTAACTCCGCCGTCATGGCCCTTCGGCGCATGATTGCTCGTCGAGGGACCCCCACCGAAATCTGGTCTGACAATGGGACCAATCTTCGCGGCGCTGACCGAGAGCTGAGACAAGCCATCGACAGTGGTCTACAAGAAGAAGCCTCCAAACGCACCATCAATTGGCGTTTCATACCTCCCGGTGCTCCATTCATGGGTGGAGCCTGGGAACGAATGATGCGCTCCGTGAAAACTGCCCTCGCCGCCACCGAACAACCGCGACAACCTACTGATGAAGTCTTCAACACCCTACTCGCGGAGGCAGAATTCACTGTGAACTGCCACCCTTTGACGCACGTCTCCATAAACCCTGAAGACCCAGAACCGTTGACACCAAACCATTTCCTGCTAGGTGGCCCAGCACGAGTACCATCCCCAGGATCATTTGACGCCAAGGATCTCATCGGGCGCACACACTGGCGCGCCTCTCAACGACTCGCCGATCTCTTCTGGCGCAGGTGGCTCAGAGAGTACTTGCCTGAGTTGCAACACCGGCGGGAGCCCCATTGCCGCGGACCCGCTGTAAAGATCGGCGACGTCGTGATCATAGCAGATAACACACTACCACGCAACACGTGGCCGAGAGGCGTCATCGAAGCTGTTTACCCGGGACCAGACAACATTATCCGAGTAGTCGACGTGCGCACAACCGGAGGGATCCTGCGACGGCCCGTCAAGAAGTTAGTTATCCTGCCGACTACGCCCGCCGTTCACCACGGAGATTGCAGCGCAATGGATAGCGCTGCACGGCGGGAGAATGTTCACGACGGGCATAGTAACATAGCGGTATAATTGTAAATAGAGTAGGTGTTAGCGTATCTTTATTTTATAAGACTCATTGTATTTCTTGGTAGCATAAGTTAATATTGTAAGTTAGTTACCAATAAACACTATTGACACGGTCTGAGACAATAGAGAGGCGGATAGCGAGAATTAGGGATTAAGAAGATAGGAATGCAGAGAACGGTGAGACGGGCAGGTGCATGAAATTCCAGGTAGTGTCCTAGCACACCGCCTTTTTCCTGGAATTTCACCCAGACAGGGTAGGATAGTCACCCGTCTCACTCACACACTTGAACGCTGCCATTATTGAACCGCGCGCTATCTCACTGAGTGGGACGTCTGTTAAATGAGACAGCGCGTCGAACATATAAAAGCGCGTGGTTTAGGGTTGTAAAATCACTTCAGCTTTGCCTCTGCAGTGATACAGTGCTATCAAGAAAACATTCTCGCTCTCCGCCCTCTTCTGTCAAGACTCTGACCGTGTCAGTACTACCGAAGCCTACACCATCTTTTCTTGGAACTTCCTTCAACCCCAGCATCCGTGGAGCGACTCGGGTCAGACTGTTCTTCCATCCACTACGCCACATACAGTCCACTTGCCGTAGCAGTCTCGGCCCGCCGTCCTCCACAGATATGATCTGTTGTTATGACAACTATTGTAGCTGTACATTATGCTGTTGTTAGTTAATTTACCGTGGAAGCTGAATGAGCCCACACAAGAGTCTGCCAACGCAACGCTGAGGAGAGGTCAGGGTCGGCGATGATATGGCATTTCTATTTACTTTGTCTATTAAATAGTCATGAGTAAATATGCGTTTTTACGTATCGGAACAATCTCATCGTGAACAATCTTGAATAGTATAACGAGTGTGTGAAAGGCGCTCCGATCTGCCATCCCTGATGAAGTTCACCTAATGTGAACGAAACTACATTTAGACCTGTTTAATACCTTTGTTTAATACTTAGATTCGTTTGAATTTCTCTGTGTGAACAATTCTGCCATTTATTACAATAGAACGACAAACAGTGAGCTATTTTTATTCCCGACCTTTAATTTTGACGATTACACACCACAGTGACCTCCAATCACAAATGTTTTTGTTGCATTATGCAACAAATGAATACAGCATTAGATGCAGTTTTATGACGCTAACTATGTAAATCTACGTTTCCTTATTCCTTACAAAAAGTTGATGATAGGATACATAATAAATTAAATGTTAACTAATAATTAATCACTGATATATAAACACAGAGTAACGCTCACATACTGCATAGAATGTTTAGGTAAATTTCAATTTTTTTTTTATGGTGACATTATTTTTTATATTCATGATCACTAAAACATATATTGAGCCATTCACAGGCTTTAGTAAAATTTGTAATCACGTGCCACAGGTACTTATACGAGTTTAGCCGTTTGGCAAGCATTCAACATTATGACGATTACCTATAAGCAAAACTAGAAAAATATTGGTAGATATATAACAATTAGGAACTCATATTGATTGTTTTTTAATGACATGGCTACGTTACTATGACCCCTTATTTAATTTTTGTTTATTTATTCTGCTACCAGTCAAAGAACATCCATCAATACGTAGCTACTTAGGCATTACTTTGTTGCAAAAACTGCATAAACTTTTGTCTGGTCCTACCTGTCTAGGTTATGACTTTTCGAAGGTCACATCCAGACGCTGCTTAATTATGATTAGATTTTCTATTTATAGCGTTGTGTTCAGGTAGGTGCTCTAAAATAAAGTATTATATTTTTACCTGTATTGTACGAGTATAGATTTTAAAACCAGACTAGACATGCTCCATCTAGGGCTACAGTATCGCTGACTTCTGTTGTCGTGCGAACTTGTGGTCAAATGCCTAGCTGAGCAGGGTAAAAATGTTACGAAGAGGTCTATGATAATCATGGTAAGCGATAAAGCTGGAAGGAGGCAACCTAAGAAGACGCTGATGAGTTATAAAGAGGGATATGTGTAGAAGGAAAGGAGAGCGAATGAAGACGGCTGATAGAGTATAATAGCACAGGACATTCTGTGCCGACCGGGACAGGAAGATGATGTTACGTGATTATTCAAAGACGACATAATAAAATTCTAGTTTTCCATTAAAAGATTCTTCGATAAACCGCAAGTTACATTGAGAATATTTGCATATACATTAGTAAGAACAAGAAGCCAGCGTACTCCTACGAGGCTTGTATCTTCTTATGTCGAACATGTGACTCAGTGGGAATCCCACACTCTTGCTAAAATCGTATTTTAGCTGAGGTAGTAGGCGCGTTGTTAAAATTATTCAAAATGTAGCCTGTTTATGTGAGGCACAATCAAAATTATACCTCGCGTACAGGAAGTAATACTTTCATATCTATTTTTTTAATAGTACTTAGATTAATTTGCTAATTATAATCCTTGGTAAGACTTTCCGAACTATTTGTGGAACTACACATATGACGCATAATATGCTATGTTTCTAAATGGATATTCTATTTTTTTTACAAAAAACTATTGGTATTTGCAAGAGAAACAAACTGTGCCTTTTATTTACCAACATCATAAAAATTTGAAGATCTCAATTCGTTGGAATCTTTTCTATTTGTCAGAATTTATCCAGTAGTTTATTATGTAAATCAAAGCACCTGAAAAATGGTATGGTAAAGGCACCAGAAAAATTTAAGTCGGATGCTGTTTTTAGATGTATTATTTATTACTTAGGTTATTGAGTCTCTACATAAATAACGAGAAATAAAAAGACCGTAAATAAAACATGGCAACCCTTACCAAGCTTAAAAATAGACGATAATTTGACAGACCGATTATGGCAATTAATAGACTACGATCGTAAAAAGAATGCAAGTTAAATTGGATGAGCTAAATTACTTATGTAATTGGGACTCCTTGCGAATGTATATGCAGTTACTGGCAATAAAGTTAGCTTGACATAACATTTGAAAGTTGTTCATAGTTTTACTGTGTACACAGTTAAAACGATATTTTGACAGCTTTTCTCTTATTTTATTATTTATTTTTATGGTCATATAATCGCCACAAAATAAATACCTAATAGTACTATGTAATGTATGTATGTGGGAACGCGTTCCCAGTTTTATTGTCGCTCTTTCTATTTCTTTTCGTATAAATATCGTGTGTAGATTTGACTGTAAAAATACCGGCTCCCAAACGTTCCATATTGGCAAGCAAGTTGAGCTAATGAATTTAGCTGCGCACTGCCAATTTTTAGATCTCTTTTGTGCGGGGTAGATATTCGTCGAGACGCTAGCGGTGGTTCGTCAATCAGAAGAACAGATGCGCAAAAATATCCCTACATCATTTTAACTGCTTTTAGATTTTGAATTGAATTTGATGTAATGTATTTAAACTACTACAAATTCACTTTCAGTTACCGCTTACAATAACTTATTTATGTTATAAAATAAAAACTATATAGTTTAATCTTTACGTGGGCTGGGTACTGCAGGTCTTCTTTACATTTTCATTTAATTACTGCGTAATATGAGAGAATAAATGCTTGCCAAACATTATGCATTCCGTCTCTACCTTCGTTCTGTCTCAAATTTGACCTGAAACAATAAAAAAATAAATATGCACATGTATGTTTTGGGTGCACATTTTGCAATATATCTAGCAATTAAATGATGATTTTTATATAATACGATTATGAAATTATAACCATTATACTACCAATTAGACCACTACCTACCACTTTCAATTTAAAACATATTCGGTAATTTTGTCAGAAATGTTTGTAAATAATCTGGTTACTTATGGGCTTGCCATTACCGTAGCTTGGTAGTGTAAATGCATAGTAACATTTGAAACCGTGGTCAAGTAAGACGCTGGGCTCGGCGGTATGACATCTGACTTAGGTCATGCTGGTGGCATTGGACATCCTTTCAAACCGGATTTTAGTATTCGGAGGTCTGCAATGACCTGTGGCTTTCAATTTATTGAGTATTAACAAGTTTTTTCAATGTTTAAAACATGCGTGGAAAGGGTAATAGAGTGATGTTTTAAGACAAATAATTCTATATTTCATAGAAATTAGTTCAGTTATACTACTGTAAAGGAGTATCGAGTGAACGAACGAGTAGGGCATATTTAGTCAGACTTTCCATAGAGCTATAAAAAGTTTTCTTTCTCATTTATTTACCCATCAATCAATCACCCTTCCTCATTGAGCCCACGAAATATTAATACGATAAGAAAGTTACCTTAGCCTAAAGCAAAGAGAATTTAGAATTGATGGCTTTGTTTACAGACTTGAGAGGCGCTGACGCTTCATTTATGTTCTACTGTCTCTAAATTCAACAACAGATGTGCAGAATCATCAACATACTCATTACTTTTCTATTTTAATAACCCCTATTATTCGCAGATGTTTCTTTGTAGAGTAGAAAAAATGAACAGAGATACAGTTCTCTAATTTCCTCTTTAAGCAAATGAAATCAAGGTATTTCCCAATCGAAGTTTTGCTCATATGAGTGAAATATAATTATTATATTTTAATAATTATTCTAAATATTTAACACTGGTTTGAAATCGGTCGTTAAATAACAGCGAATCGTTGTCTCACTCACTCAACTCATTTCGCTCGCAAACATTTATCACATGAGGTGTATGTATTCCTATAAAGGTTATAAGGCTGGAAGTTAACGCTTTTTGTGCTATTTTTTTATTTTATTTATTTATGCGTTTTCGTGATGATAATAATCAATTTTCGTTTTATATTGCATCTCTGTTAGCATGACTACTCCGTGGTCAGTACGAGTATCACTCAACGAGAGTGTTGCGTGATAAAGCCCGCTTCTAATAGCGGTTAGTGAGTGAAAGTGACCATCGCAGCGGATTATGCATCAGATGAGATTGGCATTGTGAATGAGCGGTGATTGTGGTATGTGGTATGATGCTACTGAGTGTGGCCATTCATCTGTAATTGTGTTATGTATGAGCGGTAACTGCGCTTTATGTTATATTTGGAGGTAGCGGGTGTTTGATGATGGAACAAGTGGTTAGACTTAGAAGTGACTTCAAAAACCGCGACTGCTAAATCTTTAAACCTGTGAATCTTAAACTTAGCATTTCCTATTCCAAACTTCAATTAAATACATTATACAATACATTATATATATTATCATATAAATTCATAATCACCTTTTTTACTTAATATTGCCTAATTTTGTTCATTTTTTTGTTAAACACTACAACACTAAAACACTAGAAAAACATAACCCTTCTTCTTTCGCAGTCGGGTAATAAAAGTGAGAAATCCTAGCGATTTAGCTACTACTCATTAACACATAGAATGATGACGGTAAAAAATAATTATAAATTGCTAATATATATTTTTATGGAAACCTTGCCTGGAAGAGATTGCTTTAAGCGATAAGGCTGCCATTTTAATTGGCTGATTTCAAATAAAAAGTCATCTAATCATATCTTATTCTTATAGAGATAATAGTACTTTCACTGTAGGATCAATCCGTTGTCCGAGAATTATTTTCTATAGGAAAAGTTTACCCGACCGTCGACAACATGTCTTAATGTTGAGTATAAAGATGCAATTAATAATATTAGTGTAAATTGTTTCTATTAAGTAAGTACTTACCAAGAAAATCTACTCGTATTAAGTAAATATAACTTTGCTAAAAGAAAAGTTAGGTTTCACTGGCTGATGCGTTTCCGTCACAGAAATTTCCAAACCGCAACCATAGTCTTACCAACGATGTGCGAAATGAAATCTGTGAATAGCAAAGAGACAACAACTATTACGATATTGTATTAAGATGCTTGAACACTGCCTACCACTTTATTCTTTAGCTGGTAATATTAGCTGTACATTTTGAGATAAAACTTCAAGATATACTGCGAATACTACCTAAGCCGTTGAAGTATAATGGCTTAAGAAAGGTTCAGGTTATGAAAGTAAAAGACTCGTCGACTTTATTAAGGGTTCTTTTAGGATATATCTAGACTTTTAGACTTATTTTTAACTAGAAAAATTTTCAGGCGAAGTAGCTGGCTCCTAGCATCACAGCTTCATGTTTTCGTGTTGGCTATTGATGCAGAGTGCAATAATGCCTATTTTAAAAAATACAATTTAAAAACAATTTTTTTATTCATTTAGTTTTTTATTAGAGTTTTTGTAAAAATCTCATTATTTTTAAATATAATATAGCTTATGTCACCCGGGGATAGTGTAGCTTACCAAGAGTAAAAAAAAACAAATCGATCCAGTGATATTGAAGTCTATTCAAACAAACAATCAAACCTTTCCTCTACATAATATTGTTTATAACATTATAGTACAGATGGCATAGACACGTATGTGTTATTTTTTGGAGCGCCTGTTCTCAGATTTTGAACGAATTTTTTCGTTGAGGCTAAGCCGGATACGCTATAATAGACTATTTTCATACTGTAGGAGCATTGTAATTTAGTAATATGAACACAGCTCAGTTATGGCATGTCAATAAAACCGTTAGGTTAGGGCTGGCTGCTCGGTTAGTATGGGTACGTAGGATTTAATATAACCGTATAGTCGCCGACCAAATAAGGTGTCGTTCCGTTACCACACAGCCTAATTCCGATCTAACACCGGCGATATGTAGACACTTTTATTAAACAAACTACAGGGAAAAATAAACTTTATTTTGCAGTGATACAAGCCATTTTAGATAATGAGCTAGGTAAAGAATGATTTAATGTCGTTATAGATTTTCCTGCTTTTTATTTGCAGGACCCAAATACTTAGTATGTAGCTTAATCTATTATGGTTTTAATTTGAATACTTGTGTGTAATATTTTTTATAGCTACTGATTTTGATCTATAATATAATTTATTACTATTATATATTATATAATGGTTTTATATATTAGATATAAAACCATTTTAATACGATTGTTTTTGCTTATATATTAGATTTCTTAAGTATGATAGCTGACATTCCTTATACGAGTGCATATAGAATTGTTGTGATCAAAGATGATATCTTCTGTATATTATACGTTATTCGAATTGATGGACCATTCCCTAAACTAATCAATCGAATTTATGTTTTTCTACAGATGAAAAGCCAAGTTTTAAAATTCAAACGCATTCTCATTAATTTTAAAACACGTGGTAAATACCCTGTTAAGTCCCTATAGGTACTTAAAGCGACGTGGTTGCAATATTTCGCAAATATCAAGCCTGGAGAAATCAATGAAAATGATGAATGTCTAGTGTCTTTAAAATTACTACTATAGATACAGAATCGATAATAGTGCCTGGGCCAGCCATTATATCTCTAGATCAGTTATAGCTTTTAAAGTTGATACTACCTACTTGATTAGACGGTAACAAAATTGATTTGTAGTCGAACAACTTTCGATAATGTTGACAACTGTTAACTTTCTATCATTCGATTCCCTTTTTTGTGTAATACGTAAAAGTATACCAGCGAGTTATTATTAACTAGTTGCTCTCACCGCGGCATTGCCCGCGACATTAAATGAAATATAAAAAAGTTTTAAACTCTGAACCCCGATTTGAGTGAATAGAATTTAGCAGTGTAATTTCCATAAATACTTTTTAGTACACCCCTACACTCTAAAATGAATATACACTCCGAATTTCTTGTTTTTAGGTTCAGCGGTGTAGGCTCTACGTTAATTTCTAGAAAATATCAGTCAGTCAGGACTTACTGTTTTATATATATAGATAACAAAATTATATCTATATTTAAAACTATCAAAGTATTAAAAAAAGATATAAATGCAAAAATATGTTTATTGGTTTATTGATTTGTTTATTCCTCTTCTCCTCAACAAATGAGCATCCAATTGACTAGATTTTACACAGATATAGTCCGAGGTTCAGAGTTACTAGAAAACAAACAAACTCTCTTTTGCACTGCCGTGCCCTAGATAAAACGCGGGCGAACCTACGGGCAAAAATTAGTTAACTCAACTAAATCAAACACGCTGCAATAGATATTTTCGTAACCATTTTTAACTCAAACATATTACTCTAAAGTAAAAGCATTAATTATAATAATATGTTACACCTAATTTTGCCATCAACATTCATTGAAGAAAGCATCAATTTCCGTTCGAAATTTTAATCAAATGCACCCGAATCCAATAAATTAAAATCAGCATACCATAACAATCTTATTTACATGATTTGATGAGTGTTTAACTAATTTAATCTGTGATTTGTTTGAGAAAGAAAGTGAGTCATTTGAAGTCGTAGCATTAGGTCGTTATGGGCTTTCAAAGGCCATTTAAAACCAAATTTTATGCAAAGTGTGTGGTAGACTTGTATATAATCATCCAATCATAAAAACCATGACTGTCATGGTATGGAAATGCGGGCTTAAATAAGCTGGGAATTCCCATTTTTTTTGCCCATAGGTGTGCCTAAATTAATACGACTCTGCTCTATAGTAGTCACGATACATTTAGCAAACCTGTAATAAACTACTCGTATGAAATATATAATAAGCAATTAAATGTTGAGTCTCACTTTCTATAATCCCCAGACGTATTCAATTCATGTGTCTGAACAATTATATCGTTTGAAATAATTATTCCAGGAGTTAAGTTTCACAATTGTACATTTTAGGCGTTTAGTGGGCACAATAATACGAAGCCAGCTGTACCTTAAATACAGTCAGGTATCTTTATAATAGTTCCGCGTGTAAACAAATAAAGGTACTCGTACATATAATGCCATACGGAAACTGTTTGTGATAACACATCGTATTAGAGAGCTCATTAGAGAGCTATGTTACAGCTAATCTGGCAATTAGGTTGAAAGCGTAGTAGCTAACTGCGACCAGCCATGCAGGTAAGTGTGGGGTTGATTCCGGGATGCACTAATCCGTGTTATGAGACGCATTTGAAAATGAAATTCTTTTGACAATCTAGAAACGAAAGATACGTAAAATAGGTTGTTCGTGCTTTCTCTGCAGTATGTTCAAAAGTGTCATGGTAACTGTAATACCTAGTCTTCGTACTTTCAGGTTAACAGATTCACGAATAATCATAATGATGACTACAATGGCTTCTTAAAGTATGTCCGTGTATCGAAACAACTTGCCTAAAACTACGCAATCAATAAATTTAAGAGAGTTTTTTTTCATTCAAAAATTTCTTAAGGGTGTCACGTAATTTGTTTAACTTCGGCCTTATTTTCTGATAAAAAAACCCCGAGGAAGCCACTAGCCGTAGGAGGTCGTTTATTACATTCAGGGTGCCCGAGAACAGAAGTAACTTGCTTAATACTGGTATTATAGCGGAAGATATTGACGTTTTTAATTGTAACCTGGCAACATTTTGTATTTAAAAGTTCATGTTCCATAAAATAGTTCAGTGTAGCATCGCGTTGGTTTTACTGTCATGATGTTATTACTGTGTTTATCCAAATAAATAAATATGTTCTAATAAAAAAAATCATATAGATCTAAGAGGTTAGTAGACGTTCAGCACGAAATAGTTTTGTTTTATAATACGGATTTATATTTGTATATTATTGTTTGAAAGGTCTAAAGTTTTGAGCATTTCTTTAGGTTTTTATAATTAGGCGTGCTTGTATTTTTAGTTGACATGTTTTGTAGCGGTGCATTACGAGTATCTAAATGAAAATAAATAAATTTACATTTAAAAATATAATTCCATTCTTGCACAGGATTATTGGTTAGAGATGTATGAAGCCAAAAGGGGTCACTTTACTCATCCTAAGGAAAAACTTTACAGTATGGGATTAACACTGAATATGAAAAAAATATCTCCTGTTCCATACAAAAAGTTTATTGGTCGTCAACAAAATAGCAGAGAGAGTAAGAGCAGAGTTGCCCTCAGTGAAAGTTATTCCTTGGGATGAGTATTGTGACCCTCTTTCTGTTTGTATTTATGTTTGTTACCCTTTCACGCTCAACGACTGAACGTATGTTGATAAAATTTGGCACTATATCCAGAATTAATACAAACGCTACTTTTCGTTTCGGAAATATGATGTGGGATAGTTAATTTTCGCACCTAGTACTGTTTTTATTTCTTATATTAATAGTAAAAGTTATTCTTTTTCTTTTATATCCATACAAAACTTTCCATTATCACTGTTCGATACAAAGCGGTAAATCGAATTTAAACAAATGAACCCTCCACTTGAAGATGGAGGTATACCTATGGAATACGTGATAAAATTACATTAGGTATTTCTTCACGCGTCATCTACACGATACATATATCATTAATATTCAAGAGAGATCTATTTCACTCGAAACTAAAGGTACTTGAACTTTGTTCTAAGAACTGATACTGATATAATGAAGTGAATTTTAACTTTCACGTTCAGATTGTTCTTAATTTTCTAGAATTTCTTAGAATTTATTTATATTTTCTTGCATTTTGTTGTGGTTGTTTTTAGTGCAGTAAATATAATATTGGTATATATTATATTTCATTTTTAAATCCCATAAGTTGTTATAATCCTGATCCAGAAAGTAGTAGTTAATGAATAAATCCTCCTATTTCGGAATCAGGTTCGAAAAACATGTGATTAAACCTATATTCGTTTAGTTATACTCGTTATATATGACTTGTCACTATTCTTAAAACAATATTACACGTGTCATTATTTTCGCAATGCAAAAGAATTCAACGCGTTCTCAAACGATAGGATGTAGGTACACGAAAGAATTACGGATCTACGTAAGAAAGGCTTTCGTACATTAATATGTATACTGTACTTCCAGTTACAAAACAAACCCAAAAACAGCAAACCCTATCGTCTGTTTCATTAAAAAACTACTTATGTAATAAGTAAGTAAGAATATATTAAATACACCGTTTTCTGAACATAATTTACTGCTTGATAAATAAGAATGACATCTGTCTTGTATTGGCACGTATCAGACGTTCTATGTCGCAAAGATGGCAACTCCTTCGATATTTTGGGTAAAACAAGACAAATGATGCACAAATTTGAGACACATCAATTCAATAAGTCTTCTTGTTATAACTGAAAAATTATCCTTCAAGACTCTATAACATAGAAACAATTGGCAGTATATTAGACCTATGGACTTTGTCTAGAACAACACACTTATCCTCCTGGCTCTGCAAATGTTCATTGATCTTATATTCAGCTAGGATTTTATTTACATAACGATAACAACTTTAGTTAGTTACACATTCTAATATACAAAGTGTGTTCATAATTATTCACAGTGGGAGTACGCCTCTACCTCGCAAGGTCGAGTCATCAAAGAAAGACGAGAGATGTGCTATTGACATAGTAACTTGAAGGCCATTTAACCTGTTACTAACTTAACTTGCTCACTCACTAACTATAATTTCCAAAATAGTGTTTGGATAATAAATTATGTAGACTCTAGTGTGTTAAAAGTTTACAAAGTTTCTACGTGCAAAATATCCAATACTCGGATAGGTCATATCATAAAATCAATAAAAAAATAATTGTATTTTTTTATACTTTCTCAGTTGAAGTGAAGTCACCAATCCGCTATTTGTCCAGCATGGTGGAGTATGGCCCCCTTCATAGGGGAGCCCCGAGCCCAGCAATAGGACGCAATGAGTTGAAACTTATATGATTTCGGTTCTGCCATTAGGTTCCTAATGAATTTACTTAATTTATTCACACACGTAATTTTATAGATTTCTCTTGAACTTGAGGTTAATCTTTTATTGAGAAATATTTCCTGCATAAACAATATCTAGATCGCGGACATAGATATCTAGTTTACCAAAATTTATATCTTCACAGTTGTTTCACAATTTACAGCTGTCGTAAATACATATAAAAATGCACAGTCTTGTGTGAAACCGAAAGTAATTTGTCCGAGTAGTGAAAGCAACCATTAAATATTTAATAACACGTTGTTTTATTTGATTATTATCTAAAAAGATCATTTGATATTCGAACTCAAAGATAAGTTATTCAACTTAGTATTAATAAAATATAAAAAAGTAATTTATGGTATACCATGACATAAAAAAAGATTTCTTACGAACTTTATTTAAAATGGTCATCATTTTATAATTAAGCCCAGGATAAGGCCGAGTGGCACGACTTGGGAGAGGCTTATGTGGATGGCAAGCTGATGATGATGATAATTTTATACTTAGTATTTTCTACAGCAGTCTTTTAACCACTATTACAAATAATTTTATTAAATAATCAGTTTCAAACATCAATTAATTTCATGTTACAAAATATATAAATATAAATTAACCAAATTTAACAATAAACATAAAGCTTTGGCACAGATTTGTCATATGCTATATTATTTTAATAATAACCTATCAGACCATAATAAAAATCAGCCATAAAATGACGGAACCCTGATTTTAAAGATCTAGGCCAACTAAATCAACCTAGCTTTGGATTTATGGAAAACTGAAAAAGGAAACTCGTCGAGATTTACCCGAATTCTATGTCACCCACCAGCGAAACCGCGCTTCGGCTAAACGCAGTTGCAAACTAGCGGCAAACGCGAAGCCGCCAACACGCTTTTACGCGCTCAACTTAAAAAAATAATATCACGCGAATCTAAACCTTATCCATTTACAATAAGGTTCATTCGGTTACTGTAAATCCGCGCGAAATATTTGATTATTTTTTTTGGTGCAGTTCGAAAATCGAAGTGATTTAATTTTATGTGAACGATAGTGCAGTGAACTTGTGTTTGACATTTTTAGAGAAGTTATCATGAGGATTTTTTAAAACTAATTGGTGAGTAACACGCACACAATCAAACAATTATAATTTTGAGCATAAATATGAAAGTTGGATGGAGATGCGCGATGAGATAGGTCGATAAAACAAATAATATCCTTTATAAAAAAGAGACAGCCGATTTCAATTCGATATGTGCACTTACAATTATTTCTGTTAATTTTATTACTAACCAAACTACAAAACTGATTTTAAGAAATATAAATGGGACAGTCTGAGAGATACTGAGATACTCTTTCCAATAAAATCTATAGACCATATCGGTCCAGGTGACTTTAAGAAATCGGACATTAAAATATTAAAACAGAATTTGACGAATAGCGATTAAAACATTCTATCCACATATTTGTGCGTACTTCATTCTAAATACGTTACATATTTTACGTGAAAAATATTACCAATTATTCCTAATAAGTAGTGTAAGAAAATTAATGATCAGAAAATAATTACCTATGTTTTACCTAGATATAACGAATTTCTAATTTTAAATTAGGCAACAGTAACTGCAGTTAATAACGAGGTTTAAGCGATATATATACAGTTCGGTACTTAAGTAATTTTAGTATTTAAGTATGTATTATATTCCCAACTAGTGACAAATTCCTTCTACATATACCTACTCAAGTTACTTGTCGTACATAAAGTAATAGTTCTGTTCGTATATGTATATTGCAAAAAAAAAACAATTGGCGAAAATCCTAACTAATATTATAAATGCGAATGTAATTCTGTATATCTGTCTCATTTTCACGCCAAAACCACTGAACTGATCAGGATGAAATTTGGTACAGAGATTAACCCCGGGAAATGACATAGGATACTTTTAACTGACTTCAAAAAAAGTAGTTTCCCATTATCTCGATAATCCAATGGGGAACTACGCGGGTGAAATCGCGGGGCACGGCTAGTTTACCATAAAATTAATTCATACATGACTTAAAATAAATAATAACGTAACTTATGAAATCTCGCATATTGAAGCTCGAAATCTGAGATCTTTATACGAACGTATCAACCCGTAGCGTCCCACTGCGTAGCACAGGTCTTCCCTATGAAGAGGGTGTAGACCATAGTCCAGCACGCTGGCCACGAATAGGCTACCACTGACTTTAAGTGTATATTATAACTTTTACAAAACATATTTACATATAAAAATTCAAACTTTTTGGATAACCATATTATTATATATGTATATAAAAATAAAGTGATTGAATCTTTTATCGCACAAATACGTCAGTAAAAAAAAACAAAACATAAACGGGATGGACTCTGCACTTAGCATTTAACGAACGACCAGTTCCATTGGACATATTGAAACATACCTAATTCTACTTTCTGGAATGGAAACGCACTTTTATCGATACTCAGGTAGTTAACACATTTGCGAATGACATCATTTCACGATTTTGGTAACCAAAAGATATTTGAGGTTCTTATATTATGGATTAGGGCAAGGCATTTTTGTGTTATAAATTTTGCAAAAAAAAAACGTGTCTTAAAGTTTATTTTGATAATTTTTGACATAGTTTTAGTGAATTGCCGCAAAATGGCCCAACACGATAATGAACGTGTATCAGTGAAAAATATATTAGACATATTCTTTAATATACAGGTACGGTATAAATAGATTTATGCGGTTTATGAATAAGTTATAACAATTAATATTGAAATAAAATGTCTCTGTCTGTCCTTCTCCCCAGCTCCACACCTCACCTTATTATTTCTTTTTTTTCGGTATATGATTTCTTCGACTCGTGTTTTACCTTAGCTAGAGATTTTGATCCTTCAAGCACGTGGTTGAAATGTAAGAGAGACAGAGAAATACACTAGAGATTAGTTAAACAATTTCTGCAAAGTAACTCCTGACTCTATTCCTGTCTGTGACCATATAAGCCGAAACCCAGACATATTTTTTTTGTCTCAGTACAGATAGATTTATAGCACAAACAGGAAAAAATCTCACATTTGACCCAATCGATCTAACTTTAACTTGCAAATTAATTGTCAGACAAGAAGTGTCAACTCATAATTGATCACTCCACTTAGTTACGTGACTCATCTATATATTCAGACAATTATGTAAAATCGATGAATCCAAAAATTTATTCTAACATAAGGCGATTTAATATCTTTTTTCCACGACTAACATATTATTATGAGTTTAACAATAATATTTGCATAATTGTCTTGACATGTCAAAATACGGACTTAAAGTAGTAATAAAATATAATATTGCAGTGTGCTGTGTCCCGCAGCTTCATTTACCAAACAACGTAAGCTAGTATTTGACATCCTCATAAATTTATGTATTGTATTTATAGATCTATTTTAAACTTCTTTTAGACTTCAAAAAACTTTTTTATCTGTTACTGTTACGTGATTACTCCGCCAATAATGATTCTTTTTTTATGTTACGTCGATCATTATTTTACCTAATTAATGATCAACCTAACAAATAAATAAATAAAGAAATCAATAAGTACGGGCATAATAATATTGATAATTTGTGTTACGTTTAGGACTTCATATGGAGATCACAGTCCATCTTGAAGTCTTTGTGTGGGTTCTACATTTTGTTGAAGCAGACATTAGGCGGGCACAAAACGTTGTTTATATACGAGTGCCTAATAATGTGTAATAAAAAATATACACCAGCGGTCTTATATGTTTTATTTTACATTGACGTGAAAACGAGACACGGCCTCTGGTACGCTTCCCAAGAATAAACCAATTATCATATGTACTGAAAATCAGAGAAGAATTCATTAATTTACATAACCTGGCAGTTCACACAATAAAAGTAGTAAATTTCGCGCGACTCCAAAGGACCTTTTATCTAAATACCTACCCACTAGTAGCGACCCACCATATACTCTTAGTATAGGCGAGTTCAAGTGGCTATTTTACGATTCTTACATGGCCTACGATTTTTTTCATATGACAAACAAACGGGATATGTCTTTTAACTCATTGTAGCATAAAGTTGTAAATAACACTTTAAAAAGCCAATTTTATTGATATCCAGATTAGAGTCCACGGCCACCAAAATTGCTTAATTTCGATAATTAATTGGAGATTGGAGACACCTAAGTTAACTGACCTACGAGTATTTCAATACCATAAATGGTTTTCAAAATAGTAAAAGTCTGAATATCATATATACGACTGTGTTAAGAAAATCTCTAAAAGTCAAGCCCGCGTAAGATAAGCAAATAAGCAGCCTAATCAGCAAACACCGGCGTCTATGGGAGCCGATGTCAAGTCATGGCACTTTCTAGCGTCCGTTACGTGTTCCCAGGAAGAGATTGTGATCTATTGCGATTGTGGTACGTACCTACCTAGTATCACATAAATACATAAATTGATACGTTATGATGACCAGACATAGCCTAGGTGATCGTGGCTATAAAACGTAGATATGGCTATTACATAGATCTTCTACATTTGTTCGAGAAAAGAACCTGTTGCCTCAAAAAACCTATTTCACATACTATGTATATACTGCTTGTCGAAGAAGGTTAATAGCTTACAATATGGCCTGCACCCCCTTCATAAGGGAGACCCGAGCCCAGCAGTGGGACGTTGTGTTGGGTTGATACGTTACGTTACATTGTATACTAGAGTTAAGGAGCAAAACAATTAGTGTAGTTATCTGATAATCATTTTCTCTTTACAATTTCAATACGTTTTAGATATTGACTTCTACAACAAAGGCCTTAAAGAGCTCCTGAATTATTTAAAGAGTTATTGAATAAGTAGGTACTAGAAACGTTAGAATTTCGCGATATTATACCACTGTCCATTGGTCTTGTAAGTAGGAGTAGGTATTTATTTATAGTAATTATTGATAACAGCGAGATTAGAAATACCAAACCAGGCAAATAGTTAATTAGTTCAAAACATCCAGTAGCACTAAAACCTATGACAACTAGATAAAGGGTGCTATATGAACCTAAACAAAAAGGTCTAAAATAATATTCTTGTCACTTATTCATTCTACAACTATTCCAAAAAAAAAAAAAACAAATTAGGAAACTAACGCATGTTCATTTATTTTGATAACACGTATTGGTTTTCAAGCGTACCTGATCGTTGAAAAGAGACTACGACAGTTTCGTTCACATTCGGTGTATTATATTAGGGATGCAATGAGGCGTTTGTGTCCACAACAATGGCACGTTTCGCATTTAACAGTAAAAACTTTGAATTAATGTGATTACCGACATTATATCAGTACGCGCCGATAGCAGTTACTTCAATTTAAAAATCAAGTTTCTAGACCAATTTTAATAAATTCTAAATAGAATAAATAATAAATTTCAACAATGGTACAACGGCAAAATAATAAAACCATTAATTAGATTATACCATTAATGGCACCACGATAAAAAGAATTACCGTGGTACCATTGATGGTACAATGTAATGGTACTACGGCAAATAAAAGATTTTATCAAAAAAAAGATTTTTTAAAATCGGTTCATCAGTCTTTGAGGAATCATTTAACAAACATTAAAAAAAACACGGTAGAATTCAGAACCTTTTTTCTGGAGAGTCTGTAAGAAGTAGGAAGGTGCGCGCGTTTGCTAAGTTTTATCGATGTATTAGTATTGTCCATCTGTAGCAAGTAAGGTTCCAACGCAACCTTGCAATAGACTAGTTAATCTTCTCGCGTATGATTTTAATAACAGTTATAAAATGTGCACTACAACCGTGTGATTGCAGAGCATCCTAACTTTCGAAACAGTTTGCGCAATGTGTAATGTTTGCTGTAATTACTCTTTCGCAAAAACTTAATCACGTATTTAAATTAGAAATATGAAGAAATTTTTCATAATTATTTTTAATTTACCAGATCAACAAGTTTTTATTCTGTTTAATCCAGGGTCTAAGCTATCTCTGTATCAAATTTCATCCAAATCGGTTATTTAGTTTTTGCGTCAAATAGTAACAAACATACATCTACACATCCACACTTTCTTACTAACTTTCGCGTTCATAATATTATATTAAATATTATAATATTAATTATAATATTAATATAATCAGGAAGTAGGATATTGGACATGATTTTCTCTACCTTTAAAATGTTTTAATTTGAAACTTTATATAATTATCTTATCAAGACCCGATAACAATGCAATAATTTGATTTCAATTAAAATACTTCTACTATCTAAAAAAGTAAGTTTGTTTAAGTATATATTTACATACTTTACTATGACACTTCTCTAGAAAATTCAAAGAGTTGTCAGCTTTGAACACTTTACATACTCAGTATAAATTTACTCAACTAGTGTTTACTCAACTAGTCGAAATTGTGAGCCTCTATGCTAACAAATCTTCGGCCCGCCATTTACAAATATGTACAGGGTATGAGAATTTTGCGAGGTCGGGTTGACGTGTTTGATATTCGATATAAAGCAAATGAGCCGTGCCATTGATTTTAATTCAAGGCAACATTAAAATTTTAAATATGTTCTACAAAACTAGACTCGATAATCTTTTAAAAAAACAACTTAATTGAATTACTAAACGCGCTGCATTGGAGATGAATAGGTATCTGATCCGATATTCTCGAAACTGGAAGTTTGTTTGATCCATTATTTTGTGATCGAGATCAATGATTTTATGACTTCATACGAGCTTTAATAAGCAAACATGTAATCCTAGTTTAGGACTCTATTAGGTATATAATAGTGTTATCAACTGATTTAAAAAAAGAGATAATTTAAATTTGACTAACAAATATTTATTTTAAGTGGATCTGATAGTTTGCTATATATTTTAGAACGATTCATCAATATTTTACTTATAACAGAGAGAACGGAAAATTTTCACGGCAGGCAGGATTTCGTATTATAATAACTTTATGTGGTTTAACACTTGTAAAAAGTGGTTCATCTATTTATATAAAAGAGTAAGTCCTCACTTACTGACTGACATTTGCTGAGAATCAACGTACAGCCTAACCTCTCTAGGTTAGGCATTAAGTTTGGAGGGTGTATTCATAGCCTTAGGAGGAAAGAAAGAAGAAATTATTATTATGAAATTTAAGAAATGATTTTCGTAAATTCAATGAGGGTTCAAAATTTGAAACATCTATAAATTCCATTTCATGTCTCTGGTGATAGCTGCTAGTCGACTAACAAATCAAATACGATTGGTTTTGTGTTTTTTTTTAATATAGCTGAAATGTGCTACATGTAGGACAAAAAAATTTATGTTTTTACATGTATTTGTGCCAAAATCATCGTGAATGGATTGACAGATGTTCACAAAATCATGTTGCACAACCAAATCATCAATCGAAAGTGACCGCAGAGTGAAGCAAAATTGCACCCAAACTGCAGATGGTACCGACAGCAACAAAATTTAACAGCTATTTTAACAACAGCAGCTCAACTCCGGGTACAGCTTACAGCTATTTTAGTGTACAACTAATTGGCTATTTGACAATCTAGACGATGGGATTGCTGTATTTAATGGTTATGTGTAATTTAATCGGATTTTGAAAGTTTTAGTTGCGAAAGTTTTGCCTTAAAATCTGCTGTGCTGTTTTTATGAATGAGCATTTCTCAAAGTTCTACTCGCATGCCCAAAAAAAAAGTTTTTCGAGTGTATGTTTTTATTTTTGTATGTATACAAAAATATACGTCTGTATTATTTTTTGTGACCCTCTATAGCCTAAACCAGTTGACACATTTTGATGTGCAAGGTATCGTTGCATTTGTCTATACGAGTATCTGCTGATAGTTATATGCTATGTTGGTTGTATCTCACGGATTCACTCGTCAAAATACAGTAGAATAAAGATTTTGCAGTCGGTTTTTTGAAATCGATTTTAACCACTTGTTGTATGTCCAAAATAAACTTGAACTACGTCTAAGTTTTTTGCATATTTATTTCAATTTCATATGAAACTAAGTAATGTCTTAAGTTGGTATATTTTTTAATGTCAATGAGTTTTTTTTTTTTTATGTGGTATTTATCTTCGCTAATGTAGTGAGCATTATTGTTTAAATTTGCATTAATTACACTAAGTTTTCTGTAAAACATAGTTTACTATGCATATAGTGATTACTTCAACTGAACAACGAATTAAAAAAAATACCTACTGTATCTTAAATGAATTCATAAACCAGCAAAAGTAATAAGCTACCTGGATATTTTATTAACTCGATAATCTGAAAATTAAAATCTAATTCCGAATTACGAAACGAATTTCCAAGAATGAGAACGGGTCTGCAATCTCTACAACAGTAATAGATGAACGAAATCATCCACTTTGCAAGATGGCACCGATTTATTCGTCATATACGCAGACGCATTATTGGATTAAGGCGCACAATGTGATGAAAGCAATATATTTCTACAATAGATCCAATGACTTACATTTTAAACAAGAAAAATTTAAAATTTAATAGAACCCCCGACATATATGTTGTAGCAGGCATTTTGGATTTGAAATTATCACAAAGTATAGTACTCTACTAGTTAAGCACTTTCATTTAAAATCCATATTAAGGAAGTTGTGATAAAATGTTTGTTCCACCAGCTTAGAATACCTTTCAACAAAAAAAAAACAAAATCAAACTCGGCTCATTTCTTTGGGAGCTACGATGCTATAGACAGACAAACACATACACACACACGCACACAGCACGTCAAACACCTCATCGTTTTTGCGTCGGGGTAAATTAATAAGTAAAATAGAGTATCGTTCTACGTGCAAAAAAGTTTGAAGTGGAGTTAGATATAGATTAAAAATATGAGTATAATAAACAATAACATTCCTTTTACATCAGCATTCAAAATATTATGTTTTCTCCTTAAATTCTAAAATTCTGTTCTTTATATCAGCTATTTCCTTGACGATCAGGTGTTTGACTTTTACATAACAATTAAACTAGAGTCAGGATGGAAGACAAACTCCGTAACATCCTTAACGCATAAACTCCTTCCAACCTTCGCTTCCTTCAAACTCTGATGCAACTCCCCACACTAACCAACACACCACACACCAGACCTCTAATCTAAACTACATTTATACTTGTGCGCGGATCTGATACGAAATAATTCCAATCATGAATTCAGGATACGCAGATGCCCTGTGAATGTTAAATATGACACACAAAGTTGGCCTTTAGGGCCTCAATGCACGTGCACGAATTCGTCTAAAGTTCCTTGAAATCACGCTGGTATTATTGGTTAAATATCTATTGCTGTCTGATATGATATGTTGAATACTTGTTGATTTTGAAGCGGTTGTTTCGCACACTATGATATTTACGACGCTACCGGTGACCGTTAGGTATTGAGAATATGATAAATGGCACATTGACACCCATACAGTTGGCGACTTGTTTATGGAGACGTTTAGCGCCAGACTTATTATATTATCTTTGAAGACGGACAGACACACGTTTTATACGAAGGGAATAAATAAATTTGAACTTTGAACTTTTGAAGCTTGATATCTCTTATATGGATTTCCGCTAGGAATCAACGCAGACTTTAAACAGCTAAAGCTAGAGACATTAAATTTGGAGGGTGTATTCATTATAGGGTGCGGAGGTGTACCAATATAGGATATTTGGGAAGATAGGATTTCAATCACTAAAAGGTCAAATTATAATTTAATCTTTTATATATTCGATTATATATCCCGTGCAATGCTGCGGGTGACAGCTACTAGTAAATAAATAAATGTATTCACCCTTTTTGCTCTTTTTACTTCAAGTATAGGTAAAATGATTTAGTTCTACGCAAACAATACGCCGCCCACTTCGTACTTTTCAAAATTCTTTTTGCCGTTTAGTCACTGCTTGTTCATAAATTGTCTGTATTTGGACACTCGGGACTACCACCAACTGTTTCTAGTGCGTAAGTATGTAAACAAAGTTGCAAATGTAGAAAATCAGAAGCTACTTCCCTCATGTATTTAAAAATATAGTATATCCGCTATTCATTTTTACGTTGTTTGGATCAATATTTAACTAAAGAAGAATATCGTAAAATCACAGAGTTATCATTGTACTTAAACTAATTTTAAACAGGGTTTGGAAGTGCTAAATTTATTGTTTAAAGAAAATATTTCTAAAGTACTACAATACCGGAGTAAAAACATACCAAACCTACACATGACTTTAATTTAACTTGTACTAAAAGAATAAAAGAGAGTTAAGCAATTAATAATGTAATCGAACCTCAGTAACAAATAGAATACTAATTACTATTGAAATTGCAATAATTTTACAGCTTGATAAAATAGGTTTTGGTCTGCGACAAGTCAACAATGCAGCACCGACAAGATTTCGCGCACATTCGCGTAATAACGCGCCCGCATTGTATCGAATCCTGCGCAGCCTGATTGTGACTCAGGCTGATCTTGACAAAACTCTCGGTTTTCGATTGCGAAAACTATTACTCACTTTATTGCTCAATACGCACAGAGGAGTTAAAATTTGCATAACACTACGTAAATTTTCTTATACACTCGTTAGATATGGAAACTGTGTAAGAAGACACAAGGTCATTTGAAATGAGGATGTCTCAAATAAGATGGTTTTAATTTCTTAACGATATGAAACGCAAAGAAATTAAATCAAAAGTTAGGTGACATTAAATCTTCCTCCCTATTTTTTTTAAAACCTGTCTTTAAATTAATTCAGTAAAATTAAGATTAAAATGAGCCCAACAAGTCCGTCAAACTGTTATACTTTCAATATGATTATATTGATGACACTTAAGAAAAAATAATAGTATTTATTGTAATAATTAAAGGGAACTACTATTCTTACATAACATTATATTGCGCTAAGTAGGTATACAAGCAATACCCATGCGTGAAATTAAGTGATTCAAATTACTTTATTACGAAAAACCGGCTAGGAATGCGTAGATTATAATGCGAGATCTACACAAACAACCTTACGAGATCAGCATGCATAGCAATATGTAACTAATACTCCACTGAATCTACGCCACAAATTATAGTTAATCAATTTTTGCCGAAACCGACGTTGTTGGAAAACTAGATATTTATAATAATGAGTGCAGGAAATAATGTTGGCTGTCTAATAATTATTTCGGCTAATTGGGCGAAGAGTTGGCCAATATCGGTTAGAACGTTGGTTGAATTGGCCATGCGTCGTCTTGTTTGAGTTTAGTCGAGCGAGACGGTGATATGTTTTGACATGTATGTGTAGCGCATATCTGCCGTTTTAATTGTTCACTTTCTATTTTGAAAGTTACAGTCCATCTAGAAATTGCAAGATTTGTAAAGGGCTCATATGATTTTAAAAAGTATAACAGACATTGTTATATTTAAAGGCTAGTGCATTTGGGTTTAGAAATATAGAATAAAATTAACTCTGAAGCACTTCACAAAAATAAGACGCGCTTTAATAAATATTGAAATATTATAAAAGGTGCTTAGATCTTTATCCTGCTATGTCCATTTTTGTAGATTTGTAAAAATAAGAGCAGGGAGAGAGGGAAGCGTATAGGAGTGTTTTGGAAACTATGTAAAATTCCAGCGCGGCAAAAAATATTGAAAATTTCCTATCTTTACTCGTAATTTGCTGTCGAAGTAATCGTCAGTTTATTGATTTTTACACATTCTTTAATATTTCGGTCCCACGAAATTTAGCACGGTGTGTACTTGAAGGCCATGTTACTGAGTACGTAATTTAACAAATCAATAAATTGTACTCGTAGTTAAAACACGGACTTTTATAAGCTTACTAGCTTGACTAGCACACTGGAAAACTGCATTTTCCTCTGTGAAAAGTATTCTTTGTGTTAAAGCAGGACGTAACCTTGGTTTAAAATTTCATTTCAGTGCGCAGTGTTTTTCTAAAAGACTAACAAGCATACATCCATCCATACTAATGTTTTGCCTTTATAATGTCAGTGTAATTCTAGCATAACTATACACTTAAATTTCGTCACGATTACTTAATCTTACCTTTTTACGATTACCTTTTACCTTTTTTGACGCACGGGACACTGCAACTCGATCTACTTTTATATTTTAAATGTTTGTCTACTTTTGAGTAATTAGTTGCAGTAGTATCCTGTGTGTACAAAATAAATGAGTTCTTTCTTTCTTTAATAGCTAATTTTTATATATTGACTAATTTATTCAGTTATATAATAATTTAGTAATTTTCTTTTATAAACCAAACTAGTAACCCGATTTAATATATAAAAAAATACAGAGAAATCTGGAAATTAAACCCCTTTGATGAAAAATAATAATATTGAATCAGTCTGGCATATCTGAAAAATCTAAGCACATATATAAATAAACGATTCTGACAAATTGAGAACCTCCTCCTTTTCAATTCAAATCAGTTAAACCTAGAATTACAACTACACACACACATTTTAGTTAAACATCATTGTTCCCATCAATACGATCAACTTTCCATTGATACGAACATTTTAATAGCAAAATAGATTTTAATCGTTACATGTACAATTTGTCCATAAATGATTTTTGATGTGAGCTGATTTTGTTTGTGGCTTTAGTGTGTTTTGTCCTTCAATTGTTTTCGTAATTTTGTTCATTAGTACTTACGTCCGTTCTTTCACTAAGACAACCCTATGTTTATGAACGAAAATAAGATATTTATGGATACGTTCAGGTCAAATGCGTTACGAAATCCAGATTTGAGGCTAAATCACTAAATTATGGGCAACCGGTCTTTGGTCTAGCTATTGCGCAAAGAATTAATGTGCACATACTGCACCTATGAGAAAACATACGGGTTTCTTAGGTTGGGTCTAGGTATGAGAATGTATAAGAAAATTGTAACTAGACCGGCTTCAACGTTTTACAATAAAGTAAGGCTGGTCCATAAAAAATCTATAAATGGATTTTTGCATTTTAAGTTAACAGGTCACTTATTACTACAAGAGCAAAATTACGTAGAAATTATATCACCCATAGATTAAAATTTTACAGACAATCCGAATGCTCTAGCCCACATTCCATAGTGCAGTATACCTACGGTATATTCTACGGTGAAGTGCATTGCCATTACGTTGGGCACTTTGATCATAAGATTATTAGAGGTTGAGCCAGATAAACTAGCATTTTACACACGCCCAGCATTTTGATAAAACTGTGATAATAAGTCTAGTTTATTGTTGTAAAACTTAGAGAGCAGAATGATATTCAAATCACCACTTAATTACCACATCATATATATACATTAGTTGAGTTGTGTTGAAAAATCACAGACCGTCAAACAAAACCGAAAGTGTCCATACCCGCAATGTGTGTGCTATGTAAACTACACTTATTTGTGTTTCTCATCTTGCTCAGCGTTAAATGAATATTCTATTAGTGAAAAGCGGCTACAAACGAGCATTATCAAACTACTTATGTCTGTAAAGTAAAATGCGTGTGTGCAGACAAGAAGGGGAAACATGCGTTTGCCGCATCTAATTATTTGCATACCACTTGTAGAGTTAAGCATAAATTATCACTCACTCTGGCTACACATTTAAAAGGCTACGTCTTAAGTGACTGATTCATACACTGACATTTAATGACATGAAATACATCCAAAATCAACTGACGTGAAAAAGAAAAACAAGTTATCAAAGTTGAAGTCAAGGTTTTTAAAGGGGAAACATACGAAATACACTTTAATTAAATAATAACCTTATAATTTTTTTGGAGTTGTTAATAAAAATTCTAAATTCTAAATGAAAGATCAAAGTAAAATTTACAGCAGCAGTATATTAGCTTAAATTATTTTGTTGAAAAGATATTTTTGGAACCAGGCACTCTATGAACCCTCACTTCTATTTAACTTGGGTATTAAATACCCACACTATTCAACCAATAACATATCTACATTTATAATATTACATCAGAAACCGGACCTGATCATCTGAATTAGTTAAAAAATTATGAAAATATTTGAACTATCTGCGCCAAAGCTAATATTTATAGGCAGATAAGAACCCCTAATTAGTTGCGAAACATCGGAAAGTGAGCGGTTTTGACGCATGCTTATGCATGATACATGTCGGAGCGTGAGATTAGGTGTTGGTGGCATATACATAGCTGTATAATAACTGGTTTATAAGCATTTAATGCATATATATATATATATATATATTTACATATAATGTATGCTCGACATTCAACTGTTATTTGGCTAATGATGCTCTTTTTGACTTACTAATGTTCATAATTATGTAAGGTAATTTTAATAAAATATTAAGGTCACGAAAACTAATAGAAAACATGATTTGAGATGATTACTTTGATCCTAAAGCTAAAATGGATATAATATGATTACGGACTAATATACTTTTTCTCTTTCACTACTTAGTCACCTAGGAAGGAAATATATGTATATACATTAATAGTGCAAAGCTTTATATTAATGTCAAGACAATCTAGAAAGTCCTTCACCCTCACACGAGAGCGGTTCTGTTAACTACGCAGTACAGCGTGACTGGCATACGCATTGTTGAAGGACATGAAATTTCAAGGGCGAATGTGACCTGTAAAAATAAAAATTGTTTTTACTGGTGATAGAAGTAAATCCATTAAACCTGAATTTACTATAACTTTGAATAATGTGATTGACTGGTTAAAATGTAATAATCTATTAATTAATCTTGAAAAAACGAATTTAATGACATTTTACAAATATAAAAAATTGACATCGAAAATTATTTATGACGATAATGAAATTGAGGACATTCCAGCGATAAAATTTTTGGGTTTATATGTTGACTCGGATCTGAACTGGAGTAAACATGCCGAAACCGTTTGCTCTAAGTTAAGCAGTTACTCGTATGCCTCGTACATGCTAATCAAAGTCGTAAACCAACCTGCAGTACTCACATCATATCATGCGTACGTGACGTCTACATTAAGATACGGGATTATATTCTGGGGAAATTGTACTATGCGTGACACGATATTTAGAGCTCAAAAAAAGTGCCTTAGATCAGTGTGTCATTTAAAATCGACGGATTCTTGCAAAAAATACTTTTTTAAACATAAAATACTGACATTTCATTGTTTATATATATACGAAACCGCAGTTTTTATGAGAACTAACATGAATATGTTTGAGGGATATAATAGTGACCGCAAAACTGACATAGAACCGCACTGTTCAGGAAAAGTGTATTAGGCATGGGACCTATGATCTATAACCACTTGCCTACGTCATTACTTGTATCGGAGAATATCAATATATTTAAGAGACAATTATTTAATTTTTTGATATTGAAAGGTTACTATTTGGTTAAAGAATTTCTGCAAGATAAAGTAGTTATAACGTAAAGGTGTAATTTGTAAATGTTATTTTATCTGGACATAAGCATAATTTCCTTCTCAATACTAATTTGCATGTTAGATTTAAGTAAGTAGTATACTAAAATTATTGTATGTTCGCAAGGACAATACTGTTGAAACGATAAGAATTCTACATTAAGACCAATTTCTGTATAGTTATGCAATATAGGATTATGATTATGATTATTATGAAAAATAATAAAAGCTCACAAATATCAGGGAAAATTCATGTAGGTAAAGTTTGTAGTGAAACAACACACAATTTAAGCGGCGCTCCATTGTAGACTCAAGACTCCTGGTGGTCAAGTCTGTTATTTGAATCGTCTCAGAATTACAATTGCACTGTGCCAAAATGGCAGCATTGTCAATAGAATAAACCACGGTTAGTATTAAACAAAATATATTTTTAAATACTAACTCTGATCTATTCTATGTCGAAACCGCCATTTTGGCACAATCCAAATCTAATTCCGAGAAGATTCAATTAACAGACCTGACCATCTGTTTGTACGCCACGCTACGTCAAAGGCCGTTGATATAACTATAGAATGACATACGTTTTGCGCGAGGAGTTTGGATTAGTCATTGTAATTCTCTTGATGAATCTTTATAAAAGTATAACCGCTATTAAATAATTACTTAGAACTAGACTCTAGTACTGAGTATCATGTATGATATGAATATTGCAAATATTCAACTAGTTACCCTGTATATTTTTTGATTCAATAAAAATCATTATTATTATTATTATTATTATTATTATATATTATATATGTTGCCAATTAAATAATTATATAGTTTATTTCTAAGAAAGAGAAAACTCAAAGCGCTGACCGTCAATTTATCGAAATAAATCAAGCGCTAAGTTATGGCTGGCGTTCGGTTAGTGGGTCAGAATACCGGTTGTGCGATTCCACATGGATTCACGATAGATATGCATACATAATGCATAATTAGGGACCTGACTGACAGGTGAGGTGACGTGCGAGGTGAGAGGTAGATGGCTTTTGACGGCTTTAGGATTTAGCCCGAGGGTTTATTTCTGATGGCCGAATGAAAGGATCACTTTCCTACGGATACGAAATACGAAAGTATGTCTATTGAAGTGTAGAAATTAATATGCAAGTGTGAAATGTTGAAGGTATAATATCCTTTTTGATTTGGCCATCGGTTATCAACGCTTAGCTTTTGTAAAATGAGTACCTACGGAACTCTGATCATTTAACTTCAAAATTTTATAGCATTAGACAATTTTCACAAATCTAAAAAGGTTTTATAATACGCAACACCCCTATAAAGTCTTTATGGTATATTACACGGTGTATATATGACAAAAAATAGAAAGGTTTCAATAAACTTACATAAACTGCTATTTTTTTTGTTGCAGGTGATCTCAGTGCAGTGAACGAAGAATAATTCTACAAATTATGTTAACAAATAGTGATATTTGTCAGCGTTTGTGCTATACTTAAGTTATAATTACAACAGAACCTAGGACATCCCTAGGGGTGTATTATATAAGTGTTTGTGTAAACAAGTATCAAGATGATGACCCTATACAGAACCATCAAGGGAACTAGTACAACGAAGAGGAAGAAACGAGAAAGAAGGTACTTTAAAACTTATTTTTCTATAATGTGTTTGCATTGGCTCAGAAAAGTAAGTCAAGTTAAGATCCTTCATCAATGAAGTGAACCAAGTCTGTTATTCGAATTGTTTTAGAATTATTATTAATTTATTTTGATATATTTATGTCAAAATTTTCATAAAATAAGTCAGAGTTAGTATTAGAACTATGTTTTTTTTAATACTATCTTCTGACCTTCTACGCCGTAACTTTAGATTTATTAAAAAAAAATGCCAAATTCTATAACAATTAAAATATCAAACTTTGGCCGCAGATAGGCTCACTTTTCTGTCAATAGGTAAAATGATTCTATTTACTACTTCGGTCAGTCACAGAAAATTTTAGCGTTATCACGTAGTTAGCGTTGAAATAAGTAAAACAAATGAAAACAATCTTGATTTCGTTTTGACAAATTTTAACCGCCCAACTATCAAAACAAAACCAAGATTGCTAACACATGTTTCACTTCTATCATCAACAACTACGTGATAGCAGCCACTGATCGGTTTTAAAAGAGCGAGTTTTTTATTACTTATATAGTTTTAAATTTAGATTTACATAGCACGGAAGACATTGGTAGCCACGTGCTTAAAGTTGCAAAGATATCCAGTTTCATATTATATTTGCGTTGAATCTGAATCAGTAATTAATAATATCAAGCATTAGTTATTTTGAGAATTTATAAATTTGCGAATAAACATAACGGATATAAAGAAATCTAAACCATGTAAAAATAACTAGGCGCAACTTTTATGTATAACTAGCTGATACGGCAAACTTCGTACCGCCCAACAGTTATTCAGGTTTCTCACCTTTTAAACCTTCCCTGGAGTACGACAATTATTTCAAGACCAAAATCAGCTAAATCGGCCCAGCCGTTCTTGAGTTTTTACGAGACTAACGAACAGCAATTGATTTTTATATATAAGATAAGTAATTTTACCGAAGAAAGTTCTGAAAATTATTTTGCACATGGTAGATATTATATGGGCTATATGTATATACATAAGTAGCGCCACCTAGCAAGTGCTGAAGTGAACGGTGGTGCGCCAACGCATGCTTGGATGACGGTAACTTGACTGTAGGAAAACGACATTCACTTTTGCTTGCAATGACTACGATGGTTCTAGTTCTAACATTTTTTTATAGATGGCGTGCGTCTGTTAGGCTAGTGAAAATTCGGATATTGTATGAGTTGATTTTTACCTGGTGAATAAAAGAAATGAAAATGAATCAATTTTTACCCGATTGGGAAAGAAGGAGGGTTACGTTTTTCGAGTGTACTTATGTATGAATATTTATTGGTGCGCTATAGAGTCTAAACGGCTTAGTCATGAGAGTAACAATGAGTCCATTAAAAAAAAAAACAAATCAAGATGGTAGATGTTGACGCAGTTGGGTTTTATTTGAAATAATAAGTACTTCTTTTAAAGTGTTACTTGTTTACAGTAATCAACTACATTGTAAAGACTTAACGTCTTTACATTTAGTGAACTGACAAATGTAAATGTATTTGTATCCTAATTATAAGAATCTCGGTTTAGTCAGTTTTTGTCTCTGAATTCTAGTCAATGATAAACAAAATTTATCTCTTTAGCTCTCCGTACCCAAATGGTAAAAATTTAACTCTAATATTAAGACTTCACTGTCCGTCTGTCTGTCACCAGATTGTATCTCAAGAACGAAGGATTTAACAGTTGAAATTTACAAATTTGTGTATTTCTATTGCCGGTAGGTATAATAAGAAATACTTAGAAAAGTTTAAAATAAACACTTACGGGGCAGAAAGAAGTAAGTAACTTTAGTTTAATTTTATAAGTTGTGTGACAAAGTTTGTCTTCCGTTGCAAATAAATATTTTTCCTAGACGTTTGTACTAATGTTCTGTATTTAATTTCCGGTTGATGCAAGTCACCCTTATAAACAAAAACTTTAGCTAGGTTTTACGATGATTTTTCAGCCTGACTTCACATTGTTTTTCACGTGAACAAACAGGTTTATTAAAGAGTCTAGACAGAAAGGTGACCCATACGTTTATGACTAGCTTATTATATTTATATTTACGAGGTAAATTTAATTAAAAATGTAATTAATTTAATTAATTAATTATGTAACACATTTAATTTTATTTCGTATTAATTCCATTATGTTGTAAAACATTTGTTATAACTCGATCCGGAAGTTTATATACATCGCCGAGAAAAAATATCGTGTTTATATAGAAAACTAGGGATTTCAGTCATTTTTATTTCACGATTTTTTTCAACAAGTTTGAATTTTTTTTGTTATAATAGGCCAATCATAGCGAATTTGTTTGTTAGTTTAAAGGTCATTAACACTAGAAATCGATGTAACAGCTCGAGATTTGAATAGCTCCGCACAAACAAAACGAAGATTGACTTAATCAGACTAAAGTTAATTAAGTTTTTGTGCCAAATTGGTAGGTAATTGTTGTTCTTCATTCTTTGGATCATCAATATCTGATCCTTTAGCTGGTGATTATCGTTTAAATAGTTAATAGCCTAAAGGAAAGCTACTAATAACCACTGTCTATATATCAATATATATATAATATGCAATTAAAATAGTAATGAATAATCCTTTTCTCTATATCGATTTGCTTAAACTGTTTAACAGAATATTCCAAATTAAATTATATTACCTGAGCCTCGTACAAAATTTTGTCTACTTGGTCAATGTATATAGAGGACCTTTTGATATGTTCATCATTATTTAAGTCGGACCTATTACCTACACAAACTAATTTCATACCAGGGCTTCAGTGTAGTTCAAGGTTCTTCAAAGAGTTTTGCCTACTACGACTATTTGACGTTTTGTTAACCATTTAAATCCACAATAATAAATAAGATTGAGATTCTGAAAAAAATCAGATACCAAATACCTTTTTCATGAATTTAGAAAATGTAATACGATAGCATGAGCAAATTTCTCGCCCTATACGATCAACCGTACGATTTAGCTGATCGTAGCTTTACTAATTAACTTTTTGTCACTCTCCAAGTTTCAATCCGTGAACGTGAAAATGCATTTTTAAATTATTCTCAATAGGCACATCAAGCACTTTTAGTTTGAGCGGCTTTTTGGTCGTTTAGCTACGACCCATGATGTTACTCGTACACGCGGAAACACTTCTTGTTCACGACAAAGCTGCATATTTCCGGGATGAAAAGTAAGTATGTTAATCCAGGACAAAAGCTATCCTGGTGCCAAATTTTATCCATATCCATTAGCCGTTTGAGCGTTTAACAAACTGAGATAGACACACGCACAAACTTTAGCCTATATAATATTAGAATGATCGCCATATACGGAACAGTCCTCCATTGGTGGACCCGGAACTTCACACCTTTGTTCTCTAACCAAGCTTAAAATAAAAACCAGTTCATTTCCTCGGCTAATTCTAATAACTTAATCAATATCTGGCAAAGTTCAAGGTAGCTCATGTACGAGATTTATTACCATAAGGCTGTACTTAATTGATTTGAGTGAGCATATAGAACTGATCATATGTTTGTGTGACCTTTGGATAAATAGTGACAAGTTCAGAATATAAATAATGTAGGTGTGGTCAAAGTTTATGATGAGTAAAAAGGTAGTGCACGATTCTTTGTTCTTTTTTACGAGATTGTAATGATAAACGGTAAAAATAAATACTTTAAACGTTTTCAGCCTTAACATCGAAGAGTTATATGTATATTTAGATGGTTACATTAAGAACGCGTGATAATTATTCACTTAAACTTTTTACTATAATATTATAACAAGTAATAAATACTTTTAAAGAAGTGAAACGTGGCTTAAACTCGGCACGCAAAATGCCGTCTATTTAAGTCAAAGGAAACTAAAAGCTATTATAATATAAAAGATTTATTTTGATAGTGAAGTCAATTGGGAAGTACCCTTTCGAAGTAAAAAATATATTTCAAATCTGTCCACTCTAAAAAATTTGAATTCGGTAAAAGTTGACTCTTTCTCAGAACTCTTAAATGTGCACAATATCACAAAATGTTTTACGTATAGAGGCGCAATTTATTTAACCATAACTCAAGGATTTTATCTCGTGGAAATATATAAATTACCTATCCAAATAAAGTGTGCAATGCGTACGGAATAAAAATCACATCACAGTCATGTTACATAAGGTTGAAAAAATGTTCTCATGGCGAAGGACTCATTAACTATGCGATATGTCACCGAGTGGGTGATGTCACGATTTATATCTTACATAGTCAATTCGGAAACTGGACGTCCCATGTCGTAAGATCTTCTAAATAAACCTTAAAATAATAAATACATACATTATTTTTAAAAAGAAGTGAAGATTACTGACATCAGTTATTTAGATTTAAAAACCAAACCTCTTAAACGATTCTGATTAACTTTAAATGAAACCATTTCAGAAGTATAATCCCTCATACAAAGTATATTAAACAGCAGGTTAGGTTTCTTTATTCTTTACTTGTTGTTATAACCATATCTTACATTTTATTCCAAGTGCCTAGATTGCAATAAAACTTAAGTGATTTGATTGCTTCGTTTCTAAAAACATAGTACCTACATGCACAAATTCTAACCATAACGTGATTTTCAATTCGAAACACATAAAAAGGACATAAATGGAGGACACCAAAAATCACGTTTTGGGCGAGTCAAATGAGTCAAGTCACACTTGACCCGGGAGGTTTTGAACTTGAGTATTGACACAAAATGATGTAAACAGAAATACTGTTATGTGTATGTAAGTTACAAAATAAAGTTCTGCTTCGCCCGATCTAAAAAAAAACTCTTGCTGTAAAAATATATTTAATGAACGTTATGATAAGTACATAATGACGGCATTTATTAACCTCTATATACTTCTTGTGTGTTTTTTATAATTTATTATTTACCTCCATCTTTAAAGATTTCGATTCGGAAGGCGTATTTGTGGACGTATACAGTAAATGTACAGCTATTTTGATTTCCAAAAAAATTAAATTACCGACAAAGGAGTACTTGTACTCTACCCATTTGAATTATTGTACTTCTATCACTCCAAGTAAAAAACAATAATAAAAATCGATTTAGTAAAAAAATCAAAAAATTAGTTGCATTGTGAACTTCCTTTTATATGAACACGATCAAAAATAAAGAATGTATGTGGGATTGTCATCGCTTACCGAAACCTAGATTTATGGTTGACGCAACTTTTCCTAAATACTTGTTACTTTACCTATTAGCGTAGGCGTTGTCATACTAGTGCATGTTAAATTTCATAGTATTGTCTTATATATAACCACTGCATTGCAAGTGAGTATTTAAGTTCCTACCGACACCTACGCAAGGACTATGGACCTGGCTAAGTCAAGATATAAATTTCGTATACGAGTAATAGCTTAACTAACGTGTAGGGAAAGTATATTATTTTAACAGAATTAAAAAAACTACATTACACACTGTTCAAAAACTTTAAATTTTTTTTTACAAATCTGCATCAATCGCTAATAATAAACGCTTTTGGTCGATTTTCTTTTTAAATTATTATATTGATATCGGTTTTTCATAAGTGTGCAAATGTTTCAAATCATTTAGATGTTTTTATGAAGGTGACAATCAATTTAAATATTTCGTTACATAGATTCTTAAAAAATGACACAGAAATTCTTTTCATTATATGTTTTTTTACATGACAGTATATTGCAAACATTGTCAATTTTACAAGTACCTAATTCAAGTACCTGTTTGTGTGGCGAGTCTTTGTCCAACTATACAAACACTCCCAGAGCACGATTTCAAATGATTTCCTTATTTTGTTCTGTAGCATGTCACTGACTATAATGGTCTTAGCGTACGTGTAAAGGCATTCTACGGCTTTTAGCAACGTCAAGTGCGTCGAATATATTTCTGAAAGGTCTGTTTTGATAACACACTAAACTTTTATTGCTCGGTATTTTCATAGCCCACGTCTCTATAAGAGACTTGATGCAATAATGAAAATATTTGGGTTGATTTGATACGATTCAAGGTTGATATCTTTGTGTCTGAGCGTTAGGGAAACATATTCGTTTCAGTTTGCATAAAATTCTTTTGTACATCTTCTCTACACACCGCGATTCACAAAGTATTCCGAGAGAATTAGAAAATTTTAGATTTTGCAACTAGAATAGATCGGAAATTCATTGTGAATAGGGACGCAACTCGCATTCCGCAACCAATTCTAAATGTTATGAGCAAACCCCTTAGTATTAGATGAACAACGGGTTTTTTTGTTAAAAGTAAGTGACGTGTATAACATAAAGAAATGGCGTAACGTAATATATGTTACGCCATTTCTTTATGTTGACGGAATATGTTATTCTGATGATGCAGAACGAGCACGTTCCTCGTGACTGTACGATATATAATTTGACATTGGTGTAGTGAATACCGCTCCACGTGAATTCTACGCGCTTAAAATAACCCAGCCGCGTTAAGTAGTGAAATGTTCATAGTGAATAAGGGACCAGTTTCAATAGTTATATCGATTCATTGTAAATTAAGCTTAAGATTAGGAAAATTTTCAAAATGGCGGAGTAATGTTAAATGTAAAAAATATCACATCTGGCGGAGCAAAGACACCCTCGAAGTATACAGCTCATAGAGTCACGTCATAAACATAACAGAAACATTCATACGACATAGTAAAAAATTACAAGTTTATTTTCTAATAGCATAGATTGCGAAAATAAAATGCTATTCTTCTATTTTGTTACATTTTTGTTAGTTTTGGACAATTAATGACTAAACAACACTCGTATTTTCAAGCACCTCTGACATGGTAGCCAAAATAGCAACAAGAACATAAGATGCAAATGAGGATGCATTTAAAAAGGCATAGTATAGTCGGTAGGTAGCTAATGCATTCTGACACCAACGTCCTTTCCAAGGCTGCTCCCACACCGCTTCACATATTTAGCCTTTAGCCAAATGTCCGTAGGAGTATAGCTATTACTTTACTATTAGCACGCCCTAAAACATCTCTCTTAAGGAACTAATAGGGGGTCTTCGGCCACGGTTTAAAAACCGTAATTTTGAGGCCTTTGACGTTTTGCGTGATGATCTCTGATGTTATTGAGTAAATTTGGGATAATACTTGAGAAAGTAAATACTTAATGACACTGGATAATTTGACATGGAGTCGATAATCGGTGTGAACGGATAATTGGTGGTTTTAGGACCGAGGGTTGATAAATTAAACAGTGAATTACCGTGATATCATTAAGTTTATAATTTTTTGGGATACAATTTACTGACAAGGACGACCAGCCCCGCACAGTTCTTACGATATAAAGGCGGAATCGTAAAAGATCTGTCTACGGTATTGCATAGACTATCATAGATTATACTATCAAATGCAAAAAATACCCATGTTGATATCGTAGGTGGGAAATCTATGTTATCTATGTTTATCATAATTAATAATCAAACTAAAGTTAATTATAAACTAAACCTGCATGCGTTTGTTTCATAGAAACAATGTCTCTGCAAAAACAAACAAAACATGTATTCTTTACTTAGAACAAAACTTAAGTTTTAAATGCCTAACGAGAGCAAGACCCCTTTTAACATCGGAATAGTTTTATTATCTAGAACTAACTAATTTTTAATTGGCCTCTGTTATCTTATATGATAATTGGACAATAGCTTTGCAGATTACGGCGGTAAGTGAGAATTTATGTTATAAAAAAGATATAGTTCTTTATTTCTGTGACATGTTTTAAATAAATGCATGGAAAAGCTTTATGTGCGACAGTATTTTATCGTAATTGTAGTAAAAATACAAAAGTTCTGTTATTTTGAATGATAATAATTGAATTACTTTAAGCAAAGTGGTGGTGTAGGGCATGGGGTAGAGGCGAGAAGACCAAGGCAGGGCCGAGTGGCGTGCCATGGGAGAGCCTCATGTCCAGCAGTGGACGAGTGGAGATACAACTCATGATGAAAATACAAAATGCTATCATTCTGGCTTTGATAATAGTAATATTAAGCAAAATTTCATATCAACACATACGAGTATTGTTGTCTTGAAATGATTTTAATAGGAAAATATTTTAATTTTTTTTTAATACTTTTTTCGATACATACAACACATTACAATTATTTCGATTTTTAAATCAAACTTTTTGATCGAGTTTTATAAACTTAAATTGAGATGACATAGGAGGCATATTTAAAAGTCTCTGAGAAATTATGTAACTATAAAAAAATAATAAAAAAAAATACGGTTCGAATTGAGTAACTACTCTTTTTTCTAAGTCAGTAGAAAAACTCTCACAGCGTGACGAGAAACGTTAAACTATATTCATACCAACTAAAACCACGTACATATAACGAGCTAAATCTTTGAAAGATTCCAAACCATTTAGAAGGTCAAAGCTCCCAAGGGCCAGTTTCATTCTACCTGCACGAAAATTATGTATAACATTGACACTTATGCGAATTTTTCGCACGGTTTTAGCAAAAACGCTTAAAAACTCTTCGCTTGGTATTTCAATTTCACTGCAAGGTGGTTGAACGGGGTTTTATATAATATGCATTTCTTAATTTAACGGATGGTCTTATTACCCGCTTTTGGCTTGATATACCCCTAAAGCTTTGTATTTTCTAAGTAGTATGCACAGATTATTTTATTTTGGTTTATTACACTAATTGTCCCAAAGCCGGGATGATGGGGCAGATGAACATACGATTGTCATTTGTCTCCAAAACAAAAATGGAACAGATGAGAATAAAACGCTTCATCAATCATCGAAAATTGTTATTTTCGATGATTGATGAAGCGTTATTAAACGGTAACTCTAAGAAGATACGAGTATGATATTAAATACCCAAATAAGACAAGGTACAGCAAGAAATTTGTTTTCATGTCTGATTTTAATCCTAATGGTTTTTTCCTTGTTTTTCCTTTTTCTTCTTACTTCTTTGTATTATTTTCTTTATTTTTTTTCTTTTTTTATCTGTGCACGATTAAGTACTTGGCTGAACCGGTGTCAACAATAATTTTAAATTTGAGACCAATTCGGAATTTGAGAAAAATCTTTTGTTCTAAAGAATAAAATACTATTAGCCGTTTAAAAAATCTATAAGAACACTGATTTGTTTCTTCGAATTCCAGATTGAAAGGCCAATCTGGAATTCGAAGAAACAAATGACTTGTTCGTAACGAGTGCGTATTACCCTGTAAGAACATTGATTGCGCAGGCGTTAGCTACATTTTAAAATAGGTGCCCTATTATTTTAAATTAGTTACGAATATGGCTGTAACGCAGTAACCGGCGGCACTATCTGACTAACAGCACACCTGCAAAATATCACTCACTGCCTTTCTATTGCATCATTGAGGCTCTAAAGGTGCAGGAAGTGCGTCATTACAAAAATATTCGCAAAGGACAGGATTGAAGTGTTACCAAATCCCAAAATAACGCCCACCGTATAAGGAAAAACGAAATAAGGGCGTGTACTGACGTTCAAACAACAAAAAGAGATTTATGTTTTATATTTATTGACTGCTAGAGTAAAAAAAAAAATATGAGATAAATATTTACTATGCAGAAAAGTAAACATTCCTGATTGTTGTCATATTTATATTTTTGCTCCTTTATTTAAAAAGTAACCATGGCTCAACTGCATAGTAAACTTACTACTATTACTATTAGTTCCTATGCTTATTTTTCCTAATGGACTTACTATTTATGTGCAACTTTTTAACTTAACCCTATGATTTAGCATAGAGGTAGAGTAAAAACAGTAAAGTCAAATGCAATTTCATAAATATTTTAACACGATGCAATTTTAGTAGGATCACTTTAATATGATCACAGATTAGCGGAATTAAATTTTGACAGCATTCATAGTATACATAGTCCAACCAATTGAATTATTCATCCTTATTTTGTGCCAAATACTTGCAGCTTGTATTCAAATAAAGGCAATATAATTTACAACATGTTGCCGTACATGCTCTCCTGCAAGTAGCTAACTTTAAAGAAATAATTCAATATGTTTATCTGTAAACAAATGCAAATGATACTGAACATAATAACGTTAATTTGTTTCCCTTTTTATGTTATAAGAAATTATCACCCGTCACGTATTACCTAAATGACATCGGCCTAATGTATTCCTGGAATTAATCATTATTTTTGAAGATGAATATATTCGAGACGTTGAAAGTTTGTTTTTTAAAATGTAAGTTTCAATACGTGTACTGTTTTCTTATTTTGATGTTGGTATCAAATTTGACCAAAATAATACAGTTTGACATGTCAAGATCTTAAAATGTGTATTCAATTTTATTTATATACTGGCATTATTGAAATTTGACTTGCATTTAATTGCGATGTGTTTTTTGTTTTTATATTGTCATACGTTACAAGATAATCTTGATAATATACGGTTATGACAGACCTGAGCATTCGCTTTTAAGTAACAAACTATAGTAATTGTTAGATTTTTATATTAGATTGTTAGATTAGCAAATTAACAACACTTTTATATCAACAAAAATATAGGTTGACGATTTTTACTAAACATATGTATTTTTGGGTACATTTTTATTGATACATCTGTATTGGATAGAATGATCGATAACTTTCTATTCAAAATAGTTAATACTTTTTTTTTAATTTATTTCAGTCGATGAAAAGATAGAGTTTAGAGAAGAAGAAACCTATCCTAAACTATCAGCCATATTTTAGATTGTTCGTAATTTATATTGTTATATTTTACTATTAGCTGGGCTCCGCGGTGTTAAACGCGGATCTCTAATTTTTAACACAATGATAATGTAAATTTGTAACAGTGAAAGAATTTTTGATATCCATGATTTTAGTATAGATAATGCATTATCTCATAAACAATGACTTGACATTGTGATTGGCATTATCACATGACATCTTAACTGCTTCATATCTTTTATGTGCTTTGATTTAGAGTTTAGAATATTGTATAATAAGTTACATATTTAAGATTTTAATAAGATCATTTTGGAAATTGTATAATAAGTTTCATATTTAAGATTTTAATAAGATCATTTTGGAAATTGTATAATAAGTTTCATATTTAAGATTTTAATAAGATCATTTTGGACATTGTATAATAAGTTTCATATTTAAGATTTTAATAAGATCATTTTGGAAATTGTATAATAAGTTACATATTTAAGATTTTAATAAGATCATTTTGGAAATTGAATATTTAATAATAAGCCAATTTTAGGGTCATTAGTTATTTTAATATTATATACTAATTGTTCGTTTATGTAAGTGGATTCACGATTGTTTTATCTCAATAAATAAATAAAAAAGAGCCTGCAAAGAAATTGGACACAATTTTTTTTTGTTACGGATGAACGTTTGACATTGTTAGCCAGGCTAAGCGCGATCGAGGTGAAATCCAAGGTCACAAAATAAAATTTTGCAGGTATGTAAACTTTATAGTATTTTTAATTACAAAAAAATGAGGTTTTTATTTCCTTTTATTTATTAATTACCGAAACTGTGTACTTTTTGTGTCAATTACGCAACTTTAAAGAAACAGCTTGCCTTTCTAACACCTTGTTAAGTTGTTATACCATAGCTGTCACATAATCTGATATGCATTGTAAAAGTAAATGCTATAGTGTCAACGCCATCAAAATGTACCTATATTTTAATTATTAGCCTTACGTAATACGCAATATTACGTAGACACTGGCTATTTAAAAAAATACATAAATTGCTAATAATCTCTAAAGGTACTTAAAAAGTTAAATTGTCAATCTGTCATCTGTAATAGGTAATAATGATTAAGTATGTAATTTATTGTAAGCTTATTTGATAGATGTAAATAAAATAAAATTAATTAATTCTATAGAGTGATTATAAAGAACTATTTATTGTAAAGAGGTTTTCATTATAAAGTCTCAAAAGTTTTGATTAAATCTTAACCTATTTAAATTATTGAGGTAGATATTGAGCTTTACTACTGTAGAATGCAACTGTAATAGAAATTAATAAAGTTTAATTACTTAGATCAGTAAATATTGCTACCACTTTTTGGTTTTTCCTCAATATAATATAACGCATTAGTAAAATAAGTATACATTTACACAGGCAAGATCTTTTAGCATGGTTAAGATTTTTGAAAATTATTTATTATTTTCCGTTGTTATTTGCTTATCAGTATACAGAGATTATAAAAATTCTAGTATCATAAAAACAATCAAATTCTATTCCTTTAGGCATGGCCAAAACAAATTTTCGACATTCGGCACTGGAAACGAAACATTAGTGTCATTTCAATAAGATATATATTTCGCTGCAACATTATAGTACGGGTCGTGAGTTACGGTTGCAATAAGATGCATGCCCTTTTTTGCGACATTAGAATACCACACCCCTAAATTTGTACTTAGTGAAATGCGATGTCCAAATATTTTTTTAATTCATATATAGTTTACGCTTGCCCTTATCCCACTGGCTGTGTTCAGTCTAGCATATGATTGTATCTATAAATGTACTACAAAAATTTTAAAACACGAAAAAAAAATACAAAATATATACACTACAAAATCACAAACTATTTAAAATCTCTTAATTATACATAATACGCGAATGCATTATTTTAAAACCGATAGTTTTTTTTTTTAATTTAATTCTAAATTATATACTAAAAATAGTTTAAAATAAATTATGAAGAAAATCTCTGAGATGATTAAACTCTATGCTACTGTATTTCTATTACTTTACAAAACCACTGTAAACTTTTCTATTACTCACTGGACCATTCAGCTGACATGTCGCGTGGACAGCTTTAGAAAAACGGTTACAAATAAAAGTGCATTGCAATATTATACTTAGACTATTTGTTTGTTCAGAAGAATAAATAGGAGTAATGAACTTAGTAAACTTAGAAGATAATATTTATTTTAGGTAGACTTCAAAAGAGGAGGAGGTTTTCGACCACGACACGACTGCATTTTTTATGTTATTTCGCAATTTCTCATCGATGACCCCGAGATCGATTTGAACAATTATTTGAAAAAGTATTATCTAGCAAAAAGTACAAATTTTATTAAATTTGGTTCAGTAATCTGTAAATAAAAAGTAACCAGAAAATTCACCTACCGAATTGAAGTTGAATGTCCCATTTAATCGGCGCTTATTCGCTAGGATGTAATAAACATATATAATAAATATACGACAATACGACATTGCGACAAGCTTGTTAGACATACTTAAAAATCATAAAGATAAAGAGTTATACTCGTAGAAACAAAACACACAGGCGTATTAGTTTCTCATCTCAGTCCATATATTTAGTTGTAGAAAAATCATAAAACGTTTCATATATCAAGTGTAATAAGACCACATGAGCGTACCGACGCCGACGTCTGACACCTCACGTTAGATGTAGCACCAGTATCACGCCGCTAGCCACAGTGTACGCATTACCTTACAGCAAATATTACAATTCATCTAAGTTCAAAGTTCTTTAATTTGCTTCAGATATGGTACAATAAGGTCTTAATTTAACTATTATCTGGGACAACATAATCTTTGCTTAAGCATGCGAAAGTATGCTAAATTTAGTATTATATAATTTTGTGCATCTATGCATAATTTTTTTTTATGTTGTTTGTACAAATTTTATTTACATATAGTACCTAAGTGTTATTGAAATTACAGAGCCTATTGAAGAGGTTATTTCATAATTTCAAATTTGTGATTGATTTCATGTTCTCAGGAATATTATTTTCTTGTTTTGGCGCATGACTCTATCAAAAGAAACGAGACATAATATGCGCAAAGTTGAAAAGCATTTATTAATAAGACTGTCTAATTTTCTGAGTTCAAGAGATTCAAATCGCGGTTTACAACTACACAGCGGCAAAAGTAATTCCTTTTGTACGAGCAAATTGCTCATAAGATTTAATTGTAATTCGTTTTGATGACATAGAAAGAATAAATATTATTCATTGAAAGCATTTTTAACTGTAAAATAAATATTATAGCTGTATTTTCTCAATCTGTTTATTTTCGTCGTTTATATTTATTTAGTAGGTTATTTTAGTCCATAGTTTTATTTAATTTTACAAGACATATACTATATAGTTTCTTTTAATGTGCCAATTACTGAACAAAGATTATCAATAGAAGAAATAAATAAATAATTTAATTTCTTACCTTTTTCGAATTAATGTAACCTGTGTAACTGTTTATAGTCTTGCAAACATAGCTCGGTATTAAACACAAGTACAGGCTGATATTAAGACCCGCCGCGTCCACAGACCTGTCCTAGTATACCTGCAACAACTCTATTCCAGGGCGTTTGTCCGACTGCACAATAGTCTGTGTCGCGACATTGTCCAAAATAGCAATAAATTAAATGCAACCCACGTGAATAAATCACCTTTATTTATACTGTAATAGGGCTGACAGATTGCCGGCCGATGAACGCATCATGTAATGAATACTGGAAGGCATAGGGAGGTCCTCAATTGACGTTATAATAGAATTTTATTTTGCTCTACAAAGGCTTTTACATTAGTAAGTCACAATAGACCTTTTAGTTTGTGTTTTACGGTGCGGTTAACTTATGTTAACTTCAAGTACGTATATGTACTTGGATTGAATTGTAGATCCAGATTGATTGATCGAATCTGATCGAAGTTTTCAACTTTTATTTTTAGACATCGAAACTATTTAAGAACGATGTTGCAGCAAGCTTTACTGGCAGAAATAACTTTAGTAAAAATCTAATCGTTTCTAGACTATTTTATGATCACAAACACGCGGAAATCACTACATATGGAATCATACTTTACGAAGAGTTGTGAAACTGAAGTTTCTAAATCAAGCTTATCTTTTTTAACGCAGTGTTTTTGTGTTAAGCTTACATTTATTAGTGCATTGCATTGTAGTATGAGATTGATAGACTGATAGAATCGGGGTGCAGTTGTCAACTTTTATTTAAAAAAATAAACAAATTATTATTATAATAGCTTCGACGATTAGTCACGTTTAGATTAGTTATTACAGCACGTTTTACTGGAAGTTTTTAAGAAACCCTAACATTACAAGATTGTTTTATGATTACCAATATGCTTAAATCTCTATAGAGATACAAAATAAATAGATAGGTAACGTTTCACACTAATAGCACCAAAGTAGAATTTGTTCTGTGTCAGGGATGCCTTAATGACGGGAGTGGGGATGATGATGTGGAGATGGACTTTATATATATTTATTAATTTTATTTGTCTTAATGAAAAGTAATGTAACTGATTTTTCTAAATCTTTCTCGTTTTTTTAACGAAGTGAAATGCGTACAAAAATCTGGACTGATATATTAAAATAGCAAGCATAGCAGTGTTAGTCCCTGACTAATTTAGACATTTGGCCGGGACATAGAGACGGCAGCTCTAATACTGGACAAATTCACAAATGGACTCTTGTAAAGCCTGGCTTGACCGAGCTGTGACTATACTTTTTCTTATAAAAGTTTACAATTCTCGTAAAATCGCACGTTGACGTCGCATTGTGTGCTAAACGCATAGACATAGACATTAAGATTAGCAAAATACGTGTGCACTTTTTAAAAATTCTAGTATTTGAATTAGGTATGTATGGTGCCATTTCTTTCTACCTTGTCTTTTTACAACATCAATACATTCCCAGACAAGTATATGGTTTATATTTATACTACATTTGTCTGTCGCCAGTGTGGGATGAACTTTTCAATTTATTTGGCAAGATAAAAATTGTTTAGTGGCAAGTATTGAATGTATTTCGACTCATTGTAGTTTTTACATAGCAGTACGAGTAAGTTTCTTTTGTTTGGTCGATAAATTAACTTAAGCATTCCGCGTGAGATCCTGCTGCAATCGTTTTCTTTTGCGAAGTTGTTAAAAATCTCCTGCTTCTCTTATTGCTATTTAAGCGGTAGCCTTTTTCCAAAAATGACTAAACGAAATCCGCATCGGAATACTTTGCCTATCACACTAAGGATTTGCTTAAAATATAACCAACGTATAAACCAATTAGCTAACAATCTTAGGAATATAACGGCTAACGAATTTATATTATTTTTAATGAATTCAGATTTTTATTTCGTATTTCTATGACACCGGATTCTATATATTGCTGACCTTTGTATTTTCTTCTTTCTTATCTGTTTGGTAAATCTAAGAGTTGACGGACCTAAACGTTGCCTTACTGCATCTGTTCGAAGCACCCTAACTAGCCGTGTTGCCAGCTACTACAGCCCTAGTATATTTTTGCCATACTATACTCAGTAAATCACAGGGTGCACGAACAAATATCCATTGTCCATCATAGGCCATGCATATGTATATCCCATGAATGGTGTATGCAAAGAGTGCGAGTGACAACGCAATGTAGCGCGTGCGGGTATTGTATACGTTTTCAATGAACTGCCCGTGATTATAGCGCGGGCGCAGGGGCACAGGGAATACAGGAGTCTGGGTGCAGGTGCGCGATTGAACCTGAGGTTAGATATCTAAAAGCATTAGAGTAGGCACTACTGATAGATATAGAGGGAGTAATACTTAACGGGCCACTGCTTATTACAGGTCTTCCCTACGAAGGAGTTTTGCTGTGTTGTCTGCGGAGATTTGACTATTCCACGGATAGATTTTTTTTCTGACATTAAAAGTACCTAGTATTTATGATATTCCAGGGCATAAGCTATCCTTTTGACAAATTTCATCAAAATCTGTTCAGCCGTTTGAGCGTGAAGAAGATCTTAACAAACGTAAACACATACAGACTTTCGCCTTTTAAATATCAGTGTGATAATAAAAGTCTTCATTAGTCTTCAGAAAATATTAAACTACTTTTATTAAACAGATAATTTTAAAGTATTATTTATTTTGGAACTTGTTTAATCTTCTAGAGCTAAGTTTTGTACCAGAATATAGCCCTAAAACCTTCCGCTTGGAAGTCGAGCATTCATCGACTGGGCTATCACTGCTTTAATCTAAACTACTTACAAATAACTACTTACGGGTTTATTGGTTGCTCTAAAAGTATCACGACACATTACCAGAGATATCAATCAGCACTGAAATCGCCTGTATTCAGTCGCGGTAAGTAAGTAGGTGTAGCCGGGACGTATCGCTCATATTTATTGCGTTATAAAGCGTATCGCGATCGAACATTGTGACGTATCTCGTATTTATGGCGCGTGTGTATATGGAGACCATTTTTCTTCGACCCGGACCCGGACCTACATTTTCATATATTATAGCAAAATGTGGATGTAGCCTCTTTGTTAAATGCTGTCTACAAACTGAGGCTGTATATAATATATTCAATAAGAATAAGGATTCAATTTATAACTAAGACACTTCTTGACATAGTTATTATGTAACTATTCAGAACTCTATTGAGTGAGTGCCGCACGTCTTTACAATATATTATTAAAACGCTCTATAAACCTCTCCCCTTTTGGAGAAAAATATGCCATATGAACGAAATACACGACGATTAAAAATATCTGAAAGTTAGCCGAACCTGTAAATTGAATTCAAGTACGCGCCAACATTTTGTTTGAACGGACGACAGAAGAAGAAATCGCCATATTTTTAAGCTTCGCCGTTTCTCGCTCGGTTATTAAAATAAACTTATAGGATACGTTTGTAAATCTTTCTACTGTAAAGTCCTCGCAAAAGTAAGTCTCGTGTCACACCGACCGTTAGCGTGTGTGAGTGGTGTCATGTAGGCTGTGATGCACGGCGTAAGCGCGACGGATCGCCTGCTCTATTGCGAGCGCGCAGTGGGAGGCGCTCGACAAGCGTTAGAAAACGCACGCGTTAGAGATGGCGCTCTGATAATGTGTATTGTGCTGAGATTCTTTTTTATTCTTTCTTTCATCATCATCATCAGTTTACTCTCGTCCACTTCTGCCACCTCCTATTCCACCCTCTGCTACCTTCTGTTCTTTATTTAAAAGGTTTAATTAAATTTAAAGGTTTTATTTGACCATAAATGGACGAATTCGCGTTAAAATTCCAAATTCCCAACGACTAAAACTTATACTGAAACTTCCTAGTAAGTACCTGTTGCAAACTTTCGTCTAGATTAGTTGGAAACTACAACCTGTGACTAAATTTCCAGACTGGAAACCATAGATACAAACAACGACGGGACGGGAACCAAAAACTTTTCGTCTAGCTCAGTCAATAAAACATCTTATTCGTTATTTTACGCACGTTTAACTTGAACGAAATTAAATATATTTTAGGTTCTTAATTTCCCTGATTTTGTATGGTTATATATATATATATATAGAAATATTTATTTTTTTACTTACATTACGGGTAAGATTTTACAAGTTAATAATATTGTTAGCCTTCGAAAAATTTTCAATTAGTTTTTTTTCCATAGAAAGTTATCAGCTTTCAACGCAAATTATGATGAAAAATCACTTATAACTGTTCCAACAATTTATTCTTCTTTCGCGAACACGAAATTATTTTTCCAGACGTCAAAAAAAAAAACGCCAAAATAAGCCGATAACCGTTTCACCGAACTCATTTGTCAGTTCCATTATCGTTTGGAAATTCGAGCGCGACACAAAAGATTCCATTTTCAAAAGTGCATCTGTCAAATTTATCAAACACTGACAGTGAGCTGGACCGGGCTGAGTTTAAAGGGTTGTAGTATTTATTAATGTTAAATTAAGCCAATAATAAATACCGTATACCGTAATCTGGTTATTACATCACTGGACGCGATATCGGTCATTTCATAAATGAGGTTTCATTAGGGAGAATGATGTGAGTTAAATTTAAACTGCACTTAAATAAATAAATATATGAAATAAATGGGTATTGGATATACACAGATAATTTGTAAATTAGTTCTATACGTTTTACCTGACTACTAAAGAAGGAGGGTTATGGTTTTCGAGTGTATGTATGTTTATTTTTGGGCACGCCCTAGAGCCTAAACGGCTTGACGATTATATGTGAGTGGTATCATTAGATTTTTTTCACCTGCATACGGTTACATGCTATACTAGCTGTATCCCGCGATTTTACTTGTTAAGTTACGAGGGTCTAAAATTCTAGCAGTCGGATTTTATGAAATACTTTTAACCACTTGTTGAGTTTTGGTTATGTTAGGGAGATTTTTAAAACTTCATGCTTAAGGCGATTTAAGTATATCTTATTTTGTCACGTCAAAGACAGACTTTTCATAGTATATAATAGGTCAGCGTTCGAATGTATCTCACCTAATATAAGCGATGCGACTTTAAATGTGGAACGCTTGCCTAAAAGAAACCGATTCATACTTAAAAATAAAAATATTATAGATATCAGGAAGTAGAAAAGCCGGCAGCGCGTTCCACAATTAGAAAGTTCGCACTATAAAAGAAGACGCACTTGGTTTCCTGCAAGTCCGTGGTACCTCTACTATGTACCGGTGGCGTATGACCTCTACTGGTCCTACGGTCGGATAAGACAATTTTCCAAAATATACCTGGTGACCGATTTTAACAAAATTTATATGGGAACATACGGGAAGTACTTTAAAATAAAAAAATAATGTAAGGTAAATATAAAACATTTTTAAAATAAAAACATGCTGTTACACTTTACTATAGACACAAGACATAAGCCTGACTCACTCCTAAATATATACTTGTGCAGTATTCTCCACCTTACGTATCCCGAGCTTCGTGAATCGGATACTGTTACGTACCGGGAACCGGGATTTACGATGTAGTCCGCGCATCGTACAAAGCCACGGGGGGTATGGCACAATTACTGCCTGACCGACTGACTGTCGAACGGGACCTTAAGTTATGTGACGTCGTGTGATCGGTAATTATGTCCGTGGTACGTCCGGTTCGGATGAAATACTCGCAAATGTAAACAAACTCGGCTCGGAAGAGTTGATTTGTGACATGTGATTGTCGTTTGTTTTTATCTGATGACCTAACTTTTAATTTCTTAACAGTCTTCAAATTATAGATTTGGGCCGAGTGGTTGAAGACGCTATTAAAACCGAGAAACCCTCTTCTCTGGAAATGTCTCTAAGGATTTACTTCAACTAGGTATACTCATAAAGCCGCTTAGCCGGTGGGAATTTCACAAAATCGCTAATGACTTGTGTCCTTAAATTTTACAGTTACGTCCGAGGTCGCATAAACTTTTTCGATATTTTTTGCGTAAAATTCTACATGTGTCAATTTTATGCGTATAGAAAAAAATAGTCATATGACGATGAATGTCAAATACTAAATATTTTATGTAGTTCTTACTTAATGTTTTTGATAGCAATTCTGGACCCGCTGCCTTCTGGTAGTGGGTTAATATTTTGGGATAATCAGCGGATATGTCGGATTGGCGGGTCTTTAGTAGTTTATGTTTGTATGTATTTTTTTGTTTTAGTTACCTTTTTTCATAGAAATGCATTATTTGTATCATACTGTTGTTAAGTTTAAAAATATAGATGCGCCGAATATTGTCACACATTGCATCAACGCATATACCGACAGCAAGAACGTCTTCTTCGGTAACGGCGAAGGCATGTGTGTCTGCCTGTCCTTCGAGCACATTAAAAGGCTGAGAGCGCAGGCGCCAAGCCTTCCGAATGCCAACAATGTCGCTAACGGTAATCACCGAAATAATATCGCGAAGACTCACAACTTACCGCCCGTGTAACCGAACACTACGCTTCCTTATAAAAATAACCCAAACAAAACCTACGCCACCACTTTTGACTATACAAACACTAGGAATTTCAACTCTACTAGCTTGAAAATAGGGCTCAAAATAGCTACAGAAAAATGGTAGATACCGCCAAAATATTCGCCTACGTTGTGCGCCAAAAAGTTATTTGTCTTATACGTTAAACTGTTTAACAATGAACCGTTAAGCACACGACAAAGTTATTTTTGTTTTTCAATTTGCTTTACGTTAAAAAAAATCTGATGATTTTTGACACTCCATTTCATTCACTTTAGTCGGTCAATTGTAAAGAAATTTGATATTATCTTCGGCAACACTTAGATCTAATGCATATTTAGGTATATCGGTTGAAGAATTTTATCAACCTTACGTTACTATTATTAAAGATAAAATTGTAAGACTACGAATGATATCAGAATCGCATCATGACTGCATAACGGGAATTCAGCAACGCTAAAACACGCTCTTTAAAAAGAAGTTAATATTAATTTATAATCGAACATTGGAATAATATAGGAGCAACTAAGCCAGCAGCCCATTGCTGTCTTGCTTGTTTTAAGAGTTGAGGTGACTCAGGTTATCTGGTAATCGAGGACACTAATCATACCATAAGTTAGGGGTAGCCTTGTCAGTAAGCCTTCCTGTCCGAGAAAGTTTTCGAAATTTTAGAAGATAAATAAGTCCCACCTGCAATTTAGTCATTGTGTTGGACTATCGCCTACACCCCTCTTCACAAGGGAGAACCATGCCCAGCAGGTTACAAAAAAGAGGTAAAGGGCGATTAGGGTATTCCTGGTTAGGGTAGCCCCAGACCACATCTTTTTACAGGTTAAAACCGGATATATTAATTTTGTTTATTATGATTTTAGAGAGTTTTAAGTGTACTTTTTACATTTTTAAGAGCTTCACTCATATTCTTATTTATACATTAGTTCCGTGAACCGTTATTGATTTCGCGATCACTTTTTTTGGGAACTTACATTTTGATTGTTGCTTCACACTAGCACTGTGTCACTCGAGATGTTATATAAAGAATACAATACATATTCCAAGGCTGATTTTATGTATTGAGCATTTGGAAGTTTGGTGAAATAGAAAGTCAAATTTAATTCGCATGCACGAATTCTGAAAACTTTACTCGTAAATTAAATACATAAAAAATCAAGGATGATACACACGTTTAACAATTCAGCAGCCGAATTATTTCTAACTCGCTTCTATATAAGCACTTGTTACCTGACTGCTTTTCAAGTGTATGTTACATCCAGCGGTTTCATACGTTATTATATAAGTAAAACTATTGCATTCGAGTTTATTTTAAGTTGCTCTAGTCACTCGTCTTCAAGTAGTTTTAGTAAAATTAAGTATAAGTGTATTTATTTCTTAATAAGCTTATAACGCAAGTGATTCAGCACGCTGCGCTGCCACTAAAATAATAAAGATATTGATATCAAACGCATATTTCAAATCAGAGCTGCTGCAATTAATCTTGTCGATACATTCCCATATAAAATATACACGAAATCTTTGCATATCAATGAACAATCCATTTATTTCGCCAATATTAATATCTTCATTATGCACCGAAAAACACTTCTAATGCACACTTTTATGCATCGATAAATCTCGATAAGTCACTAATAAATATTTATTAATGGTTAAATAATGATAAAATTAATTACAGTGAAGACTTTCTTTTCGGGCAACTTTTGGGTTTCTACGAACTTGTACGCAATTTGTTCTCATGTTTGTACACTGAAGCCAATTGCGACAGGGCTGTCTCTGTCTAATTTTAAAGCATACTAACCCATGTTTTTGCAATGTAAAGTTACTGAATTGTAAAATTACGTAATTTTTCTGCATATTTTAATGTCATTCAAATAGAAAAAGAAGCTGATCAATAAGGTAGGTATGTGAATAGGAATACGTACTTGATTCTCAGGCCAGCCAAAAAAATTCTGATGTATGAAATACTTATCAGACTTGACCTAATACTACGAGTATACTTGTCCATTGTAAATTAAGTGTTTAATAAAGTATAATTTATGAAATTAGTGTCGCAGAACTTTAGATAATTTACAAGATGTTTGAACATAATGTTGCATGGATACATTGCTATTATGTCGATTAGAAGGTGAACATGAGACATGTTATTTTGATTACTAAAAGAAAAGAATTTATTTATACCAAAAAACTACTAGTACTAACAGAGACTTCATAATTAATATCTAAGTTTCTTGGCTGAAACCGGCTCGAACTCAGCATAATGCTGGTTGTAAACAATCAGCGCTGGTCTTCCGTTGGTGCCGGCAGGTGACGTCACGCACGCACACTAGGTTATATCACACTAAAAAGTTATTTTTAAAATAAACATTTTTTTAAGGCGACGGGTATAGACAAACGTAATTGAGAATTGAGCCACGGAATAAATAATAGTATGTACTGATACTTACCTATGCCATGCCATCTGTTTGATTCTGGGCGAAACAAATGAGCGGGCATTGGCCTGCCGTCTATAATTTTGTCAACTGTATAGATAGATGGTGTCTTATGCACAGCTTGGATATTGACATAGAGTAATGTAAGTTCAGAGAAATAACATCGTACTTTTCTGAAAGTTAGGTCAAAGATTACTATTGTACAAAAGGTGAAGTATGTAGTAATTACTCAATTCAAATATAACTTTACTCATTATCGAATAATAATAACTCGATTTCATTAAAATTTTATAAAAATGATTTCTCGTACCTCGTAAAAACATCAAAAAAAATTGAGAAAATTTCGTAGAAACTATCGTTCGAGTTCGTTCGTTGAATATCGTGCGAGTTGCAACCTTCAAAATTCCGCCATTGTGAGGAGTTGGCAGCTCATATCATTGATGACATTATTTATCAACAACGAGGTTTGCTGGGTTAGGTAAAACTTACTTAAATAAATTGAAAAAAAAATGGCATATTTTATTTATAAGTCTAACTATTTTGACCGATTTTTATCAAACTAATATGAAATGAAATGAAAAAAATACTTAAAAAAACAATAACTGAAATAAAAAGTTTATTTCAGTTATTGTTTTTTTAAAGTATTTTTCTGTTTTCTTAGAGACGCTAAAAATAACGAAAAATTCATATTTACATAATCAATCGAAAAATTCATAGTTACATATTTCTATTATGGCAGCTGCTCCCGACAGTGAAGAATATTTTTTTTATAAAATCTCTTTCCATAGCAACCATCAGCTATAATATCTATGTTGGCAATGCCGTTCGAATTCACCCTTCCGATTCAGATAAAAACAATTATATTTTTAGTACCTACACTGTAAAGGCTTTTTATGAGGACACCTTAATGCTATAGCTGATGGTTGCTACAGGAAGAGATCTTATAAAAAAAAATTCTTCACTGTAAGGAGCAGCTGCCATAATAAAAATACCTAACTGTTTACCTCTTATTTCAGTTATGGTTATTTTAAGTTTTTTTCTGTTTTAACGTTAATATTAACGAACAATTAATTCATATTAGTTTAGTAAAAATCGGTCAAAATAGTTAGATTTATAAATAAGATTATTCCATAAAAAAATTATCTAAAAAAGTAAATTGGCGAAGTCATCGAAGAACGTTTACTTATAAAGATTATAAGTAGTGATATTTTTTGTTTTCGATTCTTCTTATCTCCCATTTGTATATTATCACACTTCTACAAGTAGTGTCAAAATCATGGCAGAGAATGTTTCTAGTAAAACACAATCGCTTATAACTATGTTATAACGCGCACGCGGTAACTATCCTAGGAAAGAATATTATATATAATTATTCTCACGCTGCACTAGATGAAGTCTGACAAGGTCGCGCACTACGCGAAGTGGCAGGGATGAGGCGGGCACGCATGCAACGTCGCATAAAATGAACGCTACCCGCTAGCTAAGCCAAAGTGCCTCATTAAAATATGTGTTAAGTGCCTAGTTAAATATATTAGCAACGTGCTTTTCTAAATGAATACTTTTTAGTAGGGTCTAATAACATTTATCTTTAAAACTTCACTTACCTATCATTCTAAGACAAAAACAATACATTAGCCTGAAGGTGCCAATATTTTGATTAATCTACCTCAACATTACAAAGTAGACATTCCACGTATATCGAAAGAAACATGTTCAAATATTGAGATAATGAGTTCTTTAAAAATATATTAAAATGGTTTGGTAAACTAAGATAAGCATTTAGAAACATCATGCTTTAATTTAGTATATGCATTACATGATGCATTAACTTCCAACATGGCACAGTATACGGTAATGCTAGAAAATGGTAACAAAAACGCATCTATTTAGGAACCATCACCTTAAGTTAAAACATGTGACATAGATATTCTTATGTTCTTCAGACATTCAGTTCTCTTCATATTTTTCCGTAGATATTATTCACACACATCGGCATCAATCATAAATTTAACCATATTGTGACAACCCTAAAATTATGTTTCCACAGAAGAAGACAGATGCTTTGCGGAAACATCGACAAACCGTAATGTATTTGCCGTGTGCTGATTTATATTTTTTAAATTGCTTTATTTTTAACCTGGCAACACTGACGCCGAGCCTCGAGGCCTGCCTTTCAGGAAGGACCCGTTAACCGGCGCTAATGAAATAATATTGAAAAATTTGATGAGTTATTGGGAATCGCACCTTTTTTTTTCTAATAGTTATGGCTTTTTTATATAGGATTGCATTTAACTGCATTTGCCAGCTGTAAAGCGTCCATGTGGCCTAAGATTTAGCATGATTGCTTAGAAAAGATCGATTAAATCACGATTTGAAATTTGGATCTAGATTATAGCTATCGATAAAAAAACCGGTATACGTTTAAGTATTTCTCCTGTTAGACTACATGGATAGATGAGTTTTAAAGACTTGTTTCTGGAAGAAACCGCCTTTTTACGATAAGGCGGCAGTTTGCGCCATTATTTTACTGTACTTATTATTTGATATTGTATTGTTGTGTCGCAATTAAAGTTTTTTTGTATTATTCAATAACGTAATAGTCCTATGAATAAATACGAATGTAATTAGCCGGTTATTCATAGAACTTTTTCTTACTAAAATACTGTAAGTTACAGTTATAACTTTAATCGCTTCCTAAATTTGATAAGTAAAAGCGAGCTGTCTGTTAAGTAATCCCAAATCTTCGCACACATTAAATCATAATTTTCAATTAACAATAACATTAAATAAGGGACTCGTATGCACATCCTCATTGAGGTGCGATTTTTATTTGCGATCGAAATAAAATGTTTATCGATGTTCTGCTTTTATTTTTGAACAAATTGAGAATTTATTTCGAGCGATGTCAATAAAACTGTAAAGGCAGTAAGAGCCCAAACACAAATCGAACAGTTTGTAATTACCGTAAGTAAATTCTAATATTACTTATTTGAAAATATTACTTTTATTTTTTTGTTAAATATCCAATATGATGATAATTTGTAATGGTTATGGCACTACTTGCTTAGTTATAGTTCTTGACGAACAAAATAATATCCGATGGTGGATAATTATCCCAAAGAATTATTCATTTGATTTGAAATATTTATTTAAACTTAAGGTTTTCTTCCCTTGTTGTATTTTTATAAATTTATTAGCAACATATATACATCAAATAATATGTGGTAGTAGCCTGATATTTGGGCATAGCAAATTTAATGGCATAGCTATAATATGGTAACTAACTACTGAATCATTCTGAGCAACTTAACTTCAATATTCCCACTTATTTATAGTACTTTTTTTTTAAAGTGTTTACCTACTCTTCTCTAACTGTATTACTTCAGGCGCCGATAGAACTTTTTCAGTTATTCCGATTTAAAAATAAAACCGCTTGACCGATTTCGACAGTATTAAAGTGGGACCACACGAGAGGATATAACCTTCGAAACAAAAAAAAAAATCTAATCGGTCCACGCGTCTCCGAGAAATCAGGTAACAAACATTAAAAAAAATACAGTCGAATTAAATACCTCATATTTTTTGGAAGTTGGTAGTAGACATGGCATATCTATTATATATTTATTATGTTTATGTGTAGGAAAATAAATATTATAATATAAATATATTAAAATAATAAAAAAAATGTCACTTAAAATTTAGAAATTTTTTTAAAAAAGTGACCAAAATGCTGGCATTGCCCCGCTGAATTAATTGCAAGACTTATTTTTTGGGCAATAACAAGTCAGTATTTCACTCAACGCAGAGTTCTTCGGACTATATTATGTGTAGGTAGGTATGTATTATATTTTTAAAGGCCAAGCTTACAGGAGTATTTATTAATTGATATCGATACAAGAATATCAGAATCCAATTTGTGAAATATGTTTCCGATTAATCTTCCGAGAGTCCCGCCTCCCGCAAATTAGATTTCGATTCATCTTATTCCAAAAATGGAACAACGTGGTTTATTTTGAAAATTTTGCTTCACATTTGATTAAGTTTTGTTTTATGAAAGTACCGCGTGAGTAGGTTAGTGATTTATGAGCAACACAATATTTACATTTGAATAGATTCTTTAATAATTGTTTGGTTTAATAAATTTTACCTACCAGAAACGAGCAAAGCTTGTAAACGTTGTTAGGTAGAATTATTTAAGTTTTTCATTCAACTGTTCATATTAAGTTGCAATTAGTTATATTATTTTTCCTAACAAAGACGCTTGCCTAGTATTTTTTAGGTACATTTTGTAACATACGTAAATTTGCGCATGTAAGCACATGTAAAATTACTAATTTAAAGATGTTCTATTTTAGGAATCAATATTTGAAAATGTATTTTTGCTATTCGATATCTGAGTGCAAAAGCAGTTTTTATCCGCTAGAGGATAAAGGTAATTATAGGGACTATACATAACCTAACAAAAACTATATAAAGTTATAAACTATATGTACAAAAGCAATATCCAAAAATTAAAACTAACTTAAATCTAAACCACTGCCAGTTGGTAGAGTACCCAAAATGCTGGCCCCATTGCCACGTTGAATGGCAATACTTATGCGCTGACCCAGGTAGAGGCCAGCATTTTGGTCTCGAGTAGCGTCAACTAGTCGCTTTGTTAGGGCTTTATATAATAATTTTGCTCCTGGTCCCCAAGGCCCGAGAGTTTCAACCCCAAAAGGCTCAAACATATAACCGCTATCTAAATTACTATATTTGCGCCTTTTGAGGCCTTCAGCTGACTCTGCCGCCGCACCAGCCTTGTTACTAGTAACGGGAAGATGACACGGTGCAAGAGTGTCGACGCATGTAGCGTCCCACACTAAAGGCCGCCATCTTCCAGGGGATAAGTGTCATGCCGTCGGGTCTCTTACCATCGCTACGCATAAGACCACTCGGTTCTAGAATAGCTGCACAGTTAGCGGTGGTAAGAGCCCGGCGAAGGATATCGTTAAGGCTAGCGTGACGGGGTATCCTGCCTGCACTTTGCGAGCAAGATAGGCCATGGTGGCCGAGCTGGTCGACATTTGCGCCACACTGGCAGCAGTGTGGAGCACAACACGTTGCACCCAAGCGAAGGGAGATTGCGATTCTGAATGTAGTGTTGTCAAGGAGGGTCCCAGTATTAGGCGAAGGGAGTGCCTGTAACCACAAACCTGATTCCCACTCAGAAACCGCTAAGAGACGGGCGCGATCTGATGAGCTGGAGCACGTATTAAGGAGAAGTTTCCGCGCTTGCTCACAGATCGGCAGGTCCCACTGCTTCTGTGAAGATGGATTTTGGGGGTAATCAGTGTTTGGACATAGTACTGTCCACGCGATCCTAGCCTCATTCATATAAGCAACATTAATGACATCCGATGTCTTTGTCAGATTTTTTTCTATTAAAGTCTTATTGCTATGAACCGAGGACAGAAAAGCGGGAAGAGCTACGCCAGATATGGATCGGATACCAAGACCCCCCATTCTAATCGGAAGAAAAGCCTGTTTCCACTCTCGATCTGATAAATTTACATTTAAAATTAGAGCCAGGGTGTCTTTAACAATTTTGTCGAGATGTTCAATAAGATCAGGGAATTTCCAAAGATGCGAACATCGAACAATGTATGTAAATTTAGCAACAAAAAGACAGTATCGCAAAATGGTAAAAGCCATGTGAGTGTTAATTTTAGGTAAACGGTCCGAATATTGCAAAAAATTTTGAATTTTTTCTTCAATAAAAGAAGGGAACGATTCGTCCAGTATAGGCGAACCTAGTAAACGCAACGTGCTTTTGTTAACTATTTGGATGTTATGGGCTTATGAATCAAATTTTTGTACTATTAAGTGTTCCGTGGGATGATTATCAGGAATATACAGTTCACATTTTGAAAAATTTAACTCTAAACCAACATTGTGTAATTCCGATATCAGAAATTCTAAATCTGAAAATAATGTGTTAGCATCGCCACCCAACGTCCCATCGTCCAAATACCATATATTGAGTTTAGATTGAAGACGTTGGATGATAGGTTGAATGGCGAGGCTGAACACAGCGGGACCAAGAGGATCTCCTTGTTGGCAACCAACGGCGCTGGAAATTTCGTTACCATGATAAATTGATTTTGTAGGAGATCCGTAACACTGCCAAAGAAAATCGTATAAATTTGGAATTTTGTCTTTTACTTGCGTTAACAAAGCCCCTCTGTCAACGGAATTAAAAGCGTTCTTAACATCCACCTTTAACAGAAAATCATTACAGTTTTGTTCCAAAAATGATCTAACAGAATGGACGGCAGCTTCACAACCACCACGTGAGCCAAAACCAAGCTGTATAGGCTGAAAAAGATCAGTTAAAACCGGTGCTATCTTTTTACAACAGATTTTAGCTGCGAGGCGACGATATGTCATACCAACCGCAATGGGCCTGATCCCACCGTCCTTTTTGTTTAAGGCGCATAGGTTCGCACCGTAGAGAATCTGAATGATATCGCCATTGACCTGACCTGAGAGCATCAAATTAACGAGAGATGTCAAATTCTTAAGAATGGTCTCACCAGCTTCTCCATTTCCACCGCTGATCAGATCTTTTAAGTGTTGCGCAGTCAATCCATGCAAGCCCCCGGCAGACCCACTTTGGAAAGAATAGACGGCAGCAGATACATCCTGAGCAGTTATTTCAAAGCAATCATCATCAGATCTCCCCGGTGCTACCGGAAACTGTGAATTTACTGATTCAGATGGATGTTTCCCCTTTAAAATCGAGAGTGTTTCGTTTGTTGATGGAGCAATTGTGTCACTGGAAAATAGTATACGGGCTGCACCTCTTATGTCGCCATCGGTGAGCTTGTTTTCAACCAATTTGAAAGTAGTAGACTCATATGATCTCACGACAAATTTTGGATTTTGAAATTGGTCCAAAACTTCAGGCAAAACATAGTCTTCCCTTACACTGTACCTCACGCAATTTTCTTTGACCCTAGTTGTAAGGGATTTGCGATTGTTAGATTCATTAGATATGTGAAGTACACTATATGGGAAGGACAACAAATGTTCCCAGGTAAGTTTTGTGTTATTCGTCACGACATCTTTATTATAGTTATATTTGAAACGGTCAAAATTCTATTATATTTATAAGCTTAAAGATTAGAGAGAAGAGAAAAAGACAAGTTATTTGGTCTTTAAAATTTTTAATTACGAGTAAATTTTCTCCTTAAATGTATTGTTATTCTAAATATACGTCTAGACAATGCCGCTAGAGTTGAGGCCCGAATGATGTCACATGAGCAAAGAAGGAAAATCGCCTAGAGGTCTTTCAACTCTGAACACCTTACAAGGCACCTCTCAAGTTATGTGTTTGTTTTGCATGCAAGTTACCTAAGTGTGAATTAAGTTTATAAATTAAATATCAGTGATACACACATTTTTTTTATTTTATATATTTTATTCCGTACCCAAATAATTTGAATAAAAACTATGTATCTCTTAGTCTTTTTGCTATAATCTTGCATGTGTATCGCAACCTCAGATCGATTAAAAGATATAGACTGGCCTACATTGATAACTGAGACTCGTCATCAGTTTGGGGATTACCACAGCCTTCGCTATAGATGACGTAAATAGAGGATTCTCAATGAAGTCTGGGAAAGAGAGGACACAAAAACTACTAAGATTTCGGTGACTAAACGCGGATATGTCAGTGAAGTGGAAATGATTTCAATGTACTTAGTTATTATTATAGTTAATATTTTTTTCAGCTTTGACCCATTCGATAGTGGGTTAAGGATCTATGTGTGCTGTAGCTATCATGTGATGATTTTTGAAAGTTGAAAGACCTATAGGAATATTTGCGACATCTATTCTTGTTTATTTCTATTTTATTTTTAAATGACTTTCCGAATAAGGAGAAGGTACTTAAGTCGAGTATATTTTTCTTTTTGTTTGTTACTTGAATTCTCAGCTGCCGAAGGACCATTTCAATTTTATGAAGTCGAGGTCGAGTAGTTTGGTTTTTAAATCAAAATAATTTAAAAATATTATGGGTGCGTGCAGAATTTAAAGAACTATAGGTAGATAGATAGATAGTAGATACTTGACACGTTGTAAATAGTCACTAGTGTATCTACAGTCTGTGTAAAGCTTGCTAGTTTTTTAAGACAGAATAGAAAGGTGTTCCCAAACGACTAGTTTGATTCTCGTAAATATAGTATTCCTGCTTCCAACAAATTTTGTAATAACTTGCTCCAGTTTCTACATTCATTAATCGAATCATTAGTAGTCTGGGATTTTCGATCAGTAGAGTATTTGGAGAAATCGTTATGGCGCCATTTTTCGGACGATTTTTAAAAGTTTGGCAGAAATATGCCCGAATGACAAAAGCGTCCAAACTGAACCATGCGAAACACAACTGCTCACACTGAATAAAGATCGGTCAATTATGTACATTACTATTTGTAAAGTTTCAATGACGAAGAAAGTGTTAGGAGTAATTTCCAACATCATTCGCCGATATATTTTTAATTGTAAAAAAACCATTTAATAAAAAATGCATCTAAATTTGTTATTTAATAGTAAATATAATATTGTAATACAATAATCATTAACTTTTCGGTAAAACTACTGTCAAAGGCCTAGTCGTATAAAACTCTACTTAAATATGTTTATAATCTTATTTAAAAACATTATACGAGATTAACTTGTAATTATGAAGGCACATTATGTTAAACGCCGAATAAAAAGGAGTGACCAATTGCTTCGCTATGGTTGATCTTATCTCAAGTAACATAATACCTATAGTAATAAATACTTACACATTATCTGAATACATAACTGAAACCTCATGTACTATGTCGCAATAAGAAATAAAACATCTTACATGCGAGTAATACTTATTATAAATGTTAAAAACTGACTTTGATTCGCCAACATTTTTTGTTTATAAACCAAACTACGGAACCAATTTCGATAAAAAATAATTGAGAACAGCTACTACTAAAAAAACAATCATTTGAACAAATATAAACATTGAAATCGGTCTAGACACAGTCTTAGAGACACCGGGCAACATTATTAAAAAAAAACAATAAAAAAGGATTCCAAACAATTAATTTTCCTCTTATTTGTAATCACTTAAAATGTTTCATTATTTTTGTAATCTTACTTAGATAAGGTACGTCCATAAGATTATTTGCAAAATTTGCTATGAAATGGAGTTTTATAATAATTTTAAATAGTTTTGGTGCCTGAAGGCAATGATAATTACGAGTAGGTCGATGCTTAAATAAGATATAGGCCAAACGTCTAGAACACAAATTATTTTAGATCAGCAAGACAAGAGGATTTTATGAAGCAACTTCCAAGGAGGAGATTCTATCGAAAGAATATAAAGAAATTGTTTTTTTTTTCTATATTTTTAATGTTTGTTTCCTGATTTCTCAGAGAAGCCTAGACCGATTTGTGAAAATTTTGTTTTGTTTATAAGGTAGTTTCGTATATTTTTTATCAAAATCATTAGGTTTTGTTTGTATAAACTGAAATATGTATATACGTGCCTATGAAACCGATATCGGTTGTCTCTTCATAAAATAGCTAAAATATCACATCGTTGCAATATATTTAAATCATATGTCGCTTAAAAATGTTACCTTTATTATTAGATTGTTTGAACAAATGGCGTGCAGTTAAAATAAAGCTTGTCGTTTATTAATGTTTTGAACATAGTGAAGCGTACAAGGCTCTGTGCTTTTCACATTTATGTTTTATTTAAGATTAACATTTTAATGACTCATACATATTTTTAAATTAATTTTGTCCGACATTTTTATTAACTTATTACGATAATCATTAATAAATATTAATGTGTAACACGTTAACATGAAGCAAAATTTTAAATTAAATTAGATTAAAATCAAGGTGTTTCATTAGTTTCCAATAATAAACCTAACTTTTGCAAGTTTTTCAAATCAATTTATTAATACCATGATTGCAAATTAAATATTAATTAATACTAAAGTCTAATGTCAAATTGATGATCTAATATTCTTAGCAAAGTTATCCAACCTTTCGATATTTTTAAGGATTTAAAACTACTACTTCTTTCGGATATAATTACGACGGCTATTATACTGTAAATATTTAATTATACATCATTCGTTTTTTATATCAAGTATAAATAACATATAATTCACACCTTGACAGATTTCAAAAACCGATCCCAAATATATGTATGACAGAGACATGGGCAGATGAGTTTAAAATCGAATCATGATCGGCCCCTCCCTTACAAAAGATACGTAGAAAAGAATGTCACGGTCACAGTTACGTATAATTAGGTGCGTCAAATGACACATTAATTAGAGGCTACGGCTGCGCGGGCGCAGGTACGTACACGTCAGTTGATCGTCACCGCGCGGCGCTAGTGTCGCAACCGAATATCGATTGGTACAAGTAGGCCAATGCCAAGAGATGAAACATAGCTTGGTAAGCTGAGAAGATGTTTTGTTATGTATAATCGTATGTGTCAAAGAGTTTTTAATTATATAGCTTTATATTAAAAACAAAGCAGAAATTGGTAATTATCTTCTCAATGTCTCATTATAATGGGGTAGGTTTTAGCGTCAAAAATTCGTGTGTAAGTGTCAAAGCATACAAAAAGGCCCCGTTTCCGCGGGGCATAAAGCAAATCTATAAATGACTAAAAGGCTAAAACTAAATGTGTTAGGGTACAGTTTTAGTCATTTACAAAGTCAATTCAGTTTATTCTTTATACCAAACTATACACCACAAAAAAAACTTTAAAAAATACTAAATCGATCATTTTTATGATGATGACGATGATAAAAATAGATTATTACTGACAATATCACGGTTTTAAAATCAGTGTTAAAATATAGTATAGATTTTCCTAATGTCATAATTTATAGAGTTTATTAATGGTGATTGGATTCCCAAATGGAAATAAAAAAATATGCAAAGTTCAGAGTATTTGATTTTCTCAACGTTCATCATAATATCAAGAAAGTAAAAACTACTTAATCAAATGATAAATAAACCATTTCATAAAACGAGATCATTAGGATTTCCTAAAGCTTCTTTACACATTGGATTTAAAAATAGACTTAAGTGTATGTGACCGTTCAATAGACGGCTAACATTTTAAACGATGCGTTCGCGCACATCCAACTGGATTCTATTTTTTGCCATACAATGAGTTCTTACGTTTGGTATAAGGTGTCAATAATGACAAGATAATCTGTTCTGAATACCAACCTAATGAGTAACTACAAATTATTTGAGGAGCATGTATCTTCATATTTACAAGACATAAATCATAATATAATGAGACCAGCAGGCATATCAGGCTTGAGTTAGTCATAAAAGAGGTGAAAATAAGAAAAAGCTAACTTGTTTTTATTTTGACAGTTCGCCGTTTCAACGCTGTCAAAATGATGCCAAGTTTGCTTGCACTTGTTTACCTCTCTCATACTTAACTCTAGCCGATAGCTCTGCTGTTATTAAAGTTAAAAGAGATTTCATTTAATGTAATAACTATTTCTTCTATGAATTAACTATATTATTACAAAATAACTTTACAGGCTTTTTACAGGCTTTAAAAACGACCGCCGTTTTTAGCTGTATTGATTTGATATTTGAGATAAGATAGATGTTGTAAAAAAAATCACGCATCTTTTAGCTTAGTACAGTTCTATAAAGTTATCTATTAAAATAATTTGATTAAATTTAATAAATTATTAAAAATTCTCAAGTATGTGGTTAAATATTTCTGTTAGACAATAAAATTATATAAATGCTGCTTATATCAGCGACTAAGTCAGCCTCTAAATCTAGAATTGAATTCTTAATAAAAAATATTATAATTAAAAAATAGTTGCAGTATACACATAGTAAAAGAAAATGCCTTATAAAAATGATTGAATTATGAAATTTACGCGGAAATATACACTTTATGTGAGTCAGTAAAATTCGTGGTTATTAAAATCAAGCTCATAGTTTCATCTAATATACGAGTAGCAAGCTTACCTACTTGTGATGGTCAAGGCAGAGATGTTGCAAACCTATTTCATTCTGTAAACATCATCTACTGCATTTCCTCGAATACTAATTTTCAAGGTTTCCGTCAAAATAGGATTCATTCAAAAACATTAAATTGTTCAGTCTCGCCTTCAAATTAGTCTCAATTTAATGACTAACTTAAAATCCCCGGGAATTCAAGTCATTACTGCATCTTTTCACAAAAATTGGCAATTTTAGTGACGCACCTGACATTGACAGTGGTGATTTTAACTGACGTGTGTGTGTGACGTCATATTAAGGCTATGCTACTTCACTTTCTGCGACCTTAACTAGATCGCTCCGATTCTGAGTGACCTTAGCAACTTGTTAAGTGACATGCTATAATAAGATCCGTCTCACCTTATTGGTTGTATGTGGCGCAATTTATAAACTTTAGTATTTTCTATTTAACATGAGGTTCAATACAGTAACAACAATTTTTAAAGTATTTGTTATTTACTAACACTTATTATGTAAATATGTCTTTGATAAGAAAGTCTTTACTGATTGAAAAGTCACTTGTTTATAGCATATACTATCATACTCGTAAGTAGGTAACTCTGTAATGCTATGTTTATCGTGTTATGAATTAATAAATTTACCTGGGATTTTGAATTTATACATGTTAAGTTTTCTGGGTGTTTTAAATTAGAATTAAAGTGATGTATTTTGAAAAAATATTTTTGGAAAAAGGTTCTATTGGGATAACGAGTTACACTTGACACTTCGTGTGAAAGCTATATACGAGGCAACGCTAGTAGGCATTAATATTAGTGACATTACGTCTAATTAATAAAACCTTCTGCAGATAACAATTGAAAAACCTTTAATGTCTAGGCAAATCGCTGCCTCTTGCATCATAGAACAACAAACACAGTCTCGATAGCAAGGTGATTACAATTTCGGCCGCTTGTGGTGGGAGTCTTGGCTGCAGTCTCTCGCTGCCCGCCGACCTGCGCGCACGTCGTGTACCTGCGCGCACGCATTACGCGCGAACATTCAAATTTCGAACTCGTGTCTATGCCACCAACAGTGATCTCAGTGTGTGTGTGCCTTATCTGTGCTCATAAAAATATCCAAGTGATCAGCTGATCGACGCCCACGGACGGTGAAAGTTTACGTTTTCGCCACTTTTTGCAACCGGTGAGTGTTTTCGACTTGTTTTAATCAGACGTCGCGTAATTGTCAAGTGTTACACAATATTGTCTCGTTTCGCTAATGCGCTTTGCAACTATTACGAAATTTTTGGTTACCTTTTGTTGGTTAAACTCGGGTATGCAATTAGGTGGTGGTCGGATCGATACGGTATTTTTTATTGTTATGCCTATTATGTACGAAATAACTTGGTGTTGCTGGTATATAATTATCTATAAAGTTATTATATATTATCTATTGAGTTGTTGTTTTAATGTTATTAGTATTTGTTTGTGGTTTTCTTTAATGGGAAATTGATACAAAAATATACTCACGTAGAACGCGTTGAAGTCTTTTGTATGCGTAGCGGGAGCTCTACGAAAGTGTGTAGCGAGCGTCGCCCGTTACGTTTTCTAGAAGCCACGTGTGGTATTTAATATTTAATTTATTTATACAAGTTAATATATTATTATATATTTTTAAGAGGTAACTAAACTTTACGAGAATAAATAAATACTCTGTGGCAAAATTTAAAAGAAAGTGTTTTTTGTAATACATTCTGAGTCAGTCTGCCCTTCGAGACATGCGTAGACTACGAATAATTATAAAATAATCGAGAATACTATAAGATTTTTTGCTTGATCTATTTTTAAAAGACAATTAAGTAAAATATAAAAAAAAAATTACCATAAGGAACAATGGTGAATTTCTAATAGCATATCAATTTTTTTCAAAATATATGGAATAGTAGTATATAGTAGAGTAGTATTCTTTCCTCATTGTAGGTCAGTTCAATAGTAAAAATTAATAATAATCATATTATGATAATCATGCAATGACCTATTAAAGCATGACTTTTGTTATTAAGCCACCTGTAGTATTGTTTTCTAGACATAAAATATTTCCATTTCTAGGTACAGAGACATTCAAATTAGCTGAGCCGTTTAAGCTTCAAGCTTGCTGGATAGCTTTGAGTTTTTACATAAATTTAATAAATGCGAAACATATTTTGTATGATAATATACTGCTGTGATATTTTATCATGACTTTTTAAAGATCATGTTTTTGCAATACCATTACAGATAACCATCTCGATGATAAAAACCAAGGAAGTACTTCATATGTCACCTCTTGACCTCAGATAAAAGATAGCACAAAATCTCTTGAAATTTTTCGTTTAATCTGTACATATAAAAAAATAGATCCTGTCTGACTGATGTGATACTGATTGATCGCTAGGAATCAACGCAAAGCCTAAACGAGGTGAAATTTGGAGAGTGTATTCGTTAGGGTGTTCTAAGAAAGGAATTGTAAAAATTGAACCCCTAAGGACGTCAAACGAAGTTCAAAATCTAAAACTTTTTTATATTAGAGTTTACGTCGCAGGCAACGCAGGGTGATAACTACTAGTATGATTATAAACAAGTTTTCAACTCATAAAATATTCCAAGTGACAATATAAAGCATGCAAAAAGAGGAAAATCCGGCTAAGTAAATAGTTTTCCCGTTTATAAATTGTCTAAGCATCTGAAGGTCATGTGTACTTAGTTCTTAAAGTTTGCATTGTCATATTTAAATTGTCTAAGCAGTTTTTAGAATACTCTCAACGTTATGTAGGTAGGGATATTTAAAGCATATTTTTTAAAAAGAGATTAAACAAGTAGGGACTTACTCATAAAATAACTCAGGACAAAATGAAACAATTAGAAGTGAGTATGAAAAAACCCGGCTGCTATATCCTTAAGCCTGCGTATCATCCTTTTTTTTAAATTTTCATGTACTCAGTGTCACTCTCACTACTAAGACAAATCTATTGACACCACTCACATAAAAATACGACAAGCTGTTTAGGCTCTATATATACGTACATACATATACATACATGCACTCGAACAACATAACCCTCCTTCTTTCGCAGTCGGGTAAAAAAGACTAGTCTATTTTTTTTTCAAGGCGTTTTAACAACTAGTCCAAAGTGAGTATAATCCATCCGGCAATATTACTACCTACTGACGGATTGGTTCCACGGACTTTGCGCCTGCCATTATTGTGCTAACTACCAGATTGTGGAAGTTGCTGCTGGCTTATCTGTTTCTTGATTATTTCAAAATATTCTCAAGTCGCAAGTGCATGGGATTCTTCTAGGCAAGGCTCTATCTTAGGCCACATCGTCGTTTCACATAAGACGAGTTGTGGCTAAACGCAAAACCTATGAAAAAAAATATAACATTTAACATAGCATGACAAAAATGGCTAGTGTTTTCGTACCTTCTTCATTACATGAATAAATAGAAAATCAGTAACATATGTAGGTGATTCCGAGAGGTTAGCCAGATAGTAAGTGCCTAATAAAATATGTGCATAAAAATTTTCAACAAAACGTCGTAGTGATTTACTCAATGTAGAGTGAGTTTCGACACAATCCAAGTTTTAGTTTTGACATCAAGTCTCCCTGATTAAATCATCATTTTATTAACTTATTCAAAGAGAACGAGTTTTGAAATATTGGTTTTATTATATTTATATTTCATGTTGACGTTGCTAAAACCATATATGAGCACTTCTTTAAATGTGGGAATTAATTGCTTTCCAAACATCTTGTAAAAATATGTAGACTTAGAATGCCACAACTAAAGTATACTCGTAAATATGTATTTATATACTTTTCTTTAAATTTTATAATCAACATTAATTTACATCGAAACTTTCGTAAAATATGTGCAACCACGTACTATCACTACCGTGTAGATTCGTTTGTATATTATTTTATTTACTATATTTGAGTTATGCTGTTACTAAATTGTAAAATCTTGCGATGTATCTTAAATATTGATTATTCTATACTTATATTTGCTGAGGTATATAGCACATGCCACGAAAATATGCCTTGGAAAGGGGGAACATATTTAAGTTATTTTGAGTCGAGACTTTAGGGCCTTTGGACCTGTAGACTCACTTTTTTTTTTCTAAAACTTATCAGAGCTACTATAAACATTGGCATTCACCGTTTTAATGCCGCTAGCATGCTCGGCGTACTGCTCTGTGGTAGTGGGTTGGAGTATTTGGATTATCTGTTCATAACTAGTCTGTAGGTTATACATCTGTTATTTTTTTCCTGTAGTTAGGCATTTCATTTTTCTTAATAAAGGACTTTTCAGTATAAATGTATTCCAATTTTAGATATTTTGTAACTCAAGTACTCCAAAAATATTTCTACTGAACTTCATCCGCTTTACAATTGTCACAATACTTTAACATACCTCATATTCTAGTGAACCCTCCCACGGACCACTCCCGCCAAAACATTTCATCACCCGTAGCTGTCCGAAAATTAACATGAAAAAGTAAATTATACACTACAGCTAGTTACGTACATGTATGGAGTTCTGAATGACATGCTAGCATGTTGTGGACAAAAGAAAGCAAATGGTCCGTTTAAACACTTTGTTACGGGTTAACAAATGTTACTGCTATTTGATGGAGCCGTGCTTTTGGATCACGTAGGATATTTTAAGTTCTAAAAATTATGAAATGTATTATATTTATGTTTTAATAAAGCTTATATTCATTTAATAATGATTATGTCTGTAATATTATTATGAATTTGTCATTTAAATATATACCTTTTCTAAAACCGTGATTCGTAATATCCTAAAATATATTAGGCACGCGCAAACACAGAGAAGAACTAATTTATTACTTAAACAAATAAGTATTTGGTTATTTTTCGTATAAAAATCCCGATGAAAAAAAATGACTTACTTTTTGCAGCCGATTAAAGATGTTTAACTATTATATTACTAATAAAAGATATGGTTCAAAAATGTATGGAGCTCCGGCCAAGACAGTGTACATAATACCATAAATACGGATTACTAATATTTTATAATCTATCAACCAAATTCAAAATAACGCAACTTATTGGAGTGTACAAAATTAATTATGAATCAATATATTTTTACGTTATTTACGCATTTTTGTTGTGTCAAATTTGACAATTTTGACATAGACCAATGTGATCATTCAAATGAACCTAGGATACATGATGTTCCGACGAAAAATCTAGCTAAGTTTAGTTTAACATTTTTTTCTTAAAATCATATAGCAGAGCAGCAGTAGCAGTTTCCATGTCTTATACTTTGGAAATCCTTAGGACCAACTTGCAAACCTTTTCAAGGCACATAATAAATACTTTTCTAAGTACTTAAAGCTATTATAAATCAGGAATATCTACAGAACATAGATTTTAATTCATTGTCTCGTTTTTGTTCTCAATAGTTTGGACACACGACCGCTACGCCAGGCTTCACGTTGTTACGCCTAACAATACAGAGTTGGCAGGTTGGGCAATGCTCGATCATGTGTAGACTTGCTTATTGTTTGACGTGTGTGTTTAGAAGTACCCACATGCTGCTTAATGGGGCTATAGATGTGGTCATTGATCAGTAGAGTGCTATACTCGTAACATGTCATGATAAAATTGTAGGGCTGTTCCGGTTTGTTTGATATCAGCCGTTTACTAATGAGTTTAGATAAAATAAGGCGAAGTGTTGCAAATAAATAACATCTTAGTTTATCCAATATGCCAATAAATACGTACCCTAAGGTTGCCTGGAAGACATTTCTCTTATTTTTTTTGTGTGTCTGCAATAAAGAATTGATCTATCTATCTATTTACTTGTAACATATTAAAAAAAAACCAAAAGTAAATTAACTAACTGACAATAATCTAGCGATTAAAAATATCTTAATCAAAGACAAAAATCTTCCTAACTCAATAAAGGTGGAAATTCAATCAAGTCAATCAGTCTCAATTCATCGAAATATTATTTCCCTTTTGTTAGTATTTTAGATAATTTCACATAAACCCTAAGATCACGATGATGAGACAGGCTACATAGCGGGAGAAGAGTTTCTGCTTCTCTCGCTCGATTAATCGTAAAAACTAAATCTAGACTAGATCTTATATCTTTTGTTCTCCATAGTTTCGTGTGTTTGCTAGTTTATTAAACATAACTGATCTCATAAACCCATAAAATTATTATTTATTCATAATCGAAGACCTCTTTTTGTAGTAAGTGGGTATTTTATCCATAAAAAAATATTCACGCCTATTTCAATAACATGTGTAACGCAAATACAATTCGATTAATTGGTGTATTTATTACATATAATGTGTATTTTTTTGTTTTGCACACGTGTTTCGAATTACTAGTTTATTACCAATGTATAAAAAGTAAAGCAAAACATAATCAACGCAATATAATTATAATTTTGCTATATTTGTTGAAATGGCCCTCAAAATGGTCTATTAATATCTTTAATTTCGATGGCTTCTCTAATGGTCCAAGCTTATAGCATAATATTAATTAGGGTATTTTTACCTTTACCGTCATCTGTGCCATGCAAATATATAGTTTTTTGTAGGTTTATATAGATATTCAATATATCACACCAATTCGTACATTTTGACTAAAATAGAGTACAGTAGTAGAGAAAAATGACTACAGATATTGTTCGGCATATACGAAAAATAAACTTTATAGTACGAATTTCCGTTAACTACCTACGTAGTTTTCGTGATACGTCCCTACTTCTAACATTAAACCACGAGTACGGGGCATGCTTCGCCGAACCACGTTTCCGAGCTCAGAGGTCGAAGGAAGCAGATCATTTGTGCGTATATCTTGAACCATTATCATTTTCCGATTTACTAGAAACGGTTCCGGAAGGATGTTGTATCAACTGCTGATTGAATTTGAACCTTATCGTACACAAGTTGAAGCTTGGGATTTCTGTGAAACAGTTCGTGTTTACCGTCCGACACTTTCGGTCGATTTTCCAAATTATCTTAAATTGATTGTGAGCACGATAACTATGTTTAGAAGTGATGCTATTTGATTGATAGCATTGCGTGTGTTTTGACAGCTATTTAATTTGGAAACGTGTCTCAAAGTTTTTTGTACATTTTTCCGATTTAATTCTGCGCTTTTGAGATATAAAAATTTAAGCCAATTAAAATATTAATTTTTCTTTAGACTGACTGACTGTTCGATTGATAATTACAGATAAAACGATATTGTATTTTCATACATTTGGTTGATAGTCATGTTCCAATGATTTGGAAGTCTTCGTGATAATCACACTAAATATAGAATTAGAGAAGAAAACGTAGTAGATAACGTACGATGCCCTACAGTCTATACATATAAAACAGAAAGTCGGGACTGACTGACTGATTGGCTGACTGACTGAATCAATTCACAGCCTAAATAACTAGACCTAAAGACATGACATTTTGAAAGCGTATTCATTATGGGTTGTAACTAACAAAGGAGTTGTAGAAATTCAACCCGTAAAGAGGTGAAAACTTAAAATACTTTTTACAGTGACAGCTCTAGTAAATTATATTTATATACCTTGTTTTTAGGTTTTTCACTAGGATGTCAGTTACCAGGATACATACACATTCATAAAAGCTTTCAAAGCACTCAGTAATTCTAACCTCAAGGAAACTGTTGTTGCTAAAATCTTTGGATTTTTATTCGTATTAAGTTAAAAATATGCTATTTGTATGAGCAATGCCTATAAAGTAACTCCATAGTACTGTTATAACTCTAAACAATCACAAAGTCGCTAAGTACACTAAGTTTATAATGAATAAAACATAACCGTGTCGGCACCTGTTTTCTTTCGCCACCGCCCGCGAGCGCGCTTAGCTTGCGAAACTCGACGAGGACACGTAGTGTGAACTCTGCCTTATGACGCCTTTGAGACGCGACGAGAGTGTGCAAGAGGCTTTATACGGCGCTAGTTGTGCCTAACTGTTTCACCCTGTTAGTGATGAATGAAGGAAGTGAGAGAGTATTACAATTGGTGATGAATTGATGAAAAAATACATTCGTCTTTCGTAGCTTGTTAAGAAATGAAATTATTAGTTCCAGTCCTAAAAGGATTGTCTAGAGAATATCGCTTTTAAGTTATGTTTGTAGGCTATTTTTGTATTACTGTAGTGACAAAAAAGAGTTTTATAAACTTAAAAAAATTAACAAATATCCCTTGGTTGTGTAGTTTTGAATCAGGGGAGAAGAGATATTTTTTCTCATCTAGTAATAAATTTTGCCTTAATACCCAGCCTATACCAATTCAGAGTATAATTTAGTATTACGTTCAATCAGTCGATCTAACACTTTCGCTAGAAATTTGATGATATACGCACCTATATATAAAATCACATTAGGTTTGTGTTATTTAGATATGCTACTGATATAATATGTATATCTACACAATACTAGTTGAATTTTTAAGTTTCACAAAATGTAATCTAACACATTATCTGTAACAATTCGTAAAGTTGACGCTTAGTTCGAAATGTATAATACAAAAATAATATCTAATTCTTTAAAATAGACGATTACACATTTTACGACATGTGAAATATGAAGCTGTAAAATAAAATTATAATTTTAATTTGATTTCTAACACATGAGGTCAGAGTGTTTGGTCTGAGAGAACTCGTTTGTTGACCGATGTGAGGTCATAAACGTTATTATCGTAACAAATTTATGGGTATAGGTGGGACTACTGCATAATATAGTTGATAAACAGTAAGGGAATTTGAGAAAATGCCAGGGCAACTCACCCTCCATTATGCGCTCTATGTAGGTATGTTTTATTCAATTTCTTTGCTTTATTTTTATTCGTTTGTGATTTGGAATTTTTGATTATGTTCGATATTTTTATTATTAAATTCATGATCACGAATGTGATGTAAAATTTGAACTAGACGTAAATTTATATAAATGAATAAGTCCTGACTGACTGATTGACAGGCAGACAGACATTGACACCATTAACGCAGATCCTAATCTAGAGATCCCTGGACCTAGAGACATAAAATTTGGAGTAAGTACTACAGAGTGTAGAGAATTTTGGATATTCAACCCCTAAGATTCAAATTTTGAACCCCCATTTGGAGCCCCCCAAATGGGGGTTCAAAATTTTAATCTTAAAAAAAATATACGTACGTATATTTCTTTGGCACGCCCTAGAGCCTAAGCGACTTGTCATATTTATATGTGAGTGGTGTCAATAGATTCATCTTAGTCATGAGAGTGACACTGGCTACATCCAAATTAAAAAAATAACATAATTAAGGATATTTGGCGCCAAAAAGTAATCTCGAAAAGAATTAATGTTTTCAAAATACGTCGGAAAAGGTATCATAATAAAGACATTTTAACGGTGATTGCGAATATATATATACAGGGGTCGGCACTCTAGTGTTACCAATTCAAAATGCTGTAATTTTGACAATTTTGTTTCTTTTTATTTATAAACTTCAATATATAGAAAAAACATTTAAAATTAAAAAGAAATAGATATTGTTCGATTTGGCCACCTTTAGCGCGGATAACAGCATCGAGTCTGTCCGAGAAGGCTTCACACGCTGCACGAAAGTGGTCTGCTGATATTTTGTTCCATTCTCGGCGAAGAGCAATTTTTAAGGCGTCGACTGTCATATTTTTTTGCTGACACTTTGGCCTCTAGAATTGACCATATGGAAAAATCCATTGGGTTTAAGTCCGGCGAATATTGTGGCCAATGTTGCGAAGAAATGAAGCTCGGAACTTTTTCTTGCTAAAAAATTTGGGTTTCACGGGCTTTGTGGGATGGTGCCGAGTCTTGCTGAAACGTCCAATGGTTTCTACCGAATTTCTTACGTGCCCAAGGTAACAAAGCAACGTTTAAAATCTTTTCACGGTAGATTTGTCGGTTTATCTTTGCACCCTGCTCAATGAAAACGAGAGGTGAACGTCCCGTAGCAGTTACCGCGGCCCAAACCATCCCTGATGCTGGTGCTTGCTTTCGCAGAGCAATTCGTTGGTCTAAATTGTCGTTTGATTTAGATTTTAACCATACGCGATCATTTTGTTTGTTCACATATTGCTGAACCGTAAAAAAATTTTCATCGGAAAATACCAAGTTTTCAACGTGCAACTGCTTTAACTCCTTAGCTCTTTCTAGGGGAACTGCCTTTTGTGCATGTGTCAAGTCTTGCACTTTTTGTATTTTGTAAGGCTTCAGTTGTAGTTTATTTTTTAATATGCGTCCTATGCTCCGGGCAGATACATTAAGACTTTTCGCCAATTTAACTGCATTTTGTCGTGGATTTCGTTCAATTCTAGCCTTTACCTTTCGAACCATTTCTGATGATGTTGCTGTTGTTGGATGTCCACCTCCATGGCGTTTCTTGATGCTACCCGTATCAATGTAACGCGTGATGGTCCGATACACAAACATTTTATTCAGATGTAAATGTCGTAGCGCATTAACAATGGCTGTTGCGATTTTCCAGCCAAATACAAACTAATGACACTGTGGCGTTTGAATTCCATCTGGATAACTTTTTTTAGTAGCGACGAAAAACAATGAGATTCTATATGTTTAGGAACAATACTATAGGCTTACACTGTGAAAAAATGAGCGCCATATTGTAAACAGTTTGGTTGCTATACCAACTTAAAGTTGGTAACACTTCGAGTGCCTACCCCTGTATATATGTGTATATTATACGTTATATTGGAGTTTGGAATAGGAAATGCTAAGTTTAAGATACACATGTTAAAAGATTTAGCTGTCGGGTTTTCTCGAAGTAACTTTTAATATTTTTACTCGTCAAGCATTATTCTTCTAGCATATTTACCTGTATATTGTCTGTACGAGTAAATAACTGTTCAATAGAATAAAAACATTGTGCAAAGTTTAAAGATAATTAAATCAGGATTAGCCAGATGATTACGTTTACACATAACTATCTCATACATAATGCATCTTCGTATAATATATATTTTTTAAATAGTATAAATATACGAAGGTTAAGGTTAAGACAGGCTATATCCCTTTTTATATTCAAAAACTTCTGAACATTCATTATCTTTCTCTTAATTACTTGGAACATTTTGTGTTGTATTATTATTATAAATATGACGTATGTGCTTAATATTACTAAATATATATATATATATATATTTTGTGGTTTGGTACTCATTTGTATTATCTCGTTTTTATTTCTTTTTTATTGGTACACCAACGACGTTACTATTTGCAGTTAGTTCTCTCCATCCAAAGGTTGCCTGTTTTAGGCGATGAGGCCGCCCAATGTACTAACTACCATTTTGTTTATAATATATTTGCTGTATATATTTTTCTTGGAGTAATAAAAATAGATTGTATTGTATCGTATACTAAAAGCTCTTACTGTCATAATATTGTCTAAATAAATGATATAGAATGTGTGGCTGTCAGATGAGTTAGCTCCGTTTTAATTGAACTGTTTAATGGGGCGTCGTGTTTCTGACAAGCACTTATTCTGTAGCTTATTTCTCACATTTACTTATCAATCAATAGAGAAAATAAAATATTCTTATACTTTTGATTGTACGGCTGAAAGTAATAGCTTATGCGTTTTCACTGGCTATCGACATTAAGCTAAGTTTTTCTTGTTCGTTCCTGGATAGAAGATCAGTTACCACAATAGGAAAGTTTGAGAAGAACATTTCACAGCCTTAATGGATAACCATGTCGAATAACTAAACTAAATTAGATTTACTGTAACTCTGTTGTCATACTATAAATGTATCGATCACTCTAACCAAGTGTTATGCATCCATAGAAATTTCACCTTTTTTACATTCATTTAGCTGTTCAGTTCAGAAAACATGACTATACATCGACTAAGTATCAAGAAAAAGTTGCTCGAAGCTTTTATAAAGTACAATAAGTGATTTAATCATTTGTAACTCCTGCAAGTAAAGAAAAATATATTAATATTAATAGTAAACATTACTTAGGGAAAAATCACAGTAAGAAGAACTTGACAACCGAGTAGATATTATGACACAATCAATTTATCTTATACATTTTCTCACCATATATATTTATATTTCAAGCAAAACATACTTGACACCGAAACAAGAATTTCAAGTTACACACCCAACGTGCACAAAAGGTTATTAAAACAACGTCAACTTTCGACAACAGACTTTCGATAAAACCTTAAAAAAGTTAAAAATCATAAATCTGGTTTCATTATTCCGAATAATCGTAGATTGTGGAACCGGATCTCATTTTTGGACGATGATGATAGGAAATTAGAAGCCTTTGTGGAATTTATGAACAAATTAAATCAGATATAGAGTAACAAAGTTAATGGTTCTGAATATAAGATTTGTTCTAGAGATATTATGGAGGTAAATTTACAACGAAATAGTAGAACAAAAACATCGGAGATAACAGCTGATTTTTTTCTCCTTGAATTTAGAGTTGGTGCGATTGTGAATGTTGGTACTTCGGCAAAGAAGGTCACTGTACTCATCCTTAACACATCCCTAACCGATAACTCGTATGTGCTCGTAGACTGCGATAAACGCAATAAACAGATTTTTTATCCAAAACACACACTGATCAGAACACACATCAGACACATATCAGAAGTTAATAATATTAAAATCAACTACTGTCTTATACTAATAAAACAGTTTCTAAATTGGACTTATTTTAAGTAATATTATCGCGATCCCTAAAACTTGTCAATGATTCGAACATAAAGACACGAAAACTTTGACGTTTCACATTAAAACTTATTTAATTCGGTCATAAAGCTTAAACTCCTAAAACGTTGGTTGATTTTATTATTTGACACCTCATTACAATATTTTCTGAATAAAAAGATGATACTTAATCGAATAATTTGAATAAATTACGTAATAATATCATGTGAAGAAAACGTGAAATACATCGGAATGAGATTATGCGAAATTATTATTAATACATTCATATTATTGCTAGTGATCTTATGATCATTAATTATTTACTATACTATTTTAATATTTGTAATAATCAATAAACTCATTTAATATTAGTATAACATGAAATGAAAAAAGAAAGTTCTAGTAAAACTTATTATAAAATCATTGAAGCCGCAGTGGAACTTATATTATACGAGTATCAACATTAATATATGAGTAAGTCCTGACTGACTGATTATTCACTTGGAATCAAAGTAGAACCTAAACTGCTGAACCTAGAGATATGTAACTTGTAGGGTATATTCATTATAGGGTGAAGGGGTGAACTAAGAAAAGATGTTTTTTGAACTTAAACCTCTAAAGGGCTAAATCAGGTTTAAAAGTTTTTTTAATATCATGGGCAACTCCACGAGTGACAGCTTCTAGTCAAATGGATGTAAACGAAACTATCCGTGAACATTTTTATCATCTGGTTAAGTTTTGGTTCCAATTGTTACTGCCTAACTCAATCAGTGAATAACAAATCACATTGCTATGTTCTTTTCAAACGAAGCTGATTCATTAATTAACAATTTAAAACTCATTACGATAGACTGGTCGCAATCACATTAGAAAGCGATTACAATCGACTACCGACTTGGATTCGATTCAAAAAGTCATCAAGAATGCACTGCTGCAGGCCACGACTCTATTTTTAATTAAAATTTGTATAAAAAATTATATCGCGTTATTCATGATTTTAACTAATGTAAAAACATATTTAAAATATATGTATTATCTAGAGTAGCATATAACTAATTTACTGAAATACTCTCCTGGTTCTTTTCTTTAAAATAGCGCATTTTTAGCAGACAAATAAATTCAATAATCGTTATTTGATTTCATAAATATCATCCAAATATTTTTATACATAATTATATATTAGAAAAACGATAGCCATATTGTTTTCCTATCACAAATAAGAAAACAAAACTAATTTTGAATTCACAAAGTACATAATTTTTCCACAAATTGTCTGCAAAAAAAACCTGTCGCTAAGTGGTACGAAGCGATACGAACTCAATCGAATTTTACAACTCTCTGACATTTGAAAACGAGTTTTTTCACATATTTGGCGTCTAGGCGACCTCTGTGAACGGCCTCCGTACATTCAGGTAGAAGTGTGAACGGTTTTTGGACGCGGCATTTTTATTTAATGCTATCTACATTGATTAGCATGATCTTGGTTATTTCCGATCTATGAATTGATTATTGGTTATATTTCCTCTGTGCATGTCAATGTAGAGTAAAATCATATGAATTAAGTACTCATTTGTATTTACTTAAGTAATTTGTGTTGTTTATCTGATAAAGCAATCATGTTGAGAAACAGCGGATGTCGATGTTATCGAATATCGTAGTTAGTATACTTTTAGTAGATACCAACGTAACTCAAGTATTTATTTATGCTACTCTATAATATTAAAAAAAAGTATTTAAATAGTAGACGTAATTTTTTACCATTACTTAATTGTATTTAAAGACTAAAGAATAACATCTCGCATTTTATAACAATAAAAATTCTTTGGTTACTTAAGTATAGTCGCCTGCCCATAAATCGTTTCTGATTTCTCGCCTAATAGCATCCCCGGCACTATAAACTAATATTAATCGTGAAGGTATACAAATTTTTGATTCGATTATCAAATATTAACTTTTTTCTTATTGAGCGAAAGCAAATCTTAAAGCTGATTTGTGTCAAAATATCAGGTCCTAGGTCTCGATAAGTACGAGTATCGAAACTATATAGTATAGTTCTTCTATTTGTTGTCCACATGGAACCATTTATAGCCGAGACTTTAGAGACGTAGCTCATCTTATTTTTCAAAACTTATCGGTGCTTTTGACCTATTCGACGCAGCATTGCCATTCAGCGTGATAATGCGGCTGGCAAACTAGGCACGCTGCCCTCTGGTTGTGAGTTGAAGCATTTGGATTATCTATAGATCTTAAATGATCTATCTTTCTGCTACATATTTTTTTGTTGTTGTAGTTAGTCATTCTTATTTTGGCAATAAAGGCACGTTCCCGGAAAAAAATATCTCTTGACTGTATTTGTTATATTAAGAACTCTTTTTAAAGGATGTGTTCCACACGTTCCTGCCAAATATTATCAAAACAGACTGATGAATGATTATTTTTGTGATACTCAAATTAGTGACGCTTCTCTCGCTTGCTCAATAAAATTACTTGAAGTCAACTTGTGATTACTCTCCAAGATCGCTAAATTCTTGTGCCACTTTGAAAAATGGCAATTTCTCTCATTGAAAGTGCCGCAAATCAGGTCTTCGCTTTCTCTTGATTTATTTTCCTAACAAGCATTATTAGCATATTAAGATTAAAGGGATTTACTCAAATAGCGAGATAAATCGGCCAGTTGGCGCAGTTGGTAGCAACCCTGCCTTCTGCGCCGCTGGTCCCGGGTTCGATTCCCGGACAGGTTAAACATTTGTGTGCATGACCAATGACCATGTCTGTTTGACCTGTGTCTGGGTGTTTATTATATATATAAGTATGTATTTAAGTATATAAGTATGTATATCAGTCATCAGGTTACCATAGCACAGGCTTTGCCTAGTTTGGGATCTGAAGACCTCTGTGTGGAAGTTGTAAAAAATATATATATAAAAGTGGGTTCGATAGAAAGTATATCTAATGTGGATCAACACCATAATTATTAACTATTTGTAAAAATTTTAAAGGCTAATACGATTTCTTGTTACCTTTTTAACAAAAATTAAATTGTTGCATAGTTTTTTTCTATGAGTTGAAATAACAATTTATTTCGATATATTTAACATAGTCAACAAACTGTAAAAACTGTTTTGAATTACGGTTACAGTTAGTTACTTTTTACCCCACGACGAAAGAAAGAGGGTTATGATTTAGAATATATGTATATTTAGAATATATTATTTGGCACGCCTTAGAACTTAAACAGCTTGTATTTTATGTGAGTTGTGTCAATAGATTCCTGTGCACCTGCAGATGGTCACAAGCAATATTAAGTGCATCCCACGATTTCACTTGTTAAGATACATGGCTCTTAAGTTTCTGGAATCTGTGTTAACCATTTGTTTACTTTTTTAGTATTTTTTTTATCTGATCATTATAGTTTTGTAATATCATACACTACGGTAGAGTCAATCAATTCTGGTTTGTATTTTGAAAGTAAATTAAGTCGTTAACCATTTGCCAGTAACCCTGTACACTACGTGCTCAATACACACAATTTGACGTAATTACGAGATGCGTTAACGTAGGTTATTCAACCTCGGCTCGAAAGTATGCAGAGAAATGTAGAGAAATTCGCGTGATCGTACACACAATCATAAACCGTAACCAGAGCTTGTCACGCTATTATATACCTAGCTCCGTATTAAATAAGTTCCATTATTGAAATTGATACTAATGATAGTGAGAAACTATTTTTATTAATGCAAATAGAATTTTAAATTGTAATTACACTGTAAGATACATAGTGACGTTGTTGGTCATTTTTAATGAATTAATAATTTAAATTTCGTAATAGATCAGTATTTCAGTTCGTGGAGCTTTTGTTATTTTAAAAAACCTAATTAAAAATAACGTGTAATATAATACTTTCTATCAGACTTTCTCGGTTTTTTTTTTATTAGTTCTCTCCATTCAAAGGTTGCCTGGAAGAAATTTCTTTAAGCGATAAAGCCGCCCAATGTACTACCAATGTATAGATTTGACTTGCTGTATCTTTTATTTTTGTTTGGTGTGCAGTAAGTGTGGTCTAACACCGTGGAAGGGGATACGTGAGCTTCAGGTGCTGGACTGGCGTGATCTCGCGGCGTACCGCACAGAGTGGCGCCTTTTGTTATCGGAGGCCAAGATCCACTTTGGGGTCACTGCGCCAGAATAGTAGTAGTAGTGCAGTAAAGCTATATTCGTTTATTATCACTAAAAATATAATAAAAAACAAAAAAAATCTGATTTGACCGTTGAAGACAGAAATTACAACATGTTATTATTACTTTATTTTTACCTATGTATAAAGTACTTCTTTTCAACATTATCAATTTAAGTTAGTATAAAGTTATAATAACATCGATTTTTAAATATTGGCGTAAATAATTACGCCACTATTTATTACGGCACTATCAATAACTAATGTAGTTCCAATACGTTACAAGATTTTCATTCGTCAGATGAGCTTCCTTATCAATTTATATCATAAGAAGTTGTAGGTAAGCTACATGAGTATTTTTTAATATCGCAATTTCCAATTTGTCAAAACATACGCATTAAACAGGCCTAGGTTTTGATACCCCCATCTGAACTACCATTAAAGAGGTTGAAGCCGAATGCTTTTAACTTTTTCTTTTCCGATTGTTTACGGGAAAAACAGAGGTGTGAAATTAGAAAATGATTGCCTCAATTTTGTTCGCACCTACATAGAGCTTGATGACCTATCACTTTTAACTTCCGCCCTGCAGTTAACCTCGTAACCGAGTAAAAAGTACAAAGAAATGTCTACTGTCACGACAGGCTATTCTATCGTGATGGCTCAGAATTTTCCCACTGGTGATGATTCTGATTCGCTCGTGTAGTTTAGAAACTCATCCTCGGAGTAAAATAGTGAAATCTTTTAAGCAAAGCGTCACGGAAAGAGAGCAAAGTCAAGGTATGTTGATTTTTAGACTGATTTTAATTGTATATATTGCTAATGGAATTTGAATGAATTTGAATAGGATAATGTTTTCGAAATGATCATTGTCGTTGTACCCAATAACTAGATAAACAAAACAAATAGTAGGTAATTCTTCAATAGATATCAATAATAAATTTAGTAGGTAACTACTAATAATAAATTTAGTAGGTACCTACTAAATTTATTATTGATATGTATTCGTATATTTAACACTGAAGCGCAAAGTTATCAAGGTCACAATTTGAATTAGATACCAAAAATCTACATCAAAATGTCAGTACCAAAAACCAACAAGTAAATAATTCATAAATAAATACTCTTCCTGTATTGGCTAACTAATAAACTCGAATGAGAAACACTTTTTCACCTCATCATCACGGTTGCACATAAACCGCGACCGATTAGTGAGTGAGATGATGTGTCTAAGTACAAGGACTTTCTTTTTTTAGTAGTATAGGGACTAAGAAGATTGGTACTTTTTTACGTACGGATTGAGATCAAAATGTGTAAACACTGCGAAACTTTTTTTTTCGAGTGGGTAAATCTTCACTATTCACGATCCCGGTAGCCTGCATCAGTGCATGACTCAAACCACCCTTGAACCCAGAAGTCCCACAGCAGTATTCTATAACTCCGGCTACTGGATCAAACACTGCACACCTATGCGATGTTAGCGTAGACATTTTAAGTCGTTTAGCTATGCATCAACATTTCCACAACTTCCTCATATCACAACTTGGCAAGTATTGTTCTTACCAACACATCTGATTGGTGCAGCCGACCGTGACTGAGTGAAAGGTCTTTATTACACAACTGCTGAGATATTATAAGTCTATGATACTATTGTGATAACTTGTGCATATGACTTATGACATTATATTTCGTAATAGATGTGCATCGAGACAAAATTACACGAATTATTATACCAGGAATAACATTAGATCAAAGAACGGTTTGTATTCCGATTCGACTGTGATTGTATAGATACATATAGCATATGGACATATAGTCTTCAAATGGTTCAATCATCTTGGCGTGAGAAATTATAACACAAAATGAGAAATCATATTTTTTTACGTTTTATTTAATACCAAAATCATTGCTAGTCTTAAACTGTCTATATAGAAGACGGTCAGAAGCATCATGTTTTTGGAGCTATTTTTAAGATATATCGAGATTTCACGACTCAAAATGAAAACCGATGTTGTGTCATGCTTGGCTGTTAAGTTAATGAACTTAATCCAACTTTAAAGGTGAGCGTGATGCTTAATACTATCCGACTAAGGACTTAGGTACACATATTGTTTTTACAATATTGCCAAGACGAGCAGCTGGTTAATAAAGACAGACGCGAGTGAATCAGTTTCTTGTGGGCAAGCGCGCTACAGCTTAGGCCTCATTGTCGCTTTACATCAAGTGAGCTGCGGTCAAGCGCAAGTCTATTGCCCATAAAAAATCAGATAACAAATGATACTAAGCAATCTCATCGCACTGTTCAAATCTAGTCAAAGAAAGTATTTAAAAATCCAAACAACAACAAACTCTTCGGCGTTGCTCCTCCAACACTATTAATAAGCCAGACGTCTGTCAGTATGACGTAACAGACAGACCGACAGACATGCGGACATGGGTAATCCCTCACTGACAAATAGTTTCGAGTTCTGTCGTCGGACAGCCGATTACAGATTAATCATCCGTTCGTTACTTTGTGAAGTTTCGGGCTCCAGAATCAAGCAACAGGTTAAAAACACATGTAAGCCAAGTTTAATCGGCAGAATGATACCAATCGAGAGACGAAAAAATATCAAACCTAAATTTTAAGTATATAGATAAAATGGCGCCGTATCTATCTTTGCTCATTTTTACCCAACTGCCAAAGAAGGAGGGTTGTGTTTTTCGAGTGTATGTAAGTATGTATATTTCTTTGGCACGCCCTAGAAAGTAAAAACCTTGTCTCATTTTTATGTGAGTGGTGTCAATATATTAGTTTTAGTCGTGAGAGTGACACTGGGTACATAAAAAATATAAAAAAAAAGAAATTACGGATGAACGATTTAGTAGTTGGGTTTTTTCGAACTCGTTAGAGCTATTGAACACTTGTTAGAGAAAATTCGCACACGATTACAAAAATCCACGAAGAAGCCTGTATACATATTTTGACTTACGCGAGTACTGTATTATAGTCAATGATAACTAAAGGTTTTAGACTAGCTGAAGTAAGAATGTACTAGAGCCTATTTCATACATAGTTACGATTAATAATGAATGGATAATATATGTACAATATTCTCACGTCTGCTATGATTCAATCGATCGATGTCCGGTTCAATATGGCCGCACTTCCGTTATTGCAGTAACTGACATTTACTTTGATCGTAGTTATTAACTAAAGGCGTTTTTACAGTAGCAATATAATCACTCAATCGTCGCAACCAAGTTAAGCGAATTGAGCCACCATGACTGTAGAAGTTGTTGCTGAGGATTCGTTTGAAGATTATTTATTATTATGCAATAATATAATATTAAGAGCCAAATACTACTAGTTTGTAAAGACTATCCACTGTCTGGCTAAATGTCCTGCTAATATTTATTTTGCTATGCCCTTATACACAATGCCACAGGGTGCACAAACGAGTATATTCTTAACTAGTAATTATAATACTGTAATATGATATTTTGATACTATAATATTTACTGTATGTGCTGCAAGATATCGATAAATAATATACTGTAGAATAGATCCGTGCTATCACGATAATGTAAAACAATGACGATAATGTAAAACAATGAGATAGTTTTATCAGAACAGGCTGAGTTTCCAATCGAAAAATAATAGGTATTTTCACGTTTGATGAGCTGGTGTAATAAACCTGCCTATTTTGATAGCAAATAATATTTATTATCAAAAAGTATTAACATTTCACGTTATTCATTTATTTATTAAATACAATAATTTGAAGTTACTAAAAGTTTTGTCACAATTATTTTGAAGTAAAAATTGTAGGCAGGTACAATTATAACCACTACTATTAGATTAGAACAACTTAAAAAAAACTCAATACACATAACTCATAAGACAAGCGCTTAAAATACAGTAACATTTTAATTGAAGCAATTTGTAAAACTTTTTAAATAATTTCACACAAAAGTTACTCCAACTTTCACGGCTAGATTGATCCAATGTATCAAAGTTATCAACATAATGATTAGGGCGCATTTAACATTCAAAATAGAGCCTTATTTATATGAATTAAAGATGTTGAATCTATTGGAACTGTGTTATAATAAATCATATTATAGCTAGCGTGACGTCCGAGTGATGGGTCCCATAAGGAGGTGGTCCGTTATGTAACGAATCAAATAGCGAACAATTTGAATTGATATATTGTATTTATGTTGTACTTATGATTAACATGAATTATAAACATGCTTGGAATTGTTTTGCTTTGGAATAGAGCATCAGAACATTCATAGCTAATCAATCTGATAAGGTAAATTCTCATGTCATTGATCATCATGGCTATACCTATATAACTATTATACTAATTTATATAATAAAATAACTATTTAATAAATTAGACTTTAAATTGCATGTTGCACGCTTTTTCAGAGACGCCTGGACTGATTTCAAATATACTTAATCTTTTCGATAGGATATACTTTCTAGTTGGTCACAAATACATTTTATCAAAATCGGCTCAGTAGTTTAAGTTGGATTTTTACTTTTTTGATAATATTACTTGTATAGTAGTAGCTCTAAATACATATACGAAAAAAAACTTGTTCGAAAAGGGTTCGTATGCTGTGATATGCTACACTTTACATATGAACGTACTTTGAAGGTACATTTAAGTTTACTCCTCTTATATTTTGTCAGCTTTTAGAACTTATATTTGATACTAAACCATACTATAGCTCATCGGATGGCCTTGAAATTTGTAATAAAAAGACACTCGAAAGATAAAAGATCACTCTACCTAAAACTAAATGATTCCTACTTCACCCTTGTTTGTCGACTATCGCTACCCGCTATCACTGCAGAGACCAAAATCTCTCAAAAATGTATTAACAACTAGTCAGTTTTAGATGATGGCTGATTACTGTTTTCGGATGCGAGATAAGCTGTTTATCTCAAATTGTCTGGGTTATAGTCGGCGCGCGTCAATTCCCAAAGGTGAAAGTATATAGGTAATCGGCGCTCTGGCTGGTGTTACAAAAAATATGGGAAATACGTGATGAGAACATACTTTAGTATAGGGTTCTGTATGAAATATATTATTAGTTTATGAAAGGAACAACCGAGTTACAACAGTAAATTCTGTTTACGGAACAGATAGGAAAAATCTGATATGACACAGTAAATCTGAATGAGCAATGATATCTGGAATAAAACCTATATTGATAATTTTCCCATTATTTACTTTTGATAATACGCTCTACTTGATCATTATTTGATATAAACTATGAAGAGTGAAAATTACCGACAAACAATTAGTGCAATATCACAAAAACAATGTGATGTATATTTTTGCACTGCATGGTCACAAAATAAACAAGAATTAAATATAAGTAATCTGCACTGTACAAAAGAAAAGCACCATATATCGCAACAAGCAAAAGACTTATGCCCCAGAGCCCGAAGACTTAAATAAAGTTAGCGACACCAAACACACTTGAAGTAGGATTTATTACGGCTCATTAACCTAAAACTAAAAATATAAGAAATAGCTAGCGCTTTTCTAATAATCAAGTAGAACATTTATAAGTCACGGAATCCTAAAACTATGATAGTGCATCATTGCATAATGATTTATGGAGGATTTATAGCTTGAAATATGCATGACTTATTATGACGGGTGTTTCTTATTGGCTTTCTATAATATCTTATTTTTGCTCTGTCGTAACTTAAACTCTAGCTGAAGTTTTATTTGTAATTTTTATAATTATGATTATTTATTTTTTGTTTCAGGTATGTATCCTTTTTGGGGGAAACGGGAAAATCACTACTGTTGCTGGTAAATTTATGCCTACGGCCTTGTAAGTACATCGTAACTAGAATAGTTAAAAATCGCTGAATGTTATTCCTTTATTACAATAACTAAGGCCATATTACAGTCAGTCCACATATGGGTGTAGTTTGTGGCATATAGTAATCGGGGACACTTACTACTCATATATAAAGCCATGCTCTAAATATGAGGTGCATTATTCGAAAGGCATCTTGGAGAAACTGCCTTGAGAGAAACAATATAATATATTGACTGTATAGTCCATTTTACCAGAAATCTCATTACAGGATTCATCTGCTACTAAAATAGTTATTACGCGAAGTGAATCCGGTATTCTAATAGAGCTACAGATGCATAAAATCAAATTTATCTTTAATCGAAACCAATGAACCCTTTAGTCGTTATTCGGTGCAGCGGCGTGTCATTGAATATTAAATGTCGGCATTTGTAAAAGCACGCTTCTGAGAACGGATGGTTTGTCTGTCGGTACATGCGTGTGACACGTATAGCTTTATTAGGTTAGTGAATTGATGTACTTTTTTTTTTGAAGTTTATATAAGTTTTTAGAAGGCAGAATGTATTTCGTTATTAGTTATAAATGAGCCACCGGCATCTACAATTCTCGAAGATTTATAAGAAAAAAATGTACATATTTTAAATTACTCCAAATTTTTACAGTGAGTTCAGTCGATCGGTTTAGACAAATTTTGGCTAGATCGACTCATGCCGCGGGATCAGTTGAAGTACGAGCCTAAGTTGTAAAATATTTTACCAATGAGCCTGCCAGTTTTAGAACTTTGTATATTTATTTTGCTGTTGAATCATACGTATATATTGTATTCTTATCAAGTTTATTGGTCTGTTCACCGTTTACTCCCTTCCTGGTTTCATCTGTTATTTTCAATAATTCATAGGAATTGCTATATCTATTATATCTCTCCTTGTTAAAATCCTGTTTTTTTAGTTCATCGCCTACTTGTCTTACCTTTGTAATACTTGATCAAAATATTCCTCTTTTAGAGTAATCTTAGTTGATGTGTAGCGTTGCCTCATGGCATGGTGCAGACACGATCATGTATGCCTTGAATATAAATCAAGGGAAATTTTGATGTACGTACATAAACGGTCACTAACAGGATGTAGTCTAGAACGAAATTTGGCAAATTACATATTACTTATTCATTATATACCTGAAGCAATGTCTGGGCGATGACGGGTAAGTAATAGACATAAATGCCATATCAAATGTATAAATAAATGCCATAGCAAATCGCAACAGGCGAACAATTATGCTTTTGAAAGTAGAAGGATGCGAGCTAATAAAAGTAGAAGAAAATGGTGGATAAGGATTTTTCGATAAGATTGTCAACCTTTATGAATCTCAAAGTTATATAAGCATGGGTCTCTGCTTATGAAAGTACCAAGCCTGGTCATATTTTCGACTGGAAACCTCAGGAGCAGGAGATGAGAGGAATGCGCGCCCAGACATTAGAGAAGAAGGAGATTAATACCCGGCGACCAGTATATCCTCGCGTACAATCCAAAGATGGTGTTACCTCAGATGGTACCCTATTCTTCCGTGGTAAGGGAATAGAAGACATACGATATGATACTAGAAGCTTCATCTTATTTCAAAGACCTAAACTATCTTTATCAAAATACGAGTATAAAACATGGATATAATGGTCCTTTTTAGAATGCTTGTGGTTTCGCTGGCTACCAACCATGGGCCAGGTGAGTCTCTAATCACCAACCTTGATTGTCCTTCTAAGGAATTTCAAATACGTACTATGATGACATTACAGCAATCAGCAATGGGAACTAGTAAGGAATGTATGTATCATACGTAGATGAGTAAAGCTTGAGAAAATAATAACAACTGATCACATGGCTAATTTTCCTTTTATATGACTCAGAGATAATTACTGGTGGTAGATCGAAGTGTACGTAGATCATAATCTTGATACACATTTTAACCGATTTTAAAAAAGAAGGAACTCAATTCGTCACGCTCTTTTTTATTTCTCTTTGTTCGAAAGGATAAACTTTCCCATTGATCACATATAAATTATATCGTTTTATTAGCACCTATACACAGAAAAGTAACAGACGCTGCCATCCAATAGAACAAATCTCGGCACTATTGCAATACCTAACATATTATTCAAATTGATCTACAAATAGAACTATCTAAGATATAATACTCTACGATTAAAGTCGTATTACAGTAAACTTACCGTAATATCCTTTTTTCTATTTATTTACTTATACGGTTCTTTATGCTGTTTCAGAATAATATCTATTTTGCGGGTCTGCTACTGTTTTAGGACAAGTTTTAGGTTGTTTAGGTTTAATAATATTTACAACTTAACTTTTAGTCTAGTCTTTGATGTTTAATGAGAGATGTAAGGTTAAAAAATCTTCAGAAATAATACTGTTTGGGCCACTTCAACCTATACGTTTCAACCGTAGTCAACCCTTTTGGGTTTAGTTTATTTCCTTCGCGTGTTTATCTGTATAAATCGTATCTCAATCAGCGACAGATAAAGAACAATTAATCCTATAAAAAGGCACGACACATTTATTTAAAGAACCTTACAAAAAACTTTAAAAGATCTAGTCACGAGATCTCCTACATTCTTGAGCGATTGAAAATAGTTATTTATTTTTAAAGTACTTCAAGTAGATGTTAATTCATTAGTGTATTTAGTTAAGGTTGTATGCTTTTTACGAATGTAAATGGTTGTTATTATTTTTATTCAGGAACTGCTCTCCTATTTATATTTTGAGGCTTATAGTTTAGAAGTCTTCTAAGTGAAAACTGGGTGACTAGACTTATAATGATGTCTACCCTCGACAAGAAAACTTATGCATTAATTTGTCAAAAGTTTATTGGGTTTTTTAATCAAAATCCCGATTGGTACTGTGTGTTTCTAACGATGAGTGACTGACTCTCTTTTTGCGTAATACACCCTAACAGGTAAATACATAACCTTCAATTTTAAAAAAAAACCTAGTTTTCTTTTGGTTTAAACATTGCAAATTGTTTTTTTATCCTAGAAATTTTGATATTGTATAATCAAAATTGATTGCAACACAACTTGTCATCAAAAATATCCTTCATCAATGCAATTCAAAGACACTTTGTTTAACAAAGGTCAAAGCGTCAGAGAAGCCAAAGCTCGAAATGTGCTGCTTCTATTGAGCTTGTATAATTAAGGACAAATCTACCATAATGTGACATTGCTTGTGCAGCTGGACTTGTATGGTTCGAATGAATACCTATCTTGTACTTATTATATAATACACATATGTACAATAAATGGATACACATAATATATAGGCAAGCGCGAATGCAGTACATGACTCATAGAAAATGTAAATACAAATTTTGGCAATGTTTCATATAAATAAATATTTTTTACAAATAATTTCTTGTTTGATAGTTATTATAGTTAGTTATTATATAGTATCATGACAAAAGCCGTATTTTAATAAATACAATGACCTCTATTTGGGTCAGCCCCGACCCCTTACCAATAACCCTATCTAAATTGTATCATTGCTCCCCTTGTTTTTTACGTACAAGCGAATGTATTAACTGCTAGGACACTAGGCCGTCATCTGGTGCACCAAATACCTACAATACCTTTACATGAACCCAAACATACTAAACGCACAAATCACATTGCACAGTCCATCGAACATGTCAGTAGGTGACCGTTATCGTTTGCTGCCGGAATACAAAACGAAGCGGCTATCAATAGTTTAGGTTGAATAACTGTAATGTTGCTAGGAATTCATCGTGATTGTGTACTTGTAATTGCTCGATGAAAAGCGAGATGACTTCTGAAAAAACGACAAAAAACAACGAAAAACGCTGTCAGAAAAAAAACCATACAGTCAAACTTACAAACCCCAAAAGGTGTATTTATCCAACATAAAAACTATACATAATTCGGTAAGCGATATCATATACATTTATTCATATTCTCTTAAATCAAATGACTTTAAAATCAGTAGCTTAGTATCATTCTAACCGACTTATATTTGAGTTAGTGTTTAAAAAAAGTGATAGTGAAAAATTATAGTGTAAGTGCTAAGACTAAAGAACACATGAAAAAATAGACAAATTCTTAGAGACATTATTGTGTAGAATTTAAAGTTAAATGTAAATTACTTATTGGCCGTAGTCTGGATTGTAATATTTCTAGAGAAGGTTCTTGAAGGGTTTCAAAAAGAAATATTTATGAGGCGCCTGCATGCCTATCACTTTCGTTTGTGGTCTGAAAAGACGATGCTGATAAATGTTTGAATATGATAATTTCTAAGTAGATTATTTTTTTTATATTTTTCTTGCATAGAAAACTACAATGATGCGAGTAATAAACAGATAGGCCCTAGTATCCATGATACAAATCCACCATCACGTTTCGCGTGAGATATCCCTAAATAAGAGTAGACAGCCATAGTATTAGATTCTGTTATGGCAATTTCTCTTTTGAGTTATGCAATATTGATAATGATATTAGTTTATGTTCCATGCTTTAAAATTTTATGGAAATTGTTACAAAAATGTCAAATAGAAAGGAGTACAAAAACTCATTAATAATTTAATGTATCTAAGGTACTAAAAATTTCTGATCATTACTGTCTCAAATCTTCAAATTTGCTAAATAACAAGCTATTTCACGCCACAAATGTAATGATAATAATCAATTTTTTGCTAAGGTTAAGTTAAGAGATTTTTTTATATTTCAGTATGCTATGCCAATTTAATATAAATATGGGTACTTTTACGAGTACAGCTCCTAATGCAGTTCTAGGTACTAGTTTACATATTCCAACAGCGTTTTCTATTTAGCAGTCAAGTATCAAGTACCAAAGTCGCCGCCTCCTATCTTGGACACAATCGCCATAACTTCTATTGTGAGATTTTGAGCACACGCTCCGCTATCTGCAGCATTTCCTGGACCGTACTTGACAGACCGCTTTAACTGTGACACTTCCTAGTTAACAATTAGGTTTATGTGCAGTCGAGTTTCTGCGAATTTAATTTTCTGTGACGTTTTGTAACGTAGGGGGTGGGTACTAAACTAAGTAAAGATTTTTCATTTGTCGTGTATGTATATAATTAAACATATGCTTTTATGGGAGTTCGTAGTATGTACCGTTTAAATGTATCGTACCGGTTAAACATTGCCCGCAATATTAAATTATAATTGTTTTTAGGGGTTCTCTCAAAATTAATTTTCCAAAACCGTTTCTTAATACAGATTTCAAGTCTCTAGGCTAGCCGGTTTAGGGTCTGCGTTGATTTCTAACGAATATCAGTCAGTCCGGATTGACTTTTTGATACATATAGATGGTTTCTGGTTTATATATACAAATATTACTTCAACTCTCTTATTTTTGAACAGCTACCACATTAAATATTTTCGTAATCAGACCGCAATAGTTTTAGCAAGTAAATCTAAGGTTGCAAACGACCGCAAATGGTTATTCCAAAACAATTTAATTAACAGCAGTTCTCTTGCGACAGAGTCCCTCGGTAAAATTTCGAAAGCACCCCATCTCCCAGTACTAACCCGATACGGTACGCTGAGATTTCAAAACACAATTAGATTCAACACTTCTAAGGCTAAAACCTGAAATTTTATGATAATTACAATGCAATGTTGTATGTTCTAATTAATAAGTCAGTAGTCAATGTTAAGTGAGAGTGAGTGGTGGTGTTGTGTGAATTTTTGTGGAGATTTTTTGTGCTGGTGTTTATATGAAAAATGGATTTACGGAATAATAAACTGTTTCGTTTTAGCAAGAGAACTAGTTTGTCGCGGTCTACGTCGGTGTCGACGCCCAGGTACTACTTTCTCTTTCGCAGACTACTTTGTGAATGTAACAATAATTAAAATTTCGCTGTGAATTATAATGTTTTTCTAACACTTTGAAATAAAACCAATACTGCTCTAAAACGTCCTCCTGCCTTCATCATAGTTGTTGCATCATTTCGATACTCTTGTAATTTTGCTATTTCTTAGAATGATGATAGTACAGACAATTGCAACAATAAAAAATTGCCACAAGTTTGCTGTTTCAAAAATAAATACTCTTATTAAGACTTTGTAATTCATCCAGTATTTTTAAATTGTAAACTTAAAGTTGTAGAGTAAATATAGGGCAAGTATATGTATAAAGAATATGTAGGGCAAATTTAGCCCACAAAACGTACTATGTTGAAATTGTTACTTAATTAAAATGGGTTTAACTGGGTCATTTTGTTTTTTTTTTCAAGAAATACTTGTTATACTTTTATTAAGTAAAATTTAATGACTACCAAAAAAGGTCACTAGCAACCGTGCGCGCTGCCCTCTGGTATTGGGTTGGAGCACTTGGATTATCTGTATACTACTTTTCTAGAGATTGTTAATTGTTGATATTTTAATTGATTTATTTAGTCATTTATTTTTTCTTACTAAAGGCATCTAAAAAAATTAGGCGTTCAGATATTCCAACTCACTAAGTTACTTTAGTTACATTAACATAACAGTAACTTTTAGTTGTTACAATTAATTTAAAGCAGAATAATTGTCTTCATATAGAAATAATTACAAAGTTTACTCAGTGAGGTAATTGCGTAATCGTTAATGGATAGTGATTTTAATTTATGACTGACTCGTTGCTTGATTGCTGTTAAAACCAAAAAACAATTTTTAACTACTGTACCACCTGATCTAATGTGAATCAAGAGCCCTTTGCAAAGTGGCCTTGATTGGGAAACCATATAATAGAGCCTTTAGTCAAAGTAATTCAATTTGCTTTGTACATGAAACAAATTGCCGTATTTATTTTAATGGAACGTGTTGAAATTTTTACGCCTTTATATGACTGATTTCAGCATCTATTCCAGGCCAATTCAATTCTTCTTAGTAAATAAAATTATTTTGAAAGAGTTTTTGGAGATATGTTTCATAATATAAACATTAACTTTTATATCGAAGACATCTAGGTATTTGAGCAACAGGTCGCACGGCCACAGAAGTCAGCGACACTGTGGCCTTAGATACAGCGTTTTAGTCTGATATATATTGACTAAGGAAGGCTGCCGGATTACACCATTAGGTGCTTGGTGACAGATTTTTCCTCTTTACTTCACAAAACGCTCAACCACTGTGCTGTGGTTTCTTCACGATGTTTTATTTTCACTGGCAGCTCAAACTCTTTTTTAATATTTCAAAGAATTGAGCCTCGTGCCACTTGCACGGCAATCGGGCCAACTAACCACTGGGCCATCATTGCTGCAAAACTATTTATTTTCTACTCGTAAATAGAAGTCACACAGACTTAACTGCACGCTGATCTGTCGCTAAGCAATAAACATTGAGTTCTAGCGGCTTCAAGAATGCTACCATCCTAAGGTACAGTGAAATTAACTAAGTCTTTACTTGGCAATTAGATTTACCTAAATTTAGATAAGTTTTAAAAATTAGTGCAATCAGGCATCCTAGTGGTAGGTGAGAAAATGAGTAACAACACAATATGTTCTTACCAAAAAATAGGCAAAACTAACTTAACCTCTGTTTATTTTGATACAGTTTAACACGAAAGTAGCTCTTTCAATTCTCGAGGTCCACACAGTGAGGCTAACAAATTAGTATTTAGAATCATAATAGAGGTATAAAGTTCTCACGGCCGTATTGCAGGCAAAAAATCTCGCCGACTTGGTAAACTCCTTTTTAGGCAGAAGGCACATTAACTGTGCAACTAATTGTGGAGCGCGATCTAGATTCCGCAGGTCATGTAGCGATGTGGCACAATGGAGATAATCAGTAACTTTGTAAACACAGCCTTACATGAGTTCCATTTGAAGGGATATTAAAAGTTGACTTGTATGGTTTATGTAACAGTTTTTGCCCGTGGCGTCGTCCGCTTTTTATAGGTTTTCCTGGGAAGAAAAGTACCCCTATGGCACTGCCTGGCCGAACTATTTCTGTGCTAAAAATATGGAAATGTATTTTTAGAGTAATTCTATGAGAACAACTAATCTAGGGTTGCTATAATACAATTTAAAAAGATTTAATTGGATTAAGTCAATTTGTAGGACACCTGAGCTTTTCCTTACACGGAGTAAAATTTGTGGCATATATATCCGAAGATCACCGTATTTAATAAACAGGATATTCCCTGTTTACTAAATACGGTGATTAAATAAAAAAATATAGGTTTCACCGATACATTTTACTGAATTACTTTTATTCAAGAAACAAGTAACTTTAATTATTAATATGTATTATGTCAGGATTTTGTTTACTTAGATATTTTTGAAAGTTCTAAGTCGACCTACTGTCATAACATGCCTGTAAATCTAGAACACCAGCCATACAAGCCTAGACTCGGTGCAAATGAATCTGAATTCCTAAGGTTTGTAGGCCTGGAAACGGCCGTTTTCCACGGAAATGTAACTCTGTGAGTCAGTTGTAGACAAGCTGTCTATTGAAAATTGAACTATTTAGATCATTTTGATATATCAATTATAATGTGTAACTATGAAATGCTTGTGTTCATTTTACTCATAACTAGCATGTAACAGGAGATCAATACTTTAATTTATTTATATTCTTGGTTTATTTTATGTTAATTTATTAAATATGTTGATCTACTTATGTTATATTTTAAGGCCTCCCTAATTTTATATTATCCTTCTACCTGCAAAAATTTTGTCTGGAAGAGATCACTGTAAGTTTTTATTTGTAATAATTATTAATTGCTAAACTGTTTTTTTTTTAACAAAGAGTTGTCTTAACCGACTTAAAAAGAGGAGTGAACCGTTGGTGAGTAAAATATTTATAGGTATCTATCGATTTAAAGCCAGTTCTAGCTTTTTAAAGTAAGTATTACTTGTTTTGGCGCATTCTGCAAACTAGGAAATCTAATACGATGACAATGATAGGGGTGACCTCGCGTACTTACCTGCACGAGACTAGATCGGATAACGGTTTTAGTCACATGATCACAGCATGTATGACTTTCTTAAAATAATAATGCACATTATCCTACACCGACTTTATAGTTACTTTATAGCTAGACTAGACTAGTGGCACTAGATGTAATTTTTTTTCAAATGTGTAAAGAGTTCATCAATCTAGTGTAGATAATTTAACTTGCAGTGCAATATTTGGAAACAGCCTGTCTCGAACTCTTCTTTCCTGTCTTTCTTTAGTTAAAACAATAATTAGATAAATAGTATAGTATAAATATAAATAAATAATTTTATTAATTTTAATCAATACATAGATATTGATGATTCTTATTTTGCATACCTATGAAAAAGGGCGCACCGCGCTGTTCAAGTATTAATCACCTACCGAAATTGGTTGTGCATAAAACTCCAATGATGACAATTTACATAGAAAAATGTTGAGATGATCTAGGGTTAAATTACTTAAATTTCATAATGAAGTTAATATTTAGAACTTCAACTACCATTACAAGAATCAGACTTCAAAAGTCTTCAGGAAGTTCATGCAAAATGAGTCAGCATTATGCATCAGGCTTGCAGACGATAATTAAACCGTTATTAAGTCAAAATTAACAAACTACGTAACAAAGCATACAAAATTCCCACTAGTTTTTGCTAAAGTTTGTGTTCTTGATGATCTTTACTTGGAATTTCGACCCGTTTCCTGCATACATATCGTAATTTATCAGATTTGAAATAAATATCTATATGACGTGTAATTTATACATATCATTTTGCGATATAGAATATTATTTTCATAATAATAAATAATATGGGACAACATCCACACAAAGGTCTTCAGGTCCCAAACTAGGCAATGCCTGTGCTATGATAACCTGAGGACTGATATACATATTTATATACATAAATACTTACTTACATATATAATAAATACCCAGACACAGGTCAAACAGACATGCACATTCTTGCACACAAATGTTTAACCTGTCCGGGGATCGAACCCGGGACCAGCAGCGCAGAAGGCAGGGTTGCTACCAACTGCACCAACCGGCCAGTCAAATAATAATGATATTATTAGACCAGAATAGATGAAAAAAGGACGCACTGTAAGAGGTCGTAACACTCAAATACGCTTTTATTGAGAAACCAGTTCTAAAACCAAAAAGGCTTATCAATAAGAAAAATAACAAAAATAATTCAAAAGTTGGTCATATTGATGTGTACAACTACCACTGAAACTATTTATATCAGTTCTTCATCCAAATACCTAAAATTTTGTTAGTTTTCCGTAAAATGACTAAATAAAAAAATACAAAGCAGTAAACCATTTTTACGGTACCAATTTGTTACACGACGTTTTTATTTTTATAATGAGCTCCTCTTTGCTGTAACAGAGGATATTGTAACAGTGTCACAAAAACAAAAGAGTCTAGTTAGAAGATAAATTTATATCGTTAAAAATGTCGCTTATGCCCATTAGTCCTGAGACCATCAACATACGTATACATAACACTACTAAGGCTATTCAGAATCATAACAATAACAATCATATCCATCTCCTAGAAAGCCCATTCAAGATTTGCATTTATTTTCTAAGAAGAATGTTAATAAGAGGCAAGCGGTACTTATCTGAACTTGAGTTGTGCTTCCTTCCTTATCAGGTATCCTTACATGATAACCCAGTAAGTTTAGTAAAGTGAGTGAGCTTGGCCTGCTCTTTACCGTTAAGATGTACGGCATGTCATTTTATTTACAACCTGGTTATGGGCACGCAAGTGAAAGACGAGAAGCGTCAAGATTTTGAGATAGAGCGCACGATTTATTTGAAGAAGACTTAAAGTGTATGAGTAAGGTTTTTTAAAGTAATCTTAAGCATATTTTAAGATTTCATTGGTATTTGATTTAAGTTTAAATTTTAAGTTATTTTGTTACCTAAACTTGTTTAAAAACAGCAAACTCGCCTAAGATATTTTCAATTGTAATCTGTCGTAGGTGGATAGTTGTGTTTTATGAATTTAATGTAGGATACTAATTTACTAGGTTCGACTCACCGTTGAATGACAATTATCAGATTTTACCAAAAAAAATACATATATATTCTACACTTATATGCATTTGTGTAACAGTTGGTAAATACTTTACATATTTAGACGTAGCCTTAAATAAATATACATATGTCACTTACCTTGAGCTATAGGTACATCACCATTTTTGTTTTCCAAATCGAGATATAAAAAGCTTTTTTCTCTCGACTTAGACCACAATGGAACGTAAATATGACCATAGTGTGGTTTATGCGCGACGCGTCTAGACATTTTGGACACTCAGTTTCAGATAACTATCTACCTAAAACAACACTGCATTTTAAACCTTAATTCTGAACATCAAGATACAAAATGGCAATACGAGACTTACCATACTAAATAAGATGTAACAAGTATTAGTTCGTACTGGTTTTTTTACCGTTTTTGGCGCTGGAGATTCCCTTGATGTTTTTATGTTATATGACGAGATGTAAGGACATCTCATGAGTGTAATACAAAAAAAACAAATTAAACAATGACTATCTGAAAGATTGGATGACGAAAGCAAGGAATAGAGAGAAATGGAGAAGTTTAGGGGAGGCCTATGCCGTGGAGGCGACTTCTACAGAAAGTTGTTTTTTTTTTTGAATAACAAAATTTTATTTCGTTATAATGTAAATTCTAGTTAGTAGGTAGTTAAATTAAGTTTGTATAACATGTAAGCATCTGTAGTAGAATAAAGGCTTTTTTATTTTATTTTATTTTATTTATCTGAAAGAGTGTAATTAGGCAGCTAGGTAATTCAGTGAAGGTAAACGAAATACGTCTGTATAAATTATTTAAAAGTTATCTTAAGAATAATTAAATTTCCCTTGATCACTACTGGCAAGCACGAAAACTGTAATAATAAATCACCTGCATCATCTCTTAAACTCTAAAAAAATCTAATTATCCAAAAAAGTGAAGCTCGTTTGTTTCAAATTAAAGATAAAATTAATATCCGCTGCGCTTGCATTCGTCTTACACAATGTAAAAGTTATGTGCATAATAATAGTTTTGCTTACACTATTAAGCCCTCCTACACTGTACGTAATGACCTTTAATTTAAGTAATAATAGCTTAGAATAACCGTGTAGGTTCCCTTCAAGAACCTCTGCATGCAGCATTAGTCAAATTTAACTTCTCGAGGTGACTGTACTTTTTATTGTTATTAAAAAGTTAAATGGGTGATGTTTGATAGCTTTTCGTCTAGAATTCAATTACTTTTAGATGCCTTGACTTGGGATGCAGTGAATTTATTAGTGTGTAATGATTTCCAATCACTTTTGGAGATGCTTCAGTATGTTAGTGCCGTACGATTATAGTACATAAGAACACTCCAAGAATTGAGTTTTACAGCCCAATGCGTGCTTTTATTATGATTTTAGATAAAATAAATAACGTTTGATATTTTATTTAGTGCTTTTTAATATTCGAGTTGATACATTCTCATGGATTAAACCTTATGGTTTAAAAGAAAAACTACGAGAAAATATTTACGATCACGTGTATTTTAAATGCATACAATATTTTCGTTTGCAAGTACCAAATGTTACTCTGACGTTGTTGAAGTTTAATGATAATTTATATTTGATAATAAAATTGGTACCAAAAAATAATCCTAGCAAAGGGTGATGGCCATCACACTTAGTTGAGCCGTCATTTGTCATAGAAATGAAAAGAGTACGTTTTATTTAATCTTGAATAACGAAGCTCATGTTTTGCAGCTCTTAAGTTAGAACTGACCTGTCAACTATCATTACCATAGAATTCACAAATACGTCAACGCAATGAAAAGATTAATTTCACAATTATTTTTTTGTATAATATTAGCTACTAGTATCCATTTGCCAAGAAAATAAATTTAACTTGTGGAGAGACTGCATGCTAGCAAATATAATACAGAAAGGCAATTTCTAACTTATAACGCGTGCTCAGAGACGAGTCGGTGTCGCTTTCACTACGCGCAGCCAATGTGTCAACAACATCTCTAACAATCACTCAGACCGTATTGATTTATGCAAATAGTGTTTTAAATATAAAAGTAGTCGCACATCCGCATTACGCGTTGAAAACAAGTTTAATGAGTCTCATTTTTAAGATTATTTAAAGCTGGTAGAGTTGACAATAAGGTTGAAAATATGATATAGTACCTAGATCGATAATAAAAATATGAATCAATGGATGAATGAAATAACTTAAAAGAATTAAATAAATGTAACTATATATTATATGATCGATGTTTACAATAGCGTTCATGTAGAGTGTGTGTGTAAAATGTTGATATGACAGATATTAGAAATTCCCTATGGTTAACATACATGTATTAACTTAAGTATTAAAAAAACTTAAACAGTAAACCGCCTTATTAATGAACGCGTCTTAATTTTCATTCTCATTTGTTTTGTTTTGGCGCGTGACGTTCTCCATTGGATAGAACAAGACAAAAGATTTCTAGAAAAGATAGATTATAAGTTAAGGCGCGTTTATTAATAAGGCAGAAAATGTTCCTCTAATATATTATATGCCTACCGGATTCTATAAGCAAGCCCATACTCGTATAACTCGCGGCATGTGCAAAACTACATGTTTCGTTTTACACAAACAAATCTACGTTATTTTATATAAACATAAGCGCACTCAATATCACTTATGCTCTACATTCAATATCTCGATACAGATTAGGTAACAAAAAGTCAGATCAAATCGCAGCAATAATATTCCGTAGCCAAAGGCGCTATGGTTGGCTCACGAACGAAAGCGAACTTACTTCATAGGGTTGCCAGATACGATCGTGGTCAAGAAGTGATCAATAAATCAATAATGGCACGCTTATGGCATACTGTTGCATTTTAGCTGCGAAGTGGGTTATGTCGCAATTGGTTCGATACTGATTACAGCCAGATGATTTGATATTCATTTATGGGTAGCACCGCTTTGCGAATGGCCGATTCAGCGTCTAGTTTAAGTTTTGTATGTACATATCCAGTAAACTATCAATAGACCTAGCGAGCAAAGCGTCCCTAACAAGTCAGTTTTTTTAAATATTAAGTTTGTATTGTTCAATGAATGATAGTCCTCTCGTACAGCTCATGTATTAAACTGATCTTTAAAAAAATTAGCATGCGTACGTTATAATATATTTTATAGTATTTTTGGATTGGTGATTATTTTCGATCGAATCTTATAATATTTACTAGAAAAACGCGGCAATCGGCCTTAAAAGTTCAATCCTAAGAATAGTTTTAAAAAAGTCAGGATGAGAGGGCTCCATAAAATTGTGCTTGCTAAGTCGACTATTGGTGGAATTACTACTGCAATAGGTCGTAAAATAAAATCAAGTGTTCAACGCCCACACTTCAGACTTTCTTTAAGCCTGTATAATAATAACTTGACCGCTCTATATTTGTTTACGTAGGATTGCCCCATAATGATCAGTTGCGAAGTGCGCTTGTATATAATACAAATAGAAAATAGTAAAAAAAAGAACTATAATAGAAATATATTTAAAAATAAATGTAAAATAAGCTTACTTTGCATGCTTAATTCAATCTCTATTCCTCACTAAAGGGCAAATGGTCTATACTAATAAAACTACGAGTAGCTGTTCCGTGCATCTAGCCCCAACCCAGGAGACAAACTAATAAAACTACGAGTAGCTGTTCCGTGCATCTAGCCCCAACCCAGGAGACAAACTAATAAAACTACGAGTAGCTGTTCCGTGCATCTAGCCCCAACCCAGGAGACAAACTAATAAAACTACGAGTAGCTGTTCCATGCATCTAGCCCCAACCCAGGAGACAAACTAATAAAACTACGAGTAGCTGTTCCGTGCATCTAGCCCCAACCCAGGAGACAAACTAATAAAACTACGAGTAGCTGTTCCGTGCATCTAGCCCCAACCCAGGAGACAAACTAATAAAACTACGAGTAGCTGTTCCGTGCATCTAGCCCCAACCCAGGAGACAAACTAATAAAACTACGAGTAGCTGTTCCGTGCATCTAGCCCCAACCCAGGAGACAAACTAATAAAACTACGAGTAGCTGTTCCGTGCATCTAGCCCCAACCCAGGAGACAAACTAATAAAACTACGAGTAGCTGTTCCGTGCATCTAGCCCCAACCCAGGAGACAAACTAATAAAACTACGAGTAGCTGTTCCGTGCATCTAGCCCCAACCCAGGAGACAAACTAATAAAACTACGAGTAGCTGTTCCGTGCATCTAGCCCCAACCCAGGAGACAAACTAATAAAACTACGAGTAGCTGTTCCGTGCATCTAGCCCCAACCCAGGAGACAAACTTATAAAACCATTCCAAATTATTTATCGAAATTAAATTTTCAGTTTTTATGTTAATAAAATTAGAATACTATTAAATCTTAAGTGATCTATTATAGATGATCCAAATGTTGTAAGTAGTTAGTTATTTCATTAGTTTTTTAAAGGCACTTGCCCTTAAAAAGAACTAAACCGTTCGAGTTAGTGTATGTAGTGTTGAAAGTAAAATAGTGAAATATAATAGTGACAGTGCTAAGAACACATGAACAAAGTGTTTTCGCCTTAACAACTGTAATAAGAAAAGTGCCGATGTACAAATTCTTAGAGGCATTATTTTGTAGACGATTAAGTCAAACTAAAATTACTTATTAGCCTTAGGCTTAGGCTATATTGTAATATTGTCAACGAAAGTCTTTACGGGTTCTTCTTGTGCAATAGAAAAAAAAGGCACTTGCCCAAGAAAATAGATTTTATGAAGAGCACATAAAGATTCGTTTATTTATTGACACACAAAACAGAATACCAAACAAAAACATTGTACAGATACATTTAGATCTATATTTTGAAGCTAATCTGAAATTACCTATATGATTTCCATTATCTGTTTGATTTTTTTGACATTTCCTTTAAACAACAATGCTGATGTTACCAATTTCACACACTATGACTGACAGGTTAGATTTGACTCAGCTAACAAACGAGTACAGTGGGACGGACCACTGTGTAGGTGTCGGCACAATTGTCTAGAATCAAACCAAGTGTCATACCTATGCCTGTTTTACTATGAATGAAACTCAACCTGTTGAATTGATTATATTGAATAAACAGTATTGTTGGTTTTACAAAAGCGAACGGCGTGTCATAATAATTACCTACTTATCAGTGCATTGTATTCATAGATACTTGCGCCAGTTGTGCTCTATTTTTATTGCTTGACAAATTTGTAGCAGTTTGTTGAAAATGCTTTTATCACCATAAACCAAATGACTAACTACAATAACAAAAAAATATACGACTAGCAGAAAGATTACCTACCTATAGACCATTTAAGATCTACAGATAATCCAAATGTCAAAAATTGATGTAATATTGATATCTTTTGTTCTAATACCATTACTGTCATTTTACGTAGCGTTAGCGAAACTTCTCAGTTTTGGCTAGCGTAAGATGTTTTCGTCTGTTCTACTCTACTTATAGGACGCATTTCTCGATTTGTTGAAAATTTTGTACCTATTAAAATTTTTGTGAGCAGGCTTGGCAATTATGACAAAAAAACTACTTGATCTATTTTTTCTTAACACTTGATCTATTAGTCTTTTTAAAATAATATAATAATCTTATAAAAAAACAGGTCGGTAAATAGCGCAGTACGTAATTTTCCCCCGTCTTAATGGTAAAAATATCGTCCCAATCAAAAATCCCTGACAAAATATTCTAAAAAATCGTAATCTGTACCAACATATAAGCATACTTATAGATGAAATTGAATGACATTTTGCCAAATTAGATACAGAAACGCTTCCCTCGTTTACAAGTGTTTATAAGACAAAGATTTAAAACAATTGCGAAATTTCTTTCACAGATTATGATCTACCTTCAGCAAAAATAGAACGCATCAAATCGTTAAAAGAACACTACTCAAAACCTTGTTTCGTCATAAAATAACATCCTGAACCTGCTATCGTATTTTCCACTCTATTTGCCTGAAAATAAGATGGAAAATCTGTAAACGTGTACTGAATCTTCAATACAAAACGCAGAATTAGGATAGTAGGCACGTTTTCTTTGGACTTGGAAAGCAGTGTAAAGAATTCCACGGTTTAGTTTTTGCTGAATTTTTAACAGTTTCGTAATGCATATTTTGGGTAAGAACTGTTTCAAACTAGTTGTACTCAAGAATAAAATAAGGTGAATTATATTGTTTTTTTTCTTTATTTATGTTAGTTTAACCATACTCGACAGAACAAGATTAAAATAAAACATAAAAGTTGATAAAAGCATTTTTTCTCCCTTTTAAGCTTTGTGTTTAATGGACGTCTACAAGTACATTGTCACAAATTATGATATATGACGATTTAAAAAAAATACTTATTACTACTACGTCATACAACAAACTCTATTCAATATATAATAAGTAGCTGTAGGCAAAAACCAACAATCTGTCTCTACACGCTTTCTTTAATACACTCATCATTTTAAAATTAAATAGAAATTCGAACTCCGCCTTCGGACACAAAACAATAATTATGGCGCGCTTAACGAATACAAAAACCCATCGTAATGACGATACAAAGGTAAAGATGAAGACAGAATATACACAACTGTAAGAGAATGTCTCGTTGTTTAAAAAATACTCTGATTATAGTTTTATAGGCTGGCGAGCAAAGCGTTCTGTTTCGAATCAGACAAAATTATCTTTTTGTATGTATTGGTAGATAGAGGCTGTAGTTTTAAACGATTATAGATAAAACATTTTTTAGAATTTTTATGACTTCGGTGAATTTTGATTATTTCCCAGAAAAATAATTTACTTGAGAAGTATTTAATAGGTACTCATTTTAGCTGAAATTGAATTTGTAAAAACAACAATTTCTAGCTTCATTCACGACACTGCTTAATTTATAATACGCAACTAGGGTAGGTATACGTAAATTAAAATGTAGAAAACGTATTTAAAAACTAAGTTTATATTCCGTTCTATTTATTCTATTCCACGACTATCCACGTGCTGGCTAACGCACCGTAGTAATTGCTCCGGGAATGCCTTCACGTTATTAAAAAGGAAAAAATAGAACCTGTTACGCTATGCGCTCCCGTAATGATAGCAACGGGATCGATAGAGATGTGCCATACTTGTATCATTAAATTTTTTATCGATATCCAAGAATCTTAAAGTACGTTATTAAAAGAACTACGATCCCTCGAGTTTTATTAAAAAATATTGCTATACAGACACCACCATGATCACCGTTTTTTTTAATATATTGTTTGAATATATTCGATAACCATTAACATAACCATTATTAGGTATTAAGAATTAATCTTTATAAGAAATAACACTAAAATATATTATGGGAATGTTAACCTGAGTAATATTTACAGACTGTCGAGCTTTTCGAAAGCGAAGTGTTTAAACAAATTCTTAAGTATTACCGTTCAAAGTCATAATCTGAGTGTGGAAACGACGGAAACAGTTACAGCAAGAACATTGCAATTTAACTTAATTTATGCAAAGCCTTGCCAAACAGTTTGAACGTTGTTATATTCGATTATTTAATTGCGTATTTCGTAATAATTGACTTTTACCGACTTGATGCGTTTTAATTTACTTAAATATAGTGTTATCGATATTTTTAAAAGCTTAATGGTTATCGATCAATCCCATTTATTAAAAGCAATAAATCGATTTTCCAAACGATACGCAACAGATTTAACAATCAACCATGATTTAACTTTCAAATATAAAAAGTAAAGGAATTAATACAAATCATTTTATATGCTCGCTTTTAATAAGTGTTATGAACTTTAATCCTCTTTAAACAGATTTTGTCAAACACGTGTTTCATTTTCGGCCAATACGGTGTTCGTCTAACAAAAAAATCTAAAGATGATATGGTTAGTATTATGTGTTAATAAAACCTGCATCATTCTTTGAATTGTAGTGAAATTATGGCATTCCTGGAAGATTTTTGTTAGGATACCATAATTTTACTTTGTGTTGACTCCAATGGTCACAAATGTTCATGAATTTGTATCACAAATATCAAAATTGACAATAAAAACACACCAATTCCATTTTTGCGTAAATAACGTGGAATTATTTTGATTCAAAATTAATTTTGTACCCTGCGATATGTTTCGTTATTTTGAATTTAGTTGATAGATTAAAGATACGTAATCAGTGACTTATTTATGGTATCATGTATACTGTCCTAGCCGGGACACCATACATTTTTAAAACATCTCTTTTAATCATAGATTATCGATAGCACCTCATCCCTAGTCTTAGCCTCTCGATATGGGTCATCGTTCTAGCGAACGAGTCCTGACGTCCTTGCACATAGCTGTTGCGTAATGGACATGGGGTTATTGCATTATGTGTAACCGTTATTTCTCATCGTTTTATTCTTGCATCAATAACACATTTGTTTTATGTTATTTTTCTACAGATGATAGATATGGACGGTCTCATTATGTTTAAAAAAATTGCGGCTTTTTCTGGATATTGTATGGAATTAGCTGCGATTATGTTTATCTATCATTTGCAGATCGTAGTTTCTTAGCGGTATCGTTTAACTTGATCACATGATCTTAAACCAAAAAACCATACTAACATAAAACAAACAAGTATTTAAAAAAAGCGATTACTGATTTATTTTTATTTAAAAATCAGACCTCTGGCTTAACTAATTTTGATAAAATGTCAATAAAACCACTCGTAAAGCATACCTTTCTAAAAGAAAAAGTTCTATGAAATCACTCTGCCCTTAGATAGTGGGATGGACTATTTTGGATTATCTAATTTTAAGTGGTCTATAGTTAATACATTTGAAATTATTCAATGCAATTATTTCTTGTTGTAGGAAGTCATTTCATTGCCCAGTAGAAAACGTATTGTGTGTTTACATATTTGTTACAAAGTCTGCAATATAGACTTTTCGTGAAAGTTATACTAAATCAAGAAAGCTTTGTTGGTTGTTATGCGAATTTGTTGGATTTAATCCAAGAAATAACATATTTAGTACTAAGATCACTACCGTATTTGTTTGGGTTCACTGAACAATCTAACAATATTATCTAGATCTCTGTTTGCTGTAATTTTAATACAACAGTTATTACAGCAATATTAGTGAAAGTGTATTAATAGGTTATCTTTCTAGATATATTATATTATCTCATTTATTTTGTCGTGAAACAAGTAGCGATAACGGCGTGTATCTGTGTCTTGATAATATTATCGACATTTTGCCTATCAAATATAAAGTTAATTTTGACAGTTAAATGAAAACTGTAAAAGAAGGTTTTAAAGGTGTCTATACAACATTTTCAGATAATTAAAATGTGAAAATGTTGTATAACATTTTATTTTGTTTTGTTTTAGTAAAGTATCTAAAACAAAACAAAATAGTCTAGGCGTCTCAGAGATATTGGGGAACATTGATAAACAAAAAGATTCGGTTAAATTTAAATCCGTTTTTCAAGTCTGTTAACGCTGCAGAATAAAAGCGGTCATATTGCAAAAACCGGTTAAAAAAAGCGTATTATGTAAGTATACATGGTTCCAAGCTGTGATTTTCAAACTCATGCATTTTCTCAAGCACGAATACCCAAGCCCCGTCTCATGTAGCACCAAACAAAGCGTTCTTAGCTTCCTTCCTCTAACAATGTGCGGCATTGGATCGACATTGGCGTGTATCTAACAATCTACTGTTCCTCCCATTCATTCGGCGAGACTGTTTACCTACTGTGAGACGATGAGAACGTGGATTCTAGTGGCTTGCGTGAGGTTCTTAGATAATCCTTGTATATTTGGTATATAAGGAGCGCGACTGCCGACACGCGTCATAGAACTAAAAAAATAAGACTCGGTACATCGAATGACATTACAAAATATATACACACATGCATGCTCAATTCGACTGCATGTTTTTGTCTTAAAAAAGATCTATTTAAAAGACTCAACGCATTTCTGTAGACCAATTTTCAAAGCAATTGTATATTTTTTGTAGTGTCACCATACCTACTGAAATAGTCAATCTTTTCAAAGTCGTAAATGTTAATTTATATTTGTCGCAGACGAGGTAATATCAACGCAGAGTTTCGATACAAATGTCTTGAATTCCTAGCTAGGTTTTTTTTATAATTAAATCTCTTCTTTATCACTCGTATTATATATACCCTCCACACAGAAGATATAATTAAGATTAGGTATGCTAAAAACAATATATTTTTAACAATTTATCTCCTAATCAGTCAGAGTAATGTTAGCTTTAGATATTTAGCCAAAAAATTCTAAACCCAGTTTACCACCATAATGATATAAAATAGAAATCATTGTCATAAGTACTATTACTTATTCTGTGGTAAACAGTAAAAAGTAGTGCAAGTGTATCTTGTATCAACTGGAGCACCCACTGCTTTGCCTCATTATAATCAATCACTGGAAAGTCGAAAGTCATTTTACGGAGCCAATTTTCTTGAAGAAAGCGTTTAGCAGTCGGGTTAATGTCGATGATTTGCAACAACACCTGATTCAAACAATAATAGGGATTCAATACGCATACTAGATTTTATAACTGGATTACTGCATTATAGATTTTATTATTTTATAAAATTTCTTTTTGTGCCAGTTATTATGGTATTTTCTGAAATGTTCGATAATAATAAGATTTTCATAATCAATTCCAGAAGCTAAAAGTTTTCCTAATTTTTAGTAGCCTAGAAACTTAAAACAACTTTACAATTAACAGTTTATATGATTTTCGTGTAAATAAGATTTATTTTACAAACGGCCAACAACTTTGAATATGAGCCTTCGTCATAAAAGAATATTCCATTTAAGGCACTGTTTTTTTTTTGAACTATCAAAAAAGAACAAAAAATACCATTTCACACCTTGAACATTTACCATCTCTTCTCTTTTTGTCTTCCTCTCACCTATTTGTTAAGGTTTTTAAAGGCCCTTGATTGCTATTCTAACATTAACAACCAGAACTTATAACCTAACGCGTCGTAAGATCCGTGGTAGGGCTCAATAATAATTGTAAAAGCGACTCCACGGCTACCCATCAAAAACCTGACCTTGATGAATGTTGCTTAGGATCATGATCAGTTAGAAACAGCTGAATAAGTAAGTAGATCTCTCACATTACGTGCAAAAGCCAGGTGTGCTCTAAAAACAGGTGTTCAAAGTAGAATACTTCATCACATCGGTCCGCGAACACCGAACATCGTCGATACAAGGCGAGAATGGGAATAACAAGCCAGCTTTCACTGCTCCCATTGTCTTGTTTCATAATACAGTTACGTATTAGTTTAATCTCTTATGGAAAGTTTGACAACACAGTTATTGATATGATCGTTTGCGAGATGATTTTGCAGTGAATTATTATTAGAAAGACTGTATAGAGTTGCGCTCGAGTTTTTTGTTTTTGTATCTTGCTGGATTACAAGCAACGCTAATTTAACACTATTGACATTAACGTCACATAACGGCTCATCTAATTAATAAAAACCCACTAATGAAAGATAAAAGTTAAACGTTTTTTATCCGTTTTCAAGTAGAAGGAGTTTCTCAATTCATTCGAATCTTATTTTTTACGTCTGTGCTCCGATTTTTCGAAAAAGTCGACGATGGTCGTAAAATATACTTTTTTGTTCAAAAATATATTCGTATTTTCCAGTAAATGGACAAACAAAAAAAATTAAGGAGGTTTTACACTATTTTCAAAGTACCTATTACTGGTTTTAGTTTAAGAAATAACTTTTTTTTGTCCTGAACAGCTAGGCATTTGACCATAAGTTCGCACGACCACGGAAGTCAGCGAGACTGTAGCCCTAGATGGAGCATGCCTAGTCAGGAATACACGGGCTTTCAAGGATGGCTACCGGAACACACCGCTAGGTGCTTGGCGACAAAATACAACTTGAGTTTGGTAGCTAGCCAGGCGAGCGATAGGAAAGGACCTACCACCATGCTATGGTTTCCTCACGAGGTTTTCCTTCACCGGTAGCTCAGGATTTTCTGCATGTTTCGTGGGATCGAACCTCGTACCTCGACCCCACTAACCACTCGACCATCATCGCTACAAAACTAAATACATTTGGTCATATTGAGGTTCCATCAACTTTTAAATAATTCCTGAAACTTGATCGTTTACGGATCGCTCTTTTTATAAAACCAAAAGATCACATCTCTAAAGTTAAACAGCTAAAGATTCAACCATTGAGTGAGAATGATAGAGTTGTTATCGCATCTTGTGATACGTACCTACCCTGTCGATAGTTTAGTGAGTCACGTTCAACATGATGAGTTGTAACAAACGATCACGCTACTCCACGTAACAATCAAAATGTAACAAGAGAACGTAATAGAGCGTGGTTCATCTTGCATGTCCCTAGCTGGTTTTAGAGTTAAGTACGTAAATTTGCGTTACTAGTACCACTTCTTGGTACTATGACTATGACAGTTGTATGAATTTAGAACTTAAACCAACTGAGGACACAGTTTTGTAAGATCAGCTTATCGGCTAGAGTTAGGCATGTAAAAGGTGAAAACGTTACGTTTGCTTGATTTTATTTTCACCCCTTTTATGCCTAACTAATGATAAGGCTGGTTTAAAAAAAATTGCTTCAGATGGTTTAGAAGCCGATAAAACGTGCTATTGATCCGGTATAATCGATGCCTACGTTTTTCAAGTTGGAGGGTACCGCACGTTTGTCAAAACGACCAAAGATTGCCAGTATTTTACAGGAACTTACTGTTTCGTCATTGCTTGCATGCGTATGAGTAAATTGTAATACAAGTGTAAAATCAGCTTTAGTTACGTAGTAACTGGCTTATAACAGACTTTGTTAAGTACCTTAATAGTTATATCTTATGCGTATAGTTTCTTGATCGTGGACTTGATTTGAAAAAAAAAGCAGAAAAGTCGCGAAGATCCAAAAAATATGAATATTAAAATTGTTCTCACTTACTTTTTTTTATAATTTATGTGTCATTGTTTTAAAACTTTTCATCTGTACATTACTACAAGTGTAAAATCAGCTTTAGTTACGTAGATCTTTTTAACTGTCGACTAATCCGAGATGCTTATCTGTAATCTTTAATTTGTTACTTCGCACGAAGCTGCCATGTTTTTGCACAATATGCCTGTATAACGAACAGCAACGTCTTTAATTCGATCTTATCAATCGATGTTCTGTAGATTAGCTGAGTAGTACCCATGAATATGTTATTTGGTAACAAATTTACATCTGTATTATGTCAAGCCATTGATTTTACCTAGTAAGTGCAGGATTATCGGTAAAGGGTGTTCTAAGCCGAAAGGAGGTCACTATACAAAACATTACCAATAAGTTTCATTATGGGACCAATCGAATCGAGAAAAAACAATCAGCTGTTCCATAAAAAAAATGATCTGTCGTCAACAAAATATATTAAACAGCTGAATTTTTGATGAGCATGTTGTCCTCTTTTTGGCTTAGTACACCCCTAACCGATAACCCCGTATACTGGTGGTGGTATCGCATAATGATAAAGGCTAAAAAAAAGAACAAATAAAAAAAATCACAGCAATCTTCGTTTCATTTTGACCGTTTGCTATTCTATCAAAACGAAACCAAGATTGCTGTCACATGTTTCAATTCTTTCGCCGCTAAAGTTACGCGATGCCATCTCAGGGGTAATTAAATATAATAATATATACAAATGTATAAAAAAAAATTAGTCTCCTACAATTTTATATATTTTAATTCAGACTCACTGCTATATAAATTACCTGTTAGACATTAAAAACTTGACGTTTCTCGAAAGCTTAGATTTAAGCGTGTCCCAATGTAGTTTAAAATATGATTTCATACTGTTTATTTCTCCAATCTTTGTATGACGTATACATGTTTTAACTCTTGTATTTTCCTCTTGTTTCAGTCTAGGCCCGTTCGAAGCAGTGACGGGCGGCGAGATGGTGTCTAGAAGACGTATACTGTCTCGGTCGCGAGATGACCTGACACAGGCATTCGCGACTACACAGATGGAAGAAGAAGAGGACGTGTGGTATCAAAAGGATAAACTTTATAAGGTGAGTTTTATTTTCTTTAAACTTTGAATCTAAACTATAGCAAGAATCATACTACTAGCTGTAGCTACTGAGAACTGCAGATCTATATGTTTAGCATTTTTTAAATACATACATTAATAACTCTTGGACGTGTAATTTTTCCTGACTGCCCAACAAGAGTGTATTTTTTTTCGAGTATATGTAAGTATATTTGTATATTAGTATGTCTAACTTTTTTAGACCATCGGCCTAAACCGTTAGACTGGTTTTTATGTACGAGATGTCATGTCATTGGATGCATCTTTAGCTGTAGATGGTTATTGGCTGTACTGTACTATTCATATCTCGAGGTTTCACTGTTTAAAATATAGTGCTCTCCAGTTCTTGTAGTCGAGTTTTAGTGAGCCACTTGTTTGCATTATTTTTGGTTATAACAGAAAACAAATGTGTAATCCATTCCGTTGACGTTAATAATTTGTTACAAATTTAAGATAAGTAATCGATAAAGTAGGCAATTATGATCAGTTCTTAAAATTGTATTTTTGGTAATGCAAAGTTGTTCACTTGATTTTTAACCTTTTTTCCTTTGCACTTTATGTTTATATGTTTAACACAAAAGCCAGTTTCATCTCACATCTGCTCAGACTAGGAACAGAGATTAGAATTATGTAAAATTATGCATTCAAGCCGTGCTTGCATCTGTTACGAAGATGACACAATCGAAAGCTGTATCTGCATAAAATTATGATATTCTATAAGGAAAGGAATGTGGCATGAGATTCACTAAATCTAAATTTTGTTTTTGTCATAGATTATTGTATCCTAGTTCTCGATATTAAGTACTTATGAAATTCTGAATCTTACAGGAACCTTAAAGATAAAATCTAATTTGGATAAGAGTCGATTCGAAAATAAAATAGTACGATGAATCCAAATAAACTAAGTCTCATTATTCAAAACAATCTCTTTATAATGTAAGAATTTTCAAAAAAAAATAGTATAATATTAAATAATGTATTCGTAAGACTTATTTAGATAGTCCGTGGCTTTAATTTATGTAACGACGATGCAATTGGCACTGACTAGTTTGTTATCATTAAACCAAACATAAGTAATGCGATGGTAATCAAGCAAATAGGTGGAATGGTAGTTGTAAATTAGAATTAACTTTCTATACATCAATCAAGCAGCAACGCTTACGGTTCGCTTCACACCATACCATAACTTCGTGCCACTCTATAATAATGGTAAATGACAGATCATACGAACAGCTATATGGATCGTTTTGTGACGATTTGTTAAAGTGAAATCTCAGAACTTTCCACAAAGTGTATCTGAAACCTTAGGTAATTGGCGAGTTTAATATTGACAAGTTGTGAAAAAGTATTATTATATTCTGGTAGCTGGTCTTTTCCAGGTTCTGTTTTTTCGGCCGTCACGACTTGTTTTCTTGTAGTTAACGCTCCGATTACATGACTTTAATTGCGATTTCTATCTTTATTCAAAACACTGTCCACTCTTACACAACACTAACGAATTGTAATTAATGAACTTAACTTTTATCCACTGTCTCCCGTAGTTGTTCCGCGTATATTACGTTTTCCTTTCCTTTGTCTGTAGTTACGTTTTTGTAGCAATCTCCGACTCTATACAGTTATTAAGGACGTGAGAACTGTCTATAAGAATGACGCTTACCACGATTTATTTGTCTTCGGCGCATTCGATAGCATCGTCGCTTTTATTTCCATCGAGTGTAATGATGTTATCAGAATTGTCGCTACCCTAAATGGAACTGCAATGTATACTGATCTTGACAAAAGCATAGAGATAGAGGTTTTAGACTGTCATAGCTCTCGCTGTCTTTTGTTGACTCCTATGTTAGTAGTTTTTGTAAAGCTTTCACGGATATTGTCTGTGGTTGACAGGGAAACCTTTTAAATCAATGCTGTTATACTTGTATGTGCAATATTATTTGTGGTTGGAAGTGCATATTATTCGTTTATTCACATTGTGAATTTGACGGATGAGTAGGAAGTTGTGACCTCTGTTGTCAAAGAATGCTGGAACGAATCAACAATTGTCCTCAGACAAAGTTCAAAGTAGGTTTCGGTTGTTACATCAGTCACGACGTTAATAGCAGTATTTTGAAGATAATAATTATGTAATCAAATGTTAACAGAAAAAAGTCAATGAGAATTTCGTCTTTATTTTTGACATATACGTTACTTATTTTTCTTATTTCCTCACTTTGCTTGTTTTATACAGGTATAAATAAAACCTAATAGTCAAGCATCAATGAAAAATAATATTTGTTGCCAAAATTCCTTGATTTACCTTCAAAGGTTTACTCGTTCAAGGGCTTGTCTCGGAAACAGTAAATATTAATGAAAATTTACTGTAACATTATATCTAATGGCAGAGCTTCGCACCGACCTATTGACGTGATCGTGACCGATGAACAATAGACAAGCAACGCGAATTGATCGGAAACATCTGGCTAGGGGTTTGACCTTAGCGGTTTGCAATGTCAGTTTGTGAGATGAAAGAAAGTGAATGCGCATAACAGAATTATTGATGTTACAATGAAATGAATTGCATTTGTAAATTTTATGAATGGAAACGGAAAATACGAATTACAGTAAGTTTAGTATTTACTGATTAAGCACTATCCTCAAAAACGTTATTGTAACAGGTACCTTTTAATTTAAAAAGAACAAGTAATCAAAAAAAAATTTCTTCAATGTTTTCAAAGAAACCTAAACAATATTGTAGATAGTGCTCTATTTATATTGATAAATTTATGTGGGTGCATTACGCGTAGGTGGTGATTTAAACACAAAATCAAAAGAACCGACTAATGACTTGTATCATTTCGTAACGATACGTCTTTATGTATCTTGCAAACTTTGGTCGATAACTTGTAAAACTGAATTATATATGTATATGGCCAGTAGTACATTGATCTTTGCAATAAAAGTTCTTGATGCCTTTAACGGATTGTTTTGTAGCAAGTCACTTCTCTGTACGATTCTCAAGTCTTTTTCACACAAAGAATTCATAATCGATTGACGTGATGTTGCAGAAATCAAAGAAGGATTCTTTTATCGAGGACTGGACTTGGCTTAAATTCTTAGAAACTCGGACATTGGCACTCTGGTTTGTTCTTGAACTTATATAAAATGCGGCTTTATAATATTAACACTTTGTATACTTGCTAACAGAAAATAAGTGTTTAAGTAAACTTAGAATTCGGAAAGCATCACCATTTTAAACTTACGTAGGCACTTATCGTCTTAATAATCTGCAAACTAACAAGCAGTAGCAGATCTAAGATTAGGAACATTAATCAGCTTTATGATGGATCAACTAATAAAATCACCCAAATACGACTTGCCAAATTTTCAAATCAAGTCACGATTTGAACTTACACTGAACCTAACGTTTCAGTTTTATATCAAGGCTTTGAAACGCGTTCAGGATTAAGAAATTGCCTCTCAGATGTAGTCCGAGGTCGTGTTTATTCTGTGAAAACGTTTATTTCTTTTTGAGCTGTTGCAAGTGTTATTACCGTTTTGGATATTTGGATGTTTTTGTTTTATTTTAAGACTGTATGGGCTACTGTGTTGTCTTTAATGTCTGTGTTCTTGGTAAAGTGTATAAGATTTAAATTAAATTTAGTCTCTTAGAGTCACAGAACATGTTATTTAGTGTTTTATTTCTGTTTCTTGTTTATAAATATGAATAATATTATGTTGTAAAATTTTACGGCTGCGCGTCTAAAGCCTATATGAAAAAGATATCGTTGACTGTACTGGTCGTAAAGTTATCAGCCATGTTCATATTCTACTGTGTAGTGTACAGTGGCCTCTCTATTCACGCGCTGTATGATTCTGTCGCAACCGTAACTCGACACCGGTTGGTCAACGCTCACCCGTTTGACAACTTGCCGATTTTGCGACAAAATCATCGGCTGTTATTAATACCTCGCCTTTCGATTCAATGTGTGGTCATACATTGCTTCTCGGTTAATTTTCTACCTGAACTGGACATCTTAATTTTCGACTCTTTTTTTTTGGGATACCCAATATCTTTAGATTCACGTGTGGTTATTGCATTTTTGGTTAGTATTATAGAATTCTTAATTCTATGGTTTATATATTTTTCTGCCTTAAAAAATTAATAAACGTTAAATTTATATGGTCGATATAGTTTTTGCTTAAGAAAATTCAATAAAGGTCCTGTTTTACCGGATTTGTAAGTTATTTTAATTTTGCCACGTTATTGCGCTAAACGAAAACTATTGTGGTCATTTTAATTAAACTTTCTCATAAAGTCACGATTTCGTGCAAGAAGACAATCATCTCCTGAGTTTGACGAAAGTGAAAATGAGGTTCATGTATTTAATATGTTCAGGATGAGGCTTTATTTATATTTCTTAGGTCTTCGGTTTAACCTAACAAAACGTAATGAAGCACTTGACCCACAAAAGCAAAGTTCAGTGCTCATTGTAATAATAGATTGTATAGCTAAAGCTATCATTGCAACCGAAGCCGCAGTTATCATCACCGTATTCATTACCAACAACGAATTCAATGCACCATTATTTCTCAGATCAATCAAATAATTTAAAAAGATCATCATTATAAATAGAATTGAGAAGCGCCGGCTTTTCGGCATTGTAAAAGGAAGACAAGTGGCAGATCCATCGTGTCACGGGTCAACATTTGACATTTACATTGAAAAATGATGTAACTCGGACCTGCAAGCCTACACGGTTTACGAAACGCTGAAGTTGTCACTGACGTACGGGTAATAGATGATATTTAGTTGCGTGCCATATAATAACCCGTTAGAAAAGGTCAGCAGAAACATGGTAGCGTAATTGAAGATTATCAAGTGATGTGCTATGATGATAATAACGCTATTAACGATGATGCTGTGAAGAGTGACACTGCAGACTTTATGGCATATTTTTGTAGTTAAAATGACGAAAATATGATTTATTTACTGTGATTACTATTTAGTCGAAGAAAAGGGAGTTGTACAACTAATAAGCTATTTATTTCAGTGACCCTCAGGAAAGGAACGCGAACGGGCGTTCATGATGTCCTTGAAAGAACAGACACTGGCTCCCCACATCCGGTTGCTTATTATACTCGTATACTAATAATTAAATAGCGGCTTAGTACTCTGGCTAAAACGCAATGAAAAATAAGCTGCATTTGTATATGTCAAAATTTATCAAAACCTTTTCGCGCATGACTGGTACCATCACTCATCGTTCATATGTGAAAAATCATCATTATAATGATTTGCATCTTTGAGGGCATGTACCTCAAAAATCAGATCAGCTTGAGTTTGTTTAATATAATATACCCAGCTTGGTCAAGTACCTCGATATACCACTAAAACGTATACATGTCTTTTGAAATGTAGTATAAAAATATAAATATATATTTTGAATCACACAAACTGCTTTTACGAGAACAAAAGTGGTCATTAAATACGCTACGCTCAAGTTAAACATTTAATTGACATTTAACATAAACTTTGACCTCTTTAAAAGTTCACCGTCTAAGTATCCGACATCGATAATTGCAATAAACTTTATTCCTAAATCGTGAGTCTCGTAAACTTTACTACTTTAATGTCATTTAAACTGTATTTATTATTTGCGTTTTTTTCATAAATTAATTGTTTAATACTATAAACCTGTGAAAATAATATATTTTAAAATGTTCCTAACATGGTTTTCAATTACTGCAATTTTTTTTGTTGACCTTATTGGCTGTAATGCTACTTTATGTTTGTTCGCAAGCTGTATTTCCGATTTTGCTTGTATTCATAATTGACAGTTTCTTATATCAGTACTGCTTTTAGCGTTTCCATATCTATTTACATCGTGATTATCGCAGTTAGCCGGTATTCCGCGTTCCTACGTCGATTCCAGTTTCACTTTTTAGCGTCTGTTCCGTTCGAGTGAAAGTCGTTGATTTTAACTACAAACTTCCATTCATCTCCCCCGTGCCATACAGTATCATAAAAACCTGTTGTTAAAAAACAAATTCTGTTTTTTACTCATCAATTTTCGTTCGACTCACTTTAGAAGCTTCGCGGTTAATTAGGACCGCCATTAAAATGTTATCTTAAGAGACGTTTCGGGCGTCCTTTATTTTAGGACAAAGCATTTTTGAAATTCTTTATTTAGTGTTTCAATAAAAATATAAGATTTTAGAGTTTTCCTTGTACAAATAAAATGATATGTTTTAATATAATAGTCAGCAATCAAATCATCATTACAAAAACTATGTTGGCTAATTTATTTTTATTGCAAGTCGTTTTTGCAAATTTATCTTTTGCATTGATCTATTATTGCACTGCAACGTCCTTGCTTGGCAGACTAAGTGTCCGCATATGCACGGCTCAGCTGGGAGCAGCCGAGGCGAACGGGTGAGCAGGAAGAGAACAACTTTCGTTTTCACGCACCTGTTCTTGTCCTGCAGCTTTGAATTGCAGTTTTATCTTCACTCTATTTACGACCATATCACTTACTGTTAAGACACATTTTCTTCATTACTCCATTTCATACAGGTACGACGGTCAGTGCTTTTATAGATTCCAAGTTTTTTCTGTTTAATTATATTGTGATGATGTCCATAAATGGTTTGTTAATGAACAAGTATTTAAACTGTATCATTACGGTTTTTTCTCTCTGCGAGTGTATCTACGCTTCCACTGTTTTTGCAATTTATGTAATCATAGTTTTTGGCCTGGTTCTCGCTTTGATGGAATATTTTGTTAAAATTACATGGCTAGTTGGTGAGACGTTAAATTTACGTAAGATTCATACTTTCTCTCACGACTGTGCGATGTGCGTGTGCATAATGCGTGCAAACTGATTTTCACACGACGCGAGACGATGATTTTCATCTAGAGCATTTGTTACTCTATCACTAGTAGAGATACTTTAATTAAAATAAGCTGGTTTTATAAACGTTATGTACCCATGGTAAGTATTCGTAATACAGAATACGCTTGTGTAAAGAAAAGTACAACATTATTCCCTTAGTACGTAATTGTGGCAGATTTATATATCTATCTCAAGCCCTAATCCAATATCAACGATTTGCTATTTTCTGATATAGTGATATTTGTAATTATAATAAAGTACTACATATACTATGCCGCTTACATAAATCATTGCCAACCCCCCAAATACATAGGTAGGTATCATAGTTTTTTTCAGATAATCGCTCATATAAAAACACGGTCAAGTGCCAAATTGACTGATCATATACAAACTTTTTATAACCTACAAAATATAAGGAACTACCATATGACTTGCCTAAAAACTTTAACCTCTGGCCAAAACACATTATGTCATTATTCTTAAACGTTTGTATTTGTGGGTATGATGTCTGTATAAGTCATGACATTCAATCAAGTTACTTTAGTACAAGCTTACATTCACTTGAAAGTCTGCGAGTCTTACAGCACGAATGAATTTATTAACAAAGCATACATTCAGTTTTGTTGATCGTTCGTGTACCAATCCCGAGAAACTGTCAATCTAGGATTGATTTAAAATCTTTAAAAGGTGCAATTGTTTATCATCATCATTATTGTTTTATTTATTGATTTAGTCTTATATATATATTTACTTTCATATTTTTAGCACGCCTTCACCCGAGAAAACCGCTAAGCATATTTTTATTATTTTCGTCACTGGATTATCGCATGTAGTGATTGTATGAGAAGCTATAGCTTTCCATTCTTTCACTCATACTAGAATCAAACTTTTCCTTAAGTAATAAATTCTAATTCTATATATTCTAATCAGACGTTCCATTCTTACACACAATTTATCTATATCCACATAACCATCTCAACACTTACATTACTCTAGCGATTCAACATCCAGATTCAGTATGAAAGATCTTGTGATTGTTCTTTAACACTTCAAAATTGCCAAAAAATATGTTATATATTTGAACTTATAGATTTATTTTAAGTTTTACTGGAAATTCAACTGATATTATAAATGCGAAAGTTTGTTTGTATATGAAAGCTAAACAGATTAGGATGAAATTTAGCGCCAAGATAGCTTATGTCCTGAATTAATTAATAGGATACATTTCTTCTCGGAAAAATTCAGTGTCCCCGAGGGATAATCAATATTCCGCAAGTCCTGGCATGGCGGTCCTAACCGCGCGGTTCAGCTAGTGCTTATATATTTAGCTAACAGCTACGCACCCAGTCTACATATTATAAACTATCTTATTTACAGAAAAGGTCAAATTCCTGATGTCACCGCTCCATAGAACCTCCTTTTGTGCCTCCTCTATAATTGTTCTTAGTTACCAACCAAGCTATTCGAAACATTCTTTTTCTATAGAATCCATCCATCACACGATACATAGACTCATTTGTTCAAGTGACACGTGACAATGTCCGAGAGAATACATGAGTTCAACAACTTTATATCTTGCTGACCAAGAACTGGTTCATCATCTCTATGCTGTATATTATAAGGGTAAAATTCGATCGACTGATGATTTAGGGAATGAAAGTCATGGAGTGCAGCGCATAGGCTTTAACACCTGTAAACGTCTAATGATCTGAAGTGAAGACCCTTGAATAGACATGTCTTGTTGGAGTGACGACATCTTACTGATTCAGTTAGAAGAACAGCTATGTTTCAATTGTCAGACTGTTGTTGATGCAACTAAGGCACACTTTCGCACGTTGGTGCTAAAATCTGACCACATTTCACAAAAAGGTTATGTTAATAGTGTAAAATGTTTTGTTTACCTGAATCTTTTTGCTTAATAAGTACGCGAGTAATGTCGAGTACAACGTCCTATTAAGATTTTATTGCAAGTACAGATGTGGTTAGATATTGTGTTAGGTGAAAATAATACCTAGCTTTACGAATATTAATATGTATGTGTATATAAATCGTTTAAGGATCAATCTACAAAATTATTTATAACTAAACAAATCAACATACTTTCAATCTATATTTTTATCACGTTCTTAGCTCTATTTTTAAATTAAGTAAAGAAATCTTGAAATCTTATTCGTCGTTTTCCCTTAAGCATTCCAAACCAAGAGCTAAACAAACGCCGAAAATTAGGAGCGTACACTCAAAAAGAGCCTTCCTAATCGACAGAAGACAACTTCAAAATGACCTAGAGTGCTAAGAACTGTTAGTTACTAAGCCGATCTTTGTGCCTACTAATGTTATATACAAAGACAGTAAAGTACCTGCATACGGTCGTCAGTTGCCATTCACCACGTTAAACTGGTATTGCATACAAAGGTCATCAAGAGATGATCAAGGTTGCTCTACTTTGCTACTGTTTATTAAAATGAAGCTTGCACTGGTTGATTTGGAATCTGAGATAAATGCAATAGAATTTACTTAGGCATGCATACATAGGCATAAGGCATGATTATTTTACCTAACCTATAATACTTATATACCTATTTTTATATCATGTGGGGTGTACAAATAGGCTTTTAAGTATCAAAGCAAGATCTTATACTTCATTTTGCATAAATTAATAACGTGTCATCCTCATAGCTCCCCACTAGGGTTTCTCATCTGTCGGGAATGCCATAAAAATTCACAAACACGTACACAGCACACCTAGATTCAAAGCAAATATTCAGTCTCGTTGTTCGAACCTCTGCCTGTATCGAACGGAAATCGAACTCGGGATCGCCGGCTCACGAAGCAAATAATTTACAATCGCACAATAAAAATAAACTCTAAGATATTATATAATGATCTAATCAAATTTTGTAATGCCATCGACGATAAAAAGGATGTACTATCCTATATTTATGTGTAATGCTGCATATTGTTAGTATGGATTTCATATTTTTACCATGTTTTAATGGGCATCAATGTTACTTTATTTTTTATATGTTTTGTGTCTCTAAAATATAGGAAGGTACATTGTCAATGGTGTGCACCCACATATTTCGTTATGTTAGAAAGAAACCCAATATCTGTGTATAAATATATATGATAATAAATATATACATATATAATTGATATTGTATATGAATATATACAATATCTGTATTATATGATGAACATGCTAGAGTAAATAAAATAATCCTGTTCCAATTTCTACTGATTTCATATTCTGCAACATTAGTTATACATTATCAAAGATCGTGCCCCACACGCTAATGGTTTTTCAAGGTAACCCAAAAAAAAACTAAAACGACTGGCACCTAAAATTGAAAGTTAACCAACATGAAAATGAGCAAGATTTATTGACTGTATAATTAATGGAATAAGTTTATTCAAAAGTTTCTTCCTAAAGTTATTTACGTACCAAAAAAGTATTTCACCCAAAATATTTTTGAGAATTAGTGACGGTCGGCGATCGTAATCGTAACTCTAAAAATTGTTAACAAAGCGCAAATGATAGATGCAAGTTTTATACCGTATTCGTATTGTAACTGGGAAAGTTATTGCCTTTTAATTTCCAAATTTAATAGATCGTTCAGAGTTAAATTTATGGATGTGAGTAATAATGCTTTCAAGTAGGTATAGAAATGCTTCATCAGAGATAGCTTTAGAAACCCGATTATAACTTGTTATAGTCATGTCTTACATACATTTTGTGTCTTTTTGTGTTTGTATTCATACAAAAATTATAATAATAAGATTTATGTTGGATTCTTTATAAATCGTAACTTACTTATTTTATTACGAGTATATTAGTCTGAAAAGTGTCAGCAAATTATTATTAGGGTGTTCATACAAAGAACTTAACCATTAACTGGGCAAAGTTATTTAAACATTTGATTTTCTCATGTTTGGCTATTTTCCTCTTTGAGGTGGAGAACCAGATGGTTTTGGTTTGTTCTTTATTCATCCTTCGTCTTGTTAAGATGAGACGTTATAGGATGAGCAAAATCAAGGATAATCCGATGTTTCTTAGTACCAACAATTATCGAAGTATTTCCCCGAATATGAGAAGAAGTATAAACTACTTCCTCTCTATTTTTTTCGAAGAAATACTTTCTCTCTCTGTCTAATATTGTTTATATTATATCGCAATTTCCTTCTACATTAATAGAAACAAATTATTCTTTCAGAACAATTTAAGCACACAACTTATTTTGCCATGTGGTTTGGCTTTCCTGTTTTTATTACCATGTTCATGTTCTGTATTATGCATCGATTTAATGAATCAATTACAAACTAATCAATTCTATTACGAAAACCGATTGGGACCAGTCGATCCAAGAATGCCGACGGGCGGAAACATGACCCTGCAAGGCCGTTTATACTGTTACTTACGTATTTAGATCTGTATTTCTACGCATTGTATAATATACTTTATTTCCATAACATAAAGCATAATATTCTAGCCCCAAAATACCAATCGTTTGACTTTACACAAAGGTGTAGTATGCGGAATTATTTTTAACGTTTGATCTACTTTAAAAGGTCTTTAAGTTGACTAATAAATAGTAATGGGCAATTTATGCTGTATACTTAGTCAAGTAAGTTTTTTACTGATCATATCTATTATTAGTTAAGTAAATCAATGGTGACTTTGTTTTATCGGATATAATATTGAATAAAATTTATTTTATTTAAAATCGCGAGATTTTTATTGAAAATCACATCGGAAATTCCATGATTATTTTGTGTTAGTATCGGCTAGGGTGAAAGTCAAAAAGTAGTCACAAGAGGTGTAGGTTGTCTACAAACTGGAAAATTTTACTGTTCTTCTGCTTTTGCAGAGTGGATCACTTCTAAAAGTTTTAGGCCGCCAGAACACTAACAGCGTTAGATGTTGCTTAGATTCTGATGTTGCTGATTTGATAATAGAACAGGATCACCCAGCCCAGATTCGCTACGGGCGACACAATTACTACTCTATTTCTTTCTAGTGAAACAGATACTATTTTATTTTCGTACTTCATAGCTCCAGGCCACGCTCACGCAATGTTTTTCTGCACGTCCCTCGTAATCCAGTAATTGCATTACCGCAATTCGATTATTGGCAACAGATGCGGCCGACCGAGTGATGCAATGGATGCAAAAAAAGCCACTGGAAGTTAGCTAACAACCCCTTTGAAGTCTGTGAAGTAATGACCACTCGTTTAGAATTTTGAAAGCCTTAATGATGCAGGTCTTTCAGAGTCAATGTCAAGTTCCATTCAAATATTTATGTTTTACTTAATGTATGTAAATGTTGAAAATGTTCCTAATATATGGTATTGCATTCATTTTATCATAATAATATAGAAAAAATATTGTATTTTCAATGGTACTGAATATTATTAATTATAGAACTTTCGCTATTGAATATGGTTGAATCCGCAGTCATTAAATTATGTATTTTAATTTAATTTGAAAAATATTATAAAAAATACAAAATTTACGTCAATAAAACCACTCAATATACTACATTTCATAGAGTATATTTTGTGATATTACTTGTGTCTTTGGAGTTACAATACAGTAACACATAGAAGAGTATATAAATAACTATGTATTCACAATTTTGAAATTTAAACAATCCTCAAATCTCTAAATCCATGAAACACTACCTAAACGATTTAAATAGCGAATTATTAAATCGCGCATGATCATCAACTGGTAGATCTATTTCACATACCTCTAACTGTTACAACATTCTTCATTCCAACAATTTAAGTTCGGTGTAAAGGAATCGTGATTCTAACAATTAAAATTTAAAAAATGCAGCGCTAACTGTGAAGTTTGAATTGTTTTGTTTACTTTCGACCTTCAAGTAGGTACTGGTATGTGCAATCGAATGTGCTCCGTATACGGACTTCGTATTCATATAATGCAGTCTGTTAAACAGTTATGCGATCAATTGCTTCATAATTCGTGATAAAGCTACATGATTCGGATGGATAGATATAGTATGCTTTTCATCACGTATCTATTGAATTGATATTGTCAGTAGTGAATATATTATATACCAGTTCTTTTTTAAGATATCTTAATTTTTATTTGGGCAATATACTTAACTTGATTTATTAATCCATGTTAAATAAATATCACAAGTTCAAAAATCTCGTTGCTAAAAAATCGCTAATCTATTAACTGTTCTGTATTTTTTGGTTTAGTTAAACTTTATTTATTTGGTACTAAGATAGAAATAAATAGTAGTAATATTCATACTGGTGGGGTTATTTCCAGAACTGATAAAAAAACAAATTTTTTTAAACACTGGCTCGACAATGTACTTATCTAATATTTTTACAGGTAAAGCTAGTGAAACACCAGCTAAGCCTCCTACTTTCAAACATTTTTCTACGTTATCTATTAAAGAGAGCAACGAGTTTTGTGATAACTCGATGCAGGCTGTAGGTGGTAGGTGGTAAAAATGTAGAGCTTGTCGAGACATAAATCGAGCAAGGCAGCCGAGGCTTGCCGTGGTCAGTGGTCAGCCTTGGTCACCGCTTCGTAATGAAATGCTGCATATTTGTCTCTAGACGATAGAAACATTTGCTTAGGAATGTTGAAATTGTAACACATTGTTTATTAGTTGATACACTAATTAGCAATTTTAAAAAATACCTTTACCAAAGTTTATATTAGTTTTAAATTAGGTTCTTCTTACGTCGGCTAGAAGCGCATCTCAATTTTCCAGATTCCACAATCTTAAATACCCGCTCAAATGTCTTACAACTTATAGAACCTCCTTTAGCATTATTAAAATTGGTGAGGCCTTCAAAAGAATATTATATTCTTAAAATATGTATATAAAGTAGCACTGTTATTTAAGTCGTCAAAACTAAATACATAGAATGGCCATACAAGAATTAAGTAGAATTTAATTAAATAGTATTTTGCAACTCAAATGAAGAAAATGAAAATACACATATTATCGAAATTTTGAAAACTGGTTAAATATTAACCTTCTTTTAATTTAAGAAACTAGAACGAATTACTATATCAAGCATTTTACCTCGAATATAACACACAAATTATAACAATTGACAAAATAATCGTTCATTTTTCTTTGCTTTCTTCCTACAGCAATCACAAATAAGTTTTTTATTCATCAATAAAATGTTTTATTCCTTTCAAACCTACCACATCATTTTACAGAGAAGGGCTCTATGAAACATATATTTTTTTACATACCAACATATTCAATGACAAAGCAAATTGTTGGAACTAACTTCTTACACATTCTACGTCATAACAATGTACCTTTTGTACTAACCGACAGGCGGGCTGCAGCGTGACAGACTTGTCCAGTGACGTCCAGCGCATTCGCGAATAAGTACAAAACATACACTAACGAGCCTCATTCACTACAAATAACACAAAACATCTGATCAACAATGTGAGCTAGATTATGGCAAAGATCATGCCATGAATTGGACATTAGCAAAAGCTTTAGTGATGCACTCTTCTTGATGCGATCTCGGTCTTGCATTTAGGGATTACAGGTATGTCTTAGAAAACGGAAAATGTCTTAAATAATATTTTCATAAGAAATATATAAAAATATTACGCGACTTCGGGTATTGCAGCATGATGCAAAAAAGTTTGCAGCTTTGAACCATTCAGGTCGAAAAAGGTTTATGTCTAATATAAGTACTTACATAAAAACTATGTTGATGTGTTTATAAATTTAATATTTCCAGTTTGTGGATCGCCACTTCAGAAGAATAACATTGAACTCTAATATTTATTAGAGTTGGATGTTAGATCTTTTTAGAAACTAGAACTCTAGCTTAAATTGTCTGAAAGGACTTGTTCAAACCCTTACCTAAGTATTTGAAGTCTAAAATGATATGATTTTGATAAGCATTTGTAATCCGCAGAAATCTTGTTTTTAGCAATACTTTGGGCATCACTAGCCACATTCATCAGGTGTTATGCACTTCGTATGAAATTATGATAGAATGACCGCGGTGACTATGACATATTCTGATTAGGCTATGCATAGATAGACTAATGAAGTGAACGCTATATTTCATCATCTGTTACGGACCACAGAGGATAATAATTGCTCAAGTCCTTAGAGTGCATTAGAATATGGACTTAGATAAATACGAGCGGGACGTTTGTTGCTTTGAATACATACCGTGTTAGAGTATATTTTGATTTAGGTAGGCAATAAATAAGTGAATGTAAAATATTTTACTTATAAAATTTTAACTATAGAAATTGGATTTTATGAAACAACTGATAAAAAGTGTTTAAAAAAAATTAACTAGGTATAGTTAGATGAAAACAAATAACCCTGTAGCAGACGTTACATAAATCTTATTTTTATACCGACGAATGACATAATACTTGTTTGGATCTTCTTAGTCTACTATTGTATTTTACTGCTTTTTTAATATTATCCTTTGACAGTGCCTTTTAAATCTTAATTTTTTAATCAGAAAAGATAGCCGTAAACACTTTTTTTAAGCTTTCCTTTAAGTATTTATTACATAGATAAAGTAGAATATAATATAAGAAAAGATAAATAAAGAGTTTGTGCTTGAGTATTCAAAAAAAAAGCAAAAAAACGATTTAGGCAATAAAAACTCTAATACTACCTTTTTCACAGCATTTTTTTTATTTTTTTATTGATTTTTTTTATATTGTGCATCAAAGTTAAAATCATTAATTAATTTTTTCACCAATACAAATTAAAAAAAAACTCAATCATGTGATCTTACAATTTATTACTCAAAAACGCAATAATCCGAAATAATTTCAATTTCAAAACAATTTCGTACAAAACGTAAAACAAAGAAAAACACAAACGTCTAATAAAACATCAATCATAAATTGAAATCGAAAGTCAATAACCAATTCTCGCGGCCCAAAGATGAGCCAAACGAAATTGCTCCAAACAACTGTAATTTAAAACGTTAAAATAAAACCGAAAGCTCATTCACTATCGTTCTTAAAATCCGGAAACAAAATAAAAGTAAACGGTTTCTTTTGCAGTTACATGACTGAGATTATAGAATAGACTAAACAGTAAGCTTCTTTTTTTGTTTTTTGTAATAATTAGGGTTGCTACTTTTTAGTTTTGAAATCAAATTATGATTTAACTTCCGTATCCCTGTAGAAATACTGAAGAACGCTACCGGTTAATGGTAGAGGTTCTAAGGACTTGCACATAACACTTCGCGTCTACTTTTACAGTGTGAACTTTGAGGTTGTGGAATTCGCTGCCGGATTTTTTATCTCTATCATAGTATATTTACTGTTAATATAACTTGAAAACTTATATTTCCAAAAGAGCATCTCATCTTAACATGTTTCCTTAAATCATAGCCATCCCTAACGCAATTTCTATACTTTTTTACTTAAAGTAACGGTCGAGTTAGAACCAGCTTTTTAGTGGCTAACTGGCGGTTTGTATAGTTTCATGCCAAAACAGCTGTTACACGGTTATGCTCGTGTAAATTGCTAGCATTTGTGAAGCTAACGTCCTTGGTATGTTACGGTTTGAATTTCTAAGTAGTAGATGTGCTTGTGATTAGATACAATTTGTATTGTTTTATGAATTGGTTCTTGTGCGTTTGTTTCTTTGATAGGAGTGACTTACGGTGTTACTCGATTATCCCGATGGAACACTACATTGTTCCGGAAAGAATGTATTTTGTGTATTAGTGCCTAATTTCATCCAAATCTGTTCAGCAGTCTTTGCGTGAAAGTAACAAACATACATAGAAACATTCGTGTCTATAATATTAGTCATCATCATCATCACCAGAAGACGGCCACTGGTGAACATAGGCCTTAGAACCATAATATAATTAGTTACCATGGTATAATATTAGTAAATCTTATACATAAGCCATCTGTAAATATTGAAATTTTTAAGGCGGATCCTGAGTAGGTTTATCCTTAATTATATACAGGCCAGGCACATTTTATTTTTAATAATAAATAAGCTTACGGTTGACGGCAACTTGTCTGATGTTGAGTGACGATAAGATAGCGGTCTAAGATGGAACGTGACATGAGAACCAGGTTATAGCTATCAGGAAATAATTAAGCCTTGGCAGCGAGTACAATAACAGCCGAAACGAAATGTTTGTTTAACCATTCATATAAGTAAGTGTCAAACTTTGGACCCGTACAGCACAAAGTAATTAATTATGGCACGAGTTGGTTAGTAACAGAAATATATTAATTTAGTTAAGAATATATTATTAATCAATTATATTCTTTCATAATATAAAAATAATTAATGAAATGATTTTTAAGTGAGAGGGAGATAAAGACTGTTTTTTAATTTAATTTATAAGTAAAGTAGACAGAATGGCATTTGTAATATTTCTGGCCGTTCAATATACAGTCTTTGAATATCCAAGCTCCCCTATCAAATGGAATACACAAAGTGGAAGTGTCATTACTAGAGCGTGTCAGTTTCGGTGCGCAGACGCAGGTCCGATGTCGCCGGTTGCGTCAGTGTTGCCACACGACGATTAATATCTAAACCTTAGTAATTTCTTACAAAATTTACGCCACGGCAAGGTCGTTTTATGGAACTTTTAATCATTTTACTGCGTTGCATAAAGTAATGCAACGCAGTGAAATGATTAAAAGTAACACGGTTTCTTGATTAAAACTACAGAATTAAATTGCATTGTATTGCATTTCAATGGCGTGTAGTTATAGTAAGAAATTTTTTAAGCATGGGTTGTCTAATAGCAAGTAATCAATACCTCTAGTAGCGCATTTATTGTACTAACCCTATAACTATTGTAGCTTCGGGGAGGTAAGATACTAAACCCAAAATTAGAAGCGCTTCTTTGCACCCAGTTTGGTGGTATGTGACTCAATTATAATTATCATCTTCATCATCAGTCAGAAGACGTCCACTGCTGAACATAGGCTTAGGATCCTTAGAACGCTATTCCAAACAACGCATGCAAATACACAGTGTATTTGTGACTTTTACTGTGTCATCGGGCACCACTCAAAAACCTTTCTTCCTTACCCGTCATGGGTTCTTAGAGAGTTTGGGTCAGCTTAATAGCACTTCAGCTTGCAAATCCTAGCTAGCTCTGGTACTTTGGAATCATTGATTAACAACTAATTGTCCTCTTCTCCTTATCCCCAGGAACACATACAGGAGGTCCTGGACAAGTGGACGCAGATCGACGACGAGATCTGGGCGAAGGTGATAGTGTTTGAGAGGAACCGACGAGTCGCTAAGGCGTATGCGCGAGCGCCGGTACTCACCATCAACGGATCTGACGATGGCTTTGACGGCATGAGGTATGTAAATACTATAGTTATTTCACCTTAACGCACTTATAAAAAGAAACAGGATCTTTAAATTTATTCGGTTCTACACAGTTTGTTTCCTGTGACTATATTTTTTTAGTTAAAAAATCAACGCAATCGTTGATATTTAAGACTAATTGCTATAGGTAATTTACTAGTACTTTTTATAAATATATAACGTGTAACAGAAAGAGGGGAAATACTTAACGGTGTTAGTCTACCCATCAAAGTGAACCAATAGCTGAACAAAAATTATCAATATTAAAAAAAATATTAAGGTTCTCCATTAAAAATTGGTTAAGTGATTGGCCAAATTGTATGGAGAGCGCAATAATTATTTATTTAATTTCGTCCAATTTTTTAAGTACCTCACATCTTTCTGTAACACATTGTATTAGTTTGTGGGCAGTTAATATTAGTTTTATAATATATAACAGGCTTAAGCTTGACTGCAACTCGCTTAATGTAAGGCTACGATGCGGCCTAAGATGTGGTATGCTTGCCTAGAAGAAACCGATTCACAGGCAATGTGAAGAAACCGAGATTATAGCTATCGGGAAATAGAGAATTCGGCAGCGAATTCAACAACCTGTTCGTTCGCACAATTTAAGTTGATGTAAAGAATTTAGCCTGTCTTTATTTGGTCTGTGGAATCTCTACGATGTATTGGTGGCGTCATGCAGTATCTTTAATAGACTGATTGTAAAAAGGGGATAGGAAAATTAAATCATGTTAATCCAAAGCACACTCCCCAAAATGTATCCGTTAACCACTAGCTAGGCACGTTTCGACAAAACTAGTTTTCAATTACATTAAATTTAGTGACTTACAAAACTACATTTGCAATAAAAACTAGAGCAATATCACAAACCGTTTTATTAATTTCAAAAGCCTATAAACATAAATACGGTCACAAAGATTTAATTATAAATTTACTTTAACGACTTATCTCCAAAGGCTTGCGAAACCGTTCCTATGCTCTTGCTTCATAGTTGCATTTGATTAAGTGTACAGCTTGTTTTACTGGGTTATTGCTTAGGGGTGTACTAAGCCGAAAGGAGGTATCCTTGTGCTCATAAGTACAAGCACCTTACATTATGGGACTCACACTAAATTTCAGAGAAAAAAAAATGAGCTGTCTCGTCTCTGAAGTTTATCGGTAACTAGCTGTGTCCCGCGGTTTCACCCGCCTAGTTCTACTAAAACAAACTAAAACTAACTTCAAACTACTTTTTTGAAGTCTGTTTAAAAGGATCCTATGTCCTTCTCCTGGTTCTAAGCTACCTCCCCACCAATTTTCAGCCAAATCGGTTCAGCCGTCCTTGAGTTACAAATAGTGTAACTAAAACGACTTTCTTTTATATATATAGATAGATTGACAAAATGTGTGAAACAGCTGGCTGTTTGTTTTGTTTTTAAAGTTGGCCTTATAGTGAAAGTCGTTAATTAGCAGCATAGTTGTGACCCTCTTTCGGCTTCGTTTACACCTAACTGATAACTCTGTATATGTATAACTATAAGAGCTCCATTGAACACGTGCCTGCTCTACTTTCGAGCTATTCATTAAACAGACAGATTAATTTGTTACATACAATTATCTAGCGTAAAGCAAAATAGAAGCTACTTTATTCCGCGTACAGTCAGGAACAATATGTTTAGAGGTTTGTGTTGGTTGTTGTATGCGACTGCCATGGTATGTGCTAACCACATTGTGATTGATAGCCTGTTGTAATGTTTGTTTGTTTTATTTGTCTTTTAGTTATTATTTTATGATATTTGACGGCTACTAATTAATTGCCTATTTCATATGTACTGGTAAAAAAATATATGTACCTATATATAATTTAACATGTTTCCGGTATTCATTAAAGAAATATCGGTCTCCTTTGCTAACTTAAAAATATTGATCAAGACGTTACGATTTAGTTATCATAATATTGACATTGTAATGTGCTAGGATATTAGCCTAGTATATTATCAACTACAAAAAAAAATTTAAAAAACTTACAACGCAATTATGTTACCATTTACCAATTGCGTGTTAAATTCAGCACCTTAACTTCTTTTAATGTGTAATGTGTTTATTGTATAAATGCCTAGTAATACTAAAATTAAATTCTGCATTAAAACTTGTCACAACATTGCTGTCTAAATATCACAATTATTTTATCCACGCACGGATAACTATTAGGTTTATGTAAGATCTGTGCACCAGAATTAATTTCGTAATTCAAGACCATGCTTGTGACGTGTCGTGATCATTTTGCTTATCGCTATAAACAAAACAGGCCTTAATTATTCAACTCGGCCTCTATCTTTATTCATATTTAATTGTCTCACATTCTTGTGCTTTGTTTCGACAATTTTCGAGTTATTTAGTAATTTTACGATAAACAACGGTATTTACAATATCTAACAACCTTAGGATTTCTCCTGTGATTAGTGAGCCTTGCAAAATTCACTTACATATTCAAACCTAGAGGTTTGAACTCCTGTCTTTGCCGGGAATTGAATCTAGTACCAAACCCTCGAATCAAGTATCACTAGGACATGAAATTCGCCAGCTTTTTTAAGGATTTAATGTAAGGATAACCAAAGGAAATTAATATACTTTAGTAGTTCTCACATAGCTCCATTAAGCTTCTGCCAATAAACAATTTATTTATGTACTAGTAACTAGCTCGCGGCGTTCCTCGCGACAAATTTGAATATTAATAAGTTTCAAACTTTAAACTTCCAGTTGAACCCTTTAAGGGTTGAATTTGCCAAAATTCCTTTCTTATACTCCCTTACATCTTATTATAAATACATCCTCCGAATTTCATGTTTCTAAGTTCAGCAGTTAAATTTGATCAATTTTTTGTTTGGAACAGCAGATTATTTTCTCGAATTCAGTGTTGGTTCCATAGTGTTCCTTAGGATAAGTATAGAGACCCTCTTTCGGCTTAGTACACTCTGACCGATAACCCTGTATATATCTTAGAGAGTAATTGCACGCTTGGTCTTTGTCTTTCTCGCGGTATTTATCGCAGAATCTACGACCAATTTCTATTCTGAAGATGCTCACAACAGCAATATTGCTTATTCCGCACATGATACTTAACAGCGTATGAGATGTTGAGTAGCTGACAACAAAGGCTCGACGCCAGCGGAGCGTAGATACAGCAAGGTTACTGCGATTTCACCGATGCGGTGCTAAAAGCGAATATGGCTAATCATTGGCAATTGTAAGAAACGTGTGATAGTGAAAGTGCTACGTCATCGCTAAAGACATACCGCTATCTAGTCAGGAAGTTTATTTGAGGAAGCCTTTTTATCCATCTGAACGCAAGTAGTGTAACGTTTTTCGAGTGCATGTAGGTATTTCTTACTCTTTATGACCCTCTAAAGCCTATTGTTGTGATTTTACTAGCAGAAGGTTATGGATTATATACTGGTTGCATCTCACGGTTTCACTAGTTTAATGTAGTGATGTAAAGTTTTTGCAGTCGCATTTTTCGGAATAGCTTATAATCACGTGTTAGCATAGAAATAATAAATGAGTTTATAAATAAGTTTATCAGAATCGGATCACGTAATTCAACGAGCTCTTAGCCGATCACTGTCTGAAACACTTAGCAATTTACTTAGTAAATATTTAAGATTCAGTTCTTGAGTTATCGTGGAAGGAAGAGGAACTATTCATGTAGTCTAGACTAAAAGATTCCAATTCCTTTCAATCAATAAAACTCTAAGCAAATTAAAATTCTTGCCGTTAGCGAGACATTCAGTTTCACTATTTTAGAACTAGAAACTGTATTTCCTATTTAAACTTGTTTAGATACTTCCGCAAAGAAACTTCACGACATTTCTTCATTCCTGCTATAGCTTCCCGATTTCCTGTAGCTCTTAGCTTAGATTTAGATACTGGAAAGTGAGTAAGTAATTTATTAAGTCCGAAGTTGAGCAATTTCGTGCTCATGCGTCGATAACTTGCCGATTATGGCAGCTATTGCTTAATACAATGCGAAACGAGGTTGCGTGTGAATTGTCCATTGGACTGGCCACAACTTGACGTACACATATTTCTATTCGATATCTCTAAATAGTAATGTTTAGTGAATTTTTTAAGTAAAAATTTTACTTATCAGTCAAACGTTGTTCAGAAACTATGCGTATTTACCCAATGCTATTTTTGGTTCGCGACTAGCTACTACAATCTCGTTTGTATGACCTATACAGTCGAAATACCAAACATTATGTGTGACAAGATTATCAAAAACATATTGATAGTTTATGGCTACTCGTCTTTATGCCAAATATCTTCTTCGACGAAGATTTCTCATAGAAGCAACAATAATTGGGTACCTAGTAGATATTGGGTATATAGTAATTGTTTAGTTTAAAATTGAATACAGCGTCATACGTTACGCGATAAATTAGAATACAATTGTATATTCAAATATTTATAAAATTTGTGTCCATATCAAACTAAATACATATCAATAGGTACATTTATATTGTATCGTGTGTACGCCAATAATAATGAACCATGAAATTTAAAAGGATTGCAAAATAACGGTGCGCCAATAGTCAATGGGCAATATATACGTTAAACGTTTATTGACATAATCGTGATCGATGATAGTCAGACAGTTTGACCTCCGGTTTAACTGTAGATAATTAGCAGGGAAATAGACGTGATTGATATTTTTATTACTTTGATTATATATGGCGGCTCAACAGATACAGAGAGAGATCGAAAGTCGACGGCGCAAAGGTTTTAGTAATGTCATTAAATTTTTAGGTTCATTTTATGGCCATTCTAGTATCATATCAGTTTAGTTTGGAAAGTTTATAAATACACTATTGCTATAAGCAACCTTAAAATAAACAACAACGTTTATTTTAAGGTTTATAATTTTTGTGGAATAATAACCAGTCATCCTGTAGAACCTTCACAAACACACAATTTCGAAAAGAAACAAAATAACCCAGGACTTTTTCCAGCATACTCGTTTTTAGTGTAATGACAATTCATTTCATTCTTACAAGATATTTTTAGCCTAATTTAGCACACCCACCTAACAACTCAGTGATGTAAATAAAATACAAATATTAGGGCGCGATCAGACAATAGGTGGAAGGCGTGTGCGATGGCATCGTCAGCCGCATAATGACACGGAAGTCTGTCTGTCGCCTGCGCGCGCGCAAGCTCGATCACAGATCATCGGGTACTGGCGAGAGAAAAACTTCTCTATACCTTTTTTTTAAATAATTTTTGTATAGATAAATAATATTTGTGAAATATTATATTTTTTTAAAATTATTTTACTATACATTAAATATTCGTATGTTCGCTACGTAATACTACTTTTTTACGATTTTAAAACATAACTTCGGCTAACTCAAATACCTCTGTCGATGTTTCTGTGTTTATATCTACTAAACTAAATTTATAAATTTTTCCTAAAAATATGTGAAGTGTCAAAAATGTATTTGTATTGTAATGTATTTTTTAATTTGTTTTAGCCAATTCTGGCTTAGATTTTTGTAGCATTTATCTTTTATAAGCAACACTGTCATATTTGCTAAATATTACTGTACAAACTGTTATTATAAGTCTCTACTCTATCACTTTTTTGTAACTCAAAAACATTTTTTTGTTTTTTTTACTATTACATTACTTTGATGTTCTTTTGATCATATGTTTCATGATGTAAGCACTTGTGCGCTCCAAACTTTTCAGCTCCCTAGGAAGCTACCTATCAGATCCTCACACGAAGCCCTATTTTAATTCAGCAGCCTCCGAGTACACTGCTATTTAATTAGTAAGATCTAATGCAGACTTGCACAATAAAGATCGAACATTCTAGCAGCTAATAATTAGGACTTGTTTTAACTTACGATAGCGAAATGCAAAGCTTAAAGTTAATTTTGTGAGAATTAATTGGATATATCTTGTAGGAAGTGGGATTAGCTACTGTGTTTGGCTTTGTTCTGAGCTTTACTGTTTTGTTAATCATGGTGACTAAGTACTAAAATTAATTTTTAAGCGAAAATATTTAATCGAATATCATGCGACTTAAATTTTGGTGGCACCAACAAAATTCAAACTAATACTCGTATTGTGCAGTTATCAAATTACTCGAATCTTCTTTTGGATACTAATTTTACATAGCAATAGATTTATCTAAACTGAAGGCTAATAATAATATAATTCAATTCACCCATTGGTTTGTCAAACTACTACAATATATTAATAAAAATATTCACCCATAACTTACAAACCAGCCAGCAACAACTTTCAAGCAATGCATCTTATAAATTGACATCTGAAAAAAATATCTTGACTTGAAACTCTTTAAAAGGTATTTACTACATTGCATTGTGATAGTATCCAGAATTAATAAAATATGGAAGGGACATTCAATGTTTCTGTCCGTTCGTACCTACACTGCAGTTTAGCAAGAATGCGATAAATAAAATCAATGCCACTTCTTAAGGTTAACAATTGATGTACTTGAAATACGAAATAATGGATGCCCTGTCTGATTACTTTATGTAAAAAATATAGACCAAAAGTAAGCCGGTTTACGGCAGTACAATTATGTCGCTGATACTGAATTAAATCAAATTAAAAAAATGTTTATACTCATAACATAGCGTAATCATGTACATGTCAAATAATCAAATGTAATAGATTAGTAAGCGATATTAATTACACGTAATAAAATAAGAATTATTGTGTTTTATATACAATATTCATGATGTTTATTCTATAACGAGATGAGAACTCCTTATAGAATAATAGAAAGTGGTTGAAAATAATTAAGAAGTTAAAACGCTTGTATCTAAACTCCACAAATAACTGAGTTGCAAGTACCAAATGATACGACTATGGCAAGCAGTAATAATAATAATAATCTCTTTGATAATACTAGTACAATTACAGCCTTGACAACCCATTCTCTAAGTTATTTAGTAAATAATTTGCACAGTTGCTAGGTTGTCTCTAACAGCAGTGTTTTAACGAAACAGACAATAGCAATCACTCAAATACTGGCAAAATCAAATGTAATCCTGCCTGGCGCCGTAGTAAATCAAATGCATTGTCAGCCTGTCAGCGACCACCTGGCGTAATCTAGTACCGAATGACCTATTTCGAATTAAAATTACAACATTGATCTAGCTTTGCACGTGTAAATAAACCTCCTGTAGCTCGGAAAATTCAGAAAAATGTTACTTGCATTTTTGGGCTATATTTAAAATTATATTTTTTACAGTGATTTTTACGTGCAAGTACGATTATGCAAGGAGCTCTCTATCGAGCACTAAGACAGACCACCGGAGGGTTTTAGTAGCTACACTCCTACATAGCCCGGTGCAATGTATTCGGAAATCTTGTAGATTTTCCCCTTGTCAACAAATAAAAAAACTAAGATAACAAATATCAAATATTTTGTATCAAAATTAGAGCACGGTTTGATCTACTCGTATTAGCAATCTGATCACGATGTGTACGTTGTTCCATTTGTTTTGCCTTTCTATGTCAGTAGAGTACAACCCCGCTAATACCAGACCTGCCCAGTCAATTGTCACAAATCTACCCACGCGACCGGTGTACATAACTCGTAACAGCACGAGTCTAGTTTCTTTATAGCTCACGATCTGAACTACTTTGATAAGATCTCAGGAAACGAAACGACTCTCTAAAAAATTTCATCCCTTCCGGACGGTTGTAGCTCGATAACGCGAAGCGCAAATGAAATACAGTTTGTAGAAAATTATAGACAAAATATTTGCGCATATTATGGTTATTAAATTTTTGCTGATTTCAAATGAATGAGAAATAAGATAAGACTGGTCTAAAGCTAGAGTTACAAATCTTGATGATCCAGTTTTCACCGGATGTGTGAATATGACATAATATGAACTAGTTTAAGATGATAAATGGTTTTGATAAGAGACAGGTGATGGACAATAAAATGTAAATAAATGTGTTAGAAAGGAAAGCAAAAGCTGTTTATAAAATGGGGTTGTTGCAAAATTTTGTTTAGAAATGTTTATACGTAACTCGACGTTTAGGTAATGATAAACGAGTCGAAATATACTAGATAGATATTAAATATGGAATTTTATTAATACACATCGATTGTATGATATAGATGGCTTTTAAATTATAGTATTTAGAATTCAAGTAGACGCAATATTTTATTAATAAATTCTGAGCAATAATAGGTCTTTTAAATATTGAAAAATATTTTAGAAGCTGCACCGATACATACCTACATGAAATATTGTATTGCTATTCGTGATGTCATTTAATTGTCTGTATGTTTTTGTAAAAAAGTATGTACTGTGTTAGTTAAATAGCTGTTGGATATATAGATAAATAAATTGTCTAAGTTTTAGAAGATACCACAACTTTTGATGTTAAGTATATATTAAGTAACAATGCGCCCTCTCGCTAGCACTATTTCAGTTTTTAATAGGATACAAAATTATTAAATATGTTTTTTGAAAAAATAGCTTCGATCATCGTTCAGAATAATATTAATAATATTTTAGAACCTTATTTTACCTTTTTCATGTATGAAAATATGTAAAAAAAAAAATATTTACTCGCATATTAAATAATGTGTTAGGTATATCAACAAAATACCCGAAAACGATTTTAATGCCCGAAGCACATTTAAAAAATATATATTTTAAATTATCTTAATAAAACTGGCATACCAGCGAGGCATTCCTCTCATTCAGCGCCTTAATCAATCCAAAAACGTATAACTACCAGTAGTAATCCTTATAACGTAAGAATCGCGTCGTACGCACTAAGCACTGACAATCATTACCTCAGTTGCATAACAGCTGTTGCAACAGCAATACCTGAATGTTATTGTTTATTGTGTTCTTATCGATATTTGCTTTGTTTCTGCAAACCTAGTGTCAGCTACAATAGTGTGGAGCCTTGGTTTTTGCGGAGCCTAAGACTGGCCGACCGGTAGGAACTGCGTTGATTGGAATTTTATGTTTTGAGTCATTGATTAAAATATGCTGTAAGGTCTGCTAATCATGTTATTTGTTTAGCATATGTGAATACTTAATCTACTCGTAATGTACTTATTTTTGTAAAATGTCTCAGGCTACAATTTGCTTATTGCGAAAAAATAAAGGACTGCCACAACTACGTTGCTAAAAAATCAAATTGTTTGTCAAATTTTGCACTCAAGTTGGAGATAACATTAAGCTCTATCACTATGAGTATGATCTTATATAAATCTATGGCTAGCCCGTATAAAACTCATAACTAAAAAAGTCTTGTTGATATGTAAGTTATTTTACAAAATCAAAATAAGTTTCAAGGTTTTTGCGCACTAATGTGTAGCGCGAATTTCTCGGCAAATTGGTAAATCCAACAAGTCAGCTATTTTCTATAACAGTTCAATTCTTAATAAGCCTATTGCTATTACATACTAGTACAAGACTACTGTAGACATAAATTTAGATTTATACTCACGCCCACTGGAGTTTCATAACGCTACCGAAAGTACATGAGGTGCCGTGTTATGATATCCTGAACATACATTGCTATTTCAAAATCGACCTAATTTTCAATGGCATTGATCCCACATTAGCAGTGACACTAAGCTGTTTGTAAGCCCTTTTAGAAAGGACATTATATCAATTTAATGTCCGCGAGACCGCTGTCTTGCATTGTAACCACGTTGTTGTACTGATAAGAACTGTTATTGGAATTTAAGTTTTGTGTGCATTGGGCCTAAGGCGTCTTTCAATTGCACTTAATGGAATCATTCTAAATAAACAGTAGGGGCACTAAAAGGGTAAACAATAAAAAAATCGCCTGCCAAAAATATAAGCTTTAAAATACGAGTATAACTAAATATATAATAAATAATATACCTTTTTCATTTACTTGTATCATGACATGGGCCAAACGGTGAGACCAGTATTCACAATGAACATTTCAATAAGTAACGCGGCAGTATTTTAAGCGTTTAGAATTCACGTAGACTTGTTGACTAAGCCAATGTCAAATTTCATATCGAGCCGTGGAATACGCTCGTTTTGCATACATATTACGTCAGCATAACGTTAAACATATACGGGTTTTCAGTAAGGAATCTCGTTGTTCTTTAGAGAATAAGGATCTTATTTTCCTAAGAGCGTAATTCTTATTTTATTTAGCGTTTCTTTGCCCGGATATGCAAGATACCGGAATGGGCTTAGTTTGGAACCCACCAGCAGCTGGTTTCAGCACATCGACTTATTAAAAAAGTGTCTACTTCTTCTGCACTTTTACACAAGTTTACGTATAAACTTTAATGATTTGTGTAATTTTAGTAAAATAAACGTTTTACTTTTTCCTCCACGACTCTCTACTGGTCTCTCTCGTAAATATGTCAATTTTGTCAACTGGTCAAACAGGGCCCTATAATAGATATGCACTAGTGTCCATACTGTAGAAATAATATAATAATTATTTGTTTGCTATATTGTCCACATAATTACAGTGCATCGCTGGGAAAGTAGGCCGGCATTGAGTCTAGTGTAATCGGCCGAGTCAGTCGGTGACAATGAATTGGACTCGCTTGCATAACGGATAGGTTTCGGCTGCAGTTTCTCATATAACGGTCATGATTTTTTTACTGATTTTCTAAAATTGTCTTAAATTTTTAATAATTTAAGTAAGAAAATTATTAAATCTTTATTAAAACCAGTTTGTTGCTTTTTTAATTATACATCACATCACATACACATCAATTTCAACCCGACATTTTTTTTAGGTGCCTAAGCTGCTGTTTTAAAGTTTTTTTTTGTTTTGTTTTTATTTAAGCAATACTTTTCGTCGCAAAAAATACCAGTGACCTAATACATTGATTGGTGTAACGCTGCAACGTACACGCTATGTCTCGTAGAGCGGCTACACATGCATCTCGCCCTTTATAAAGACTTCAACGCGCGCTACGCTTTATATTTTGCTAGAATGGGCAGTAGATGATATTATCGTATATACCTTTTACCCACATTAGAAAATTTTATACACGAAGACATTAAAAAAAAACAAAAATTGCGCTATTTCCAACGCAAATGATGCTTTGTGTTTCAAATTTGTTGTAGGTATTTGATTATCTTTATATCTTCTGTTAATATTATTTATTAAGTAAATAATATGTATAAATTTCATGAAACTATACAATCGTCAAAAACGCTCCCACGCAATGAACCCTGCATGAATGTTCTTACTATTGCCGCGCTGAATGTCTAGAGAAATTTCTTGAGTTTTGTATTGTTTTTTCTTTCTACTTTCCGGATTACCAAGGGATAAATGGCCATGCTATCTAGCAGTTTCTAAAAACTTCAAACGTTTTATTAAGAGTCAAAACTTGGAAACAAATTAATTTAGACAAAACTTTTCATGTAAGTACTAATTTTATATTTATTCGATCGCACGCTATGTCATGTAGATTTCCAAACCAGACTTTTCGACAGTCCTGAGACTTTAAAAAGGATTACAATTAACTCTACCAAATCAAAACAAATATACACGTCCGTTCGCACCTTAACGTCCTAATAGCTCTATTTTAAGTTATTCCGTTTACTTTCATTAATCGACCTTTATATCTAACGGCTTGCGTGCAACATCTAATTTATAAAACTACCCGCAAACCAATTCAAGTTCTAACAACTCGTAAAAAGTCAATTAAGATATAAACGCAAATTACGCGTACGACCAACGGAGGTTTCTAAAAACACAGTCCATTTATCTAATGTTTTACCCTTGAGTCGTGTATAGTAATAGCATAGAGTTCAGAAAATAATGGCAAGTGAAAAGACGCAAGAGTTTGTAGTAAGTAGAGATACGCATTTTCATTTGGATTTTGCTGTTTATGCTTTTTTCTCAAAGCCCCGGCCTTGGTTTCTAACATCACCTTGAAAGTTACTATCGTAATAATAGCGAATCATAAAACATTTATTTATAATCGAATGCTCGTTAAGAACTTATAGGTACGAGATACGCATTTTCATTTGGATTTTGCTGTTTATGCTTTTTTCTCAAAGCCCCGGCCTTGGTTTCTAACATCACCTTGAAAGTTACTATCGTAATAATAGCGAATCATAAAACATTTATTTATAATCGAATGCTCGTTAAGAACTTATAGGTACTTGATTCTCAAAAGACTCGGGTCAAACATAGTCATTTCACAAATATGGTCAATATATTGTAAAAATCGAAGAAGATGGTATTTTTTTTGTGTACCTACTACGAGTACATACATGATATTTTTAAGCGCCTTAAAAATAACAAAAATGTTGCATCAAATACTTCTTTTAAAAAATTCTACTGTGAAAATTGCAAATTGCGGAATTTAATTTGAGGGTTTAACTTTCTCTTGTAAGCAGGTTTCACTCGCCATATAGAAAGCGACCATCTTCACATAGAATAAAAACCTGAAGCTTATACCAAGATATCTGTTTGAAAGTAAAATACAATGATATCCTAGATTAGTACCTAAACCTCCGCCTATAGAGTGACGAATATTTGAGTGACAGCTGTTTTTAATTTGGCAGGTGAGTAAACATTTTAGAAGTTTTAAACTATACTACCCTATAGATTGCTTTTGCTACTTGTTGCACTACATGAAAAAAATTCTTGTGTATTTGATGTGTCTACAATAAAGAGTTCATTAATTAATTTTTTCACTATTAAAATTATTTCAAATAAAATGTATGTGTGATCAGACAAAAAGTATACCCGTTTAAACAAAAAGGTTCGGTTCAGGCATCACTGAAAAATTGGGTAACAAACATTAAAAAAAACAATCAAGTTGAGAACTCCTTCCTACTTTGTGAGTCAGTTCAAATAAAGAATAACCTATCTCTCCATCGTTAATCAAGTCGTAAATCCTCTTCGTCAGATTGATGAGTCAAAAGGCTTTTAGATCTAAACTGTCAATATATGCAAATGTGTCAGTCACTCTGCACGTGGGTAAGTCAAACGGGCTCCTGTCGTTTAGTAAGAGATTAGTTCTTTAGATTCGACCCACGGTACATTTCTGGTTCTGTCTAGGAATTTTACATCAGCTGATTGACGGAGAATATATTATGTACTTCACGAGTGTTTTATATCGTTTACACTAAAACATATTTTATTTTATTTCTTTTTAAATAATTATAAATATACAAGTATTGTATCAAAATTGTATAGTTGTTATAGTAATTGCAGTTTTGAAACTAAAACTGTAGTCAAGACAAGAGATACTGTGTTTATTCCTGCTTATATTAAAAATGTTTGTATAATGTGTTAAAAGGTAATCCGCTTGCAACATTTTTCTTAATAAAGTCCGGATTCCTAGATATAATTACTTACATGCAAAAATTTGAAAATGTAGTAATTTTTAAATAACCTAAGTACTAAATATATTTGCGTATTCATAAACCACAGCTCGCTAGTTGATTTCCGAAGTGAATTTCGCGCTCGCTCTGTCCTTCCTTATGAATTTGACATGAGCCGTGCCTTTGTTTAGGCTCAGATAAAACACAGGTAGGTTTGTTTAGTTCTAACATTGTCAGGTTTACCTCGGGAATGCTTACACGAGCGCTAACAATTGGCGTGCTTCACAAAACACCTGTGATTTTATCCGGAAGTTCAACCCACGTTCACGTTTTGCTGCAAATGGATTGCTTAGAATACGATTTACGAAATTTAAATTTAAAATGTTTCATGCCTAAGTGTTTTCAAAGTGATGGTTCAACAGCTTTACTATAATTCTTTGCAACTATATTTGACATGAATACGTAAGTCGTAAGCCAATAAAAGGCCACTAAATATTCTCACAATATTGTTATCATAAATTATGACACCAGTTACTACCAGTTAATGACGCCACACCAAACTTTCTTTTGGAGACTTCAATTAAAAATCCAACTAAATTTTGAACCTAAACGTTTTTAAAAAGATTGGTTGAAAACTACAATCAGTATACGATTACGAAATATCCAGGCGGCATATCTATTAACAATAACTGACAGCTAAAGAAAAAAATTACAGACCAAAGCAGATACGTTTCGCTCACTCGGTCTACAAAGCTAATTATTCTATACTCGTGTTTTTATTTTTTTATTCTAGGCTCTTTTTAAAGTCCTAATTAAATATGACCTCATTAACACTCATAAGCAAAAAAAAACATTAATCACGATCTAAAAAGCACTATGACCTAGCCAATTAAGAAGATCAGGCTGACTATTGTTCGAGTGATTGTATCGACTGTCGATATATCGATAAGTTTTAATGATTTTAATCGATACTGTTCTATCGACCTTGTTGTTCGTGTAGAAAGCTAGTTGTTCTAAATTGTATGGATCATTCGACGGTTTTACATCATTACTTGATTGTATAACGTAATACAACGAAGTTTGCGTGGTTGTATTGCTAAATTATTTTTAGTGGAATCTATCATAACATATAACAGATATAAACATTAGAAGAGCATTAAATAAACCTTGAAAATCTTTGAAGGCAATGATTATTGTCTAAGTTGTACTAATTGCACAATTTTCATTCAAATAACATTCCTCAAAAAGTATTAACAATTAATAAATTTACATAAGAACAATTAAATGATTATACTCGTGTACTACATAATTTCTTTGCAAATCTATTTCTCAAGTGCTAGCACTAAATCTCACTCGTCTCTCAAGCGTTATGCTTGTTGCACAGCAAACTTAGAAGTTTGTAACTTATCACCGATGATAAGCAACGTTTAGTCTGGTCAGGTCGTAGATCGGTGACCTAAGAGTCCAAGCACTACCGTGGGTTGGTTGACAATTGACAAACCTCTCGTCGGGTTACTTCTTAAATAAACATAAAAACAAAAATTAAGTTTTGTTTATTATTTGAAGCTACAAAATCTTGTCTCCTTAACTTAACATAATATCACGGGCGTAATTAATTGACAATTATTAAAATTGTAAACATAACACGCATTCCTTGGACGTTTCGTGATTTATTTTAATTATAGTCAAGAATTTAAAGTTTGTCATAATTACCAAAGCATCATTTGGGTTTCGAATTCTTTAAATGGACAGTAATATTATAATAGAATAAAACATAAGGATAGCAAACAATAAAATAATCTATAAGTTTATTATTAAAGTCACAATTAGTAAAAGCGATACTAGTTCATGATTAATGGAAGTACTTGTATTAAATAAGCTTATATTAGTATCAGCTAGCTAATTACTTCATTATTATTACATTGACCTACATAGTAAGTAAGGTTGTTTCATTATGTCAGACACATAAATCAATGTGCCATGAACAGATCATTTCATTACAAAAGTTATTACCCTTTTTCTAAAACTGAAGTAAATTGTACAAATTTTCGTTTGAATGAATTAGTATGGATCGTAATAATTTAGTTTTTTTTTTGTATATCCTTATAAACTAAAACTGCACTGCGCTTGTCATCCTGAAAAAATGTTGTTGGATCTCGATATGCACCTAACTTCGCTAGTGATATTGCTTTTTAAACTTGAACAAATAGTATACGCATGGTGTGCTTGGCCAAATTGGTTACTTCCCAAACGGATTTTAGGGTGAAAAAAACTGTTACGCAATAAAATTACATTATATTTTTGTACAAATACTTAAACTGTATTAAATGCAAGTCAATACTGTTAAATGAATAAAACAAAACGACTTTTAGTTATATTTATATTGCAATACATCAAACATAGCTGGAGGCACCACATAAACTGTAATAATTAGCCTTTTGAATGCTAAAAGACCTTGCGTTTCGGATGTTTGATGCATCTTTACTATGCAAAGTATCTAGGAGTGTCAAAATACTATTGCAAAAGCGAACATAACCACTTAGTTTGCTTATGAGACTAGTTTTCAAACCAAGGACTCTGTTTTACTTTAACTTTTTTCTACAAACACAGTCTGAAAAAGACAGACGGTTGCATTTATAAAAAGAAGTATCATGACGTTGTTAGCAACGCGCTCAAGTCTTGGTTTAACTACGATTTTTTTTAGTTTAATATTTCATTTTCTGTATTTTGAGGATAGTAATTGGTATATAAAAACAGTTGATCCTAACGAACGAACGCAAGCGGGTGCGCGTCGTCGCACCGCGCCAATATTTGTTTCCTTACTGTCTTCCATTACACTGTGAAACCGTGTTAGTGATAATAAATATTTCCAGTACCTACCGGATTTGTGTGTTTGAATCCATCAACGTACGCGGTCATTATTATTTTCGGGGATTAAGTTTTTCTTGGTTTAGAAATCTATATTAATAATTTACAGAAAATTAACACTCCCTATTTACCATATACTTAATTGTCAATTATATAAAACAACGTATCACACTCAGCTCCCTACTAGGACTTTCCTGTGCCGCAGATGCCTTGTGATATTTGTAAACACACGCACAGCAGCCCAGATGCCTTGACCATTAGGCCACCGTCGATGTGCCTGCCGTGAACTTCTCGAATATTTAGCAACCGGTGGCACCATCTGTGATGATTGAATTAGACTAATAATTACTCTGAAATTATAGTTTTATTCCAGACAGGACTTAGACCTGGGCGATGCGTTGGCGTGTTACTCAGTAGATGCTGGTTCTAATCCAGCCTGTCGTGGAATTTTTCGGTCGCTCTCTTATAAGCATACTACGTTGCGTTGTATCTTTAGTACCATCGTTAATAGCACTAATACTATTTTCAGTATTAGGATCATTAATGTGTACAAGTGACACGTTTTTGTATATTTAGTAGCATCAATGATACTAGCAATACTAATTTACCGACATGAATATTGGATGTTGCCGGAGGAGGTACTGGAGACGGAGCTCGGTGGCCTTCATTACGAGAGGCCCCATGTCTAGTAATGGACGAACAAAACAGGGCTGCTGATGATAATGAAGACATAAATTTTACCCAGATATTCATATATCGACTACATCCAACATTCACTAACCTTATTCACATGCAACTATTTTGCAGATTCCATAACTAGTTACCAAGAATCACGAACGTTTCATAACATGTATCGTGCTCAAGATGCACCAATGTTGTAACTAGTTACTAAGTAAGTATTTAGCCTCCTTAAATTGGCCAAGTGACCTTTTGCCATCTTAAAACTTAGCTCGTTATTCGGGCAATGCCTTCTATTTGGCTGATTGCAGGATGTCGGTGAATTCAATCGAGTATATTGCTGGATTATTGACTCTCTTGACCTAAGTACGTGTAATTGGATAGGTACTGTAAATTTTGGTTATAACTTGTTTTATAACCAATTTCAGACGTTTGTTAACCTATCAATTTAATATACATTTATGTTCTTAATTTGAAACATTTCTTTAACATAATCTCATTTAGGTATAGAGCACTTATTATTGAGTTGCGGCTAACAAGAGACAATAGTTCTATTTTAAAAAAACTTTATACAGTAAATAAAATTGTGTGGACTAATTTTTCGTTACCACATCCATTCAATTCATTTCATGAAATTACATTATTAGAAGGGTACAAAAAAATTATGATGTAGGTGTCCGAGATGACTCCGTTTGCGATAAAAGATAAAAAACTTAATGTGGTTCGTAATGTGTCAGATAAGAGTCCTTGCTAATACATACTTAGCATGAGTTAGCATCGTGACATTAAATTTAAATACCTGCCTAATATGAGTTGAAATGGGTATCTAATTTGCAATCACAAATTAAGCTCAATTATTTAGCTGCTTTTGATGTGTTGTTAAAAAATAAGTTTTTTTTTTTACGGTGATAAGGTGAGGTGAGGTGATAAGGTGAAAAAGCTTGAAAGGTGGGTACCTCATGAATTGAGTGCAGCAAACCAACAAACGCGCGTCAACTGCTGCGTTACATTACTCAACCGGCACAATAATGAAGGGATTTTAAATCGGATCTTTCGGATATTTCAAGTTTTCCATTTTGTAAACTGCGTGACGCAAAGAAAAAACCAAACGAGGACAAAACAAATAGCTGTGTAAATTTGAAATTGGAATCCCTAACCAAAGAAGAAATATTTGAGATCAAAGTGGCCAGTACGACAAAACGCCAATTTCATATGTAAGGACCTAATATATTTCAGCATTATTTTTTAACCGTTCCAAAAATAGATTTCTACACTTAGTTGCAGTAGATGATTGATTCCAATCTTTGCTCAATTTAATATTTTGCAAAATGTTGATGTTGTGTTGTCAAATCGGTATCTAATCTAATTTAATCAGAATTTGTTGAATAATTATCAGGAACTTGTCAAATACATCAATTATAGTAAAGTTTTGAATTATACATGTCAGAAGTACTTTTTTAGGAGTATTAAATGCTTATTTATTTTAATACTTAGATTTATTTTATATTCTACTATATGCATCAGGTATAATGCATATAGTAGAATATAAAATAAATCTAAGATCTCTAAATAAATCTATATTATAGATTCTAGAAAGTAATTATTTTTATGACTTAAATTTTTTTAATTCATTAATTATTTTGTAATTAAAACTCAAAACTCTACGCAAAGGAAACTCATCAAAATTCTTATAAAAAGGTTGACAGCTACTCAAATTCGTTGACATTATCACTCCATGCAAATGCAGTCAATAATATCCTGGTAACAACAAGTAGGCGGCACGAAGGTCGACTTGTTTCGAACTATTCAATATCTGTAGTAAAAGATTATATTATAATGTAATATTGGCCTTATACGATAATATAGTATTTAACCTAATTATATTTCACTAGTAGCTACCACAGCGCGGCATTGCACGCGACATAAAGTGGAATACAAAGATATTTTAAACTTTGAACCCATATTTTGACCCCCTTAGGTATAGAATTTCCAAAAATCCTTTCAACCTACTTGTATACCCTATAATGAATGCAAACTCTAAACTTCATGTCTCTAGGATCAGGAGTCTAGGCGCTAATTTCAAGCAAAGGTTTGCTAAGTTTAAGGCAAAATAGGCAGAACTGTTAAATTAGTAATATCTTGTATAATACTTTACCGTAATAAATGATTTGAATTAAATTAAATAGATAGATGATTTTCTTAGTATGTATTAGAATCCGCAAAACAATGGGTCTATTTAAAAAAAAGAATGTGACCTTTAAATTATATTATACAACATCATCGGTTTGATGTCAATATTTTTGTAGGTCGCAGTGACCGTGAACCAAGAACTTATTCACCCATCCTTTTTTATTATATACCCTTACGTACATTAAGTAATGAAGTTATTAAAATTTAATTTAATAATAAAAACGTGACAGGAAGGCATTATATAATTACTATAATGATTCACGAGGCTGTAATCTTGAGTGAAATTATACAACACGTTTAGCTTTCATTACTTTCGAGTATAAACTAACCTAACCCTTTAATTTTAAATCTTCTTTGTGTCTTCAAAATATTGTTTTGAATATTCATATACAAAAGATAGCTGAACTAAGTTTTAAAGGAACAAATATTTTTTCTTTGCCTAATAGGGTTCTCGTGGTTCTATATACAGGGATTATCATAGTCGGTCCAGTAATTGGATTCTTAAATAAAAATATCTAAAAAAAATAATACGCTCCTGCTAAAATTAGACTTTTTTAAAGAGTAATTAATACTCTGCCCTATCTTCAAACTTTGTCAATGATCAATCACAGAGAAGAGTTTAATGAATTTTGCTCAGAAATAAATTTGCATTTCATACAAATTATAGCTACAGTTTTACAGTAATAGCCTGCATCGTAGAAACCGGAAAACTAGTAAATTAAAGTCTTGGAGTATAATTTCGCAACGGTATTGCCTCCGGCTGGACATGCCTGTGTTTTGCCTATTTGTAGACCACTTATGCTTTCAAAACAGTGTCTCAGGATCAAAGTAGGAAATGCTTGTATCGGGAAAAGCTGATTTTTTTAATGATTTAACAAACAACTCAAACAATCAACAACAATGTTGCACAAATAATAATATGAGGGGTGCCAAACCATAACGTTACAAGTGCCAGAAAAATTAATTTTCAGTAGACACATAAAACAGTTTTATTTGAAAAATAAAAAACTAAATAATTATTACAATTTTTATTACAAAACTATCGTTTTAAACACATAAGCCAACACAATTTTTTTCAAATGTTAAATTAGAGAAATAACATTAAAAAATATTAAAAAAAAATGAAAAGAACAAAACGTTTTAAGTGCCATCATTTATGCAAGTCATAACGTTGTAAGTGGTTGTATTACTTGCACATAATAAACTTCATTCAAACCTTCTTGATCTTTATTGTAGAAGGTTTTCGTAAAACAATTTGCTTTCTCCTGCTAAATACGGTAACATGGCTTGAATGTCTTTCTTTTTCTCGGCAGATAAAGGTATAGGTGTTTCTGCCATTTCAATTTCTATGTCCTTAAAATTAGCCACAGTAACTCCAGGTTTCAGCACTGAAGTTTTAATCCATGGAGAAAATTCGCCGTAACTTTTCTTTGTCTGAACTACACCAAAGTTTTCAGCTGTAACTCGAATCATCGTAGCCGAAGATATCTGCAGCTTTTTAGTGTTAATCATCGCTTTAGCTATATTCATCCAATTAAAAAACGTTTTATTATCCACTACTAAGAATGGTTTTTTTTTGGCAGCATTTGCAATAAGCTCAATAAGGTCTTTTGGAATAAGTGGCTTTGCCCGCTTTTTTGCTTTTTCAATAATCGCAAAATCACGATCGCACGCGAGAAAGGTATGGCCCTTCACAGGAAATTTATGAGTAATTTCCGAAAAGAACCCTTTTGCAATTAAAACGAGTAACATAACAAGTACAGCCTGGTTCTTGTTTTGCCCGCCACAGTTATCTGACCACAGAATTAATTTCTCTTTATTTGTTTTGTCTTCTATTTCACTAAAAGTAAAAAACTTGTAAAGACAAGAAGCTATCTCGTTAGATCCCCTTTGCCCGACTGTTTCATTCCAGAGAAACATGAAACCCATTCCTTCATCCTCTAAATGAATTCCCATATTGACGAAGGCAAGCTGACGACTATAGTACATCTGTGTATGAGTTAATGTTGGAAGATACATCTGTTGCTCGAGGTCAAATTGTACCACTCGAACATCTGAATTTGGGCACCTGGAGTCTGTTCCATCCTTACTCATTAGTTCTCTTGCCATCTTAGCTTGCTTGTGGTGAAAGTCCAACTTTTGCTTAACAAGACTTTTTACTTCTTCTGTTGGTGCAGTATCTATTTCGATTTTATAAGAGTCACATGTTGGGCATGTGTCAACTCGTGAAGGCTTGAATGATAGATTGAACTCGGTCAAAAATATCTCATTAAACCATTGCCGAGACACAGGTGGCTGGGTGGATCCATCACGGTGCTTTTCTAAAAATCCTTTGTACAACTTAACCACACTAAGTTCTGTTGGGAGATATTTTCTATTAGGGGCGTAATTTCGACTATAATGGCTTTCTTGAGCTGGTATTGACTTTATGTAGTCGATAATCTTTTCTTTCCACTGTGACTCCCGTCTTTGTCTTTTCCCACCCCGTTTATCTTTTACAGATTCGTCGTTGCTAATAATCTTTTCTGACAAAATCTGCACACGGCGTTGACTGACACCGAAAGTTTCGCAAAACGTCTTTTTACAAACCTGAAATAAAAAGGAACTTCAGACTACGGAAAACAAAATATTACACGAAACAATACCCTAACTGACAGACATCGAATTAAAACCCCCCAATAAATTATATTTAAGGGGTCCTAAGTTGCGTCCTCATCAGTAAAAAAATAATTACATGCACCCATACACACGTCAAATTTATAACACCTCTCTGTTTGCGTCGGGGGTTCAAAACAATAAAAATAATATGCCTCTAATTACAAGAAAATATTTGAATGTGCGTTGTCGTCGGCTTTCCATTGCATCATCATAATTACCGTGTCTTCTTCTGTTTATTAAACATATACGAATGAGATTTTTTAGATAAATTTGCTGTTCATTATAATCTCCCAGATTCCAGAAGCTACGGAATAGTTTTTTTCGGCATTCCAATGTTAAACGAGTGCACGAAAACTGGCATTTACAAGATACCTAGAACAAAGTAAGCCAAATCTATAAGTACTTGTATGAAATATTGCTACAGCTATCATCTTTAAGTTATTATTATAATAGATAATGCTTATAACAATAACGAAATAATGCAAATACCTATATACTCATGCATATTATGTCTCCTAAAATTGTTTAGGTAGGTATTTACATTAACTTACTAAGTAAACATGAATATTTTGTTTGACATACCTCATTAGGCTCGCTTTTTTCGCATACTTGTTGATTTTTCGTATTCACATACTTTAAACCCCTATTTTTACAATCTTTTCTTATAGTTTTTTTCCATTTGTTTTGGTTTTTTACACGTTTTTTCGCAGATCCCGACGCAAACGCACATACTTCATCGGCCATTTTGAATGAACTGAATGTGCAGCTCATTTGGCACTTACAACGTTATGGCTTTCTATGTCCCATTATTAAGGGAAGAGGGAGCCACTGAGCTTTCATTTTTAAAGTGCAAGTAAATGCCGGCACATACAACGCGTTACTGCAATAAAACGTATTTGAGTTCGTGGGGCACTTACAACGTTATGGTTTGGCACCCCTCATATTATCAAGCTTAGAGAATATACCAATAAAAAAATCTTGGTTCTGAATTCAATTTCTTGACTCCGAGTATTGGGATCATTCTTATTAGCCCATGCGTTAACATAGCGACAGAAAAAAAATATAATCAACGTTTTCTTTCTTATGATGAAAAAAATAAGTAAAATGATGGTAGGAAGTAGTAACCGTTTCTCAAAAATTCAAATTACCTAAGTAATAAAATTTATAGAAAATTGAGTGACTTTAAAAACATTAGATAGACAACTCTTTATTCAAAAACCAGCTTAACAATAAATAAACTATAATATAGAAAACCCTACTACTCGTACTTACCAACTTGTATAGTATTATATAAGAAACATATTTACCATAACGCAAAGGCAAAAAGAAAGCAAAGAAAGAGTTTACTTTGCGTACTTAACGAACCGTTCAACGAAGACAGTGGGATCGTTACAGAAAATAAATTGTTAGTTTAGTGAAAACTTAATTTGCATTTAGAGCTCTAACACGAAGAAACAGAGCTCTTAATTTATTGGATAAATCACGGTTATTAATAGCTTCCGCAGATAGACTTTTCCGTTTCGATAGGCTATCAATTTTCTTTCATGCGTTAAAATCAATTGTAACCAATTGAGAATTACTTTCTTTCATACAGTCATTGTGTATTATGACGGTCTATTTCACATCTAGAGTATCGTTGTGATCGAAGAATTCAATAGTCACTTTCTTTTTATTGTTAAAATGTTACTTTTATTTGTAAGCTCGTGATTTCGAACGTGAATTGGAGCGTCTGGCATATTATACAATTCTCAGTTACAGTTAGATGAACTCTACTTGTTTTTTTCTTAATTTTCTGTTTAATCTATACAAATCTGTCGCGATGAGTCCCGTAAATAATAGAGACAATTTTAAATTTGATAGTCCTGCCCCGGCCGAGAATCATAATAAACATAATTTATTGGAATTGAAACAACGACTACATAATTCATAGTATGAATTAAAATAAACATTTAAATATATTAAATAATTATATCAATCTAGGTAACGTTATATGACAAGAAAAAGAAATCACATTCGACCTCCTATTGTAAAACCATCAGAAGGTCTAGTCAGATCTTGTACTAGGCCTACAGCATCGTTAAGCAGTGCGTTCAAATGCCAAAGCGGTCGTATTACATCTTCAATTATAACAGTTCTAAGTAACACGTCCTCCTTTCGATCGACCCAATTCGAGCCAAGGTGACAGGCGCATCCGATCCAAGTCCTTGGCAGCCACACGCTCGGTTTCATGGATCACATCACAGTCCCATTGTTGAAGGTACTTCTATGACCTACAATACGATTTTGTTTTGATGGCTCCAAGAACAATGTGTTCGTAAAGGGCATTTGTTAGAATAGAAGTTGATGCGTATGTGTTTCAAGATATAAGTAACACTTCAAAAATGTTACAACTGTCTTAAATTTTTCAGTGAAATTTAATTCATAGACCGCTTTGATATAACTTATATGAGAAGTATACTCGTATTCTTTTATGAAAATATTTTTGGTCCGTCTAGAGATCTCTGTGAAATTGGGTAACACATAAAAACACGGACGAATTAAGAACCGCCTCCTCTTAAAAGTTATGTATTTGAAAAGTCGAAAAGTTGATAACATTTATATATTTCGTTATTTTTAAAAATAATTATTAGTTTTGTTTAATACTTTAAATATTTCAATAAATCAGATCTAACCTAACCTTGACCTCTGTCCAACCCGTTTTATGTACATCTTTGAGGATTTGTAAGGTCAAATAATCTTTTTCTGTTCATCAATAATAGCATTTGCATAATTCAGATAGAAATCATATCAAATTAATGCCTAATAAGAACCAACTATTTGACCTTTGTATTTGTACAAGTTGAAACAATACGTACATTGGTATTGTTTATGATGTATTGTAAATGATAATTAATTATACAATATCACAGAAGATGTAAATATCACAGAAGATTTTGAAACTAAGTGCCAAGGACTTCGAGACATCCTTTCATTAAAATGTCTTTTTAAATCTAATATAGCTGCATTCTAATAGGTTACATTTGTTATTTATACCAACTTACCCAAAAAGGAAGAGGTACTCAATTTGGCGGTATGTTTTTTTTTTGTTTTTACTGATTTTAAAACTATATGTCGAGTGTTCCCATTTAAATTATATCAAAATAAGCCAAGGGGTTAGATATTTAAATCGAAATTACTGATAAAGTTCTATCAGCGTTTGCATTAATGGACGTCGGTAACTAATCCCTTTTTTTCTATTAAGAACTTGTTAAGGTTAGTATACACGAACAGTAGTTTCGTACCGTCAGTACGTCAGCCTGTCCGGTTCTTCAACCTTTCACAAAAAATTTTCACAATCATTATTAATTTTTAGCGAATTATTTTTAAATATTTGGTAAGTGTTGACCATAATTTCTATAAAGATAATGTAAGTAAAAATAGTGAATTATCTTATAATAATATCAATGAGAATTTACAACGAATATTTGAAGCTCTTACTTGCTATTTATTAGACTTATAGAAACTTTTTAGCTTACCTAAAGGATTTTGATGAGAGCATTTATCAATCAAGAACGACATAATATTAAGTTACTACGTTATTACTGAACTAATCCAAAATTTAAATAAAAAAATTTAAAAACTCGGTTCTTTAAATTTTTAAATTCGTTATTACTTCTTATTTACATTGTTTTAAACAATTTATATAAAAATAGTTGTCGTAATACGAATGTAAACGCTACGCGAAAACATCCCCAATAAATATCAATGTAAGTATCAAAAGAATTGGCATTCAGTAACAATGGAAATAACATTCAAATTGAACGACGCAAAGATCATCGTGCGTGAACTATAAGTGCAAGTAGGTAAATCCGGTACCCACAAATCAGCTTTTACTTTCGATGAGGCTGCGCGGACGCTTCCGCGAACGAAAGTGATGCTACGCCACATGGCGGAATTTTACCGATAACGATGAATTTATAGAAGAACATAAATCGAAACGATTAGATAAGATTTGGCTCCTGCTAAAAGCTTTTTCTTTCATTTTATATTAGAAACTGTTTCGTTTGAGTGCTATAATATGATTCAGTAATTATTTTACTCCACTTTACTTAATTTTGTAATAATAAGGTTTTCTACATTCACATTTTATTTCATAACTGACATCAAAAAATAGTTGAAAAAAGGAAAATTTATCAGTGAATAATTGTTGAAGGCTTATACAATATACATATTACGCACACCTAAAACCAATAAATTGTTAGGCAAATTTGACCTTTCCTTAGGACTCAAATCCAAATACTCTATAAGATGGTCTTTAAAGCAAGATTTGTAAATAATTAAATTGATCATGGCCTTTTTTGTTCGAGCAAAATCAAGTTCCGCGTTTCGCAAAACTACAAATATACATAAAAACCGCGCCTTAATATCTTGTGCTATAAAAGGCTCTTACAACGAGATTTATTTTTAAACACAATGTAAAGTTTGTTTTAGTAGTCACTAACTTTAGTACATGGATACTTCTTAGTTTATCAATTGAGTATATGTTATTTGAAGCATTACTTATGATGTCTTTATTTTGAAATAGTATCGTACCTACACGAATGTTGGATTATTTATCAATTGATTTTTTACTACTTATACTATCAGTTTTTCCAAAATATATAATATATATGTACATATTGTAGACCAATGTATCGATATCGATACAATGATCTACAATACCCACCACTATCATGTGATGATAGATTGCATTCGCTTTCTTCAACGATTAGCAGACACAACAGAATATAAAGTAAAACCTCATGTTTAATACAATAAACCTGATGGACTTACAAGGGAAAGTGTTTTACGAATGGCGATGAAATTTACAATTAATTCCCTAGTAGATTTAACATTGGTCTTTCAAAAACGTTTGCAAATCGTGTAAAAGTTTCCTTTTAAATTTAAAGCGGTATTCCAGACCCATACTATAAAATATTCTTGCGCATCTTGATAACATGTATCACCAAAGAACGAGTAATGAATGAATAAGATATTAAAAAACTACCAGCTTCCCTTATCGGCTAGAGTGAGGCATGAAAGAGATGAAAACAAGAGTAAGCAAACTCGGTTTGATTTTGACAGAGATGAAGCAGTAGTTCGTCTTGAAGAGCCTCATAGAGAGAGTCATTCCTCGAAATATCCTGGCCAATTTAACTTTCGCGCTGAGAAGCAAAGCTACTTGTCTAAGAGACAATAATTCACCTGCGAAATAAGGTGCTATCAGGTATTTCTCATTTCACACAAAAAATATATATTAAGACTTATAAAATAGAGAACAAAAATATTATAACTTGCAGGACTCCTAATTGAATCATTCTGAGTTTTTGCCAATTTGGTCATCGTCGACATGCTGCCAGCGAAAATAATAATCAACTTCTTCTACAGGTGTAGGTCCTGTTTTAAATATTTTTTTGAATAGTGTCTATTCCATTACAATTCGACAAGTACATAGACAACCGTTGTTTAAAAACCAAACTACTGGACTGATTTCATTCAAATTTATATGAGACCATCATGGGAAACTATAACACTTTCAAACAAAAAAAGATAAGCTCTTTATCTTTTTAAAACGATTAACAAAAACACAGAAATCTCATTATCAATCTCAATGTCATTATCACAAAGCAGATGAGGCGAGACACACTGGGCTGAGCAAGACAATAGTAAATTGTGCAAATTTCACAGTGTGTCCAAGCGGAGTTCCTGTCACTCTTGAACTGTGAACTTGTGGTGCCTTACCGGATGCTGCACTGTATTGTAACTTCAAGAAAGTTCAATGTCCACTCCATTGATATCGTTATAAGTGCAGTGGCATTTTCCTTAATAAATATATTGTGGTATGGTAGAGACAGTGTGACAGAGCGTTTAGTTCCGCAAGTTTGGGTGTTTTGTACTGTTTGAATTATTTTAAATTGTTTAATAATTTTATTTCATATCAAACTGACAGCGCTTGTTAACCATATTTATAAGACTAATCATCATTTCTTCTTGATTTTTCTTGATGAAATAAAACAAATCATATAAGCGGCCTTGTCGATATACGAGTACATCATATATATATACATTAGAAATCTACCATGTTTTTTGTATTGTTTTTTTAAATATTGTTAAAAGCTGTTTTTTTTTTAATAAAGAGCTGTCTTATTTTATGTTTCATATATATTCTTATAAATAATTTATTCATTAATACAGAAACTAAATACGTACAAGATTTACGTCATAATAAATAAGAAAAATTCTAAAATAAAATATTAATTCTTCCTTCTTAAATTATATTTCTTTAGTAAAATATCTCTGTTTCACACCACAAACAACTCTTAGTAGTAATCCAACCGCTTTAATGATAAAAGGAACTTCGCCTCGGGGGTCAGTCCCTTTTTTACACCTTATAATGACACATACATTTATTACGATTGATGAGGGAGCCAAAACCGCTGCTTGAGTCATTTCAAATCTTACAAAAAGTCTGGACAAGGCTTTATTATAAATATTTACCAGTTTGTCAAGGTGTTCAGAGGCATTGCTTTAACTTGGGGAGTAAGTAATGTGTAGATTTAAGTATAATAAGTTATACGACGTATATCACTAGATTTTGAGATAAAAAAAAATAGTTGTGCGCAACAAAATGTAAAATATTAAAGAAATATCTGAAAAGTGATTACATGTTTTTTGTAATTGTATAATTTTAAGAGAGTGAGAGAATAATTCACTTTCACTTGAAATAAGAAATGGACACAATCTAGTGTACAAATATACACAGTGTTTAGTAGTTTTTTTGAGCGTACAGGAAATTTATTTAATAATATTCGAGCAGCTTCAAGCTAATGTGCCTATATAATATTGTGTTGAATTCATAAATTGTCCAATGCATTGCACAAAATTGTCCTTAAATGTTTGCAAGAGATAGTTGATTGTCGTATTTATCGTGCCATTTATCCAGTTGATTTTTAAAATAATTTATGGATGTTGCAGTGATCACATTTTCAAGCAACCTGTTCCAGTTATGAACAACTCTGTTGCTGAGGGTGTGGTAAGCTGTATTCGTGATGGCATGAGTACGGTCGAGTTTCATTTTATGTCCTCTCTATTTAGAGGTCTCTTTACATGGCAATTACGAATGTTTGGGAGGTTGTAGAAACCAATCAAAATCTTAAAAGTCTCTATCAAGTCACCTCTTAGTCTTCTTTCTTCAAGAGTAATGAGATGCAGGGTCTTCAATCTCTGCTCGTAAGATTTGCGAAGAAGAAAGTATGGGATCTTAGTTCTCTGCACATTCTCCATCCAGCATGTCTATGTCTTTCCGAATGTATAGACTCCAGACTTGAAACCCATCTTCCAGCATGGGCCTGAAATATATTAGGAATACACTTTTTTATAATAGTTAACCTAAGTAAACAAGATCTGTTCTGGGTAGCAGAGTGAATCTATTTAATGAGTTCTGAAGTCTCAAACCTAGCAATTTACGTGTCATGGCACAAACCTCTTATTTCGACCAATTGAGTCGTGACTGCTTTAATAAAATACACTATAATTGAATTAGATAAGACGGAATGTACTTAGTTGTTTGAAACATTTCATTATGACTTATTGAATTGTCCTTGATACCAAGTCACGCATATGCCTTGGAGACTGATTAGTGATTAGCTGCATAATGTGTTATTATGGTCGAATTATTTGATTTGTTGATAAGTTTGCAGATTATTAAGTTAGGATTTGTATTAAAATAGAGTAATATAATTTTAAATAGTATTTTGATTCATACTAAAACAATTTTTATGTACTGTTACTTTTTTATATTACCTCTTCCTAATGGCTTATGTTTTGGCTGGCAGTAACTATAACGTGATTGGAATGAAAGCGATACATTTTTAGGGTATGTACTTACTGATTTCAAACAATTACTGAAATTTATTCTAATATTTGTGAGATTCTATTCAAGCTCTCCTACTTTTAATTTAATTTTAATTATTGTGATCGGTACATAAACATCAAATACAACGGATCAGATGACGAAGAGTCACAAACAAATGCCACAAGTACCTACCTTTAAATTTATGAAATAATTAGCTGCACCCAACATAAAATAAAGTAATAAGAAGTTTCAGACTTAGAAGTCCCATTTGACCCTCTTGGGTATTAAATTTCAGAAAATCCTTTATACACCCTCTAAATTTCATGTCTCATGATTGAGCGGTTTAGACTCTGCGTTGATTCCTAGCGAATATCGGTTAGTCAAGATTTATTATAATATACAGGAACTAGTAACTGTCAACCGCGGGTGACAGTTACTAGTTTCTCTATTTTTGACAGTTTTATTACATTCAGGGAGCCCGAGAACGGATCTCATTTGCTTAGGTTTGCTCCCATATCGCGCCCAATAACATTATTAAATATTATAGCGGAAGATATTGACGTTTTAATTGTAACCTGGCAAAGTTCACAGAGACCAATAGGCTATATAAAAGTTCATGTTTTGTATGTAAATAGTTTAATGTATCATCGCCTTTGTTTTACTGTCATGGTGCTACTCGTATTACTGTGGTTGTCAGAATAAATAAATAATAAAAAAAACAAATACACTCACTAAATTTCATATCTCTAAATTCAGCGGTTTAGGCTCTGCGTTGATTATGTACTAGAAAAATTTAAGTCAGAAAGTCAGTCAGCACTTACTCTTTTATATATATAGAAGAAAATATAGCAAAAAAAACAATAACGTACATATACATAAGGTAGCAATTTTCTACATGAAAACAAAATTTTAATAAACAGATACAAGATAGTGTCTATCGGTATGTATGTGTCACAGAGATAGCAGATAGTTGCGCGCGCGCAGGCGACACAGTAGCGGGTGCCGCGTCGAGCCAAGGCCGCCGCTCACTTACCAGCCGACGACCGAGATATACCTCCGTCATTTGTACGAATAACTTAATCGACTTTTAGATTTAATACATTATAATATATTATAGATTTAGACTATTTTCGAAAAGAAAACATAGGTCTTGCGAAATTTGGTAACGTATCTCATTGTGACTCATAACACTCAGAAGGTTTGTATTACATTAATTTGAATATTTTTAGAAGTGAACTATTTATATTTGAAATAGTTTTCTTATTTAGTGCTACATAGACTTGTAAAAGGCAATCGTCTGATTTCAAAAACATTTATTTATTTGAAGAAATACACATTATTATGTTAATAATAATAGTATAAAATGTCAAAGTTATTTGAATGTACCATATTCAAATAACTATTTTATAAGACATCAACTTTTAGAGATAATGAGATGATAAATTAAATTAGATAACAGTATATTGTATGTGTAGCAACAGAAAGCAAAGTAACATTTGTGATACTATAATTACTTAACACTCAAGAAATATGATTTCACTGATTGGTGTAGAAAGTTTTCAAAATTTAAATAAAATCATTTTCGTTCGTCGTATTTTTTTGTAATAAATGACATTTACACTTTTTCATTAACTATGTGTTTAAAGTACAGCTATTTATCATTATAATGACGATAATCATGTCGAAATAGTAAAACCAGCAGCGGAGTTTAATCAAAATGAAGTCAAAGTCATTCGTTTCTCGACAATTCTCCACATTACATTGATACTTGACCTGAATTTAACTTCTATAGAACATGCAAACTCGCAAAGGTCAAATAAAATTTACGTTTATTGATAAATAATAAAGCGTTGGGTCCACACGTAGTGTTATTAAAGCGAGACAAGCCATTTTATTATAGCTTTTGGAATGCGAATAAAGTGATAATAGACAAGCCCTTGGGCTGTGTAACATACCAATAAAAATAAAATCTAAGCAAAAAGTAACCTTTCAGAGTTGCCAAATATTCAAAATGATAAATACTTACATTCGTAAAACAATACATACGAACAAAACGAGTCATAATAACGGAATAGTTAACAGGAACATGTAATAAAAACAATACAGTAAAAAGTCATCTAACTGCTACAGTTACGTTAGCTGATTCTTTGAATTCCATCAATACCAAAAACTGAATATCAAACCGAAATAGCTATTACAAGCGACAGTTTTTCCTCACATACGTGCTTCAACTTCACTTTCCACTTTTAAATAACCTTATTCAAATTCTTAACCGTCAACATCAAAATAAACTTTCGTCATTCATCACTACAACCACAAAGCCAATAATGGCATTGTTTGACAAAGTTACTTCTGCAACTATAAACTTTGTTACCGTCTTGATAGAATGGCACTCGTTCTATGACTTTCAATAGCTCTTTTATTCTGTGACACGCACTATATAAGTTGGTAAATTTTAAAGATTTCACCTTTGAATATCTGAATGGTAGCCATAGAATAGGAAATTTTCCAATCAGTAAACACAACGAAGTCTGTTCTTCAATGGAATACAAATAAGAAGCGATGTGGATTCCCAGGGCAGAGCCAACGAACGGTTTTGAGAAAACGATATTCCGATACATGTGTGGACGAAATACTAATGCAACACGAATTCCTATGCCGTCATTATTTAATTCGTCGCATGTGAACTGGAAATTTCTCTAATTTTAGATTGAAGACACAAAAAATAGCAAAGAAGCGCTCATGATTCTAAGATCTTGACATAATTTAATGGCAACTGCATGAAAGTACTCATAAGTATTCAAGGGCCACTGTAACTGTTGGCGCCTCATCATAAACAGCTGGTAAAACCAATGTCAAGACTAATGTAGAAATGTAAATTATTCTTGCGGTTAACAATAACCATAAATCAACGTTTATGAAAAAGCCCTTTTTCGCATGTTATTCTAAACTTTTTTGGCCACGTTCCAAGCTATGCAGATCACCACAACGTGATATGAATTAATTTACTTTGAATTCTTGTTATTATCTTCTGATTTTAAAATGTTATTATTGTTTGTTTCAGAATCGGTCTTTGCGGATTTGATAATCCACACAGAGATCAGAAGACAGATGAATTAAAAAGACACATAGGACAGGTAAAAAATTTAAGATATTAATATAACATAAAAATAACTAGCTAAGAAATATGTGATAATAATGGTACAAGGAGTCGTTATTAATGTATCAATAACTCATGGGTAATCCTTTAAAGATAATATAGAATCAAAAAAATATTATCGACAAAACTTCAAATTTTATGTTAAAAAATACTCATGCTGATACTAATATAAGTGATGAATGATAATAAATATAAGTAGCTAGATATAAAACTAAAAACGTTGATGAACAAAACGGACAATTGAAACTTAACGATATAAACAGGCACGTATGATGTTGACCCGTATGTTTTATGTGATGATGTAACATTGATGAGTAAGTAGGTACGGGATTCATTCAAAGGATTCAGTATCGATAATTTGTGAGACACCTACGTTAATATTAGCTTAAATTGCTTTGCGATGAAACTAGCTCATTAGATACTTACATCATTGGTTCAAAGTTTGAATGTGGGAATTAGGTAGTTATGAGTTGAAAAACATTAATGTTGTTTTCTTAGGTTTGAAACCAACCTGAAGACATGACTGAAGAATGACAAAATGAATGATGAGGTTTGTTTCAAACCTCATCATCTAAACTTAGAGTTTCCTATTCAAAACAATAACATTAGTAAGTTTTATGTTGTATATATATATATAACAATATAAACATGTAAGTTATATATATATTCGTCATCGCCGTTAAAAAATCTTTATTACGATACCACACTCGATATATTTTGGTATCATTAATTTCTTTTTGAGATTATTCTTTGACCCAAATCCTTAACTTTGATTTTTTTCTAATTTTTATGTACCCAGTGTCCCTTTTACGACTAATTCAAATCTATTGACACCACTCGCATAAAAATACGACAAGCCATTTATGCTCTAGGGCGTGCCTAAGAAATATACATACATACATTCGAAAAACAGTAAGAAAGATTCAGTCGAGTAAAAAAGATTGATGTCAATAAGTCTAGTTATTTTTAAATGTTACAATACTCTAATAAATTTGGAATATTCTAATAAAATATTATGTCTATGGGTACTACTGTACAGTATTAAAAATATTGCAGATAGTCTATAAACAAACACACACTTATATATTATAGATATAAAGATTTACAACAGCTATAATTTATCTTGATATAAAATATTTTAAAGGTAAACAAACCTTTAACTTAACAATTGATCAATCAATCACTGAATCTACGAACACGTCTAAAATAACGTTATTAGTTAATACAATACTCGATATATTTTATACCAGTTTGCAATAGGAAAAATGCATTTAGAACGGTCTTGGCTGTATTGATTCGAAATTAATCTAATAATTCAGGGATAAGAAAATTATCGTTCCATGCATAATTTTATGAAATCATATTCAACTGCAGAATTAGTTGTTATCTTAATATTGAAATCCTAGAAAATTATATTTCTGTATTAATTTATAATCATGTTGTAATTACTTTTTTGCCTATTTCTTATTCTAACGAACAACAAATTGGTACAATCAAGCACGGCCCGAAGCTTAATATCTGAAGTAATCAAACATTTATTAATTGTATGCAATGGTGAGCCAAAAAAATATTTTGTTCAGTAATAATAGAGAAACTGTCTCAGGCGTCGTCGCTCTCAATCGAATTAACCGATTTTGATTTTGTTGGAAAGTATAGAGAAATCCTTGCAACTAGTGCTAAATATATTTTATCTGATAAACCTCTATCGCAAAAATGATATTAGTTATAGCTATAATTGATAGATCTATAAAAATCAAAAGGTCTTGGAAAATTGTCGAATTATCCTGTATTTCAATTTTTACATTCCAAAGTAATATTTTTTTATTCCCACATACGCCAAGCACCACAAAACATTTTTTGACCTCATCTTTTGATGAGTGGGTGTGTCCGAATCAGTCACGGCACCTTGGAACATTACAACATGGACATCATGGCGTATTAATGTTGCTTCTTCATCTACGAATACATTATCCACGGACTACTGGCGTGGAGGAATCCAACTGCGTGCGACAATTAAAAAATGTTTCATCAAACTCTGCGGTTTCTTAACTTCCTAGCTAGTTGGTAACGAAGTTTTACAACTCGTTCGTAGAGTGTTCGGTTTCATTAGTGAACAGCAAATGTTTGACAAGACAAACAACAACTGACGTTGCCTGCTGCGTAAAAAATAGTTAAGAGTCTAATATTACCATTTTTGATACTGAATTCAGCCTCAAAGTTGATTGGTTAAAGCGAAACAAAACTAAAACCAATCTGCATAAGTAAGAATTTAAAAAAACAAACAATAAACTCTAATGTTAAATGGCAATCTCATTAGGACATCATCTTTATATTTTTTATTCTAATCAATCAAATCTGTCGATAGGTTATTGAAAAATTACCATATTTATACAAGTGCTTCCTTTGTTCTAATCAAGTCCATCTTCCGTGTAGAGCGTTGATAGAATATTAAATGTAGAATCGAAATAACATCAACAATGGCCTAAACTATGACATGGTCTGACAAACGAAGTGAGGACGGTGATGTCATAGGTCAGACGGTTATTGGAACTTATTCTATTGTAGTCCACTGCTGAGTTATAAATCATAATATGAATGATGTTAAAATAAGAAGTGAATTAAGATACAGTAACCTTGTCCCTCGAGTTAAGGACATATGTAATATTAACACTGATCATATTGGACACACCGTAATAGGTTTCTGGGTTAATGAGGCTGAACGAGATTTGCAAATTCGACAGCAAACAAAGTACGCTGTAAAATTAATATTTAGAAAGCAGACATGTCCATAAGATGGCAATTTCCGAAGATAAGGGGATATTTAGATTATTAAATTCTTTTTATTTTATAATCGTATCGGAAAATTGATTAATTACTTAATCTGAAATATAATAAAAACTATTCGCATTTTGTTATATTGCGTGATTAAAGTAATTATGCTGAAATGTGACTAGTGCAGCCAAATATAAATTTCAAGAAAGATAAAACAAATGATCAAGATTTTTATTGATTTACATGCTATTAAATTTTTTAGTTCTTAAGATTTATTTGACAACCGAATTTGTTATTGCTATTAGTTAGGTACGTATCTGGAAGAATGTCTTTGCTTGTATTAATTTATTTTGTTTAAACACAAAAATGAATCGAATATAGATTAGCACTTGTTAGAAGGAAAAGTCACCAGAATGTTAGTTTCAGTTCTGCGTTAAATAGTAATTCTTTTTTCATTCACGTGTCATTATGGTCATAGCACACAGGTCGCTTCAGTTATGTGCCTAGAAATTTTCGAAAATAATTTTCCTATATACGTATTTGTCTTTTTAATATATTTAGTAATCTGTAATTGTAGACTATATTGTACTTCAGACTAATTTAGAAACTAAACGAGCATATACTTAACGTTAATATCCGTAAATATATGAGATCTTTTTCGTTAATGTTTAGTTTTGTGATCCCCTACATTAAAATACAATCCAGCTGATACAGTTTTTCTTTTCCAGGGTGTCAAAATCAAAATGGATGACGCCGGAAACATACTCATCAGACGCTACTCCAAGAGTAGCGTGTTCGTGAAGAGTACAGCGGCCAACAGCAACGAAGAGACGGCCATCGGGCAGGACATCCTCAAGCTGCCAGGATACTCACTCGAACAGGAGAAAATATTTAAGGTCAGTAAAAAAATTTACGTAGTTTTTTATCTTTCTTGCTTGGCCACCACACCCTTAGTATTGTGCCAGTTCTCTATATATTCAGGAGAAAGAGAAATGTGAAAATGGCATTTGCTTTGTGGCGCAACAAAAGGCTTTTTATATTAATGGAAAATGATTTTGTACATACCTCCTGGTAGGTGAAAACCATTGTGTCCACTCTCCATGCTAGTTCGACAGGGCAACGCAAGTAGTTGTATATGATCATTTTACAAAAACGTTTGCAATATTAAGCTAATCCAGCGCAATTAAGGAACGCAATAGTATTTCATTTATAATGCAAGCATTTAGGAAATTATATGTATGTAATAATATGATGTATTCTTTACCCGGTTATGTTTTTCGAGAGTTTCTATGTATGTACTCGTATGTATATTTCTTTGGCACATCCTAAAGCCTAAACGGCTTGTCGTATTTTTGTGTGAGTGGTGTCAATAGGTTCGTCTTCACTTTCAAATGGTCATAGGCTATACCAGCTATATTCCACGATTTTAGCTATTTAGATAGGTGAGTCTAAAGTTCTTACATTCAGGTTTTTTTATTAACCACTTGTTATATTTGATATACTGGCTTTCGAGTCGACTGCAGTTGTGCTAATAATTTTACTGATATCATTTTCAAATTCAGTGAGTATTTATTGTTAGATCAGTATGATATATATTATTTAGCTGATTATGTCAACTTGTAACATAGTAAAAATAATAATATTCTGTTCAAGATCTGTTATGCCGATTTATATTTTCCAAAACTTGTCTAACTTCGAATTGAAACTTAAAATCAAATCTCATTTAATGAGCAATAACTCAAGAGCGATCGTTAAAAGGTTTTTTTAAACTAAATACCTTTGCTAAAAGCCTCAATTATATTATACAAACAAACATGCCGAACTCGTAATTTAATAAATCGTTAATTTCCTATAGAACAGGTTGAGGCGAAAAGTTTCAATGTCATTTCGAAGTATTTATTACTCCACGTTACTAAACGAATAAAAAAACCCATACCTCCTGTTTGCTTGGTTATGTTATATATTTTTTTAAATAGTCTATTAAAGTAATACTCGTAATTTTGTCTGTACATTCTTCCTCGCTTTACGTAGGTGCGGTACTAAGAAATTGCGAAATATTTTATTTCCTTCATTATGTATCATTTATTTCATCATTGCCCACATATGTACCTAACATGACTAAGTTATTGGCAATCAAATACAATCAAAGTAAGTTTAAGAACTCTATTATTTGATAGCGAGCAATCAATTATTATTATTAAGTTTTTTATTATTTCCTATAATGACATCATTTTGTTTTACATTCATTCATAAAGTTTTTAGATATTCAGCCAGCGCTGCATTTAAGGTGTTTTTTACGATTCATTTTCTAAATAATCTCACGCATCGTACACTAATTCACTACCATCACCATGCCTTTCTCTTGCACGTCAAATACTTTATATTCGTCATTATTAAAGACAATAATCATGAAATGGTATTAAGAGGCCGAACATTATGCCTAATGTCCGATGCATTGTGTAGTCATTCAGTGCATCACGACCCGAGGGCACGATTACTTCGCCCATGACATTGCCACATAATTTCTTTTATGTTATGTGCATTATTACACAATTTTCAAGTCATCCCTCTTTTATTCGTCAACGGCAATTGACTGAATTATTTCAACCGTAAACTGGTGCATTGGAAAGTCCGATAAGATAAAGATTTCCGATGAAGGACCACCGCGATTTTTGTTGTATCATCATGAGAAAGAAATTTCAGATCAGTATAACAACGCTTTATATCCCCATGTTAATAAAACGGTTGATGTTATAGAGACATCATAATGCTAACTTTTAATTTAATTTTTGATAAAGACTTCACTAACGAATCCGAGCTCTTAGTAAAGCAATTGATCAAGATCCTCCTTAATAGCCTCAAACAATAGCACTTCCTAGAGAACGAGCCAAAAGATCCATTAATAAATCCACCATTACATACTTTTACGTAAGTTACAAACAATGAGAAAACAGCACCATTAAGCAAAGTAAGGAATGGTCATTGCCTCATATACAATACGTTTAGTTTGTTTCTTTCGGAAGCGGATTTGCAGAAAGTAGACTGCCTATTGTTTGATAGAGGAGTGGTTATTAAGGATTGGGTAATATTTGATTGGATTTAAACAACGCAATCGTATTAACATAAAAAAAATTGTTTTTGAAATACTGAACATCATCATCAGCTTAATCTCGTCCACAGCTGGACATAGCCTCTCCCAAGACACGACACTAGGCCCTATTCTAGGTTTCTCGTCTCTTCCCCTGCCTACTATCTTATGTATACCTTTGCTCCACCTAGCCGCAGGATATCCTACACTACGGTACTACTTACTGAAATACTAAACGCTCCTAATAGATAATCTTGAGAATCGAGATCAAAATATTATATTATAAGTTATATAGCAATATTAAAACTTATACATCGATGTAAAGCTATTCATTTGTAAATTAGAATATTTATCTTAATCATATTGAAAATCGTGTCGTGCGATGCGTCTCACGTAATTGCGGACATGAGCATTGTCTTCATTAAAAACCCAATTTTCTCTAAACAATACCATAGAGTGTTGAAACTTGTTAAGCTCTGAGATTTTTTCTGTGTGATCTTGCCGCTCCCACACCAATTCCCTTGTGACTAATTTAAAACCTAAAGTTGAGTCACTGAAAGAGGTTAGTATTTGGGTCGAAGTAAAATACAGCGAACAGCTAATTCATAGTTATCAATTTAAATTGTTTAATTTACCAAATGCACCAGCACAGTTATTATGTTTGAAAATTGATCAGTCCTATCCTATTGCTAGTTATGGAAAATACATTCACAATTTTAAGTTTAAGCTATAAGCAATAATAGAAATTAAGGTTGATGGGTTAGACACATTCTAAGATACCTTAATATACGTATTTCTGATTGTATACGGTTGCCGTGTCATTGCTGCTTTGATGTATATCTTACAAAATAGGATAAAAACATTATTGTTTTGTTTATTGGTGATCAATCATCATCGTTGGTTTGGCATTATGGGAATTGATGGTCCAGCGCTGATGTGGCGTTTAACTTAATGTTTGCAAACAATAGATGGTATATTTTATTTAAAGCTAACAATACTGGCCTTGAATTAGACGAGAAACGCAGTTTTGAACGTTTGTAACGTTGTTTGAGCTGTATTATATTAAGACGAAATATTTTCATTTTAATTATTATCAAACCCAAGAGGGAGTTACTATACTTATCTTAAGGAACAATTTTTATTATGGCACCAACATTTTGTGGACGACCGACAAACTTTTTCTATGCAATAGTTTTGTAGACATGATTTCGCTACAATTACTCAATATTTGATAGTTTTTTTAAGAATATGTTACACTAGAACTCATTTTATGGCAGTCCAGAGCAACGAAGTTCACTGACAGTTTGACGTTTAAAAAATGATATTGACGTAGTACTGACGAATTGTTAACTGCTGCATATTATAAAGCTTTTTGGCTGAGAAAATCTGATAACCCTGTACATATATCAAACCGAATGGGAAAGTAGATGATTCGATCAATAACCGATCAACAAGTCCGATCAAGATCGAAAGTCGATCGTTACTATGGTGATTACATTTCAAAAGTTCGGCGTTTCAGAAAAAATTTCGATGACTTCCAGACAAGGCAGGCGGCGAGTTTTAAGAGATAACATCAGTATCTACTGGATATTGTGGGCATCTAAGAATAGGGCAAAGAGCCGGCAATAACTTAAATAAAAGTTTGTAATAAACGCATTTCTTTTTCGTTTTCAAGATAAAAAGATGTTAATTAATAAGAAACTACGATTGTTATACTATAACAATCCGAACAATTTAACATTTTATATATGAATCACGGAGAAAAGATGACGAGATATCATATTCGAGAAGGCAGAAATCAGATCGACTGGACTAATGCGATACCACAATATATGGTACGCCATGAGGGAGACCTATACCCGATCTTCGGTGCCCCAACCCAGGCTTTTAATTTTATACTAATACTTAACTTTATTCAATATGTTTTTTTTTTAATTAGTTAAGTAATAGTTTAAAATCTGTGTGCAGTTTAGTAATCAATGGCAATTAAAGGCTTTTTTTATTTATAGTAGAAAATATTCCACCTTTAACGCCCAGTTGATAATGTCACTTCACGGTCACCCATTCAAGACTTGAACGGAGCGAACATACCCTACACTATCTTGAGATCACTCTTCCTCCTACTAAATACGCATACGCTGCGTTCTTTAACCAGTTGATTGTCTTCTAATAACGACTTTTATCATATTATGTAATATTAAAACGATAACATCTCCTTCTATTGATTCGTCAGTTAATTCAGATAGTCATGTTTAGTTGATTGAGATAAAACGTACGTTTATCTCTAGTTACGAAATGCTTTAGCAGATCTTCATGCATTAGTAGAAATCATGTTTATTGTGTGTCAATTCGTTAGTTGTTTATCTTAATAATTTAATTGCATAATGTAATTGATTGAACATTTCTTAGATTCCTTAATAGTAAAGTCCTTATACGTGAATTCTAAATGTGTTTAATTATATGCTGCGAAAAATTATATTACGTTTGAAAAAACCTAACGACTTCTTAGTTTGATTTCTTTCATTGCTAACTGTATGCAATAGCAGCAATTGCAATATCACATTTTATTCATTTTCCAACAGTTATTCGACATGAAGAAGTTCCAGTCCAATGTCAACCGCGAGCTCCGGAGAGGGTACCCTGACAGGCGGCGGCTGGAGACTCAGTGCCTCAGCGCCATCGGCTTCGTAAAAAGCGAGAGCGACCTTCTAGAATGCCCGATATGGGTGCTGATCATCAACGTTGTAGCCATGGACATGCTCAAGTCGAAACTGCCTCCAGGTGAGTTCGTTTTCAATTTATGTTTAGGTTGGAGACCATGTTTTTTTTTGTTCTATTCACTGCTCGTGTTCAAAAGAGTAACAAAGATTACGAATAAATTTCACTATGGTGTTCTTAAGAAAATCATGCCGAAATCTGCACGTCATACATTTATTGGAAATATTTCTTTTTGGGTTTCAAGGTTGGCGCTACAATTTGGTCGTAAAATTACATACAACCAATGTAGGAGACTCGTATCCAACGTTTAGACACGAAAAGAGCCCCAGCTACCGGTGGAGGAAAACATCGTGAGGAAACCATAGCATGGTGGTAGTGCGTTTACTTCCGTAATCGGAAAAAGTCAGCTGAGTAGTTTTGGTTTTTGCATGAAAGCAATCATCTTTTAATGATCAAAACAATGCAACGAGGCGGTTTACACAAAATAAAAGACAACAGCTGTTTATAGCGTGTGTTATTGTGAATTACGTAAAGATATGTAAGATTTATGTTCTTATGTTTAGGAATAATCTTCTACATGAAGATGAGAATCTCCACGGAAGATAAAGTTTACGTACACAACAATGTATCTTCGAGTAATAGATACGATCGTGGTTCATGAAAATTCATTTATTTCGTAAAATTTATAACAAATTCTTATTTATTTTAAAAATATTTGCTTTTGTACATATAGTTTATAACTTTGTATAGTTTTAGTTAAAATTTTATCATGTTTTATAAGTTTGACGTATAATATTTTAAAAATATTCACTGATATAGCGATGGGAAATGGTTCTATAGCATTTTTTATTTTGTTATGACACTACTGATTTCAAAGATCTGACGCTAATTTAATAATAGGTACCTACAAAACACTAAAATGTTTCCAAATATTGTTAATACTCATCGACGAGAAAAAATGGTGTTTGTACTGAAATAATAAAATAGTAATTACAAAAATTACTGCTAGATTAAAACTCCGACGAATGCGTATATTTGTCCGTACTCAAATCCTACACGCTATCTTCGAACTGAAGGTGTTGTAAGCACCTTTTTACCTTGACCGTGGCTTCACACGTTAAACACATAAAAACAAATGCAAAAACATATTACTTTAAAGTAAAGGGTCGTGGCTCGCTTCACTAGTTCGCATTGAACTTGGGAGATGATATCAATCGATGTTTTTAACACGGAACTCTTTACTTTTTTATACATTATGAAGTAATCAGATAACAATCTGATCTATTATATTGTTTATTATAATACGCTGGTTTACGCTGCTTTTGTGAATTTATTGCTTGAAATAGGTATTTGTTTGATGTTTTTTGTGTGATACATATGAATTGAATGTGTAAAATATCTTCATTCGTTGGAAATGTCTGTCGGTTAATATTTTTGGCTGTAACTACTTAAATCACTTTACATAATACATTATATATCTTTATTACTTACTGGAAAACCACAATTAATGCAGAGACTATAGTTTTAAAGCTCAAAACATGAAATTGTATGATATATTCCTAATAATAATCAGGTGTAGCAAGTATAAATTTTAGCAAATTTAATTTTATAGTATCCGTGGGGATAACTACACGAACAACTGCATGTTCTGAACGAAACAAATCATTATAGTCTATTGAAGATAAGTAAGATGCTATATTAGGCGATCCACGGATAAAAGGGATACGGATAAGGAGGTAGGACGAAATAACAAAAAATAAATAATAATAATACATTTTTGCAGCTTATTTGGTATTATTTTTGCGTAATTATCAAATGAGAGATACAAAAGCAATTGGTCCAATTTTTGAGGAATTTGAATGGCTCATGGGAATCTAATCTGTGCAATTTTTTAACTGTTTCAAATGTAATGTATAAAGATTTTGATGCGAGTAGGAAGCGAAGGCGAAGGCTTTGTTTATTTATCATGAAATCTAGACGCTGAAATTATATATGGTAGCAGTTATATACAACTGGGATTATCCATAAATTGACTAAATACTATTCTGTATAATATGTACAACTAAGTTAGATTCTTTTTTTTTTGTATAATCTGACTTCAAAAAAGTAAGAGTATCGCCGCGATCATTAATTTCTCTTTTGCACACAATTTTTCGCATGCTACCAATCGATGTTTTTGACTCGCTAATATGGGACTTTTTATACCTACATGAAACTTTGTATGGTCTAAAAATAAACATCAATTACTTATACGAGTAATAAGAAATCTTTTACCTATTATTATAACGCATTAATAAATTGACCCTACAATTATCCAATTCCTTAAACAATACAAGGCTAGAAAGCAACAAGGCTTGTTTTGTCCAAGCTTCAAGGCCGCACAGCTGACTTGACAGCCGGATACTCGTATAGTTCTCTCTCAGTTAAGACATGATAACAAGATCTAACTGTTGAATCAATGGTTAAATCACTTGAACAGCTGTTGTTGGGATCATAATTCTGGAACCCGTGCTATGGACCGTTTATTGACTATTGACGTTATTAAACATTGATAAATCACTTAACCTATATAGTATCTTAACAGTCTGTGGTCCAAGAATAGACGAAGGTCTATTATATATATTTTATTCTTTACTAACTGTGCCCCGTTTTGTTACCCACTGAAGTTTGATTATCACACATTAACACTGCGTTTTTTCGGAACGAAAATCGTCCTGTGAATTAATCTAGGACATAAGCTATCTTGGAGCCAGATTTCATCCAAATTCGTTTCGTAGTTTTGCGTGAAATAATTATAAACGTTCAACCATCCATACATACAGACTAGCGCTCATAATATTGTATGATAAGATTCAACCTAAGTATCGAGTAGCAACTGAGTAATCATGATAATGAAACTATGGACTCAAATTTATTTTAAATCACTTGAATTTAGTTTTCAAATACTTACTCAAAATAAAAATACTGAGACATTTAATTTACGTATTTATTTTGATAAACAGAATCGGTCCAAGTATCGAAGAAATACTTACATGACTTTTAACTAATTAAATATGTACCTTTGGTTAAGTACTTAACTAAAGTTGATACGTGGCTTTATTATAAAATTATTACATAGACCCGTTTTGTAAAGATCAAAGTAATTTTAAATTAGATTAGTTTTTCGTTTGACTATGCCATAAACGCTGAGTCTGCTAATTATTTATTAAATAAATTATGCTTAACAAAAAGTGGTTGAGGTCGGACCAGGAAGTCTGTGGTCACTACCCATAGTTATCAACTTCTATATTTGCGTCAAATTTGTATCTACTTACAATAAAAAGGATACTTGTACGTACGAGTTTTACTACATACGAGTACCTATATACCTATACCTATATTATATAGTATGTGTGTACATAATGTGTTCCGCATGTTTCAATAATTATAGAGTTCTTAAAATTTATAAATATATTTGTAGACAAGCTACGCCTACATTGGTATTTAAAATACCTATTGTATCCATTTTTCTGCATTTTTTTTCTAATATATTTTAATAACACTATCTTCGTGCTGTTTTGTTATGATTTTTATGTTTTCAATTTATATGCCGCTGGACGCCCGAACTTGAATTTTGGGAAAACAAGAAAGTTCCTAGGGTTAAGAAGTCAGAAAAGTTACGAGAAATTGTGAGTTATTTCAGTACCAAGTTATCAAGTAATTACTGACCTCCATTACGGCAGGCACCAATAAAACTTTTTCAGTTATTAGAATTAAAAGAGAAACCTCTGGACTGCTTTTGTCAAAATGTATATGGGACAGCTATAACTATTGCATGGTGGTGGCGCTTCCTATCGCTCGCCTGGCTAGCTACCACCTTCGAGTCGTAAAATCTAGGATATAAAATATTTTTAATATATAAAACTATGGTTGGTTCGTGTACAGTCCACCAAAGTCAAGTGATGGTATGGATGGATATCTTTGTTAAAAAAATACATCGCCAAGGGCAGTTTATTTTCTCTGATAAGTTTAATGAAATCTTCACATATAGTATAATATTTGTCAAGAGTATGTCCATGAAAATATATATTTATATTGCAAAGTACTGTCTAAGACCTATTTAATTATAGTTTGCAAAGTGTTGTACCGTTCTTAGTGTGCAGAACTAAATGGTGTCCTCCACTCCAAACTGAACAAATCTAAATCACTTTGCATTGCAGTGTATCATTAAACTTGACAGCGGCAAAGCGATTTCGCGCCATTCCAAGCACAATAGACGCCAAACAATAAAAAGTGGCTATAGCAACGTTTAAGGGACATAAATACACAATACTTGTCATAGCGAATAAATTGCCTAACACTGAGACAGAGGACATAGATGCATGGGATGGTGAAGGGTTAACTGACTATAGGGTTACCATTTTTTTTTACTTTTATATAAGTGATAGGGCTTAAGCTGGTAACTGTAACAACAATTGACATAAAATAATATTGATTACCTAATTAAATTATGTATGAATTGAGTAGTTAATAAAGGTTAGTAGGCGGGTAAATTTTGCAAATTCAGATGGTTTGATACTATTTCTGGTTGCCTGAGAGAAATTGCTTTAAGCGATGAAATACCAAACTGCGAAATGCACGTCACATTTCTCAATTTGGTATCACAATTTTTTGATATTTTATATTTGTTCAAACAAGTCAAGCAGTCATGAGAAGACTTCCATTAATGTTTATTTAACTCTTTCCATATCATCAGTTACAAGGACCCCGGCGAACATCAGTCACGCGTCATCAACGTCAAAATAATTACCATTCAATGGACTCGTACAAATAAATATCAAACAAACATGTAGACAGCTTTTATCCATACCCCGAACTATAAGACAATCACTCTTATTACAACCCAATAGAGTTTATAGTTCTAAAAGCTCAGGCTAGTGGCGCCAATTCGAACAATGATACACTTACCTTGCCTCAGTGCCAGTGCTGCCCCCGCAACAATGCGTGGACCTTCAAACTTTATCATTAACATAATTATGACGTATAAAATTAAAATGAAATTCTCACGCGAACATACTCGTACCATGTTATCAATATAGACCTTGGAAAGAATGGAACAAGTCTTTTCAAGATCTGTGAACTAGTTTTTTTTTTTTAATTTCTGTAGTTTTTGGTGGATGCATAAAGACTGTGTATTTACAAAAATATATATTTAAGCTTAACTAAACAGTATTTGGTACAAATCAAATAAATGGGTAATAGAATTAAGGTAATCAAGAATTTGATCAACTTTGGTTGCTGTATAATTTCATAAAAGTACTAGGTACCTCTTGCACATTTCTGATTCTCAAATTACGTTTAATATACATAGTACAAAAATACTATAGGAATAGATATTCTTCGTTAAAAATATGGTAAGTACTTACCTAGTTGTATCCAAGTTTCAAAAACTTTTAACATTGTGAGTTTTTGAAACAAGCCTCTCATTAACACTAAATTGAGAATCATCAACTTATTTTTCTTTGTGTGGACATTACCAGCTGACTGGTTTTTGTATGCTGCCGAGCAAGATGATCTGCTGCAGTAATAAATGTCAAATGTCAATAAGCTTCCGTAACTAGATCAAGTCAATAACCACAGCTGATTCCATTATAATTATAACCAATGATCCGCTCTACCGATGGTAATTTTTCATTTATCATAATTATTTTTTACTGTACCTAAATATAATTTACCATTTTATAAAAGTTCAGTAACAACGGACTTCGAATATAAAGAACAATGTTCCTTTTATTGTAAGCTAGCTTCACAATCACAAAGCAAAAATGTAATTATGGGCAATGCTTTTTTTGTAGTAATTGTAAAATATTATCATTAAACACGTCATCATTAATACAAAAAAAAAACATTCGAACTTTTGACACTAAGCGCCTATATCTACAAGTTAGCACCTATAAATATTTCTAATTAGCAAACCAGCATCCTGCGGCTGAAATACCATGCGTAGCAAAATAGAAAGAAAGCTAGTTTTGTTTTTATTTCGTTTTCTCCAATCTTGTTCTTTTCGCACCTTTGTCGGCTGGGCCAGCCCTATTATCTAATAAAAAGAACACATTTTTTGCGTAGATTCTAGAGATGAGTTTACAAAGTGCAAAGTGAAAAATGGCATACTCGCGTAATATAATTTTATAACAAATTACAAATCTGATTTAGTTCCCATAGCACGCAACCACATCAACTATGCAGACCCTCACTTCTCAGTGGCTCTTTTATTGTTGGCCAACAATGCAATCTCACTTCGATCTTATGATGTATTGCACCTCATTTCACTGGGCGGTAACTGCAAATTTCTAACGTCTATTACCAACTTAACAACCAATATTGGTTTTGTTCAAATCAAGCTGAATCTACAGGAGAGAAACCGCACTGGAAGATTCCCGCGATTTTCCATCCGGGATAAGATACGTTCGTAGATTTCCTCGTGGTTTCGCGGTCTGGCCACTGTTTATCGGTTAGGGAACTCTAATAAATCTATTTGGCAACGTAGGCTTTGCTTTGGTGTATGAAAGTCGTGACAGTACCGTGGGGACCAGTGCTTTTGTTACTACATGACCCCAAACGTTATGTCGTCGACCTTACAAGCGGGCAACTTTTCTTTTGGGTTCACCTATGCTCCACCGAATTGTCTGAACGCAATTGTCAGAGCTAGTAGCTCATAAGCTGAAAACTCTTCGCATCTGTCTCCTTCCAACCTCTTGATTGGTCAGAGGCGGTTTCTATAATAACATCTAAATCTCAAAATTTTATCAAATAAGCTTGAGAGCTCCAAAATTTTTTAAGATAATAAATTAATATGCTTTTCATCAAGGCATGTGATGAATGAGAATGTAAGTTAAGTCTTGTTTGGTCTCAAATTATATTTTTATATATATTTTAGGATTTTTATTTAAAATATAGCACCTGCTGTAATGCAGTAAATATTTTAGTTCTTAAGTGACTCAGAATAGTACTGCGAGCACTATTTTAGGTTACCTACACTGTCCAATTAATGTTAAGCCATTTAATCCCGCCCTTCACCTTTCCATGACAAAGTGGCTTCTTATAATCAAGATTGCTTTGATTTATGCACAAAACAGAATTTTTAAGCAACCGCTCATTCGTAATGGTCTAATTTAGATTTCGCAACGAAGGCCGTCCAAGTCGTGATGACTGAACTAGATCACCGATGGCAAATGGCACTACTTACCCATATCAGATATTCATTTGGAATTCGTAACCAGCGGCAAACCGATTCTTAAAGACTCGGACAGGAAAGATCGTGACTTAAGCAGACCGATGTTATGCAAATCATCGATTGACAATAGGAAGCGTGCTACGATTGAACTACTAAAGTTACATCAGTAGTTCCTTCTGCGAGTGAATAGTAGAGGATTTTCTATTTCTTTTTAACTTCCCTCTTATTTTCTGTGCTCTTTATCTATATGTACTTGATTAGCTATTAACCTTCTTCTTACTTACTTGACAAACAATTTAAGCAGTTCAAATTAAGTAATTATAGCAAGATGAAGAATTCTAATAAAATATAGGATAAGGCACCCTTTTGGTGATATAATTATAAGATTATCGGTAACTAACAGAGAAACCTCTTTATATCGTTAATCACAACAGTACCAAGAGCTTTCTACGATTTTTGGAAATTCAGTAGATAGAACAAAATCAAGAACGACTATTGACTATTATACCGAACGATTGAATTTTTACTACCGAATTGTCAAATGTAGTAAAACTTGAGTTGTTTGATGAATAATACTAATAGTCACCCTTATGACGTGTTTCTCATTGATAACAAGCATCCTGGTACATAACCTTTTACCTGAAATGTAATATATCCCGCGCTATTCTGCTTTTTGCAATACAATATTTCTCTCAGCCCATAAATATTTTCCCCACACTTAAATCTATATCAGACAAAGATTGAAACAAAATCGCGTTGAATACAAAGCGTTTTGTGAATTGACTCACGTAATTTTCTTAGCATTTAAAAACAATGTGAACTTTAGCATTCTGCGCGGCGCTTGAACTAATCTGGATTCTAAACCCGTTGCCACGGAGACTTAGGTATTTCCACAGTTACTAATTCGTAAAAATTGACAATAATACATCTTGTCTAAGACTTTTTCTTACTAGATAAATATGTAGTTCCTAAAGTTAAAGTAATCACTTGATTAAGTTATTGCCGTCAAAGTCCTCGGGTATCGGAGTATAAATATGCTTCAGCGTGCTTTCAATTTAATATATCTACATAACTACCTTTAGCTTTTCGTAATAGAAAGACACATATTTAGCTTAATAATTTTGTAGTAATTACCTATACGAAATGGGGTGAAAGAACAAGGTTTATTCTAGACTAGCGTGCTAGATCTTAGGCCGTATCGCCGCTTTACATCAGGCGAGATCTGCGAGATGCGGTTAAACGCAAGTCTATTTATTGGCTATAAAAGTACGAGTATTTTATAATTTGACGAATGTTTCATAAGCGTAAATATAATATGATGTATACATAACATATTTAATAATTTACTTTGTTCGCACATTACGAATCGTAGGTATATATATATATATATATATATACCTACGATACGATTATATATATATATATATATATATATATTGGAATCCAATGGATATTACAGCATACAATTATTTTATTAATTTTGTTTACCACTAGAATATGGTGTACCAAAAAAGACTTGATTATTTACTCAACAGCTATACTCAATAGCTATACTCAACAGGTATATATATATATATAGAGTATAGCTATTTTTTGGTACACCATATTCTAGTGGTAAACAAAATTAATAAAATAGTTGTATGCTGTAATATCCATTGGATTCCAATTATTAACGTACATTAAAGGGATTAGGAACAAAGCGCCGCGAGCACTTAAATAAAAGTAGGTACGAGTAATATGTATTTGATTTATGCCCAATCATTAAATTATTTAAATTACCTTACTTTATCTAATATACCGCCTAATATAATGTATAATAATACAAAGTAATATTTTTACACTTATAACTGCACTTGCTTATAAAAACAATGATATTACAACAAATACAAAATAAGTATAATTAATTTTAAAGCTGTAAATAACCTTTTCTGTCGTTTATAAATCTTAAAAGTGTATAATGAAATTAACTTTGGTTTTCGTGATCAATGTTGAGCGATATAGGTAAAACAATCGAACAATATTTAACTATAAATGAGTAGTAGCCGTCATCTGCGGCGTTGCCAACTACATAAAAAAAGATACCAAGAAAATTGATGGAGTCGGCCGTTACTTTGCAGAAATTCATTCATAATAAATCCTCATCACCTCCACACCTCACTTCATTATTTCTCTTTCTTTAAGTATCCGACTTCCTCAGAAAAGAGAGAGAGAGGTGTGAAGTGAGGTGTGAAAGGTGGTGGGGAGGAACCACACTATAAAAACAAAATATAATTTTTGATTACTCACGCTAACATCAAGACAAGGCGGAAAAAGTACATTTCTTTATATACCATCTTATTAGATACAAAAAAGTTTCAAAAATTGACCCCTTTATTCTTTATTAATACACCGCTACGCCTTAAAATTAATACTCTCTCAAAATGTAATGTCAGTCAACTAACTCTTTTATAGGTATATAGATAATTCCAGTGACTGGCCCTTTGACTAGACATTTAGTTCTGTCCAAGGATATACCACAAGTTCGTACGTTTCGCTTAGTTTCGATTACCATAATGACAGTAGTGGTAATAGAGGCAACTATTGGCAAGCCTTTACAAACCCAAGTCGTGAACACTAGTGATTGCCACCAGATCTGCTCATCACGATTAATGGTATAATGCTAGTTGAGCAACTAACGCTAAATGTTTCCAATTGTTGTGTTAACCTTTTAAGGGATTGGGAGATCGAAAATATGAATTTGGATAATAGCACAGCTGTTTTATGTGCAGTGAAGAATTTAGATGTGAAAGGAGATGTTGTTAACGATAGTATTGAAAGGTATCGACTGAATTTTATAATCAAAAGTTGGATTACAAGTAGATTTATAACACTAAGAGTTACGAGATAAATAAATGAATGGAATAATTATAATTTTAATTTGCTCTTTGGACCTGCCAAAAAAAAAAATTTCTATGAAAGTCTAAGACAAAGATAATCTATGTCTTAAAAATCGTAGGAAATGTAAGATTTCACTGTTATTTTAACGTCCACTGTGTTCTCACAATCTGATCTATTAACATTATCTCTTTTATTCTATCTTTCTCAGTCCAAAAACCGATGGACATCAAGAACCGGCCGCGGATCCCTATCCCAGACGAGGATCCTTACAGCATTGCCAGCTCCAATGTCAACGGTTCCGGGTCGAGTGGAAGCTCTGGAGGCTACGGTCACAACGGACATGGCGTGGTGGCTGCGACCAGGGAACAGCTGATGATGCAGATGGGAAGGAAAGGGGAGCGGCCACCTAAACTACCACCGAGGGAGAATGGATACGGGCCTGCGGATATTCCAAAGGTATGAAAAAAATTAAAGTTGGCTGATAAATATTTTTCGATTGTGGTGAGGTAACTTGCTTTTCGAAGAAGTTTAATGGCTTTTCAATAAAAGTAAATTCTTGCTAAATATTTTGGCTTGACATTTTTTTGGCTTTTTGGGTTGACGAATGAGTATAATACAAATCAAAAAAGATATATATCTTTGTAAGAAAACATAAAATTCTAATCATCCGATCACTCACATAAAAATATTCTACACACTTAAGCAAGTACTACTTAGAAACAATGATCAAAACAAATATGTGCAAAATAAATGCTTAGTCAGCTATTTTGCATTGGTTTATTTTAAAATAATAATTTATATGTTTTCATTATTATTATAGACATAATTTTGAATCTCATGCAAAATCCAGTAACATTTCACACGATCCCGGTAGTGAAATTTGATACTTATATAAATTCACCTTTTATTTACCTTCATTAAATTTAACATTTATTTAAAGTGGTTATTCAGCAATAAAGCTTGATTATGTTCAAGTTTAAACGTTTCAACATTGTAAACAATAATGTTGAGCATTTAATCATCAGTTTATATTGAATTATTGAAGACATTCTTAAAGTGCAGTCGAAAAAGAGTTTAAATCGTCAAGGCTTGTACTCGTAAGTGAACAAAAATTCTATAATTAAATTAACGCAATTGAATTACTGGTGCTCAATAATTATAATACTACAAACTTACTAAATTTTATCTTGAGATTTAATATCTATTGAGGAAGTGAGAGTAGTAAGTAAACATTTATCAAATACAAAACAGATTTTTACGTTGCTATATTTAAGTAATAATATAGTCCATCCACTTGAATGATGCTTTACAAAACGAAATGTACTACAGAGATCGAAATTTTAGCAACCAAGCTCCAAAATCTCTCCATTAGGTTAAGATAAGCCTTACGCAATTTTTTAACATGAGTCAGGAATGTTTACTGGTATCAAGACCATACAATTTAAGGAAAAAGACTTGCGAAATGCATTAGGCGATAAAATTTTATTTACGAGATTTTTAACCTTTTGAACGTAGGTACCTACGAAGTTATATTTCACGCGATGTGGAAGCCATACTTAATTCAGTTTAGTCCTGTCTATTTAGACCACTTGTCAGATAATTGTGGACATGCCATGTTGCCAGAACTGACAATGCCCCCTGATATCTATAATCTCCAACGCCATCTCTATCTGATATAGTTATTGATAAAATCTAGCCCTTTCATAGTCCCTAAAAGCATCACCGCCGCCCCTGACGTTGTACAAATGAAACAATGTCTTTTGTGTGTCAGTTTGCTTCCAGTTTTGTGCGTGAAAGTTATGCTCATACTTGGATATTACTATTGGATATTCAAGTATTCAGATTCTAAAGATATGTTGTGATAAAGGCGTTTATTTCAAGACTGCGGATGTAGGGCCACAAATCCTCGTTTTTGCACATAAGCAGAGGAACTTGTCAATTGAAAATTTTACGGAAGCGTTTTGAAGTTCTATTATACGAGTATTTATTTTATGACTCGGTAGTGTTTTTGTCTAGACGATGTGATTAATTTTAAAGGAATTCTATGTATAAATAAAAATTTTGTCGTCATTTTCTATCTATTTATCATTGTTTCTTTTAATGTTGTTCATATGAAATATAAACCTTTTTTACATTTTGCATTTTTACATTGTATTTTTGCATTTTCATTTCGGTGATAGATAGGTAGTAAACTGTCGCCAAGCACCTAACGGTGTGTTCCGGCAGGCTTCATTGAGAGCCAGTACATTCCAGACTAGTCATGCTCCATCAGGGCCACAGTGTCGCTGACTTCCGTGATCGCGCAAGCTTGTCAAATGCCTAGTGTTCGATACAAAAAATATAGCTTTTCAAACTATTGCATTAACCATATTTAATATATGGGCGGAATCTATATTTTTGAAATGGATACAAACTTGTATTGAAACCAACATTTAAACCATCGTTTCAAGTTGTTTTTCGTACCAACTCCTAGCAGAGTTTAAGATTGTAAACGCCCACATTACATTTTATTGCGCTAGATTTTTAGTTTGCTCTCACACATTACCAGCCGTCGGTCGCATGTACTCGTATGGCCTAGGTAACGACATGCGAACTGGCTTTTTGGTCTTTTTGCGTCCCGTTTAGTACTTTTATTAGATCTGTAGGTGTTTCTAAATGTGTAGAAATCTAAATGTGTAGACTAAACATGCAAATGTCGTAGAGCTGATATAATTATGGTAAAAGTATTTAAAACATTTAGGCCGTTAATAAATGATCTATGTCATACGGATGGAAGATGTCGACGAAATACAGATCTAAATTTTGTGATTTCACGGCGGAAGTCGCAATATTTGAACGGGCCCTTATTCACTATGACTATTAAACATATGATCAGAAGTCACTGCGCCGATGTCAAATTTTATATCGTGCCGTAGCACTGATCCTGATTTACTGATGATGATTTACAGTATAAAGTATTGCGTCAACATTACGTTAAATACGTCACTCGTTTTCAGCGTTTCTCGTCTCGTTGTTTCTTTAGATAATAAGAGTCCTGGATGTAACTGGTACGCCAGGTATAAATAATCTAAAAGAGTATCTTCAAAGTCCGTGAACTGAAGATGATTAAGTTCTCATAACAAAAAACATCACTATATAATTTTTATATGAGGTAATCTAAAAAATATGACAATTTCGGAACGACTGTTGTACTAAAAAAATATGTCACTTCAATCTAGGACGGGGGAGTCGAGTCTCACACATGTTATCAGGTGTGACAAGAACGGGGAGGGTTAAACAATCATTAAATTCGTATGACGTATATTTAGATGGCACCACGTAGGTACAACGTAAGTTCTAAGTAAAAATATTTTATTATGTTTAGTTATTATCAAGTAATTAATAATAATTATTTGTGTTTTTTTTTCAGCCCGACTACGATGACTTAGATCAAAATGGGCGCGTCCCAACGCAGTTCCCGAGAGGCAAGTCGGATAAAGGAAAAGACAACAAGAAATATGGTGAGTGCTTCATACCCAATTACACTCGTAATTATAATAAACGATGACGATGCACATGCTAAAGCTTAAATAAATGTTGAAATTTTAGATAATGAAACACTTTAAATAGAAATAAAAGTTGCTGCCATTTCATTGAGAAATGATTAATCAAATTTAGGGTTTGTGTTGTCTATTTGTGTTTTTAAGTTTAAGGAGGTTTCATTTTTTTACACTCCTTAGCACAATATTGAATAAGGGTTTAAACTATTTTTATAATATTTTTTTCGTGGTAATACTGTTTTAAATTCTTAAGTAAGTGACTGATCATACCTATCAGTGATCGTCTTCGATTTTCTTACATTAAAGCACCTCACAACATATTCATTGCGAAAGTTGCAATTAGAATTGATTTTTAAAAAGCTAATATTCATATTATGTAATAAGTATATATGTAAAACTACAAGACAAACCTTTCCCTTATACCTTGTGACCGCAGCATTTAAAAATCGATAAGTACTTACCGCCCAATAACAGTCGGCAATTTTCCAGCCAACGAAGACAGCATTGCATTACCAGCATCTGTAACTCAAGAGAGACTTGCATTGTTAATTAGCCAAGTCTTGAATGGGGTCATTAATTGTGTCGCAGTTACTTATGCGCAGGCATATTGCACGTAATTAGGCTTTTGTTAATGGATTTCGAAATTACACCAAAGGTAGGAAAGGGTGATTTGGAAGGTTTTGTTTCGTAGTTTAGTGCGCTGTAAGAAAGTACGTTATGAATAAAATTATAATACTTATTCAAACGGCACTCAGAGTTAAAAATAATATTCATAGTTAAAGTAACATAAAAATCTTTATAAATTTAAATCAATAGATGCTTGGGCAGGTTTGAATTTTACGCAACCTCTTTTTGCCTTTTTTATTTACTTTTAAATTATACATTAAATTAGTTATTAGACAAAAAAATTCTTGTGAAATAGACTTTGGTGCTATGTTACAAGAGCCTTGCATGTGATATCTTTATTTTCTAATTTGCATATGGTCTGGTGGACAATGCCCCTTTAAAACAGTTAAGAAAGTCCCATGCCGACGTCCGATGACGTAGAAATCTTTTTTACTTTTACCTATATTACGCCATACAATATTATCACAATGATCAACTTAAAACATTATAATAATTTTTCGAAGAACCATTTCTCTCTTACCGGGATCTTACGAGAATAACTAGCAATATTAATGCATTAAAATGTACTTATGTCTTTCTTTAAAATATCTAACCAGACTACGCTTTTGCCAGTCTGCAATTAAATTTGAAGCTTAAAAATTATTACCTACCCTACGTTTGAGTCTATCAGCGTTCAGCAGTTCTATCACTTGTTTCTGTCTTCAATAGGCAATAAAAGCGGCGCCAGCGCAGAAAGAGCGCATAGCTTTCCATGTACGGTCAGAATGTAGGCCGTAAGTTTTCACTAATGGACAAATAGCTTTGTCGATTGGTACTGAAAGGCCGACATGTGCGATTCTCTTTAGAAAGTGTTACTTTGTTGAGAATTGTTCTTTTGTGTAATTAAGTAATGTAATAAACTTAATCAATTCGAAAAATAACTGCAAATTAAAACATGCTGGTCTCATGAACAAATTGACAATGTCAAGTTCTATTTATTATAGTAAACGCGTATATGAAACAGTATAAGTTTCAATAAAAGATCGAAATTCCACGTAGCTAGACCGAAATTACTTTTGCCAATTCCAAAAATGTAATAACACGATAAAAGTTAACGTATTTTATATTTTTGTTGGGCGTTTATGTATGTATCGTACTTGTCTTGAGTACAATAGTAAAATGTTCTCTGAACTATTATGCCTACTTATTCTAAAACATACCAACCTAATCTCATCTCGATCTAGAGCGCATAACGTCTAGTTTAACAACCATTTTCACAGCTGAGCAGCAAACGCAATAATTTACTGATATTCACATAAATCTTATAAACTGTGCAGATTTATAAATGATGATCTGTCCGGTGTTCAGAGGTTGATATAATGTTCACACTTGCAACAAGAGTGGTTGTTATAGGTTGCAAAAGACATAAATTCGTTGGGATGTCAACCAAGTCATGTTCTATGCGTTGATGCAATAATTTCTGAATTGTTATGAAAACTGACACTACAAAGTAAATGCATATACGAGTAACAAAAGGAAAAAGCTCTATTCAAAACCCTTAAAACATGATATAATGCTAAGATAGGTACATTAAAAAGAAAAAAATTGAAGGCAAAACCTGTTCGGCAATGGGACAATATTTATACCAGAACTTGAAGCTTAACGATCAAAATAGAAATCTTAAACGAGCGCGCATATTGATAATCGTTTGTCATTCCGAGTCTATTTATAAAATTATGTTCGAAATAAAAAGTGGCGACTTGCCCTTTTAAGGCACTTGATCATAACAACAACTAAAGTGAAAGTTAACCCCTATTTAAAGGCATTTCTTGGTCATATATCACAGATTACATGGACATCTGACACAACATTAAGTACTTTGGTAGGTAAGACCTTTAAGGGCAAGCATCAAGTTGACAAAGATAGTGTTAACGACAATAAGAGAAAAAGGCAATAATGTGAATTTTAAGTCACCATTTCTTGATCTGGGATAAGGTGAAAAATCACAAAGATTTTTTCTGTCGTCGGGTAATTTATTAAGCTTTATTATTAATACTGCAGACTACGAGAAGCGGATAAGAACGCGTACATACAAGAAAAATATACCTTATATACATCGATATTCAATGACAATTTATGATTTGGTTGTGTACACTACAGTGCATTTCGTACCAAAAAATACCCGACTAAAAAATAAACTAGGATACGCTAGTAAAACTTCAAAGCACCGTTTCAAAGATCACATACCACATGTCCCGCTGTCAAACTCAAGATCACGACTCGTGTCTATGTGGTTGTAATAAAATATGACGTTTATAGTTTACTGAAGCACATAGCTAAAGAATCCCGGTGCAGAGGTTACGAGACAATGCGCCGTTTCGCAATGCAGCTGGCATTTCGGCGTTCGGCGTATCCTTGATATTTAAATGACGGTATTCGGAACAGGCGTAGGACGCGGAACATGGTACGGAGCGCTCCGACGTAGTAGAGCTATTGTTAGTAAGGTAACAGGTGCATTGAATGCAGGAAGTTAAGGAACTTCGACGATTGATCGTGTAACATTATGAATGGAAAGAACTTCGAACGTTTTATAGAAGGGTGTTAAATTTCCAATTCCATTCGGACGTCAATTATCGTTCATCATTATCTTCTTATACTATGCCTTTTAGTGGGTTCTGTCAGGTTAAATCCGTTTACTATGTTTTGCTATTGTTATCGATCCAGAATAATAATCAAAGAAATAGTAGCCTGTTTATACTGTGTCTCTGCGGTGCATGTTTTACCTATAGAACACGTGTATTTGTAAGCCAAAGCAACTATGGATTATAGAACTAATGGGCATTCTAAATTTGGGTGTAGTCCTAATACGTGTAGTGGAATTAAGTTTTTTATTGATTTCGTTTGTTTGGTTATATAATTTAGTTGGCCATTAAATATCTTATACTATATTTTTATAAACTCTGTTTATTAAAGAGTTGGTTATGGATATTCCTTGACCCCAAAATATTGTAAATTTACCTAATCGTTGATTTATTTGATTACAGATGATCCTTACTACTGCGGTCTGCGTGCACGAGTGCCTAATTTCGTGAAGCAGAACGGCAAGCTTGTCCTGCCGGCGATGACCGAGCGGCTTACCCTGAAGGAAGCGCCGGTCCCCAGCAAGCGCTACAGCGTGGCCCACCCCCACCCTGGGCCCTTCCCGCAACATATGCCTCCTTACGCACACGCCCCCATGCCCCAAACGGCTATCTGGCACGCACGCTCCTACGAGAGCGGAATTGGTGCGTACGAACGTCCCCCTAGAAAGGAAAAGCTCATGTACCAATTCTATCCAAACAGGGAACCCAGGCTGCGACCGCTCATCATCCAGCAGCCCCGCTAGTACAATACAGACTAACCTCGCACTTTAATCCCACCGCCTCGGCGCGGACTCTTCGCTCCAACTTGGTATTTAACTTTCTGTTATTACAGCTTCGCTTGGTAGCACACGTAGCCTGTAGCTTCCTCTTTCTGTCTCTCACACTATTGTGTTCACCTCCATTGTCACCAACTTCTCATGTTCATCAATTTTCGATAGACAGTTTTTGTCTATCTGTCATTTTTCTGGTTGGAGTATTTTGCCTTGCAAGCTTTGCAATCATTCCTTATTTCTAAGACACCTAGGTTAATTTTTGATAGTAATTGTATAGTCCCCTCTCCGTATAATCGTAAAACTATGTGAAATGCACATGGTATATAAAGATTATTGTCAAACATACAAGTACAAACTAACAACACAATACACAGAATTTTGACACAGAGTGATTGCACAGAGTAACAAATCAACAGAGTTTCCAGAACTTTAAAATTAATGATAGCCAATGTTACAGATGGAGAGCATTACGATCCTTATGCATTGTACGGCCGCCTGCCTGTTCCTGGTCGTGGTTTTCCTCCACCACCAGCCCCCCACGCGCGCCACATGTTCATCGGAGAATGGGATTAAAGTTTCGAAATAAACTAGAAAACTATCTATCAACATGGATCTGAGTCAAGCTTACAGCCAAATCGATATCGATTACATTAGAAAACTTTGATGTCTTGTTAAACTCGCCACTTATTTATTTATTCCATTCATAATAAGTTTTTGGAGTTGTTAAAACTAATTCGACGATAAAATGTTTTAAGTAATACTCAATAATGATTATACGTATTGATGTCAAAGTTTCGTGTACGAGGGTGTCGGTGTGACTGTATCTTTCATTACTTGTAAATAATATTTAGATACATATTTTGATAAAGTTGTCAATATTCACTGCATAGGATATCATAACAGACATAAAGTTGATATGTGCTTTTATAATCGTGTCGTTTATAATTATTATTTTCCAAATTTTTCTCGTGCATTTTATTAGTTTCTGATAAATATAGCTATTAAATATTTTCATCATGAAACTTAAAAAAATTGATTTTACTCGTGGTTAATTGAACACATTGCTTTATGTTAATGTTATGTCTTTTCAAAGTGTAATATTCCAACAATTCATTAATAAATAGCTAAATAGTTGCTTTGTTTAGTTTTAAGTAAACCGTCACTGCCACGTTTTATATTTTGTGATTTATATCATCACAACATATGTGATGTCTTGCTATATATAATTAAGATAATCAATCCTAGTCATTACAGGGTTGGGTTTATCTGATGATATTTTTTATAATTATTATACCTTAATCACATCATACAAAAAATTAGGTCCAAGATTTCTAAAGTTTTAAATTACCAACTAGCATATAAATGTGTTTGCGCTGGAGTCAAAGTTATATTTATTTGTTTCTTATCTAGATACGTATCTCCAGCAATATTTCTGATAATATTTTTGTTAATATAAGAATGCCTTTTGTAAATATTTCTTCAAAATCATATTTAGGATATAAATACCTACGATATATTTTTACATTTATTTACACCAATACTCAATCTTATTATTTTATCTCATAGTAGGCTAAGTATTGAATTTACAATATTAAAATGGAAACTATCGTCACAATAACATTTTAATATCATTGTTGTTAAAAAATAATTATTTGTATATTTTATATTAAATATTGTGTACCCATTTAGAGTAGTACTTAATAGATATAAATATAAATATTAAAGTAAGTGTATCTACGAATTTCATTGAAGTTTTAATGAAAAATTAATTTGATTAATAATATAGCAATGTGTAAAATAAATCTGGCGTAGCTTAAAACAAGATTTGTATTGAACGGTGCTACTGCTACCTACTGCTGTTACCATTTTGTATCTTATGTTATTTTTGTAGATAATTTTAAAGATACTGACACTATAAACTAATATAAATAGTTCAATCGACTGAAAGACTCAATTCTATATCAAGGCAAAAGTGATGATATATCAAGATTTCTTCAACAATTAGATAAGATAAATACAGATTGATATTGTTACAAACATTTATAATTTAACAACACTATTGAATTTGACCCTACAAAATAATACTAGAGGAAACTAGAAATATATTTAAGCATTTTCATTTTTGTGTATATAAAGTGTAATACCTATTATGCTAAATGATGTCATCAACATCCGTTGTATATTTTGTAACGAAGGGTGTTGGTTAAACAGTAACCTATTGTAAGAAAACATGTATCTACAAGTAAACCTAAATATACCTTGTATTTTTATTTACGTGTGTTTTCTTTATTGTGAAATCTCGCTAATAATTTTGAGGTATGAATGCAACTAGATTAAAAGGATAATTTTACTAATATATTTCAACCCGTAATAGACCAGATCAGTAGACTATGTTACAACGTCCCTTAATAGGATTCGAGTGAGGCAGTGGGACGTTGTGGGATATTCTGACAATTCGCAAGTGAAACCATGGCCTCAGTTTGTATTGATAAATTGCACGTTAACTTCTTTCACCTTTCTGTTTGACTGGTACTTTAATCGACGTAATACTTAAGAAGTCAGGATGTCGATAGTACTACGCACCTAATTGTAAACCTCGCTCTATTATAGATGAATTGGGGCCCCCTTAGTGTTCTTCCATTTTCAATGTGAAAACAAATTAATATTTCTACAATTTTTGTTGACTGTATTGATGGCGACAGCGACAATCTAGCATCGCGCGATTCCGGAACGCGCTATTTTGGGGACGCGATGCTTAGGAAATGATACAAAAAATTGAATATTATCGAGACATACGTACGACACACTTATTTCTACTCGCCTAAGACTATAATTATAGGTAAACATTTTAATAATAATAATTACGTTTATTTGAACCAACTTAAGATTAAAGCAGTAGGTACATCATATTTTAAAACTAATTTATGAGCAAAGTATTTACGAACTAACTTCGTTGGAAGTGGATTCCTTAGTTGTGTTTGAAATGTTAAGTTTTGAGTATTCACCAGCTCCAATCCACTTTTTAATTAAATATTTTATGTAGGTTCTCGCTTCTTTTAACTCTTCAGGATCACTTTTCGAATTAGAAAATAAATCTTTACAATGAGATGCACGCGGAATCACTTTAGCAGGAGCTTCGTAAGATATATCTTCGAGCACGCTAAGCCTATGCCATGGATCCAAGTCACCATTAACAAATACCACGTGTGTAACATTAGGCCTTGTACCACCGTAAAGTTCATTAATTTTCTTAACACTGTCCTCTACTCTGACACCATCAAACTCAGCCCCGAAAAGGTCAGTGCACATCTTGTAAAAAAACTCTAAGTGAACATTTTCCGTAAATGGCTGATCATTTGGTGCTGTGATGGGAAAGTATCCGAATTCTGTACACGTCTGATAGGTCCAAGCATGATACCAGTCGATTGTTTTTATACCTTCGATCATATTATCAAAATCATAGTCATAGCACTGCTTCCTCTCATTCCACATGTCGGTTTCTTCATTTTGAGGAGAAAAAACTTGAGAATTGTTGGATATTTTATCACAATGTTTTCTTATACTCTGTGGAGTACCGTACTGTGCTTTAGACATGAATTCGGAAATTTTATCAAGAAAGAAGAGCTCTTTATTTTCCAGTCTATTCATATCATTTTCTTGACATATTTGTTCTTCTTCTTTTAGTTCCCTGATACCATCATCCGTTTTGAACTTTTGCTCGTATCTATTAAATATTTCACTAATTTTATTATAGCAGTTTGGAGTACCGTATTGCTCGTAATCATCACTTACTGTATCTATGTACTCGTAATAGTCTTCCTTAGCTAAAACAGGCCCACTGCTTGCTATCGCTGCATCGATCAAATCTGGATAAAGGACTTTCATCCATGCTGCTAAATTACCCGCATATGATCCCCCTACAACAACCACTTTTGAAGACGTAAAGAATGGATTTTTCTTAATTTTGGTTATAAGCTTTGCTAAATCAGCCAAAGCTTGTCTGGAGCTTAAGTATTCAAGATTTTCTGTCGTGAAATTATTGAATGGTTTGCTATCTCCATAGTATCTATGCTCGGATAAGTACATTGCACCGTTGGTTTCTTTGGCCAGCTCGTACAGAATTCCAGTTTGTAAAAACCCTTTTTCTGCTTTCCACTCTCCGCTGATAGATAAGAAGATAGGGCCGTCAGGTTTCCATTTGTCTAGTCTTTCGTAATATTTCATTCTCCATGTTCTAGTCTCGTTCTCATTGAAATGGTCTAATGGTTGCTTGATCCATTTTGTCCGGATTGTCGAAGAATCCAGTAACGAAACTGCAGCCTTTATTTCTCTTAATACATAATTAAAGCCGTTGAAATTTAGACTGTCAGTTGAACAGAAAAATAGCGATAGAACAATGTTTAACTCCGCGAAATGCATGAGTATTGTAGTTAGCAGAACATTGAAACTGCATCATTTTTTTCAGTATTTAAAGCTACGGCATGACATTTAAGTTATGCGTAATATATTCTGTCCCAATTCCTAAATTATCATAACATGCGGGTTGATTTACGTATCTCGTTACCAAGTAACAATTTGTCTGAAATTGCATTATAACGTCATTCCGTTTGCATCTAGAATATATTAAAATACCTAGTACCTACATAATGTACCTGCGTACCTACCTAACATACTTTAAATATTATTTCAAATAAACATCCCGCATCGATTTCGTTTATGTTCTTTTCTTCGAGTTCTTCACAAACGAAGTTGAATTCCTGGTTTGCTTCTGGTTACCGTAGCAACGCAATTCGTCAACAAAGCGCTTGGTTGGGCCTGGTCAGCTTTTTCATACTTGACCCACATAAAAAGTGTATTTAATTAGCTTGCGTGATTAGGTATGGATTTTTCCGATTGTAGCGAGAGAAGTGGGGTGCGGCGACCAGACGCGCCTAGACCAGTTTCGCGAAGGGGTTACAGAGAATATACGAATAGTGGCTCGGCGGTCTCAAGGTAAGATTTACTGGCGTTTGATAATTAATCTGAACTTTTACATAATTCATATAGGTAGCTAACTACACGTATAACACCTTAATTGATACTTAAGTTGGCGCGAAATTAATTTCGCGCATGAATTGAGCTGCCATATAATATTATGATGAGGTGTGATAGGTATAATGCGTCATAGAAATATCGTTTTATATACACGTTGAGCAAGGAATACAAGAATTTGTAACGATTGTGAACTAGCGAAAAGTAAACGCAAGCCGGTATCTATAATTTACAATTCGGTTGTAATTTACGCTATCAATCCAAAATCATACAAAATTGGCTTCAGCATCTCTTCTATTTTAGCAACTTCTAAAAAAGAAGGAGGTACAAAGTATGGCTGCATTTTGTTTTATTTTTAATACATTATTTCTTAAAGAAGACTAAAACGATTTGAAAAATGTTTTTTTGTTTGTAACAAAGGTCCAAAGAATAAAATGGGACATTTAAACTTTTATCTAAACCGCTACAGTAGTTTGATTTTAAAATCAAAATAACTAAAAAATATGTATGTTCTGATCAAAAACCTCCTCATTGGTGTTGACTTATTAACAGGTGGTTTGAGGTGAGAGAGGGTGTGAGAGGCGGTTGCTTACAATAAGTATACTTTCATCTACCACAAAGGATCATCGATATTATATTGAAACTTTTGTAATTTTATAATATACTTCCTTGTCAAATTTTTCAGTTATTTTGAATTCAAACCTAACCCCACATTACTGTTTTAGCAAAATTTATATGGGAAGGAATTTACTTGAGAAGCTCTTTATTTTGCACTTTTATATAAAAGAGTAATTTTAAAGACATCTTTTAGAAACCGGGGAATATAAAAAAAACATGTTGAATTTTCTGGTGAGCAGAAGCGCATCAATGAGGCCTGCTTCAGCCTATCGTGGCGGGACAGCCCGGCTGTCAACGGCCGGATTCGGGCCAGCACCGCCTACGGCCAGCCGACAGCCGACGGCAATGACGGGCTTTTCCATGGTAAGATAAAAACAAGTAGCCAATGCGTAGGCTTTAAAACAAAACAGAACAGTTCTGGGGATAAATACGTTATTGACTACTCGTCAAGCTTGGGGATAAGGTTTTCAAAGATCACACTAGTAAGTTTAAGTTACTAAAACAAAATAATGGTGTATGTCCCGTTTTATCTGTAGTATTAAAATCCTGCGTGGTCAGGTTTTCAACAATTAGATTATTAATAAATATATCAGTGATGGGAGAAGCAATTCTGTTGTCTTCCGTGGGCGGATCTACCTTTAAGTGGGTGGTTCAGTTACTCAGTTGCAGCTGAAGATCAACGCCCACTACCACTGGCTTCCAAGAGCTAAACTCTCTATAACTTTCTTAAACTCTCAGATCGACCGACCAATAACTCAGCAAGGCATATCGGGACTAAGAACAGGAACCGCCCGAGGGTTCCGCACCCGGCAGCTTCAAGACAAGCGCTACTGGGAAGAGCTGATGCAAGTCAAGGTCAGGGAGATGAAAGCTGAGATAGCGAGGCTGAGCGAGCAGGCAGACGCAGGGGAGAGAGAGAAATCTGCAAAGAAACATTATGAGAAAAGAGTGCGGGAGCTGGCGTTGGAGTTAACAGGTAAAGAAAGGGATATTAATAGGTACCAAATCTGTAGAGCAAATTTGTCTGAATGATGGCAATAAACATTTACAGCTAAACACCAAACAACGATTTGGAAAAGCAAGAATCTCCGATCATAGTCTATACACAGTCAATCATAGTCAGGCAGGTCAGATCAGCTAACACAGAACAGGTTACTGCTATTATAACTATAACCAACATAACAAAAAGAGATTCCGTGATCACACAAGACATTACAATAGTGTACTTGATCCAGCAGATAATGCCATAAACCGTTTTGGTCGCCCGAAAATAACACTACGCCCATCGAGAATTATTTATGGTCAATCATCTATGGCGTGTCTAATTTATTTATTGGCCCAATGCACTTATTTCAGAGCTACAAGGACGTTTAGCCGATTACAACACGGCAATCCGCATCGTCAATGGCGAAGCGTGGAAAGAAGGTGTGGAAGAGCAGACAAGAGAACTAGAAGCTAGTAACAAGAAACTTCAGGAAGAAGTAGAACAGGTGTTCATTGAGAAACAGAGAAAAGAGAACCAGCTAAGGCAGTTGATGGAGCAGATGGATAAGGTATGTGTTGATCTAATCAAACTAACACAGGGACCTAGAGGTGTAGAATATCTTATCGGTTATCAATTAGGGGTGAACTAAGCTAAAAGGGGGTCACTATACTCATTCTAAGGAGTAACATTCACAATGGGACCAACTCTCACTTTGAGAAAAAAATCTGTTTCTAATCTAATAATGACCTGTTTTTCTACCATATTTTTGGGAAATAAATATTCATTTCATTTTTTCATACATTTTATCGTCGATCGATTAACTTTTCGTATGGAGCAGCTGATTTTTTTTCACGAATTCAGTGTTAGTCCGTTGATTAAAATTTAAATTAAATGATGAGTATAGCAATGTAGATATAGATCCAAAGACCTAATAGGGGTGCACGATATTAGTTCAATTATAAAACCCATTATTTTATATTCATCTCCTAATTCAATTCCAGGAGCGGTCAACAATAAGCAAACTTTTATCGGAAATGACTCAGGAACAGAAGGACCAATACAACGAGCTGGAAGCTACAGCTGCAGCACTAAGGGAAGAGGTTGAGCAGGCCAGGAGTCAAATCGACCATCTGAGTCGAGAAAAGGAAGAATTTAGCAAGGAGATTGCAGGATCTCAGGTCTTGAAATATAAACTGGTATTTTTCTATTGAGCTAGTGGTCGTATAAACATTGACATCAAAATTATGAAGATCGAGTTGAAATTCCAGGTACTGGTTCCATCACATGCGGTAATACCGTTATTTTTAATTCTTTTACTATTTTTTGCTATGTTTAATTATTTTTTTCTTTACTTTAAGCTGACGAAGATTCTTAAGTAACCAATCGTAATCGAATTACCTTTAAATTTAAGGTTTTTTGATAGGAGAGTTCCTATTTATTTATTGCATTGTTATTATTAACAGATAAAAATGAACATGCTTGAGTTGCATAAGAGACTAGCCGCCGCAGAAGAAAAGAGGGACAACTTGAAAAATGAAATGAACAACCGTTTGGATCCTCAAGAAGAACGGGAAAAGTTACTGTTGCAGGTGATGTTACAATAACAACTGAATTAGCAAAAAATTGCGGATTTTTCGAGTCTCGTCTGTATAATAATACAATATTTTTGATTCAATATATTACGAAAATTTACAGGTCCGCGAAGACAACGCCGCAATTGCATCTCTGGACAGCAATGCTGCCAATCTCAAAGAACAAATCAAGAAAGTACAAGAGCTAATTGAACAAGCAGAACAGGTAATAACACACGCGAACTTAATTTTATCAAGAGATACAACAGTAAACATGACGCCATGAACCTTTCTATATTAATAAATTTGTCACTTCCGAGTCATTGAGCTTTTGGCAGAGCACTCGAGATTCGCATTATTGCAAATACAGTTAAAGAATGTGTAATAATCATGATGTTTCTCAAGCGGATGATACTTTGTTACATTCTTTTGAAGCTGCCTAAAACAGACTAGGTGCATTTTAGCTGGTGAATAGCACAGGTGAAATCTAGCAATTGCACCTTCTACCTTCGCGTCAATTCTTAATTCGATGTTAAAAAAACTACTTCTGTTTATTATAGGATCTCGAAGAAGGCAATTCGGAGCGTCATCAGAAATATCGCGAACTCAAAAAACGCGAAGAAACTATGGATGCCTTCCTATCGACATACGATGAAAATCTCAAAAAAGAACAAGATCGTATCGACCAATTAGAAAAGGACATAGTATTCGTTCTAGAGCACAGCAGTTCTAACATTGACATGGACTTGAGTGAAATAGATTCTTTGAAACAGAAAGAAGGTTATACTACAACTTATGATAATAATAAAAAGTCTGTCGATACGCTTATGAAGGATTATGAGCGGTTCCAGGCTAATTTGAAGAAGGTGAGCCAATTTTATCTTTGTAAGGATGTGCAGCTGCGCCTAGCGATATTATCCGCGGAAATTTGACTGTAACTTATGTGTAAATCAAGGACATAAGTTATACTAGTGCCAAATTTTATCCAAATCCGTTCGAGCGTGAATGAGTTACAAACGAACAAACAAACTTTCGCCTTTATAATATTAGTGTGAGTGTGAATATTATAGTAACTCTGGTAGGAACATATACATTAAGTAATGGTTTATTTTAGGCTGAAGCTACAAGGGAGCGTTTAGCGACGGAACTTCAGACTTTACCGGAAAAGACCAGAGTTATGAATGAAGAACTCGTGACACTCTCTGATCTTGAAAAACTGAGGGATGAAGGTATGGTATAATATAGATTTTGACATTGAAATTGGTGCTTTATGTTGCTTCAAGTAGAGCACAATTTCGATTGTGTTTTTATCATTTAAAGGCATTTTGTTTTAAGGGGAGGAAAAAAAGAAAGAGCTAGAAACGGAACTTATGCAATTAAAAGAAAAACTTTCACCCACTGAGAGCGCAGTTGTTGAAGCAAGTAACAAGCTGAAAAAGTTGCAGGCAAGTCATTTTTACTTGTACTCGTGTCTTTTACAAGATTATCGCTTATTATTGTGCTTAGCTGGAGGATCACTGTATTATGAACAACTTTTACTATTGGGGTCCACGTGACTCGAATCTTGAAAAATAAGGATTTGCATACTAAAAAAAATATACAGCCTTTAATAACAGTTTTACACAACGAGACAATTCACTTCGGGCCTAAAGCAGATACTACTTAAATGTGTCAGATATCACAATTCAGCCTTCAGTTAAAGTAGAAACAGTGTTTTTCAGCTTTAGTTAGAACGTACGTCACTATAAAACCCCAAAGTTAAAATTGTTTGTGTTAAATATGGTTGTCCATTTTAAGCTTAATACGGTGAGCTCATTCACACTGTAGTATGTATTTTTCTAACTTATACCAAATTCCAGGCCAGTCTGGATGGAAACGAAATGTACACGAAGCTGAACCAGCTGGAAGATCAGCTAGCCACGTTAGAGTCACGCAAGACTGTTTTAGAAGAAGACATAGCTTCTATAACTCTCAAGGCTGATTACGAGCCCTTGAAAAAGGAAGCGATGGAAGAATTAGCTGCCTTGAATAAGAAGATTATTGAAGACTTGAATAGTGTTAAGTCTTATTAAAGTGATATCTTTTATTGTTGTATTGGCGTAATTAATAAAGTTTAAAGCACGTAAGAAGACATTATTCTAGCTGCGCTCTGCGGTGTTACCAGCGGATCAAATTTTTTATTTCCTATGTTACTCTCTGATAATGTAGCTTTCTAACTGTGAAAGATTTTTAGAACGGCCCAGTAGTTTTTAATTTTATTCGTTGCATACACAATTTTTTTTTCTCTTTATAATATTGATGTAGATAATTTTTATATGCCTGCAAAGATTTGGATGTGTATCGTTCTCTACATCATTCGAAATGACGCTAACTATACAGGGCTATCGGTTAGAGGTGTACTAAGCCGAAAGGAGGTCATAATACTCACGAATAACAACTCATTCATTATGAGACCAATTCAGTCGCTCCATAGAAACAGTCAATCGGTCGTCGACAATATGTATGAAAGAGATTTTTCTCACGAATTCTAAAGTTGGACCCATAGTGAAAGTTCTTCCTTAAGATGAGTACAGTGAGTGACCTCTTTCTTATTTAAAAAATCAATATGGCTGATGTTACGTATAACTCAAACGAAGCAAAAAATCAATAAAATACTGTATTTCATTTTCTAATTTAATTCCGTACAATAATATAATATCACAGACTTGATGCGCGCTCTAACACTAGAAGGCTAGCTAATACACTTACCTAAATAATTTATACAGACATAGATATTCAAAACGTTCACAACCAAAATTAATATCATTTTATGTCGGATCACGTTAGATAGAAAAATAATGCATACATTTTGAAGGTTTTTGTGAGAATAATTTATAACATCTATTTCTTGATATTGCTCTTGAACACAAATTCAAATCGTCAATATTCGATCAAAAAAGTAAACATTAAATTTGAATATTAAATACCTGATTCTAATATTTTTACAGTCACTGAAACATCTAAATTTATAAATCATTTCTTGCTTGATAGATTTATATTTGCAATTAAAAATGTACTTAATATTTCTTCTGTCGTTACAAAATCGTATTTATTTAACAGATATCTTCGCTTGCCTGTTAGTATATTTGTCCATTAATACAGATAGTTCTGCGGGTATGTCCTGTTTGTTTGCCTTCAGCGTGGAAGCTAGATTGGCGACGAACTTCTTCGAAGGGTTAATGTTGGCCTCTTGCATACTGTTGTAGAGTGCCAAAGCCTCTATGTATTTGTCTTCGCGTTCTGTGAAAGTACACATTAATTGATTCATTGATGAACGCTTTATTTCTAAAGCAGGCCGCACACCAGAGGCATACACTTGTCTCTCGATAATTGTGGCGCCACATTTAACGCCCCCGTATATCTGTGCGTGAGCACGCACACTGAGGAGCGTGACATCTGTAGCGTGTGCACTTTGGGACGAGACGTTTTTAGTTTTTTGTGTCGCGCTGGTTTGCAAAATATAAAGGCAATATTGAATTTTACGTTTAGTTTTTTGCAAAGGTTGAAGAAACCCTATATTATTCAACCGTACGCTCACTGATTACAGTAACAGACGGATTACAGAAATTATTTGGACCAGGATTGGCGAAAAATTCAATGAAAGGAGTAAGTACCTTCTTTGTACATTTAAATCGAGCTACACTTGTAAATATTTTGTTATGACACCAGTCCGTATGGTTTTAAGAAGTAATTAAACAAATATCAGACGATTATGTCGATATTTTTGGTAGTAAAATAGGACTTTTTTTGGGTGGTATTTAAATACGAGCCATTTAAAAATACTCACGATAAATATCCAACACCAAGTCGTATATTTCGACAACGTCCACGTGTCTAAGGTCTCGCGCACACTCCGCTATGTTCTCTAAGGCGTGCACTTTCTTCTCGTCGGAGAATCTTTCGCAGCGTTGCAGTAAAGCGTCCGGGTTGAATTTCACGTTAGGGTCGAGGAGCATTTTGCGTAAGGCCTTCTTGAAGCCAACGTCTGCTAACGCTGCTAATAGTGTTAGCTGCAAACAGATTAACATTCACAATAATAATTACCTATATTAATAAGTCGAATAGGCTATTTGCTATTAGACAGATTCGCTACTGGACAGAAACAGTAACAATTGACTGCAAAATTGTTAAATCACTGTATATTTATGTAATACTTGAAAAAACCATGTGTTATTCTGAATCCGTGTCACATCGCAGAAACAAGTGAACATCTAAGAAACAAATGAGCATCAGAAACAAGTGAACATCGCAGAAACAATAAAACAGCACTTTCGTGCTTGGGTGACGTTTTCAAGATTTGTGAATTACTTGTACTCGCGATGATAATGAACATAAAAGAAAGTCACAAAGGCGTCCATGAACAATTACAAGTGGAAAAATCAGGTTTACCCGATTTTCAACCTTATTGTATTTTTTTTATTTTTTAGCAACTTTTTGTCGTTTTCGGGAACAGTGACCTATATTGAATCATAAAATAATGATTTCCCGACAAATGCCACTAAGGTCTAAAATCTCGAATATCTTATTTTTACACTTGTAGTCGTCAATAGGCACTATTACGACATTTTATTGTTTATTAAATTATATTACTCATACCGAGGACAAGTAATAAGTTTGTTTGCAACCAATCCTGAAATAATAAGTTTATTGTAGTTTTTATTTCGTTTCTGCGATGTTGATTTGTTTCTTTGATGGTCACTTGCTTCTTCGATATTCACCGGCTTCCGTGATGTTCATTTGTTTCTTAGATGTTCATTTGTTAATTTTCTACTTGTTTCAGTGATGCTCATTTGTTTATTTTTGTTACATTGATTTGTCAGGTCTTTCCAACACTTTATGCCATACATAATTCAAACTTTGCTTTGTTTTGTTCTAATAAAAAAACATAAAACAATATTGTTTTCGTTCTCAATGTAATGTACTTCTGTCTAATAGCGAATCTGTCGAATCTAGAATCTGTCAAATCCAGAATCTGTCCAATACAGAATCTGTCCAATAGCGAACAATCCAATATATATAAATATATTGGATTGTTCGCTAATAATAATAATACTATGGTTTCACTTGGTGTGGCAGTCTTTAGCCGACAATGCGCCACTGGTTCATATCCTGCCGGCTGATATTTTTCTATAAATCTTACCTGTACATCTCCATCGCCATGTACTTTCTTATCAGCTTGGAGTACCGCTTGCGCTAGTTTCTGCAATCTACCGTTAGCGGGTTGGCTACTCATGAAGACCTCTTCGGCGCTCTCGTCGCCCATCGATTCTAGTATTTTGCAAAGCAGCTCGTGTTTCAGAGGTGTCTTGTTATATTTGCTGGCTAGGCGTGTGAACTCTTGGACCGCTTCGTGAAGGTTGCCACTAGAATAAAAACAAAGATTTTTTTTTCAAAATACTATGCAATTTACTCTAATTAATACAAAAGTTACTACAGATATTCGAATTGCAGCTTTGCGAACTATTAGTAGTAGAAGACTTCGCGACCATTATATATTTGAGGGCTAAAAAACAGAACCTCTTGACCCCTTTTTTTCGTTCAGAATCCTTACTAAGTTCTCGACGACAAAAAAACAACACTATAAAACGCTTACACGATCTACGCAAGTTTATTAAGATTGATTGGAAAAATACGATCTGTATACGAAGACCAACATCGAGCATACAAACGGACAGAAAAGATAAATTCGCCAGACTCAAAGGAGAGACGCTTCGTTCGCTCGGTCAACCACTACTGCTATTATAAGGTATACGAAGCGACTCGAACAGAGCAGTAGCTTTCTAAAGCTCTTTCAATTACACTAAACTCAAAAGGTTTAAAATATTTTGAAGAGAAGTAGATACAATCAACATACGACAACGCTACCGTTTACAGAGCAATGAGTGGCTGAAATATGTAATATTTGGCCTAGATGATGCACTCGTATAGCTAAAAACTAAAGTTGTTTTTTTTAAAAAGGTGCGTATAAATAATGATAGTAATTAATTATAAACTCACTGGTTCAAATGCGCTCGCACCAGAGGTCCCAATATAGCGTTGGTGGTCTTACAGTAGCGATGATTGGTGAGCAAATCCAGCATCTTCTTAGTGTCGCTATGATGACAGTGGGACGCGGTCGCGTCTAGCAGACGCCAGCAGTTCATTGCTATACCGCGTCCGCCTACCACGTGCCTGTATAACAAGCAAGAAAACAAAATAAAAAAACCCCTCGACATCATCATTCAGTGGTGGCGACCATCTTGGATTTGAAATTGATTATAGTGCATAGTACTAGTCAAGATATACATATACATAGGGTTTTTTGAAAATCTGTAGCTATTTTGTGGCGTCGGCACACATAGACAGACAGACAGACACCCCGTCGGGATTTTCCCTCGTTCGCCATGTATTTATCGCAAAACTATGATGATTTCGCAAGCTTTAATGTCTAATATTAGTGGATTATTAACCATTAATGTCTTGTTTATGTGCACAAGTATGGGCAAGCGATATAAAGACGGAATAACGTGGTAAAGTCTCCACCGCTTTACACGGGTACATGATGTGACTTTAACTTGACCACGATGACTTATTACATGATATTAGACTTAATTTGACTGATTAATAACTTGAAAATTGATAAACTTGACGCTGGCAAATATACAATACGTATGGTGCCATATACATATATTATCAAAAGAAAAAAATACACCCCGTCGTTCTTACGTCGGAGAGTAGAAAAAAAAGAAATACAGGACATATTACAAGTGGTTAGAAGCGACCTCACAGAACACAACTGTATAAACTTTAACTTAACGAATCGCAGGATGCAACTATAGCCTATAACCATCTGCGCATAAAAACTAAAATCCAATAACACGTTGCACATCAGAATCGGTCAACTGTGTGTTAATGCTGTGGAGGGTCACAATGAGTTTGACACACATACATACAAATATAAAAACATGCACTCGAAAACATGACCGTCCTCGTCCGTTTCATAGAAAAAGTTTATCGGTATCGACAAAATGTATGACGCAGCTGAATTTTTTGACGAATTCAGAGTTGGTCCCATAGTGAAAGTGGTTCATTAGGGTGTGTTTAGTGATTTAGTGACCCCCTTTCGGCATAGTACACCCCTAGCCAGATAACCCTATATGTTGAATAAAAACACGCTGCCTCTAATTTTATGGTCTAGTCAATTTGTATTTGTGTTTCAACGAGCGATAAGGTCGCCATTAAAAAACCTAGTATATGTTATAAGCTTTTGTTTGTTAGATTTTTTTTGTTAATATGGTTTTTTAATAAAGATCTTCTCTTATCTTATCTTATCTTATCTTTGTATGTTCAATTCTCACCTCTTTTTCGACTGTTCATTTATCAAATCAAAAGCTTTCCCAATCTTTCCCTTGCAGACCATTAGAGTAGCGAAGTCTATCACTTTGTACTCGTCCAGTGTGAAGTTAGGCGACGTCTTGATGAGGTCTGCGAGACACAGCTCGGCCTGCTCGAGCTCGCCTAACTTCACGTGCAAATCAAATATGGCGGCCTTCATACCAGCTGAGAGGAATACCTGCAAACAAATTGATATTATTGGAATCCTTACAATGAGACAATCGCTTTTAGCGATAAGGCATGTGCATCTTTTTGTATGATATTAAAATAATATTTCTTTTAAAATGAAATGACAGAATGAAGATTTAGGGGGGAGGCCTTTGTTCAGCAGTGGACGTCTTCTGGATGATGTTGATGTTGATGATGAGATGATTTTCTTAATATCTATCCGCTCAACTAAATTCAATATATTGTCATAACAATTGTTTTAAACTGACAATGTAGATCTAAATTGAATTATTATACGTCCATAAAAATATTCAGTGATTTTTATCGGATTACTCTGATGCAATTTACTGCCATTGTTTCAATATTATTCCGTAATTTCGTTAGTTTGAATAACGGTAAATCTACAATCATTAATCTTTCCCTTTTTTTCATACAAACTCTTAAGCAAAAGACATAAAATGGACTCACTCCTTCCGCCTGGCATTTCTTAGCTATTTCCCTGGCAGCTGCCAAGTTCCCGTCTCTACAATATTGCTGCAGTAATTTCCGTAGCACGCCCCGTGTGTTCATGCCCTTAGCCTCTAACTCAGCCAGGTGGCCTTTTAGAGATTCCTCGTTCATCAGTTTCTGTGAAAAATATTATGATAAAACATTTTTGTTTTTTTTTGGTTTAGCGTTAATTAACTTGACAGTACATAATGCGTAGTTAATAGTAACACCCATACATTACAATTAATTACAAGGCAAATTACTACTGACAACAAAAAAGGCGGAAGTTCTCGATTAACATCATCATTTAATTTTTTTTGATCTCCTTTCATTTTTATTACGACAATGAAAAGATAAATGAAAAATAACGAATGTCTATTTTATTTTATTTTACTCAGAATGTAATAATCGTGTTTTTAGAGATTTATGAAAATCTAAGAAAAAAGTTCCGTTTAATGTTATTTTCGCCAAAAGCTAGTATATTTTTTATTACGAGCTTTTGACGAGAATTCATGTATTTTTACATTATCGTTATGATAATTGTAAAATTTTTTAAATGTTGTCAATGACATGCAATTACGAAACTTTGAAAGAGATCTGAGATTTCTCAGCGACACCTTCACCGATGTAGACAATCAATTTCGTGTTCGAATGAGTATATTTTCTAGTTTGGGTAATATACATATTAGGTCATTACATATGAAATTGGCGTTTTGTAAGGGAGGAACATAAAGTCTTTTTTTATAATAATATATTTATTTAATCAAAGTATGTACCATTGCTATCTATGCACTTTTGCCATCTCATAGGTAGTTCATTGACCCCTTTACTAAAAAAAACCATTAGGACGAGAATTAATGAAATCTTTGAAGGCGCTTTGGACTGCCCCATCGGAGTTGAATTTTTTTCCTTGCAAGAATTTATCCAAATTTCGAAATAATGGTAATCTGTTGGAGCCAGGTCCGGGGAGTACGGTGGACGTCTTAGACATTCCAATTGAAGCTCCTCTAATTTGGCAGCCGTCTGTTGTGCAGTGTGTGGTCTAGCGTTGTCCTGAAGCAGCAGTAGAGCGATTGACCAACCTCGGTTGTTTTGCAGCTAGCTTTTCCATCATGGTTTGCAGTTGCTGACAATAGATATCTGCTGTAATCGTCTGGCCAGATTTAAGAAAGCTGTAGTGAACGACACCGGCACTAGTCCACCAAACGCTCACAAGTAACTTTTTTTTGAGTCAATTTTCGCTTGGGGCAGGGTTTGGCTGGTTCGACAGGATTCAGCCATTGCGATGAGCGTTTCCGATTATCGTACAGGATCGACTTTTCATCACAGGTAATGATCCGATTTAAAATCCCTTCATTATTGTGCCGGTTGAGTAATGTAACGCAGCAGTTGACGCGCGTTTGTCGGTTTGCTGCACTCAATTCATGAGGTACCCACCTTTCAAGCTTTTTCACCTTTCCAATTTGCTTCAAGTGGATTAAAACAGTTTTATCACTAACACCGCTGCCTGCAGCTAACTCGGACGTGGTTTGCGATGGATCTGCTTCCACAATAGCTTTCAATTCTTCATTAGCAACTTTAGTCTCCGGCCGTCCACGGGGCTTGTTCTGCAGGTCGAAATTTCCAGAACGAAAACGTTGGAACCAAAAACGTACTGTGTTTTCTTTTGCGACACCGCCGCCATACACATCATTAATCCTTCGAGCCGTTTCTGCAGCACTGGTCACGGTGGAACTCGTACTCGTAAATAACGCGATATTTCAAGTTTTCCATTTTGTAAAATGCGTGACGCAAAGAAAAAACCAAACGAGGACAAAACAAATGAACTACGGTTTTCGAAATACAAATGTATGAATAAATAGCTGTATAAATTTGAAATTGGAATCCCTAACCAAAGAAGAGATATTTGAGATCAAAGTTGCCAGTACGACAAAACGCCAATTTCATATGTAAGGACCTAATATAATCAATATGATAAAAATGAAATTTCATAACTTTTTTTTACTAGAAAATAAAAAACAAATCGGGCCTAGCGTCTATGAAAAATCGACTGACCCAAGCTAAAAAATGACAAAATTTAGATAACTCCTGGCATTTTGTCACAGAAAGCAGTAATTAAGTTCAATTTAAGTTGTGTACACTATTGTTTTTTGTTACAAATAAAATGTATTATATTCTATTATATTCTGAAGCACGTCAAAAAGTAACAGAAAACTTACAGGGTGCGGCATCTGCTGAACAAACATCTCTCCATCGTCGACCAAGCTTTCCGAAGTGATGTCCATTAAGCAATTCCTGAAATTCTCAGCCGTTTCCCGATCGTACTTCTCTGGCAGGCGCGATATACAGTAGTCGGCCGCTTGAGTCGAAATACTTAGTTTGGTGGTTTTTAAAGTCTGAAAATTCAAGTATGATATGAAACATTGGCAACTTGTGTTTAAGTTACAGATACAACAATTCTAAAAGTTTCTTGCCACTATCGATCCAGGCGAGTTTGGTGGGAGGAAGGAGGGGGTAGGCGAGACCAGACTAAGGGCTCTTACTTTAAAACCGCTGCTCGTATGAATTTATCGCTCGCTAATGACGTCACAAACGTTAAATATACTTGAAAACCGTGTATGTATCGTCTTTCTAACTTTCTATCAGTAGAATTCAAATAAGTACCATTCGTTAGTTAGCGAAGGGTATGATTATTTTCAAGAATATCCTACGTTTGTGACGTCATTGGCTAGTAATGACTTCATAGGGGCAGATCAAAAATAGAGCCTATGTGTAATTAAAGAGGCAAAGCGACAAGAGCGTTTAAAGATGTGGTGAGAATTAATAATCGGTTAATTATTTAAAATTGTGTCGTTTATTGATAGCTCTCCATTAGGATTTCGAACATGCCGAAAAATTCACGGTTACTATCAGGGCAGCATGGAGTAAGTGAAAAAAAAAGGCTGTCCCACATTGAATTGACAGTAGTTGTAAATTTGACTAGCCTCGCCTGATGTAAAGCGACAATGCGGCCTAGGATGTGGCACGCTCGACTAGATAAAACAGATTAAATCACGATTTGAAAAGACCAAGATTATAAAAGACCGAGATTATAGCTATCGAAAAATAGAGAACTCGGTAGCGAGTCTCACAACACAAGCAGATATGGTCGATATGTATTTTTACTTACCTTCATTAATTCCATAATATCAGACAAATCCTCTCTGACCTTCTTATTCTGCATAAAAATACATAGAAATCTGCCTATCCAATCTTTACTCTGGTCTGAAGCTTTTTTGGAAATGTCCTCTAGCGCGTAGACCATAGATTTCACATCGCAACTTATAAGGTAGCCTTTTGTTAAGGGTTTCAATAGTTTGTCCGCGTCTACTTTCCCTTGAAATAGTTCGCCTAAAAACAATTACATTTTTAGTTCAGAGATATCTATTAGATTAGAAGTAAAAATTAAAGACGTCGCGGGTAAATGAACATAGATCTCTTTTAGGCAAACAAACTTTTAATACAAAGTAAATAAAGAATCGTGTGAATATTTTGAGGAACAAAGATATAAAGAAGACCGTTCATTCCCACTTGTTCAGTTGAGTAGTTCTGTTAACAGAACAAGTGGGAATTTAATTATAAAACTCCTTATAAAAATTAGGTAATAGGAATGTTAGAATTCATTTTCTTTCTCTTACAAACGTTTAGTGCAATACATACTACAAAGTTTAAGAATTCAATAGAGTGTAGTCAAGTCTTATCAACCTTAGACCTCAGTAAACAACAATATCAACTTGCAAACGAATTGCCATGGTCTTATATTTTCACTTATTTGATTGACAAACCAAACAAATTAATGGAATGATTATGCTAAAAGGTATATGGAACAATTCAAGGAAAGAAATAATTTTTGAACGAAATAATTCCAGCGTCACCGAGAAATGGAAGAACATGAATAAACAAGTGGTTAGAAGCGAGTTCGAAAAAACCCGACTGCTAAATCGTTAAACCTGTTTATTATGTTATTATTTTGATTTACCCAGTGTCACTCTAACGACTAAGACGAATCTATTGACACCACTCACATAAAAATACGACAAGCCTTTTAGGCTCTAGGACGTGCCAAAGAAATATACATTCCATTTTCCATTCCATATTATATAAAGCTGAATTACCATTGACTCACTCATTGACTGATTGACATAATTGTTCTCCCAGAAGGAGTTTTGTGGGGGGTTGGCGAGTGGAACACCTGTATAGGGGAGCGTTATGGGACCTAGGGAAAAATCCGAGAAGTTGCAAAAGTGGAACAGACCCTGGAGTACCCCAACGTCCTGCAAAAATGGTAAGGTTTAGGGGGGTGGGGTTCAAACAAAGGTTGTTAGATACCATAAGCCCCTCCCAAAAAATTAAAAAAAAATGGGTGTCACAGACAAAAAAACGTCAATCCCATACAAAGTTTGACCGTCAATAACTTCGGAACGGTAAACTTTTTTTGATTAGTGTTCGACCAAATGTCATAGGGGATGGCAAGCGCTACCAACCTAAAGAGGTCTGATTGATCCCCTGGGGGTTCAAGTCGGGGATCAAATTTCAAAATGGTCCAAGCGGGACGAAATTTTGGCTCCGGGGGTTTTTGGGGTCGCTGAATTAAGTTTTGAAAAAAAAATTTGGAATTTTTTTTTTTTTTTAATAGCTCCCATACAAACTTACGAGCAAGGTGGCGGAGTGAGGCCGAAGGCCGAACGACGGCACCTTGCGGGTCTCCCTTTCGCACCGGAGCGAGGCCGAAGGCCGAGCGACAGTTCTTGAGATTTTTTCTGAAGGGTTCAAAGTGGGGTTCAAACGAGCAAGGTGTCGGAGCGAGGCCGGAGGCCGAGCGACGACATCTTGCGAGTCTCTTCATACCGGAGCGAGGCCGTAGGCCGAGCGACGGTTATTCATTATGATCCCTGAGGATTCAAAGAAGGGATCAAATTTTTATATTGGTGCGATTGCGATGAAATTTAAGATCTGGGGGTTTTCAAGGACTCTGATTTCATTTCTGATGAAAGTTTTTGGAATTTCTTTTTTTTTTAAACCTCTCATACATATTTACGAGCAAGGTGTCGGAGTGAGGCCGAAGGCCGAACGACGGCACCATGCGAGTTCTCAAGTAACTAAAGCGAGGCCGTAGGCCGAGCTAACGTTTGACGAGCAAGGTGGCGGAGTGAGGCCGAAGGCCGAACGACGGCACCTTGCGAGTCTCCCCTTCGCACCGGAGCGAGGCCGAAGGCCGAGCGACGGTTCGTGAGATTTTTTTGAAGGGTTCAAAGTGGGGTTCAAACGATCAAGGTGTCGGAGCGAGGCCGGAGGCCGAGCGACGGCACTTTTTGAGTCACATCATACCGGAGCGAGGCCGTAGGCCGAGCGACGGTTATTCATTATGATCCCTGAGGATTCAAAGAAGGGATCAAATTTTTATATTGGTGCGATTGCGATGAAATTTAAGATCTGGGGGTTTTCAAGGACTCTGATTTCATTTCTGATGAAAGTTTTTGGAATTTCTTTTTTTTTTAAACCTCTCATACATATTTACGAGCAAGGTGGCGGAGTGAGGCCGAAGGCCGAACGACGGCACCTTGCGAGTCTCCCCTTCGCACCGGAGCGAGGCCGAAGGCCGAGCGACGGTTCGTGAGATTTTTTTGAAGGGTTCAAAGTGGGGTTCAAACGATCAAGGTGTCGGAGCGAGGCCGGAGGCCGAGCGACGGCACTTTTTGAGTCACATCATACCGGAGCGAGGCCGTAGGCCGAGCGACGGTTATTCATTATGATCCCTGAGGACTCAAAGAAGGGATCAAATTTTATATTGGTGCGAGTGCGATGAAATTTAAGATCTGGGAGTTTTCAAGGACTCTGATTTCATTTCTGATGAAAGTTTTTGGAATTTCTTTTTTTTTTTAAACCTCTCATACATATTTACGAGCAAGGTGTCGGAGTGAGGCCGAAGGCCGAACGACGGCACCATGCGAGTTCCTAAGTCACTAAAGCGAGGCCGCAGGCCGAGCTAACGTTTGACGAGCAAGGTGTCATAGTGAGGCCGAAGGCCGAGCTATGACACCTTGCGAGTTCTCAAGTATCTAAAGCGAGGCCGTAGGCCGAGCTAACGTTTGAAGAGCAAGGTGTCATAGCGAGGCCGGAGGCCGAGCTATGACACCTTGTTAAATACTGTATGATAATCGTAGGTGCTGAAGCGAGGCCGCAGGCCGAGCTTCAGTGCCCTGTTGTCGATCATACAATGATGTATGGTTTTACATACTTCTATGAAAAAAATATTTCTTTGGTATGTTTTACCCAGCTTTCGACAGAACTTGAAAGTTTGACTTATTTTTCAACTGAAATAAATTTATCTACCTACTTTGAACTGAATTTAAATTTCTCTCACAGATTCCAAATTTTAAATTTTTGAATTTCAATCTCCACCCATCTCCAGACTGAATTGGAGATATCTACCTACCTTCTTAAACAATTTCAAAGTTTAAAAGATAGAACTGCAATTTAAATGCACAGTCCCAACCCTATAGGTAAAAGGATATAAACGCGGGCCGCATGCGGCCCGCGCAGCCACGCAAATACTAGTCTATAATATAAAAATGAATCGCTGAATGTGTTGCTAAGCGCAAATCTCGAGAGCAGCTGAACCGATTTTGCTAATTCTTTCTTTAGAATATTCCTTGAAGTACAAGGATGGTGATTAAATGTGAAAAATTAAAAAAAAATTAAAAAGGTCTAAAAACAACTCTTTTCTATACTCCCATACAATCGATTCGTAATAATACTTAAAACCCATTTGAACTTTAATACCATATCATAAAGTTTAAATGTTAGTGGAGAGGTTCCGGGAACTCAAAACAATTGAGTGACATTAATATCGTATAAACATTAATAGCAATATTTATATGATGGTAACATTACTGTTAAAGAATCGACTGTTAGCCGGTACGAAGTTCGCCGGGTCAGCTAGTACATATATATACATACATACACTCGAAAAACATAACCCCCCTTCTTTCGCAGTCGGGCAAAAAGGAGGACGTATGCACATGAGAGCATCGTCCTATTTGAAATCGGTTAGAGCAACTTACATATCTCACTAGCCGCTCTCACTTGGCCAGTATTGAGCAGAGTTACAGCCATCGGAGTGAGTACTGCGCTCACTGACAATCCACAGTCGGTGAACTTTTTCATAAGGTTCTGAGGCGAAGTGAAACTAACGTAGGGCAGTACGTAGTCGGTTATGGTATCGAAATCTGGGACTAGTTGCATCTGCACCATTGTCGTTAGGGTGTTCATTACGCCTGAAAAATGATTTATATAATAGATAATTATTTATAGGCGGCTATTAAGTTAAGAGTGAAATATGCTAATGGCTGTGCTCGTCATGGCAAAAAAGTTTCACTATGGGACCAAACAGGAATTAAGACAAAAACTTCAACCGTCTTATAGCTTTATTTCGACGGCTGACGACGATAATAGACTTTTTCTATAAAACATTACACCTTTGATTTTATTCTCAATTTCCGGGTTAGACACATCTTATTGTATGGACAAGTTGGCGGTCTATAGCTGTCTTAATCTGAGGCCTTATAACTTACACCGATCTCTTCCAGACAATCAGAGCATGGGCATGGATACCAAATGCAAAAATAAATATGGGTAGGAAGTTGTCTATTAAAGAACACTAAAATAACGTTACTAAATTTAGCAAATAGAAACAAAACTAGGTAACTCAATAAATGCAATTTACTAAAAAATTACCCTTTTCTCCATAAGTCTTCGAGCTGTGTATCAACACAGGCCAGAAATAATGCGGTCTTATCGCCATACCGAGCTGTTGCATTCTTGTAAACATGTCGAGAGCCAGAGGAATCTTGCCCAATTGTAAAGCAGCTTCGGCAGCATTATGTATGGCTATGGGATTACGACCAGTGGACATTAATTCTTGGGCTACCAGGCCTATAATACTCAAAGGCTGAAATAATTAATATTTAGAAGTTTAAAGGCAGCCCATAGTTTTTACACGTTCGATGAAAAATAAAATAGCGACTCTGTCTGTGGATTTATAGCAAAACTAGTGATTCTACAAGCTTTAATGTGTAATATAAATGGATTATTAATCATTAATGTTTTGTTTATGCGTGCAAGTGATATAAAGACGGAACAACGTGGTTTTCGTGTTCGCGACAAATCTCCATAGAAACCCTGGTAAAGTCTCCACCGCTTTACGAGGGTACATGATGTGACTTTAACTTGACCACGATGACTTATTACTTGATATTTGACTTAATTTGATTGATTAATAACTTGAAATTAGGTAAACTTGATGCTGGCAAATATACTAATGGTATGGTGCCAAAAGTATCGAAAGAAAAAAAAGGAAGTCCAATTACTTATACTTATATTATTTTCTAATATCAGAGGGTAAAAAAAGGAATTTGTTTACAGGTATTCTTTTATTCTCTTTGAATATATTTTGGTAGGGAAAGCAAACACATCACATAAGAATGTCCAGTAGAGCAGGGTAGGTCATCTATACCTTTTTCTGTCTACGGCTTCTTAAAGTTTCCAGAAAACATCTTGACCTATAAGCGACAATAGAGGGGGAAAGTTGGCGCCTTTTCAGAATGCAAAGAATTGACCAATCACCGATCACGTCTCGATGACTACCTTGCAAATGATCCGTTTTCTAATAATAATCGCTCAAAGCAATGAAAACTCTGTAAAGGAAACTCCTTTCTGCCGTTTAAAATAATATTCTGAGAATAATCGTCAGCGCGGAGCCAACGTTGATGGTTCTAGTTATTTGCCAGAGATTGTACTTTAGGGCAACAGAAAAAAAAATCTTACCATAGAAGCCTTCACACAGTCCCTAATTAAGCTGCGGCCGTGCAAGCCTTGATCATCTTTAGGTCCAAACGAAGGTAGCGGCAGACATTTGTAAATCTCTAGCGCGGCCATCGGATGGTTTTGGAATACTAGCAATGTTGTCACACTTTGCATGTATGGAGAAATAGATGGTGAGTTCAGCGTTTCTGGAGGTAGGAATTTGAGGACCTGAAATGCATTTTTGGGGTTATTTTATGTACAACACATTAAAAGACGTGTCTTTATTGCATACAAAAAACACAAAACACTATTTAAGCGACACAATGGTAGTACTTTTCACGGCCTTATCGCCGAGAGCGATTACTTCCAGGCAGCCTGTGGATGGACTAAGTGAAAAAAGTAACATCAAAGGAGTAACATAAAAATAATGCAAAAAATAATAATATTAAGCACATATAAGTATTCAATACACCAAGACATGATTGGCACAGCACTGTGAAAGATATCATCATATTATAGGGCTTATAACCCAGCAGTGGGTAAAGGAAAGCTGTGGATGATGATGATGACACAATAACCTGTCATAGTAGTAACAATCATACGAAGCAAACGGTTAAAAGCGAGTTCGAAAAAACCTGACTGCTAAATCTTTAAACCTGTGTATGATCCTTAATTTCTTATTTTTTTTAATTTTAATGTAGCTAGTGTCACTTACACAACTAAGACGAAACTATTGACACCAGTCACATAAAAATACGACAAGCCGTTTAGACTCTAAGCCGTGCCTAAGATAACGTGCCTAATAGGATGGGTTGAGTGTGGAGCATGTGCAGCACGCTGGACGCTGTACAACCTTTGCATGACTCACTCATACTTACCTACTGATATAATAAGGACCATAGTGATACCGCTAGTTAAAAACAAAAATGCAGACTTAGGTAATTACAGGCCTATGTCTTTAGCAACTATTATAGCGAAAGTGTTTGACAGCATTCTGAATACACAATTGAACAAGTACATGCAGTTGCATGATAACCAGTTTGGTTTTTGACCGGGACTATCTACAGAGACTGCGGATATTGTGTTAAAGAGTGCTGTCAAATACTATACCCAGGGAAAAACACCTGTTTATGCTTGCTTTCTTGACCTTTCTAAAGCGTTGGACCTGGTTTCATATGACATTCTGTGGGCGAAGATGGAAGCATCTCATATACCGAAAGAGCTCATAAATATTTTTAAATATTGGTACGGGAACCAGGTTAGCAATGTTAGGTGGGCAGGCACGATGTCGCACCCTTATACGATCATGGCCTTATATATAAAAGTCAAAAAAGTAAGTGTATGGTCTTTCAGGGTGGAACGAGAAAAGTGATGGAAGTACCACCTATAAAACTGAATGGAATACCGCTAGAGCAGGTAGACGTTTTCAAATACTTAGGTCACTTAGTAACTCGGACACTGAAAGATGACAATGTCATTGAACGGGAGCGAAGGGCCATGACGGTCAGAGCGAATATGGTGATCTGCAGGTTCGCACGTTGCTCCACAGATGTTAAGATCACCCTGTTTAGAGCTTACTGTACCGCGTTCTATTACTGTAGCCTGTGGGCTGATTATACGCAAAGATCGTACAGCGCTCTTCGCGTCCAATACAACAATGCGTTCAGGATGTTGTTGGGGCTCCCTCGCTATTGCAGTGCTTCCGCGATGTTCGCTGAAGTGCGAGCAGATTGTTTCTACACAATCATGCGCAAGAGAGGCACGTCGCTGGTGCGGCATGCTGGCTGTGCTCGCAGACCGGCTGGACTGTGCTTACGTCAATCAATGCTGTAGACTGCACGTTGCACGCGTATATTAATACAGGGGCACATTTAAACTATTTGCATAAATTATCCTGCCCATAATTCGGATAAAAAATTTTGTGTGTGTTTTCTTTTTGACCTTTTATGTTATTCACATTTTAGGCAAATGTTATTGTTCGTGTAATTATAAAGAATTGTAATGAAATTTCTTATATATATTTTTATATACAAAACATACATACATACACTCGAAAATCATAACCCTCCCTCTTTCGTAGTCGGGTAAGTAATGGAGAGGTAATTTTTAAAAATTGTGATTTAATGAAAAATGAACATAACAATTGATGTACCATAAAAGTAGCTGTCCTATAATTAGACCAAACAGAAGTCCGAAGATGTTAAGATTTCAATGTAAGGATGAGCTCATGCTAATAACACAACAATTTTTCTTAAAACTTACATTAGGAATTATCTGGTAAAGGCTCATGGTAGCCAATGTTTTGATAATCTCCATGATATGCCGTTCCGTCCACTTCAATCCGTATCTCTCAGGTTTGCGCATTTCTTCCAATATCATGTCTGTTTGTTGGTTCCATGCCATCGCTCGGACAATAGCCGTGTATGTGTCCACAGAGTAGTCTATCTTTAGAGACTTCATCATTGATAGCACTTCGTTTACGTTATTGAGATTACTGTGAAACATGTAGTAACAATAAAATATACAGTAATAATTATTTTTTGAACTTACGGGTCTCACTAGATGGTTATAGAGGCACTAAAAACAGCTCACACTGTTTGGAGCTCACTTGTTTTGTAGCCTTTATCATTGGTAGCTCTGGCGTTTTTTTCGAATTACATAATAATGTGTTTTCATTGACACATTGGTAAGAACTCTGTTTTAAGATGTAATGAAAATACCTAAATATAATTTTAAATACTATAGAAGACTTTTATTAGGTACTACACTTCTTTTTTACTTTATTAAAATAAAACTACGCTCTATTTTATTTAAAAAGTTTTTGTAATAAATCTTTACCCAGCTTTTCCTTGGCCAAGGATCAAAGAGTTGAAAATACTTTCTGAAGCTGGAATTCCCTGAGCTTTCATGTTTGCTATCACTTCAGTTGATTGATTCAGATCTCCGGCCTGAAAAATAAAGTTAAAGAATCTAAGATTTTGTTCAAGGGTCAAGATAACTTGATCAAGGCAATATTTTGTTACATATTCGTGAGGCAATAGATGAACGAATATTTGCTAAAGAGCAAAATACCATTGGTTTTATACTTCCATACAACTAGCACTAGTAGGACACACATCAAACAACACTTATACAACTAATACTAACTGCGCTCTGTGTTGTTACCTTCTTCAGATCTCTAGTTTTTTCTAGTAATAAAGATAGCCTGTACTCTTTGATTTCGATTCAGATTTGGACCGAGTTAAATACCCAAATATTCATGATTCAAAATGTTTAGTCGCCAAGTTCTGCATGAATTTGTTACAGTACAAAGCTTCCAGTAAAAACGAATATATATTAGTCAGTGAGAGTGAAACTTTCTCATAGCAAAGGATTTTTTTTTAAAAATCCAGTAGTTTTAAAATTTATTAATTACATATAAGAACACAATTTTTTCCTCTTTATAATATTAAAGTGGGAATTGCAAAATTAAATTGCCAAAACTATTTGGCTAAGTCCTATGATGCTGTACTCAAGCTATCATATGCAACAAATATCATTGCTTTTCAGTAGACTTTTGAGACTTTTGCTTCCCTAATCAAAAGAAGTTAGTCATTAATGACCAAAAAATTATGTCATATTAAATTAATCATACATAATATACCTATCTCTTCCCTTTCCCCATAGAAAAATATAGTACAGCCATCAACTTTATCTTGCGCGAGACGTGTTGTACTGTTCGCACTTAACAAACTACCCGTGAGAGTGAAAGGGTCGATGTTGCCATCTTGGTTCTAGTTATTTGCCGCATACTATACCACAGCTACAAAGACACTTACCTCACCAAGTGCCTTCAAGATGAGTTCATAAGTAGTGACAGTAGGCTTCAACGGAGACATCTGATTGATAAATGAGCTGACAGTTAGGGTCCTGTTGTTTGCAATGTATACTTTTAGCAACTCATTGTAATGATCCACATCAAATTTTGTATGGGGCCTAAAATATTAAATTTTTATTTTTAAAAAGTGGAGTGATTTTAATGCAATGTGACCACCATTATTCCAAACATACAAATAATCTGACACCCTCAAGTTTTTAATACTGCCGCCATTATAATTGATATTCTTGATTATGAGATAATATATCTGAGTTTATAATTTATTTCCTTGACATTTATGGTTAATTTAAAACTTACTTAATAGCACTCCAAATATTTTCGATCAAAACCATTCTTGAAGATGGTGACTCATCAGGGAGCAATTCAGTACAGCATTGTATTAACAGAAGACCTTGTTTCTTAGTAGAAAAGTTAAATTCCTTTATTTTATCAATAACACGTAACAAGTCATTCTTGTAAACTCTATTCTTCTGATGAATGTCTGAAGATAAACCTGCTATAAACTTTTCTAATAGCTCTTCATTAGTTGTACTACTCCTTGGAACTGGATTTTCTGCTGAAGCTGGAGACACCCTCGATTTGGCTATATTACTTTTGTCCAGATTGCTCTGAATTTTCTTATGACTTTTCTCAATATTGTAAACGGCAAAACTCGAAGATATAGGCCTGGAAAAGAAGATTTTAAATTAAATAGATGCCCACAAAACATCTGAAGTTTCTATGGTGTATTCATAACCTAAGTGATTGCATTCGGCACGGGCACAGTGGGGACGCATAATTTGTTTTTACTGGAAGCTTTGTACTGTAACAAATTCTTGCAGAACTAGCGATTTTTATACTTTGGCGACTAAACATTTTGAATCATGAATATTTGGGTATTTAACTCGGTCCAAATCTGAATCACAATCAAAGACACAAACCACACCTGATTCACTGTCATACAAAAAAGACTCTGCATAGAACGAGAATGAGTGAAAGATTTTGCGACGCTCCACAGATGAACCTCGCCCCTCTTGTGCCATACTTCTCCCCCTGATAAAAGCCGTTCGTTCCGGCTGGCTGCCATTTTGTTTGTCTTGTCTATTGTTCGTTGTCAAATTCACGTTACAACATCGCGGAGGTTGTGTTAAGTGTTATTTTTGGCAGTGAATTAGAAATTTGAAGGCTACTTTGCTCCATAAGTGTGTCGAGTTAAGCCCTCCGCCTTATCGTTGAGAATACGTAATATAAATAATTGGTGCAACATCATAAATAAAGTCCTAAGGGGCACTAACATTATTCGGCTCGAAATGCGTTCCAAAATACCTTTTATGCAGCAGAAAGCTTTGTAAAAATACAAAAAGAAATTAAAAAATAAGTGATTTTAAACATGGTTGTTTTATTTACTACTTGTGGCTTGTTATTTATTACCCATTAAACATAGTATCCGTCTATATGTACGTAGGTATGTATAGAAAGCACGGAGATGCGGGGCGCGGGGTCCAATTGCGTCCCTACCACAGATAATGTTAACAAGTAAAAAGAATGTATGATGGTGAGTCGTCTGATACGTAGTATCTTCTTATTAGTTTGTGTCACAAACTGTATCTGTGGTAGGGACGCAATTGGACCCCGCGCCCCGCACCATAAACGGTTACTATGAATAATGGGTAATAAATAATAGGCCACAAGTAGTAAATAAAACAACCATGTTTAAAATCACTTATTTTTTTAATTTCTTTTTGTATTTTTACAAAGCTTTCTGCGGCATAAAAGGTACTTTAGAACGCATTTCGAGCCGAATAATGTTAGTGCCCCTTATGACTTTATTTATTATGTTGCACCAATTATTTACATTACGTATTCTCAACGATAAGGCGGAGGGCTTAACTCGACGCACTTATGGAGCAAAGAAGCCTTCAACTTTCTAATTCACTGAAAAAATAACACTTCACCAACCTCCGCGATGTTGTAACGTGAATTTGACAACGAACGATAGACATGACAAACAAAATGGCAGCCAGCCGGAACGAACGGCTTTTATCAGGGGGAGAAGTAAGGCGCAAGAGGGGCGAGGTTCATCTGTGGAGCGTCGCAAAATCTTTCACTCATTTTCGTTCTATGCAGAGTTTTTTTGTATGACAGTGAATTAGGTGTGATCAAAGAGTACAGACTACACCTACAGAGGTTCCAGATCGGAATAATTTTTACTTTTCAGTGCTGCCACTGAAAAGCAATTTAAAAGTGACACAAGGAGTTTTCCCATCATCATCATCACGGGGCGTCTCGAGCCCCCTGTGGGGAGGGCACAAGGTACGGGGGTCGAGCTTCATACTATTTCCCCGGGCTGGACGCTGAGGCCATCAAGCCCCAGGGAATTTATTTTCTAGGGCGCTTCTGCGCCCGGGGTCCGTGAATGAAGATGGATTCACATAATCCGCTCATCGCTTGTAACAGGTCCGTTCTTGCTATCTGAGGGCGTCTTCGTGTCTCCGCAGTAGCATTAGGGTGGCGTGTAAAAGAAGGTGGTGCTCCTGGAGGGCCACTATCCGTAAAAGAAGTACTGGATAGTGGCCAGTCCTCTTGCTGTTGCCTGCCGCAGATCTTCCCCTGCCGCGATCGCTGACAGTAGCCCCACCAGAGCGCCCATCAGCGCAGCGATGGGTTCCTGGCCAGGGGTGCCAGTCGCTGTTCCAGGGAAGGGGTAGTGTTGGGCTTGAGGCTGGTGTAGTAACGGGGGTGGTGGTAGGGGCTGGCGCTGTTGCTGCCTTCGCCCTTGTTGTTGTTGTGGCGGGTGGTGCCTCCGCTGGTTATGGAGAGGGGCTCCATGCTGCCTCTCCATCCACCTCTTTCGCCACCTCTGCCCTTGCGTTTCGTACGCTGGGGCTCGGTGGTGTTGGATGTTGGTGGTGGAGCTGATAAGGCGCTCACCATTCCGCTGGGCCCTCCCGGCGTCTGGTCGGCCGCTGGCGGATGGGGGGCGAACGCAGTTGGCTCGGTGAGGGGCCGTGAGGTAGGGGCTGTAGGGAATCGCCCTCTAGCCGCTCCACCTCTTGCTCCTCTTCGCCCAGGTCTGGGGCGCTCGTCTGGCATATTTGCAGGCGGGCGTAGTGTGGTGGGCATCTGCGTTGGTGGTACGTGGGTGGTCCATCCCCATGTTGGTGGTGGTGCCCGTGAGTGTGGGGCATGTGCCATCACCCGGGGGGGGGGGGGGGGACGCTGTAGGGTAGTGGTTTCTCTGCTGCTGTGGTGTGTCGTTGCACGTGGGTGGGTCTCTCGGGTGGGTGGGTTCCTCGCTTCCCAGCGGAGGACGGGGTACTACCTGCTGTTGGCTGCATGTCGCCCCTGGCAATTGGCGCAAAGCAGTGGTGCCTCTGCTGCGTTCTCACTTGGAGCCGGGGTGTGCCCCTGCGCACTTTAAACATTTCTGTGCTCGGTGGCAGTGGGCCGATGAGTGCCCCAAGAGCTGGCACCTGTAGCATTGCGGGATCGTGGTACGCCCCTTCCATGCCTCTAAGACCACTCGAGGCATGTTGAGAAGCTCTGTGGTTGCGAAGAGCCTCTCCAGCTGCTCCCCTCCCATCGGTTCAAGCTGGAGATGGTATACGTTCTTCGACGCTCCGGGCAAAGATGGCAGGGTAGCCGAGGGCCTTGAGAGCTTCCACAATGACCGCTCCCTCGGTGCCTTGTGGAAGTCCCCATAGCGCCGCCTTCACCGGCTTCTCACTCTCGAGTAGCAATACCAGGACAGAGTGGGTGTCCTGGTTTGTTCCTCGGTGAGATATCGCTGGATGGTGCGGTACTCCTCGGCTGATTTTGGTCTGAACCGGATACCCTTCTTGAGGAGCTTGGCATTTGGTGGATGGCCCAGGCGTCTTCTGATCTCTCCCATGTGCCTGGGCCAGTCGGACAGTTCTTCGACCGTTATCGGGGGGTAAGACCCCCGTAAGGTGGTCTGGAGTGAGCTGGTGGCGCTCGCTGGTGCTGCGCTGGTGCTGGGTGGCGCCCTTCTCGCAGCCTGCGACTGAGAGGGCGGCGGCGAGTGCAAGGGTGCGGGAGGCGGCGCACCAGCAACCAACGCGTAGGTAGTTGGTGGAGGCGGTTGTGTTCCACTAGGTAACGGGTGGGCCCCTGGCGCTTCGCCAGACTCAAACGCCACATATGACGTCAAGTCCAGTGTGGGGGCACTCTTCTGCTGCTGCAGCGACATCGACATGTCCGCCATACCCGCGGACTCGTCGTGGGCATGCATCGGCGCTGGGGAGGAGGGGGGCGGCACTCTTGATGAAGTATTTGCACGCCCCTGCGTCTACGTAGGTGAGTGTGGTAGTGGCGCCGAGCGTGGTGTGCTGGCGCTGTAGCGGGCCAAGGCGGCTGTTTGCGCCGGCGACTTCAGCGGGATGAAGTATTCCTCCCTGCTGTCACGGCGGGCATGGGAGGCTGTATGACCCCCCTTCTGGCGGGGGGAGGGGCGTTCCTACGCCTCAGGGTTGGTTGCGTCTCTTCTGTCGACGACGACTCTGTCTCGTCACTGGACGCGGCCGTCGGAGAGAGTGACGAGCGAGTTCCACCCGATGCGCTGGTCCCTCGGAATAACGGGGTCGACTCGGGCGGGGTTGGAGCTGTGATGGGCGCTGTTGTCTCCGTAGAGGTGCGGGCTGCTGGCCCGGATATGACCACTTCCGGTAGTGACACAATGAGATCCCCTTGCTGAGGTAACGGCCAGAGGATGGGCGACACTACCGGCGGGGGCTCGTAAGCGCGGCCCTGCTGCTGCTGCTGTTGCTGCTGCTGACTCGAGCGCACGCTCTTCACGCGTTGGGGTTGCGGCGCGACACCAGGTCGGGCCGCTTCGTGGATGTGGATAATCGGTTGCGGGGCGGGCCCCGCCTGCGGGGTGGGAGGGGAAGCCGAGCCCAGCTTCGGCTTCTTGTCCTTGTGAAATATATCACCTGGGCTTCTCTTCTTTTTCTTGAATTTTGGTGGTCGCTGCTGGCCAGGCGTGCGTGAGGTGTGACCTGACTCCGTCTGCGAGGTGGTTGAAAATTCGCAGGCCCGGAGTCCATCAGCGTTCACGGCAGTTTCGGCTTGGCGATTTGGCGAACTACACGGTCCCAGGGCGCTTTGTGGGATGATGTCGATGGTACGACCGAAGAGGTCACGCCGGGCGATGACCTTCTCCGCCGGCCCATGGCGGCCTTTGGTCTGTTGGAGATGTTCCGACATTATCGGGGCTGACGATGATGATGTTGTAGACGACTGTACTACGAGTGCGACTGCGCACCAACCTACACCTAGTGTGAGGGCGATGCAACACCGACCAGGTGAGATCCGTTCGGAAGGCCCAGTCAATGCGATCGGCGACACTACACACCAATAGTGCGGCTAGTAGCGTCGGCACAATAACGCGTAGTACAGTCGGGACGAGATGGTGAGTCGTGGTGGCTCGGGTACTGCTCACTGAAGTTATCGCTTCACCACGAAGCGACTATTCGAGCGTTTGTCCGAGTGTGCTGGTGTCAACGTCGCGCACTCGACCGGCACGAAATGCCCGGTGCAGCAACGCTAGCACGGTGAGATGGGGCGTGGCTCGCACCCGAGATGACCCTCGCGCCAGTAGGCGGAGTCGAATTTCGTTGCGGAACACACGCCCTGAAGCTTGTCAGTGGTGGGGCTGTCGCGCACGGGTCGACTACAACGGACGCGGGCGGAGTCAAGACCCAATGCGGAACACACACCCGGAGGCTTGACGCTCCGCGGCTGTGCTCCGTGGGGCGTGGCGGGGAGGGGTCACTGCGTATGCAGTGGCGCGACCCAGCCAGGCGAAGCGGTGCGGCACAGCTGTAGATCGTCGATAGTGGTTTATAGTTAGTACGGAGGACGTAGGTCGACTCAACGTAGTAACTATGCGCGCAAACTATGGCGATCTGGAGTTTTCCTGCGTTCGCTGAATAAATATCGTCTTTGTCTGTGTATTTATTGTAAATCTAGTGATTCTACAAACTTTAATGTGTAATATTGATGGATTATTAACCATTATTATCTTGTTTATGTGCACAAGTGTGGGCAAGCGATATATAGACGGTATAACGTGCTTTTCGTGTTCGCGGGAAATCTCCATAGAAACAATGGTAAAGTCTCCATCGCTTTACGAGGGTACATGATATGACTTTAACTTGACCACGACGACTTTTTACTCGATATATGACTTAACTTTATCGATTACTAAGTCAAAAATTGATAAACTTGACGCTGGCAAATATACAAATCGTATGGTGCCATTAATCAAAAGAAAAAAAAGTGACACAATAACTTGGCATTCTGTGACTAAGCGATTTGATAGGTGTAGTGAAGTGATAATTGAGTGATCAAAAAACTTGAGGGAGTTTTACTAGGGATTGACACGCATAGTTTGATCCGAATTGACATTACCGGTTTTCCATTATTTCGTGTTTACGGCCATTAAATGAATTTTTTTTAGTAAATTCAAGTATAATATAGTATATTTTACAAATAAACAATAAAACGTGACTTAATTTAGGGGTAAATCAAGCTTAAAACTTTTTTTAAATACTGGCAGAATGATAATAACCGTATGTTGCCACAACCGACGCATGTGGTAGAAAAAACTTTTGTAAACAAAACAAAATATCAAGTTAATGTAGAATTCGAAAGAAATATACTAAAAACCGATTGTAATTCTGTTAAATATGCTTGATAAAACTATATATAAATGATGGGATCTCAAAATGTGAACTTATAAAGATAACCTTAACTTCGTCGAGGTCCCCACATAATATGAAGTGTTTTTACAAAAACTTTGTTCCCGACACATTCTAAGGAATTCTGTTGAGATTGCATCTTGTGTCGTTTTGCTGCATACAGTTGAATATCTAAAAAAATATATATATAAATAAATATTTCAACATCAGGTAAACATTCTAAGTTACTTTAAAACTCGACCTATTACTTTACGGACATTACTATTCATAGCTCATAAAAAATTTACAATAGTCCTCATATATTTATGTACATATTTCAATTACAGCCATACTCCTCAACATTCTGGAAACCATTAGCGGCTCAATTACAGATGATACTAGGATAATTATAAAGCGTGGGACATCCTAAAGACTGGCAAAATGTGGCAAAGTGCCCATATAATTTGTTCAAGAAATACAGCTACTATTAAATTGTGTCGCTGAACGTTGGAAACAAACAATGATTGATGGTAATAAATTTTTCACTAAATTACAAGGAGAAATAGAATCCGTGGTCTTTACCACGTAAAACGCAGAATCAGTGTGCTCCGATAAAAGAAAAATGTCTGAGACTAAAAGAGAGACAGATAGACCTCGAAGATAAAAATGCGTCACTCCTGAGAACTGTTCTAGAACATGTAGAGTAATAAGCTCAATAAAATGCTAAGAACGATTAGGAGATGGCAGTGAACACAGAAAATATACGGTTTTAAACTATTGAGTGATGCAATTGCATGTAATGTATTGTAATTTAAAAGTAATTGTTACTAAAAGATTTTTCATGCTGTTTTGAAGTGCTTGTGTTGTGTATATTGGTTTTAGTATTATAGTACTGTTATATTGTTATATATTATTGATTTTGAATTTGATTTTATAACCTACTGTACGAGTAGACATAGGGTTGACATTGATTTATATTTACTATGTAAGTGTTTTGTAATCATTTCTTTTTAATGTTAATGAATCCTGCTTATTAAATACTATACTTGACCATAATTATTTATAAATACTTTTTAAATTATCAGTAGTGAATAACCCAGTAATTAAAACCCTGATTTGATATCAAAATTACTGTTTCTAGTAATAAAATCCAAATAAAATTCTCAATATTGTATATTTTATCATTTATTCCAAATATTATAAAGTAATTGGGATAAAATCATAACTAACTTAAAACTATATATCAATATTTTACTATATCCCAGGGACCAAAATTACTATCTCCCGTATACTTCACGCAAAACTCGCATGAAAAATAGTAACTTTTAATCTGACACTAGGATTAGAGTTTTTGCGGGAGGTGAGTAATTGGGTGAGGATCTTAAGCAGACGCAGAATACCAAGAAACGTCAAAGTCTAAAATTTGATCACTCACATGTAGTGTCTCTCGCACGCACGGTCGTTCGGGTGGCGCTAGTGACGCCCGAGGTTTTCTTGGAATACCAATCGCAAATCTCGACGCGGATTTGGGAATCACGCAAGCGAGATACGTTTGCAGAATCGTACTGCTGATTCGAGTTTTGTCCTGTCAATGACAAAACTTGAATCAGTGTGTAGTTCGCGAAGAAATCCTTCAATTGAACTAGTTCAGTTCCAACATATAGCCAATGTATAAAATATTATCACATTTGTCTAATTTGTTTAGAGCCAAAAAAGACATTAGAGTGATACAATGTTTATTGAAAATGAGCTTTAGGATTTGGCTTTAAGATTCATTTTGGTTTATTTGTACCACTTTATCTATCAACATATCTCCTTCGCAGTACTAGCGCCCGAAATTTAAACTGTAAGAGGTGAAGATAGATATACTTCGCAGTGGTGAAAAGATACGGCAAGCGAGCTATAGTAGTTTTTAAATTAAAACCTTGTATAGCACTTAATGTAATTTTAGTGTTTTTACAGAACCTGATTTTAGTAGATTTTTCCAAAATGGGGAATATTTAACTTGTTTATCTTATTTAACTTATTTAACTTATCTAACTTATTCAACTTGTTTAACTTATTTAACTTTCGTTGTTCAAAATATTTAAACATTAGAAATGTAAGCAAGGAATGGTTACCAATAATAAGTTATTCATCTTCATCTACTTATGTTCTAGCAACATTAATGTATTTCTACATGTTGGAATAAGTTAGGCATTAAGAACTTTGTATCCAGTTGCCAATAAACATTTAAAAAATCTACATGGTTGAAGGATTTGAATCCAAACTCTTAGAAAGAAAGTAAAAAAAAATTTTTAATTGACATTGACATTCTACGTAATAGTGACAGTTAAATTGTTATCAATAAAATTGTTTTTTTTTCTGTTGGTATTATTGGTGCTCGCCAATAACTTCACACTAGTTTATAGTTCTGCTACTCGCCACCAGTGGCGCTAGCTATTAACGAACGAATTGACGCGCAGGCAGGCAGCACAGCAAGCAACTGTCAAATCGCGTTGTCAAATTCCAATCGTGATTCGTGGATGTGTTTTGTGTTGAGTGAATGTAGTGAATTTATACTTTTTAGCATTGTCATGTGGTAAGTTTTACTACAAAACGTATTTATGTTCAGTGTAATATAAATAATATCGCGTACCTGTCTCTAAAGTTAATTATACCCATGGTAACGCCGTTATTTGACCGCCATCACCCTAGCTTGCCGTCGCGACTCCGCCTTTCCTCTAAAACGTGACATTATTCTTTACGATATAACTTTTCACATTCCCGAAAGTTGTAGCAACTCTTCTATTACGGTAGTAGTGCAGGGAATCGAATTATTAAATTTTATGATCTAACCTTGTCTGTCTGTGAAGTGCCGACCAATAATTTTCTACAACTTTTTGCCGACTTCCCGCCGATGATTCACAACTGATGTAGGTAAGTTTTAAATCTAGCTATCAGAGATTTATACTCGTTCGAATTATAATTTTACCGCCCACTGTTTTGTAGGTCTTTTAGAAATCAGAAGCTGTGGGGTTTTATAGGTTAAACAAAAATATAACAACCGTAGGTAAAAAATACTTAGCTCAATTAGAAAAGCCTATCTTGGTAATATCATGGTAAAAGTATATCATGGGTGAGCATCATCATAAAATATAAATATATAAATAATCTTTACTAAAACCACATTGTTAAGTTGCCTAGTGTGAATAATCTTCGAAAATATAACATAAAATAGATATTATAAAATCTTATAATACTATACTAGTACCTTTATTGCAACATAAGTGACATAAATTAAAATTGACTCCTACAAAACATATTTCAATTCCATTTAAAAGGTCACTATTTCAAATAGAATTTAAATTTATAGACTGTATGTATATATATTAGGCTGTAAATTTTATTACATTTAGTTATTTATTACCCTAATATAATTTTTATTTAAGATAAAAGTTTATTTAATCAGTTTCTGAAGTATGTACATTTAAATGGAACTGTTCCATTTATTAAGTACTGTTGTGTTAAGTAGGTGCTCAGAAATTCAATGTCATGTCCAATAAATTATTTAATTTGCCATCAGGATTCAACATCAATCAAATGACTCTGTTTGAAAGCATAAATTTAACAGCATTCTTATTAGAAACTGATATATGTTTCATATTGGTTTTTGTTGTCATTGGTCAAATTTGCACATACAGCTGTATAGTTTTGAAGTAGTAAAATAACAAACAAAATTGAATACAACACTAACTGTCTTGTCATTAAATATTTGGACAATGCATTTTGAATTTCTCTATACAAATTCTTACCTATCTAATGTTTAGAGATCGCCCTTGTTAAGTTTATGCTACCACATAACCTTGTTTATGCAGTGTTTAACTTCCAATATTTACTTCCAATGTTTAGTATTTTGATCTTGTATTTTTGAAGGGTGATAAAATTTTTGACATTCTTACTTACTTTAAACTATTATATTGCTATATAATAGCTTAAAGTATGTTTGAAAATATTGTGGTAGGACTGAAATATTATAAGGATTTTAAAAAAAACAGGGCTGTTTAACACATATCCACTTTAATAAATGTAAAAATAACACTTAAATGTTTAACTTAAAAGACTCTTTATTCCCATTGATGATACAAATGATTCCATTCACACCTCAACTAATAATCCATAAACACTTCTGTAGTACAAACTATTATGTAAGTTATATCACTCTGTGCATTAGTGATGTCAGTATTGTTAGTCATGTCAAATCAGGGTGTTAATAATACATGCCTTATCACATTAATAAATAGTTTGGAATGTACAAAAATGTAGTTGTCTTGTTCATTGAGAAATTTTAACATACATTATCTGATACTATTTCCTTATAGATACTTATACTTATGATAAAACCTCCAAAATTACAGGAAAACCACCAATGCAGCAGTCTTTTGCAGGTTTAAAGAGATACCTCATTATATTTTAATAGTTATTTTCTCTCTTAGTTTAGTCAATGTGGGGTTTGACCTTGACAATAATTTGTTACTGAAACTTTGCAGTCTGATAGAATAATGATAATTGATGTTGACAAAGAGTCCATTTTTTTATGTTTATCTTATTTTGTACTTGTACCCAAATATTAAAAATGCAAAATAAAGAAGTGTTGGATTCTTCGTCAATTGTGATCTGTTACATTATGCTATCAGACTGCAGAGTTACAGCAACAGAGAAATTATTGCTCAGATGTAACAGTGATACAGAAAATTTCTCCTTAAATTGAGCTATATTTTAAACTATAATGTGTGTGAATAGATCATCTTTCCCAGGTGCTTTGATGTTAAGATGCTAAAAGCATTCTTAAACTTTTGATCCAGGCTTTGGCTATTGTCAAACATTACAAAACTCTCACACAATGCCAAGAATGTATTATTGTCGGGGGAAAAACATTGGTATATTCCTATAATATTTGCCGTTAAAATTATTGTAGTATTACTAACTGTAGGTACCTACTATAAATTATTCCGAATAAATAGATAATATGATATTATATAGGTTAAGTATTTAAAAAATATAATATATTTCAGACACTAAAAAAGATCCATGGATTAGTTACAAACTCCTAAGTACCGTGATATTATTATTAGCAAACTGTTCACAAGTTAAAATATCGTATGATCAGCATCACATCTGGTTGAGACATACTTACTTACTTACTAAATATAATATTGAAGGTTAAGAATAGTCTGATTCATTTATGTTTTATATTGAAACACCAATTATCAAGTTGATTAGTTTGTGCAGGGTCAATGCATTCAGAATTGACACCACTTATCCTCTACCAAGTTGATAAAAATTACTCTGTGACCTAATTTCTTACAAATTGTTGTAGTAGGTATACTTTTGACCAAAATATTTATAATAATTTAATGAAGGATTTTGTGTAACAGATGAACCATAAATCTGTATAAATAAGTCCTGACTGATGATTTGGTAGGATTAATGTAAAGCCTAAATCGCTGAACCTAGAGACATGAAATTTAAAGGTGTGTGTACTATGAATGATTTTTGAAAATTCTACCCCTTACAGGGTGAAATTGGCGTTCAAAGTGCATTTTGTCATGAGCAACACCACACGTGAGGGATACTAGTACAAAATAAAACAAAAATAGTTTTAATTTCTAACTACTTACATCACATGCAAGCCAGCTTCTACTTGACAATATACTATATGCACAAAGCCAGAAAAAGCTTCACAAGGGTATGCAACAATGCACACAAAAATGTGAAAGAAAATATGTTTTTATTGATATATGATAAAAATATTGATCAATGTTTTTGAGTAAAAGTTAAATCCAGCACACAGTACAGACGGCATACAAATGAAATTATAAAACTGAAATTATTAGTAAATTCATCTTTTGGAAAAAATACTAAGGTCACACTATCTTCCGCTTTTATAAGTGTGACAATGATAACACATGATTATGATAAGAGTACACATACCTACTTACTTACATATTATATGTTTATCATTGATTATTTGAAGTTGTTTTGTTTGCGGTTACATATCCAGTGTAAAGAAGACAATTAAAATTAGTTATCAAGGTCACTGAATTTAATTACCTAGTGATAAAACTAGATAACAAAATACTTGGGCTTCATAATTTGAAGATACTGCTCATATACATATATTAAGTGCTGATTTACACAGATTTATCAGTTCTAATGTTTGATCGTTCTAACAAAGGACAACTCTCAATATTAATCATTTCCTGAAGCAAGTGAAGATCTAGCTTAGGCATAAATTATAATTGTCTGTCCATATGACTAGCTGTTCTCTTCTTCACGTGACATTTAATTACTGCTTCTCGTATAATTTTGTGAGCAGGTTTGCGATATAAAATATTTCTTAAATCGGTGTAGCCATCTCCTTGAAATCAGGTAAAAAAACATAAAACTATACCCGTCAAATTGAGTACTTCCTCATTTTTTGGGAGATCAGTAAAACAGGTTTGCGAGGTTCACAGCTTACAGAGCCCACTGAATCTTGGTGTCAGTTTTGGCCTCAGCTAGATTGTGAGTGACACCATGCAAGTTATAGTGTATACTTCTTATAGTGCTGTGTCGAGCATTTCTCTATGTAAAAAAAACGAGGAGAAGGCCTAGATTCTCTATTATAGGCCATAGCATCCAGGGCAATGTGATAATATACCCTATGATTTGATAACCTTCACTATTTTAGTAAGTTTCATATTACTGTAGTGTGGATTCTGCTTTACGGTAGTTGTGTATGTGTCATTGCCGTATTACGTAGGGCTGGTGCACTTTAGTACTAAAGTATATTTATTATACTAGCAGCTGTCAACTGCGACATGCAAAAGGGAATATAAAGAACTTTTAAACTTTGAAACCACCCCCTGGCTGCTTTAATAGTTGAATTTCCAAAAACCCTTTTTAGTAGACCCCTATACCCTATGATTATTGAACCCTCCAAAAATCCTTTCTAGGTCCGGTGGTTTAGGCTTTACGTTGATTCCTAACAAATATCAGTCAGTCAGTCAATCAGGTCTCATTCTAAATGTTGTATTCATACCTGTCTTGCTTGCCCACAAAAAACCACGTAGGTACCTCCAGGTATTGCCCGCTACATTCACGATGCCATCATCCCATCGTTTAGCAGGACATCCCCTTCTGCGCTTTTTATTACTTATTATTAATACAGCTTAAATAATCATATGTATTCTGTATTTAAATCAATTTATGAGTACTTTAATACTATAAACATTGCGTATTATCAACCCTAGTGCAGATTACGTGCGCGCGCGCAGAAGTTAAGCTCGTCATGCGCGACGACTGAAGCGGATGGCAACACAACACGACCGATGCAAGTAATGAGCGGTTTGCTATTACAGCCAAATGGGCTGTGAACTGAGATACCTACTGGCACTTCGATTGTATAGAAATATTTTAAAGTCAATTTACTGATTGGCCCTAAAGAACGCACGAAATTTAAATATTGAAAGAGAACATCAGTAATTCTATACTATATTTAGGAAAATTAAATATGTAAAAATATAATATACTTATCAGTGAAAATCTCTTTGGAATTAAGTCCACGTTTGATGTTCTGTCCCATTCTTTGAATAAGTCTGATATAGATATGCTTGACATTTTCCTTTTATAAATTCAAAATGTGTCCAGATGTTTTTTTAACTAAAAACTTTCAAAGACTTGTAATTGAAAATATTTCATTGCAGCAGAGTTCCAATCCTGATAAGCTTTGTTTTCCTAAAGTAAATTTATAAATTGTTGGTCATCAAGCATACGGCATAGACATCATGACAACATGAATCGCTCTCATTAATAGATCGAATGACATAACATCAAATGGGAATTATGCCAACATTGCGTCATCAGAATATCACATTTTTCATCGTCATTTTTATTTAATACAGAGAATAAAATCAAAAATATACTCAGTAATTTTAAGTAATTTATTTGTTGAATCCGCCTTCACTCTTAATCGCTCCAAATAAGTATTTATTTCCAATAGTTTTGGTTTCGAATTCGATATCAAACGAAATTCGTATCCTTACCCACTACCAATTTGAATTTGTCTTTAATCCCAACATCAAAAGGACAATAATTGTCAATCAAGCTCATCCGTAACCTATCTCCTTAAACCCTTCCAAATCTATCTCTGAAACGGAAATACATTGTTTCTCGACCGCAGATCTACATACCACACACGATTTCTCATAAGATACTTGACATGTCCCTTGAATATATCTATCTTCCGATACTGTGATCAAAGAGCTAGGCAAATAACATACACGGTACTTCGCCCCGCCCTTCTCTCCTCTTTCGAAACAAGCCGTCATCGTCAGTGGCTCATCAGTAGGGTATCTGTGGCGGAAGCCTCGTGTGCTCTCGCGCATTGATTCGCCGATAAAAGAGACAGATTATGTATTAGTTTGTGAAGTGGTGCTCGTCATACTCGTACAACATCATACCTACAAGTGCCAATTGAAAAGAGGTCATTCAGTGTTCCGCCAATATTGTTCTGTGCTGTGTTTGTTTTGTCTGTGGCCGTGATTTGGATTTGATAATGGATGCGAGTATATACCATTGAGGTAGGTACTTGTCTACCAAAATCTGAGCATTAAATTTTCTTATTAGATCATTGGAATACGGATTTTTTTTACGTCCATTAACTTTCTGTAGTCATGTGTGATATTATGAAACGTTTTTTTAATAATTCCGACAGGAAACTATTTGTAATTCCACGAACGTTATCTACATCTACGCATAGTGAGTTTCATTAGGTTTAAATACCGTATGTGAGTGTTCCTTTTTTTAATTTAATCAAATAAAAATGAATCGAATAAAAATAAAAACTAAAGTCATTTCGAAATTTCTCAAATGTTCGACTATTTCCTGTTATGCACAATACGTATTTCTATAACGACGAAGTTTTATATTATACGTTTTCTATGTTTTAACAGATAACTAATACAATTTAGTAAATTATATTAGATTTTCAGCTAGGTGTATCTGTTCAATTCAGGGTCATCGGTTAAGTGTGTACTGAGCCGAAAAGGGTAGCTGTAGTCATCATTACGAACAACTTTCATCAAAGAACCAACTCTGACATCAAGAAAAAATCAGCTGTTCCGTAGAAAAAGTTTATGGGTCGTCCACCAAATGTGTGAAACAGTCGACTTTATTCTCGAAAACAGAGTTGGTTCCATACTGAAAGATGTTCCTTAGGTTGAATATAGTGACCCACTTTTGGCTTAGTACACCCCTAAACTTAATAGCATTCATATTTATACTGTGGTCTGGGTAATGCAATAACAAAAGAAATTTAGGAAGTTTTGTTGTTCCGCAATCTTAATCTTAAAATAATATAAATTAATACTTTTGTGTAACGTGCGATATACATCATCGTGCGATATACATCATCATTGTATTTTTTATAACATATCCACTCGTACTGCCATAGTTTTTTTTTTATTTCTAAAGCTAACGTTACTTTAAGCTCAATTAAAGCTTCATAAATTTACGCAAAAATTGTAAGACCCTTCTCAAAAACCGCCGGGTATTCTGATACCATCCTTTCCAAATCAGTGATTTGAATTTTAGAGTAAAGGGAAAGTATGACGTTTCATCTTTTATGCGCACGTCTACCTTTGGGATGATTTTACTCGTACCTTAACTTTATAGATACTTTAGTTTAGAAATTTATTGTAGCGTAGTTAAAATTAAAATATGTATATAAAAAATATATATATTTATGGTTCAATTTGGTCAATCTTGTCTAGAGTTTAGAAGTATTTTTATAAAATTCCAGGTGAACGTTCTGTATAGATTCGGTGCATTGAATAGAATAGATATCTGTTTTGTTTTTACGTAAATAGAATAAAAGTAAGAAATAGACCGAGCGAGCGAAGCATTTCTGCTTCGAGTCTGGCAAAATGTACTTTCGTATGTCTGTTTGTATGTGTGGATATTTCCCCGAAAAATATTTTGTACTCGCTTACAGGTCGTAGTTACCAAGTAATCTTGACGAAACTTGGTGTATGGATTCTATGAATTCGGTAGCTGTGAAAAAGGCTAAAGACTATTAAATGATATTACTAATTATTGATAATTCCCTAAGTAAGACCATGGAACCCATTATAATAATACTTTCATCAAAGTAACTAATCCATCGTTAATCCAACTCTAGCAATTAACTTCTACACGTATCTGCAAATAAGCCCCACGCGCGTCAATACCTGTCCGAGTATTTTATAGCATTATTGTTGGCACGTGTCTTTTGAACAGATTCTTTTTATCATTTTCCATTGTTGGCAGGTTATGTGTGCGTGCTGTTAGATAATCAACAACGCGGCGATTGTCGGAGCCAACGTTGTGGAATGGTTCCGGTGTGTTGCCGGTTTGTTTTTCATGTGAGTAAATGTTTAACGCCTTTTTTGCTGCTTTATCTACTACCGAAGTGGCTTCGTCGTCGGCCAAATTAGGTTAAGTTGCTTGTGCTATTGTGTGTGCTCTGAAATTGCTCTTATTGCCTGTTTCTCAGCTGTCTTTTCGAAACGTTCTTGCATTGATTCTACTAAATTTTAGCGTACGTAGTAGTAGGTATACCAAGATTCATTCATTTTATATTCAAAGCTTCGAACTCGATGTAAAGCAATGCGACAGCCGCAGACGCTTTGTGAATAAATTAACAGCATTTATGGTTAATTACATTCAGCACATCCTGGGTGTACTGGGGAATACCTTATAGGGACAGATTGAATGAGATCTTGAATAAAAAGTAACAATCTCTTTTGAGAAATGCCGAAAACCATTTGTTCATTGATTGTCAATATTATAAGTTAATTATATCTAAATCTAATAAGGTACTGGTTAATTATTAGTTTTATGACTATTATAGGTTATTTCATGTTAATTAAAATTACACAGTTGTCAAAGTTATTACTGTGTCATCTTATTATAAGCAAGCAGTAGATGACGCGTAGTTATGTAAAGACATTGTCAACATGAGAGGAAAGTGGCAAATAGAACAGCTGTCGTAGGTTACTCAAATGAATTACGATCGCCAAAAGCCTAATAACGCTATAAGTTTAGCTTTAAATCATCCTGATCAACGTTCCGCCATGTTCTACTGTAATTGATAAGAACAATTTTACTGTACTTATTGCAACAATCAAACGCTTTTGATAGCTCTGATACTAGTTAAAATATCTATCAAGAAAGTAAATAAACATTGAGTCTGAATATAAATATGTGGGCAAAAAATAGGTAAAAAAATTACTGATTTTCATTAAGAAAAATGAGAATAAGACTTATATTAGGAATTTCACCATCTTAGAGCGTCAGATCGTAATCAATATCCAAGTTACTACATAATGTGAATCAGATCAATAAATGCTAAAATGAATAGAATGTAATTTAAAAGAGACCTGCAAATAGCAATGAACTTGATTTATAAGTTATGGTAATTTGTAAGACTATACAAGTCGAACTCCCATGAGGACGACTAAGAGATATAATTAGACATTGCAAACAAACCAAGTCTTCCAGCTCCTTGCAGAGTGTAAACGATTACGTATTTGCAGTCCTATTGCTTTAGCATGACATGTATATGAGTTGAATAACCTCTATAGTTAGCGGTCCCTGAAACTCGATGTATACATCAGCCTTAAACAAGCAGGGTTTGACGCTTTGACGCTTTCTCCTTAAAATAAACACATGTAAACACATACTAGACTATACAAATGTCCTGATGTTCCTATACTGCGGTCCATTATTAAGCTGACAACCCTAATTAAACAAACATTGTTGAATCCCTTGTATGAATTTGTGTTCCAGTGCCGCCCAATGACAGCTTTATTAATAACCTCATCAAGTGACACGATTTTCCAAAGGTCGCTTGATCAATTACTCCTTTTACCGCGCTTCACTGTGAACCTTCTGTTTCCGTATCGGGAAATGACTTGCACGTGACTCTTCTTAATTTGCATTTGTGCGTTCAAACGCTACTGTAACTACTAAATTATAGGTCGATATCCTGTGCGGAACTTACTGTATTTACGACGTCAGGATGTCACATCAAAGTGGCTGTGCTTTCCGTAGAGCTTGTAAGTGCTATTTTGGGTGCCTATATTATTAATAGAGCACGTTGTAAAATGCCAACCTTGTTCGAGCGAGCACGGTAAAAAGGGCCGCCGTCGGCTGTATTGACGTCATGCGATACCTCGCTTCATTAACTTCGGATGACCTGTCGACGGCTGGGAATGCCTCGCGATTGTCCTGTCAGCCATTGTGCTTGTAAATGGGATTCTAATCGTTGTACCGTTCAATCTCGATGGCTGCGGCGACTAATTGCTGTGACAACGATCTATCACACGAGACACTAGGATTGTTAAAATGTAGTTCCCCTTTTCCTTGGATGTGAGAAAACAATGAAGTAGATTGTATCGTCGATAGATAGTAGAGGTATTATACTGATACACTGAAAGGTGCAGTCTTTCATTAGTCAAAATTCAGTCAGTGTTCTTTTCCAAACCCATTATAAATGTGGTAAATGCGAGAATCATAGCACGTATACTATTCTAAACTGCATACGAATAATAAAAACACTAGTAAAATTTGCTCTATTGCTTTATGTATTTCATAGGTAGGTATAGTAATCAACCAACCGTTGCCAACAGTGCTGGCAATTTGTTGTCATGCTTCATTAAAATCATTCAAGAATAAGGTATGTGATCGCTAAAATCACTGATAAAGACTCATATCTTAAAATAGAACAGGTCAATCGATATTCGTTGCTATGGAATCTACTATTTCATTATTCTGATTAGAGGAAATATTTGCAATTTTCGTACAATATGATTCTCGATTGCCTTTATTTTCTGAAACGAAGCTCGTTTCAAGGACCGTTACGTTTATACCGTCCGTACTTATTCATCGCCAGAAATCACGCCACTTACTACGAAAGCCTTATAGCTTTTTATTCTCAATACGTGTAAAATTAAAAAAATACTGTTTCTTGTGTAAGCTTTGTAAAAATACAAATGCGTGTTAGGACATTTCGACATAATAAATTTTGTATTTGGAATCGGAATTTGAATTTTACAGATCTTATTTTTAGTTTCTGTCCAACCCAATTTATCGAGCTTTTCAAACAATACAAATCATCACAATTTTATATAATGTCTATATTTCTCGTCAGATCTACCAAATTCTACTATTAACATTCCAAAGGTAGCTGTTATTTAAGGCTAAGATTATAATAGTACCACGTCAGTTTCTCCTGTTTCCCCCCACAATTAGTATTCTATACCTTCGCGCCAGCATTGTCAGACGCTCGTTTAGCACGTTTGGTACGCTGCGGTCAACGAGCTTGGATTTTCATATTTATTAAAGTTAAATTGATTCCGACATTCCATCAATAGCCGGGAATTGAGTAACATTCGTGTGACATAAAATCGGACGAATTTCGTGAACTTGTTTGTTTACTTGTTTTAAAATATATTTATTCATCATTGCTTATAAAAGATATATGAAGGTAGACGCTGTCCACGCATATACTGACTACAAATGCATGGATTCCTTTAAATTGTTCTGCTTAATAAACAAATAACTTTAAGTTTACGTCGTTAACAATTTAAATTATTTTATTTGAAATGACGTGTGTGTAATGTGTTTGTCGTCTGTAATAGGTAGACTCGTAGTATTTCAAGATCAGAGTTTTAACTGTTTGTTATTTATTAATCTTTGGTAGTTACTTTTGCATATTACTAAACTTAAATCATTCCAAAGAGTTAGTATTAGTGAAGTTTTATTGTTCATGTTATCAAACTACGGGGTTATCACCTCAGACCGGACGCGCAATGCGAAAATTAACGATAAAATATTATACATAGTCCATTTTATCTACCCCATTGTTTGAAATGACTGGATTTCATTCAAGCGTAGGAAGTAAATCCGGTGTGCTTAAATGAACTCTAACTTTCGCATACCTAAATTGCGTGTTGTTTATAAAGTTATTTTATTCCTCGTTTGGCTAACGCTGTCGGTCTCATATTTTTAACCGGTCTCATTTTGGCATTCCGACCGAAATCCTTTATTCATTGCGAGGCTTTGCCATTCGTTATCGTTATCTGGTGCCCATATTCAGTGTCGTGTGCCCTTTTCAAGGTCATTGTTACCGTCATAACGTTGTAACACGGTTTGAGGCTAAATTTATCTTTCTAAATATTTTTCCTAAATTTTATGGCATGGACGACACAAATGATGTCGTCCATGCCATACAATTTTTCCGCAAGTTTAGAACGAATGGTGACAGCTAAGTAACGGGAACTCTCTGGCTTTTATTTACAATGTCAGCACGACCTATCAATTGATTCTCGGTTTGTAACGAAAAAGAGTTATCGATAACATACTTTAATGGACATTGTCATTGATTTCCATATCTCCGTGAACACTTGATCAAAGTCAGACTAAATGTTGGATTAACTCTTTGTGAACATGTTTGCATACGAGTCAGGTCCCAGAAGAAAGCAAACATGGACATTGATAACATTTATTCAGAACGTACGAGCGACGAGCGGCACGGCACAAATTCCTATAATCTGATTACATAAGCCGCTGTGTAGGCTTCACTTCGCCTTAACCACACCTTCGCTATTTACATTATCATACAGTTAATTTTAAGCGTTTATATTTACATGACAATGTACAGACTTTCTACATTTCTTTGAGTTTGCATGATTGTCGAATAGCTTTTCTGCGTTTTGTGAATCCATTTTGAGTTGCTATGTAAAGGTGTGAACTGCTACCTAGTACCACTCACCTGGTAATCTAGATTGCAAGTGAAATCTAGAGTTACGGGAAACTATTTAAATATACTTATAATTTTATTAACTGTAATACTATCCGGTATGCGCCAGCCTTATATTTTTATACATTATTTTCGACGTATGAAATCTGAAAATCGTTTTTTTTTTCTATGTAACATTTATTTTCTAAATACTTTAAACCCATGGAAAATTATTCGTAGTAGCGTCATATGCAATTTTTTTCTGTCTCGCTAATGCAGTGACAAAGAGTATATTTATTTAGATCGTAAATATTTCATATATTATATCTAGACGACTATCCGACTAAGCCCTCTAGGGCTTGTCGGATTAAGAGCATTTATAGGAGATCTAGGCTGTTGAGTGCCAGCCAGCATTCCGCAACGTGCTGTAGCTAGCTTTACCATCAACTTGGCCAATTCAGGAATTCAAAACAGTTGTGTGGGTGTACATACCAACCAACGCAGTAGTTTGTTGATGTCTGTCTTATACCTGATAATATTATGTTGATACACTATAAAATAGCACTTTTTTAATACAAATATGATATTACAATTGTGTGATAATATTAAGAATTAGTCAAGGTAAATTCACTTGTCTCATTCGATCGATGAAAACTGTCTCTAGGCACGAATATTTTACCGTAAAGTGCTATACATGTTCTGTAGAAGGGTTGAAACCTTTCATAACCTTCCTTTTTCCGATCCTTCTAAAAACTACTTTCCAATATAAATTGGCTGTCAGTATCTTAGCGAGTTTCAGAGAAATCGCTGAAAACGTCTCGCTGACCAACTTAGTAAAAAGGTTAGAGAGGTTACATAAGTGACTTCGTGAAAGTTATCACTGAGTGTTCTAGCAAGCTTCCGGTAGCTAAATCTTCCGCCTTGCAACAGCTTGAGCTCGTAAATATCAAAGGAGCACGGAAAGTACCGAGGTTATGTTAATTTTGATTGAATTATACTGTCTTATTTCTAGGAATTGACTTAACTAGTACCTTAACGAAAGTAAATTAAATAAAATAAATGTTAAATCATAGTAGCGGAATACGGAGTAACTCACCCTAGTGTTAAGTCTCTAGGCTGCCCAAAAGCCTCATCACGCATCATGGCGGAAATGATCTATGATTGTGATTATAACTTAAAGAACCAAGAACTACAAGTAAGTTTTTAGACACGTTTCTTCATAAATGAAGTTACGTTGGTTAACTAGATGTATGACACACAATGTCGATCAATCCGAAACATTATTACTCGGCATTGTTACGAACATTTCAGACTTAATGAAATATCTATCTTGTCTTAGAATGAATTTAAATACATCCAATATAGTATCATTTGGAAGATAGTATTATAGAGAGTACCGAAGATATATATATTTTAGTCAACACTCAGTAGGCATCAAAGCCTTGATCCGTATCTGACATCGCACAAAAGGACGACAGAGAAGCTCGAAAAGTGTCATTCTTGCTGAAAATAACGTTGCTCTTGAAGTATAAGCTCAGAGATTTATACTGAAATAGAATACGCTATTAGAAGTTGAGTGCTTACTTTTATATATTTATGAATTTTCCTTTTAAGTCTCTTTTATAGCGTTAGAATAGAAATAAACTTATAAAGCGATACAGCCATAAAAGTTGTACATTTAACTTTTACGGCTTTCCTCATAATCTCTCTTTAGTTTTTACGACACAAGAATCAGGATTAATCAGATCGTAAATACCTGTACTAACGAAATTAATTTCGTATTTTTGGTTAAACTACATCGTTTGATCATTTTATGTACATATTTAACTAAGACAAACTTTTGGAAATCTAAAATGAAACTGTCTAGTCTCGTTGTAATTTATATTTTGTTAGCTGCGCGCTGCGGTGTTGCCCGCGGCGAATATTACATAATCCCACAGGAGCACTGCATTTTTCCGGGATCAAAAGTAATTTTTTTGTTCATCCATAGAATATAAGTAACCAAATTTCATTAAAATCAGTTGAGCCGTTTGAGCTAGTAAAATAACAAACAAACAAACACACACTTTCGCCATCATAATATTACTCTGATGTGCGTGATAACTCGGTATCCTTCGTACATCTCTGTTATATAAAGCTTTAGAATATAAAAGTAACATGTGTAAAATGTATACCGATCTTAAACACATCTACAGATTTCTTTATCATATCACCGAATAGATAACGCTATTATTTCATACAATAACCAAACCGCACATCAGTGCCAAATCCTAAAACTCCATACCAATCGTGTAAAAATGTTGGCGCAAACGCAATTCCGAGAAGACCTGATTTACAGATCACTTACGTGCAAAACTATAGTGTCACCCTCCAATATTTCTACCCCTGATCTCTATAAATCGTCTCCAGACAGCTATGTTGTCCAAGGGGCCGCAAACCAAAGCCATAAAAGACAGTTGTTTGAAGAAAGTGGTCTTATGTGGCGCAAACCATAACAGATCTGATGAAATGATGAGGGGTGAGTTGAAGCTTGGAGCAATATGCAATGTGTTTGTTATACATGGGCCACAGACTCAGTAGTAAAAATATATTCGATTATATTATTAATAATATATCTTTTTATTTCGGGCAACTATACTAATATTTTATGTTAAGTCTGATATTTCACTTTCCGGGACGCTTCCCAAGTAGCGACGGAAAGCTAGCCTTGTAGGCTAAAATTCGTGTGAAAACAGGGCTTTTTGTTCTTCTATAGAACCTGGAGCAAGTAGGACATGAAGCCGGCGGCAAAGCTTCCCCTAGCTTTTTCTGCACGTAGTTTAGCTCGTCCGCTCTTGACGTAGTCTGGTCTAACCGAGACAGGTACATCAGGAACGTAGGCTCTACTGCTTTCAGTGTCCTTAAAGTTACGTTAGTGCCCCGTTTGTTTCTTTATTATTTAAGTTTTGCGAACGGTAGATATTATGACTCACGAGCGCAAGTAAACGTTTTTGCAACACTTGCATGGCGCCCGCCGCGCTGCACCGCACCGCACTTTCCCCGTTTTGTCTTTACGACTTTATATCTCAAAATAAAATAACCTCTTGACTGTATTTTGTATGTTTTACATATAATGAATAATATATATAGCTGTTATACATACTATATGTATAGTATATAGTATACCTACAACTATATGTATGATATGTTTATGTCTAAAAGGTTGCCTGGAAGGGATCGCTTTTAGCGTGCAGCTTATTGCAGCTTATTCCATTTGTCTGAACGCTGGTATAAAGGCAGATCATCTTACTTTCGCAATCTATAAAACAGAATTGTCGAAATAAAATCGAAGAAAATCGTCAAACCACAAATCGACTTTCTATATTCGAAGCTCAGACCGCAACGGCTATCTCTCCCTACCACCCAGTTACGCTCTGCCTGCTAAATGCTAGTCATTTCTTTTTCATGTTGCCTGTCGTCTCACTGAGCCGATAACTCCTAAACGTAGCCCGAGCCTGCCTTTAGCATTTAACACATAAATCTTACCGAGACAAGGATTAAACGTGGCCTGTATTCTGGCAACACTGGCATCAAGTCCTTTGTAAAAAGGGGTGTATTGTGATAAATGTCCTGACCTTTCGGCTAGAAATCATAACGGTAGTCAGCTTTCTTTCTTGACGTGGACATATTTTGACAAATAACCTTTTTGCTACACTCTCTTTCTTATACACATAAAGGGCTCTTAATCTTGCTGAAATAAAGCATATCTTTTGGAGCGTGTCATTTTATGACATTTGATTTAAATGACGCTCAAAGATGAGAGCTGCTATCTATCAAACTATCCCTAGTTAAATTATTTTTTTTTCCAATATTACATATACTAGCTTTAATGCTTTTGATGGTAACTATCCTGTAATTAAGAAAATTAAATATGGATGAGATATCGGGCATCGGGATAGTGCAAATATTGCGACTGGTATAATTATTAGGTAGATATCTAATTTAATATCGGTTGTGGTTATCTTTGTGGCTTACCTACGGTGCTCTCGGTGGCAATGACGCCAGAACTTGTTATGACGATGACAGCCCAATGAGATCATAATGTTTGTCGTCTGGGAAAACATCTACCCCCCTCCTTGATGCGTTAACGATTTTTCGCAACACTTGTATTGGTTTCGAGAATGCATTACTTACTCAAATTTATATCCGTTGATTGTAAGGCCCTCTGCCTTGCTTAATTTTATTTAATAATTTTATATATATGTTATTAAAGTCATTGCGTAAGCAATAAAGTGAGTAAAATAGCAAATAGCAGTGAAATTTATAACAGGATGGGTAGTATATACCCCATATATTGTTCCGAGTTATCTGTCATTTTGGCGTCCTGAAACTAGAAGGGCAGCCCAATCTACACCCAACAACTGGCAATCTAAATAGCTGTTTCTGGACGATTATTGAACCTAATAAAGGGCCCAATGTATGGTAATGAGAATAATAAAATAATTCTATAGTGGCGCTACAGGAAAAAGGAAGAATGAATTTTGAATCGAGTAACGTATGATGAATCAAATATTCAGACTGTCTTTGCCGATATTGTATTTTAGATTATCGGGTGATTCATCTAAGCAACTTGAGTATTTATCTGACCGTGCCAAACATTTTATTCCATTAGTCTTCGTTATTATTAGCGTAAGAATAATACAATTAAAAGTGTAAACAAAATCATTCGCGAATTCAGACTACTGTCTAAATATATTTGTGTCCGAATCGTAAGCAAGCATTTGTTATGACAATAAGCTACAATAAACCCAGTGCATAAAAGTGACCGCACATATAATTCGCTATTTGGTTTGTATTTTAATTTTTGGTGAATGAATTAAAACAATATATTCCATAGTATAAAAACTTTATTGAATTTTTGAGGAAAATATCCAGCACGTCAGAAACGTTGACGAAGGTTCGCAGAATGTGATATAAAAATAAAATGTAGTTGATGGCTTCGGAAAAATATAAAATGAATAGATGGGGCTTAATCAGTTCAATACGCTCATAGCAAAAAGAGTAAAATGATACTGTACAAGTTGCATCATGCTTGTTTAAATACGGAGGTATATATTACCGTTGCTTATTGATTATGTTAATTACGCTTCTTATAGCTTAAGATCGAATAACGCAAGATACAACCTACAAAATGAGCACAAGCGCTCATGTGTGCTCTAAGGCTTCTTCCATACATTTTACATCGATCGATGGCACGCTTACGTGTTGACAAATTGAATAACCTTTCGTTTTATCTCATGGACAACCCTACAAGCTGATGTCGTTATAGCAAACATAAATTGTCCATGTAACTCCCCAAATGCGCTTAGTTTAGTTCGCAAACAGGAAGTTACAAAAATGGGGCATAAATTTCGCTGTTTCTGCCACTTTTTCTGCAATAAACGAATAGCATGCGATTTGTTACCGTTTTGCTTAACTCAAACATTCGTCTACCAAATATTGGCAACTGTTAACTAAAACGGCTTTTACCCTGAAATTACTCGACAGTAAGCCTATTACGAGTATACTGTAATACAAAACGGGACATCGGAATTGTGTCTGAAAACTCGGAATAATAAAATTATTATTTTTTTAAGTGCTCTTTAACTTTATTTATTAGTTGTTGTATTTTTAGTTGACCTTTCAGCTCGAAATGCTCTTTTCATATAATTTTCTCACACTATACATAGTTAACGGTTAGGGGTATACTAAGCCAAAAGGAATTTAAGGGTTGTATTTCATGATGATTTCAATATCATGAAAAACAACATTCGTAATGGGATTTAATCCGGAATTTGAAAACGAAACTGCTATTCCGTAGTAAGCTATTGGTGGCTGCGCACGGTATGTAGGTATGGAACAGCTATTTTTTCTAAATTTCGAGTTGGTCCCGTACTGAAAGTTCTTAATTATGATGAGTACAGTCATCCCCTTACGGCTCAGGGGGTTTAAAATGGCCGCTTTACGCAATTCAGCTAAATCCAACTCACGAAGTGAACTCCTTGCCACATTGTCTTACATTTCATTTTGTGTAGTAAAATGGTCTATAATGCTGCTGAATTGCTTTAAATTCTGTTCACCTGATGATCTGGCTTTAGTGTTAATGTTGCAAGTCATAAAATCGAAAACCGGAACATTACCGGTAAATACCAAATATAAGTTTTGTTACTATTACAATTTTAAATTTGTGATTATTATGACGTATTTGTGAACAAAACATTCATCACTATTAGAAATGGTCTTGTTTTACAACTTGCAATAAAATAAATGCAGAAATATGAAACGCATTTTTTTTACTGATAAGTCAATATGGCATCAAAAATACATTTCTTACATGAAGATGGTAAATGCACAAGCCGTACAAAGCAGAAGTTCATGCAAGAGAGAAGAAGAAAATAAAATATGACATCTCACCTCAAAAGATCGTCTTTAATTAACAATTATTTATTAGCTACTATTAATTATTGAGTATGTAATTTGAATGTACACTGAGCTATGCCAGATACAGTTGGACCTGCCTTGCTTCAAGTCTTCAGACAATATTAAGAAAATGGTTGCCGTCGACACAAACCATGGATTTACGAATTCTCAGAAACAGACCTTTTCTGGAAGGCGCTTGACTTCTGGATGATGATGGAGATGGAGATAATCTGATTTGATTGCCGCTCCACTTACCTATATTGCACAATAAATGTACCAAAAGGAATATCGAATCGTCTGAAATAGACGTCTGGATACCTTACTAATCTACCTATTATATACTACTTACGTGTTAGTTAAATAAATAAACATACATAACACTTTTATATATGCAAAAATGTATTGCTTAATAAAATACAGAAATTGTGTGACTATCAATCAATATTTATTTTTACCTATCACAATAATCTTAATCACAAAGTATGTCTTGTTGCTCACATTGGTTCCAATAGAACATTACATGCATCTTCTCCATCAGCTAATTCGTGATATTATTCTATCCCTTCAGGATGTCTTTGCTTACTTGTTGACACCTTTCCGATAGGACACTGCACTTGACTGCACGAACTTTTGTTAAACCTATATATAGCAATATACTCGGAGTCCGGCAGTATAAAATTTCCTTGGCCATGCATTTCGAAAGCATTTTCCGATTTTTGAAATTGAGCTTTGCCGGTGATAATTTAGTTCATGAAGGATTCCCGCATACTGCACAAAACTTACCTCTACGCCTATAAACCCGCCATATTTTTTTTTTCCTACACAGACAATAAAATGAATTGCTAGATGTTGCTTTTGAGTCACGTCTTACAATTCTGCTCAGTGACTGTTCAGCAAGTCATACTTGGCGACTATTTTACGAAAATCCATACAAAACTGTCAAAAGAATGAATTGCGAAATATGATTCATAGACAATTCATAAAATGATTTGCCGGTATGTGGCCATTTGACGGTTCGCTAAGTAATTTACTAGATTTTCCTATTATATCCACCCCTAACCTTTCACTGTATATGTTTAATAATATTCGCGTGCTGAATATGTGTCGTGCTTATCTATTACGTTAGCCTGACTGCCGCTATTTTGTCTGTCACGACTTCTGAACTACGTGAAAACTTTGGCATCATTATAAGTTGCATAGTGCACTACATTCGAGAACTTGTTGGTGCTTAGGCTAGAATCGCACTGGCAGATAGGCTTGCTTGGCGTCTAGAGAGTAGTAGTAATAAAAGTAACGCTCTACAATGCTCGCGGCCGGCCGCAATGCCTGCCCACCATGATTTTAAAAATGCAAGCTACTAGGTTCTTGTTTTAATGCTTAATAAGTCACCTGCCTGTTTGTTTCCATCCTATATGCCTCAAATGCAATTCTAGTACCTCAGTTTATTTAAGTGTTGCTAACCGATCACCGATGCTAAGCAACCTTCAGCTGGTCAGGTCTTGGATAGGTTACCTTAGGGCGGCATTAATAGCTGAACGCTGCTGTGAGTTGCATGACGCGTTTATTTGTAGGTTCCAGTTGTTTTTATTTATGTGGCTATTGTAGGCCATGTTTAAATAAATATCGAAAGTACATAATTATTTGTATTTTAAACGTATACATACGCATTTACGAGCCGCTATTCATCAAGAGTTTTGAACGTAAAATAATATTGAGTAGAAGTTTTTATGGTGTTTAGTCTTCTTGGAATTAATATAAACTTATGTATGATCGCAAAGGTCAAGTAAATGTTGGTGGGTTCATAAGATTGATGACTTGCATTTATTTTAGTTTGAATTTGCATTATTAATGTTCAAATTATTATTTTTTGTTATAATAAACTGAGGTTTTTGTTAGGGGTGTAAGTACTATGCTGGAAAGGATCGCTCATCTGACGAACTTCTATTTACTACCGCGGCGGTGCCCGCGACAAATTTGAATAATAAAAATTTTCAGACTTTGAACCCCTATTTGAACAGTGTGCTTGTGATTGTAACAGGTAGAGCAACATATCCACGGACGCAAGATATTTTAATCCAGTCATATTTCACATACCTACTAGTTGACTTAGTCCGCATGGCAAAAGTTATATAAGTTTTTTTTCACTATCCTACGGGAACTCTTTAATTTTTCGGGATGAAAATTATCCAAAGTATATATTGACCAGGGATATAAGCTACCATCATACAAAAAAAAACATTTAAATCGGTCAAGTCGTTTCAAAAATTACAGTAAACAGTCAGACAAAAAAAGAAACTTTTTTTTTAAAAGAAACTAAATTTTACTTAACATCATATCTTGTCTCGGTTTTTAGCAATTATTTTTCATTGTACAGAAATGCGTCATTTAGATTTATTATATGTATGCATCTTAAAGTCTTGCTCAACCTCTATCACCATGACCAGTAAAAGTTCATAGCAAAAAACGAAAAATTTTATGACTGCTTTTATTAAATGACCGCTCGTTTTCATAAAAATTACGCTGCCATCCAAAAGGCAATGCAATATTTATCTGCATTTATAGCCCTGCCAATACTATTACAGAGTCATCTGAGTTCGGAGTCTTCCAGTATTGGCTTTATTTTTATTTATTAATGACAGAGCGAGCGAATCGTCTTTTCATGTTCTGGCAAAATTTTGTATTATGTGTCGATATGTAGGTATGTTTGTTTGGATATTAGACCTCGCGTACAGCTCAACACTTTCTAACAGATCTCAACGGAAGTTGGTATAAAAATTTAATTATTTTTTCGTTTCCCCCCAAATTATGAAATTTAAAAAAGGCGCCATTAAACTGCCTATTTTCTAAAGCTGCAATAAAAAATATGTTGCGATGAGTATTAGTTGTAAGCTTTCTTTGTGATAAATTAACAATATGAACAAAAACCTAATTTGAAGCCAAAAAACTCGATTTATAATTAGCGCAGGGTGCGGTTTTGTTTTCCAAAAGACTTTCCGGCTTGTAAATTCTAAAACCAAAGCCGGAACATCTGTCTGTGACTCTCTCTCCGTTTTGGTTTATTTCTGCCAGCACTGTTATAGTCGTACAATCCTATTTCAGATGTAGGTTAGCAGTTAACTGAACCGACTTTTCGAACGGATCGGATGGTTAAATTGTTTATTCAGTTTCAGTTGTGTTCGGAAAACGCTTTTAATTGCATCTGTTTTGCTGATGCTTTTGTCAGATGTACGTTTTGTTGATGTTCTGCGTTTTCTCTGATCGCGAGAGAATCTGGTTCTTCTAGACAAGCGTACTACATATTGTTCCTCATCGTCACTTTAAATCAGGCGAGATGTGGTCATCGTAATTTACATCATGCAAGATGTGGCTTATTTTCTATATAAATGGGGATTGGTTCTTACTCATCCTTTTTTTTTTGGTTTCAAATCAGTCTACTGAATTTCTATAATTATTTTCTTGTCTTTATCCCTATTGTAATCTTAATTTATTCTATGCCCAACCAAAAATAAAAAGAATTGAAAAAATGGTATGAACAGAAGAAAATCTTGATATATTTGAGCTCATCAAATTTTCATACCAACACATTTGATAAGCAGTTTTGTATTAGTTTACATTAAAGCTCATTGATAAGCTAACTGTCTCAAATCCGCCCTTCTCTACAGTTTATTCAATTTATACTTGTAGTACACGTTGTCTCGTTTACTAAGTCTTGCCCAAAGCTATTTGTATTTTCAATTATTCTGTAGCTCCTATTTACAAATTCAAATATTCTCTCGCTATTATTTGTGCGAAATTTAACGATTCAACCTTTACGGGCTCTGGTGCGTCTAATTGGATTGAAATTGCTTTTTCTTTTGTAAATATGTTTCTAATGTTCTTTTATAACTTTCTAAAAAGATCTTATATACACATAAGGATCTTATCCCTACACATATTGTAAATGCGAAAGTATGTTTGTTAGTTGGTTTGACCTTCTTCTCCACAGCACCCGATTGAAGGTTCTACTTGATTTTTTGCACTGATATATTTTAAGGTCCGGATAGATACGAGTATATCTTATATGCTACTTTTTGTCTCGGGGAAATAAATATAACACGAGGGAAAACTCAGGTATGTTATATATTTTGTGACCAAGTTACATCTCCGTTCAACCGCATTATCAAGGTTTGCGATTACGCCGTCTAACTAACAAGATATACGATGTGGTACCGTTAGCGGATCGTCCACGGCTGCGGTCACGGCCTCTGAATGTATATTTTTTCTTACTAACCTACTAAGGAATCGTGTTAGTGGACAGGTTCTTTACATGGTTACTGGATGGTGATGGTATACTTCTAATGCTACTTCGATAATTTTGACTTTGTTAAATAGACAACCGACGTTAATTCGACGGGGGCGTATACACATTTTGGTTTAAAACTAAACGTGTTGTATTAGTTTTAATAAAACCAGTATGGGGTCACCTCAGAAGTACAATGTACCACACAAAAAAAACATAAATTATATCGGTTTATCGTGTAATCGTGTAACAAACATTATAAAAAACTTTTCCAATTGGGAACCTCCTTCTTCGAAGTTAGTTAAAATATTGGTTTTCGTTCCCTTTCAATACAAGGTTCGTAGTAGTTCAAATAGAAAGTTGGTAGATGAAGACCAAAGCTTTTTCCACTTTGGACTTTGAAGCAGCTGTTCCATACATTTGGTCGCGCGTCAACACACTGTTTGTGCGAAACATCTGATTGTCTATGTACCTGCAAATATGTATTATAACTGAATAGAAGATTTACAAAGAAACAAAGTAAAAGTATTTACAAAGAAACATTTGGAGGTAAAAGGAACAATTAAGTAATTCCGTTTTCCTCACAAAAATTGTTTGAAAGAAAAACAAATTTGGCACAGTTTCGGTCGTTATAACTTGAAGTAACTGAATGCGAGGCTCGAAACATTTATCAGTTGCATCCCGCCTTTTGGGCGCCACTGTGCCTCTTTTATATTACTTTTGTTGTGTTTGATATCTTTGAATTTGTGTTCCATGAAAATGAGAAACGACTTGAGAAGATAATTTATGAGATTGAAGAAAGTATACTTTAGTGATGCATTTTGTTAATTCGTAAATTTGAAATGACTATGCGGAAATTCATTCAAATTTATCTGTGAATTTTCTAGTGATTTCGAAAAAGAAGGACTGCAATCTGATTTGATAATTTTTTTTTGAAAAGGTATTTCTTTCTCAATGTTTCCATATCAATATTATCAAAATCGGTCTAGGAGTTTGGTTTTAATAAATCGAAATAACCGAAAAATGTGTATCGGCGCATGCTGAACTGAAGTACAAGTAGTCTCTTTTTTATATATCACTTATTTAAAAATATTTTTGAGGGCGTTGATCATCTTGGTAACATTACATTCGCATCAAATGACATCATGATAAGAAATATAACATCCGAGAGACTGGTAGGTAATTGGCGACTAGCCAATAATGTCCCATGCAATGGGGGTGATTTACCCCCGCAGAATTGATAGGTCTAAGAGATAGGGGTGGTTTATTTGGGGTCTGTAAATAAATATATTACGGTTAAATGGTTTCTGTATTAAGGATAAGTAAAATATTACATCTAATGCGATTCGCTTCGATTTTAGTTTCTGAAATATTTTTTTAGTAATTTATGCCAAAGGAAAAATTATGATTTTGTTTTCCTTTGATACAGAAAATATAATCACTGAGTTGAGGAATAGTTTAATGTTTTATTTATTAACAATTATTATTTTTGTTTATTAACATTATTTCAGTTTAACTACTTATCAACATAAAGCATCCCAGTTTTTAGTATGGAATGGAACTATTATTAAATATGAAAGCAATGCCATGGCTTAGTTTACCACGCGGGCTAAATTGTTAGCAAGGTACAGCGGTAAACTTATTTTCGAAAGTTTTACCAAAGCTTACGATTTTTCATTCAAGCACGTGATTGAAAAGGCTCAGGGCCCTTATTCTTTAACGAACAACGTGATTCCATGCTTAAAACGCGTGTCGTGTATAACGTTTTGTTGACGCAATACGTTATTCCTATGATGCAAAACGAGGGGTTACCGATCTACAGCGCGGGCATTGGTACATTGGGCTTAGTGAATACTGGTTGATGCGAATTCTATGCGATGCAATTATTATTAACGAGGCCGCGTTACGGGTTTAAATGTTCATAGTTAACATGACCTCACAATTGCCCAGTTGAAAGACCGAGCATTCGTCTACTAAATTATCACAACTAGTATTAGTTCATATAAACGTACCTCGATAATCCAATCATAGCCCTTACTTATGTAATTTTCTCGAGTTTCATTTCAACGTCCTCGACTCTTGTGTTTTCACTTCATAAACTATTTAAAGATATTGAACAGAAGGAAATTTTATATATCCGTCACAATTCGATTGGCTTGATGGAGGAAATGGTGTAGAAATGGTTAACGCCCCAGGCGATGACCTGACGGAAATAGAAGGGTCACCCCATTCTGTCAGGCTAATGAGTAGCACCGCCCTGAGATCAACTGTACCGACAAATACATATAATCGTAGACAAATCACATGCTATATTAAATCTGCAAGTATTCAGTTTGAACTTATGTATGAATTCAAAAAGCTGGTATAGTTCGTAGCTTTTAAGGAACTGACTACGGTGGGCTGTATCACAAACTCGTATACCTCCAAAAAGGCCGTTTCAATTTTGATTTAGAATACGACCGGTACGCGAGAACGAAATTTCTTGCAGACAAGCATTCATACATACAAATATATAAACTGACCGACAAAAAAGCACTTATTATTATCATACCATGAACAACATCAATGTCCAATATTCTTTTACATGCTTAAATAATACCTAAGGAATTAAACATCCCGCGTACATGTAACTTTATAGTCACTGCTTCGAGTATTGAATTGTTTATTCAGCTACATTATGAAGAATTCACCTTGTGCCCTTTTAGGAAAGCGTAATCGAAACACCTACCTAATATTTCATAAGATACGCGCCGATCGGAATGAATGTTCACGAGAAAACTTTGTTGATGTTGTTTTTTCCTCGAGGATCATTAGCAGTTTTTCGTCGGATGATCGATCGGATTATGTGGGAGGTTTATTTGATATGACATGATGTGGAGATAATCCGTAGCTATTTTCCGTCTATTGTTTTTTTTTCCGACTGTTTAAAAGGAGGGTAATGTTTATAGAGTTTATGTTTTGTATATATGTATGTCCAATTCTTTGGAACCTTATTACAGTCTAAGCCAGTAGACCGGTTTTGCTAGTGTCATTGGATTTGTGTTCATCTGCAGACGGTCCTATGAGGCTATATTTGTTGTATTCCGCGGCTTCACCCGTTAAAATGCAATGGTCTGAAGTTGGGTTTTTTGAAGTAGCTTCATGAGATTATCTGGACACTATCTATCAGTGTACATTACGATATTTGTGCTAATTGTAGTTTGGAATCGTTTTTGTCGTTCAGTTTGAGCTCGCAATGGCATCACAATTTAAAAAAAAAAGTTTCTGGTCTTCTTCAATATTTTCTCGTTCACGTCGCTTATTTTTTCTTACGTATCTATTTAAGCAGTCTCAATGCAAGTTCATTGTTTAAACATGACCTCTACCGTTACTGTGTCATTAGAATGTGCCGGTGCTAAAGTGACTATTACCTTATCTGTGCCGGTGCCGGAGCCATAAACCGACCCAGTTAAGGGCTCTGTGTTCAGACTGCCTGACAAACCCCCGTTTCTACGTTTACGACCCTGTGGCACGCCGTTAAGGCTTTGGTATTCTGTTTATCGAACAAACTCGTATATGTGTATAGATTTTTGCACGGATTAGGGCAAGATACAATGTATATAGGTGAAGAAGTTCTATTTATCTACTATCTGAGCAAAGATCGTCTGTTTTCTGCTGTCTGTATTTATTTATTTTTTGATTATTTTTTTCTCTCTCTTCTGCTGTTAATAGTTTATATTTAATCATCCACATTTTTATATTCTTTATTGTATACCCCGTTCTGTGCTATATTTGTTTTGCAAATTATGTCCATCCTAAGGTTGCCTGGAAGAGATCGCTTTTAGCGATAAGGCCGCCACTTGTGACACTAGATGTAAGATTTTTTCCTGTATATTTGATGTTTGTGTGTCTGCAATAAATAGTTTATTCATTCATTCATTCATACACGATCGCTGTAGAGCAGTTTATCTATTTGGTTATTTTTATTTAGATTTAATTGCTTTTACTTTAAGACATCTTGTGAAAAAGTCATGTCAAAGCAATCGTAATCGTAAGATCGTTTTAGTGCCGCCTACTTATTTTGTTTTTCAAATCGTCGATCTGTTCCGGGAGCAGATTCAGGCTTCGATGATTGAGCCGTATAGGCTTATAAATTATTTCTACGGTGACTTGTCTTGTAGTCGTATTGATTCGCAGCTATTTTTGGTCACAAAGCATCGTCTTTGATAATGCTAACTCATGTTTCAAATACCAGGATGAAATCTGCGTCCAAAATAATATCTTGGATATTTATAGCTATGAGTGCCTTTTGTTACGCGAAACGCTCGACGTAATTTAATTATATATCAAGTTTGTTCAGGCACTTCTAAGATGCTCGTGTGTATTTTGGTAACATGTAAAGGTTGGTGTTTCGTTTAATATACAATTTTACATGTGCACTTCGCACAGGCAAGTATTTCCGAATATAGTTTACTGCAATAAGCCGGGGGTCTGGCCCAGCTCGAATTTTTTCTTGAATATATTCGTAAAATATGTACTTTTTTGACATTGACCGTTGCTGCTGATTGCTACAATTTGATAATTCCTGAAGTCCCAAATCTGTATCTAAAGTACCAAACGTAACTTTAGTCCAATTATTACCTTGCAACGTACCTACCTACACAGTAAATAAATTTTGAACAATCATTTTCAAACGATTGATCAAAACAACGTTCGTGCACCTTACCACGACTTAACTGAATTGAACTTTATACAGGGGTAGGCACTCGAAGTGTTACCAACTTTAAGTTGCTATAGCAACCAAACGTCGTATAGCTAAAAAAAGTTATCCAGATGGAATTCAAACGCCACAGTGTCATTACTTTGTATTTGAGATCCAACAACAGCAACATCATCAGAAATGGTTCGAAAGGTAAGGGCTAGAATTGAACGAAATCCACTACAAAGCGCAGTTAAATTGGCGAAAAGTCTTAATGTATCTGCCCGGAGCATAGGACGCATATTAAAAAATAAACTACAACTGAAGCCTTACAAAATACAAAAAGTGCAAGACTTGACACTTGCACAAAAGGCAGTTCGCCTAGAAAGAGCTAAGGAGTTAAAGGAGTTGCACGTTGATAGCAAGCTTGAAAATTTGGTATTTTCCGATGAAAAATTTTTTACGGTTCAGCAATATGTGAACAAACAAAATGGTCGCTTATGGTTAAAGTCTAAATCAAACTACAATTTAGACCAACGAATTGCTCTGCAAAAGCAAGCACCAGCATCAGTGATGGTTTGGGCCGCGGTAACTGCTACGGGACGTTCACCTCTCGTTTTCATTGAGCAGGGTGCAAAGATAAACCAGCAAATCTACCGTGAAAAGATTTTAAACGATGCTTTGTTACCTTGGGCACGTAAGAAATTCGGTAGAAACCATAGGATCTTCAGCAAGACACGGCACCATCCCACAAAGCCCGTGAAACCCAAATTTTTTGGCAAGAAAAAGTTCCGAGCTTCATTTCTTCGCAACAATGGCCACCATATTCGCCAGACTTAAACCCAATGGATTTTTCCATATGGTCAATTCTAAAGGCCAAAGTGTCAGCAAAAAAATATGAGACAGTCGACGCCTTAAAGATTGCTCTTCGCCGAGAATGGAACAAAATATCAGCAGACCACATTCGTGCAGCGTGTGAAGCCTTCTCGGACAGACTCGATGCTGTTATCCGCGCTAAAGGTGGCCACATCGAACAATATTTTTTTCTTTTTAATTTTAAATTTTTTTATTTATTGAAGTTTATAAATTGTCAAAATTACAGCATTTTGAATTGGTAACACTTCGAGTGCCGACCCCTGTATTTTCAGAAATCTAAACTAATTACTTACACACTGCTTCGGGTAAGCTTTCATAATTAGGTACGCAATTTCCAAAGACCCAAGACACATAAATAAATTAGATTTTCTGAGGCACTTCCAATGAGATTGTCCCATTTAGTATGTAGGTCATCAATAAGTAGTGTAGGTGTATGTAGTAGGATGCTGTACTAATGACAAGTTTCCTTGTCATGCCGCCGTCAGTTATTATCTACTTGTCGAGTTGGGGCTGTTTAGTGGTAATAAATCTAATCGATTCGCAGATTCTGTGTCATTCGAATTCTTCTGATGCGTTTTAAGAACCTTCATGTAGATTATGTACCACATGTTCTGTAGACTTTGGGTTTTCGATCTGAAACGCTTTTATTTATAATAGCTTTGATTCCCTGGTTGGTGCGTAGAATACAGATCGCTTAAAATGACTATTGGGTAGACTTGTGTAGGTTTGGTTGCTGTGTGTGTAGGTTAGTTTGTTAAAGGTAGACTTGTGTAGATGTGATTGCTGTGTGTGTAGGTTTGCTTGTTAAAGTGGATTAGCAATATTTTTCCATCGTTTTCGAAGAGTTTTTTGAAATCATGAAAGACCAAAAAAATAACTGTATGTACTACTACCCACATTTTCAAAAGCAGAATGCTTTTATTGGATATAAGTAGTTCCATTCGTATCCCAGAAAATGCATTATTTTTCCTTATTCGGCTGTTAAAAAGCCGCAATTCTCCAATTACATCAGGCCTGTTCAGATTCCTGACGGACGATATCCGATAAGCGTCGGGCAAAGCTGATTGATGATGGCCCATCGATTTGGAGCCGACTGCAATACAGCACTCGGATCAGCGATGCGATAAGCCGGTTCAATGTTGATGGATAAAGAGTGAGATTTGCTTTGAGCACTCTTTGAAAAAAAATGAATAGACAAAAATAATATATTTGTTTGCAAGACAAAAAAAACTTTATTAAACATAAATGAATTAAAGATTCTTATGTACCAAACTGATTTGTCACAAACCGGTTTCAACTCTGAATGCTATAACATGCAGCGTTAATCTTCCTTTGGTACTGGAATAGAAAGATGTTCTTCGGCTACCCAAGTCATGGTTATTTGACCGTTAGTCCTCTTGTCCATGGAGCTTGGTATTAAGTAATAGTTATTACTGGAAGTGTCTTTATAATAATTTCAACGCTTTTAATAAGTCAGCTCCTCTCTATGTCATACTATTCCATTGGCTTTAGTGATATGGTAAACGTGTTTTGGGTCGGACTTTGAATGTTTCGTCAGTATAGTAGTCGTCACATTTGCAAGAAAAGAACTCTTATAGTAATACAAGAAGTTTAGTTCTTTGCTTTCAAATTATTGTTGTTAGCAGTACTAACTAAAAGGTATATAAAAGTGTAAGTCATAACTGACTGACTGATATTCGCTAGGCACAACGTTGAGCTAAAACTGCTGAATCTAGAGGCATGAAATTTAAAGGATGTACATATTCATTATATTATTTATGCGGTGTAGGGTTGTGCTATTTTTGACAAGACTGATTTTCCAAAAACTAACTACTATAAGGGTCAAACGGGGACTCTACGTTTGAAACATTTTTATATTTCATTATATGCTATTAGTATTAAATAAGTAATTAAAAAAGTAAGTAGCCTGTTTTAAACAGACAGATTAATCCAGTGAGTTTCTTTTCGCGATACTACTAAAATAAAATATTTTAACTTTATGCTCAAAGAAATCGAGGAACAGTTACCCTAACATCGTCGTAAAACGTGATTTTCCTTAACTCTCACCGCAAAAGCGAATTAGAAAGTTGCCAGCAACTAGAAAATATTATCAAAAGTGAATAGAAGTAAGTATTACACCGCCGGATCTCCCAATTCCTACCGAAGACATAGGACAGAGTTTAATGAGGTAACTTTTTGCGGCGATCGTGTCTGTCGCTGTAATTGCTTTCGCGATCGGTTTGTAGTTTATCAATGGATTTCCGATATTGCTGTCATATCTATGCGGAAGAGAATGTATGCGAGCTGAAATTGCCGCCAATCGAATTTTTATTCTTTAGGATTTATTGAAACTCTTGAATCAGTGTTGCAATTTTTTATCAGTCTTGCTTAGCGTTTCTTCTCTTTATGTTTGTACTCAAACATGAAGAAAAGAGACGCTAGTGTCAGATTATGAAATCTAACCAGGGGAAGGACAATGACGTACATTTTCAAAATTTAATTTTTTGTATGGTATATAACTAGATGGGGTTATTTTTAATAACGTACTATTTCTATATGTCAATGTCAATGTCATATCTTGAAATAATAATCAGCCCTAAGATATTGTTTTGTGAAAATATTATGTATTTATGTGTTTCATAGATAAAACGATTGTTTTAGATTATGTTTTTGATTTTTGTGTCAGTCTGTCAATAGAATTTTGATTGATTAAATATAATACGAATGTGAAGACGAAATCAATATTGTGTTTGTTTTTAAAAGCCTCTAGTGTTAGTGACACTCTAAGTACACTTGCCTATCTGTTAATTTAATTGCCTAGGCAGTAAAATAGTAAAGTGCAGTTGAATTAGGCCCAGCCTGCAGAACTGCACATTGCTATTATACAGTATGAAAACATATAATTTTAATGAATATTTTATATACATATCTATATGTATGTATGTAGGCAGAAAGTGCACATATATGAATAACTGATGTACAGGATACACAGTACACACATATATAAAGTCCATTTAGTTTTGGGGTAGACCACCAGACCGCGTGGGACTGACAAAAAAGCGACCTCTGTGGTACTCCTCTATGAATCTAATACACGCACGAAAACCAGCTAGTAATTTTGAAATCATCGCGGATGTTTGAATGAGGGAGTATTATTCACTAAAATGGAGCAAGTTGACTGTCATGGTTCCCTGGACTACTAGTTTAATAAGTTTCGGTTCGTTTTGAAAATGCATGTACGTTTCTATGGCAACCTTGTTCCACTATCGAGCCTGCAATAGTCGATGGAGTGTCTCCAAGTCACAACTTCCTGATTGCATCGCATACATTACTGTCATTACAAAACAAAGGCAGTTCATTAACAACCTGCACATTATTACACTGAGTAATAACTAAAGTATAGCGTTAGCATAGTCAGAATCTACTCCAATCTGAGTACATATGTTGGTATTAAGTTTCTAGCTACTTGAACAGACTTGGAAACTGTTATGAAGCCACTTCGGTTATTATGGTGTTATGAGCTAAGTTAGTATTATGCGTCGTTTATGGTATTGGTTTACGCAAAAAGCCAACCTCTGAGTCTGAGTCTTTTGACTCGAAAATAATTGTTTTCATGCTTAATTCCTGCTGCTCCTAGCGAAAATGTTGTCTTTTACATCCGCTCATTTAGATAGGCATACTATATCGAGCATACTCTGCGAAGGCTTTCTCGGAGAACGTTCCTAGTATTTTTATCAAAATGTTCCTTTCGCAGTCATTATATTTATATTCCCATTTCAAATTAAACGTATGTGGATCTAGTTAAAATCTTAAATTTTGTCGTGATTTGTGGCTGTGCGGCCAGAGGATATTTTGTGAAAAGAATATTTTGCAATGCTTATTGCCATGATCGCTTCACTCTCAACTTTCCTGTTTACCATATGCTAATTAGAAACCCCACAATTTTAATTGTACCTTCTCGTTATATTCCAGTAGTGCGGTTGATGCGAGCTCGTCACCATGGGGAAGCTTCTATCGAAGATCTTCGGCAACAAGGAGATGAGGATTCTCATGCTAGGCCTCGACGCCGCCGGCAAGACTAGTATCCTTTGCAAAAATAATGTTACCAAAATGATTGAAAGCGATTATACTTCCATAAGTACCACAACATCTGACGCAACGGGGATGGAACTGTTGTTCCGGCGCCCCAGGAAAGTGCTCTTAATTTTTTAAACCGATTTCAAAATAGGTTAGGAGGATGTAGGAGGTTCCAATTTTTCAGTTTTTTATGTATGTTACTCAATTACTCAGCAATGGCTGAAATGATTAAGAAAAAATGTTTTGTTTCAAAAGATATGCTTCCTTTCTGGTAGGTCTCGATTTATTTTGTTTAAATCGATGAAACATAACTCATAAAACAAACTAACTGAAAAAAGTACCTGCTGAATTAAAATATTATCTAAAGTATTATTTGTAAGGACTTTTTACTGACTGTGTATTTAGTATTGGTAAGGGTAAATTTGCAGAAGGAAACACATTTGAAACGCTCCAACCAAACAAAGAATTTATCGCCACTATATCAAAATAAAATAAATTTGCTATTGAAAGTTCAAAAGTAAACAGTCAAAGTAATGCGGTCAGTGGCAACAAGCATCTAATAATACTATAAAATAAAATATATTTATTCCAGAGTTTCCTTCATAGCACCTATAACCTAAATACGTATATAGCTAACACACTTAAATAATTATAAAAAAGTGGGTGTATGCATTTTGATTAATCTTTAGGAGTATAGTATAGGCTTAATGTTGAATTCCTTAATTGTTGAGATGTTTATATGCAGGTAGATAGTAAGAGAAAAAATAGGAATATAAAGGTATCCTATTGGCATAAAATGATTCAGTTCATCATCATTACTAGTGACTCAACTATATGATTACTGATGTCGGAAATGAAACAATTTTCCCTATTCCTCTTCAAGTACGTTATGATACATACTCCTAATGTCCTGGGGGTCGAATGTATTCATCATAGTAGTAATTGTTTCACTACTCGTAAACTGACTCTAGGAGGGGTCGGAAACGCACGTTACGTTTTCCTCGTTTGTTTTGTGTACTCCGTCTAATAACTCGTTAGTAAAAGTAACTACTTACAAAAGCAGTTTAAAATATATAATTAGTTTTTGCAGCGGATTAAATAAACGTAAACTTTCAAACTTTACAATTCATGGCCGATTGGTACGCGATGTCACCACGAAAATTTATATAATCGGTCCAATACTGAAGTTTTTAGAAAATAACTTAAAAACGGTTTTGGGTAAACGCCAATTTGCATAGCTATTGTGAGTGAATTTAAAGCATTTATCTTACTAATGCTTAGCTTAGATCTACAGCGAGCAATGGCATGTTCAGTGAATAAAATGCTCATATCGAATTAGTTTTCTTTCTCGTAACGAGGATATTACAGCTCTATACGATATGCTTAACAAAAGCTTACCTATCAAAGTTATTCTAAAATACATATGCAAATTCACAATTGCCTTAACAATGTCGTCACAGCTATTTTATATAAGTTAAAATTAGGTCAGTCAGTCACAACGATACCGACGGTCGGTTTCAACGTGGAGACCGTTACGTATAAGAACGTCAAATTCAACGTATGGGACGTCGGCGGGCAGGACAAAATACGACCGCTCTGGAGGCATTACTATACGGGTAATATGTTCTTATTCTATTGTATTAGTATAATGTAATTAGTAGTGGCTCACTCTGGTGTCAAGCTCGCCCGGAGGTTTCTACGGTAGTCTTTGCAACTGGTGCGAATAATAGTAAGACGTTTTGTGCTGAATTCGGCGTACGCTCTGTCAAGGCCCTATTGTGTAACCAACAAAGAGTTCCCTTGCTGAAAACTCGTGACGTCTTTAACGTAATGTTGGCGCAATACGATATACTATTTGACACCGAGTTAGTGCAAACCGTTCCGAGTAAATTTTACGGTGCGGATGCGATACGTGTTTATTTATTTATATATTCTAATTAGAACCGCATGCGAGTCACACTAAGTATTATAGATAACAAAGATGTCAAAACACAAAAAATGGAAAATAAAAATTGCTATTACATTAAAATTAAATTAAACAAAAGAAAAGAATAAAAAGTCAATCACAATATTCGAAAAATACAAACACATAAGGTATAAAGTAAGAAATAAATATCATGATAAATACAATATTGAAATAAAAAATCAAATAATTGTTGTGTTTCTGTAGCAGGCATGTACACAATATTATTAGGATTTGAATGAAAGTTTTTTCCGACATTTATTAACACTTTCACAGTCCACCTTACAAAAACAAAATCTAGTCCCTCGAGTCCACTCCAATATTCCATATCTAAAATGGTCATAGTCATGTTTCCTTTCGGATACATGGACTCCACGGTAACCCTGTTTTCGTATCCATGTGGATACCGTGGACTGTGAAAGTATTAAATATATCAATATCGGGATTCGCGTCAATAAGTGCGTTTAGTTCGTCGAGGGAGCGCGGTTATCGGTGACATCCTGTGAGAAACTGTCCGACAACGCGGGATCGACAATAATCTATGCCTCCTGCCCTTCGACCGTACATAGTGATCAGGAACAAACAGGCGACACAAGCGGTCACCAAGACTTGGAGCGTGTTGAAATGTTCATAGTGTATATGGAGGGGTTATAGAACTTGCTACCGCATTTCTATTTCCTAATAACCAGAATCGTTAGTTAACGTTATTTATTTAGGAAAATTATTCTCAATAATTATCTTGGAAATTCTACTACATCTTACATAATTATTGCCTGACTTTAAGCACATTTGCAAACCACCGCCACATTTTATAAATTTAACACGACAATAAACCTTATTTCCAGGCACACAAGGTTTAATATTCGTTGTGGACTGCGCGGATCGCGATAGGATCGACGAGGCGAGGCAGGAGCTACACAGGATCATCAACGACAGAGAAATGAGGGACGCAATCATACTCATTTTCGCCAACAAACAGGACTTGCCAGATGGTAAGCTATCGTTAGCATAATGTCTATGGAAAAAATGTACTAGCTAAACCCCACGTTGTTACCTGCTTTATTTTAATATTACAATCAAAGATTGTTGTTCCATTTAAATAAAAATGTGTACACCACAGTTTAATATGTCATTCAGTAATAATGTAGCTTTCCATTGCTGAAGGAATTTTCGAAGCAGTTCAAAAGATTACTTCAGTTCAAAAGATTCAAAAGACTACAAACAAACGTCGCAAACTTTACCTCCTTATACTATATTAAATATTTAATTCACCAGTATATAGAAAGCAAACAATATCGCTGGTAAACTTTTAGTTTGCAGTTGTATATAAATTACAACATTTGCTTAACTGGCTTTGACGTTCCTTCATTGCGAGAAACTTTTGCCGCTTTTTAACATTTGCAAAGAAAACAAGACAAAATAGAGTATTGTAGTTTTGTAGTAGGACATGTATAATGTCATAACTATAAGTAGATATTAATTGCCCTCGACGGTTTGTCAAATAGCGTTTATTTTGCTTGGGAATTGTTAAAATTTCAGTATTGTCCTAAATTGACCTTTTGGGCAAAAAACCACAGCATCAACTGGTCTGGCTTTGTCTTGAAAATGTCTACACAGGCTGGCGTAGACAATTTCTATTTTTAATTTTATTAATAAATCCGTTCAGCCGTTTTACTGTGATTGTAGTACCAAATATCCGAAAACACATAACAGCATTATAAGTATTGATGATCTGATATTCATTAACCTAATTAATTCTTTTACCATTCCAGCAATGAAACCTCACGAAATCCAAGAGAAGCTCGGCTTGACGCGCATCCGAGACCGCAACTGGTACGTGCAGCCGTCGTGCGCGACCTCCGGCGACGGACTGTACGAGGGGCTGACGTGGCTCACCAGCAACCACAAGTTATGAGCTGCGGAGTAGGCGGCACTAGGACGCCGCCACGCCACGCCACGGTACCTTACTACTTACTGTCGAGGAGCTTCTAGCGTTACCTTAGGATATCCCACCTTCTTGAATATTCTAATAGTCTAATCTCGGCTGGGTCGTTTCACTTCAGATTCTTACATCAATATACCAATGTAGGATAATTATTTACAGTTTAACTTCATTAAATTCTCAATTTTGTATTAGTTTTTACCGTAGTTTTTACATATATGCTGGTCCTGCAATTTGGAAAAGGTTGTTTTTCTGTTTCCTTCCATTTCCCTCTTTCGAACACCTCACATATGTAAATAGTGCGCGTTGCGGGCGAAAATTTATTAGAGTTGAGTCAAAAATATTTGGGTACAGACAGCCTATGGTATAAGATATACCTATAAGTAAATATGAAAAATTGATATTTTCAAAATTGTGGAAGTAACAGAACCATCACATCTTTTTAGTTATTTTCTTCCGAGTTTTTTAATTCGCCGAACATAAAAATATATATAGCATAAGAATATGAATGTATTTGTTATATAACTTGTCTTTATTGTGTCTTACAAAAAGTGGTTACGATTGCAACAATTTTTTTCCTTTAGAAAATACAAATAGTACAGAATATAGCTAATAACTTAAGCAAATAATTCTGCATAATGTTCTAACAAAATTCTAAACTATTAGCTATTATTATTTTCTAAGTATTTTTTTTCGTTCCAGGTGAGGATTTCGATGCCATTTTTAATGTAAGTAAGCTGCGGCCGTGTCGTCGGATGATACAAGTGAACCAGTGTCGAAATTGTAACTAATAGTGAGGTGCGAGTGAATGTCGATAAGTACGAGTACGCGTCGCAACGGACTACTCATCGTTTAGATAGAATAACGCGCGGGCACACTAGCCGGCCGCTAGCGAGCTAGCGCTTGACTAGCAGGCACTACTGGCTAGCTAGCTTCGATCACTACTAACTTTACTAACTAGAATGACGCAGCGTCATTATTGTCTCGCTGATACTAATAACAAGCAAATTTCTTTTGTGTAGCATAAAGTTCCCGCCACGTGCCGTTTTCATGAATTCGTTTTTATTAAAATCAGACTCGCCATTTGTTATTTTAAAACATGGCAAAATTTAAATTTTGGAACAGATATTTTCCTTGCAATTTGTTTAACACAACAAGCCTATTTTAAAGTTTCTAAGTAAGAGTTACGAAAAATTGAAAAAGTTAGACGTCTCTTTTTCTCGAGGCAAGTTAAAAAAAGGCTAAATTACATTAGGATGCAAATGTTTGCAAAAATCAATTCTGTTATTAATTTATATTGGTATTTTAATAGTATAAAGTACAGGCTTCATCAGTAATAATTTACTGTACTATATTATATCAATCGGCTAGTGTAAAGCTAGCCAAGATAATTTCAAGATAGCGAAGCTAGTGCTAGCTAGCTAGCCGCCAGCTAGCTTCCGGCTAGTGTATCGAAGCTCAAAGTGAACAAGACAATTACTGTCTCACAAATTAATCGATTCCATTATATAATTAAATTTAGAAAATTTGTTGTAACTAAAGTTTTGATTATTTTTTTGTAATGTTTATTTAATTTAATACAAAAAAGTAAAAAGAAAATTACATAGAGTAAAGGTATGATTTTTTTAAATGTTTAAGTTATTACCTCCGTATGTAATGTAATTTAAGGTAGCGAATGATCGTAAAATGCATTGTAATCAAATTCAACGAAGACTTGTGCGGGTGCAGGTGTTTGCGCATACAATATCTTACTAGCTGCACGCTTGCGCCAGTATATATATATATACATATAATTATATATACCATAATTAATTACATGTAAATGATTGTATTTTTAGTTGGCTGTCATATATTCCAGTATTAAATCTTTTTTAAATGGTAGGTATCCTAGGTCTTTACCGACGGTGTTTTTTTTCACTTAGTGTAATCCATCCAAAGGTTGTCTGGGGGAAATCGCATCGAGCGGTAAAGCCGCTCAATTTCTGTATTCATGTTTTTTTTGTGTTTAATAAAGTAATATTTGTATTTGTCTCTCAGTGGCGGAGTTTGGATAAAACCAATTTAAGTAAAGAAATAAGATACAGAGATTATGTGCTGGATATGACAGTGTAACTAATTAGGGTTTGTATCCACAGATCTCGTGATCAGACTGAGTTAGCCACGGATCACGGCGCGTTGTCCCCAATGATAACTTGATTCGTTTCTTTAGAAAAACAAATGTATCACGTTATCCGTGACTTCACGAAATATATGAAACTGATCACAGAGTTCACGGAAGATAACTTAGTGTGATCACGAGATCACTGGAGACAGACCCACTGATTGTGGATCGGAAGCAAATGTACATATTGAAGTCTACTTGTATGTACATAGTGAAAAGTATTTTTATTACATTTTTCATTTTGATTTTTGCCATCCATTAAATGAACAGTTAATTTAATGTTGATTTTATTTTGTTGTTGCCAATTGGAACGCTTTCTGCTTTCGATTATGATGAAGTAGGTTGGTAACGTTAAAAAAAAATACAATATTATTTTGTGTGCAAAAAAAGCTCAGATTCTATTTCAATGGATATGGGTATCGATGGTAATTAATGGTATGTCTGGTCAGGACTCTTATGAGAGACTATGAAGCCTCAACAACTGAGCGCTACCGGTGAACGGATGACATTTCAAATTGTAGGTTCCGCTTGTGGTCTTAGACTGGCAATTATGTATTGTCACTGTCTTTTGAATGATTTATAAGCCACACTTTAAAGGAAAAAAGGAGTGATTTTAGATAATTGTTTTTGTTGTTACCATAACGATTAAAAAACTTATACAATATATAAAGGGAAATGTCGATGGAACATAGATCACTCAAGTTCTACAGGTAATCCAAATGTTCCAATCCACGGGTAGGCAACGTATCAAGCTGCTATCGGTATTGCCACACTTAGAAATGCTTAAATAAGTTAGAATAGCACTTACTATTTTTCTTTAAAACGTTTAAAGAGACTAATTAGATAGATACATTCTGTTATGTTGGTCAGACTGTTAATACTCAAAAGCTGCGTGCTAGATGTATTTTTTTTTAAATATTAAATCAGCTGAAGATTCTGATCTGTCGTCTGTAGGCGATTGCGATTTGTACTGATCACGTGACCGTTTTTTTTATGTGGCTGAATATGGACTTGGAATATAAAAAATATAAAAACAGCCCATTATACGTCCCTCTGCACGGGTCTCCAACAAAGAGTTTGGACCAAATGCATATTGGGGACTTCTGATCTTCGAAGGTTACTCCTAAAGGTCAAAATCGACTGTATCAGTATCGATACCGTCGTTTTTGATCAACTTAGTTACTGTTTCTCTCAAAAACAAAAAACTATTTTTGAACAATCACGATGACAACATTTCATTTTTGCATAGTGATGGAAATTCGAAAACCATTTCGAGATAATGTAGTGAAGAGTTTATACTAAACATACCTGATTTTTATATCCGCATTATTCCGAATATTTACAAAAATCTGATTAAGAATAAATCTCGTACTTATATTAGAACTGTCAAATGCCACCAAAAAAAAAAAAAAACTGTCAAATGTAAACCATACCAAAACCAACAACAAAAATACAGATAATGACATCATTTTTTACGAGCTTTTGACGAGAACAACATTACGCTATTCTTGTATTTTAAAAAATCTCAAAAACATATTTTTTAATAAAATAATTCTGAAAAAGAAAATAGGATTACGTTGTTTTTCTTATCTTTCCGTTATTGTAATAATACAGGGAGTAAAAAAATTACAAACGTTGTCGGGAAAATTTTTTTTGCAGTGACATTCATCATCATCATCAGCTTATTCTCGTTCACTGCTGGACATAAGCCTCTTCCATGACACACCGCTCGACTCTATTCTGGGCTTTTTTCGTCTCCGTAGTAGCATTACGTGTAGTATATTTTTTTTAGTTTGTTAGCCTACTTCCGCATTTTGGAGACAGAATGTCTTAGATTTTTAATAAAGTTCTTATTTTCCAAGTCCATTAGCTTCTATCTATTCACATTATTTGACGAATATGTATGAATGTTCCGATTAGTTTGATGAATGACCGTAAATTGAATTAATTCAACGATGTTTAAAATATAACGTTCAGTACGATTTGATTAAGTTGTGTAAGATTGATTGTATTTGTGCGTGAGCTTATCTAAATGTGAAAAATTATCAATAGACCTTATAAGTGTCAAGCTATATATGACCCACTGTTGGAGGGCACGGGTCTACCCGAAGAAGTGTTTGGCCATAGTACAACACTTCCTAAATGCGGGTTTGAGAGTTACACTTATTTTCAAAGGTTGCGAGCAGGCTTTACAGTGTTATTGGTTAGGGGTGTATAAGCATAAAGTGGGTCACAATATTCATCATCACGAATCACTTTCACTATGGGATCAACTTCAACTATGGGGTAAAATCCATTCCATAAAAAAACTTCGACAATATGTATAACACAGCTATTTTTTTTCTTGAAAACTCAGAGCCAACTCTGTATCCTATAGCGAAAGTTGTATTTTAGGATGAATATAATGACCCCCTCTCAGCTTAGTACAGCTCTAACTGATAACCCCTTAGAATGTGTAATTAGCATCAGAACAAATGATACAACATTGATTAAGTTGTGTGCTCAAATTATCTAAATGATTTGTCAAGGCCTAAAGATCTATCTAACACAACGGCCAAATGATTTTGTTTTTTTTTTCTTTGTCTAGATGAAAGCTGTTTTACTTATTCTCCGTCATATCTCACCTATTCTTTGTGATATAAATATTATGTTAAATAGACTAACAAATTGTACTTTTATATTTTTTGAACATTATTTGATTTTATGTTTGAGTTATGTACCGTAGGAATAATATCTGACAAACTAATTGTATTGAAAGCTTTTGCGAGACTTCATTTCGTTATGGATTGCTTAAGGGGTCTAGTGTACACTATGATATATAAATATGATAAGACGACGGTTAGTTAGAGAAACTTTGTAAAGTTAAATCTAGAAATATACTCAAAAAGCTATGCAATTTTTGTGTTGTAAATTATCATAGATCATTGGAACGGTTGATGTTTAAATATAAAACTATAAGAAAACCTATACTAGAAGAAGAGTTAATCAGAAAAACAGCTAATATGATATTTTCACAATGTTTTGATCAAATATTCTAGTCCGAGCACACGTCTATGTCTCACAAAGATCCTATTCAGCAGTGAAGTTACTTATGACCGCTTCTGCCGATGACGTATGGACCGTCGTGAAGTGAGCTGAACGCAGCAGTAGCGACACTCTCAGCCCCTCTTCCAAAAATACATATTTTCACAACTCTTCTCCCGAGTTAATTAGTCCCATAATGGTAGTTGTCTCCAGATTATAGGTACGCCATGAGTACCAATAGTGCCCTAAGGACGCTAGTAAGCCTAATAAATGGGGGTCAAAGACATGATTATTACGTCTGTAGTATAATTTGCTACGAAATACTAAGCGTTATTTTTAATCAGGAAGAATTTCATGCGATATTTTAATTACAGCTTCTGTTCCAAAATCTCATAGTGTATGCCAGATTCAGTAAAATTTTGTATAAAATAAAGCTTTATGATATTGTCATGCAATCACGTCGAGAGGTTTCTAAATTTTGTATAAATAAAGTGCAATTAATTTTTTCTAGTAAGTATTAGCACGAGATGTAAAAAATTCTGTTTAAATCCTAACTATGGTACCTGCGCGGGTGCGTGTGGGAGCGATTTACAGTATGCTGTATTATATTGTAGAAAACTTATTTCAATATAAATTCACCCTCAAGTGTATTCGTTTCATTTGAAACATCAACCTGTATGAACCTAGAGATATAGTTAGTTAGCAGGTTTCGGATGTCAGAAAATGTTTCAAGATGTTTTCTATTGGAGGGCATTATTGTTAGGTATCCGTGGTCAGATCGGTTAGTTAGATTGATCTAACCACGGACAGTGATTCGTATCCGTGGTCAGATTGATTAAATTTTGGTGTCCGTGGTTAGATCGTGAGGTATTTGTGGTCAGATTGATCTGAATTGTTCACTATTCAGTTAGATTGCTTAATAACAAATGTTCATCGCGGAAACAAATGAACATGATCAGATCTGTTTATTCCCACTACTTCTGTTCACAGAATTCATGGGAAATAAATTTGCTTATCTGTACTTCTGTCTGCTGCAGAGACTTATTGACTTGTAGATTTCGATTTGACATGACAGCTGTCAAAAATCATCTGTGGTCATTAACAGTTGGCCAGCAAGTAAGCTTGTGCAAGAGTTCAAAAATAAATTTAAACTACAAATATTAAATTGTGCTCAAGTATTTAATAAATCGTTGATAATCCAATCCAAATACATGATTACTCTGCCAAGTTTCTTCTTTGATAACCCTGCTAGCCTTAAGAATGTTTTACGCTTTTAGAGGCCGGTGATATTTTACTTCTTTTTAACAATTCTCAATACTTCCTTCATTTACTGAAAATAATTATTGCAGTGTGTTAGGGATTAGGTAACTAAACGTGTCTGTGAAGGTTGTGGTTAGAAACACTTTAATTTCCTGAAAATATACCTTATTAGAACTTGTTAGGGGTTAGTTTTGACTGTACGTGTCAGTGGAAGTAGTGGTTATTGTGGAGTCCGCGCTGACGTCATCGCATCTTGGAGGAAGGAGGATTTGGAGTTCCTCGTGCAACTGGACCTCGTCTTCGGGGATGTCGTCTGGTACTCGCGCGTCGAACTCTTCAGTTGTAGAAATGCCGCTGGAAAAAAGTATACCACTTACCAAATAAATATCAAATAAATAAAGTAAAAACAAAATATACGTATATTTTAACAACAACCTTTTATCTGGGACAATGAAGTTTAACATGTAAAGTAGAACATGCAAGAATCAAATTCGCAATTCGGTGGATTTTTATCGTCTTATCACCTATCCTCCATAGACAACTCCCAGTTTCATCATCGGACCCTGGATATTGTCTAATTGTATCTAATTATAATCTAAGCGAGGGCGCCAGTCGATGCGTTGAGTAGACAAAATTTATGCGACGAATACACGACCTAGAGCTGTGTTGGTATCGCGTACGTTAGCGGCGAAAAATGTGAAGCAATCAGGCTTTCATTTTGAAAGTACGCCCCTTTATATCTGTCAAAACAAAACGCAAGATTGCTTTCAATCGTTTCACTTTTTTCATAACTACTACTTACTATACGCGATACCAGCCCTGCTCTTCTATCGGCTAGAGTTAGGCATGATAGAGGTAAAAAAAAACAACAAAAACTTGGTTTCGTTTCGATAGTCCACCGCTTCAGCGCTGTCAAAATGAAACCAGGTTTGCTGGTCCGTTCTATTTCAGCAGATCCCTTTCTTTCGTACACGAATTCGGATTGGGTGGTTTGGGCCATCAGAATATTTATAAAGAAATAGCTTAGAAGCTACTTCACCGACTTATTCTCATGTCCGGCTAGACATAAGCCTTTCCCAAGGCACGCCACTCGGCTTTATCTAGGCCTTCTTGTCTCCACTCCTGCCTGCTATACTCTGTATATCTTTGCTTCATATCGGCGCAGAGCATCCTACACTACGTTTCCAGACTAGAACCCGTCTATCCCATCAGTAGCCAAGTTCTTCGGTTTACTTAAACGTAGGTACTTATAGCTGTGTCGGTGAAGAGAAAGCTACTTGTGATCTAGTCTATAAGCTACTAACTCGAGCTGATCGCCAGCCTTGGCCCCCGCTAACACAGAAGTATAGAGCCTCGCGCGCGCTCCGTGCAGCCTCATGCCAGCTGGGACGTCCTCACAACCTGAACGAGCCTCTGGGGTGGTGTACAAAGCTGCCATTCCTAGACAGCATTTTAAAATAATATTAAAAAATGTTACCTAATATTTATTAAGTAGAACAAGTACCTACCTAATACTATAAAAAAGTGAAAACAGACTCCCATTCGGCACGCGAAACGGCGGTTACAAAAATATCATCTAACAAAACTCGTAAGACAACTAAAAGCTATATTGATTAAAAACAAGGTATTAAGGTAAACTTACCTTAATGTCTACATAAATTCATACATGTAGGTATCTACCTGTTGACATAGTTATGTAGGTAGATAGTAGAGAATTTATGTTCTCACTGATTTGGACGATTAGAATCACAATGCCTAAGTCTATAAACATTACCTACATCTAAGTTCTTAAAACTTTAAAAAAAGCAACATGAAACATTTTTTAATATTTGTCACCTTCAGAATCATCTAAATTGATATTGTTTTTGATGTCTTCCGGGCAGCTGTTCTCGTCTGACAATTTGTCTTTGTTATCTGGCAAGAAAATGTCAACAAAAAGTTAGTATAATTCTCATTCCATCACTACAGAATATGCATCAGCCGCTCTTGCTCTAAACAAGCTTACAGTGTTTAACGATGTAATATATAGATATGCAATCAATAACTATTCATAGTTAGTTCCTACTTTCTATAAGAATTTAACTGGGTATACTTATAGGATGATTCTCGAGTAGGTAGCACTACCTACTCGAATCTTACTAAATCAGGAGCGGAATTGAGTAGGTAGGTAACCCTACTTGTACCTACCTACTCAGTTACGCTCTTTACAAATTCAAACAAGCAAATAAATTGACGTCAACCAGTAACATTAGCATTATGCAAAGTATAAAATAACAACCTACTCCACCATCTACCACGTATCGTTTAAACAGGCTAAGCTAAGTATTTACCTTTGCTGTGAGCATGCCAAGTCGGTATGTCAGCGTAGCCTCTAAACAGCGTCTCAAGCTCATCGGGCGTCATTCGACGAAGGTACGGCACTCGCTTCAGATCCGGCCGGTGGAGGCATCGGAATGAATTTCGATGCTGCAACACACGTAATTTTTATGACAATCACAAAACGACACACCTAAGCCACTTTAAAAAAAATAGCAGTCAATGATAACGACGAAAGACCACTAAGCAGAAGCAATTTAATATGTGGGAAAATTATGAAATTTGCTTTAATGATCTCTGTTCCTGGATTAGTGTGATTACCAGGTCTTGCTTCAGTCACGCATGTATAGGTTTTATAACTAAACCTTCGCATCAGCGCTTCACATAAGCTCTTGTCAAATGTCACACAGAGTGTGTATGTGTATTGTTCCTCGATCGATAAGGGATGGATGGATTTGGATGACGTTGGGCACCAGGATAGCTTATATCTTGAATTGACACATAGACTTTTTATCCTGGAAGAATGCAGTGTTGCCCGTGGAATAATCACATCTCCGCAGGCAATACCGTGGGGTGCAGTTAGTAGGTATACCTATACAGCCTATAACTTGTAATACCTTCATGAGACCAGGTGGAACGAGCATCCTCTCACAGGCGCGAGACATGCTAAGACATTGAATCACGCCATCATGCTTCACCGAGATCGCAGACAGCCCTGAATGCACCAGATCTGGGTTTATCTGTAAGCAAATGGGTACCAATGCACATCATCAGGTGGAGTAGCTCGCCCTAGTCTCACGAGTTTCTAGGCCACCCAAAGACGTATTTTCAATAAAACATAGGCATTAAGGATTGCCATCGCTACAACCTAGCATAATATGGTCCCATTTTAAAACCTAAGAATAAGTGTAACATTCAATAAATAACTGAACAAGTACTTAAAACCTACTTAAAAAATGATAAACCGACTGCAATTTGGAAGGCAAATTCCTCAGTTATTTTGTATTGTACTGTAGTTGTAACTATAGTTGGACCTTCCCAACAATAATGTACGCGTGAAAACCCGTCTTCTTAAAGAATATGAATGTCTGATTCATATATCACAACAAGAACTTGGCTACCGATGGGATAGACGTGTCAGTTATTTTCATTTATAAGCGTAACTTCTGGACCGATTTTGATTTTTTCTGGGACTAAGTGTAAAGTCCTTAAAAATTTTTTTTTACATCTGTCCAGGAGTCTATGAGAAATTGAGGAACAAACACATACAAATTTGAGAATATCTTTCTATTTGAAGTCGGTTATAAAGTCTTACGATTAACATCCGAAGGTTATGTCGTGTCATACGACCAAATGATGATACCTACCTAAATAGCGCTCATTTGCATAACTATTTCGTAACTTGTTAAATCATAATACTATTTACCTGCCTACTTGTAGTATACGTACGAGTAGGTAAGCTGTTTGCATAAGTAAGGACATTTTCTAACATTTCTGTTGGTAGGTCTACAACGGTAAAAATATCGTTAACACCACACCTCAAGATTCAGAAAAGCGACGACTGTATAAATATTCAATTAAATCCTGGAAGGCATTCAGAGACTTTTCATGAATAAAGATGGCAGAATAAAACGGAATGGTAATTATGTGATTTGACTGTGTACCTGAGTCAATAGGTAATGGGTTGTCTCGAATTGTGATAATTCGAGACTTAACCCAAATTTCACGTAAAATACTAAACGCCATTAAAGCCGACTGAAGAGAGGACTACGCAACGGAACACATTGATCACGGTCCGTTTAAAAATCAAAAACTCTTTTTTAAGCAAACATTGTTATTTAAAGCCTTTACACTAAACTTATTGTAACTTCATTTATTTGTGTAATATTATTGTGAACTTTTGAAAGTGATCTTTTCCAGGTTTGTTTTATTTTTATAAAGGTAAGTTTTTCATTAATAATTTTGTCGGATGTATCTGTGTTTACATGTTTAACGGATAATTGATGTTTAGGTTCAAGTTTTTGGGATTTGATTTGTAAAGCCCAGTGTAGGATGAATACAATAATATAAAAGTATCAATCTCATATGTCGCCGCGATGGCAAAACAGAGGGGTATTATTAAAAGCTCAATAAACGTTGGAAGCGTTCAATAAACGTTTCAGGCGGACAAAAGCGAACATGTTTGATTCTGAGAGCGCATCAATCAGGTCAGCGCTTTGTGGTCAGCTGTTGCAGGCAATAGATGCAATATACGTCTATCTTCGACCAATTTAGAATCAATGGACGGGACAGTACCACTTAGCTTTTTGAAGCATACGAAATGAGCGCCGGTGCTTTATTTGAACTCTGTTCGATGCGTTAATACCTATTTAAACTTAAACTATGATTTACAATAAACAAACAACGCAAACCATATACCCTAATGTGTATTCCAAAATTATATTGTAAAATCAATCAACAAGTTGTGTGCAAATAAATCAAAAGTTTTAATACTAGTAGAATGTTCTCCTTATTATTTTTATCACCTCCTCAGGAAGACTCATCAACGGTAAAAAAGGGAAATAACCGCGGCCCAGCTTGAAAATGATGATAAATCGAACCATGTGGAACGAATTAGGTCTATCCATTCTTTGTTTATTGGTCTATGCATGGTACGTATTAATAGCTGTTAAAGCAATATTGGGCGACTGTACTTGTATTTTGTAATCTTCAATAGATGCCATATGGCACGTGGAACGTGTATCTGATGTGTTATGTACTTTAAGTTGTATAGTCTCGGGTTCATTTGAAATATTGCATGATATTGATATTGGCGCTTTTACTCTGGGTTAGGGGCTGTAAATGTTGTAATACCGCTTAGATTTGGCATTGGAGGATCTCTGAAGAGTCTGAAGCCATAACATTGGTGATAGGTTTTAAAGTTACAAGCAGCCGTTATGAAAACCACCGAGCTCGGTCTCCAGATCTTTCCAGTAGTTCGATTCAGGTAGCGTTTCGCCCGGATTCGAAAACTTTGCATCATGTAGGTATTACGCAAAGCTCGCTACGAAGTCTCAAACTTTTTAAATGCTATTATTTTGTTGTATTGATAAACAATCGATTTTTAATATCATAGTTTAGGATCTTTTAACACGATTTGCGTATTTTCTTCGAATCCGATAGGAAGCGCTACTTGAATCGGGCAGCTTGTCGGTTGCAGTCCTACATTATATCCTATCGCTCGGTCTCCAAAGGCAACTAAGTGGTGTAATATCTAAATATCTCAACTATTTAGTTATCTACTAATATACAAATTGTTTGCCCACAAATTGAGCGCGCAAATAGGCCAGCCATAATTCAATCCACCTAAACGGTTTTCGACTAAAATGTGTCACAGAAATGGCAGCTAGGTCTAATAATTCTACGAAAGTAAATTCAATGACGAGAAGGGAACGAAACTTATTCACGGTTAATTTACTCGCGACCCAAAGGAAAATTGAGTCAAACGAAAATAGCTACGAAAATCGCTTTTCAGCTCTTGAAGAGTGGAGCAGTAATTACTATGATTGCTTCACAGAGTTACTGTAGCGTACCTACTTCCTGCGTGTAGTAGGAATTTGTGTTAATGTATACTAAAATGAAAAATGATAAGCGACTTCAAAAAACCCGACTGAATAAAACTTAGACACACATGCAGCTATTTGGAACCCACATGAAAATTCTTACACCTTAATGTTAGAATAAGTTCAGAAACGTTTTCAGCGATTTTTGTACAAGAAAATGAATGGGTATTATCCGTTCATTTATCCCACCAAATTTTTATTGGGTTTTCTCGGCTTTAACTCACTCGAAAGTCGTAGATTGCAGGATCAGTTACTCGCTGTCATAAAAATTTTACACTGCCCAGAAATATTGTGTGAAGTTAGTAGACTGTGTGTTCCACCACGGTTCCGCGGCGGGTGTATGCCCCTGTTCGCGCCTGTGGCGGCACGCACGGTAGCGCGCCAGCAGTCTCTGGTGTTCCGAGTGCAGAAACACCTTGATCAGAAGCTACTGAAGTTTCCCCAAACTGATGTACTAGCTGATAAATTGGGGATCACTTAGTGTGAATCTTTAGGATAAGTTTGTCAAAAAATATTTTGTATATCTGGTGTAAGTATTTAATTTAATTTATTTGTGCTTTGAGAGTGTAATTTTACGTGTTGTATTTAATTAAATTTTTTTGTTTTAGAGTGTAAATTTTACCAGAAAGTTAGTTTACATTTTTATATATATATTATCGTTTTTGTCAATATTATAATTTGATAGTATAGTTTAATTTACACACAGTAACTTTATTGTGAAACTTCTTGTTGTTGAAAGATGTTACCGGTATAGGCGGTAAATTTGCATGTATGTATATCTAATGATGTTAATAAACAATTAGAAATATTATAAATAATATGGAAAAATAGAGCCTCTAGGTTAAGAATTTTCTGAAGTGATGTAGGACATACCATTTACCTAAATCTTGTAATTTTTTAAAACGATGTATTTACCTTCTCAATGAAAACCTAAAGAAAAAAGCCAGCTTAATAGTGAAATGTGCATAAAGTAATGCTTTTTTAAGCCAGTTCTGCTTAAAGCGTAAGTTCCTGAGCCGTGCAGAGTTAACCTATTCAATAATGAATAGACGTTCCCTTATTCAGTTAACAACCTACAAGATCCTTGAAACTGTACCTGCAATTCCTTGCCCTCGCAGCACGGTACCAGTGGTGGCGACTCTTCCTTCAGTCTGTGTGCAGAGCTGAGTCCTAACGCCACGTTGTCTCCGCTAGCCACTGGGTTCATGAGGAGCAGAGCCGAGGACGACCGCTTTTCTTTAACATCCAGGCCAGATGATACGTCCTGTTGGTTTTAACTGTTATTTCTGGATGATACGTTATGTTTGTTTGTACCGCTCAAAGCATAGGAAGCTTAGTGTTTCTTACTTATCTGCATAAAACCAAAGAGCTATCATGGTTTTCAGATAACATATTGAATTGTAATTATTAAGCATGAATGGGAAATGAAAGGATAGGACAATTTATACATTTTTAAACGAACAGCATAGAAACTGTGACAGTAACAGGGCGTGTCATTGTATGTAAAACTGAACAAAACGGAATCCTGCACTATCAACACACTCTATAACTTCTTGAATCATAACTGATTATACGTACTTTCTGTCCTAGATTTGTCGTACAATACATAAGAGGAACTTAGGAAGTTACCTACTCTCGACATACCTGTTCATACGATCTTAAAAACTAGCTTGTTTACCATCTATAATCTGCCTTATTTCTGGAGACCTTGTAAACGTACCTTTATAGAGATGCCAGTGTTAAAATTCTTCATCGTCACCAAAGTGTTGGTCTCGTGAAGAAGCTGCATTGCTTGTTTAGTTCTTGTATATATCGCTTTTTGATCTTGTTGGTGTTTTGTGGAATTTATTGAGTGTTGATATTTTTTTCAGTGGTCACATTTTTACCGAAATTATGACACTGGCATTTTGATGTTTCCTTTTTCGAATGTTTTCACGTCTTGTTGGATTGTAAAAGTATCTTAAATAGTTTTCTAAATCAAAAAAGGAGGCTGATATGATATGAATGCAGTTGTTGCATGTAAGTAATTTAATTGTAAGTAATGTAATGTTATTATTCGAAGTTATATTTTTGAAAATAGTATTACTAGTGTAATTTAGTTTGTATAATATAATTATATAAGCAGTATTAAGAGTGTAACTATGTAACATTTGTAAATGTTGATCATTTAAATCATTTAAGATATATTTTGATAATGTTTATGTACACCTACTTCCACTTAATATTCTACGCGATAAAGGCAAACTCTTGAAACTCGAAATGAATATTTTTAACATCTGTGTACACAATTTGGTAATTAAGTTTATGATGCTGATTCTGAGCGTAGCAAGTAAATAGTGGTGCACTCAAAAGTTGGGTTTCTAGGTTCTAAAGCCCTACGTACACAACGACGTACGACAATTTTAGATTCAAACTCACATACGCGTTCATACTCATACTCACATACGCTTTGCCGACATTTTTGTACTGCATCAGTAAGACTAAAATCGCCGGGTATCAGAGCTTTGCGTAGCCTTGTGTACATAGAGCCTAAGGTGCCCTCGGACTAAGAAAATTATCTCTGCCAAACTGCAATCTGTCCAGCATTTATTCAAATTATTGTAATATTTATGCCAGAGGAAATAGTTCCCCAGTGTAAGCACAACTAAAATGTCGCATTGTCCTCAAGCATCGATATTGGAAACTATATGCCGTTGGTGTGAGATTCATCTTGAGTTGAGTGTGTTCTTTTATTTAATTTTACTCGTATTCAAATATATAACGAAATTTTCGTCCTACATACATACTGTTTTCTTTTCTCTGTCATCTGGGAAGAGTACAATTACTTTCTATGTTTATTGAATGATGGGCAAGTGCTTTTATTAACATAAACAAAATGACTAACTACAACAACAACAAAAAATATAGCATAAAGATAGCTTCATCACAAAGCAAAGTAAAAATGTGAACCTAAAACTTAGACTTCTCTGTCTGTTCGTATCTAATATACCGCGATAGCTAGACAGTGGAAATTTTTCAGTTACAAAATATGTATTTCTGTTGCCAATATAACAACAAATAGTACTTTAAACAGAATATTTAACGGGATTTATTCCATTCCCATCCAACAAACAATTTAAAACAGATTAAACGAGAAAACCGGCCAAAGCTGTCCTTTTGTAAAAAGATTTCTACACTACGGCTAAGGCTACAAGTCTTTGTATCTCTATCTATCTGAAGTGGTTGTACAAAAGGCAGCTCACGTATTCATACTTCAGCAGTATCTGCCCTTATGTACCTATCTATACCCTCCTCTCAAACGTGAGAACCTTTCTACTCCCAATGTAACTAGACGCTTCGCTTGTTAGAATATTTTAGCAACACAAGATCTCTGAAAGGTCAGACGAAAGGAAACAATTTGGATGCTAAATTCTATTTTATTTAACAAACAACGACTAGGCTTTAGAAATACAAACAACAATTTCATTCAAAATTTACATGTAAAACTACTCTGACGTAAAAAAAATCGATAAAAAAGTCTAATGTAGAAATAAATAACGTACCTAGGAGGCTAGGGCACTTTCTAACCCAATTTCAAAAATATCCAAAATTAGGACGATGTTTCAATTATATTTTAAATTAATTCAGTTTTTCTAGTATCTAGTTTTGTATAGTTTCTACTTGGTGGCCCTTGGTTTGCTAACTGGCGGACTACTCGAACGTTCCGCGTTGCTAAATTTAAGGCCGTGCAACTGCTTCAAGTCTTCGGGAGTATAGAAGTCTTGCTCAGGTTCCTTTTCATCGTGAATTTCAACGTTTTGGCTTTTCTGTAAAGATATTTGTTCATATTACGAAGTTATAATGCAGTTTTGTCATGTTGTTTCTTGGAAAACGAATTATAATTAAGTCATACCAGAGGCATTCGGGCAACCTAAAAATGTCACCTGTCTTGTTTGGTAATCCAAAATTAAGTAACTGTCAAAAAGACAGAAATAAAAAATAATAAGTAGAAAACTAAAAAGGCGCAGGCAATGACCGTGTTTAGAATAAAAACAGGTAGGTCCTATTTGTTCTATGTCTATGGAACTACATACTAGCTTTTGCTACTGTTTTTATTTGTCTGTGAATAACCAGAACTAAATGGGAATCGCTTTTCCCAAATTCTTCCATGATGGGATATATAAGACGTGAATGATATTAATCAATGACGTTAATACCAAGTACAGTTCACTATCAACAATACTTAGTTTGGAACAATTTGAGACAAAAAGTACAAACTCTTCTATAGTAAAAATACGGACAACATTTTCTCAAATTCTTCTATTACGACATGTTCTATAGAACAAATGAGACCTACCGAAAAAACCGTTTATTATTATTTATACGAGTAATTAATATCTGAAATCGGTACTACGTCAAGCTTCTTTTGCTTCAATACAAAGGCAAATTGAGTATCTGTTAAAAAAAGTCTGTTTATAGCGGTTTAGAAAGATAAAGAAGTGATACCCTGCGTCTCTTCTCGTCCTTCATCTCGTGAAGCAGCGTTCGCAGTATGCGATGCGTGAGGAACTCCGTAGTCCGACGCACGTCTGCGCAGTCCGTATGCACTCGGTTGTTCACCACCGCGTCAGCCAACCCCTCCACCGCCTCTCCCCAATCCACTGCAGACATTATCAACAGTAGCATTACGTATCAACTCATACCGTCCTACTGCTGGGGTCGGGTCTTCCTTATAAAAGGGACACCCCTTACAGGATAGTCTTACAGTCTTAATAGTTGTGGGTTGGCTTACTTCATATTCAAAGCCATTGAACTTCTCTAATAATAACGTAGACCTCGCCGCTTAAGCAATACAATGGTAATTAATTAATTATCCGCATTCTATCACAGTACTACGCACTTTCCATATTAATGACAAAATACGTCACACTTGGGACAAACAAAGCTTGATGCCTTAAACATTATGGGCGATAAAAAGGCGCTAGGCAAACTTTTTGGTAGATAGTATTGGTGAACCTAAGCAAAAAACGCTTACTTACCTCTTTTACTACTGATGAAATATGCCCATGTCGTAAGACCCCTTCTCCGCTCACAACGCTTTAACTCACGTTTACCCCATAGTCAGCATTTACTTATTTTCAATATAATATTTTCTAATATGTACTTACTCGCATGTTTCATTTGCGGCAGAGTAACCTTTCCAACATGAACATCCATACCCTTCTGTACTTTAAAACTCACGGTACGCGATATAAGTTTAGCTGCTGTGTTAATCATCTGGAAAAATATTCCTAGTAAGCTTCGAAAAAAAATCTTAAGTTATGTTCTAAATGGAAAACAAAGAACGCTATCCCACTGGCGTTTTACCGTCTCTCCAACCCCTGTCGAGCGTCAACGCTGCGCAGACGCTAGTCTGAGTCTCTAGCGGCAAGCGTTCGCCTTGCGACCTGGGTTAATGGGTTTAAAGTACGCTGCTTGTTTCACGTAATCATACATTTTATTAAGTTTATTGCATTATTTCTGCGTGCATACAATAAAGAGTTTTTTATCTATATAGATTAATAGGTAAATAAATAAATATTAAAAGTTTTTATTACTTACGAAATTGTGTTGGGTACATACGGAGTAAATTAGGTAAACAATAAATATAATATAAAGTACCTTAGCGAGTGCCTGTGCCCCACGCTAGGTCTCCTGGGAGCCTGTGTTCCTCAAAAAAACCTCAAAAAAACCTCCAACTGGTTCAATACATCCATTTTCAACTAACACAATATTTTTACACTAGAAAATAAACTAGAAAATAAATAAAACAACAACAATGCATCTGATTTCTGCTTAGCTGACGGTTGATTTGACAGATAGTCTATGTTGCCAGCATTGTCATTTTAAATAAGGAATGATAAAATGACAATGCTGGCAACATAGACTAAGTAGGTATGTGGTAGTAACCTGTAGCAAATTCCTTCTCTCCGGCAAATAAGTGCCTAGTGCTACTGGATCCGGCAGGTCTTCCACTCTGTCGATGAACGTCACTTCCGCCAATTTCGTCTTTGAAGGCTAAGAAACGCAAAGAAATTGATAGTTACATTTAAAGAGTAATACTACTCGTATCTTTTTTATAGTAATACGCGTAGGTAAAGATTTATGTTTAGCAGGAACTAAATCAATAAGAATAAAGTTTGTCCTGCTAGCTGCGTCAATATCTACATATATTTGAATACCCCAAAACCAGAACGCAATAGAATACATTACGACTGTCATTACAATTTTGACGATTTATTATTATACTGTCATTTGGAACTTGTCAAATGCGGAGCGATAAGATAGGAGGAATTATTGAAATGCATTTTTCGAGATAGATCGTTGAGCTTTTAAGCAATGGTATATACATACTCGTAGAAAGGTATAATGGCTATTTAATATGAACATTACTACTGTCCCTGATTCGAGTAATCTTCATATTCGAGTCAGTGATAGTCTCCGCAACCATATTTCCGATGTCTCCGATTGCAATCAAACCGTACTGTCTTGAAAGCTCTAATGAAAGCTGTATGAATCCAGCCAGGTTTGATAAGCTAAAAATTATCCTAATAAGACTACAATATAACCGCAAGTGAATGCGAAAGATCATTAACGTTAGACCCATTCTAGTTCCCTAAAGTAAATTGGGGTAGCATTCTATGATTACATCCTTGGATCTTCAAACCAATATGATAAAGAAACAATACTTCAGGTGTAAGCGGGCCGTCTTCATGTCCAGGTCAGTTGCAGGCAAATTTGAGTCACATTTCATGAATACATCCCATTAAGCTATACTGACTCTAGCTGGATCTTCAAAGCAATAGGATAAAGAAAGCTTACAATAACTAATAGGTACATTACCACAGGTGTCGGCGGGCGGTCTCTAACATTCTTCATGTCCAAGTCAGTAGTAGTATCAGGAGCGATATGCTCGACGTCCCCAAATGCAATGGAGCCACTCTGCTCGTTGACGTACTGCCTCGCCAGCTCCGAAGCTAGTTGGATCGACCAACGCGGGGCTTTCTTACCACTGAAATATGTTGTTTTATGATTAATGAAACGAAGTATATTAAAAACTAATCAGGAATTTGATATATTTTTGAATATGTGATTATGTTGAGACTAGCGAGTAAGTTCTCGTTCAAATGTTCTACCATTATTTTACTACGCGGGAATAAACACAGTTTCTGTGACGCGAACATAATTAGTATTTGCTTTAGTACTATAATAATTAACGTTTGACTTTTTCATACATCTTAGCATTGACCATACCATACCATTTTTAATTTATGATAATTTGACTGTATCGTATAATATACCATTTAATTTGATAAAAACATTTGTACGCAATTCCGGGCTAGCCTGAATCATTACGCTACATATTTTATAACATTTAAAACGAATATTCCAAAGGCTTACGTTTGCATGTTTATGTTTTTTACTCCTTCACACTCAACGAGGAAAGAGTTTGTATGAAATATTGGTTCTGGATTGAAATGTACTATGTGAAATGTGTAAGTTATATTTGTGCTAAAAAGTGTGTGCTGGAAAATGCTGTGTTCTTGTGGAATGATCAAATACTTATCAGGAAGCATCAGCTAGTAGTAGATACATAACTATAAGACCCCTTACCTTTTCCTGCGCTGCGGCCGGTAGTTCTGGAAGAAGACATAACCAGCCCTGGTGTGCACCATGCGTTCTACATCACGAAGCAGTAGATGCACGCGTCTTCTCGCAAATTCTGTTATTGCATTCTCTATCATCTACAAGAAATCGTAACGTGAACTTGGGATGGACCATCATTATTTTACCTTTGAATAGTAATTAAAACAAGTGAAGAACGGACCTATAATTTTATTTTGCCTAAGAAATCAAACTACTAGACTGATAAGATATTATATCAGGACAAACGATTACGGAAAATTAAGAATCTCCCCTTTTTGAAGTCGGTTTACAATTAGTACCTATATTAAACCTATGTAATGTCTATACAAATGTATATAAACATGTTTAGGCCGTATACTTTCACGCTACAATTTATGAGTAGGTATTGTGACAAATGCCCTCAGAGCTTTGCGACAGCCGCTTTTCAGAGTTACGTTCTAGAGGTGTATCCCATTTCACTAAATATTTCTGTACAAATTCTGGTGGTTTATTGGTTGCCAGACACTGACTGGTGACGTTTATAAACATATAAACATATATCTTTTTTTGAGATGAAATAAAGTGTAGACAAAAAAGCAGTATATTTTTTTTACTTTTGTATTTTACAACGCTGTCTTTGTAAGAAAGTATTGTAAAGAGTCATAATATATCGTAGCATTTGATTAAAAATAACCCTGAAAAAAATATAATTTCTTGACCTAATTTAATAAAGCAAAAAGAAGAAGCCTAATTCAGTTGCTGTAACCATATTACGATGATGGGACGGTCGGATCCATACATTTACACCCATCGAGCAATTCTCGACAGTTAGCTGTGTAATTTTCGTGCTATGGCTCCAAATAATGCGACAGTTTAATAGTTTAACTTTGTACTTAGCTACTGAAATGATAGTGGTACCTTTAAATAAAAACGCACTCGTTCTACGTACAAAATTCAAACGAAAAAGTTTATTCCTAAAAGAGGTCGAAACAATAAGTCCCGTAAGGCCAACGTCTAGTGTGAACCTACATAAATTACAATATTTTAAGGAAATACTTTAGTAAAAAGTACGGGATATTGTTTATTTCGTTTTTGATATAGATTTACCAAATGTTTACGTCACGTCTATATTTATATAATAATTTTTGTTGACAACGAACACATTCCTAAGCTCTGTTCAAGGAAATACCTTTTCCTAAGAATTCTGGAGGTGTTAAGCAAATGTCGTGCTAAATATGGGACACAATACAAAAATACTTGCGGAAAATTCTGGAATAACAAAATATATCGATGTAATAGTATTTGTATCATGCCAAACATTTTCACGTTTCTCATTTTATGCGATTATTTTTCTACTCATTCAGCCTACTGTATAGATAGATAACTTAGGAATACTACATTCTAAAAATAACACAGGATCTGTTGTCGTGGAGAAATATGTTGTTTTAATTATATTCTTTATGGCTTTTAAATCTTTCTGCAAAACATGCCCCATTCTTTTGACTATTATTTTAATAGCCATTATTTCCGCTCTAGGAAAGTTTTAGTTACTCGTAATACTTTGTAAGATTTGTTCTCTTGTATTTTTTTTATAAGTCTGCAATAGAAAAAATTATCGATCTATATCTGGTTTGCTACTGAATACAGCCGTTGAATATTTCCCTGTATAAAGTTGACAGGCAAGCCATCGAGAGGGCCCGCGGTGGTTTTGGCCTTGTGTTTACCTTAAAGAACTCTTAGATATCTTTCATATCAGCTCAGATCAGTTCAGAACAACGCGAGTTATATGACGTTGATGTCCTACCTGGGCCTAGATAAATGAGTGTTGTCGATCAGAATCCCGACGTTTTGCACTTATTTAACAGCCCTTATTTAAGATGAAACCATATTCTACTATCCTAGATCTTCAGCCCGACGAATGATCTCTACCCTCTTTATAGTGGAGACTTATGCCTAACAGTATGACGTTACAAATGATTTCTAAGGTCCAAACTCGACCTCATTACCTCATCAAGCAGTTTGATTGGTGGAGTAGGCAGCACAGTTTGTATGTCCATTCTGGCTCGCGCTTGCCCGAGGGTCATCAGAGCATCTCCTTGAGTGGACACTGCGTTGGACATCGCCTCGGCTGCCAGCTTCATCGCGTACTCTGGACTCATGCCTTTTGCTCCGCGTTTGGACTGAAATTCAAGGGCATGAAGAGTTCGGTAATCATAGTTTTTGTGGGTACTGGCTCTATAAAGTTTTGCGTCCAAACCAGCAGGTCTTTAGTTAGCTTAGCTCTTACTGGTTTACTGGTAACGTCTAGCCCTGTATACTTAAGTGTCGACGTTAACTTACTAACTTAACGGAAGACCAGCGCTGGTTGTTTACAACCAGCATTATGCTGAATTGGAGCCGGTTTGTGCCAAGAAACTTATATATATATATATATTGAACACTGTTAGTGCTAATAGTTTTTAGGTACAAATAAATTATTTCTTTCTTTCTACTAAGTTGTCTTACTATCACACATCACAATATACATTAACCATCAAAAGATATATATACCAATTGGTCTAAATTATACTTACCTATTACTTGCACAAAAATTAAAGCATGCATTTGACTATCTTGTCTAACTGTATATAACATTACAAATATTTGCAATTGCATTAGCGATTAAAGGTGTATGCAATGGACTTGTAAATATTATATTTCACTTAGAAATAAAATGGTGTACCTTTTCAAATTCCACGCCCATTTTCTTGACGAGCTGGGCAGCTTTCGCATGACCGCCGTGAATGATCTTCCAGTTTGCAAGACGGATGCGTTGCAACTCCAAGTCTGTATTATAAGCGTAGATTTCGGCTTTCCTGGTGATTAGAAGATAGTTATACCAATTTTTGTTCTGAAGAAAAGTAATGAGAGTATATTTAGTTTTATTTTTATCCAACACAGCTAGGCATTTGACGACAAGTTCGCACGACCACAGAAGTCAGCGATACTGTAGCCCTAGATGTAGCATGCCTAGTCTGGAATACACTGGCTTTCGAGGAAGGCTGCCGGAACACACCATAAAGTGCTTGGCGACAGATTTTACATCTTGAGGGTGGTAGCTAGTCAGGCGAGCGATAGGAATCGTTCTATGGTTTCCTCACGATGTTTTCCTTCACCTGTAGCTCAGGCTCTTTTTGCATGTTTTTATGGGATCGACCCCACTGACCACTCGACTATCATCGCTACTATTTAATCATATGATTTTATGCTGAGTTATTGTAAATAATAAAATATCATAGATAATTACTTTTGTTGCTCATTAAAAGAAATGTTTCAAAATGTATGGAGCATATATGTACATGATACTATATGTATAGTAAATATTAATGTTTGATATATCAACGAAATCCAAAATAACGTAATATATAGCAGTGTACAAAAATAATTTCGAATCAGAATGTTTCCACGTTATTTACGCAAAAATGCGATTTGCGCGTTTTCTTGTGTCAATTTTGACAACTGTGACAGACGGTTCAATTTATAGACCAATTTGACCATTACAGCCAACCTAGGATTCATTACGACTCTAAGCTTTTAATTTGTTATTTCAAATTAGCCGCATCTTATCTAGGTTTTCTTACTCTTATCCTACCCGGATATAAACGTTCATGCTAGGTCGGCTGAAGAGATTATTTTATATACTTTACAAAACTTACTCGTACTACTAACGTCTGTCCAATTACGAGTATTAGAAAAAATTTAAATATTTAGTGCATGATACAAATGTACCGTTTTATTCATGGAAATAATGTTAATCAGCGCCTACATCATAATATATTTAGTTAGATATACACACATACATATTGATTTACATTTGTTTATTTCTGCGTCGTAGACACCTACCTAATATAACATTCATCAAAATAATATGGGATAACTTTTATCTGTGTTTTTTTATACAATTGCTTTACAGAGATACATCAGTCGAACCTTCCAGAAGAAAGGCTTTATAAAGCTGCTGGGGAAAAATAAAACTTGAACCCGTATTAATTTACTTGTCATATACGTATAGGTACTTTTTTTTCGACTACTGTTATCAAATGGTTCGGACACTCGCTCAGAAGTAGATCATATTTTGATTCAGAGCCAGGTTGCTGTACGAACGACGAGTATGAATATCTGTTCTTGGGAATCCGCGTGTTGTGCGTTAGTTGGTGAAAGAAGCATGACACCGGCACAGAAAAATCCTAGTAAGGAGTCATGAGTGTAAAACCTTTTAATTTCATAGTGTAACTTATCCGTACTTAGTTCTTCTACGCGCACCAGCGGTCAAGTCTTCCGAGTAAAGTTTGAGGAGGAGCGCTTCTTCTTGGATCTTCTGGTTCTGAGCCGAAACTCTAGCGGTCCACTTATTGTTGGCCTGCATAACTAAATTACAATTAGTATAAAGAGTCACTATCACCAGTTATTAGACTGGACCTGTTAGCTACAAACTAAGCCATCAATATGTTTTTTTTATTGGTTTACATTGTAATGCATATTTAACGTAAATGAAACATTTCTTCATTCTGTAAGAAAAATTATAAAACCAGTAGCACTTGTTTTTTAAGTACAATGATAGAGAGAAAGTCATTAAGTAGTTAGCTTGTTACTACTAGACTACACTATCCGGTTTTACGTTCCATTCAGTTTCTCTGACCAGGTGGTACAGATCAATAAAAATTCAAGCCGAATACTTATATAGTCTTCTTGACAAATACTTACGTCATCTTCTTTCTTCTTCAACTTAGCGTCTTTGTCCGTCTTTACTCTGAGCAGCCTCTTCTTCTCGTTTGTTCTCCACTGCCGCACCATCGTGATCTTTCGTCTCAGTTCCATTTCGGCTGCCGCCTGCACTCTCTGCTTGATCCTATTTTGTTTCTCTAAGGATCTGGCAACTCTTTCACGCCGCTGTTTCTCATTGAACTCTGCCAGATAGTTCATGCGCGCAACGATCTTCTTTTCGTGTTCTTTTGCTCTAGAGATAAATCAATGTTATGATTTTATTTTTTGTTTTGAATTACGAGCTTCCATAGGTATCCGATAATTGGAAAGGTAGAACTATATACAGGGTTATCGAGTGTACTAAATCGAAAAAAGTCACTAAGTAAGTATTTATCATGATAAACAACTTTGACTATAGGACTTACTCGGAATTCAAGAAATAACTTACTGTTTCATAGATCGATGTTTTGATCGGCCGTCGACAAAATGTACTATTGAACTGATTTTTTACCTGTTGCTCCCATATTGAAAGTTGTTTATCATGATTGGTATGATCAATTTTTGACGTAATACACCCCTAACCATTAACCCTGTACCCTGATTAAGTTTACGGAATATGAAAAAAACTGCTGTTAAACGTCATTTGGAAACTTTTCACGGTTCATTTTTTTATCATAAATTATTATTCAAAAGGTATTCCAAGATATAACGTATTTAAACGAGAGATTGATAATCAATTTCACAGTGGTTCGTAAAACCTTTACAAAAATATCCAATTTCTCATAGGTCCTAATACAAAATTGATGCGAGTAAGCAACGTAAAGAAAATTAGAGTGGGATTTCCGTCTAAACGGCAATCCCTGGAGAAACCGTACCCTTTTATTCAGAAGCATGCACATTATAATATGTTTCGAATAAACAAGAGAAATGTGAAAGTTTCTTTGCGATTTTCAAGGAAATATCCAAAGATATCTCCGACGACTTTGAGTTGAGCACTGTTTTATATTTTCACTGTTATTTTTACTATATTTGTTTGTACGTTATTGTTCTGATTTAGGTACTTTGCTTTGAAAACTGGAAGACTTAGGAACTAAAATGAATGGAAAAAGTACATAAGATTGTTTTTTATTTTTAAACTAATTGCTACAATCCTAGACCTACTATTCTTATTAATGCGGATTTTGTGTATATCATTTGCCTATCTATATCCAGGGATATCCAGCTGTTCTCCTCTACCGGTTGCATTCCAAACAACTTTCGTGAAATTTCGTGACTTGCAGCGCAAATACGATTCATTACCAAAACGTTGTGTTTCGACAGTTCGGACCGATATACACGCTCATACCGAATTTTAAAGAATATACCGATCATTATCGAGGGCTTGAAAAGATAATATAAGATGCTCTAATCCGTACTTGAAAAAAAAGCGGTATGGTCAATTTGATTAGACATCTATTTAATCCATTTTGACATTAAACGTCAGTTCAAAAATAATCATCACTACATAATATAAAACAAAGTCGCTATCTCTGTTCCTATATCCCTATATATGCTTAAATCTTTAAAACTACGCAACGGATTTTGATGCGGTTTTTTTTAATAGATAGAGTGATTGAAGAGAAAGGTTTATATGTATAATAACATCCATAAAAAACGACTGTTAGGCGGTACGAAGTTCGCCGGGTCAGCTAGTATTGAATAAAATAAAAATATGTTTATTGGCATAAAAGGACACAGTCAGAATTGGTTTCGGGGATTCCGGCAAAAATGAATTATATATTAAATGAAAGCTTGATCGCTTCGCTTTCAAAAAATATAGATTTTGTTATTTTTGTAGTACCGCCATTTTTATGTTGAAAAAATGTGTTTATGTGACCATCGTGCAAAGTCAAAACCATTTAAATTAACGATGAACTGTTAAAAACGTCAAATGACGTTATTTTTTTTTCGTCACGATAGTAATACATAATATAACCAAAGAATACGATGAAGCTTTCCCGCGTTTGCTACAAAAATGGCGTAAGTATTTGTATTTACGGCAAAACTAGTGATTCTGCAAGTTTTAAATGCGATATTATATAGTAAATGTGATTCGCATATCTGGTAGTAAACCACCTGTACTTACACTCGTATTTTGTTGAAAGCAACCGGCAGGTGATGCCACGTACGTCAGAGCTTGTATTCGTCTCTTACACACATATACCTTTTACTTCGCAATACAGTATGCAATAAATAGATACACAATTTTTTGCCATGTAACATGGCACTTGTGTTACTTATAAGATATTTAACATTGATTTGCCAGTTATAAGATACAATCGAATAAAAGAAGAGTTTATTTTTGAATAAACCTAATTGTTGGTTATGCCCATCCCTAGCGCAAAAATTAGTGATGTTACCACAAATCAATTAGTAATTACGGCATATTTTAATAATTTAAGATTATGGTCAAATGGTGGTATTAAAAAAACTGAATTACCACTGGTTTTGAATCCGCAATTTTTTGTACTACAGGGCAGTATAAATCATATTATTGCAAAAAAATGCGTAACCACATTTATTATGTTATTTATTTACATTGTGGTCAAGGCTAATTAAACATTCTAGGTTGATTTAGTGAATATTAATTAATAAAAGACAAATTAAGTTTTTAAAGTAAGACCACTTCACTAATTCTCATATACCTTAACTGAGTAATAACTTTAACGGTTTTTGAGTCCTGGCGTTCGATATTTATATCCAGTGTATTAAGCCCTCGATAATGATTGGAATGGGCGTTTATAATAGTTATTAATAGAATTTCAAAACTAACGATAGATAGAGAACCGTACTTGCGGTGCAGGTACGATATGGGTGCACGGGTCGTAAATAAATTATATATAATTTTTCAGTATCAGTAGATCTTGAAAAATGGACAAATCTGTAGTATATTTCAGTAAGTACATGAACTACTGTACCTACTCGAACAAAGCGTTTCATCTAACAAAACTAATCCAACCACAATCCTTTTAACCGTTCGAAGACAAATCTCGGTAAAAACTTCTAGTTTTCTCAAAGACAGAATTTCTCTAATTCTTCACGAACAAGATCCGTTACAGCTTTTACTTTTGAACTATTTACCTCGTAGTGTAAGGGTTTATATTCACAAAACGACTGATGTCAGATGAGACTTACAATTACGACCCTGCAAGTCAAAACAGGCCAAGGCAAAGGAAAATACTGAAAACTCAATACCCTTATTATCCTATCGAGGCAATAAATTATACGGGAAAACGTAGTGTGTAAACCTCGTTCTAGCAGAATTGTTTGTAGTGAAGTCCCATTCCTGCATACTGGCCAGCGTGGGGCCTATAGCCCAGAGTGCCTAGAACTCTTTTGCCTAGAGTAATGAAATATTTGCATAGTGAATACACGCTTTAAAGTTACGTACCGTGTCGTGTACGTTCAGCGACCTTTTTGATTAAAAAGTGCGCTTGCAGTCAGACCTTTTAGATTTAGGTACGTTACGCTGAGTGATGAGTTAGTAAGAGCACCTTTAAATCTAAGTCACATTGAAAGTAAGTACTATGTGATCTCACTATATATAGTCTCACTATGTGAAAGAGAGGCATATAAGTTAAATACTTGCTATGTAAAAAAAATCTTAAAGTTACTAAAATAAAATGATATGAGATGAGGTAATGACTTCATAATTTTTTTCCGGGGACAAATAGTGTCCTGAACAAAAATGATATTTTCATCCACCTTGACAAGAATAATTTTTTGATATTTATATGTGTTACTGAAATTGATAGAATTCTTTAGATATGCGGCGGACGTCAAAATGGCGATCCATCAACTAAGATGCTCCACAAACACATGTTTGCAAATTTGTCAGAGAGCATGATTACTTTCCGAGCAACAAAATTTCCTTCCACTAACTTGACAAATGTACTCGAGCATCTAACTTCACAAGTTTGCTTGACGATGTATATAGGCTAAGAGCAGACGGGACAAGACGGAAGTCTAGTCGGAAAGCACTCGATCAACTGCAGTGAGAAGACATTAAAACTGCTTATTTAGTTGCATCTTTAAGAAAAAGGTTTATTTAGTCCCCGCGATTTTCATAAAATCCTCTCAAATGATGTGTCTCACATTTCTTTAGTCGAACAGATTCCGTTATACGTGCACCTCTATCTCTATTCTCTTGTAAATGGGTTATGCAAATGTTACCAGTGAACTTTGCAGGTTGGCAAGCTGTTCAGAATGCATCACGTCTGCGTAGTTTGCTAACGAAAGGGAGAATCGGATACAATTCGATTTTGAATGTTAGCAACTAAAGGCAACTCGAGAGTGAAGGTGAAGTGCTTAGTTTTCTACATCCGTTCGAAAAGTTTAGAGGTGGATTGCTTCCAGACAGAGTAAAAAAATACCATGGGTTAGTTGCAAAGGATATTATTTCATCTAAAATAAACTTAGTTAAAACCTATCAGTCTTATCACAAAAACACACATTTAAAATGATGATAGAGTGTGTCTATGACAAATGAAAATACTAGATCAATATAATCGAATGTCAGAATTGGGTAACTTTATTGTTACTACGTTACTTTACGGGAATAGTATGGTGTCCACCTTAAATATTTACTTTATTTTGATTATTTACTTTTAAAGTGATTATACAACTAAATATTCTGTAAATATTTCAAGCGTATATCTGTCGCCATTAAAAACATCGAGCAAAAAACGGCAAAATGGTCACGTTTGTTGTATGGGGGCTTAGATTTTTATTTTATTCTGTTTTTGCATTAATTAAATTTATTCTCTATTTGTTGTATCGCGGCAACAGAAATACATAATCTGTAAAAAAAACAACAATACATAAAAACACAACGTTAGTTCATAAGATACATCCTGACATGAGACATACGGTCAGACAATGAAGCCTCAATAAAAGGGTCCCATGTTTACTCTGTGCCTACGGAATACCAAAAATTAGCATCTCCAAAACAAACGTACACATAGACGAATGAAAAAGAAAAACCAATCATAGAATTACAAGAGAATGGTAGCATACATATTATACCACTACTGTATAAATGTCTATTCAACAGAACCACTGTTGAATTCAAGGACGATAGGTATCTAGAACATTACGAAAGCTGCCAAACTGTCAAAGTTTCAATGTAATTTCAAGATTCGGATCTATCTCGAGCTGGTTTCTCAGGTGTGAGAAATTATTACGAACGTTTAGTATGTATAATAATATTAGATGTCTTTGCGTGATATGATTATCTAAATAGTAAGTATGTATATAGTTATGACTTTATATATATATTTAATGAATAGTTTTAAAGCGTGTCTGTTCGTTATTTTATGATATGTTGATAATTTTAGAAGAGAATGATATCAATAACTTCTTGAACTTTAATGATTCCATTTTGCGACAAACTATAACCTTAAAGACAAAACTCTTCCAGTTCGGTTCAGCCGTATCCGAGACGCAAGACAAAAAACAGTCAATCTGATTATCTCCTTCTTTTTCGGGGGATAGGTAAAAAATTAAACTAATCGTAAATATTACTGAAGAAAGCCTCACTATTGTATTAGATAAGTAACTTTGATATCGAAAATATCCATAGTACGGCATTGAGAGTAGGTGAGAGCTTTAATCTAAAGATAAATCACTTACGCACAAGAAATACGACGACGTAAACTTAGAAATTATGAATACTATATTTTTCACAGAAGAAGAAGTAATGTAGAAATTATATCTAGTTATTAAGTTGTAAGATCACGTAGAATTCTAATTGGGTTGTGAGTTAATAATTACTTATCTAGGTACTTTTAAACCAAACAAACAACTCCGTGAAAATATTTATACGAATTTGGAAGTTTCGGAATGTTTGAGAAGTTTCAGTCAGACGTACCTATTTTAGAATTTTTGTAAATAATTGTTCAATTTAGGTAAGAAATCTTTTATCATCTTATAATCAGCTTTGACTTTGATGAGTGTCATTTTGATTGCTTTAATTTGATAGACTATATTTTTAAACTTACCTTCCAAAAATATTACACATTTTGATAAAGTTACGTTTGCTGAGAAGCATAACTGCCATGAAATCCTCTACAAAGTAAATTAAAAGCTAGTCACAAAAATAAACACCTAATTTTTAGATTTTTTTTTATAAAATTATTATAAAACAACAATACAATATAACTGTATTGCACACCAAGAAAAATATACAGCAAATATATTATAAACAAAACATTGGTAGAACATTGGGCGGCCTTATCGCCTAAAGCGATTTCTTCGGATCGGACTAACTGCAAATAGTAACGTCGGTGCAAATACTGTACCGCAAAAAAACAGATAATACATACATATGTATATATATCTAGTAATTATATATTAAACACATACAAGAGATAAAAACGTCATATTCGTAATGATAATACAACACAAAATGTTCCAATTAATTAAGAGAAAGATAATGAATGTTCAGCTAGTTTTTGAATATAAAATGGGATTTAGCCTCTCTGTCTGACAAAGACAGCGCGTTCTTTAAAAGGATAGCTTGCACAGTAAATGATGCATTAAAGAAAGATTTCGTTGAGGTAGAAGTAGGCAGCACAAGGCCGCAACGAAATAGAGTGGGAAGCAGTTAAAAAAATAAAATTTTCTTTTAAGTAAGAGGGAGTGGAAGAATTGAATAGTATTTTATAAAGAAAAGACATAATATGAGAATTACGGCGAAGACAAATAGGTAACCATTTGAGCCTTTTACGGTATTCAGAGATATGGTCATATTTGCGTAATCCATATACAAACCGAATGCAAAAAATTTGAAGACGCTCGAGCTTGTCGAGTTTCTTCTCGGTTATGTCTAAATAGCAAGCGTCTGCGTAATCTAATATCGGGATCAGGGATTTCACAACTGCAGTTTAAGTAGTAATTAGACGCAAAGATTCTACGACTGACTTCTGCAAAGTGGGGACTCCAGGAAAAAACACTAATTTAAAATCTTTCTGCATCGAAAAGATCGGAAATAATTTTGTTTTGATGACGAGATAAAATTTTAAAATATAAACGGCTATATTAGAGTGTTTTCAACCAACCAATTCGTTATAAGGGTGAGCTCGTCTAGACTATACGCCTCCTATATAGTCTAGTGTGATTGATACTTTTACTACACGAAGAGCCACGATAATTCAAGTCAACTACAGGAAAAAATGTGAAAAGAATTTCTACTCGCATTTAATATTGTCGGTACACAAGCAAGTGCTAGAGGAATTTCTATAGCTAAATGAAAATAAAGTGTCGTCATTAATCAGCGAGGTCTGGGCTCACGTACGCGCCTCGGGCCGCGCTAACCCTCCTCGACGGGCGTTAATACCACCGATACTCATTATGGGAAGCCTGCGGTGCTCAATAATAGGAAGCTTCTTATGAAAAAATAATGCACAATATTGTTTAGTACAAAATAAAAGCCTTTAGAAGATAATGCTCTGCGTGACTGTGATAATTAACTGCGACGCTGGATCTTTATAGGATTTTTTTTGGACTGAAATCATAGATATATTGTAAGATGTATTTTTTTTCAAGTTCAAAGAGATTTTTAATAATGCACGTGATGCAGTGAAAAATGAAGTCAGACGAAGTGTAATAAAATATTGATCAGTTTTTTTAAAGGCGAGCCTGGTGGTATGCCACGCTTGCCTATCGTGAATTATAAACGCGTCGCTTTTTTATGTTAATTTACAGATCTTGATACAAATTTATTTGTTAATATTGCTTTTTCGAATACTCTATACTCATCAATGCATGGCGTGCCGTCGTTGTGGGCACGAACATCCATGATGAAGTTCAACGAATAATAAGGAAACTTTAGTTAGACCTTTACAACAGTCAAGTACGAGGACATTAAAAATATTGTATATAACACTAGATTGGCGGTTCAATAAGCGGCAAAGTTGTGATACTTCTCCAAGCGTTCTTTGCAGAACAAAAGAACAACCAAACTTTAGATACATGGGTTAGCAAGTTAAAATTGTAGGTCTTTGGAAGAACTTCGTAGTCGTGCTACGATCGATGCGTAGCAACGAAATAATATGCCTGAATCAGATGAATTTCAAAAACGTTGAATTATACATCAGGTGACTGAAAAAGTACCGTAAATCTATATTTCGCGACTATATTTGTAATAGAATTCAAAAGTAAAAGAGTAGGTTCTGAATTCATTGAAATATTTTATACTAACTTTGTAAAAGTAGGAGGTGCTTATTATATGTAACGGAATATTTAAACGTGACTTTAAACCTATTAAAAACGTTGGGTTAATTTAGAACTCTGCGCACTAATCGATACCAGTGACAATGAAATAGTTTAACTATGCGTTTTTGTTTTACTATTTTAAACTAATTTAAATTGTTCGTATAAAAGTTAATTGATTCCAAAGTGAAACCTGCCCGGTTTCACTTTAAATCAAAATAACTAAAAAAATGTTTAGAGCATTGCTCAATTGAGTTTGTTTTCTCATTTTATTAAATATTATTTGTTCTTAAGAACTTGCTTTTGATTGTTACACGCCTAGTGCAATGTGACTGACTTCTCCGATAAAAGACTGAGATCATAGTTAAATCATACGTAGAAACTGGTAATGAGGTCTGTAACCTAGCAGTTCGCACATAAAAAAAAAAGATTAATGAAGTCTTGCGAATTAATCCATTGAGTATGTTTTAACTCTACTTACTTTGACATTTTGAATGATAAATTTGACATAATAAAACCATAGTAATCTGACCATAGAACAATAACATAGTGATAATTTTTATTTGGATTTGTTCGGAAATAACATGCGATGTATACAAGATGATATAATTATAACATCTTGTATACTTCTGTTTATGGATATGTGCCATGTTCAAACAAATAAAGTATTCTGATTCTGTCTGTTCGTTGTTGTTGTTATGGTAGAAAAGGGGGGGACTTAATTACCAAAAAGCAAAAACACCCATGTTTGATTGTCAGTTCCTCTGACAATTATGTAATTGCCTTCTCTAGCATTATTAACATCGATGCATCGTTGCAATGCAATCCAATTGAGAAATGGGCATCTATTGTAAATCAATCCGGTCGCAATATTGACGTCTTCATTTTACATTGATGTGACCTATCTTTAATTGAACATCACTTCAGCAGATTGGATGCATCATGCATCAAACCGGAATATGCATCAAATGTGAACTATGAATATGCAAATTTATGCCTCCCTTCTGGAACCTATGTAACGGACTAGAACGTCAGTATGTGTCAATTTTGGTTTACAGGGAAGCATCTATTTATCACGAATTGAGAAAATTACTAAAAAAAAAGTAAACTTGAATGAAAAACTAAAAATCCTTCAAATTATTCATTCATCTACTTCATCTAGTTATTTTTAATATTTTTTTATTATATATTTACTTATTTTAATTTATAAATCAAAATAATTTTTTTGAAGAGTAGACTCTGGTTCGGAAGAATTCGTATGCGACCATCTGCAAACTATAATCCTTTCAAACGATAAATAATTTTTGGATAGGTCTATTAGTTGTAGGTTTATAAATCAAAACTATCTCAATGTTATGGAGTAAAATTTGAAATCAGATATTTCCTTTCTAAGGAATCTATTACTTGTTTTGCTTTAATAATACTGTATATCAATTGTACTTGATCGTTAGTAAATGTCTAACTATAGCTTCGTTCACATTCTTCAGGGTTGTAATCAGGCGTTCCAAGCCACAACGGTGGCTGGTCTCGCAGCCCAACTGCACAGTATTTATTTTGTACGCAAGCAGGTACGTGTTTTTTATCTATCTACTAATTGCAGCAGCATTAGCTGGTGATTGTGTTGTGTAGTGCTCACAGTCGTTTCTTCTCTGCCATCTCATCAGCGTGCTCTCGTGAAATCCTCTCGAGGTGCTCTCTAGCTCGCTCGTTCTTGGTGAAGATCGTCAGTCGGCGGGCAACGTCCTTTTCTACTCTCTTTAGGGTCAAATCGTCTCTAGCGCGTTCGTCCTTAAAAATCATGCGTGAATCATCAAATAGCTAAATAGTAATACTTCAGTTTATGTGACTTAATACAGTCTGTTTAAAATTGCGCTGCCATGTAACGGTAGAATAGATAATACTCGTCCATTTTTCAAGCAGTTCCAGCAGTTCCATATATCCGTATTGAGTTATTCCTACAACTTCCACGTAATTCCTCTATGATAAAATATTGTTTCTCTAAAGTTCATTCGTTTTTACGATGCTTGATTGTTTCTTAGATGCTCATTCGTTCTTGCGATGAATAATTGTGAGTTGTAATATAATATTATAATAAATAATGTTATACACGTATATTATTATTACATATATACTTTATCATAGTAGAAATACGAGTACGTTAAAGTAAACATCCACGATTCTTGCCTAGTAGTAAATGGGTGAAAAAAAAACCAGTACTTACCTTCCAGTAGGGAATCTAGTGGATATGTGGATCTATAACCATCAACTTACCAGTCGCTTCATCTCCATATGAATCCTGTCCATAAACCGGTTGTACAAGTACTTCCTGTACTCGTTGAACTCCTTCAGACTGCAGACAGCCCTACCATCTTTTGTACAGAACCCCAGGGACATCATCCGGTTCCTGGCTGACTTCAGCGAGAAGTGGTGAGCGAGGTGAGGGTCGTGCATTGGGACGTAATTGTACGAAACGTAGTTACAATACGGGTCGGTTAGGTCGAAGGTGGGCCGAGGACCAGTGCCCAGACCGACACGACGTACCTGTTGACAAAGCTTTCATTTAGTTTTACTTTTATCAAATTGTTAATCACCGTCCAGTATACATTTTAATATCGGTTTAGTAGTTTAGTATAGTATAGGTCTATAGCATAGCATCTGAATAATTAAAAAAGTGATAACCGAGTTTCATTTAAACTTTTTCAGTTATTTCATTTAAAAATCCAACCTCTTGACCGATCTTGCTAAAATTTAATTGGGACACGATAAATATATATTTTTTTCAAATCCCGTCTGCAAGACATCATGTAACAAACATAAAAAAAAACATACAGTCAAATTGAGTACCTCCTCTTTTTGTAAGTCAGCAGAAAAATTGTCTACCGAATTAAAGTCGGTAGACGCATTTATAAGAGTATTAGGTAGGTTACAACACGCACGGCGGCAATACAAGGTCACACTTGCTACAAGAACTGATTTATATCAGGAAACCCTTATGCTGATAGTTTTTTTGGCTGAGAGTCTTTGGAATCTATGTTTTCAATGTTTTCTTGCCATTTCTGTTTAATGGTAGAGGGGGTGGTTGACTACGAGAGAATCTAAAATATTAGCAGTGAAAAATCAATTGAAATGTATGAACTGCAAACTGAAGGTGCAAATTTGCACGGCTTCATATTTTGTAATTGATCAAGTATCTCTACTCGTATTACTGAGTAAGTAAAACACAGAACGTGTACACTTTCTTAGAAAATTTATTAGTAGACACAGGTGTCGTGACAAAACAATGTGACAGCACATAACTACCTAATTTTTATCATTTTACTAGCTGTGCTCCGCGGTTTTACCCCCGTAGTTTTATTATCGAGATAATCCAATGGGGAACTACTTTTTTTAAGTCGGTTACAAAGTATCCTATGTCCTTCCCGGGGTCCAATATAAAAAAAGTAGTTCCCCATTGGATTATCTGTACCAAATTTCATCCAGATCGGTTCAGTGATTTTGGCATGAAAGCAAGACAGACAGACAGAGTTACTCTCGCATTTATAATATTAGTTAGATTTAGGATTAAGCCCCGAAGCAAGATGACAGAATTTTTAAAATTTTGACGTGTCTGTCTGTGGCGTCGTAGTTGCTGAACTTACGTACCAATTCCGATTTAGTTGAAAGCTAAAATTGTCGAGTGCTTGATGAAAATTGGTCCAAGATGGCAGCCGCCTCAAAATGGCGGATTACATATTATTTACTCACAACTCCGTCAATATTGGTATCAAATGAAAGAACTATGACTATTAGTATCCTACTGCTAAACGATATCATAAATTTAAAATCCAAGATGACCGTCACAACAAAATGGCTAAGTAGGGGTTTTTTAAATTTTACTTGTGAACTGATAGCTCGAATAAAAGAATCGATAAAATAAATCAAATTTCGCTAATGAGCTTCTACATTTACGGCAGATCTAATTCCGAGTTAGCTTCATATTAAAACCTTGTCATAATGCTGCAAATATCACCTATTTCCACTTGGTACAGGGCTACTTATCGCTGTATATTTTGTACCACAGATCGCAGAACCTGAAGGGACATAATAATATGGTGAGCGGGATAAGCTGGTGTCGCAGTTATATGCCCAAAAATATAACACATTGCATACGGCAGAAATAGATCCATTCAGTTTTTGGCTACGTTGAATGGGAACTTAAGAGCATAATGTATATTTCTGTGGTCATAAGTCATAACCAACAAAACTTAACGGGTTAATCCGTGGGGTGTAACCAGTATAGCCTCCGACCATCTGTAGATAAAGAGGGCCACAAAGAGTTTTACATACTTACATACAAATTTACAAACATGCGCTCAAAATATAACCCCAATAATTTAGGCAGTCGGATAAAAATAGAAGAGAAAAAATTAAGTCGATTGGAATTATTTATCATCGCAAAACCTTGAAAATAATATGATTCTGTATACTTCCGTGTACTCTTCCTTTTAATGCGACACAGATTCTATACTGAGCGTAACGGATTGGTTTCTCTACGTATCTCTATGATTCGTACACTCAAATATCGTAAGCAATCTCGCGCCCCGTTTTAATATTGCAGACGCCAGACTCCAATCAGACGTAATGATTAGATCATCTGCATCACTGCTCGTCTTTGATTAAATATATCTAATCAAACGTTAGATACTAACTAATTTTCACGTCCAATATTATTGAGGAGCCGTTATTTAGTAATTAATGATTGAATGCCATTAAGCATTTCGTAATGCAGAATTTAAAAATTAACAAATGAAGTGACACAGGGGCGGCTAAAAAGCTATTTCGGGAATATGATATGAAAATATAACTATATATTAAGGTATATGTACCTATCTTAATAGGAAATTAGTGGTTAACCCCTTTGCCTCGCAGACATAAAGGCGCGTGATCCATCCTATGTTCAGGTAGAGTTTTTCACTTATGATTCAATACCATATGCTTGAACGGTAAAGAAAAGCATCTGCTTGCCGGTGAAGATTAATAGCTATCGAAGATAAGTGAAATCTGCAACTTTCAACTTGGCCAGCGTGGTGGACTATGGCCTCCACCCTTTCGCGCACAATGGGTTGATACGTCGTGTATGATAAAATTTCCCATCACCATTGAAGAACCAACATAATGGTTTCTTTACGTTGTCATTGCATAATGTATATAGGACGTGTATCAGGAGAAAGAGCAATCACTATGTATTTATTAACAATTGTTATTAAGGACACAATCCGAAAACAAAAACCGATGTTGTGCTTACATTCTTTTCTACCGACTTCCAAAAAAGAGAATTTACTCAATTTAGCTGTATGTTTTTTTTATTCTTGTTACTTTAGACAGAGTCGGCTGAACCGATTTGAGTTTTTTTTTTGTTTTATAAAGTACATATATACCTATACTACCCATATGTATACTTCTAGAGAGGTCAAATTTAATTTAATCAAAATCGGCCTAGACGTTTAATTTTTCAACCCAAATAACTGAAACAGTTCTATCGGTGCCTGTCGTAATGGAAGACATTTATTTTTTATTAAACTTTTGTTTAAAATAGTTATAATTCAAAATTTTACATGTTTATGATAGAATATAGTTGGTGAATTTACAGACCCGTGAGTCTTTTAGCGAGTATGTTACCTACCTGCAAATAGGTACATTTAAATTTGAATCAGCTTAGTCATAGAATAGTAATAAATCAATTAGATTATAGATTCTATTACTCGTCATATATTCTACAATGATACGGAAATAGAGGTGATGTTATGTTACATCAATATTAATTCAATCTATTAATTATTTAAGGTCTTGATAATAAATAATAAGTATAGCACTTGTAGATACCATAGAAGTTATTGGGTATAGCAGCTTGAAAGTCAAGATTGATTGATTGATACTAACAAACGAAACCTACAATGAGACCTAAAAATAGAATGGACTAGAAACAATTCGTTTTGAGTAAAGCAACCTTAGCCGCAAATGTAGTGGCATATAGCTGATGAAGTGACAATTGATCCCTCGATTGATTGATTGATACAAACAAACGAAACCTACAATGAGACCTAAAAATAGAATGGACTAGAAACAATTCGTTTTGAGTAAAGCAACCTTAGCCGCAAATGCAGTCGCATATAGCTATATTTTCCAGGACAAACCAAAAGGAAAGATTGGGTGTTATTTAGCAAGCGTTGTATATTCGATGGTACGAGCTACTAAGTACTGTGATTTTGAATATTTTGTCCATCAATAAATTTGTAACTATGATCGTAGTCCTATATATGCATCCTTAAGGGGTGCAAGAATATTAATTTCTTTATTTACTTTTTCGTAGTCACATTACAGTTGTTGACAAATCATAATTCATCAAAATCATTGATATAAAACATGGCTCCAATCTTATGACAATACAACGGAACTAAGAACGAAACGTCGCTAAGTAACGCTAAAAGCATTGATGCAGTCGGTAAACGATGGATCCTGTGTCAAACGCCACTAATGAAATGGCTTTTAACTGCTGTCAGAAAAATGTTTTGGCAAAACCACCATAATTTTGGATGCTTTTTATGAGTTAAAATAAGGTAGATAAGCTCTGGAATAGAGACTTTAACCTACTGGCAAACTAGGAGTAAATGATAGTGTTAAAAGCCCTGCTATTATATGAGGCAAAGATCGACCCGTTTTGCAGTTTCCGAATGTCAACAATCGCTATATTGTTTCTATGTAAAACATTTTCAGTTACAGAAATAAAAACATTATGATTCATGGATTGCTTTTCTTTACTTATCTTATGTCCCGGGCGCTGCAAAATTATAGAACGTGAGTTCCTTGGGATATCCGAGTATTCGGGAAAAAAGTGGATACGTGACATGTTTTGTGAGATTCTTATTTCTGGCGATTGATTAGAGCTATTACGACGTAATCACTACTTTTTGTAAGAAACACAAAATGTTTTTATCAAAACTACGTCCACAATTTCACAAGCCATATCCGATCGTCTCTATCGTACCCAGAGGTAAATCGACAAGGAAATTGCTGTAGATCGTTTCCCTAAACGCTACAACTAACGTTCACCAAACAGTTTTGTACCGTATAGTATAGGTTTAAAGACTAGTATGGAATATGGAAAACTGGGTGACTGTGGTTAAGCAAATCAAACTTGTGTAGTGGAATTACATTGGGCTATTATGGTCTGTTAAGGTAGGCAATCGGCTGTGAGAACCAATGGCAGACATTTGAAATACCCGTAACACAAGTGAAGATTAAAGGGCAAGCTTGTTGAAAATAAATGACCAAGCGAGCGATGCTTCTCTGCATCGAGTTTGGAAACAATTGATTTCGTCTATCAGTATATATGTTTGAATGTTGTTACTCGCGTATAATACAGGTAGTAAATTTTCAATGAATTTTGTCAAGACCTGGCACGTTCTACATATTTTTAGATATTATATAATTGTCGATATCTTTGATTGGATTTGTAATTCACCAAAAAGACTACGGTGACATACGATGTATGTATATACGACGAGTTCAGAGTAAAGTTGGTAAAGAAAATAAAATTTAAACAGAAATACTAACTGTGATAAAAATATAAATATTTTATGATCTCTCTATCGGGTTCTAATTCTGTAGGTCGAAAATGTATTTGTACCTATAATTTCTTTTTTTTTTTTTGCAAAAGTTGTATTTGAATACATTCATGTTCAATTCAGTTTCAAGCCAAATAATAAAATAATGAGTCTGCTTTGGGAATGGTAGGTATTCCCGCCCATTAACAATCTTAAACGTTCAGCACCACCGTTCCAAAACATTCCAGTGTTGAACAACAAAATCCGGCAAACTGCAAAAATAAGCGAGTTTTCTCACAGCTTAAAATCCTTTTTAAGAGTCGTTCTCATTATGCTAATGCCGCGTATTCACCGGATGAATGGGCCGGCGCGGCTCCGCGCGCGCGTGTATAGCCAGCTTTACCATGATAAATCTACTTGGCAGTGGTGTTTGTGTGAACATAGGCCGCCTGAGTTTCACCCTTTTGATAGCAGGTCTCATGAAATTTTACAGGAGTGTTATTAATCATTAGGTATCTTATCAGCTCATGACGCACCACTGCTGGGGAAGGGTCTCTCCTACGTTGGGGTGGGGGATTGTGGTTGGGGACTACACTTATATTTGAAAACTCCGAAATTATTTATGAACGCTTTCGTTTAGTATTTAAATGAGCGCTGTGGTTTTAGTGGGTTAATTCCCGGTTGAGGGAACTGTTCAAACGATGAGTTTGAACATCAGTCTTAAGTTGTACAAACTAATCACGTATTTTTAAAACTGATATACGACGAAGTAGGTAAGTTGCAAAAGTCTTTATTAAAATGAGTCTTTTAAAACATGTGGTTGGAAGCGACATCCAAAAAAGCCCGATTTCTGAATCTTTAAACCACTGTAGCCTACATTTAGCATTTCCTATTACAAACTCCAATGAAACAAAAAAAAATATATTTATTATTTTATTTCAATTTTATTTTATTTTTTTATTATTATTATTTTATTATTAGTAAGATTTTGTATATTCGTAATAACTATTAAAAAATCTTTATATTGATACTACACTCGATGTACTTTATTTTGAAAACATTTTTGTGTGATCACTTTTGGCCATTAAAATCCTTAATTTTGTTTTTTTTTTTATTTTGATGTTCCTAGTTTTACTTTCACGTCTAAGGCAAATTATAACACCACTCACATTAAAATACGATATACCGTTAACTCGAGGGCGTACCAAACAAATATGCATACATACTTACATATATACACTCGAAAAACATAACCTTCCTTCTTTCGCAGTCGTGTAAAAAAGTAATCTGTGACTTCGATTTATCAGGGCCGATACAAATTTTTCAGTTATTTTGATTTGAAAACCTAACGCTTCCATATACTTCCCATATGATCACTATATAGATAGATAGATAGATAGATCAACGCTTTATTGTAGACACACAAAATATAACAATACAAAAATATTAATTTACATATAGTGCCACAAGTGGCGGCCTTATCGCTAAAAGCGATCTCTTCCAGGCAACCTTATATAGGTAATTTTTCAAACTATTTTTCAAGACGGTTCAGCCGTTTTTGAGAAATGAGGTAATAATCATAAAAAATGCAGTCCAATTTAAGTAGATACCTCCTCATTTTTAGAAGTCGGTAAATAATGCGAATTAAACGTAATGTAGATTTTTAAGTTTTTGGTTTCTAGCTCTTGATTCATGAGCTCTTATATCTCATTCATGTGTCTCAGAAAGACGGCAGCATTTGCATGACAAACGTTACGGTTAAGTCACAGAATTACGACAAGGTTGGCGAACAAGTTCGGCGAGATTGCTCGCGGCGTCAGAGAAACTATTATCATCTTACTTTAGTAATACTACTTAAATTGCATGAGAATTTCTTACAAATCCTAATAAATCTTGAAGCAACATCAAAATCATGATAATCACAATTTAGGGTTCCGTACCTAAAAGGTTAAAACTAGACCCTATCGGTAAGATTTCGCTGTTTTTTACTCTTTTGAACCAAGATAGCTAGACAGTTGCAATTTCCACGGATGGTTTATTTCTGTTGCCGCTGTAACAACTAATATTAATGCAGGCCGCACACCAGTGCCACTTGCTACACGCATCGAACATTTACGTCGCCACAATCATTGCACTACAATTCAACTTGCTATAAATGTAGTGTATATGCGCACATCGGAAACACAGCTGTAGCATAGTATACGAGTATAATTAAGAATATTAACCAATCAAAATTTAATTAATAATTTCTATCATACATACACACATTCGAAAAACATAGCCGTCCTACTTACGTAGTCGGGTAAATACAGAATGTTAATAATGATACGTTAGACTCGCAATTGACCGATTTTGCAGACTTGATGAAGACTATATAAAGTTTCATAAATTTATAGTAGAAAGGACGCAGGAGTTTTAATGCTTATGAATGTCTTAATTTACAGTCAAAAGAATGATTTTCGTTTTCTTACAGCAAATATTTAGTTAGCATGCCAAACGAATCAATGGAATTATCATATAGAGGATTCAAGTTTTTTACTCACTGACTTGACCAGCCAAAATCACTATTTTGAACTCTTTGATCCCTTTGAAAACTTACTTAATACTAATTCGGGACATTTGGTTAAAAAACAAATTTAGTGACTTACCTTGATAACAAAGACTGAATGTATAAAGGTACATTAAATTGTGTATCACTGATGCTTTGTTTAAGAATAATAGCAACATACCAAGTCAGAGGATTTTAAGCGGCTTGATGCTCCGAGCCACTCCTAAAACGACTACAAAAAATGGATATTGCTCTCAGGCTTCACTAACCAAAGGCAAGTGTGTCCCCAAACCTAAACCAAGTGCCGACTGAGAGTCTTTGAAGTTATTAAGTATGTTTGCCGTATCTTAGCTATGATGGGTATAATCTTGCAAAATTGCCTTTTACAACGACGCCAAAAGAGAATTAGCATTCTTAGTAGGTATTAAAGTTAGTTAAGTATAACTAAGCATTAATGACTACGAAAGATAGGCGACTTAAATGGGCATTTGATATGGTAATATTTCTAGCGTCTTATATGTAAGTATACCTAGTTAAGTACATATATTTATTTTAAATACAAGGGGCATATTTAAACACGTATGGAATTAAAGTTAAGTTTTTTTATATATAGGCTTATCGTTTAGGGGTGTACTAAGCTAAAAGGGGGTCACTATACTTATAATTATGAACATCTTTCTCTATGGGACCTAATCTGATTATGTCAAAAAATTTGCTGTTCCATACAAAAAGATCAACGACAAAATGTACCTATGAGGCAGCACATTTTTTCTCGAATTCAGAGTTAGTCCTAAAGCGAAAATTGTTTATTAGGACTAGCCCTAATAAACAATTTTTAAATATACTTAATTCAAGTTAATTTAAACTTTTTAAACTAGGGTGTCATTATACTCATAATGACACCTTTTCGTCTTAGCACACCCCAAACCAATAACACTCTATAAATAACGTACGAGGTCATACCTATGTATAATTTAAGTACGTAAATGTGTCGCCCAAATTCAATATTTGGACTAAGGAAGTATGACGCATCTGTGCAATTATAGGTTAGCCAAAAATTTAAACTTGAACATAAGCACTAAATTTGCATACGGTCAAAGACAATACTGTAAACTACCTACGACGAATCTTAGTTCACCTGTAATAAAAGAATATTGACTCACATCTTCGCCGATCGTTCCACGAGAAAATACAATTTTCCCTTCAGGCATTTTGGGAACTGGTAACTTGCACTCCAGTCCCAGTCTGTACCATAAAGGCAGTCCATTTTTCGGAACTGCTCTCAAAGGCTTTGGTATTGAATCGATCACTTTCTTCAGCTCTGTTGGCTTTCTTATAGTCATCAAAGCGATATCTATGTCTGATATATCGTCATAACACAATGACGATACTCTAGAAGATGTCATTATTAATATTTAGTTAATTTAATACAAAAAATATATATGAAAAAAACACAACGATATACCACGCACAATGACACTAGAAATTTTGAAAGGTTTTTGACATATTTAATGTCCATGTTAGACATTCTTTTCTTAAATTGTGGCTATGTGTATTTTCTCTACGAAGGTGGAGTTAAATTTTGAACGAAGTGGATGGTTTTGCCTTAGCTTTGACTGTACGAAACTAAAGTTACAGAGCTTCTTGTTATACGACATGAAGGAACCCCAAAAGTAGAAAAATACTACAATTCTACAGGCGTTTTTTGAGAAATCGAGTAATTATAATAAAAAAGTAATATGAAGAACTTTATCTTTTTATGAAGTCTTTTAAAAACTTTGCCAGCCACACGAGTTAAGCTATAAAGTACGCTAGCTTAGCAATCCACATTGTAAACTTAGGATTATAGATAGGCATTTTACGCAACTTTTATTATTTTTCTAGAATACCTAAATTTGCCCTTATGATGTTGAGGACGAATGCAGAGGCAAAATAAGTCATAATAGTTATTTCAACATGTTTATAGGTACCATAGCAGGATAAAATGTAGTTCATTTGAATAGCGTTTTAGCACGAAAAACCTCGACAAGCTTCATAAAGTCAACGGCCTGTATTTCATGCTCTCAATACCCTATCTTTGCACCCAAACAAATAATTGTTAATCAATTTATCATCAGTATTACCAACCTTTACTTACACACTGCTGAGCGACCTCTTGACGCGTCATCATTTCAGTCCTGTTTATTGTATGCAAGCTTTTGCCCGTGGTTTCAGCCGTGTTATATTTCAGCGTGAAAAAGAGCATGTAGCACTCTCTGACTTTAAACTATATCTGAGTAAAAATCGTGTCTACCTGTCACTTGGTTGCAGAGGAGAAGATAAACATACAAACGAATAAACCAGCGAACACATTTTCACGTTTATAATGTTTGGGGATATAATAAGATCAAAAAACCTTCCAAACCTTAAACAAAACTAAAAGCTATACCAAATTCATAATTAAACAGAGAATGCTAGAATGTTAATAAGTTCAATATTGAGCTAGGAATTATGAGTCTAGGCACGACAAAAGGCTTGTACTTTTAAAAGCATTTAAGGTCAAAGCTTAGCGGGTCAAGGCTAGTATAGTTTGATATTCCTAGAGTTCGGGTTACGTAACAGATATCGGAAGGTTACTACGCGATCTTCGGAAAAGTTTTCTTCTTAAAGTCTTTACAAATGTAACCGGTTTTGTCACCATCCAGTCACAGTGGAACGTTGGGAATAACACCGACGCAGTAACTCTACTTCATTTATAGCTGTTCTTTTTGAATTTTATGTTTTTAGCTGTTTCAAAATTATCGTGTATCAGTACACATGCAACTTATTGACGGCTAAACATTCTAAATGTATTATTTTTCTTATTAAAAATTCTAGATTTATAAAAAATTAGAGAACTCAGTTGACATCGCGGATTTCTATTTTTTAAAGTTATAAATATAGCGATGTTACTCAGTAATAATGTGGTTTTCTAAAGGCAAAGTAACTTTAGAATTCGGTCCAGTTGCTTTAAAATTTATTCCTTACAAATCTTTTCTCTTTATGATATTAGTGTACCTATATAGACTACAAAATTGAAATATTTGAAAAAAACCCTGGAATTAGTTGTGGCAGCCATCTTCGATTTGAAATTATCATAATGTATAAAGTATTCTAGTAATCAAGCCCTTTCATTTCATACCCATATTGAGGAAGATGTGATAAAAATAATACTCCGCTATTTTGTGGTGGCTGCCATTTTGTACCGATTTTTATCTAACATAGCTAAGAACATTCTCGACGAATACACCTTTCATCCAAAAATCAAAATCAAAAAAGACACAGACACGTCAATCTTACAACACCCCGTCGTTTTTGCGTCAGTGGTTAAAAAAGTCTAGCTATTACTAGAAGTACTAGTTAATAAGAGTTATGCAACTCTGTCTATCGGTTGTACCTATCACGGCCGATACCGAACGAACGGCTCACCGATGCTGAATTCGACACGAACACAGTTCAAGGGTGACAGATAATGTCAGGTGCAGATTGTAGGTACCCGGATGAACGGATAGGGTGAGTTTTGAGGGGTCTATTGTTATTATTAACCGACTACAAAGAAGAAGATAGATAAATAAGTAGAGATTAAGATTTTTTAAATGTATGTATTTATTTACCCCAACTTCTCAACGAGCACAGGAAAGTATGGTTTATAAATCAAAACAACTGAAAAATTTGTCTGAAATGAAGATGGTTTATTTAGAAAACTAACGCGTGTTTGTTTCATATTGTTTAAGAAGACAGATTTTCACGAGTACCTGATTGTTGGAAAGGTCCAACTATAGTTTTGTTTATATTCGGTGAACTTCATCAGGGTTTCAATGAGTCGTTTATGGCTTCAACGATGACACGTCTCGTCACGATGAAGATGGCTATAACCTTTTCAACCCCTTTGCTTTATGTATACTCTGTATTTATTGCTACAGCATGATTGCTCCTTACGACTAATATGTCTCGTAATGGTTTATTATTATGCAGTCTTCGAGATTACGGGCTCAATTCCTAGTTGAGACAGGTCATTCGAATGGTGTTTTGGATAAACATAAGACATGTTCACTGTTCTGCAGACCGATTCAGGTAGCGTTTCAGACCCTATTCGGAAACTTAGAAGATCCTAAATTAGCACACTGAAAATCTAATATAAAAATAGATCTATATAAAAAATCTTATCATTTAAAGGTTTGAAATTTTGTATTGAGTTTTGTATAGTTCGTGGTGCAGTCTTCTGTTCTTAAACGCTACCTGAAGCAGGCTGCGTATGTCATTGATTTAATAATTACAAATAAAATAATTATATTTTTATAAACTCCTAAACGACATTACTGCTGAAGTTGAAATTAATTAAAAGAAAACTCTAGCGTAATGCGGTAAACATTGCGTCCTTAGGTATATACGAGTAAAGGGTTACCATAACTTCTTTACTCTTATGAGACTTTTTACTTTAGAGGTTGCTTTATATCTGACTGCCTAATGTAATATTTTTCGAGTAGATGTTTATATATTTATATGCAAGTATTTATGTGTATATATATAACTCTCATTAGAATGCTTTTAATCTGCAGATGGTCATAGCCTATGGTTTACAAACCGCGGCTTCTCTTGTTTTTCGGGTTTTTTGACGTCGTTTCTAACTACGTGTTTACTTAAGAGTATTATTGACTGAGAGACATATCTGCTTAAAGATGAGTCTGAAATTTTCTTTTATCTGTCAGATTGTCTGGATGTTGTTATTCACACATGTCGAAGTTTTCTAGATAACTAATCTTAAAATGTACCTTACGTAGGTACGTACATAAACGGATTCCAAGATTCTTTTGTCGTAAATAAGAACCTAAGCATAAAACTTAATAGGCAATATAAATTAAAAGCCAGAGTTATTAAACTAATCTATTGAAATTTGGCTGTTCCGTCAAATGTTACGCGTATGAAAGTTAGTGAGAACAAGTAATCTATAATATAAGCGCAAATCTCGAGAGCAGCTGAACCGAATTTGCTAAATCTTTTTTTAGAATATTCCTTAAAGTGCGAGGATGGTTCTTACTTAGAGAAAACATTAAAAAATTGCCACAAAAAGTCAAAAAACAACACTTTTTTATACTCCCATACAAGCGATTCGTAATAATACTTTAGTCAATTGGAACCTTAACACCATATTATAAAGTTTAAGTGTTAGTGGAGAGGTTCCGGGAAGGCAAAACAATTGAGTGACGTTAGTATCATATATATAATAATGTCAATATTTGCTGACCCGGCGTCCCGAATAGCAGAATAAATATAAACAATGAAGAATTGACTTTCAGGCGGTACGAAGTTCGCCGGGAAAGCTAGTAGTTTATAAAACTGAAAGCCGACTTCAAATTGGCAGACAACACTTAGGTACGTTACAGGAACGTCATATATCTATGTAGTCAAAAAATATATAAGTTATTTTATTTAAAAAAAGGACCAATAGGTTTACCTTTTCGAATATTTTCATAAGTATAAGAAATATTTATTTGCTTTTCAATAACGTTCGTTACAGGCAAGTCTTGTCACATTTGATTATTAATTACTTAAAAAAAAAAAAAACAGAAACGCAATCTCCCTTCGCTTGGGTGCAACGTGTTGTGCTCCACATCGCTGCCAGTGTGGCGTAAATGTCGACCAGCTCGGCCACCATGACCTATCTTGCTCGAAAAGTGCAGGCAGGATACCCCGTCACGCTAGCCTTAACGATATCCTTCGCCGGGCTCTTACCACCGCTAACTGTGCAGCTATTCTAGAACCGAGTGGTCTTATGCGTGGCAATGGTAAGAGACCCGACGGCATGACACTTATCCCTTGGAAGATGGCGGCCTTTAGTGTGGGACGCTACATGCGTCGACTCTCTTGCACCGTCTCATCTTCCCGTTACTAGTAACAAGGCTGGCGCGGCGGCAGAGTCAGCTGAAGGCCTCAAAAGGCGCAAATATAGTAATTTAGATAGCGGTTATATGTTTGAGCCTTTTGGGGTTGAAACTCTCGGGCCTTGGGGACCAGGAGCAAAATTATTTTTCAAAGCCCTGACAAAGCATCTAGTTGACGCTACTCGAGATCAAAATGCTGGCCTCTACCTGGGTCAGCGCATTAGTATTGCCATTCAACGAGGCAATGGGGCTAGCATTTTGGGTACTCTACCAACTGGCAGTGGTTTAGATTTAAGTTAAGATGTTTTATAAGTTTGTGCAATAAAATTGTTTAGTTAAAACTTATTCAAATATTTACTTAATAATAATACTTGATAATGGTCCAGCTATCTCTGAGATACATGACAAAGATTATGACGAAACGAAAGCTCTTTTTATTTTTGAAGTCGGTTGGTTGGTTTTCGTTATATAAAATCAGACGGATATGGTGAAGGTGTCTCTACAGAATCGCCACTAACGCCACTAAGACTGGTCATGCTGTAAAAGTTATTTACATCTCTAATACTAATATTTGCTGCCTCTATACGTTAAAACTTAATGCGAAAAACACTGACTTACAATACAACATCAAAGAATAAATATAAAAAAAACTCTCACAAAGGGTAGAATTCTGACTGTATACCTGTTTAAACGAAATCATGGCGACCCTGCACATTGCTACTATTCCACGTCATACCCGGGTCAAGTAACTCGCAAGTCTTAGGTACTCGCACGTCAGGTAAGTCGCCAGGCGAAAGGAGTTCGTTTCTAAAGAACTGCCGCAATTACTGCGCGCAGGGGTTTTTACTCCCCTAATACCAGTAGTTCTATATAGCGAGCTCTGTTTTCTGAGTAGAAACTAGTATTTAATCTGTGGCTTGGCTCCTTAGTTATACTGACCTCGTGTTTTATTTTGATTGCTGGTGACGTAGAGGTTTTTTTTAAATCATACATTCGTCGTTACAGATAACTAAATGCATCAGCATTTTTACAGATATATAAGTTCATATACGCATTAGATTCCTTTAATATGCATAATTATTCAAACTTAACTCAAGTAAACCTTCCGCGACAGTACAAGAACAGAAAAACTTGTTATTTGTTCTGATGATTAGTTATTTATTTATTAATTATTTTACCATAAGACATTTATAACTATTAACCACACCAGCTCTAAATATAGCTTTACCACCAGAAGAAGCAATAAAAAATTATATTGCATTGTGACTTTACTTTCATCAATTTCTCTGCAGCAACTTGAAATGAAACAACAGACTTAGTTCACGTTATGAGTTCTACAAGTTGATTTTATGTTGGAAACCTTATTGCGTTTACAGTTGTAGATTGCAAATATCTCTAGGGAAGGTATAATTTTACAGTCTGGATGGAATTTATTGAAACTATTAAATAATGGGAGGATGCAGATACTTAAACCAGAGTTCCAAGTGTGTTATTTGAATTGTTTTAGAATTACAAATATGTTAATATTAAGTTTGATACTAATTCTACATATTTCTAAACGACCATTACATAATGCAATTTTATTTTTAAAACAATAAGTCTCAAAGAAATATCAGTCGAAAGTACCTACTCGTATTCCATAACGAATTCAGAAGTAACCTTACTCATCGCAATGGCATACTATACAAAAAAAATATTTTATATATTTTTTAGAGCGCTTTGAGACCCAATTTTCAATATGCAGGCTTTGTTATAGTCATACAAAACACAAAATACAAAAACTCTTTTTATGACTATTTAATACGGCAACCTAACTCAACCACCTAATTAATTTACTAGAGAGAGCGCATGATTTTCCACAACGATCCCTGAGTTGCGCAGAGAACCTAAAACATCAACACTACACCCTATCCTACACCCAAATGCATCCAGGACTCCCAGATCGCGCGAAAATAATGCACTTCGCACACAAATACATAGCACAGTATGGAGAAAATTGCGCAGAGTAGCGGCGCGGCATCATACCGTCAGTCAGCACAGACGGGCAAGAGCGAACGCGCGTCGCCTCGCCAGCTCTCGCTTACCGTAACCGGCGATCGGGAAAAACCGCCACATTTAAAAACTACATCCAACTAACAAGCGCGTCGTATAAATCTGTTGCGCTAACTATAGAACTATAACAAAGACTTGGTGCGTTCTAAACATTGTTTACACGTCAAAGGTTAAGTTTGTTGAACTTTTTTTCACGCGCCGGCTTCAGTGACGTTGCAGCGGTAACTAGATTAGATACGCTAAGCTAGCGGACGGCGGACGGCGCGTTCTTGGAGGACGTTGTATTTGAATACGATAGGTATAACTGGTTTTCATTCATAGAATATTCAAGGCCGGATCGCAGTTGGTCGTGCTCTGTTATCAGTATGCTTGTTTGTTTTCGAATTGTTGTATCGTGATAACTGCAATGTGTGACATTGTTACATTTTTGTAGGCACACGCTACATTGAAATGAGACCAAAATTAAATTCTTTCTGTATTTGCTCACTATTTAACTTACAAAATAATGAGGACAATCTTTATCATTTTAAACGAGTGACAAAGGACTTCATATCGGCATGTGCCGTTAAAGTTTTTCATTGAAAAACCAAACTAATAGACAGATTTTAATTAATTTTTTACTCAATTTGTACATGCAAAGAATTTTCAAAATTCGTTAGTCTCGGTGATAACAGAAATACAGATTTAAAAAGATATTGCTCTTTTTTATTTTTGATATTTGCTTATTTCGGTGCCGGTTAAAATTCGAGAGTAAGATAATTTTTAAAGAATTTAACAGTAAAGAGAGGCGAAGTTCGTTAAAAGAAGTAATTTGTGTGATACTCTTTAGAGAGACCACATCAAAGGACAGTTTCGGTTTGTCCCGTACATTTCTGCGGGTCTCTTTGCGAAAGCAACAAGTAGGTAGAAACTTTTTTAATATTCTAATTTTAAAACTTTTTGTTTGACAGTATGTCCATCTTGCAATATTTTTTTTGGACTTTTCAAAATGTTTTTTGCCTGATTTCTCAGAGACAGCTGAAACGATTTGTAAAATTTTGGTTTGAGAGTGGATGACGCCAATGTGGCATGGATTTTATTGTAATCGGACTAGTAGTTTAATTATTTATATCAAAACAACTAAAGATTGGTATCGATGCCAGCTGAATTAATGTAGGTAAATTTAAAGTCTTGTTTGAAGCAGAATGTAAGTTTGTTTTAGTATAAAAAATGGCTTACCTAATAATTAACTCCCTATTTGTTTACGGTAGAGCTACAATCAATAATTAATTTTATACTCTACTCGTAAAGTTTACTCATTCAACTTAACCGCGTAAAAACGAAACTTTCGGTAAAAAATAATTGCTTAGTATTTTCAATTTTGGTAAGGTTTTTTTTCAAAGGCATGCTTTATTATTACCACAATAAATAAAATGTATTCAAATTTTAACTTTAAAATTACAAAATAGCCCTTTAGCGCTACTATAATAGAAATTGTGCACTTGATTTTGAATTAAGTAAGAATGGTAACGTTTCACTGCTGGGCTCGGGTCTTCTTTTTAAGGGAGTTTAGGCCATAGGTCCACCACGCTTGCCAAATTTCAGGTTGGACTTCAACCAAATTGGACTTCATTTATATTCGAAATCTATTAACCTTATCCGACAAAAATATATACTTACCATCAATAATTATACTAAGGTATTATTGAATTTATGTTGAACGAACATAATTATTAGCGAAAATTTATTTTATGTAGATTTTAGTTTCACAAAGTCGTCATTTACATACTCATTTAAATTGTAAAGGTAAAATTTTACACTTGACATTGTTATTGTAAACGATTTTTCATTAAAACGTAAGTACTGGCACGGCTGCGTGGTGTTACCCGCGGATCTCAACATTTTATAGCTTATGTTACTCAGGGACAATAAATGAATATAGCTTCATTGCACACTAAACAAAACATAAAAAATATAGCAAGACAAGTCTATACAATGGTATGGTCTGTAATGGTATAGTCTTTCTAACGGCATAAGAAATATAGCAAGACAAGTCTATACAATGGTATGGTCTGTAATGGTATAGTCTTTCTAACGGCATAAGAAATATAGCAAGGACAAGTCTATACAATGGTATGGTCTGTAATGGTATAGTCTTTCTAACGGCATAAGAAATATAGCAAGACAAGTCTATACAATGGTATGGTCTGTAATGGTATAGTCTTTCTAACGGCATTAGAAATTTTAAGTTTATTTGTTACATTATTTATAATATTAGTATAGATAAAGACATATTGTTAACTGAATCGGAGAAACCACAAAATGCTAAATAATGATTATAATCTTCGTATAAGCGGTTCATTTCGTTCGTTCGTTTCATTTGACTTTGCATACGATTGCAATCCGAACACAAAGGAATAACACGAAAGGGACCTATAATTTATGCCATCTGATCCACGGCAGCGCTCAATTATAAATATTACTCCACCTATAATCTCACATCCTCTAATATAATATAAGTATCAATAGCGTTCTTAAGTGACCTCCCTTCATCACACTGTATCTAGCTTGAAAACACTCCCTCCATATTGAATTTAATTGACAGTATTTTTTTGATATTATTTGAGGTACTACAGCGATCGAAAATATCTTGACGGGCAGGATTCAAACCTGCATCCGTGTGGGTACCACGCCTAGATGCCTTGACCATTAGGCCACCGTCGATATACTGCCACGAAATACACAAACGCTCTCAATCACTCTAATGAAACCGTAACTGGTACAAATATTGACCGTCGATTTAATTTAAATTGCTCTCGTTTATGTGACATTTGTACTGGTGTATAAAATATTGATTGAAATAAAAAATAACATAAATCTTTTTGATACAAAAGTGCATACAGACTTCCATTAGATAAGCCAGGGGCGCAACTTTACTTATTTTGATTTAAAATTCAATCCTCAAGACCGATTTCGATGAAATTAAAATGGGTCCACAAATTACACCCTCTATATATACACCCTGCCTTTACCCTACCCTAATCACAAATAATCCAATGCGCCCAATCATATTTGCTGATGCGGTTAAAAATTGCATACCAGTACTAAATGCTCGCGCTAAGAAACTGGAACATACTCTGTGATAAGAGACGTACATACCTACAGTCTTTGTTTACATATGTGGCTTTGTTTATGTAAGCTGTATGTGTAAATAGAGCGATATATTTATATCCACTTTTTATGAACAACCTACTTGCTTGATGAATGATTTTACCTTCATGATAGTTTATGGATTATTTCAGCTAAAGTTTGAACATTGCTCTTTATGAAAAACAAAATGTTGTTTAATAGTCAATGAGTTTTGACTGGTCGAGTATTTACTTACTCCAAAAGAGATATTTTGCGGCGCCATACATACAAACATGCATCGTAAATATGAGATATCTGAATATTAAAAAAAATGGTTTGAGTGGTTGTCATTTATTATATAGTCGCATAAATATGAAAATTAGTCAAAATATATTAACCGCTTTTAAGATGTTGATTTGTAATCAATGCACACAAGTTTATTATCAAAATATAAACCGCTAACCGCTGAGCCTAAAGGTGTATTCATTATAGATGGTAGGAGTGTACTAAAAAAAATAATTCTGGAAATTCAACCCCTAAACTTCTGAAACTTCTTTATATACAATTTAATGTCGCGAGCAACGCCGCGAGTGACAGCTACTAGTTACGAATAAATTACATAACTCTAATCAAATAACATACCCCGTGCCTATCACATTTGCAGCATTTCCACGCTGAACGTGTAATGGCTATGGCTATGAGCGGGAGCCACCAGTCAAATCTATTCCATAAATTACAAATAATACTGTATGAATAGTAAAATGTAACTATTAATAGTAAAACGCGCATAGTTACAATAAGGATAAATAATATTTAGTAATTAATAACTGCCAGTTACTTGCATTTTATAGTTGTACAAAGTAAGTCAAGGCATACCCCTATGTTAACACTATTGATATGTTAATTATAAATGTTTGCAATAAAATTTATATTTTATTGATAATTTTCTCTAGCATGCGCTTTATTTTAGGTATTGGTATTGAATAGTACAGGGCGAATCGGAAGGTTTTATAAGCTAAATGGCCTTTTCTATAGATATTTTTTTTATCCTATAGCAGCTAGGCATTTGACCACAAGTTCGCATAACCACGGAAGTCAGCGATACTGTAGCCCTAGATGGTGCATGCCTAGTCTGGAATACACAGGCTCTCAAGGAAGGCTCCGGAACACACCGTTAGGTGCTTGGCGACAGATTTCACAAGTTGAGGGTGGTAGCTAGCCAGGTGAGCGATAGAAACGCCCTACCACCATGCTATGGTTTCCTCACGATGTTTTCCTTCACCGGTAGCTCAGATTCTTTTTGCATGTTTCGTGGGATCAAACCTCGTACCTTTTGCACGGCAATCGACCCCTCTAACCACTCGACCATCATCGCTACGAATACGCTTACGATAGCTATAAAGTCTTTGACGATTACGGTAAAATAACATTGGATCAAATCGTCTTCGTTTCAGAAAGTATTGAGCACTAATGGACTTCTACTAAAACTGTCATGAAATCAAAATAAGATAAACACATATTAAATTCTTCGTGTAGAACCAGGAGACGACGAAAAAATCATCACAGGTTACGCTTTTTTAAATAATTTCTAATAGTAGGGGAGCCCAAGAGGGGATTTTGTGACATACTCGAGCGTGGCAGATTAACACATGGGAGATTCCTTAGGTCCTGTTGAGTGTATCTACCAAATATAAGCTCTCAATACAGAGCCGAGCTAATAGAGCAGCCCAAAATATTTAAAAAAAAACTTGTTTTGCCTGTAATAATGAAATGCGTCAGATTAAGATACGGTAGGTTTATTACTAGCTAAACAGTGTGCATGTCAATAATTAAATGATTTGAATGGAATGTAAATATTTGTTATCAGAAGCATGATGGAGCATAGAAAATATTATAATCTGACACGCTCGAACATTTACATGTTTTGATTTCCTTAGAAAAAAAATGTATATCCTTCCAGATGCTTCCTCCACCACTAAAATGGGAAACACCTATAATATTTTCTACTTCCTATCATCCAAGCTTTGCAACGCAATACGTCTCTATGACGCTCGAGTAAATCCCCATTTAGCATCGTGGGCTCCCCTACAATATACTACAATATACTATAACCTTTTTCATACTTAGAATTATCGTTAACGTTTAACTTGCAGGTAGTAATTACTTCAAGTCCAATTCTACATTCATTGTATCTTTAGATTTATCTATAAGCTAAAATTTAAATGACTTAAATAGATATATAAATTTTCCTAATCGAGGTGCTATTTTTTACCGGGAAGTATTTTCTCAATACGGGGGCGAATCAACGACACAATTTGCTAACCAATTTCAATAATATTTTGCTGAGAAATATAAAGATTCAACTTCAAAAAAATTACCAAAAACTACAAAGTTTAAAAAATTAAATAAAGTGTGTCAACCTGGGAAGTATGCCTCTTCAAACAAAATGTTTTTCCAAATAGGTCCAGGCAAATTAAACTTGGAGGAATATAAGTCGGTTAATAACGTTCCCTTTTTTTCTTATTTATTTCGCTATGTTGTAGCTAGGATGTTAAAATTCTCTTGTGATTCTGATGACGTGGATCCTAGAGGGATACTCTGTAAGCACCCTTCAAGATATGATGTTATACCGTCGTGCCGCGAGTGATACTTATATACTAAAGACCTTTTTACCTACTTAACAAGCTAAATGGTTGTCATAAAATAGGATACAAAGTAATATGCTTCGTACATGTTATAATATGTATGTTAGTGGTAAGAAAAAAAAGGAAAATGTATACGTTACAATACGAGTTACAATTACCGATAAATTCTATAGACTATATTTTTAAAGACACAAGAAGACAAGAAAAACGTAGTAAAATTACCTATCACCTACGTTTACTAGTTATAATATAATAGATGATTATATGGAATTCACATGTGAACTCTCTAAAAAGACATGGAAAGAAAAGTTTAAAAAATCGTTCTGGATAAAACGAGAAGCGAGAACGACGTATTTTAACTTTAATCATATTACTGTCTTAGTATTTTTGTCAATAAACACGGTCCTAAATCTTCATTGTCTCGTTTCTTACTGTACCTAGCTAAAAGACAATATTGCAACAGTAAATTGTACAGAGCTCTCCCGAGAGCAGTTGATAGAAAAACCGTTCCACCTCTACTCTACCGGGGCCAATCTTTTCATTATTGGAGTATTACCCGGGGAGCTTTCTTATTTATACCTGAGTTTATTGTACTTCGCAATTTACTTAGATCCTGTTTTGGAATATTATATCATACTTGGAAGGATTTTTTAAAATGGCACTATTACAAAAAAAAAATTTGTCGCTACTAGAATATAGCATTGCATAATAAATACAACAATAATAAAACAGGGACAAAAAGCTGGCTTATCGCAATAAAGCTACAAATTATAGTTTCACGATTAAAGGTAATAAATAATTTGGACTGTTATAGAAAATAGCGTACTATTCACCCAAAAAATTAGCTTTGCTATTTTTCACGATATTCATTAAAACACTTTTAATGCTTGTAAAATGTATTGCGATATTATGTGTATTATAGACTGTAGAAGTTCGTTTTTACTCATATCTGTATAACGTTACTAGTGGCCCGTCCCGGCTTTGCACGGGTGAACAATAATTATAGGACTATTATTTTTGTTCTATCATTAATATTTTTCGCAGCGTGTGCGATAAAAGACATTTAATGGCTATTCTATTAACACCGTTTAGTTTTAGTAACGTTTTATAAGCATGTTCAACTTTTCTTGTAATAAATATAGCCTAAGTAACTGAGTGATAATTTAGTTTTTATGTTTATACCTCTCCTCATAATAACATGTATTGCAAATACGAATGTTTATGTACAAGTATGTTAGAAATCTTTGATTGTAAAGCGTCGATAGATATTGCCTCCTGATCGCGTGATCACAGTTAGTAAACAAATGCTGTAAAGTGTCAATAAATGCTCATCGTCGTCCTACAAATTGCTTCTCGTATGTCACATAGATTGGACACTTGTTTTAGTCTCGACACAAATTGATGCAGCTACCCTTTGAGCCAAAGCTCTATGTACAAAGTATACACTGACTATACAAAGACTATTAGAGGCGTGGCTGTTCTCACCCATTAATGTTCACTAGTATTTCTGCTAACTGTTGACCTCGGGACCACATTTGACAATTTTAAAAGTTAGATTATCTTGTAACCTTTTTACTGAACGTCTCTGACAAATAGTACTATTGATATGGATCGATCAATTGTCCTCCGTTTTTGGGGCAAAAACTCCTTGATTTAAAGAACCACGACGTTTAATAAAAACAATTGTAGAATCCGTATGCCGAGCATTACGTCAATGATGTCAAGTAACGTCAAGATTGGTTGGAAACTGTATAACTTTACATATTCTTACATACAAACTAACAGATAAAAGTAAAAAAAATGACAGATCCGGAGCAAAGCCACTTTGCTCGTTCGGTCGACTATGAAGTCTACTTGGTCCTTCGTGAGTAAGCTCGTTGTCCGCAATTGGCTTTATCTTAGACTTCTTGCGTTCATGTCTAAAGAGTAAAACCGGATATCGTAAGATCAGCAGGGCTATCGTCTAGACTTATCTATGAAAGAGGTGAAAACAGGAGCAAGCAAACTCAGTTTCGTTTTATCAGAGTTTGAAGCGGAAAACTGACAAAACAAACCAAGTTAGTTTGCTATTGTTTTCACCTCTTTCATGTCTTTATCTAGCCGATAGCTCTACAGCTGTCCTTATAATTATGTGCTATCCATATCTATGATTTGGTAAAATAATTAACGGCTGCTGTTAGAAACAGTAGATATAAAGGAATTTCATAATAACATGCAGTATACAACGTGTAACAGAAAGGTCGGACAATACTTACGGGTGTTAGTCTGCCCATCAAAGTCAACCCATTGTATAACAAATTTAGCTAAATTCGAGAAAAAAATTATTACCTACGTCATCCATACAACTTCACCGATCACGTGACCAATTTTTGTAAGGAGAAAATAATACTTTTTCAAGAATTTTAAAAATTTTCTTCTACATTGAGTTCCCCTTGATTGGTGTTAAGTAACACCTTTGTATTGTCACAGTTTTCTGTTACACGTTGTAATATTTCATTATAAAAGAACTTATTATTTTAAGATCGAAATTGACATAAATAAGATTAAGCTCTCATCATCAAAAGGTCAGTCGACTATAGTGGCCTGGTGGTTAGCACATACTGTTTAAAAGTCCAAAGTCACAAGTTTAATTCAAGGCTAGAGTTAATCGTGCATAATGTTCATGAATGTTGCAAGACATCCCCGGCTTTCTAGTGAAATACATATAAAGTGTGAAACATCGTTCATTATTGTCACATATATTATATTCGAAAGTATGTTTGTCCTTCTTAGAGTCTGAGTCCTAAGCAACTGAGCAAAGGGATCGACTTATTTTTAAACGGAAATAATTCGAGGTCCGGCGATTGACACAGGCTACCTTTTAACCGATGTAAATAATGAGTAGGTTCTAATTTCTGTCCATAGGCTGTATACTTTTTAAATTACTTCAAAAAGGAGGTTCTTAATACGTCTGAATATATTTATTATGCATGTTTCCTTTTTTCTCGTAGACACCTGAATATATGTATGTATGTATATTTGTTTTCACGCCTTTGAACCTAAACGCCTTGTCGTATTTTTATGTGAAATGGAGTCAATGCAGTGACACTGGGCACATTAAAATTAAAAAATAAACAAAATGAAGGATGTTCGGTGCAAAATCACAAAAAATTATGATTTCAAATCGAGTGTAATATCATTTTTTTTTTAATGTTGATTACGAATACGAATATATAACTTTTAGATTAGAGTTTGGAATAGGAAATGCTAAGTTTTTGAGTTATCCTCAATGAGTCTTTACTTATAGTACAAAATATCAATGATTCTATCTGAGATATAAATTTCAAAATAACGGAAAGCTTTGGCTACGGAATTAAAGTTGTATTTAACTTTTTCTACTTTTTTCATAGTATATACTCGTATTAATGCAGGCGAAGTCGCGGGTAGAAGCTAGTTTATTAATAAAAGCAATATGACATGTACTTCAAGTCCCAGATACGCAGCTTACACAATGCACTCTCAGTTGAAACGGCCGTGGCTCTCAATTCCACCGTTTTCAATACACAGCCAATTAAGTGTCGATTGTTTGTGTGATACCTACTAGATAGTATCGGTATCGGCCTACTAGTTAATTTTTGACGTATTTAGCCGATCTGAAAAGAGGGTGTTTTCAATTCAACATTAAAACTTTTTCTACTTCCTTCCAAAAAAAAGAGGTAACCCCTCAATTTGACGGCCATGTTTTTTCAAATATTTGTGTCCTGATTTCTCGGAGACGATTGACCGGCAAAAAAATCTATTTTTGTTTGAAAAAGTATACTTCTCGAGTGATCCTAGTTAATTTTTATTAAATTAAGTCAAAAGATTAAGAGATGGTTAATGGTGTTTATGAGAGGTGGTTAGTGGTGGTGAAGAGGTGGTATAGATTTTAAAATTGAAATAACTGAAAAAGTTCTATCGGTGTCGGTATCGGTTATTGAAATTGGTTATATTTTTGGCTTGGATTGATTATCAGTTGCTAAAAAAACTAATATTAAAAAATATATTAGGTTTCAAGCCGATCCGGCCACGGATTTCCTGTTTTTATTTTCTAATATAAAATCACGGCTCAAGACTGCGATCGTGTGCCTTCATACGGCTATGATACCCTATCTTAGCTTTAAAAGTACTCATACAAATGCTACATGTATGGTACCGGTGATAGTTATAAATTATCTCTGAAGGCGGTCTATTCTTGAGGTCTTCCCGCTTCTGATGCAGATCGCGCCTTCTATTATCCTCAAATATATTATACACACTACGTTGCACTAATCGACGCCACTCGAGAAGATTGCCGGCAAGCTCCTCCCAACAAGATGCTTCGATTTTGCATCTCTTCAATATTAATATCCCTACTACGACAGAACGTTGTATTTCTAAATAATAGCTAATATATAGATGCAGCAATTGTTGTAATCAATGCATTACCATGAGAATACACGTTCAGTTAATATCATGTATTTAAATAAGTTGACTACGGAACCAAGGTCTAATGCATTGTTTTCCTTAAGTTTTATGTGTATATAACTTGCTTAACAATAGATTAGAATACATATTATGACGGTGTCAAAAAAAACAATAGAGTAATTATACTTTTTGGATTTCATTTTTGTCAGACTGTCTGTCTGTATATGTGTCTTTCTCTGGATTCTGGATTTTAATTAACTCTGGAACTGACGGATAGGATCTCAACAATTTTTTTAACACGAAAATCCCAAGCGGAGCCCCTTGGGATTTTCAGGGAAGGAGAGGGGATGAAAGTCGTCTTTTACTATAGCTCGGTAACGAGTGCTTTAATTTAGATGTTTTTTTCTTGATGTGAATGACTGTACGTGTATGGACACAGCGTCCACAATTTTTTGTAGCGATGGTGGCGAGTAGCTAAGGGGGGTAGATTGCCGTGCGAGAGGTACGATGTTCCATCCTACGTAATACGCAAGAAGAGCTTCAGCTTCCGTTGAAAAAAAAACATCGTGGAGAAACAATAGCATGATGGCAGGGCATTTTTAACACTTGCCTGGCTAGCTACCACCCTCAAATTGAAAAATCTGTCTAACCTAACCTAACGGTATGTTGCGGCGGCCTTCTTTGAGAGACTGTAGACGTATTCCAGACTAGGCATGCTCCATCTAGGGGCCATAGTGTCCCTGACTTCTGTGATCGTGCGAGCTGGTTGTCAAATGCCTAACTGTCTTGATTAAAAAATAAATGGGCAATCGGCATAAGTACATTAACAAAAAAATTAACTATGGGTTAAAATAAGTGCTGAATTTGCAAAATGAAATAGACGTTAATACTAAGCAGAATCTTTAGTTCTTAAAAATTGTCCACTCATGGTGAACATAATTGTGCAAACTTCTGTATTGCTTTAATTAATCAAATTTACAGTTCAAAACACTGCTATCGTATTGTATCTTTTACAATGATAAGTCTTTCAAAATGACATTTATACATTTATCATATATACATTTTATAATTTTTTAAGTCCCACTGATATATTTATGCACGGTTAGCAACCGCGAGCGAAGTCGCGGGTACAGCTAGTTAGTAATAAAGTTCTAGCAACCGCGAACGAAGTCGCGGGTACAGCTAGTTAGTAATAAAGTTCGAATAGTACGTTGCAAAATTGCTCAGACCTTCAGGGTTATCGGTTAGAGGTGTACTAAACTGAAAGGGAGCACTCATCATTACGAACAACTTTGTATGGAACAGCTGTTCCATACAAAAAGTTGATCGGTCGTCGACGAAAAGTATGAACAGCTGATTTTCCTTTCTCAAATTCAGAGTTGGTCCCATAGTGAAACTTGATCACTGAGGTTTATAAGTGACTCCCTTTTGGCTTAGTACATCCCAAGCCGATAACCCTGTATGTATACTTACCTGCAGCTTGAGCAGTCGAAACCAACATGCGCAATTGGTCCAAAGAAAGCAAAGACTCAAAGGACCCATGAGTGACTAATCCATAGCAAAGGCCGCAAACCTTTGATCATCGTTGTGAATTAACTCGACTTTAGGACTTTAACTTTAAAAATTTAAAGGAGTTCTAAATCACGCAATATTTCTTAAGGTGTTAGTTACCCAATTTCTCAGAGACGCTTGGAGAGATTTGGTTTGTTCATTGTTTGCAATACCGTCTTAGTGGTCCTATTTAACTATTTACAATCCTACCGGTTCAATAGTTTGGATTTTAAATAAGAACAACTGAAAAAATTGTATAATCGCTCGCCAAACTGAACTTGTTTGGCACCAAATAAACAAGTGTGATGTTCATCACCGAATATACCTAAGTGGTAGCCTATTTACATTAGTTTTTATACGATATCGTGTCACCAACTCATTGCGTGGAGATCCGAGTAAACACTGGCTCACCTAGTGTGAAAATATTTGAATTAACGAGGACCTTGGGATGGGATTATGCGCGCGGACGGAATCAGTGCCGCTGTTTGCTATGCCACCTCTGTAATTATTATGACGATATGTACTTGTGTGTGCTTGGCAATCTTTTTAAAATAAAAGCGATTTAGTAGGAGTGTTTTCAAACATGTGCATTTTAGATTGACGGATCACTGGCCGCGTCACGACGAAATCCCTGCACCCTATCCCAAAAATATCTCACTGTGCAGTCAAGGTCATTGATTAATGAGGTTGTTTGTCGGTTTATGTACATTATATTTTTTTTAAACACAAGAACATTATTGAAACACATTATGCGGTCTAATGCTAAGCAATGCAAACGCATCATTGTTTAAAGACGGTTCAAAACATATTGGCAACCGTTTAAAACAATCTAGCCAATTTAAGCGTTATCAGTAGCCACTTTCCTGATCTCAGACTGGTTCCGCTTTTAGAGACTTATATTTCCTTAGATGACTAATGATATTTTCTTTACGAGGTCTAAGACAGTGCGAGACCTAAACATTATGTAGAGTTTCAAAATGAACATTTTTTTATTTTGATATTGAGAAGAAAATCAAATTTTTAAGTTTACAACGAGTTAAAAAGTTAAAACGAAGTTTAAAAAATAAAGTGATTACCTACTGATTTCAATTTGGCAGGCCCCGATACAACTTTTTCAGTTGTTTTAATGTAAAAACTAATGGACCTATTTTGATAATATAATATTATAATGGTATGCAAATACACGCAATTCATACCGTTTCTAACAAAAAAAAATGGGTAAGCCGTTGCTGAGATACTTGACCAACACAAAAAAATACAATAGACTTGAGTACCTCCTCTGTTTTGGGAAGTCGGTACACCAATGTAACGTTTTATTGGAAAGAAATCAAAATTGCCTTGAGACAATAGGCAACGCTTACACAAATAAGCTACGGATGACGTTTTGGTAGCGCTCGTGCACTATTTTGAAAGAAGAAGGGTTATATTTTTCGAGTGTATGTATGTATATTTCTTTGGCACACTGTAGAGCCTAAATTGCTTCTCGTGTTTTTATGTGAGTGGTCTCAATAGATTCGTCTTAGTCGTGAAAGTGACACAGGGTACATCAAAATTAGGAAAAAAATATATAAAGCTGTCGGGTTTTTTTTAAAGTCGCTTCTAACCACTTTAGCATAACAAAAAAAGCAAATCTACGAAACCGTAGGTCGCAATGGTTCACGTAATTCCGCATTGCACTATGGTTTTACTTCCGTAAGCTTTGTTTGCAAATTGTAGGCAATTTAGTGAACCTGAAAAACTGTCGTGTCACCACGGCATCCAGTCGTTACTACTACGTCTAAGAACTCAGACTAAAACAATATCTTGAATAAAAGCTTATTTTAAACCGACTGTATCCTTTACTAAATTTCGCCATCACTTATTAAGTTAATCATGTGACGAAGGGGACCATGAATATGATGGTAAATGGTACTGCAGTGAGGGGGCGACCTAAGAAGACTTGGATTAGTTGTGTGAAAATTGATATGCGTGAAAGGGGAGTGAATGAAGAGATGACGGCTGATAGTGTAGAATGGAAGAAGAAAATAAGCTGAGCCGACCGGGATAAGGTCAGCTGTGCAGTGCGGATAGTTGCGCTCCGCGGTGTTGCCCGTGTCAAAACAGGTCATCATTTTTTTTTGTGGTTATCTTGTGTCTAAGCTATCTCTGTACCAAATTTCATCCTAATCCTTTTAGCAGTTTTTGCGTGATAGAGTAACAAACATACATCCACACGTTATTAATATTAGTAGGATTACACGCACATTATTTTATGACCGGTTATAAAGAGAAAAAAAAATGCAATAGCACTGAATTTTTATTCATTCAAAATACGGTTTTCCAATATTTTCAATCCAATTATACCTCCCTCCATCCCGTGATCTCAGTAAGATAATCACGTTGTAGTAGGGAATAGGATTTTTAATTTAATTAAGTACTTCGTTTTGATTAATATTCTAGCACCTATAGCTTCTCACCTTATTCTGACACTTAATTTAATGAATGGTAGATTTAGGCTCTATCGCGTTTATCTGTTATATCTTTGAATATTTAATTACTTAATTGATGATCACACGAAGAATAAAAGATAAAATAGGGTCGGCTAAGCCGAAAGGTTTACTACACTCATACTAATAGCTAAACGACTTTTAGTGCGGGACTAACTCTAAGTTTGACAAAAAAGCACTATTTCATACATTCTGACTAAGTTTTTGCTCGAATTCAGAAGAGTGCCATTACGAAAGCCGTACGTAATAATGAGTATAGTGACCCCTCTTGGATAAATAAGTACCTACATATACGATAATCCTTTAGAAAACTTACACGAGATATATTTTATTTAGAAACATAATATTCAAAAGCTTGTACAAATATGCGTTACTTACCACCAAAAAAACCCATAGATTTTCCGTTGGTTTTTCCATGCTATTTTTCTTGTCGTTTCCAAGATTTGTCCTTTGCTTGTCTCGGTATTCTACTCGCCTATTTTTATGTGCTTATAAGTATCAGCATGTATATATTGTATTGCATTTACTCTTAAATATTAAAACTTTTTATTTTTGTTACAGGACGCACAAAACTTTGAAAATGGCTAAGAGCTGAATATTAACCTTTGTCAAGATTCATGAAAATCCGCGTAATATCTAATAAACATATCGACCCTTTTAGATACGATTTCTTAGCATATCATACATTCGAAAAGTAAAATATATAAACATAATATATAGCGTAGGTAAATGTTGGCAAAGAACTAAAACCAAAACAGTTGCGTCGAAATCAGTTATAAACCGCGTTACCTAAGTGTGAAGCTTACGGCATAGCTACTGTTAGAAGTGGCCAAAAGTGTTAGTGTTACAGTTGTTTAAAACGAGAGTGATAACAAATAGTGATAGTGGAGATGTCGGAGCGATTCAAAGTGACGAAACACGACGACCCGCCGGGGAAGACTTACAAGAACTACGGCGCGACCTCTGCCGAGAGCGACGTCGAATTGAAGGGGAAGCTACTTCCGGGTTCAGGTTAGTTTCTGATTTATAATAGAGTACTACAGAGTAATCAGGCGTGTCAGCGAAGGCGATAGAAGATTAAATATCAACTTGAATTAATGTAATTGGTAATTTTTTTCGTTACTTGACCATCTCACTCTGTGTATTGTGTTGTAAAAAAAAACATCTTATGAGATACCTATCAGTAGTAGGGATTCCAGAGTTCTGGCTCACCCAAAAAAGTTCTAACTCACACCCCTAAAGTCGAGTCAGGGCAACCTCAACGACTAAAAAAAAAAAAAAAAAAAAAAAATTGGTGTCGTTTTAGGGGTTTTTGGGGTCGCCCGATCGATTGACGCTATCAGATTTGTGATATCTCTTGCGGATCAGGAGATAGCTTTTTGGTTTAAAGGGCTCCAGTACCCCGTCATAAAAGCGTGCTGATCCCTCTATTGTATTCAATGCTCGCAGCCCTTTCCTTTGTAGCCTCTATTGTAATACGCGCTCGGTGTTCTATTGTGCTACGCGCTCGGTGCGTTCCATTGTTATACTACGTACGGTATGACCAAAATATTTTCTTTAAACTAACCTTGGTCCATGGTTTTGGTATTTTTGTAGGTATAGATATTACTTTTTTATCATAATCTAACCTAACCTAACCTAAACACTGGTACACAGTTCCCTGCGTGGCATTTTCCAAAATAAAACAACCTTTCTTGTCGTCACATATTTTATTTAAAATAGCATTTAAACAATTCGCACACTAATACATCATTCGAAAGAGTACTACTTTTCGCAAATAAATTGACTAAATCTAGCATACTATTACCATGGAATTTACAGAACAAATACACTAAACTATAATGGCCACATACGGGAGTCCAATCATTTTGTATCCTCTTCGTATTGAAATCCCATACTCTGCAATTTCTATCCAGAAAAGTCCTGTGGCACCCCGTGGGTGCTCGACCAAAGGAGTCAAAATATTGACCTACGTTGTTTTTGTCTATGTGAATAGCTACCCAATGGGAGCCTGCCTTAGTATCGGGATCTGTATTGCTCACTAAGAACGAAGGCGCTCCGATATGTATCGGTAATCTGTTCGCTGCATACACGCTGTTTTCTAAGGTCGGGTGAATTTGTCGTAAATATTTCTTAATCTCAAGCGTATTCATACTTGTGATTACTTGCGAAGATAACTTGCTAATGACTAATTTTTAAAACATGGCCTTTATATTTAAGAAAATAAACAAAGATGTCAGGTATTATAACAATTTATTTTTATTCGAATACATTATACATCACTTATAACTAGATTACAAACTAAATACAATTTCATCTTAACTACTGTAGTCGACGATTACATTGCGATTCTTATCTATTTCAATTACATTATCGAACTCGGCATAAACAATACAGTTGATGGTTTGAGACAGAGCAGATTCAAAACGAACTTCCAATCTTACGCTACCATTTCTTATCAGATTCCAGTGACTTGATGAGTTTGCTGATAAATCAGGAGTTAAGTCAAAAGCTAGTAGGCAATAGCCTTTAGCATACTCTTCCCTAGATATTCCATTGCCTTCGTTAAGAAAATGTATGCCCGTTCCTGAGAATAATGTATGATAGGCTGCAGTGTAAATATTATTAGTGAATGATGGTTGTAACGCTTTAGAAGGTATTTGCTGACCATCGATATATAAACTAAATGAACTCATATCGTAGTTTTCAAAATTAAAAGGGTTTTTTACGAGACTCCCATTGAACGCTACGTTATTAACAAACCCAACTATACATCTCTTAGGTACCTGTCCCAGGAAAATGTTATCGAGGGTTTTTCCCTGAACCCCTGATGGTATCGTTAAACAATTTATTTTTATTCGAATACATTATACATCACTTATAACTAGATTACAAACTAAATACAATTTCATCTTAACTACTGTATTTCAATTACATTATCGAACTTAAACTAATTGAACTCATATCGTAGTTTTCAAAATTAAAGTAATTTCTAGTTACACTACTATTTTACAACGCTATTTTTAAAAATATAATCTTATTACTTTATCAAACAGTTCTCGACAGATAGGACATTTATTTTTTAAAGATAACATACATTTTCCACAGCTTACAGTGTGACCGCAAGGTATAAAACATATACACACATCTTCAAATAAACAAATCTTACAAGTCATGTCTCTGTTGTTACTTTTATTGATATCAAGACTATCAAATTGTTTTATAACATCAGCATCTTTATGGCTAATTGTTTTAATGTCTCTATTAATAACACTTCTTATGTATTTCTCACCTTTTACGAGAAAAACATATGCACAATCTTGAAAAAACCGGGTATGTTCCTCCCATGGTATATCTTGAAACATCCAGTCCTTTATACCACCTCCGCAAAAGTAACACCGCACACGATCACTTTGTCCAGTGTAAAAAAAACCAGCTTCAGCCATATCTTTAGGTTTCTGACCTAAGCCTTTCGGCCAAGAGTCAAAACTACGCAAACGCGTTGATTCAAGAGAATAATGACAATAAACAGGTTGCTTGAGCTCCATATTAAAATATTAAGTATTAAATATCAGATGTTAAAAACATGTGGACTTATCGAGTGCTTTCGGATTAATGACAAGAACCAAATCTAAAAACGTATTACGATCGCTTGTCTTCGAAAACAAGTTTCAACTTGATCTACCCAACCACGATATCAAACAATGGTCATCTAAAAATGTACTATTGATTTACCTCTAATATAAGCCGTTATTGCATCCCTTTGTAGCAATAATGCATTGTTAAGGTAATGGTTAACTCCAGGTATCGGGAGTTGCAAGTCAAAACGCGTTCAGTTCTTTGTCTTATGTATGGTCCTATTATGCTTTGTTATCGGTTCATCTGTTTGCATCCGTTGGTTGTAAAAAATATTGGTAAAGTAATGGTGGTTCACTCCAGGTAGCGGGAATCACAAGTCATAACATGTTCAGTTCTTTGTCTTATTTGTGGACAAAGAGTTGGCTATTCTCTATATAAGCTAGAATTTGAGATAGAGCTCTCTCAGTTTGTGGAAACATTCTTACAGTGAACTGTAGGCTCTTTGTATTATTATAAAGTGCTAGTGTTGTGTTGTTAATCCGAATTCTACAGAATGGAGGTAAGAAAAAGGTATACCACTAATTATTGTTTGAACTTTTTGTAAATCTTCTTTTGTTTATTGTTTCTGACTATCTACTTTACTATATTTTATTATCGTTATCCTGAAGATGTGCTTGCATTTAACCATATCCACCCTGATGTTAAGCAATAACAAGATCTTAGATTGATGAGGTTTGCTAAGAAGGATCTTGCTTACTCTAGATTTAAAAGACGTGTACGTCTTTACAAATATGTCAAAAACTCATATAATAATCTGTTTTTTTCAGAACATGAATTTTGAAGAAAATACATTCAAACAATATTATTATCAACCTACATTATCAGATGAAGATACTACTGATAACTTAATCATTAATAACCAAACTCCAAAAAGAAAACGAGAGGAAGAACAAAATATTGATGAGTTATTTAATTGCACTAAAAACAAAACTAAAAAGCAGTCTCAGTGCTCATCAGTGTCCAGGACTCAGGCTAACGGGAGTGTAGCATACATGACAACAAATGCTGATTACACATCGGCTTCCACACACTTACTAAAGATTGAAGTCTATGATTTGAAAAAGATCGCAAAAATACCGAGCTCGCAACATTGGAAACATGCACAAACACGAGTCAAATATTATTTAAACGAAACAAATCAAAATTTTTTAAGTATGAAACAAATAATTTACAATATTACTAAAGAAATTTCAATGACAGATACTTGCAAAAAAATGTCTTTTAACCATAGTGATAATTAATAACGATGGGTTACTCACTCACTCAGTTAATTTTAGTTCTAAGAATGTACACATTTTGTGAATAGTTCAGTAGATAATTTTTTTTTTCGCAAGAAGACAATAGGTTTTTACCTGACTTAATGTGTATAAGTACTCTCTAAAAGTTAGAATATTCCTCATTTATGATATATCCCTCGAGCTGTCTGAATGATGACTCTCTTTCAAAATGGAACGTGATTGTGTCAGTGCCTTTTTTGCAAACTCTGGGCTTGAAGTAATTCACGAAGAGTTCGAACATAGTGAAAATATTGTCAAATGTGGACTCGATGACATTTGTGAAGTGATTGATATGGTAGAACTATGTAAAAAAGTGGAAGAATTTGAAAAATTTGATGTCAATTATGACAACGAACTCTATGAAATTTGTGTTGCGGTTGAAAACAGTGAAATGTAAGTAATAAACATAATTATATTTTACCCTATTATTATAACTACTTTTTTTACTTGATAACTGGTTGAATTAAAATCTTTATTATCATACTCAGAATGTATTTTTCAAAGATCACTCTTGAATAATAACAGAAATTTTAAGTTGTTAGCTAGTTAAATAAAAATTTAATGTCTAACATTTGATCTGTTTCAATAACTTTATTTTGTTTTTCTTACAGCCAACGATCATCATCTTCTTCACAGCATCAAGTTCAAACAGGACGAGGAGGAATCACAATGAAACGAAGTGCTGGTGATGAAAACAACGACAACAACCTCGCAAAGAGACCATGTAATGAAGAAACCTCAACTTCATATGATAAGGTACAATGTAATACATGTAATATATTAGTCAGCAAAAGATACTTCACAAACCATGTTAAGAGCAATACTCATAAAAATAATGTGTTAAAGTCTCACAGTTCTTTAAAAAATGTAACAGTAATAGAATCTGCTTTCAACCAACGCATTATTTCTTATAAAGTGAAAAGTAAACAGGTAACTAAGTTAATTTTTGAAACACCAGAATTATTTTTAGATTCAATCAAAGACGATTTAATTTTTTTAATTAAAGAAGCAATTAATCAACACACGTCCCTTAAAGTAAACTTTGTTTTACACGCAGATTTTATTCAGCAAACAAAACAATTATCTAATTCTTTTGATTTTCAAACGAGTAATTTTATATTATCGAAAGCAGATGATTTAAATATTTTTATGACAACTTTGCGCAACTTATTAGCTCATAAAATAAGTACATTTGAGAAAAAGGATAGCGGATGGAGTTTGGTTAAAATTGATAATATTGAACTCAACATAAATAAATTTAGTCCTCTACGCGGCACTTCATTCATTGAGCTACCTAAAGATATAAAAGATAAAAAAGCAGTTGTAAACGTGAAAAATTCTGATAACTCATGTTTTAAATGGGCATTACTCTCCGCCTTGTATCCGGTCAACAAAAACTCAGAACGGACATCATCTTACAGTATCCATTCAAATAAATTAAAATTTGAGGGGGTGTCCTTTCCAGTTAAATTGAGAGATATATCTAAAATAGAGAATCAAAATAATTTAAGCATTAATGTTTTTGGATTAGAATTTGATAGCATAACAAAAATACATAGCGTTGTAGGTCCACTTTATTTCACAAAATGTCGTAAAAGTACACATATCAATTTGTTATACATACAAAAAGAGTTCAACGGTCACTATTGTTATATAAAGAATTTATCTCGATTAGTAAGTAAACAGATATCTAATACAAATGGTGCTGTTCACATATGTGATGGGTGTCTAGTACGTTTTACCACCCGAGACAGATTGACCAACCATCAACAACACGACTGTTCTCACATCACTACCAACCTACCTAACAGTGAGAAAACATCAAAAAATTGGTTTGGACAACCTGTATCAAATAACGAAATTAAGTTTAATAAATTTCAAAAGAAAATGAAGATTCCATTCGTTATATATGCTGATTTTGAAGCGTTTTTAAAACCCATACAGACATGCGCTAACGACCCATCAAAATCATATACCAGTAACGTTCAGAAACACGAACCTTACAGTTTCGGATACTACATCAAATGCGCATACGATGACAGTTTGTCTAAGTATGAATCATACAGTGGTCCAAACTGTGCACAAGAATTTATGAAACGCTTGCATGGCGATTTAAAAATAATTTGTATTAAAAATCACTTTCAAAAAACTCCAAAACCGCTATCAACTATAGACACCGATAAAGTAGATACCTCAAAAACCTGTCACATTTGTGAAACTGACTTACATGGTGAAAAAGTTCTTGACTTTGATTGGCAAACCGGTGATTTTAGAGGTGTTGCACATGAAGTATGTGAGAAAAAGTTCTGTGTCCCTCGTTATATCCCTGTTTTTCTGCATAATCTTAGTAATTATGATTCACATTTTATTGTTCATGCACTACATTTAGTAGAAGGTGAAGTTGATTTAATCCCCCAGAACAAAGAGAAGTATATTTCGTTCTCAAAGCATCTAACAATAAATAACCAAAAAGTCAGTTTACGATTTGTAGACTCTTTTAGATTTTTACCCTGCAGTCTAGACCAGCTAGCAAAAAATCTAAAAAATAATGAATTTCATGAAACTAAAAAGAACTTCCCTGAGAAAGATGATTTCGATCGAGTCAGACAGAAGGGTGTTTACCCATATGAGTTTATGACATCACATGACTCTCTGAAATTACCCCATTTACCAAATCAAGATCAATTTTACAGTTCGCTTACTGATACAAACATTTCAGGTGATGATTATAACCGCGCACAAGATGTTTGGCAACACTTTGTTTGTCGAAACATGTTAGATTATTCCAACTTATATCTAAAAACAGATGTATTGTTGTTAACTGATGTTTTTGAAAATTTTCGAGACCTTCGTCACAGTACCTATGGCTTAGATCCGGCACACTATTATACAGCACCAGGGCTTAGTTGGGATGCTATGCTAAAACAAACAAAAGTAAAATTAGAACTAATGACCGATATTGATCAAATTGCTTTTGTCAAGGCAGGCATCAGAGGCGGTGTATCTCAATGTAGTAATCGTTATGCAAAAGCTAATAATAAATTTTTGGATGATTATAATGAAAATGTACCAGAATCATACTTAGCTTATTTTGATGCAAACAACCTTTATGGCTGGGCTATGTCGCAGTTTCTTCCCGAGGGGGGTTTTGAGTGGGTGAGCTCGGCTACAAATTTTGAAGTTGATGATACATCTGAATACGGATTTATTTTAGAAGTTGATTTGGAGTATCCTGAGGAACTTCATGATTTGCATTCGGACTTACCATTATGTCCAGAAAATATATGCGTGGGGGAGTCAAAAGAACAAAAACTTGTACCAAACTTGAATAATAAAGAAAAATATAAAATTCATTACCAAAACCTTAAGCAATACTTGAAAATGGGTTTAAAATTAACAAAAATTCATAGAATATTAAAATTTCGACAAAGTCCTTGGCTAAAAAAATACATTGATTTAAACACCGAATTAAGAACAAAAGCTGTTTCAGATTTTGAGAAAGATTTTTTTAAATTGATGAATAATTCGGTTTTTGGAAAAACGATGGAAAATGTAGAAAAAAGAGTTAATGTAAAATTGTTAACGCACTGGGAAAATCACGGTAAAAATTTAGGTGTGCAAGATTGGATTGCAAAACCTGAATTTAGCAGCCTCTCTGTTTTTTCGGATAATTTAGTAGCGGTGCAATTGCAAAAAACAAAAGTGTGCTACGATAAACCCATTTACTTGGGTTTTTCTATCTTAGACATATCAAAAACATTGATGTATGAATTTCATTACGAGTATATGCTCACTAAGTTTGAGAAAAAATGTAAATTATTATACACTGATACCGATAGTTTAATATATCAAATTTTCACAAACGATTTTTATGAAAACATAAAACCAGACCTGAATTCGCGATTTGATACCTCTGATTATCCTTCGAATAATATTTTCGGCTTTCCTCAAATAAACAAAAAAAAATTAGGTTTCTTCAAAGATGAAAATAATGGAAAAATTATCAAAGAATTTGTAGGGTTAAGATCAAAAATGTATGCAATTCAAACAGAAAATAAATTGACTGCAAAAGCAAAAGGTGTTAACAAATGTGTAACGAAACGGATGACATTGGAAAATTATAAATCATGTCTATTCAACAGAAATGTTCAATATGATGCGATGTACAGATTTAAATCAATCAAACACACAATATTTACACAGAAAATAAACAAAATATGTTTATCTTACAATGATACAAAAAGGTTAATTTTATCTAACAATGTTGACACATTGGCATGGGGTCATTACAAATTGAGAAAAGTATTCGAAGTGGATATTTAAATAGTATAGTTAAATGTAAGTTGTAAATAATAATATAAATTGTAGATTTAAGATAATCATAATATAATAAATAAGATGTATTTTAGTATTGTAAGTTGTAAATAATGTTACTTTTTTCTTAGTATGTGAATAAAGAGTGTAAATAAATTTATTTTTAGTACTTATCCATTGTTTAGATGTAACTAGTAAATAATGTAAGATTATTAGTTTCCATGTATTTTTTCTATTTTTTTAACTATATTCATTTATGAAATATAATGATTGCAACATAAAATAACGTTTTATTCCCTTTCCAAACCCTTTAGGGCTTACACGTGTTAGAATGTATCACTTTGTTCATCCGTTCACTGCCATAGTAGCTGGTCCAAGCGGGTGTGGGAAATCCAATTTTGTAACAAACTTTGTGAAGTGTAGAAAAGAAATTTGTAGTGCTGAATTTGTTCAAATTACTTGGTGTTTTGATGAAGCGCAGCCTTTGTACAATCTTAAAAATGTAAATTATTGTCAAGGTGTGCCAGACATTAGTATGTTTGATGGAAAGGAAGCTCAACTATTGGTTATTGATGACCTCATGAGGGAATCAGATGGACGCATTGTTGATATATTTACCAAAGGTAGTCATCATAGAAACTTGAGTGTTTTTTATTTAACACAAAACTTGTTTCATCAAGGTAAAGGACAAAGAGACATATCTCTAAACTCTAATTATATTATCTATTTCAAAAATCCTCGAGATAAAACTCAAATCCGATACCTAGCACGACAAGTATCACCAGAAAATACAAAGTTTATGGAAGATTCATACAAAGATGCCACTACAGAAGCCCATGGATATTTGATGATTGATTTAAAACAAGACACTAGTGATATATGTCGTTTTAAAACCAAAATATTTCCTTCAGATGGATATTGCACTGTTTATGTTCCAACAAAATCATTTAAATATGCAAAAAACCAGCAGATTCCCATCATTCATAAATAATGCATCGAAGCTTAAGGACGCATAAAGATTTACTTAGCGCTCTGCATACACTTAAACCAAAATATCAAAAAGCACTTTTAAAATCATGTGATGAGGAAGAAATTAATTGCATTTGTGAAATAATTCATAACGTTTTAAAAGGTAAGGTGCCTCTTGAAGCAAAAGCAAAGAAAAAATTAAAAAAACATAAAGAACTACTCCGAAAACTAGTGCGTAAAAGTACAAACAAAGTTCGTAAACACATAATAGTTCAAAAAGGGGGCTCTTTTTTACCAATAATTTTGGGTTCAATTCTGAGTTCATTAATTGGATCACTTGTTTGAAAAATGGAACACGCTAAAAAAATGTTACTCATTGATCCAAGTGTAATTGAAAAAATAAAACAACATAATTCTGCTGATAACCCGTTAACGCGATTAGACACTGAAATGCAGAATATTTTGAAAAGTGATATGGAAGATAGAAAGAAGTGTATGTTATACTTACAAACTTTGCAAAGATACTTACATTTTACCGAAGAAGGACGTCAACCTCTAGAACTACCTTTAGTTTCTCATACTAATGTATCAGAAGACGTTGAAATGGACAATAAAACCAGAGCCATTGACACTAAAGATGCAGTTGCTATACAGAAACCAAACGAAGACGTGGGACAGTTGAAATGTACTCCTTACAACTTTAAACATATACTCAGTCTGATACCAAAATCATATATAAAGAAAGGTGAGGGATTATTAAACTTAGTGGCTTCGAATACAAACAAAATTAATTGGGATGAGCTGGGTACAGTTACCATTGACAGCAAAAAAGTCCCCGGAAGTAATATTTTAGACCTAGTCAATGATTCTATAAGACCGCTAAAGAAAACTGATCCAATAGGGTGGCGAGAATTTGCCACCGCATTAAAAGAAATTCAAATACCGTTGGCTTACATTGGAAATTCAAGAAGAGTCGATTTTATAAAACAACTTCAACTGGAAGATCTTGGACAACACACACCGAAGGAAGTATATACACCCACTTCCCAGAACAGGTATAAACACGTTAGGAGAATCAGGCAGCATATAGATTGGGAGAAATGGACTCCTTATTAGAAATAAACAATATCTATTATAATCCATCACACCCTGCTGGATATGCTAGTATTAACAAATTAGTTAAAGCAATGAAAGGTAAAATGAATAGACAAGATGTAAAAAAATGGCTTCAGACACAAGAAACATACACACTACATAAACCAGTCCACAAGAAGTTTGCACGAAACAAATATGTATTATCTAATCTTAATGAACTATGGCAGGCTGACTTAAGTGATATGAGAACTTATTCAAAACATAATGATGGTTTTAATTACATTCTTTGTGTTATTGATGTCTTTACTAAATATGCATATGCTCGACCAATGAAAAGTAAAAATTCGAACACTATTAAAACATGTTTTGAAAGCATATTTCATGAGGCTGATACAACGCCAACTCATATTCAATCTGATAAAGGAACTGAATTTGTTTCAAAGGATGTTCAGAAATACTTCAAAACTAAGAAGGTTAATTACTATATTACAAATAACCCTGATATAAAAGCCAGCATTGTTGAAAGATTTCAAAGGACACTTAAAATGAAGATGTGGCGTTATTTCACCCACAAAAATACGTATAAGTACACTGACATTTTACAAGATTTAATATATGCATATAATCATAGCTACCATTCTAGTATTAAGATGCGCCCTTGTGATGTAAATTCAAATAATATAATGACTGTATGGAACAACTTGTATAGTTCTAAAAATGATCTAAATATCACAAGAACTCCTTTACCGAAATTACACACTGGAGACTATGTAAGAATAACCAAATATAAACACATTTTTCAAAAAGGTTACGAGTCTAATTGGAGTGATGAAATATTTATAATCACTTCGGTTATAGATCGCTCTCCATTTGTTGTCTATACACTTAAAGATTTAAAGGAAGAAGCTATAGTTGGAACTTTTTATGAAAGGGAATTACAGAAAGTGTCATATGACCCCACCTCAATTTATAAAATAGATAAAATCATTAGTTCTCGTATGTCGGGTAACAGAAACGAAGTGCTAGTCAAGTGGAAAGGTTATCCAGATAAATTTAATACTTGGATTTTAACTTCTAACTTACAACAAGTATGATGAAAGAAAGTTTTTATTTGACATTACTTAGTAATAGTTCAATGGAATACTTTCCAGACAACAAAACATCAAAATTTTCAACAAAATTATCAAAGTCTATTATACTTGAAGGAGTGTGGAGTGTTGGTGTTGTTGAGTTCCAATATCCGTGTACAATGTTTACTGTTCAAGAACATGGAAATATAGTTTACATTACTAAACTCATGCAAATGCCTAATGAAACAAAGCCTTCTACTGTATACTATAAAACTCATATTCCCGCTACAAACTATGACAATATTAACCACGTCCTAACAGCATTAAACCACATAAAGGAAAATGTAAGGTTTCGTTATGATGAATTAACAAAGTTTGTGAATGTTACTGTAATAGATAAAAACATAAAATCAATAACGTTATCACCTCAGTTATCCCTTCAGCTTGGGTTCGAACCAAATAGAAATCTTGTTGAAAAAGGTTTCGGAAAATGCCCAGCCAATTTACATTTAGGATTGCCGCCACAATTATTTGTTTATTGTGATATTATTGAACCACAAATAGTAGGAGACGTTATGACTCCTTTGTTGAGAATAATACCGTTAGATCCGGCAAATTATATTTATGGGGCTAATAAAATGCATGTATTTTCACAACCTCACTATTTACCTGTGATGAGGAGGGAATTTGACACTATTGAAATAGATATAAGAACGAGTACCGGACAAAAAATACCATTCCAGTTTGGAACAGTGTGTATTAAACTTCATTTTAGAAAATTATAAAATGTTTTCGCAACACGAGAAAAGTAAATGTCCTTACGAACATTATTATATACATCAAGCTGGATCAGGTATAGGAGTTATTTACAAAGGGGCCCCATATCAGCGAGGTCATGGGATCGGTAGCTTTTTGGGTGGTTTGTTTAGATCAGTGCTGCCATTGCTTTCTAGTGGAGCTCGAGTAATTGGAAAGGAGGCTTTAAATGCTGGTGTAGGTCTCTTATCTGACATGGTTAGTTCACGTCCAATGGAAGAATCAATTAAATCCCGACTTAAAGAGGCAAGTTCAAACTTGAAAAGAAAAGCGGATGGTAAAATTGAACGCATGAACATGTCCGGATCGGGATATATAACAAAGAGAAAACGTCAGTCTTCATTCATTCCACCATCATCCGTTAAGCTGAAAGCTGCAAAGAAAATAAAACTAAACAAGAAAAATAGTAAAGACATATTTTCTTAAAATATTTTAAAATGTCTTTTTTACATAGTCATTCCTGCGAGTGCATAAAGTCTGAATTAGATTTATTTGCTTTACCGTCTACACAAACTAGTATAGAAAATGGAATTTGGATACATTACAAACCAATTTCATCACTTGCTGATGATGGACCCATAGAATTTCAAGTACCAGGAGCAGGCGATGACTACATTGATCTATCTCATACGCTTATACATATAAAAGCAAAAATAGTGAACCAGGACTCCACTAAACTGGCTGCATCAGCAGTAGTGGCTCCAATTAATAACTGGTTACATTCACTTTTTAATCAGCTTGATGTTTATTTGAATCAAAAACTCGTATCACCCCCGAATAATACATACGCATATCGTGCATACATAGAAACTCTATTGAATTATGCTCCTACAGCCAAAGACTCTCATCTGAGTTGTGGTCTTTGGTATGAAGATACATCTGGAAAAATGGATTCAACTGATGATAGTAATAAAGGGTTCACAAAGCGACAAGAATTTACAAGTGAAAGTAAAGAAATAGAAATGATCGGACATTTGCACGGTGATTTATTCAATCAAGAAAAATTTTTGATTAACGGTGTTGATATGTCTGTAAAATTAGTTCGATCCAGAGAGACATTCAACTTGATGGCTTCTTCGAATGATTTAAAATTAAAAGTATGCGTTACAGACGCAACTCTAATTGTCCGTAGAGCTCGAATCAATCCGAGTGTGTTACTCGCACATCAGAAAGTTTTAGCCTCTACTACAGCTAAATATCCTATTACACGAGCCGAAGTTAAAGTTCTAACGATACCATCAGGGGTTCAGGGAAAAACCCTCGATAACATTTTCCTGGGACAGGTACCTAAGAGATGTATAGTTGGGTTTGTTAATAACGTAGCGTTCAATGGGAGTCTCGTAAAAAACCCTTTTAATTTTGAAAACTACGATATGAGTTCATTTAGTTTATATATCGATGGTCAGCAAATACCTTCTAAAGCGTTACAACCATCATTCACGAATAATATTTACACTGCAGCCTATCATACATTATTCTCAGGAACGGGCATACATTTTCTTAACGAAGGCAATGGAATATCTAGGGAAGAGTATGCTAAAGGCTATTGCCTACTAGCTTTTGACTTAACTCCTGATTTATCAGCAAACTCATCAAGTCACTGGAATCTGATAAGAAATGGTAGCGTAAGATTGGAAGTTCGTTTTGAATCTGCTCTGTCTCAAACCATCAACTGTATTGTATGCCGAGTTCGATAATGTAATTGAAATAGATAAGAATCGCAATGTAATCGTCGACTACAGTAGTTAAGATGAAATTGTATTTAGTTTGTAATCTAGTTATAAGTGATGTATAATGTATTCGAATAAAAATAAATTGTTATAATACCTGACATCTTTGTTTATTTTCTTAAATATAAAGGCCATGTTTTAAAAATTAGTCATTAGCAAGTTATCTTCGCAAGTAATCACAAGTATGAATACGCTTGAGATTAAGAAATATTTACGACAAATTCACCCGACCTTAGAAAACAGCGTGTATGCAGCGAACAGATTACCGATACATATCGGAGCGCCTTCGTTCTTAGTGAGCAATACAGATCCCGATACTAAGGCAGGCTCCCATTGGGTAGCTATTCACATAGACAAAAACAACGTAGGTCAATATTTTGACTCCTTTGGTCGAGCACCCACGGGGTGCCACAGGACTTTTCTGGATAGAAATTGCAGAGTATGGGATTTCAATACGAAGAGGATACAAAATGATTGGACTCCCGTATGTGGCCATTATAGTTTAGTGTATTTGTTCTGTAAATTCCATGGTAATAGTATGCTAGATTTAGTCAATTTATTTGCGAAAAGTAGTACTCTTTCGAATGATGTATTAGTGTGCGAATTGTTTAAATGCTATTTTAAATAAAATATGTGACGACAAGAAAGGTTGTTTTATTTTGGAAAATGCCACGCAGGGAACTGTGTACCAGTGTTTAGGTTAGGTTAGGTTAGATTATGATAAAAAAGTAATATCTATACCTACAAAAATACCAAAACCATGGACCAAGGTTAGTTTAAAGAAAATATTTTGGTCATACCGTACGTAGTATAACAATGGAACGCACCGAGCGCGTAGCACAATAGAACACCGAGCGCGTATTACAATAGAGGCTACAAAGGAAAGGGCTGCGAGCATTGAATACAATAGAGGGATCAGCACGCTTTTATGACGGGGTACTGGAGCCCTTTAAACCAAAAAGCTATCTCCTGATCCGCAAGAGATATCACAAATCTGATAGCGTCAATCGATCGGGCGACCCCAAAAACCCCTAAAACGACACCAATTTTTTTTTTTTTTTTTTTTTTTTTTTTAGTCGTTGAGGTTGCCCTGACTCGACTTTAGGGGTGTGAGTTAGAACTTTTTTGGGTGAGCCAGAACTCTGGAATCCCTACTACTCCTATCTCATGAGTTACCAGTAATTTTCTACATAGTTTTGATTTCCTTCTTTATAAAACATTCATTAATATTATAGCATACACCAATATACCGACTTGCAAAAGGGTTTTTTATGTTTGATACCTCAAGTAAGCTGGATCGATTGAAATTTTTTTCATTGTTTGGTCTAACTAAAAGGTTCTGTCGCCGCTAGCCGTAATGGAAGACAGTATTCACACTTTATTTTGTTTTTTAAAAGAACAAAATAAGATGTAGGTATTATTAGCATTAACTGTGTTGTGATGAAGTTATTTTGTTAATAGGTCATTAATGGAGACGATAATCTATAAAATCCCCACTGCGGTAGGAATGAGGATTTCGGGAACATACCCATAAAAGCCACAGGTATCAATCACTTAGTACTAATGCCTACATCGTGTTAAATATGTCAATGCCGTAATAACTCCCTACCCTGTAACAGATTTCTGAGAAAAATTAGGAACCTCTCTCTCTTGATATTTGTTCGTTGGGTATATGGTTAACTATTTCTAAGTTTTTAGACCGGGATCTGCTGGTGAGGCTGGTGCAGGAGACGCGGTTATTTTTACCCGACTGCGCAAGAAGGAGGGTTATGTTTTTCGAGAGTATCTATGTATGTATATTTCTTCGGCACGCCCCAGAGCCTAAACGGCTTGTCGTATTTTTATATGAATGATGTCAATAGATACGTCTTAGTTATGTGAATGAGACTGAGTACATCAAATTAAAAAAAAGATATTAGGGGTGATACACTGGTTTAAAGATTCATCAGTCGGTTTTTTTAGTACTCGTTTCTAAATACACTTGTTACTTAAAAATAATGGTGATGATGTACTAGATGTACTCTGCGGTGTAACCCGCGAATATACAGGATAAAAAGTAACCAATGTGTTAATCCAGGGTGTAAGCTCCGTACCAAATTTCATCCGAATTGGTTCTGCAGTTTGTGCTTGAAAGAGTAACAAGCATTTACACATCCACACATTCTTACAAATTGTCGCGTTTATAATAGGTATTAGTAGGATGTCCCGCATAATATATAAATACTTTATTTTAAAAAAAAAATACTAGTTTGGTTAAAAAAAATATAGGAAACATTTTAAATTGGTGCCTGTCGAATTGGACATTGTCTCAAATAATAACTTCAAAAAATATATGCTACGTTATTGAATTCTAAATAGAACGAGGCTAGAACGATAATAACTGGTTTTTGAATCAAAGTTACACTCTAACCCTAGGTAATACGGTTGATAATTGAATACAGCTCTTTTAGCAATAATGTCTCCCCCAAAACCAAGATCAAAAGAAAAGTGACACGAAAAGATGTTACATAGAGTGATTTTTCGTTCATTATTTTTTTTCAATACAAAAATATTTGCAAAGGTTCAATGAGGAAGATGATTTCTCAAAGTTTTGAATTGCAACAAAAGTGTCATATCAAAAATTAATTCAGATGATGTACAATAAGATTTTAAACTCGCACTATCTCGATTTTATTAAGATAGAAATCATTGAATTTATGTTTCAAAAATCGCCTCCAAGTTACGTATTCATAGAGTGATTAAGTAAACTTAATTATTTAACCATTTTATTTATTTAGTTTTATTTGTGTATTCGGTTGAGGCAGCCATATAAAATCATAATGTTAGTTCCATTTTACTCCACGACGGTTCTCTTTCCGCACAGACTCTATCCATCTATTAAACTGCAGGATGTTTATCATTCACACCTCAACTTAATGAATACTTTAGTCTGTCTAGGATTACATTAGATAACCACAACGTACCTGCACATTGTGTTACTGGTAGCCCTGACTTCTGTGCTCAGCGCTCCATTGTTCTTATTAACTGTTAGTTAACAATTTACTCATAAATTTAATTAAAACATTAGTAAACAGCTCAGATCTCATTCATTCATTCTACAAGCTTCCGGAAAAGAGGCGGTATGTTTTTTACCTGATATTACTATCTCAGATATGGCTGGACCGATATGAAAAATCTTTTTTTCTGTTTGTAAGCATACCTACTTTTCACGTGGTCTTATATATTATCAAAATCAGTTTATTAAAATCGGTCTAGTAGTTTAGTTTGTAATGGCGCGTTTCGGATTGAAGTCAGGTGAGGTAGCTCTTTTTAAATAATTTATGTAACTCCCAATCTATATACTAGTGTTACTGGTACTTCTACAAATTGTTGAAATATCATTATGTTTATTCATTTGTATTAACGTGAATATTGAAATTCATTAAAGTTGTAAGTTGACGAGTTAAACATAGATTGCTACTTTTAAATAAAATATTGTATCTCGAAAAGTCTAGTAAAACCGTTTCCAGATATGTGTTCTAGGCACTCCTTTGATTCTAAAAAAAGAAGTTCGTTCTTATGACCTTTCTTACATATGAGAGTGGTTTGTCCTTCGATTAATCTTGAATGAATAGACGGATCCAACCCGTTATGTTCAGTGATAACTGCTATGATATGATGAACTGAATGCTAGATTGTAAAATAATATTTTTTTCTCCGTTGCTTATTTATTAAGTAAAGTACACATACTTACGAGTAGGTACGCACTTTTATGAACTGCGGCGAATGAGGGTCGTGAGGCTCTCACTTTGTATGCATGCAAAGTATATTTGATTTAGGTCCGTCTATTCCTGGGCTTGAGGGTGACAAGTCCCTAGAAGTTGTTAATGACGAGACAGTTAGTTGTCCAGGGAGGTGCTGAAGCATTGTGCAAGGAGGGCAAGGTGAGGTCATCTAGAGATCCCGGAGCTCTCCATAAAGCACTGAGGCATGCCACCGGGAGGGATTTATTAGGAACAATCCTACATAGCTCGACTGCTGCCTAATGAAGCCGGGTATCTTTTAAAAGATTTCCCCTTCGTCAACAAAACAAGGCCCGTCTATTAATTTTATATCGGTCTAAGGTTTTATTAACAGATATAAAAGTCAGTCAGTCATAGTCGGTAAACATTACCTTCGTGGACTCGGGTTACTCTGTAAGCAGAATTCGGTAAAACGTGTTGATGCTATTATCGGTAATAGTATATACCTATAAGTATCATAACGTGAGTCTTGTATGTTGTTACTATTTTTTCTTCTTATAAGCGGAATGGGTCAGCCTTGCGTTTTACTCGTAACGACCTAGGTTTAGAATTTGGATATATACTTAATATGTTTCAATTCATATTGTATTGTGTTATGCTAGGCACGGCTATCCCCTATGGAGACGCTGTAAGTAGGTCCAATACGTTGTCAAAATTGTGACACCGAAAAATCGAAAAACAGACAATAAATATTCCGTCGAATTGAGAACCTAATTTTTAATACTTATAAACCACTTTTTGTAATTTTTTGCCTCTTTTTTTGTGGATTAAAAGTTGTAAAAAAATATCCTTTTTTTAAATCGGTTTTATAGCATTATTAGCATATTTTATCACAATTTCCTACTATCCAATACCTTATCTCTTAATTGCAATGTGCTGTTAGATATTTACTATTGACGAGCTAATATGTACCGTTCTCGGATATTGCACTTGAGTTGGATGATTAAATCTATTTATACTCCATATGACTTTGTAAACTACCTAATGTGACAAGTTTCATAATCAAAGCATTAATCATTTGGATAGTTAAATTAAAGGATTTTATAGAAACTCAAGTAAGTATTTTTTTTTAAATTTGTATTTAGTGATTTGTTTTTTAAAGACCCGCTCGGAAGATAAAAAAAGAAAATATAAAAATAACAGTATATATTTATTGAAAAAAAATTTTAAATACTGTTTCAATTCTAATTTTATATCTGATTTTTATAAACGAATCCATGCTGATCTATTGTATAAATATTTTTAGTGCCATAGGTACGTCCTCACTCAGATACAAAACAACTAAAGACATTTTTGCAATAAGAAGAATTGTTTAGCACAGATAATATTTTTAAACATAGCTAAAACTATTATTTTGCAAAGGAATGTTGAAATTTTAAACACACTTCCAAAACTACACTAGTGCAAAATACTATAGATCAGATGCCAAAATTTGTTGTCAGAGACTAGTTAAACAAGGTTTTGTAGTAAAGTTATATAAATAAACTAATCTCTAAACAAGGTGATAGCTGCGGATTTGTATAAAGAAATTAATCGAAACATCAGCTCAATAGGCATGTCTTATTATTTTGTGGTAAGACGGTAAGTCTCCATCTCTTTACTAGGTTACATGACGTGACGCTAACTTGGCTACTTGATATTCAAATTTACAATTAGATTTTTTTATAACTTCCGAATAAAAAAGCTCGAAAACTGGCACCAAACACTAAGTGGAGTGGAAATTAACTAAGAAGTTAAAAAAACTAATTCATGTACTATACGACTATTTTGATTGATTAAAAGCTACTCTATCTTAACAAGTCAGCGTTCCATCACAAACACACATACAAAACCTATCAGACCACTTCCGCGATGCTCAAATCAGTTTACATCTCCGTAAATTACTCTCGCAAGCGGTTTTAGCGAAAACGATTCTCGCTCAGGAGTTTTCATCTTCGCGTTTTTCGGTTTTCCGTTATCGCTTTTTTCGCTTAAAATACGTAGAAAAAGCGTGCGCCGATTGCAGTATGGCCCGGTGACACGAAACCGGGAAATGCTAACGGCATCCTAATTACGTAGGTAACTGCGGAGGATTTACTATTGGCTAACCGTAAGCAGGTAGGCTTTTAGTTTTATTGGTTATTTAGCCTTATTCAAAATATACTGCAAGATTTATTTTCAACGTGCTCTATGAAAACTTAAAATTAATAGTACCTAGTACCCATCTCAATCAATCAATAGCTGTAAATTCGTGGAATAAAGAAATCATAGTATCACTCGAACGCTATCATTCAGTATGTTAGCGTTCGAGTACACACCAATACACATAATCAGGATGCCGTTAGAACCAAACCGAACCCTGGACCTAAATTTGAGGGCAAACAAGTTTCTGCTAGGCAACGGCATATAGTGGTCATTGAGAGTCCACTTGAAGTGACAATGGGGCCAGGGGCCAGATTACGATTGCATAGTGTCATAATGGTCATTCCGGTAGGTCCCTTGTCAGTAAGGTAGAGGGAAATCCAGGTTAAAATCTTGGTAATATCTTATGGAAATGTAGTTCATAGAATCTAAGCTAAAACAATCTAAAAAAAATCAGCCTAGTGCAAGTCGGACTCGCGCAGTAAGATTTACTATACAACATTCCTTTAAGTTCTGCCTGTTGACGTTGTTCATATGAAGCAAAAAAACGACAAAAACACTTTTCTTGAATGCGAGACCCCTAGAATATTTATTTTTAGTACTTGAATATTTATATAAATACTTAAAGTTTTTATTATTTGTTGTTGTAGAGTCAACAAAAATACATCATTTATGAATATTTCGACTGTCTAGCTACTGCTCGATACAGCCTGCCGACAAAGATGGACCAAAACCAAAAAACAGAAATACTAAAATCAGAATAAAATAAATATTTAACAGATGCCTTCATAGAGATTTTTTACGGTATTTTACTCGATATTAATAGCGATACCAAGTAGACGTTTTAAATATGCACATAATAGTATATTTACTTCGAAAATAAATTAGTTATTTTAATACAACAAACATGATTTTATTGCTGTTAATATGTGACCGCCTGGAAAGTCTTCCATTTTTTGAAATGTTCTAAATCGATCCAGGTATCTCCGAATAATCAATACAAGAAACATGCGGTAAAAAACATTCCTGCAAAACACCTTTTTTGAAGTCGGTTAATTAAATAACACATGATCAATTGCTCATTAATCCCAGTTTTGGTGTACATAAATGATGTAACAGTCGCATGATATAACAGCTGCACTATAGTAGGTATTTATACCGGCTTGTTATCAAGTTAGCGCTAACCAAGTCCATATTTATAGACTGGGTTCACTGACATGCAATCCGAGCATTTACAATTTGCAATAAATGTTTCGTAACTTTGACTTAAATTAATATTTACTTACTTCGCTCGCGCAGATACCCGAAGTGGGTCTTGGCCTCCGAAACAAGAGAACGCCAATGGATCCGATCCTGTGCAGCTTGCTATGCTTATCCTAAGGAATAACTTTTACTATGGAACAGACTCTGAATTCAAGAAAAAAGAACCTGTTCCATAGAAAAAGTTCGGTCGGTCGTCGACAAAATGTATGAAACAGCTAATTTTTCTCAAGGCTATCCCGTAATTATTTTTCGCTGTTTTTTGGTAATCCTAATTATTCGGGGGATTGTTACGTATCGATTCTCTGGCAAAAAAAATTGAAAATATTTTAATACAGATTTGTTTCAAGTATTAATTTTAATTATATATATTTAAGTGTGAATTGTTTTATTAAATATTAAAGAACTCTCTCTTTATGACTAACTTGGAATCTTTATCATGAAATGAATTATAAAAATAAAATAGATGGCAGCACTTATATTTCTCGACGGGCATGTTACGGACCAATCACACCCGACTTTCAGGAGGAAAAAAAAGGATCTGTCAATTGTTTCAATCGCAGATAGCAAACTTAATTTATTGAAACACAGATTACAGATCAATCTAGTGATAGGTAGCATTCTAATTTGGCTTGTGTTTTGTGTTTTAATGTTGGAACCAGCCGTAGTTTACTTACTTATTCTTCTTGATACGAGTACTTCCCAGGTTTTCTCATGATAATTTTCTTATCAAAATCATTCCAAGGGCCCCAAGTCTTTAGTTTGAATTGTTTCAAAACAATTGCATTGCCTCATAAATGTCATTGTCAATAGTCGTTTTTGATAGATTTGGAAGTCTGTTAGAACTACTCGTAGATACTAGATAGGTACCGCGCCATCCAAAAACAACAGCTCCGTAAATATGACAATTTAATATTGTAGTAAGATCCCAGTGTCCTTATTATTATTATTTTGTTTCAGTGCCATTTTACTGCGGATAATGTCAAAAATTTTATTCGATACGTCAATCTTGCAATATAAATATAAAAGGTAGGTACGCCAAATTCAGCGTAGTATTAGTTGCCGAATTTAACACATGTAAGACGGCGGTGTACGAGTATTGTCGAGCGCAGAGAGACCTATCATTCATCTAAGCCTTATAACTAATTCAAAGAAAAACATTTCTAATTATATTTACCTCGGTATGACGTTTACTTAGCAATTTATAAACATTAGTGTTTTGTTCAGATCTTCACGATCTATTTAAGGTTTCGGTATAATCGAGTTATTTCATTTGAGCTATTTATATCAGAAATTCAAACAACGCCTGTGTTAGCTTCTAATTTATGGTTAATTTAAACAGAACTGAATGAATCTATTCAAGTTTTTATTTTATGTATGTAATGCTCATTCACTTATGTACTACCGAAGTTTTTTAGATATTACGACCACCAATGTTACTGTTTGATGTCACCGTGAGCATAGTTCGTGCCTTTTTAGACGATAACAAGCTAAAACAATACGTAGGTAATTTTTTTAAGCGCGAAGATTGAAATGTATCATATAAGTATGTAACAAAAATATTGCTGATGTCGAAATATCGGCAAACCCAAAGTAAGAATCGCCGATATACCTATCCGTATCAGTATTGGATGAATCCCTAGTTTTCTCAGCTCCTAGTTATATAATATACTTACTTTTAAATCTATGTGTAAATAATTATATGTTCATGTTTTAAACCCAGTCTTAACAGATACGTCTATCGTTTTGAGCGTATCTTTTGTCACGCATATTACGCATTGTCTGTCCTCTTTCTGTCAGTTAGTCCCAGGACAAAGCCTTATGTTAGTATATTATTCCGTTTCTTTATACTCAAACAATGAAATAAAATTTTGAGTATCTATAAATAGGTGTTGTTTGTTTTGCTGTACATAATTAAATTTATTTTGTTTGTCTCAATTTCATCTTAATGGTTTAGTATATATTTTTATCATAGATATTGGTTGTAAGTGCTCGTAATAGTTATAACTATTTCGTTGCATATCTGTTGCTGTACAATACAGGCTTCCAGGAGACCTAGTGTGGAGCACAGAGTTTCAAAAAGGTATTTTGTATTTTTACTACCAATTTGTTTTACCTACTGTATATACCAAACACAATATCATGAAATAATAAACTTCTTATCTATCTTATCTTATCTTATCTAGGTACAACACAACATGAGTCCAATTTACCGATCACATGGCCGATATCAGTAATGTGCGTTTCTGACACAGAGCGGCTGCAAGTTCGTGACCTTTTACAGAATGAAGTTTAGTAATGGAAATAGTCGGTTCATTGTAATCGTATTACGACTATCTGCAATTCCTTATCGTAGTCGGCTAATTGTTTAAGTAACATATCTATATAGAAGTACTCTTAGCGTGCTTTTGCTCACAACTTCGCTGGCGTTATATTTCATTCGTTACAAATAACCTACGGCACTCTCCAGATTTCAAGCTATATCTGTGCTAAAATCAAGTCGACCCGTCACTTGCTAAGAAGAAGACGAACAACATACCAATAACCAGCAAACACACTTTCACAAATATAATGTGTGTATATTTATGTCAATTGCAATTTCAAAAGTATCTTATTATATAGTTGTTTGAGAGGATCTAAGAAAGCGACATTTCCTAACACCCAGTTTTTTACCAAAAAAAGACCGATCGACTGACTTCCCTAGATACTAGACAAATAAAAAAAAGTCCCTGAAATTAATTATATTTAAAAAATATTATTTGCATGGTTGCCTTGAAGAGATCACTTTAAGCGATAAGACCGCCATTAGAAATCTAGCATGTTTTTTGTATTGTTGGTTTTTAAATAGTGTTATAAGCTGGTTTTTTAATAACGAGTTGTCTTATCTTATGATTTGCTATCTTGTGGTGGTGCCCATCTTGCATTTGAAATTTAATAACTAAGAACTTTCTCGACCAATTCACCTCTAAAAAAATAAAATACAAAATCGGTTCATCGGCTCGGGAACAATACTACGATGCCACAGGAACATACACAGAGAATGGCCAAATTTATAACACCTATAGGATAGGTAGTCTTGTTTAGATTCTACGCTAGAACACAAACAAGATGATGTCTTCGCCGTAGATTAAATACGTATGCAGTCTAGGCTTAGGTTCTGTAGAACCCAAGACTGTACCGTCTACAAAACAGCCAACTTGCAACACCTCGCACACAATAGGTCTCGGCACAAAGCCAAAAGCTCGACAAGGCTACCTCTGCCCTTGAAGTGAAGCACAGCACATGTTTTGTGGTTTAAGTACCTATGAAATGTGAAGGTATTTTAGTACGTTTCCGGTGAAATTTGTGCCATGTCAAGTGGTGACTGGAACTGAGGACGATTATTGTCGTCAAGCTGAAATAATTTCTAATATTTGAACAATGTAGTAACCTAAGTTCGGATTGTTAATGTTTGATTGTTAACTGACTTCAATGACGGGGAGATTGCTTTGTTATCTGCATTACCTGATTTTTCAGAGACGTTTAAACTGATTTGGTAAGTTTTTGTACCTGTGTCTCAGGTGGTACTATATTTTTTTATGAAATCAGTAAAGTATAGTACGAGTATTGGCAGTAAGTAATTTGTTATGGATTATACCTGAGTGCGGCAGAACGTCATGTCACAAAAAAACATCAAGTTCACTCATGCATGGAGTACTGCTCGCATGTTTGGGATGAATCAGCTAAATACTAGCTTGCTTGAAGCTTTGGAGTCTGTCGAAATTCGAGTTAAATTGCTCATAGGCAACTCAAAGTCAAACTCCAAGCCTCGAACATCTCAGGAAAGGTTAGTCTAAGTTGGTGTTTTATCGGATACATTTCGGTGAGTATAGCTTCGAATTCTATGATTTAATTCCCTTATCCCCATTCTACATTCGGACTAATGGAGATATTGGTGTGCAAAGGGCTAGGTTGTGGAATTTGCTGCCGTGTTTTTTGTTTCCCAATTGCTATAGTAAATAATTCTGGGTCTTTTCAAGTCAATTTATTTTCAAGTCGATTTTCAATTTATTCTAGACTAGTATATTAACATCCTAGACCAAATCTGCGCTTTACATCAGCCAGGCGCAACCTATTCCTATAAACAAAAGCTTAGACACACGAATTCTTGAACGTAGAGTCCTGCCTAGCTACAGTAAGTCGCATATGATTTGACACAATATATTATACATTTCATAATGCCTCATTGATTCTATTTTCCTGCAAGAACTTTACTTCAAAGAAATAAAACCGATTGAGTTACTCGTTGACGTACGACTGTATTTGGTAAGTACATGTATATGACGTAGGTACATAAACATCACGTTATGATCGTGCTATTCTTGGAACCAACATGAACAGTCTTAATAGTAGGTACCTATGCATTGAATTGGAAGAGCTTTTTGCATGTGTACTTTAACTAATGGCATAAATAAAGATGTATATAAAGCTCTACGACAACTTTTAATATGCGAACTGCTAGATTGTGAACTGGCTCCTTACTTCCCAATTGCTATAAATAGGTATTTTTAAGTGGGTTTCTTTAAATGTTAGTTTGCATCGCCGCTGGATTCACAAGCTTATACCCATAATAGACCTATTGATATAGGTTTTTTTTTGTCGTCGATACCCCACCATATTATAAATACAATAGTGTGTTTGTTGGTAAAGTAAAGTAAAGTAAAGCAATGTAATATTTATTGACCTTTAAATAACGTTCGTTACAGGCAAGTCTTATTACATTTGAATTAATAATTACTTAAAAAATTTTACTTACAAATCTCATTTATATACGATTACTTAATATTAGTTCTTAGTTTAATAGTTCTCATGACAAATATTTACATTATGATTGCTTTGTTTAGTTATTATTAATATTTTATTATGGTTGTTCGTTACACAAGAACGTTGATTCTACAAGCTGCATTGACATATATTCGCTGAGTTTATAAAAAGGATTGCTTTCAAAAAAATACTTCAATTTTTGTTTGAATGTAATAAAATTGGTCTGTTTGTTTGCCTTCTCCTCGGATACTGAGTGACGGACCAACTTGATTTTTTGCATAGAGATATTTCGAGGTACAGAGATTGCCATTGGTTACTTTTTCATAAAAAAAAAACATTAAGCAAACTCCGTAACTGGGCAAAGAGAGTATTCCAGAAAAAAGTTTGTAAGAAACTAGCGGTTATTTTGTCGTGACACTACGAATGCTGAAAAAGGCTAAGACTACGTTTTGGTATTGAGTAACTCGAGAATTTGCCTATATATGCCCGAGTTACGTCTGTAATAGTAAGATTAGTAGGTCAATGTTGAAACCATTTGTAGGTAAAGTCAGCTACCTTCGAAAGCAACAGACATCCCATTACTACTCAAGATATCGATTTACTCCAAATTCAATTAGTTTAGAATAGAATAGAACCTATAGATACCAGTATGATGGACTTGACAATGAAGTAGGACAATAGATGAATAGACGTTAGTTACCGAAGCCACTACGATTGTGAGTTGGTTTAAGAGAGTTTAAGGCCGAAGCTCGTCTTATTCACCGACTTCCTAAAAAAAGACATGGTACTCAATTCAACTGCATGGTTTCTTTTTTATAGTTCTCCAAAAAAAATACCATCGAAGAGGACCACCTATTTTTATTTCTAATTAAATTATATCAAAATCGGTCCAGTTTCTTAATTTTAAATCGAAATTACTGAAAAAAATGTGTGACGCTTGCCGAAATCTAAATCAGTAATCACTTTTTTTTTGTTTTCAAAATCTGATCAGAGCGCTTGATTAATGCGACGCGTGACCAGAATCAAACGTCGGTGTCTGATCTAACAAGCCTAGCTATTTAGCGTACTTATGTCGCTAGCGTACTTGTTACGATGCCATTAATCTGTTCGTGGATCGGTTATCTTTTTTTCCAGACTAAGCATGTTTCATTTAGGGTCACAGTGTCGCTGACATCCGTGGTCCAGCTGATGGTAAAATGCATAGCTGTAATGGTTAAAAATACTTCTATTTAAAAATAATTATTATTTTTTCGGGTTTTCAATAAAACGCTAATAATAAAAAAGGTATTGTACATGATACGGATATACTAAGGCAAGTGAACTACTATAATCATTACAACAAGATAGGCTACCCTACTCTTAAAAGCGAGAAAAAAAAACGATGATGTAATGATGATGACGAAATGATGTATGAAACAGCCGATTTTTTCTTTGCTTCGTTATAATTTTTTTATCAAAATTTTGAGTGTAGCTAATCTCTTTGCCTTTTTTTATTTCGTTTTTATCGAGAATCTATCAACAGTAGTCGTTTCCCTTACGATCTTCGCAGTTGAACCTAATCCTAACAACAGAAAAAGCTTCCCTCCAAGCTCCCAAAACTTTTAAATTAACGCCCTCACATACAAAGCTCGTCGCCTTTCGGTACTGAAAACAAAATTTAGCAACGTAATGAAAAAGCTTCGTTATTATCAACTGAGTAAAGTTCAGAATGGAATTATGGATAACAAATTGCAAAGGGAAACGAGGTTCGTAAAGCGCATTGACATTACAAAGTGTTGGGTATCCTAAGACATGTATCATGCTAGATTATGTATACCTAAAATGATTGTTAGGCCGTTCGTAAGGCTTGTAAGTTAACTGATCCAGCTATGAACCGATCCCGCGGGATGATAGTCCATATTTGAACCATTCGACTAGTCCCGGTGCCAAATTAAAAAAAGTACAATTCATGAAACCCGGCTGGCAAAACTTTGAACTACTTTTATCATAATATGATTTAAGATGCAATTAGTATAGCATACGGCTATCTGCAGGTGAAGACGAATCTATTAACATCACTCCCATAAAAATACGGCAAGCCGTTGAAGCCTTAGGGCGTGCCAAAGAAATATACATATTTACATATATACACTCGAAAACATAATCCTCATTCTTTCGTATTAAAAAGTGATTACCGAATTTTGTTATGGCTGGAGCCGATAAAACTCTCAGCTGATGTTGATAACATTTTAATTAGACTACTTGGAGAAGTATTTTTCAACCAAATAATATTTTTCGAATCGGTCCGTTCGGTCAAACACAGCCCATTTGTCATTCTTTGTCACAATTTATTACGGAGCAGGAATTCACACATTTAGCTCACTTTATTTAGGTGTCCAGTTGAATAAACACAAGTAACAGTTTTATTAGTCACTTCCGGTGCGGTTGTCCGGCTTTTATACATATGATGCTTTTGTAGTCAATGCAGATTATGCATGCTATTATAATTTAATGTATTTTTTAGTCGTTAAAACAAGGAGAATGCTTTTATGAAACTTAGTCGCCTTCTTTGCGGTTGCTTCTGGCACGGTGTTACATCTTCTCGGTTCTTCTGTACGGGGTCGAATTATGGACAGAACACGAGCGATCGCCTAGAAGGATTTGAAATATGGATGTACAGAAAAATCTTAAAAACATAGTTGACGTTTAAAATTTCCAACGAGAGGGTTAGAAAAGCAATGCAATTTTCAGTATTTGAGGCACATCATGCAAAATGATAAATACCTGCTACTCCATCTTATTATTCAGGGGTAAGTCCAAGGAACACTTTCCTTGGTTTTCCCCCTGAAACCCCACCATCTGGAAGAAGGCGTACCTCATGGCTCAAAAAGAGGAGGTACTCAACTTGACTTTGTTTTTTTTCCAAATGTATGTTACCTGATTTCTCGGAGATGTCTGGACCGATGTGAGGGGTAGAGCCCCAGCCTAGAGGAATTTTGTGCGGAAACCCCCCTTAAGAAGATATGAATTTTGAATTTTCTAAGCCGAAAGGAAATCTATGCTTTTTATCATGCTGAATAAAAACTTATATGGGATTAGTAATTCCATGTAGGTTGATCCCATAGTAAAAGTTTTTCATGAAGTCTAGAGCTAAAACAACAGTTAGTTAAGGCACCGGCCCAGTGGTTACTTCATTTAAAAATAATAATACTTAGGTACATTATATTTTATACGAAGATCAATTTACTTCAGTAAATAAGTTTAAAAACAATTGTATAATTTACTATTATTTTATTGATAACTCTACAGCTACTTCTTCATGTCCGCACATAAATGAATGCGCCTTTGTTGTACCTAGATGTCGCTTGTTCACTCTAAATATATGCCTAATAAAGAGCTCTAAGTCTGACGTGGAATTTATTCCATTTATATAAAGTATATGCACTCGCTTCGTTATACACGTTGACTATTTATAGTTAACAAGAGGTTAAAATAGACTTAAAACACCCGACTGCAAGAACTTTAGACGCACGTATCTTAACAAATGAAATCGTGGGATGCGGCTAGTATAGCCCATGGACATCTGCAGGTGAAGACGAATCTATGGACACCACTTACATAAAAATACTACAAGCTGGTTAGGCTCCAAAGCGTGCCAAAAAAAAACATATAAACATACACTCAAAAAGCCATAACCATATCCTACTTTCGCTGTCGGGAAAAAGGGCTTATTAATTGACGTGTGAGCATGTGAGCACATTGTTTCTGCTTCGAGTTAGGCAAATTTTTGTTTCGTTTTTTTTAATTCAGTATGCCTCCTCGAAATTTTGTATTTGTGGTCGTAGTTTCAAAACCAATTTTGATGTAATAACGGGCTTTAGTCTGAAAGTACCAAATTGAACGGACCAGGAGCCATTCGAACGTAAACAGAAATTATTTACTACGTTCCAAAAGTCCAGAGGATGTTTGTTAACTTGTTCAGTGCCATAAATATATGAAGTACACTCAAAAAACAGTGAACAGGAATATTATAATAAAAAATCACAATATCTGTGAAGATTTCGCTTCGGCCGTTTACCAAACTGGAGTTAAGTAATCTTTATTAAAAACGAATCATAGCGCTCTACCAACTCGATACTGGAATGTATCCTACAGACAAATTGACCGATACTTAGCAGGTGGATCGAGATCCATATAACAATAATATCTATTATTATATATAATTTTATATTTCTATTATATGTGACTGTATTTGTATCTGGATTATTTATTCTGGAATAAAATATTTTGCGTTTGTATATAACAAAATGTCACACATTTTACCTTGACAAGCATTTTATCAAAAACTATTGGTAATCACATCCGTCTTATTTATATAAAATAAATCAACAACAAATTAAAGTAATACTAACATTGAACAAAGGTGATTCCACCTTTGAATCAACTTAAATGTGTTCATAACTTTGTGTCCCCACTACTCTGGCCAAATTACGGGTTGGAGACTTCACTTATCTCCGAAAGCTTAATCTTGTCCGACAATCAGAGTTCGTAAAGATGTTATTCTTCACCGTTTATACATGTAATTCTAATAAATACTTGTATCTATGTATCATGCATTGTTGTAGGTACCGTATCTTATCTATTTATACAACTCATCATTAATTTAACTAATATGCTAAAAAAATAAATTAAGTTTATAGTTAGGTATTTAAAATGATCCTTTTACCGACTGCTACAACACAGTTATTTGCTAAAGTAGCAGGCAGGGCTTCAATGATATAAAGTACTCTGTATTTACAAACAATTAAAACATTTTGTATTTGTATTACCAGACTCAAACAGAGACTAAAAGTTAAGGTATACTTACATAGAGTTCTAAAAAAACGTATCACAAAATACCTATACATAATGACAGACAATTTATAATAGTTTTTCACTTTAAAATTTTTAATCAAAATTGCGGGACTTGCATTGCGAAGTAATAATTTATTATACACAAAAGCAAAACTGAGTGATGTTCCAAACACTGAATTTATTAATGGCCAGTTTAAATAAAATCTAAGCCTTTTGTTTTACATTAAAATATGTTAAACAATTCAAAATATGTAAATTTATATATCTGCCACAGTCGACCGAATTTAATCCAATCCGTGTGACTGGGATAGTACAAGTAGCTAAAAATACTTAAAAAAGTGAAAACCCGACTTCATTTCCGTAAGTCTTTTAGTTACTCTGATTTATGAAGCAAACTACTGGACGAAATTTAATAAAATGTATGTGAGATCATTAGAATTAGTGCAGTATACGTTTTTTTGTCAAATATGTCTACAGGTATTTAAGTAATCGGAAACAATACCAACTAACGTAAAAAAGATTTGGACGAATTAAGAATCTCCTCCTTTTTTAAGCTGGTAATTTTTTTAATCCGAGTGAATATATGTACTGTCGAAATAATTAAATAAAAACTTTGGGTAGCAACCAGAAGATTCGGGCGTCAGCTATACAAATTTGCAGATACGGTTGGTAGCCGCGTAGTCATGAATATTTGCCTCATTATTACGAACCATTATCTTTTATTTTTTTGTTGTAATAGTTTTATTTTCCGTATTGAAGAAACTTTCCTGGTAGTTTGTTTAAATATAAAAATCTTCAATTTGAATAGTATTTCTGTAGCCCGTTGACCTCGTGACAAACATCTTCGATCTGCTGTTTTGGTTTTTTGAAATGGAATGAATGAAATGTTACATAAAATGGCATAGACGGAGGTTTAAAAAAAATTACTTTTTGATAATTTAGCTAGTTCAGGTTGGTCGGGGCCCGAGGGCCCCTTATTCTACAGCTTATATTTTGTACCTCCGAATTTTAGTATAACAAGGTACGCTATCAAACGACTGTCTCTGTTAACTTACTTCTTTACGTGCTAAATCAGCAGCTGGTATGACATGACACTAACTTCCTGTGTTTAAAATTTCACGCCCTTGTCATTCTTGGACTGCGGAGTTACATCATCTATACTTACTTATAATAAAACTGTAACAGGTCAAATTCTGTACTTTGAATATATTAAAAAAAAATATTTTGCGGAGGGTGTTATTAACGATACAGACCCCAAATTTATATTTTTCTTAATTTTTGTCTGTCTGTTTCTGGACTTTGGTTCCCGTGGGAGGTTTCTGTAGTCGTGCGAGCTGGTTGTCAAATGCCTAGCTGTCTTATAAATAGGCAATCGGGATACATACGTTAGTAAAACAAAATCCTACGTGTTAAAATGAGTGCAGAATTCGTAAAATTAAATAGGCTTTATGATATCCAGAATCTTAACATGCTGAACATAATTGTGCGAAACTTCTCTGTATCGCTTTAAATAATAAAATTTACAGTTCAAAACACTGCTATCTTATTGTATCTTTTACAATGATTTAAGACGGACCACTGAAATTATGTCTCTAATTTTTAAGTCTCACCGCAAAGCAACCGCGAACGAAGTCGCGGGTACAGCTAGTTATAAAATAAGCGTACTGATAAGCAGTAAGGCTTACGCAGACTTCAAGTGAAAATTTTCACGAGGCAGCAATATTTGTAGAGACTATAGTGTATAATTTTATTTAGTAGATGGAGTTGTGGTAGATCTTTATATGTTACAAAAATGTTTGAAGATTGCGCTTGCTTGAAACTAATGTTCTATCATATTACTGACAGAAATAAATACAAAAATAACTGTTACGAGTGTTCTAAATCAAAGGGAGTCTTTAACAAACAATATTCACCAACCAACGGACCAACGGAACTTGAGAAAAAATATCACCTTGTGTATGACCGATTAGAATTTAAGGTTGGTAATATCTGTTCATTAAGATGAGAACAGTAATCTCATTCAGGTCTCGGCTTAGTACATCTTTAACTGTTTAGCAGTATAGAAAAAAAACATAACTAAGTGGTCAACTTTGATCAATTTTGTTTGCTTAGTTCCTCCTGTCCATCGGGCTGTTTCCGCTTTTCTGTCGGCTTGTATGCGTCAGTTGAGCCACCCAATCTTCTAAATATCACCCATTTTTTATGACCTGTGTTATTGCTTTGTGGTACTACGAATAATCCGCAACGGACTCACTCACCATGACACATCAGTGATGCCTCTTCTAATAAGTATACCACTAACCAATAATTCTGAATTTTATTAGCACGGAATCAAAAGCTGAATTTTACATATTTTATGCTTATTTGTAATTAACGTAGATTATAATACTTATGTATCATATATTTATAAATGTATTATATCTTGAGACAAGACTATAGTATAATACTGATCGATCTTCACGTCTACCAATTTAACTTGATATCATCTAGTTTCATTAATTACCACGGCATTTATTTTTTAATTACTCGGATTATAAAAAAATCTTTAAAAGGGCGGCTTCACACAAATCTCTAGGTTACTTTATAAACGTTATTTATTCAAACTCCATTCATTATTTCTCTTGTAATTTGTAAAGAAAACCAGTTTCTTTTCAACTGTAAGCCGGTTTCAATTCCATTGAAAGTAGGTATCCATTGAATGTCGTTCAAGCATTAAGTTCAAAAAAACCGTGTAGTTATGTGCGAAATTCTAGATTTTGGTGGATTTTTTCACTTTAAAAATCTTTCTTTTGCATTGTCGAAGATATATTCGCAGAAATTGGAACCGCAGAACGACATGGTGGATATCCGACGCAATGGGTAAAGTGGGTCAAAATTAATGGTGTCACTTGTTACATGGGACAACTGGGACCTTGTACGCCATATGTCTCACGGGATGAATCTCAATGGGATATTAGGGGGAGCTAGTAATTTAATAGTGAATACTAATTGCTACTTATTTTTATACGTAGCCTTTCTTATCTCATTTTTGGGTATAGGCTTATCTCATTACATAACATCTGCCTCGGTCATGTGCCAATTTTGTCCAGGTTAAGCCCGCGATAAATTTTATATCCTTAACCCATCTTGCTGATGGTTGACCGAAATTTCGCTTCCCTCGACCTCACGATCATAACTTTTTGTAACTTTGTAAAAAAAACGACTACCTCTTGACCAGTTTTTTTAAATTAAGGATTTATTAATAAATGTTTGATTTGCATGTATGTACTAAATAATTTTAAAATCTGCCAATAAATGTCACCGTAACATACTTTCCCCTATTTGGGAGAAATAGCCCCTAATCAAAAATAGCGGAGATTAAAAACATATTATATCTCTAAGAACCCCATACACCAAGTTTCGTCAAGATTGGTTGGAAACTACAACCTGTAGATACGCGAGTATGAAGTTTCAGGTTTCAGATATATAAACATAGGAATTAATAGAAGAAAGAAAAATTTGCTAGACCGGAACCAGAGTCACTTCGTTCGCTTCCCTCGCTTTAATATTTCTAGATTTAATATAATACCATTTTTAAAACATTGCCCTCCTTTACGCAGTCGTTAAAAATACGAAACAATTCACGGATAAGCACCTGCATTAAACAGCCTAGAACACATAAGTGCTTTCTAAGTAACGGGAAAAGTCTTTATCTATAGAAAAAAACGTATTTTGTAATTCAGTTGAGTGAACCTTTTATTTAGTAAACGGGTTTCCCCAAAGGTAACAATTGGTGCTACTCTCGGATACGGCTCTAATAAAAATTCATGTACCGTAAACGACGCCCTTCGGCAAACCAAATTATTGGAAGGCTGGGCGTAGTGGGTTATGAACGATTTTTAGCGTTTAATAGAACAACGAAGAACCTAAATTTAAATTTAAATAGTTGTCTCACTCTTTTCTTATTTGTTTAATACCTGTCTGCCCTTGATGTGAATTTATCTTTTTTTAACTATTACTATTGGATTTGCGAAGCTGAAGATGTAGCAAGTCACCCCTTAAAATTACAAAAAAACATGTTGTACTGTAGTGCCAGAATAGAAATTCAAAAATCTCTGTAAATCTCTAAAAATGAAAAACATTTTCCTCGGGTGTCAGAACTTATCCATTCTTTAAAGGCTTATTCATTTGGCGGGTCGCCAGCGGCGTACAAATGGCTGCAAGTGGTCCGATCTATTATCTATCTTCAACAGGTCGCCGGGGCTCATTTGACCTATGAGGCATATTGTATTAATAATAACTCCGAACTTTGCCAACTCTTACTTTTTGTAGTTTTAATTTTTACCGACTCCCCAAAAATATATTGAATAAATTTAATTGAATCGACTTACTCGATTCAATTAAATTCAATTTAAAACGTAACGTAACGTTTTGTTACTTGTTGTATTTCCGATTTTCGTTCATTGAGTTTTTTTTTTATGCTGCCTTGATTTCTTCCTAAAATTTCGTCAACTTTAAGCAGGAATCAAGGGAGCTTAATAAAATAATCCCAATGAAATTAAATCGGTGAATACGGTTCCGTTTGACGTAAGTCAAACGGAAACCAGTGCTGACGTTACGTTTAAAGATTTATATCCTTACAGAAAAAAATAAGAATATGAATGTCTACAAAAGACATTCATAATCTTATTTTTTTTCTTATGTACATGTCTGGGGTCCAAGACTGTTTTTTAACCTATACTATCCCACTCCTGAGCAAAGGTCTCCCTCAAAGTCTTCCACATTAAATAATAAAATACAAAAAATTATATATATATATTATATAAATTATTATTAAAATTTTCCCAAGACTGTTTTTTTTTCAGAATTACCTACAATTGTATTTCGTGATAGTGATCCGATTGACATAGATTAGGGTGAGCATGGAATTTAATGTTAACAGACTACAAAATTTGTCAAAAACTACCATTATGATGGAGTATAATCGTAATAAAATACTGAAACAATTCTAATCGGACTTGGGCTCCTGTATGCCTGCACAATCGCTACCACAGTCGACGTTTCCTTTCCTCATAGCGCATATTTGCATCAGAAACCTCGAGAACCGTATCCACAATGGATTCCTGAAGTTCTTTTCATAGCAAACTAAACATATTGCTCTTTAGTAGGGTTGCAATACATTATTGTGTGTCTTTTTGTTTTGGGTTGTTCATTCCTTAGAGCTACTTATAACTAATTTCAAATAAATTGTTCAATTCTGATTATTATTTTTCCTTTGGTACGTCATATCTTTAAGATAGTTCGGACAATGTAAATTGTATCATAAAATGTTCCAATACTGAGAAAGTAATCGTAAATATTGTGTAGGATCTGCCGTTTGTACTCGGTTAATTGTCACTCTTAAATTTGTAGTAAATATTCAAGAAAAAAAAAACTAATTCTACTGATATCTTAATGTATAGTAACATCTTAGACCTTATGTCCATCCGTCTCTCTAGTTTTACCTATGGTTTTATTTTCTTCCATTTTGTGTATTTTAACACTTTTTTTGCCCTCCCAAGACTATTAACAGCTTGCGACACCCTTTTTCTGTGAGTAGAAAATTCATTCGAATAGAAACTTCCCTTTATCGGCTAGAGTTAAGCATGAAAAAGGTGAAAACAAAAGCAATCAAACTTGGTTTCGTTATGATCTTTAGTTTTGACAGTTTGCCACTTTAACGCTGACAAAATAAAACCAAGTTTGCTTGCTCTTGTTTTCACCTATTTTATGACTGGCTTTCGTGGATATAGGGGCTGCTTATTTACATGTAAAATTCAAATGAAAACTATTTACACCGCGTAGCCCTATCGTAATGTGAATGGCTCGGCTGTTCTTTTGACCGAACTATGACCCATTTTATTTGGAAGCCGTAGGAACGCTTGCGCCGGATTATTCTTTAATTCCCTTACGCGGTAAGACGTATCGTCGATTGTTTATTGTCGGCACAAACTAGTCAGATAGTTGCTATAGTTCTGAAAGATAAACCTTTTATAGTTCTAAATACATTGCGAACACTAATTTATTCCTAACATAAACTATTTTGTTCTAACTATGTCAAATTCTAACTGATCACATATTATACTTACTATGTGCGTCTATTACGACATAAAATTAATAATTATTCGATTTTTTGCTTAATTTAGTCGATTAGTATCATTATACTGATCGACTAAATTAAGCAAAAAAAAGTTTAATTAATTATCTTACTATCCTAATTCCTACTAATATTATAAATGCGAAAGTTTGTAAAAAGGTAAGGATGTATGTTTGTTGTTCTTTTACGCAAAAAATCCTGAATCGATTTGTATGAAATTCGGTACGGAAATAGCTAAGACCATTATAACAACACATAGGCTACTTTTATTCTGTATTAACGCGGATATAACACCGCAGGAAGGAGCTGGTTGATCATATAATGTTTCATGAAACTGCTATGTCTTATTGCTCCACTATATAAAATCTAGTTACGTCATAGATGTCTATTGCTCACTTCGCAAAATGAGCATTTGACTCAATATGTGAATTTCGCAAATAGGTGCACATCTTACTATTAATATTATATTATCCATATAAGGAAATAAATCGACATATTAATCATATTATAGCACTTGCCACATCTTACCTCCTGCTTTTCTGAAGTCCGACTTTTTAATTATTTTTTTATGCTTAGTCCTGATTTCTCAGCTGGACCTTGACCTATTTACATTTTTTTTTTATTTGAAAATAGGTAGTTTGGTTAATTTTTCGAATGACTTAAAGATTACTAAAGATTATTATTATTAAAGATTTACTAGCCGAATTAGGGTCGACTTTTCACTTTTTTTATAATTTTATTTGTGGACAGCAATAATATTCAGTAATGCAAGCCAGTAGCAGACTCCATATAAGACTTTATCATCTAATTAATAACTATAAATAATTATGCACATAAATTAGACTTTGTTTACGCTTAACTACTTTATTTTAGGTGTGTCATTGCTGATCACATATCGCATAGGCCACTTGAATGAGGGCTCTAAATTGAATGTCTAATTGATAACCTACTAGCTGCACTCCGCGGTCATAGCCGCATCAGATATTTGATCATCCCATGGTAACGAAATTTTAATATAATGTATTAAAATGTTGTTACAAGTGTAAAAAATCAAGTCAATCCGTCACTTAGTTGCTGAGGAGGAAGACGAACAAACCAACAGACATGCTTTAGCATTTATAACATGTCTGGAGATTTGAACATGCCATTAAATACCTATGACTGGACCAATTAAATTTAATCACCACCTTATATTAACTACAAATTCAAATCCAGGTTCAACCTCTGTGTTTTTCACTCATTTGTGCATTAGAATAAATCACCACGTGCTTAAACAGTAAATAAAAACATCGTGAAAAAAACCTGCTTGTCGGAGTAAGTTAAACATGGATTTTATACAAATACACTTTGTATATTCCTACTGACCTATACGAGCTTAATAATATTAGTGGTCGTCACCCGCGTCAAAGCCCTCGATTTAACATCTATATATAGGGTTATTGCTTAGGGGTGAACTAAGACGAAAGGGGGTCACTGTACTCATCTAAAGGAAGAACTTATACACAGGTTTAAAGAGGTTTAAACATTTAAATGGTCAAATGCCCAGCTGTGTTGGTAAAAAATGGTTGGGATGTATATTTGTAGCTCTTTTACGCAAAATATGCTGAACCGAATTGATAAACTTTGGTATGGAGACTTAGACCGTACTAAATTTCATTCATATCAGAGACAGGATCATAGACCCTGGATTATCACATAGCCAACTATTTCTCCTGTATTAACGCAGGTAACACCGCAGAGTGCAGCTAGTATATAATATAAATTTCAGATGTATCTTAGTAACAGAAGTTTAACTACATTACTACGTTATAGTACGAATCTTGCTTTTTACAGCGGCGTAGGCGCCATAAAAATACTAGGGTTTTATTAGACGTAACATTCAGTACCACACACCGAGCCGAGGTCATGGTCTTTCAACTTGTTATACAATAAAGCCTAATACAGGCTTAGGAACTCTATCAGCTATGCTCACACATGATAGCACTTTTTTATGTAAAATGCGATAGTTTTAAACTGAAAAAGAGTTTACTAGATTTTCACATAGCAGATTTGCTATTAAAAACATAAAAAAATAGTGTTGTAAATAATTAACTGTAATTGTTTATTTAATACAAATCGTCAAAATCACAAATAAATTCAGCAATTAAGTATATAACGTAATAATGAGATTTGAATGAGAATCTGGTTAATTGTAATAACTCTTGACAGTTTGGAACTATCCAACTATTTAAGACATTTTAATTGTGATGTCATTTTATCATAAAAAAGTAAATCTCTAAGAATACTCCCAAATTCTCAGCTTTGTCGCAGAGGATAATTTGTCAATCAATCAGCATGAAATCGCAATACCACCTTGTTTCACAGATAATACTCGTATAAAGAGAACTTTTGTAAAAAGTGTTTAAATATATGAGGAGGTTTTTTAATTCATGGTTAAAGTATGCCGCTATGGAACCGCTTTACCACTTTGTGACAATTGCTGTGGAATCCCTGGGCTGTTGGGGCTCTGAGGCTAGGGCATTTATTAACGAAGTAGGGCATAGGCTCAAAGTTAAGACTGGTGACTCCAGCTCTGGTTCGTTCCTGGTGCAGAGGATGGCTATTGCTATTCAACGTGGCAATGCTGCGAGTGTACTTTTGCACCAGGAACGGTCAGCGGTGGGTTATTTGATTAGAGGTTATTAATTGTGACGTAATTTTTATGAATTTGACACATATATAATGTAAATTATTAATTAACTATAAAATATCGAAGTTGTATATTTTCAAAATTCATGGGAATATTTTTATGTATATAAATCCCACTGATTCTTAGCGACGTCTGAACTTATTGTGAAAATATTTTTTGCGTAAAATGGTATACTTCTAAAGAGACCCCATACTATTATACAAAAAATACTACTACATCATATCACATCCCGTTATAAGATCAATATCCGACTATGTCGTCAATATCGTTACAGTGCTTAAATTAAAAAAAAAAGAGATACATTTTGTATAAGCGCCAGCCGCATTCACTAAGATCGGTTGACACTTTTTTTAAAAAGAATGATTTATCACATCGGTTCGGGATCTCATGAAATATATCTTGTCAATACATACAAATTACGCAGTTATATAGATTTATTGGTTACAGGTGTACCGACATACTTTTTTCTGTAAAAAAAATAATATCGGCTTTTATCACGGCGGGCGCAAATATAACATTTTTTATTTATTTTCTATAAATTATATTAAATTAAAATACAACCACATGGAAAAAAAATATCGTTATTTAAACTCTGTATGAAACAAAACAAAAAAATTAAATCGATCCATCCGTCTCTGAGAAAACAAATATTAATCATAAAAAATACACTTGAATAGAAAATCGGTAGAAAAAGGTCATCATGACAAATAACTTTCAATGTATCAACAACGACTTCGTAGTCGTAGTCGTATCAACCCAAAGCGTGCCACTGCTGGGCACAGGCCTCCCCTATGAAGGGGGTGTAGGCTTATAGTCCTTAGACCAACGACTTAGTTTACATAAATGTAACTTATTCAAAACTTAAGTGGTAGATCGATTAAAAAAAATATTCATTGGAACACCTCTGAAGACCTATAAAACAAAAATAGATTCAGGTACACAACAATCTTTGGTCATACAATTATAAAAAATGACGTACAGACATACAAAACACAACAGTTATTAAGGTTTCAGTATAAAAAATGCCAAGTGATTGTCGTTTTTAGGAGTTCAGATCCCAATAGGTAAAAATGGAACCCTTTTACTTAAGACTTCGCTGTCCGACCGATCGTCCGTCCGTCTTGTCATCAGGCTGCATCTCATTATATCATTTCAGTTAAAATTATTACAGATAATAATGCCGCTATAACAACAAATACTAACAAGTGGTTAAAAGTGACTTCAAAAAAGCCAACTGCAAAAGCTTTAGACCCACATATCTTAACAAGTTAAATTGCGTGATGCAGCTAGTAAAGCCTATGACCATCTGCAAGTGAAGACCAATCTATTGAAAACACTTTTATTACAGGCCGATTCAAACTTAATGGCGGCTGTGAAGTTATCCGCGAAAGGCTGCGCAGTATCGAAAACAAGGTATACGCGGGCGTTAGCGAGACGAGACGCGTTAGCACACCGCCCACTAGCCTTCTTCTTGAGCTTGAGCTGAAGTACAGTCGAAATCATTATCGTTGCAAGTTATTTGTTAAAGTTTAATTGTTTTTTGTTATAAGTTTTAGTTATTTTTTTGGTAGCTCGAATTCTTCCAATGAAACTGTATTGTAGAGCCGAGAAATTAGCATTGAAGGTTTAAAACCAATCCTTTAAATATATATATAAGTATTTGAAAACTAATAACAGTTTTTTATTAATAACATGGTGCGATCGGTGAATTTCGGAAATATTATCTCGGACAGGTATTTATTTTTATACTAAAGATTGTTTATACAAAAAATCACTATTTATAGAAGTATTATATTAGTTTTAACCTAATTTAGTAGACATATAAACTTACACCATCCTATCCTAATATTCACTACATGTATGTTATGTACCTAGTATTAATTCACTCTTAACTATTTTCAACCCGAATGTACAAACGCAGTCTCGCTTGTGGCGCACTTCACAGCTGCCATTAAGTTTGAATCGGCCTATACTAGTGGTCAGAAGCGACTTAAAAAAAAAACCGATTCCAAAACCTATAAACCCGTGTCTCAATCTGAATTTAATTTTTTAATTTTGATAAATTCAGTGTCATTCTCACGACTAGAACGAATCTATGTATTGACGCCACTTACATAAAAATACACAAGCTGTTTAGGCTCTAGGGCATTTGCGTGCCGAAGAAATATACATACATACATGCATATTTACACTCGAAAACCCTACTTATTTCACAGTCGGGTAAAAACAGAAGAAAATCAATATTCAAATATTGAGCCCGCCATATTTGCCGTTTTTGCACAATATTAATTTAAAGTATGTTGTATAGATAATGGTACGGAACCCTTTGTGCCCGAGTTGGACTCGAACTAAGCCGATTTTATCATTATAATAAAATCACAAGTTATATTCATAAGATAGATAGTTTGATTCAATGTTTGTCTGATGTGGTTATAATTAGTTTGTGTTATATAAGGCTTCTTCTACAGATTAGCGGCTGTGCGGCCGCCATGGGCTGCGTCAATTGCTTAAAATGGTTGTTTAATTCCCTTTGGAGGTGTTCAGAGGAAGTTCTACATTGAATTGTTAATGTCTGCATTAGTCCGATTTAGAGACATTTTGGGGACTCGTTAATTGATCCTAATGCGAGAAAGGTGTAAGCGGTCTAAAATCGTTTAAATCGTTACTTAATTGTGTCGGAACTTAGAATTAGTAAAATAAATATGAATTATGTGAACTATCCAAGTAAAGTACCGTATCAACTCATAGCGTCCCACTTTTGGGCACGGATCTCCCCTAGAAGACGGTTTTGTCACTTATCTTATAAATTTCTCCGACAAGCAGTTCCCTCACGATGTTTTTATTTCACCGTTTACACTTGCTAATTAATTATCATTTATATCTAATATGCACAAGAGTGAAAAACTCAGAGATGCATGCCGGATCCCGGGATTGAACCCACGTCCGTACGCTTGCGAGGCATCGGGTGTAGCGACTAGGCTACCACTAAATTCATAATAAACTATCGAAGTGATACTTTAAACAAAGCGACGGCGTCATTAGAATGTTTTCAGTAATTATGAATAACAAAGCAAACTACTATTTTGATAAATTTTATACGGAAGTACCTCGTAATGGTATATACTTTCTAACGGAAAAAAACCAAATCGTTTAAGGCGTCCCTAAGATATAAACAAAAAAATTATAGTATAAAGAAAGATTCCATGAGAATCACTTTCTTTTTTGAAGTCACTTTCATGGTCTTCCTATGAATCATGTCTATCACTTTGTCTACAAGAAAATAATATAACTGTGATACTAGGAAAAAAGTAATTCATGTCTATAAAGAATAGCATGCTTCTTTCATTAGAAAACATTAAGAACATGTTAGTAAGAAAGTCGTATGTTAAGTGCACTTTTAAATGTTATTTCGTAAAAAAAAACAATGAAATTTGTATAAGCAATAAAAATATTATCTTGAAATAAGTTTTTACGGCCACATCTTGAATACGTAATAAATTATACGTATACGATTATATTACAGCTTTTGCACAAATTAAAGGCATTTTAGTCGCACGGAGCTAAGAATGATTATTTTGCTCTTTTTTATAACTAACTAGGCAAGTTTGATCACGATCTCACCTGATGGTTATTGATTATGCAGTCGAAGATGTAGCTTTACTAAAAACCTATTCACCTTGCGCTTAAACAAACCCCGGTCGTATTTATCCGGAAATACTGAGAATGGCTGGTTATTCTAATGTTTTGCTGTTTTTATTATAAAGAAAGAAGCAAAACGTTTTAAGGAATTGGTATTATTTGTTCCGTAAGTGCCGATCTTCTGATAAGCGACGGTGGCTTCATCCTTATACAGGGTTATCGGCTAAGGACGTACTTAAGACGAAGGGGGGTCACTAAACATACTCTAATGAACTTTCACTATAGACGGACGACGAAAATAAAACAGCTGTTTCATATTTTTTTTCTGATAAGGTTTTTTTTATTTGAACACCTGATTTATTTTCTTGATTTTTGGGTTTGTCCTAATTGAAAGTTGTTTGTAATGATGAATATACAGGGTTATCGGCTAGACTAAGCAGAAAGGGGGTCACTATACCTATCCTAAGGAACAACTTTCACTATGGGGCCAACTCTGAATTCGAGAAAAATAATCAGCTGTTCCATACATTTTGTCGCCGACTGATTAACTTTTTGTATGGAACAGCTGATTATTTTTCTCGAATTCAGAGTTGACCCCATTGTGAAAGTTGTTCCTAAGGATGATTATAGTTACTTCTTTTCGATTTAGTACACTCCTGTAGAAAATGTTCCAGAATTAGCGTATTAAATAGATAGATATTTATATTTATATAGATATTTACTATTAGTCATACAAACCACTTAGGTAAACTGTGTAAGAAGTTAGCAAGTGCTAACTATGCGCTCATTAAACTAAGATCTGTATTAGATGTGAAAGATATGTTGTCAGTGTATTATGCATACGTACATTCCATGATAAGATATGCGATAACTGTATGGGGCAACGGGGCCGATATGATTATAGTCCAAAGAGCCCAGAAGAAGGCCATAAGAATAGTATTTGGGTTAAAAAAACGCACGTCAGCAGGAAAATACTTTAAAAAACACAAAATAATGACAGTGGTATCCATGTATATTTATAATTGCCTCTTAGAAATTTTTGACGAGAAAGAAAATCTAATGATAAAACCGAATCACATACCTTACAATCTTAGAGATCGCAATAGACCGGACGTACTTCTAACAAAACCAAAATTCGATTAGCCAAAGTAAAGAAACAAGGCATCTGGATTAAGATATGTATGTTCAATAAATTACCTCGTCCTGTAGCTAACTTACATGGCAATGATTTTAGGTGTAAATTAAAAAAATTCTTCGAATCCACTGCTTTTTACTCAGTAAAAGAATTCTTACAAACTGATCTGACTGAATATTCATTCTCGAATTATTAATTAAAATGGATATTGACATTAAACAATACTTGACTTGTAATGTTACCGGACTGATATATAACTAAGTATTATGTATATAGTAATCAGACATCAATATTAAATTTAACATTATTATCTAGACACAAATTTATTCTTTCTAATTTTTCTTTAATGTTTTAACTCTTGTTTCGTCATAATATTATAATTCATTATTGTACGTATTGACTTGCCTAGTGTAACAAACGCAGTTATAAGGCCAATAAATGATTTGACTTTGACTTTGACTAGATACACAAAACAATTTCCTTCAACATTTTGCGGCAATAAGAGTATGTTTCATCTGTAGAAAGTTTGTCAAAAGTTAAGCAAAGATAATGGAACTATAAACTGCCTAACCTGTGTACTTCCAAAATCTTTGAATCGTCTACAAAGTTCGTCAATAATGCCAAACAAACAATCTAAAATCTAGTCAAGTTTATAATTTGCTTAATTCAGCAAAATAGTTTATTAACAGGTAAAATTTGAAATTTAAAAACTCGTGAAACAAAGTTTTGTTGTGATGGCCATCTTGGATTTGAAATGTATGGCACTAGTCAAGCCCTTTGATTTGATACATATATATTGAGGGTATTGAGGGTATTGTGAAAAAATATGTAAATGTGACGGCGGTCATCTTGGACCATTTTTATGAAACAGCTAAAACATTCACAACTAATTCACCTTTCAAACTAAAACCAAAATCGACTTATTTCGGGACCTACGATGCTTATGTGTTTTATAACACCCATTCGTGTCTGCATCGGAGGTTTAAAACTGAATTTGACGGATGTGCCTTTAATAATGGCAGAACTCACACTTGCTTTCATTTGCACTGAATTATGTGGAGTAATAGGTACATATTTTATATCTGTTTATTGCCAAACAGGTTATTAGTATATTTATAATGGAGACTTTCGTGAGAAAAAAATAGTAGAGTTTCTTAGTGTAAAAAATATTTGACCATTTTTTACACTAAGAAACTCTACTAAGTGTGTGAGGTAGCCGCAATACATATAGTTTCTAAGGTAAGTAATTTAAACTGATAGTTTTGCGAACTGTCAACCTCGTGACTATTACATGTCTTTCGATTGTAAAAAATTATATCCCCTTGACCGTTTTTTTTAATATTCAAGAGACCTAATAATTGTTATATACCGCATGTCTGTACCAAATATAATTGAACACAGCCAGTAAATGGCGCCGTATTAAACTTCACCCCTCATTGGTACAAATAAATTCAACTCCTAAGGGGGTCAAATTGTTCAAAGTTTCATGTAACAACTACCAGTAGATTACACATTTTTATCGTATTTCATTATTTAATGAAATACGATATATATGTGTTGATAGTGTAATAATAGCAAAAGATAAGGTTCATGAACGCGTGAGTTGCATTCACAATAATTGGAAAATAAGGTGGGAATAAGATTGTCGTGATACCTCACGATTCTTGGACACGTTTCCAGGCGCGACAATATCTCCATGGAGCACCTTGTTGTCTAGGGAAAGGTGAAAGGTGGAAGGCACTAGATCGCGCGGAATGCAATGAGTATCTGGTCCTACTTACTTTACAACGTGACGATCACGACCGCTCCGTCAAGTTTATACGAGTAGCGACTAAGATGAAGAAGATTGTAATTTCGTCTCCCGCCAGAACGCAAAAATAAAAAACAAAATTGGCGTTGTAAAAAACTATATAATAATACGACTGTCCGGTAGGTGCAGTTGGTAGCAACCCTGCCTTCTACGCCGCTGGTTCCGGGTTCGATCCCCGGACAGTTCAAACATTTGTGTGCATGAACATGTCTGTTTGACTTGTGCCTGGGTGTTAATTATATCTATAAGTATGTATTTATATATGTATGTATATCAGTCATCAGGTTACCATAGCACAGGCTTTGTCTAGTTTGGGACCTGAAGACCTTTGTGTGGATGTTGTCCCCATAATATCATATTATTATATCAATTTATGTTAATAACTAATTAAAAGTCAGTAGCCAAGAAGAACACACAAAAAACTTTAGCCCATACAGTTCACGTACAAATGATTTGCGGAATTTACTTCCAAGTTCCTATTCTGATGTCTAAATATTTGTTCGCGATTCTAAAACTTTACCGCTTTGCCGAAAGGAAAACATTTCTAACGACTGTTTGTTCTGAACGGTCTCCGGTAGGTACATATTACCGTTGACAAACATAATATGCCGTGTTGTATCAAACGAACTTTTCAGACGTTTTGATGTCTTCAAAGGGACGTGTAATAAAAATCGATAAACTTCTGCTATTTGCCTGCCCAAAAGGCAGGTAATGTGAGTGTATGTATGTGTGTATGACTTGTATGTATGTCTAACTAGCCTAAAACGGTTGACTGATTTTGATATGTCCGATGTCATTGGATTTGTCCTTGTCTGCTGATGGTTACAGGCTATAGTAGTAACATTCCGCGGTTTCACTTGTTATGATACAATGATTTAAATACTTGCACTTGGACTTTTTCCAAAGTCGTCTAACCACTTCCTTGCTAAGTATTGCAATCGTTACTTAACAGTTTTATAAATTAATTGAGAGATTATTGTATTTAAAAAATTAAAAAGTCACTTCGATTTACCCTAGTATTAATAATAATAATAATAATATATGGGACTACTTCCACACAAAGGTCTACAGGTCCCAAACTAGGAAAAGCCTGTGCTATGGTAACCTGATGACTTATATACATACTTATATACTTAAATACATACTTATATACTTAAATACATACTTATATAAATACTAAACACCCAGACGCAGGTCAAACAGACATGTTCACGCACACAAATGTTTAACCTGTCCGGGGATCGAACCCGGGACCAGCGGCGCAGAAGGCAGTGTTGCTACCAACCGCGCCAACCGGCCAGTCTTAAGTAATTAATAAATAATAATTAATTTTTATGTAGTCTTATTTTACGTAGTTTTCATTTATTGCATTAAGTAATTTTACTGTAAGTATGTTTTATTACAATTCATTAAGACAGCCAATTAACGTAGACCAGCTAGACTTATATAGTTGGCTAGCACCCAGATGGGCTGATAATGTGACGGTTCACTTCACCCCACTTTACAGACGAGTTCTTAATCCAGTAATTGGATTATACACTCGCCCACTAACTGGCGTGCGTGCAGAACACCTACTGGACTAACTGTACGTTACTGGAACTGTCCATCAAACTATCAAAATACAAGTAAAATAAAATAATTTACCCTCGACATCTCCATTTTTTGCCGGCGGCCATCTTGGTGTTGAAATGTATCATAACATTATGATGATTCAAGAACTTGATTAGAAAAATACTAATAAGTAGAATAAATTTAAATTTAATTATGCTACTACAAAATGACATATAAGTTTTTTTTGTCGACGTTATCTAAAAATATAATTTTATTTGTAGATTAGATGAAAGCATTTAATCTAAAGATGACGATGCATATGTTTTTCTGACTATATTAAAAAAAATATTGTCGAAATTTTATACCGCTCAGACTTGTGTAATAATATAGATGATAAAACCCTCTGTTTGTTGAGTTTATCTGCCATTTAACTTCTATCCTCTTACAAGTGATATAAAGCTAATAACATATTTATCAGATAAAAGCTTTTCAAGTTCAATATGTTTCAGTTCCTAGAGAGGAGATTTATCAAACTTAGATACCTATTGTTCGAATCATAGAATTATCTATTTACCCGACTGCAAATGAAAAAGAGTTGTTTTTCGAGTGTATGTATGTTTTTTTTAAAGTCAATAGGCTTGCGCTTGACCGCCAACTCGCCTGATGTATGTATGTATGCATATTTCTTTGGCATGCCCTAGAGCCTAAACGGGTTGTTGTATTTTTATGTGAGTGGTTTCAATAGTCTTTGTCGTGAAAATGACACTGAGTACACCAAAAAAAAAAGGATTGTACATTTTTAAAAATTACCAAAAAAAGTATTTTCGAAATACAATCGAGTGTGGTATTAAAATAAAGATTTTTTAACGGTGATTACGAATATATATAACTTATATGTTTTATTGGAGTTTGGAATACGAAATGCTAAATTTAAGATACACAGGTTTAAAGATTTAGCCGTCGGGTTTTTTGAAGCCGCTTCTAACCGCTAGTTCTCAAAGTTGAGTTGATGATATTTTACTGGCACTTGGAAATCTACGGTAATATACGTTTACGAGTGGTGATGTCTAATTGCTGTGTTAGCCTAGTAAATGAACGTTTGACTTGCAAACGGAAGTTCGTAGGTTCAAATCCCGGCTTAGACCTGCACCTTTTAGTGATTTTGTTCACTTTAATTATCATTCCACCTCAATATGATAGTTCTATTTCTTATTTTTCGTTTGATTTGCGCGCATGGTATTTATTTATTTTTTAATTGTTTTTGATAAGTACACTCTGAATTTGACGATATTCGGATTCGTCAATTTTGCAATATTATGATTATTAGCACGGTATAATGTTATCTTCTTAAGATAAGACTCTTTTATTCAGGTGATTTACTTAATCTGAAAGTAATGATCCTCTCGATTTTGTCAAGGGTAGGTTTCTTCAGATGGGAGCGATATTTTTGTCGTAGGTCTATAAAACATCGACAGAGAGTAAATGCTTCCATTTCATCTGCAAAGGTAACAAATTAAATGTCTTTATCTGAAAATGAAGCAGCTTTTAAATTTATTTTCAATAGATTAGATTTTTTTTGGTTAATCACATAAATTTAGATATATCAGTGCAATGGATGTCGGAAAAATGGGCATTTATCATCGAAGTGCTGTACAAAGCACTGTTTCCTTTGGATGTTATGCTTATATTTTTATAATATTTTTTGTTACTATATTTAAAGTGTCTTTTTTTCTTTCTTAAAATTGTATGAGGACGGTTAAGACTGCAATGCGCTACAAACAGGGAGATAAGTTTTGATATCCTGTAAAAGTTACATCTTGACTTTTATAGTAACTTCATATCCATGTTAATTGTTTACTAAGTCAAAAAGAAGTTAACATTATAGTTATAACTTAAAACTGCGGATCAAACCTGAAATTTGTTTGCAAAAAAGTACATACTTTTGTTAATTCAAATTACATTTTCTTTGAAACAGGTGATGTTTGTTTTTCCGTTTTCGGTTTCTCCTTATATTTAATAATAAAAGGCATAATCAAATTGCACACAAACTTCTTCCACCTAAAGCAGTTCCATACTACCAATATAACCCAAAACCGGTGCTTGAGAACCAGAGTCATAAGATATATTTCGACAGGGCAATATTAACGGACAAAACCATACACAATAATAGACCGGACATAACTATGATAGATAAATTAAATAAACTGACTTACCTAATTGATATTGCAGTACCCAATACACACAATTTACAAAAGACCATCACCGATAAAATTAATAAATACACAGAATTAAAAGAAGAGATTTTGAGATTATGGAATATGAATAGAGTATATATTGTGCCTCTGGTAACCTCCAGCACCGGTGTTATTCCCAAACATCTAGTTCACTGCCTCAATCAAATTGACCTACACACAAATATATATATGACAATGCAAAAAGCAGCAATATTAAATACATGCAGAATTGTTCGGAAGTTCTTGCAAGTTGAGGTTAACACTGTGAGTATCCCTTTACAATGAACTCCACTTGGTCTAGGCCCGTGGTTTTTAATTAATTACCGTAATTGTTAAAAAATCGTGAGAAAATATTTTTTCCTAAATAATAATAATAATAATTTTATAATATTTTGTTAAAAAAGACGGCTTTTCTCGCGTACCTAATATTATCTAATATTGTTCACGAGGAGTAATGAACCTTCTTCAATTTAAATGTGTAATTATGTTTTTTCACATTTTCCTGTTGTATTCAACGCAATGTAAAAGCAGGCAAGTTGGCTCGAGCATTTGTGTTAGTCGTAGTTAGCAAGCACTTGAGGCAACCTTGTTGTTCTGGAAGAGCTCTCGGCTTCTACTCTCGAGGGTCTCGACGCACGAGTAATTGCAGAATTGCATCTAGCGCGGAGGAAACTTGGTTTGTTGCGAACTTTAGATTCACTTCTTGCTAATTAAGAGAAAGGTATCTTGTAGGCAGAAGTTGATAAGGTATATAAATAGTTGATAAGGTATAGGTAAAAAAAAACTAACAAAATTTACACTGGATACAATTATCCACATAGGAATTGACGAATTCTTATTTATTTATTTACGTTTGAACGGTTTGACGCGTGACCAGAATGCCGGTTTGTATCTGGCCCAGCGTATAAGCATTGCCGTTCAGCGCGGTAATGCGGCTAGCATACTACCCTCTGGTTGTGGGTTGGAGCATTTGGATTATCTGTAGATCTTAAATGGACTATAGGTAATCTTTCTTCTATATTTTTTTAGTTGTTTTAGTCATTTTTTATGTTAATAAAGGGCCGTCAAAAAAGTTAGGAATTAAATATAGTTTAATAGCTCATTAGGCATAGCATGTAAAATTTAGGTATGAAAGAAGCCAGTAGCTAACGAAACAGTGCAAACTAGTTCAGAGCCCGTGGATTTAAAAAAACTTTTTCCTATTTGAGTGTGCTAAATGATTCTTATTATTAAAAAGAAAACCTCTGATATTGGGTCAAAATACACTTCATTGCAGGTGTATTTGATTTGCGATCCTAGCTTTCCATATAATAAGTATTGCTCAGAACACTGTTGAACAGCTGAAAACAAACTTCATTCTTACTAAAGATTCAAAGACCTTTTGTTGAATGTTGGGTTGAGGTCAGAAAATGTCTTTAAGTTTGAGTGAAAATTCCCAACCCCACTAATAATAGATCAAAGATCTTGATTCAATTACTCGGACATTTCTAAAGTAACTTCGAAACCACAAAGATATAAATGTACTTTACTTAACAAACTACGCAGTCTCTAAAGAGTTGTTAACGTTATATGATGAAGTTTGGCTAAGTTTCGAAAGTTTGTCTTGAAGTTTAAATTTAGCGATAAGAAAGCCACACACATATTATAAATGCGAAAGTGTGTTTGTTGGTTTGTTTGTTCTTCTTCACCTCAGAGACTGAGAGCAGGATCGTTTTTTTTTTTCACTGAGATTGTTCGAGGTACGAAAAGTACCATATGCCACTTATGTACCGCATTTTTATGATTCTACCGGTACAAATACCGGTAGAATCATAAAAATGCGGGTGAAGCCGCGAGAAATTGCTAGTGCTAGTAATAGGACTTATATTGTGACGTTGTTTGTGCTAAGCCTTTTCAATAAGTGTGAATAGTCTTAACCATTCTCGAATCGAGCTCCAACTTGATTTGACTTATGCAATTTCCGGTAGTAAATAGAGAAGTCTACAGAAGAACAATGGTTTGGGTTAGGAGCTTTATGACTACATCTCGATTGGACTAGTTAGCACGTATAACTAGATCACTTTATGACTGAATCTCTATACGACTACATTGCGTTAGGGATAACAAAAATAATCACGAAAAAATAATTACTCGTCAACTCTTTGCTTTATTCCTAACGCAATGTAGTCATATAAAGATTCAGTCATGAAGCGATCTAGTCATACCTGCTAACTAGTAAAATCGAGATGTAGTCATAAAGCTCCTAACCCCTCAAGCTAGTGAGGACAATGTGACGTAGTTTTGCTATGAGTAGAGTAATTACAAAGTAAGAAAATGTAGTAAATGGTCGCTAAATAATGGTCTAACGGGGAAAGAGGAAGAAATGCCGTTTTCTAATATTAGATATTCCTGTATTGAAAATGCTTTTGTTTAGGTAACTGTAGTTAATGTAAGATTAGCAGTTCTATGGCTAATTTGGATGTTGTTTCCTAATATTGAGACTCAACATAGAAATGCTTTGCCGCCTTCCTATATTTCAACAATATCTCGACTAATTTGATTTACATACTTAAGAATATAAAAAATACTAAAAATTAATTAATAATCTATGTTAATTAAACCATTGGGTTAGGAGCTTTATGACTACATCTCGATTTTACCAGTTAGCAGGTATGACTAGATCGCTTCATGACTGAATCTTTATATGACTACATTGCGTTAGGAATAAAGCAAAGAGTTGACGAGTAATTATTTTTTCGTGATTATTTTTGTTATCCCTAACGCAATGTAGTCGTATAGAGATTCAGTCATAAAGCGATCTAGTCATACCTGCTAACTAGTCCAATCGAGATGTAGTCATAAAGCTCCTAACCCGGCTTGAGTACTAATACTCAAGACTAAGGAAAGCTGAAATTAACTAGAAAATAATAAATCTGGTTTGACGGCACTCTTCAATAACAAGGTTTCAAATACGAGGTCGAGCGCCCGTGAACCGTGGCTTGTTTAGAATTTAAAAATGTTCCAATCTGAATGACAATGTAGAAATTTAAATATTTTACAGAAACAACAGGGTTGTGTATTTACTATCCGAGATTATTTTAATAGAATCACAAGCCCCAGATTATTCCAGTTTAAATTATGCAGCCTGTAAGAACGGGGACTAAGCTTACGTAAAGCCAATATCGGTGATAGCGCTCAGCTCATAATATTTTAAAACAACTTCGAAAAAGGAAGAGGTTCTCTTTTCATCGGTTTATTTATGTATATAAAAGTTTACAGGTCCCATATAATATTTTTTCATAATTTGTCCAGTAATAAGTAAAAACCAAAGTAAAAAGTGTTTTCTTGCAATATTGGTATCTTTATTTATGTGTTCAGTATTGTAAATAACTGAAAAAAAATCTGTTTTTCACCTCTCTTATATACTACTTATCTGGTAAGTATTTAACTACGTGACGCAACGTGTTGTTTGTATGTGGGTTTATCAAAAAGTCGCCCATATTCACCTGGGTGAACAAATTTTAAGATGAACTGATTTCTCCCCATTCCCATTTTGCCACCACAAGTTACCTGGGTGATATAAGCCAGGTGCAATAAGTCTCCGGTGAATTGAGGCCTTACATTTCACTTAGTTCACCCAGGTAAACAAAATACCAATTTCTCAAAAATGTTAAACTAATATTTATTAAAGATTTTTTCCCTGCAAGCAACTCCTAGCTTTAAGCGCTCTTTATGTTCCCTGACCTAATTTACCTCAAAGTTAAGACTTTCGCGGCAACCTGCAGTTTTCATACAAACGTCTTTGATAAAATACTAAAAACCCTGAAAAATTAACCTAGTTCTGTTGTATATAAAAAAAAATATAGTCGCTTAAATTAATTTTGTATGATACTTAACTGTATGATAAACGACCTACGTTAAAGGTCGTTTATTTCATCCAGTTCTTTTAGCAGTTCGATTATCTAACATGACATCAACAACTTAACTCGCGTTTTTAAGTACCTATTGTCAGTTGCAAAAAGACTGCATTACTATTTCATTATTAGAATAATAATACAGCTTGTATGTATGTGAATAGTACTTGGAAACACTATTTTAATTTATAAATTTACGCGTTTATTTTAACACTCAATCAATTTATTATTTAAAAAAGTGTTGACCGAGCGAGTGAAGCGTCATTGCTTCGAATCTGCAAAAATGTTTTTTCGTCTGTCAGTGTGTATATTTGTATGTATGGATGTTTGTCCGCAAGATATTTCGTACTCGCGTATTGGTCGTAGTTTTCAACCAACTTCGACTAACCTTGGTTTGTGTTGTGGTTTGAACAATTTTTTAGAAATATTTAGATGTTGGGGATTTTCGATTGGCTAGGTATATTTTTTTAAAACTGGATTGGACTGGATGGATTGGAACTCAGTATAGTAACCTTATTTTATAAGGCATGGTTTTTCTTTTACAGAACTTTAACTAATCTGAGGTTTTAAATCTAGAAATATTTTTGAAATAACAAAATTAGTGGGAACTCTTTGCAGAAGTAGCGACGACGATGAAAAGACGACCTTCTTGAACAAGCTTAAACTGCGTTCTACCAGTAGTAGAAGTATCCGACAAAGCTGTATCACAGACAGGAAAATACACAGAAAGGTAACTTACGACAAAATCTTTCATGTTTTTCATGTCTTTCAAGTCCGTGTAAACATTTTTAAACAATTTGGGATATGTAGGGGTTGATGTTTTTATAAGATTTTTGCATTAAAGTTTGTTAAACGGCTAAAACGTAAAATAACAGGTTCGATTTTAAGTTCAGGCGTGTTACTCAGAGTTTTTTACTTGTGAGTATTTTATAAATTAACAACACTTGCTTATCGGTTAACGAAAAGATCGTGAAGAAACCTGTGAATCAGAAAAGTTTTGATAAAAGCTTTCGAAGATAAGCTAAATTCAAAGTGGCAGACTGAAAGAAGACCTGATCTCTAATCGGTAGAAATAGAAGCAAACTTGGTTTTATTTTAACAGTTCGCCGCTTCAACGCTGTCAAAATGAAACCAAGTTTGCTAGCTCTTGTTTCAGCTCTTTCATGTCTAAACTAGCTAGCCATGAAAGAAGTTCTAGCCGATAAGACTTCTCTACCCAGCAGTGCGACGCTATGGGTACTTAGTGGTATCTATTCATCTGCTATTTTTTAATCTGTGCAAGAGATACCATGAAGCTTTCCAACAATGTAAGGGCTGCTGTGACTGAATATTAAATGCAGTTATAATCTGGCATCCGCATAATACAGCAGAGTTGAGTTCGGACGTCTGATTGTAAGACTCGACGGTTTTAACGGATCGTGCATTCAAATTGACAACTGCATTGTGTTCAGAGAAGATTGCGATGAAGGCCTTTGTTTACTGTAAATTATGTTTCAAGAATATGAAAGCCCTTGAGATCAGCTGACTTTTACGCTGAAGCTAAGTATTTGATAATTGTAAAAACTTGATTGAACAGCGCCCATAGTGCACGTGAGTAGAACCTCAATTCAATGTGTGGTGACAGTGGAACGCCAACGTTAGTGGTAACCAAATGCTGCGATATGGTCAGGATGTGATAAACAAATCATAACCCATTATCCCAGATATAATAGAGTGACCTACCTGTCTAACCAAAGAGCTCTTTTGAGGACAGACATAATTTGCCACAGGGCAAGAGTTTAGCCGATAAAGAAATGGGCTGTGGATTAAGGCCAATACATTATAGAATATGATTTATAGTATTTGTTCATTTTCCCTGGACTTCCACTTCCATGAAGGTCCGGCGGTAAAATTTGTAGTAGTAGGCACAGCCAGGTTTGCATGCAGGCTAAAAGACAGTACGGGCAGTCAACTCACAGTCTATCGGGATTCATTTATTCCAGTAGCTGCGGACCAGCAATATGCAGCGCCTCCCTGTATCGATACAGAGAGCGGTGGTCCTCGATACAGCACATTCACATAGATATATTGGCAGAAGATTCCTAGGCTCTCTCTATAGTCCCTACCACCGGTAACTTGGGCCCTACCCCGCTCCTAATGACACTTTAGCTGTAAGTTTTTATAGAAATTTGTATATTTTTATTTTTATCGTAAAAACTTAGAAATAAAATGAATACCAAATAAAAATAATTACGTTTCATTTAATTACTTCTCATTTTAAGAGCACTTGATACGTTAAGTAATTCATTAATTTATTCATTAATTTCAATCTAGAACATTTCTCTAAGAGTTTTGTAAATGTCAAAGAGATCAATTTAGCCAACTCTTGTTATCAGAGTGGTTTCACTAACCATCGTAACACTTTAATTTCGTTGTTCGTGACAGATCATTAAATGCTAAATGCCCAGTCAATCCTTGAATGAATGAAACATTTTAAACTTTGCTATCGTTTCAAATTTCAGTTTTATTTATTATTAAAACTGTGCCACATATTGTTAATTAAATATTTTTATTTTTATCTGGCCCAACGTATAAGCATTGCCATTCAGCGTGGTAATGCGGCTAGCCACTGGGCACGCTGCCCTCTGGTGGTGGGTTGGAGTAGTTGGATTACCTGTAGGTCTTAAATGTTCTATATGTGATCTTTCTGCTATATTTTTTTGTTGTTGTAGTTATACAGGTAGGTATTTCAGATTACATAACAGTTCAGATTTTTTCTTAGCAAATGGGATATTATTTAGTAGGTACCTTATTTTAACAGAAAATTGAATAGCCTATGACTTAAAACTAACAAGAGATTCCGATTTCAGTATTGCGGACTAATATTAAGGATTAAACCGTAGGCTCTATTTGTCTATTATGATAGCAGCCCTAAGCAATATTAGAGTACTGGCAACTTTAACATAGAGGGCAAGCGATTCCGCTTGTATGGGCAAATTTATTAAAACAGACAGCCGACTTCAATTCTGTGTGAAAAAAAATCTGGCAAATTATATTTCAAGGTTGTGTGATTTGGATTTAAATGAAGTTTGTTCGCCTCGACTTCGGTTTCCTTAGTAAACAACAACGGCTCTCAAAGAGGGCACAATTAATGTCTGTCACGTTTCGCCAAACGTAAACATTTATAATTATTCAGCCAACAAAAATATTCTGTTGAAATTGTTAATTAATACTAGTGCCTGTTAGCATAATCTAAATGCCGGCATTGCTAGTTTACTGCATCATCTGGCAATGAGCTGAAAATCTCTGTCTCTTCTAACCTGTTTTTTTATTTATTATTTATTTAAATATCAATACTCCACAGACGCTTTGGTCCGTGCCCTATATGAGATTACACAATAATTTTTTAAAATTTAAATACATTTCTTGAAATTCTAGGCTTATAAAAGAAGACAAATAACTACTTAGCTAATTAAACTTAAACAATTATTATTTCAAATTTTGAATACTGTATGTCACTTACAAACCGAGAGCAATCCGACCCCCGCAAGCAGCACCCGTTCACGAGTTGACGCATGTGCCAGCAAACGCTCTCCTCAACCATATCGGAGGGAAGAGAGCAACCCGACACACGACACCGCCGCAAGAAGAAGGTTTTTTGTGAGCATGGGTATGCACGTGATTACTACTATAGCTACTATTATTCTACAAATTTAAATAATTCAAATAAAAGATCCAAATAGTAAACAAAACAATTGTAAAAATAATGTTACTTCTAACCTGTTAATTGTGATAGTAATATGATTTACATCATCTCCCCTATCACTATTTTGATACCATAGTTTCAGATGATCGGTAGGACTTCTCTCAGTTACGAAACATTGAAACATACTACAAATTTGTTGAAAAAACGCTTGCTGCTTTTCAATAGAACAGCAAAACAGTATGTTGAATACCTACCATCAATAATGCCTAATACTAAACAATTATAGTACAGGTAAATATACGCAAACAATATTATAATTAGTAATTAAACCTAATCTAAACCTTTAAGCATCGAACATTTGGCTTTGGTGTCGCTTTTCAGTATTTCAGAAAACTGGCCCTGTAGGTCAAAATTCGTGCGAGAGAAGGGTTTTTTGTGCTTCATTGGGATCTAGAGCGAGTAGGACTTGAGGTTGTGGTCAAACGTTGCCTAGGCTTCTCTAGACTAAGCTGGCTGGAGCTACTTATGCAACGCAACAATTCGTCAAAGTCCCTACAAAAATACGACATGAAAAGTGTAATATTAAAAACACTGACACAAAACGCTGTCTCATCGCTAAAAATTCATATCTTCCAGACAACTTTTGTGGTAATGGAAAAATAAATTTAAAACTTATACAGTATATGAGTATTTGTCTTTCATTTAAAATCCGCGTTCAGCATTAAATTAAATTGTTCTGAGTTTCGTTTTCATAAATTTCAATTACGATGTGGCTTACTTGCTGAAATCCAATATTTTCGTCTCCCACGGGTGGAAGCGAGGTTTGTCTGATTCAGTGTTGTATAATTATTTTATACATACTACGTACGTATCAAACCATTTGTGTCTCATTGAACGACGGGGTTCATTGAAAAGATTCCTTGAGGATGTAGGCCATAAAGTCCTTGGTGATCTTTGGCCTACGAGCTCAGGTTAGGGAACTCCTATAAGGTATAAAAATATTTTAATACAATATCCGAACCGTAAACACCTAGTCTGGATTTTGAATAGCACGTCTGCTGAAACAGTGTCATTTTTTTCCTCTTAAAACAGAAAACTATTTTAATAAACTCAACGCGTTTCTGTAGACCATCTTAAAAGAGACTAAATTAAAAGAGCACAAGGTGAAAAATCTTTGCACTCGAGTGCAACATGTAACTTTTCATCCCACCTCAGCGAGGAACTGACTATATACGAAAAATAAAAAAATTGAATCACTAATTTTAGTTTTATCACTTATTTTTAACTTAAAGTTTTAACAATATGATGTGAAAAGATAATGGTACAGCAACAGCAACAGGTAAAAAAAGTACAGCAAAATGGTTCCAAGTCTGAGTTTTTAACAAAATAAAAAAGTTGCATGATGAATTCGGCACCATAGAGGTAGAAGAAGGTAAATAGGTTGAATGATGTTTTAATTCACAATCTTAGTGCACACGATATTCTAAATTAAAATTTACTTTATCCTCTAGCGGATAAAAACTTTCTTTTCACTCACTGTCACCAAACCTAGTGAATTCTTCAAATTGTCTAAAGTCGTAAATGTGTTAACGCAGACTCGCGCCTATACCGATAACGATACTACTTGCTGAGAAGACAATAATTATTTTTATACAATACAATACAATACAATATTTCTTTATTGCACACCTAAAACAAAATATACAATAAGATATAAACAAGAAAATCGGTAGTACATTTGGCGGCTTTATCGCCTAAAGCAATTTCTTCCAGGCAACCTTGGGGTGGATCGGACTAAGTGAGAACAGTCACGTCCGTGGTGCATCAATAGCAAAAATAGAAAAAAGACATGGTTCAAATACTGTACCGCAATAAACAAACGAAAAAAAAAAACAATACTCATAATTAATACATACCTACATGTCATACTCGCAATAATCATTCATAAATAAATGTTCCGTATTCGTTCCTATATGCATGCAGTCTCAAAAACTATCGCGTTACATTTATACATTTATCACTTTGTTCACTTTCACAGCACCGCTTGTCAATTTCCGTAAATCATCATTAAGTTTCGAATTAGATATCACATTATACATAATTTTGCTAACGCTGATAGAGGTTAGGTTGCGTAACTTCAGCTACCTAAGTAACCTGACCCTTGTCAAGTATTACAATGGAACGATAAATGAGCGATCTCCCTTAGTTTATCCACAATCAGGCCTGGAAGTGTCAGTATTCATCAGATGTTCAGGTGGAAATTCCGTCTGAAAAACCAATTGGTTTAACTCAATTTTTGATTACTTCAATTGGTTTTTTAATCCAATGTAAAAATGATTTTACTTATAAAGGTCAGGTAAATTTATACGCTCTTGTTGGTTTTTAAACAATTATTTGAATAATATTATATACCTAATTATAAATGTATCTAAATAGTAAAATTACTCTGGAATTTCCAGTAATAGTAGTAACACTCGTTTATTACGACGAAATTTTTTTGTAACGTCACAAATCAAAAAGTTTTATATTACGTGAAGTTTTTTTTTGTTATAGTTAATAGACTTGCGCTTAACCGTAACTCGCCTGATGTAAAGCGACGATGCGACCTAGGATGTAGCGCGCTTACCTAGAAGAAACCAATTCACTGGTAATTTAAAGAGACCGAGTTAGGCTAGCCACTTTTCGACGGTGCCCAAGGCTTTGGAGATTAACTTTGGCCAAAGCACCGTTGCCTATAAATCTTTTAGCTCTCCTTTCGACAGACTTCAACGCTTCAACACGAACAAGGGAGGCAAAGAGAAAAATAAAAGACTAACTACAACAAAAAAAAATAGCAGATGTTATTACATAAATCCACTTATGTCAATATCTATAAATAGTCAAACGCAACGTTGGCCTAGATAATCACCGGCATTTCTAGTTAAAAAAGTGATTACGCTAAAACTTTATACATCAAAGTAGTATTCTAAGTACGAGTATAACTTCTATATTTTGCTTACAATCTCAATACGCAATCGGTTCGCAATTCTTATATCCCAAATAGAGCCCCCACACAAAACACAATTACACGCCGTGCACATGAATAATACATCCAATTGAAACACGGTACAATTTAATTGAATACAAATATAATAACCATCCCCTAATCCTACCTGCGCCTAAATAATATCGCTGTTTCATCCTGGAATTAATTCTGGCCCGGAATGAAAATCAAATCGTTTTGCTTTGCAACGCTTGATTGCTATTTTCAACCATCGCGGCTGTTTCGTTCAAAGTGAGTGTGAAAGTGAGTGAGATGATGTTTTATGATGCTTTGGTACTTTACGAATGATCACTGCGAGATCTCATCCAAAAATCAGATTACAACGTGTTGTACAGACGAAAATTTCGTAGAAACTATTGTTCGAGTTCGTTCGTTGAATATCGTGCGAGTTGCACCCTTCAAAATTCCGCCATCGTGAGCAGTTGGCAGCTCATATCATTGATGACATTATTTATCAACAACGAGGTTCGCTGGATTAGGTAAAACTTACTTTAAAAAATTGTAAGAAATAATTTTTTTTTTGGATATTTTATTTATAAATCTAACTATTTTGACCGATTTTTATCAAACTAACATGAATGAATTTTTCGTTATTTTTAGCGTCTTTAAGAAAATAGAAAAATACTTTAAAAAACAATAACTGAAATAAAATGTTTAATTTTTATTTCAGTTATTGTTTTTTTTAAAGTATTTTTAAAGTATCTTAGAGACGCTAAAATTAACGAAAAATTTATATTTACATAATCAATCGAAAAATTCATAGTTACATATTTTTATTATGGCAGCTGCCTCCTGACATTGAAGAATATTTTTTTATAAGATCTCTTTCCGTAGCAGCCATCAGCTATAACATCTATGATGGCAATGCCGTTCGATTTCACTTCGTTCGTTCGAGTTCGCCTTCCGATTCAGTTAAAAACAATTTTCTTTTTTAGTACCTACACTGTAAACGCTTTTTACGTAAATAAAATATAAATTTTGATTGTTTTTATAACAAAAACAGTAGGTACCATTTGTTACAATAAGTTTATGTAACAAGACTACTCTGTGCGTTAAAATTCGAATTGATGCAGACGAGTGTTTGTTTAGACTGAATACGTGTGAATAGGTATGTGTGAAACGAGCGAAGCATCTCTGATTAGAGGTACATTTTTATTTTGTCCGTCAGTTTGTATGTATGGATGTTTGTCCTCAAGAAATTTCCTAATAGCGTACAGGTTTCCTCCTAAAAAGCGTTTACAGTGTAGGGACTAAAGATATAATTGTTTTTATCTGAATCAGAAGGTTGAATTCGAACGGCATTGCCATCATAGATGTTATAGCTGATGGTTGCTACGGGAAGAGATCTTATAAAAAAAAATATTCATCACTGTAAGGAGCAGCTGCCATAATAAAAATACCTAACTGTTACCTTTTATTTCAGTTATGGTTTTTTTTAAGTTTTTTCTGTTTTAACGTTAAAATTAACGAACAATTAATTCATATAAGTTTGATAAAAATCGGTCAAAATAGTTAGATTTATAAATAAAAGTATTCAACAAAAAAATTATCTAAAAAAAGTAAATTGGCTAAATCATCGATGAACGTTTTCTTATAAAGATTATAGTAAATTGTTTCTAGTAAAACACAATCGCTTATATGTATGTTATTACGCGCACGCGGTAACTATCCTAGGAAAGAATATTTTATTTAATTATTCTCACGCTGCACTAGATGAAGTCTGACAACGTTGCGCACTACGCGAAGTGGCAGGGATGAGGCGGGCACGCATACAACGTCGCATAAAACGAACGCTACCCGCTAGCTAAGCCAAAGTGCCTCATTAAAATATGTGCTAAGTGCCTAGTTAAATATATTAGCAACGTGCTTTTCTAAATGAATACTTTTTAGTAGGCTCTAATAACATTTATCTTTAAAACTTCACTTACCTATCAGTAGACATTTCACGTATACCGAAAGAAACATGTTCAAAATAATGAGATAATGAGTTCTTCAAAAATATATTAAAATGGTTTGGTAAACTAAGATAAGCATTTAGAAACATCATGCTTTAATTGAGTATATGCATTACATGATGTATTAACTTCCAACATGGCACAGTATACGGTAACGCTAGCAAATGGTAACAAAAACGCATCTATTTGGGAACCATCACCTTAATTGCTGCTTCAGCTTCCATTTTCATTGAATCGGGAGTGCAGCTTATAAATTCATCACTTGCAGAACTCATGTTTTTTTCCTAATTAGCACGTAATTATAAAAAAACCCAAAAACGAGCAACATTTAAATTAAATTTTTCTATTCCCGCCTTTTTCATCTTTTTTTTTATTATTTATCAATAACGAAATTGAGCTTCGCCGTTCCATATTTAAAATTGATGACTATTATACTCATACGAAGACAAGGCTGAATAGCGAAGCGACCTCTTTTGTCATTGGGCTGAATGCATGATGTCTATTGCCAGTATGATGGTTAGATGTACGCGAACTTTTCGAAAGAGTGAAGTTTTTTCAATTTTCAATTGAAATTCGACACGTTAGCCACCCAGTAATCCCTGCCACCCGTCTGACCGACGACGAATGGATTGATGAGTCGGATTGGCGGTAATTATCGACAGGAAATTATGTCATCGTGTCGTAGCGACCCGCGCGCTAACTCTGTTCAAAACTTACATACTGAGAAATATGGATGTTGCGAGTGCAAGTTCTGCAAACTGTTGACCTGGCGTGTGTGTTCATTTTGCGACTTTATAAAAACGCGACCACTTTACTAGGTACTTTGTTTAAGAACACACCAAAAGTGGAAACATTTTGAATAATTAACACAAAAGCGAGAAAAGTGGGCGATCAACTAATAATAAGGAAAGGATTTCAAAAAGCTGGCATAAATCCGCAATTTTTGTGGATTGCTAGAAATAAATGACAAAATCAGAAAAGATCAGACCAACTTAGAAAAGTCATGTTGTGGTTCTCAATTGTTTTTTAAGTTTCAGAACAAAATCATTACTAGTAGGTACGCTAAACTACTTAATTTTGATAATACTGACTAGACATAAGTTAATTTAGTATTTAAATTATTTAATTTAACATAAAAGATTTTTGAAAAATACATGTCTCGCTGTCACTACTTATCGTAAATACTATCATAGAAAATGTAGATAAGAAATCACATTTCGCTGCCGAATACATTTTCGCTTTACTTGCTTACACGCATTCTGACTGTCACGCTCGCGGCAATAACGATATAAATTCGAATAAACGCGTATTCGAATAAAAATTCGAGTAAAAAGACCCCTTTATTCGGTTACTGTTTGAAATTGCTACATAATACCATTATGGTTGGCTGTAGTGCAAAATCAGCGCCTCAAGGCAGAGCTGCGAACGCGCGTAAATTGGGTTCCGTAAAATGGGAAAACGAGTTTTACCTTGAAATTTTTCGCATGAAAATATATACTAAAGGGTGACAGGTGATAGTCTTGATTGTTACTATGAAAATGAAGCTTATTTGATAATTTTAATAATTTAGAATTAAAGTTTTCCCGCGGTCGCTGAAAAATGGCGTCCTAGTGGCAAAACTAGTGATTCTGCAAGTTATAATGTGTAATATTGGTAGAACCATTAATGTCTTGTTTATGTGCACATGTGTGGGTAGGCGAAAGAAAGACGGAATAACGTGGTTTTGCGTTCGCGGGAAATCTCCATAGAAACCCTGGTAGTCTTCACCGCTTTACGAGGGTACATGACGTGACTTTAACTTCACTACGATGACTTACTACTTGATATTTCACTTAACTTATCTGATTAATAACTTGAAAATTGATAAACTTGACGTTCGCAAATATACAAATCGTATGGTGTCATATATCAAAGAAAAAAAAAGTCTAGATATTATACAGAGTTACCGGTCATCATCTAACCTTCAACTTTTTTTAAGCTTTTTAAGGCTTTTTTAACTTTTGTTTTATTGAAAATTCGAAATAAAAAACAGTTTCCATACATTTCACCGCAGGACATGCTTTTTTATATAGAAAAGCAAAATTTGTTTTGAATTTCTATAAGTCCTAGAACAAGAGTTGTTGCTTATGGCTAAAAACGTATTTTGTTTCTCTGAATGCTTGGAATTAGGTCTTATAGTAAACTTGATTACATTAACTCGGACAATTTTTTGACTTACTAAACTACAGGGTTATTGGTACTAAGCCGAAAGGTGGTTATTATTGTTTAAGAAGACAGGTATTAACGCGTACCTGATTGTTGGAAAGGTCCAACTATAGATAAACTAACTCGCACTCACGAGACGTGTCATCGTTGAATGACTTATTTCATCCCTGATGAAGGTCACGAATGTGAACGTAACTATAGTTGGACCTTTCCAACAATCAGGTACGCGTGAACCCCCGTCTTCTTCGACATAATGAATCAAACACGCGTGAGTTTTCTAAAAAATGTGGTTATATATCAAATGTTTCATATATTTGATCGTCAACGTATAAACTTTTTCTATAGAACATCTAATATTTTTTCTCGAATTCAGAGTTGGTCCCATACTGAAAGTTGTTCATTAGGGTGTGTGTGTGACAGTGAAGTGAACTGTACGCTCTTAACTGATAACACTATATATCCCTCTTGACAATATTATAATAAATTATATTACTTGTATAAATGATGAATGATAGAATTTTAATAAAGCCAACGTTGATAGGTGTCTCAAGTGTTTTATTATGAAAATTCCTTCAGTAAGAATGCTCTTATATCAGCGTAAAGCGTTCCCGACCCGTTCAAGTATTAGGAAACAAGAACAACAGTTTAATGAATGACATTCTTGCAGTCGCAGCACAGTTACATTACATAAACTAGTAGTAGTCACCCGCGGCGTTGCTTGCTACAGAAAAAAATAAGAACTTAAGTTTGAATCATTTAGGGGTGAAATTTCCAAAAACTCTTTATTGATTCACCTCTAATACCTAATGAATATTTCTTCCAAATTTGTCTCTAGGTTTAGTGGTTTAGGATCTGGGTCAATTTCTAGCGAATATAAGACAGTCACTCCTCCTCGTTTCGCTCGCCGTCGTACTTATTAACGTCTTTGCCCAAGACTAGCCTAAAATTAATAACACTATTAAAATATCATATCATACGGTACAGCTTACAAATTCTGCTATGAATTAACGCGTCAAATTTATTATTCATTTATGAATTAATTGGTTATGCATACCCCCATTATGCGTTTTGTATTTTGTGATAAATTATCTTTGGGCGTATAACAATTAATTATACCCTTTACATTTATACTGAATAAAATTATGATAAAGAAAATTAGAGTAAGTTAAAATTATGTCAATAAAACCATTATGCGTTTATAACAATCTGCTTATCATAATTTATGCGAGAAAACTTTATGTTAAGACTGTTATGCCAAACTACATTATGCTGAAAAAGATTATGCGATCGAAAGGGCTCCCTCTTGCTTCTGGGGTTAATAATTTGTTCCAACATTTTATTATTAGTAGAAAAGTAGTGATAATTTAATGTACATTCAAGGGCGTCACATTGTCTCATCAAACAGTGTCTTCTCAGAGTCAGTTTACGTATCTATCTCGACCGTTTTATTAGCTCTAGTTTACAGTACGCGTTGATACGGCGATCGTATAAATTTATTATAGTCGTAAATCGCACGCTGAGTTGGCTCCTTATGTTGATGTGCTTAAAGGTGTGTATTGAAGGTACTTTATTATCTACTATTGAATCTAGATCAGATAGATGATACTGCGTAAATAAACAATATCTACTTACTGCTTACCTATCTTGGCGTACCATGGATAATGAGTTTTTTCCATAAAGGATAGGACGTCATAGGATGAGTTAGCAACAAGCCTGACAATCAAAACTAACGCCATTAGCAGTAAAGTTTTGAGTCGAGTTATAATTTTGCTATACGCCATAAAATCTAGACTAGGACAGACTGGGTTGTCTGATACCCACAGGGAGGTATGATCTTTGAGCTGGTTGTGGTGACCTGTGTCTGTCGTACCTAACGCAACGGAAACTCCGTGTGTCCGATCACCGACAGATCGTCGCGGACGAGTGCTATAGCGTTCCTGTGCCACCAGTTGTCGGCCGAGTGCGCTACCGTGGAGTTTTAGTGGGTAAGAGTTCCACATAACCGCTCTGCCTTCCCGTGATGGAGCGGTATGCATGCAGCATCTCTCCACATTTTCTCACTGTTGCTGTACAATACAGGCTCCCAGGAGACCTAGTGTGGAGCACAGAGCTTCAAAAAGGTATTTCTCTAACTTCATTACTAATTTGTTTTACTGTAAATGTAAATACCAAACGCAATATTATGTAATAAAAATTTTTTTACTTTTTTTTACTTTTTAAGTAGTTGTCTGGTGTACAAATGTACTTGTATTACCGAAGCCTAGCTGTTTTTATATATTGTTTAAGAAGACTGGTTTTTACGCGTACCTGATTGTTTAAAAGGTCCAACTACAGTTTCCTTCACATTCGGTAAACTTCATCAGGGATGAAATGAGTCGTTCGTATTCTCAACGATGACGTCATCGTCATCGTTGGAAGCTGGGCTAGCTGTTTTTGTTTAAAACAACTAACGTTAGGCTTATGTCGTAGGCCTTTAGCTTTTTAACCGACCTAAAAAAGGAGGAGGTTCCGAATTTGTCGGAATATATTATATTACGTATTTTCTCCTATTTACGGCAAGATCGATTTTCTTGTTGTCGAATGAACACTTTCCAATTGTTCCCACGGAATTTAAAAAGAAAAAAAAAACAGTCTAGTAATTTTTGAGTTATCCTTAATGTGTATTTCGTTGCTTTTGACTACATTGTAGACATTCTGCTTTGTAACTTACGTTTTGTCTGCCAAATTAAAACAACCAGACTGCGAAATCTTTAGAGCACTGTGATTTAACAAGAAAAACTTTGATCTCGCGAGATGCAAATTTTATATATACCTAGCATTCATTCATTTAATATATCACGTGTTGTCTTTCTGGCTAGAAGGTTGCCGACTCATTATCAATAACCCAGTCTACACAGTTAGTTTTTGCACCCAAGGTACGTAAAGTAGTAGACATACGTGTTGAAACCCATTAATTAACTACAAAAACACATTTCAGCGCTCGGAGAGAAGGGAAAACCGCAAGTAAATAAAAACAATTTCAGGAAAAGGTTTTTGTGGCGTCTGTACTTGACGGAGGTATTCCCATGACTCACAAAAAGTGTCACTAAATTTTCACGCCGAATAAACTGATCTACTGATAAATAATGTAGTCTCCGAGGAGGAATGGTTTTATGAAATTATGATTGTTGACTTGTTGCTGGAAATGTATTTTGTATGACTTTTACAGAAAAAGGTAAGAATTTACCGTTCTCAATTTATTGAATGACAGTTGTGGTCTTTTTACCTGACTGCGAAATAAGGAGGGTTATGTTTTTCGGGTGGCTTGTCGTATTTTTCTCACTGGGTTCATCAGAATTTTAAAAAGAGAAACATAAGGATGATATATAGGTTTAATAATTTAGCAGTCGGGTTTTTTCGAACTCGCTTTTAACCACTTTGATGACGAGAGGAAATCATCTACAAGATACTCGACCACAATAGGGTGCAGGATTGTATCTACTAAAACCCCTGGTGGCCAACCTCAGTGCTTTATGGAGAGCTCCGGGATCTCTAGGTGAACTCACTGGTGCGCTCTTTGCACAATGCTTCAGCACCTCCCTGGATAGCTAGCTGTATCGTATTTAACTTCAAAGCGAGCCACGCGTATTTATGTCACAGTTGTGGCCTAGTGGTTATCATACCTTGTTTCAAAAGCCAGCGGTCCCGGGCGGTTCAGTCCACAGTCAGAAAAGCTCTTGCCAAACGATGATGAGAATATATAATACGTGTAGTGTTGTTTTTGTAATGTTGCATCGCGTTCCCTACATAGGAAAAATCTAAAAATCTTAGTAGGGTGTGAGTGAAAAGCTATTTTAATTTACTACTTTATTAAAAATCATTATATGATTATAATAAGATAGTCAAACAACAAGCATATCAATTAAATACTATTACAGTATAATAAAATGAATTATGTTGAGTCACTAACGAGTTACAGCTTTAGCCTTAAACCCCTTCATTTAAGCGATTTGCATAAAGTCTTGAAATATGAAAAGTTATTACACTTCTTTTCCATTAAACTCTTTTACAATAAGCTCTTTCTACAGTCTGGGCATAGGTAAATGCTTATTTAATATACTTGTTCTGTTTTACAAAAAGACAGATGAACAAAAATATATTTTCACGCATTATTAAATAAGCGAGCGTAACATTAAAGAGTAAACATTTTGTGACGGACTTGAAGCAGCAGTAAGGCAAAGTAAAATTTGTTCACCGAACTATAAAGTTTAAAGTTGCGGAGATTAGAATATATTTCATCAATTTTTCTTCACAGCTAAATAAGCCCTAAGTCGGATTATAATTTTGAGTGTTATTCTTCCATTTCGTCAAATCGTCAATGCTGTCTTCCTACACCTTATAAAACTATAAAATAAAAATAAAAAACCGGTTTGATACAAAATAAAATTTCAGATTATTACATCATTAAAAATATTAGTAAATAGTTGATATTAATGTTCTGGTCGCTAGTTACGGCCGGTAGGATTCTGTGCTGCGGTAGCTAGTGCTCGTCAAGGTATAGCATATCTACCACTTTGCTATTGTTGTATCTGCTTTTACACTTTCTAATGGTATCAGACAAGTACAGAGGGCGTTTAATTATTGAAATAGTAATAGTAACTAATAGGGAAATACTTTTTAAAACAAGTTGTTCCTAGTCATATTTTGGCTTTTATCCATTTCCAAATACACCTAAAACACGAAATAACAAAAACCAAATTTATAATGATTCTCGAGTTTAAAATATCCGTTTTAATTAAGACAGCGTACCATTAACGTGACGAAAGCTCCTTTGCGTCTCATCACAGATAATGTGAGTACAGTTATCAGCTAAGGTTGCTAAGTAATTGTCACGATTTTCTTGTTTATTCAGACGGAATAAGAGCGGCAATTTACTCAAGTAAAACATTTGGATGACTGTATTTTAGTACCCCACGTCTGAGACGACGAAATATCTGTATATCATTATTGAGATAGAAGCTACAAAGACCTCTTTACCTCAGTTTAAACATTATTTTGATTGAATACAGTGCTTACCTGAGTGTTCTTTATTTTTAACTTTTTAGAAAAGGAAATGTTTAATTTGACTGTTTTTTTATATTATATTATATTGTGCATGTTTCTTTTTGTTTTTTAATCTACACAGCTAGGCATTTGACCACAAGTTCGCACGACCACGGTAGTCAGCGATACTGTAGCCCTAGATGGAGCATGCCTAGTCTGGAATACACTGACTCTCAGGGAAGGCTGCCGGAATACACAGTTAGGTGCTTGGCGTCAGATTTTACAACTTGAGGGCTAGTCAGGTGAGCGCGAGCGATAGTAAACGCCTTGCCACCATGCTATGGTTTCCTCACGATGTTTTCCTTCACCGGTAGCTCAGGCTCTTATTCCATATACTTTCGTCTATAATCAATCTAAAAATTAATATAAAATGTAGATTGATAGTTTGTACTGAGAAGGATTATTTATTTTCAACATAATTTATCGTTTGCGCACAAAACCCCAAGGTCCACCACTAGTTTCACTTCAATTTATTTTGCGCGTTTATTCAATCATGATGAAATAAGCAGGGCGAATGAATAAAAACGAGAAAAGCGATATTAAAGCAGCAATTATTCAATCCCAGCCCGTAACTCGTGAAGTTCTCAACTCTCATGTATGGGCCGGGCCGGCACATCAATCTTGCGACCGTATGAGTTATGTCGCTTATTTACTTTCCGAGCTTATTGGATTTATCACACTCTAAGAAACTACGCAAGTTTTCCCACAATTTTCTCGAAAATCCACCTTGTATCTAATGGAAGTGGCTAATAATTTAGTCTAAGTTGTGGCGTGTGTAAAATAATATTTGGATTCAATTTTGTAACTACTTTGTTTTTATTTTTTATAAATTTTAGTTACAAAGTTTTTTTAATCATACAAAACAAAGTTCTTTGTTGTCAGCACAAAATACACCGTCAAAGAATAAATAACACAAATACTAACACAAAGGGTATTCTTATGAGGTCTTATTAATGTCTTTTGTCTTGTTTTGACACATTCTCCATGGGACAAAACAAAACTAAAGACATTTAAAGTTAAGACGCGTTTATTAATAAACCGATGGTTAAAAACTATCACTTTCACATAACTACCTACCTTCGTAGGAATGGAAAATCAAATTTGGCGTTGACCGTATTCTGTTAATAGATAGATATCTACAGAGATCTATTTTTAATATTTTTTGTACTGGCTTTAATAATCGATTAGTAAAATGTTTATACAAATATCTGAAAAAGACAAATTTATTTCATTCAACAACCAAAACCATTACGGACTGTTTTCTTATCAAAACGCAGTACTGTTGGTTGAAACTGCCTACACATTTATTAATGTTTCCTTAATCTTAATTTGTCTGGATTATATGCCCTAATACGACCTTTCTAGCATATCCCTAACTAAGTAGAAATGGAGTCGTATAAAGTCCTTTGACCTTATCCTAATGATATAAGTCAGGATCCGGTTCAGTCCCCGAGTAGCTCACCCTTGTCGGTAATGAGGTAGCTCGGTATATGACCCGCGTTCTTAAGGATAGCGTACATTACGTTAGCCCGCATCGCAGCGTATCGCATTTCGAAAATCCTTCTGCATCACTCTCGTATATTTTATACTAGCTATTACCCGTGACTTTTTCCGCCCGGTAAAATGTCAGCACTAAAATATTGCTACTGAAATTTTACCAGATTTGTTTGGACACTTACATCCTCAATTGCAACAATTTTTATTTTCACAATAAATCATGATTAGGTATTGTCCTTTCGGTCTACTCTATCCAGTCAAAACGTTACTTGTGCAAAAATGCACAAGTCTTGCAGCACAGATTTTATGCCGTAAAAAGTTGTGAAATCGAATGTTAACCAAGTCAGTTCATTTAATAACCACTTTGTCATAAATTGATACCTTGTTTATAATATTGTTGTTCTTTATTACTTTAGCAAATATAGTGGTGTCAATAGATTTGTCTTCACTTACAGATTGTCATAGGCTATATTTGCTGCATCCCGCGATTTCCCTTTTAAAGATACATGGGTCTAAAGTTATTAGAGGTGGGTTTTTTATTGAAGTCACTTTTAAGCACGTGCTTAATAAAAAAATAACTTGTGCAGTGTGCCTTGGCTATGCGCGAGCCTTTAGGGCACGATACTATACACTTGTCTATTTCAAAGGGCACTTTACTAAGATAGCTGGTCAGAGACAAAGTTAGGATTAGAGCGAAAACAGTTTTAGATAACTTCGGTTTTAGAGAGTTGCTATTATTTAAAGAAACTGGACAAAAAGTAATCCTGACTATTAAATTATTAACAAAGCTTTTAAGTGAACTTAAAAGTAGAAGAATCCATTTTAAGATTGTATAAAGTTCCAAAAATAGTAAATTAATTTCTTAGAATGATTATCTTTTTTGTAGCTCATATTGTTGGCGACATAACAAAATATTATTATTTGGAATCAAGAAAAGAAGATCCTCGGATTTTTTTTAGGCAATTTCCCAATATTATAGTCATGGTATTCCTATTCGTAAAAATTGTATTTTCGTTCGAAAGGGTATATATATCTTTACTACTATCTTAATAGGTATGAGTTCCATTCCTAATTAAATTCTATGTTAGGGTTGGTTGTTTACATTATGAGGGTTGCTATTTGAACATCTGTTCAACTGCTGTTTAACAATAATACATTCGACTCTAGCTATAACTGAGAGTCATTTGTAACGTAATTGTTAAATTCGTGAAAACACAATTTGTTTCTAATTACGAGTATATGATTTTTATCAGCGTTTAAACGGAATAATTTATATATTAAGGTTGATTTAAATTTATTTTCGCTGTAATATTTGAAACAATTTATACCTTCAATTAAAAAAAACGACTTTAATCCGTCACGTAAAACTTGCGTTACGAAAATGTCATCTATGTATATCAAGAAAGTTGCTATATTGATAAAACTAACCACTTAACCTATTTCAATAAAATTTATAAAGAAAATTTGGAGAAAAAATAGTTGTTTTCAAATACGTCCATCCCTTCTTTGAAGTAATGTTAAAGTTAAAATATATCATATTTTCCCTTTCATAAACAATGCTTTAAAAAGTTTAAGTAATTTAAAAAAAGGTTTTGTACCTACTATATCATTTTGTAGCTTTCAACATCATGTAAATATGTGTCTCGTTCCTAAAATAAATCCTATGTAATTCCTATTTCCTTTACAGTGATTTACTTTATCAACTAAATTATTTTCTACTTACTTCCAAAAAGAGGAGATACTCATTGCTATTGTTTTTTTAATATGTTTGTTACTTGATGTCTCGATGACGAGTGGACCGATTTCAAAAAATCTTTATTGTTTGAAAGAGTACACTTCACGAGTGGTACCATTTAAATTTTATCCTTTAAAGATTTTTTAATCGTAATAACTAAATTAAATCTAACGCTTGCCGTAATATAATAATACAATAGACTAGTTTTTTTTTATTTATAACAAAAACAATTGAGTACACAAAAATAAAATTAAACTTAATTGCTGCTTTCTGTCACAAACCGGCCCTCAACTCAACATAATGCTGGCTTCAACAACCAGCGCTGATCTTCCGTTGGAACCAGGAAGTGACGTCATGCACGTATTGAAAGTTGGTTATCACTTTTTTTTAAAGAACTTGTTAAGTCTGGGTTTTTTACCACGGAGCAACCAATTATCGTAGAGGGAACGAAGTCAAGTTAACCAACCAGACCAATACCCATGAGTAATGGAACCCAATGTAATTAGTCCGGTAACCGCAACTTCGACCTCGTACATAGAATTTAATTAAGTTTGAGCTGGAGTTTCCAAGACTTGATGAACAAGATAGCTGTGTTGCCACGTCATAAATTATTGTGTAATAAGTTAGTATTACTCAGCTTAATAGTAAATTTGTACACGAAGTGATTAGTAATAGACAGGGTTAGTGACCCTCTTTCGGCTAACTACATCCCTAACCCTGTACAATGGGTAAACACATTTCATAATGCTTAAGGGTGTTGGTTTATTCTAGAACGGTTGTAGAATAACTAGTAGTATGCATAATTTTAGTTATAACTACTAGACTGATTTAAACAAATATTTAGCGGACTAACTACAGAAAGAAATGTAAAAAATCCCCGATACCGCCATTTTGTAGTGGCAGCCATCTTGGATTTTATATTATTAGTATTTTTCTTATCAAGCACTTTAATTTGATACCTATATTGAGGGAGTTGTCAAAAAAATTGTAATCAGCTACTTTGTGTCGGCGGCTATCCTGGACAGATTTTCATCAAACATAGCTAAGAACAATCCCGACTAATTCACAAAAAAAAACTCATCCCTTCGGGAGCTACAATGCCACAGACAGAGACACACACATACAAATAAACGCAAAACTCCTCCTCCACCCCCCCTTCCCACTCGCTTTTGCGTCAGCAGTCGAAATTAAATTCGGACAAAATGCGAACCTCCTCCTTTTTTTGAAGTCGGTAAAAGCATTTCTATTTCCTATTAAAATTCGTAAAGTACATATTTCCACCAATCTAAAACAAACATGTGACTGGAAAACTAGGCTCACCTAGACTTAACCTTTAACTGCTGAGTATTCTATGTCTTTAGCCTCTAATTTTAGTATAACTTTCAACTAATTCCATTGTCACGAAATATTGGATTATTGGCGAGGAACATACAAAGCCTGCTCGGACAAAATTAGCTATCAAAAGGATGATATTGGATATGTATGGAATTTATAAGTTTGAAAAAGATTTGTTTCAATTTTGTATGGTGATAGCTTATATCCCTGAACAACATATAGAATACTTTTGTTTTTTTTATCCTACACAGCTAGGCATTTGACCACATGTTCGCACGACCATGGAAGTCAGCGATATTGTAGCCCTAGATTTAGCGTGCCTAGTTTGGAATACACTGGCTCTCAAGAAAGGCTGCCAGAACACACCGTTAGGTGCTAAGCGACAAATTTTCCAACTTGAGGGTGGTAACTAGCCAGCCTAATAGGAAACGCCCTACCACCATGTTTTCCTCACGATGTTTTCCTTCACCGGTAGCTCAGGCTCTTTTTGCATGTTTCGTGGGATCGAACCTCGTACTTTTTGCACGGCAATCGACCCCACTAACCACTCGACCATCATCGCTACAAAATCCTAGTAAACTGAAGAAATAATAAATACTACGCGGACGAAGTTGCGGGCATCACCTAGTATAATAATAAACATTATCTCCTGTGCTATGTATATACGATTATGATCCATTAATACTTTACAATTATTTTAAGAGTTTAAAATTAAAATCAGACATTAAGGATGTCATGCAACATATTATAACAGGTAAATAAATAAAATAATTTACAAAAAAACCTAAAAAGAACTAAAAAAATACTGCTCTTAATAAAATATTTTTTAATTTGAATTAGAATTGACACTAATCCACCTCATTCCAAAATCGTTTAAGCTATTTAAGCTACAAACGATCACTTAGAAGAAACATACATACTAACTTACCTATTCTGCTATATAGGTACGCTTTCTGTGGTAGTCGGTTAAAAACCTAATTGAGTTAAATATCATAATTTATGTACAGTCGAGTAAAACTCAAAAATAACCCCCTTCCTTCATTTTAAAATGACCTTTGCTCAAGAAAGTTTTTCATTGTCTGTGTTTTTCCAAAGTCCTCATTACTCATTCTTATTTTTCCCTTTCAAGGAAATATCATCCCATTTTTCTGAATCTTTTCAGACATTTTGACACTTTCCTTCTTTAAAGTTGAGTTTTTTTTTAAACGGAATAATAATGCCTTTGAAATTTTGATGTTTGTTTATTAACCGACGAAATATTGATAGATAAAAAATATTCGCGTGGTCTAGAGAACGTCCAGGTCCCTCCTCTGGTTATAGATAATTTTTTACAAATTGTCTATATTTGTTTTTTTTTCATTGATACCTCATATCTATTTTCATGTTAATGTGGGAAATAATAATCGTATCTAAGGTTGGAAAAATAGGGATTATTTATAGTTTTAATACTAAGTTGTATAAGTTTTTGGACGTTGTTGTGTAGGTTTCCATAATTTTACCCAACTGCGGAAGAAAGGATAATGTTTATCTAGAATATACTCGTATATGTATGTCTATTTATCCGGCACTCCCTAAAGCCTAAATGGCTTGTGGTATTTTTATTTGAGTGGTGTCAATAGATTTGTCTTCACCTGCAGATGGTCTTTACCGGCTACAACGCGATTTTACTTGTTAAGATGTGTGGAACTAAAGTTCTTGCAGTCAGGTTTTTTGAAGTCACTTTTAACACATGTTGTAAGCATTACCTACTTGTTACGTATACATATGTATACTCCAAAGAAAAAAACATGGCAAATTGTCATACGAGTACTTACTACCTACGTGTTTGTTATCTAAGGTTAAAGGTCAAGTATGGTTTTAGTATCTTGTCTGTAGGAAACAACTTTTACGTGCTTTGCGTAGGATTTCAGACATATCACTTGCTTATAGCAAAGGAATATAACACTTGTGACTCTAGATGTAAGAATTTTTACTGTATATTTGATGTTTGTGTGTCTGCAATAAATAGTTTATTCATTGATTCATTCAAATTGTTGTATTAGTCAGCCAGTTTTTACATAAAATAGCCTTGCGTTTGACCGCCGTTTGTTTTGATATATATCAGCCCAGAAATAATAACATGTTGCACGCTTGAACAAAAGAAACTCTCTCGCGACGTGAAAATACCCAGCTTATAGTTACAGTAGCGACTGCCACAATCTTTCAGTTTGTATAGTAAATAAATTCGCAAAACATTTTGTACGAGTCTCTATAAGCTATTTCATACATGGACCGATGGCGTTTTGCATTAACTCTAACTAATAGATTGTATTAAAGGGATATTTTATATGAAAATATATCATATGTATATTACCTGTTATTTTTTTAAATTTTCAAGAAGAATCCTCCATATCGGAGAAAGTTTATTACTATCGAGATTAGTGAAGTCCCCAACCTGTAAATTGGCTAGCGTGGTTGTTTATGGTCGACACCTCTTTTATAGGGAGATCCGTGCGCAGTTGTGAGACGCTGTCGATTGATACGATTTCGTGTATAGTCAACGAGTAGGTTCCCTCGCTGACCATTAGGTTTTTTTGACACATACAGTTTTTTTACACACGGCTTTTCTACAAATCAACATGGCCGTGCTTCCGACCCTTCAATTTATGAAGAAAAACTGAATTATTTCCGCCAAAGGCGAATACTATGTTGATATTCAACTTTATGATTGGATAGAATAGCCCTATGCTGGATAAGTACCCCTTCCACATTGAATTTCCTTCGTCAATTATTAATAAAATATGTAATGTTTGGTATATAATATTTACTAGAAAATGATTATTAACTAAATTTGATTTTGAATTGATTATCTATTTTCTGATAGCTATAGTCTGGGTATTTTCAAATTTCGAGTGAAGCTGTTTTTTCTTGCTCCATCTTAGGCCGTATCGTCGCTTCACATCAGGTGAGCTGCGGTCAAACGTAAGCCTATCTATAAAAAAAACCTCACACCAAGCTATGTTAAGATTAGATGAACAAGAATATATGTACATATATAATATAGTGGCAAGAGCCTTTATTAACATTAACAAAATGACTAACTACGACAACAAAAAATTATAGCAGAAAGATTACGTATAGACCATTTAAGATCTACAGATAATCCAAATGCTCCAACCCACCACCAGAAGGCAATGCTTATACGTTGGGCCAGATAAAAACCGGCTTTCTGGTCACGCGTCGAACCGATGAAACGCTCTGGTAAGTTTTGGAAAATAAGATGAGCTCCCGCTCCCCACGGCCTAAAGGCTCGACTCCAAATGGCTTAAATATACGAGTATAACGGTAGAGCCGAGGCTAGCATATTTTCGCCGTTTGTGCTGTTCGGCTGAATAAGCCGCCGCCCCCGCTCTACTCTGTGTCAAAGGAAGATGAGATGGCGCTAAAGTCGCGTCCCACACAAGAAGCCTACCCAACTTTCAAGGCACCAGCGTCATTCCGTCAGGTTCGAGCACAGCTGCAACATTGGCGGTGGAAAAAGCCCAGCGAATGATATCATTCATGCTAGCGTGGTTACCTATTCTGACAGCACTTTTAGGACAAGACAGACCATGGTGACTGAGTTGATCGACTGCAGTACCACACTGGAAGCGATGGGCCTCATAACACCTCGTAAGCTGATAGCGAGAGTAAAAGCAGTCGGATCTAATAGGCAACCTGTATTGAAAGAAGGCAAAGCTTGTAACCAAAGTCCCGACTCCCATTCAGAGACTGCAAGTATACGAGCGCGATCCGTGACGCTAGTGCACGTATCTAGAAGATAATTCCGTGCTAGTTCACAGATCGGTCGATCCCACAGCCTTTGACAAGATGGAGATTTGGGAAAATTTGGTATTTGGGCAAGCAAGCCTCCAGGCATCCTTGGCTTTGAAAGAATTAGCTACTACTACATTAGAATGGCCTAAAGAGGGTGCGAGGATTTTTCCTACCAAATCATTCGTACCATGTAATGAAGCCAAGAATGCGGGCAGCGTGACACTAGAAATTTTTCGGACTCTCAAGCCTCCTAACCTTACAGGCAGAGAAGCTTGCGACCATGCTCTGTCATCCATATCAACATTCAAAACCATAATCAAAGTGTCCTTTATGATGTTGTCCAGGCTCTCAAGGAGCTCACTGTGTTGCCACAGTGGACAACAACGTAATTTATACGTAAATTTAGGAACGAAAAGACAATATCTGATAATAGTAAACGCCATATAAGCGTTAATTTTGAAATCAAACAGTTAATCAAACGGTCAGATGTATTCATGAAATTTTGAATTTTTTCCTCAACGTAGGTAGAAAAAGATTCACTGAAAATTGGTGAACCAAGAAGACGAAGCGAACTTTTATCTACCAAACAGATAGCGGGAGCCAAAATACTGAAATTTTGAAAAACCAAATGCTTGTCCGGATAATAGTCGCAAACAAAAAGTTCGCATTTTGAAAAATTTGTTCCAAACCTATTAGACGAAATTCGTCTATTAAAATTTGGTAATCATTCAAAACTGTGTTCGAATTGCCCCTTAAAGTTCCGTCATCCAAGTACCAAACGTTAAGTTTGGATTGGAGACGTTGAATGTTGGGATGGATGGCCAAACTAAAAATGGCCGGTCAGAATGTGTCACCCTGCTGACAACCAACTGAGGAAGAGAGAAGGTTCTCACGAAACTTAAATTTTTTGGCTTTGCCATAGCATTGTCAAAGAAAATTATAAAGGTCAGGAATTTTGTCCTTCACTTGGGTCAGAAGAGCGCACCTGTCAACCGAATTGAATGCATTTTTTACATATACCTTTCAACAGCACATCTCCACAATTTTGACCAAGAAAAATCCGAAGAGAATGAACGGCAGCCTCACATCCGCCTCGCGAACCAAAACCAAGTTGTGAAAATTGGAAAAGGCTGCTTAAATGAGCAACCTTTTTCTTACAACCTGCCTTGGTAGCGAGGCGACGATATGTGGTGCCAACTGCGATTGGCCTGATACCATCTTCTTTTTTGCGAAATGCACATAAATTTGCACCATACAATATTTCAACGATGTCACTGACACGCCCAGATAACATGAGGTTTACTTAGGCAGTCAAGTCTCTCAAGAGATTATCGCTTACCTCACCAGTACTAAAAGAAGATCTTTTAGGTGCTGAGCTGTTAAGACATAACAGCCTCAGCAACCTCACAGGCAGTTACTTCAATGGCGACATCGTCCAATTGACAAAACAATTGAGGTGGATCAGGGAGCTGAAGATCTGCTGCTGCAAGCGGATGTTTGTCATGTAGTGACTGAACGGTCTCGGGTGTATAAGGAGCTATAGTGTCGCTAGAGAACAATACGCGTGCGGCGCCTCTGATATCACCATCGCTAATTTTGTTTTCAAATATTTTAAAAGTAACTATATTGTCACACTTTTTAAAATTTTGGTTATTCCGTAAACGAGACGGAAACGACACAGCTACATCCAAAATATTGTCTTCCGATACAGCGTACCTCACGCAACTTTCCTTTACTCTCTGAGTAAGGGAATTTTTGTTGGAGGGATATATATATAGAATATATATATATAGGAACAACCTGTGTGATAGTACAAATAGGACTAATATATTCATGTATACATACTACCACACAAAAATTAATTTTGCTAGTCTTAAAGCCGTGACGCGTCGCTCGCCAACAAGTTCCTAAAAAATCTAGCACTGTGAAACATATCTTTCTTTTGATAGTATGTTTGACGATCTAAAAGCTTTAATGTTTGCTCTCCTCTTATCGAAATGGACTGGACTCGTAACATTTTCAGGGGTTCGTACCTAAATGATAAAAACAGGACCCTATTACTAAGACTTCGCTGTCCGTCCGTCAGTCTCCAGGCTGTATTTCTTGAACCGTAACAGATCAATATTAATTTCATATTTTTTTTATTTGATTATTTAATACAGCATGACAGTAAATATACTTCAGCAAATCGCTACATTATTATTATCAGTACACATTGGCACAGACATAGTAAAATACAAACAATAAAGACTATAATCTTTTATATAAAAATCAATTGCTGTTCGTTTGTCTCGCAAAAACTCGAGAACGTCTGGCCCTATTTAGATGATTTTGGTTTTGAAATGATTGTGTAAGTTTAGGGAAGGTACAGTTAGGCGGTAAATTGTGTAATTAGTCATATCGTTAATTGTGCCTTAAATGTAATTTTGTCATTTTTGAATTAGACGTAAATATTTTTGAATTAGAGACCGGGGATAAACGCCTATGTTACTACTGGGAAGGATGCCAGGGCGCTGGTATACGTAGGTACCGGACCAAATCTGGTGCCACTTGGCTCGAGCTCCGCGGACGTTTTTATCGTGATTGGGTTGGTACTAGGTAATACCTATTTAGATGACTGCCTCTTTTGAGGTTACTCCTCTATGTTAGTGCCTCTTCGAGTTGTTGAAGGTAACAATGTGTTTTTACCGACTTAAAAAAAGAAGTACTCAATTCGACTATATTTTTATGTCGTTACCTGATTTGTCTGAGACGGTTGATCCGTTTTAAAAAAAAAATTAGAACAAAACCAAATAGGTGTTGTGCACAAAAAGAATGTCGAAAAACTATGTGCTCACGAGTCAACTGTTTGCAATAATGGCAATTTAAGTTATCCTACGAGTATGATGGTAATATGCCTAGTTATTTGAAGTAGAGGCGAAGCTCCGAGATCTCATTACGATATTGAATCCAAATCCAATTCAATTAAAATTGAAACAGCTTGAATGCAAATCTGATTTGTTAATTTTTGGAATGTCAGCAATGTTTGAGAGCTAATAGCATATCGCCCGTTTTCGATGTAAATACCTACCTACTAATTTTTTTGTAACCTTTTACAAAAAGGTTTTTCAATTGCACGGGGTTTTTTTAAAATTTCCCGATTACTCAAATACACCAGGCTAAAGATAACATTAAAGCGGTGAAAATGAGAGCAAGCAATGACGTCGATATCTGACAGCGGCCAACTGTCAAATATCGATGCCATTGCTTGTTCTTGTTTCCCGTTTTAAAGAGCACTATTCAAAATTGGTTTAGTGGTTTGATTTTTAAATAGAAGCTAACTGAAATAATCTATAGGCGCCTGTCGAATTAAAGTTGATTGAAAATATTTAAAAATGTTATTAATTGTTGTGCTATAGAAAAAGTAGTACAAAGATCCTTTTGGTTTAATATGACCAAGCTTATTAAACCTATTTATTTGGTACCTAACTTATAATTACAAAGCAACAGTTTTAGTATCGCACCAGGGCCGTGACTTTAATAAGTGCATAAACATTTTACAATAGCCATTTGCAAAAGTTATAAGTTAATTAGGTTTGCTGGCAGCATCGTGCAGAAGTTATTGTACTCGTACCCAGCGACCGTGAAATTTGAGCTTTTTGCAAGGTTAGCTGATATTTTATGCAGTTTTTGCTTGAAATTGGTGATTCTTACTCAAGGAATTGTTTAATAATGTCATGAAAGTACTTTTCATAATATATTCTAAGATCGGGTATAAGAAATATTGTATATCCCTCATCTGTGATTTATTCATAATAAGAAACAAATGCTAGATCATTTTCACATTGACTTATTGTAAATATATTGCCCAGTTAAATTGCGCCCTGATAATATTGGGTCAGTCTTAATATTATCTATCATTTATTTCTTATCGCGAATAAATAACAGATGAGGGTATATATTTCTTATATCGGATTTCGTACTTTTGGCATATAACCGCAAAACTAATAAATAATACTTAGAAACAAAATAGAAAAATGGCGGCTGCAATTTGGCAGTTGATATTTTCAGTTATGTTAATTTATCAATCAAATTTCTGAATTAATATTGATAAAATGCTCGTGTATTTACTCTTTTTAAACAATCAAAAAATCACATTACTCTGTGAAATTGGAGTACATGTATTAAATTAAATAATAAGAGATTTTGAAGAATTGAGAACCTTCTCCATATTTGGAGTCAGTTAAGAAAATAATAAAACGTGACCGACAGGTTTCATTACTACAATAACCAATCCAGACACCATAATGAAGACAAATTGATAGAATTTCTGAGATGAGAAACATATAACAGACTAGCGGTTTGTTCTCTCATCAATACTTTCCGCAATGATCAAAAACATTAAGTGATTTATTTTTTTACATTGGTTGGTTTATTTTAGTGAAGATTTTTAAAGATTGCATTTTTTTTCTAGTAATGTGTATATAAAGCCTATGTTACTCAGTGGTAATGTAGCTTTCTAACGGTGAAATAATTTTTGGAATCGGTTTAGTAGTTTTTAGGTTAATTTGGTACATACAAATATTTCCGCATTTTAAAATTAGTGTATACATGGCGAGAAGCCCTATAGCTTTCGCATTCTCTTGCTGTAAAATTGCCTAATGAAGCAAATATAGTCTAATATTTTGTTCCGTAAAATTATTTCAATGAAATAATTAATTTTTTTTTCTCAACGTCTTCAAAAATTGGTTCTAAAGGTAAGATTTTTTTTATGCGTTTCCAAATTCTTATTAAATTATGTACCTATATCTTGTCTAAAATATTATTTTAAACAAAACGTTCTCATTAAACCTTTGGCTCTGGTGTCGATCACGGAACCACTAACCAAAACGTTATCTGTGTGTATATTATTATGTAGTCATTCTTAAATTAAATTCAATTCAATTTCTTATCATTAATAAATCACAAATAACACTCCGACAAAAATATATTCGCCATTTTGTGTTGGCATATTTGTTTTTATATTTATTATAGTGGAGTAGTCTCTAGTAGAATAGTCAAGCAATTAATTTGATATTAAAATTATGTTGACAATCCGCCATTTTGTGGCGTCGGCTATTTTTTCATCAATTTTCATCAAACATAGCTAAGAACACTCTGACTAATTCACATTTCAAATTTAAATAACATATCACTATGCCACAGACAGCTACACACATACAAGTCAAACTTTATGCGTCGGGGGTCAAAATTGGCAATCGCTTTAAACATATAAAAAATACGCAGTCCAACTGAGAAACATTATATGTCGAAGTCGCTAACGAAAGTGTCTTGAAATCTAAATTACATTTGCCAATAATACGAGGTTTCCATTTAATTTGTAACATTACGTGTTCATGATGAATCTCCCGAGAGCAGACGTTTTTGATGGATGAGTTCTCTACTTCGGCAAATGACAGATGTGAGAAACTTGGAGAGTGGAGTTTGTATTAGTTTAGTTAAAGTTACAGTTAAAGTGCTACCAAGTTATCTCTTCAGGTGGAGCTATGATTAGGAGGAACGATAATAGCATAGAACGAGTTCTTTAATGTAATAATTTCTTTAAAAAAAAGTGTATGGTGATTTCCATTACGGAAAGCGCCGACAGAACTTTTTTGTTATTTCGATTTGAAAATTAAACCTTTGGCCTACTACAGAAGTACCCTTTTAAACCAAAACAAAATATTTTAATTCGGAATAGCCATCTATTTCGATTTAAAAAAATCTTTTTTTCTTCGAGGTATCAAGTAACTAACATAAAAAAACATACTCATCGAGTTGAGTACTTCCTCTCTTTTGAGAAGTTAAGGGAAATTGGGCGTTAAGCTGAAACTAACAAGTAGGTATTACCTGAAAATCAAATTTCAAATTTGACAGATATTTTGATTTCTAAACCAAATTACAGGTGCAGATAAAAAATATATGTATACATTTAAAATACACGTTCAACGTGTCGTTGAACGAAAAGAAAGAGCTTCTCATTGCTCTTATTTAAAGCGGTTAAAAATAAAAGTTTTATTTTAGCAAAACGTCTATTTAGGCGCTTTGCGGTGCAGTCTTTTTGACCGCGAAGCAAGGCCCTGTCGACGCGCCCCGCAGAGCGCTTCAGTGTGTTTTGCAGGAGTATTAGCATGAATCATAAAACCAAATATAGGTTTACTATCCTTATATATTTTGCATATTTTTAGTAGATTTTATAATTGCTTATTTTTTGCAATTCTACGTATAATAAATAAAATATAAATAAAAAACTATTTATTTCCGCTATAGTTACATATCAATATCAATATCAATAGCCACTAATTATTCTATCAATTTTGGTATGAAGGTCGTAACTATTTACCATTACAATTATAATACTATTACAATTCCTATATTATTATGCTATTTATTTACTATTACAATTATCATAATTATTTATATTAATTTTCTATCATTTCGTATTTGATAAAAATGTATGTTATAATAAATCAAATATTATTTCGGTTATTTTTTTTTCCACTTAATACTTTGTTTTGTCACTCTATAATAGTAGCCTCTTAGGCGTAGGCCTCCCCCAATGTCCTCCATGTTTGTCTGTTCTGAAGTTGATGATCAAGTTAACGACAAAACTATAAGAAAGAGAACACAAATTATTGACATACTTGAAACAGTACTACTTTTAAAATGGAACTGGGCAGGACATATTTGCCGCATGGATAATAGTATATAGGCTAGAAAAACAATAGAATGGGTATCTAGAGAAGACAAAAGAAGCAGAGGAAGACAGATCTAACATATATTTACACGTTTTAACTATCGTGTATAAATTTACTGACGTCTACGAATTATGTAGCGCGTAGCGTGTTGTAGCACACTCGTAAACGCGTAGCGGATTCGTAGACTAGAGAGTAACGAACCTTTTTTGTTTTGTTTCAGGTACAGCCTTATAGCGGATATCGACACGGTTTTTTTGCAGAGCGAGTCTTCCTGTTCTTATCTCACTAGAGGAAGATGACTTGGTATATTCTGTGTAAGCTATACAGATTTTAACTTTGCCACATAATACAAAATTAGTAGTATATCAAAAAATATTTCCCAAAGTCTATAGGTCTGACTGACTGACTGATATTTGCTAGGAATCAATGTAGAGCGTAAATCGTTAAACCTAGAGTCTTGAAATTTGGAGGGTGTTTTTATTATAGGGTGTAATGATGTACTTTGTAGAATTAAAATTTATCCGATGGAGAAAGTCTCGCGTCAAAATAAGACAAAAGACGTTTAAAGTTAATGATGCAAACTAGAATAAGAGTTGGTTTTAGTTGAAAGTTGACTTTATAAGGCAAAGATCAAGGCAAAAATTAAAAGAGGAGAGAAGCAGTAGTGTGTTATAATCGTCCCTATTTCGTTAATCTCCAAAAATCAGTCTTGCAATTGTCCCAATTTGCCGGAGAGTAATTTGCAGACAAAAAAGGGGTAAAAGGGGTAAGTCAACGCGTGAAAGAGGAAGCCGACACTTGAATGATTGATGGCATTTTAATGGAGTAGGAAATAGTCTTAGAATGCGCTTTGGATCACTGCGCACACCTCGGATGAGCGATTTTTAGAAAGCACCCAACCTTTTCGTTAAATAAAGAACAAGTTAAACTACTTTTACGGATATAATACAGTGCTTAATTTATATATTTTAATATCTGTTATCACTAGAGCCTAGAGTTAGGCATGAAAGTGGTGAAAACAAGAACAAGCAATCTTGGCTTACTAGTACTAACTCAGATATATGTACATATCTAAAAATGCCTACTTTCATTCAGTTTGGCGGCCATACCTGTATGTATTGTGTCCGACTCGAATTTCATGTTATGAACAATTTTCATTTTTTAGTTACGATAGACATACGTTTTCATCAAATTAAAGTCAAATTGGAAACGTTGAAATTTACGTGTAAAGAATACTCAATATAAGCAGGGTAACTAGTTTAATTGTTAAGATTATTTAGTTAATATTAGTACCTATTATTTTGCGAAGGAGGTTCTCAATTTGTCGGGATTATATATAGTGTTCCCGATAGTGAATACGCTCCCGATCGATCTACGATTTCAAATATATATATTTATTGTTCAATAGGGTCGATATCTAACAGCTGTTTTTGAGCTATCTTAATGTGTTAATTGTCTTTGACTACGTTGACGACAATGTGTAGTGTTAACGTAAGTTTTTTCTGCCGAATTAAAGTCAGTTTTAAATTTTTTCTAGTATTACTTGTTACGATACTTTAGAATGAGTACGTGACACTGACTAAACTGAGTAGGTACGACACGTATCACATGTCACTGCATTGTAATTTCTCAGCAGCATAAAATGTAACTTCTCAGAAATATTGCTTCGCTATAAATTTTATACTACCTATGGTAACTTCCAAGAATAGAATATAATAGTCGTGAGAAACGCTTGCTTGGGAATCTACCTTTTTATCGATCTATATATTTTTGTAGTATTTTAGACCTAGTTGATATTGTTAATACATAGATTCTTATTTAAAAAAAAAATGACACAAATAGCGACAATATTGTACTAGCTAATAAAAATTACTAAGAATAAAAACTATGCACCCCAAATGATTATGTTGAACTATAATCTATCTGACTACCTAATTTAGTCAATTATTAAACCTTGACCTTAAGTTTTCACGGAGAGTTCAGTACATACTACGAGTATGATAGTGATATCGATTGGCATGCATTTATTATTCACTGCTATGATACAGTGCAAGAAATAATAGGCGGTTAAGAACATGACAAGACATGATATTTATTATAAGAAAAAAGATACCAACGTTTCTTATTTTTCAAGTTTAGACTAGAAGACTACACAATCCGCTATTTGATTTGTCTCAGAATTTCAATTGCATTGCGTCAATAATGATCGTTTTCATCCCCAACGCAAAAGCAACTGGGTGTTATAAGTAGACGTGTCTATCTGTATTTGGAACGGATGAACCGATCTCGTATTTTTTTAACGTCAATTAGTTGGGTGTTATCTTAGTTAAGTTTGAAGAAAGTTGGTCCAAGATGGCCGCCGCAACAAAATGGCGGATTACATATTTTTTTCGCAACTCTCTTAAAATGGGTAACAAATAAAAAAGCTTGACTAGTAGCATACTAGGTATATCATTTTCGTACACTATGAATAAGTTTCAAATCCAAGATGGCTGCCACCCAAAAATGGAGATGACGGTGGTTTTAATTTTACTTATTGACAGATTTAGCTTGTTATCACTTAGTTAAGTACGAGTATTAACTCTGACCTGCCCATGTCGAAACGACCATTATGCCCATGAAATTCTAAAATAATTTTAATGACAAACATGAGCCCCTAGTTAAACTTGTAGGTAAAGGTCTCTGTATTATATTTAATTATTTAATTGCAGAATAATGTTTTCGACTTATAGAGATGAATACTCCTAAAATCAAAAATCCCTTCTAAAATCGATGTATAAAAATCGTGGAAAATAACATACAATCTGACAGACAAAATAAAAAATGCCGCTTTCAAAGCAGACACGTTTCGGTAGCGTGATCAGTTATAAACTCTGTATAAAAGCAATCGCAGTCATAATTTGTCAGTGCACTTGAATCTATTTCCAGTGATTGGCTTACTCCCCAGTATACCTCTGCCGCCTGCCTTGACCGCTGCTCCGCTACCCCTGACCTGTCGCTATTCCTGACCGCCTGGTAGTCGCCGTCGGCTGGCTTTCAATTAGTTTTCAGTTGTTCTATGTTTTGTTATCGAATTGAGTTTGGGATTGTTTTAACCGGTTTTGTGTTTTAATTTAAGTGGAGCGCCAGCCTTGGTAGCAAGTTATAAAAAATATAATATGTGGTATTATTATTGGTAACATGTGAGAAGGACATGGTCGGTGGCGTAGCTACAGTATTAGTAGAGCTGCATCGGGGTCCCTAAGCTAAGCTAACAAACTTTTATCCAATACATACAATACAATACAGTTAAGTTTAAGTTCTTTATTTCTCAAACGAAATACATTATTCCTTTTAAAGAGAAAAACAAAAATAAACTAAGTATAGCTATACTGGGACGGACAAAAGCATTTTATATAAATTTACATTTAGTTACACATAGAATACCACATACTAAATACAATTTAAACACTTAATTTTACAATACGAATATATAAGGGGTTAGCTTTCTAGTAGTGTCATTATTATCACGAGTATTATATGAGAATTAAGTATGCAACATGCAATACAGCTGCAAGATATTCCAAAAACTGGGAACGTAACCGAATTTAGACAGTTATGTTATAAGATTCGTATTTAAGATTTTTATTTACGAAAGGTCCCGATGCAATAATAAACCTATAATGATGGGCTATCAATGTTGATAGGCATTTGAACAGATTTTAAACAGCTAATGAGATCAAAACTAAGTGAGCCCGTCGTTTACCAGTCTCACTTCCAGTCTCACTACCAGTCTCGCTACCAGTCTCGCTACCAGTCTCGCTACCAGTCTCGCTACCAGGGTAATACGGGAAATTAAATATTCCTCTGTTACTACCAACCGGTCAATTAGTACTATGGGAAGTTTTTTTTACTAGTCATACTACCACAGCCATATTTAACGTTTATCATCAGACTTATTACCAACTATGCCACCTTTACTACTTGCTAATGACCGCGGCCAGTTCTTTAAACGTTACAAAATAGGTAGCGTAGCATTTCATAACACAGATCTGCGAGCTTTGATAAAAAAGGAATATAGGGACATTTTCAACGACAATTGATAGACCAGCGTAGATAATTTTTGATATAAAAAAAAATAATAGTAGGATAAACGCATTGGAAAAGGAAGAGAATATTATAAAAATGAAAGGAAAAGTAATTTACGGGCGATCTTTTACAAAACATTTTTTTTTCACGAAATTAGGTTAAAATTTACCATCATATGTCCCAAATACGCTGTAACTTATTTGATTTGATATATTTATGTTTTCACCAAACTTCGTGAAAAAAATATATGTAAAAGATAAAAATACAAAACCAAAAATTTGGTTTTTTTTATTTTTCACATTATTTTTGAGTTTATGTGAAACAAGTGTGGATACAAAAGTTTTAAATCTTTTTATTACCTACAACTTTTCCATATTTTTTTTTCCCATCGGACTTTTAGTTATGCCGGAAATCGAGATAACCCGTTTTTTACCCCTAAACCTTCACCCACGGGGGTGAGCCACTTCCCGACCTCAGATCGTCCGTAAATTGTTATTATTTTCATTTTTATAATTTTAAAGGCATCTGCCCTGATCTATTATGCGTAACCTGATAAATAGATGAATTATCTAGCGGCTAAAAGTTAATTTTAACATAATTATCTATGTACCTGTCTTTGTTATCGCAGCGCCCGGGAGGAAATAAAAAAAAGGCATTAAGTATAATAATAAGTTAAGTGACATAATATGTCCTACCTTATTTGTATCTCGATGTTCGGGGGAGATGCACTCATCTTTCATTATAATATTTACTTATCTACTAAAATTTATAGTAAAAGTAAACTGAATATATATATTACAAAACTAATATCAACTAGCAAAGGTGCCCATAACACTGCCTTGAGGCATTACCGCGCTGTATGGCTATAGCAAATCTTTGAACCAAGAAAGAGCCAGAACGGGAGTCACCACCTCTTTCTCTGATTCTTATATATTTTCTTGATAAATATAAACTTACGAAAAGTAATAACTATAATTAACGAGAGATAACCAATACGACGATTTTATTGTGCACCAGTACCTATATGACAACCCTTTCGCCTAAATAGATTTCTTCTAGAGGACTTACTTTGGAAGGATTGGACTGAGTGGGAATAAGATACTGTGAATAAGATACAACAAAATAATTATGCACATATAAATACATGTCTCGTAGGTCTTCAATTAGCATTTTTAACACTTCTATCAGCTACATACATATATAAATTACTATACATAAACTACTGAATTACATTTATGTATATTTTGCCCTTGCCATGTCAGATAAAATCTCTAAATTGGCTCTTATCTAGAAAAATAGTTTATTAATAAGTAATGCATGATAATGTGGACTAATAACATACGTTCATCCATTCATTACATTCTGTATTGACGTAATACCCATAATATGGGCATTGTATGAAAACTGGTACATATTATGTTCCAGTTTTATTGTTAGAATTTGCAGCGCCATCTATTCAAATCGCATGAAACAATTTCGACAACGAGCATGCCAAGAGAGGTAGGTTCTTCGATTGTAGCCAGTAAGGCTTTAAGGATTCAGGTGCTACATAAAGTTCTATTCTTTTGCGCTAGATGGCAGTGACAACTTTAGTTCCTTATAAATTCAATAGATGGAAATCAATGTCATTCGTTTTCATCTAGAATTAAACGACTGTTCTTTATAATTTAGAAAATTAAATACTAACTATAAATATTATATAAATAGTAACTATAAAATCAATCCTTTTCACTAAGTGCCGTCTAGCAAAAGCCTTTATACCCATTTTAATTTACTGTAAAATATATATTTGACATAACTCGCTTATTGAGAAATTGAGACATTTTAATTAGCAGGTTTATAATTTAACACTCAATAAAAAATCAGAAAATCATTGAAAGATATTGAAATAAAAATTCGGTAGGTAGAACAACCCAATATAACGCTGGCAAACAAACATATTCCAAGAGGTTTACAATCAAAATAGCATCGCTAACAGTAATATTAATAAAAATATCCCTTCGACTTACCAATTTTTTACTCCGTTCCTAACACAATATACACCGTACCTAATACAACACTTTGGCTCTTTTCCAACCGGGATAGTGGAACCCGAAGCTCTACCTAGGGTGGGAACCAGAAAATAGAGCAACAATGATTTACGAGAGCGACGCGATTTGCCAAAAAAAAACAAACGCTGCATCGACTTTTCTGACTTTTCCTTTCGGTCCTCGTTCATGTTTTACTATTGATAGTATTGAGATTTGGTTTTCGCTGATGTTCTGTTACAATACAATATAATTATGTATTTGCATAAAAATTTGAGTTTTCAATATACCGAAATATTTTTATTAACGCATGGGTTCCGATTTCTGATATACACCTGGGCGAATTTGGAATGGTTTTTTATTTTAGTCATTATAATTTAATTTTCATAATCTGTCCAGAAGTTCGGTTTGTGCCTAAAATCTGCCCGGTGTTAACCGCTACTGATGTAAAGCGACGATGATGTAGTCTAAGATATTGCATGCTTGTCTAAAAGAAATATCGGGAAATAGAGACTCTGGCAGTGATTTACACATGGCAGTTTGCACAATATAAGTAGAAACAGGTCGTTCTTTTAAAATTTAATCTAATCTACATTTTCTATAGCAAGTCATACAAATGCGGGTGAGTCGGGTCAGTAAATATAATGTATGGTTTGCTCCCCTGGGAGCCGCCCCTATGTCCTAGACTAGACTCGACATTAGGGATGATGTCGAGTAGCGCTCAAAGAGCCTAAACTGTTTGTTGCGGGATTTAGCCAACCACAAAGTTGAAACAAATCCTAGAGTTAGTTGTGGTCGATGTGGGAAACTGATGATGGATTTACTAGGCTTCTAAGCTCTTAGATATTCTATGCGATCAATTACGTCAAACTTTTTCTACCGATTTCCAAAGAGAAGAAGTTCTCAATATTAGTACCTGATGTCTCTGAGACGGGTGGACGGAAATAACTAAATAAAATAGTCCTAGCGGCACTACTTTTTTGTAAATTATTATTAGATAATAACAAGCTTATTGATTGATTCCGATGCTATATTTTTTCAGATAGCACTAGTAGTAGTACTAGATAGTGTTCAGGCAACTGTTGACCTGTTTGTTGCCAATTGCTTTATGCCGCCTTGATCTATTTCTTTCACATTTATTATAATTCTAATTTACAATGAATACAGCATGCTCTATTTTATTCATTTAATAAGATTCGCAAGTATAATATAAGATTATCATTCAATTTATACAATTATTAAAGTAGCTGTCACCCGCGTCCCGCGGTATTTAATGGAAAATATAAAAACGTTTCACACTTTGAACTCCTTAGAGGTTGAATTTCCAAAAATCATTTCTTAGTAACCCTATAAGAAAAGTAATTTAAGTAATCAATACACCCTCCAAATTTCAAATCCCTATGATTTTGTATATATATATGTATTAAGGTTAGCTACATTATCGTAACATCGACTAACAATTCATTATAATAGACATATAATATTATTTCCTTGGATTAGTATGGTTTCATATTAATATAGGGCATAAACTTTGATAAATAATAAAAGGTTAGTAAGTATTTATTAATTCGCGCACAGGAACCCAGATAAAGGCAATGAAACGCGCGTTTTGCGCCCGCCTCGGCTTTGTTCAGCTCCGCGTGAAATAGCCATTTACCTCTTTACGGCTACCCGTAGAGCAAACATATCGAGAAACTCGTTTACTAAACTGTGCACTGGTCTTTAAGTTAGGTCTGTCTCTGAAATGATTAGTTTTATAAAATCTAGCATACACATATACGCATACCACAATTTATCTAAGAACAAAACCAATCCCAGATCATCATGGGAGACTATAAATACCAACATTAAATTTGTGATGTGGGTATCGTGACACGCATAGGGTACCGTAGCATATTATTATCTGGCTTCCTATCTATGAACCCCACACAGTACTGGGATCGCTTTAATTACCTATCGCTTCCACTTCGCTCTTTGCTTCTTCGATCTTTGACGCCTTGCACTCCTTCATAGTCTTTCACTACATTTTCTACCTTCTCTAATGTTTCTGTTTTCATGTTCTGTCCCTTAATCGAGTGATATGCACGGTGACCACGTGTCGGTTCAGAAATAAGAAAGAGGCTATATATGGCAACCAGCTAGACGGCAATGTTGCAAAAGATAAGGCACGCAGTCTAAGAAGATACCGGTTCACTCTGACCTTGAACAAACTCACATTGTAGTTCTCAGTTAATTTTTTTGGTCTGATAACTCATTTACTAATTTTTTATCTTCATTTACAAACTCAACTCTCATGTCAACTTACAAGTTGTATTTTCTCTTGTTTCTAGAGTTTTAGTTGCAAAACAAGTTGACGCTCTTCTACTAATATGTTTGTTCAGTGGATTTTCCTTTACGGCTAGTTGGCTGTGATAGGAAACAATGTGGTATCTTTGTTTCTTTATTGAATCACGGCAGAATAGTTCAGCGACTTGAACGTACTATCTTTACAAACTCGCAAGATTAGTTTTCGTTCAGGTTACAAAAAAAAAACAAATTATAAATTTGCAAAAAGTAAAGAAGGTTGTGTAAGTCTTTTAGAGACACATATTTTAGCGATATCAGCGATATGTAAGTAATGTTAGCTACTTTGGTCCTAGAAAGAAAACTAGGAGTTCCTCTTAAAGCAATAGCAATAGTTTTAGAGAACTTTGATTCGTTTCCGAAAATTTCATGGTCTTACATTATCACACTGGTATTCAAAAGTATTCTCTTGTTACAATGTAATTTTTTTTTTTTGAGCTCCGTACCCAAAAGGTAGAAACAACAATTACTAAGATTTCTCTGTATGTCCGTCCGTCTGTCACCAGGCTCTATTTCATGACCCGTGATAGCCAGACAGTTAAAACTTTCACAGATGATGTATTTATGTAGCTGCTTTAACCAGAAATACTATGAAATAAAACAAAATAAAACAGATATTAAGGTGGACAAATAATATACAACAAACCTGTTCTGTTTTAAATTTTTTGTTCATTGTTAATAATGTTGTAGGTATAGATAATGGTACGAAACCCTTCGTGCGCGAGTTCGACTCCCACTTGGCTGATTTTTAGATTAGTTTTCGGTCTACTTTGCGCGAACAATTGTGAAGAAAAATATTATTTTTACTGTAGGAAACGTAATGTTCACTCAGCTATTAAATGTGGTTAGCCCCAAACTGCAATGAATTCAGTTAGTGAGTAGGTATCAGGTCTGTAACCACCTAAAGGCCAGCTTCGATTGAGGTCGCTCCCTTCCGTTTACGACCAATCGCCCGAACTTTTATAGGCTCGGCTGTAGAATAACACAATTTATTTAATTTTATGGTTTTGATAACCGAATTATGTTTATTTGGTAAGTAAATTCTGGCATCTTGTATTCTGTTTTCGTTTATTTGGATGTGGTGTTATGGTTTCCACCTTTTTAATCTCAGATGTACAAAGAAAATGTATACAGGGGTCGGCACTCGAAGTGTTACCAATTCAAAATGCTGTAATTTTGACAATTTGTTTCTTTTTATTTATAAATTCAATATTTAGAAAAAAACATTTAAAATTAAAAAGAAAAAATATTGTTCGATGTGGCCACCTTTAGCACGGATAACAGCATCGAGTCTGTCCGAGAAGGCTTCACACGCTGCACGAATGTGGTCTGCTGATATTTTGTTCCATTCTCGGCGAAGAGCAATCTTTAAGGCGTCGACTGTCTCATATTTTTTTGCTGACACTTTGGCCTCTAGAATTGACCATATGGAAAAATCCATTGGGTTTAAGTCCGGCGAATATGGTGGCCATTGTTGCGAAGAAATGAAGCTCGGAACTTTTTCTTGCAAAAAATTTTGGGTTTCACGGGCTTTGTGGGATGGTGCCGAGTCTTGCTGAAACGTCCAATGGTTTCTACCGAATTTCTTACGTGCCCAAGGTAACAAAGCATCGTTTAAAATCTTTTCACGGTAGAGTTGCTGGTTTATCTTTGCACCCTGCTCAATGAAAACGAGAGGTGAACGTCCCGTAGCAGTTACCGCGGCCCAAAACATCACTGATGCTGGTGCTTGCTTTCGCAGAGCAATTCGTTGGTCTAAATTGTCGTTTGATTTAGACTTTAACCATACGCGATCATTTTGTTTGTTCACATATTGCAAAATCGTAAAAATTTTTTCATCGGAAAATACCAAATTTTCAAGCTTGCTATCAACGTGCAACTGCTTTAACTCCTTAGCTCTTTCTAGGCGAACTGTCTTTTGTGCAAGTGTCAAGTCTTGCACTTTTTGTATTTTGTAAGGCTTCAGTTGTAGTTTATTTTTTAATATGCGTCCTATGCTCCGGGCAGATACATTAAGACTTTTCGCCAATTTAACTGCGCTTTGTCGTGGATTTCGTTCAATTCTAGCCTTTACCTTTCGAACCATACCGATGATGTTGCTGTTGTTGGATGTCCACCTCCATGGCGTTTCTTGATGCTACCTGTATCATTGTAACGCGTGATGGTCCGATACACAAACATTTTATTCAGATGTAAAAATCGTAGCGCATTAACAATGGCTGGTTGCGGTTTTCCAGCCAAATACAAAGTAATGACACTGTGGCGTTTGAATTCCATCTGGATAACTTTGTAAAACATCTGGTAAACAGTTTGGTTGCTATACCAACTTAAAGTTGGTAACACTTCGAGTGCCTACCCCTGTATAAGTTTGACGTTGCGTCTTAATATGTGTCTGTCTTAGGCATCATAGAGTCTCAACGAATAACCAATTTTGTTGGATACAATATTTTTTTACAACTTGGCGTGACCAAAATGGTTTCATGAAATAGGTACTATTAAAAATCCCTTCACGTCGTTTTTAAAACCATTCTTGATGCACACATAAGTCACCCAAAATGTATATAGACAAAAAACCTCATCAAAAAAACCCGTACTTAAAAAACTACACAGCGTATGCACATTACAGTACTCTTACGAAAAAATTCTTACGCCATCTACAGTGCTTGCTTAATAAACAAGTAGGTAGGTGTGTAGTTATTAGTTTCTTTATACTTTTGAGTTTCGCTGGAAACTCGTATTGTGCTAAGAGATATTTATTTTTTTTGATTTGAAACCTGTTCTTTTGGCAAGTATTCTAAGTATAAGGTACGAGTATATTATTTACTAACTTCGTCTAACTACTAACAGGTACCGATTTTACGGAGACGGCTTGACAGATTTAAAAAAGCCTTTTTTTGTTCGAAAAGGATGTAATCGATTTTAATTATATCAAAATTGGTATCAGAGGTTTGATTTTTATTTTAACCCGACTGCGAAAGAAGGAGGGTTATGTTTGTCGAGTGTACGTTTGTATGTATCTTTCTTTGGCACTCTCTAGAGCCTAAACAGCTTGTCATATTTTTATGCGAGTGGTGTCAATAGATTCGTATTAGTCGTTACGAATCGAGTGACACTGAGTACATAATAATAAAAAAATTAGGGATTATACACAGGTTTAAAGATTTAGCAGTCGGGTATAATTAATGATTGAAAAAGATCAGCGCCTGCAAGTCCGTAAGCACCTTTTTTTTAGAACTTCTTTATGAGACTTGAAGAGGAATTAACACTATTATTTGGTATACATTGTGTTACTATCAACCATTAAAAAAATAAAGATGTATGCATCACTAAGATCGTAAAGGGTAATAAATTAATGGCAAAATTTTTACTCGAAACGAATGCGCCAACGATTTACTGTTGGTGTGGCATAGATAAACATAAGTGCTAACTCACGAGCTCTCTAGCGAGCAAAACGCTTGTAGTAGGAACCGGCCGTGACCGTGGTAGTAACTTAGTATAGCCGTGTTGCCAGCTTTATAATGTTAGCTGTAGATCTACAGTATGCTGAAGTAGATATGCTTTTATTTTTTAGAAAGTAATGTTATTTTTTTTGTCCGCTTTGAAGTTTTCTTTTTCAAATGTTGTAGTGTTATTATTTTGCTACGATTGCATTTTTTTAATACTTCTTTTTAGTCTTAGAACTTAAACTTGAATTACGTGGCATAGCTAACGATTTCTCAATCATTCTTAGTTTGCCATGGGGTCCCTTGTAAAGGGTTTAAGGATTTATAGTAAAGAAATTGTACTAATCATTTTTTTATTTAACGAGAGGGAAATCTTTATGTGTTACCCGGTTGTATTGGGGTACAACCGGGTTATGTAGGATTGTATCTACTAAACCCGCCCGGTAGCCTGCCTCAGTGCATGACGGAGGGCACCGGGTTCTCCGTAGAACACACCGGTGGCATTGTAATAATCCCTAGCAGGAGCTCAAAAAGCGTTGCTTAAAGTCACCTTACAAAAACGATTTAGGTATAGACCTTATTTACAAAGATATCTAAGTATTACGCGTTCGCCAACTTGTTGTTTTTAAATCCCTGTCCAAAAACCAGATAAATCTACGTATGATGGCCATGACTGAATTATATTAGTAGACTAGTAAACAGAGGCCCAGTTCTTAACGTCTGTTCAGTAAGTCTAATCCCGCCTACTCACATCCCTGCACGAACCATAGTATTTGTTGAAGATAGGACATTGATCTTAATAACATTACAATGTTCTCTTTAAAAAAAATGCTCAGAAATTAGCTTCAGACTTAAAACACAGCACCTGTGAATATTTTTATAGTTTTTTTGAGGCAGTTATGTTTCTTTATCTCTTATTATTTGTAGACTTGTAATTATGATTATACTCGTAGTTTCTATCTGCATTAGTCGAAACATTATGTGTCGTTTTGTACTAGAGCCCTAAAATACAACCCCAATGCTTAGCTTGGGACTCTTAACCTAACTTAGTAAATTATGTAGGTACCCAATTACTCATTGCCTAGGACGTTTTGTGTGTAGTTTAACACTCTTTGGTAAACTAACATTATCTTATCTTAAATTGTTAAACAAGAACAGTAAATTTACAGTCATCTTAAAACTTATCTACAGTTATTCCATAAGATGGGGCTGGCAACACTGCCTACCGCGTAGTAAGGGCTTCGGCGGCGCGGGTCGATACAGCTCGCGTCCGGGCTAGCCTAGCCTACATACACTTGGCGGTATATGACCTAGGTACCGAATTCATACTTAAATTGTGTCAAAATAAATTTTGTCGAATCGATGTAGTGTTGTCAGAGTTGTCAGTAAAAAGGTTCATCATTTTCTGCCTGCATCGGCATAATACTAGTTAAAGGCCTCCTTTCTCTTGTCCTGGGTAATTCTCTTTCAGGAGCTTTATATTGAGAACGTTCGAATGAATTCATCACTCATGATTCTCTTGGGTATCATTCGTATCGCTCTCTCGAGGAGAAATATAATTTCTTTGTAGCTCCTATTGTATAGGCACATATTTTAACCAATTTTAATGTTATTCTATTTATGTATAAATAAATAGATAACATTTAGCTCCGTCCTAGAATTTTTCTTGTGTCAGGGCATTATATAACTTTTACATACGTGAAACACCGAAAGGTATTTAAACTAGTTTTTTTTAACATCTACCACAGCCGGAAACCTTACTCGGATACGCTGGCTCTAGAAGCAAGACAGTCGTCTAAATCGGTTAACAGAGCTTACAAAAATAGATCTGTGTTTCATAGCGGTGTTATTTTCTACGTGTTGTAATATTATAGAGATAATTAGGACGAATTTTTTGCTCAAGCTTGAAGCATACATCAATCATATTTCGAAGACAGACTATTGACCTCAGCACGCCAACGGCAATTTATCTCAAACAATTTTTTTATCGTTGTCAGCACGCATATTATATGCTTAGTAAGGAAATTACATAATTGTTAATGCGTGTTAGATATAAAAATATAAGTAACTTTTTGTCGTGTGTGGTTTTTTGGTTTTTATATTTTGTTAATTGTTGGAGTAACGTGTAAATAATTATGTGATCCTTACACAGTTATATACAAGTTTATGTACATTCTGATAAAAATAATTATCTTCATATACATAAATAAGTATCTTTACTGTGTCTTTGTTCTCTAAGATTTACTTTTTTTAGTCTGTTGTCTAATTGTTATTGTGTTTGTTGTGACTCGAGTCTAAAAATTGAGTTGTTTTTTCTTCATCAGAGTTGCGTACCTAAACAATAAAAACGGGGCCCTATTACTATTACTTCACTGTCTGACAGACGGACATGTTTGTCTGTCTTTCTGTTACCAGGCTGTACATTATGAACCGTCACAGCTAGGCAGCGTTTTAGAAAGTTAAAATTTTCAAAGATGATTAATTTCTGTTATAGTAATATATAGGTACTTTAAACGGAATAAAATGACATTACATGATTATTTTGCTCGACATGAATAACGGCAACAGGTAGACGCTGAAATATTCCAACAATATTTATTGTTAATTTAATTCGGCTCCCATACAACAAATGTAATTTTTGTGTTTTGTTGCTTGATATTAATAACGGCTACATGTAGAAACTTGTTGTGTAGATAATGATACAGAACCCTTACTGCGCAACTCCGACTCGCACTCAGTGGATTTTTATTTTCGAAGCCAGCTTAAAATATCTCTGCGACGTCATTCGCTTTTGAAGTAATAAACTTCAACGTGACCTTTTACCTGAAAATCGAAATCTCCGATACAGGGTAACCTTATCAACTAAAATGTCACCTCCCGACGAATACCCACGCGTTACTCTGACAAATCTCATAATAACTCAATCAATGTTATTTCTTCTATAAATAAAGCTGGATAAAGGATTTTTTAACTGATTTATATTGGAACACGAACCTTATTTAATGTACAGTAAAACTGCCAAATATAACGTCCGTGATGCCACCGTGGTTCCGACGGAAGATCAACGCTAGTTTGTTAAAACTTTAATTTAATTTATAAATTGTGAATGTATGAAGGAATTAACTATCTATTGCAGATACACAAACATCAAATATACGATTGTGTGAAGAGATAAAGTTTGTTTTCTATTGCAAATAAATATTTTTCTATTTCTATTCTGATTTGCTACTAGGTATATAATTTTTACGGTACTTTTTCGTTATAATTACTGTGAAGAGTGTAGATGCGTAAAGTGTTGCACTCTTATAACAAGCGTTCTTCTGACACATTTAAGATGGTATCTTCTTCAGGTGTCATCTTCTAATGGAGATCGGCTACTATTAGAGCTACTTATACTTGCTTATCTCTGCGTTGATTGTGAACTGTCCGACAATCAAGACTTTTAACACAAAGGTGTGATAATACCTAAGGGTGTTTTAGTCTACGCGTTTATAGAATTTTTCCAAAATTTTGTTCTACATTTGGTTCACTTTAATGGGTAGACTAACACCCTAATGTTACCTATGTCACTTTTCTTTTACACGTTGTACATATAGTATATAGATTAGGCCAATACTGAGTCATAGTGATATTTATGATATTTTCAAATATTAAAAATCTGTTACAAAACCAGAGCCTAATAGTTATGGCAATACTTAAATTATAATTGATAAGAATCACTCCATCGCTTATTTGTAAATTATGTTTCTTTAATCTTTATCATATATTATCATTAATGAAACATTCCAAGGGTATATTTAATATTTAAGGTATTTTTGAGTAAACTATTCTATGTTGGATAAATCAGTTACCATATATCATCAATGATTATAATCATACTCGTATGTTTATGAATAATTATCATAACCTTGATATTGAATTTTATATGTACCTAACTTAGATTAAAATTGTTTGGTAATCTTCATATTCCTTACAATTTATTTTAGTGAATACTATGAAATATAACAATTTTCTTCATCTACACGCTGGTTTATGAATACCTACCTGCGTCAATTAAAAAAAAAACGCATTTTCAACACAATTCCGCCTAAAAGGCTTCTTATTTTATCGATTTTAGTGACGTAATGCATCTCATTACGCACATTCGCTTTTTTCACTTTACTACTATTGCACAGGTATAGTTTTTTTATTTTTTAAACGAGTGATTTTTAACTTCAACTTGCACTATTGAGTTTTATTGCTGCTAAAAATAGTTGGAAAATTTATAGTAATGAATTGCACTTACTTAATAATGATTTTATGATAATAAACATTTTAACTCATTAGGTTTAAACAAAAAGTATGAAATACAAAAACATAGGATTGATTTATTCTTAATTTTGGTAACAGAAGTCTTTCGATCGCGCCTTCTTTAATATTATTATTATGCGAGCGCTGTCGACTGATGTAAAAAAAATATCTAGCTCGGGATATATATATATCGAGCTCGGGAAAATAATCTCGATTTTTTATAACTCTTTTTTGTTTACTTTTTTATTAATAATACTTTTTTTACTCGCAAGTGTGTTGAAAAACGTCGTATGACACTCGTGTGCATTGATCATTACAGCCTCGGCTTCCTAATCGTAATGATATCGCCTCTGCTGTAATGATCAACTTAGCAAACTTGTATCATAATGTACTCATTCCAGGAGTTTCTTTTACAGGGTTATGCACTCTTTTCAATTTAGTCGACTAATGTGCCTCGATTTGAACCTGGCGGAAAGATGTCCATGATAGTCCAGGAGCCAGGTACATTTTCGGTCAATTATTTCTTCTCGAGCGAAAATGCGTAAAATGCATAAGGGACTTATACTATGAATACTCGCGTACCCGTCAACTTCGACTCCAGAGGTGGGGTGACAGCCTCCCACGCATGTAGATAAAAAAAATCTCAGTCATTTACTCATTTGAAAATTTATCAAAGTATAGTTTATGTAGTATTTTGAAAGAAAAACATACCTGACCATAACACGGTGGATTATACGAAAAAAATATTTTTTTAATGATTTCCTCTCTACTAAAAATTTACCTGGTGATCGTTTATAAGCTACTATGAATGAAAATTAATGTCAGCTTGCTGTATCTCAGTGAAAAGTTTGTCAGCTGGTACCTTGAAAGGTGTAACGTAACAGCATCTATGACCTACTGAAACTTTTAGGCTGACGACTTTTCCCTTGATTTACAGCTATCTGATTTTTTTATTATTTACTAGAGTATTTAAACGATCCTCTGAAAAATGTTCATCCGGATGGAAATTTCGTTTACGAAGTTTCGATTGGGAGGGACTTGGTCATGAAAATTTGTCACTGGCTCCTGGACTATGATGCTAGCTGCGTTACCGCGCGCTGGATGGCGATGGCTAACCTTTGCACCAGAAACTATAGCCGGAACGGGAGTCATCACATTTTTCACTTATGTTTTATACTCATGTGTTTTTTATTTATGGTTAGTATAGGTAATATGTGTAGATTTTTTTCGTTGCAGAACAAAATAGTTGAATTCTAAAAATTATGCGTTAATATCAGCACATAAACTAATTTTACATTAAAAAACAGATATGTTTGTTTTATATAGTTCTCGGTAGAGAGAAAAAGGTGTCGATTATGTTTATGAAATTGTCTATATTTAATGCAGCCATATACTAAAATATGAATAAAGAATTTAATTGACTATATTTTATTAAAGTAATATCATCTGGGAATCAAAATGATTATCCTCTATCAAATATTCACGAGTACATCTAAGTCAATTCAAGTCACTTAATCAAAATCATAAAAATATTTTTTCTTCAAAATAAAATTACAATTAAATGAACGTCAGCAATCAAATAGCCCGCCTTTGATTGTACCTGGTGCAAAAGTACCCATCACACTGGCTGCATTGCCCCTCTGGATAGCAATGGCAAGTCTTTGCACCAGGTACGACCCTGAGCGGGGGTCTCCAGATTTTTCCCTAATCCTGCGCCCCATTTCTATCACAAATATTTTCGTTTTACTGCCCCTATTTAAGAATTTAATTATAATAAAACTTTATTTATTTAAAAGTAAGTTAAGGCGACATATAAATAAAAGATGTTTTTGTAGATAACCAAAATAATAACCATTAAAATGATTTAAATTATTGCGTTGTCGTGTACGATTCTTGATAAATGTAAAAGTTTCAAATCCGACGATTTGAAAATCACAATCCAAGATTTTTTACAATAATACTTACATACTTAACTTAAAATTAGTTGCGCAGAAAACCAGTAGAAGTATTTAAATTTATTTCTGGATAATCTTACTAGCAGTACAGTTAGATTTTTAAACAAAATTTAGCAATTTATTTGTAAGATTGATGTAGCCGAGGCTTTTAGAAGTTTTTTCTTCGAAGCACCCCAACCAAGCTCAAGGGTTAATAATGATAGACCCGTGGAGTAGCATGTAATGCCTCCTTACCCTGAAAAAGTAGTTCATATATTTCACCTGATTCGAGAATATTTTTAGACAGAACCGTGATTGTATTTTTTTGTTTTGCATTTCACTGCAACTCGCCTGATGTGAAACGACGATGCGGCTTAAGACGGAACACGCTTGCCTTGATGTAACCGATTCTCCGATACTTGATAAATCTACTACGAAATAAGTCAGTACAATTTACAGTATTTATTATCATTTTGACATACTTTTGCGTACGTAACATTAGTAGAATAATTAACACTGTTCAATTTCAAATCTAAGATGGGCGCCACCACTAAATGGCGATGTCGGGGGATTACATAACTTTAATTTTACCTGTTAAGAAGAATTTGAAGAGTAGGTAGAGACAAAGTTTGAATAAATATCTTCTAAAAAGCTATGCCTTGGCATATCAAATAATTGATAAATTTTGATATATTAAACTAATTTTGTAGGTATGTCAAACTACTTCTTCAAATAAGTTGTCCCACTGTCATTATATATTCTGCAACAAGCGGCCATTTTCCACACTTTTGTGTTTTGTTAAACCTTTTTGGCGTGAATGCTTTCATAAAATAAAGTAATTCTGGCACGAAATAGCTTCCGACACGTAAAGAAACTCAGCAACCAAAACTGTTACGGCTATACCATTTCATATTTCATTAAGTAGCGTGATACAATCTGCTACGATTACGTATTTTTTCTTCATATAAGTATTTTTTGCTCATTTCGTTAATACACAAGTTGTAAAGTGAGACGAATGAGTTCAGACCTAAAGCAGTTCCCCAGTCCAGTGGTCCCATATATATTAGTCTAAACCCGGCCAGTAGTTTTCGACTTACAAGTCGAAATTTAAGTCAAAAGGTAGGTAAAATATATTGGTCAAAATTATATTTGCACCTGCCTAATTAAATTCGGATTTTTTTTATATGAGAGACCTACTTGTAAATGCTACTACTTATTGACGCTACGTCTTAACTATGTAATACGTTTAGAAAACTAACGCGTGTTTGTAGATTTAGTAATTTAAGAAGTAAAATTAAAAATTTCAAATACATCAGACACTTTTGGATTTTAGATTTATCATATTCCGCTAGTAAAGCTGTTTCATTTGATACCCATATTGATGGAGATGCAAAAATATATGTTATCTGTCATTATTAATGGAGATGTAAAAATATACGTAATCTGTCATTTTGTAGCGGTTGCCATCTTGGACCGATTTTCTTCAAACATAGCTAGTTCTTAGCTTACTCCCGACTAAATCACATTCAAATAAAAAAAATCAAAATCGGTTCATTCGGAAATTACGACGCCACAGACACACGCACACACAGGCCACATTCCGTTGTTTTTGCGTCGGGGGTTAAACAATAAGTAAAAACTATCAAGAGCATTTTCTTAAAGTTATAATTTGGTAAAACCCGTCATAACTTTGCATATAACGATAATGAATCTGTATATTTAATTGCAATCAGGTACTCCATTTCCATATAATTAATTTATTATTCTACGGTTCATTTCACGGCTTATTGACATCAATCACGCTTATTATTTGCATAAAATTACGAGAATGAATAATTGATCGGAAATAAAGGCTTATAAAATTAAAATCTTATAGGTAATAGTTTTTTTAGCAAATAGTTGACGATCGCGATGATATTATAAATTCAAGTGGCAACCTTTTTTGACCAATATTCACAATGTTTTGATTTTTACAATTATATTTCGAAGTTGCGTATCAAATGTATCTTATTACCTTGTATTATTAAAAATTAGTTTGGAAATGGTAGCAAAATTACTCTTTTCCGGGGATAAATGTGCTCTATTAACATCCCCGTCGACCGATAATCTAAAAAAATCATATGACACGTATATTAAGTTTCGTCAAAGTGCACCGTTTGTAGTTTGACGTAACCAACATTTAAACGTATGCTGATTATTATTTATTTATCCTGAACAGCTAGGCATTTGACCACAAGTTCGCACGACCACGGAAGTCAGCGCACTGTAGCCCTAGATGGAGCATGCCTAGTCTGGAATACACTGGCTCTCAAGGAAGGCTGCCGGAACACACCCATAGGTGCTTGGCGACATATTTTACAACTTGAGGGTAGTAGCTATGCTATGGTTTCCTCTCGATGTTTTCCTTTACCGGTAGCTCAGGCTTTTTTGCATGAATACAAACATTATATCATCCTAACAAACATAGACACATGAAAGCTAATATTGCGAAGCTTATAAGTTAACATATAAGCGAGTAAAGGCTCGCTTAATCAATTGTGCGTGGCATTGTATTTGTAAAAATATTCAATAGGCCACGATATCAAGCAAGGAAGGCAGCAGGCGGAGAGAGCGTAAAATGCTGGTACATAGTCCCCATAGATATCCTTCAGCAAACCTGTAACAATAAAATGTGTCTTATGATTAAGAGTGTATAAATCCCGTCATACAAAATCTAGCTGGTTTTACAGTATAGTTTTGTTTTGGCTTATGCACGTTTAATATCTGTTTAGGCGTAACCGAAGACAAAAGTTCATTACCAGCGCTAAACGACCCTATAATAGGATATAACCGTTAATTGTTTTAAGTTTGTTCCATAGTAAAAGTTATTCGCGTGTATAGTGACCCCAATTCGGTATAGTGTACTATTGACCGGTCTGTATGCAAGAGTTCTCCCTGCCTGACTTACAAATCATAATTAACGCAGAGTCTCACACTGATTCTAGAAGGTTGAAATTTGAAGAACGTGTGCTTCATGATGTCATGATGAAGAAATCCTTAAGTTACGCGGACAAAACCACGCGGGCATTAGCCAGCCTATTATTGGGCAACAGATTATTTCCGGTAGTTAAAACTAAACAAAATAACATATAATTCAAGACTGAAAGGATAACAAATCCTATTTAATTATAAAATATTTCCTACGATACAAATATGTTGATATTGACGTTCTCTGACTTTTGAACAACGAGGAAAAAGATAAATAGAAACGTGGGGATCGGGAAAAAGCGAGTATTTTGACAAAAGATCCCGTAACGGTTAGGGAAGCTCATACATCATATAGATCGCAAGCTCAATAAAAACGGATCTAATTTGTCATTGTGCTCAGTCGGTTCGGTTACTCGTTTATCAACCGTGGCGGAATCACGTCAGCTCTTGACGTAATGTATTGTTGTAATAAAAATTGTAGGGACTAGTTGGGCTCTGCTGAGTTGCCCGTGAAAACGAGCCTCTGAACATACAGAGTACTTATTTTTTACGGGCAGAAAATATGTCCAGAAAATACGCCTTACTCTTTATTTCACTTCCAAAAATTATTTAAGATTTTCATTTGTATTTGAAGTTTTTGTGTGTCTAAAATAAATGCCATTTGCATAAGTAAACAAAACTAACGAACAAATAATGACTTTATTTATATCCTTAAATTCTATTTAAAAACGGAAATGATTATTGATCTCTTTGTTTTCGTTTCAGCTTGGGCAAAAATGGTTTTGTGGCATTATTTAATCATTAAATTTGCTATGGGTTGATACGAAGCTACAGCTCAAATTTCCTTGAATATTTAACGTCAAATACCGATATAAAAGTTGTAGTACAATGACCTTACTTAGTATTTAAACTTTTGGCATTTAATTTCCTTATCTCGATAGGTTTCATATTAAGATACATGCCGCTTGTTCAAACTAAATATATGTTTATTGAACCTTAATTATTGTGAAGTCGGCAATAGAATATCAAATTATTCCACATTTCCATTATGAATCGATTTTAATAAATCTGCATACTTTTTTCATGATATTCATTAAAAATTACATGATATAAAATCATGTGGTTTATTCACATACGCAGTAATACTTTAAAAAAGTGGCAACCAATTTCAATCCTTCTAAATAACGGGTCGATCATATAGAAAATAATATTTCCTAAGTATAGATTTCGTATTTATATTTATATCCCTGAAAATATAACAGAATGGCTGACATTAGATTTAAATCTACCTGTTTCTCTCTTTTAAAATATCGCAGAAATCAGAAGAAACAAAATTATTAGGCTGCCTATTTGTGAATCAGAGAATTACACAGTAGAACAAAAGTTCTAATTCATTCTAAATTTTAGTTTAGGTCAATCTTAATGCAGTGTTGTGGGTTAGGATTGTATTAAATCGAAAGAGGATCAATGTATTTTGTCAAATTCAAATTGTTCTATTCCCAGATTCCCGACCCAGATTCTAGAAGAAAGCATTAGAAAAATATAAATAATCTCAAAAAGTTACTTACCAACGATAGGTGAGAAGGTGACATTGACAATGCCAGCAGCAAGCATGAATAATGCGTAAGCGCCGGGGAAGTCCTCATGTGTGACGTGATTAGAGATCACGACGGGACTAGACACGTGGAGCCACGCTCGAAGCACGCCTAGCACTCCTGTGACGGTGGCCACGTGATTGAACTCGCGAATTTGAAGAAACACTACAAAAAAGGCAGAATTTCAGGGAACATTCCGGATTACAAGACCACATAGCCATATATAGCCACATACAGCCTGGTAGAACTTGCAAACGCTAGTATACAATACGCATAATTCAAGAAACACATTATGCTGCTCGCCATACAAATATAGTGATACTGATATTCTCCAAGACTGTCTGCTCTAAAAGCAAACGTATCACAGATGGACAACCGGTAGTCATAAATCAATAACTTGCCTATCCTAAAACCGAATGTCAATACAGTTGCAGAATAGAATATGACTCTGGTGTCGACGTCAGTAATCCTGGTGATGACTGCGAGTGCACAGCGACCCGCCACGTCTGCGCCCGCGCACACCGATATACACGTGGCTACTTCACTCTGTAATTAACAAAACACGTACCTTTCTCAAGCATTCAGTGATTTATAATCTTGAATAGAAATTTCTTATATTTCAGCACTTGAAGCATAAAACTTGCCTTAGTGTTAGTTGTTGTGCATATTTTATTGAGTTATTAGGTAGCTTTATTAAATTAATAGATTAGATAAGGTATCTGTTTAAGTTCAATAGATTAAACTACTTTCAATATATTTGTATAAAATAAATGAATATATGTGGATAATATAGAAAAGCATTAAAATATTATAAAATTACATATTTAGAAATAATTAACAAATATATTCGTACTTCATCACGCATATTGCTAATAATTAGAAATCGAGCAGTTGCTTTTCTGACAGACTCCGTAAAATATTCAAGATAATCATTGCACATCATCATTGTTCCTTTAATCAAACGTATTATAATACTAGCTGACCCGCCGAACTTCGTACCGTCTGCATGTTTCTCATCTTTTAAACCTTCCCTGGAGTAAGACAATCATTTCAAGACTAAAATCAGCTATATCGGCCCAGCCATTCTCGAGTTTTAGTACAAACGGGTTCATTTATACATATTTGCCATAAGAACTTTCTCCTGACAATAACAAATACAACAAAAAAAATAGTGAAATCGGTCCAGCCGTTCACGCGTGATGACGTGACCAAGGGATATAGGGATTCATTTAAATATATATAGATTTTACAAGTTTCTCCAGGTCGGACCATTTTATGTTATTGACCCATATTATTGTTACTGGAAAGTCGTTCCGCCTCTCTAATTTAACCTGAGCAATCATTCTGTCAGAATGGTTGCTACTTCTTAACAATTTGACTAAGGAAAAGTTTCTAACCGTATTGTATCCATATTGAAACAAAAGCATAGGCTGAAGTATGAAGAAAGTGAGGTCAGAAAAGTTAACGAAACTTTGCCCCAGACATATATTTTGATATACTGGATCCTTTAAAGTTTTAAGATTCAACATTTCCAGCAACTTTTTCCTGTGAAAAAGAAAGAATATTGTTGGTGTTACGAATCAATATAAAACATACCTTAAGCAAGCAAGCATGATAAAGCATATCAGAAAAATTGATATCTGTGTTTGGTATATATTACATTAGCAGCACATGTTATCATCTGATTTAGAGTTATAAATAAATGGACACTGCACAATAAGTTACAGCTAATACAATGCCGGCTTTAGCAACACCAGTATACAACATACATACATGTAATTAAATCGTAATAAGAACGTTGTAAAAATTTTACCTATTAGAAACGTGCGAGCACGACAAACGAGAGTAAAATTCACCTAAACAATTACAATAAATTAATAAATTAAAATTTAGTGTTAGTATTTGACTGCAGAATCAAATATCAAATGCAATTTTTATACGTAATCTTCTCTATCACTGTCAGTATTCTATCTAATAATGAACATGCTAAGGGTCGGAAAAACCAACCTGCTACACACTACTTTGTAAATTTATCAATGCTGTATTTATTTGTCAACACACCTCAAATTTTCCAACGTCGTATCTGTCTTCTTTTTATAAAGATCATCTTCGTCATTCTGTACTTTGCACAACAAATCATCAGTTTCGTGTTTATTTTTCTGATTCATTTTATTATCTGCAATATAAAATATTTAAATAAGTTCATATTCAGCAACCGTTTTATATAATTAAAAATTGTTATATTTACTATGACCAAAAATACTTGCTATTTGTGCTCTCATTTTAGAACTAGAAGTTTTCATTACGAGCATCCCAGGAAATGCGTGAAGTGATATCCCAAAAATTATAATCAATGTTCCACGAAATCCATAATTCTGCAGGACCTGCTTCATGACTTGCGGAAACCACATAAGGACAAATCCTTGAACTGCCTTGACAATGCTCATCACCATAGTTCTTCTCTTCACATAATAGCTGTTTATCGTCGAATAACTAACAGGTACCATCATGCCAAACCCTATTCCTTGGAGTACACCAAATGTCAGGGGTAGCTGGTTGGTATTCGAAATAGCTATTGTGGATAACGACCCTAAAGAAAATATCGCCGCTCCTATAAGACCGCCGAGTCTGAGTGATATGGATTTAGATAACATGTTGAGGAGAATTCCTGAAAAGAAGGTACATTGTTATGCAGGATATTATTAATTGCACAAGAATTGAGTAATAACTGATAATTGATTAAATCCATTATAATAAATCTGTCATTATTGATGTTAATTGCTACTCCTAAATGTTATTTTGGTTACACGTCACTTCCACCAGACGATTAGCCATACTTTTATATTATGGCTAATCGTCTGGTATTTCACATAATTTCTTTAAGTATTTAAGTATGTAACTCATTTTTCTTTAAAAATATAAATTGTAAAATTAGATCATTATAAAAGAAGAAAAATGTTGTTTTACGTATAGTAATAAAAAAGAATACGTGCCTCCGATAGCTAGCATGATAGCAAATACTCCATGGGCGGTCGTCATAGATTTGGCCGTCGAGTTTGTGTATATTATAAAATCTTTGTAAATTATTCCAAACGAATTAACGTGACCGATTCCCGCTACCTAAAATATAAGTGAAAGTATTTATTATGTTATTGAAATTAATTGACACGGACGTTTTAGTTCAATAATAGCCCATGTCAGTGACTCGGGTGGTATAGAAACGTTGTTATTGAATTTCGGGAACAGATGAAACTTTTCATTATAACCTGTCCCATTTTTCTATTCAGGGGCATCTGAAATTTAAATTCTAATAGAACTTAGTTTCAGAGTGTCTGAAAATCTAACTACTTAGCTCTAAATAAATAAGAGTGTTATAAATAATTCTTTGGTATCATAGCCATTGAAACCAGCAGTGCTATAGGCTAAAGTTAGACATTAGGCTAAAGTTAGAAAATAATGAAAACAAATTTTGTTTTAGTTTAAATCAAATTTTTTATTTTCACTCCTTAATGCCAAACTTTCGCCAATTAGACCCTAGCATGATTTATGAAGTAAGAAAGTGGAATGAATCTAGTAAAGCTGTTTTAACCACTTGTATATGTAGATCAGGCAAGGTAATCAATCACAAAGGCACTGATGAATGAAGTAAAGTGATTACTGTGATATGATATTTTACGTTTAACTGGTCGACACATCTTTATGTAATAGGCAAATATTTAAGTAATGGATTTTCTAGCGTTTCTTTACCTTCAAGTTTATACGAGTATGTAACTAGCTAGGCTTTGGAATATTACCCGTGGACTCATTATTTTTATATTCTATGTAGCTTCCTAACAGGGAAATAATTTTTGAAATCGGTCTAGTAGTTTAAGTTTATTCGTTACATACAAGAATACAATTTTTTCCTCTTTATAACAGTAGTATAGGCGTTGTCACGTGCTTAATTATCCAAAATATATTCTTAATGCATAACACTTCGTTTAACGTAGTCGGGCAATAAGTCAGTAGTGTCAAATTTAATTATTTCAAACACTAACATAATTTATAAAGACAACATACCTAGTTAAAACTATCTACGCAAATCGACACCAAGGTTTCAAATCAAAATGAATACTTACAAAAGTGATGATAGTTCCAAAGCACACCACATATCCCCAACAGGAGCCATTTCTTTTAAAATCTTTATGTTTTTCTTCAATATTAAAATTCTTCACCACAGTTTCTGCTGTATGTTTTATTTCAACACGCACATCCATTGTGGTATCTCAGTCGGGACTGTAAGTTGCGGATGTCTCCAATAAAGCAATCAAATACGTGTGCACCAGACTCATGCAGATAAATAGTTCTTTGTCTAAACGTTTATTGACTTAGACTATAATAACAGTAGTATTATGTGACGATATCTGTATTATATTTATAGTTATTATCTAGCGGTTGTCAACAAGATTATTTTACTTTGTGTTTCATTAGTTACTACACTTGCATATTTGCACGATCAAAATATTCGATCAATCTAAATACTAGCCTTTGTTAAACACTATAATATATGATAAAGAAAAAAGCAAATTAGGAAGGAAAAAGATATACTCGTAAATGGTCGCGTATTAAATAAATTAAACTAGGTAACAATACTAAAACTATAATTAACTAATCAATTACTACTAGGTTCGTAAATAATATTATAATTTTGGGAGAACTACAAACCGCCTTTCATTTAGTCAGAAACAAAATTTGTGTTTTATGTATTTTTAAATGTACCTAATAATATATTGAAAAAAAGCATCGAATACAAAATATAAATTAAATTATTCATTTAATTTAGATACCAAATGATCAACTATTATTTCATGATTTTCTAAAAGCAATACGATACGTAGATAGTCGTTTTATAAATTGTGTTCTGTCAAAGACCTTTGAATCCCTTGTAAAAGATACTTCATAAGGTTATTGTTGTGAGTGTTGTGTAGTGGCTGTATTTGACTGCTAATTGCGTTACACTTATGATGTTAGGCCGGCAGTATCATAACATTTAGGTCCCTTTGACAGGAACATCCGTTCGAAAATTAACTTTATGCCATGCCATAGGTCTCTATCAAAGCGAGTCTACCGGATGCAGATTATTTAGACGGATGCGTCGCTTACCTTCCCCCATTAAATTGTCTTTGAAGAATCACCTGGGAAATTAGTTTATAGCACTCAGCGAGTTGTAGCAATATACGCGTTTTATTTTTAGATATATGTTTTATTTTAAGAGCCTTCCGCAAATTGTCGCGAAGGTAACATTGCAATATTTTGTGATAAAATTCAAGTATTTAAATTAGGGTAGTCTAAAGTACACATGAACAAAGTGTCTTCCCCTTGCTAGAGATTTTACGAGTAAGATACGTGTTCTTCTTAGAGACACTATTTATGTAGAAGTTTAAGCTAAATTAAATTGTTATATTATAAAACGATATCTAAATGGTTATACCTTAAATCAATAGAAAAATTAAATTAAAGTGTTTGACGAGTATTAGCCCTGAAATTTTAATCTGTCGGTATCAAGTGTCGTTTCAAAGATAGCTGGTTGTTGGTATTCGTGTAAAAGATTTAGTTTCCATAGAATTAGACAAATATTTCTATGCAGGTTCTATTATTCGGTAGATTTCATTGCAAGCGTCGGGAATTTTGATTCGTCGAGATATCTTTCAAAATTAGGAAGATTTTTTGTGGCGCTAATTACTAACGGTTTATATTAAAACGATTCGGAGATATGCGAAATAAAACTTGGTTATAGCTTTTTAATCAAGTATTGTTATGGCATATAGATATTGAGGTTGCGAGGTCAACAATTCGCAGAATTACCATATTTTCCTAAAAATAGGCAGCAAGTCATTGTAATTGTATATCATAATCTTAGCATTATCTTGCTGTAGATTACGATGTAGATGTATGATTTATTAATATATTTTACTCGTATATACGTAGTAGTAATCCTTTGTGGTTTTATTTGTGGTTGCCTGACATTTATCGAGCACTTCATATAATTCACTGATCCAGCCAAGAGAACTAGAGCAGGCTAGAATACTAGAAGAAAAATTGTTGCTTTTGGTTATCAGAAGCCATCCAAGAAGATGCTAGTCGATTACCCCGCATAATATTTTACAGGGACATGCAACAATCGGTCTATAGTCTTGACAATTTTTCGTAGCAACTTGGCAGGTATTATGTACAGTACAGGTTTTACGAGTCTGCATTTTTAGTCATCGGAGAATTCGGATAAGACATTTTTACAAAGAAGAAAAGTTCAATTTGCTAATGCATCCATTCTTGTATTTTTTATCGATGTGTAAGGAATAAAATAATAGGAATCATCATCACAAACCATTTATTTTTGTCAATCAAGTTTATTATGAATACAAATAATATAATAAAATTGTTTCAAATCTTTGTCTTTGAACTAGAATTGACTGTTTAGATTTAATTCATTTCATACATACATAATAGTTAGTACCTAGGCTTGACGTATTAAACATTTCTAATAAACACATATTTACGCTCAACATTAAGATTGAACCAGCCATCAGTTTCCATACAACTCATGTAGGTAAAGCCAAAATCTTTAGATCGCAAGGAAAAAAAAAACTTACTTATGCAATATGTCGACCTACGCTATGTTGGACTAGAAAAAGAGGAGGACGTAGAAGGAGAATCATTATTGCCATCCTAAGTAATTTTATTTTGTGCAATATCTAAATTATTGTATATCACAAGGTAGAACCTACAAGTTAGTTTAATATCTATATCATATACATAGTAGTAAAAAAAAAGTAACTACTGACTTTAATTTGTATGGAATTTTTATTTGCAAAACAAAGATTTTGAGGTGATTTTCATTTTCATGTCTGCATGAAAAGAATATCCTTTAAAAAAAGAATCAGGTGTTATGAGATTCTCCTTCATTTGTCAATTCAGTTAAACATATTACTGTAAGATCAGAAACTAATGACACAATTATTAAGGTTACACATTTGTATGAAAACTAAGTGCTTAAGTTCAACCTAGCTGTACGTACTTTCTTTCACGGTAGGAACATTCGCCAATAGAAACATTTGGAATCTGGCCAATACTCGAAAATCTAAATCTTTCCGATCTCTTTATTATCTCGAGACTTTAAAATCTTATTTAGTTAAAAGATATAAAGGAAATAATGCACTAACTTTACGTTACCAGTCGACTATTTTACCATTCTATTCAATATAAGTAAGCTTAGATTTATTAGCCGGATTTGTTTTCTCAAAACGAAAATTATATACAACTAGCTGCACTCTACGGTGTTACCCGTGAATCTCTATTTTTTTCATGGACCATGTCACTTTATACTTAGCAATAATATAACTGTATAACGGCGAAAGAATTTATTAAATCGGTGCAGTAGTTATTTCATTTATTCGTTACATACATAAATACAAATCTTTCCTCTTTATAATATTAATATAGATACTAAACAATAAAGTCTTAAAATGAATAGGAAAGCCATAGACTACTGTAACGTAGGTAATATTACTTAAACTATAAAGTTTCAATACATGATCTTTATAATATATCTTTAGGTAGAGGACGTATTACACAATAAACACTTAATATCACAGATTTTGGGCAGCTCCAAGGAAGACGTAGAAGATTTAAATCTCCATCAAAATATAACAATTAATTTATCATGTTTGTGACGCCTTGTTCCTTGTCTTTGTATATTTGATGATGGCTTCGATGGTCCAAGGTATGACGCAGACCATGTTACAAACAGCCAACATTGAGAATGCCACGATGTAGCTACCGGTGATATCTCTGACGAATCCTGGAACAAGAATGAACATTACAAAATTTAAATAAAAATCAGATTTGATTAGAAAGTTTCGAATTTAAAGTATGTTTAACATATGAGTTCTTTGCTATTTAGTAGAGTAAAGTTCTTACATCAAAGTTGAAAAAACACGGGCTTATTTATTCCTGATTTCATAATAAAACGTTCTCTTTGCTATCTAACCCAATTTTGTTACTATGTAAGAATAAATAGAAATAGCTTTCGTTTATATTCATTTTTAACCTTAAATATGACGTTACTAGATTCAGTGGGTATGTTAAGTAATTGTTAACACAGAAAATAGTCTTCGTTAGAGGAATTTATCTTTTAAGTAAATAGGTATTAAAGTATTTAAATCTCATCTCGTTATTCTTCTCTGCCATAATTGACTCGATGTTTAAATAATAAGAATGTCCCAGGATAAAATATATAATATAATTATTGAAACTAAGGGGGACCGCAATAGTTCTATTCTGATGGATCATCATTTACTATTCTTACAAAGTCTAACTTTGCCCACGATATACTATCAACATTCCGCAGAAGTTATCATAGCACTCTATCTATTCTATACTACGAATCACTAATGAGTTATAAAATTATTTTTAAAGTATTTCATTTATTACGTCATACATAATTCATAAGTAACCTAATACTTTTGGCATTGAAACTGCTTAAATATAACGTTAAATTTTTTAGTAGTATAGTTATGAATTCAACGAGAATATTGGATTCATGAATGAACTTTTGGAATTATAAAAATAAACATACTTTTTAATTTATTGCAACACAATCCTTAATTATCAATTAATTAATTAGCAGCTATTTATTTTAGTTTTATTTAAGTTATGAAAAGTAAGTTCAAAATAAATATTGTGTAAATATGTAAGCTTCGGCTTTTATTGTGATAATTATTCAATACTAGCGGGGCTCCGCGGTGTTACTCACGGTTCTCTAATTTTTTATAGACTTTGTTACTCGGTGGTAATGTAGTTTTATAAAAGCGAAAATAAAACAATTGAAACCGGTCCAGTAGTTTTTGAGTTTACTCGTTACATACAAAAATACAAATCTTCCCTCTTTACAATATAAAGTATGGAAAAATCCGTTTTTATGATTAAATTCCCCAAAAAAATCGCGCAAGTTTGCTTCGGCACTATAGACAGGCCGATTTCTATTATGTTTGTCAGAAATATGCGAGACACTAGCCACACTTGTCTAGAAGAAACTGATTAACATGTAATTAGAAATATTCGTAAACTCGGATGCTTACTCGTACAAAGACCATTTGTCATGATTAAATCAGGTTTGCGTTGCAATCAATCATTTTATTTTGCAATTGACTAAGAATGTTGATTTGCACGATTACTATCTAGTAGATCATTTAAGTTACGTCTAAACTTCGGTGTAGAGTTTCATTTGATTGCATGATAAAAACATATTTGACACTCAATTTAATTTTAATCCAATAAACATGTTTTTTAAAAGTAGTTAGGTATATATTTGTTTTTTACTTTAAGTTTGTTCTGATAAAAGGCAAAATAAAAAGAAATTTAGATAACATTTAAAAAGTGTCTGTCCTTTCGAAATACTTTTAGACTTTGGTAGAACATTTGACCATGTTCAAACATGGTCAAATGTTTAGGAGCATGTCTGTAAACTTAAATATTTTATTTTATCAATGTGTTTCAAAATAATCTTAGCATTAAATTTTAACTATTACTTATCATTACTTACTTATCAAGATAAATGTCTCGAAATAGTACGACGAACGACCAATGAAGTGACTATTGTAAGTGATCCCTTTATTCTGAAGTAGGTAAGATAGCTATTTTGTAATGTTCATTCAAAACTAAGCGTGAGTTTATAAGAATTCTGATTTATAAAGGATTCGTTAAATGCGACCATTAACAATAACTTAGAATATATAAAATGTTCGTTGGTAAGAATTATTTTTCTATGACTTAAAAATCCAGCAGAATTAATACGTAAACCATTCATAACTTGTTTTGCAAAAAAAGCAATGCAAAAAAAACGTGATTTGTGTCAATTCTATGCAAACCATACCTAACCAACGCTAGAATTCACATTCTTACCAAGTCAGGAAATAAATATTATTAAACACGATTTCTTTTTAAATATAATCTTTTAGAATCCAGTTTACTAGAAATAAATTTTGGATATAGATACTTAAGGCAAGCGCAATCAAAGACAAACATAAGTTTTAGAGTTCTGTAATTATCACTTATTACTAGTGTGTGCTGACGTTGTATCTATGTGCATCTATCAGTATGATTCTCTCATTCTACAATCGGACTAGTAGACATACTACAGATTGTGCATAGTAAAGGCAGATAGAGATTGACTGATTCGCGCGGAACGCTTTGCATCTAATTTTATTGTGCGAACTAACAGATTATGGAACTCACTTCTGAGTAGCTGTCCCGCTATAGCTATATTCTTGGTCTTTCAAGCGCGAGCCTAAAAAAAGGAAATGAAAGTTTTTCTTTTACAATGATGTCAAGAGCTTACTAAAGAAACAGTAGGAGTAGCAAGCACTACTTGAAAAAAAAAACTGCTACTTAACTAAGAGTGCAATTTGACAAATTACCAACATTGTACATTGTAAGAATCTTTTCCTTCTTTTCAAGAATTTCTTATTTATCATATTAAAGAAGACGACGAAACTTGCACCTAACGTTCATAATAGTTTTAGTAAACTCGTACTATTAAATAATGAAATAAAGAAAATAAAACAAAACTATCTTATTATAATAATTATCTCCTTCTGAAACTTATCTTGACGTCTCAAGGCCTTGCGAATGACAAATTTGCAAAGCAGTTTTTATTATTAACTTTTTTTAGTTTTAAATAAATGCGAAAATCCATACACTCTAGTATGACTACTTTTGAACCGAACAAACGACTGCGTCAATAATGTTTCAAAATATTTGGAAACTTTCGGATGGTAAGAACTTTACTAAGATACAGCACTCGTGTTATAAAATTTAACCGTTGACGTACCACAGTTTTGTATATTTACTCACAAACATTTTTCTTATAAGATATTATTATAACTCATTTCTATTTTCTGTGAACGCCGAAAGAAGGGAATAAAATAACACCACACCATGATGACCAACAATCTATATATATATATATATATATATATATATATATATATATATATATATATAAAAGAGTAAGGCCCAACTGAGTGACTGATGTTTTCTAGGTTTAACATAGAACCTAAACCTCTGAACCAAGGGACATGATATGAAAAGGGAGTGTATTCATTCTAGTGTGTAGGGGTACACTGAGAAAAGACTTTCAAATTCGACCATGTAGAGATTCAAAATTTTAAACTTCTTTATATTCCATTATTTGTTGCCTCAGAGAATATAATAAGTCAGTGCAACGCCGCAGGTGACATAGTTATACACATATATATATATATATAATGTTTGAAGACAAATAGCTAGATCTGCAAAACCAAAAATTGCCTCCTTTGCATAATCGTCTACCCTGTTCGAGTGTCACGTGTCAACTCACGTGCAAAAGGGTCAACTGCCTTGAAGTTGTCCAAGGTCTTATTTTTTTGTATCGAAGGCATAATATCCGGACATTGACTTCTACTCGTATATTTAGGTTATGAGTTAACTGAGATAGTGACAGACTGTCATTAATACCAACTGTTAATTTGGGACTTTAATTGTAAGATTCGTCATCGATATAAAAATAGTTTCGTGATATGTTACATGAGCGCTTTAAGACTACATATTATATCCGATATTAAGTAGGAGAAAAGACTTTTGGAAATTCGACTATTTAGAGATTCAAGGTTTGAAACTTCTTTATATTCTATTTTATGTTGGCTCAGAGAATATAATACGAGTAAGTCAGTGCAACGCCGCGGGTGATATAGTTATACATATTTATAATGTTTGTGATAATTATTAATTTTATAACTCTACTCTTTTGAAGAAACGGATTAACATACGTGCGTAGATAAATAGTTAAGTGCTGTGATTTATAAATAAAAGAAACCTTTTAGTTATAAAAATACAATTCGGAGAATTTAGACATTAAAATTCATATTTGTTAAATTGTAGAACTACGAACCAGATCATAAAGCGTTTTTATATAAACGAGATATGGAAATGTTTAAAATGCCTGTTTAACTACGAAATATGATAAAAAATATTCCACCTACTAGTTTTTATTTATACGTCGGAATTGGATACATTAATAATGCTATATATGACATAAAGTTTAGTTGTATTAATTATGCGCTATCAGTTTGAAATATACAGGGTTAAGCTAAAGACGGGTAATAATAAATTTATCATAATGATCAATTTTCTACTCAAGGGCCAGACTAATTATATTCTATTTAGTCATATTTTACATGAAAATCACAATGTAAATTTGCTTTCTTGATATGTTATTTGGATCCTATAGGAGAACCGAAAACTGCGGTTGTCAAGCAAATAAAGTTGTGGTCCTGGCGTAATACACCGGAAAAAATTCAGACGTTTTTCAGTTTTTACAGTGAACTGTAAAACTGGGGTTTTAAACATTACTCGGTACCATTGTTTCTTTGTTTTTCACTTTTTTTTGTTTTCCATATATTACGCCGATAGCGCTACTATTATTTACTTGCAAAACACATTTTCACTCATTATTATGGTTATATACTTTTGATTTTACGTAATAATGCTACATTTTCATGCAGCTTTACATCTCGTTTTCCAATTTGAGGCTTTGTAAATTTTACTGGCTAACAATTCGGTATTTGAGAAAAGCTTTGTTTTAATAAAATTGTTTATCGGCCGTCGACAAAATCTATGGAATAACTGGTTTTCTGGTCTCGATTTCCAGGTTGGTCAAATAGTGAAAATTGTTCATCACGACGATCATAATGATTTCTCTTTAGCTAAGTGCAATCCTAACCAATAACTCTGTGTATCTTATGTGGGTACATTTTACATATTCACGGTATTATGGCATATTATTTGTTATGAATCGTCACCGCCCTACGACAATGAGTTACAAAGGCTATAGTGAGACAGTCATAAAAACTCTATCGCCTTCTCGTTTTTGCCTAAAATGCTGACTTAGGAACATTATAAATTATAACCTTGACCCAACCTTTAATTTGAAACCAATATTGTCAAAATATTTGAAAACATCTTTCGTCTATGTAAGTATCATATTTTATTTATTTGATAAAAGTTTCATAATTAAATAGTGTCTTGTGTGTGTAAGTCGTGTAGGATTTCAACTTTAGGTCTTTTTGATATAATCGATGTAAATTCAGGTTTTGGTTTCCCTCTGGCTGTCGAAAGAGACGACTGAAGGAAGTTTGCGACCATTTATTACTCAATTATCAGAAATGATCTTTAGTTTAAATTTTATGGCACCACATATAGGTACTGCAATAAAATTGTTAATATTAATAACATTTTTACAAATGGGTGAAGCTATTGACTCCCGAAGCATAGCATTTACTAATTCTGGAGTCTTTGGATCTTTTATTTTTGTAATACTTGATTTTACGTGAAATAAATAATTGTGTATTAGTATTTTGCACCATCTATAACTCGTCGTGCCTAGGCCTAATGAAAACAAGGACAGGAGAAGAAAGTACCGGGATGTATAGTGAAGTGTTAGAAGGACTCTGGTACTCTCTCCAATGGATACTTGAGCTCTTGAAGGTCACAGATATACAGATTTAATCAGGCCACCGAATGATACAAATATTGACCACTATTGTGTTTCACTGTTATAATTTTTACACATTGTTTTAGAAAACGGTTTTTACCTGGTTGTTGAAAATATCCAACTACAGTTTCGTTCACTGAAATGCGTCGTTCGTGTGTTCAACGATGACACGTCTCGTACAATAATAAACAAATTTTTATAATTTTTAAAAACAAAATACATTATTTTAAACTAGAATACAAGATGATTTAAATCAAAAAGATACACTGACATTGGTATGTACAGAACAATTTTTTAGCAAATATATGTATTGTAATGCTTTTAACTAAATTAGATAGATATTATCGCTAGTCTAGCTGTAATTTTAGATACGCTGAATATATGATTGAATGAGGTACTTAAATCATTGTTACCATCTACTGGCTATTAATCATATTCATAAATATTTTAATCCGAATTGAAAGCTTGTCTTCATTTGCGCAAATCAGGCAAAAAAATCTTGTGTGTCGTCGATTAATATTTTCAAACCCTCACGTGCACAACACGTATGCCAAACACCTATATAATAACTTTGATACAATAAGTTTTTGCTGAATTATCTTTACTTAATTAATAAATCAAAGTTAATAAATTTATTTATATTATATTAAAACATTACTATTTTAAAATTATTACAAATTAAATACTTCGAGATAGTAAACTTATTTTAATGTGGTCATAAAATGCTTTTGACTTTTATATTAAGCTCAACAAATTTACTTAACATGATCATAGACAGTTTATATTTTTTTTTTATATATTCACGTCTTCAATTGTATGTTATTTAGCAAATAAAAAAAATATAATTTTGAAATTTATAAATTATGTTACAAAAATGTTAATAGTAGACACTAAATTCATATTTAGGGTTTTTCGCAATGACACTATAAAAACGAAGATTTGTATTTGGGGGTGTATATGTTTTTTACTCCTTTACGTTCAAAAGGCTGAACGGATTTTCATATAATTCGGTAAGAGGACAACTTATCTCCTGGATTAACACATTGGCTAATTTTAATTAAGGAAAAGTAAAGTTCCAATGTCGCCTTTATTAATATTAGGTGTAAATCGATAATTAGAAGGACAGTTGATCACTACAAAAATTAAAGAGCATTGGACTTCTTGTGAAAGAAACTTCTTTCCTTAAGAAATAAAGTTATTGTTCTGAGATAAAAATATTTAACAACTTCTCTATGGTCAGTGCTAGTTTTATTATAGGAATTCCATTCACTTGTACCTATTGCATCATCTTAGATACGTATACAAAATTCCTGTCTGTTATTGCTTTTGAATTGGTTCACGTGGTTTTAATTTCTAATATGCTCTACAATGTCAGCTTGTAGACCTGGCAAGCGAAGCGAGAGAAACGTTTCACGCATTCCTATCTCCACCCAGTTTCGACCGATTGTTAGAGTTTGCATAAATCGTCACGCCATCTCTTTCTTAGGCAGCTAAACTCGTGGTCAATAGGCTACCATTGAGTGACGATTTTGATCCAGAAAGATGGACATCTTTCTGGATATATACGTGCCCTGTCCAGTTTCACTATTGAGTTATGATAAAACAAAAACTTTGTTTACAATACTCTTCAAAAGAAAAGTTATATACCTACCTATACGAGTATAAACTATTTATGTTACTCTATATATATAAATCATAATTTTTTTTAGATTTCCGTCTCATCGTTAGTTATTTTCCCTAGCTTATCATCATTTATTTGTAGCAGCATAGATAAGAATGTTGTTTTATGCTTGAAAAAATAAATTGCAAATCTGTATTATTAAAATAAATTCCAACTGGCCTAACGTTTTTGATACTAGTTTTGAAGAAAAATAATAATAAAGTGGCAGAAAAAATATTTCATTCTATTTAAAGCTAGACTCGTTTGCATTTAAATATTCATATGACATTTACAAAAAATATCAAATACTATGAAAAAATTATTAAATGTCGGCTTATCAAGAAATCTAATTTAGCATAGATAAATTGAATAGGAACGCAAATCAAGATGCATTAAATTAGATGATATATTAAAATAGTAAGGCTTTGAAACGAGAATTACTGGTATTATTATATGTATATATTTATTTCGAATAGATTTTTTTTCCGCGGTCTAAAATATGGTTAATACAGATTTATTCATTTAGCTCCTCGCACAGTATATTACTAATCCTTATAACTTATCCAAGGACTGGATTGATTACTTGTACAAGTAATTCCTTTTAAATAAATAAGATCTACTGTTTATATTTTAATTACAATTTAAGTCTATTTTTACTGAAGTATCCCTAGATCATTATTTAACATAAAAATCTATATACATTTTAGTTATTTCATGCAGTGGTAAATATATTAATTATCTCAATAAGAACATAAACCAGATAGATTTTGATATTGCGGATAATTATCCGGAATATAATAAATAATAAATAATAATATAATAAATATATAAACATAATAATAGGCCTCAGGCAGGCCAGCTGTTTTTGTTTTCGTCTCCAAAAAAAGCGAAAACCACTTAACTATTTTTTTATATTCCGGAGTTTTAATTAATGTTGTGTTCTATATACATGAACCATATATTATTAAAATTAGCCAGTAAACGACATGGAACAAATTGAGGAAAATTTACTTTTTGGAGGAAATACCCTTCAGTCAAACTCCCCAACATCAAGATTGGTTGGAAACTACGACCTGTGCGCGAGTTCGAAATTTTAGAAGACATACAAATACAGTCAGTTAGTAAATTAATTACTAGCTGTCAATCGAAAAAAAATTACAGACGCAGATACTCTTCGTTTGCCCGGTCAATTATAGATATACTTGTATGAAAGTAAGATCTTGTCTAATAACTTGACTGATCGAAGATTAGAAATCAGCTTTCACGTTGTATATTTCGTTATTTATACCTTTTTATTTTTAAGATTAAAAGATATGCTAATCAGCATGTCTAAAGCTAGTTCAGCGATGTTGTTTGAGGTGGCCGGAGATGTTTTTTGCATGCCTACTTAAAAATTATCATATGAGTTCAGCCCAGAATTGGAAAGAAGGAAAAGCCTTGGATACGTAGATTTTATTAAAACAAATCCTGAAACAAGGTCAAAAATATTGTGGTGATGATACGATTAGAAATTGTTAGCTGGGCAACAGGCTGTTTTTATATATATATATGACACTATACGATTTGTTTATTTGCCAGCGTCAAGTTTAGCAATGTTCAAGTCAAATATCAAGTAATAAGTCATCGTAGTCAAGTTAAAGTCACATCATGTACCCTCGTAAAGCGGTTGAGACTTTACCAGTTTTTCTATGGAGATTTGTCGCGAACACGTATACCATGTTTATTCTGTCTTTATATCGCTTGCCCACACTTGTGCACATAAACAAGACGTTAATCGTTAATAATCTACCAATATTACACATTAAAATTTCCAGAATAGTTTTGCAATAAATATAGAGACGCCATCATTTCAGGGAACGCGGGAAAACACTCTAACAAATAGTTATTTATTATTCTGTCGCATGAAACTTTTGATGTTTTTGGAAGTACAGAGATATAAAACTCTGTAGAATAAACCTTAAATACCTTGTATCTAAGGTATAAGGTATATTTTTAAACCGCAAAATTGATCGTGGTTGCGAGGTTAATATAATAGTTCGCAGAACTACTATAGTACGCGGCAAATAACTAGAACCAAGATGGCGGCATCGTCCCTGTCACTCTCACGGGTAGTTTGGTAAGTGCGACCAGTACAACACGTCCCGCGCAAGGTCAAGTTGTTTGCCGCGTACTGTACTGGCTACTGTTTAGCATTACCATACTAAATTAATAAATACATTTTGCTGTCCCGCTCTCTTTCTTTTCATCTATTTCAAATTTAATGTTGTAAAAATAGTTTAAGCAAGTGCAAATAAATAGTGTGAAAGTTATCTACTGTGTTTATTTGACCTTAGAACCTATAACTATGTCCAGGAATCTGGACCAACTACTACTACTAATTATTTCATATTGACTTTATAACTTCATTATTTTATATCTTGCAAGTGCTAATAACTTAATAACAGGCACAATACACCAAGTGTGATGGCTAATTAAGAAAAAAATATGCATTGGTCACGTTCAAAATACATGCTAAACTTTGATATAGCATGGCAACTCTTTCCAGGCTAGGCCAAACAAAACGTTCTAAAGTTGGGTCACATTGCAAGGAATACAACAAAATATTGTTTAAATTAAGGATCCCCTGATTTTTTGTCTATGCTATGAATAATCACGTTGGACATGCATGCTAGTTCATAAAACTCTTAAATATTCTCGTGTGTGTAAGAACACGCTGTCTAGTAGTTTCATTATTCTTTTTTATTCAGGTTTGGTTTTTGTAATCAAAGTCGTGATTTGATTATAGCTCACTTAAGGTTGTTCCAAATGTATTTGCGAAAACACTAAAGAAACGATTCTTTCCGCGTGTTAATAATAAATATAATATGCATAATTATATAATTTCTCTAAACAATTTTACTTTAATACTTCAGTTGAATGTACTTTAAAATAATCGATTTTATAAGATTTATCATCAGCTCCAGAAAGTTTTGGTTTATCGTAGTATCGTAGGATAGCTTTGTCGCCTAATGTGTTTTCTTAGAAGTAAAAAGTTACGTAATCCTGTATATCCATAATATCATAATTATTATGTTAATAAAACGGTTAAAAGATTTTTTTTCTTTTGTTGTAATTATGTCACCATACTTATATATTTGCCAGCGCCAGCGTCAAGTTTATAAATTTTTAAAGTTATTCATCAATCAAGTTATTAATCAATCAAGTTATTAATAATCAAGTTAAGTGAAATATCAAGGAATAAATCATCGTGGTCAAGTGAAATTCACATCTTGTACTATCGTAAACCGGTGGAGACATTACCAGTGTTTCTATGGAGATTTCCCTGTCATAACTCTATACTCGTATTACATAACAACTATGGAGATACATAAATATAATAAATGTTTCTGTGTATGTCGCATACCGATTCATACAATTATTGCTTTTATGCACTATCTCAATTAAAAATTTGACTGCAGTAACCAGCAAGAGTCTACAGGTAAGACCGGATTCTGGCTTATCAGACGAAAAAGTTACTAGGAGTTTGTGCATTTCTATACAAGAAGTTTAGCTAAATACTTACCTACATACGTTTCCAAGTAGCCCTTATATTTGGAAATTCAACTCCTAAGAGGCCGCATGCATAGCTTGTTGGCAACATTTAGTCTATTTTCTATTATCCCTGCTAATAAATATCAATAATCTACTTTATTACAATAATCTACTTTATTACTCAAGATATCCACAATGCATAAATTAAATTACCAAGCGTCGTCGGATGCCGCCGCCATCATGACTTCTTATTACTTCTCTTGCAACTCGTGGCGTCACGAGTTGCGCCCGAATCCGTGTAATTAATCAATTAACCTAACAATAAATTAGAAAACTAGCACTTACCAATAATAGGTCCCACGGTAATACTGATTCCACCAGCCAGCAGCATGTACAGTCCATAAGCCGGAGGGTACCTCTCTATTGGTACATGATCAGCCATCACTATAGGCTGAGCGATGTGGACTAGAGATCGCAACGCGCCCAGGATACCCGTCACAATTAGTAGCGGTAAGTACGATGTAAACTGAATAAGTACTGAAAAAGAAAGTTCCAAATTTAAAATTGAGTATTTTATTTTCTATTTCTAGTTTTTGGACTTGTAACAAATTCTGCCAGGTGTGAAATCTACTCGTACGATCGCTGTCAATTACGAGCATCGAAGATCCAAAATAGGTTATAGAAATAGTTTTAGAAAAGTGAGCATACTGGTTAGAAAGCAATGGTATCTATTTTGTAAAAGTGAAAATTAAGATTTGAATAATTAAAAACTAAACAAAATATTCGTTACTTAAATCACTTAAGTATTCATCTATCGCTTATTAGTTAATATAAAGTAAGGTCAAGCTTTAGGTAAAAAACAACATTATATATTTTTATTTATGGCATATATTATTTCTGATTTTAATGATACAGATCAAATCGATTTTAAGCCTCATTGTCGTAAAATTCGAAACTCCGTAATCGTAGACTACGGCTATAAAATCATTTCGGTCCTAAGTCAACACCCGACTTAATAATAACGTACTAAATTAAACTTAATAAATTAATATACCGAGGTCAAGCCGTTTATTTAAGACAAGTTAAGTTAACAGCCGAGCGATTGTACCACTATATTTTGTATGATTTGTTCTCATGTATTTAATGTTATTTGTCTACATTAAAGAACTGATCTAGATAAAAGAACTGTTATTAGAAATGAAAGTCACTATAATAAATGATGAAAAATTACCGCAACGATTCCTTGATTAACATGTTCATTAGAAATGTCAAATTAGTCCCAGATTTTTACCGAAGTTAAAATTATAGATTTTTACAAACTTGTTTTTGCAACCGACTGCGAAATAAGCAGGATTATGTTTTTGTATGTATGTATATTTCTTTGGCACGTCTTAAAGCCTAAACGGCTTCTGTTATTTTTATGTAAGTTGAGTAAATAGATTTGTCTTAGTCGTGAAAGTGACGCTGGCTACATAAAATAAAAAAAACAACAAAAGAAATTAAGAATGAGAAACTAAACTAAAGAATTAAGAACTGCTAAATTGTTAAACAGGTTTAACGATTTAGTCTTGTTTTTTCGAACTCCCTTCTAACCACTTGTTTGTGTATGAAAGCGTATTTTGAATTAAATATTTCATTTAAAACAACACAATTCTTTTTATAATTCTGTGTATACCGTCCAATAGATACTGCAGGCACCGATAACATTTATTCATTTATTTCGATTTAAAAAACCAAGCTCTTCAGCGATTTTAATAAAATGAAAATAGAACTAATGAAATTATACCTTTTGTGTAGTTCTATTTTCATTTTATGTATATACTACCCTCCAAATGCAAAAAAAAAAAATCAAATCTGTCGACCCGTCTCCGAAAAATCAGAGTAAAGTTTTCACAACTAACCAATCTAATATGTATATATCAGTATGTAATAAAAAAGAAAAACGTTATATGGCTTGATATAATTAGGTATGGCTGCAAAAAAGCTATTGCTGCAATTAATTTCCGGGTAATAAAGTTGATTAAGCATAATCATGTTGTCGACTAGACTTCAAATTTAAAGTAGGTACAATAAGTTTGAGTTCACTAGCTGGGCTCCGCAGACCCGCGGATCACTAATTTTTATAGCTACTGTTACTCAGTGATAAATAAGCTTCCTAACGACGATTTTTTTTTAAATCATTATATATCAGTAGTTTCAGAGAATATCCAATGCAAACAAACCATCGAATCTATCCTAATTATAATATTGGTATAGATAAATTAGAACTTAATATGAACGTATAGTTTGTGTGGCAAATTGTGCTTTGTAACTGTATAAGTTTTTATATTGTACTTTACAAGCTATACTCCGCGATTTTACGCACGGTAAATATTTGGTAATCCCAAGGACCTCTCCAGTTTTAATGGATTAATTTAGCCTGTGAGTTAATCCAGGGTATAAGCTATCTTCGTGCCTTTCCAAAGCCGCTTGAACATGTAGGCGTAAAAAACTAAAATACACACACACATACAAACTTTTTATTAATATTACTGTGATTTTTAACATAAATTATCCCTATTGTATGCAAGTACAATCTAAGGCCTGCGAGTAGTGTCGTAACAATAGTGTTTAAGTCTTAGATTTTTCTTTAAGTGACATTCAACATTTCTCAACCTCTGATATTTTACAATATTTTTATTAAATTAACAAAACTATGAATTTTTTAACAATGAAATTATGATATGTTTAACATGACACTAAAGTCTAGGTTGACTGAGCTATTATGACAAAGTTGTTATCTATTTTAAGAAACTGGTACCTGCTTCCACGTAAAAACTGCAATCGAGTTCTGGGTATGTTGGCAAACTTATTTGTCGAGAATATTTTAATAGCCTAGCCTCATTATAAGTGTTAAGCTGAGCAGATCAATCATGTTATCTAACAATCTATCTTTTTCTAAAGCGAAGTCAGCGAGGCAGGCACACTACGTGTCCGGCAAAATTTGTTTGCATTTGATAGTTTGTTTTTATCTGGATGTTTTACTGCACGGGTACTTTTAATTCAAGTTTACTATTTTTCAAAATTAATTTAACATGTACTAACCTAAAATAGACTTGCAATGGAAACCTTTACCTGCTCATTTTAATAATATGTGTCGGAAATATCTTTTGCTCAATTTGTTAAACATTAACATAATCAGTCTAGTGGTTGTTAAGATGTAAAAATAGGAAAGCTTGTGGCGCTAGGTTCCAATCTTGCAAAAAAGTTGGTTTCACGAGGTCTATTATTAGAATAACAATTACTTTGTTGAATAGGTATTTGTTTAAAGGGCATTTTACGTGATTTTTAGTGTTTATTTTAATGCAGTTATTTAGACCTATTTGCGATCCCTTAGAAACTGTTGCAATAAGGGACCTATTTTCTTCTTTTGGTTACAAGTCATCAATAAGCATCCTTTAAGAGTGATGACCATGCGAAATAATGTTTTTCAAGGACTATTGAATATTTGCATGAAAACATAGATATGCTCCAAACATTTGACCGCACGTCAATTATATTTTTCAACACCATTATTTCGTAAAATTTAAAAAAATAATATATAAGTTGTTGCTTATGCTCATCAGAAACAATATAAATAAATATAAAAAATAATAATTGATTACTAGTAAACATGTACATAACTCCGTAGTCTCTCTGACTCACCGATTCTAAAGATGGCAGCGAACAAGGCGCCGGAGTAGAACATATAGCGACTGTTCATTCTAAAGAACTGACCAGCAACACCCAGGAACAGACGCGCAGACATATCAGTTGCGCCCCCTATCGCTATTATGTTTGCAATCTCGCCCTGGAAAATAATAAATCAATGTCAACTAAAAATATTGTAAATAGATACTGATTTCTTTTTGAGTTGGTAACAATATATTTAATACGAGTACTTTATATTATGCTCCAAAGATAGGTAATTGTAGATATTATATATTATATTAATATAGTATGTACCAAAGTTCTATTGTATGACTCATCTACGAGTATATTAAATTGCACAACATATGGGTATGTTACAAATAGGACATAAGTTTAGCATTAAAATTCGCATTGTACCTTGTAATAGCAATAAATATCACTTAATTTCAATTATTTCGTGTGTTAGTAAGTATGTCTTCCTCTCTATGATCCTTTATAACTTCCATGAGTACCTACACGGAGCGGTTATTGGACGTGCCTTTACTTGTAGATGGTCGTATGCTTATACCTACTGGTTGCATCCCACAGTTTCATTCGTCGAGAAACAGTGGTCTAATATTTGTAGTCAAGTTTTTTTGAAGTCGCTTCTAACTACTACTACAAAAAAAGAAAAGTTATAGTATGGTAGTCTGACAGAATCTCTTTTAGCTTTATCATTACTGTGTGGTTTTTTAATTAATTAATATAATTTTAAAAACGCGGTCCATACTTTTTAGCTTTTAGACGCTTTAGCTCTTTGCAAGTAGCTTCTTTGACAAATTATCTGTAGTCACGAACTCGTTAAAAGAATAAAATTAAAATTGTGCAAGTAACAAAAGAGAAAATATGCTATGGGAAACTACTCTGCTCTGCTCTGCTCATGAAAACCGACTTCGATTTCGCTAAACTTACATTACAAATCAAAAATGTTAAAAAAACTTTTTGGAAAGTACCCTCTTTCTAACAAGAAAATATATTTTAAATCGGTCCAGCCATCTCTGAGATAACAAGAACATGCATGTAAGAAAAAAGATTCTGACGAATAGAAAATCTCTTCTTTTTTTTTATTCGGTTAAAATGTATTCGATCTGTATAGATTTCGAATCTACGAGCAACGGGTAAACTTTTGGCCTTCTGTGGTCAAAAGAACAAAAGCTTGCCCGTTTTCAAATAACTTGTTTTAAACAATTGGTTAGAAGCGAGTTCGAAAAAACGCGATTGTTAAATCATTAAACCTGTGTATTTAATTTTGATGTACCCAGTGTCACTCTCACGACTGAGACGAATCTATTGACACTACTCACATAAAAATACGACAAGCCGTTCAGGCTCTAGGGCGTGCCAAAGAAATATACATACACACACTTGAAAAACATAACCCTCCTTCTTTCGCAGTCGCGTAATCAATGCTTATTTATTTATATTACAAAAAAAAAATTGCTATAAATACGAGACGTGGCTATATTTTTATATGTCACGACATTTAATATAAGCACTACAAATATTAAAAATGTCTCATAATAACCGATATGAAATAATGCCTGTATAAAAACTTGTTTGTGAACGCAACAAAATTGATAAAACCGCTTGTATATTTAACGTATTCGTATTAGACTAGAACTAGAAGGGGCTCTATTTTTGAAATGCTCGTATGAATTCATTATCTCGCTAATGACGTCTCAAACATAGTAATGCCAGCCGTGGAAATTAACTACAAAAATATTTTTTCCGGTTGGAACTATTGGCCAAACTTTATATCAGTAGAATTGAAATACGAGTGGTTTATACTTTATACCATTCGTTAGTTAGCAAAGGGTGTAAATTGCATTTTTTTGTATATGCTGCGTTTGCTGCGTAATTAACGAGTGATGAATTCATACTAGCGGTTCAAAAATAGACCCCTGGACAGGTTGCGGATTAAATTGATTTATTGCGATATCATGTAAGTAAATGATTTGAAACATTTTTTTTATCGGCAGATCAACTTTTTTATAATGTCAAAGCTATTGACAAATTGGCGCAACGTGTTTATTGACAGTCTGGTCTAAAATAATATTATCTAATTATCGTTTCACTTTCAAGGCAACTATTTTAATGCGTAAAAAGAAAAAAACATTAAGTAAGAAGTTACGTATGGGTTATTTTTAATTTGAAGTCACCAATCGGTGATATCACGTAGGTGCAATAATTCTCAATAGGTGACGAAAATATATATTCCATTTTGTTCACCTAAAATATTTCAGGTGAAGAAAGCGAAATAAACTTTTATGATAATCAGTTAACATAGATGGCTTAGCGAATACTGGACTATCAAGCGATAGGTCGTGGGTACGAACCCCGGTCCGGGCCTGCTCCTCTGAGACTCCGGTGAAGATTAGAATTCTTTATGGCATTCTATTCCTCCATCTGTCAGTTTATACAAATTAGTGTGTGTGTTTGTCTGGTACTCGTTTATTTTTATCCTGAACAGCTAGGCATTTGACCACATGTTCGCACGACCACGAAAGTCGGGGACACTGTAGCCCTAGATGGAACATGCCTAGTCTGGATTACACTGGCTCTCAAGGAAGACTGTCAGAACACACCGTTAGGTGCTTGGCGACAGATTTTACAACTGAGGGTGATAACTAGCCAAGCGAGCGATAGGAAACGAATACCACCATGCTATGGTTTCCTCACGATGTTTTATTTCGCCGTAATTCTTCGTAATTCGTATACACGCTTGGTATACACGCCTATACTGTAAACACTACGTATACCTAATACAAATCTTTTATCTGTCGGAGATTTTTGATAGGGGAGTATTTCCCGAAGAATGAGGTATGTTTGCTGAGACACCCGACACTTTCGATAATTATCCGGCAGGAATATGCCGATCAAACACAACTTTAATATACGAGTAATTATGAGTGTTATAGAAAACTCAGTCAAGAGTATGTCTTTCTTAAAGTCGCTAGATCAATGTCTCTGTAAAGTTAACAGTTCCAGGACTACTAGTTAGTTCTACTGGCGTACAACAGGAAGGTGAAGTACACGTAAATAAACTATGTTAGAATATTTTACTAGAATGTTCGATTAGATGTGTATCTTAAATGCTGATCAATTAATATCCAGCTGTGTTTTGACAGTTGATGTGTGTTGTGAAAAATATTTGTCAGAATTTTACTAAACAAATAGGTAAATACTTTGGTACTTATTTAAAACAAGGTATTTGTAATATGTTTGAAATACTTCACTACTCATTTTATTCTGTAATTGGTATTTTTATTTTTTATAAAATCATAAACAAGTGGTTAAAAGTAACTTCAAAGAACCCGACTGTAAGTACTTTAGATCCACATATCTTAGAAAGTGAAATCGCGGGATGCAGGTACTTATAGCCTATGACCATCTGCAGGTCAGACAAATCTATTGACAACATTCACATAAAATATGAAACGCGGTGTAGGCTCTAGGACGTGTCAAAGAAATATACTTACATTCACTCGAAAAACAAAACCCTCTCCCTTTATTTTGCATCCGGGTAAAAGTAACTGTAATTATCTTTTTCGCTCTGCCTCATTGAGATTGCTATTCACAAACACACGCACAGTCACATTCAAACCCAAAATCTGACAAAGTTATCGTTAAAACTGCCTGGTCTGGTCAGGGATCAAACCCGAAGTGAGTGTACTAGCCACCAGGCAACTTATAATTTCTCGATGAACTTTTCATCTAATTACAACTGCTTGAAACTTACCCGACTGAGGTGGTTTTTGTTCAAAAATAACGGTTCCAAGGTGAAAAATGTCAAATCAGCAAAAAACACTATGGACATGCCGACTATGATATTGTCGTAAACAAAATCTTTGAGTAGAGTCAGATCCAGGTACTCAGCTACAGTTTGCCTATAACAAATACCAACTGTTAATTATTCATTATATACCTTTGTAATTACAATTAAATCTATCAAATTAATACGTTTAAATGCCAATCAAAGGCAGAAAAAAATCAACGACATCTTAGTTCTAGACACATTCATTCTAAAAATACTTCTAGTGTTGTAACTCTCTAAATAAAATCCAATGTCAATCTATAGTTAGTGTTACTGGTGGTACAAAATATGCTTACTATCAAGTGGCTCATAAGATTGCTTTTGTCACTTCTTATAAAAAGTTATATCGCCACAATTTATTCAAAACGAAAAGGTCTGAATATCATACAAAAATAACTTAGCAAGCGCTCTGTCGCTTGGCACGTCTAACATCTTTAGTATTCCGGAGACGTTTCACGAATCCTGATTACAAAGACCATTTGGTTTCTTTCATTCCAACATTTTCATAATATTGTGTACTTTACCATTTTCCTTCTTTGTTCTTTATAATCGGCATGGGCTCGGCGGCGATGCCCCCGAAGTTTCCTAAACTGTTCACGGACGCCGCTTTGTATAGATTTTCTAGGTAAACGTTGTCACTCGAATTGAATTTGCTATCTTTTGAATCGCCGGAAATCAGGACAACGGGAATGCTTAAACGTCGCGATTCGTCCAACTTCGGGACAAACAAAAGATCTGATTTAGGTTTCTTGACGCTTTGGTACAGGTTTTCTACAGATCGCGCGCTGTTCTCCGCTAGCTTCAACCCGTTAGTAGGTTTTGTGAAACTGAATTGGTCTTTCCCTTGCTCTATAGCTGGTGTTGGTGGAATCACTGCAAATAATACAAGTAAATTAAAAAATAGACTTATTAAATTTTATCAGTTTAGATAAAGCTAGCCCTTTAAATAGAGTTGCTTAGCGCTATTGACAGGCTGGTATATTATTCATTGCATAGTTTCATTTGATAATTCTAAGAGAGATTAACTCTTCCTTGTAAGAACATAAGGTACAAAGAAATATATTTTACATGTGAAAGCAAATATTGCGAGGAAACCTGCATATCGGCAAAAATTACCGACAGTCGTAGATTATGGACTCCAACCCGTAATTTGGCCAGTGCGGTGTAATATGACCTACTCCTCCTTTTTAGTGGTGGCTCGTAACCAGCAGTGAAATACTAAAGTATAACATACACATTGAAAGAATACAAAGCGTCATACTTACAATTTATTTTCTCGCAAGTCTTCGGTTGCTTCACCATATGCCACTGTACTGGATGCAATACTATGGCTCCAAATATGCTGTGCATGGATATCGCGCAGAGAATCGCTAGCGTCCCTCTAAACCCGTATTCTGTTGTCGTGTACTTTATAAACAACGGGTACAACATAGTTATCAGTCCAATCGAAGCCTTACATAGACTTAAATAGAGTACTTTTTTCTTTGTAAAATAAGCATTAAAGCTCGTGTAGGAAACTGGGATGAGTAACCCCATCCCCAACCCTTGGAGGAAGCCATTTGTTATTATCAGTTGTGTGGTGGACACAACAAATATTGCTAGGAACGATGCTAATGTGTATATAAATGCTCCTATTAAACCTACTTGTCGCAGAGAAAGTCTCTTTAAAGCTATGTTAGCTGAAAACCCTGAAAAAATATAATTGATATAAAATCGCGATTTAAACACCAATTTAATAGATATTTGCTATTCAACTGTTCAAATACGCCGTTTAAATATACTAGTAAGGCCATCCAGTAACAATTAAATGTTAATTCGTTACGGGAAAGATTAAATTTAATGCGAGAGACACGTTTAATGTTTTTGATTACTCTCGGTTAAAAAAATAAATGGCGAGGAGAATCGTTTTACACCCTAATTAAACCAAATTTTATTTTATTATAAGAATAGAGAAATGAAAAATAAAATTGAGAAAGCAAATATTTTGTAGACTTAGGCCGGCTTTATCGCTAAAATATGCGCTTTACAGCTAATAAAATGGTTTGCTTGTTTTATCTAGCTCATAAAAGGTTTCTATTTTTTAATTTATTTGGTCTGAACGAATCTATCTTCGGACGAGTGAAACAAAATATGGGTACCTATATAGTTTTACTGCACGTACGACGTAAGAGTCAATGTTATCGTACTACGAGTATAAATTCTTCTATATTCTTTGACAGTTCGTGGTTGGGAACCTCAAAACGTCTAAGAGATTAAAATTTATACTCGTGATACCATAATCTCCAACAAAAGTTTCACAGAAGTCACTGCGTATTGATTTCTGAATACAGCGTACAGAACAGCTTTTATCTGCCCATCTTGTCGAATAGAGTTATACCTCATATAGGACAGTTATTCGGACTCATGAGCCTTATTAGGCTCGATAAATTAAATATTTTTACTATCAATCTCATAAATGCTATTTCTCTGTTTATTCAAAAATCTCACCTTATTTGATATTGTTAATATAACAATAGATATTATGTGATGTAATTAATAAATCGTTTTTTAAGTCAGGTGTGCAGTTCTTTATCTGAAGTATGAACCAATAAACAGTTCCAGCAATACTGCCTTCTACACGAAACTAGAAAGCTTGATCAACTATTATGATAAATGATGAATAAAATTTGCATATTTACTTGAAAATAGATTAATTGCATGCATAAATATCTTAATATCTTTAGAAAAAAATAGACAGATCATTAAAAAGTGGTAGTAACATAATACGCCGTCTTGTAAATTTACATGAAATTAATTATAGCAATAAAACTATTTTTTGCCTATTCGTCTATCTTTATCTAGAGATCTAATATAATCAAAATACACATTGATGGCTGTCAGATTCTAAAAACAAGCAAGTTCAGAATTTTATTAGTTATATATTATTTTGACATTAAAAAAATCATAAATCAAAATACAATTAAGTAGTTTCTGTCAATTTTATATACACAATCGTAATAATAGCAAAACGTTTTGTAAAATGTGCTTTAGATTTTTGCATTAGCATACAAGCAATGTGTGATGGAGTAGAAAATAGAAATACCTACAGTTGATATCATATATCCCATTAAGAAAAGCTTGTTTATTTTTTCCTGCCCTATTCATTGAATGTTTTGAAAATCTTTTTTTGGATTTTATACCAACTAGAAAAAAGAGGGTTCTTAATTCGTCGAAATAGTTTTTTTCGTATGTTCCATAATTTCTCAGAGATGGCTGGACAGATGGGAAAGTATAATCTTTTCGACCAATGGGAAAGTATAACCTTTCGAACATACAAATATTTATTTCAAATCTTAACAGCCATATAAAATTACCTATTCAAAAGATATAATTATTTATTAAAACAGATCACGGTGGGCACGCTGCCCTGTGGTGGTGGTTTGGAGCATTTCTCCATCTGCTAACTGATGTTTTTCGTTTATCTGTAGATCTTTAACAGTCTATAGGTAATCCATCAGGTATATATTTTTATTGTTGGAATTAGTAATTTAGTTTTTCGTAATAAAGGCACTTAAGCCCTCTATAGGTAGAAAAGTAATACTTTTTAATGTAGTTCAAATTATTCAGTTATTGATTTACAGACTAGATAGCTAGATTGTAATAGTATTTATACAGGGTTATCAGTTAAGGGTGAACTAATACTATAGGTACTCATTCTAAAGAGCAACTTTTCGCAATAGGTGGTCCCGTTGCGAAAACTTGCTTTTTTTCAAGAAAATACATATTGCTGCTGATTCATACATATTGTTGACAGACGAACCCCCTTTTGGTTAAGTATAACCCTACGCCTAACTGATAACTCTGTATGAGGCGACATATAAATTAAATATTATTCGTTTTTATAAGCCGTAAAACATACTTAAAAAACTATGCCAACGAATTGTAAACCTTTTTTTTTGAACTCAGTTTAAAATTGAATTAATATGACTTACCAGCAATAGCTACTGTTACTTGAAAAACTCCGTAAACCACAGTGACGGCCCCACTACCGACTCCTAATTCATCCAGAAAGTCATTGTAGATAAAACCAAATACGGGCTGATGTGCCGTGCCGGCTATCTAGAACAAAATAAACTTATTTTAGAAGAGAATAGAATTAAATTCATTTGTAACAGAAAACAACAGGATAACACAATGTTTGTTACATTGTGTGATAAACTTATTTATAACTTAACACAATTACAGCCTTCTGTCACAAACCGGCCTCAACTCAACATACTCGTAATGCTAGCTGAAACAACCAGCGTTGATCTGCCGTTGGAACCGGGAGGTGACGTCACGCACCTCACAAGCAGTTAAGATTCGGTGAAGCAACATTTGGCCTAGAATGTAGAATTGTCTAAATTACGTTAAATTTTAGATAAAACGTGATACATTTATCATGAAATAATATTTTTGAATATAAGGGTCCCAGAGTAAAAAGATCCTAGAATGATGGCTGCATTGCCACGCTGAATGGAAATGAGATTATGAGTCCAAAATTTGAAATAGCATTCTGGTCACACGTCGCTACCACCAGACATTTAGAAATTATCGAGAATAATTTTAAAACGTTCGGTCCTTAATAAGAGACACAATTACTTGAATGACGTCGAATTTAAATTTGAATTTTAGATTTGACCTGAGCTGGAAAATTCAACTTTACAAAGACTTTTAGATATTGTAATGAATGTAACAATAATGAAGTCAAATTATTACGATTTACTTTGTTTTGATGTTTTGTAAATATCCTTATGAATATTGTTATTGGGGTATATATCGTCAATATAAGCGAAGTTTTTGCATAGTAATATATATTTAATTAAATTCAATACTTTCCCACTTACTTATATATACTAGCTTTTACCTGCTGCTCCGCCCGTGTTTTGTTTGCTTTTCTAGTAAAACATGTGCCTGTGGAGCGCCACTATTTGAAATATGTTTGACTTTAATATGTTTGAAAACATTAACTACAATTTCGAAAGTAGAAAGATCCTAGAATAATAGCTGCATTGCCACACTGAATGGAAACGGACTTCACTTATCTTTGAAAGTTATTAACCTTCTACGATTAATTAATTCTAATATGCACACGAGTGAGAAACCTAGAGGTGCATGAATAAAACCTGAATTTGAACCCACGCCCTTTCGCTTGTGAAGCACAGGTTTACCGACTAGGCGACTACTAACTTTATTACGAAAATATAGATAGACATAACTACTATTGTTTTATATTTAAGGTGTATATCCACACACATTATAAACGCGAAAGTCTGTTTATTCGTTTAATTTTTGTCTTCTTCTAGGCAATAGAGAGATAGAGCGACTTGATTTTTGCCATAGACTTGTTTTTTGGAGTACTCTCCAAAAAAAGAAGATGTGCCTGTGGCGCTCCACAGGCACACGTTTTACTACAAAAGCAAACAGAACACGGGCGGAGCAGCAGGTAAAAGCTAGTATATATAAGTAAGTGGGAAAGTATTCAATTTAATTAAATATATATTACTATGCAAAGACTTATATAAACTATATCTACCCCAATAACAATATTCATAAGGATATTTACAAAACATCAAAACAAAGTATATCGTAATAATTTGACTTCATTATTGTTACCTTAATTACAATATCTAAAAGGCTTTGTAAAGTTGAATTTTCCAGCTCAGGTCAAATCTAAAATTCAAATTTTAATTCGACGTCATTCAAGTAATTGTGTCTCTTATTAAACAAATCTAAATAATTTTTCTAAACTACCGATTACTTTGTTCAATTCAAGTTATGATGAAACTTCTATGGAAATTGACTAGTCCCGAAGTGATCCCATATAAAATCAGCCCAATAATATTTTATCAATTTTTAAATAACTTGCTATAATTTCGTGAGTACCTATTTTAATAAAGTTTTATACTTACTATGACGAGCAAATAAACAATTAGACACTTTATTAATGAATATGGAAAAAATTAGCAGTTTCTGACACTAAGAAATGTTAATTGATCTTGTGATCGAAGCGTCTGCTAAAAGTCAAGTAAGAATGTCATTTAACTGTAACTATGTATCGCTTTAAACGCACCCTTTACGCCATTAGAAATATAGCAAGTTTTTTCTATTGTTTTTTTAAATAGTGTTAAAAGATGTTTTTGAATAAAGAGTTGTCTTATCTTATCTTTTGTATGTTTGTCTGGATTTCTATTGGCTTGCGTTTGGATCGCAACTTGCCTGATGTAAAGCGACGGCGATGCGGTCAAGTATGTAGCACGATTGCCTGAAAGAAACCGATTCACTTGCGACTTGCTACTCTAGTACATTAAGCTACGATAAATAATTACGCTAAAATCAATATTTACCGAATTTCACTATCACAACTCCCTGAATATGCGTATCAAATGAAAGGGCTTCACTAGTAAAATACTATATGCTATGATAATTTCAAATCCAAGATGACTGCCAAAATAAAAGTCTGGTTCTTTTTAATTCTATATGTTTCAGGATTACTCAGAGGTGGTTAAACCGATTTAGTTTTTTTTTTATAGACATGCGTTTCACCTGTTCCTATACAAATGATACCAATATCGGTCCAGTACAAAGGTTTGTAAATCAAAATTACCAAACAATTTGTAACGCTTCTCGAAATTAAATCGTTTGAATTTTCAATAGTAGTTCCACAAGTGACACTAGATGTAAGGGTTTTCCTGTATATTTGATGTTTGTGTGTCTACAATAAAGAGTTTATTCATTCATTCATTCTAGTTAATACTCTAATAAAATTAATAATTGAATAAATAATAATAATAATAATCACCACAAAGTTTCATTTCGGCATCGATATCATCAGAAAAAAGAACATAAACAGTAAATATAGGTCTTTTAACTAGCTTATGAATACGTCTTAATTGACTGTCAAGTGACACAATGTTTTTGCCTTATTTTATAACCTTCCTCTAGAAATTTATGTATAAATCAGATGTACTGCATTGAAAATGTTTAACTCAATGTTCGTATAGTACAGATGTTCAATGTTCGTATAGCGTTTGCCACGTGGTTTCACTCGCGAAGTAATAGCATAGGGGACGACTTTTCAAAAAGCATTTCTTACGTAATAGAACAGGAATAAAATTATTAATACAAGTAGGAAAATATGTAATATCTCCTAATATCATGTATCTAGGTTTATCTACGTTGTTGATCTGGTTGTGAATACTTACTTTCCTTTATATATAGACTCCGCGGCGATGTACTCGATATAAATATAAAAATGTTTCAAATTTAGAAGCCCCTTTTGACCACCTTAGTGGATGAATTTTTAAAAACTCCTTTCTAGGTACACCTTCATTAGTTCACCCCTACTACAAACCTCTACAATAAATACACCCTCAAAATTTCATGCCTTTACATAGATTCAGCGGTTTAAAAAGCCTTAAATATATTTACACGCGTCATAAAAATTTAAGTGTCGATACAAGCAGGCAATGCCGTATAAGCAGTAATTAGTTCAGGAATTTTGTTCTTTACCTTGTAAGGAACTGCATTCTAAGAATAATGATTATCTAATGAGTGAGTTATATAAATCTATGCTTGATATTTTAAATTATTAAATCACTAAATGGTTTAACCTTGGAACTTATATCAATGTTAGTTTTGTTGTACTTATTAGATTATGTTAATATATATTTGAGCTATATTCTAATCTTCTTATTCAAAACTTATGGTGCTGAGTCGTTTTTCGACTTTGTATGTTGTAAAAATAGTTTAACCATTTCTATTTATGTTCGATTGTCTACGAATCTTAAGGTACGAGTATGTATGGGACGTAAAACTGTTAGTTTTTGCATTAGTTTTTGCGGTAGTTTACGAGTAGCTCAATAATTGTACCTGTCTGTAAGTACTTTGTTCTTTTTGAATGCCTTACTTATGAAAATATAAAAAAATAAATATACCTTTGGGATGATAAAGTTATAAAATGTGTTGTTCTCGTTCATCAATGTTCCTTATATTCATTTCATTGTAATTATTTAAGCAATGTTGGTAAGCAGAAATATGTAGAGGGAATAAATAACATAACATTTAACAATATATTTACTTCAGCTAAACCGTGTAGTTAAATATTTGTAAGAGTTTTCACAAAAATTGTAATTGTAGTTTCTAACATTAAAGTATCTTAAGTCTGCATTACAATATTATGAAATACTTTGATATGTTACTTTAAACACATTATATATATAAATCCATTTGGTGCATATTATCAGAATCGTTCAAAGACATTTATATTTAAATAAGCATAATACATGCATAGGATTTTAATAAAATTAATTTTATTGTGTGAAGTTCAAACATATATTTTCGATGTCGATTTTTATGTTTGTTATATTTTTATTATAATACTTACGAATATAACAGAAAGGCCGACACACACTAGGTAGCCCCAGCCTCCTTCGGGTGGTACCATTTCATACTGGTCACTGCAAACACTCCCTTTCTCTTTATCACTCATTTTCACTGCAAATTCTCAACCCTATTGAGCCGACTTCAATAGAACCTCCTTATATATCTCAACTCACTAGGTGGTCCACAAATCCCTTGTTATCGTCTACTGTACAGATTCTGTTTGCTTTAAGGCTTAAATAATATCACTTTAATTGAGGATACGGCAATAAAATATATTAAACGGTAAATATACAGCCCTCGGATTTCCCACAAATAACAAGATACGAGTTAGTGCGCGATAGAAGCACCGCGAAAATATTTTCGCTATTGTCGAGACGCGGTTCTTTTTATAGTCGTGTTAGGTTATGATACATTTCTATCGGCACGTCATCTTAGGTAGAGGCTCCGTGCTAAGATGACCCAATATTCCGATGCAGCCGATTGTGGACCGTTCGAAATTAGTAGCTTATGGACACGTACTTATATACACTTCCGCATAAATCGTACACCTGACTGATCAACTTCAGTACGTTTACTCTCAACCGTACATTCAGACACGCTCTCGTTAATTATTTATTTTATTTATTGGTAGGCTCTACATTTCTTTTGCATGCTAATGATGAATGCTCAGTGAGATAATTTGTTGTTACTTCATTGTTGCAAAGCCTTGTATCTAAATGGAATAGGAAATTTTGTTGTTTGATTAAGGTTTTCGTTAGCAGATAGCGCAAATTTCGATGTAACGGAATATTATATTTGTGATGCTCATGAAACTATTTCTGACATATCTCAGAACACCAAGTAGTGATACTTTGTTAAGTATACAGACGTCTATAATTTCTTTAAATTTACTACGACAACCATTAATGAGTAGTAGTCATATGAAACCGTTTATTTTGATATAATGCTGAATTGTTATATTATCATATAGATCCACGAAACAATGTATGTATTATGTATACAAATCTGACATGTCAAATACGAGAAGCTGTCGAATATTTGACCTCAAGGGTTTGAATTTCCAAACATAATTTTTAGTATATTCTTTTTTACTGATTTCACTGGTACTAAAAATTTTGGCTGTCAATTAACATTAACCAGACTTTTGTATGTATACATACATTAAATTACAAGGTAAATAATATTCTTAATTTAGATATTCATGATTTTACCAATTTAGATAAAAAAGTTGATGGGCGACTAGATGGCATTTCTAAAATAAGTCATTTGCAAAACGAAGCTTAAAATGTTTAAACTTGCAAATGATAAAAACAGGGCAAAAAGTTATGGTTTTGATTGACAAAGAACGATTATATTTAATCTACACTTTAACACTAAAATTATATACAGGAAAAATTTGTATTTTTGGATTTTTGTTTGTAACTAATAAACTAAAAAGCTACTGGACCCATTTCAATAATACATTTGCCGTCAGGAATCTACATTATCACAGAGTAACATAGCCTCAATTTGTTACTAGAAAAACGTAGAGATCTTTAGAAATTCCTACTAAACCAGCCTATTATTTTTTTTTTACTATAATATGTCTTTCATGACATGACATGATGATGATAAGACAAAAAAAAATGTACTACAGTACAATAGAACATATCAATATCTACAAAAACCATCGCGATACCATAATGTCTAGCTAACGTTTCTGACGACATCATTCATCGACTGTAAGGCGGTACAAAGTTCGCCAGTTCAACTTAGTATAGTACGTTGTATTAATGATGTATTATAAGTACTGAGTAGTAAATTGAATATTATTTTTTCTATATTTTTTTGAATGTTAGGCCGGACCCGCGAGCTATTTCCCGGATGCTGTACCAGGATTAGGTGGTCGGTTTAATTTCTTTACCTATTTATACCTTATTTACTCATATCAATATGTTGTAACCTTATTTTTTCCACTACTGCACAATGTTTTATCCTATTTACATCGCTACATGCTAGATTTATATTTAATGCCTTAATTTCTAAAATAAACTAAATATACTATTACGTTAATTACATTATTATCTTTATTAAACTTAGTACTAATATTAATATAATTTAATATATAATTTAGCACAATTTTTATCTAGTTTTATTCCTACTATTAACAATATTACAAATTTTAGTACAGCAGTTCACAAAAGTCTCAGTACTGGCCTTAGATGTTAACAACTCGTTCAAGTTTTCTGTACTAATCCGCACGCATGTGCTCTGCTCTAAATCGTATCTAAGATTTTCGTGTACAGGACATTCAATTAAAATGTGTGAAATGTCTTCAATCGCCGCTGGGTCACAGAAGCATGATGGGCTCTCCTTGCTTTTGAATCTATTCAAGTACTGAGAGAACCACCATGTCCCGTGAAAATTTGGGTAGGATACCTTGCTTTCAGGTTGGTTGCCACTTACTGACTGTAACGGGATCCTATTTTTATATCATTCAGGTTTTCCATGTCTATCATTTCTCGTATCATAATAGCTAGGCTTGTACAAAGTCATCGTGAATTTAACTTTTAGTACTCTTTACTTCATTTTAGGCTACATCATCGTTTATTAGTTAGTAGTCAAAGGGTGATTTGTTGCTTGGCTACCATAATTGACTTGAGGCACCACACGAAACGTTAGAACTCAAGGCCAGCCACTGGAAGGACTACCTTAGACATTTAAAGTCTTTGTTTTAGAATAAAATAGAAAGATGTTGTTGTTGTTAGCCCGTAATCAAAGCAAATTGAGGAGTAGCCTATACCAAAGGCCACTCCCCAATTGTTTTATATCTACCGGTCTTGTGCAGCGTGTTGCCCGTGGGTGTTAAACTTATTAAGTTCCTTGCGCCATCTCGTGGAAGGCCTGCTACGGATCGCGCGCCAGGCTGGGACTCCACTGTGTGATGATATTGTTCCGTAGCTCATCTGGAATGTGACTGATGTGGCTGGCCTAGTTTCACTTCAACTTAGTGGCTGTAAGCCTGTCCTGCCCTGTCCTGTCTGAATAAAGTGATAATGCAAAAGCTACAGGTTCTAAGCTTCCATTTCGCAGAAAAAAATCTGACTTTATTAATTGATGACATTCATTCTAAACACACAATTCATTCAGACATCACTATCAGTGTATCAAGACGTCATGTGGTTGGTTTTTACACGACTATCTATTTAAATATAATAAAAAAATTACTTCATAGATAGCACATTCTTTGCTGTTAGGGTTCTTTAAGCACATTCCGGTATACTGAATATTTACTTGAATGGTTATTTCGGCCTTTATAAATCGTGAACGTAGTAGCCATACTTGTATTGACGGAGTTGATCGCCTTGGTGTCAGTGTTAAAGCAAACGAGGACTTTTGATATGGTTTTTGATTGCCTACCTAAAGACAACTGACTGTTTGTTCTCGGTTGACCAGGAAGAACACCACGTGTCATGCGATATGACCTACGCTACAGCAGCAATTAGCTGTAAATTCCAGCCTACTTTCAGCCATCCAAGGTTGAGGCTGAATTTATAAGCTAGGCTTAATACGGCTAGGAGCTAAAAGTACTCTACATATTGAGACATATACTCCGAGAAAGAACAATACAATAATTTTTAGTACAATCCCAAGCATTTGTCCTTTAAGCAATTATTTCCGTACTGCATCTTCGACCCTACGTATAATATGCATATTGACTACGCCGACCATTACGAGAGAGTTGATGGCAAAATCTTATTAAAATATAATATGAACAAACATACTCTTAAATAAACGGATTTATCGTTTTTTTCTCCACGTGGACGCTATTTAGTTGTGCTATTATAATTTCATTATAACGAGGACCAAAAGGATAAATTGGTGATTAATTGTGATTTTATGGTTAAATGATATAATTGATCAAAGTCAATGTGCCTTTACGTGATGGTAATTATAATAATTTACTTGATTTGGCAATTACGGGTATTATTTAGATATTATATAAAGATTAAATTATGTAATGAACCATATAATATTGTATTACGTGATATTAAAGTCTCGTTCTATCCGACTGCGAAAGAAGAAGGGTTACGTTTTTCGAGTGTATGTATGTATACTTCTTTGGCACGTCCTAGAGCCTGAACGGCTTGTCGTATTTTTATGTGAGTGTTGTCAATAGTCAACCTTCATTTGCATCCTGCAATTTCACTTGTTACGATAAGGTGGGTCTAAAATTCATACAATGCTTTTACTAATTTACTAATGTTTCTGACGAATTTGCAAATCGTAATTTAGTCATGGTGTGGCTAAAAAGCAATATAATTACTAAACCAGTTATATTTTAAAGATAATTAGTTATATTCACTTTACAAAAGATGCTTAATATTGGGAATAATTTTTATTGTGCATGTAGCTGAAATAAATTACTTTTTTATTTTAAAGACCAAGCGATCTTCCTTCTTACTAGAAATCTTACCAATATTATAACGCGATAGTTTGTATCTATGTTTATTACTCTTTCACCCAAGAACTGATGAATGGATTTGGATGAAATTTCGCACCAAGATAGCTTACGTCCTGGATTAACGTTGGATACTATTCATCCCAAAAAATGCAGTGTTCCCATGGTATAATAAAATTTGTAGGTAACATCGCGAGGCGCAGCTAGTGATTTAATACGTTTGTATGATGATTGGCAGATAACAATGCTGCAAACATTGTGTTTATTATCCTGCAAACGTGATTAGACTTGTGTAAAGTGACCTTCATTTGTCTATTTTCTATCTCGCTATCTCTTATCACACTCGAAAAGAAGAGACGTTTAGATTTTAGTTAACAGCTAATAAAATTATTACTTCGTTATTAAAATGTTCATCTACATGAACACTAAATATGATGCGCTAAATGCGCATTCTGTAGTATCTACGTAATTTACAGAATGCGCCTTTAGCGATTGACAGAATTCTCAAATTTCAGTAGGTACAGCATAAAAATTTGTATATTACTGTCGAAGATTAAAATTTCTCGATAGCGTTTGATAAGTTTTTGTATATGAAACTAAAGTTCAAAAGTGTTCAAAAGACTTACAATTTCAATGTGACATTATAATCGTTCGTTATTGACATAGAAAATAATAGAGTTGGTATTACGAGCAAAACATTCTGAAACTGTCAACGACACGTAATATTTTTAAACTAATAGTTGAATGTTTCATACATTGTACCGGTATCTGAAGTAGGCCAGATTTAAAATATATTTACCAGAATTGTGTGCTCTTTTTATTCGAAGGGCAGTAACTTTAAATATTTTAGGACATTCATAAAAATTTTAACACATATGCTGCGAGTTCGTTGTCTTAAACAGGATAATATCTAAACTTTACATTTTTAAAAGGTTAGGTCACGAGGGCAATAAATGCCTCTCTTATGAGCTGAGCTGTTAGGGCTCTTAAACAATGTTGATGCCTAACTTATTTACTAGGGATATAATACAGGTATTATCGGTTTGGGGTGTACTAAGCTGAAACGAGGTCACTATGCTTATCATTAGGAACAACTTTCACTATGGGATCAACTCTGATTCGATAAAAAATCAACAGTTGCATGAAAGAAGTTAATTGGTCGCCGACTAAATGTATGAAAATGCAGTTTTTTTTCTTGAATTGTAAACAAATCAGTGAAACACTGCTAGTTTAGTTAGTATTTACTATAGTTACCATTGATCGATAGTCACCGAGCGTCATGATTCGATTACATCGTTACTCATATTTCGAAGTCCAATGACCAGCTGATTGGTAATCGGCAAGATTTTAGCTGACTGTTGAGACGTCTGGAATGTTGTAATGTGTAATTGATACCTGTCAACACATTTTAGAGATATGTGGTTACGTATTCCAATGTAAGATAACATTATATTACAAAACCAGCAGGGCTTCGGCTAGAGGCGTAAAAAGGAGAAAGCACACTTGATTTAATTTTGACACTGTTGAAGCGGTGAACTGTCAAAAGCGAAAACTTACTTTTGTTCACTTCTGTCATGTCCAACTCTAGCAGATATGATACATTTCTAGACAGATTATTTAAGCTTCCTAACTCTATGACGTTTTTTTCGGCCGAGGGTGTTCAAAACAATAACATTACCAAAGTTTTTCTTGTCTATTTTTATTTAATATTAAATAAATAACTGTTTATTTTAAAGTATTTTTGATGTACATGTGTTAAAAAAGTGACAATACCTGCTGGGGAGTGTTTTCCTTGCAAACAAATAACACCTCACTCATTTTTCTGATCCACTCACCAAACTCAAAAGTTTTTTGCACAAAATAGAAGCCATTAAAGAGTCAATGACAAAGATGAACTCAATGTTTATGAAGAAGTTGGAGGAGTTTGAAGTAATTCAGCAAAATATATCCAAAACTGCTCCACCATCACCTTCATGTGAGAGTAGTCTCGGCTCAGAATTTGCTATCTTCAAAGAATTCACTCTCTAACAGAATGACAACTTCGATGCACACCAGACGGAAGATCCTGCTCCTGCATGGCATCCCTGAGGAGAAGAGTGAGGACACTGTGGCCGTTATCGTCAATATTGTTTCTCAGTGTCTCAAGTTGGGCAGTTTTAGTGCAAACAATGTGAGCCGCTGTCATAGAATGGGTGCATTGATTACTTCAAGGCGTCCTAGGCCCATTCTCTTCAAGGTGTCAGATGTGTCCCTGCGTGCAAAGATTTGGGCTGCGAAAACTCTCCTTAAGAGCTCTGGCAGGACTCTGTCAGAGTTTTTGACTAAGACCCGGCATGACACTTTTATGGCGGCGCGGCAGCGATTCGGTGTGGCTAAGTGTTGGACCCGAGACGGCTCAGTCTTCGTGCTGGGGGCCGATGATATCCGTCATCGAGTAAGCACGGTGGCAGAGTTGGAGAAAATCGCCGCACCAGTGGAGACCGCGCCTGTCGCTGCTGCCAATGTTCCCGCAGTTAAGGTGACTACGACAAGCGAACGTTCAAAGCGCCCGCAGTTGCAGAAGGCCAAGGTCAACGTCATGTGAATCCTATTTATCATCACAGTGATTATCAGAGAGCATCATAGTCGAACCTTCATTCAAATGAGTAACACTTAGTTACCTACTTCCTCTTATTTTATTGCCAAAAATGTAGGTATGCACCATTATTGTAAGCTAGTTTCTCTTCTTTTTGCTAGCCTACACCATTTTATTTATTATTTGCATTTATATTTCTGCGTTTTTCTGTTTTTTAGCATCATACAATTAGTATTATTTTCAGTGTCAAATCAAGCAAAATTGTGTTTTTTTTCTGCTATGTGTGACATGCCTGTTTGATATCGCCATCGGTTTGTTTATTTAATTTGAAGATCACTTTATTAATGTAAAATCAGTCTTAGTATATTTGTAGTGTTTTTAGTGTATATTGTACAGAGCCAGCAGGTGTTTGTCGCTTATTTAACAAATTATTCTATTTTGTATATTTAATATAATACATATTTATACCTTTTTACTAAGTATATATTTAAAATTACATATTGTATACGTATATTAATTTATTTTTATGCATAATATGTTTCAAGACTCTAGTTCTGATGCTGATGAATATGTCTCGATTCCTTCTTCTGATTCTAGTAGTAACGTAGTGATAGTTTTACCAGTATTCCATTGCTCACCGAATCGTTAGAAGCTGCATTATCTGATGTACCAAAGAATTTAAATCTAATTCATATCAATGTTCAGTGCATTCCTGGCCATATTTCCGATATGCAAGCGTCGCTGGATGTAAACAATATTCACAGAATAGTAGTTTCCGGAATCATGTAAACAAGCGCAAGTTATTCCGTTGCCAAAAAAAGCTAATCCTAAATCCTATTCCGAATATCGCCCTATTTCTATATTACCTTTTCTTTTTAAAGCTCTTGAGCGCCTAGTCCACAACCAGTTAAATATGTTCCTTACAAGAAACGACTTGTTAAATCCTTTTCAGTTCGTCCTGGGCACAGTACGGTTACTGCATTAGTGAAAATAACTGACGATGTACGTTTAGGCATGGACAATGGCCAGTTAACCGTTCTGACACTTCTGGACTTCAGCAATGCTTTTAACTCAGTTGATTTTGATATTCTCCTATCTGTACTTCGCTCCAATAACATATCTCCAACGGTAATTGACTGGTTTCACAGTTACTTGTACGGTCGTCGGCAGAGAGTTCGATTTGAAGAGTCGTTTTCTTCTTTGTGTGACATATCTGCCGGTGTACCTCAAGGTGGCGTCTTATCACCTCTTCTTTTCGCTATTTTTATTAATTCAATTTCGCATCATCTTACTTCGTCCTACCACCTTTATGCAGATGATTTGCAATTATACAGCCAGGCTCCACTTAGTTGGTTAGCCGAAGCTGTAGAAGAAGTGAACCAAGATTTGAATCGGATATCTGACTGGAGCAAATCTTACGGCCTAAAATAAATCCCCTAAAAACTCAGGTTATCGTCATGGGAGGTTCCCGCCAAACCTGCCAAATAGATTGGGATACATTGCCCCGTGTAGTGTTTGATGGTGTTACCATCCCATTTAGCCAAACCGTCAAAAATCTTGGCATTGTGTTTGATTGCAATCTGTCCTGGGATACGCAAATTTCAGAAGTGAGCCGCAAACTATTTGCTTCCGCAGGCTCTTTCCTTTTTCAATCCCTTCTGTTACCTATTCTTGACTACGCTGACGTTCGATAAACTTGAGCGCCTTCAAAATTTCTGTATAAGGTTTATATTTGGTTTACGCAAGTATGACCATGTCTCCAAATATCGCACTAAGCTCAAGTGGCTCCCTATTCGCCGTCGCCGGGATGTTCACATACTTTGTCTGCTTTATAATGTCTTATTTAATACTTCTTCTCCGCGGTACCTTCAGAGATGCTTTAAATTCTGCCACACAACTCACTCGTTTAACTTGAAATCATCGGAGAACCTCAAATTATCTATCCCATCACATCACACTGTTTCTTACGGGTCCTCATTCGCGGTGAAAGCTGTGTTATTGTGGAATAATCTTCCCACTGATATCAGACGTGCTCCTTCCCTAAACGTTTTCAAGCATCGAGTCATAGCACATTACCTATCACTCTAACAATCGTGTTTTAGTTTATCAGTAATTTCATATCCATATCTTTATAATTTGTTTTGTATGTATTGTATGTAGTTATATAATAATAATATATCGTTGTGTATATATTTTTTTCTAAATTATGTTAACTATTTTATCTATTTAGTTATGTTTAGTACCTATATGTTATTATGTTTACCTTGCTAAGGCCGCTCTAGTTTTTGTAATATCTTATACGTGCATGGTTGCCTGGAAGAGATCGCTTTAAGCGATAAGGCCGCCATTAGAAATCTAGCATGTTTTTTGTATTGTTTTTTATTTTTTAAATAGTGTATAAGTTGGTTTTTAATAAAGAGTTGTCTTATCTTATCTTATGACTACTATGCAATAAGTATTTCGCCTTGTTATCTTCACTGTATTTTCACATTTTGTGAGATATTAAACGATTTTGTTAATATGAGTATAACCTTTTTTAACACTATACAGGGTTATCGGTTAAGTCTGCTGAAAAGAGATTACAAAAACTCACTAAATTCAAGAAAAACAATTCCTGTTTCATATAATGTCGACGACCGATATTTTTTCCATGGATGTTCTGATTTCTATTCACTCGAATTCAGAGTTAGTGCTTTGTGAAAGTTGTATGATGATGAGTATAATGATTCGCTTTCGACTCAAAACACCCCTTACACAAAAATAACCCTGGTTTATACGTTACGTTTGAACGCGTAATCTTACCGTCTACTAATGCATAGCGTATAGGAAAAAAGACGTTTCACCCGCAATATAATAAAAAACAAGGTGCCTTATTTTGAAACGTTCGAACAAATTCATTACTGTGTTTTTATATATTATGTAAGTATATGTGGTATTTACTCCTCTAGGGGGGTATATAACAGTCGTAAAACCAGTTAATCTTATTACAGTTCGTTTACTTAACTAATAACGTTAAAAATACCCGAGGAAAAATACCTCATGTTATTATAATGATAAACAAGCGATAAAAATGTTTCTTGCAATTAGGGTTCTGTAGGTCATTTATCAACATTAAGTATTTGTTCTACTTGCGGGGTTTAATTAAATAAAATGTTCTGTTAAACACAATATTTTTTTTTTATATATTGGATTTCATTTCGTTCACATTCGATAAAGTTCACGAATTAAATGAGTCCGTCGTGTACACAACTATGGCACCACTAGCACTTGGGTTCCTGAATAAGAATAGCCTATACCCAACAATGGGATAAGAAAGGCTGCGAATGACGAAGTGGTAATTATATTAACTAAACATAATACATGCTACTCTTTGCCTCAAGAATATACTTCTTGTAATGCAGATCTGTATATATGTTATATTATAATTGGTAACACTCATTGTGTTTCACTGCTGAGCAAAGGCTTTCCTTCTTTACTTCCCAAGGGTTTTTTTTATCCTACATAGTTACGCATTCGACCATAAGTTCGCACGACCACGGAAGTCAGCGATACTGTAGCCCTAGATGGAGCAGCCTTGTCTGGAATACACTGGCTCTCAATCTCTCTGGAATACTTGGTCTTAACTATACCATAGTATGGATCGCGTTGCCAAACGCAAAGCGTAATAAGTACGTACTTACAAAAATATTAAACTACAGGGCCTAGACATAATCATAGACATATTTTTTTTAAATGCCTAGTTTTAAAAGGCATCGGTTTAAATAATATTTACGAGTATAATGTACATGCTGAAGCATACGTTTTACCACAAAAGACTTAGACATGCTTTTAAGTTTATGCAACTACGTTAGTTTGTTTAAACCAACAGACAGTTTCGACATTTGATGTCTTATAAATTTTTCTATTATATTTTTAAATGATGTTTAAATTTTTAACATTCCTTAGCAAATTAATAAATTACACTATGTCTTTAAAAATTTTTGTGATAGCACTGTCAGTACTAAGTTTAATTCAATATTGTAAGATATTAATAATATAATCATTTGAGTTATATATTGTTCGTATGTGTGTTATATACATATATACGAGTATATTACGTACTTATAAATTTGGGGTTGTAGGAGAGATTCGTGCTTTGCAAAATATTGTATAACAGTTGTGCAATAAAAGCGAATTGATTGATTCAATAAACTAATAAGAAATTGATGGCTTAAATCATATCTGCCTAATTAGTAATGATATAGATAAGCCACATTAGGTCGTACGGCAATTAATTAAAATTATACTTATGAAGTTGACGTAACTTGCCGTGTGCATACGCAATAACTTTAAATGTCGTTAATGTCTTTGACAGATGATATGCACTTATATGTAAGTTGGCAATACAACAATTCGTTGGAATCTTTTTTGACACGTTCACGAAAACATACCGTCTTACCACAAAAAATATTTAGAAACATACTGTTGACTATTATTTTGCAACGGAATGTCAAACACTTCAGAAATATAGGGACTAGAACATAATTAGAGATCGGCTGTCAAAATTGGTTGTCAGATACTGGTTAAGCAAGGTTTAGTGGTTGCATAAGTGAAACGAGGTGGTTATCTCTAAACAAGTGCTAGCCACGGATTTATATAAGAAAATGAACCGAAATATCTGCTCAATAGGCATGTGCAAATCTTTTGTTGTAAGACCGTTGACACTCGTATTTGAAAAGTCATGATTAAACAAGGAATGAACTAATTTGTGTTTTTCTTATTAATTAATTGTTTTATGTTACTTATTACTTATTTAACTACTGCTAAACCTGTGAAAAACTAGATCTGTAGCATCAACGATAGTTCATAAAAATGTTTATAATACTAATGGAATAGTTATTTGTCATACTTCATTATAACGTAATTATTTCACACATTACCTACTTCGTCATTCAAGAAGTTACGCAATCGTCCACGTTCTTTGCACTAATTCGTGTGACGTCAATTAATCTGCTCCAGGGCCTACCATAAAACAATATTCGTTAAACCAGTCTACGCCCCTACGTCAATGTAGATTACTTTAATGTATTCCATTTAGAAATCTACAAAGCTATTCTTTATACTTCGTCTGTATCTTACAATGATTGGAATCTCGTCCGATTGGTCATCGTCCGGTGTAGGAACTAGTTTACTCAAATGCTATTTCGAAACATTATATTTTTTGTAGATATTTTGTACTTTGTGTAGGAAGTTTATTTTTTAAGACTAATATATATTATCAGCCCACTGTTTAACTCAGATGTTACTCGTCATTGTCAATACCTGTTTAGTTTCTTGACCGTGGAGTACGGATCTTATTCGTTTAATTTGTTAAATGTAAGGTGTTGCGTAATATTTCACAAACTATACTCAATATTTCGCATCTTATTCGTATGATTTTTATACAAACTTCACAGTAGAGTATCAATAAATACAAGTTCCTAGTACCTAAGATGAGCATATTAGATTTATATTATAATATTAGGCACTAACTTCTGCCTTTGGTTTCGCCAGCGTTATTTGTTTTAATATGAAACAGTACACATGGTACTCTTTGGCCCTTGAACTACTTATTAATTATAATGGTACAGTCACAAAAAAAAGTTAAATAATTATACACGGATCATATATAAAAAAACACTTTAAACTTAAAGTCTAATTACGACTATACACAACATGGTCTATGAGTCATCTTTAAGTTAGTAACTTCATTATTCTAAATTAAGGGATTATTTTTAACAAACACCACTAGGCAGAAATATTTAGAAAGGCAGAAAGCCAGCGAAACTGCAGCCCTAGATGAAGCATGCTGGTTCTCAAGGAAGGCTGCCTTAAGACAATATTGCTTGTCGACAGATTTTTCAACTTAATGGTGGTAGCTAGCCAGGCGAGCGTTATACAACACCTTACCACCATGCAAATGATATGCCCGGTAGTTCGTTCAACAGTAATAAAAAAACTCAGTACAAATTCACTTAGTAGATGAGGAGAAGAAGGACAAACAAACCGAAGCACTTTTTTGCAGTTCTAATTATGTAATTTGTTTTTCCGACCGACTCATACTCGTACTAAATATCATTATTTAAACTTACATTTTGACACGACATCATATTTTACATATATCAATTGCAAAAGAAAATGCGGATAGCTGTAATTTTTTTGTAATGTCAAGTAATCGTGTAATAAAACTAAATTATTTGTAATTCTTTTAATATATATAAAGTATATATGGTTAAGTCACTAACACTGCGCGGGATGCTGTGCTCCAAAAAAGCAAGGTTTTCACGCGCCACCAATTATTAAAATTATTGCTCTAAGGGTTTACCGTGTTTAGAATTTACTTTACTTCGACGATAACACTTATAAAACCAAACTGGAATTTGAGGTAATCATTTTAAAGAAGTTATCAGCCGCAACAGGATGTATGGATCAGCCGACTTTTCCCAAATTTCAGGGTGTTCCCACTGCGAGAGTTGTTTAACATGGTGGCAGGCCCTTTTTTAGCTTTGTACGTGTCTAATTTATAATTCTGTATGTTAACTAAGTAAACACCTTTGATTCATTGGACTTATTTTGAACCGGAAGGTAGAATTGCGGCAGCCAAAACTTCCATGCAACTTGTTTATTTGGTTCACAACCAATTTGCATAATATACGATGTTTATAACACTTTTCAATCCGAAAATTTTCCTATAGCCTTCTCAGCTTCTAGTTCAAAGTCACGTGTCTGTTTTGTGCGATATGTTATGATATATTTTATAAGTAATAAACAAGAGATTAGTCAGAATTTTAGCACATAATATTTGCATAAGCACTTGTTAATCTATAAATACAAAGCTACAAAGATTTTAATGTCAGATCATAGGTGCTTTTCTCAGCTGAGATTTTTTTATCCTATGACTTACTGCGTTCAGTTTGTATTTTTGTATGAATCAAGTACCTACCTACGTATAATCGTATAATATATTATTTTTTGGTACAATATTGTAAATATGTAGGGTTGTATTAAGCCAAAAGTAGATTGATTACTATACTCATCATTCCAAACAAATTTCGTTATCAGACCAAACTTAACCAGAAAAAAAGCATTTCCACAAAAAAAGTTAATCAATCAGCCGTCGACAAAATGTATAAAGCAGCTGCTTTTTTCTAATTTAGAGCTTGTCCCATAGTGAATGAAGAGTATAGTGAATCCCTTTCTTTCGGCTTAGTACACCCCTAACCGACAACCGGTTGAACCATATCTGAAGCGAAATAACCCTCTATGTATGCATAAAGCTCTCTAAATAAATATTAATACAATAGGCCAATTAAAGAATTCTGCCTTGGGCCAGGTACAAAAAAACTAAGCTTTGTTCAAAAATAAGCCTCGTAAATTACTTTTTCATTATTTTTCTAAACTTCTAAATAAAGGTACATAGTACATAATTATACCAACAGAGAGAAAAATTTAGCAAATTTTAATACAAAATGAGGGCCGAGTATTTCAAGTAAGAACCAGATCGCGCGGTGACCCTTACCCGCATCCAAACAACCTACAAGTCCATTGTTCGAGACCTATAACGAATTATAAACTTTATGGCTTCGTTCAAATCAAAGTATCATACGCCGTTGCCAACAAAATGAAAACAATGAAATTTAGCTTCTCATTTTCCTTTATTTAACCGACACGATTTTATTTTCTCTAGGTTTTCCTTTTGTATTTTTCTCTTTTGTTTGTTTTTTTTATAGCAGAGCTCTATTGACCAGAACAATGCTACTATTGCGAAGCAGGACGTGAGGAGGTAGAATGCTGTATTGTAGCTGTTGGTGAGGTCCCTTATAGCGCCTGCGAATAAAACCAATAGCAATTCATGTTTCACGATACAACCATATATACCATTACACAATAGTTAGGATAATTTTTAGAGTTCTCTCGTATTTTATATATACGCTCTATCCGTCTAGTGGTATGTCAGTCTGCTTGACATATTTAAAATTATGGACGAAAATGCATGGCTTAGACATAGGTAAATTTTATGTTTTTCATCATAATAATTATATTTTAAGGGTATATATTTTTTAGGCTGATATAAACTAATCTAACAATAAGCCAAAAAAAAATGTTAAGGAAAATATTCTATTCTTTACTGCCTATGCTAGGTCCACTGAGGTAAGAGAGTCTGGTCTTTGTAGAGTGTGCTAGACAACTTTGTAAACGTATAGTCGTAAACTTACTAACTTTTTAAGACAGTAGTATTGTCGACCAACAATTCTGTAACCTCATAAAAATTATATTACCATTTTTTTTATTTCTATAGATACTCGTATTAAGGAATCTTAATTTGGTAATGTTAATATCCGCATGTTTGTTCTAAATATTATTGTAATCGACCAGAAAATGGCGCGGTAGCAAACTTCCTTTCTGGGAGAAATATACCTTATCAATACAACTTATAAATTCTAACAATTCGAAGAACCCATACACAAAGTTTCGTTAAGACTAATCTTATGGAAACTACTACCTGTACGCGAGTACGAAATTTCTTGCCGACAAACATCCATACAACAAACTGACAGACAAAAGATCATGTTGCCAGACTCGAAGCAGAGACGCTTTTCCCTCGTCACTAGCTCGGTCGATGACTCTTACCAATAGCCGGGCCCAGTACAAGTATCGTAACACCGCTGACCATCATACTGATGCCGACAGCCTGCGTGAACTTGTCGGAAGGCACCACCTCTGACAGAACCATCGTTATAAGCACCAAGATGCAGCAACGAGCGACGCCCATGATAGAGATGTACAAGTAAATCAATATTTGGTTCTCTGACCACAGCATGCCTGGAAGACAAAGGTTATAGGATAGGATCAATAGATTATAGCCTGACTAATTACATAAACAGATAGACCAATTCTTTATTGGAGACACAATAAAATATAAACAAGAGATAAATTCTTACAGAATATAGTGCTATAAGTGGCGGCTTTGCCGCTAGAAAGCAATCTCTTCTAGACAATCTTAGAATAGAGGCCATTTTTTTTAATAAAATAAATAGGACGAGGTACAATAAAGAATATACTATAATAGCTAGAATAAAGAATGTCCAATTTAGATCAAAAAACTATCTTAAAGATTCTAATCGATACCTTTCAGTTTGGCAGCAGTAATTTCTTACAGTTCCTCGATTCTATATTGAGGATCACGTCCACATAATAACACGTCTTTCAAACCATATTGTAGTCACTAAGTCACAAACCAGAGTTAGTGATTTTTTTATGATTCCGTACCAAGGAGGTAAGAACTAGTCTCTATTACTAAGACATCACTGTCCGTCCGCCTGTCTGTCACCAGGCATCTCATGAGCGTGAATATTGTAGAACGTTGGTAACACATATGAATAAATTGGTCTCGTCGAACGCAGCGAAACCAATAATTTACTTATCTGAGGTAAATAGACTCAATGCACTAAGCAAAACGCCTATATATGCGTTTCCAGTCTAACCGCACATGGTTATATATATACACAACGCATATGTATCAGTAAATTTACCGCAGAAACTAAAACTTTGGAGCTTTCGTAGTTGACATCCCTGAATACACACATAATATATTACATATTTTTTAGAAACCATCAGAATCTAATTGGCGATACAATAAATCGTAAAGTGCTTTTGCTTGTCGTTGCTAAAAATTTGCAAATTATTTTCATTTCAATTTAAAATACGGGTACGAAGGGTAACAGTTGGTAATCAAGTTATGAGACATTAGGAACCTTGGAAATTGTCTTCGTAAAAAATATATTCGATTCGTTCAGAAAATTTACGCGACAATTTATTGTTATTGTAATAATTTAGGTCGATCAAACTTCGGAAATGTTTAGATAGTCCGAACTCGTTTCAGGTAATGAGTAAAAGTTCATTGATATATAAATAATTAGCAACTTATTCTTCAATTCAAAGCTGATTAAAATCCCACTCGTGGAATAATTTCCTCGTTAATGCTCGATCATGCTAAAAACTTCATTGACTTCACTCATTACCTTACCTAACGCATTTTTTTCTTTTCATATCCCTGCGAAGCGTAGGTATGGTTGCTCTATTCTGAGTATTCGAGTTTCTTAGTTTGGTTCGAATATATTTATGTAACATTGGTTATTTATGAAAGACGGGCAAGTGACTATATTAAGAAAAATGAAGTGACTAATTACAACAACAAAAAAATAGCAGATAGATTACCTATACTACTAACACTTAAGACCTACAGATATTCTAAATGCTACAACCCACCACCAGAGGGCAGCATGCCGAGAATGCTAGCTGCATTACCACCCTGAATAGCAATGCTTATCCGTTGAGACAGATAAACGCCGTCTTTCTGGTTATTCTTTAATTATGTATTTTCCATGGCATTCTCAACCACCAGAATAGAATGTCATAGAACGTCAGTAACGAAAAATTATCCAATTAATTTAAATTAATTACCAAGTCTTGATATGCAAGCCAGGATGATTCCGATGACGTAGATCTCTTGAGTGCCGATCCTTACTATCCAACCTCCAATAAACATGAATAAGGTTCTCGTGGCCAAGTCTCCGAATCCATATATCGAAATGGCTAACGCTACTTTCTCCTGAAATCAGAAGTTACACCTTATACTATACAAATATACTCGATGTGCTACACGGATTTACAAGCGTGATAATAATGGTGATGAAGTTAGTCTATATGTGAATCCATAGCTAATTAATAACAATATAATAATATTATGGGACAACATTCACACAAAGGTCTTCAGATCCCAAACTAGGCAAAGTCTGTACATAATTACATACATAAATACATACTTATACTTACAGGTCAAACAGACATGTTCATGCACATAAATATTAAGTATATCCGGGGATCGAACCCGGTCCCAGCGGCGCAGATGGCAGGGTTGCTTCTAATTGCGCTAACCAGCCAGTCTACACCAATTTTATCAAAATTAAACCAGCCGTTTGATCATGAAAAAATGAAAAATATTGAAATCTTCACGTGATAAATTATACATCTTCACCATAAGATTTGAATGTTTTATTTTATACATTAATTATTTTTTGTTATCTACAATAACATCAAATACAAGAGAATAATACTTATATACATAGAGCCCAATATATAATATAGAGATATAATTATCGCATAAAAGTCATCGCTTTTTGCGATAAGCGAACCTTAGGATAGAGACAATTTAAGACAATACAAATAAAATTAAATGGGACCTGTTTGGATGTATTGGGGTGGATCTATACCATAATTTTTATTTTTTTTTAATTTAAAAAAAAAATTGTTTTTTACCCCTTGGGGTGCGATTTTTTCAAAATTTTCTTAGTGTGCGTCCACATCCTTTCCTAAACATTACTTCCCAATTTCAGCTCTCTAAGTTATGAGGTTTAGGTATGTGCTATCTGTCAGTCAGGACTTTTATAGTTATAGTTATAATAAGAAAACAATAACGAGGGTTTAAAAATCTGCAGTGTGCGGTTGACTTTATGTTTAATCAAAATAAGGGCGTGCCTATACTTATTATTGTTACTCACTATTATAGTATGAGAGACTTTTTATGCCCTCAGTTCCCGAAGGCATAAATGGCAAAGTGATTTTAGGCATATATATACTGTTAAGTACCCGACTCCCCGCAGGTTAACGAGTCCACGAGTAAGTAGTTTTTATATCGATATCAAAATTTGATATCAAAAAACCATTTTCTACTTTTATAAAAATTACTAGTACCCGTAAGCCACGGTGTTGCCCGCGATAGAAACAAATATTAAAAAGTTTCAAACTTTACCTCCCCTCCCCTCTATTACCCCTATACCCCTATTTGACCCCTGTAGGGCATGAACTTCCAAAAATCCTTTCTCAGTGCACCTCTACACACTCTCCAAATTTCATGTATCTAGGTTCAGTGGTTTGAGCTATTTTTATTCAAATATAAGTCGGTAGGTCAGGACTCACTCTTTTATATATATATATAAGAGCTAATAATGCTTTATGATACAAGCGTAGATAGTATTAACTTTCACCATTTATTCGATCAGAAATAAGGAAATTTTTAATAATGTATTTTTTACTAATGTAAATTTTGCTCTATTTTTGGTGATAGTTGGGGAATGCAAGTTTTGCTAAATTCGGGGCGGTTTCTTTTATCATGAAAATTTAAATATTACTTGGTAATGAAAACATTGGAAATTAGTAAATTAATATATCTATCAAATTAAGACTGACATAGGTGTAAACCCGTTATTTGGATAGCATAGTAGTTGTTAAGAGACAAACGTGCCCTTTAAACCGTAGAGGCTACTTTAAAAAGTAACTTCCTACAGCAGCATATTTCTTAAAGCAAATAACGGACAACTTGCTAACTCTCCATCACTTTGTTAACTGTTGTTATCTGATAAAAAAAACATCATTAGCCATATTCCCCTTTCTTCACTATCTCGTATGTTTCTTATTAATCTGTTTCTCGCTGCTTGGGTGTAAGTTTATCTTAAGAATAACACAAGACGCGACATTCCGCTTCTTGTATACTGCCCTTGTCAGCCACTGCAAGCTGTTTGGTCTTAAAAATCTAACCTGACATATACGTATGGTATTTTAGCCGCCGTTTAGTCTTAGAAGGCTAACCGGCCATGTAACGTAAGTATGTGCTGACTACGTAGCGGCTGATACGGCAATATATCTATTTGGTCGGTAATTCTAAAGACGGTCAGTAAATTCCTACTTTAGTATGCTAATGTCACAATTAACTTTACCTGATTCCATCCCAATGCGAACAGAGCTTGAGGCATTATTAGTGCGAATACGTTATCAGCAAAAGCACACAATGCTGGTCCAATGCATGTGCAAGATAAAATAAACTTCTTCGCAAACGCTATGTCAACGAAAGCTTCTACAAATCGCCTAAAACAAATAAAATAAATGTAAGAAACAATTAAAAAACAAGCTTTTTCATGTTTAATTAACAAACTCTTTCATGGAATTAAAGTGCATATTAATACTCGTAAAACCACTGAAGTTCGCCATTTTGGGTCGTCCGCCATATTACTCAACCATGTACCATTATGAAAATGCAAAGTTATATCTCAATCGGTCGAGTGTAACTGATATGAGTTTAGATCTTACCAGCTTTTCAATAAAGAATCGGGTTTAAACGTTCTTTTTACCAAATATTTATGACCGCAGCGTGAATGTTTATTCCCGGGGACAAGGACAAGACAGAGACAAAATAGAAAGGGGGGGAGGCGGAAAAACACTAAATATTTTGTATATACCATCTTATTATAAATGGATTTCCGCAAAGTAACGCCTGACTCTATCAATTAGAAAGGGGGTTCTTAAATATGAATGTCTTAAAACTTAAAAGTAAATTAAAAAAATATCCTCTGTCCATACTAGGCGGACGGTCGCGGTAGACCTATTGTAGTATAAAGCTAACTATGAAAATTACCTAATTGAGGACATTTTTCTGATATCATCATTAGATTTTTTGGCTTTCTTTTCAGGCTCAGCTTTTTCTTCATCAGACGATTTAACAATGACTGTTTTCTCTTCTTTCAAAAGTGATTCCTTTTCTGAAAATGTAGTGGAAACAAGTTTAATTATGTTATGTTATATCCCGACATGGAAAACACGTCAGAGACTTTTACATAAATATAAAATTATTGTAAATTGTCTTTACTATTCATTCGTTTTGCGTGTCGAATGAAATCGGTTTTCACTTGTATTTAAACTTAGCTGTTCAATGACAGACAGAATGGTATGACCTAAAATATTTTGTAAAATAATATTTACTAAATATATAATATTTCTTTAAATCCCCGACATAAATATATATGAATCACCTTACTGTCTATCCCGCGGGATAGCTTCGGTAAGGTCAAATTAGTACGAAAGTGTGATTGTTGGTTTGGTTTGTTAGTTTGTTCGTCTTCTCGTCAGCAACAAAACTCCGGAGAGGAGGAGGAGTTTGTATTCTCGAGAAAACAAACATAGCCCTGCGGAGCCACGAACAAAAGCTAGTATTTTTAAAAGAGTTTTTTATTTTCAAACTATTAAAATTAAACACTATCAGTTTAATTAAATGACTATGGGAATCAAAAGTACAAAAGTGACAGCCGTAAACCTTCATGAGAGCTTTTTCCTTTGATTCATATCGGCAATCAAAAGCTTGTGTTTGAAAAGGTTTTTTAATCAACATTTTTGTTAAAATCAAACTTCTATATTTTATCCTCATAAAACATTTCGGAAGAAAGGTAATTTAAATTTTTCGAAGTACTATCATCACGGTTTCATCAGACCTATAAAAGATCGTCAATGTGTTCGTTTGTATACGAAACATCCTATATCAATGTGTGCGTAACAAGTAACATTATTTGAAACAAGAAGCTTAAAGTCTTAGTGCCGATAAGATGCAAATCTCTTGTAAAAATGACTTATCAATAATGACTCGGCACCTTGGCGCAATTTAGGCTATAACAATATTTTTTTTGATAAGAAATATTAACGAGCATGTCTGCAGAAACGCGTCATAGAACTTTGAAAATATAAGACTCGTTATATCGAATAACGTTACAAAAAATTTATACGGCTAGATAATAGATTAGTCTACAACAGCGCGTGCGATATTGCGGTAATTATCTTTGGTTTTTGAAACCATTAATTAGAAAAAATTATGAATTTTGCCAATCATTCCGAGATCGATACGTTTGAAGTATCGGTATTTTTGATGATTTAACTAATGTTTATATCAGAAAACGATCTGTTTAAAAAAACTGAACGTGTTTCTGTAGACCAGTTTTTAAGCAATTGTATATTTTTTGATTGTAATGTCACCAAGTTCAATGCATTCTTTAAGTTTTTCAAAGTTGTAAATGCTAATTTAATTTCGACGCAGACGCACCCAATATGTTTCTAACGCAGATTGGTCCGGACTCGAATTGATCAACGTATATCAAGTTTTAAACGTATTTTGAAAAAAAAACCTGATGAATCTTATAATCTCGTAATCTTTTTTACAATCCATGTAGATTGTAAATAAAGATTACGACGGATGGGAAACCTGATAAACTCTTAAGTCTGTTAAAAAATATATCCATCTAGCCTGGAATTTACCTGGCACGGGTATTATCGGTAAGACCTCAACCCGTATCATATGCATCTCAACAGGCTGCATCAGAACCGCTCCGAAGATATTATGCAGCATGACACCGGCTACCAGCAGTACTGTTCCTCGGAACCCAAACTCCTGTAGTGACCATTTTACAAACAGTGGCGCTACCATTGAGGATACAGCTGAAATAATGATATAAGTGGTTTTAATTGTGGGACCTCTTACAAAATACTGCGTAAATACGTAGGTAATTTTTCGGCGTTAAAATTGTATACTTTGCAATAGTTTTTTTTTATATTTTGATAAAAATAAGTAATATAAAGTAAATAACGTATTTCCGCTACATGGTTATGCAAAAATTTGTACAGGCCTCTTTTGCAGCTCTAATTTTCAGATTCTGTTAAATACAATCCGTCAAAAAAATATTTTTAGTCTAAAACTATTACGTGCTTCAAAAATAATGTAACATATTTCTAATAGAGGTATTGTATAACTGAGTAATTTTATCACTCATATTTTAATTTTATAAAAAAAAGATTCGAATCACGCCTTATTAAATATCTTTAAAAACACAAATTTATTTTTACAAAATTCTATACCTATAAAAAGTCTGAAATGTGCTCAACAAATTGACGTATAGATATTTTTGAAATCGTGTATAATATTATTTTAATTAACATACAAAAGTAATATGTCAGTGTGACTGCAACGTGCACCCAGTTTATATGGAAATGTAACAAGGACCTTTAATTGCTAAAATGAATTTATAACAAAAGATTGATAAATGCTACTATTACTAATAACTATAGTTCCGCGAACTGTAACATCGAGACCACGGTATTTATTGCGAGTAAAAGAAAACGATTTTACCAATGTTTTATATCAAGAGGTCTTAATAAATGTTTTGTACCGTATGTATGTCTGTGTCAAATATTATATATAAAATTTAAAATTAAAACAAAAACGTCAACAAAAATGTAATAATTCGTAGAACCCGTACGCCAAGTTTCGTCTGGATTGTTTGAGAACTACTACGTGTATGCAAGTAAGAAATGTCCACGAGTCGTACAGATAACAGACTTAAGAAAAAAATGTCAGGCCGAGGCAAAGACGCTTCTATCGCTCGATTAAAGATAATTAGACTAGACTGAAGAACAAAGGGCAATTTTTATTATTTATTATAAACTTTATTATTTATTGTATTATAACACTGCTTTCTTTACGAAAAATCTGCTTTATTTAAGAACAGGGCACACAAGTGGCAATTAAAGACAATTATATTTACTTACCAACAAAAAATTGCCCCACACTATAAGATACCATTCTCCTTTTCGCAAAGTAATCGTTGAGAATAGTACAAGACAAGTTGAACGATATTCCTAAGCCGGATCCCTGAAATATCATAAAAATCTAATGATATTATTGCTTGACTAGCTGCGCCCTGCGGCGTTTTAAGTAGTAAATTTGATTATCCCACGGCAACACTGCATTGTTCCGGGATGAACAGTAGCCTATTTGTTAATCCAGGGCATACTACGTCATAGTGCGAAATGTCATCCAAATCCTTTCAGCCGTTTGAGCGTGAAAGAGTAATAAAAGCCTTTATAACATTAGTTTGATGATGTGATTTAATCTAAAATCGAACTTATAAAGTTGTCAAAAGCTCACACGCAATAATGAAGCTATTAATTAGGCCCTTTTCTGTTGCAGGATGTTTTAAACTTTCTATAGAAAAACTTACAGTCTATTTTTAAACATAGTTTATACTATTATTTTGCTAAGGATTGTCAAAAATTTATACACTCTAAAGAATATACGAAACATCGATTGCCAAAATTGGTTGTTAGACACCGATTGAACATAGTTTTGTGGTTGCATAATCTTAAAGGGAGTGGTTATCTCCAAACAAGTGATAGCCGTGGATTTGTTGTGAAAAATGAACCGATACATCAGCTCAATACTTGTCTAAATCCTTTGTAGTAGGACTTAGACGGCTAAACTTTTAAACAAAGGTCATAGGGTTTGTATTTATCTATATCTGTGAATGATCATAGGCTATACTAGTAATATCTCGTGGTTCTATCCGTCATGAAACAATGCACAAATTTATTGTACTCGAGCCGTTTTTAACAACTAATGTAGGATGGCAATTTTTTTTCTTATCGATGTTTTAATCACTTATTAAATCGTACGCGCGGGCAACATCGCGTATTATCCGCACTGTCTAATGCTAACTTTTTCAAAATTATCTTAACAAAGTATAGATTTTTTCGTTTACTCTCACAGCTTTCTCCTAAGACTACTCTTGTACCGAGGATGTCCAAACACACAAATTCATGCACAACAACACAGAGACCGCATGCGACCGTTATTCGTTGTCGCAGGTCATTACTCAGCTTTCCATATTTGTATAATATTTTTTTTTATACTTGCCATGAGAACTCCTTGGCAGAGGAAAAAGGCAGGCATAGAAGTAACGAAGACTACACTGATAGCCCCAATGTCATGTATGAGAACCGCCAGGAGACATAATTTACGTAGACTCATAATTTTTAAAATTGAGTTCGTCAAGAACCCTGAAATCAGAAAAAGTTTAAACTGACTAATATTTACTTATTGAAGCATCGGCGCCGCCCGGGTGTATTTCCAATAGTATAGAACCGGCTAAGTATACATTTAAATAAATAAAAAGATAAAAGTCATTTATTTCAGGAAAAAAACCCATAGTTACAATACTATTATACTATTAATCAATAATTAGACAAAGACTGTATAGGGGTGTACATGTGAAAAAAAAACAAATAAAAAAAAAATCACTGTACGAACTGTAGCTTCGTTTTTTATTCTATTCATATGAACAGATACCCAGCGGCTAAATAAGGGACTCCTTATATCGTCAGATTATTGATATGATATTTGATCACGAAGTATGTATTTAACTAAACTAGCTAATTACATGCACTAAAGTTCACTGGGCTATGAGTTTGGGGCTTCTTTTTTTTTATCGCCAAGAAAAAGAGCGTCTACTAGCTGCTCCCCGCGGTAGTACCCGCGGAAATTTGACTATCTCACGGTAAACTATCTTGGGTAAAAATTTGCCTATGTGGTAAGGTAATCTAGGTATAGGCTATCCTGGTGCGACATTTAGTCAAACACACACAAAACTTTTGCCTTTATATTATCGGTGTAATAGTGTGATAAAAAGAGTGTAAACGAGAACAGGCATATTATGTGAACTTACCACCCGATGCAAAACATAGCGCATTCGCTCCTACTAAAAGCGTAACTTCAGTTGAGTTCATCCCTATTTCGATCATAAAGTCATTGTATAGAAGACCAAAGCATCCCATAAACATTGTTACAGACGACTGAAACAAAACAAACATATATTACGAGTGCGGAAAATATGCATAAGTGTAAATTTTTCAATATTTATCTTTAAGTTAAATCACTGTTGTTCATTGAAATGTTGCTCTGCATGATTTGAGTAAATACGAGTACCGTTCACTGTCTTCATTGCACTAAGCCGAAGCAACTACACACTTTCCTATTTATCTACATAAATGTATGATTTTGTTGTTATGGCAATAAATAAAATACATATTTTCTCGTAACTAGTATCGTACGCAGATGAATTATTGTTAGTCGTAACTGGTTACTTAGCTTTAGTTTCGTTGACGGCCTAAGAGACGTATATGTTACGTTAATTTGTGTTGTCGTATTACTTATGGCATGTAAAAGCAATACTAAGGTGTATTATGTTATAAAACATTTTCACGGTACCCGTTTAACCGTAAATGTGTATATGTGCCATGTGCATGTCGAATTAAACTTGTAATTTTTGTAGTATAATATTACAATTTTATCCTTAATAATAAAGCGTGAGTCAAACCGGACGCAGCGCAGCATGGCTTATGAGGTTGTAATGTAGGGACATGACCCACCAAACGCATGATGCAGCGCCATGCAAATACGCACTCTACACGTCAAGTCAGACTACGTCACTATGCGATTAGTGCAGCAACGCCAACATTTTACACTTTGTATTCCATTTCAAAGGTAAATGCAAGGTTTGCTCCACGATTTATTAAACATCATACAATTTATGCACGTACTTACACAAGTAATAATAAACGAAACAACTATCATGTAACCCCAACCCCCATCTGGGACCACATATTCGTAATTTTTATTTTTAGTGTTAACTTTCTCCATTTCACTGACACCTCAACCACGTTTTGTTCGTAACTAAGGTTTTAATGCATAACGTGTAGGTGTATGTCGTTTATCAGACTTCAAATAGAAGAATTAACATCATTATATTTGTTTAAACAATTAGATAAAGGTTAAGCCTACTACTGCCGCATGCCTTCAGCTATAAAACACTCTTAAGTCTGATTGAGATATGATAGTACATTTCTCAATCAGTTAGTTATGTCTTTGGATTTATGCATAAAATATAAGCAGTGCAATGTCTATTATTGACCAAAGCAGTGATAATAGTGTGTGGATAAAAGTAAGCAATTATCTTTTATCCAGTATTTTATTCGAGTGTCTTAGTCCGGTATCCCTTAGTCCATTATCCTTATCCCACGTCTACCTATAGTTATATGATATAGGTAGACGTTGGAAATATTCACTGAATATTTAGGTGTATATTTATAAAAAAATAAATAAAAAAAATAATCAATTTAATATTAAATATTTAAAGGGGGCTTCCATATAACGAACGTCATTATTTTTCTGTTTTACTCGATATTAATAAAGACAACAGGTATTAGTTGAATTAATGGTGTATAGATATTGGTACCCTTCGTGTCCGAGTCCGATTTGCACTTGGGCGATTTTATACCTTTAATATTATAATTTACAACCTAAACCTATTCACTAAGTGGGTATTTTTAATATTCTTTGGAAAATGTAGTACACACAAATTTAGCTACATACTGACATAATAATTAATGTAAGTTTTACTCAAGACGCTACGCTCGCTCGTCTAATATAAAGGTCTTGTCGACACGTACATGGCTGACGCAGTGGACAAAATAGATCTTGACATTCCAGATCTACGTGCGCAAATCATCTACTAGTTTCGCACTAGAAGTACTCGGTCGACGGCGACTCATCTAGGCTTAACAAAAGCTGGTCGACTCTGAGGAATCGCGAAGCATATGTTTAAAAAAGTTTTCAGAAAATGGAACCTTCAAAATTATCTGATTTTTTACTCGTTTACTCGTATTTCTTGCTCATATGTATGGCTACAATTTTCACTAGTAAATGTCTGTTTCTTTTTCGCTTTCGCGAGATGCAGTCTAATGCAATCCTGATTTATATAATTATTTAAGAGTGACTACTCGTATCGACTTCCATTAACTTTAACACTTCAAAACTTTTCAGTTATTCCGATTTAAATATCAAATATCTTGATTAATTTCGTTAAAACTAAAATGAAACCCTATTAAACAAAAAAATGCTATGAGAAGTCAGATAATAAACAAAAAAAAATTAAATTAAAAAAGTAAACTCGAATTCAGTATGTCCCATTTTTTTAAAGGCGGTAGTAAAACTGGAGCTTAACGAACAATCTCAAACATTGCATTCAAGCTGTATTCAACTGCAATAGTTTTATATCACTGTCGAAAATTGAAATCTCTATGCGATACGGTAAATGCAGTCAACCCCATTTTATGAGTAGAGCATAAAATTTGAGATAAGCATTTCATAATTCTAGACTTACCAGAAAATAGTGTAAGAACACAATGTACGAGTATGAGCAACAAAAGAGTAGAGTACTTCCAATGTTGTAAAGTAAGTAAACTGTTCTTAAAGTTCTATTTGCCAATTAGCTATAATTTTTCTTTTCCGAGTTTCCCTAATGGACAGTGAATTAGTTTTTTCTTAACAAGTGTGTCTCGGATAAAAAAAATATTATGTGAGATGCAGTATGAAAATAAGCAATCAGTCTCTACACAAGATATACGGAAAAATCCGGATAATACACTTATGTTTTAATATCTAGGAATCTTAATTAATGTGGTGACTCGCATGTCTGCACTAAATTTAGTTAAAAACGGCCAGTCAATGACCTAAACTTCCCTCTATTTTGGAAGAAATAAGCCCTCAATAGAAGAAGAAAGTAGATTAAAAACAGTAAAATTTGAAGAACCCATAGAACAACCATAGGTATACAATGTTATAGCTTATTTTCAAGTTTAAATATATTTTATTGTATTTGTTTTAGTTAGTTCTGTTTCATATATGGTTACTTTTTTTTATTAGTATTAGTTTGGTTACACCAATAGTTTTTTTTATAATATTAGATTTCTCCATCCAAACGTTGCCTGGAAGGAATTGATTTAGGCGATAAGACCGCCTAGTGTACTACTATTGTATAGATTTGTCTTGCTATATATTTTATTTTGTTGAGTGTGCAATACATTCATAGCTATATTCATTCATTTAATCAATGCTCGTATGCATTATATTATGCTCACCAAAATAGTGAGTGAAGATACGGCCCTGACAGCATACTATGGTAAAGTTTCATCATTACTCAGGTATGGCATAATATTTTGTGGTAACTGTGTGGAAATTGGCTCTGTATTAAAAGCGCAAAAGAAATACATTTATGCAGTTTGCGACCAAGAAATAGCTGTAAACCATTTTTTTAATGTCTAATAATTTTAATAGTAGCTTCCATGTACGTCTTTGAGTGTGCGATGTTTGTGCGTAGTAATTCCAATATTTTTGAAAATGTTAAAAGTAAGAAACGGCACGTACTTTATAATAAATTAATTACTTAGTGTTTATGCAGTTCAGCGCCACTTTGCAATAGTGTTTTATGTATGGTGCTTTTAATTTATAATCATTTGCCAAAGTGTATCACTAATTTGAAAGTGCCTCCTCGTATTTAGAAACAAAAACTTAAACGTTTCTTACAAGAGAAAGCGTACTATAGTGTGTCAGAATTAATGACTGAGATGACAAATAATTAATAATAATGTTTATTACGTCATTATGATATTATTATTATCTTCGTATTCATTTTATTTCCTAAATTTAATTTTTTTACAATATGAATATAAAACATTAAATATTATAAAAAACCTAAACCTAGAGTGCCACCAGCAACGGGGTAGGACCCAAGCTACCGATGGTAGGGACTACAGAGAGAGGAACCTCCTAACAATACGTGCTGTATCGAGGAGCACATCCCTCTGTACCTGACCCTTGATCCAACCATCTAGCGAGAGCCTCTTAAGATGTTGATTGAGACTTCTCGCTATCAGGCCGTTTGCCGAAACGACTATCGGAACAATGATCGTCGAATCAACATCCCACATGGCGGTAACCTCATGAGCCAAGTCGATGTACTTGCTGACCTCATCCTTTTCAGCCTTCACGAGGTTCTCATCATGTGGGATGGTGATGTCGACGAGCACTGCTCTGCGCTGGGATCGGTCTACCAGCACAGAGTTCTAATAATAATAATAATATCATAATGACGTAATAAACATTTAATAACATCGTTTTGCCATTTGGAAAAATGACCATGGATTGACCTTTGCACAGTGTTTGATATTAATTAATTAATATAAAAATATCATTATTTTGTTAATTTTGCTTGGTGAAAGGCAAGGAATATGTGCATTCATTAAGATCTTATATGTATTGAATTTGAAGTTTCGTCAGGATTGGATGGAAACTACGTCCTAGCTGTACGCGAGTACGAAATTTTTTACGATAAAACATCCGTACACACATACATACAGACGAAATAACGTTTTGCCAGACTCGAAACGGGAACGCTTCGCTTGCTCGCTTTTTTGGTCAACAAGTAAGAGCAGTTTTATGCATTGTTAATTGATGAGGAACAATGATTTTAAAATATTTACGTAGCGCCAGTAATAGAAATCGCGGTGAAAAATTGGATGCCAGAAATTCCTAAAGTCTGAAGATAATGATTCCACGTGTAAATCGTTTTCTGACTAGCGGAAGCTTTTTACACAACACAGTTAACAATTAATCGATGCGTTCTTGCGTCCGCTTTGTATAACTGTAGGTAGGTATATGTATGCAGCAAGGTTTGTTAAAGTGATAAAGCGTAAGTTTGTAAACGAATTATGAGATGCAAATTTCTATTATTATAAATATTAGTTGAACTTTTATCAGCTTATGATAACAAATAAATATAATATTTTCTTACCTGCATTGACAAACACGTTAACAACACGTGATTACATTACAGTACAAGTATGTTAAGATAGTAATTACACTGTAGGCGCTATTTTGGGGAGCTCGATAAGAAAGTGCAACGACCAAGGGCACATTCAAATACGTTCTAGGAAAATTACAAGAGCAAATATTCTAAATTTAAACTATCATATCAACTATCTTGTCAAATATTGGTATTTAATAAAATTTCTTTAAAAAATTCGTTAGAGTTTTCGATTGCTTATGTATAAAATAATGGGTTCCAAATGTTTACTACGTTGTCATTTACCAAAAAATGTCGATAAAAATTGGCAATCTGGAACCTATCTTTGAAAAATAATTTACAGTTATGACTTAAGAAAAAGAATAAAAAATGAAAATAATCACAGAGGTTTCACTTGTGCTATTTGGAGTAAAAACTTTAAAGACATGAGGAGTCAGAAATGTCTAATAGTCTGGTGGAAGTGACGTGTAACCAGAATGCTGGCTCTAATTTCGGCCAAAAATTAGCATTGTCATTCAAAGTGGCAATGCAGCCAACATTCAGAAAACCTTTTCTTTTACTAGAGGTTTATTATTAGTTTTTCTTTCTTGTAATTGAATATGTCTATTTTCATTTCTTTTTAATAAAATGAATTTTGATAAACAACGGATGGCATAACAGTATTTCATAAACTTAAAAAAGTGTTTGCGTAGCCAACTACGAGTACTAGCACGTACTGATATGAAAAATAGCTACTAACACTAAATAAACTCTATTTCCCGATAGCTACTAGAATCTCGTTCTTTTCAAATTTCAAGTGAATCGGTTTTTTTCTAGCATACGAGGCTACATTGTCACTTTAAATCAGGCGAGGTATGATCAAGCGCAAGCCTTTATTCATAAAAAACATAATGAACATAGACAGACAGCAGATGAACAAAGTCCATTAGAAGTGTGGCATAGCCGTAAGCTCCATTATTAATATCATATAAAACTACCACAGCAGTCTGTTAAACACATATTTATCAGGTAAACCGTTTATTTCCGGTGCAAAGCTAGGAAGGCGCGGTCCGCGGATCGATATACCTAGGTGGGGTGCAATCGCACGGCGTCGGGTAAGGTCGGCTGTTTGTGGGCACGACGGGTTTATGAGCATAACGTTCCTTTGCAGTTTATCTTAACGTTAAGAGCGCATATATATTGCTTATATAATTAATTTATTCATGTTTTAATAGTTTTAACTCTTAGTTCGATCAATCATATAAGAGCTTACCATAACCCGGATTTGTTTTAATGAGAGATGAACGTGTATTTTTTTACTAGGTATATGACCGCATATCCCCACACATATTATAAATGCAAAAGTGTGCTTGTTGGTTTATTTGTTCGTCTTCTCCTCAGCAAATGAGTCACGGATCGACTTGATTTTTTGGTGCGCAGTCCAGAGAGGCCATAGGCTAGTTTTTTTTTCATATAAGCATATGAGAAATGGTGCTAAGTAGTAATTATGATTTTATGTATTTTAATTATTTTAAGGTACCCAACCTTACTTGTCTGTAACTTTAAGAAATAGTTCTTTTATTTATGAAAACGCTTTCTAATTAACCATCTACCTGTGAGGAAACAGTCTTATATAAAAAAACAATATATTTTTTTCCAAAACAGCATATTTTCATAAACCTTTTTTATGGCTTCAAATTACGCAGTTCATCCCGACTCACACCACTTCCCTAAATACGCAATTACAATATTTATCGTATCGATAAAACGTAAAATTCTCTTGGTAATGTAAAAACACATTATAAGGTCACGAATTCCGTGAAGAAGCCCCTACTAAACAGATTATCGCGTGAGCGCTTGGCCCCGGCGGCCCTCCGCCCTATATTTAATAGGCCCGCCATACACGGACAGCTTTGTCTTCAGTTCAGTTTAGTTCTGTTCCAACTGATCAGTGCGTCATACTTAAGGCTTCTGTTTGACCGTAACTCTCTGATGTAAATCTACGATGCGATCTAAGATGGCCTGGAATTTCTAAATGTGGATTTCTATATGTATCTCTTACTTTAGTAGACTATGCCCTTTTGCTACCACCCTACTAGCACTGATCAGTAGTTGTGGGACGTTGTTATCCATTGTGTTGATACAAGCAATATTGCGATACATACCGATGATTCATCGATTACGATCAGATTAATCGGTAACAGCTTTGACTGTCAGTTACAATTGACGTGTGTGACAACCTTAGGGATTATTCGTTAGATAAGCAAGATACCTATTTAAACTCGTGTAAATTAGGTTACTTCTCGAAATTTGGGTTCATCTTGATATTACTTTGATACCAGATTTTCTGAAACTTTTTTTGTAATATGGCTTATTATATTACAAATTATAATATATTAAACTTTTTATATTAACATATTATTTGGACTAACTTTTTCATTACACTTGCTTGTAAGGTGGGTCTTATGAAACGAGTTAATATCATTAACACAAATGATCTTAAAATATAGGCTTGTTTTTAATATGAATTGCCTCACTAGTGTCTTATAATGTCTTGTTTAATTCATAATCTTATTATTAATCCTACTGCGAGCGTAGACTAACTCAACAAGAGTGTTAGACCTCTGTTGAAGAATCTCCTTTGACATAGTTCTTAGGGTAAAAAAGGTTTAAAGGTAAAGACTTACACAGCTACGCATTTGACCATAAGTTCGCAAGACCATGGAAGTCAGCGATACTGTAGCCCTAGATGGAGCAGCCTAGTCTGGAATACACTGGCTCTCAATCTCTCTGGAATACTTGGTCCTAACTATACCATAGTATGGATCGCGTTGCCAAACGCAAATCGTAATAAGTACGTACTTACAAAAATATTAAACTACAGGGCCTATACATAATCATCGACATAATTTTTTTAAATGCCTTGTTTTAAAAGGCATCGGTTTAAATAATATTTACGAGTATAATGTACATGCTGAAGCATACGTTTTACCACAAAAGACTTAGACATGCTTTAAAGTTTATGCAACTACGTTAGTTTGTTTAAACCAATGTCCAACAGCTTCGACATTTGATGTCTTATAAATTTTTCTAGTATATTTTTAAATGGTGTTTATATTTTTGACATTCCTTAGAAAATTAATAAATTACACTATGTCTTTAAAATTTTTACTGATACCACTGTCAGTACTAAGTTTAATTCAATATTGTAAGACATTAAAAATAAAATCATTTGAGTTATAGACTGTTCGTATGTATGTTATATACCTATATATATTACGTACTTATAAATTTGGGTTTGTAGGGGAGATTCGTGCTTTGCAAAATATTGTATAGCAGTTGTGCAATAAAAGCGAATTGATTTTTTCAATAAACTAATAAGAAATTGATGGCTTAAATCATATCTGCCTAATTAGTAATGATATAGGTAAGCCACATTAGGTCGTACGGCAATTAATTAAAATTATACTTATGAAGTTGACGTAACTTGCCGTGTGCATACGCAATAACTTTAAATGTCGTTAATGTCTTTGACAGATGATATGCACTCATATGTAAGTTGGCGATACAACAATTCGTTGGAATCTACATTTCGTCTGTAATTTTCGCAGTCAAGAAGAAACTTTCTTTTTCTTAGCAAAATATTATTATGAAAAACATAAATAGTTCCTTCAATGTTTAATAATAATTACATTTGACGTGCAGTATGAACAAAGATGCGTCCAATGTAGGAACATTGGACACATCTTTGTTAAAAATATACATAATTTTGTATGACCATTGTAATTGTACTGAAATTTTTTGACACGTTTACAAAAAACATACCGTCTTACCACAAAAAATATTTTGAAACATACTGTTGACTATTATTTTGCAACGGAATGTCAAACACTTCAGAAATATAGGGACTAGAACATAATTAGAGATCGGGTGTCAAAATTAGTTCTCAGTTACTGGTTAAACAAGGTTTAGTGGTTGCATAAGTGAAACGAGGTGATTATCTCTAAACAAGTGCTAGCCACAGATTTATATAAGAAAATGAACCGAAATATCTGCTCAATAGGCATGTGGAAATCTTTTGTTGTAAGACCGTTGACACTCGTATTTGAAAAGTCATGATTAAGCAAGGAATGAACTAATTTGTGTTTTTCTTATTAATTAATTGCTTTATGTTACTTATTTAAGTACTGCTAGACCTGTGAAAAACTAGAGCTGTAGCATCAACGATAGTTCATAAAAAAATTATAATACTAATGGAATAGTTATTTGTCATACTTCATTATAACGTAATTATTTCACACATTACCTACTTCGTCATTCAAGAAGTTACGCAATCGTCCACGTTATTTGCACTAATTCGTGTGACGTCAATGAATCTGCTCCAGGGCCTATCATAAAATAATATTCGTTAAACCAGTCTTTGCCCCTACGTCAATGTGGATTACTTTAATGTATTCCATTTAGAAATCTTCAAAGCCATTCTTTATACTTCGTCTGTATCTTACAATGATTGGAATCTCGTCCGATTGGTCATCGTCCGGTGTAGGAACTAGTTTACTCAAATGCTATTTCGAAACATTATATTTTTTTGTAGATATTTTGTACTTTGTGTAGGAAGTTTATTTTTTAAGACTAATTAATATTATCAGCCCACTGTTCAACTCAGATGTAATTCGTCATTGTCAATACCTGTTTAGTTTCTTGACCGTGGAGTACGGATCTTATTCGTTTAATTTGTCAAATGTAAGGTGTTGCGTAATATTTTACAAACTATACTCAATATTTCAAAGCATTTCCACAAAAAAAGTTAATCAGCCGTCGACAAAATGTATAAAGCAGCTGTTTTTTTGTAATTTAGAGCTTGTCCCATAGAGAATGAAGAGTATAGTGAATCCCTTTCTTTCGGCTTAGTACACCCCTAACCGACAACCGATTGAACCATATCTGAAGCGAAATAACCCTCTATGTATGCATAAAGTTATCTAAATAAATATTAATACAATAGGCGGATTAAAGAATTCTGACTTGGGCCAGGTACAAAAAACTAAGCTTTGTTTAAAAATAAGCCACTGAAGCCTCGTAAATTACTTTTTCATTATTTTTCTAAACTTCTAAATATAGGTACATAGTACATAATCATAACAACAGAGAGAAAATTTTAGCAAATTTTAATACAAAATGAGGGCCGGAGTATTTCAAGTAACAACCAGATCGCGCGTTGACCCTTACACGCATCCAAACAACCTACAAGTCCATTGTTCGAGACCTATAACGAATTATAAACTTTAGGGCCTCGTCCAAATCAAAGTATCATACGCCGTTGCCAACAAAATAAAAATAATTAAAATTAGCTTCTCATTTTCCTTTATTTCACCGACACGATTTTATTTTCTCCAGGTTTTCCTTTTGTATTTTTCTCTTTTGTTTGTTCTTTTTATAGCAGAGCTCTATTGACCAGAACAATGCTATTATTGCGAAGCAGGACGTGATGAGGTAGAATGCTGTATTGTAGCTATTGGTGAGGTCCCTTATAGCACCTGCGAAAAAACCAATAGCAATTCATGTTTCACGTTACAACCATTTATACCATTACACAATAATTAGGATAATTTTAGAGTTCTCTCGTATTTTATATATACGCATTATCCGTCTAATGGTATGTCAGTCTGCTTGACATATTTAAAATTATGGACGAAAATGGCTAAAGTATAGGTAAATTTTATGTTTGTCATCATAATAATTATATTTTAAGGGTATTCATTTTTTAGACTGAAATAAACTAATCTAACAATAAGCAAAAAAAACTCTTAAAGAAAATTGTGGCGTGAAAAAGGATCGGATTACTTTTATTAAAAGTTTTATTAAAAACCTAAGACATAAATATGTAAAAAGATACAGAACTCTACAGGAAGCAGGTTTGGACACGTACTAGTCTTTTTTTTAAAGTATTGCCTCGTATAATATTATATATTAATAGTTGTATAATACAGCCTATGCTAGGTCCGCTGAGGTAAGAGAGTCTGGTCTTTGTAGAGTGTGCTAGACAACTTTGTAAACGTATAGTCGTAAACTTACTAACTTTTTAAGACAGTAGTATTGTGGACCAACAATTCTGACTCTTACTGACATATATACATGACTCTTACCAATAGCCGGGCCCAGTACAAGAGTTGTAACACCGCTGACCATCATACTGATGCCAACGGCCTGCGTGAACTTGTCGGAAGGCACCACCTCTGAGACCACCATCGTGATAAGCACAAAGATGCAGCAACGAGCGACGCCCATGATAGAGATGCAAAAGTAAATCAACAGCAGGTTCTCTGACCACAGCATGCCTGGAACATAGATTTAAATGTTCTAGATGCGTACTGATCACCTCAATGCATTGCTGCTTCACATAAGAGCACAATCGTAACATCAGCTCACTTCAGTTCAGTGCCTGGTATGAATTACGGTTTTCGAAATACAAATGTATGAATAAATAGCTGTATAAATTTGAAATTGGAATCCCTAACCAAAGAAGAGATATTTGAGATCAAAGTGGCCAGTACGACAAAACGCCAATTTCATATGTAAGGACCTAATATAATAAGAAGAATAGGAAGTGTCCGATGTTGCTCAAAAGAATTAAGTATCTTAAAGATTCTAATCAATACCTTTCAGTTTGGCAGTAGCAATCTCATATAAAATCAGTTATGAAATTCAGGATCACGTCCACGTAAACGTCTTTCAAACCATATCGCAGAGTCACTAAGTCACGAACTGTTAAAGATTTTTTATGGTTCCGTACCATGGAAGGAGGAATGAACTATTATTAAGTCTTCACTGTCCGTCCGTCTGACTGTAACCAGGCTGTAATCTCATGATCGCGGACATTGTAGAACGTTAGTAACTTAGATAAATAAATTGATCTTTTCGAGTGCAGCAAGACCAATAATTTATCTATCTAAGGTTGGTACATGAGATTACTAAATAGACGCAAGGCACTAAGAAACATGCGTGTTTCCAGTCTAACTACACATGGTTATATAAATACACAATATTTATATATGTATTAGATCTGTTGTATTATCAGTAAAGTTGCTGCAGAAAACTAAAACTTGTCATTCTTAAATACATCAATAATACATCATATATTTTTTTGGAAACCATCACAATCTAATTGTCGATACAATAAATTGTAAATTGCTTTTGCTTGGTGATAGAAATTTGCAAATAATTTATTTCAATTTGAAATACGAGTGCGAAGGGTAACAGTTGGTAATCAAGTTATGATATATTACGATTCATGGAATTTCTCTTCAAAAAATATATTCGATTCGTTCAGAAAATTTCTCGTTATTGTAATAATGTAGGTCGATCACATTCCGGAAAGATTTGTATAATCTCATCTTGTTATAGGTAATGGGTAAAAGTTCGTTGATATATAGGTAATTAGACATTAATTCATCCATTAAAAGCTGATCGGAAACCGTATCGTGGAACAAAATCATCATTTGTGTTTGATTATGCTTAAAAAGTTCTCATAACTTCATTAACATATTCGCAGTCTTATTCAGCAACTTTTCTACTGAAGTATGCAGTTACTATATTTCCTAACGCATTTTTTTCTTTCCAACCGTAAACCAGATCCGCCGAAGTTAGTATACGACGTGTAACAGAAAGGTGTGACAATACTTAAGGGTGTTAGTCTACAGATCAAGGCGAACCCATTGTAGAAGTATGGTTGCTCTATTCTGGGTAACGGACTGAGTATTTGAGTTTCTTTGTTTGGTTCGAATATATTTATGTAATATTGGTTATTTATATAAGACGGGCAATGTACATGTATTAAGAAAATTGAAATGACTAACTACAACGGCAAAATATAGCAGATAGATTACCTATACTACTACTACTACTTAAGACCTACAGATATTCCAAATGCTACAACCCACCACCAGAGGGCAGCATGCCTAACATGCTAGCTGCATTAACCCTGAATGGCAATGCTCATACGTTGAGCTAGATATACGCCGCCATTCTGGTCATTATTTATTTATGTTTTATAGATGGCATTCACAACCACCAGAATAGAATGTCATATAACATCAGGAACGAAAAATTATCTAATTAATTTAAATTAATTACCAAGCCTTGATATGCAAGCCAGAACGATTCCGATGATGTAGATCTCTTGAGTACCGATCCTTACCATCCAAGCTCCAATAAACATGAATAAAGTTCTCGTGGCCAAGTCTCCGAATCCATATATCGAAATGGCTAACGCTACTTCGTCCTGAAATCAGATATCGCACCTTATACTATACAAATATACTAGTTGTGCCCACGGTTTTGCACGCCCCCACAAGTGAGATTATAATGGTGATGAAGTCAGCCTATATGTTAATCTACTTTAGCCTGTATGTTGCCTACTTCTATACTTTTTTTTTTATCAAAATTAGACCAGCCAGAATAGAATTTGATACGAAAAAGTAACAAATATTAAAATCTTCACGTGATAGATTTTATATCTATCACCATAAGATTTGAATGTTTGTTTTTTTATAGATAAATTCTTATTTGTAGGTTCCATTACCATCAAATACAACAGAACATTTTTATATGCATGGAGCCCAATACATAATATAGAGATATATTTTTTTAACGTGGCAAGTGCCTTTATTAACATTAACTGAATTAGTAACTACGTTAACAAAAATTATAGGTAAAAGATTACCTATAGACCCCTTTAGAACTACAGATAATCCAAATGCACCAACCCACCACCAGAGAGCAGCGTTCCCAGCAAGACCGTTTGGTTCGAGCACAGCTGCAACATTGGCGGTGGAAAAAGCCCGGCGAATGATATCATGACAGGGTGCCATTTAATCAAAATTATATTTTAGCGTGCGATTACATTTCTTTCTAAATATTGCTTACAAATTTGAGTTCTATGTGATGTCTGTCGGTCAGGACTTTTATAGTTATAGATATAGGAAAACAATATGAAAGATAGAAAATCTGCAGTGTGCAGTTGACCTTTTGTAAAATAAAAATACATATTCCTTTATTCTGTTTTTGCACAAACTTATAAAACATGATAAAATTTTAACTAAAACTATACAAAGTTATAAACTATATGTACAAAAGCAATATCCAAAAATTAAAACTAACTTAAATCTAAACCACTGCCAGTTGGTAGAGTACCCAAAATGCTGGCCCCATTGCCTCGTTGAATGGCAATACCAATGCGCTGACCCAGGTAGAGGCCAGCATTTTGATCTCGAGTAGCGTCAACTAGACGCTTTAACTAGATTAGTTGACCTTTTGTGTAATTACTTAATATACTTATTATAGTTACTTACTATTATTGTATGAGATATTACTTTTATGCCCTCAGTTCGATAATGTAATAAATGGCAAAGTGATTTTAAGCATATATACCCTTAGTTACCTGACACTCCGTAGTTTATTCCAGAAGTAAGTAATACACATATCGATATAAAATTATATATTAAATGCTATTTTCTTGCCCGTAACCTACCTTTATTTGACCCCCGTAGGGGATGAGCTTCCAATAATCCTTTCTTAGTGCCCCTTTACGCCCTATAATGAATACACTGTACAATTTTCATGTCTCTAGGTTCTGTGGTTTAGGCTATATGTTAATTTTCAGTAAATATCAGTCAGTCACTTAGGACTTAATATATATATAGAGAGAGATGAGAACTATTAATGCTTTATGATAAAATGGAATCAATTATTGTATTTGGGTAATACAAGCGTAATAGATTGTATTAACTTGCCATTGATTAGATCAGAAATAGTCTAAATAATATACAATTTTTGGTGATAAACCTAGCTAGAGAATGTAGGTTTTGCTAAACTCAGGGCGGGTTTTCATGATTTTTTACGGTGAACGAAAATTACATCGTCGTAGAGTTTTAACTAGGTATTGCTCGGTAAAGAAAGCATTGTAATTTAGTAAATTTAATTTATTTTGCAAAGAAAGTTTCAAATTAGAAGGCTGGCAAAGGTAGAAACCAATTATTCAGAGAAAAACGTGTCCATAAACCGTAGAGGGTTGATAGTCATTGAAGAGTGACTGCTTATATCATGTTTCTTCAAACGAACATTGGACCAATTGTTAACTTTCCATCGCTTTTTTAATAAGAGATAATAAAATTCATCTTATGCCATTTTTTTTTTCCTTATTGTCTTATTAGTATGTTTCTCGCTACTTCGGCGTAATTTTCTCCTAAGAATAACACATGACTCGACATTGTACTTCTTGTATAAAAATAATTCTAAAGACGGTTAGTAAATTCCTAGTTTCGTATGCTAATGTCAAGATTGACTTTACCTGATTCCATCCCAATGCGTACAGGGCTTGTGGCATTATTATCGAAAATACGCCATCAGCAAAAGTGCACAAAGCTGGTCCAATGCACGTGCAAGATAAAATATACTTCTTTGCAAACGTTATGTCAACGAATGTTTCTACAAAACGCCTAAAACAAATAAAATGAATGTAATAAACAATTATAAAACAAGCTCTTTCATGTTTAATTACCAAACTCTTTTATACAATGAAAGTGTTTATTATACTCGTAAAATCAGTTACATCTTAATCAGTTGAGGATATCTGGTTCGAATTCACTTTGATTTGACTTGAAAAATTTTACCTCATGAGCTTTTCAATAAAGAATCGGTTTAAAACGTTCTTTTTACCAAAATCTTTATGACCGCAGCACCCCAGCATGAGCGTTTCCCCAGCATCCCCAGGGACAGAGACAAAAAAGAACGAGATTAAATACGAATGTCTTAAAACTTAAAAGTACCTACATAAAAACAATTTTTATCCTCTGTTCATACATACATTTAAAGTTAACCAAGAAATATTGAATTGAAAAATTACCTAATTGAGGACGTTTTTCTGATATCATCCTTAGATTTATTGGCTTTCTTTTCAGGCTCAGCGTTTTCTTCATCAGACGATTTAACAATGATAGTTTTCTCCTCTATCCAAAGAGGTTCCTTATCTGAAAATATTGTGTAAACAAGTGTAATTATGTTATGTTATATCCCGAAATGGAAAACACGTCAGAGATCTGTAGTTAAAAAGTTTCTCAATTCGTCCGAAAAAACTATTTTTAATCGAAAGGATCTCTTTTCGGAAAGCTTTCCAATTGAAAATTAAAAGTCATATAGGACCAATTGCTCCCATAAGAATTTTATCAAAATCATTCCAGTAGTTTTATTTATATATTACTTTAAATTGTCTTTGAGTATGCATACCTTATGCAATTTTAACGCAAATTTTGCGTGTCGAAATTAAATGTCGGTTTACACTTTTTTCAAAGTACAGCACTCGTATTTAAACTTAACGGTACAAAAAGCATGACAGATTCTAACCTAAAAATATGAATTATAATAATATTTACTAAATATCCTTTAAATTTCCATCAAAAATAATTAAGAATCACAAACATGGATAGGTTAACTTATCCCGCGGGATAGCTTCGGTAGGGTCAGATCAGAAATACCAGCCAAGAAAAGCGAGTCATCCCCATATTATAAACTCGAAAGTGTGTTTGTTTGTCTTCTCGTCAGCAACTAAGTAACAGATCGACTTGATTTTTTGTACAGTGATAGTTCAAGTTTTGAAAAGTACCATAGCATATCTTTTCCTCTTTTCCCGAGAAAATAGGAGAAGAGGAGGAGTTTGTTTTTCCGAGAAAACAAACACGACCCTGCGGACCCTAGTACTAGACAAAAGCTAGTATTTTTAAACATTTGTTATTTACAAACTACTAGAATTAAACAATTTAGTATTTCAAAGTCAAATCAAAGTCAAATCATTTATTGGCCTTATAACTGCGTTTGTTACACTAGGCAAGTCAATACGTACAATAATGAATTATAATATTATGACGAAACAAGAGTTAAAATTTAAAGGAAATTTAGAAAAAAAGTAAAATAAATTTGCGTCTAGATAATAATGTTAAATTTAATATTGATGTCAGATTACTATATACATAATATTTAGTTATGTATCAGTCCGGTAACATTACAAGTCAAGTATTGTTTAATGTCAATATCCATTTTTAATTTATTCGAGAATGAATATTCAGTCAGATCAGTTTGCAAAAATTCTTTTACTGAGTAAAAAGCAGTGGATTCGAAGTTTTTTTTTTAATTTACTCCTAAAATCATTGCCATGTAAGTTAGCTACAGGACAAGGTAATTTATTAAGCATACATATCTTAATCCAGATGCCTTGTTTCTTTACTTTGGCTAATCGAACTTTTGGTTTTGTTAGAAGTACGTCCGGTCTATTGCGATCTCTATTGTATGGTATGTGATTCGGTTTTATCATTAGATTTCTTTTTTGGTCAAAAATTTCTAAGAGACAATTATAAATATACATGGATACCGCTGTCATTACTTTTTGTTTTTTAAAGTATTTTCATGTTGACTTGTGTTTTTTTAATCCAAATACTATTCTTTTGGCCTTCTTCTGGGCTCTTTGGACTTAAATCATATCGGCCCCGTTGCCCCATACAGTTATCGCATATCTTATCATGGAATGTACGTATGCATAATACACTGACAACATATCTTTCACATCTAATACAGATCTTAGTTTAATGAGCGCATAGTTAGCACTTGCTAACTTCTTACACAGTTTATTTATGTGATTTGTATGACTAATAGTGTGATCAACAGTATATCCTAAGAACACATTTTCTTTTACTGCAGGATTCTTGATCTTTGCGAGATTGATATTGCTTAACGATGCTTTTATCCGCATTTAATATAATTCCATTAGCATTGAACCACTGTTAGATAATATTTTTTGCCTCTAAAATTTTTATTTCTTGTTTCTCGTTGTGCTTATCCTTTATTCCTACATGGAAATGCAGATTTAAGGCTATCATTTCATTAAATGATAGCGTTAAATCTGCATTAAGGCCTAAGCTTCAGTTTCAAAAACTTTTTAAATCAACCATTGTTAATATCAAACTCCTATATTTTATCCTCATGAAACATTTCGGAAGAAAAGTTATCCGGTTCCGAAACATTCTATCTCAATTTGTACTAAACAAATAGCAATTTATAAAACTCAAAACTTAAAATCTTAGTGCCGCTAAGATGCAATTCTCTTGTCGTCATTTGTAAAAATGGCTAATCCATGATGATTCGGCACTTTTTTTGATAAGAAATATTAACGCGACTGCATAAACGCGTCATAAAACTTTAAAATTATAATACTTGATATATCAAATTCAGTTAATGGCTCAACTCTCGAAATTGTTCAAAAGTATGTATACCTAGAGCAGATGCTCAAACTAGGAAGAAACAATTTTGAGAGTGAAGCTAACAGTTGTGTTGGTCAGCATTTGGAAAACTTCGTCACGTCTTCTCGTCGTTCAAACGGCAAAGCCTGAAGACAGAAGTCTTTTACCAGTGCATCCTACCCATCATGACTTACAGAGCCGAAACGTGGACACTCACGGTTGGTCTGATCCGGAAGTTTAAAGTCGCTCAGCGAGCTATGGAAAGAGCTATGCTCGGTATATCTCTGCGCGATCGTGTCCGAAATGAAGTGATTCGCCAAAGAACCAGATTCACCGACATAGCTCTACGTCTTAGTAAGCTGAAGTGGCAGTGGGCCGGTCATATATGCCGTAGAGTGGAGAGCGCGAACCGGTAAACGTAGTGTAGGTTGCCCTGCGACTAGGTGGAGCAAAGACATACAGAAGATAGAAACCCAGGATAGGGCCTAGTGGCATGTCATGGGAGAAGCTTATGTCCAGCAGTGGACAAGAGAAGGCTGATGATGATAATATATCTAATAACGTTACAAACAATATATACGGTTAGATAAAAGATTAGTCTACATAAACGCATAACGATATTTTTGTAATTCTCTTTTTGTTTAAGAAGACGGGTTTTCATACGTACCAGGAGCCTGATTCACTATCGCGGACTCGTTATGTTATGCATGTGTTAATTCCGTTGAAAAGTATTTACTCACACATATTCACATTCACAAGTTAATGTCAAATTTTATATAGTGGAGTGGCATGAACATGCTCATTTGTGAGCTGTCAGTTCAACGTGTTGCTCGAGGCGCGTTTGGTATGATTTTGACCGAGTTTTAGAGGTTTCTTCTAATTTATTTTCGTAATCCTTTAATGATATTCTGATTTTGTAAATTTCGGACATGTTTGTAGTGCGCTAAGTCAGCATGGTGATTGCGATCTATAATGTAAAACCTCCAGGACATACTTTTATATGTTCTCTATAGGAGGCTTAAATGGACATACCTATTTATTTTACAAATTATATTAATATATTTATGTACTAATACATAAATAATATTTATAAATATACATAGGTATGTAAAAAATACGACGCATTGGAAACCTTCTCAAGTCAGTTAAAAAAGACATATCCATCTAGTCTGTATATTTACCTGGCACAGGCATTGTCGCTAATTCCTCAACCCGTTTCATATGCATCTTAACGGGCTGCATCAGAACCGCTCCGAAGATATTGTGCATCATGACACCGGCTACCAGCAGTACTGTTCCTCGGAACCCAAACTCCTGGAGTGACCATTTCACGAACATGGGCGCTACCATTGCGGATACAGCTGAAATAATGATTTAAGTGGTTTTAATTGAGGGGCTTCTTACAAAATACTTCGTAAATACAATATTTATTTGTTATATAAGAGTGCAAAGTTGCTTTTTAACCGCGTGCTCACTTTTGATGACCGCGCAAGCGATATATTCTAAAATTAAATCGAAAATAAGAATCCTGAGAGTTAGCGAGGGATTTAAAAGAGCAGAAGGTGAAAAATCTTTGCACTCGAGTGCAACACTTAACTTTTCATCCCACCTCAGCGAGGAAATAACTAAATACGAAAAATAAAAATACAGTCAATAATAATTTTATTTAAGTTTAGATTAATATCTATACTACTACATTATCATAGGTAACCAAGGTATAATTAAGAAAGATTTAAAGTAACGTTTGTACAGTTAATTACGTTGAGTGTAATATTTTTGTTAGGTAATTTAATGTTGGTGTTAGTGAATTGTGAACTGTTTTTGTTGAGTCTGAGTTTATAACAAAATAATAAGGTTGTATGATGAATACGGCACCATAGAGGTAGAAGTAAATAGTTTTAATGAGGTTTTTAATTCACAAACTTAGTGCACACGATATTCTAAATTCAAATTTATTTTATCCTCTAGCGGATAAAAACGGCTTTTGCACTCAGATATCGAATAGCAAAAATACTCTTTCCGAGATGGTGGGATGACAAGGTATTTTTGGGTTTAAAATTGAATAGTTTTTTTCAGTTGGTTTTCTCTTTTTTGATAATACTGTAGCGTATTTTAATTTGATAACTTATATTATAAAAAAATAACGTTATTTTAGCTATCGTATCAATGCGTATCAACCCATAGCGTCCCACTGGTGAGCACGGGTCTCTCCATAAAGGAGGTGTAGACCATAGTCCACCACGCTGGCTAAATTGCTGGTTGGGGACTTGACTTATCTTTAAAAGTTATTAACCTTCTCCGACAAGCAGGTTTCCCCACGATGTTTTCCTTCACCGTTTAAGCATGTGATAATTAATTCTAATATGCACATGAGTGTAAAACACAGAGGTGCATACCTGAACCTGGATTTAAATCCGTGCCCTTTCGCTTGTGAGGCAACGGGTTTACCGACTAGGCTGCCACTAACTTTAAAAAAGATCTTGGTTATGTAAGAATTCGTACAGGCCTCTTTTAGAGCTCTCATTTTCAGATTCTGTAGAATACAATCTGTTACATACAAATACAAATTTTAAACAACAATACGCTTTAATTGCTCGGTTAAAGAGAATTAGACTAGACTGAAGAACAGAGGGCATTTTTAATTATTTATTATAAAGTTTATTATTTATTATATTATAACATTTTGTTCCTTGTATTTTTTTTTTTCTGTTTTGCTAAAGAACAGGGCACGCAAGTAGTTAATAAATTGCAAGTAAAAACAATTTACTTACCAACAAAAAATTGCGCCACACTATAAGCGAACATTCTCCTTTTCGCAAAGTAATTGTTGAGAATAGTACAAGACACATTGTACGATATTCCAAAGCCGCATCCCTGAAATATCATATAAATGTAATGAGAATATTGCTTGACTAGCTGTGCCCTGCAGCGTTTTCCGAGGAAATTTGACTATACTACGGCAACACTGCATTTTTTCGGGATGGACAGTACCCTTTTTGTCAATCCAGGGCATACGCTGTCTTGATACAAAATGTCATCATAATCCGTTCAACCGTTTGAGCGTGAAAGAGTGACAATATGTAAAAGCATTTATAATATTATATATAAGTATGTATTTATGTTATCAATATGTATATCAGTCATCAGGTTACCATAGCACAGGCTTTGCCTAGTTTGGGACCTGAAGACCTTTGTGTGGATTTTGTACCATATTACAAAAAAAAATTAAACCTTAACTACAAATGAGACAGACAGACAAAAATTCTGAAAAGTATAGATTTGGGGTTTATATCGTTAATAACAAAAGATTTTTTTTAAATATATTCATTGTACAAATATATTACAGTTTTATTATAAGTATAGATAGATGATTTTATTTATTACTTGCCATGAGAACTCCTTGGCCGAGGAAAAAGACAGGCATAGAACTAACGAAGAATACACTGATAGCCCCAATGTCGTGCATGAGAACCGCCAGGAAACATAATTTACGTAGACTCATAATTTTTAAAATTGAGTTCGTCAAGAACCCTGAAATCAGAAAAAGTGTAAACTAACAAAATATTTACTTATTGAAGCATCGGCGCCGCCCGGATGTATTTCCAATAGTATAGAACCGGCTAAGTATACATTTAAATAAATAAAAAGATAAAAGTCATTTATTTCAGGAAAAAAACCCATAGTTACAATACTATTACACTATTAATCAATAATTAGACAAAGACTGTATAGGGGTGTACATGTAAAAAGAACGATACAAATTAAAAATTACTAAATATCTGTAAATAATACGAGCTGTAGCATCATTTTTTATTCCTCTTCATATGAACAGATACGCAGCGGCTCCATAAGGGACTCCTTATATCGTCTGATTATTGATATGATACTCGTTTTTGATCACGAAGTATGTATTTAACTAAACTAGCTAATTACATGTATTAAAGTTCACTGGGCTAAGAGTTTGGGGCTCCCTTTTGTTTATCGCCAAGAAAAAGAGCGTCTACTAGCTGCGCCCCGCGGTAGTACCCGCGGAAATTTGACTATCTCACTGAAAACTATCTTGGGTAAAAATTTGCCTAAGTGGCAAGGTAATCTAGGTATAGGCTATCCTGGTGCGACATTTAGTCAAACACACACAAACTTGTGCCTTTTTAATATCAGTGTAATAGTGTGATAAAAAGAGTGGAAACGAGAACAGGCATATTATGTGAACTTACCACCCGATGCAAAACATAGCGCATTCGCTCCTACTAAAAGCGTAACTTCAGTTGAGTTCATCCCTATTTCGATCATAAAGTCATTGTATAGAAGACCAAAGCATCCCATAAACATTGTTACAGACGACTGAAACAAAACAAACATATATTACAGGTGCGGAAATATACACAATTGTAAATTTTTTAATATTGATCTTTAAGTTAAATCACTGACGTTCATTGAAATGTTGCTCTACACACTTTCCTATTTATCTACATAAATGTATGATTTTGTTGTTAATAAAGCGTGGAGCAAACCGGACGGTTTGCTCCACGCTTTATTACATATCATAAAATTTATGCATGTACTTACACAAATAATAATAAACGAAACAACTATCATGTAACCCCAACCCCCGTCTGGGACCACATATTCGTAATTTTTATTTTTAGTGCTAACTTTTTCCATTTCACTGACACCTCAACCACTTTTTTTCGTAACTAAGGTTTTAATACATAACGTGTAGGTGTATGTCGTTTATCAGACTTCAAATAGAAGAATTAACATCATTATATTTGTTTAAACAATTAGATAAAGGTTAAGCCCACTACTGCCGCATGCCTTCAGCTATAAAACACTCTTAAGTCTGATTGAGAAATGTACATCTAGTTATATAAATGTCTGTGGATTTATGCATAAAATATAAGTAGTGCAATGTCTATTATTGACCAAAGCAGTGATAATCGTGTGTGGATAAAAGTTAGCAATTATCTTTTATCCAGTCTTTTATTCGAGTGTCTTAGTTCAGTATCCTTATCCTATAGTTTTATGCTATATGTAGACGTTGGAAATATTCACTGAATATTAAGTTGTATATTTACTTAAAAAATTAAAAAATAATCAATACAATATTAAATATTTAAAGGGGGCTCCCATATAACGAACGTCATTATTTTCCTGTTTTACTCGATATTAATAAAGACAACAGGTAATAGTTGAATTAATGGTGTATAGATATTGGTACCCTTCGTGTCCGAGTCCGATTTGCACTTGGCCGATTTTATACCTTTAATATTATAATTTACAACCTAAACCTATTCACTAAGTGGGAATTTTTAATATTATTTGGAAAAGGTAGTACACACAAATTTAGCTACATACTGACATAATAATTAATGTAAGTTTTTACTTAAGACGCTACGCTCGCTCGTCTAATATAAAGGTCTTGTCAACACGTACATGGCTGACGCAGTGGATAAAATAAATCTTGACATTCAACAAAAAAGGCGCCGCGAGCTTTCGCCAGTTCAGCTCTAACCAGATCTACTTGCGCAGATCATCTACTTTTCGTTTCGCACCAGAAGTACTCGGTCGACGGCGACTCATCTAGGCTTAACAAAACGGCTGGTCGACAACGAGGAATCGCGAAGCATATGTTTAAAAAAAATTCAGAAAATGTGACCTTCATTATTTTCTAATTTTTTACTCGTTTACTCGTATTTCTTGCTCGTATGTATGGCTACAATTTCCACTAGTAAATGTCGGTTTCTTTTTCGCTTTCGCGAGATGCAGCCTAATGCGAGCCTAATTTATATAATTATTTTACAAAAAGTGACAGCCGACCGCCATTAAGGCGGGCTCCTTAAAAACTTTTCAGGTATTTATTGATTAATTACGTTAAAACTAAAATGAAATCCTTTTAAACAAAAAAATGCTATGAGAAATCTGATAACAAACTTAAAAAAAGAAATATAAAAAGTAAAGTCAAATTCAATATGTCCTATTTTTTTGAAAGTCAGTAGTAAAACTGGAGCTTAACAAACAATCTCAAACATTGCATTCAAGCTGTATTCAACTGCAATAGTTTTATATCACTGTCGAAAATTTAAATCTCTATGCGATACGGTAAATGCAGTCAACCCCATTTTATGAGTAGAGCATAGAGCATTTGAGATAAGCATTTCATAATTCTAGACTTACCAGCAAATAGTGTAAGAACACAATGTACGAGTATGAGCAACAAAAGAGTAGAGTACTTCCAATGTTGTAAAGTAAATAAACTGTTCTTAAAGTTCTATTTGCCAATTAGCTATAATTTTTCTTTTCCGAGTTTCCCTAATGGACAGTGAATTAGTTTTTTCTTAACAAGTGTGTCTCGGATAAAAATAATATTATGCGAGATGCAGTATGAAAATAAGCAATCAGTCTCTACACAAGATATACGGAAAATACACTTATGTTTTAATATCTAGGAATCTTAATTAATGTGGTGACTCGCATGTCTGCGTTAATGACCTAAACTTCCCTCTATTTTCGAAGAAATAAGCCCTCAATCGTAAAAGGAAGTCGATTAAAAACAGTAAAATTTGAAGAACCCATACAACAATCATAGGTATACTGCAACCACTTCATATCCGTAGATTATAACCTCGCTGGTAAATTCTGGTTACGGGCGCGTTCATTTCATAACAACATAACTATTGAGGTTATAGATGAATTGTATAAACTTTGTTTAAGTAGGGCTTACTGGAGAAGGAAAAAAACCCCTTTGTTGGTAGAAGTAAATATACTATTAACGCCCAAATTAAGTATTTATTCGCTCGATACGTGGGTAAGCTATTACGACATATCACAGAATACAATCTACTCTATTGAGAGCCTAAATGCTTCTAAAAGATCATATGAAATACCCAAGCTTCGTCAAATTTGTTCTACGTATCTTACAGCTAAATATGACTCATTTTATGTAATTTACACCGATGGTTCCAAACACGGTCCCACTTCTGGAGCAGCATTTTTTGATCCCCAAATGAACATACGAATAAAAATTTAAATTGATAAGAATATATCTGTAATGCACACTGAACTCATTGCTATTTCTGAAGCATTATCTTATTCACTGGATCTGAGTAGTAGAAGAATAGTCATATTAACGGATTCAAAGAGTGCTTTCCAACTATTGGCTCGTTAAACCTCGAATTTTTAGGATACCCGATAGCCCATTCTATATTGGACTGTATATATTCTCTTCGGGCCTCAAATAAGACAATTATCATGCAGTGGATTCCCTCACATATTGGTATCATGAGTAACGAGGAAGCAGGTCAAGCCGCCAAGGAAGCAGTTTCAGAAGGGATCCCTTACGATTGCTTGCCACTGCACAGTGAAGCCATCTGTAATTTTAAACAACTATGTCGTCAGAAGTGGCAAGAATATTTTGACGAGCGCGCGATCTAAAGACATCTGGTATAAAACCATCTAATGCGAGCTTCCCCGTTACCCATGGTTTGATAATATTGATATGACTAGGAAGAATGTTGTAGCCTTACGGCGGCTTCGTGTCGGACACATTACGAGCAACAAATTTAAACATTTTTTGAGAAAAGCCGAGTCACCAGCTTGTTGTACCTGCTGAGTGACGGAGTGTGTTCGATACGAGGCCAAGCGGCGAGCCCTTCATCATAACTGGCGCAATGTGGGTGCCTGTAACAGCATTTTGGCTAATCCACTTTCGGGCGGGGCCAAGGTGATGTTAGAGATTTATGCAACGTTTATGAAATATGTATGTCCTTGCTGTTAATTTATTTTAATTTTATAATATGTGTGCAGAATTACGGGGTGACATTGTCAATGATGACATAACCCCATCAAATAAAAGAATTAACAAAAAAATCATAGGTATACAATGTTAAGCTTATTTTCAAGTATAAATATATTTTATTTTATTCGTTTTAGTTAGTTCTGTTTCATGTATGGTTACATTACACATCTCGGTGAAGGTCGTTGTATATCGGGATCCCCACTATAACAGTGTTTCATAATCTTAAAAAAAGTTTTAGCGTAGCCAACTAATAGCACGTACATAAACTCTATTTCCCGATAGCTACTAAAATCTTTTTTTTTTTTCAAATTTCGAGTGAATCGGTTTTCTTCTAGCATACGAGGCTACATTGTCACTTTACATCAGGCGAGTTGTGATCAAGCGCAAGCCTATTATTTATAAAAAAATGAACACAGTCAGACAGATAGTCACAGTCCATTAGAAGTCCGTTAAACATATAATTATCAGGTATACCGTTTATTTCCGGTGCAAAGCTAGGAAGGCGCGGTCCGCGGATCGATATACCTAGGTGGGGTGCAATCGCACGGCGTCGGGTAAGGTCGGCTGTTTGTTGGCACGACGGGTTTATGAGCATAAAGTTCTTTTGCAGTTTATCCTAACGTTACGAGTGCATAAATATTGCTTATATAATAAATTAATTCATGTTTTAATAATTTTGACTCGTAGTTCGATCATTCATATATGAGCTCATCATAAACCAGATTTGTTTTATGAGTGATGAACGTGTATTTTTTTACTAGGTATATGATGCATATCCCCGAACATATTATAAATGCAAAAGTGTGCTTGTTGGTTTACTTGTTCGTCTTCTCCTCAGCAACTGAGTCACGGATCGACTTGATTTTTGAGGCCATAGGCTAGTTTTTTTTTTTAATATAAGCATATGAAAAATGGTGCTAAATAGTAATTGTGATTTTATGTATTTTAATTATTTTAAGGTACCAACCTTACTTGTGTGTAACTTTAAGAAATAGTTCTTTTATTTATAAAAGTGTCTTTCTAATTAACCATCTACCTGTGAGGAAACAGTCTTATATATAAAAACAATATATTTTTTTCCAAAACAGCATATTTTCATAAACCTTTTTTATGGTTTCAAATTACGCAGTTCATCCCGCCTCACACCACTTCCCTAAATACGCCATTACAATATTTATCGTATCGATAAAACGTAAAATTCTCTTGGTAATGCAAAAACACATTATAAGGTCACGAATTTCGTGAAGAAGCCCCTACTAAACAGATTATCGCGTGAGCGCTTGGCCCCGGCGGCCCTCCGCCCTATATTTAATAGGCCCGTCATACACGGACAGCTTTGTCTTCAGTTCAGTTTAGTTCTGTTCCAACTGATCAGTGCGTCATACTTAAGGCTTGTATTTGACTGTAACTCTCTGATGTAAATCTACGATGCGACCTAAGATTAAGATGGCTTGGAATTTCTAAATGTGGATTTCTATATGTATCTCTTACTTTAGTAGACTATGCCCTTTTGCTAACACCCTACGTAAGTACTGAGCAGTAGTTGGGGGACGTTGTTATTAACGCATCCATTGTGTTGATACAAGCAATATTGCGATACATACCTATGTATGATATCAGATGAATCGGTAACAGCTTTGACTGTCAGTTACAATTGACGTGTGTGACAACCTTAGGGATTATTCGTTAGATAAGCAATATACCTATTTAAACTCGTGTAAATTAGGTTACTTCACGAGATTTGGGGTCATCTTGATATTACTTTGATACCAGGTTTTCTGAACGTTATTTTTGTAATATGGCTTATTATATTACAAATTATAATATATTATATTAACATATTATTTGGACTAACTTTTTCATTACACTTGCTTGTAAGGTGGGTCTTATGATACCAGTTAATATCTTTAACACAAATAATCTTAAAATATAGGCTTATTTTTAACATGAATTACCTCACTAGTGTCTTATAATGTCTTGTAATCTTATTTTAATTCTACTGCGAGTGCAGACTAAGCCAATAAGAGTGTTAGACCTCTGTTAAAGAATCTCCTTTGACATAGTTCTTAGGGTTAAAAATGTATTCTTAAATAAAAAAATATACCTAATGCTTTTAAAATCAAAAGATTTTATGTTACTTAAAGATACAATACAATACATTATATCTTTATTGCACACCAAGAAAAATATATGTATAGCAAATATATTATAAACAAAACACTAGTAGTACATTGGGCGGCCTTATCGCCTAAAGCGATTTCTTCCAGGCAACTTTTGGATGGATCGGACTAACTGCAAATATTAACGTCGGTGGTGTAACAATAAAAAAAATGAGATGGTACAAATACTGAACCACAAAAAAAAAAATAGAAAATACATACATACAAGATATGTAAATATTCGTTCTTATATATTTATCTTATCAACTGCTTGGTATAACTCACATTATATTCTTAATTATAAAGGGGTTATGTATTCGTTAGAATAATAATTTTTATTTTTATGCTTACGAAGATTTCTTAATTAATCCCGGACTAATATAAAAAATCCTTTTTTTTGTTTGAAAAGGTACAAAGTAATGCTTTTAACGTGGTTTTCAAATCCATAAAAACGAAAAATTTTGTGTAGGCACCTGCCGAATTGAAGTTGGTTATCACATTTTTATAACCTTTACTTGTCGCACAGACATATTAATAACATATGAATCTTTTATTTGTTTCAGGTACAGACTTTTATTGCTCTTTCGAAACAGCACTGTAGAAGTAAGTGTATGATCAATATTTGTCATGTTACGCACGGTTAATATAGTCTTTCCTAATATTTTCCGTCTATTTCGAGATACTGACACTTATATCGTATTTAAAAATTAGGCACTTACATACTTATCATTTTATTTTATTTAAAGGATTACTTTGCGCGTTATCTCTGTATTTTTTATTTCTCGTCTAATATTTACAAACAACGTGTTTTGCTCTGCAATTAGGGTGAAATTCAATGCACTGAAAGCTACGGACATCAAAAGGCGAAGGTTGCCCCGCACATGTTGTTAATTCGTCGGAATCTTTTTTATGCATGTTACCTGAGATTTCTCAGAGATGGCTAGACTGATTTGATAATTTTTTTTTGTCATTATTATTATAAATTTTATCAGAATCGGCCCTATAGTTTTTTAAACCAAAATAACAATTTTCTTGACATATTTGCCGTTATTTATTTATTCCAGATTTGTAGTACAGCAAGCAACTTTTATAGCTTCGCTCTGTTTGTCCGTATATCCATCCGTCTGTCTGTCAGCCTTGTCTAACTTTAACAGTTATGGACCGAATTACGCAAATTTTGGAACAGGTACATGAGCTGTAAATGGTTGTCCTGTAACCACACACGCTTGTAAAGTAAGCAAGTAATATTTAAAATAAAATAAGAACAATAAAATATTATTATGTGGTGACGGCCATCTTGGATTTCAAATATGGCATAGTAAAGAGTATTCTACTTGTCAAGCCCTTTCATTTGATAATCATATTGAGGGAGTTGTAAAAAATATTATATCCGCTAGTTTGTGGCGGTGGCCAATTTCGACTGAATTTTATCAAACTTTCAAATTCTTGCTTATGAACTGCTTTATGAAGCAGATACGTTTCTATCGCTTGGTTAACAACACGTAAATTTATAAACCGAGTAAAACAACTCCACGACTGCGTACTGTCGCGTCGTAGCAAGCCCGTAGCCACATGAAATATTCATACTCCACACGTAGGCTTACTGTTCAAGGACACTCAGGCAGTAAGCGAGGTCATGGCTGCCTCGGGTGGCCGTGAGAACACATCGAACGAATATTCTTGCACGTCAACCGACGTGCTATAAACCTGTGCTAGATTAGATACCTATGGAACTTACATTTACAGGGCTATCGGTCAGGGGACTCCTAAATCAAAAGTGCGTCACTATATTTATCCTTAAGAACAACTTTCACTATGGGCCTAACTCTAAACTCGAGAAAGAAAAATGGCTGATTACATATTTTCACACTTCCCTCAATAAAGGTATCAAATGAAAAAAGGCTTGACTAGTAGAATGCTATACTTACACTACGGTCAATTTCAAGTTCAAGATGGCCGTCACCATAAAACAGCGATGTCGTTTTTTTTTTTGTTAAGTAACAGAACTTTGCCAGCTAAATAAAAGATAGGAAATTAGTAAACACGTGAATGTGTTCTGTTCAAAACCGTCCCGATTTCGGGTTGTTACTTTGGGTAAACGCGATTTTAATGGTGTAACAAACTCCTATAATTCGACTCAACGCCGTGTCTACACGGGTTAAGTTAGTTTTACCATTCCGGTAGACTGCTTTCTATACTTTCTAACAGGCGTACCTACGCCTTAGGTCGCGTCACTTTAAGGATAGGCCAGATGCGGTTAAGTTGAACCTTATTTTGTTTAACAATATATAATTAAACAACAGGAAAACGACGTTTTGAATGTAAATTATAATACCTAATAATACATTCGCATTTTTTTATTCGAATTTTGTAGTATATTTGGTATTTTCGTACAAACAAGTTTAGGAATTTATTAATTCTTGATACTGTTGTGAGTTTGTAGCAATATTTTTAACAGCTCAATATATTTTGACAGCAAATCTCTTAATGTATTCTATCATAAAATTCATCCACCAGTTTTATCAAAGCAAAAGAAATACTGTCAAATTTACTCACGTCATGCGAACCCACCATAATGGTAAACGATCCCCAATGGTGGTGGTGCGAACCACAGGGGGTGGTGGCAGTGGCGTTCTACCACCAACCCAGACCTAACGTGCCGTGGGGCTTGATCCATTGGCCGGTGCTAAAAATGTAAATGACGTCAACTGGAACAACGTACCGTTGGTGCATGTGTACTTACTGCAAAATTTGCAGATAAAACTAAACGAAAATACTGTTTCCGTGTAAAGAAAAATGAATTAAGTGATTTGTCGCAGATGAAATTGTGTGCTAATAAATGCAGTACAAGAATTTTCGTGCAAGTGTTGAGTAATTCTAGTGTGATCATATTATTTTCATGTTGCTTTAATGTTCAGTTTACACTTTTATAGTAAATATTGGATATCGTGTAAAGTTTTTATAGCGCAAATACTAATACGAAACACAAAAATACTATTTTGACTACCGAAAAAACATTTACAAATAAATATAAAAAAATATGGGGTTCAGGAGTCATACATTTTCCAATTTTTTTAATAAGCTGATCAATTTCTGAGACTCGGAGAGATTATAAATAATTATTTTTTTATTTATTATCTTTCAGTGGGTGTTATATAAATTTTATCATAACTGTCTAAGATTGATTTTCAAATTAAACTAACTGAAACATGTAAAGCCAAAAAATATTGACGCCTGCCGAATTAGCCGGTTGCCTTTTTTAAAATTATTACTTGTCATGAACAAATTTCATTCGTAAATACCTTAACGTTAATATTGTATGTACCTAGCTAATAAATCGATATCGTGAAAAATAATAAGTCTATAAACTGGCGTCAACTTGATAATTTCTTTTCCAAAATTACATTACATCAAAAAAATAAACCGCTCGTTCCTTTGTTTGGCGATATCAGAGGTTCGTAAAAACTTTTGATAAATTGTTTTGACGTCGCCTTTCTTGTTTGGCCCCTGTTTGGGGCACGCCTCGGTGGATTTGGCTCAGTTTAACGCAAAAGAAACAATGAAGTGTAGCTTTGATCATGTTTTATTTGCCTTTCTTTTGATAATTTGCCTACTTTTAACCGTTTACAAAAAGAAAAAATTGAAATACGTCGGTTTTTTTGTCTATGTACTCTGATCATTTTACCGCGTCTAGAAATTAACGCTTCAAAGATTTAGAAATCTGCTAGAATATATTTATTTATAATTAAGAGTAATAATAAAATAACTTTAGATTACGTGAGTCGGCCTTCCAAATATCTTTTATACAAGAATCGAGCTAACATCAAAAAGTGACAATTGCGAAGTCCTAATTGTTATGACAATTTAAAATATTATTATCTTCATGGCTAATCTTAAAAAGATTTTTTGTCGTTGATAAATATGTAGACTGAAAATTCGTACCTTTGACATCGGCTAAATTTTGCAGGTGACTGTCAAAAACCTTAAAGCGATACTTGCGTTGATTTATGAGGCTTCACTTCATCGACCTCGTCCGTATACTCTGCAAATCATGGAAAGAACCTTTTCTCTCTCCTAGAATGGCCGTAGCGTAACCTTTTGTATATTTGTATGTATGGATGTTTGTTGCGTGAAGAAATATCATACTTGCGTACAAGTCGTAGTTTCCAACCAATTTAGACACAACTGGGTGTAAAAAATTCATATAAGTTGACTTTTTTACTTATGAAACAAGGAATTAAATAAATACTGTGGCAAAATACATGGCCGGAATAAGTATAACCAAAACTGACGGGGTAACCACGACTGTTCTTTAAATCCCGTCAATATAGAAAAAATAGAGGAACTATCACTATGATTAAAATGTAAAAATTTACGTCTACTATTCTACTATAGTATGCTGATGCAACTTTTACAGTTCAATAACCTTATTTCATACTCGTAAAGCAAACAGTGTCTTTAACAGAGTTTTTATTGTTCTGAGACTTAAAAGCTAGAAATATAATTGCAAAATGTATGTGGTCATGCATTAAACAGTTCGCAGAACTACAAGTAAATAATTGTACTAGTAGTTCTAGTAACTGTCGACTTCGTTACCATGATATAGTTGTCGGCTGTATAAAAAGCGAGAACCACTTGACTGTTTTTTTTTTATATATTCAGGAATCTTAATATATGTTGTGTGCCGCATGCCTGTACTAAATATTATTGAAATCGGCCGATACATGGCGCCGTAAAAAACTTTCCCGCTTTGGGAGAAACTCTAAAAATTTGTATAATCTAGTTTCTGTACGCTAGATTGAAATTTCAGGAGAAATACAAACACACAATCATCGTAAGTGACAAACGAAAGAAAAATTTGTCAGGCCTAAAGTAGAGACGCTTTGCTATCGACGCTGGGTCAAAAGCAACATAAATATTTTTGTAATTAATATATTAGAGTTATAATGTACTCAGGCGATATCATACGTAACAGAACTGGGACACAACACTTTTAAACAAATAGAGATTACTGACTACTACTACGGCAGGCGCAGAAAGAACTTTTTCAGTCATTTCGATTTAAAAATAAAACCTCTAAACCAATAACTTCATTTCGGCAGGCGCTTTTTAACTATTTTTTAGTAATTTTCATTAACAAACTGCTGGATTAATTTAATATTATGTATATGGTTCCACCTGGCAAGTATGAGTAGGTATACTTGCATCTATAATAAATGCAATCAGGCGTTACTTTGCTGAAATCCATTTATAGTAATTAGTAAGATTGTTTTAAGAATAGAAGTCAGATACTGAGAAAAACAGAAATAATAAGGTGGAAGTGGTGAGGAAGAACCACACCATAAGAGCAAATATTTTTTTCGATTTTTGCGCTGACGAAGCGAGTAATCACTAGATATCCTTTAAACAACATTTTACTATACTTTCGTCTTTCGAGCAAGAAATGGTTTTTTCCATATCATCCAGGTGTTACAAGAAATCTGGGAACATACGTATAGAAGCCAGATTTAACAAGATTAAATATAAAATATAAAAAACCTCCACAGGGGCCATCATTGACAGATTTCCAACAAACTTAGCTAAGAACACTCTATACTCAATACTCATTTACCTTTCAAACATCAAGTAAGTTCATCCGATCAGGAACTAGGATGACATAGACACATACAGACCCATCAAACTAATAACACCCGGCGTTTTTGCGGCAGGGGATTAAAACAGGTATGCAACATTATTTTCAAAATATAATTCCGATCTACATAAGTTACAAACCTACGACAGTTCCCTCGGGTGGGGGGTGATGGAATTACAGGTCGAACGCCGAGGGCAAACAACGCCTGGCGAATAAACTTATAAACCGAGCTTATCTAACTCGTCTAGGGACAGCTGGGACAAGCTGTAGTACCTCGAGCATAAATACCTTCTATTGTTTTGAATGCGAGTACAAGCGAAGACAAAATTTGTGTTATTTAGAAATGCTCATGCTTACAGAGGTTCTACTTGTGATTAATGATATTACATTATATGAAGATTTGTAGCTAGCGAGTTAGAAACTTTTAGCAAAGAAGTTGTTTCAAACCGATAAATGATATTAAGCGACAAGGTTAGGTCAGGTCGGAGATGGGCGACTACGGAGTTGCATTTATAACTTAGCGTGCGTTTGGCTGAGTTAAATTACATGTAAAACTTATGTTCATGTATGGAAAACTTAAAAAAAAATTACATATATTTGCTATGATGATCTTTAAAAATACACGGCATGATATTAACAAAATGTTAGTACTTTAATTGTTATACTTAAAAATAAAATACTTTAACACTTACATAGAATAAGGATAAAAAGAAAATGAATTAATTTCATGGAGTAGATAAATTATATAACTATATAGTCCTCGACAGCGTGAAATTAAAGCAATATGGTAGAAGATCTTATATGTGTGTGTAAACAGTGATATATTATAAACTGTACATTAAACAACGCTGTGTGAGTGAGAGTACATAATGACTGTTTGATGAAGCAGCTACTCAACATGTATAACAGCGGGGACACGCCTCTGATGACCCCAGACGGTTATTGCAACATATTGCAAGGTAAGTAGATTTACATTAACATTGGTGTTACTTACTTGTAGATCTAGAAGGTATTGGTATCTATTAAATACTTTTATAGTAGTCATCATCATAAATAGCTTACTTTTGTTCTCTGCTGGACATTACCCTCTCCCACGGCACGCCATTTGGCCCTATCCTGGGCTTTTTGTTTCTACGTCCTGCTTGCTATTCTACGAATCCGTTATGCGTAGCTTAAGTCAGTGGGGTGTGGCGGTCTAAAGCAGCCCGGGATTTTTCCCACAACTTTCTCTGTCGTTCCCATGTCCGCTGAAACAGGGAAAGCAGGGCCACTGAGAACTAGTATTTTTATTAGTGACGCGCATCAAGAGATGCTGTTCCATAGGGTGTAGCTTCTTGCGCTGGCGACGCCGCTGCACGGCGCCAGTCAGTCATTTAACTACTTCATTGTTTGGAATAGTTATACAGCTATCAGTTGGTGTTCGACTCACTTACGACACATGGTACTAAAAGTAAGGTCTATTTCATTATGCCAACTATTATGTAACAAGCACCTATTTTACGACCTCCTACCTTGACAGCCATATCCTGTTTTCTATGTATATATGTGTCTTTTAGTTCACTATCAATTATATAGATACACCAAAACAGCAGAACAACTTTAAACATCCATAAACTCATTTAATGGTACCATATCATTGTATCAAAGGTCGTATAAAAATAAAATGCCTTGACAGCGTCCTTGCTGAACCATTACGTTTAACCAATTCGTCATTGAACGTGTATCGTGAACTAGTGATTGAAGTTCATGATAAACATCGATCGGGCTTGCCTGTCAACCTTCCAAAGTTTTCGCCACATGTTGGACATACTTAACAATTCAGATTAATTCTTCACGACATGACCACCTTAGTCGCCATGTGGCTTTCTTTACTGACAGATGAGTAATATGTATGTTAGTAGTTGTGCGAACTGACCACCTTGCGACTTCTATACTATTATACTACATAATTACGGAAATAAAGATATCGAAAAGTAGTGTTCTCCAATACACTGGCAACATTACATGGTTTTAAATAAAATAAAACACATAGACAAAACCATACGACTCTGCCTTGTGTGAATATAATTATTAGGAAACATTGCAGTACCTATCATTACACTAAGAAAATTATTTTTACAAACATTTACACGGGCATTAAGAAGGAAAGATGAGAAAAAGCTTGCAATATGCTAAAGGAAAACGGAGCATGCTGAGCAGTAGATTAGCTGTACAATAAGAATTAAAACTAAGGCACGAGTCATAAGAAAAGCAATTAAAAATAATATGGAATTGGACTGGGCACATATATAGAATGTACTGCGACAGCTGAACGAAGAAGATTATAGAATGGACACCACGAGAAGACATGAGAAGTAGAGGAGCACAATACAAGAGATAGGAAGATGTATTCTTAAATTACTCTCCCATAAATATTGAAATCCGTAGCTTTGGTGCTCGAATTTGAATTTATAGTTTTGTGTAGTGTGTGCAAACAGTCGAAAGTGATACTCGTGCTTGGTCTGAATCCTGTTCATTAACTCCGGGGTAGCGAACGAATCCGCGTCCAGCTCCCCAGGAACAAACTCCCAATACTATGCCATTGTGGTAGAGAAGACCTCCAAAATCCCCGTCGCACTAGTCACGACCTCCCACTCCCACGCAAAGACCACTGATCATATTCTCTTTGACTTCTCGACCGAGAAAATTCTAACGTTGAGCGCAGTCCGCCTGGTTCACCAGTTTTAAACTAGGCCCTTATATCTAAAAATTAAACATGACGCAATTGACTATTTGAACTGGAATTAAGTTTAGCGAAATATATAATTAAATGATTTGACTCATACACAGCAGTTATCACGATCATGGCCTGATCATGACCGTGATAATAGGTAGATGAAAGTTGTAGTGAACATCAAAATTTATATTCTACTTATAAATGATAAGATAAGATAAGATAATGTTTTTTTACCAAATAAATACAGATTACAAATTATTTCTAAATTATAAGTAGGAAATTACAAACCACAAGCTAGTACAAAACAATTATACATTGTCTAATTACATTATGAATCCGTTACAATAGATCACTTGTGGGTCCCAAACTAGGCAATGCCTGTATTTTGGAGACCCACACATTTATTATTATTAAACAATTGAATTCGCGCTACTTCATTCACAATATGGATAATAATGAGCGTGTATCTACATGTGACATTATTATTAATTATTTCTGAACCTTGATATTACATAATGTTACGATGATCAATTACATATCCAATTTAAAATAGTTGTAATATTCAGGAGTTAAGAAACGAACACATTACAATACCAAAGAGATAATAATATACCTACATTCATTAATAAGGCAGTTATAGTTTCATTTTACATTAAATATAACACAGTAAGCCATTTAATCAATAGATTTTGGTAATCCCTTCATAAATATTCCAGATGGATGGATATATTACGTCTCATTGAAGTGTAGGGGAAGGTGTTTACTTATTAGAGTGAGTCTGAGCAAAAGAAAGAATGTGAAACTGTGTGCATGACGATTCCGCTAAAGATAATCTGTGGATTTGGTTAAGAGTAGGTAGTTACTCGAGTAGGTGTTTGTGTGTGAGTGTGTGGTGAAGCGTAAGTGTATGTAGCCTTCATACTCAGTTACGAACGATTATAAACTTGCACTAAATTCTCAGTTTCTTCATACGATTGCGACAGCAGGAAATTTTTCGCTTTTTCTCGAGTTTTCCTATGAGAACATTATTTTATATTACAGAGATTGTTAACATTATTGTAGGTAAAAATGTGTATGTATGGTGGAAGACGCGAGGCAAACACTGTTCTTACCTTGGGCAGAAATATTGGATCAAAGGGTACTGGGCCTACTAGAGAGTTATCTAAAGCTCTGCCTTTTTGGGTTTTTGATACCGCTTTCATAATAAACAACTGCCTCACAGTAAGAAGTCTAACATCTTGGAACAGTTGCTCGGTAGGATAGCGGCGTGGCTTTCCCAGCATTACCTTAATGACTGCACGTTGAGCCCTTTCTACGTCAATCATGATTGATTTAGCAGCACCTCCCCATACCCCTATGCAATATTGTAGTAAAGACTGGCATATCGCCATATATACCAGTTTTCTTGCTTCTATGCTAGCTACTGGTCTAAGGGTTTTCATAAGAAAAATAAGCTTGCCTGCTCGCTTTGACATGGCTATTATGTGGGGTTCAAAAGTTAAGTTCTGATCTATATGGACTCCTAGATACTTAATGGATGCTACTTTATTGATGTGAGCACAATCACATTTAAGTTTAGGATAAAAAAAAAAGTTAACTTCGGGCAGTCACTTACGTGCAGTTTGATGTGAGCAAATTTAGGCTCAGTAGCACGAGTAATATGAAACCCTACCAAGTTAGACTTGTTCACATTAAGTGTTAGTAAATTAAGGTCAAGCCAACGGGAAATATGGGCCATTCCTTTTTCCGCTGCAGCAATTACGGCTTGCCAATTCTTTCCGTGAAATATAGCTACTGTATCGTCCGCGTAACAAATCAGCTCGGCGTTAGGGATATTAAGCATAAAGATATCGTTCATGTAGATAGTGAACAACGTAGGTGAGAGGATAGAACCAAAGTTTATGCTTTGGACGTCACTAATATATTCTCCTACTTTTAAGCGTTGTTGGCGGTTTCAAAGGTAACTCGTAAACCACGCTAAAGTGTTATCTCGTGCGCCAAAGCTTTCTAGCTTTTGCAGTAGTATGGGAACTGAGACTGTATCAAAAGCTTTGGCAAGATCGAGGAACACTCCCGCGCTTCTGACCCCTTTGTCCATGTGACTCGCTAGTGTGGATGTCAACCGCTCTACAGCATCTTCTGTAGACCTGCATCGCCTGAATCCATACTGTTGATCCGATAGCAAGTTGTGTTTTTCGAGATAGTTCACCAGTCGTTTGTTGACAATTTTCTCTAGTATTTTAGGTAAGATTGGCAGTAACGATATAGGCCTATAATTTTCTACTTTGGTCTTAGCTCCACTTTTGTAAATAGGACACACGACGGCAGTTTTCCAACAGTCCGGAAAGATACCAGATTCCATACTGAGGTTACAGATATGCATGAAAGGTCCGAGAATAGCAATTTGAATATGCTTAAGTAAGGTCGGCGTAAACGCGTCAGAGCCTGGAGCACTGTCTATCTTTAGATCAGTAATTAATCTATTTACCTCAAGTGGATCCGTTGGGTATAAAAATAGCGATCCCGTGTTTGATGCTCTGAATTTTAAACCGCTACATAAAGCTGCTTCAGTTTTTGACAATCTATTTAGGATCCCAGAGGCAAGTTTTGAACTTACTGTGGCAAAGTGTTGGTTACATGTGTTTACCGCTTTTTTTGGGGTGCTGTCACATTTAAGAAGATCAGAAGAATCCGTTTTAGGGCTAGTGATATCGCACACTTCTTTTATTGCCTTCTATAGTTTTTTTGAATTTTTGTGATGTTTTTCAATCTGGAGGTTTTCATAATTGTGTTTAAGTTTGCGAATCAAATTATTACAAAAGTTGCGGTATCTGGTGTACGTCACCTTCAGGCAAGCGTTATCTGGTTGTTGACGGACATGAAGATGCAACTTGTCCTTCATAATAAATGTACCCTTTATTTTTAAAATACATACATACAATACTACTGTAAAGTAGCATACCCTTATACCCGTTTATGGAACCGGAGTTTCAGAGCTGTGTTCGTACGAGGCTTTTAAGGTACTTGAAATACAATGCTAAATACTAAAAATATACGTCGTTGATACTTATGAACGCTACTAATTTTAAAGTAACCTGGTGTAAGTCAGTCCAAATTTGAGTCTGAAGTAAATAAAGAAAAATATCAATGACTACCAGCGCCCCGCGATGCTACACCCAGGAATTTGTATATGCCACGGCAACACTGCGTGCGTTGTTCCGAGTACCTACTCTATGTTTTAATCCAGGACAAGCTATCTTGGTGTCAATATTTTGCCCAAATCCATTCAGCAGTTTTTGCGCGAAAGAGTAACAAACATATACTTGTACATCCATACATACAAACTTTCAGGATTACAATGTTATAGTAGGATGTCAATCAAATCGATCTAAGCTCAAACGATAAATAAAGTCCCAAGACTTTGAAATTTATCACGCGCTCTATTAAAAAAAAGAAAAATACAAATTATGTTACCCAGGTGATGCCCATCCTGCAGCCAGGCGACCGTGTTTACAGGGATGTTATAATTAGTACCAGCAAACGCTGGAGCGTTTGCTTTACCGCGTTGTTAACAAAGGCGATGTCTGAGAAGGTTCGCAAGATTGCTGTGTCAATATTGTAGGGAGCGCCCATGTGGTACTCGGGGTGGATGATGTAGTTCTTCAAGAGGTGGACAACACCGCCGCTGCTGGCAAAGGTAGATCCTACACGGACTCTCCATCTGGAGCTGTGGTCTCCGATGCAAGTAAAAAAAAAAAAAACAAACAGTGAAATTAAAAATCGATCTTTACGCACCGGGCAGCACGTATATTTTTTTATTTGTCGCATCTCTTCATTACCAGACAAAACGTTTTATTTATTTACTAACGATTTATTATGAACCCATAGCAGACAAGTGCTTATGGACAGCATCAGCGATTTTTTCTAATTTGTCTCCCCAATATGTACGCTTGGTGACAAACAGAATTATTTTCCTCATGCTTAATCTGGCACTGCATATAATATACATACAAAACCGTAACCTCAGCTTCAGAAATAACGTTACAAGCCTGAAAACGAGCGGTAAAAACTTTTCTCGGTACACACAAAAACTGGAAGCGAAACTAACGAGCGACGAGCTTTTATTAGAACAAGCAGCTGACGCAGCGGCAGACCGGGAGCTACCAGGAAACTTATTTTATTTCGGCACAAACGATTTGTATGTATCACAAAACAAAAATGTCTTGCTTGTAAGCGAAACTGGGACTAATCTTTAGTATAACAAGAATATTGAATTAACGTCAACGTTTAGAAAGTATATGCTCATGTTGCAAAGATGTTATAAAATCAACACAAACTTTATAAACAAGATACCCGAAGCTTGATATGGTCAAATAAAAACAAAAATCATAATAGTGCGAGATTATTAACGCTGTCTCTTCTTAACGACCTACTGAGGCAGCTACATTTTCATCACAAATTTTCATACGAAGTAGTATTTAGCTTATGACCACTCTCAAAAAACGCTAACTGTTCCTAGGTAACCGTGCAAATTCGAGTCATGATAGACTCTTTACGTTCTTTGTACGTCAAATTTAGAACAATACCCTTCTGTCAATATCCCAATACACCAAGTAAGGACTCTTGTCTAGTCAGAAACAAAACTATTTTCTATCAGAGTGAATCTACTTGTGTTGCTGTTAATTACTCAGTATAGGTAAAGGCACAGATCTAGGCGTCTAGATAACGGGAAGTGAGGTTAATTTCCTCGTTTAAAACGCACAGAAAATGGAAGAATATGATTAAGTTCCTGTCCTGTAAACAAAAATTCAGTTTCATTTTACTTTATGTATAATATTGGTATTCACCTACGTATGACGTATTTTTTTGGCTATTCTTGACAAAACTTGTTTACATACATTTTTACGGTTTCTTAGGTTGAGAGTGGGATTTTATAGTGCGAAAAATATGGTGCCAGCATGTTTTACTGATTTTATGTATTACTAATATCTGACAAATATGTTCAGTTCTAATATCAAACTTATGCTCATATATTTACAGACCCGATGAACAAAAGACAGGTATATTACCCCCAAGATAGGTTGAAGCGCTACTGATAATAATATTATATATCACATAAACAGCTCGTAAGTCATACGCTTAGCTAAAACATCATAATGATTGTCATATGTTAAATGAATAAGTGATTGAATTAACTCTTTATTGCTGAGACACGAACATCAAATATACAAGAAAAATCATATATCTAGTAACACAAGTGGCGGCATTATCGCTAATAGCGTTGTTATTATAAGAACTTACTACAAATTACTTGTCACCAATCTGAGTCTAAGTGTTTTTGTAGCTTTAATTGCTTTATAAGCCTCTTTAAATATAATGAAATCGCTAAAATATGAAGAGTTTCCTCGGAATATCTCAAACTTTCTTGTGGAACTACTAAACTGTTCTAATAAAGTATAGCTGATTTTACAATGAAGATTTGCTAAAGCCTTTCTAAGTACATGTTGTATGGGAAAGCTAATTCTTGATTGGATTTCAATGTTTTTTTCTAAGGCTTTAAATTGTTCACAATTAAACATGAGCTGACTATTTGATATGTTCATTGATACGTATATGTTGTTATATACAAAATATGCTTTCGTTTGACCGCATCTCGTTTAAAGTAAAGCGACGATGCGGCCTAAGAAAAAAACACGCTTGCTTAGAAGAAACCGATAATAATAATTGTTTATACGCCACAAAATACAGAATCAAATATGTACAAATGAACAGACATTTATATGAATATAAGTAGATGTCAAACTACGGCGTTGCACGCAGTATAGACTTAATTTTTAAATAAAGAAATTTCCGAGTTTGAACCCCTATTTGACCCATTAAAAATCCTTTCATAGTACACCCCTACACAATGCATTTCTTGTCTTAATCTAAAGTCTGTAGATTCAGCGGTTTACGCTCCGAGTCGATGATGACCTGTCAGTCAGCCAGGCATTCAGTAGGTAAGTCAATGAGACAAGACTTGCTCGTTATATCTTTACTTGGATTAATATGATGAATATTAAACATATACAACAAATTAAACAATACATCTGCTAAACTACATCGTTAGCGGGCTGCTTGAATTTTTTTATGTCCTAACTACGGAATCTCTACTGAAATAAATGTCAAACACCACGATAACATTATTTTATATTCAACCCAAATTAAAACTATATACAAATTGGTAGTGTACATATTTAATATATCAGTAATTATTATAATATATCAGTCTAGAAATGGTAATATGTGAAGTATTTTCATTACCATGAAAAATTGAAACATATTAAAGGTAAAACCAAACATTAAACCACATTTAAAGTGGCGCACACACCACACAGATGTCAATAAAATATTACTTAAGTTTCTATCATTTATTCTGTGGTTATGTATATAGGTAAGTTCATTATAGATACTTGTACCTATAATAATGAACTATAATTATTATACAAGGTTACTGATAATCAATCAGTATTCTCTTAAGAGTGGCACGGGTGGCTTCTGATGACCATTAATAATATATATATATATATATGTTTTCCCATATTATATATATATATATATATATATATATATATATAATATGGGAAAACATCCACACAAAGCTCTTCAGGTCCCAAACTAGGCAAAGCCTGTGCTATGCTAATCTGTTGACTGATATACATACTTATATACAAAATACATGATAACATATATAATAAACACCCAGACACAGCAGCAGCACAACAGACGGGTTAGGAGCTTTATGACTACATCTCGATTGGACTAGTTAGCAGTATGACTAGATCGCTTTATGACTTAATCTCTATACGACTACATTGTGTTAGGGATAACAAAAATAATCACGAAAAAATAATTACTCGTCAATTCTTTACTTTATTCCGAACGCAATGTAGTCATATAAAGATTCAGTCATGAAGCGATCTAGTCGTACCTGCTAACTAGTCCAATCGAGATGTAGTCATAAAGCTCCTAACCCCAACAGACCATTAGCAATAACTTATGTTCTAGGACTTATAGAAATTTGACAAAAAACATAAGTTTTGTTCCTTTGGCTGACTTAATGTTACTTTAGTATGGAACAGTTTTATTACAAGATTTTTAATAGTTCTGTAACAATTATTGTTTGTTATTGTTATCAAAAGCTATAATTATTTTAATTGGTTACTAGTAACCCTGTATTATTTGGTCATATGTTAATCTCATATATGAACGTTATTTCTATTAAGATATAATTTAGTTTAAAATCAGCACTTAACGGTGAAAAGAAGTTTTATAACGCCTGAAAACGCAGCGCATACGAGTACTACATACTATTGTTAAGTTTCTTCCAAGTTAAATTTAAACTGTATCACAAAATGACCTTTGTTATACAGTATACGTTTTAGTCGCCGTAACAAAACAATAAGTGAAAAATTCCAAGTTAAAAAACAAACACATGAGCGTCACACAAATCGTCTTTATTTTTCTAGTTACAAAGTAATACTATTCGCGATGTTAAAGATTCTCAGAAGTACTTATAGGATCTTTAAACCCTACAGTAACTTCTACTAGTACGTAAGTAGTTTAATATTCTGACAATAGTCACTGTCAGTGTCTATAACAACTACGGTTATCGGGAACTAGCTCGATCGATATGTTTCTTGAACTTGTACTACATACTGTTCACCTATATGAACTATTATTGGTCTAGTAAGTACTAGTTCCAACAAGGTCGCTGTCATGGTATTCTGTTTTTATTATAGGCATTGACCGTGTTGTAGTTCTATATCAAGGTTTTATTGAGTATTGTGTTGCTTCAGACTTAACTAACATACAACTTAATGGATCAATAGATTTTCATTCGTTAAAAACCATCATATATCCTTGGTTAGCTAAGTTAGTAAGTTTGATCTGACGACGGCCACTATTTGGTGTCCTTGGTTGGATGGATTAAATTACAGTGTCCATAGTTAGACCGTCAGGTATCCATGGTCAGATCAGTTAATAAGATAAACAGAAATGTTGATTTTAAATTAGCTTCGTGAATTTGTTATTTTATGTTCTTTACTTCTCGATAACTATAATCAATCAATCGATATTTTCAAGTCACGAGTAAATCTAATTCTTCTGAGCTAGTGCGGTACATCGTCGATTTCCATAGGACGAGCAATGGTCAAACACAAGCCTCTCTAATCGTTCTTAAAAAATGTATCGTGAATAAATTCACCAGCGCAATGTGCATTATTTTTTACAAACTTTTAAAAAAGGAGGTATTCAATTCAAAGGGTTTTTCATTTATCTTTGTTAGCTGATTAATCGGAGACAGACCGATTTGAAAATTTATTTTTTGTTTATAGTATACTTCTCAAATGGTTCCATTACAATTTAAAATCGTCCAGACGTGTAATTTTTAAAACGAAATAGCTGAAAAATATGTTCTGTCGGCGGATGCCGTTACGGAAGTTGGCAACCACTTTTTTACTAACACGTTTTTTTTTAATTTAATTGGAACCACTCGAGACATATAGGGTATATGTCTCGTGTGGTTCCATTAAAATTTTATATTTCAAATAAAAGAAAATACAGATTGTATGAGCCGTCTCAGTGAAATCCAGTAATAAACATTTTAAAAAATACTCATCGTATTGAGTGCCTTCTCTTATTTTGGAAAGTCGGCTAAAAAAACCTGTTAAACATTCAGACTGTTGCTCTCTCTCTCTCTCTTTTTCTGTCTTCTTTACTCCCATTTCCAGTGGTAACAAACAGTAGGAAGAGTTTATAACAGCAAGTTCAAACAGTTTGCGATCTGCCAGCGACCAGTTCCGACCACTTCACAACTTAGCCTCACCTACTTCTATCTGGAGCACCAGTTGTAGTATAAGCGTTTTGAAAATATAAACTCAGTTTTATTGACAGCATTTTTTCAATTTCTTGAAATCTTTTTTACATTTTTTTTTTTATGTTTGACCAGATTATGGTATATTTCCATAGTAGTCCCATTATAAAATAAGTCCAGCAGTTTAGTCTCTTATATTTGTTTTGGCGCTTTATTTTTAAAATAATTATTAAACGACTGCCCAAAAGGAGTGTTATTTTTTTTGAGTTTATGTATGTAAAGCTCTTTGGACTCTCTACAGCCTAAACTGGTAAAACGATTTTGATGTGCAATTGAATTTGTCTTTCTATGCAGATGATCATAGGCTATATTAGTTGCATTTACTTTTTACCGACGTACCTTAACTAGTAAAATAGTGGAATATTACTGGTTAAGATACTGTGGTAAAAAAATTGAAGGTGAGGTTTTTTGAAACCGCTTCTCACTTTAAAATTGATAGGTTATTTATAGATAGGTACGTAGTTAAAAATAACTTATTTTAATTGCTTATACAAAAATTAATGGTAAGCACGCATTTTCCTTTCATAAGTTGTCCAAGCATTTACAATTAATATATACTAATTAAATACATAGCACCAAAATCAGAACAGTGTATTTAACGTATATGTCCTATTAAGTTAAGCATTTTCTTGGATCCAAATAGAGAAGCTAGAAACGCGAGCGTTGACTCCAGGATAGTCGCCTAGACCACACTGATAGCCCCAGGAATAGACTCCGATGACGACGCCGTTGTGGTAAAGAGGACCGCCATTATCTCCATCGCATTGGTCACGACCACCGACACCCAGGTAGCCAGTACATAACATGTTGTCGGTTACAGGCCATCCGAGAGAAGTGTAGCGAGATCTGCAAGTAACCTGGTTGATAGTCCAGATTTGAACGTGCTGCAGCTGCTCTGAAGAAGGCCCTCCGACCTAGAACAAGTTAACACATGGAACATAAAATGACCACAATCTTAAAATATTGCTACAGGATTTTTGGATTGAACAATTGTAATATTGTGTCACAGATAACATGAAAAATTTACATCACAGTATTCAAACAACACGAGATTTTGAAAGGTGAAATGCCAAAATTCCACTTAAAAAAAGAGGAGCATCCGTAGTGCCTACGCGAGACTTTAACTTCTGCGTATCCCATGGACAAGAACCGTTTAGCGCCACATTACCTTACTTTCTGTGTGTAAATCTTTTAACCATTATTGATACCTTTATATGCGTTACTTCATTAGCTTATATCAAAAATAATAGTATACTCACAGCCGTGTTGCCCCATCCTGCAGCCCACACCTCTGATTCGTCAGCAGTCATGTAGTTGGGTCCAGCAATCATAGCAGGTTGCACAGCATTGTTCACAAATGTTACGGAAGAAGCTGTTCGTAAGATGGCAATGTCGCTGTCTTGAGTCCAGCTGTCAAAGTTGGGGTGAATTATGATAGAACTAACAGCATAGACAGTACCACCGGAGTTAGCGTAGCTAGAGCCAAGACGGATACGCCATCTGATAGCTTCGTCGCCACTGAAATAAAAGAAAATGATTGCTTTCAAGAATAATTGTCGAAGACTTGTATGATACAGAAATACGTGTAAGCGCAATTTTTGAGGTCTTTAAAACATAATAATACGAATACAGTTGGCTGGGTTAGTTGACTGCACACTACAGTAATTATTTTTAAGCAAACTGAACATACACTTGAATTTTTTAAATCATATTAGTGTATGTACTAGTGTTCGAAATCTTGTAAAAATTGCTTGAAACTTGATGCAGAGAAAGCTTGAAAGTTTAATCTAATCTAAATATAAATCTCGTAAATAGCTCCAAAAGTATCACTAGTAAATAACGATCTGAAATTATAAAACTCAAATACAAACTTACAAACTAAACTTTACTTTTACTTACCCTGGGCAGTTAGCGGCTGTAAGGATGCTCCAGGTATTTAGGATCGATCCTCCACATGCTTGATAGTAGGTATTTAGATTGCTTGAGTACAGAAGAGCGGCGATCGCCGGGTGCTGACTGATGGTTGTCACAGAGCCACCGACAATTCTTTGAGATTTTGGGACAGCTAAAAATAATTCATATGAAGTTGTAATGGGCCTTACCGTAGCTATCTTAGCACAATCTAGTTCGAACGTGTCATTCTACACTGTACGATTTTAAATTACGATAAAGCGCGTGGCCGAGACACAGCGCCAAATGCTACGCGTTAACTAAATCCCAACATTATTTTCCGAGACACAGCGCCAAATGCTACGCGTTAACTAAATCCCAACATTATTTTTTCTCGTCGATGACCATATTGCACCAAGGTAGCTAGTAAGGATCCTGTTTCATTACACTAAAAGAAAAACGCCAGTGTACGCCTGCTTCTTCGATCTGTCCAAAGCGTTCGATTTGGTTTCTTATGAAGTCTATGGAGGAAGCTGAATAGTATTAATTTACAGAAAGAACTAATCAGCATCTTTCAGTTTTGGTACCGGCATCAACAAAACTGTGTATGATGGACAGGGAAGGTGTCAGGGCAGTATCGGCTTGAGTGCGGAGTCAGACAAGGGGTGTTGACCTCTCCTACGCTTTTGAATCTTTATATTAATGATCTGATCGTTGCGCTCAGCAATAGGCATGTCATATCGATGTAGTGTGCGTCAATAATCTCAGTTACGCAGACGACATGGTGGTGATAAGTATTTGGGATACAGCCTGTGGGCTAATTACACACTAAAGGCCTACAGTGACCTCCGTGTTCTTTAAAACAATGCGTTTCGGATTGTGACGGAGCTGCCCCGATTCTGTAGCGCCTCAGGCATGATTGAAGACAATGCGCAAGCGTAGTGCCTCTCTGGTACTGGTGGTACGGGCCACCTCTAACACAGTACTGGTAATGATTGCAGACAAACTAGACTGCCCCTACATGTGGCATTGCTGTAATAGGCATATTCCAGCAGTGCCGTTTGTGCGGAAATTTTGACTAATCGTTTCTTATGTTTTGATTTTCAATTTAATTCTTAATTTTCATTTTCTATAATTTTTTATAATATTTTTGACATATTTAATTTTATAATAATTTTTACAGTTTGTTTATTTATAATGTATTTTAATGTTATATTGTAATTGAACATGGGTCTCAGTAAACATTTCGCGTTTTCACTTAAGATACGTGGGTCTAAAGTTCTTGCAGCCGGGTTTTTTGAAGTAACTTTTATCCACTAAAATTAAACATATTGGTTTTGACGTTATTTTACTTGAGTTACCTAAGAAGTAATTCAAACTAACGAATACAAGTTACTGTCACGCCGCATAGTATATGTAGTAAACTAATCTCGGGTTTAAAATTTGGAATTAATATTATATCTATATTATATTATGGAAAAATAATTTCTCTCTGACACTAATTAAATTTACTAAACAAAGATATACATAATTTTCGTTTGTAAGTGGTTGTGTAAATATAGTTACAAATGTGTACGAAGGCAGACATATAGCAAACATAACAGATAGCAGAAAAAAGACATTTCACTTACCTGCCGCATAAGCAAGGCATATAGTCAAAAGAAACAAGCCTACTTTAACACGCATGATAAGGTTCTATGTCTTCGAGCAGATGAAGAAGTTTTATTATTTCCACTTGGTATATATATTGACAGTGAGTTATATGATTATTACTTATTTATCTAGGCTATCTTTATTTTATTCAATTAGTTTATTGTTTTGAAATCGATAAGTTTTAGTGGATTATAAAATTGGGGTATGTTGGTGGCGTGACAGCAGTTTTGTTTTGTACATTTGTATATACAGGGTTACTTATAATCAGCTTTCAGCCTCTTAAATGAAATTCCTGGCGAAAAATATCGAAATTCTTTTAAAATAAATTTATTACCGGCTTCCATTATGGCTGGCGCCGATTCTTCGGCAATTCTTCTGTAATTTCGTTTTTTAATCAAACATCTTTACCAATTCGATATAATTTGCTTGGGACTAGAGGTGTACCCTTACAAACAAACATAAGAATTTCTCAAATCGGTCCAGCTATCTCCGAGAAACAAGGTAGGAAAATCGTCGAATAAAGTACCTCCTTTTTTGGGAAGTCGGTAAAAAGTGCAGTGTTTTGGCGCGAGGCGTTCAATTTATTGGATAATCTCAAGTATTAGCAACATTATAACCTACATAAGTGAAAAAAAATCTTTACAAATTGAAATAAAAGTTCAGATGTGGTAATTAACGCGTAATTTAAACTGTTTGTATTGAAGTTGCAAAATTTATCCCAACCATTACTTTTTTGTGTTTTTGGATCGTTGTCCTGCGCTAGACGTTTTTAATAAGGACACTGTGGGTTATTCGTCTGGAGTAAGTTTTTTAAATGTAAGAACATAACTTATTGTTATTTGTTACGGGTACCAGAAGCCTGGCGGCTGATTTAAGATACTATTGTAATGATCTGATGATTTTTTTATAAATATTTTGTTTATTTATTCGAATATTGATTTTACCGGAACTATAAAATAGTTAGTTTTGCATTTTGTTATGTCATTTGATAAAATTAAGGACGTTTGTTGACTTTTGTCTATGAATTCGTTCGATTTATGGTAACACCGGAAGAATGTTTTTGTTTCTGCAGTTTATTCGTTAATTTTGTAGGAAGTTGACAAGTTGGTAGACTTGGAAGTTTTTCGTATTTCTCGCCCGTTAAAGAGTATGTCTACTGACAGGCACTTTAAAAAGGGCGAGGCAGACGAAAAACGATTCATTCTGGAAAAATATCTTGACCACCAAGTTGTCTCCTAAAATCGCTATAATTTTATATACAATTATAATTATAATAAGTTTTATCATTGGAAGAAAGTTTAAGTTATACCAATCTCATTTCATGTAATTGTATACCAGTGAATAAAGTGGTATTTCTTCGAGAGCTGAGTTTAATTTTATTAAATCTCAGAAGAGGGAGTGAACCAAGGTATGTAAAATTTAATTTTGAGAATTTGGGTAGCATTTTAAAGAGTTTAAAAAGAATCAGAAACATTTTTTTGTGGTTTGAGGGCACGTTTTGAAACTATCGATTGAATTAATTTGTGGGTGCCCTGGGTATTTTGGGGGTGATGAATCGTTTTAAAAACACAGAGACGGTCGGTATTATACCGAGACTATCCGATTTTGTGTGATCGAACTTTTCATTATTTTTCCTAATTATCTAAGGGGTACCTGCTAATTTAAATCTTTGGATACCTTGATGTTTTAATAAGATTGAATTGTTGTCTCGCATGAATTGGTCGGTATTACACCGAGACTATCCAATCGTGTTGGCACCTTTCTTGATTGTTGAAATATCTGGTATTTTTTCGGTAGTTTCTGGCCGTGCTAGCTTATTCATCATGCATTTCCGGGTCTGATACCGTTTGATCAGGGCAACTCTCTGATAGCGGTTTTTGGGTCCTAATGCATGTAAGTAATAAAAAGATACCTTGATAATTTTGAACTAGTTAATAAACTCTGCATTATGCCTCAGTTAAGCCATGTAAATGAGAAGTTTCAATTATAAGCCATGATAAAAGAAAACTCTTTATTATGATAACCAATTTAAAACTAGAGATATTTTGAACTAGTTAATAAACTCTGCATTGTGCCTCAGTTAAGCCATGTAAAATAAAAAGTTTCAATTATAAGCCATTAATTAAGGGGGCCATGTCTGTTTAAAAGCTATTAAGTAAACGCTACCTTTAATAATTAGTGCTTAAGCCATGCCTAAGCCATATGCGCTATTAAGTAAATACAGATTTAACAGGGCTATGTATGCCTTAAGTTTTGAATAGCCTATGTTAGAGCTACACGCAGGACCTGTAAGTGGCTAGGTACGTCACAAAATTACATGGACTGAGTGGAAGTTTTAAATAGGTAGCTTATGTTAAGGCTACACGCAGGACCTGTACGTGGCTAGGTACGTCACAAAATTACATGCGACTGCGTGGAAGTTTTAAATAAGTAGATTAATTGAGGGTACACGCAGGACCTGTACGTGGCTAAGTATGTCACAAAATTACATGGACTGCGTGGAAGTAAAAATCAGTTAAAGGGCCATGTATGCCTTAAGTTTTGAATAGCCTATGTTAGAGCTACACGCAGGACCTGTAAGTGGCTAAGTACGTCACAAAATTACATGGACTGAGTGGAAGTTTTAAATAGGTAGCTTATGTTAAGGCTACACGCAGGACCTGTACGTGGCTAGGTACGTCACAAAATTACATGCGACTGCGTGGAAGTTTTAAATAAGCAGATTAATTTGAAGGTACACGCAGGACCTGTACGTGGCTAAGTACGTCACAAAATTACATGGACTGCGTGGAAGTAAAAAATCAGTTAAAGGGCTATGTATGCTTTAAGTTTTAAATAGGTAGCTTAATTTAAAGGTACACGCAGGACTTGTACGTGGCTAAGTACGTCACAAAATTACATGGACTGCGTGGAAATAAAAATTAGTTAAGAGGGCTATGTATGCCTAAAGTTTTGAATACCTAGCTTAATTATAAGCTACGCGCAGTACCTGTACGTGACTAAGTAAGTCACAAAATTACATGGACTGCGTGGAAGCAACAGTTAGCCAAAAGTAAATTAAAATTCAAAGTCAAAGTCAAATTCATTTATTCAATACGATCACTAGTGTATAACTTTGAATAATTTTTACTTGATTACCCAGATATTATAATGATTTTGTAAATCTTGTTTTGAGGCAATGGACTCCGACGATGCCATGACTCCGGAGGAACAGCCTCCATCTACACGCAAGCATCCTAAACGGAGGCGGAAAACCTCAACAAGCAAGACTAAGCGTGCGAAGAGAAGATCAAGAAAGAGGCGCAGGTCTACTTCGTCGAGTTCCACCACGTCGAGTTCTTCACGTGCGCCCAAGCGTCGAAAGAAGTCGTCCAAAGGTTGGTCGACTAGAGATATAGCTGAAATTTTAAATACTATGCAAAAAGATCGAAAGCTTGATAGCCACAGATTGAGCAACAATAATTTGAATAATGTTGTACCGGAGTTTGACCCTTCCAGTAAATCGCAGAGCATTGACAGTTGGGTTAGGAAAGTTAACGAGTGCGCTTCTATTTATGAATGGGACCAGAAGCAGACCATACATTTTGCTCTACAAAAACTCGTGGGCCTCGCAAAGAAATGGTTCGAAGCCCTTCCGAGCGTAGTATTCAGTTGGCCCCAGTGGCAAGAAAAACTTAAGAAGGCGTTTCCAGATGAGCAAAATTATGGTCGGCTTCTGGAAGAAATGCTAGCTCGTAATACACGATACAATGAAAACTTGCGTGAATATTTCTACGAAAAGCTAGTACTTCTTAACCGATGTGAAATCAGCGGAAAAAAAGCCGCAGACTGTATAATCCATGGTATTGTTGATAAATCTATAAGAAACAGCGCTCAAGCCTTACAGTGTGAGGAACCCGAAGATTTGTTGAATTTTCTCAGTTCACAACGCATTACGACTGATAGCTTACCCATTATTAGGAAACGTAATGACTCTTTTCCTACACGCGCAGGGAATTTAACTTCTACATCGAATAATAGCTCACTGACTTGTTACAATTGTCGGACAAAAGGACATTCTTATCTCAAATGCTTAAAGCCAATAATCAAGTGCCAGAAATGTCATAGGGTAGGTCACGATAACATTCAGTGTAAACTTACACCATTGGGCCCTCGTTCGGTTCCCCAATCAACAGACCGTGAAGAACGAAAAACGTTGACTATTTCGACCACTTGTGACGGTAATAACAAGTTTTTCAAACAGATAAAAGTCAATAATCAAAGTTTTAATGCCTACATTGATTTTGGCAGTGAATGTAGTTTGATGCGAGAATCTGATGCTAGGGAATTGAGTTTAACCAGAGTTTATACACAACTGCCAATTATCAAGGGGTTCGGTAACGCTACGGTAACACCCGTCTATAGGAGCTTCGTAGACATCAAAATCGATGATGTTGAAGCGACTGTTGAAGTCCTTGTAGTCAACGATGATGTTATGCAAACGGCATTACTGATAGGACAAAATTTTACCGAACTAGATTCTGTAACTGTCTTCAAGGACCATAACAAACTATTTTTCTATAGAAGTCCTAGTTTTGATAAAAATGATGAAAGCGAACATAACTTAAAATTAACTACGGTAAATTCTATCAAAGTCCCTTTGTCAGGATTAATTGAAGTTGCAGCGGAGGGTTCTAATTTTTCAGGGGACGTATACGTAGAAGGTTATAGTAGAATTGAACCGGGTAGAGAATTTAATTTGCAACAAGGTGCCTATCGTGTGAAGGACGGAAGGTGCCATCTTGTTGTGACAAATTTGTCTGGCAAAGACCTTACCTTACAAGCAAATACCCTAATCGCCCGAGCAATGCCTTTCGTTGAAAAGGAAACGTTACAATGCAATAAGATCGCGACAGATATTTCAAGTTTAGAACCCTTAAAAAGATCTGATATAAAGGTAGGGCCGGAAATTGATGATCAAACATTAGATAAACTTTATGAACTTTTAGCATCTTACCGTGACTGCTTTGCATTTAACTTGAGTGAAATTGGCTGCACAAAATCGGTAGAGATGAAGATAGATTTGATGGATGATAGGCCTGTTGTATATCGACCTTACCGCTTATCGCACTCTGAAAGGGGTCAAGTACGGGAAATAGTCAGTGATCTATTAGAAAATGATATAATAAGAGAGTCAAGGTCCGATTATGCGAGTCCAATTTTGATAGTAAAGAAAAAGTCAGGGGAGTTACGTCTATGTGTTGATTATAGGGCTTTAAATAATAAAACTAGGAAAGATTGTTTCCCTTTGCCTTTGATTGAAGATCAAATAACTAACCTTAGCGGAAATAAGTACTTCAGCTCTCTTGACTTAGCTTCAGGATACTATCAGGTCCCTATGGCTGAGAACAGTCAACCGCTCACCGCGTTTGTCACACCTGACGGGCATTATGAGTTTAAAAGAATGCCTTTTGGGCTCGCTAACGCACCCGCCGTATTTCAACGGGTCATTAACAACATGCTAGGATCGAAGCGCTTCGAGTCGGCTTTGGCCTATTTAGATGACATACTTATTCCATCTGTTGACTTAGAGGAAGGGTTTAATAGGTTGGAGGGTATTCTGAAACTCCGAAAACGGTCTCACGCTTAAATTGTCAAAATGTCGCTTTTTCGACCACTCAATTACTTATCTCGGTTATGAAATATCGGCGGATGGCATAAAACCTAATGAGAATAAAGTTCTGGCCGTAAGAGAATTTCCTATCCCACGCAATGTACACGAGGTCCGTTAATTTTTAGGTCTGGCAGGTTATTTCAGAAAATTTGTCAAAGGTTTCGGAGAGATTGCAAGACCCCTAACAAATCTACTTAAAAAGGGGGTTGCTTTCAGTTGGACAGAAGACGAATCTCGCGCATTTTCGCTTTTAAAGGAAAATTTGATCGACAGGCCAACACTTGCTCTTTACAATCCAAAACTTGAAACCGAGTTACACACGGACGCCAGCGCTTTAGGTGTTGGTGGAATATTAATGCAATGGCAAAATTGTCCGAGGGTTCTTAAACCAGTTGCCTACTTTAGTCGGCAAACCTCTCCTGAGGAGCGTTATTTGCATTCTTACGAACTAGAAACACTGGCGATCGTGTGCTCGTTGAAGAAATTTAGGGTCTATCTGTTAGGGTTACATTTCAAAATTGTCACAGATTGTAACGCCCTTCGGACTACTTTGACAAAACGCGATTTGGTGCCTCGCATAGCGAGATGGTGGCTACAAAACAGTGAATTTACTTTCGATATTGAATATCGCCCGGGGACGCGTATGGCTCACGTAGACGCGTTGAGTCGTAATGCAACGCCAAATACCGAGACTAACAATGAATCGACTATTGGGGTATATAGTATTGAGACCGATAATTGGCTTTTGACATTACAAATATCAGATCCGGACATAGCTCGCATTATAAAAATACTTAAACCAGAAAGCGACGAGGAAGCTAGAGACATCAGAAAAAACTATTTAATTAAAAATCATAGAGTTTACAGGAGAGTCGGTGAAAATAATTGTTTAGTTGTTCCTAAAGATGCTCGTTGGCAAATATGTCGGTCAAACCATGATGATGTTGGACATTTAGGTATTTCTAAAACAACTGAGAGAATTCAACAATTGTACTGGTTCCCAAAATTGAGACGATTTGTAAAAAAATATGTGAAAGCCTGTATTCAGTGTGCCTACAATAAGGACGATTCTGCTAGACGTAAGACCGGTCAACTGCATCCGATAAAAAAAATAAGCATTCCGTTTCATACAGTCCACATTGACCATCTCGGTCCGTTCATTAAAAGTAAAAACGGAAATGCCTATATACTAACAATTGTTGACGGTTTTACGAAGTACTTATTTGTTAGAGCAGTTAAGAATACAAAAACAAAGACCACATTAAAAGCGCTTACAAGCATTTTTTATGATTTTGGACTACCATCCCGAATAATATCAGATCGAGGTACTTCTTTCACTTCATCAACTTTTAAGCGCTTTTGTAGTGATCATGGTATTAAACATGTGCTCAATGCCGTCGCATGTCCCAGGGCGAATGGTCAGGCTGAAAGATATAACCAAACTATTTTACAAGCCCTTGCTAAATATAATGACGATGATGACGAACGCAACTGGGACATGTGTCTGGGCAAAATTCAGTGGGGAATCAACAATGCTGTTAATTCTTCTACTCGAAAAACCGCCACTGAGGTCTTATTTGGTGTCAGATTGAGAGATAGTTTGAGTAATAAGATGGATGTGGATGTTGACCCAATAACTGCATCTGCAACACTTGAAAACATAAGAAAAGAGGTGAGCACTAATATTCAAAATAGTCAAGAAAAACAAAAAGACAATTACGATGCTGGTAGAAGTTTTGCTCCAACTTATAACCAAGGGGATTTAATTAAAATCACTCGGACAAATTTTTACAATAAGGGTAAAAGCACTAAACTTTTATCAAAATTTATAGGTCCATTTAGAATTACTGAAGTATTAGGGAATGATAGATATAAAATTGCTGAAATTCCTGGATTCAGTAAACGCAAAAACAAATTTAACAGTGTAGTTGCTTTTGACCGAATGAGACCTTGGATAAATATTAACTCTTCTCAACTTGATGGGAATAATATTTCAAATAATATAAGTGCCACTTCAGAATCATCAGAAAGTGAAGACAATGTAGTTGATGGTGAAAACATAACATCAGACAATCACCAACAAACAACAAATCAATCTGAAACTAATTAACAACCGAATGTAATGATTTTAACCATATTGTAAATAATTTCTTTCTTTCTGTATCATAAGAACTTAAAACTCTGTGCATACGCCAATGTTGTATCTTTTAAATTACTAAATATAAGTATTGGATGATTCAATAATTCTATATAATGTAAATTTTTTTTTTTTTTTTTTTTTGTATCTCTATGTAAGTAACTATATTATTATGCGTCAGGAGATCGCATAACGTCGGATGGCCGAATGTAATGATCTGATGATTTTTTTATAAATATTTTGTTAATTTATTCGAATATTGATTTTACCGGAACTATAAAATAGTTAGTTTTGCATTTTGTTATGTCATTTGATAAAATTAAGGACGTTTGTTGACTTTTGTCTATGAATTCGTTCGATTTATGGTAACACCGGAAGAATGTTTTTGTTTCTGCAGTTTATTTGTTAATTTTGTAGGAAGTTGACAAGTTGGTAGACTTGGAAGTTTTTCGTATTTCTCGCCCGTTAAAGAGTATGTCTACTGACAGGCACTTTAAAAAGGGCGAGGCAGACGAAAAACGATTCATTCTGGAAAAATATCTTGACCACCAAGTTGTCTCCTAAAATCGCTATAATTTTATATACAATTATAATTATAATAAGTTTTATCATTGGAAGAAAGTTTAAGTTATACCAATCTCATTTCATGTAATTGTATACCAGTGAATAAAATGGTATTTCTTCGAGAGCTGAGTTTAATTTTATTAAACTATTGTCAATAACCATGTACACTACTATCATAGTATAGTATAGCACTCGCCAAGTTGGCCTATGGCAGTAAAGTCCAGTGTAGTTTACGTAAACGTTCCTAAATAGCGTAATAACTCTACTTTCCACGATCTAACCTTGATGCAACAAATTTTATTGCTTAACGCAGTACTCTATTAAATACTGTGAGAAAAACCGTCTACAAAGACGTAGCTATTTTTAAGTCGGTTATGAGGTATTCAGATGCAATAAAGCATACGATATTTCTTCTGTTTCTTGATCGTGATATACTCGAATATATATTTTTTTAAATTAAATGAATAGAAAAATAAATTTTTTTGAATGAGTGATTATATTAAATCAGGGTATAGTATATTAGGTGTGTTAATTTTTTTACAAGAATTCGATCCAGTGAAGCAGCATGAGCAAAATATGTAGAAACGCCTTAAAAAATTGACGTCGATTTGGAATTTTTCAAGTACCTATTAATTGTTTGAATTTATTTCCAGAAATTCGTATGTTTCGTTCGAAGGTGCTGTAGTTTAGGGTGTAAAGTTATAAATGCAAATACAAATTCGGAGATATGAGTAATCATATCAAGGTTTGAGATAATAGATACCGATTTACAAGCCTATCTTATCTTACCATATCTTGTAAGCCACTACTACCTAGTATTAGTTATGACGTTCGAACAAAATTGATTAAATATCATAAAATTATAGGAATATTTTTAATTTCAATAAATCGTTCATAACACGAAGACTACTTTCTACTATAATATTAATATTATAAACGCGAAAGTTTGTAAGAGTTTGTACGGATGTTTAGATGTCTGGTTGTAGTATACTCCTTCACGCGAAAACTGATCAGGTGAAGTTTTTAAGGAGATAACTTAGACCCTGGATAACACATAGGCTACTTTTTATCCTGTAATAACGCAGATAACACTGCAGTACGCAGTCATGCAGTATTACTCGCTATAATAATAGGATACTTAAAAATATATAATTAATAATTATATGCCAAAGACTTACAAGTTGCCTTGCAAAAAATATGTTCTATTGAATTTTTTCTTTTTTTTTTTTCACTGGAAGTAATGAAAAAAAAACTACTTGTTTTATTTATAATAACCATGATTTAATTTTTTTACACTGTAGACATAATTTGCATAAGTCGTCAGCTTATAATTTTTTATACTTAATTTTCTGTGTGTCATTAAATAATAAGATGAAGAATTCGTAAATGTAAAAATATTAAAGACACACGAATACGCGAGTAGATAGTCAATATTTTAGTTTAGGCATTAGCTTGAATCCAGGGTGTGAATTTGGAGACCCGCGTATTAACACCGGGGTAGTAAGACAAGGCGCACTGCTGTCCCCAGGAGCAGACTCCGACAACTACGCCATTGTGGTAGAGAGGTCCACCAGAGTCTCCCTGGCACTGGTCTCTGCCGCCAACGTCCAGCCAACCGGAACACAACATGTTGCCAGTGACAACTCGGTTAACGTTGGTGTAACGTTGGGCGCAAATCGCCTGATTCACTGTCCAGATTTGAACGTGTCGTAGCTGTTCTGATGCTGCACCTCCCACCTGTAATATTGTGTTTGTTATCAAGGAAACGCTTTACTACGCAATGATAAGTGCATTAAAATGTGTCCCTGAAAAGTCAGCTATGAGCAGGTATTCACTACTGCCTTCTCCTCGAGGTTCTACCGGTTTCTGTTTTCCCAGAAAAAAAATCTCTATGGATCTATAACTATCTCTATGCAATAGCTAAAGAGACGAAAGACAAATAAACTAACAAATAAATAAACCAACAAACATACTTTCGCATTTATGATATGTACCTATGTGTGGTGAGTTTTGTATATATATTCAAATTAATATTCTAATGAAATTATAACACTTTAAAAAATCACAGTAAAAAATGGGTTTTTAAAGCATATATACACATTTATAGCATATATTTATATAAGCATATATAGCATTTAGGATCATATTATATCTTATCCGTAGCCTTGCATTCTAATAACTCGGTGCTCAAAATGACTCGACAGATAAATTATAGTGATGGTAAACAATCTAAGGTACTCGTATCAATACAATAAAACGCTGAAGTTAGTTTAGTTATAAATCAAACCTTTCGTGAAATTTCACCAATAGACGATCAAATACATTCCAAAGAAAACAAATTGTTTTGATTGTAAGAGTGGTGAAACACCCATTTAGCATATAACTCGTATTTAGATTCGAGATGTTATTTATTGTTAAGAAAAAATTTTACTTACAGTAGTAGTTCCCCATCCAACGGCCCAAACAACTTGATTGTCTCCGAGGTAGTAATTGAGGCCAGCGATGGTAGCTGGTTGAACTAGAGTAGATAGAGTCAAGGTACTGTTCAAGCGCATGATAGCGATGTCGAAGTCCAAAGTGCCGTAATTGAAGCTCTGATGTACAGTGAGGTTAGACAGGTGGTAAACCGCACCGCGGCTGTTGGCGTACGAACTTCCCACACGGACGCGCCATTTTTGTGGTATGTCACCGCTGAAGAATAAAGAGAGTAAATTAAATTATTTGAAGTGAAGTGTGTTAAAGAAAGGACGAATTACATTTTATTTAGAAAACTAACGAGTGTTTCGTACATATTGTTAAGGAAAACGGGTTTTCACGCGTACCAACTATAGTTTCGTTCACACTCAGTATATAGGGAATAAAAAGTGCCCTCACCGCAGGGAGTAAATATTCCGATATAATTTAACACATATCTGGCATTAAACTGCGATTATTTCTTATCATTGGTTTGCAAATCTATAATTATTTTATTTTTTTATTTATTATTATCTATCCATGCATTCATCTGCATCCGGTTCAAATAGTACCAGATGGTTTTGAATATTGTACTTGATCCAAAATACGTATGATGATTGATCATGAATCCATCTCATTTTCAATCTGGTCGCAAATTCACCGCAAAATGCTGAAAGCAACAAGCCTCCTAATAATTATAACAATAATTTATGCAGGCGTTACCGTAGCAGACTGAAAACCTAACACATTACTCGTATACGCGTCAATGATTATGCTTATAGGTACATACATGTCTATCAGTACTAAGACAGGTGACAATGCTGTGATAAGAAGTTTATTGTATATAGTTACCAATCTATCCTGCTACTGCTCTAATTATTTCCATGTTACCTTTCAAACATTTCCAAATGTGCCATGGACCATCTCAGATCAACATCTTAGTCTAAGCTGGCCTGGGCATCTTCCATCACTTACATTGTCTCAAGCATAAACAGCTTGTTGCTTTTCTTCTAAATTGTTGACAAATATCGTTATATACGGGTATCATATGATTTACTTCCTACTTACTATACGCAATGAGCCGCAGTCAGAATGCTCCTGGTGGTGAGGATGCTGCCGCCACAGGCCTGCCAGTAGTTGTTCAGATCCCAGGAGTACAGCAATGAGGCCACAGAAGGATATTGATTCACAGTGGCCACATTACCGCCAACAATTTTTTGGGAACGTCTAGGAACGGCTAAAAAATAAGCGTTATGTATATTCGGACCATGGAAAGATAAAATAAAATAACGAGTCCAGGCAAGTTATGTTGAGGCACTTATGAACTCTTTACCTTTGAAAGTATCTACGAGTAGTTTATTGTCTAAGTTGAACACAAGACGATGATGGATTCTGATGGTCAATGATATGTTTTGAAATGAATGTGAATAATAAAGCTAGCTGAATCAATTTGCAGTAGGTACATACCAGTTGCCGTTGCAAGGCACACGAATAAAACCAATACACCACGCATTTTGTCTATTTTCACCGTGAATGCAATTAGAAGCGTTAGACACTTGTATATTTATACTAACCACTCGAGTTATAATTGATGTTATCATGTCTCCGGTGACTCCCGTTATTCTGAGATAGCATACGAGTGTATTTGCAATTAAATTCTTATGAAAGTACTTAAAGATAAATTCATTATCATCGTCAGGTTTATATAGGTATTCTCCTTGACTGGACACAGTCCTCTACCAAGAAATGCTACCCGGCCCTATCTCGTTTCTCTTATCTACCGGTTTACTAGCAAATTTTAATCTTTTCAAGCCAATGGTTCTGTGTACCCAGAACCCACACAGAATCACTGGCCGTATTTACTTTATTCAATAAACGCCACCCCGTTGGCGTAATTTTAGCTTGGACAGGACGATTGAATGCTCAGTAAAGAGTAGATATATTATCATAATTCAATCGTAACAATCTCATTTCAGATGCTATATTTCCAAAAAAGTGCTTAGCAAAACTGATAGTTTGTTTACTACGTTATCCTGGTTATGTGTTTAAGAGGCCAACAGTTCGAAATATTATTGATGTTATAGTACATTACCATAACGTACACATAGAGTCAATTGTGATTTTTATCTTTGACTTCGTAGTCATTATTATCGCTATCACAGGCGTAACAAGTAACAACTAGATTAACAGCTACTAGTGACTACGATAAAAAATAATTTACTATCTATCCGTGTAGCTAACAATAAAATACACGTCCTCGGTAACCATGTAAGTCTGCGAACTGCCGACCTTGCTTTTATTTAACAACTTTTTTACTATTTTTACCCGACTGTGAAAGAAGGAGGGTTTTGTTTTCGAATGTAAGTATATTTCTTTGGCACGCCCTAGAGCATAAACGGCTAGTCATATTTTTAGTGAGTGTTGTCAATAGATTCGTCTTAGTCGTGAGAGTGATACTAGATATATTAAAATTAAATAAAACTAGGATGATACACACGTATAAACATGGTATAAAGATTTAGCAGTCGAGCTTTTTTTCAATTCGCTTCTCATCACTTGTTTTTTTTTTATTTTCAGATTTAGAATTCTAATTTTAAATTGTGTTTCGCAGGTCAATACAAATATAATTAAAATAAGGTTTGCTAAGCGCAGTAGGACAGTATGGTTTTGGAGTCACTTCTAATCACTTATTACTTTATCTGTCGCTCTCTAAAACGTTTTACAATTTAGATTATAGTAGGTACCTTTTGATTTTACGAGGTCTAACTTATTTATAACGTATCGGATTATTTGAATCATCATCACATTTCATGAACACACGATTGAAATCCGGTGCCTCCACTAGTAATCAATAAGAGAATTGAGATTCCCCGCAAGTCGGCACATAGTTGGAATACTCGCAGCTCCGCCTCAATACAAATCAATTGCTCGCAAGATACATTTCTATTCCTACCGCGGCGGCGCGAGGGTCTTATCGAGAACTTTCTGATCTGATCTTACTTCCCTCTTAGGCTCATTATTGTCATTATTGTTTTTCTACTGCAAAACTATTTTCTTTACTAGTGGCTCTGTGAGATGAAAAGTTCTGCTCGCGTGGCATAATAGGTACATCTTTATGACGCAGTGAAATCATATAAACAGAGATTTGGCTTTACGTTGATTTTGACTGCTCAAAACCAAACCAGAGCCTAAACCTAGAGACATATTTTTTAATATTTAACCAATATTAACCAATATTTAATCAAAGTTTAACTTTGAACTTTGAATTTCTTAAGGGGTATAACTTCTATTTCATATATTTCGCCTGCAACGCCGCAGGTTACAGATGCTAGATTATTTAAATATTACTAGACGAGTAGTTGTGATATTTTTATCTGACGTTGAAAACGCAGATAAAAATATTATTATTTATTATTATATTATTTCCACAGATTTTGTATTGCGTTGTTCGATAGATCATACTTTTAATATGATTTTAAGATGTCCCACACAAATTTTACCTACCGAAATAGGTTACGTAGTATAATTTTGCAACTCTAAATAACTGAAATATGTAAATAAGCGCCTGCCGAATTGAAGTAGATTGTCACTTTTCTGAAGCTCTAATATACATTATGAAGAATAATAAAATAAAATATTATAATTTTTTTAAATTTGTATTCAGAGTTTATGGTATTGTCCGTTGAAAAGAATTAGTTAGGTAATTAATTAATTAACAGTATATGAGCTATAGCCAGGTGCGCAATAAAGCGCAAATAGTGTAGTTTGATCACTAGTCTGTCACGGTTCGACATTACTTATACAACTACTGTACCGAATTTGATAAAATTTATATAGGAGCAGTAGGAAATAAAATTTTCAAAAAGGTTCAATCATCTCTGAGAAATACGGAAGTATACAAAAAAAGTTCAGACGAATAAAGAACCTCTTTATTTACGAATTCGGTTAAAATAGTAGATATATCATAAAGCATATGTGAAGAACAGTCAAACTAGATAAATCACATTACTTACATATATGAAATAGGTTTTGGCGGCGGTAAACCACGTCCGCCTGGCAGTTATGCGTCCGTTAATTTTATTAGTGCGACGTTACGTGATATATTTAGCATACTTACTCTTACAGGCAATGTTAGCACAGGCAATTTTAAATTTTTTAGAGTGTGGTAGGTTCGTTGGTGGACCCCTTTCCGCTCAAGCGAGGCTCGTCTGTTTGATTCTAGGTTTAGGCATGCACTTGCGTTTTTCAAGCTTGTGCAGATTGGTCTGAATTACTCGTAACTTTGCTTAAAGGATGGAGCATATCACATGCAGCCCAACACAGCACGGCTTATGACGTTGTATTGTAGGGAACATTATGAGAAATGACACACCAAACAATGTACAACAACGCGCGTCACCACAAGTCAAACCAGACTAAGTAACTACGCGCGTAGACGTGCAGCAATGTTTGACATTGTCAAAGGAAAGTCGTTGGAGCACTACACAATACGACAGACAAAAATGGCCGGTGTCACATCCTACGCTAATAATTATATAATACTAGCTGACCCGACTAACGTCGTACCGCCTAACAGTTATTTAAGTATCTTAATTTTTAAACCTTCCCTTCAAACATTTCAAGACCAAAATCAGCTAAGTTGGCCCAGCCGTTCTCGAGTTTTTGCGAGACAAACGAACAGCAAATGATTTATGTATATGAGAATATTTTATGTAATATTTTCAATAGTTAAGAGATTTATGACTGTTGTTTACTTATAAAATACATTTAAAATACATCACCTTGTTATTCATACGATTTTTTTTTAGAAAACTTTGGCATAGTTATTTTGTGATGTTTTTTAACTTCTGATAATTTTGGATATGAAATCTATAGATGATAATCTATCTGATAATAAAACGCGGTCAATGACTGAATGTCGTGTGATAAATTTCGTGACCGTATTATATGTGAAAATTATGTCATACGGTATAAATAAAATATGCAGTTTGATGCATGCGCAATGAATATGCATAAAAAATAATAATTTTAGTTTAAGTTTATGGTTCAATTTTAGATTTCATAAAGTCTGTCAAGTTATATTCTTATTGTTATATTTCATATTATTGGTTTATATGAATGATGAGTTTGAACATTTTTCTTTGAGTCGAGACAGGCGAAATCTTAGTCCCCACTAAGATTTCTCCTGTCTTGACTAGTGCTAAGAGTGTGAAACGCTATTTATTTATTTGATGAAACTACTAGTAGCTATCATCTGAAATTGCCCGCGACTTACAATGGAACCTTAAGGGTTTAATATCCAAAAATCCTTTCATAAGTAAGTAAGTATAGTTTTTTCATATCCTTCCTAACTTTACTGATCCGTTTCCTACTTTACAAATAAATAAAATAACTCAGGCGATTTTTTTTAACAGGCAAACAGTAGGTACTTGATAGGAACTCAATCGATCTATAAAGTTTTATCTCTGAGGCTAGTAGGTATAATTCTCGTGATCATTAATCATTGGGCGGCGGCTCGAACAAACATTGCAATTCTGAGAGCAATAATCCTTCGATAGCGTACAATGTTCTACTCAGTACTTTGTAATAAACCGATAAAACTGGTACCGTTTGTGAACATTGTAAAAAACTACAGTTTCAAATCCATTTAAAATTTTGTGTGTCTATTTGATCAAGATAATAACTGGAAAAGTTCATCCAACCCTAAAATCAGTGTTCTGAATATACCGAAAAAGGAGTTACACTTAAACCAAAATAGCTTAACTAGTATCAGCCTATTTGAACAGCAAATCGCTCAAAGAAGTCTATCAATTAACAAACATAACCTAACACTGATTTGAATATCTTAACTACAAAATTAACGCATACCTGTTTGCCTAGTAATACTTACTAATTTTTTTTTTATAGTTATGATATTCTCTGTAAATTGAGACAAACGACGCTCAACCTTAAAAGCTGCAAGACAAAACAAAATAAAATAAGTATAAAACAAAATATATTTTAAAACTAAGTGCTGTACCAAAGAGTTTCCTACAATAAATGATGGAAGATGAAGTTCTGATTGACCCAGATGGATATGCATCGCTTGTTAATGGAACAATAGGTAAGACTGATTGACCGATAATTTACCTGTTTCTAATTACTGATAAGTGCCTGCTTTGAACGGTCAATTAAATTAACTATGTTCTTGTAAATACTAACTCACTATATATCTCCGTTATAAAAGTTGCAATTAATTATTAGGTCCTTACATATGAAATTGGCGTTTTGTCGTACTGGCCACTTTGATCTCAAATATCTCTTCTTTGGTTAGGAATTCCAATTTCAAATTTATACTGCTATTTATTCATACATTTGTATTTCGAAAACCGTAATTCATATGTTTTGTCCTCGTTTGGTTTTTTTTTGCGTCACGCAGTTTACAAAATGGAAAACTACTTCTATTTATAGCTATAAATTGGTTTATATACATTTCAGATAGAGTTGCGTTATATGCGTATATACTCGTATTTTAAAAACCTCTGACCTTCTCGACATAATATTTGTAATAACTATAATGAAGACAAACGGATAGAAAAATGTATTAAATATTTCGTGTTATAAGTTCGCGTCGCAATAATATTCATTATCAGGCCCGAATTGCCGCATCGAGTAGCCAAATTTTATTGATCTTTATCGTATTTTATCTGATTTTATGACAAAGTTTATTGAATGGGTTCAAGACCCTTGGCATCCTTTGTTTACGGTCCGCTTTATCAGTCACATGAGTAACTCGATATAGGATAACCTACTTTAACTCGTATAAATAAGATTTCCTAACATCGGGCCGGACAGTTAACGTTATTTATTTAGTGTAATTGATTTATATTATCGGCAATTTTTCTTTGAATCTGTGAAGTGGTGAAATGAGGTTACAGTCAGGACAGGACAAAGATGGCGGGGCTGCGGAAGCTGCTCTAATGAGAGGTACATTTACTTCAACAATACAATCATTCTGATTTGAATGAGTTTATGAGGATGGTATCAATCCATTGATAGTGCCTCACTACTGGGCACGGGTTTTCCCTATGAATCTATGTGGTATACATGGGTCGTAGTTCTGTAAGTATATTATGTTTAATAATAATAATTTAATGATGTACTTAAGCTATATTACACTATTATATGTAATTGAATATGCTACAAAATTATATTACATATTACACACTCCTTTCTCAAATTCTTGATATAGATAGGCACTTACTGTTCGTAGGTTTTTTTTTCGTTGGTGCAAACTGCAAAATTATGGAATTAGGCTATGAATATTAATTTTGGTCTTTTTCCAAGTAAAGGAACACATTCATTTTAAGGTCACCGTTGAATCTGTTTCGTAAAAACGAGCATGCAGTTTTCATTATAACATATATTACCATTTACCATCCATCGAGTTTTGATGAATCGGAAGCCTTCTAGGATTAACTTATTAGCGAGCGTTATAAACGTAAAAACTACTTGTTTCGATTTGGAAATATAAGAAATATTAAAAACTCATCATAGAAATCAACTTACATAGGTTAGGATAGGTTTGCAGATCGCTTTTATTCAATACGAATTATGAGACTCACAACTTAGTTTTACTTGACAGAGTTAAGCTTGTTTAGCATAACTGTATTATAGTAAAGTATAGGCAACACAATTTTGAACTCTGTGAAAGAACTTATCGCTCTAGAACTGATTTGCATAGCCAACAAAGAAAGTAATCTTACACGACCCACAACATAGATTTACCCACAAGCACTGTTTGAATCATCTGAAAAAGACTTGAAAGCGCATTGATGTTGATGATATTTGATTAAGATGTACCTATTTTTTAATATGTTAAGAATGTTTACGTATGCAAAATAAAAACTAACTTATAAATACTATCAATCAGGTTATGTTAGTGGACATTTTATATAGATTACAAACTGCAAAATCAACAAACAATTGCATACCTTTTACATACCTACCATCTATCTACACTAGAAATACCAAAAAACTAAATTGAACACAGTTCAATTTAATAAATTTTATTTACCAACCGAGCGAAGCATCTGCTTCAAATCTGGCAAAATGTTATTTCGCCTGTCATGTATGTTTGTATGTAGGTATATATGTTTATCTGGAAGAAATTTCATACTCGCGTACATTTCGTAGTTTTCAAAAAACTTGTTTGTGGTTCAAGACAATAAATAGTATTTCATGATATAAGTTTCATTATTGTATATTTTTAAGTAATAATATTCGTTCTAAATTAGTATCTCTGATGATTATCGCCTTTACAGTGCAGATTGTCAGTGTTATCCAATTTTATTATTCTTCAAATGCAGATACCGCCAATGATATTGATACTCTTATCTATTTGACAAGTACATGTGAAACTAAACTGCAATGTGATCCAAGTAGGTAAAAGTAATCATATATTGTCATGTCAAACAATTTTTGACGGAAGAGGAGAAATTTGATGAAGCGCTCTCGTCAATTTTAAAGATTTGAAATTCTAATAGTAAAAAAATATTAAAATATAAATCAATCAACGCAATATCCATAGTTCAGTTACATCGAAGACAACTACCGTAACTTCAATTTACGTTATCAAAAGTAGCAAGAGGTGGAGCTTTCCTTATGTCCAAATGTAAAATTATAATGAATTATATTATTTCATTGCATATTCTCTAGTTTAAAGTCAAAACATTCCATAATACCACAAAGGTTTTATGATGCATTTGCATTTCGAGAGCTATATTTTGGTGTAGGGGCGTACTTACAAAAGATTTCTCTCTCTAGGGGGATCAAATAGGGGGTTCAAAGTTTGTAACTTTTTTGTATTCAATTTTACGAGTATGTCGCGTGCAATTACGCGAGTGACAGTTATTAGTTTAAATAGCATTATAAAAAGCTTCGAAACAGTAAACATGACGGTAATAAGCAAATCTCTTCTAGACAGATGGAGTACCTATCAGTTATCATCACTTAATAGGTTAGTGACGTTAATTGTGTGGGGTATATAACGATCTCTATGCAAATTAATCATGCATCGACTCCTCTTAGTTACAGTAGGTAGGGAGTAATAATTAGCTGTCACTAATAATTTATAAATGGATATCAGTAGTAACGAGGCTAATGGGGCGCGAATGAAACAGGCTTTGCGATTTCTGGTTCCATTTTGAGTCTACGAATTATACGTCTCTTATATTAATTAATATCTTCAAACGTATTTTGTATGAATATAATTTCAAATATAGTTTATGGTCAAGGCAGCGAGGCTTCTCTGCTTTGTGTCTGGCAAAATACGATTTACTCTGTCAGCTTAAATTTTTGTCTGGATATTGATAGTTCAATTAATGTTCGATAAATCTTGAAACTTGTTTTAATTGCTAGAAATTTTGTATTTTTTTGGAGATTTACAATGCTATTTACCAGGTGATTTAATTTTATTTCAATGATTGAATATTCGAAATTCGAACACTACTTCCGATTTAAAATCATCGCGCCATAGAGGACGTTTTGTATTGTGATTTAAGCTTCCATGTGTCTATTTAATCTTATAAACTCACTTTGTATTTTTCCATTCTTCTCTACTAATCTGAAAGATATTCAATTCGCCGCACTTAAATAGATGACGACACAAACCTTTAAGATAAGTGCGATACTTAGCTATGCGCCGCACCTCCATTTACAAAGACACTTCAGTGCAAAAGATCCTAGTACTTAAGCTTTTGTTACATTGTCCATGGAAGCCTTAGTCGCCTCCTAGACTAAGTGATTTGCTACTTAAACAGTATGCGCGGGCCTTAAGGCACATTAAGTCAGGATTTATGTAAGTGGTACGGCTGACATCGCAGACAATGTTTGTCCCTCGAGTTTTGACTTTATTACTCCGGTCTTATCAAATTTGAGGACTACTCTCTAGATAGTACGAGTAATAAACTCCAAATAAGAAGCCCAATGTTTTGTCGATTTGCATATTTGGATTACGAAGGTTTGGAACCTTTGATATTCCTTCTCATCGTATGGCAGAATTGCCTTTGATTGATGATTGATTGCGTTTGCAGACAATGGGATTTTTCTCTAAAATGTCATGTCTGGTACAAGACAAACAAATAAACTCTACGCTCGTCCTGGTGAACCGCAAAAGACTTTTAAACCTTTGTCATAGAATTTGTCTAAGAACGTGAATTGTTTTATAATAACTGAAGAAGTTGTTTGCATAGACGTTAATAGTCAAATAAACCTATCAAGCCAAAGTAAGGCAATTGCTATGCTGAGACTATTTGTCTCTAATAATACTAGGTCATATAAGCCTTTGAGCGACTAAAAAGTTGAACACTTGTTTATAGTAAGTAAAGTCAGGTGTAATTACAAACACACCGATAACCGATGGGGAAGAATATCCTTGAGTTTCAACCACGAACCGAAAGACGCAGTGTAGATAAGGCTCGACGCCATAGTAAAAATCACAAATAACCAGTGAATGCAATAGGATTTTTTAAATGGCGTTCTGAGTGGAAGTTCAATAGCAGTCTTCTGGCTGATGTTGATGATGTATTACAATCGAATGTTCCATGCAATACTAATCGCTTGTTATATTATTCGTAACACATTTGAATAATGATTGCATTTAGCACAGTTGCCTGCAAACAAAGGCTTAGTGCATAAACGCAGCTGACCCCGCCTCTACCCCGGGGCTAATGGTCAAGTTAACCCTTTGCATTGTAAACAGGCACCCGCCCGTACTCACCCCTTCAGGCCTGCATCCTCGTTTGGTTGTAGTGTAAATTAACTCTACTGCTTAGTCACCGAGCAATTTTTCAGGATGACTCTATTAATTTGGCCTTGTCGACCTAGAAAGGGATTACAGTAACTTCAAAATAAAGACTTAAGTTTTTTTGCAGTATATTTATGTAAAATAAAAAAAGGACGAAGTACGAGTCGGACTCTCTTACCGAGATTTCCGCACAAACCTGTAGGTATATAAGTAAAATACCTCTATCCATTCATGAGGAAAGGGGTAGTAAATTTAAAATTTTAAAAAATATTTTTATTTCATTAAATAACTAAAATGTATGCTTTTTGCTTTTTTTATCTGTGCTGAGACGATTCTTCGTACCAAATTTCAAGATTCTGAGTTTACGAAAAGTATCAAACATTTGATTCCCTTAAGAATGTCGAAAATTTGCAGCATAAACGGCTGTATGTTTTGATTTCGTTGGCTTAGAAATTTGATTTTAACAGCTCCTGAAGGACAGTAGACCTGAATATATACTCGTATGATATGAATTTCAGCTTGATACCTTCACGCGTTCTTAAGAAAAACGGTCTTGATAGACAGACGGACAACAATGATCGTATAAAGGTTCTATTTTTTCCTTTTAAGATACGAAACTAAAAATCAGAAGTTTTGTGGAATTTAATTTAAGTCATTTTGGCACCAATTAAAGCAGATTTTGCACTTGCACTTTGTCGCGCTTCCAGCCAGCTAATGTTAAACTTTAGGATTTGTTGAAGTTTGTGTGATTATTATGTATCTACGTACTTTTTTAAGCCTAAGCAATACTTTGGGTTTGGATGACATTTGGTAGAGATCATATCTTGCAGGCCTAACAACGAGTCATATCCCGGAAGAAAAAGAAAGATAAAAAAAACATACAGCTAATATTCGAATAAAAATAAACAAATACGAATAAATACGGCTTAATTAGTAAGCGCGTCACAAAGTAAAAATTATAATGATTTAAATTACAAGTATATGTGTATTCGAATATAAAAAGCATTTAGTCTTACGTTTCACACTGCGGGTAACAACGCGGGGCGCAGTTAACTAACTAATTATAAATTTTAAAACAAATGACTGTCATAATAAATTAACAAGTTGTTACCTATTGTTCGTCAGCCTCAACGCGAAAGGTAGGTAGGTAATCCATGATTACAAGCGGAGGGTAGTAAGACAAATGCTAAAGAAAAGCTGACAAAACCAGTCTGTCAAAATTGGAGAAAAATATTATACTTATTTTGTCAAAGTTATAGCAAGATACGCGCTATTTGTCGTGATCAAAGGCAAAAAGGATCAAAGATATTAGTTGGTTTGATAGGTTAAAGATTACTCTACTTACTGTAGCTACTCGTACTTGAACCACATTTGTTTTCTAAATTATTATTTTTTATTTCCTTTCGGTAAAGGTTGTTAATGAACAACCTTTACCGAAAGGAAATAAAAAAAAGTAATAACGTAAATGACTCATGAGCTTATAGTGTCACCATTGTGACACTATAAGCTCATGAGTCATTTACGTTTTTAAACTCATGAATAAATCCGAACACTCAATCGGCAAAAAAATCTAAAAGAAAAGCTGGATAGACAATCAAAGGTAATATGATTTGATAAATAAAATATCAGTTGATTCGTAAGCATTGTTCAAGATCAGTAACGCGTGGGCGTGCAAACGCAATAACTACGAGTACCTACATTAATCCGTAGTCGGGTAACGGATTTTATTAAAAAAATATATTATGCTTATATTCCCTTCTTAAAATACATTGAGAAACATGTTTTTATTTGTTATAGGTGTGTCGGCGTAAAATAAGTGTCATCATCGTCATTATCAGCCAGAAGTCCACTGCTGAAAATAGGACTACCTATGTAATATAGGTGTATTATTCTAAAAATAGAGAGATATTAAGCCAATCTTACGCTAAAATTTAAAATTAGTAAATTTAATCGCATTGTTCGAGTAGGTAAATTCTTCAATATTATAATGTTTCATCGTAAAAAAAAATACATTACGGTGATATCAGTAAAATCCGTACTTAACATGAATTTAAGTAATTTATGACGACTATTTTTCTCAGTATACTTAAACTTAATGTAAACCTTTTCATACGCAGAGTTCATACGCAGAGCTTAAAATTATAAAGAATAATTTAAAAACTATAATGCAACACAAATATAATCAAAACAAAAAGGATAAAGTTTTATTATTTTAGGATATTATGTAGCCGATCAAACTCAAAATATGAATATATATTTATGTAGTTTGAATTTGTTCTACATGTTTGTTTAGTTGTTGAGGAGTTGAGTGTTCAGTTTTATATTCATAGATAAGGAACTATGAACTACGCATCACTCGTCATACTCTTGGCTGCTTATGCGCTAACTAAGTTGCCCGCGCCGTCATCAAAGCATGGAGCACAAAAGAAATGACATCAGTGATATTTCTACGAATTATATATGCGATCGCGTACTTGATTGCAATAATAATTATAACTGCAGCCACAATAATGGCCCTTTTCTCTGTTACAACCTATTATCTGAACAATTAGTTGACCAACTCGATGTAACTTATTAAACAATTATTTGAAGGCTCAAAATAAACTTTTCTACTTCCTCATAATCAGTTTTGAGAAAATCAAAATATCTCCAAATCTAATCCAGTCTGTTATTACTTATACTCCAGTCTGTTATTACTTATACTCGTAGGACTTACGTTTTCAATTATAAGATTTCTTTGCAAAAAGAACTTGCATTTATAATGAAATGATATCAATAGTTACATGTCTGGATTTGGTGCAGCTTCTTGAGATATTCACAAAATAGTTTTACCTGATATTTCTTGAACAGCCATCTATTTTTTCCTTACTTTCCTGATAAAGTTATCAACAAAACCTTGCTGTGCGTAATTTTTACCCATCAACCAATCTGGGAGAAATACCAAAATAATTCTCAAGTACTAAACGTCATATATTATTTTTATAACCAGATGCGTTGAAAATACTAACTCTAACACCCAGATAATCATACATATAAACAGGCAAAAATATAATCTGCTAGTCAAAACACGCTTCACTCGCTTATTCGTTTCATCAATCGTAGTCTACTGGTTTATTTCTGCTCACATTTTTCAAAATTGAGTCGTTTGCAACCCGCTCACGGCAGACGGCTCACTACGTCGGCTTTGTACAGCGAACTAATTAAACTGTTCATTTTGTGTCAACGATTTAAAAACTTAATTAACTCGTCGTCCTGAAAAAAGGGTCTAGTGAAACGGGCAATGTTTTGATCAATTATCGCCCGGTCTACGGTTGTGATAGGTCACTTGGTCAATCTTGAGAAGAAATAATTGGTGTAAAATATACATTGCTTAATGTATTTAAATTTATTTAAGTTTACCGCATATATCATCTGTAACGCATCACTCTGCTTAATTGTACCAATATATTTGCCGTGATAATATGACTAGGCTTCGTATAAAATTATTAGTCGATATGTATGTAAAATGAATCAACATCTTATCTTACATTAGTAATCGCTGGATGTGGATATTTGTGACGTCAAATTGCTCCAGATAGAGCAACAATAATTGCTCATGTAAATCTTTATGTAAGTTATTGCCGAGCGGGGCCTGTGATGAATGGAACGGGTTAACAATAATTTATTGTGAAACAAACTTTTCCCTACAGAGGTGAGATAAATTAATAGAAAATGCAAACAAGGTTCACAGATAACTTTGCGTTGGATAACAAATTCCTGAAATAACATAAATAAAGGTTGGATAAATTAAATAGTCCTTTATTTGTCCAATTTGAAAATAGGACAAAGTTCGCAAGTGCGCTGTGTTTTATGAGTGTTACATTCTTATAACGCTTTGACCAATTTAAGAAAATATTTTCTTGTGTTATTCGCTAAATCTAATTTTAATTTTGCATACCTACTAAAGTGGTCTGGAAGAGATCACTTTTTAGCGATAAGACCGCCTTTTGTGCCTGTGTTCTGTTGCAATTATTGTCTAATATTCAATTTTTTGTGGTTACAGTAAAGAGTTATGTAATTGTAATTGTATACTTCCCATGTATTGTATCAAAATCGCTTTAGTTTTAAACCAAAATAAAAATTGTTTGATAAATTGAAGTCGGTTGACACTTTTATGAACTTTGTTTTATTCTATTTTATTCCTGAATAAATAACGAAATGAAAATCAAACAACTAAAACAAAAATAAGCAGTCGTAATATTACCGATAGACCATTTAAGATCTACAGATAATCCAAATGGTTCAATCCATCACCAGAAGGCAGCGAACTTAGTATGCTAGCGGCATCACCACCCAGTTTCTATTTTATTTTTTACCTAATTCAGTTAAAATGTACTATATGTTGCACTTAGTGAAAAATACAGATAATCTACATTTCTGGTGGCAAAATGTATACTTTATCAAGTTTTAAAAAGTGGCTCCAAATAACCCGGCTGCAAGAACTTTAGATCCACGTATCTTAACATGTGAAATCGCGGGATGCAGCTAATCTATGACCATCTGCAAATGAAGACGAATCTATTGACACCGTTCATATAAAAATATGACAAGCCGTTTAGGCTCTAGGACGTGCCAAAGAAATATACATACTCGTTTACACGAAAATCATAACCCTCCTTCTTTCGCAGTCGGGATAAAAAATTGGAAACCGACTTCAATTCGGCAGACAAAACTTACGTTACAAAACAGATTGACATCAATCAATTTAAAGGCTATTTTAAACTACTGGACCGATTTTATAGAAAATGTATAAGGGCCGATTAGAAAGTATATAGGTACCTACAACAAGATGCAAAAAAAACAGTTTTTCAAATTGGTAGAGGCTATTCCAGCGTATTCCAGACTAGGCATGCTTCATCTTAGGCTACAGTATCGCTGGCTTCCGTGGTCGTGCGAACTTGTGGTCAAATGTCTAGCTGTGTAGGATAAAAAAAAAGAATCGGGGAACATACATAAATAAGTTAGCGACGAATTGAGAAACTCCTCCTTCTTCATGTCGGTTAAAACAGTTGGCAATTCATTCTCTGTATTTCTTCAAACAAACCAACATTATGACAGAAAGAAAAGTGATTTCATACTTTACGTGTCTGAAGAGAGACGCGACGTGGCAGCGCTCGGTATGAATTTACATAATTTTTAAAGCCCTATTTCATTTTCTGTGCTCTCATAAATTTTATTATGACATAAAAATATACAAAATAGACTGGAAGCCCTCAAACAGTTTATTTGTTTACTAGTACGTCTGCCAATTGTTGACCTCGAAACTTCAATAATTTTACGACATTTAAAAAAGACTCATAAGTAGTAACAGTTCTATAGAGTGAAACGAGTTACTTCGGACTTAAAACTAAACCGGCCGTACAGTTGACTCTTCAGTAGTAATAGAAACGAATTAATACATTTTATTGAAACTGAAATAACAAAGCTCATGTCTTACAACTTTAAAATTAACTATCTACCTCTTTACAATTGTAATTGCTCATTGACTGTTTTATTTTTAATATTTAAAACCTCGTACTTAAAAGTTGTGTACGAGTAAATGGCGCAGCAAACTTTTCCTATTTTCGGGGGAAGTATGTACGATACAAAAGGGTGAATAGCCTTTCCGTCTTTACGAACAAGATGATACTGTATGTTTCCTTATTAGCCGTGGAGACAGAAACAGGATATTTTTGTCTATTAGCCACCTAAAGGCGACAAACAGTAAAAGATCCTGTGTACTGTGCCACCTACGCTGATGGTGAAATAAAACCAAACAGATCATTGTCCAATAATGTGACCATTGGTATGCTATATATTATCAATAATTGTGCAGGAAAACAGCTTTTTCGTATGCCTACTGGCATCGGATAGTATTAATTTCCTTTCGATCGTATAACAGGAAAATACTAACGATTACGTGCTCTGAATTACAAACCAATCAAACAAAAATGTGTGTGTATGGCAACTAACAGAAATTTTGATGTAGCATAATAAAATAACGCTCAGCATAAAAATACGCAAGAATTTTTCTTTATCTATACCTGACTACGCCAAAGGAGGCTAATTTTTTTGGAGTGCGTGTTTTAAAATTCGTACGTTTACAAATTTGTATACGTTAGTAATGTATATCTAACTCTTTATGTAAAATGACACTGTGGCAACCTAATCGAAAAATCAAAAGCACAAATCGAAGATGTTTATCGTTACCGTGGCTAAGGGTGAGGAAGTTGGAATAATGAATTATTGTGGTCATGAAGTTAACAGTTAACAAAACTAAATAAATAAACATTTCACATCAGTAAAACAACAGTGACAAGGGAAGTAAATCAATTTTGAAAATTAACATTATGTGACATGAAATTCGCGGCTGGCAACCCCCAGCCTACTCTCTACATACGCGGACACACCGGTTCATTGTCGGATATAAAACAATATTATTATGTGGAAAATGCACGAAGCGAGCAAGCGATACGCACAAAAGTTGAACTTAAATATCTTTGTTCGAATGGCGCGTCGTTATTTATAAATGCCAACCTTTTAAATTACGTTTATGATTCTGCGCGAACAACGAGATTCGTTGCTGAAAACGCGTAACTTTATTAACGTTATGTTGACGCAATACATTATTCTAATGATGCCAAAAAATCGCGTTCTTTGCCACGGCACGACAAAAAATTAGGTATTATTTGGTATCAGTATTACTTTAGAAAAAGTTCAATATCGCGGATATGAATTTCGTATTTTGATAAAGTATACCCAGTAATGGCACATTAACGACTCTAGTGGTATCTTAAAGAACTGTCTAGACATGATTATAAACTGCTACTGCTGATATGTGGCGCTAGTATATATGTGTAAATCATTCGTTTTTTAATACATATATCTTAAGCTATTTCGTTTGTTATTGTCATTAAGAAACCTCTCCATATCTCCAATATGCAATAAATTTATGTAGGTAACATGCTAGTAGCACTTTTGTCAATTATTGCTCTTAAAAGTAGGAAAATATAGGACAAACAAGACGGTCAGACAGAGCGACTACGGAACCCTTAAAAGCTTTCGAAAACTCCATTTATTGTAATCTTATTGTGCGGACAACCGACAACACAACTGAGTTAGCAAATAAGACTTCAGCTTGTCGCTAAAGGTTAAAGCACTTGAATATAAGTGATTCCGTCCGCGAGCCGTAACCAGGCCAGCGTGGTGCACTATAGTCTACACCAGTGGTAATAGCAGTTCTACGATAATTGACGTAGTGAAAAACAGTGTTAACAAACACTGTTTTTTTACATAACATAACATTTAAAAATATTTAAAGCTCTTAAGGGGCTTATACTCCAATGACAGCGTTACCGTGGAAACAACAAACATCTTTAATTTGTTACTCTGCCAAACCATAGTATTCTAGACTTTATTTTAAATTAAAATCAGTTATTATACATTTGACCCGATTTTGTGACAAATAACACTTAACCGGTGACTAAAAAATTAAAAAAACAGATTTGAAGCAAACATGCTTTACTTACTCGCTCAATCAAAACTAACAATACGAATTAAACAAGTGGTTATAAGCGATTTCAAAAAAACCCGATTGTTAAATCTTAAACTTAGCATATCCTATTCCAAACTCCAACATTTAAGTTACATATATATTCGTTATCACCGTAAAACTTCTTTATGATGATACCACACTCGATATATTTTGATAACATAATTTTTTTTTGATTAATTATTGGCGCCAAAAATTATTTTTTTTATGTACCCATGTGTCACTTTGAGGACTGAGACAAATCTATTGATAGAACTATTTAAATTATAAATATTTTACTCACAAACATACCCTCAGAGCAATTAATTACACAAGCATATAAATCAATTCAATAGGTACCTGCTTAATATGCAAATACTTTAGCGAAGCGAATTCTATACCAGCGGATCTAGAGCTATCTGTTATTTACTTCGACATTAATCAGACTTTAGGCGGTTTGCAAACGTAGATGCTTTTGCAGTCTTAACAGAAAAAGTATTTTTAAACACATTTTAAACTATTATTTTTGCTAAAGACCAACCGTTTGTAAAAAAAGACCGAACAAAATATAATACTACAGATCTAATGTTAAAATTGATGGTCAGACACTGGTTAAAAAAGTTTTGTGATTGCATAAAGTTAATGATTATCTCTAAACAAGTGATAGCCGCGGATTTGTATGGAGAAATGAACCGAAACATCAGCTCAATAAACATATACAACCCTTTTGTGGTAAGACTGTTGTTGTTTTATGCCGAATACAATTTTACTGCTGAATATTTAATTTTCACATAAAAGTCACCCCACTCCATATGTTATATATATATATATTGGTATGATCCTTGATTTGCGGTGGTTTAACCGATTGACCGTTTAAAAGATTATATTTTCAGTTCGGTGTGTGTGGTCATCATCTTATTATCTTAATCCTACTATGTGGGGTCGACACAGTATGTATTCTTCTTCCATTCAACTCTATCAGCCGTCATCTCTTCATTGACTTCCCATTCACACACCTCAATCAATCCAACTCTTCTCAGATCGCCCCCTCCTGGCACAACCTCTTATATTTGTTGATACAATGTGATGGTGCGTTATGCGTAGCATAAGTGTCTACGTCTACACAGAGCCTAACTTCTCAATATTAGATACCTTTTCGGTTAACAAGAATAAAATAATTCCATTTCAAAAGGAAGACATACTTTAACATTTTATCATTATTCAAGGGTCTCAAAGCCCTCATTTTAATTAATTGTTTAGATGAAAGCGACCAAAGTTTCGAGAGGAAACTCATTCGGGCTTTATAACGGGCACCTGCCGACTTTGTAAAGATATTCAACACTTTGCGAACGAAACACGGAGTTTACATTACGTTATTACATTAGCATTTAGGCGAGGTTAGTATGTGATAAAACTAGTATGTAACGGCGTACGAGGAAAATCTTTAGGAAATTAGAACGTTTATGTTGTTGGAATAAGTAATAACGTTTTGGTAATAGTAAATAGTGTAAAATACGAGCTACGCTTGCTACGCACGCTACATTTTGCTACGAAAATCGCTACAAGCTATTTTGAACAGCTTTAAAAAGACTTTTTGGACTTGGCAAGCGTCTGGCAATCATAATTGATTGTTTTTTTCTGTCCATCTCATTTATGTAAGTTTGAAAAAAAAACTGTACAGCGAGTGTACCGATATATTTATTGGGTGTTTATTCCAAAACAGGTCAAGATTGTGTCATGCAGCAATCACTTTATTCAAATGATGTATTTCAAAATGAATGCACGATGGAAAGGGACAGATTACCGTGTGAAACTAAAAATATAGGTATACAGCAAAAACAAAAGAAAGCTAAAGTAATCGCATAAAGCGATCTCAGAGCAAATTGGTAAGACTCGTGCTTGATCTTAATGTTTCAATAATTCACACTTTAACTCTGTCTCAAGTATTGTAGCAGAAGTTTTCAAATAAAATTTGTACCGTGAATTGTAAATCACAGACGTTGCCAAGTTCTTAAAGTGTTAGCGAATGGTAACGACAGGATCGTTATGCGGTGGGAAAAAAAATGCCAATTGACCTGTCATAATCAACGTCATACCCACATATAGACGAGTCTGCGTAGATATGACACGCACACAGATAATATAGAGGGTTGCGTGATGACGTCACGGGGGAGCGAGACGGAGCATATTGTAATGAGCGGGTGTGAAAAGGAGTAAATATAGGCCAAGCACCGACCCACCTTCAGCCAGAGATACAGTCGGAGCTCGGCCCGATACTATAAAACAGTATTTTAGCTGACGTAATATATTTGACTAGATACGAGTATCTTAATAGTACATTATATTATATTACGAGGAAGATACATGTGAGTAAAATAAATAGGTAATTACTGGAAGATCAATACACACTAACAAGGTGGAATTACCACGAAAGCCGAAGGCGACTGCGATAATGAAACCGAGGCTGTAACGATTAATACAAACGAGCTTCATATTTTTTTTTAAATTAATTTTACTTATGAAGTTAAATAAAATCTTGAATTTAATTATTTTGATTAACAAACTAAATTAGCTAGACCGCTCATGATAAAATGTATATAAAACAAATTAACACGGGTTTTTTCAGGCAACTGAAAAATTGTGAAACTCTCAAAAAAAATTATACAAATTAAGAACCTGCACTTTTAAATTTGGATATGGTTTGAACCATATCCATTCATCACGATTTGAAGTAATAAAAACAACAAACCTGAATTACTGAGAGCTATCACGTATGCAGCACCTAGCGGTAGTTGGTAATAAGGTCGCATACAAACGGTGTACTGCCTCCAAATTATGCTATTCACTACTTGTGTTATTAACTTGACGCATACTTCTCCAGAGTCGGACTATCCCTAATACAAACTAGGTACGTGCCTAGAGGCATGAGATTACGAAGGGGCGCGCGCCATCCTGCATACATTTTTTTTTATTGGCATAGGGATGTCCTTCACTCTTTTGTATCTATAATATACATAGAAGAGTAAGTCCTGACAGACTGACTGAAAGATCACAATCAACGCAAAGCCACTGAATCTAGAGAGTTGAAAATTGGAGGACTTATTCATTTTAATTCAACCCTTTAATGGGAGTCAAAGTTTGAAACTTAGTATAACCAGCTATGCCGAAGATGATTCCTCTTCCTACGTAGCAAAAATATAATATGGCTAGGTAAAAGGGGGCTAATGAGCTGGTTACCTAAGACGCCCTCTGCATCCTTAATTCACTTCTGCACACGACATCGTGTGCGACGGTATGTAATGTAAAGCAATTCTGTGCGATACTCCAATTTCGCACCCACCTTATAACGTAAAGTATCAACTCATGGCGTTCCACTACGAGTCTCCCCTGTTAAAGGGGAGTAGGCCAAATTTTTGAGGAGTTAACTTATCATCGAAAGATCTTTTAAAACAAGCGGGGTTCCTCACGATGTTTTCCTACACTGTTTAAGCAAGTGGTAATTCATGATTATTAATTAATTATCTAATATGGACATGAATGAAAAAACAGAGGAATGTATGAATCTGGGATCAATTAAGTGGGAAGTTGAAAGTAGCAACGATAATTAGGCTGGTAGGGACAAGACATGTGGCAAGAAGATACTTAAATGGTTTAAAAACAGACTTCAATAAAAGAAAAGCATTCATAGTTATTTTTATATTTAGTTTTGAATAAACTTAAAAACTACTGGACTGATTTCAAAAATTCGTTTTTGGTTATAAAGCTAAATTATTAGAGAGAAACAGGCTTTTTTCATTACAAATAAATTTCCACCTGTGCGAAACTGGTTTTGCACATTTTTATCTGAAGATTTTGAGTTGTACAATCTACTAAGTGGTATTAAATTTGTTATAGATTATATTATAACATGAGGTTCTTAGACCTGTCTCAAATTTCATAACTGGATTTAACTGTATCAGTGAATCATTAATCTATATTGACGTTTTATTGACTATCCTTCTTTTTACGATGATTGTATAAACGTACTAGAATTATTGATCATAAACTGAAATAACTTGCGGTAAATTTCTTTGCAGTATATTTATAGGCTTTTTGTTCCTCTTTTTGTATTTGTTTGTACTAGCTATTAAATTCACTTTAAAAATAGATTATATTTTAAATTTTTGTCAATTAATATATTAAAGAAAACATATATTCATTACAGTTTGAACTTACTCACCAAAATGATATAGTAGTTGTTGTGGCGCTGTATCATTTAGCTAAATATGGCGGATCAATATAACATAATTTTTTTCCACAATACAACATTTAATTTAACTTATCCCAAGATTGAAAATTATTTTTACTAGCCCATACTACTATAATGACTCATGGTCATATTCTAGCTCTTTGAGCATTATAAGAAGGTTAATTAAAGGTGTTCAATCAAATACAACCCTTGTTCACCAATGTATTGGATGATTTACCTTGGATAATCCATGAGTGTTTTTAAATCTATCTGTACGAGTCGGTGTGTTAGATATTACTTGAATAATTGAGCAAATTATCAATAACAGATACGATTTTTAAATATGTTATTTATATTGTTTATAAATATGGATTTTTATAAATCAGGTTAGGGAAAAAATTAAAAACTAAAATTCTAGCTATAGATAACAATATGAAAAGTTCTTTTCCCAAATGGTGTATCTGTAAAACTTATCGGAGCACTTGATCGATGCGACGCGTGACCAGAATGTCGGTGTTGATCTCGTAAAACATATAAGGATTGCCATTCAGTTTGGTAAAGCCTTACGCCACCTTCTGGTGGTGGGTTTAAATATTTGAATTATCTGTAGATAATAAAGTAATATCTGTTTAGTAGGTAATAAGCATTTAAAAGGTAATCAACTGCCCATTTGTTGTAGTAAATTTTTCATATGTATCAGTTGTTCGCGGCGTAAAGACACTCTGGTTCCAACGGATGATCAACGCTGGACTTTCAACCAGCATTATGTTGAGTTGGGACCGGTGCGTGACAGAAAGCAGTAATTTGTAATTAAAGTCAGATTTTATAAAATGTGTGATTAAGTTTTCTGATTCAAATAAATATTTTTCTATGACTATTTTTTTTCTATTTAGACAGGACGGGGCTTACAATAAAGAATACTTGCCCCAGTATTCACTATTGATCAACTGTCAAAGATGAAGTCCTATTATGCCTAATGGCTTAAGCTATGACACTGTACCAGAGTTATAGTAGTGTATATTATTCGAAATATAGAGTTAACTTGGAACTCATGGTTATTTAATCGTAAAGTATATATATATGAGTCATGTCTTGTAACTTTGCGAGCGTCGTGTAACTTTCACTAAGTTCTTATACATACAAGAAACTTGCTAACTTTGTTTACCTGTGAATCGAACCTTGTTCCTCTACACAAATGTGGAAGTTTTGTGTGCGTTAAGTTGGATTTCGTATTTATATTTCAGCTCGTTGGTTTTATTTCGAATAGCTCTGGAGTCAAGTAAGGAATAATTTTGGAAATTATACAAAGTAATATTTTGTGTCAGAAATAAAAATCTGCTTGGTCTTTGTTATCTGCTTAATTCATGCATACGGCGATATGTTTTAAAAAAATACGGAAAACTTGGTTCGCACCTAAACATGTCTTCACTTCATTAGTAAAGTTGAAAATACTACCGAATTATAATTATAATTAATACGTTTATATTCGACTAAATCATGCATAACTACGCGAAGAGCTCTCAGGACCAACCACCAAAATGAACAAACAATTCTCATGATAAAATGATGTCTACCGATTTTCTTTTTTTAAGTCATTTCAATTAAGTCGATTTTTAAGTCATCTCACATGATAGGTTTATCAATTGAAAGACATATCATGAGATAACGTAGGTCAGTAGAGTTACCAGCCTTAATATCTAGTTACGGCCTGGATTTGATCTTAGGCCTTACCGTGACCGGCGTCAAGGGATCCCGTGAAACTTATTACACCTGACCTCAAATAATTGACAGTCGTCGTTACATAACGACCCTGAAAGGTTGTCGGTCAAGGAACTAGGTGTTCACCTTCTACGCAAAACTGTTTTACAACCCATAATACTAGTGGTGCTCCGAAGTGTTGACCTCGCGAATACAATTATTTTGAGATCTCAAAAAAAGACAATCCCTTGACCAATCTTTTTTTCATACATAGAACTAAAATCACAATTATGAGGTTGTGCTTCCTGCCTACTTATTTATACCTATTATTGAGAGCGGCGGGTAAATGGCACCAAACAACAGTAGACTTAATCCATTTTGTGACAAAACTATTCCCCCAATCAAAAATCCTCGATTAAAAAAAAACTCGTCAGGATTGGTTTGAAACTATGACCTTGTACTCAAGTACGAAACTCCACTCAGTGTAACCACGAAGAAAAAAAACACCAAAAGGTGGGGAAATACGGTGTAATCATGAGTCCTTTATCGAAATTTCATATATTCGAACTGTCAGACAGAAAAGTTATCCAGACACAAAGACGGAAAGCCGCTTCAACAAATTCAAAAGAGTTCTTGTTGATATGTTTGTCCAATCTATCTTTACCAGACCATAAATTTCAAGCTGCAGGTTAGTAGGTAACTCGTCACGTGTCGCGTCTTCCAAACGTCCTAAAAGACAAAAAGAACAAAGCACCAGTAGACTATGATTGTAGTATATATTGACCGGGCAAAACATTGTTTAATTCGGGTGGTCAATTATAACCTAACCTAAGCTAGCTCTACTACGAGATTTCTGTTGAAAGCAATCAGCTTATAACTATAATACATTATGTACCTGTAATGGGTTTGTTTAATATGTATTGCCAAGTTTAAAGAGTAAATTAAAATAATCTTTTTTTTTTCAGGTAACGAGCCACAACCAAATATTACTATTCAGTTTTGTGAGTAAAATATTATCATAGCAAACAACAAAAATATAATATAATATGAGTAAATTTTATAAAAATTAAATGATATGCATTTAAACTGAAAACACCACAGTGCTAAAAATACTAAATTTATTATATGTAACCTTAAAATGTAAGCACAAATAGAGCCCCATTTCAGATTAAACAAGAACAAAAACTACGTGAAATCGGGACAAAAGTGAAGCGGAAGAAATAAAGCTCCATTCCGAGCTGTCGTCGCAAAAAATAGTAAAAACAACTGAAGAATACCACATTTTATTGTTCCCGTCCCTTTAACGTTGAAATGCTTGTTTGTGCATATTTAAAGGAGAAAATTGCTCTGACCCTGGAGCGGCTAGGGAGTGGCCACTCCAAACTGATCTTTATTGTAATGTCACGCCCTTTTGTAGCGGAAATAATTGATTTTACTGTTAGGATACTTGGAATTTTGAACTGATAAAAGTACATTTAAGGGCCCGTTGCAATATAATATTATACGCAAAATTACTACTTTCAATTGCATTTGCGGGAGGTCAAAAATTTAATGATTTTCTTTAATACGTGCCTAAGTAGCTTATATCTCTGATTATCTCTGTAAAATTAATCCGGGTATAAAGTAATCGAGAACTAAAATATCACATCAGAGATGATTACTTATACAAATAATGTATATTAGAAACATAAGTAATTCATTTGATTTTTAAACAATAGAAAACATTGCAAAATTAAATAAGTTATAATTTATTAACAAACAAAATAAAATTGTGTCCATAGGTAAACATTCTCTTTATCAAATCTCAAAGTACTCTCCACTAGTCTTTATACAAAGTTCCATGCGCGTGAACCAGTTTTTGAATCACTTTTTCTAGTCTGCCGCAGACACCTCCTTTACAGGCTGCTCAAATGCTGACAGCGCATTTTCCAGCCACTAAAATTGTATCCCTTTGAACAATTTTTTTTCAGGATAAAACACAGATGGCTAAATCAAAGATGCAAAGAGGGTGGACCCAGGAGTTTGACTGGCGGGCTGTCCAGGAAGTACTTGGTTTTAGGCGCGGTGTTGTCGTTGTGGAGCAGTAGCCTGTGAAGCCCTGTGTTCGATCGCTTGTTGCTCACAGTCATCAACGAGAAAGCTATTTTTGGCTCACAACACTGGTACTATTACCATACGGCGTTGGTGTTGGCGTGAAGGAATCTATATTTTTCGCTGCTTTTATATCGCTTCATTTTTATAGGCGTTGGTTCGTTTTGAGCGTCTGCTGAGAATCGTCTGTGAGGTTGTGAGCCACCACGGATTTTGGAACTTACATATTCATAAGTAAAATATGTACTATTTTTTTGTATATTTATATACACTGTTGCTAATAAATAATCATATTTCAAAACAAATTTTAACAGTCTCTCATACATAAGAATATTTTTTCGCAATACTTTCTAAGTAACCTGGTATAAGCAAGCCATAATAGTACGAGGAAGGTATATATATAAAACTCGCTGGTTGTCGTCCATAAATATTCCATGAGTTATAACCGCCTAACATTGTACTCGTATCGCACCTCTCTGCGTTAATCCATCCGCTCCGTTAGCTAGTCGTATTGTATTTATATTCGCTTTTAATTATTGCTGTACTTTGCGAATCAATTTAACCCTTTCGCTGATATATAAGGATTTAATTAATTTTTAAATTACTTCATTTATGTGCACAACCGGTTCCATTTTTACTATTATATGTGCAAACTACATATCGTAGCCTTTTATAAATTTATGCATTTATATTCATAATTACAATTGATAAACACAAGACAGATGGTTGGGTGATAAGCGTTAACTATTACAGAACCTTACAATAATATGTAGCTAAAAAGTTCCCTGAAAATTTTATTGTAATCAAGATGACAATAGCCATGCAAAAAAGTCATGGGTGACGTATAATATCGTAATAAATTACACTCGAAGGGTGTCTAAGGGTCAATATTCGTGAAAGTGATGCAGATGTAAATTATGAGCTTAGTTTTAGGTGTCGACCCTCCGACTCGGTGTGTTTAATCGAATTGTTTCATAACTTTCTGGCCTATGCAGTTTGTCAGTGTGAACGTAAACATTATGTTAAGTACTCTTTTAAACGTTTTAGCTAGTAGAGTTTTGATTGACTGAACGATTAAAAAATACTTTCGAGTAGAAAACATATTTTGTAATAAAATATATAGTATATATATATATTTGAGTAGTCTCCTTTACACGTTTAATTTCTCAATCAGATTCTCATGAAAACTTGATAATTACTATTCAGTTTTCTAAAATAATCGAAATAGCTGAGTCTTGACGGTTAAAAACTTACACTTAGATAACATATCGTATGTTATCACTGTTATCATCAATACATTATGATACTTGCATTAAGCCGCGCCAGGTGTCTGACGCAGATCATGTTGCATAATCCCTTGATTATTGAGAAATAATTGGATTTCAATTTGATCATAGTACGCGTGATTGCGAACAACGAAAATACTTGTACGCCCCACATATCTATAGCACAGTTGATGGCGAAAACACTGTATGGAGCCTCACCCTAATAAAAAAAATTACTGTCGCTAAAATGTTGCAGTCTGATAGAACCACGTTAATAGATCACTGTTGTCGAAGAACCCAACTTTTTTATTTAGTAATTTTCATGTTTAGGAACAAATTCAAAAAAATTAAAATATTTAAAAATGGAGTCCAATCTTTAGGGCCGTGGGGACCGCGAGATTATTTTGAATGCCGGTTTTATCTGGCCCAACGTATTGTATGTTGCCATTCAGTGGCCATTCGTGGCAATGTGGCTAAGATGCTCGGCTCGCTGCCCTCTGGTTGTGGGATTGGGTATTTGGATTATCTGTAGATCTTAAATGGTTTCAAAAGCGTAATCAGTCATATTTAAAGTATATTTTGGTGTTCAATGAAATAACGAATTTACTTATCTAGTAAAGACATAGCTGAACATTATGATCTAGCATAACTTAGTTATCATGATAATCCATGCAAAATTTTATACGTAATTATTTCTCATATTAAGGAAATACGAGTATAACATTTTTCTTTGTAGACGTTTTTTTCTACAATAACTTCGCTTGGGTACTTCCACTAAATAATACTAAAAAAATAAGTTAGAGGCAACTAATAAGTACCTGGTCACAGGCAAAGTGCCAACACACTCGCTTCGTTGCCTCGCAAAATAACTAAGACTACGAGTAATATGTCACCAAATACAAACATACAATTTTGTGAACTATAAATCTACGTTCAGGGATGAAATTAGCCGTTCGTGTCTTCAACGATAACTCGTCTCGCACTGCGCTCGGCCGCTCGATGTCATCGTCGGCTGTTGGGGTGGGGAGGTTGGTGAAGAAGTTTTCTTTATATTCCATTTTATATTACAGGCAATGACGCGGATGACAGCTACTAATACAGATATAATTATACAAAACTTAGACTAACTTACGTTTTCCAAAATACTTAATTTGACCAAACTATAATGAAAACATATTTCAAGTTTTGAAACAAGTGTCGTATAAAGTGAATCGTCGTTTTACTGCCTCAGCTCAAGGCAAATGCGAGAAACTAGAATAAGCAAGTAAGCACCTCAAGTTTACGTTGACTGCGTAAACAGGAACCGCTCTTGGTAAACTACTTACCGGCTCGTATGCTCCTTACGAAGCATACGTACTCCTTTAAAACTAGGTATGAAAGAAATGTAGCTTAAGCTTATGTTTTAATTGTTCCAATAAACTTAAGCTTATTATACAATTTTGACTTATTTTAATATTACCTCACTTACTCGTAGTGTCCTAGCACAAACCGGCTCCAACTCAGCATAATGCTGGTCGTAAACAAACAGCGCAGCGCTGGTCTGCCGATAATGGTGCCAGTAGATAATGCTTATAGCTACTAACAATTACGTCAAGGATATTGATTTAAACATGGGTGTATAGTCGTGTAATCAAAATGGAGTGTCAAGAGGAAGGGAAAGAAAAGGGCGTTGTAGAGGAAGGATGTAGAATATTGCATACCATTAGATTCAGTAAATGTTTGTTGTATATGTAACTTACTACTCGTATTAGGTACCTAATACGAGTAGTATGTGTAAATTCATAGTAAAATGCATCTTCACGCCACGCTGGCATTATTATCGTCCGCAGAGAATTTTGAATAAATTCGTCCATAACCAAGCTTGGGCCTCGGCCCGTTGCATATTTTATGAACGCCCGTTTACACAGAATATTTGATGGAAACTTTGGTCTCAACCAAAACCGAGGAGAGGATACGCCTGCATAGTAAATAGTTTCAAAACTATGCGTTGCTGTCTTGATTTGGGCAGTTGAAAGGATATTGATACTCAGAATTAAACACGACTTCCGCTCTAACAAAGTTACGAAAATACATATAAATATTTTATAAAAACTTAAATGTGATTTTAACTTTTGCTTGTATGAGGCGACGGGTTTACCGAATAGGCTACCACCAACTTGCTAAGCTAAGGTAAGCCAATAAAAGTATTGCAAAAAAGGTCTGCCATTTGCAAAACTTAGTACCAATGCCAATCTTACATAAAAGCTGAATTTATCTTTTATCTATACAACATGAATGTGAATATTTACCAAAAATAAACGTTTCAAAGGTGAATTCAAAAGCGTTTCCATCACCATTAGCTTTTAGACCTTCCGCCAGTGTTTATCTTTGAACCCAATTAAACGGTTGTGGATAAAAATTCCGTCACTTTAACCAATTTTGGCAGGGTTCTTAAATAAATGAACCCTTCGTAAATAGAGAAAATGACGGCCTTGGTACCTGCAAATGTGATATATAAATGCCTTAACATTAACTGATGGAAATATCGTTTCACAACCATAGGAAAAAAATATAAACGACGCAAAAATACATAGCAGGAGCAAATATCTTAGTATCTATCTTTTTTTTCTTTTTTTTTCTTTATTACTAAGTACACTTAAAAAACATAAATTTATTAAACTATATCTAAAAACCAAGAAGTTTGTAAAGATATAGAATCGCTCAACATATTACTACTTATAATATATAATAACATACTACTTGTAATTTATACATTAAACTGTGGGTAATAAACATCTACTTTAGAAAGAAGTATCTATAGTGGTATGATCTAGACGACTACATAGAAATCTGAGTCACGATAGCACTGGATCGCGAAATGTGGAGGAAAGGCTTTACAGTTGAAAATTTCAAGCACACAACAACCTGTCTTCGTTCCTAAATAAATGGATCTTTTATTTTTTGGTTTCCAAAGTGACGTGATCTACAAAAGTCCATATAGCTGCAGCGTTTTAAAAACTGATTTATTCTTGCAATTTTCAAAAAACGTATTTAAAAGTTGTTGCTCAATAAAAGCCACAGCAAAAAAAAAGTTTGAATATTATCAAGTAACACTAGATACTCCTTCTTTTTCATTTTTTTTCATCGAGGAGAAACTCGTACTAGTGTCAGAGTTTCCAAGACGCCCGAAAGCCTCTAACATAGCCAAAGTTTGTTATCCGAAAAACTAGCAAACTAGCGGCAGAGAAAATACAGCTATACCGAGATCTGCAATATAATGTTACTGCTAGAACTACACTAGTGCCAATAGCTACAACGTTCTAACTTCTAACATCGTAGTACGACCAACAGTAAATGAAACTTTAAAGTGGTACTAAAAATTGCGGTAGAAGCGGATCCCTCGACTATTTATCTTGGAACCTAATTCAACAAGCACTCCAGTGCAAAAACTCTGTCGTGTTGACCCGCTGGCTTCCATTCCTTGATTAAACGAACCACTTGGAACTCCTACTGATTGGTGGCTTAATGAAATCGATAGCTACGACGAGGCCGCATAATCACAAAGCAGGTTTTGTTAGAATAATATTACTGTACCAAGACTTGCTTTGTTTTATGCATTAAGAGTAAATGTTTTTCAGCGATCACTTAAAATACGTAGCAATTCAAAATGTGTCGCAAAAAAATTGTGCTCGTAAGGTCTATGACAAATATACTTCTTAGGTCATCGCACTCATCACGATGTATGTGATCTATATTTACACACATACTTTGTACATCCATAACACTAGCTACGAGTATATCTCTGTAAATAAAGATCTCTCAAGTCTAGTAAATACATTGCATTATTATATACCTACACAAAATAATAATTTATTCAAGTGGATAATTTATGGAGAAACATATTAAAATATTCATAAAAGTCAATATTAATGTACATACGATGGCCGGCGGCGGATCGTTAAAAACCGGGCTTTCAATTAGAGATAATTTCGTCGTTCACGCCTTGCCGGCTGGTATAACGACTTCTCTTTATAATTTCTCTCCTAATGGCTGCCGCTCATAACAGTGCCTAATATCGATTTTCATCTTGTCGCCAGTAAGCACAGCAGTTTAAAATATCCTTAACTATTTACTAGTCGGTTTTAGTATACTGTTGACCTCACTACATCAATTTATCGCTGAAAAATATAAAATAAAACTCATATCGCTTGACCGAGTTTTATATTTTCATAATTTGTATTAAAGTTTATATTCCACATGTCATTGATACTATGAACTAAATACACGTACCTTGGTACGGCGTACATGTTTCTCTAAAGTACATGAGATAAATTTACACAAACGGTAGAATGAAAATATTGATTGACTAAAAGTGTGCAAGCACATACTCAGTATAAAATCAAACATAAAGAGAAAAACATAAAAATAAAAACATGTATGCATACAAACAAATCTAAGCCTTTTTATAGAAAGACGATATAATAATGCTAACAAGAATATCCAATTTGTGAATTTCTTCTATATTTAGTTATTTCCTTAAATAGAATTTCGGTTACAGTAAAGTCACTGAATCCACAATAATCAATCATCCTCTAACCAGACGGAAACGACAAAGGCTTTCACAGTAGAGATAAGCCGGAGATTGTTATCACAGAAATAGGTATCTTTCTACCCTAGTTTTGTTATTACTATATTTTTACACAATTGACCAAAATTTTGAGAGGAACGATTTCCGTTGTCGGATATTAAGGCCCGTATTACAGAATACCGCGTCAATACGTAGTTTTCAACATTCAAATTGTATACTTTGCCGTAGTTTTTTTTATTTGCAATAACTCAATAATAGTAGTTTGTTTTCTCTTCTTGAACTTGAACATGCTGTGTGTTTTTTTTTACTTACTTATTTAAATATATATTTTTTCCGGTACATGGTTAAGCAAAAACTCGCTGAGACCTTATTTACGAGCTCTATTTTGAAATTCTATTGATTATAGTCCCCTAAAAAAATTTTTTTGTCTCTACAGATATCATGAACTTTGTTCACCTAGATTTATATATTCCCTAGAAGCCGTAAATAATTGAGAAAAAAATATATTATCTTATTTAATTTTCAACCTAAAAGGCTTTGAAACATGTCCTTAAATTTCCGAAATCCTTCTTCCTTTTCTACTGCAACTTTACACCAAAGTATTATTTGGTTTGTGCTGAACACATAGACATATATATCTTTTTATAAATGCTGTATCTATTATTTATTTAATTATTTAAAAGTACTATATATTTCACTGCGCTAGCAACATGAGCTCAGTCGCGCTTGAGCGCTCGTCGAGAATAGATGCGTTCGCCGTTTTTTGAAACTAATTCTATCGGAAATGTCGCTGGCCTTGGTAGCGCTATAATTGTGTGCGAGCTAGAACAACATAAACTTGTATGGACCGTATTTGAAATTTTGTGAGAATTCGTTATTTTTCATGTTATTATTAATCATCATCAAGTTGCTTGTTAGATTTTAACGGACTTGATAAAAGAAGAGGTTAAACAATTTGATTGTTCTTCCTATATCAGAGATGCCTGGATATATTTTGGAGATTATTATTTGCGTAGGAGGTTATCAAATTTGGTTGGTACATTTTAACCGACTAAATAAAAAAGAGGAAGTTACAGAATTTGAATGTTTTCCTATATCAGAGATGCCTGGATGGATTTAATGGTTCTTTTTACAACACAGGGACGACTCAAATGCAGCTCAAGTGTAACTCCAATGCAGTTCAAGTACAACTCAGGTGCAACTCAAATGCAACTCAAATGCAGCTCAAGTGTAGCTCAGGTGCAACTTAATTGCAGCTCAAATGCAATTAAGGTACAACTCAAATGCAACTAAGGTGTAACTCAAATGCAACTCAGGGACAATCCAGGTGCAACTCAGGTGAAAATTCCAACTCAGATGCAATCCAGGTGCAACTCGGTGACAACTCAGGGACAACTCAGGGACAACTCAGGGACAACTCAGGTGCAACTCAAGTGCTACTCAAATGCTGCCCAAGTGCAACTCAGGTGCAATTCAAATGTAGCTCAAATGCCACTCAGGTACAACTCGGAGAAAACTTAAGAACAACACAGGGATAACTCAGGAACAACTCAGGGACAACTCAAGTGCACCTCAAGTGCAACTCAAGTGCAACTCAAGTGCAACTCAAGTGTAACTCAAGTGCAACTCAAGTGCAACTCAAGTGCAACTCAAATGCAGCTTAAGAGCAACTCAGGGACAACTCAGAGACAACTCAGGGACAAATTAGGGAAAACTCAGGAACACCTCAAGTGCAGCTTTAGTGCAACTCAAATGCAAAAGAAATACGGCTCAAATACAACTGAGGTGCAACTCAGGGACACCTCAGAGATATCTCAGGAACTATTCAAATGCAGCTCAGGTACTACTCAGGTGCAACTCAAATGCAGCTCAGGGATAACTCACGGACAACTCAGGGAAAAGTCAAGGAAAAGTCAGGGAAAAGTCAGGAACAACTCAGGTGCAAATTAAGTGCAACTCAAGTGCAACTCAAGTGCAACTCAAGTGCAACTCAAGTGCAACTCAAGTGCAACTCAAGTGCAACTCAAGTGCAACTCAAGTGCAACTCAAGTGCAACTCAAGTGCAACTCAAGTGCAACTCAAGTGCAACTCAAGTGCAACTCAAGTGCAACTCAAGTGCAACTCAAGTACAAATCAAGTACAACTCAGGGACACCTTAGGTGCAACTCAGTACGCTAGCCTATTAAAACAAAGTAATTTTAATTAGTGGTTAAATCGTCGTCCATTTAAATTATACATTTGTTGTGGGTCTACCTCTTTCCGGGGTAAATAACCCCAATAAAAAAACCCAATATTTAAATTTTCCGAAATAGACAGACAACATAACATTTATCCAGTCTAGAAGCAAAGATGCTTTGCTCGCTTGGTCTACTAAATATAGTATACTATGGATCAAGATCGTTTTAGTAGTCACGCCCGCAGCTCTCTGATGCGGTCTGCGGGCGGGTGGGAAGCTCTGGATAAAGATATCGGTTGTGTAGTTCGCCGACTTTCTCGGAGCGTAAAATACCTAAACTTGCGCAGCGCCCAAACGTGAGAGCCTCTTAAGTGAAATTTAGAAGAAAACACTGACCATGTCAAATGTACGAAAAAATTAAAGTAAACTTACGTAAAAAAAGAAACACCAGTACTTTAAAACTTTAACTTACTAAAAATGTCACTCGTATATCTGACATGCGAAATATAAATATACATTAAATTATCCGAGTATTTTGAGAAAAGAGGAGGAGGTACTCAAGTCTTATCTTTCATATTTGTTACCTGTTGTCTCTGTAAGATACTATAAGGTCACCTATGCACACATGATTAATTTTGCATTTTTTTTCTTAAAGTACTGAATATATTGCAACAAAATGTAGGATTACCTCTGAAGTACGAACTACCTAGCAAAATACATCAAAATCAAAGAATAATTTGCGAATTGATTGCTCCTTACAAAAATACAATAGAAATAAAAACCTCCTTCTTTTAGGAACTGTAACGCGCTACTTACACAAAGATTAAGAGCGGAAATATCATGCTAGTCTGCTCCCCGCCCAATAGGAAATTTATTCCGTTGTTATGACTTTAATTCCTTCGGTTTTCCTCAAACACCGTCCTGTTGGTAATCCTAGCTCCAGTTCTGTTGTTCCGCAAAGAATTATATTACTTTACTTGCCGCGGGCCGGCAGCTTCGTAATACTTGTTTTAATGTAGCGTCTCTGCCTCGCTTCTGCCTCGGTGGATGCGTACTCGTATTTTGAGTATATATGTGACGTAAGGAGTGTCGAAAAAATCCGGTTTTGATACAAACAGATTTGCGAATGTTATAGGCCTATTAACAATAGGGTTTCTAACCTCTTCATTAGGGTTTTGCAAGTGTCCAGAATGACACACAAATGCACAATACACCCGGACACGAAACGTAGCGCATTGAAAAAAAAATATAAAAAAAATAGGTGCTTTAATTAATGCGCCTTTTTTGTATGAGGAGTATTTTATTTTATCTTATAAACAATATAATTTACCACAAGAAGTTAACCGTCCAATAATGTTACGGTGGTTTATTTGTAATATAATTAAAATCTCGACCAAAAACCCGAAAGAAAAAAATTAATAAATTTGTATGTAAACTTAATACTTGTGTTCAGTCTTAAATATGTAAATGTAGTTACTTGGAAGAATGGTGTGCAATATGTGTAGAAGGAAATATACGGTTAAACGTCGCGCTTTATTCAGGAGTGTTTAATTTCGCGACATACGTTTCTGAAACAATATAATTGTGACATTTTGTAACTTTATGGCCGGTATTTGCCATATGGCCAAGAACTAAGTAAGATATAAAAAGTCAGCTCGAGTACATTATCTGCTTTAATAGAAGATAGTCTTGCATTTGACCGCAACTCGCCTGATGACTCGGAACTTGAGAAGATCCAGATTATAACTATCAGGAAGACAGAAAGAGGCAGCGAGTTCCTCAGTCAAATACTTAGTTAAGCTGGACTGACTGAGGCGTGTATGTATTGCGCAACTAGTTAAGCAGTGGGGAAGTAGCTGTATTCTTGTTAAGATGGCTCTCACGTTTGGGCGCTGCGCAAGTTTAGGTATTTTACGCTCTGAGAAAGTTGGCGGACTACGCAACCGATATCTTTATTCAGAGCTTCCCACCCGCCCGCAGCCCGCACCAGAGAGCTGCGGGCGTGACTACTAAAACGATCTTGATCCATAGTATACTATATTTAATAGACCGAGCGAGCGAAGCATCTTTGCTTCTAGACTGGAAATATGTTATGTTGTCTGTCTATTTCGGAAAATTTTAATAGTGGGGGTTTTTTTATTGTGGTTATTTACCCCGGAAAAAGGTAGACCCACAGCAAATGTATAATTTAAATGGACGACGATTTAACTACTAATTAAAATTACTTTGTTTTAATAGGCTACCGTACTGATTTGCACCTAAGGTGTACCTGAGTTGTACTTGATTTGTAATTGAGTTGCACTTGAGCTGCACTTGATCTGCATTTGAGGTGCAACTGAGTTGCACTTGGATTGTCCCTAAGTAGTCCCTGAGTAGTTCCTGAGTTATCCCTGAGTAGCACCTGAGTTACACTTGAGTAGCACTTGAGTTGCACTTGAGCTGCATTTGAGTTACGCTTGAGCTGTATCTGAGTTACATTTGAGTTGCACTTCAGCTGAATTTGAGTTACGCTTGAGCTGCACCTGAGTCGTATCTGAGTTGCACTTAAGCTGCACTTGAGTTGTACCTGAGGTTTTCTTAAGTTGTCTCTGTGTTGTCCCTGAGCTGCACTTAAGTTGCACTTGAGTTGCACTTGAGTTGTACTTGAGTTGCACTTTAGTTGCACTTGAGTTGCATCTGAGTTGCATTTGAGTTGCACCTGAGTCGCATTTGAGTTGCACTTCAGCTGCACTAGAGTTGTACCTGAGTTATTCATGACTTTTCCCTGAGTTGTCCGTGAGTTGTCCCTGAGCTGCATTTGAGTTGCACTTGAGTTGCACTTGAGTAGCACCAGAGTTATTCCTGACTTTTCCCTGAGTTTTCCGTGAGTTGTCCCTGAACTGCATTTGAGTTGCACCTGTGTAGCACTTGGGCTGTATTAGAGTTGTTCCTAAGGTATCTCTGAGGTGTCCCTGAGTTGCACGTCAGTTGTACTTGAGCCGCTTTTCTGTTGCATTTGAGTTGCAACCTGAGCTGCATTTAAGATGTTCCTGAGGTATCCCTGAGGTGTCCCTGAGTTGTACTTGAGCCACATTTCTATTGCATTTGAGTTGCACTAAAGCAGCACTAAAGGTATGCCTGATGTGTCCCTCAGTTGTACTTGAGCCACATTTCTATTGCATTTGAGTTGCACTAAAGCTGCACTTGAGTTGTACCTGAGATTTTCCTAAGTTGTCTCAGAGTTGTCTCTGAGCTGCATTTGAGTTGCACCTGAGTTGCACTTGAGCTGCATTTGAGTTACACTTGAGTTGCACCTGAGTTGCGATTGAGCTGCATTAGAGTTGCACCTGAGTTGTACTTGAACTGCATTTGAGTTTCTTTTGAGCTGAATTTGATCTGCACCTGAGTTGTCCCTAAGTTGTAAAAAGAACCATTAAATCCATCCAGGTATCTCTGATATAGGAAAAACAATCAAATTGTGTAACCTCCTCATTTTTTATTAAGTCGGTTAAAATGTACCAACCTAATTTGATAACCTCCTACGCACTAAAAAGAATCTCCAAAATATATCCAGGCATCTAAGATATAGGAAGAACAATCCAATTGTGTAACCTCTTCTTTTATCAAGTCGGTTAAAATCTAACAAGCAACTTGATGATGATTAATAAAAACATAAAAATTACGAATTCTCACAAAATTTCAAAAACGGTCCATACAAGTGTATGTTGTTCTAGCTCACACACAATCATAGAGCTACCAAGGCCAGCGACATTTCCGATAGAATTGGTTTCAAAAAAGCACGCGAAAACGACGAACGTTCGACGAGCGCTCAAGCGCGACTGAGCGCACGTTGCTAGCGCAGTGAAATATATAGTATAGATACAGTATTTAAAAAAAGATATATATGTCTACGTGTTCAGCACAAACCAAATAATACTTTGGTGTAAAGTTGCGTAGAAAAGGAAGAAGAACTTCGGAAATTTAAGGACATGTTTTAAAGCTTATTTGGTTGAAAATCAAATTAGTTTTTTTTCCTGAGTTATTTACGTCTTCTAGAGAATATATAAATCTTGGTAAACAAAGCTCATGATATCTGTAGAGACAAAATAATTTTTTTAGGGGACTACAGTCAATAGAATTTCAAAATAGAGCTCGTAAATAAGGTCTGAGCGAGTTTTTGCTTAACCATGTACCGGGGAAAAAATATATTTAAATAAGTAAGTAAAAGAAAATTAATACACAGCACGATAGTTATAGAAGAAAAAACAAACGACTTTTATTGAGTTATTCCAAATAAAAAAAACTATGGCAAAGTATATAATTTGAACGTGGAAAACTACGTATTTACGCGGTATTCTGTAATACGGGCCTTAAGCTCCGTAAGCATAAAATCCAATGTGACGTCACATTGCACTTGTCATAATTTATTTAATCTGTAGTTTCACTTGAAACATTGCTTTTTAAAACGGATGACAATATTAACCACAGTTATGTAGCAGTATCTAAGTTTGATTTGTATTATACGTTACTAATATATGATTAACGAAAGTAAAAATTGCTAAGAAATATTTTTCTTTTTCTCTATTTTGGGATTATGAAGTCATTTTAATGCCATTTCAATAGAAAGGTCCACCGTGGCCTCAAATTTATAGCCAGCGATTCCATTCTATGATACGGTGGGGAAGTGGAAGCCAAATGCGAGTACTCATTCGGTCAGCCGATAAAAACTTAATGGGCATCGTAAATTCGGCAGCGGTTCGTTATCAATATTAATGTTTAGTAATCGATTGAAGTTGTTGATTTTTGATAAAATTATGAGCCCTTAGATTAAGCTTAACTTGTGTATAAAAAAAACGATTCACGCACGATTTGAAATTTAGTTAGCGGGAAACAGATAAAAATAAAAGACACTCTTGTTTTTTAAAACTTATAACAAAAAATACTAAAAGACTCTATTTTCTGTATAGATTAATACTAGATCAATGTCTTTCTAGTAGTTTAACGTAATTTATAATAGCATTCACATTACAAATAAACAGTCCACAGATGAAAAAGCAGCGAGATTCAACCGTTAATTTCTCACTTTTACCCTCACAGAACATCTCTACTAACCTAAATTCTCAAAGCATTCCCGCAACATATTTGTACATCTAAATGTCTGTATTTTCCTGCCCTCCAAAAGTCCTTGGCTAACCTACTTACAGATAGATACACGAACTGTGTAAATTATCTCTATGTAATATTTGTCCTAACTAGTTTCTGGGGTGGGTTTATTTTGTACAACAGACTACTTAAGGCGCATGTTCAGCTGATCGACAAAATAAACTAAACGAAAAGAAGACATAAAGAAACAAGCCGTTAGAAAAGATAAAAAAACCCGACAGTAATTTGTGGACCACTGTGACTCAATGAGTGAAACCGCGGAATGCAACTAGATAATGCGTATATGACAATCTACAAAAATAGAGAAATTCTACAGATTTATTCTGTAAAAGGTCACAAAGTGATAGTCATACAGAGACAGACATAAGATCAAACTTATCTATTTTTGTTTAGCATTTTAGGTAGTAAAGTAATAAGGCGGTTAACAAATCTAACATAAACAATATATTTTTCTAAAGTAATATGGGACGACATCCACGCAAAGGTCTTCAGGTCCCAAACTAGGCAAAGCCTGTGCTATGGTAACCTGATGACTGAAATACATACTTAGAAATACATATATACATACTAATATAATAAATATAATAATAATATAATAAACACCCAGACACAGGTCAAACAGACATGTTCATGCACACAAATGTTTGACCTGTCCGGGGATCGAACCCGGGACCAGCGGCGCAGAAGGCAGGGTTGCTACCAATTGCGCCAACCGGCCAGTCAAAAATAGAAGACTTCAAATTTTGTTTTCTTTTTTACCTAAGAACACGTTAATGAGTTGTGTGAAGAGAGATACGTGAGACAAGATAATTAATAACGGCTGATAGATTAGAATGGAAAAGGAAGACATGCTGTGCCGACCCTCCTTCCACGTAGCGGGATGATGATAATCATGCGGTATAACGTCCTCAAATTCATCAAGTTTTAACTTGCTCAAGATATTTTAAAGGAAACTACGTTTTGAGTTACCTTAACATGAGTGTGATTGTAACAAGATCATCAGATAGGAACATGTTATGTTTTCTTGCTACGTTGTTTCAACTGATGTCTCAATTGATTTATAGATAAACATTTGGCTCCATTTTGAGAGTGGCGAGCTTTTCTTAAGAGCCTTCTGAAACAAGTCATTTGAAAAAATACAACAGTATATTTTTGTAACGTCATTAATATTATAATTTTCTAAAGTCATTAATTTAACTTGACGCAGATGGGCCGGGCCATGTTGACGTTAAGTAAACATTTTTAGGACGCATAAATATAGAACTATTTTTAAGAGCCTTCAGAGTTAAGCCTTGTTAATCAGTATAAGCCTATAGATATTTTAAATTTAGCATCGAATATATAGTCAGTCAAGTCGTCATAGCCTGTTCATGGACGCTGATGGTAAGACTTGTACATAGAGGTATTGGGACATACTTTAAGTTGCATTCTTCAAAACTAAGAACAACCTTGTTTTCGGGTCATAATAGCTTTATGGGAGCCATAATCATAAAATAATATTATACTACTATATTATACTATACGAGCTATCGGCTAGAGTAAGGTATGAAAAAAGGTGAAAAAATGAGCAAACCAATTTGTTTTCATTTTTACAGCGTTGAAGCAGCAAACTGTCAATATGAAACTAAGTTGCTTGATCTTGTACTTGCTCACACGAGCATAACTAAGATCAAAGCAAACATAGTTACTGACAGACGAATGTAAATTTAGCCAAGCTTGAAGCAAAGACGACCATTTGTTTAATAAATGCTTGAGTAACCACTTCGAAACCGGTTCCCAGAAGTACTCATTGTCATTACTGACTGTTTTAACTTATATTTTATTACTGAATCAGCTAAATGGTATCAATATATACGTAGGTATATTTTATTTTTCCAGAACATTCTGAAAACTTCTCCGTGTGTTCGATAAAGAAATAAGATCGATCACACATAATACAAAGGAATACATTACAGAACAAAAGATCACACTTTGTTCCGCGTCAAACATTCCGTAACCTAATCGCAAACATTTCTCCAACCTACCCATTTTATCAACCTTTTCCTTGTTTCCAAATAATGGCACGTTCATAACGAAACACAACCCGTAGTCTTAGACCCATTTATAAGGAATGGACGGTTCTAATTGAAATAGAATGTCAAAGCACACAAAATGAGTGCCGGCGCTCATCCGGGCTCTATCTTCTCAAGTTCAAGATTTTAGGCTGCAAGAAGACATGTTATTGTATTGTATAACAGACAATGTTATTTTATATAGTAGTTATACTATTGGCAAATATGCCACTATATGCTTTCAACAGCCTTCTCAATACTAGCACTTACTACCATTTATTTAGAAACCAGGAGTTGTATTTATTTGGTGAGCTGAGAAGCACTTTTAATATATTTTTTTATTTAATCACAACAATAAGTTCAGACAGAATAGAAGCTACTTTTGTACGTTGAATTATTTTCCCAAATGTTTTGATATTAAGTATTTAATATTTGACCCATCTATTCATTGTGTATTGGTCAATTCCCGTAGCGTCCATCAAACATCGATCCTATTTATAACGGCAAATGGTGCCGCCAGAACCAAAAGCCGGGACGTGGCGACCTTCAGAACTTACCCCTACCAGATAATATATAACAATACTCCAACCTAACTAAATACATATATTTTGATGTGTGGTTACAAACTATGGGCTTTATCACAGTGTCAAATTATTATTGTAACTAAAACTTAGAACTGCGAGCCCGTGATAATGTCATCACCATACCAAGAAATACATGCCAAGAATCTAAGTGTATCGCAGCCGCTCTCAGCGGAGAAGTTTTAGCTTTTACACCAATTATTCAAAATATATGCTGAATTAAAGTGGTTATTAACTTTTTTTGAGTATATATTAAATATCTATTATAATGTAACATCGGTGTTTTGACTTTCGTTTAATTTTTTATGCAATTTTTAGTAGAACTACACGTTTGGATACAACTATATATTTGTCGACAGTTATATAGCACATCCCATGAATATAGATCGCATCTGCGTATTTGTTCGCACCAGTACCTTTGGTGACAGCCTCGTTATCGAAGCGACGGGTACTGTCGAAGACATAATTTCAACGATGGCAGCGGTGACGTCATTGCCGCTATCAAGTAGGGTTACCATATCTCTGGATTTATAGAGAGTTGTCCAGATTTTTTTTTTGGGCTTCAGAATTCAAAGTAGCATTAACTGATCATAACTTAATTGCACATCAAAAAATATATAGGAACGTAAAATTGCAAAAATATATCACAGTAGGAAAAAATTATTATACCTAACACATTTTTTCTAATTGACTGAAAAAATAATATACCTATCAAAAAGTTTTCGAAACATAAGAATATTCTGTTTAAAGCACCAATTTTATCAATAATATTAGCGACAAAACCTCAAGACTTTAGTTATACAGATCGATCTTTTTCTCAATACATTTCAATTTTCTATGTGGCAACCCTAATTTTGTGTGACGTTATTGTTTCCTGTTGGTGGCGGAAGGCGACGTAATCTCAGATTGATATCATAATGCCGTCTGAACCCGACTGTTACGGTACAGCCTGTCTGTCTCTATTAGCTTATAATTTACCAATCGCCCAAAAATAAACGGAAATTTCCTATTATTTTCGCATTTTTCCTTTATGAAAGTGCGTAAATGTGTTTGGCGTCAGTTAGGTGTTTATGCTGGCATCTAAAAAGTGACTAGGTATTTTGGATTATGAATATTTTTTATGTTCACGAGCAAATTTTTAGGTTTTTGCTATGTAAGATCTGTAATAATAAAATTAAGGGTCAAAAAGTAATGGTTCTTTTTAGAAATCTTTTGTAATTATTGTAAAGTAGTTTCGATAACTTTCGCAAATAAAAAACCTAATAGATTGATTCAATTCAACTGAAACACGGGCACTGCCTAGTTCGGCAACAGATACTCAAATTATTGTGAAAATAAAATCTAGCCTTAGTTATGTCTTATAAAATTGTATCAAATATTATTATGGAATGAATAAATGAATAAAATGAAAAAAAAAAATGTTTTCATTATGCGATGCTTCTTTCTATGGCATATTTTAAGATACTTATTAAACACAGACTGAAAATGATCGCAAGTTGTCTGATGAAAAAATAATTTGACTGATGTTTTAGTAAAATTACAAATTAATTTACTAAATACTATACCTAATCACAAGTAAATTTAATCCAATAGTTCTGTGAAAAGGCGAAGTGATTCACCCTGATAGCATCAGTCGCCTCAAAGCCTCTGATTTGGCCTGCGATTGATATAAGTAAATACTTGGTTGTAAATCTTAATCCATAGTCACCCGTTCAAAACTTAACCAGACAGAACGTTCCTTAACTTCAGTGTGCGTCCGCTAAGCTAGAAGCACTAAGCTCTTAATACATAATAGTCTAAACAATGTAGTCAGATAACGGTACGTGCTAGAATTTTATAGAAACGTTTCCTGCATAACTAATGCTGGCTGAAGGAAATTTTGCGTCCGTGATTGTGTTTCGAGTATATTTGTGCTTACAACAACAAAACCACAAGTTTAAAGATGAATGATTGATTATCCTAAGTTCATAAACTACTCGTATATAGAAAGGAAATTTAAGATTTCATTTCATTGTATGGAAGTTCAGTACTGATGATATTTTCCTTATTCTTCCCGCTCTTTCCACAGAGATTAATGCTATTTTACAGAGATTCTAGTACTCTCTGGAATACACTTTCGTTATTTTGTTTAGCAATTTCTTATTAAATACTTCTCCCTCATTTGTTTACCTTCGAAGATGCTAGTGACCAGCACAATCGCGTACAAAAAGCTTGGAAAACTTTTAATGAAGTGTTCGACGTGGTGTTCTTATTTGAGAACCTCTTGAGTTTTATTATTTTAGAGCTAAATATATATACGTCAATAGTATGACGAATACATCGTGAATCACTATGTTTGATTATATTTGTTCATAAGGATAAAAACGCTGTCTTTAAACATTATGATTCTAAATTACAAAAACCCAATTTTTTATTATATTACGTTATACTCATTTTAAACTAGTATCCAAGTCCACACAGTTACCCAGAGGTGACAGGCCCAGATGCCTGCTAGTTTGGCAACCGTCAACCCGGAAAGATGCAGGTTCGAAACCAGATTCCCGTTTTATTATAAGTACATAAAATCTAAATGTGGTTTACCACTTGATTTATTATAAAAGTTGAAATAGCATTCGGAAAGTTTTTATATTTTTCTCGCCGCCGAAGTGGAAAGCAATTCGATTCGTATATCCTCGGGTAGTCAAAGGGACTGTGGGGCCTTTTATAGCGTCCTTACACGCGTATAATGGCAGGTGACACCCGATTTAAGACGCGATTTCGGTGTTATTGTGCACAGGTGCCCTTGAAGACGTGATCCCGTATAGTCCTTTGTATTTATCTTCGTTTATTATATCTTCTTTGAAGAAAACATTGCGATTTTTTTGAAATGATTTAGTCGCTCTATCGTTGAACCTAATGAAAATGATTTAATACGTTAGTTACCTAACATTTTTCGTACAATAACATTATAACAGTAACTGTTCAAATATGTTTTTATGTTAACGCAGTTAAATAATTATAACAATGTTCAGAGTAAAAATATTGAAGTCTATACTTTAGTTATAGATTAAGCTTTTCGCCCCACTTACATTTCGGCGCGTCTCCATACAAACTGAACGCACGTTGCCGTCGCAGTGACATATATACGAGAAGTACTTTTCTATTATTTATTAAAATAATACGGTTAACGATTTATGAAACATATATATATATATGTGAATATTTGTTGAGCAAGGTTTATGATGTATATTGGTATAAAATGTTGAAAGAAAACTGAATTATGAAAAGAAATTTACTCAGTTATACAATGCCTCTATTGAAAGTATATTACATTGTTATTAAAATTAAAATGTAAACAGAAATTCCTTAAATTTTTAAGGAATTTATTTTTACATTTTTAATTTTACTTCCTTAAATTTTTAAGGAATTTATTCAACAGAATCTGCAAATTAGAGAACCAAAATGCGGTCTGAACGATTTTTTGATTAACCAAGTAGCGTTATTTAAAAAAGTAAACAAATTAAATACGCCTTATTAAAGGAGAGAAAAAACTAAAGCAAGGTACATATGCGCTTTTATGGGGTATTTTATAAGAGAGCCTTTAACGATAGGTAGAGAAGCTCTACGAAACTGATGAGCTTTAGAGCTCATCAGTTTCGTAGAGCTTCTATAGCCTGAATAGATATAATACACTAGATATAAAACTTACACCATCGATCCATTAAATTAAGATATAATGCTAATAAATGTAAAGAAGGTAAGTACTGACGAGAAACATATCGCACTTCGTAAAACTCGTATAAGTTTAAAAGCAATGCAATTAAACTACTATTGCCACTGTTCTGCAAATAGCTAAACTTGCTTGCATAGATTGCTTTTATCTTCTGAGGAAACTTACTTAAAATAAAGAAGGTAGTATCGTACACTTCGTAAAACTCAAACTGCAAATAATTAGCTCCGACTGAACCGACTAAATACTCATAACCATTGATCTAAGAAAGCCTATACGTTGCAAAATTGGTATAGATAAAGCTAGGAAATTTATCGATGAAATTTAGAGATGTAGCTTATTATAATATTCAATCGCGGTTGTCTCATTGCTGGATATAGTCATTTTTCACATAGTCCGAGTATCACCGCGGTTCAGAACTATTGTGTAAAAATAGTGTTTAGCCTAAAAAGGCTAAGGATTTTCTATAAATTTTTCAAGCGAGCGCATCGTGTCTGCTTCGATTCTGTTATTTTTCTTATCTTTCGTCGGTCAGTTAATACGTGGTCACGAGTTGATAGTTCGCGAAACTAACTAGTTTAGAAAAATACCATTAACCCAGTATTAAGTAACTTCTAACTTTTACAGACCATCGATAAAATTTAACACTCGTTTCAAGTTTCTCTATCCAATTTAGATTCAAGCCACGAGTTCGTAATGCTGATAAAAAAATATATCTCTCTCTTTCTTCTCATGGAGTCTCAATGAAACAGGAAATAACTTGTTTAGTTCGTTAGCTTTCTTTTTGAGTTTCAGTTTCGTTGTTACCAAATTATATAGATATGATTTGGGGAAAATTTGGATCTTTTTTATGTATCCAGTTTGTTAGAAGAGGTTCCTTATTGTTAGAGCCAATACACATATATATATATATATATATATATATATATATATATATATATATATATATTCAATATACTTTTCTATGAAAGTGTACTTTCTGTCCCGTATATAGAATAAACAAAAAACACTCTATGTTTTCAATATTTCTGCTAAAATTATTAGCTGTCTAGTAATAGTAAAAAATATTTTCTATCTGTAAAAATGTTTTTCTTTATACATACGTTTATTGGCTAGATTTATTATAGATTTTAACATACATCCAATATTGTCTTGCTTATATCCAAGATTTTCATTAACTTTGTCTGACAGGAATTGGCAGGGCTTACAAAAAGTTGAATTACTATGGGCAAGCTCTAAGCAAGCACGGATTGAATTTTCCATGTACAAACAAAGTTGGACCTGCTAGTTCTACAGTTCTAAAACTCACAGTATATGTACAAAAGGCTAACTACCCGGTTTCTAGGTTGCGGTAGAGGCTCTAGTAGAGCTATATAATACATAAATAATACCTATTTATTTCATATTTTTATTCTGGCTGTAGTGTATATTCATAACATTCGCTTTTGGACTCTAATGAGCATATTGCCCTAAGACCCGTGTGATACGTAAATGCATTTCCAAATTATGATACTACAGTGTATTCTTAATATTAAGCAATTACCTTCGATTTGATAGTGTCATTGATACAGGATAAATTCAAGTGAAGAATGTTGAGATTTAAAGTGTTTCATAAAGTACCGATATTTTTTATGTAAGCCCTTACAATTAACCTTTCGTTAAACTCAGTGCTTCAGCCTCACAACACAGTGCTTCAGCCTCACAACACAGTGCTTCAGCCTCACAACACAGTGCTTTAGCCTCACAACACAGTACTTATTTATCTATACACATAATAAAATAAAAATTATTAGAAATAGATTTCCGCCAATTAACGCGTAACAAAACTATACAGGTCAAATTTCGGTACAATAAAAAATATTCCGAAATTCGAGTGAGGAGAATGTAAGAAGAGAAAATAGAATTAATATAGATTTTTAAATTTTTTTTGGTTAGTACGGACAAAACTCCGAAACGACTAGACCGATTTAAATGAAATTATGGATGGTGGTAACATGATATGAGAGTTTTTTATTCCTAGTAAATTAAAGAGAAAGAATAATAAATACGTCACGGGCATCGGTTATTGCAAACATAAAAAAGCTATTATTAGATATTACGAGCCTTAGCCAAATAATTGTCCACCTATTCATGCATAAAATAAGTAGCAATATCCCTTGCTCCATCGCTTGATTCAACAAACATGACAATAAATGTAAAAATCATTACTTATTTTCTTTGATGTGAGAAGGTCACCAAAAAGTGAAAAAACGGCGAGAAGCTTTCCTCAAAGCTTACTTACTCACAGTCAAAATACGAGTGTTACGAATGGGGAAAACCAGGCAAGCAGATAAATGATGAACATCGATTTGTTGCCTTCACATAACGAAAATGTACAATAAACGAACGTACATTTATATTTGTTTTATTTATTGGTTAAAAGTTTTTTACTCGTTCACTTTCATTTTAGATAATATTCAACAAACGACCTATTCGAAATTCTGTAATAGCAAACGGCACTGGAGGGCAGCCTAATAACAGTCTCAGTGAGCTTTCTTTAAGAGACACACAGAAGAATTAACTGAAAGTTAAGCTGCCGGATCCCTAGAGAAACGGTCCTCGTTACGTTATTTAAAAATATTTAATTCATGCAATGGCTGTGAAGCAGTAACCTACATCTATACTTTCTTGCTTATATATACAAACAAGTGAACTGAATCATTATCTCCATTATTAGCCTACTTTAGTTCAAGCTCGACATAACTCTTCCAAAGTAAGTCACTCGACTTTATCATAGACTCTTCTTCATCCTCTCTTAGTTGTCTACTGTATAAGTGTTTACCCGGTAATATGTAATAAATAAATACTCACATTATTATTTCGCATTAAAGCACAGAAGATACCAGTACTACGTGCTTAGACATGCTGCGGTAATAATGATCAAATATTTTAGGGAAATCTTTTTAGATAAAGTCAAAACATTAGCTTGGAATATTTTATCTAAGAATGTCGAACGCACGCGTACTTTTTGCAATAAATTCTTTCCCTGTCCCGCCTCTTAGATTCGCAACGGATGCCTCTTGAACCCTCATGCCCCCTTGGGTTTTGTAAAAACGGCACAATATACGTTTTTCCCGTGATAATACCTTGTATCTATACCCACCTTTTGTGAGATCATGATGTCATACAACATAAGAGCCCAAGGTAGTAAATACTAGCGTTGATACCCTTCCGTAAGCGTCAGAAACATAAGTGTCACTATTCGATATGAAAAGGGATATTGTCAGCGAAGAATGTGATTATGGCGTACCCCAATGTCATTTTCCATGACGCTAACAAAAAGGATTCGATAAAAAAATGGCTAAGAATTGTTGAATATTAACGCTATCTTGAGGTAAATATTTCTTGATTATCAGTTTTCAATTCAACGAATTCGTTCTTTACTTTTCAAGTTCATTTGATTTTGGGTCTAAGAATACTAACTGTTCATAAAGTTATATGAAGAAAACATTAAACAAACAGATCAAAGAAACATGTTAAAGAACATGCTCATCCCTTAAAACCCAATAATGTAAAACTATGTTGTCAATATTAATACAAAGTACCTATGCTATTCGTCCATTTAAATATCCCTAATAAAATAAATAGTAAATAAAACTAGAAAGTAAAATACATAAACTGCATATTTATAATGTACATTGTGTTTATCATAGTAATTGACTCTGGTCTAAGCCTTCTAAGAAATAGAAAGACTTGCCAGAAAAGTGTATCAAACCAAGAAGCAACAATCCTATTTTAAATAAGATTTCCGATAAGGCCTTTTACGTTCGGAACAACACAACAGAAATAAAAAGCGAACCTTTATTCAAGCGAATGTGAAGGACGTATGTATATAAGAGATTCAACGATTGTAAGTCTCTGCTGGTTTACAGGACACTTGTGTTGCTTTTGTGCGTTGTTACGTCGGGAGAATGAAGCTCGGGAAGTTACAGGAATATTCCACGATCAGCTAATGTTTTAATACATCGCATCTTTATCGAATATCGCGGTTTACTCAGCAGCGTTATAACATATGATTATTTGCCGAGATAAACGGTAATAGAACAGGTCGATAATTTTAGAAAACAAAAAATCTATTTGATTTGATATATTTATTTCTTCACCTTATTTTTATGAATATAGAAAAAAAAACTAATTTTCAATCGAAAATTAACCCGTCAAAATATCAGTTTTTTTTTCAAATTGTTGGTATGCTTTCTGTTAGTTGAAATCTCTACTTTCCGATGATGATTTTTTTTTTAAATTATTGTTGTAAATCTTACTACTATAATTAACAAACAATTCTATAAAATTATTTACAAAGACGTGAAACTTCTATCTGATTCTGAACTGACATACATACTTTTATTGCAGCTTTCATGTGGATTTCCCACATTCAAGGAAACATATGCCTTACTAGATATTGCACATATAAAGAAAAGCAAATGGAAACAGCTATCAATTCGTTTGGGAAACCGCCTCCAATATTACTTATCTGGGCTCCAACAAATGAGCGCACATGTTTACTGACACAGAAACAGTAAATTATCGCTCCGTTTAAAATTTCCCGTTTAGTCTCCGCGGGGATTTGCGAAATGCTTGAAAGGAGCGAAGCAAGAGATTGTGCGAATAGGCTGGGTGTAGGTCACGAGTACCTGAAACAAAGCTGGAGTACTTTCGCGCCGTCTCGAGAGCGCCCTTCGCTGGGGCCGATAAGACACGACCCTGACCATCTCGAGTATTGAAACCCGTGTACCGTACACTGATAAAATGTATCATACTATTGTTTTATGTTTCAATCAGTTACCGAATAGATATACCCGACATTGTTTTGCTAAATAGATGACAAACAATAAATTTCATCACAAACGTAGTGTGGCAAATGATGTGATAAATTGTCACATCATAATTATCAATAGAGATAACGTAAAACAGTGCGGTAAGAAAAGAGAATTGAATCGTCATATGGGTTGAATTAGTGCGAGTACAGGAATGGACACAGACACGATATCAGTAGGTATGGGTAACGAGCGATGGTCACAGATAACATGACAGTCAGTATGTATATGAGTAGCCGACGATTAACACAGATCAGATAACAGTTAGTTAGCTATGTAAGGGTAGCGAGAGATGGCCACAGTTCAGACAATAGCTAGTATCAATGAAGGCGGCAATGGACACAGATAGTAACGAAGTCAGTATGATCATGAAGCGAGCGATAGACACAGATTACGTGTCAGTGAGTTCGGTTAAGAAGAGCGGCGGAGTGGTAAGGGGAGCGGGCGGCGGTGCTGGGTGTCCCGGGCGGCGCTGAGCGCGTGCGCGACGAAGGTGCGGGGCGCGGGGCGCGGCGCAGCCTCCGGGCTGCTGCACTCCGCCGCCGCGCGCCGCCCGCATCGATTCCGCGCGCGCCGCAGCCTCCCGGACGTGACCGCGCGGAGCCCGCACCGCACGCGGCCGCTCGCAGGCACCGTCGCGCCGCACGCCCAGCCCCCCACACCGGCCCGAGAACCTTCGGCTCATCTCACCGTGCCGCAGGTCTTAATCGCGCCTTACGTAACATTCGAGATATCGTGCGTACCTATTGACAGGTTATGTGTGTCCCGTCTTTTGGCCGAAGTGTCGCCAGCTTCCGTTTTTGCGATGAATAGGCGCGCTTATTCAGGTCGCTCTTTGTTCTCTGTCACGACAATTATAGTAATGAGAGTTCTTGTGGTTAAAAAGTGAGCGTAGCGGCTACGAGAACGGTTACAAACCGCTTGCTACGAGCCTCGGTCGTCGTCGCCGCGCCGTAGCTGCGAGCTCTACATTAAAATTTCGACCTAGTTGTGACAGCCGTAAAGTCGATTTTAACGTTAAAATGTTTGCGTAGCTAAATTAAGCAGTAACAAATACCGAATTCTATTTTTATAGTCTTGTTGTTGTTGCTCGGTCCGATTTTTGAAGTCAATAAAATTTAGGAAGTAAAATTTGATTTCAGATTAATGAAATCCTCAATTATTATTTGGACAGCATTTATTTGTACTCGTTTTAATGGATACTTATATACTCATACATGGACGAGTTTTTTTTGGTATAGAATAGAAAAAAGTGTATCGAAAATTAGGCACTACTTAGTTTAAGTACCAACATTCCTATTGCTCTATTAAGACAAAATATACAATTGCAACAATAGTATATTTATAATGAATAAACGGAAACGTATAGTTTTTAAATCTGACATTTGTCGTGATTTTTCATAATTCTTGTTGGAGATTATATGGTAATATAATCTCAGCAAATGTAAATTCGCTGATTTTATTAAGGGTAGTTTTCAAGTTAATTCTTTTGTTACCAATATAATCATAATGTAGTTATATTCAAACTAAAACAAATATATCTACTTTACCTTACTTTAGATTTGTCGCACTTTTCGTAATAAACTAAGCGAAAAATATACTTTTACGGTAAATAATGTAGGTACCTATGGAAAATTTGTGACCAACATGGTAATTGACAGTACAGTGAGTTGACCCACATGAGCTACAATGACAACGTTATAATTTAGAGAACATACTAAATAATATCGTGACCAAATATGTTAATTACTGCCCATAATGAGATAAGACAACATTCAATATCAGATTATCACGAGTCTAACTAGCTCTATATGATTAGAACATCATTACAAATTTAAATACCGCCCTCATTACAAATTCGCAATTCCATTAATACTGTTCGAAAAATAATTTTATGCCAATTTAGACTTTATTTAGACCGAAACAAGGTTAAGTCAAACGCTAACCTAAACTAACTGCGCAGTCCTCAGTTGCAACAAAAGCGCGGACAAAGTTACAGCGCGTACGCATCGTGACATTCTAATTAATAGATCATCCAAGGAAAAATACAAAAATACGGTGTCTGTTGATCTAGCAAACAAATAATCAAGAGAACTCTCGGTAAATAGTTTCGCTGCTGACATTTCTGATAATTATTGTCGCACGCCGTGTTTAATATTTAAACTACGGCTAGTTGCGGATATTGTGAGTACATAAGGTTTTTGTGAGTTAAAGTCAATATGGTGTTGGCTGTTTGCCGAGCTGTTTAGTCATTGGGGATCAGTCAGCGCTCATTATCCGTAGTTAGCGCTGGGCGCGCGGCTCGGGACTTATCTATCGGTCTATTCGGGCAGTAATGCGAGGTGGTGCGCTCGTCTGATAATCCAGCGGTCAGTGAGCTCCGCGCCTTACAATGGCTTCCGAAAAAGAGAAAATGGCGGCGGCTGAAGCCAAATCGCCTTCGAACAAGAGCAACTGCACCTCCCCGGGAAAGAAAGGTATTGTCACTAGAAATATAGGTCACTTGGATTTTACAGCTCTTCTTTTTATTTTACGTACGTGAATAAAACTTTTATCATTCCGCTTGCACATGAGAAGAGGCTTTGCTGGAATTTTACGAAATATTTAAATCTGTATACATGTAGCTGCAAAACTGAACAATTAAATGGGATTTGTTCACATTTCATTTAGCTAATCTAGAACGTGAGATTCTAACAAATCTCTTGGGACATGGTGTATGAGGTTTATCTTATACAATATACTTTGTTTGCTTAGATATCTACATAACTTTTTACGACTCTGGTTGATCTTTACATATCTACTAGCTTTTTGGCTCGCGTTGCAAAATTAATTACACAAATTATATTTCAAGATCTGTATAAGTCGATACACTTCTCATTTGCAACAAAAAAAAACTCCCGACGTGATATCACCGCGATCGAGGCTGACTTCAAAATTAATTTATTAGCACTCTTCTACACCCTAAAATGAATATATTCTATAAATGTAATGGTTCTGCATAGATTATTTTATTACCTGACATTCAGTCAATCAGGCTCACATACGTTTACACATTTAAATATCTAGATATAGACAAATATGAAGAAGTGCAGATGATTGCATATTATTAATTAAAACTATTATATGACTTGTTCAAGCCTTGTTTATGTCTGAATAGATCTTAACGATCATTAAATTGCAGTTGATTTGATTGCGTCCGCATAATTACTGCGAAGATTAATTGAGTGAATGAAGGCGTTGTCTATATTAATAATCAGTGCATCGATGTATGTCAATTTATTGCGATAGTTTGCACACTATAATTAATAGTTTTACTGCGAACAGTTGACTTCGAGAGCACAATACATTTTGCGACCTTATATTACGATAACTTCTGGGTCTAGTTTATTCATATTCAGAATTCTTATCATAATTCTGATCATATTTTTTTATTGTTAGCCGACGTAAAAGGCACGTAAGGTAACTTGCCCCTATTACTGGGTAATAGAGAAACACTTACACAACAACTATTTTCCTTGAAGACAGGTGCAAAAGTAACATAACATAAACATTACAAATTACATAGATATTTTTTTTTATTGAAAAATTGTAACAATATCACAAAAAAATATTCATCACCATTAGACACGACACATAAACATTCATCATTAAACCTTTTTTATTGCATATTGTCACAAGAAATAATTATTTGTCTATGATCACTTGATGCCTTAGAAGATTCTTGATGCTCGTACATACTCGTAACAAGTCATAATTTCTTTTAATGACCGACGTCAATTCGGCAAGTAAATTTAACAGTTATTTTGATATAGTAACTAAATTACAGAACTGACGTTAATAAAATGTATATGGAACATAGTAAAAAATATAATCTTTCGAACAAAAAAGGTTTATTTTAAATCGATCTAGCATAGCTAAAATATCGGGGAACATACCTACATGTAAAAATTGTTCCCACGAATTGAGAACACATGTTTAGTCAGTTGTTCCGAAATAAGTTTAAAGCTCATTCACATTACTTTAATAGGTTTTCTATATCTATCTAAAACACCGTTGTATGGTACCAGAAACATAAGCGTTAACACTTTTGGTACATATTTTAGCAATTATTTTGCTATTCGGAACGGAGAAAATCCAAAAAATCATAGATAATTAAAATCGGCCCCGCAGATCTTGAGTTATAAGTGGTGTAACTAAACCAACTATCTTTTAAAAAATAAGATTTTTAGGATATATTTAAGCGATGGCCCACATTATTGGCAACCTTAACCTCTATGAAGAGCAAGGCGAAGGAACAAAACACGGAACTATCGGTTTATTCCAAGTTGTCTCCGTAAGGTTTCCCGCCTTGCTGCGAAGCCCAGAATCGGCTTACCCGCTGTAAGGCAACGTGATTGAACTATCTCACTGCACTATAAATATATTTACTATAAGCCGGTAATAGAACACACCTTGTTTAATGTGATAATGTTGTTAAGGGAAGTCGCTGAATGCAGGTGTTAACACGATTTTATGAAAGATATGAGACGTTGTATTATCAAGACGTTATAGTTATGATAAAACTTTTTTCTTCGGATTATACTTATTGTTTATTGTAAGAACTTAAGAGCAGTAAAGGTAAAATAGATCTGCTTAGAGTGCCCGGAATGGATAGGGATGCAATATGTGCGACATAGTTAATTAGCGTAACTGGAAATACTTACGTGGTTTTCTCTGAAATCTGTCTTTGAACGAATACATTTTATTTTACGTTTCCTGTCCTAATAATTAGGCGAGCTAGTTTCAAAAACTGTATCGACGATAAAATCCCTCATAATGTTATCGAACCAGATCGCATTTTTAAGAGCATCAGAAATTCGACCTATAAAAAAGAACAGCCGGACAACCGGACAGACATACAAAAACTGTTTTTTCAAGCGTAAAGGAGAACTTTGCGGAAACTAAAGCAAAAGCTCAAGGTTCTGATTATTTAATAATTTAAATATATATCTATTCAATGCTCTGATTATTGACCTCGACAACATTTTACTCGGAAACTTCTAAATCGTAAAGTACAATTTTCTATGGCTTGTACTTAAACTAAGTTAGACCATCTAAATTACGGTACTGCGATACTTGTCTATTTCTCTAGTTAAACCTCATAAATATACAAACACATAATAGCATATTACGTTTAGTTGGAGTTACAGTAACGTAGATCGCCAAAGTTTGCGGGTAGCCTATACCCAACCCACCCGAACCTTGCCGGCCACTGCGAATTAAACTCTTTTGTGTGCGCACAAAGGATTATAGTAGTTTACAGCTCACAAAACTCAAGTTGTTAACTGGTTTAAACAGGTTTTTCAGTACTTAATATAATATTACTTTTTCACACACATTCCTAATTATACCTGTGTTGTCCTTTTTACCTGTGTTGGTTACGATATAACACATGCACAGACGTGTGGTCTTCAGTTATATACCAGAATTTTTTTTCTTATAATTTCAAAACTTTTTATAGTGTCCACAAAAATACAATATTTGAGAATAAATGCAACGACAAATAAAGTTTGAAATTATATCAATATTGTCATTTTGTGTTGACGCCTACCTTGGATTTGAATTGTAATGTATAACATTCTACTAGTCAAGCCCATGACATGAAGCAGTCAAGCTTAGGTTTTCACCAACCATAGCACTAATTAACACTCCTGACCAATTCACCTTTCAATCCAAAGAGAATCAGAATCTGTTCACCCGTTCGGGGGCTACACAATGCATACTGACAGGTATTTCTACCATTGTGTTTGCAAGTGTTATGCTAAATTTAAACAAATTGTTAAGTATAGTTTATTGAAATGAACAAAAATGAAAAACTTTACAAAAAATTAACATTACCTACTACAAAACAAAGAGAAGAAAATCTCCTTACCGTGCGTCGAAAAAGTGTAACCGTTTTGGTGATGCGCAGTTGAACATGCGCTGCGGGTTGGTGTTGCCTACAATAGAAAATTTTACCCTAATTTTATTAACCTTGACTTATTTTTGTACGTTTTTTATATTTGTGATTGTCTGCAACTCGCCCGATGTAAAGTGACGAAGTGGCCTAAGATGTAGCACGCTACGATGTAGCTGTAGTATGTTTTTATGCTTGCATAGAGGAACCAATTTAAAACAATTCAATTTAGGACTATATTTAATAAAAAGAACTTAACAAAAACTATATAAAGTTATAAACTATATGTACAAAAGCAATATCCAAAAATTAAAACTAACTTAAATCTAAACCACTGCCAGTTGTTAGAGTACCCAAAATGCTGGCCCCATTGCCTCGTTGAATGGCAATACTTATGCACTGACCCAGGTAGAGGCCAGCATTTTGGTCTCGAGTAGCGTCAACTAGTCGCTTTGTTAGGGCTTTATATAATAATTTTGCTCCTGGTCCCCAAGGCCCGAGAGTTTCAACCCCAAAAGGCTCAAACATATAACTTTTATTTAGGACTTGAAAAAGACCAAACATTATAGATATCTGGAAATAGAGAAACTGTTAGCGAGTTCTACAATCTGGCAGTTCGCACAGTTAAAGTTGATGCAAAGCATTTTAGTACGAGATATCCGGAATCTTTATCTTGTTACCAAATAAATATTTTTATGCGCTTTAATTCATGGCATCCATCTGCTGGGCACAGGTCTCCCTACAAAGGAGGTGTAGACTAAATTCCACTTATTGGACTAAATTAGGGTTTTCTCAAATTACTTAGTAGTAAGTTATCCTTAATTTCGTTGAAAACATTCATTCCTAAGAGCTTTATTCAAGGTATTTCAGCATCAAGAGCTTTCTACGTAAAAAAGAAATCAAACAAATACAATAACTAATCCTTTCATATTTTATTTTGACAGAAAAACAGGTAACTAAGTAATTTATTTTATGCATTGATATTTTCCCACTATTGTGGGAACCCATCCCGATGTTTTAAGGGCTACACCAAATACTGAATTACATTAATATTTTTCGGTTTTAAGTTTGCTTTATTTACATTATTATGCACACATAAACAATAAACTTACCTGTAGAAAGAAACCTCGCTGGTTTTTTTTTTGTTTTTGAGTGATTGAGTCATATACTTTTACGACGCATTTACCCATTTCGAAATATTTTTTGAAGAGCTTTCACTCGATTGGTCTCACACCAGGCACTGATTTCAAGAGAGCTGAGGTAATGGCTGTAGCCTTAAGTGAAGCAGCAATGCATTGAGGCGGTTAGTACGCATCTAGTACATGTACATTAGTGCTACAAAATCAAACTCATAACCACCACCGGCTCACTCGTCTAAATAACAAGCCACAGTGTCCGTTTAATTGTTTCACAGCAACTATTTATTTCATCCTAAACAGCAAAATTAGTTTAAATTTCTATTTGAAAGGCCGATAAACGGAAAATTAGCGTTGTATGTCTATGAACTAATTAAAATTTTAGCCCAATTAATAAGTATATGAAAATATTAACGCTCTTTCGACAGAATGCATAATTAAGCTTTATTGTAGATGCATTCTAAAGCATAACACACAGCTAAATATAAAGCTTAATTATGTATAAAATAATTACCTTTGTTTTATCAGTTATACTGGCAAATTATAGATAAAAAAGGGTTGACCTAAATTGGCACCAATTTGATGTTTTGTTAAAGAAGTATTAGCAAAGAATATATAATACATTAGTGTGAATCCTTTTGAGTGGTTCTTTGCATAATTATGCGGCGCCTATATATTTGCATTCTTACTCTACCTAAATGATTAATATAATATTTAACATGTACATGAATACGATCTCTTTTTCTAGAATATCTAAATGTATTTGTCTTCCGAGGTACAAATAGTCGGAATATTGCCCAAACTTAATCGTCAACCCGCATTTCAACGTCTTTGTGACTTGTGTCTTCGGTAACACACTACACCCATTCAAATCACAAAGCAAGAGCTATTTCTTGTCAGTAAAGTTAGAATAACTAATGCCCGAATATTAGTATAGGTATACCAGTAGTTACATTAATCATCAGAGGTAGGGCGGGCTGTAACCGCTGGGCGGTGGCCTCACTGATCCCTTTGTTTGGACGTAAAGATCCCACAACGCTTGAATAGCAGTTAACGAAGCTTTCACTATAATAATTATAACGTGCCTATCTTATATCTATCACTTTTTTTTCTGGAATTCGTACCGGTCCGTAGTGTATACCATATACAATTATAATGTTATTGAATACTTCAGCCCCCTTATCGTTTACAGCTAGGCGTGAAAGAGATATAACAAGACCAAGAAAACGCAGTTTCGTTTTTACATTTTGCCGATTTAACGCTGTCAAAATAAAACCAAGTTTACTTGCTCTTGTTTTGCTCTTGTTTTACCTTTTTCGTGCCTAACTCTAGCCGTAAGTGCAGGTTTTTTATGTGATGTACTGTAGTAGATGTGGTATTGGTTGCTTTATTTATCAAACAGTATTGTACATCCCAGATTACGTTTTTTAAGGGTCCACAAATGTGAAGATGTTATGCATATACTCGTAGCAATCTATAATATGTTCGGTTATTTATGTGATAGCTTAATGCGTGAGGTACGCATCCGATTTTAATTATTAAGGGTCAATGCATTATTTTTGTCCAAGTGACATATATATATGTCTTTTGCAGTCCAATATAAAAATATATAGTCCCTGAACTTAAACCTTTTCGTGACAACTTAGTTAAATAAAACACAATTATGGTAGTCTTTGTATGTTTGTTCTTGAATCTAGTTATTAATGATCACCAATTTCAAAATTATACCGTCTGATTTTTAAACAAAGGAAAATTTTACAATAGGCTCCGACAAAGACTTCGTGATAAAGTAAAATTTGCAAAAAACAAGCGGAGTGTATTTTGAAACTTACGCTTAGGTTTTTTGATGGAAGCTCCTGTTTTTGTAGAATGTTGGGGTATGTTAGAGGTTGTTGAAGGACATTTACGAAAATATTTTTCGTCCTAACTTTTGTGCCAATCAATTCTATTAAGCGAGATTCACATCGGTTCTACAAATTGGCCCTTTTTGAGCAATCACTAGAAAAGTAAGTTTTTCAAAAATCCACTTATATTTGTGTTGCCTGTCCTTGCTTTAGTTTGAATCGAAACATTAAGGAAGGTCGAAAGAACTTCGGGTTCTCTAAACTTTTTAAATTGATTTCGACTCTCCCGCGTAAAGTTTCACTAACTCCGGTTACTTGAGTAAATAATAAATAAAAGTCATCGGCGACAAATTGCTTATAGGTACTTACTTCAAAGGAGTCAAACTAAATTACTAAGTTAAGTTTATAAATTGACCTGTTTAACCTGCTACGATGCGTAACGTAAACGATATTTCACTTTTTTACTGAGGGAAGCCATTTAATAACGTCAAGTTGATCCCTAGTGCTGCTCAACAGAAAAACTGAAAGCGACAACGCGTCTATGAAAAGCGGGTTTGTAAAGATCAGACGCATTAGCGTCTTAGGAATCGCAACTTAAAGACTTGCAAAAGCATTGTTCTTGACATGGGCAAATCCTCGAGTGCAAGGTTATTAAAGTGCTCCGCGTCTCGCGGCTCTCCATTAGTACAGACCGAACATTTCATCCCGGTCCCGTAGAAGGTACAGTGGTAGTAGAAGGGAGCTGGCATCTCTTAGCGCCCGTAAAACGCTCCTCGTGAATAAAACTCGATTTAAGTGAGAACGACTCCGAGCCGTGATAATGGCGCCTCGGGCCAACGAAAGAAGATTACGTTTCTCTAACGCGACGTCTGTCCGCAAGCTTTTGAATCCAGAAATTGGTTTTCAATTCAGAATGAATTTTATGTCACAATTTGCTGGAAGTAATTTCTTGACTATTCGGACGGAACCGATTGGATATTTGTGAGATTAAACCGGCCTTTGCTGGCGGCGGATGCGAGTAGTGCCTTACATAAACTTACTTCAAAGGCTACTAAATGTTAGTAAAATTCTCCTGTTGGCTCCCGATTGCTTATTTTAAATTAATTTCGCTACAGTTTATTACTCGCAGATTGCTTTGCTTACGGAATTACTAAAAGATTTTATTAACAGCTTACGTAACGAGCAAAAAGGGAAGCCGTTTTTCAGGAAATTAATTTGAATATTCTAAAAATGTTTGATTTATTATTGACTTGGTTGCTTGAATATTCGTTCGTTTGGAAGGTGATACTTGCGTACCATACAACTCGTAAAATTACCAACTAATCTGACGAAACTCGGATACAGGTGTTTCGAATTTTTAGTATTTTTTTTTTGTTTCGTGGGTTTACAGAGGAATATTTCCAGTTCCCAGTACTAATACTATTAATAGTTACACATTTTTATACTTATAGTAGATCCTTTTTTCTGTGATTTAAAATACATAAAAGGGTTTGTATCCACGCAAGGCATACTCGTATATAGATATTTTAACCATCTGTAATAAACCCAAGTTAGTAGGTACTAGAGGTTTTCCTTCGTCAAATATCGTTTGCAGCATGTAAATACCAGTTTATTAAATCGTTCAATTGTAAAGTTTTTGAAATAGCTAGTTACCAGAGTTCACGCGTACGTTTTTTTCTGTTACAACGGTACATATTTTGATTTTAAGTATTAGATAAGGCATCATTTGAAACTATAAATAAAGTAACACCACATCAAGATGCACAAAAAGGCAACATAGCCCTTAATGCACAAAATGCGCATCATACTGTAACGGACGTGCACCAACAAAGCTCCGAGCTCAATCTTGTCACCCAAAGCTTTACGGCGACGACAAGCGGAAAGTCATGAAAGTAGCATCCGTTTTGTTTGCGTTGTCACAAAAGCTGTTTTATGTTTTAAGCAATATAAAGTAGATAAAAGTGCAGTGAAGTCATGGCATTATGGCAAGTGTATCATTGTACGACAGAAGCAATACAACAAAAGCCTCAGAGCGCAATCGTGGAGCGTCAGTTATATCTACTCGTATCTATTACGACCGGATGCAAATGTATTTCGTCTGCAATTTTGCATTGTATCTACGAAAAACATTACTGTTTTTTCCAGACAAATAAATCTACTGTATTATAATTTTTTTGTACACATTCCAAAGCAACGAAATTGTTTCATAATAGAAATTATTCAATCTTTTCCACTCCAACGTAAAAAAAATTAAGCTTCAGAATGATAATAAAACGTATACGTTCTTGAACGTATATCCATAATATCTCATCAAATAAACAAAGCAAGGCAAAGATCATCATGAATACTACAAATTTATTTAGAACATAATCTTGATATACTAACTTTCTATCTTCGATATAATTAATTAACCTAATCTTGCAATTCTACCATTAACTTTTCAACTTCTTATCCACACCTTTCAAGTTCAAAACAGGGTGCGAACTGAGTTGAAACTGATGTTGTGTAAGTAAACTAGGACTGAAAGTACTTAAACCTTATAGGTCACGTGCATTTAACGAGCTAGTGCTTTTCAAGCTGGACAATAACCGGGCGTCATTATTCGAAAGAGGTCGACAAAGCACGCGCATTAAGGCAGCTGAGTCTTCAGTAATAGCTGCTTCTAATGGCTTGTTGCCAGAGGTTTGCTATTAATTATGAGCTGCGAGCTTAGTGTTATCGTTAACTCGTTGACACTTCGTTATTAAAGCGAAAGATTACAGTAATTTTGAATGTAAAAATAAAAATGTAATGTAACTATAATTTTTTTAGATATACGCAAGCCATCTACTAAACTAGCTTTAGAGCGCTTTTTAGGGGTACGTACCCAAAGGGTCATAACGGGACCCTATTATTAAGACTTTGCTGTCCGTCTGTAAACAGGCTGTATCTCATGAACATTGATAGCTAGGCAGTTGAAATTTTCACAGATAATTTTTTTTTATTGCCGCTAAAAATTGACTAAAATAAATATTTAAAGAGAGCCAAGATACAATAACTGTAATGTTTTTGCGGTGTTTAGCTCGACAACGGATACAGGTAGAAATTTTAACTAATGTTTTATAGCTAATGGTATCAACCCTTCGTGCGTGAGTCAGACTCGAAATGGCCGATTTTATTTTTAATCACTTTTTTTTTCACTCATAAATAACGTCACTTTCGAAAGACAAAATGTTGAAAATTACGCCAGAGGTTAATCAAAAACTAAGTTCCTGACTTTCCTTAATCACATACTTTCTCGTATCATATTATGTATTAATGATTTACTCTCTGTTTCAGGTAATCATCCCAACCAGTACCCGCTGATAGGTAATTAAGGCCTTAACGAAGCGCTCCCAGATAGATTCAAGGCCAAAAGCTGCGTAACCACGTCACGGATACCATTAATTCAAATAGATATTAGAGACTCGTAGCTACCGACTACTTCATTTGACATCTGTCACGAAACCACTTAAGCCTGGAGATATAATTCTTTGGGGGAGAAAGTCTCTTGAGCCACGGCTCTCAATTCCATCACGGGTCAAATAATTTTTATCCGGATAAGGAATTAGGGCACGGATAATGTTCGTGCGCTATTTGGACACGATCCAAGCGCCCCGCTGCGACGGATTTGGGCACCAATCTGTCGATACACCGAACCTTAATCTGACACGGAAAAAAACCACTTGCCAATATTCACCTATATTACTTATTATTCCGTTAAACAGAACGAATGAACATATAAAATAAAACATCTTACTGATGATTATGATTATATAAATAATTAATATTTAAAAAAATCAATGAAATAGATACGGTTCGCTCGCTCGCCAGTTTAATATCAATTTAAAAAATACAAATACATGAATTAATTTATTGCTCGCGGGCAAAATGTAAAGTCAGACAATAATTAAGTAAAGTAGTTCATAGTTCAGTTTAAATTATGGTTGGTTTCATGGTAATATAAATTTCCAGCTTTATTTAATTTCCTGGTTACATACTTAAACTTTTAGTGCTATCATCATATTCCGTCCGACGCAAGCAGTTTCTCATTCGTCAGCGGAATTCGAATACGAGCTGAGCAGAGAGACACTGTCCTAACCAAATTCTAGTATAGCAGAGTAGAGCCAGACAAAGCTGTGTCGGAATTATAATTTCAAATGTACCCGCATCGCAGAATCTTATCATGCAAATTGGGAACTTCGGGAGAGATAAAACGTACCTGTTCCTAGTTAAATAGACACTCAATTACGGGACCAAGGTAGTTCCGTACCTACTTTTGTATATTGAGAAAAAAAAATATGCTTAATGAACTATGAATTATTACTATGTATGACGTAATGTTTTCTTTCTAAAAGTTAATACAATATTGCGTAGATATTTTAAGCGGGAATCTTTTCAAATCACAGCTTTGTATTCATAGCTTATTGTTTAGCAAATTGCGCGATCAGACCGTGGATGTGTGGTCAATAGTAGTAAGTGTAAGTCTTATTTACAAATTAACGCTTTCGTTTGTCGTACAGTACGTACAATTTTAGGTCCCGGTAGTTTATCTTCGGATAACAATCGTAGCTCACGTCAGAGGCTTTCGGCCAGCCTAAGCCTAAAAACCCACCACCACCCGGTTCCAACGGAAGATCAACGCTGGTTGTTTAAACCAGCATTATGTTGAGTTGGGACCGGTGCGTGACAGAAAGCAGTAATTTGTAACTTTAGTCTGATTATAAATTTTGTAATTAGGTTTGTTTTCAATTACAAATTAATATTTTGTATTAAAAACACTGAAACCTTCCGCTTATATGAAGATGAATTAACATGCAGTGATATGGCGGCACAATAGCAGATAAACAGCAGTGTTTTATAATCCAATCTAATATCACAGTTAGCGGATTCCTGAACTAACTTTCAACTGTTAACGCGAAGCAATTCACAAAGAAATTAATAATGAAGCTTCGTACTTTGGTATTTTCGCTTTCGTTAACATTAAGTACACTAGGGGTAGAGTTATGAAAGCTTTTATCTGTTATTATGCCAGGAGTAACGGTTACGAGGGAGGCTTTAATCTACACGGCGAGTGATGTAAGCTGTATTGGATCGTATTTCTAATAATAGTTCTTACTAGAAATGTAGTCACAGTAATCTACCTACGGCAAATTTCGTATATTACTGATTTAGTCAAAGGATGTTCTAGTTATAGCACTTAATTGAGTGTCACACTCTAGACAGGGCTTTTTTGGTAAACTAGAAATAGAACAAATTATTTATGTATATGAAAATAGTTATGTGTTATTTTCTACTATCTAATATTTAATTCAATCTAGGTTTACACACTTGTAGTGTTGTTAGTTACGCAACCTTTTTACACGTGTGAAATATAAAACAAATAAAACTTAAATATACCCCGACATCGACATTTTGGGGTGGCGGCCATTTGGATTTGAAATTTATCATAGTGTTTAGTATTAAAAACAAAATATAAATCGGTTCAGCCGTTCGGAAGCTACAATGCCACAGATAAACACACTTAAAGACACTTCAAACTTATACCATCTCGTCATTTTTGCGTCGGGGGCTTAGTTTTATGTTATTGTTGCTTCGCGGATTATGCGGTAGCGGTAAGGCAAGGTTGACCTACGTAGGTACAACCATGGCACGTATAATGCAGGGAAGCGTCAAACAGAGAATAAACCCAAAAAATTCTCAAGAAACGTTGCTTCTTAATAAAAACTGCCTTTAAAATTCACGATATGATTTATTTATTTCATTTTAAACAAATATATTTTTATTTGTAACTCCATATCAATCCATAGCGTCCCACTACTAGGTAAAAGTCTCCCATATGAAGTCGGTGTAGACCCTAGTCCACCAGGATCGCTAAATTGTGGGCTCGATCTCACTTGTCTTTAAAAACCATAAACCGAAAAGCAGAATTCTTCTCCATGTTTTCCTTCACCATCTAATAATATTAAAAGTATAATACGAGTATTCTTTCACACATTGCAGCATCCTAACGATATCACTCAAGAATAATCGAAAATGGTAAACGACAAAACTAATTTGTACCGGCACATCCGATACTCGACATAATTGTCATGAATTATCTGAAACCAGATAGATCCGTCACATTAATTCATATGAATAATTAATAAATGGAAACGATAACCACGTTGATAGATATATCTAAGCTGCTTACTCTAACGCGCGATTTGTGCGACGCGATAGTTATATCGCGTCAAGTAAAGCCAACCATAAAAGTTCTTAACTGGAATTAGCACAAATAAGTTACTTTGTATTTTTCCTATTAAGAATGGGCTAGACGTTCAGATAATGTGAAACCATTCAGGAAAATTAAATTAATAGACTATGGATGCTTGCTAATGAAAAGCCTTTAAAGGTACAAAATATAAAATAAAATTAGTAAATAAAAACACAAATTGCTCAAAAAAGTATTTTCGCAAAAAAAAAACTGTTTAATTTAGATACCACGTTAATTTTCAGATAGCATTTGTAAAATGTGTCCGGTCAGATCAGTGTCTCAACAGGCGACTTTTAATTAATCTCTATTCTATATAATCTCGTAATGTAATGTTACGGGGAGCGGGTTCGGGGATAGGAAAGAAAGACAACTTTCGTTTTCGTGCCTTTATTTACAGCCTAGGTACTCACACGTATAGAGTGGTTGGCAGGAAATAATGCGGTCGCAGATGTAACTCGCCGCTTTCCGAGCGCGGGGTGCGGGGCTAGAGCTCAGTTCCACGCGCGGTACCGGTTGCGGTACTGTCCACCCGCAGAAATGACACTAAACTGGCACGCGCTCCGATTATCACTGTCACCTTGCACTGTCCTTAGCCCGGCCTTATTGTCACTCGCGGAAACGTCACTTCGTTGGCCTGCGCCCTAATACGTCACTGTCACTTGCGCGCCCACGACACTCACCGATTTCTCGTCACAGTGCCGGCGCGGTTCTGGTACACAGTCACTTCGGCACTGGACACTTCACCGCACTTCACATTAACTTCACTTTACTTCCACTTTTTCCTTTCCTTTTCCTTCTTCTTCTTCTTATTTTCATCGCAAAACTAAAACTGGCCGTAGGCCGCCCGATGTACGGCTTATATTCCCCTGAGCTCGACAAAATCGCATCGAATTAGGGTTCGAATTTTAAAACATTATTCTATCTTTAAACTTTATTCTCCTCTCGCTCACACATCTTCCGTCCCGTACTTTCTTTTCCATTTGGTCCCGAATTCTCTAGAACTTTCTTCAAAACTCCCAAAAACACAAAACATGTCAGGATTTGAACCCGGGTCTCTGGATCGAGAGTCGAGAGCCGGTACCACACAGCTACTCATTTATGTGACACATATATCAAAAATTTTGAACAATTCGATCTGTCCAATTCAAAAGCGATCGTCATGCTTTTCGAACACGGCGGTGTTGGCTTCGCAACGAGCAAAGGTGATCTACGCCACAGTAATTATAATCCTCTAGTGTTGATTCATATAGACAATCGTGCGATAAATATATCTCTCGCATGATGTATGATTACGCATCCCTAGTTGTAGGTTTAATTAGAGAGCTTATAATGAAGGTTCGAAACGCGGGCGGCGAATGACGTTGCGGCCTGAGCTTTGCTAATTTGATGGGATGCGAAACACCGGTGTATTGTAGTCAAAATAGGATCAATTAGCATTAGCAAAGTTCAATTAATGGTTTAGTGATGTACTTTTAACATGTCTATACATTTTTTACAAGTAGTTTAATACTAACCTAACCGTAGATGTTACGAGCACTGGTTTTTATTTAATTTTTTACATTCCTGCCTTATATCAACTCCCGACCAATTTTTTCCATTAACAGGTATTCTTTTTAAAAATGGCTACTGCATGTTACTACCATATGTACATACTTAACCGGTAAATTGAGTAGCACAAGTCTTTTTTGAGCGTAATACCCCCACTGAAAACTGGCACCTAATTTTCTTTTGTAGACGCAAAGCGCAATTTATTTCCACCAGTCTAGTACAATTTATCAAAGTCCATATCTTTGAAATAAATATTTTTACATCAATTATCCCAATTCTGAGTAACGTGAGTCCAGCCCGATTTCAAGGAAAAAGCTCCAAATACGTCTTCGTTAGTGTAAAAAGCTGTTTTTTTTTTATCATCATAGCTTGATTTTTTATTTTTAACTTAGAGCCCTCCGGATAAAATACTTCGATAATTTGTATTGGTTGTTCAAACGTTTTTGATAATAACTTGTAGATAAAATTATATCTATCTATGCAAGGGGCTCACCTATGAGAGAACAACTTTACTATCTTCTCTTAAGCGAAAGAGTTCTGATTTAGCTACTTACTTATATATCGTAAAGAAACCTGCTTGTCGGAGAAGGTTAACAGATTGCAAATTGGTTAGGGTCTTGGATCATATACCAATAGTACGTCATAGCCCATATACCCCTTCATAAGGGAAAGGGGTTGATACGATACGACGGATACAATATATACGCCACGCAAGCTTATACTCGTATTGTCTAATTAACCCGAACAACAAAGTATTGATTGTTTCTGCTGCTCAATATCATGTTTATTATTGATTAATAATTAAGCAGAGTGATTAGATTATTGATTAATAATATAACAAGAACGTATTCAAAACAGGAGGAAGTTTCCCGATTTCTCAGAGAAGCGATTTAGAAAATTCTTCCTGTGTTGGAAATGGTACTTCTAAAGGGTATTCTAGAATATGCGTGTCATGACACGGACTTGTCAAAACTATTTGCATATGATAATATGAGTAAACCTACAGGAGATAATGTTTTACAAAAAACTTGTGAACCGGAAAATCATGGGTAAAACCAAAATGATTGTATTCTGGAAATGTAATGATTATGCCCATTATGTTTGATTGTGAGAAATCATGCAGTCCAAAAAGAATCAATAAACCAATATTTTACGTAAGCTTAGTCTCTTTACGCCTGAGAAGTAATAATACCATCAAATAAGACCGACATCAAATTCGGAACAAAAAATTCAAAACGGTCCCAGCTATCTCTGAAACATCGGGGAACTTACTCGTACCTTAAAAACACTCGGATCTCTTCTTTTTAAAGTCAGATATTGAAAAATAATAATTTGGTTTTTTACTATCGATTTATAAAAACTGCTACTAGATTTACTACGATTATTTATTAATTTATGTGGAGTCATACGTAAAGTGTACTCTTTAGAACAAAAGAAAAAATTAAAATCGGCCTAGGTTTCGAGAATCTTCTCCTTTTAAAGTCAATTAAGAAATGTTATAGTTTTTCGTACTAGCTTACACAAACACCTCAATCACCCCGGGTGCGTTTATATCATCAATCGTAGAATGAGAAGCCGTAATAGTTACAGAAATATCGCGCCCCGAGATTGGCAAAGTATGTAAAATCCTTTACCACGAGTAAATACGAGAGGAGCCTAAACGCGGCAAAGCGTAAATATAACGACGATATACTATCGGATATTTAGTAACGCCTACTCAAATATAAGATAATTTTTTTTATTGTCGTAAATAATTTTGTTAAATATATACCTAAATAAAAAAATTTTGGTATTGAAAATTGTCATCTACTGTGACACGTTTTTTGTGACGTCACTCACACGTAGAAGGGTCGTTTATCGTGCGGTGTGCTCAGCTAAAATTAGCTATTAACTATTAACTTTATTTTTATCATAGAAAAAAACTATATACATAACTATCCTTCAGAGAGCGAGTAATCCTTTAAAAACTAATAATTTTAAAATAATGGGCATAAATCATGTAATTTTTAATAAAAAACTTATTGAGTAAACGAACTAAGCCAGCGAAGCGTCTCTTCTCTGCTTTTTTGCTTTCACAGTCATTGTTGGATTTTTTATCCGACTGCGAAATGTTGTTGACTGTATATTTCTTTTGCACGCCCTAGAGCCTAAACGGCTCGTCGTTTATTAAGCTTAAGTCGTGAGAGTGACACGGGGCAAAATAAATAAGGATATTTGGTGTCAAAAGTAATCGCATAAAAAATAATGTTTTCAAAACACATCGAGTGTGGTATCAATATAAAGATTTATTAACTGTGATTACGAATATATATATAACTTATATGTTTTATTAGAGTTTTGAATAGGAAATACTGAGTTTAAGATGCACAGTTTTAAAGATTTAGCAGTCGGGTTTTATTGAAGTCGCTTCTAACCGCTTGTGTAGTGTGACTAATGGCGTAGGGCATAGTTTTCCAATCAACGTAACAGTACTACTGGCTCTTTCAATAATATGATTGTTTTACTCATCAGATTGTTATATTTGAAAAATAAAAATACTAGGAATTGTTAGCCATTTACCGGCCTACTTCAATAATATGTGCTATGCACTTACGGAACACAACCTGAAATAAGATTGCAGCATACTATGACAGGTAAGTGATGTTTGGTGCCGGTATAAGTTTCAACTTGTTGAATTTCTTTTAGAAGTAGTATAAAATATTAAAATCGTGAGTGTGTCATGTCAAGAAAACATTTTTTTTTTTTTTTCATGACATGACACAACCTCTAGCCCTAAGGTTTTGACAACGCGACATTGTTCTGATGTATTGACCTCGAAACCACATTGTACGCCACAACATCTCCCGTCACAGTCGATATTGTTCGCCCTGCACAATACACCTCTGATCTGAGTCTGACTAGCACCTGATGTTATTATTCACTGGTCCAACCACCTCTCTTGAATATCCCGTTGAGACTACAGAACTTGTCATAATGTCAATCGGAATACAAAAGCAGCTAGAGTTTGACAAGACTGATCAAATAACAATTCTAGCCGACCACCAGCAAATCTGTCTCCGATCCAACCTGGACAAGATTGGAACAGGATCGAGGCAGATTGTATAGAAATGGGAAAACTGCGGATGATGATGATCTAACGTTGCAACTACAGTCAGCATGTTACCTATAATAAAATATTTCTAACAAGCATTACTTGTAAAAGTAATAGACCGACTTCGATTCGACACGCAAATTTTGATTTATAAACCCAACTACAGCATTGATTTTGAAACATTTGCTGGGACCACTTGGTAATCAAATAAAAAACCGATTAGAGAATTTTCCAAATCTGTCCAAGAGTCTCTGAGAAATGAGGAGTTAGATAAAAGTAGATACCGGCTAATAGAAATCCTCCTACTAATTTAAAATCTGTTAAAAAGATTGTAAAATCATTGATTGAATCCACAGCATTTGTCTTTGAAATGTTAAGGAAAGTTTTCGAGTAGAAATTTATTTGACAGCAGAAAGTTTAGTAAAATTTTCAAGGTTCGTCTGAGTGGCTCAAAGCGAAAGACGAGCAGCTCTTATGAGAGAGCTGAGCTTGACAGATTTATCTCTACAAACAAAATGTATATGATATTGACAGCTCTATCGGAGAATAATATTACACAAGTATTTTTAAAAAACGTCTTAGATAAAATCTTATCACTTGATTACTATTATTAGTAGTTTTTAGGTTCAGTTACTTGCGTACTTATGGAGGTAACTTATGGAGCAGATAAGTGATTACCGACCTCAATTTGCCTTTATTTTGAACTTAATTTATACAGTTATATTAATTTAAAAACCAAACAACTGAACCGATTTTAATAAAAAAATGGGACCATAATTATGAGTTTTTCTCTAATCTTTCCAACAAATGCCGAGATGAAAAATATGTTGAGAGTGCTCTGTCTCGAAACGTTTAGGTACATGTTACGTTACGTAACTAATTAGTGTTTAGCTAAGAACCTGAACACTAATACACGTAACTTAGTTACAAAGTACTCCTAAACCACGTACTCGTAGGTATATGGTTAAGAGAAACGATGAATACTTTAGCCCAATAGTTTGGATCAAGTTCATCCGCACACAGGCTTGCCTAACTCAGAGCCATCTCTAATTAAAACTTGGGGCAGTGAAGGAACTCTCCCAAAACTTTTTTGTCCCAAAACAAACTTTGAACAAGGAGTGGCAGTAAATAGGTGATTGTTACGTTATCGCGAGACACTTTATCTTACTGGAAATTGAGCGATATAACTTTTGTAATGCTTTCTGTTAAATTTTATTTTCAACCGGCTATAATAAATGATAAGGATCACATTTCTTTGGAATCTACTTTTTTTTCTTATGTAGATCCCTCGATTTCTCAGAGACATCTAGGCCGAATCATATTTTTTATACGATAGTTTATCAAAATTGGTCCAAAGTTTTGATTTTTATATCAAAATAACTGAATAAGAAAGGATCGGATCTCAGGTTTACTCTTTAAAAGTATAACTATACTCGTACGTGTCGATGCAAAGGAACGTCAGCAAATAATTCGCATAAAATTTTAGAGTCCACTAAAAACAGAGTAAAAATGTCAGGTAAATTTACGAACACCGCAAAATTTCCACACCTTAAATAGGTAGTTTGCAAAATCCACTTGTTCAATCAATCCTGGCAGCTGACAAAGCTCGAGCTTCGCTTGCAGTGTAAAAACTCAGCGTCCCAATACGTCGCATTGGCTTTCCCTGTCACGGAGCACCGCACACAACTTTTCCGCGTAAATCCCACTCGGGTAAAATGAAAATTTCAAATGTTCGGGATTTAAAACCTCGGACGGAGTGCGGCCACAACTTCGCGTGACACAGTTAAAGAACTAGGCGAGAGGGTTTCAGCCAAATCGGCAAACACCGAGCTGGTTTTAATCCTTCGTAAAAGGTTTTCAACATTTTGTCGGATTATTTAGTAAACGGCCGAGATTACATATGCGGCGCCCTCAGATTATGGTAATACGTGCAGATTTATGCATTAGTACTATAGTAACACTGAATAAACTTTTTTGAAGTGAGGAAAATTAGTGTATGTTTATTTTATTAGTTGGGTTGGGTCAACAATACAGAGTTAACGGTTAGGGGTGTACTCAGCCGAAAGGTGGTCACTGTACTCATTCTATGGAACAACTCAGCTGAAAATAAAACAGCTGTTTATACATTTTGTTGCCGACTTTTTCTTTGGAACTGCTAATTTCTCTAGCGAATCACATAAGTTAATCTTAAAGAGAGTTATATATTTTCGCTTATTAATTTTGATCAGCATCAGGAAAGCAGTACATATTCGACTAAAATATTTAAGATAGTGTTATTATTATTAAATTTAATTAATGAGTAAGTAGCATCAGTCAAAGTCCTAGGCTAGTAAGTTTTTATAAGACATATCACTATTCTAAATATCTCTATTAAGGCGAGTACGCTTCATTCACGTAACAACTCAATACATTCAAGTGTTTACAATGTTTCAACAGTAGCTAAAGCTATAAAACTTGAGATATAGCGTTATCTCACAAAAATATGAAACTCCAGCCATCATATCGCTAGTGGAACAAAACTATCCCTTCTGGCGATGCGCCAAACGTTACCCCAGAAATTGTCATCAATATAATTATCATTCGACGGCCGCGACTGAATTTCCCTAAAACCCACATCTGCGCACAAAACTTTGCACGTTGCTGATGAAATTCGTAGAAAAATATTTTTATGAGAGACATTATGCTATGCTGTGTTATAAATTGGGCATGAAAATGGTGTAAATTTCGAGACGACAAGCACTTTTTTACTGCGTAACAAGCTTTGATTACTCTTCCTTTGAGCTTTAACGAAGCACGTTATGTATAAGTTGAATACATGTACTGTGTAATGTTTATATCCTAGAAAAATAACACATTAGTGGTATATACTGTTCACAGTATTTACAAAATTTTACCTCATATTATTTTACTTTATTATCTCGCGAAACGATTTTTGGGATGACAGCTAATAAATTGAAAACAATATACATATATAGGTATTTAGGGAGTGATTTCTTCTAACCTTCACACGCCATCTTACTCTATTTGTCTCTCTGATTTTCTGAAGACTTGTTAGGTACAAGGCATCCTCAGAAGATATTTATTCTAAGAGTTCTCCGAGTCCAAACGAACCTATCTGCAACTATTCGATCTATGAACGATGACACTGCAGAAAGAATAAATAGATAATCCATTCCTTCTTTATCTGCATTTATGTATTATGGCGAGTGTCGTCAAAACCAGCAATGCGACAGTCAATTGCTTCGGTCTCAGCTTTGTGGGTCAGCTATCAATATAAGTTATCGTCCAAGTCTGCCCGCGACGGCTCCTATAAACAACGGCCAGCCTACCCTCAAAAGAAAAAATATTGCAAATTGAATTACTTTTCATAACGTTCGCCTTATAAAGTTATGACTTTATAACTTGAGGTATAAAACCGTGAGATAGGGTTTTTAAAACGAGGCGTAACAGATGTAATGGATAAGAAGGCGGATGAGTCTTTTGCGTAAATTTGAGCCTAACGACGTTCCCCTAACAGTCGTATAGGCTTTTCCAGAAAGTTTACTATTACAGCCTTGATATTTAGAAGTTCCTACTTATATCTCGGCGGGGGCTTTCGACCAAATATTTGTTGTTATTACGGCTAGAACTTACTCGTGTACCTACTTCTTTGGGGTATAAATGTCTGGTAGGTATTAAAGTGTTTATTCGTTTTATTATACAGTTTCGGCAGTCATCGTAACTAGTAACGGACGAAGTTAAATTAATTTCATGGTAAAGGTAACACATAAAAAAAATTAATAACATTAAAAAAATAAACGATATTTATGTTAATATTTGTACCTACTCAGAAAATTTTAAATACGCACGCGCGTAAGCGAGACTCTGGCCTGCATGACCTACGAGTACGTCTCTACGCGTCCAAACGAATGACCAGAGTTATTGCAATTACTGTTTTATTACTATTTGGAACAAAATTCTAGTGCCAAAAATATTGCAGGTTTTTTACAGTCGACTTGTATTACGAACTAGCTGACAAAGCGAACTTCGTACCGCCTAACAGTTTTATATGTCTAAACCTTCCATGAACCTTCACAAATATTACAAAACCAAAATCAGCAAAATCGGCCCAGCCGATCTCGAGTTTATGCCAGACAAAAGAATGAAACATTCATATTGAGTTTCTTGTATCCATTACTTACTTCTAACCTAACAAAGTTTTAATTAAAATTGCTGATATTGCAATATAGTTATCGTTCTATGGATTAACCGGAAATCCAACTTTAGTTTCTATAAATGAAAGCGTAGCAGCATTGAATAATAATTGGAATGGATAACAAAGCAATATCATTTGAGCTTCATGAAAATAAATTACTCTCTAGATAGAAACTGTTCTGCACTGTTAATATTGTTTTTTGGACTTGTTAAATAGGTCTGTAGGTACTATATGTTTAACCGATATAATACAAGTTAAAACTTGGTAAAAATAAATAAATAATATTAAATTATTTATTGACCAATAAAATATTTACAAACATAAAAAGATATTTACAGTAGAAGAACTTATAGTTTAAATGATCTATAACGATGTTTGTTTCAACTAATTAACTCAGAGAAGTTCAAGATTACTAAATTGACTTCATTAATGTGTCAATGACATAAGAACTGTCGCGGGTCCAGCATGGACACGATTGGCACCGGACCAAGGCAGATGGGGTCATATAAGAGAGGCCTATACCCGTGGGATCTAGGCCTATAACAGTGAGATAAAAAGGGTGTGGATGATGATAATGTAATTGATTAATTCGAATTCAGGGGCGGGCTACTTAAACTAGCGTCATAGGACTTTAAAAAATATTATACTCGGCACATTGAATGATGTTACCAAAGTATATAGGTATTATGAACAACCTACAGAAAGGCGTTGCGATATTTTTAAATTCTTTTTAGTTTTAAAAAAATATGATGCGATTTGCCGGAACCGTCGAAATCAACACTTTCTAAAAGTTAAACTTCGATATTTTTTTATATATCATCAATTAATTTTTCTATCAAAAAAGATCTATTTTAAAAACTCAATGCGTTTCTGTAGAAAATGAATAGTCTTTTAGAATTTTTGTAGTCTCATCAAACCTATTAAAAACTTCAAAATTTCTTAAATCATATATGTTAATTTAGCTTTCACTTAGCCGCGCACCTAAAAACTTGAATGGTAAACAATTTATGTAAAATACTAGGTACATGAATAATACAAGAATAATTTAATTATCTCCAGCTCATGTCCTTTACTAAAAGAGAAGTTGAGAAATCTCAACCGATGAAATGAGAACCGATATTGATAAGTGTGTAAGAAATTGTTCTTTCTGATGATATATTGGAATATATCAAAATTACGTGGCCAAGTGGCTGAAATACATAAAAATATTATATTTGCGAGATTTAAAGCTCACAGAGGAGTTAAAGTGAAAGGAGTGTTTTTTTCTTACTAGTACCAACTTGGATTTTTATAGCATAAATTTACTTTTCCGATTAATTTAAAAAGCTACTCATTACTACTCTCGATTCTTTGCGGCATTCGCGCTCGTGGAGTGTAGTCCTAGTAATTATTGAACACTGCCAGCCATCTAGTCTCCGCCCGATATGGTAGTATTGCTACTTTCAATAAAAAGGTCATTCACATTCGTTTTTATGTTTCCCAATTCGCTATTAAATACCAATGAGCCTTTTACCCTTTTATCGTTAAAAGGATAAGGATACTACCGCACCCGGGGTAGACAAATTCGACTTGCTCCGAAAGGCAAAAAAACCAAAGCCCTCAGGCTACTAATAAGAAATTCTATTAACTTTTTTGATGTTCGCAATGAGAGGTAGAAGCTGATTTCTAATATGTAATGATACAGGGATATTTATAACAAAAAAATGGATCCAGTAACCTGTGACTGCCACCGACAAAACCAAAATACAACACGTTCCAAATAACGGCTTAACATGGTAAAACAATTTAAACTCCCGCCATTGTAATCCAAGCGATCAGGAAAGCTGACGCCATATTATTCAATTAATAATTGAATGAAACGTTCGTTGTTAAATACTCAGCTACTAATCGATTTCAGTGTAAGCCAGTTGTGAGCGTCGACTTAAACAAGCAAATCAAATATTTTTTTTAGCAAAACTATTTAGTAGGTACTCGTATCAACCAATCAGATTATAACTTTATCTCTGTTATTAGTCTACGAGTATGTGCTTGTGTAATCATCAACATGCAAATGGGTCCGTCTATTAAGCAAAATCTTATGGTGTTTATAAAGGTTCATAGTCACTGCAGACCAACATGGAAATTTCGTTACAAATAATCATATATAAAACTAAATAAAAAAAAGTTGTCCTAGCAAAAGTGGGGTGTCAGAGTTTACGTCTAAATGCTTCTTATATGACAAAACAGAGTAAAATATCTGCTTAAACTTATATTGGTAAAGGATTACCTTTCTTGGACTTGCTCGCAATAATTTAACTGACGTTGAAGTACTTGTCATTTTAAAAATAAACCCAGTTAAGTATTTTGGTGCTTTTATATTTTTGAGTTTTATTAGTATTTTTCTTCAACATCTACTATTATGAACTGTCATAGTCACCGAGCGCCAGCAACTCTACTAGTGTTAATACATATTTGATATATACATAGCACTCTACTTATTTTAATAAAACTATATTCACGCTAAGGATTTAAATAAAAAACGTCAAGTATCATGTTTTTTACGAACCAGCTATTTAGAGAGTATTTTCTCGAGAATCTTCTAAACACTTAAGCCAGCGACGTCAAGCGAGCTTAAAGTGCTAACGTAAACAAAGACGTAATGGTGATGTACCCTAATGAAATCTCAGTGTTGCCATCAATCAATCTGGCCTTCTTAATGCGACCAGTATTACCACTTTACCCGTATCTCGCACGCACACAGTACATCAATTAATTTTAAAAGTCTGAGCGACTTTGCTAATATGTTTACTCGAATTGAAAGTAATTAATAATTAATACGGTACTGTATTATGCATGTTCGTAAACGACGGATATTTAAGCATACTGCACCGAACGTATTCGCCGCTTAAACTATTTCCTCTGCCATTGCCCTTTTTTAATAATATGAAGAACGTAAAATGATCTCCAGAAGTATGTTAATTAAATTTATTCTCATTCAGAGCACGATTTATGCGTAACATGAATGTTACACTCGCAAGTGTATTATTTTTTTTTTTTAAATACGGTTGTTCAGTAAATAATTAATAAACTCGCAGCAATAACAAAATTCAATTAAAGTCTTGTAATTAAAACGGATGTTTGTTTGGGCAGATCTATGAAAAAGTGGAAGAGGAGAATCCAAGTATTGAAAAAGTTGTTTTTTAATTTTGGCTCAACAATTGTTTATGAAACATAACCGTTTTAATATTTTTTAATAGAGGTTATAATAAAGAATATTTTTTCAAGTGCATGTTGACTGTAAATGTAAAAGCCATTGTAAACAAGAAATATATTTTTTATACAATGAAAAACTTGATAGAAACGTCCAAATTTCATCTTCCGTAATTATTTCAATTTCTAAAGCAACAAAGCTGCCAGTATTCCCCGACAAATGAAATACCAGAAGCAGCAATAGCAGGCCCCAGCAAAATAACGAGCGACTATTGAAAAAGTTTCAATAATTGTTCGGCGCACAATCCCGCCCGAACAAAGGCTCTAGGGACGTGCGGTGGCTGCACACCCGCGTAAATTGATACTTAGTATTTATATACCTAGTATTTACTCGTATCGTACGTGATATTCGATAGTCAGAGTATATATGATACTCACTGACCGTGTAAGTATTTCGGTACGTGTGAACGTGGTTATGCACAATAAGTAGGTATGATTCAAATGTTTGCTTAGATACTAGAGATAGAGATTAGGTTCGACGCGATGTTGATATGAGTATGTATAATGAATATTTATTCAATCATGATGATTGCTGACTATGTCTTAAGGATAAAATGTAAATTGAATATCCAGGCAATGTATAACGCCTATATAGTACAGATTTATCTAATACAAAGTTTTAAGCAAGAAGAAAGTTTGAGGTGCCCAATATCCATGAACAACGATACATGAATTCATATCTATAAAAAAATCTACAGTATTCTACAGTATCTATTACACACTCACTAATTAACCCTCATAGAGTAACGTACTTATATGAGTTACTGATTTTTGTATTAGGATGATTATTGATCTGATCTGATTTTTTAGCCCGCATGAATGGCCTCTTGCCTATTTTTTATAAATAAAATAATAATTAGAGGTATAATTTTATTTATATTATCTATGCAAATGTACAAATTCATATTTTTATATGATGAAAATTTTGCAGTGTTCGTTATAAGTATATGTAAGCACCCAATTTTAAATAACGCGGGAATAGAAAAATATTTTCACGTGAAACATTTATTTGTGATATCTCTCCTGATACGTTTTTTTATGTCTGGTATAGAAGGCTACGCTTCGTTTGCGCCGATGGAAAAGTATACGCCTGAATAAATCCCGCTCGCGGCGATTACAGAGCGCACGTTGAATAATAACCACATGCATTTGTATATGGTCTGCTATACTCGAACCAAACGCAGACTATATAGGCAGAATACCTCCATGCCAGTTCTGAAATCTGACTATAGGTTAATTACTATATTTTCCTTTATATATTATACATAACTTCCTTTCTCCTTTCTACATTCCTCACAGGAACAGCTTTTATTTTTAAAGTAGTTGTTTCTTGGACAGTAATTTGTAAATTTGTATATAGGGTTATCGGTTAGGGGTATGCTAAGCCGAAAGAGGGTTACAACAATCATAATTACGATCAATTTTCATTATGGAACCAACCGTTAATTCGAGAAAAACAAATCAGCTGTTCGAAAGACAAAAGTTTATCGCTTGTCAACAAAATGTAAGAAGCAGCGGTTTTTTTTCTCGCATTCAGAATTGGTACCCATAGAGAAAATTGTTTGTCATGATGAGTATAGTGACCCTCTTTCGGCTTAGTATACCTCTAACCAATAACCCTGTATACATATAACAAAACTGTAGAGGTCTAATTTCTGTACAATGAAAAAAATATGTTTCTCACCTTTGCCTGTCGCAAAATATTTACACAACATTTTTAAATTTTATCAGTTTATGTTGATTTGTTAGAAAATAAAAAATAAATATCATGTATTCATCATTAATAAACATAAATATAAATAAATATCAATATTTTCATATCTTTTCACCTTATGTTATATTTTATACTTATCTTATTTTGTCCATATTTTTGCAAATACATTTGTATAAACTCTTCAGCAATCTTAATACGCCATTAGTAAACTTAAGTAAATAATGGTTGACAAAGTGGTAGAGCATTTACTTAGGAAACTTTTATCCTAAGCCGAGATTAGATTGTTTGTCGGAGGATATCGAAATGCTGTCAAAGTAACAAGTTCTCTTAAGTTTGAGAAACAAGCTTTAGCTCATCCCTGGTACTGTATTGACAACTACAAAGCTTTACCTTAACTTCTCAACATTTGTGGCATTTTCAAGGTTACGAGATTCTATTAGCGTGTTAGCAATGTTATAAAATTATATGAATAGATGCACAAAGAGCGTCCGCTTGAGATCAACAGTTGTATAAGGTAAATAAATATGTATTAAAACCCCAACCAAATGTCAAAGTTACATTTCGTAGGCCGATTTTCAACAACTGCAGAGTCTTGTGACTTCGATAGTCAATAATGAAACTCTTTTGATATTAAGATAAATAGGCATTTAAGGTAATAAATACTCGTATGATGGGTAGCATTACCCACAATACGAGTATTTCTATCCTGAAAATTAAGAAAAAATAATCTACTGTGCTGTATATTTAGTTTGACATCTGATGTTTATATTAGAATTCCAAATTCACCATTTACTTAGTAAAATTTTGTACCAGTAAGTTGTACTTAAATCGTAAAATCTCGCGATCATTGATCTATTATAATGAATATATATCTAAGGAAATACTTTATAAGTAATTCATGACTGGTTTTATAAAATAGAAATCTGGGGAGGTTTTTCTTTATTCTGAGGTATCTTTCATAAAAACTTAACACAATTTGTTGCTTTTAGTCCTGTACTTTCCGTTCATAAATGTTATAACTTCACATTTTCATATTCGGTCTTTTGTGGGAGCACGTGTCGTTAAATTGAATTGTCCGCGGCGACTGCGGCGTCGGTATAATAGAGTTTACCTTTCAGTGCTTCCGATAGTGCCTTTCAATTTTTCATCAGAATATTCGCAAAGCGTACGAGGTACGTTTTGAAAAGTAGAAGCTACTTTTACACGCGAATATTTAGTTTCGTAGAAGCTTTTACTAGTACTAGCTGTACCATACAGAATAGAGTGTAACCGAAATCTAGTTACAAGATAAATTTTCTGAAATGTGAAATGAAATTTTGTGTCCGTTGAGTTCTTTTTATTTGGCTAACTGCATGTTGCTCGTCTGTTTGTGATGTTATAATTTATCTCGCAACAAGGGATCAAACAGCTTGTTAGATCACGAGGTATGTCATTCGCTAAAACGCATTAAATATCGAAATTAATAGTGTATATTTATAAGTTTATTATTAAATATTACTACACCAGACTTGATAGCGCTATCTTCGAGATAGACCTCGCAAATTTTTCAAGAACTAATTAATAGTTGGACAAAAAAAACCTAAATTAAATACCATTTCGTATGTTTGGCGGCTTTTGAATGAATTAACTATTTATTTGACAAACGCGACGTATGTTGTTTTACAGTTTAGCTTTTTTTCAATTTCTAAGAAAATCGTCGAACGCGTTATTCTCTAATTATGGTATTTTATCTATATCTGTCTTGAGAGAGCGAGCACATACTTGTTCAAATGCAAATAAATATTATTGTTACCGTAAGAAAGCGGTTACTACAATTTTGGCAATATGTAAATAGGTATCAGACAAGGGGGCACTTAGTTATATACATTGCGACCAACTTTCTACAAAGTTAGACGGAGGAGTTATCGCCACAGTAGACTTTCAGTACAGGCAGCTAAAAGTTGAGCTCAATATCACTTCTGGAAACTTGTAGCTCTATTGCATTGAAGGTTCTAAATTTACTCATACAAATGTGTATAACATCAACATTGAATATATAATTATATATATAGCTATAGTATACATTTTTCAGGCTGTGGAAACACATTGTCTTTAAATTAATTTACTTTTTTAGATTTTATATGCATTTGTCACAAATAAACTATTGGGATTTTTAATATTTTCAAAGAAATATACATAACCAAATAAAAAACTATATAATAAACTATTAATTCATACATTCTTGTAGTTCCTTACACTTTCAAAACCTAGATTGTTACTAATAGCTTTACGTGTGACGCGTGAATGTATGCATCCATTTATCGTTCATTCTAATTACGTCGAGAGCATATTCGAACTTTTTGTGTCATTCTAGCTATCTCAAGCACATGCCATGTTAACAACTCACAACGCATTATTATTCAAAGAGCGAGCGTAAAACGTGTATTATAGAGCATAGTGCAAACGTGCGCGTGTAACGCATTATTGTACCTACTTCGGATATCGCATTTCAACAAGCCGCCTGAGTTTACGACGAACTGTTCCACAAGTGAATTAATTACCTTCTCGTATACGCGATTACTCGACGTGCCTTCTCCGAGTGGCTGCAATTTAGGCTCGTGTGTTAACGCCTTAACTACCCTTATTCGGCAGTTTTAGAATGTGTGATTCAGTGCCTCAACTTTAGGAGGTTTGACAACAATGTGTTTAATGACTCGTTCTTTTTATATATCAAGAGCATGCTTTAAGCAGAACCACTGATCATAAAACTAGGTAGTTGATTATTTTATAAAAATTTATCGCTTTGACGACCTTTTGTCATAAACGAGAACGATAGCAGCTATCACCCGCGGCGTTGCACGTGACTCAAAATGGAATATACAGAAGTTTTCAACTTTCGACCTTTGTTTGACCCCCTTAGGAGTTCAACGTCGAAAAATCCTTTCTTAACACACCTCTTCACTCCATAATGAATACTCCTAATTTCATGTCACTAGGTCAACTATAGTTATGTATAATAAGTATGTATTTAAAAATAGTATATGTAGTATATATCAACCATCTGGTTCCCATAGTACAAGCTCTGCTTAGTTTGGGGCTAGATGGCGCTGTGTGAAACATGTCCGCCAATATTTATTTATAGTTAGATATTAGACAGTATACAGTTCTAGAAGAGTGTATTAGTAAATGTATCTTTCAACTCTTAGCACGAACAAACAAGTTGGCCCACATACATATTTACCAAGAGAATACATTATTACAGCTCCCGCGGGATGTCTTACATAAAGTATACACCTACGAGCGTTGGCCGACATTCATTAGGTTGCGTAAATATTTGACTAAGTTATTTTCAGGTTTGCTCGGTACACAACGTTATGAAGATACACCAACGTTGGTCAAGGTTTTTGAATAAGACTTGTGATGTAAATTAAATTGAGGCAGCAGAGAAACGTTAGCACAAATTTAAAAGGATATGGAGGTACTTGTTTGTACCTTGGATGATAAAATTCTCATTAGCGATGATGATTTGCCACGGTACGGATAAAATCCAATTGCTTAATCATCAACGCAAAATCTTGAAAGATTTTCGTTCTATAAGCGTATAGATTTCATGCGACGATTGCACCTTAAATATACATAATTCCCGAAACTTTTACAGCACAGATTCACGATTTCAAATGCTGGATTATATTTTAAACATATAGCTGCTTGTCTGTTTCATAATAATTACCATAAAATTTAACGAAAGTTATCCAAATATTAATTTTACTCAGTTTCCTCGTTGATTGTGATTCAACTGACTATAAGCTAACAATGCCTGTTATAATAAAAAACTAATCAGATTATAGATTTACTCATACTTACGAGTCTAAGCAATATACATCAGTCTAAGCGGCTTACGGATTCAGTAGAAGCCAAACTGTGTGACACCACTTTTCCAAACAGCCAAGTTCAAATTAGCTAACCCCCATCACCCCTGATCCTATAAACCCCCTTCCCTAATTCTATTCCTCCCCGTCGATCGAACCAGACACTGCCGGGCACGTGTGATGTTAATTTTATTTTCCATACTTTGGCGTGAGGTAACTTAGTTTGCTCCCGCAATACCACGCTTCGCTGCCATTTTCGTGGTGAACCTTGTTAAGTCTGGTGACCAACTTTTACGTGGGTACTAGATAATAATAAATATACTTTAAAATTGAAACTTTATATAAACTTTTAATCATGCGACAAATGTATGGCTAGATAAGATTGAGAATTCGAAAAATCTGACTAAAAGTCTCTGCCTAGCATATAAAGTTGCCGAATAGAATCTTAAACAAAGAATGTCTCCTCCGGCCGACACTTCTCTTTCCTGCAATCTCAAACTAAGTTAAGCTCTTAAAGGTAAGGCTTAAGAATCTGCGGTAGTGGTTCGGCTGCAGCACCACAACCTCGCAGTGGCAGCCTCGAAAGTTAGAATTGCCCTAATGTTATATTCTAATCAAACGCACATTTATTTTCTATATTATTTGAATCGATCTGATCTTTTTTTGTATATTTGTTCTCAGGTGATGCCGATGAACATGGGCTACCTACGGAAAAGGACAAGGGCTGTGACACCAATCTCTACTTATACCATGTAAGTATGATATTACAAAAAAAGTTGATTAAATTCAAAATTTGCAGAAATTATAGCATTACAAGTACCCAACGATCAACTGTGATGTAACATAGAGTAATTTTGTATTATAGTGGCGATAAAAAGTTCATAATCACATAATTCCTTGGTAACTAACTCCTTTTGAGCAGCATATTTTGATGTTTTTTTTTTTACAGCAGTAAAATATATATATATTTAAATCAAAATATCTTAAATAGTGTAACATAATTAATGTTATGACAAATATGTACTAAAAAAGCACAATGACTCATTGACAGTAGTTTAAAAGGAGCATTACATGAGTATTTCTATTAAAACCGTGTTTTTACTTCCCCGTCTAGAAATATTAAATTAAGTACTATTAGAGCGAGGTTTCTGTAGCCACAAGGGCTGTTAATTATTTACTGTGTTGCGGGGAGGTAGCTACGTTACGCCGTTACGCCGTAATCCGTATAACGGCGGCGGCCTTGGGAACTCGCAACGAATTTATGTTATTACACTTCTTTAATGTTTGCTCGGTACAGTCAGATACAAAAGGGAAGTAATCATTCGAACAAGAAAAGATTCTCAGAAAGATCCTCAGTGGCTCGATAGTACTGCTTAATTTTTAGTAACTATGTAAGACATGTTTTAAATAGGGTTATCGCGTAACTTTATTGATGACGCTACAATTTGTGTAAATTAAAGCGATAAATTGAATTTAGAATAATTTTAAAACGAATGATCGTATTTATAGTATGCTAGATTGCACTGACCGACTTGCGTTAATGCGCCTTTATAAACCTATTTGAGCATATTTAGTGATTTGTGGCATAGTAATCTGTATTCTGATAAAACAACACAAAAGACAAACAAATTTGAGACACGTTAAAGCGAGTTAAATGGTCAGTGTAGTGCCATCTATTGTTCCAATGAATAGCAATCAATGGTAAGAACATGTGAGAGGATAAGTCAACACTATTTTTTCGGCGATTGTACTTGGTTTTGAACTCTCGTAAGTCTCGAGAGTATGCTTTGCCGGGAAGGGTACTGTTTGCGCCCAAAGGAGCCGTCAATAATAAATTCAAGAATATATTTATGTAAGTATGTTTATCGCAAGGCGAAGTTATCGCACTCTCTTTGTTTGACTAAAGGGATATTGTGATATATGAGATGTTTGTTGTTGAAATATTGTTTCGCTTGGAATCCATATGTACATTACTGGTAAAATCTAACGATTTTAAAAAAACATTTTCGCAAATATTGCTGTTAAATTACTTTATTTTCTAATTAAATATGCATAAATATTCAACACTATTCGCTAATTATATAAATTGAAATATATTACGTTCTTCCACATTATATTGTATTTATTACCATCGATATTATGTTCCTTTACTTATTAAAAACTGGTGGAATTTTTAATCACGGTCATCTTCCTCTGCTGGATTTAGAGCTCAGTTATAGGTTTCGTCGAGCGACTTTCCAGAGGAACGGTAAAGACTAATAATAAATTCATTATTCTACCCCTTTTAAGTTTCACTTGGACATAACTTGCAATTCGTTACAAAGGATTAAAGCTTTGAAATGTTCCTTTATTCATAATTTTAACGTACCGTCAATCAGGAAAGTATTACAAAATAATTGAGTAATATTTGTAACAGTTCATGTAAGTCCACCATAATGCTGGCCATATAGGTCTCCCCAAAGAAAAACTGTAGTCCGCTACGCTGAATATTTTATTATCTTATATTATTTGTAGTTACTATTTGGTTTTTATTTTGCATCGTGTTCGTAATTTTCTCTGATATCTTTCATTATATAAAATGTTTGAGCGTGTATATTCAGGAGTTTCCGTTGTCTTTTTTCCTATTGAGCTACCTAATTGATCGATAAAAATCGGTAAAACGATGACATCTTGTTCAATAGACGTTACAGGTTCAAAAAAATGATAACCTATTGTCCTGAAAAAACAGTTTCAGTTTCACTAACAGGACAGCAAAGCAAGTAATCTATTAGTAGATAGATAAAAGAACACTAACACTAGGCAAACCTCTTTATTGAAATAGAATAAGAGCTTATTATCCACACACGATCAGAGGCTCTATTTTTCAACTGTTCGAATTAATTTATCACTCGCTAATTATACTCAAATATCGTTATAACATCACTCAAAAATACCCTTTGCTAGTAATACGAATGATCTGGATCACTAGTGTTTTGTTTCAAATACATCATATTATTATGCATCAATCGCGGAAAATATATTTTCATTTAACTTATGTTCCTTTCGACGTTCTTAGTTTTGAAGCAACGATAAATGACAGAATATAGTACTTGATTATGAATAATGTCTTATTATATCTGCGTAAAATGATTTATTTAAAATATTTCAATAAAAATCATGGCAATCCAGCTTCCGAACGATGCGATGTGAGAAAAAGATGAATAAACAATACCATTCGAAGTTAAATTCTCCGGTGATTACTTTCGCATGCGAATATTGAATATACTCGTATACGAATAATCTCAAAAATAGAGCCCCAGACCACGTACGTGCATTCTCGATGACCCGTAGGGAACGTAGCACACTCAAATCGCTCGTAGCATTTCCGTAGCATTTGAAGCTCCGTAGCGCGGTCGTTACTAGCGCTCGTAGCACTTCAATTTCTTGCGCTATTTCTTCTAGTTTCCCGCTCTACTTGTTATCGGTCGTAGTTAAAGTTACATTTAGCTCGGTTAAGTAAGCTGAACTTAATTTCTTTTTGCGCTTAAAAGTAATTGCTCTCTTAGTTAGGTTTTCCATTAGCAAAAGTGGAGCTATGAAGCGCTCTAAGATATCAAGAATCTATTTAATGTTTATAATCATCTGAAAATTAACTATTATGAAACTGATATATAGAATATAATTTAGATTTAGCAATTATTAGATAACAAGTAAAAATATTATATTTTACTTGTATTTACAGATTAGTTATCAAGTAAATGTAAAATACTGTCACAGACCTGCGTTACCTGGTTTTATTATATACACAAAATGTCTACGGAGACTTATAATATAAATAAACTTAAAGGAGCTCTCTCTACGCCACATGACTTGTTTGAAATTCGGGTTTTTAATGTTTAAAACAAATGAACACATACGTCACTCACAATTTAAACCAAATACTTGACCAGAGAGGTTTTAAGCAGAAAATGTCTTTATTGTCTCTCTAATGAGTTCCTACTCTTCCATAGAAAATACATATAATAACATCACACCCGCTGAGACAGCAAAAGCTTCTTTCCTTAGCGACGCAATAAAACATAATAAAATAACATTTACATTAAAACCACTCTCACCGGCACAGCAATAATTCTGGCACAACATATTATAGCGGACATAAATACCAGCAGGTGGGCACTACGACACTAAATGTTCTACCAATAAGGTGCTTAACACGGATATTGCGTAAATATCTTAAGATAAAAATATAATGCTCGTGTTTCTTACATAAGGTGCTCTAAAGAGAATAATAAGAAAAGTAGACTTTTAAAATTATTATCGTGAATGTGTATATAAAAAAGGTACCTATTTTATGAACGGCGAAGCTCAATTTCGTTTTTTTTTTCTTTTGATTAATGGCACCATACGATTTGTATATTTGCCAGCATCAATATTATATTCTCAAATCGTTATTGAAAAAAATAATTTAAAAGGCGGGAATAAAAAACTTTAACTTTAAATATTGTTTGTTTTTGGGATTTTTTTATAATTACGTGCTAATTAGGAAAAAAAACATGAGTTCTGCAAGTGGTGAAGATACAAGCTGCACTCCCGATTCAATGAAAATGGAAGCTGAAGCAGCAATTAAAATGTTTTATTATTGTAAGGCCGGTTTTTTTCTACTTACCTCACAATCGAGATGTAAAGCAGAGTAGTTAGCTCGGGTGTAAGCATCAATTGCACCCTCGAACTATAGGCGCCCTCGCTGCGCTCGTGCGCCTAAATATCTCGGGCTGCAATTGATGCCTTACAGCCCTTGGCTACTAATCTACTATTATTTCGAAGATGGAAGGCTTTTGCGATTGTTACATTATGAATCTTTAGCAAGAGCTGGCAAGAGCTAAAGATTCATAAACTAACGCTTGCAAAAGCCTTCCATCCTCAAAATTTTTGAGAACGATTCTTGAATTCAAATAAGGTTTTGGAACGTTGGAGTGGAAAAAAACGCTTTTGCTTCTCCACATGATTTCACCTAAGAATAATATGAACACAGGCACCTACGACGCACGCGGCCCGAAAGAAGATCATTACATATGATGCGGGAGAAAATTCGTATATTATTCACACGCCATTTGCACGCCACGAGACTTCTGGGTCTACTCGCGTAGATTGCCAGTGGAGAAATGGAATTTTTGTCATTCTCTCTAAAAAGTATAAGAAAGTGCTTTAGATATTTGGTGTCATTAAAACGACAAACTAACAAAAAAGACACAGCCCCAAAAATTCCACGTTTTGGGCGTTACCGTAACGAAAGTTGTAAATCAAAATATGTAAATAAATAAGAGTGTGCATAAAATGTACTTACTCTCTGGGCCGTTTGCATGATTAGGTCATGAAAATCATGGTACTAATTGCTAAGCTGTGTAAACTTAGCATTTAATAACTCTACATACATATTTTTTTAAATATCTTTATTTCTAATACATTTTGTATTATAAGACTTTTATGCCTATAAGTTAAGAAAATAGTAACGTATGTGAAAGCTTTTACTGATATGAAGTGTTCCGCGGTTATTAAATAAGAGCCACATTTCAATAACGACAAAGCTGCGGTCGCCGCTCATCTTGTTTGCTCGTTTACCGAGCGTGTGTGCCACACAAACATCCCGCTTATTACAACCACCGAGCCAAGCATATTGAATTACACCATTAGCCACCAACATTTAGGAACTTTAATCAACATGTATTATACACCCGCGGACTGTACTTCACTACCCTGACGTAAACTGGTCGAACCCGTTCATAGGGTATAGCTATAAAAAGTATATTAGTGTGGTTTTCTAGCATTCTATGAAGTGAGTACCTAGGTGAATCACTCTGGTGAAATGATTCCTAGTTAAAACAAGGATACAGATTTCCACTTAAGCTCGATTTTCGATTAAAGTGTTAAATTAATGAAATAGTATGGAACACCAAGTTGCGCTCTAAATAAAAGTACTGATGTATCTCAAAAACGATTAAACAAAACGACAGAATCAATAAAATATCAAACACAGGTCGGACCTTTAGAAAAACACTAGTTTTTTGTGAAAAAGATTGGAAAGACCGCAACCTGTTTTAATTACAATTTGCAAGCAATAGCCATAGATATCGGACGAGAGAGAGAGAAAAATCACAGCAGTTTAAAGAGATGATTCTCAAATTGAACAACAGTTTGTAGATTAGGCGGTTTACTACAGCGTGTTCTTATATCCGGCCGGATATTGGGTCGGGAATACGCCCTCGATCGACAGCGAAGCACACTAGAACTGAGGGGCGCTTCATCATCGTGTCAAGGCTGCCACCGAACAACCCACCCCGAAAGGAATGCGAGTTTGCTTTAAAAACGTCTTCATTGAGGTCAAGCGCTCTCAAATACCCAACGCGACTTTAAATTCAGCTAATGGCCTATACACTTAACAATAATTATGCGAATATAATGAAAAGAAAGCCCCGAAATTAAGTGCTTTCAATGCTGAGTGTGTTTGTTTAGCTTAATTGGGTAAGCCGTTTTGAAAAGCCACGTCACGTACAATTCGGATTTCGATATTTGAGGAAATAAACTCAATATGCTGCTGAGCGCTTAACGAAACATTGATTAGTTTAGCAGACGAAATGAGAATTGAATAGTCTGTGAAATGTGTTCCGCATAAACACCGATCGTGGCAGTGGCAGTCACATTCGGGTTGGATCCGTATTCGACGTCACACGAACAAAGAACTTCATTACGTTAGATTCCGCCAGTGACGTCCGGATGCCAAATAAAGTGGCGAATGATGTCGACACGACAAATGAGAACAAATAGGAAGAGCCAACCATAAATTGTTTGTTGTAAGGCTTTGCTTTACGGCCCAACATAAATTACAGCCCGTGTTTAGTACAATGATCGCCGTTTAAGTAGGACTTTTTAATTTCAGCCTTTTCTGTGAACAATTTCAACGGCGACATTGCTCATTTGCTTTTGTATCTCCAAAATAAAAATAATGAGTTATTACCATTGTAGGAATGAGTGCGAGTGAATAAAAACACGTAAGTAGTTTGATCAATACAATTAGTAAATAGTGTCAGGGAATATTGATAACAAAACATTAACTTGTAGAACATAACTTACGAAAATTATATTCAATTACAACATCAAAAGCGCGTTCAACTTCAGAGAAGCCAATAAACTATTTATTATGGTTCAAATGTCAAAGACCAAGGTGACCCTGTAAAGGACAATCTGTCCTTTTCTATTGAATAAACAGAAAATCAAACTGTTTACCAAGTTTTCTTCGTGTTTATCACCATGATTTGAGTAGAGATTCGGAAAGGGCCTCTTATTGTTACCTAATTTGCCTTTTCAGGAACAAAATACGTGTATCTACATATATTTTAACGTTGTCGAACGAAATGAAAACCAACATATCGAATATGAAAATCTATTTCAAATATTCTGCTGATCCGTTTACTTGAGATTGCTCTAAATTCTAGCTACGCGAGTTTCTGCATACATTTCCAGGCGGGCCATAGCCGCGAGTGGGTAGCTTACCGAACATGGAATACCTATATATATAATATGACGGTTACGTTCCACACTTGAGCGACGCGACGCGAGCGAGACCTAGCGAGTTCCAGCCCCGACAGCAGCGGAGGCCGATGCAAATGGCGCGTAAATAAAATACGAGAGTTCCGAGTTGAGCTTCCAATGACGTAACCCAGCTAAACTGCTCCTCGCATACGTAAATCGGATTCCAGTGCAATTTTACTGAGATGAAGATTCACATTGAAAGTATTTTCTGATACTCTGAATATAAAATAACACATTATTTAACGACTTTATTTCGCGTTACGAGTCAGCGACTGGCTTCGCAGGATACACCTGAGGGGTTCCATTTTTCCTTAACGAATAGCGTCCATATTTCACGTCTAGTACGTGATCCAGACCCTAATTCATGTCGGAGCTCCACTCGTTGAGTTTTGACGACGAGATTAACTTCTCTTGGAGAAATCGAAAGTTGTTGAATTATTATCGATAACTGTCCTCTCCTTCAGCGATATCTGTGAATATTGAATGGTTTTTATCCAGTTTTTAACGCTTGAAGTAAAAAACTTTAGGGTCGGCGGCGGGTTCTCGCTTTAGTTCACACTTGTTATGATAAAACTTAGGAGAAGAATAAAGGAACTCCATTTATTTGGAACACTTTTGGGGAGTTTGGCAGAGGATTATCAACGTATAGTATAATTTATAGAGGATTTTGGAATCTGAACCTAATGAGAATGAAAAAAGCTAGGTTGTTTTGGGAAAATTCAAATACAATTTCTCAAAGCACTGTCTTACTCATATAGTTATTTAGATATTAATTATAAAGTATCTGTTAGTACAACTAGTTTTTTGGTACAAATAAATTTCTTTCTTTCTTTAATAACACCTATCGCAATATTAAAATCATAGAGTTAAGACAATCAGTTACTGATTCCATGATTAATTAATAACACTCAATAACGATAACCGTTACTACGCTGCCTGTTTCGTTCATGTTTCTGATTATGGCTTGTTGGTGCTCGTTACGATATATCCCACGCTAGTATACCTCTTATTGTTTCTACTGTACCTAGTGTACCTCAATAAGCACACATGTGTGCTAATCGTCGACCGACATACGTGGAGACGTTACACTCACCTAGTTATGATCAAACAACTACCTTAGATAGCATTCTCCAATAGTTAGGTTCTAAATACGGATACATTGCCGGTCCGCCCCGTTGGTTAAGCCATGAGGTGGACCTAATATTTTATGTCCCTTTGTCTACCTTCTGTGATACATAATTCTGTGACTAACGGGGGGCATATACTGATAATATACTTTTTCAATATATTACAAAGAAAGGTCTTTCGATAAGGCTCCTATTATAAATCGGCTTATCTATTTTCACAACCATTGGATTTGAAAAGTTGACAAAGTTTTAAGCAACTATTTTTTTTAAATATATTTAAAATAATTCTTGAATATACTCGTATTTCTAGCTGTATGATCAAAACGCACGTCATTAGAAATACTAGTCGTTTGATTAGAATACTAACTGCGTCCCACGGTGAAATTTGACTATCTCACGGGAATACTGCATTTTTAAGAGATGAAAAGAGACCTATGTTTTAATCCAGGACATAAGCTATCTAGGTGCGAAATTTCATTCAAATCTGTGCTACCGAGTGTGTGAAGGAGTGACTAACAAACACACATACACAAACTTTTGCCTTTATAGTATTAGTTGCCGCTACTCGTATATAGTATCCGTCGTTTTTAAATCATTTTGGAATTATTTAAATTACCAGGTGAAAATTGTGGACACCACATTGCTCCTCATTTAATCGCATTACTCATTTAAATAATACTCGTATAGTTGATTATTCTATTGTCTATGATCATTATTATTTTGTTTCTCTCCAGGACGAGATCGAAGACCGGCCGCGCGCGGCGACTTTTCTCAGTTCTCTGGCGGACTACTCTAACACTATCCCGACGGCGTCGGCTGCGGACCCCGACGTACCCAAGCCCGCGCCGCCAGCGCGTATGGGCACGCTCATCGGCGTCTATCTTCCTTGCATCCAGAACATCTTCGGCGTGATCCTCTTCATCCGTCTCACGTGGGTCGTCGGTACCGCCGGCGCTGTACAAGGCTTCCTTATTGTGCTTATCTGCTGCTGTACGGTAAGATGATTTCTAGATTAGGGTTAGAACTTGGGTCTTCTACAAAGCAACTGCGATGTCATACCGTATTTTATCTATGATATATGCCAAGACTTTGTCTACCTTGTATAATCACGTTTTTCTTCAAATATCGTCGTTATGACATTGTTCTTTTAGTTTTTTTATTGTAAGACAATTTCTTTTCTTATTTGATTTATTTTATTGATTTATCTTGATTTATTGATTTATCTTGATTTCTTATCAAAAAAACATACAATCCAATGCAATATCTGATTTCGATTTATCTACTAACATGACTTTTGACAAAACTAAAGCAACTTCTCCGTGAATAAAACGGTTTTGAAAAACAAATACAGAAAAAGCAATTCCACGTCTATTTACATAACATAAATATTTTTTTATGTTTCCATATAAATCATAACAATATCTAATAAAAAGGCCGAAAGAAATCTCAGCGGGCCAGAGCTGGCTGTACAGGCTCGTGCCCTGATTACATTTGTTACGCTACACGGCTGTATTTCTCCGGAGACCTCACCAGCACAGTTTATAAACCTTACTCAGTACGTCCATTTACTTAGACGCCCAGTAACTTACCCAATTTAACTTGACTGTAGATTATCTGACCTCGTACTAGAGTCTCGGCAAGCTGTTAATAAAAGTCAGGGATTATCTAGGGCTCTGCAGTCTGTTATCCCTTGTCACCTGCTCAATAAAGTCTCTAGATAAAAATAGAGGCCGTAACTTTTAGTTGTAAGGGCGGGAACTGAAGCTCGTGGGTGGAATTATGTTTCGACCGAAAAGAGAGGCGCTCGTTCTACGGATGTAGTATGTACCCCTTCACATTATGCGGCCTCCCTTATCGGGGCATATTCATATCATTGTATATTAATGCTGCAAAAAAGCAGTTGACTCACGGAACGTGATGTGGGTTTACCTTCTTATTTTTTTGGGTTTCTGACTGGATCATATAACGGTTATTTTTATTGCTGACGACAATGTGTGCACAGAATTGAACCCCGGTTTTTACTATCGTTTATGAGCATATTCGTACCTATTCGTACTAACACGATTATTTTTACATTGGTCGGTGTATTATTTTATTATCTGGATCCGCTACTTTTGTAGTAATTTGATAGTTATTTCAAAATAGGTAACGTAGGTAGGTATATACGTGACTTTTGTATCTTATGAGAGATTGAAGCAGAAATTATGAGAATTGATGAGTAAAAAACGAAATTATAATTTTTTTTTTGCTCATTCATGGACCGTACTATATAAAGCATGTATGTGTTTGTATATATCGTTTAACTAGTTATTTATAGTTCATATATTTTGAATGTGAAAACGCCAGTTAGGAAAACCTTTGTTCTTGATATGTTCAAGCATAGGTAAAATTAATGGTTAACTATTTTAACCGTAACTTGTGACTATACAATTATTACCTCAACAAATGAATTACACATAAAATATAGCTTGAATGTTACCGAAAATATAATTTGAGTATTTAATGGTTAAGTTTCAGATTCAAACGAAATTTGTAAAAAGAAAGCAGGCTGAATTATTTTTTTATCGATGTCTACTTTTTCTTCGAATCAGAAGTTTTTTCTCTAATTCCGGGTTACTTAATTAGGAAAACTTATTTACTATGATAATTGACCATTCTTTGGCTTATTACAGCCCTAACCTAACCTTTTCTAAAGGATTGCTCTTAACTGTAACACGCCATATGAAAATCGGAATTAGATGACGATACGGCCTAAGTTGTAGCGCGCTAGCCTAGAAGATGCCAATCCTTATCTTGAGGAGTATGAAGGTCTGAATGTTTCAATTTGTTCCAGACCATGTTAACCGCTATATCGATGTCTGCAATCGCGACGAACGGAGTGGTCCCGGCAGGCGGGTCGTACTTTATGATCAGTCGGTCTCTGGGGCCCGAGTGCGGCGGAGCTGTTGGCATGCTCTTCTACACAGGAACCACGCTGGCCGCTGCCATGTACATCGTCGGCGCTGTTGAGATAGTGCTGGTATGTATCTTGAATTTCGTGCGGGATGTCTTGTCTCAGGCACCCATCTTCACCAACATTGACTACTACGAGTACTGTTACTAGTCATCCTCCTGTGACCATCCACGAAAACCGATAACTCTCTGAGACTTAAAATAATGTAACATAAACGCGATATATCAGGATAATAGCTTAATTAATTTTATATATAACAATCGCGGTCACCTAAAATTAACTATCTCGACAACAATCAGTTTACTATATTAACACTAACATATATTATCTAACACTACTAATAATAATACTATATTAATATTAATAACATAGCATAACATAACATATTAATATTATTGATATAGTTTTACTAATATTACTATATTAATATTATTAATCTATATTTCCATATCGTTAGTAACGAATAATAGGTATCCTGTTATAGTCAAATCTTTATTTAACGTACGCTAAATGTTGTCTCATGAAGACATCTTTATAATATCTCTCTTAGGCAATGTAAACCCTGTCAGGTTCTGTCATCAGTTCTGGTGTTAAATTTATTAACGCAATATGTTAAAATATAAATAACGAATCCACAATTTGCACATTATTCATAGTGTACACGTCACTCGTGAAATCTGTTGGACAAGTTAACCAATCAGCTACGAAAATTTAATTAATTTTGTACGAGCGCCACCGAATGGAGAGAGGTATCTGAATTTGTAATATATTCTGGCCAGTACCCCAAATTGTATACGCTGGCTGTGTCCCGGGGGCTTTCTAACGTTTTGTACAATTTACACTTTTAGCACTTAGAGGTTCCGCTAGTCTGTGAACTCCTTGCCGGTTAAAGAGTGCGTTTCTTTTTCATTCATGTGCGTAAAGAAATAATAATCTTTTTAAAAGTGCAATAATATTTTTTTTATATAATATAATATATTATGTTAATACTAATTATAATATTAAACGTTACGGCCAAGAAAAACATCGTCATGATAATAACTTGTGAGAAAAAAATACAGCTTTCGAAGGTAATTAAAGTCCCTAACCTTCAATGTGGCAATCGTGGTAGGACTATAAATCTTCAGACCCGTGTCAATGTAACATACCAGTAGTTAAGTTCATATACGCTGTAAATATATTTTTATAGATAGAGTTCGGCATTCTTATTAGAACAAAACTATTAAACAGTAAATAATGATGTAGCAAATGAACTTTTTGACCTAAATGTTTTTTTAGTATTCAATATGCACAAGCTAAGCCATAGCATGTAAGTAATTCTACTCGATTTAGTAGAAGTTTATTATGGTCTAGTGTAGTGAAGTATAGCTTGGCTGGGGCTTGGAGAAGGATGAGCGCCCTCCTGGGGCCCTATTTGGTATTTAATGCGGCAGTAACCCTGGCTACGCACACCAGGTTAGAAACTTTATTATACAAAATATGAACCAACCATACGCAGCTCGGGTTACACATAATATCTGCCCGATCCCCGTTAGCTTCGTCGAGTGTAATATTTCAAACGATTGTTGCAATGAAGCAAGAAATTAAACGTCCCTAATTACCCATTTATTCACGTAATGACCACTCCAATTATCTGAACTTTTCAACGTTGCAATAGCATAAAAATTGTCGTGATTTGTGATGTTGTTGTCCTCGGTCAACTGCGTTAGTACGTTTATTAAGTGTTTCATGTATCTTTCAAATATAAAGAAAAAATACACACATAATTTAAAGAACATCAAGCCTGAACTTGATTTATTGAAAAAAACTAGTCTGTAATTTAAAAAACACTTGAAGAAGACATAATTGCAACAAAAGCTTTTCACGCTACCCGTCAAGGAAACGAAGAAAAAGATGACAGTGCGCTTGAACAATTTAATTGTGCGAACCAATTAGCTAGAACGTGGTTGGCGGTGCCGCTATCGGATTGAAACCGCAGTTAGCAACTATACGGTAACAAGCTGGCTGCGTGGAGTTCTCAACAAAGACACATTCTAGTTGCAATTTAGCTGATACTTCTTTTTATTCCAAATAAAGTTTGTATAGTTAGAGTTGTTCATACAAGTTGAAGGTTGTACAAATTACACAACGCTAGTTATACGAGCGATGTTGCATGTTTATACGACATCAGCGTTTCAAGGTTATGATTTTTTAATAATGTGTTGGATTACAGTAGACATTTTAAAACTTTGTGACCCATACCCAAAAAATATCAATATGCCCTAACAGCAGCCATCCCGTTAACAGAATAAACTGCCTCTTGCTTAACAGCACAAAAAAGTATCCCTCAATTATTTTTGAACGACTCACTACCAAGTAGTCCTAAGATCTATAATGCAAAAAGTAATACTTCAATCCAAATCCGTTCAGCAATTTTTGCGTGAAAGTGTAACAAACATACACACATCCATATATACAAACCTTAGCGTTTATAATATTAGTAGGATACACTCTACTACTGGACCGATTCTGATAAAAATTGTATGCAACTAACAGAAAACAAGTCTATAACTATCTTTCAAATAAAAAAAGTTCAAAGTGCCGCTGAGAAATCAGTGAACTAACATTAAAAAAAGTCTCCGACGAACTAAGAACCTCTTGCAAGAACCAATTAACTGCAACTTTATGCTTGTTGGAAGAGCCCTACAGTTACTGCAGACAGTTGCAATTTGCAGTTTTGCTAGCGGAACGCAACATTAACCGACACCTACCTATGAATTTGCTAACTGCACTAGAGCATTACGCCAGAAGGAACCAGCAACCTTTACACGTCACACTTCATTTGTTCGAATCGCGATGAAATATTGAATTGTTTTGAGTGCACTATCATCAATACCAATATAACCGAGTTTGGCTTGAACTTATTGCGGGAATGTTAACAATGTTGAAAGCATTAAACAGAAGCAAAAATTCTAAATTCTAGTTGTTACGCAGATGTCAATACATCATGTACGCTGCAAAATTATACAATGCGAATGAAAGTCATAAACTTTTTTAATATTACTTCTTTAAAGGACACTATGTGCGTTTTAAGCACTTTTAGAAAAACAAAGCCATTTTTGGCATAATACAACCGCTACAGAATTTTACGTTTCTACTTCTTACAAATTGACATCAAACTAATACACGTCATATGTTTACAGACGTACATAGCACCGGGAGCGTCCATATTCGGAGACTTTAATAAGTACCCCGAGGCGATGTACAACAACTTCCGTGTCTACGGCACTGGCTTGCTGATCATCATGGGGCTGGTGGTGTTTCTGGGAGTCAAGTTCGTCAACAAGTTTGCCACCGTCGCCCTAGCATGCGTCATCGTCTCCATCACCGCGGTCTACGTTGGTATCTTCGTCAATTTCTACGGGAATGATAAACTTCAGTAAGTTTGTTAAGGAAAAAAATAAAAACTTAGTAGTATTATCTAATTTTTATCGTTTCGTATCTAAGGGGACTGGGTTCCGCCCTATTAATAGGATTTCACAGTCCCTCCGTCTGTCTATCACTAGTCTGTATCTTTTCTGTCTATTTTCTGTTCTGAAATTGCTTGATATTAATAACGGCTAGAGGTATACTCTTGAAATATTCCAGAATATTTAATTAGTTGTTTAAAATTAAATAATTGTATCAAAATAAAATACGAGTACATATATAAGGGGGGCTCCGAAAGCATACCGTTGTTGATTTTTGCCGTTATTTGCCTGATATTTATAAAGACAACAAATATATATGTTGTATATGTACGGAACCCTTCGTGGGCGAATCCGATTTGCACTTGGCCGTTATTTTAAGTATTGTGTGTCCACAGTAAAGATTTCATCTATCTATATTTTCTACAACATTTTATATGTACTAATTTTACTGACCGTATTGTGGCCGTAAGCGGCTAATTTATCCACAAGTGCTCCATCGTTGGCATTGCTCGTGTTATCGTCTAAATTGACGCAATGTATTTATACTGGTTTATAATTATTCTATTTAATTTTGTTAGGCTTTCTAAAGATTTTTATTAACAGGGTTTATACATAAAATAGTTATAATTATACACAAACAGGCTATTAACAAGATACCTTGAATAAGTTTGATCAAGTTATCAAGACGCTAAAGTTGAGTACATAGAGAAATACATAACAAAGAAATAAATGATATAAAAGTATACATTTACATAATACGTTAAAGGTTTGCACTCGTTAAAACGAGAGAAATAGTCGCCAAAACTTTAAACTAATAACTAACATAGATTCACAAACGTGTCACTTAACTACTTTCTGATAGTGAAATTACTAGAGCTACCTTGTTTATTCAATAACCATTTATTTTTGAGTCTTTTGGGGACGGACATCCCTGAAATGATTTTAAAAAATCTAACAAAGCGTCTGCTCGTCGCTACACAAAAACAAAATGTTGGATTCTACCTGATTAGGTACCTCAGTATTGCACTTCAACGAGGCATTGGATTTTGGGTAATTTACCAAGTTGGTAAAGTAACTGTCAGCGGTCTGGAATTAAGTTATGTTTTATTTATTTTTTCTATTGTACACATAGAGTACTAGGTGCGCTCTACGGTGTTACCCGCGTAAATACAGGAAAAAAAATTGTGTGCCTATGTGTTAATGGAGGGTTTCAGCTATCTCCATACCAAATTTCATTCAAATCGGTTGAGCAGTTCTTGCGTGAAACAGTAACAAACATACATCCACACATCCATACATTCCTAAAATACTTCGCGTTTATCATATTAGTAGGTAGTAGGAGAGTAGGAAGTAGGACCACTTTGCACAGTGTAAGTTTTAGTTACATTTTATTATGTTTGTGTAATATACCTACTATATATTTAAAGCATTGTCTACGTATGAAACTGAAAACCTAATAGATTGGTTGACATTAAATTGATTTATCAGTATTTATACATTATGAATGATCAAAAACAAATGACACTGTAATTGAAATGTATATTGATATTTTTTTCCAGAATGTGTATCCTTGGAAAGCGGCTGCTCAAAGACATCCACATCTCGAACTGTACCAAAGAAGTAGGCGGAGAGTTGTACCAAACGTTCTGCCCTAACAACACTTGCGATCCTTACTTCATTATTCATAACGTCAGCGTCGTTCAAGGAATTAAGGTACAATATCTTGAAAAAATTACTATAAGATTTTTCTATATAATGTATGACTGAGGTTCTAATCACCAAAACGCCTATTAACAAAAATATCTTTAGATTATTTTAATTATTTGTATGTATAGAACATAGCCGGAAACTAAAAGTGTTTTGTGAAATTGCCTAAGATTTTTAGGTATTATGATGCAATGCTTAACATTGTTCAGTAAAACACAAAACAAGTAACGTCGGACACTCGATACAATCCACAACAGTGAATAATTGCCATGTCATAATCAGAGTTCTTTTGATTACTTTTTTAATAAAGTAAGTAACCCGATTAAATGTTAGGGTGCACCAACATACTATAATACCTAAAGCCCATTTACATTTTCTTTCCAGGGCCTTAAGAGTGGCACGTTCTTTAATAACTTGGGAGACTCTTTTCTTGAAAATGGGCAGTACATCGCTTATGGCAAGGAACCTGAAGACATAGAACAAATGGAACGACCTACTTTCAACCAAGTAACCGCGGATCTATCGACTACGTTTACTATTCTGATCGGCATCTTTTTCCCTTCAGTAACAGGTATGCTCTACTATTTACTAACTCTACTGTAACTCGCAATTTTGACTTATAATCTTAAATATGCATTTGCTCTAACGTGTCGTGTAGGTCTCCTACTGCAGGGTGTATTGCTATTTAAAGTTTTCCAGGCTTCTTGATTATTATCGACACTTCATACCCCTTTTTATGCAATATATAGAGAGAGGTATTAAAATATGTTCTTTTCCAAGATCTGGTCTATTCTCTCTCTCTGTCTCTTTGTACAACATTTTATCACAATCAGTTTAGTGACTCAAGCGCAAAATAGTAGCAGACAAACAGAGTTACTTTCACATTTTATAAAATTATATATATGTAAGAGTATATACAACCCCACAATAAAAGTGGTTCGTAATGATGAGTATAGTGACCCCTGTTCGGCTTAGCACACCCCTAACCGATACCTTGTAAAAGAGTTTGTAAATGGATTTTGCTATCGAAAGGCTTATCTTAATAGGAAGTTACTTCTGCCTACAGAAGTGTCTGCAGCAGAAATACAGATAAGCAAAATAGAGATTTTATCTCACGAACTCCTTTAAGGCCTTTCCAATAGAAAAAGATTGCCAAATAGTGCAAAAAGCGATCAGTCAACTAAATGGTTTCTTGTATGGCCTAACGCAAACAGCTATTGTTTCTGAGGTCGATAACATCCAGTTTGCCAAATTCTCGTTCATAAACTGTCCTTAGGAATCATGGCGGGCTCTAATCGATCGGGCGACTTGGCTGACGCCCAAAAAAGCATTCCGATCGGAACAATCTGCGCTATCCTGACCACCTCCATCGTGTATCTGTCTTGCGTGCTGCTTTTCGCCGGAACCGTCGACAACCTGCTGCTTCGTGATAAGTATGTAAACTTATGTATTTATAGGGATCATTATAATAAAAAATATTTAGTTAATTCTACGTTTATAACGCATGTCATATAAGTGATCATCAATTACCAGAATATCAGTTAAGGTTTTTTTAATTTATTTTGCTATCAGGTTTGGTCAATCGATTGGGGGCAAACTGGTGGTTGCCAACATGGCGTGGCCTAACCAGTGGGTGATTCTCATCGGCTCCTTCCTCTCGACCCTGGGCGCGGGTCTCCAGTCTCTGACGGGTGCGCCACGACTTCTACAAGCCATTGCCAAGGATGAGATAATCCCTTTCCTGGCGCCGTTTGCTGTTTCTTCCAAGCGCGGTGAACCAACTAGGTATTTTTTGCTGAACCAAAGTTTTTCTAACTACGAGTAGATTATATTAGCCAGTGCAATAACTATAACCTACTTTAGCTTTCAAGAGAATAACTTTTCTCTAAGCAAGCATGCTTCTCCTTAGTCTGCATTATCGCTTTACATAACGCGAGTTGCGGTCAAACTAACTTCTTAATTCGTGTGAAGTATATATTTACCTATTTATCCATTGATCTTTAGTAAGCCGTAATTTTATACAAAATTATGGAAACTCAAAATAAAGAGTGCTTAGTTTTATTATTAAACATGACTTAGAAGAACATAATCTCCGCTAGCCTTTAACGCGAATGCGCTCGAAGCCAGCTTGACGGGTTCGACTCATAATCGTGAGATCTGGCCAGTTTGTGTTTATTCAGAATCACTCTCTTATCCAGGGCTCTCCTCCTGACCATGTTGATCTGCGAGTGCGGCATCCTGCTCGGTAATGTGGACATCTTGGCACCTCTTCTGTCCATGTTTTTCCTAATGTGCTATGGGTTCGTGAACCTGGCCTGCGCGCTGCAAACTTTACTGAAGACGCCCAACTGGAGGCCTCGATTCAAGTTTTACCACTGGTAAGTAAACACTAAAATTCAGTAGGTGCCTACAGCAAATATAGAGTTCTTACATATCTCATAATCACACGATTTCAAAAGAATATATATTTATATACCTATATAGAAGCACTAGATCTTGATTGTTACTTTTCGCCCATAAACATTTTATTAAAATCGATGCAGTAGTTTGGTTATTATAAATCAAAACAGCAATAAACAAATGCCTGCGAAATTGAAGTCAGTTGTTTCACTATTTTAAAAGTATGACTTTTATCAAATTTATACCGCGATATTTTAATATCCTCATGCATTTCACTTCACCTCACAAGTTCCGATTTTCTTTAAGGTCTCTTTCCCTGGCTGGGTTGGTGCTCTGCATCTCCATCATGTTCATGACGTCGTGGTTCTATGCACTCATCGCGATGGGCATGGCTATTCTCATCTACAAGTACATCGAGTATCGCGGGTGAGAATTTTGTTATCTTTAAAATTGCTTACATCGAATGAAAAAAGACCACTGTGTGTATTATGTATTCAAATTTGGTTCTAATCCAATCTTATCAGAACTCTTTCAATCTTTTATGACTACAAGGTTCTCCTATCCTATCCAATTTCCTCTCTGTATCCCAATCTACTTCCAGTGTTTTGTTTTATCTGTATTTGTACTATTTTGGGAAGCAATAGAGTTATATATTCTTATATTAAATCGTTTTTATCTCAAACAGAGCCGAGAAGGAATGGGGAGACGGTCTTCGAGGTCTTGCCCTCTCAGCCGCTCGCTATTCGCTTCTTCGTCTAGAGGAGGGTCCTCCACATACCAAGAACTGGCGCCCACAAATCCTAGTGCTGGCCAAACTAAACAATGAACTCATGCCAACTTACAAGAAAATGCTGGCGTTTGCTAACCAACTGAAAGCTGGTAAGTTTTGTTGAATTTCAACAAAAAATTAAAATATTCGCGTTGGATGAGTTCGTTACTCCAGCCCTGCATAACACAATTGTAAAATTACAAGTGTTAGTTCTGGCAGTTAGTAGTCAAGATAAAAGGAAAGCTTTTTAATTGAGAAAGTAACTAGCACAAAATGATGTTTGTAACTAATTTCAGTCAATGATTCACGTATCCCTACCACGCACATATTATAAATGTTTAATTACGTTTATTTGTTGTCTTCGTTTCTTCAGCAACTAAGAGACTAATCTATTGCAGAAAGATCTTGATTTTTAAATCGAGATCCATAAGTAAAAATTTACTTTTTCCTGGAAATTGGGTAAAGCTAGTTGATCTGTAAATCACGTAAAAGCTTTCCACTATACGAGTATTGATGCACAGATATTGAACTGGATAAATGTTTCAATTTATATTATGCTCGTTTCAGGCAAAGGTCTGACGGTCTGCGTGTCGGTGTTGGGCGGGGATTTCCCGAAGCGCGCCGGTGAGGCAGCCACGGCCAAACAAAACCTGCGTCGGTGTATGAGCGAGGAGAGGGTCAAAGGCTTCGTGGATGTGCTCGTAGCGTCGAATGTACCTGACGGACTGAGCAATATGTAAGTAAGCTGTAATTCGTTGGCACGAAAAAATCCTTAAATATTAAAAAAATATATAATCGACTTCAAAAACGGAGGGGTAGTCCGTTCATCGAAATATTTTTTAAGTATATTCCAATTTCTCAGAAACTCCTGAACCGATATGCAACACTCTTTTGTTTTTTTCGAAGGGTTTCCAGTTCCCATTTATTTTTTATCAAAATCACAGTAATTTGGTTTGTAAATAAAAATATCAAGTAACTGATAAAAATATAAAGACACCGGCATACACGCTTTTTAATACTGTTACGAACTTGATTATTAATTATAATTTTATAATTCTCAATAAGTTTTTGTTTACCAATTATTCTTAATGATTTACCCCAGAGTTCAAACGTGCGGTCTGGGTGGTATGAAGCCCAACACGGTGCTCGTGGGTTGGCCGTATGGCTGGCGGCAGTCAGACCAGCAAATGTGCGAGGCAGGGGAGCCACGGTGGAGGGGATTCCTGCAGACCGTGCGGGCGGTCACTGCTGCTAGGATGGCCATGCTGGTACCCAAAGGAATTAACTTCTTCCCGGACTCTACTGAGAAGGTAACTTACTCACGATAGGTTTCCCTGATTTAAAAATATATATACATATACACCGTATATTTCTCCCGTTGTCTTCGTTGGCTTAAATTGTGTACGTAGAAAGAGATAGACCACAGCCTCTGGTGCGAGCAACAGTAAGAGTATAACTACGTTCCTGCAAAACCAAAACCTAGCTAGTAGATAGGAAAAGTGCGATTTCGTGAGAGTTCGCAACAAGGACTGAGTAGTACTGTGCTGCAGTATGAAGTCCCCAAGAAATCGCTCTGTTATTTAGATATGAAGTTCACGTAAAGATCGTATGCAGTAAGGAAAGGCTCCGACGGAAATGTTAGAAAAATAGACAGCAAAAACTTCGTAAATTCGGCACCATACGTTTACAAGATATACTTAAATTATTAATATTTAAATTTTGATTCCTTGATATTAGATTTTTAATCAAATCTATAACAGGTTTTGACTGAATGCGAGTAAGTTATGGCTCAACTTTAAAGTAACACTTACTGAGCACAGCTACAGTAACTGTTACAGCTGAAAGCAAAATTATAAGACCAGGTCTTTATTCTCCTTTTCTTTCGTGCGTATCGTCATCCTATACAAGAAATCATCCGTTAACTGGTTTGTCTTGCGCGGCCATTCTGCTGTAACTAAATACCTAATCGTAGTGCCAACATCTAACCGAATAAAACTTTACATATATATATATAATTCGTCCTCAAACAAGATGCATTTTAACTCAAAAATATCAATGCGACACTTTCCAGGTGTCAGGCAATATCGACGTGTGGTGGATTGTGCACGACGGTGGCATGCTGATGCTGCTCCCATTCCTGCTTAAGCAGCACCGCACCTGGAAGAACTGTAAGATGCGCATCTTCACCGTGGCTCAGATGGAAGACAACTCCATCCAGATGAAGAAGGACCTCAAGATGTTCCTCTACCAGCTGCGGCTTGAGGCTGAAGTTGAAGTTGTTGAAATGGTAAGAGTATGTCTTATTTCAGGTATCGGATGATTACAACACAACTGTTGTTATACTCGTAGTTTCATTAACGAAACATTTCAAACGGTGGTTAATTAATCCTCGACAAAATTTTACTGATTTTCTCAAAATAATAAATATCACTCTTAATAAGAGAGTAGGTACCATGCTGCAAAAGTTGAACGTTGAAGTACAAATAAAGTTGAAACTGCAAAGAACTGATCTTCCCAATACTATCAATATGTTTATAATCTTTTTTTTATTTTGATATATTTGTTTTTTATTATTATTAATTTTTTTACAGACTGACAGCGATATATCCGCTTACACGTACGAACGCACCCTGATGATGGAGCAGCGCAACCAAATGCTGCGTGAACTTAGACTGAACAAGAAGGAAACCCTTGGAATGGTACGTATTAATTAGTACTTAAATGTTATTAAGTATCCGACTGTCAACAAAATAGAATAAAAAAACAAAATAACTACGTGCTGCATGGCTACAGCATCATTTAGATACTGAGATAACGGGTGTATAATTATTTGATTTGAATTCAGGAAAAACCATTAATGATGATAACTTTATTTGTCAAATTGCTGTAACATTGCTCTTTATATGTGTTGTGATTAACTATGGCTATTTATAGTCTTTGAATTTATGACGGGCGTACTTTAGTCAGTTGTAAAGTTATTTTGATCATTGTAAAATCAGTAGGTAAAAAAAAGTTCTTAAAGTATAGGCACAGGATTATCGTTAGGGGTACAACACTGAAACAGGGTCACTGTACTCATCATAACAAAAGCAGGGTACTAAGTAAATAAAAAAATCATCCACTAAGCGTTCCGTACTACATTAGTTCAAGTTTTTACCTGTTGTTAATAATATCGAGCAAAAAATTACAAAGTAACACGTTTTTTGTATGAAAGCCCAGTCGAAATATTTATTTTATATTGATTTAATTACTTATCTTTAAGTATATATACACAACCAAATATTCTGTGAATATTTCAAGCGTCTATCTATCGCCGTTTTTAATAAAGATCAAAAAACATCTATATAATTACGTTTGTTGTTAGGGCTCCTTAAAATGATGTTTATTTAATCTTTGGTATTTATTGTTATACTCGTAGCAGCAAAAGAAATACACCATTGTAAAAATTCAGCTCTCTAGTCATCACGATTTATGAGATACAGCCTGGTCACAGTCGGATGGACGGACATCAAAATCTAAGCAATAGGGTCCCGTTTTTAACTTGTTAGGAACGGAACACTAAAAAGGGAGGAGCTCGCTATTGATACCTCCCTAACCTGATAACCCTGTTAGTATGTATCTCTGTACATTCGTGACTCTATGTTTAAAGAAAGCAAAAAAACTGTGTGCTTAATACTCTAAGTTGATTCCGTAGCTATTTAATGTACAAAAAAATTCGCCATAAATGTTTCCAAGGTACTTCTATTTAACAACTTACTAGGTAAAAACGTAACATGAAACTAATTTCTTTATCTGTCGGTTGCAATACAGATGCAAAATTACGTGGACTATCGTGAAAACGCTGAGGAAAAACAGCCTCTGGTAAAACGGACACCTTACCCCGATTTCAGTCCACTCTTTACCTTATTTAGCTACTGTTATGTTTATAATCCCGTTATTTTGAATACCTACCTGTATAGGATATATGATTTCCGTTGTAGCTTATTTCAATGTTAGTATAGATAATTTTTCTATGTTTTATGTGCTTGATTCACAAACTTATCAATGGATACGCTCATTCCGATTTCACTTTCATATTTCACTACTATGTTTATATTCTACAATCTTAATTCTAGAGCTAGCTTAGCAACTTTGTTGTATGCTTTCGATGTGGTAATTTTTTTTTCATAATTCTTTGTATGTACCAACTACTGCCATATTTTTACTCACAAACGTTGCTTTTTCTTTATGGCATCTCTGCCTGTATGCTATTTTGGAAATTAAGCACATTGTTAAAAATGAAGCAACGTTTCTATTTTAAACATACATTCTCGTGTAATTGCTATCTGCACTTAAAAACTTTCGCTACAGGTAAGTAATAAAAGCACTATTACCTATTGTTATTCATATTCCTGTATCTAATAGTACCTATCTTGAAATGACCTTTCCAATATTCTTTAGTGACAGGTATTTTATCAAGTATTTTTATCAGATCTTTAATTTATCCGAAATTTATCGAACAATGGAAATAATTAGTTAAAATTTATCCATTAAAGTTGCGTTCCAAAACCAATCGCCTTCAGCAGAGTGAATTTTACCGAGTGATTTTTTGTTTTGGAAGGGTGAAATTTACCCGAAGCGAATTGTGTTTTGGAACGAAACAGCGCGTGATTTTTACCTTGAGTGTTGCCATTTGTAAGATTTTATGGCCAGCATAAGCTTCTTTAGCATATTTATGGCTCCATCAGTAATTAGTGTATTAAGCTGAAATAGCTCACAGTTCATAATGAACTATAAACCGATTTATAAATAAATAATATAACTGAACAAAAGTTTTAGAAGTATGTTATTATTAAACAGCTGTAATTATATGCTAATTTTTTTTGTGATGGGATAATGTTGTCCAATATTATAATTATATTAAAACATCATTGTCTTCGTACCTTCTCAACCCTCTATAACAGGACAATGAATTTTATTTCAATCTAGCATAATTTAAAATTATTTTACTTTCTACTCGAAAATTGGTTAATAAAAATGTCCACTGTAACTCGCCATTTTTCAACCTTATATACCCTTGTCACTTTATCTTGAAGACAAAAGGTAAGATTATCTATCAGAGTGTCTTATCTGTCAGAGTGACTTTGATTTTACCAGGGTGAAATATTTAAACTGTCAGGTGAAATTTTACCCAAAGGTAGGCGTTCCAAAACACCAAGTGAAATTTTCAAAAAGTGTTTTGGAACCGGCATCTGGCGAAATTCACTCTCTGTCGAGTAAAATTCACATGTTTTGGAACGCAACCTAACTAGAAACAATCAAAGTAACTGTTAAGTCATATTTTGACGTTTGACTGTAAACTAAATCTAGAGTGTCATGAGGATCTGTAACAATGATCACTTTATTGTAATATGACCTAAAAGGTGAAATTATCAAATTTCGTATATTTTATCCGAAAACTATTGGCGTTGCAGCCTTGTTCAGACGAGGTTTTTCCAGACCAGAAAGACCATACTTTTGGTCGTTCTGGTCTGGAAAGAATAAAAATACAAAAGTAAAAGACTTTGCTTCGAAATTGCTATATGTTCTGCGGACATAAGCGCCTCATCTGCGCAGGCCTTTAAGCATCTTTTATTTCGACTTACTAACTAGCTCATCAAACACAGGTCCAAGCCATAGTGGACCATCACCACGCCGACGTGAAGACTGCCAGCAAGGTTCGGTTCGCAGAGCCCGGGGCTGACCCCCCCGCCGACGAGGACGCCCCCTCACCCCCTCTCACCGACCCCGAGGATAAAGATAAGGATGACAAGGTGAACATATCTTACAGCTGGCAGTTTAAGCCAGGCTGATGAAAGTGCGGCGAAGAATTAGCTCAAAAGATTATTTGGTTTTATAATTGCCTCTTTTTAAGACGACGTATTAACACGAGCGGGTAGTATTAAAAAATTGTAAAAAATTAAGTAGAGGTAAATTACCTAAAATTCCTTGTCATAACTTGAAAATTCTATCTGCTCAGGACATAACTGATACGGATCTGTTAAGTACTTAAGTGGGATAGAAGACACTTGAAGCACGGTAAAATATTCTAAATTATTGAACAGAATACTAAGTAACTTCGTCGCACTTTCATTCTTTCTGTGTAAATTACACTACACAACGCAACGCTATTTGACATACTTATGACATTACAAAAAAAAATAAGTACCAAGAGGATAAAAACATTTTTGATGTCTGTTATATTCACATAGCGTATCGCTAATCACAATTGCAGGATAGTCATCTAAGTTGTTTCATTTAAATAATTTAACAAAAATGAATCGCACAACTACAGGCAATTTATTAATAACAGTAATACTGTTAGATACTCTTACAATAATTATTTATTTCTACCTACGTGCAACCGCAAGTGAAAGTGAAGATGACAATCCTACATTAAGTTTTATATTGTTTATGATAATGGTATAAATGTTTCGTGAATTGGCTAGTTATGGAATTCCAGTAATCTTATACGCAAATGACACCGCCTCGGTTTTGCAAGTAAAGTAAACGAATTTCGTGAATATAAAATATTTTATTAAAATGATTACAGATTTTAAGGGTTTTCCACGGCGCAAACGGTAACTTTATCAATGAAAAAATATAATCTAACCGTATATTCAAGGCCCAGTTCTTATTAAATAGTCATAAGTATAACTGACGAAGTTCCTTTTCATTATGTTATGTAATAATTATAATAATATAATTTTTAAACATCCATGTCTCTGACATTTCCCATGACTATATATATAACTGATTAGATCGCCTATTGTATGACTTAATATCAATCAAAAAGTATCATACATGTACAGTCATAAATTAACACCAGGATTAAAAGGTCTTGGCGTTAGACTCACCTCGTTAGTCTAGTTTTTGAATTGTTATTAAATTGTACAAAGGCTACTAAATTAATCTTAATTGCACCGAACATTATAGTTTGAATTTATTTCAATTTTAAAATAAGTTTTTCATCCTAACCATAAATGTTGTGTCACCAACGAGTCCTAGCGAATTTACACACGGTGGTCATATGTTTGGCGAGCTCATTCACCTTGAGTTGTTCACTTTAGTTTGTTTTGTTGTTCACTGCACCCACGCAATACGCTCCGAGGATTGCTGCGATCTTGCATAACAGATTGTCACACTGATTTAACCATTAGAAAACGGATTTTATCCCTAGATTAGTCCGTTCGATCTCTGACAAGCAAACAGCTAAAAATGTATTTATATTGGCCCAACCTATAACTGCGATTATAAAGTTAGATTTTGGGCCCTCAATTGATGTTAATCTTGAATTAGTTTGCTTTGCATGAACAACGCGGGAGCATTTCTCGCGGCGTGCGGCGCGGGTGCCTTAGAGATTGGATGTTTGACTGAATGTCCGTAGTGCCTTATTGTTAAACAATTTAAATAATATATGACATCCCGTGTTTTATTCGCCTTGAATCCGTCATGTGCAACTGTTGGGGGCGCGTTTATTTTAAATTGGACATAACGAAAATATGGGTAAAAAATTGGGGTGTATAGGACGATTTTCGAAGTAGTTTGTTGCACATAATCGATTCAATGTGGGACTCGCCCGATGAACGGTCGCAGTGCGAGGGAGCCACGTCGCCAGAGGAGAAGCACAAGGACGGGTCCAATGGAGATCTCGTCAAAACCAAACCGAACATGGCTGATATTACACCGTGAGTTGCATTTTCATACCTACATATCATTCTTAGCCTGTTGTCCTGTCTGTCAAACAGGCTTATAAGGATAAACACACGCTGGCAATTAACTCTCCAATCTAAGTCAAATCCGGGTCTTGCTAGCGTCTCTTCGTTAATCGTGTGTCCATCTTACAAGATAAAAATATACCTACGCTTTATAATGTTATGATATCAACAAGGATGTTGAAAAAAATAATCTTACTTATTTACTGACTTAGAAGTTTTATTTAGTACCTTTAGTAAGTATAAGTGATAAGAAATTAATTTAAAAGGTAATATTATAAAAGCTTCAACGATACGTTTCAATCGACACGTTAAGAAAGAAAGAAAGAAAGAAAGAAAGAAAGAAAGAATTTATTTGTACCAAAAAACTACTAGCAGTGACAGAGTTAAAAAAATGTAAGTTTCTTGGCACAAACCGGCTCCAACTCAGCATAATGCTAGTTGTAAACAACCAGCGCTGGTCTTCCGTTGGTGCCGTTGGTTAAGGATAGGTTTCAAACAAATGCAAGTAAAGACGAAAGAATACTAATATACGAATACAGATATTTCATAGCTACTTCATAGAGTATAGATATTTTGAATACTTTACAACAAACCCATACCTCTTAAAGCAACCCATACCTCTCTACGCTCGAAGAATGGCAAGTGGCAGGATCAAAATGACAACTACTTGCTAGAAGTCTATCTACGAGTTCACTGAATATGCTACCAGTACCTATGAAATAATTAAAGCCTGCTATATTCTTTTGATAATAAGCACATAATAATAACGTGCAAATACAATATCGCACACTCCTAACAAACCCACATTTATCGATGCTACTACCAATGCACACTACTAATTTATCTGTATGATTTGTTTATATTTATTTAGTTATATTGTATTGTAATGTGAACAGTGACGAAGGCACAGTGCGGCGGATGCACACGGCTGTGAAACTGAACGAGGTGATCGTATCCCGGTCGCACGACGCACAACTAGTGATACTCAACCTGCCCGGCCCGCCGCGCGACACAAAGTTCGAACGGGAGTCCAACTGTGAGTATAGTACCTGCCAACCTTCTAAAGTAAAAACTACAATGTAGTGAGGATATTGAGCACTAAGAATTAACGAATCACCGGTCGCTTCTCGGGCCCTACACCGCGCCAAACACAAATTACTTTAGAGGTAGAAAATTATATAATAGTTTCGTATGAAAACTCAGTGCTGATGCCTTTCTTTCTTTCTTGCCCTTAACTGGGCAAGAAAGTACATTATAAAAAAATATAAGTCAAGGATGAACGCAGCTACATGATTATAGTCAACAGGACCTAAATCATATATAGCGGTTACATACAAGTAGGTATAAATGTTATGGGATGCTCGTGGTCCTACTGATTTATTCTACTTGTAGTCGGAAACAATAATTGTACTGGTCCTCCTTCCCAGTATTGACGCGTTACCCATGCTCCTGACCATGGGTAACGCGTGGTGACTTAATAAACCATGCATTGTATTGGATATGCTACGATTTCGTAGCCATTTTGTAGCAGCGTAGCTACCAGCTACGAACTCGTAGTATCGCCTTTCCGGTCTTGTAACACTGTCGCTTTCAGCTACTAACTCGTGGCGTAGAAGTTTCTATTTCGTAGCGGTGTAACTAATAACCAGACTTATTTTTCCTTAATACGTCGATTGGGCCAGAAGCTTAACTAAGGCTTGCTCCAGGGTTTAAAGACTCTTGGACCTGCAAATGCTATCCCATGATACTGCTTAGTAGTAAATGCTACTCCGATGTTAACCTGAAATTATAGCGAAAATTATAGTTAAAAATTATAGCATCTTAAAAGTTCGGTAAAGTTACCTACTACAAAGTTGTGTCGTAACAGATATGCAGCATCTATTTTGCAGTGAAGCTTTTAGCTATAAACTAGTAGCGCTGTTTTTGTAGCAGTATGGCTGTCAGCTACGATCTCAATGCGTTCTACTTACGTTTTTATTCAAGCAATGGTACGATTTCTAAAAGTAATAGTAAATTAGACTAACCAATCCTTCATGAGAAAAGTTTGATATAGGTGTAATTAATCCAAACAACAAATATTTTTCTAGATATGGAGTTCCTGGAAGTACTGACGGAAGGTCTGGAGAAAGTGCTTATGGTTCGCGGCGGAGGTCGCGAGGTGATCACCATCTATTCGTGAACGCGCTGCTTCGGCGCACTCCACCTCACTGCGTCGTCCCGCGCACCGGACAAACTGCGCACTTCTGCCATCTGTGCAGGACATATTAACAACATGAATCCCGTACAAACGCACGCAGTGAAACTTCGAAAAGGAAAAGAAGAAAACAAGCAAGGTCCGGTATTCGGTGCGACCGCCTACCCACGCTACAGTCTTGAACTGTCTGCGGCCGCACTAGCACGCGCCGCCCTTATGAAAGTCTTTGTGATTCCATAACTATTAGTGCTCGTTTGGCGAGTTGTGAACTCTATTTGCGTTCTGTACGTTCGTATTCCGGTACCGTTGTACCACGTACATGTTAGTTCTAATGTTCTGTTGATACTGGTTAGAGTGTTGTTTTGAACTTTGTTCTCTGTTGTATAGGTATTTATGACGTATGTATGAGTCTAAAGGGAAGCCTTACTGTCGTTTAGGTATGTTCGTTCGGTTATTAGAATAGTTAAGAGACGTTTGAGAAGTATCGTTAAACTTTGTGCTTACTACTTACTTTAACTATGAATTAGTACATCTGCAGTTGTTCTGTAGCATTTTTATATTTTTTTTAATTACATTTTCTTAATTTTCGTTGTTAATGTACTACGTAGGTACTTTATAAACGTTTACATTTGTGATGATAAATCGTGAATGAATATTTCTATGCGATATATTTTGTAAATATGATTGTTCTGTTCTAAGGTTTACATCTGCTCAACTTAAAACTTACCGTGGGACTGAACAGTGAAATAAAATCTTTGTACCACACGTTATGAACATCTGAAAGAAGTCATGTTATCGGTTCTAATATTACTAAATTTTGAATTAACTCTAGTCACTTTTGAAGTAGTTACGTTAATACAAAATGTTACACCAATAACTAATATCGACGATGTTACCGTTATACTTTGTTATGCCTGTGTTTGAACACATTATTTCTAAGGTTTTATTGTGAGTATTTGATCATCTCAAGTAGGAAATGTTCTACAAGGACTAATATTAAGAAGCAGTGTTATGGTATAGGTTAAAGTGTTTATCGAAATAAAACGCGATTTTTGGAAACTAATGGCGCACACTCGCGTAGATAGATTATTATAACTGTGATCATTCATCTCAAAACTATCCATCATTGGCTTGAAGAGTAACCTCCAAGAGTTGCAAAACTTCCTATTGATTATTTTACTGCAGGCAGTTATACTATAGTGTATTCGATTCAGGTAGACGCCCATATATCTCTTTGACATAAAACTTGATAGTTATGTTATTAGAGTAACAAATAAACGAATCATGTCTTCGTTAATTTACCTATCTTTAAATTCTCAATGTGATCATCAACCAGTTACTTTGTAACGTATAATATTTCCATATAGTCAATAGGTAGAACTTTCAAATAGCATTTACTATAAGTATTTCTATAATGTAACATTCACGTTATAATATTGTTCAGTCATGTTTAAAGCCTATCCGAAGTAAAAGATATTCTTTGTGGTGTACTTTATAAAATCATCAACTTAAATGCTACCTACCTAATTAGCAAAATATGACCTTCGAGTAAGATACGAGTAGTTATCTTTATCAACGAGAATAACTGCCTACATTAAACAGCCACTTATCTCAGTTACACTTTAAACATGGCTTTTTACAAATATTGTGACCTACTGTTAACTCGTCAATTTTATAATTTCTATCACAAACTTAGTAGGTACTGTACTAGCTGTTATAGTACATCGCTACTTCATAATAACTAATTACCTAATTTTAGATAACTGCCAAATAAGATTCGATGTTGTAACATTAGCTTATAAGGGCCCGTTTTCTCGGGATTCGCTATTAATTAAACTTTATAAACAACTTCATTTTCGAAAATTGGTATAAATAACATTTACGATAAGAAAATTCTGCAAGAGATATCATAATTATGAATATAATTACATAGCCTTAGTATCTTGATGATAACTTAATAGGTAACATCTTCAGTAAGCACCGAGCGCTATCTATTAAATTGATAATTTTACTATTGCTTATATATATATATATTGAGACTCTTGGTGCAAAACCTTTTGAGAGACAAATATAACACCTACCTACCAAAAAAGTTTTAACTACTAAAATACATTTGTAAAATGTAACTAAAATTTTTATAAAATGCATAAACATTCCTTTTTCGCTTGATAGCATATATGTTACTGTATTCCAAGTATAGGTAAAATCTACTTAGACACATATACCTTCTTAAAAATGTTTCTTTCGCTCGTCGAAGGTACTAATGAAAAGTGGCATTAATCGCGAGAAATGCATTTATGGAATTCTAAGAAAACATCAGTCATGCCATAATAAAGTTAGGATTACTTTAATTAGTGTTTAGATTTGGAATTATTCCAGTGAAGTATTATCGGCTATCTGCATAAATTATTTGAAATGACTCAGTGCTGTGTACCCGAGTTACCGGGATAGCCTGGTGGACTAATATCCAGGGTAGCTCTACCAACTGCCTGTCTCGTAAACTAGAACGAGGACATAAAAATAACTTAATTAAATTAAGTATAAATCATTCTAAATTATTATTACTCATTCAATACTGAACTCGTAACGAATAAACTCGACAACATGAGTTTTCGGACATGTTCTCATCACGTAGTGATATAAAAAGCGAAAATTTTTAAACAAATTAGTGATCACATATCTTCCTTTCAAGATGAATTAAAAATATATCTACGAACAAATGCTATATTTATGCCTAACAAATAGGTAGCTATCTAAAAGACGATATTTTATTTGAAATAAAAATTAAATTTTATTAATTTATATAATAATTATTTACAATGATCATTATGTAAAACATGGATACATTTATTGTGATTATATTCTTCTATGTATATATTTATTCAAAAGTAGGTATCACAGCACATATTATTATGTATGGAGTTAAAACTTACTTGTATTATGGTATGAAATACGAAGTTGAAACCTTATTTAAAAACCAGTCGAGGTCTAGGTAGAATACTTAATAAATTTGAACATCTTGTTGGAGCATTGTGTGCCAAAACCTCATAACTTTCATTAAAATTGTGGCAATACTTGATCGTGGTAAGCTAAATAACATATAGATACCTATGTATTAAGTAGAATAGGCGGATACACTAAACCTTCAGTAAGACATGTAAGAAATAGATTTCGACGTTAAATTACTTACCTATGTGTTAGGAGTCGCATACATAGCTGTCATGACAAATGCACATAGTTAGGCATCTCTTTCTAAATAGCTGTAATTTCGTGTACGTAATTTCAGTCATTTTAGAGTTTAAATTAAAGTCGCTAGATCAAAAGAACACGATAAAGTTAGTAAGCCTCGAACAAGATACCTATGCAGGCGCAGTCACTTCGAATGCAACATTTACGCGGCTATAAATAAGAAGTCTATGAAATATTCATGTAATTTATTATAAAAATTTACCTCCTTAGATATTAGGCTGTGAGTCAGCGTTAATTTCTTTACGATTTAATATTCAAGCTAGAGTTGCTGTGATACACCATTATGGCTATAAATTATAGTGTACTCATTTCTGACTATGTAACAATGAGTGACGTCAGCAAGCGTTTACAATGCCATATTCTATCTGTGATTTCACCGACGATGTGTAGATGCACCCTTAACGCAACCCTCACCAGATGAAGCCAAACAGATAACTCGGCATCCGTTGATTCGATTCAAATATTTTTCTTAGTCTCATTTGTAAACTAATAATAACTGTAAATCATGATCAATTATGACATAAAATTGTAATGAACAAGGCTGTCTTGAAAAATAATTTTGGAAAACTTATTTTATCGGGAACCTCAGTCGCTGAGCAATAACGAACGTAGAGGTTGCTGTGTGGTAAACTAGAAAATCTTAATACATTTTGATCTGGAACGAGTTTTCATAGAAATATTTCGATAATGTAAAAGTTGTTCTAAGAAATTATTAAAATATTCAAATAATAAATTTTAGTGAAATTAGTCTGTGAGTAAATAATATAAGAGGAAGATGTTATGAGTATAATAAAATAAAATTAATAATAATTAATTGCTTGTTTTATTTGCCATTTGAATTACGTTTTTATACTTAAACAATACTAATTTATATATTATATTGGTACATTACATTTATTAAACTCGATTAAAAAAATCTTCATAATAAATTCTAATTATTTTTGTACTTGGAAGACTAGTATAATAATATAGCAATGATATACATTTACATTAGACAAGGCACATATTGTCGCATACTTAATCATAATTTTGGCATCATTTGAATAATTTGATTTTGTTTCATTTTGCTACCACAATTATAAGTATAAAAGTACATATAAATAAATTCATATATACATACACTTACACTTTACATTAAAAGTTGGTAATTCTATGTCATACATTCGTACATGCTTCAGCATTTCTAATGCTGTCTTCAAGGTACGTCCTCAGGCCAATTGTATTGCAACTCATATAAAACTGACTCAAAATTGAATATTTCAAACTGACCACCTTGAGGCCTAAAATTTTCAAGTGCTTCTTCCTCATAATCTGAGGCCCGACTAGTTGATGATTGCTTGAACAAAAATGGTCAGGTAAGTGTATTAAAATGGCTATGTTTTCATTTCGGTCTGATTTCACTTTCCAGTTGAACGTTTTGTCAACCAATCCCGGTGAATGTAGCATTACATCTATCAAGTAAGTTTCATCTGAATGGATGTTAGGAACCATAACAGCCGTAGATAGCTTCTCAGTCCCTCCTGCTATACCTTCAAATAAATGTTTGGTCTTTTTAACAATATTTCTTATGCGGGGGTCTTGCATAACTGGTTTAGAGCATTGATCTTTAGGTATAAGTGGCCCACTGTACTCAGTACACTCTAATGACATGGCAGTGTCTATCATATACAGTTTCTTTGTAGTCAAAGGATTAATAATTTTTAATAAGTATTCTGAATTGAACAATCTGTTGACTAGCTGCAGAGGATGCTTCCCAACATATATGAATGATAATATTATAGAACAGATATCATCAGCATTGATTTGAAAGAAATTCTTTTCTAATTTATTTTCAGCAAGAGCCCAAAACTCAGAACTCTTAATAGGGTCATAATTTAAGTACCCAAATGGATAAATCACAGATTTCAAGACACTGTTTGGTACATTCTCAGCATTTTTTAAAAAATATTCAGAACAACCATTCAGTATCTGTTCATTCCTAATCTGAAATTGTAAACAATAGTTTAAAATGGCAACAACCAATATGGGTGTGTCAATTTTTGCACCTTTAAGTTTCATATACTTTTCAACAGCTTTTTCTATTTGGCTATCAGTATATCTTATCCGGGTAAGCTTTAAGACAATGTCCAGCATTGATTCCTGATTTAATGCATGAATGTTAGCATAAAACCAGGAGCCCACAACAGTAGATGACTGTATAGATATGTATTTTTCTTCTTCAAAGACATTCAGAATCTCTTGCATATCTAATATGCTTATTTTAGGCCATACATCTGCAAACTTTTGTTCCACCAAGGTGAGTATTGTCCTTTTGCTTGATTTAAGGCCTTTGAGCACCTGGAAAACTTTAACAATATTTTGAGAGTTTATCTCATGTTCTCTCTCCATCAAACCAACCCAAAGCTTGTCAATTGTCTCTGAATATGGTGGGTTGGCTTTACTTTTTATCAGAAAATCTAAGAACTGGCATTGCTGCTCAATTGTTAACTTATTATCAACAACTCGAATCAGCAGCTCATCAGAGAATTTAGGTTTGTATGGGTTCATAAAAGTGGATACTGTGCTCAGGATGTTTAGTATGGTCTGAGTATCTTCAGTTTTCATTACGACCTTGATCAGTTTATCTAAAATGGCACCTTTTGCTAAGTTGATATGGTCAGTCTCTACTGCAACAGGAAGGTTCATTGGATTTGGTGTTGCTATTGGAGGATCTTTTTCCAGATCGTATATGCGTTCTATAGCTCCCAATGCAATATTTGGAGTGATCTTAGTACACTTTGTAAGTAGAGAAAATACGTCTCGAAGATGCAAGCACTGCATAAATTCCTCTTGTATGAGTGGGTAGTTAAAGGAATCGGGTGAAGTTTTTGTAGCTTCTGAAGACGTATTTTGATCAACTTCAGGTATCGTCGTTAACTTACGAATAACCAAAGGCAGCTCGTGGACATTGAGGCCGTTTTCTACCATGATGGTGCTGTGACTAAACTGAGGTTCACTATTACTTTTTGCATCACTAAGAGATCGAGGGGACATCGATATTCTATGAGTAGTCAAAGAATTTGTGTTGCTTGAAGAAAACAAAGAAACATTGGCTTTTATACATCTTCTCAGAACTAAAGCCATGCTCTCAAAGCCTAGTCGGTCGGAGTACTGAGAGAGAATTATTTACACATGCAAAATATTGGTTATTAATTAGCAAAAAACAACTTAGCTCGAAAACAAATAGAACGAACTATACAGAGACGAAACTACGAACGATCGAACGTAATAGCTTGACATTGACAATAACATCTAGATTTTTTTTTTTCAAGATTGGCCACCACTCTCTGTGTATTGTGCCAGTTCTCAAGTTCTTCAGGAGCTTCGAAGAGAGCTTCCAACTCTTCAAGTTTTGTGACGTTGAAGTCATCGTAGTTGATACCTTGTTTTGATACAATAAAAACAGGGAAACCTCATTATACCAAAATAACGATCGAAAATATCTAAGTGCTTATTATATAGATCAGACAAGTATAAAATAACAATATACAGTATAATTATTATGTTAAAAAAAATATATACGGAAGTGTTTTTATTATATTACAACTTAATACTATTTGTAATTAATAAATTAGATATAGCCTCATAAACTAAAGGACTCTCAGAAGCAAGAATAGCTGGAACATTAATTGGCAGTGGAATATCTAACAAAACGAGCTTTTCATAGAAAGAGGAATAATCATATAATGGACATGCATGTATATGATTAGCATCAGCAAAAGGTTCACCACATTCGCATGAAGGCAAATCGATAATATTAAACTTGGCAAGATAGGCTGGGGTACAAACATGACCCAAACGTAATCGTATCAAGGTTGACGTTGCCATCTTACCAAGTTTGGTTTTGGAAAACCATGGTTTATGTCTAATTTGGGGTTGTAAGGTAAAATAATATTTTCCCTTAAATTGAGATGACTTTGCCCAAGCTTCATTCCAAGAATCTTGGAGATAAAGTCTGGGCAAAGTCATGACAGTAATTAATATAAGGGTACAGATCACCACATTGAACGGCTTCATTAGCGAGTTGGTCTGCTTTTTCATTTCCTTTAATAGTGGGATTAAAGGAAATGAAAAAGAATGGCTTGGGACCCATAGAATGTGACTGTGTAGCCTTTCTGAGAGCATTTACTTAATTTGCTTTTAGCCTCTATAATAACAGACATAGATTGTTTTGATTTAAAAGGAAATCTTTCCAAGGCTTGAAGAGCACTCTTAGAATCGGATATGATGAGTCTTTGAGTTTCGCTATTTGAATATATTCCAGTGCTTTGACAAAAGCAAAGTATTCTCCAGTAAAAACAGATAATTCAGGAGGTAATCTAATCTTTTGCACTATTTTATATTCCCAATGATATATACCTATTCATACATTTTCATTGTCACCATGTTTAGAAGCATCACAATAAATATGATGCCGTCCAAACCAGTTGTCATCATCAGTTATAAAATTAAAATCATTGTTAGCGTTTAAGTCACCTTACCTTATACCCATATTTATATTCACACTGGGGCATAACATCAACGTCTCATACTCTGTAGTAAAAAGCGGAAGGTTTTTAGAGCGATGAGTAGGTGCTGACAATAATTTAAATCTATTTACACTATTTACAAGACAGGGCTTTAATTTATGTTTCCAATAGGGACTTCGACATACATGTTTCTAAAAGTGTAAACAATTTTGGAATAAGTGGATGATTCAAAAACTGTAAAGCTCTATAAAAAAAAACGGTCAGCCAAAAATTGACGACGAATAGGCAGGGGTGGTTCGACACATTCGATTTGCAATGCATTCAATGGACTGAATTTCATTGCCCCAGATATTACTCTAAGAGACTAAGACTGAATAGCATTAAATTTTTGAGCGACGGTCACTCTACAAGGTTCTAGCAAAAAGCTGCCATAATCTAACACACTTCTTATGAGGGCATTGTACGCTAGCTTTAGTGAGAAAGGGTGAGCCCCCCACCAGACTCCTGCAAGACATCTGAGCATATTAATACGCTGTTCACACTTAGCCGCTATAAATTCACAATGAGGTATACCAGTGAGTTTACCATCAAGAACCAATCCTAAAAACTTAGCCTCTGACTTTTGTGGAATTAGTAAGCCATTGTAATAAACATCTAAAGAGGGAGGATTGCGCAGCCTTGAAAAAAGTACTGCAGCACTCTTTGTAACAGATAATTCTAAACCATGACCATCGAACCAGGTTTTGGGCTAGTTAAAGATGTCGATATTTCATCACATATATTTTTAATAGACTGGTCGGCACAATAAATAAGTAAATCATCAGCGTACTGTAATACTTTGACTGAGTTTGTGATGGATAACTCCAAATCGTACGTGTAAATGTTATAAGGGACTCAAAACAGATCCTTGTGGAAGACCTTTCCACAAAACTCTATGTTCTGTAGAAAAGTCTAGCTTCACCGATCTTCCACTTAAAAGATTAATTATAAAATTAGATAATAATGAAGGCACCTTGAGTTTATCAAATTTAGATTTAAGAATTGGGAGAAGAACGTTATCATACGCAGATTGGATATCTAAGAATACACCTACAGTTGATTGATTATATGACAAAGCTAAACGAATATCAGTAACAAAAATGCTAATGCTGTCCATAGTGCTTTTACCTTTTCTGAAACCATACTGTGAATTAGTTATGAGGTTATTGGACTCAATATACCATTCGAGTCTATTTTTGATTAAAAGTTCAGCAATTTTGGCTATAACATTTGATAGCGCAATTGGGCGATATGGAGAAACTTCCCCAGGTGCTTTATTTGGTTTTAATATTGGTAAGATAATTTGAGATTTTCAAGATGATGGTATGTGTCCTGAGATCATGATAGTATTTATAACATACGAGTATAACAAATAATATAAAGCAGTATCTCCAAAATGGCTATAAAACGAATAAGGAATCCCATCTTCTCCTGGAGCGGAATCTTTGGAGTTAGTTAAAACTCCCTTTAGCTCATGGTATGTAAATGGTGAATTCAGACCAGATAGATCACTATTAGTTATTTGAGTAGATTTAAGTAATTCTTTTTGTGGTACATATGGAGGAGCTATATAGTCTAAGTATAAGGAACACAATTGGTAGGGAATAGAAAATGTTGGACTATTGAATGCTGATTTGAATTTCCTAATGTTTTGCCATACTAATATGTAGGTATGAGGAGATATTGAAGTGCAATATCTCCTCCACCCAGACACCCGTTTTTCTTTCAGTAGCTTCTTAGTTTCAGCGATTGTTTGTTATTTCATTAATTCATAATTTTCATGAGTCATATTTCTGTTATATTCTTTTTCAGCAATTTTTTTTTCTTTTGATGGCCTCAGAACAATCTTTGTCCCACCAAGCAGGAGAAGGATTTCGGTTTAGAACACTGTTCTTAACCGGAAATATTTCATCTGCCACTGCTGTTATTGCACTAACCAATTCATCAACGCAAGTATTTTCGTTATACGTATTAGGTTGAGTGAAAGATTTTACCATGTTATCTAATTTAGAGCTATATGTTTCCCAATTAACATTGGTCAATCTGTATTTCAAGCGCGGTTGTTTATATTTAGTTGGTGGCGGAGGTAAATTTTTATCATAATAATTAATAATAATTGGGAAATGGTCACTTCCGTGAGCGTACGGATGTACATTCCACACTAGTTTAGTTGCAAGACCAGGAGTGCATATAGACATATCTACAGCACTGCGCCCTTCATTAGGCTTCCTTTTACGCGTAGCAGATCCATCATTCAGGACACATAAGTTTTGGTTGTCTACAATCTCCATCAAATTATTACCATATGAAGTAGTTGATGAACTTCCCCATGACTGGTGACGGCAGTTAAAATCACCTAATAATACAAACGGTCTAGAAAGAGACGTGATTATGATATTTACTTCTTGTAAAATGGCTAAAGAAGGGTGAGGAATATAGATAGAGATGAAACATATATTTTCTACTATAGCTCCAACGATTGAAAAGCCATCACTATGGGGAGGGAAAGATATAGAAGTAAAAATAAATGAAGAATGAATCAGTAGTACGACACCTCCACGATTATCGTTTCTGTCTTCACTAAGACAGAAATAATCTTTGTTTTTAAAAAAGAGCCAGGTGTTAACCACGACTCAGATAATGCAATAATAAAGGGATCATATTTATAAATCAAATACAATAACTCGGTTTTTTTACTACATGCGCTTCGACAGTTCCATTGGAGAATCTTCAAAAGATTGTCCAGTGGATTTGGTACGAAATGTACTGTTTACGGATGACAGATTAGGGCTTTTTTTAAGAGCTTCAAGTAAAGGGGCAACGTTGGACGGTAATAAAATATTGTTTTGTGTTAAAGTGTCTATTAAAGTAAATATGATTTCTTTCAAATCGACCTGAGTAAATTGTTGTAAATGAGCACAGCTGGAGTTGGCATAATCACAGCCGTTAGAGCCAGACGGTATGTTGTAATCTTTCACCAGTTGATGATGAGCTAAGCGGTCGTACCCCTTAACCATTCGAACTGGAGATCTCGTTTTAGGTAATATCATTTTGTTACGAGATGGTCCTGCTGACGATGGTGAGCTTATATATCTAAGTTGTATCGGTCGTTGAATTACTGTAGGTTTTACTGATGACAGTACCTCAGCGTATAATTTACCTGTCGGAGCATGGAGCTTGATAGCTTCAGCGTAAGAAATACTACTTTCAGCCATCGATAACTTTATTTTATTTTGTCGAACAAATTCAGGGCAAGATTTGTTCGTTGCGAAATGAGAACCTGAGCAGTGTAAACAGGTTGCGCAATCCTCTTCCCTTGTGCACGAGTCTCCAGCATGTTCTTGACCACACCTATAGCACCTTACCTTTGATCGACATTGAGTTTTTGTGTGACCGAAGTGACAGCAATTATAACCAAAAATAGTCGGGAATGTGTAAAGCTCTACTGCATTATAACAAACGAAAACATGCTTAGGCAGGACTTTGCCATCAAAAGTCAACACTACTGTTTGCGAAGGTTTCCATATTATAATACCACCGGTATTCCCTTTATAATTTAAACGTCGTACTTTTAATACTTTCCCGCAACCATGTGGAACGTTGATATTATCTGTTATTTCGTCATCAGACCACTCAGCGGGAATGCCACAAACTAGCCCCATCCGTGTGATACTGAATGTCGGAATAAATGCTTTCAGTCTTTTATGTGTCAGATTTTGGTTTTTTAAAAAAGAATTCGCGTCAATGTGGTTCGAAAATGAGAGGCAAATTCTGTTACGTCCAATACGTTTAACACTGCCGTTAATTAGAGGTAAGGTACCGAACGCGTTAGTACAATATTTACACTGATAGCAACTCAACCCTACACTTCACGGGAAAATAGCCTTCATTACAATAGCATTCAAATAGCATACATGTATTATTAACTGTCAAATAAACGTCAGTGTTTTATATCAGCTATTTTAATATTATTATTAAATTTGTATTTCAGATTAGAAATCTATACAGGTGATATTTACAAAACATTTTTTTTTAAATCAAAAAATTAAATATTTACAAAAGATCATCAATTAAATAATAGCATTGACCCAATGTTACAGTATAGGACAATCATATTTGTCTGCTTTTACTAAGTTGCCGTTGTAGCTGCTTCACAACCTACTTAGTAGCAAAAAAAAATATTTTTCTTCTAATGGAAGGACTCAGCAGCACCATATCATCTGCTTAGCTGATATTGTTAACGATCTTGTCATCGATACAGCATTTGTCATGCATGCTACTGGGTCGTCCAATTAGCTGATCTACACATAAATTAAAGAGTAAAGGCGACGACAATCCTCCTTGCCTCACACCAGACTCTAGATTACTTATAAGTATCTGACATTTTATTTGAGTTGTTGTTTGATACATAGTTGAGTTGATTTTGATAAGAGATTTCAAAAATATGAACAATTTCAGGAGGAATTTTACCGTCTACTTTTTTCGATTTCCGAGCATTTCGTCAATACCGTTGTTAGATGGAGGTAGAGGTAAGGTAGAGACTTTAAATTGATATTTAAGCATATTAGCAATAATTTCAGGATCATTAATCCCATTGAGACTCACAGGGACTCCAGGCCCAGAGTTGAGTTCAGCTGTATATTTCCATACTTTTTTAAAAATCTTTAATTTTTGATGGGTGGCTATTTTGTCCATTTTTATCTGGTCTTTATTTCTAATGCACCATTGAAGCCTATCTTTAAATATTTATGAGTCCATGATAATATATTTTTTTAAAAGTATATTCAAGCAGAATATTTTGATACCTAAATAGTTGCACCTAAGGTACGCTCCGAACGCGTCAGTTGCATGTCAGTTGTTATTTACACTGAGGCCATAGAGGAACTATCACTACTTTAAACTGAGGCTGCGAGCGAACGTGAGAAGAGCGAATAGTTGCACATAGAGTGTAGGCACGAAACGTATCCTAGTATTTTATCCATTCATTAATCATTCATTGCTTGTTGTAGTTGTATCCATCCAGTAGTTGTAGTTGATTTTGCTTGGTGTTCGTTGTCGTATTTGGGCACAAAGTGCTTGGATGATTAATTCATAATAGTTTCGAAAACTGTCGCAATGCTTAATAAATCTTAAAAGCATAGGTTTCCTCTCAAATACCAACAGTGTTTTAGTTATGAATTAAAATAGTAATAAGAACAGAAGTACCGGGCAGAACGTTAAGAAAATCAGCTGATTTCATCGTAAGTACATTTATTGATTAATTTTTAGTATTGCACGATGTGTTTACGTGAGCTGCTATATAAAAAATATAATGTAAGGCTAAGGCACTATCCACTGATCTGCTTAAAGGGAACCATCCGGTTAGGTAAACTTCACATTTCTTAATAAAATAATATTCAGAATAATGTTGTAATTCAAAACATGATCAACATTGTTGAACATCCAAAGGTTGCCCGGAAAAAATCGCTACAGGCGATAAGGCCGCCCAATGTTCTACCAATGTTTATATACTACCTGTATTCAACGTTTTTACTTGTTTTTGGTGTACAATAAAGTTATATTTTGAATTTGAATGTTTCTCTCTAAATTATTTACATCAACTAATAGATCAGCTTCAGATGTCATTTTCTCAACATCTGAAAATGTCTGAAAAAATAATAAAGCAACTTGATCACTTCACTGGTTTTCCAATTGAGGTAATAATATGCTTTTTTAATTAATTCGATAAAACCTTCCACAATAACCACACATCAAAGATGTGAAGATAATATATCACTTGGAATTTACAGCAAAACAATCAATTGACCTAGAGACATGCCTGAATACTCAAACATAAATGGTTATCTTAAAAATTTATGAAACTGGTTTTTAAGGTCAATAACAGGATATTTATAAAAATAAGACAGACATTCAAGGGCTTGAGACATTACTAATTTATAACTTCTGCCTTATCAGGCTTTAATAGCATTTTCTGATATGAAAATAGTAGGTAGTGAATTTCAAGCAAAGGTTTTCTAGGCATTGACAATTTGTTACCTTCTCAGATATAGTTATATATATTTGCTCATGATTTTTCAAGTATGCTGTCTCTCAATTACTATTTTTTTAATTAAAATGATTTTTGATTGAGACATAATCGTTTAATTGACCCAAAAAAACCAGCTGGTGTAAGGCAGTGGTTACTCCAAATGGTGTTTTGGATGGGTAATTGCTAGAAACCCAGTTCGAGAAATTCACTGTATATTGTGTGTACAAGGCAAGCATTAAACAATTAAGCCTTATACTCTGTACGCCAACTATTTGGTTTCTGTTGGATAGTAGATACTTGATTCAAATGCCGTAGGTTCCGTTTCAAACCCAGGTTGGGGCAGGTGTTTGAACAATGAGTTTTAATGGCTGTCAGTCATTTATTCATTCACTAATGAATAGCTGGCAGGGATTTTAGGTGTGTTGTAAATATTATATAGGATACTCGACACTGGAGAAATTTTATTAGAAAGCTAGACAAATTTAGAATTTTGAAAAGAAATTCTATTATGTGTTTGTGTGTGTAACATTATTATTTGTTTATATTATATATCTTTACTAACGGACCTGACAGACGTTGTCCTGCAAAAACCTAGATACCGGCTACAAAGCCCTCAGTTGGGCTGATTTGTGAATACAAAACAATCATTCAAATTGGTCCAGCTATTCAGTTACATACACACGCACATTTGTATTTCTCGTGAATTACAAAATATACCTGATAAATAAAATCCAAAATCACCTTACATAATTATTTGGGAGGGTACTTTGTTGTTATAAAGGTTTTCACTAACTAAATTTACTGAGATGTACTATTTGAATAATAAAGACTGGGTTGAAATAAGATATCCATTAATTATAAGGAAGATATTTCTTCCTTCCAAGTGATAATTTCTTCCTTCCCAGTTTTATCAAGATAAGTAGAAAACTACAACGTGCATATGAGTACCTACCAAAATACTGTCCAGTCAGCACCATGAAACAACATTTTACTAGACTGCAAACATAGAAGCTTCTCTCGCTGGTCTTTACTCCCATTCCATAGCATTATTAACCTTGGAGTATTCAATCTGCTGTTTATCATTGTTACATTAAAACACCAGCTGTTACAATCATTACAGTTTTAATAGTGTTCATGAACAAGCTCATAATGAATGATTAGAAGCAATAAACTTGATAGCTATTAGTTATATATTGAAGCTGATAGTTACTCATATACCTACAACTTGCCATAGCCGGGAACCTGAAGTACAATTGATTAATATTATTTTCAAATTTTTAGTAAATCGGATACTTATAGGCAAGCGTGCCACATTGAAGACCGGATCGACGCTTAGCAACAGGCGAGTTGCGGCAAACGCAAGGCTATTATTTATAAAAACAAAATATTAGAACATATAGTTATACATATGTGTATAAAAGAGTAAGTCCTAACTCACTCACTGGCTGACTGACAGATCTCAATCAACGCAGAACCTAAACCGCTGAACCTAGAGACATTAAATTTGTAGAGTAATAGGTTAAAGTGGTGTACTTAGAAAGGATTTTCGGAAATTCAACCCCTAAGGGTGTTTAATGGGGGTTCCAAGTTTTATGACGCGTGTAACGCCTCGAGCGGGTGACAGTTACTAGTATAATTATGTATGTATACGATCGAAGCTGTTGCCATTAAGTCTGTAGCTACTTACTTGATTTAACTTCGGTTTAAGTAAACTTCAAAAAAACCCGACTGGTAAATCTTTAAACCTGTGTATCAACTTAGCATTTCCTATTCCAAACTTCGATAAAACATATAAGTTATATGTATATTTTCGTAATCAACGTTAAAAATCTTTATTTTAATACCACACTCGATGTATTTTGAAATTTTTTTTTTTTTGAGATTACTTTTTGTGCCAACCGTTCTTACTTCAGTTTTTTATTTAAGTAGAGAACCGATTCGGTCCCTGTTTCTCTTCAATTGATGTCGACTTCATTTCGGCATTCAAAACTAACGCTAGAACACAAAATATCATCTATGTATTATCAAAAAAATTAAAAGTAATGTTGATTAAAAAGACTACTTGACCGATTGTGGTAAAATGTATATATGAGAACCTTATTCGTCTGGATAAATAGAAAGTATAACCTTTTGAACAATAAAAGAATATTTCAAATCGGTCCGGCCATCTCTGAGAAATGGAGGAACATACATTAACAAGTGGTTAGCAGCAACTTCAATAAAACCCGACTGCTAAGCGTTTAAATCTGTGTATCATCATTATTATTTTTTTAATTTTGACGTAGGTACCAAGTGTTATTCTCACGAATAAGACGTATTTATTGACACCACTCGCATAAAAATACGACAAGCCGTTTAGACTCTATACAGGGCGTGCCAAAGAAATATACATGCATACATACAAACACTCGAAAAATATAATCCTCCTGCTTTCGATTCAAGAGCCAACTCTTTTTTGATGTCGCTTAAATATACATTGTGATCCGGGGGGAATTGTCCCGTGTCCTGAAAATACCTAGAAGCCTCGACTTTGTTTCATGTTCTCTTGGTTACCGAACCAAAAGAACATGAAACAAAGTTCCTTGATTTAGTCACTGACTCCCTGACTCCGAATTTTGAACACTGTTATTGTTTAGCGTTTAAACCAAGGAAAAATCTGGCATTTCCGTTATTTATTCTCGTTTTCTAGTTATAAAAACTGAATAAATAATTTTGTAATCCTATATAAATCCCATAAAATGATATGTAACTACCAACTTACTTTTACGTCAAAACTTTTGAAATAAAATTTTAATACAGCATATTTTCATCGCGGACAGTTTCCAATATACATATTACCATTCAAAAGTAACTAAATGAATATTATTATTGTTTATTTCGCCAAATACCTAAATGATCATTAAAGGAAACAACTTTTTTAATATTAGATCTTTGTGTTTTTATTTATTTGAATGTGTACTTATGTAGATAACTATTTAGATTACCTAGTAGATAACGTTACTGTGTGCGTTTGCCTGGTCACTGTTTGCTAAAGAAACAAATAATAATAATATTGATAAGATTACTGTAAAATTATATTAGCCAATTAGTAAAGTACGAGGGCGGAGTGATAAGTCTGGTAAAAAAATATTTTGGAATAAAGTTATCGCAAATTGCATGAAACCTCCATGTTAAACACTCTTTTGAAGGACTAAATTAAAAATTTCAGTTAGTAATGCCGGTATTTTTTTTTTAACAGCCATTAAAGAAAAACAATTGAACGCATTTTCGCAAAGATGGAGAAAAGTGAATTTTGTGTGTTAATTAAACATTACTTTTTGAGAAAAACAACTATTACGGAAACAAAACAAAAGCTTGATAAATATTACGGCGACTCCGCTCCGTCAATTAAAATGATTCGTAAGTGGTTTACTGATTTTAAATGTAGTCGTACAAGCATAAGTGATGCCGAACGTCCAGGACGCCCGGTTGAGGTCACTACTCCAGAAATGATCGTTAAAATCCATGACATAGTGTTAAACGACCGAAGAGTAAAAGTGCGCGAGATAGTTGAGGTAGTAGGCATCTCAGACGAACGTGTGCGCAATATCTTACACCAACATTTAGATATGAGGAAGCTCTCCGCGAGATGGGTGCCGCGTTTACTGAATGTTGATCAAAAACGCGTTCGTGTAACCACTTCGGAAGAAGGTTTGGCGTTGTTTCGACGGAATAAGACGGAATTCTTACGACGTTTTGTAACAGTAGACGAAACAGTGGATTGCTGCGGGTGAACCAGCTCCGAAGAAGGCCAAAACAGTTTTATCGGCCAATAAAGTTATGGCTACAGTTTTCTGGGATGCCCGTGGAGTTATCCATATTGACTACTTAGAGAAGGGTAAAACGATTAATGGCGCTTATTATGCCAATTTATTAGAACAATTTAACAGAATTTTAGCTGAAAAACGACCGCATTTGGCAAAGAAGAAAATCCTCTTTCACCAAGACAACGCAAGAGTGCAGACCTGCGCGATTGCCATGGCCAAATTTCATGAGTTACGCTATGAGTTGCTTTCTCATCCACCATATTCGCCAGATTTAGCCCATTGCGATTATTTTCTGTTACCGAATTTAAAGAAATGGCTTGGTGGAAAAAGATTTAGCTCCAATGAAGCAATCATGCATGAAACCAACGCCTATTTCGAAGGGTTGCCTAAGTCTTATTATATGGAGGGGATCGAAAAGTTAGAGACACGCTGGATGAAGTGCATTGAGTTAGATGGAAACTACGTTGAAAAATAAATAATAATTTTTAAATAAATATCACTCCTTGTTTAATTTTTACCAGACTTATCACTCCGCCCTCGTATTCAACAAAATGATTGAATAGCTGCTACAATACGTAGATAAGTACTGAATTTCTATGAAACTCACAACTTTTTACTTCAGAAAAGTGCGCCGCTAGATTTGTTCATATTTGTACAAACTATATTTTTGACGGAATCTCTTGTATATAAAAAAAATTGTCTCGCAAAAACTCGAGAAAGGTTGGGACGATTTAGCTGATTTTGGTATTAAAATGTTCGTCGTACTCCGGGGAAGGTGTAAAAGGTGAGAATCTTTAGTAACTGTTAGGCGGTACGAAGTTTGCAGGGTCAGCTAGTCTTATACAAATCAATAGTTGTTCATTTGTCTCGCTAAAACTCGAAAACGGTTTGTCCGATTCAGCTAATTTTGGTTTTGAAATGTTGGTGAAGGTTCATGGAAGGTTTAAACATATATAACTGTTAGGCGGTACGAAGTTTGCCGGCACAACTAGTAATGAATAAAATAAGATGTAACAACATCTAGGTACATATTTCATATTATATTAATATCTACCAACCATTGCATTACCTATGTATTTGTATTCTTATATCATTAATCCCGTGTCTGATAGATGATTGACTATGTAGATATGAGATTTCGTTATCGACTGCAAGAAGTATCACAATAGCGATATAATTACTCTAATCAAAATCCTTTTCAATTGAACATTTAAAATTTATTGAAAGCTTTACCTCTAGGTTTCATTGCGGGGAATATCGTTTTTTTTTTCTTCACAGTTCTATTCCTTTTTAATGAATGAATTCTTTCGTTCTGTGTTATACCAGTTAGTTATATGTTAATATTGTTGACTCATTTGCATTATTATAAATAGAAAATATTTAAGTGCGCGTGATTCCATAATCGGTGCCCAAAAGATCGGCTTTGCTCAATTTGGGACTGCAGTTAAACTGAATGTAATATTTTCTCTTCTGTACTTTTTAATGCAATCTAGATTTGTATTTATTACTATTTCTTGATTAATAAACTTTATACAATTTTTTTTTACTATCTTATAGGAACTCTTCATTTTTCAGAGTCAAATGTAGGCTATGTGTTAATCCAGGGCTTAAGCTATATTCTTGCCAAACCTCATACAAATCCATTGAACCATTTGAGAGAGTAATAAACATACATGCAAACTTTCACGTTTATAATATTAAGTAAAGATCTTGTAAGATGTACTTATTTCGCAGCTGTGAGTTTACTTCCTCGACAACTACGCAACACAACAAAACTTTTCAATGATAAGAGAACACACTAAAATTCCATGACAAATCCTACGTCATTATACTCGTTGTTACAGCCGTTGGACAGACTGACGGACAGATTAGTAAATCGGACATGACTGCAGACTTAAGTGATACAATGTCCACACTTCAATTAACACTCTCATTCGAGCTCGTGGCTTCGCGGCAGCCAGTGCTAAGAAGTCTTACTTATATGACGAGCGAGGACAAATCACAGCAGACATCAAGTAACCCGCGATAACATCCTCGTGGTACCAACACTACATTTTTCCTGATAATCACGATAAGAGGTAATACCTTGTTGTGTTTATCCATGTTTATCTAAGCTGTTTTTGTGACGAGTGTTTCACTGACTGAGCGTCGAAGCGGGTGTCAAGTTTCTGCTGGCGTTTCTGCATAGGTAGTTAGTTTGTTCATTTGTTGAGTGGTAGTGCATCTGACTCGTACGGCTTCGGAGTAAGGTGAGCAGATTTGTTTGAACTATTTTTTTAAATTGTTACATTTAATAAATATAGGTAGCTGAAATGATACTGATCATCTCATTCCGCACAATATCGAGCCAGACGATATTGATTTTTGGAGGCCAATTATTTTTAAAGTGTCGATTACCAAGCGTTCGTAGGCATATAAACTTAAGGTGATATCCATAAGGAAGTTTTTAATGTTACAAATGTACGAGTGTATTCGTCGTTTCCTTGATCAAGATTCATTTATCCGTACGATTTTCCTCTCCCATTTATTTCTTTAGCCAAATGTAAATGTATATATAAATGTATTTCAAAGTTTTGAATTTAACTACCTCAGGCAAAGACTACCTACTTGTAAAACTTTTATAACTTAGACCTTTTTCTACTACGCTACTAAACCACATTCTTAGCAAAAATAAATGAATTTAGAAATCTTAGTATCTTAGAGATATCAGGTATACGTATATTTTAGTATTATTTGCATTTACATATAAATACAACTTGCGGACTAAATATAATTCTATAAAGCCGGTCACGAAATCTTCAACAAGTTATGTAAAGATGCTCTATATCTCTACTTTCATGTGGCACGCAAAACTTAACTTGCTAATAATGTGCTCTTAGAAAATTAAAAGTTATATATAAAAAACTAATTTACGGATTTTGATAAAATGTATATAGGACCACCTCGGAAGTATACTTTATTAAACAAAAAAAGTTTTTTTTTAAATTCTATTCACAATTGGCGAAAATATCAAAAAACATACTCAAATAAAAACATACAGACGAACATAATTGACTTCTCATTTTTGGAAGTCGGTAAAAAGCAGAAGGTTTATATCATACCGTATAGAATAAGTTTTACCAAAATGTTCCCAATGCAAAATAAACGTATTTTACTCGTGTATGACCGTTGATGAAGTTCAGGGCCTGTCACACACGCGTTTTATTTAAAATTTTACTTAGTGATACCTATTGGCCAAGATAATACGGGAGGTCGAGATTCGATAACTCCTTACATTACAAGTTGTTTTAGTTACCTACGTTATACAAATAGGTACAGTAGAGTTTCTAATATCGCTCTGTGCACAATTATTTTTATGTACCGAACTGGCGTATTTGAAAAGAAATACCTAACGATGTTAGGTACATACTTTAGCTACTGGTATTGTCCTAGTTTCATACATTAATGGCAACGCATTGCGGTATTTTTCTTGTTCTGCCGGTATACTTTTTTTTCTTACAGTCGACTCAGCACAGAATCGACTAGATTTTTTTGCTATATATAAGCTATTTTTTCCCGCAGGCAAAAGCTAGTATATAATATTCAATAACTAGCCTGTATCAGAATGCACTCTTTAAATTTCATAAACCTCAAGTGGTGTCACGTCTCTATGCAAAATCTCGCATTGTTACAATTTATCTTATCTTTGTTCACGTAAAAATCACTGGCCTCATCCTTCAACGTCAAACAATGTTTGTATTACAACATTTACAGCAAAATCACGAAAAACTCCTAAACAAAATCAACAAGAGTACTGGCTAGTCTCTACCTCGATGGAGCCGAGGATACAACCTATTGTTGCTACGAGTAATGTTAAAAGAAACACAAGAAATAGTTTTCGTGCCACTGTGCGGAAGCTGAAACCGAACAAATTAGACCCTGTTATGGAAAGTGACCTTTACTGTTTCTTATAGAACAACAGGTGTCACAATGTTCCTAACCTAATGCAAGACAAATATTAATAATACATTATAACAATTGCAATTCCTATTATGTTGCTCTAATTTATAAATTAATATCGATTTCTCGTCAAGGTAAAACCCATTATTATTGAAGACCTTTAAATTGTGTATTGTAACGAAGATGGACATCTTACGAGCGCATTCGATGGACACAAAATATGTGCCCCAGTTATTGTTGTAGTGTTTATCTGTTAGAAATGAGTATAAACTAGTGGACAGATCGTATCAGCGACAGTTGGAGAGCGGCGCCGGTTGAGTTAGCTCGTATTACATTGGTTCCAGATGGGGATCGTGCTGAAATGGGGTATTGCCGGGGTGGGCATGATAGCTCACGACTTTCTGACGGCGCTGGCCACGCTGCCGGCAGACCAGCACCGCGTAGCCGCCATCGCCGGGAAGGACCTAGACCGTGTCCACAGGTTGGCCACGCTTCACAAAATACCCACCGCTTACGAAGGCTACGAAGCGCTCGCGCGTGATGAATCTATAGGTAAGCTAATAAGCCGATGACTGCCTCGAACGGCGGCCCATTGTTCTGCGTGCCAATATTCATGAACGCTTTACGAAGCGATTCGAGTCGCTTCGAAAAATTAGCTCGGTAAAGATCGCCGTTTACCATCATCAATAACCAATTTTACGGCCTTATATCACCCGTCATTTATAAGATTGAGCACAACTCTTAAACATATCAACGTATTCGTGTTTACAATCCCAAAACTTGATTCTCATTTTAGCGAGAAATTTGCGTCACATGTAAAAATGTGTAAAATTACATTGCGCGGTGCCATTTAAACTATTTATAAAATGTCACTACGTCCTCTAACTCTAATTAAATCTATTAACCTTGTTTCATAACTGCCGTCGTATATTATATACCAGCTAACGATCATGCGCTATATGTACTCGTAGAGCGTATGTAGGGGCAATAAGTGTGAATTGTTAGTCTCACTTGTGGCTATTGATTCAATACTTTTTGTAAATAGCACAACCTACATACTTGCTTAAACTATTTAAGTCACAGGGCTCGAAGCAACGCAAACATTGAATATTTTAAAATAACTACTGCATTCTTTACATATTTAATGTAATTACGTAACTACCACTGTAATTTTAAAGCTTATTTATTTACTTATAATAAAGCGAGGCTTAGATAACTATAAATAACGTTTTCGAAGCTATTAAATCTTATCCCAACTGGCAATTGCTTTGCTTTTTCTATGTTTGATATGGTTTTACGTATAATTTCACCTTTCTTATAACTATACAGCTTTACATCAGTCAGCGCATCTTCTTTCTCTTCTCGCGCTTTTATCTACTACAAATTTTATTTCCAGACATTGTATTCGTGAGCGTATTAAACTTGCAGCATTACGAGATAACGAAACTAATGTTGGACAATGAGAAACATGTCTTATGCGAGAAACCCATGGGCATGACGTACAAACAGACCAAGTCTCTGGTGGACCTCGCGAGAGAAAAGAAAGTGTTTCTGTTAGAAGGCATGTGGTCACGGTTCTTCCCCGCTTACGATGCTTTGGACCAGCACATCAAATCTGGCGGTCTCGGAGACATTTACCACGTCAGCATACAGTTCGGAGTCGAAATAAACGACATCGAACGAAATCTGTAAGATATTTTGCTTTTCATATCATCGAACATGAACCTCTGTAACTACACACATAGAAAGAAGGAAAGAAAAGAAAATACTGTGACTTGTCATAATTTATATCTAAATTTCTTGGCACAAACCGGCTCCAACTCAGCATAATGCTGGTTGTAAACAACCAGCGCTGGTCTTCCGTTGGTTCGGCCGGTGACCATCCACCCAAGAAAATCTAAAAGTTTGAGTAACTAAACGCCGCGCTCAATATGCTAGTTTTACATGCTATGGAGATCTAAATACCGTTTCTTCATTGCTTATGTTTACCACATTTTTGCATACGTAAAGTACTTAGGATCCAATCTGTAAGTTGATCTCCTACCTACCTGCAGATTCTTAGTATGTTGAGTTCAAACAAGTTGGACACGACAGAATGTGTACCTAGTGTAATAAGTGTAAAGCTATTCATACACATGACAACGCATGGCCGATACCCGATATTGGTCTCTAAGCTACAACAACTGCAATACTAATTTATTTCGGTTCGTATACACGCACGCGTCGCCACCATGGTGTGATTTTATATTGCGGTAGTCGCTAAGATTAAAATCGTCAGAGATCAGTGATTATGTACGATAGCTTTACTTATAGTCTCATCTGTCACATTTTTTATGTGAAACTGCACTCCCTACATTTCCTTTATATTTATTATTTATGGTTGATAATGGAATAGCTATTGATATACGGAATTTCACTTCTCCTCAGCTGTTATCTTCCTATCCTTGTAACAAGCTCATTAAGATTAATGAACGTTTAATTAATATCGCCTTAGTTAATTAATGCGCTACTGATCTGAAACAATACAAAGGTCGCTCATTCATTAGCATTTACCATGATAGAAGTCAACTTTTTTTCAAAAAGCCTTATCTATTGCGTTCTTAGTGCTGTACCAATAGCATAAGTGCAGTTAGACCTATTAACACGAGTAAATGCAGCAGTTACACTAGACCATTTATCGTAACATTGAACCTGGCAGTATAATTTACATGGAACGTTGCTATGGTAATTATTTTATTTTGCTATCGAGGCTGATTGTGAAGGCTTTCGACGACAGTCCTAAACTATGTAAAATATACCCTAGCCTTGGCATCTTCCTTTATCTTTACAAAGCTGCTAAGGCTTTCAAACTTCTAATTATATATAAGTATCATAGATCAAAATAAAACCGTACAAGTTAAGTTAAAACCCAAAGACAACTAAGTCAAATGTCAAATTTATTAATTTTGTAGTTTCGATTGCTTCAACCTCAATAAATAATAATGATTATGTTTGTCATATTAAATTTGATTTGATTGTTGTTAAATCATATAGTTTTCACATGACATAGGCAAGAAAGAGACAAAGCTTGCTCTATACCAAAGAGTTTTGGCTCCTTGTAAATGAAACTGCTGTCTTGTGCCTTATAAATTAAGGTTATAGTTTTGAACTCTATACTTATCCCCGAACTGTTGTGATATAATTCCATTGACTAGTCGCACTTATCCAATATCGTAATTTAAGGTTTCGTACTCAACATTTCTATGAAACTTGCAGAATGAAAGACCTAGGCGGCGGTGCCGTGCTAGACCTCGGTATATATATGCTGCAACTAGTTCAATTCATATACAAGGAGGCGCCCACGGACATCGTATGTACGGGCCACCTCAGTAAGGCAGGCGTGGACGAGTCCATATCGTGTGCCTTGAAGTACAAGGACGGACGGACGGCAACGCTCTCCGCGCACACTAGAGCTAACATGACGAATAAGGCTGAGATTATTGGAACTAAGGGTGCTGTAGCGGTGAGTAAATTACGATATTATTAACAATTATTTTGACCCGAACTAGATCTTGCAATACAGACCCTCGACTTAAATCTTGTAACTGATAAATTAAACTAATAAATGTTGGACCATTTTATTTTTATAAAAACTTATACGTAATATAATTATCATTCATAAATCCCGAAACAGTTTATAAAACAAAATTAATTATTTTTGTTTTTTGATTAATGCGAGAGGAGAGAGGCCCATACCATACAACATATGCCTTGCCTTAAGACAAACGATAGTTAAGCTATCGTTTTGATACTGTGACATCTTCACAAACACTATAGCGCTTGTAAACTTAATGCTCTGTCAAAATGTATGGGTGACCTTACAGAATAACTAAGAGAGCTACCGTGTGTCGGAGGACACGTTACCTTGTTCGTGCCGGTTGTTCGTCCTTGGATACAATCAGAGAATCTTAGTTCTGAAATTCTCATATCGTTTTTTTTTATTGATTTTAGGGCATCTTTTGTCTATTTTTATCCCATAGAGAACGTCACCCGTCAATTCAAGACAAAAGACGCTCTACATTGAGACGCGTTTATTAATAAGGCTGAGAAACCTATAAACTATAAAAAAAGGAAAATGACCATAGAGATAATTTGCGTACTAAATGTGCAGTTCGATAAGACAATGTGAGTATCTCCTTATCCACGGAGACTTGCGTAATAGTTTTCTATGCTACATATTTACAATACTAGGTAGTTTATTTGGTTCTATAATTTGCGGTTTATTCTCTAGTACACAGTAAACTTTATTTGCTATTGTTGCTATGATTTGTGGTGTGCAAAGTTCTCTCTCTATGGCGTGATTATATGGTGCTGCTGCAAAAAATCTACTTATTAATTATTGTTTGACTTAATACATAAAGTAAAACAAAATAGGTAGTAATTATGCAACTTTTTTGTATAATAACATGTAGACCAGTAACAAGTGAAATAATAACACATTGTCATCAATTTAACTTGATAAGGTAGTTAAGTATTGATGTTTTAGTATTTTTGGTACATGTCAAAACTGATCTGCTGAGCATGGGTTTCCTCATATAAAAGGGATCTAGGGCAAGCTTGCCAAATGCCTCGTTAAGTAAGGCCTTCGCTCATTTTCGAAGGCTAATTTCCATTTTCTTCCAAGATAAGCCGGTTTACTTGCGTTTTTGTTTCATCGGTTCCTAACTTCGCTTGTCGATTTGTCTATAGTTATTGTAATATTAAACTTTCTGATTATAAAAGAAAACATCGCGAGGAAACGTGCCTCTCGGGGAAGCTTTCGAAGATACGTGAAGTCACCAAACGGCTGTTTAGTCAGCATAGTGGACTATGGCCTACACCCTCTTATAGGAGATACCCGTGCTCAACAGTGCGATACCAGTAACTTGAGACTAATATTGTAACACCTACGAAAACAAATTTAAAATATAAATGTTAAAATTTAGGATTTTTACTTTTCATATTAAGTATTCTTACAACTAAAAAAAATTATTAGAAATCAAATTAATCTCTAGCACAAAATATAATTTCGTTCAACTTTTATACTCAATGAGTTGTACGATCTTCCTTAACAACGTTACGATAGTAACTGATTTTTATTTATAATTCCAGTTGGATTACTTCTGGTGCCCGACCGTCCTGCACATATCTGCTGCGAATAGCACAGAATGGTCGCTGCCTAAGGGGAAATACAAATTCCACTTTCACAACAGCGCCGGACTTAGCTACGAGATACAGGAGTGCTGGGACTGCATTAATGAGGGTGAGGATTTACTTATAATATAACCTTTTTAAAAATATGGCGTCATATGATTAGTATATTCTAATCATATGACGCCAGCGTCTAATATAAAACTAAAGAATAAATTGAACGAGGCTGGCTGCCGTTGGCAGGAAAAAAAACATAAGCAGAAAAAAAAATCTTACTCTTACTTAATATTAGGTCATTACATATGAAATTGGCGTTTTGTAAGGGAGGAACATAAAGTCTTTTTTTTATAATAATATATTTATTTAATCAAAGTATGTACCATTGCTATCTATGCACTTTTGCCATCTCATTGATCCCTTTACTTAAAAGCCATTTGGACGAGAATCAATGAAATCTATGAAGGTGCTTTGGACTGCCCCATCGGAGTTGAATTTTTTCCCTTGTAAGAAGTTATCCAAATTACGAAAAAAATGGTAATCTGTTGGAGCCAGGTCCGGGGAGTACGGTGAATGTCTTAGACATTCCAATTGAAGCTCCTCTAATTTGGCAGCCGTCTGTTGTGCAGTGTGTGGTCTACCGTTGTCTTTCCAATTTGCTACAAGTGGATTAAAACAGTTTTATCACTAACACCGCAGCCTGCAGCTAACCCGGACGTGGTTTGCGATGGATCTGCTTCCACAATAGCGTTCAATTATATTATATTATATTCGTCTTCATTAGCAACTTTAGTCTCCGGCCGTCCACGGGGCTTGTTCTGCAGGTCGAAATTTCCAGAACGAAAACGTTGGAACCAAAAACGCACTGTGTTTTCTTTTGCGACACCGCCTCCATACACATCATTAATCCTTCGAACCGTTTCTGCAGCACTGGTACCACGGTGGAACTCGTACTTCTAAATAACGCGATATTTCAAGTTTTCCATTTTGTAAACTGCGTGACGCATAGAAAAAACCAAACGAGGACAAAACAAATGAATTACGGTTTTCGAAATACAAATGTATGAATAAATAGCTGTATAAATTTGAAATTGAAATCTCTAACCAAAGAGAGATATTTGAGATCAAAGTGGCCAGTACGACAAAACGCCAATTTCATATGTAAGGACCTAATATTACGAAATAATTAATACGATAAAGTATTATGTGTGATACGAAATATTTTCTGAACATAATGGTAACCCAACTGTCAAGTAGTTCAAAAATATGCTAAAACAGTTCCATTCGAAATTCATTGGTTTCATTTTTTTTCGCATGTGAATAAAAAATTCAAACGAGCAATCCAAAAATAGAGCTACGACCAGGCTGTAACAGAGCTTCACTTTTATGATCGGTTAAAAGACGTAAGCTAGTAGTGCAATTTTTAGTAGTAGCAAAGGTTGTCTAGGAGAGATCGCTTTTAGCGATAAAGCCACACATGTGGCACTACATGCTAAATTATGTTTTTTTTTTAAATTCTCTGTATGTGTACAATTAAGCGTTTATCTATGCTAGCATATGCTAGCATAGGTATGTAGGGCAGTCAACAGTTTTGTCTTACAACTTTAATGTATATACTTTTTGCTGTTTTACATGCAAATAGTCTTTATGTGATAAATTAATGTTACGGTCTGTAGTAACTAGTGATAAAAATATGAAAATGTAAAACACGTTCCACCAACAACGCTCGTCATTCTGACATCATCTCAACGTGATGAACCATTCAAGTTGTCACGTTCTCCCCTTTTTATCTCAATATTCATAAATACATTTAAATATAGTTTAAGATTGCGTTTATTGTGGTCATAAAAAGTATATCTGTACAAAAAAACTTATGTCATAAAAATTTACGAAAATAATATTTAACTGTCATAAAATCATAAGTTATGTTGAACAAAGGATTGTCTTCAATTTTATCATGATTGTAACTGAATAATTTTTTTCTGTTTTTATTTAATGGCTTCCCAAAAATTAGGAGGTACTCAATATGGTTGCAATTTTTTTACTTTTTTATGCCTGATACTTATTTTCTCGGAGACGACTGGACCTTATACAAAAAATCTTTTTTTTATGGTAATAAAGAGATTTTTATAGCTTTCACATGTGGTTCCATTTTAATTGTATCACAATCGATCCGGTATTTTGGTTTTTACGTCGATTTTTTGATTAATAATAATTAAAAAATCGCCTGGCGAATAGAAGTTTAAAAACAAGTCTTGTTCTTCTGACGATTGGGCGACGAAAACTTTGCGACCATTAGAACTTAAATCGAAGCCACTAATCAATGTTTAAAACCATGTATTTCATTGTTACAGGTTTATTAGAAAGCTCAAAGATGACGTTGGACGAAAGTGTACTATTATCGAAATTGACTGATACAATGAGAGCTCAAATGGGTGTCTTAGAAGCCGCACTTTAAACTTTAATATAGTATTAATAAAGTTCAAAGCCGGTGCAGTCGTACAAATTGACAGGCTATTATGTAATAACTTATTCTACATTGTAATGTAACTTATTTCTTTGTATATAGTAACCAAAATACGTACCTTTGTCACTAGCACGAGTACTTTCTACGTTTTTTTTTTCTAATTGGTTGAGTGCATTGCAACAAGTTGAAATAATATTATTTTTTAATTAATCAAAAACTAATAAAAAAAGTTTGTGTAAAATTTTAATGGGTATAAAGTGAGAAATTTGTCTGACAAAATATTATGTATAATTAATAATAACCGCCATTCGATAAGTTGACTTCCACAGAAATCGAATAGAAAAACTTGATTTTGTCATCGGTCATTTTAACGTTTATATTGTCCGGTTGATATTCTACCTTCAAGGTTTCCTAAACGGCAGAAGCGGTACGTATAAAAGTTTTTTGATATATAGAAATAATTGTGTTATTTATTTGCTAAGCGAATAGAACACTTAACTCTTGACTGAACAGCTGCAGCAAAACTTCAGTATAATTTAATTGATACAGTTGCTTCATGATGTTTGGACCTTTTGTAACCAAGCACTACAGCACTTATATTTATTCTAATTTTCACTTTGCAAACCAAAATTCCAACAAATGTTTACCATTGGGTATATACTGTATAAATACTTTTCGGTTAGAGTAATTTGAATCCGAAAAGAAGTCAGTATTTAACACGACGAAAGACTTTCACTAAGGGATCAAAAATCAGTTGTCACTAATGTGTATCAGTCGGGATTTATTGTTCTAGGAGACTCTTGCTGGGGCCACTGTAGCAGATGGGAATAAAAATTCCCTTCTGCCCATAAATAGGTAGATACAAGGCTAGATTGGAACGTCAATTGCTGGTTGGTTGGTCAAATATATGTGTCATGGTGAATACACTTTTCCTCGTCCTCTTAGACTTGGTACTCCCTAAAACGATAACCTACAATAAATATGTAGGTAGCTAACTGTCTTATTCTGATACTCGTATTTTGGTTACTGTATACAAAGTTGTTTAAGATTTAAATCGCTTTAATAATACCGCTAGTGCCAGTGGAACAAGCTTTGTGATATTTACCCACGTTTTGCCTCCAAGTACCTACACGATTTCATATACAATTGATGTTAAAAAGTTACAGTATTTTACCTCAACTTAACTGTGATTCGAAGTGTGTTGTGAGATGTTTAATTGAAAAATGTTGAATATAAATATTTTGAAAAAATCATGTTGTGATTATTTTCATTTAGAGAGCTAGTCCATATTTATTATATCTTACCCTAGTTGCTGAAGAGAATAATGTCAGAAATAAAATACAAAATAGATTTTTTTAGTAAAATTATTTTATTTAAAATCATTGGCTATAAATGAGAATCAGTTTCTTTTTATAATTACAGTACAGTTTAAATTCATTATCTTAATTAGTAGGTAATTACAATGACCCCAATTCGGCCAGCCACACTGACTAAACTAAAAGTTTCTTAAGTTATATCCATCCTTTCCTTACTTTTGGAAACATAAAGAGAGGAGATAATTACAGAACTGTAAAATTAGGTTAGTTTAGTAAGTTTGGCTTGACCAGATCGAGGTCATTATCGTGTGAACAATCATTCTGTTCATAAATTCAGAAGTTTTCAAAAGTGACATTAGGTAATTTTACTTATTCTGTCAGCGATTCTTTAGGTGGCTCTTATCATAACTACAATCCGTATTATATCTATACATTTTTGCTTTTTTCGCTTTACACTCCGAGCCCGTTGTACACACATACGACATGACTAACAAAACCATCTAAATAAATGATGCAAGTGACAAGCGCTGAAAATTGAGTTCTCACTTTTGAAAATACTGAAAGAATAAGTAGGTACCTAAGTACTTACTTATCAATGAAGGTACATACATCCTTCATTTATAAGTCATAAAATCGGACCAAGATGGCCGCAGCCACAAAATCACGAATTACAAATTAAGTTTTTTTTTCAACCAATCCCTCAATGCGGGTATCAGATGAAAGGGTTTCAACTAGTACACTACGGCAAATTCAAATCCAAGATGGCCGCCACCTCAAAATGGCGAGGCCGGGATTTTTTTTTTAATTCGTAATTTTACTTATGTGTATAGGCAAGTTATGAAACAAGATCTGATAACAAATTACTAATCATCCGACTCACTTTACTTTTAAACTGCGTACACTTTGTCTTCATACTTCTGAATCTAGCGGGAGTTCTTTGATTGTTGTCTACGGAGTAGTCTATTTGTTGAAGCTATTGAACACATCGCGGATGATGGCGACTCCCTCTCGGATCTGCTGCTCGGTGATGACGAGCGGCGGTGCGAGCCTGATCGTCTGACCGTGAGTGGTCTTTGTGAGCAGGCCGGCGTCCTTCAGGCGTAAGCACACGTCGTACGCGGGAATATCTGGAATAAAGAGTTTGTTAAATAGAATGTATCTGCGATGCTCATTTGACAATTTTTCAAAGTTAAATATCGGTGTAAAGTCATTCATTGGACACAATCGGACAAGTGGTACATACGTACTGATGTTACTGGATCTATGGGACAAAATGGACTCAGTTGGAATTCCCTCGTCGACCTTCAAACCATGTTCGCAATACGTTAAAGGCCAGAATGAGAGGCATGCGCTCTCTCGCTCGCACTATATCAGTTTTATTACGATACAAAATTATTGAATTTAAAAAATTCTCAAAAATCGGTTTAACAATTTTCATAAAATATAAAAAAGTTTTTTTTTTATATTTTTGGACCCTAATGGTTAAGTAGTATGTAGTAGTTTAGTAACCAAAAACCCTAATTATAGGTAATCGGCAATTTTTTTGGTATTTATACACATTTATTACTTGCTACTAGACTAAATTACTACTACGTTAGTAGTTAGTCGAACAAGTTGTTAAAAGTGACTGCATAAACTTTAGACCCACTTATCTTAACAAGTAAGATCGCGAGGTGCAGCTAGTATAGCCTATGACCATCTGCAGGTGAAGGCAAATCATTGACACCACACAAATAAATACGACAAGCCGTTCAGGCTCTAGGTCGTGCCAAAGAAATATACATACATACATTCAAAAAACAACGCTCTATTTAGAAAACTAACGCGTGTTTGATTCACATAAAGAATTCTTGGAAAGGTCCAACGATAGTTTCGTTCACATTCGGTGAACTTCATCAGAGTCGTTCGTTCGTCAGTTCGAGAACAAGGGTTTTCACGCGTACCTTTCCAACAATCAGGTACGCGTGAAAACCTCTCTTCTTAAACAAAACGAATCAATCACGCGTTAGTTTTCTAAATAGATACATAGATCAATTCTTTATTGCAGACATACATGAGAAAAAATCTTACATATTATAATAAATATACGGTCTGTGAGCCCCGTTCCGGTCAATTTTTAACCCAACATATCTCGTTGGCCATTCAGAGGGGGAACGCTGCTAGCCTGATGGGTACGTTTGGGCATAGGGACTCTTTAATGTTAATGTGACCTTATATGGGTCAAAATAATTTGTGACTTGCATTTTTATTACAAAAATAAAAAGTATTTAAACTGTATATGAAACCGGAAAAAAATTGTATTATTGACTGACTTAGCTTACATACAATCAATAAATAGACGGTTATGTTTTTTGAGTGTATATAAGTTTATTTATTTGGCACGGCAGAGCCTGAACGGTTTGTCGTATTTTTATGTGAATGGTGGACATAACCCTCCTCCTTTCGCAGTGGAGTAACAAGGTTTTAGTTGATATACTGCCGTGTACTATAGTGTAGGTACTTACTGTCGTTAACAACAATAGCACACATGAGTCCCCTCCCGCGCACCGTCACTATCTGCGACTGCGGCAACTTGCTCAACTCCGAACGCAGCACTCTCCCGAGACGTTCCGCGTTCTCTGATAGCTTCTCATCGAGCAACACCTGCAATTACAACCAATGTATTTATTTATATAGGCTAATACAAATGCTATATTTATAAAAAATATATATTTATTTATATTTATTTTCTGATTTCTATGCGATGCGATTTGGAAAAGTATTATATTGTGATTGTGATATACTTTCTAGTCGTTTCACATATGTAAATGTATCCAAATCGGTCATTTGTTTCGGTCTGTAAATCAAAATACATAAATAAACAGTATGTATACCTAGGTGCCTGCCGAATTTAAATTGGGTGTCAATTAAGTATTTCACTTTGTACGTAGTACTATGTTTTATATGCCGTTCTCAGTGATAAAACGTTGTCATAGATATACAACCAGGTGAACCACGACAGATGGAATTGTATTTCAACATTATGAGTTGATAATAACATTTAGTCAGGCTTGGCGCACTCTCGCTACGTACCTATATTCCTTGCGGACCGACAGCTGAGTCTACATGCGATGCTTATAAGCAAAGTCGCATAAGCGTGAGGGAGATGGAGATAAGTTTTTTTTAAAGAACACTAAGGTCTTCAGGTCCCAAACTAGGCAAACCCTGTGCTATGATAACCTGATATACATACTTATATATATAATAAACTAAACACCGTAGAGTTAATAAAAGCTTTCGTTCGACGGAATACGCAGGTTACCCTGCGTGGCATGGTGTAGTTATAAACTTGTCTTTAAACTAAGCGCCACGCGAGCCAAAGTTTGCTTTATGTCTAATAATATTCGGGTCTTTGTAGCTTGAATGACTTCTCTGAGTGCATCATAGATATTATTTGGTGTTATTCTTCTGTCATTTAAGGAAGGTACCTTCATAGCTTCCAAAGCAACCGCACACGCCAAAGGATTCCCGCCATACGTGGAGCCGTGAGTGCCCGGTTTGATCACCTGGAAATAAAGATATGGCGGCGTCAATATTGAGTTATTTTAACTTAATGGTCTTCACGTAACAAGTCAATGGAGTCGTAGCTATCACAATAAACGCCACATAGTTCTGGTCCTAGTTTGGTTATACAACGAGAATATGTAGAAATTAACACGTAACTTAGAAAAGTCAACATGTTTGTACTGTCAAGGACAGGACGGACAGCAAGCCGCCGCTCAGCGCTTTGCCGAGGATCAGTATGTCGGCTTCACGCCCTCGTGATCTGCTGCCAGGAGTTGCCTAGCAACCATAATGTTACTTACATCCATAACAGTGTTGTTAGCCAGCACGGCTGAGACGGGCAGCACGCCGCCGCTCAGCTCCTTGCCGAGGATCAGCATGTCTGGCTTCACGCCCTCGTGATCTACTGCCAGGAGTTGCCTAGCAACCATAATGTTACTTACATCCATAACAGTGTTGTTAGCCAGCACGGCTGAGACGGGCAGCACGCCGCCGCTCAGCGCCTTGCCGAGAATCAGTATGTCTGGCTTCACGCCCTCGTGATCTACTGCCAGCAGTTTGCCAGTGCGACCTGCGATATTACAAGTTATATGAGTTCTCCAACTACAAAAAATTTGCTCTATATAGGATCCAAAAGTACAATGTTCGTTTAGAATTCAGTATAAAAGTGAGAATCCATATTCTTATTTATTGTGGGAGACGATGAGTGCTGCCTCCTTCAGCTTCTACCTTGATACTTCATTTTCTACTTTTACCAGATACCTTGTATTTGATGCAGAGGGCTAGTGTGTTTACCTGCTATCAAATCAGTCTTGAAACATGTATCAAGTCAACAGTAAACTCTCAGAAATATATAATACTGACCCAATCCAGTCTGAACTTCGTCCGCGATCCAAAGTACGTTGTACTTGCTGCACAGTTCTCGCACTCGACGCAGATACCCGTCGGCCGGTACAACCACGCCCGCCTCGCCTTGGATCGGCTCCACCATGAACGCAGCCACGGTCGGGTCTTGGAGAACTTTCTGGAACGATAGTCTGAACTTAGTCTAGTTTCCAGTCAATTGCTATTCAACGAGGCAATGGGGCCAGCAATCTATTATATTCAATCGCTGCCAGTTGGAAGAAGTTCTAAACCCTCCGACTACCGACGATTTAGATTTAATTGATTCTGTCGTGTAGTTTTAGATTTTGGTTTTAATTTTAATAAAATTGCGTTTTTTTGTCATGTTTTTTGTCAAGTCTATGCAATAAAGGTCCAACAAAGGTGCAACAAAGGCTTATCTTGTGGAGACAATTATTGTGATCGTCTATATAATTAGTTCAAATATAAACTACCTATTATTATTAGGTACTTCTTTTATCAGGGCAAGTGCCTTTATTAACATAAACAAAATGACTGACTAACTACAATAACAACAAAAATATTTATATTTATTTATTTATTTATTTATTTGGATAAACACTGTAATAACATCATGACAGTAAAACCAAGGCGATGCTACACTAAATTATTTTATAAAACATGAACTTTTAAGATCTATAGATAATCCAAATGCTCCACCCACCACCATCAGCGTGCCCAGCATGCTAGCCGCATTACCACGCTGAACGGCAATGCTTATACGTTGGGCCAGATAAAAACCGGCATTCTGATCACGCATTCAGTAGGTAACTGTCTATGTTACGATAATCGAGTAGGTAGTTACTGAGTTCAGTATTCGAATATTGGGACTGTTTTGAGTTGTAAATCTATGAAATTATACAATCCTATTTCATGATTGAAAACGTGTTTTCATTTATAAATATCAGTTAATATTTGCCCTTTGCAGATCTATTGAAGCGCGACGGCAAAACACAAACATTAAACAAATTGGCAAAAATAGATTTGTTATCTCGTGGTCTTATTGACCCCTAAGTATCCAAACAATTCATGCAACACCTATTTAGTTTTTTTAAATCAATGTAATATTTATAAGGGTTCTTGTTCTCATCACGATGCCCAACTTTCACAATGGAGACCACCAAAAAAATCAAGAAAAAAACATCTATTTCATCGAAAATATGTATGCTTTCTTTCTCGAATCTTAGATTTCCTCCATAATTAAAGTTGTTCGACATGGTGAATACAGTGATCTCCTTTTGGCTCTGTACCAAGCAGATAATCATATAATATTATATGAACGAATGACCGAACGAACAGAAAATAGTCCGGTTCGCTTTTAATGGTCGATTTTCAATATTGTAGAGACAATACGAAATGCGACTAGGCTACAGCTGAAATTGGATTGTAACTTACACGAACGTTCATATCATTAAAGACGCCGAGACAAAAATGCTCAAACGAGGCACATTAAAATTTAAATTGAAATACATACCCGTAACTTAAATCATCATTATTTAGATTGAGAGAAAGAGTCGTTTTATAATTTATAATTAGGCGTAATCTATTATACTTTGTCTCTCCCATTCTCCTTGGAAAACGCTCATGAACCAGTAAAGTCGTTATCTTCAAGAAACCTCAACTACTCGTAGTACTGACCTCCAAGGCAGGTATATCGTTGTACGGTATGAGCGTGAAGCCCGGCATGTACGGACCGAAGCCCTCGTAGCACGACGGGTCGGAGGAGGAAGACACGGCCGACAGCGTGCGGCCCCAGAAGTTGCCCTCCGCGAATATTATCTGAAATTTCATCACAAATCTATCAAACAGGCCATCATAATTCATGAGTGTTATAAAAGTTGTATTAACTGATTGATCGCGTTGAATTTGCGTATTTTTAACACCTAACGTTTCGCATGCTTTATTTTATTTTTTTTGGCCTGGTGTGTATAGGTACCATACCAGGTATCTTCTTAGAAACAGTAAATACCTATTTACGATCTTGCAGTTACTCTCACCGCCCTCTACTACAGTAACTATCAGAAGCAGTCGACCCCAAAGAAGCTGTTTACGCTTTGGCCGTATACCCCAAAAATAACTGATTATATCTATATCTTACGTCATAAATAGATTACCCACTAGTCCATAGCAGTAACTTCAGTTAGTGTACCTCTACAGTGACTTAATAGACACGACCATTGTCATGGGTAGAGACAACATATGTTAGGGCAAATAGGGCTATGCCTTGAAACTTTGAAAAGAGGTTCAGGAGCCAAAAAGCTCAAACAGACGAAGTCATTTAGCCAAACTCGTACCTTGGCCTGTCCTTCAGGTATTTTCTTCACTGAGTACCCCCACTTGCGCGCGATCTTGCAGGCGCTCTCTCCGCCCTCCACTCCGGTGTTCATCGGCAAGAGACGGTCGAATCCGAGCAGGTTGGTCATGAACTCCTCATAGCGTCCTAGTTGGTCGGAGTAGAAAGCTCTGGAGAGTACAATTTAACGAGGCTTATAAACCTGACACTAATTTTAGCAAGGTGAGGCTTAAGGTGATTATATTTATAAGGAACTGTCTGACACCAACTGGAAGCACGCTGTTATTAGTTTGACGTGTCTGTGTGTGTGTTTATCTGTCTGTGGTAGCCCAAGAACGGATGAACTGATTTAAATTTTTGTTTGAAAGGTGAATTAGTCGGAATTGTTCTTAATATAGCTACGATTAATTAAAATCGACCGAAGATGGCCGCCAAAAAATAACGGATTTCATATTTTTTCGCAAAGCTTTCAATATAGGTATCTAATGAAAGGGCTTGACTAGTAGAATACTATAAATTGCATTAAATTTCACATTCAAGATATTCGCCACCAAAAAATAGCGATATAGGGGGTTTTTAACTTTTAATTGTTAAAGGCTTATAACATTATCTTTATTGGGAAGTACCTAGATACTAGTGTGAGTTTGTCAGCCTGTTTCTTAAGTGCGGCGATGATCCGCGGGTGACAGTGGCCCTGGTTCACCGCAGAGTATGCGCTCAGGAAGTCGTAGTACCGCTTGCCTTCTACATCCCACACAAACACTCCTGAAACGAGACACAGTTTCAATCTATTATATTTTTAACCCACGACGCAAAAACGAGGGGCGTTTTAAGTTTGATTATGATTTTGTTTTGTTTGAAAGGTGAATTAGTTGAGAGTATTCTTATAGCTATGTTTGATGAAAATCTTTCCAAGATGGCCGCGGTCACTAAATGGTGAATTCTATTTTTTTCGCAATTTCCTCAATATAGATATCAAATGAAAGGGCAAGTAGAATACTACTATCTAGGATGGCTGACATCACAAATATCAGATGTTTTAATATTTTACTTGTTACTGGCTGTTACTCATAATAGTAGGTACAGAATCCGCCGAGCCGCGAGTTATCATCAGCTAGTGGTTAGTGGTTTCGCTTCAAAAACTGAGGGTCCCGAATTGAATTATAGATGTAGATCATGACTGCACGACCACTTTTTATACCTACTTTAGGTTATAAACTATTTCGACGTTTAAAGACATTAGACGATGAATCTAACAGTTTTTTTGGAACCGCTGATCCACTATAATGTTCATTGGGTCGTAGTTTGTTTTTGGATCTTAATGTACGATCACCTTCCCAGAGAATTTATGTGTGTTCCCACTTTGTTTCATCAGGTATAATTTGAATATTTAATTTCTTTAAAGTAAAGACCTTAAAGAAATTAAACTAAACCCTTGTTATAAAGATAAGTCGGAGGTAGGTATATATCAATCCATATCATGCACGCATCACAGAACTTCATCTAGGTAATGTCTTAAAACATACATATTGGTTTACGACTGCACTAGGAGGATTAGGTTCATCAAATATGTATTCTCAACTAATAAAACCTTATACTTTACACGATTAGAGAAAAGCAGTGCGCCGTACCGGATAGTGGTAATTATTTTCTTACTTGCAAGAATTTATACGATGCGAATATGAATAAGGAGAAATATAACGTAAAACATCCACTTCTCCAAGTAGGAGGAAGAAGGGTTATTGGGATCTACTTTGGCGCGTCACACTAACATATGGTAGATTCTAGATTCTGTAGGGAGAGTATTTCTACAAAATATAAGCTCTCATTACAGAGCCGTAAGGAAATAGGGCAGCCTAAATATATATTTTTTAATTTGTATAAAATGCTCAAGTAGGTACGTCAGCTACAGATATAAGGTTAATTACTAGTTTAACAATATACCTATTTCAGTTGCCTCTGTAACAACAAGTACTGAAAACAGAATAAAATGAATATACTTAAAGTTCTCATATGAGAAACGTGACTTTTTTTGCCGTTTAAGCTCAATATTAATAACGGCTACAGATAAAAACTTAAACTCATTGTAAAGATAATGATATGGAACCCTTATTGCACGAGTCCGACTCGCATTCAGTCAATCTTTATTTTCTGTTTTCTACCTCTATGGTGAGCCCTACCATGCAAATTGGCAGATAAATATATCTTCGCTGTCAGAGACACGTTGAAGGACATAAAATATCATAATCTCATACGTTCAAAATATTTCCACATGTTGATTAAATAAAAAAAAAAAATTATAACCTCCTAGACGCTTCCTCCACTGCTAAAATGGGAAACACCTATAATATTTTATTTTTCCTATCTCCGCTCGAGCACGTTTTAGCACTTCGTGAACCCCCACTATTAATTCGAATCATTTAGATAGGTAATGAAAGGAAAGCTTTTGAAATCTTCTAATACTAATTAACATTTACTACTCGTATCTATTTAATGAGTAGGTACGTAAATATTTAGTCGACTTTACATTATATGCAAAGAGATAACGATTGAACGTTATGTGTCTGCTCTGTAGCGTTTATCTTTAATAAACAGTTCGAGGACAATTAGAATAATTACAGGAATAGCAAGTTTTAGTCAGATATTGATATAACTAATTAACCTCTTGACTGGTATGAACTGGACACAATATTTGGGTCAGTCATCATACTTTGACGTATCTCGTTGTATTTACGCTGCAGTAACATAAAGATAGCTATGACTGAGCGAGCGAAGCAGAGATCCTACAAATCTAATTGATTTTTCTTTGTACTGTCATTATGTATGTTATAATATTATAGCCTGAATATAAGTAGGTAATTGCATACGATCTCCAGGCAATATTGACGTAGCTGAACATGTCATACAATAGGGATGTTAACAACTTTTCGATAGACAAATAGCATTAAACGTAAAACTGTACGTACAAAGATGTTTTCAAGTTCCTGAATACTGAATTCTTCCAAAAAAGTTTGCCACCACCAAAGAATCTATTTTTGGTAAGTTGCAACTATTCCCTTTGGTGATTTCAGATTCCATCGTGATATTAATATTTAGTAATTAACAGATTAATTCGTTGCGAAGATCGCAAACTATATTAGAAAATGCAGAGAAGTAAGTCTTTCATAGCTTGTTTTGCGGTTAGTGACGTAATAAGCTCTTATTGGTGTTCGCAGTCACGTGGCAGTAGATTATAAATATGGCATATAAAATCATTTTTATTAGATTTACTAAAAAAAATGATTTTCGATATTAAATAATATAAACTATCATGAAATTAACAGTAACCATTAAATTGTGATAAGTGTTAACATTGGAGATTTTAGATTAGGTGATTAGGTAAAATGTTGGCTACGGCGCCATTTACCGACAGATTTTAATAACAGTATATTCATGTATTTGTTTGTATACGTAAGGTATCTATTGTGACCGTCCACATTTTTGATCTGCGAGGTGTCATTAAAATTGTCTTTACCCGCAGATGGTCGCGACCATCCGCAGATACTCGTACTAGGTACTGGTACCATCCCTAGGTTTCACTTATCAAGATACAGTAGTCTAAAGTTTTTAAAGTCGCATCTGATCACTTGTTGTTGCAATTATAGCAAACCTGGGTAATAAATATATAGGTATATGGCAACTTATTGTTGGTATTTTATCGTATTGTGGGCCACCTACTGAGTTGTTTTTATTACTTAGCCGTCATACGGAAAACATTATGATAAGAAATGTGGTACTTAACAATAACATTTAATGATGTAATTAATGTGAGAACTGCTGTGAGAGTTGTTCGCACTAAATGTTTAATAGACTTAGGTGTAAGGCAGCTGGATTTTACATAAAACTAGCTGACCCGGCGAACTTCGTACCGCCTAGCATTCGATTTTTTAATAGTAATGTTACCGTCGCATAAATATATTCATTAATATGTCACTCAACTGTTTAGCCTTCTCGGAACCTCTCCACTTCACTTAAACTTTATGGTATGGTATTAAAGTTCGAGTATAGGAGCATAGAAAAATGTTGTTTTTAGACCTTTTCAGGCAATTTACTAAATTTTTCTCTTCGTAAGAACCATCCTCGTACTTTAAAATATTCTAAAAAAAGAATTAGCAAAATCTGTCCAGCTGCTCTCGAGATTTGCGTTTAGCAACCACATTCAGCGACACATTTTTATAATATAGACATCCTGAACTAACAAAAAATGTATGAGTTTAAAATTTATTTATAGTTTGAGTTACAGCAGGCAGTTAGTTAAACAGGGAAGTTCTCCGGACCCAGAACTAACCCTGTGCAAAAAATCAAGGCGATCCGTCACTCAGTTGCTGAGAAGAAGGACAAACAAAGCAAAAACACACTTTCTTATTTGTGTGGGGATAACTTAGGACATAACAAAACGGTTTTGGATTACTCCAGTGTCAGGCATGTCAAGCAAATTTCACAACAAACACAACGTAGCCAGAGCCAAAGACAGATATTCAAACTCATATCTAGAACACCTTCACAGATTTAACTTGGGACCGCCAGCTAGGGCGGGCTAGGCTACGGCGCCAGCGGTTGTAAAATTTTATACTACGGAACCCTACAGAATGTGTGTCAAGAAACACACTTGGCAATGTTATTTAAAAATTGTTGCCGCTGTCAGGTCTACGTTTCCGTAGATGCTCGTAGCAAAGCTACGCGTCAGAGTTGTATTGATTTTTTGTTGGTGAGAGATCCTTCAAGGGCTATTTTTTAATAACATTAGGTAGAATCTAGCATAAGGCTTAATAATTAACTTGCACTTCTACAAAATAATGCTTGCTGCTTTAATGAAAAAATTCAAAGCAAAACGAAATTCCTGTGAAATATAGTTGACCAAACGAGCTAAGCGTCTCTGCGTTAAGATTTCAAGTACATTTGGCAGAGACACGCGGGACACCACCTTAAATAAGAATTGTACCTAAATATGATGTTTTCATAAGAAATTGAGATTGCGCATTTTAAACAAGCTGAATTATTACTCGTATTATTACTTATTAACTGTTTATTTTATACACATTTTTAAAGTCTAGTTATTAAAGTCTATACTTTAAAAACCGTACCTTGTCTAGTTACGAAATACGACAGTAGAGAACGTAATCTCTGTTTTACAAATCGATTTAAAAACGGACAATGTTCAGAGAGATATGGCGATTTTGAAAAGTTTTGATATTTTCTTCCAAGGCCAGATTTTTCGTAAAATCTACATAACTTGTCTATAGGCAAATATACCTTCCAAATTGAACTCGGTTATTACTATTGTAAAAGTATAATTTTGCTGCTTACCTTCACCGCGACTCAGAGCGACGGGAATTGGCGCGTAGTTGCGACATCCTTTTTTGTCTTCCAGGGCGAAGATCTCCTGAGAGGAAAGTGATTTATCGGCGGCCATTCTGTAAAAACACAATATTATTCATATCTGTTGTAAACTATTAAAAAGTGTTACAAAAAGTACGTCATTTAGCTAATTATATCACAGTACTTTCATAATTAATAAATAGACAACAAACCAACTACCTCGACACTTGTTTATTGAATGAAAAGTATACGTAAACTAAGAAATCTCTTGAACTGTACGTTTCTTATATAGCTCCATTTAAACAAGACTAATTGCTAGTCTGGTTCGGATTGAAAGAATAGAATGAAGCTATTTATTAATTAAACAATACTTAAGCTCATTAATCACGAGAGACCTCATTAATAGATTAGTTCATATGCAGCTAGTCGTCAATCGCAAGATATTTTTATTGTTTAATGCGTTTTATAATGATAAACTGTTGAACAAATAAAACAATATTAAGATAAATCGTCATGAAATGGCCATAAAAGACTACAAAGTGTTAATTAAATAAAGTTCAGCATAGTAACATGGCGCGGTATATAAATAGCTACCAATAAATTGCGGCTTATTTGAACGAAGTTTCTATCAATAAATAAACAAACACTGAATTGCAACAACTATACATTAAAAGTCAACAGTAACTATATTGAAAATAAATGTATTAGACCTTTTGTTTTAGTAAAGACTAGTAGGTATAGCGATCGTGAGAAGAACCGCGATGTCTGTAGGAGGTGCGACCTCAACCAAAGTTAACGTTTGACTGATGAATGAAACGCGATAACGACAATTTAAAGAACAAGCTGTCTCGCATTGGAAAAATACCACAAATATAAATTACATGTTCACTCCCAAGATAACGTCACCCGAGACCGTGTCCTATCTCAATCAGCCGCTTTATTTTCGGTATAAATGATCGACTTGCCTACTTCAATATACAGAAATACATTTTTATTGATAACTGTGACTTGGAGATGTTTTCATATCGGTTGAAATATTCTGGAGGTTTCCGTTTAGAAAACTCATAGATGTGGGTATATAAACAGACCGCTGCATGGACCTACTTCATATTGCTAAAGTGAAAGTTGTTCATCATGATGATCCAGAGACACCCTTTTCACTTAAGACATATAACAGATGAACCTACACAAACGAGTCGCATACATACACAATGGCCAATAGGTAGGTACACCGAGCGAGAACGAAGCGTGTCCGATCGGATTTAAAAACTCAGCTAATCGAATTACACTAAAAAAAATTAAATAAAAATAAAATTGAAAAATTGGAGTTTATTTACAGAGCTTTGTGTAATTCTTGTTGTTTGCCAAATTTTCGAATCCGGTCGGAAACGCTATCTGAATCAGACTGCAGCTTGGGCAAAAACCCTTTTGCTTGTTTCCAGCGGTCGTCCGGCTACTCTCCGCTTCAGGTTTCCATTTATGACATTCGATTGCTGACGAATTACTATTATATATTTTTGCATTTACTTTTTAGAAATGTTTCAATAAGGCTGAGCCGTACATGCGTTGATAGTTGCAACCAAAAATATAGAATAGGCATTCGTAACAATATCTTTTAGAGACACTACAAACTTATAGGATTAGATGAATTTTCCATAATAAAAGTTGCTCATATGGAATATTACGAGTAGGTACGATAAACTCCTTTTAAAATATGACCGTCTTGCATCAGCCACCATCAGTAACACCATTAAGTAGGTCGTACTCATTGAACTATTTCTTAGTACTATCAGCACTGAAAAAAATATTGGCACTTGACATATTATACTTGTAGTTTGTTAATTTGGAGCACATTTACATAAATTGAAAGATCTGTGTACGCAACAAAATAATTTACTACATAACCATCTATGATCACAGAGTTTTTTATAACAATACTATGTATGCACTAACACGTAATAAATAATAGTATGCACTAGGTTCACCTAAGTTCCTAATAAATATGATTTTAAGTAACAGAATTCAATTCTATCTGTTATCTGAAGGATAATTTAGTTTTAAACATATTTTGCTTGTTTTTTTTTTACATTTTATATTATGAAAAAACACACTTGCGAAATAACTAATAACGATGTGCGAATTACACTGCTTTTGAGCAATGTGCCAAAAATTATAGCATTTCTACTGCCACACAAACTAAACTAGATTCAACATCTAACTTAAGTTTAAATTTCTATGTAAATATTACAATTACAAAACTCTTGACAGTCACAACAAAAATAGAACAACAGAAAACAGAAGAAAAGGCCGTCTTATCGCTAAAAAGCAATCTCTTCCAGACCAGCTTACAATTTTTTTGTATTTGATATGGATCGTTTTTTAACAATTTGCAAAATATTTACCAAGGTATGTTAACAAGCTGTTTTTGACATACTCAAAAATGTAAATCCTTTTTTGAACTCACATATATATGGTTTCATGTATCTCCTAAGATTATCTAGTTAGGTGTGAGTTGATAAACTGTACTTTAAAAAGTTATTCTACAAATACTTTGAGACTTTCAGTCTCAGATGGATTCCTACAACAAAAGTATTAAATTTTTTTAAAAATTTTTTCAACGAAATAGTTAATATTTTTAAGCCAAAATTTAAATATGCACTAATTGAAATACAAACAATGTGCTACAGTAGTCGCCAGTCTATCAAAATATTTTACGCAAAAAACAAAAAAATCTGTCATTACTTGATCCCACACAGTACTTGTAGGGTAGGTATGACTTTATTCAAAACATATAAATTCATCAATCCTTGTTGACTTTGCCTTCTATTGGTCCTGCATGCAGATCAGGATATGCTGGGAACGATGCTGCTCCTTTTGCAGGCACAGCAGGTAGGGAACCTCCTTCAGCAAGCCTTTTTTCTTCGATCTTGGCTGCATTCACTTTTTTAAGTTTAGCTATGGCAACATTCTTAGCTATCTCCTCTTCTGTTGGTGGCTCCAATCTAAAATAAAAAGTTCTAATTTAAGTAAAGCTCTAATTTCAAAACTGTCTAGCAACTTTTATAGTTTATTATCTATGGATTTCCAAAAACAAAGAGGTACTTTTTTTTGGTAAGTAAGGTAACACACAAAAAAAATTGTGTGTTACATGATTCCTCTTAACTGTTTGGACCAATTTGTAAAAAATACTATTTTAACTTGTAAAGGAATACTCCTTGTATAGACCCATTCTAAACATAACAAAATTGATCCAGAGTTTTAATTACTAAAACAAAATAACTGAAAAAGTTGTATCTGTGCCTGCCGGAATGAAATATTCATAGGATCCCTTAAGAAAATTTCAACAATAATAAAGGATAGATTAAAATAAAAACAAACCATAACACGGGTTACTTTCATCATGATTATCAATAACAATGTAAATCTGATGCCTACCATTAGACTGACTAACTTATTTGATTTTAGAGTCCAAAAGATATGATGCAAAATAAACAAAAATTCAGCTAAAAATTTGAGATCATTACAATAAATAGTAATGTATCATCACCTCCTTTGCCTGAGCCATGATTCCCACTCTGAAGGTATGGCATCTTGAAAGTCCTGTCCTTTAGGAGGGTCATACCACCGGGTCGGGTTCCTCTTGCCCCGGCTTGGTTCAGCTGGAAGCTCATAGTACTGGTTGCCAATATAGTCCTTACCTTTAAGAAATTAATCTTAATAACTTACTTGTTAATACATATCAACAACTAGGCCAATCATTTTCGTTACACTCATAGAAAAATTATCATCATTCTTGAAATGCATAAATATTAAATATAGCTGATCTCCCATAAATGACACATGCCAATAATTAACATACCTACCTACTAAAGTTTTTATATATTATCAGTATGTTGCTCTAAATGATATTAGATTTATCTAGATTTGTGTTTTGTGTGTGCTTCAATCATAATCTTTTAAGCTAGAGAACATATTTTGCAAAACTATTTCATGAATGAAAAGAATCTTATGACTTGAAAGGTAAACATAGCTAATATTTAATTAACTTTAATAATTTCTTCAGCTCTTAACCATTGTGACTGAACAAAGCATCAGGATCACTATTTTTGGATCTTTACAAACTGGTAACAGGTTAGGTACTAATATAAGTTTGTTTTAGAATGTACTAGTTTACATTTAACATGTGTACATAAGAAAAAGAGCAGCATGTTATATTAGTGTGAAAAAAAAATTACATACACACATATGTAATTAAAACACTTCGCCGCACATTTTCTTAAGTACCTACAAACAAAAAGTGTGTATGTGAGACACATTAAGGGTTAATTTATACTCAGTTATACAGTTATATTATATGGTACCGTCTCCTGTGAATAAAAATATTTAATTTACATTTAAACATTTTTATAAAATATACCTATTTAAGAAAAAAGTATTTTACCCATGTGGTTGCCTCTTATTTGCTTGGGCCGAAAAGAATTAATGAAGTTTCTGAATACAATGCGCCAGACATGACGATATTCTCCAGACATCTGAAAACAATATTTCAATTCCATTATATGTACTGTACTTATTAATTATTTAGTACTGACCATAGCATAAATATAACTGTGGTATACCAATACTTCCACCTCTATTCTGAGCTTTGCCAACCGAATGAGTTTTTAAAAGGTAGCTAGCTACCGTTAACTGTTTCAATTAACTGTTTAATTTAATTATATCGAAAAGGTAACATTTAGATCACGGTAAGTAATTCCCAAAGATCCCCATGGAGATGTTTGAAACTACCAAATAACAATATTTTGAACAATACTTTTTAACTTACCGTTACAAGCAAATATACAGATGAACTTTCTGGAAAATCAGAAATAAATTCTAATAAAGCCTCCTACAATTATATTTGTTACGAGGAAACAAGATGGTTTTTACTTTTTAGTTTTTGTCCGTAGTAAATAACATTTAAGAATTAATAAAATCGAGTGACATTAGTCAAATGCCAAATCAATGACATTGGCATCTTTATAATATTCATTACTTTTTTATTGCAATATTATCAGCTTCGTATGTACTGATATCCAACCACTGTATTCGGTTGTATACATGTATACTACGACGAATAGAACAAACAAGTATAACCAACTTCTCAAAAAAAAAGGTGGTTAGTTTATTGAAAATTAAAATAAAAGCAGCATCAAAGTTAATACTATCAAAGATGGTAATATCATGCTCGACATAAATGGCAATGTTATATATTTTAGTAACATGCTCTGTGACAATGGCAAGATATCTTGAGTCTTGATAACATATTTAAGAAACTGCATAAATGACCATAACATTAAATAAACTAAGCATATATAAACAAATCTATTTAAAATACGCAGTCAAGTATGTGTCAGTGTCACCAATTAATGCATGTCAAAAAAATGACAGGCTGCTTCGATTTGTAAACTTCGTTCATGATTTCGTGTCGTGTCGCTACTATTATTTATTTAGCATTTTAATAATTGAAAGACGATTTTCATAGTTATTTGTTGAAAAGTCATCAAAACAAAAATAACAACCCTTCATCATGGCGAAAATGGCATTTCAGCACCAGGCTGGGACAGCTATGGAGTGTCTCAGTGTAAGTAAAAGACCACTCCCATGAATGGAAGCTTTGTTATTTAGTTTTTGCTTCCAATGAATACCTTATTTTGGTTTCAGATACCAATAACGCTACAAAAAGAAGCTGGAGTTGACGCTGAAGGCAGAGAAGTGATGAAATGTGGTTTTAAAATAGGAGGCGGTATAGACCAGGATTTCCGAAAAAGCCCTCAGGGCTACACGGACAATGTATGTGCCTCACTAGTATTTTAATAAGTGCGTAACTCCTGTGGTAAATGGATAAAAGAGATCATATATCTCAATCTTAAATGCTTCCTAAAACTTACCCGACTTTATTATGTTGGGTGAGTTTGACATTGTTATTGTTATCCTCTCAATTTCATGCCTTCTTTGAAGGCATTTTTACTCGTGATATGAAGACCAGAATAGAATCATAAACATATTTTTTGTGGTAGTAGTTTAATTATAGCTTTATTGCTTGTAAAAGTGATTTCAATATATTTAATCTCAAATGTAAAAAAGGCAGTTCACACACAATGACCTTAATTTTCATCTAGACTTATTTCACATAAAGTTAATAATAAAAACAGAATCACTTTAGTGTGATCCTGCTTTAAGGGTAAAGCCCCACTTCAAATCAGGTACCTCTTGTTAATTCAATGTTTTGTCTTTTCAGGGTATATATGTTACTGAAGTTCATGAAGGAAGTCCAGCAGCAAAATCTGGCTTAAGAATGCATGATAAAATACTACAATGCAATGGTTACGACTTCACAATGGTAACACACAAAAAAGCTGTCAGCTATATAAAAAAACATCCTGTCCTAAATTTATTAGTTGCTAGAAAAGGTGTCACTTCAACATAGTGTAGATTGATGTAATTTATATATTTGACTTTTAACAATATTTGTTGACATTACAATTATGTCTTGATGCATGACTTTAATGAACTATAATAATGTATGTATATTTGATGAGATATATTTGGATTAATAATGCTGTATAACATGCACAAATAAGGCAGATTTGATTGAAATAATATATGAGATTTTATCAACATTCTGTTGTAGACACCTAATTGTATGAGTATTATAGTTGTGACAAGTTTAAAATATTGTTATTTATTTTGTAATGTAAGATTAGTTGAGAGGCAAAGGGTTTTATTACTTTTGTGACAACTATAAAATAGGAATAGTAGAATATTTTATTGTCTATTAAATTCTTTTAAATGTAATAGACACAGGTTACCAGTTAATACTTTAATATTTGCATTTTTATAAATTTTATTTAATAACTCAGGAATTGAATGTACTGAAAGCCAAATGATATTAATGAATGCCCAAAAATCCCTACTGTATGAATTCATGACATCATATAAATTTTTTAATGACTTTTTGTGATTATGTTAATTTTATTTATTAAATGTTCCATCAAAGCTTGTACTTGTAAGAGTTTAGTTCGTATTTATTTAATAGTATGGTGATAAACATGAAATAGACACCTGTTCTGTGTAATTTTTCTATAGAGTAGTGAAATAACAATGAGCATAATAATTATATAATGGCACAAATTTATTTTGTAAATCAATAACTTGACAAATTTTGTGCCAAAATGCATTTACCTGCTTGGTAATCACTTGGGTAGTAATAAAAACTGTTCATTGAAAAAATCTGCATGCAGAGTATATGTAGGCATTTTCATTATAGTAATTAGCTCTGTAATTATTTTATACTATAATTTATTAAATTATTTGTTTACTATTAGCTTCCTATAAAAAGCTGTATAATTCTTTTTTATTTAATAATTAGTATGTAAGTATGGTTTTCTCTGTTATCAGCAGTTTGTGGCCTAAGATACTTATTTTCTTTATTATTTTGATGACATGCATTATTCAGTAAATAAAGGGTGTTATTAAATGTGGCAATTTATTTTTTTACTTCAATACAAAAAAGCTTCGGCCATTTTTCTGCATCCAAACTGGTAGCAATTGAGGCTTTTTATTTATGGTTATGGTTACTTATTCCATCACCCGCACAAATAGAACTGAACTACTTCAGTTCTATTTACGGGTTTCCCTGTTTATCTACATAAACAGAGAGATCTCTAATTCACTTAAACAAATGTATAATGCTGCTAATTTTTTTAGCTTTTTAGTACACAATATATATGGACTTGGTTCAACATCCACAGCACAGTAGACTATATTTATGTCTTTTTACATTTAACAGTCACATATGAATTTAATTAACAATTCTAGATTATTACATTACTAACAAATTATTACATATGAATATTTTAGATGGTCTATGTAGCTGCTTTGGTATGTCCTACTCATGACTGTACTGGCTCTGGTTAACGGAAAGTACTAAAACATTTTCTACAAACACAGCAAAAATTTAGTGAACATGGCAGTTTATTATTTTTTATTTTCACATCAAAATTTGTTAATATTAAACTCTAATAACATAGGCTAAAATCTATTTTCAAGTGAACATACCAAACTAGGTTGCTTTAACCCTCCGTGACCTTTCACATACTCACATTAAAAAATAATGTGTAAGTAATTATATCTATAATTTTGATATTATTTGGAACGTAAAGACAAACTATTCATGTGCATGAGTACTTCAATATCAGGGAATAAAATGTTCTCAAGTAACAATAAGTTTATTTCTGACAGCTATCTATAGGTAATTTATTAAAAGCAGATGTATTATTATTCAGATTTCGCTGGAGGCCAGTCCCACTGTCCTTTGGGAGGTTTGGCCATCAGTGGCTCCCATGGCTTCCAAATTAGCATCTTCCTTGCGAGATTCAACTCATTCTCAGCCTGAAGAATCAATTCTTCACACTGACCACAGTTAATTTTTGACTCTATTTCATAGGGATCCTTTGTCTGAAACCAAAATATATAAAAAGTAAGAAAATAGTAGAAGTAGTGGTTGCCTTGGGTATGGCAGTATCTACTCTGCAAACTCTACTTTATTAAATATTAGAAACCTTTATAAAACGGGGTACTCACTGTCGTTAGTACAGCAGACCTGTCGCGTACAATCTGTTCGGTGTATTTTCTATAGACTGAATTCTCAGGCATCTTTTGTAATGTTCTCAATATCTTGCCGTAGAGCGCACCCAATGTGTGGTGAGGGTTCTGAGCTACAGCTAAGCCCATTAAACCTGTGGTCTGCAAGAGTAAACAAAGTAAAGTAAGTCGATGAATACTTTACGGCGATGCTTAAATATGATAAATAATAGATCATAATTTACGAGCCTTTTTTAACAGTCCCATTATTTTGAATCACTCAACCACTGACTAAATCTGATATAATTTCAAATTCAGATTTCTGTCCAACTTTTGATTACACAACACGCACAAAATCAGGAAACTGTCACGGACTCACGGTCTCATATATAGAGATTAGAGAGTTCATATCACACCTGATTCACTGTCATACAAAAAAAACTCTGCATAGAACGAGAATGAGTGAATGATTTTGCGACGCTCCTCAGATGAACCTCGCTCTTCTTGCGCCATACTTCTCCCCCTGATAAAACCCGTTCGTTCCGGATGGTTGCCATTTTGTTTGTCTTGTCTATCGTTCGTTGTCAAATTCACGTTACAACATCGCGGAGGTTGTGTTGTGTTATTTTTGGCAGTGATTAGTAATTTGGCTTCTTTGCTCCATAAGTGCGTCGATTCGAGCCCTCCACCTTATCGTTGAGAATACGTGATGAAAATAATTGTTGCAACATAATAAATAAAGTCCTAAGGGGCACTGACATTATTCGGCTGGAAATATGTTCTAAATTACCTCTTATGCAGCAGAAAGCTTTGTAAAATTACAAAAAGAAATTAATATATAAGTGATTTTAAACATGGTTGTTTAATTTACTACTTGTGGCCTATTATTTATAACACATTAAACATAGTATCCGTCTATATGTACCTAGGTATGTATTGAAAGCACGGAAGTGCGGGGCGCGGGGTTCAACTGCGTCTCTACCACAGATAATCTTAACAAGTAAAAAGAATGTATGATGGTGAGTCGTCCGATACGTATCTTCTTATTAGTTTGTGGTTCATATTCTTTGCACGGTCTCATACACTATATGATCTGTGGTCTGTCTACATCGATAATGCACCACCAGATCTTATACGACCAATAATGGCCGGTCCGATATTCCGTGTACATGGCTACCATACCAATTTATCAGGCGCTATTTTCCTGACCAGTAAATCTTCCGATTATCATCAGATTGGACACAGACCACGGCTTATTGGCTGCGAATTATCACCTGTGGTGATAATTCACATCCAATAAAGCTCAGCCCGTGTCGGCTCGTTATGTCTGAAATTTATTGTAGTCATTGTAATAAAAAACGAGGCAGCATGCTCAGGCCATAGATGGTAAAACAGGTTGCCTTTGTACGGATAGCGAGAATAACAGTGACTCGAAGAACGACACAACCATAAAAAACATCGTGAAATCCCATCACAAATCTCTTCACCACTAGGCAATAATCCAGCTCCCCAGGTCGTTTCTTCTATAGCTCGAATGGTGTAACAACCGTCAGACAAAGCTCCATTTAAATTCCAACAACGTGCAACGTAAAGTAAAGTCATCTGATGATGGAATTATTCTCCATCCAGTCTCATTTGACAAGTTTCTAAAGAAAAATGGTTTCTGAACATTATTGATGGTTCAGTTAAAAGAATCGGCAGGAATAAAATAAAGTTGGCATTTTCAGACTTCAGCGATGCTAATTTATTTTAACGTTGAGTAATTATAAAGCTTCTGTTCCATCTTTCAACGTCACTCATATGGGACTGATTCGAGGTGACCTTTCCGAAGGAACCTTCGAAATGGTAACTGGACGAGGTTGTAGAAAACGTATCGCTCCTAAGTAAAAAATCCCAGGTAAAATATTGTAAGTTAGAAGGATTAATTTTAAAACTATGGTAGAAGGTTCTAAAGTGTGGAAACCTACCCAGAGCATTGTTATTATAAGCTACAACTCACACCCGGTTCAACTTTACACTTACCATACAATACAGTGTTACAATTGCTGCCGTTATGGCCATACAAAACTTCAGTGTCGGTCGAAACTTAGATGTTATAGATGTGGTCTTGAACATAGTGGTGACAACTGCAATGTCTATACAAAAAACATTGTCTGTTGCTTCTGTTCAGCGTCACATTTTGCAACTACTAAGTCATGTCCTCAATAAGTGCGTCAAAAACAAATAGAATTAACAATGGCTGAAAATAGCATATCGTATGGTGAAGCAGCTAACCCTATTCCCCGGCAACAAAGTCTCATGCTGATGTTGTTAGCTCTGTTTCCGATACCAATCAAATTAGGTCTCATAAATCCACTAAGATTACAAATATTTAGCGATCTCAACAAAAGTCATACAAAAATACAATTTCCTCTAACCATTGTTCAGCTGCAAAACCAGTAAAGGATTATGTAGCTCATCAAAAAGTTGCTAGTGAGTTTAACATACCGCTATCACAAGATGGGTGTGCTTTGAATAGAGATCCATTAACAATGTAATCTAGAGATATAATTTGACTTCTAATCGATACCATTACTTAGTCGAATATGAAAATACCGTCCATCGTTGCCCCTATCTTTGATGTTTGATAAATCTATACTCCGAAGACGTACTTGAAGATGGCAAATGCTCAAGCCGTGTAAAGCCAAAACCCTCGCAAGAGGGAAAAAATAAAATAAAATAATAATCTGTGAATCGTTTGGTTGATTGTGTGTGTGTAGAAAAAAACTATACATGTTCTGTAGTTGTATTTCATATAATTTTCATCGAATTTCTTCGTATTTCCTTTGATTAGTCTCCATCTTTTAAACTAGAGTTACGCACAATGTCTTGAATCAGGCTAATCAAATCTCTGAAAGTGTTATAATGACTGGCGCTTTTGTTTATTAGTAGGTAGAAGATTCTTCTCGTCCCATAACATCGTACGTCACATTAGCTCAGACTACAAGAAATCTCCATCTGTCACGCACATTCGGGCACCGATTCCTGCAGAGATATCCTAGTTTTAAGTTTATATTAACGTAAGCCAGGTAAGGAATAACCATACAAAAATTGATTACATTTGGATAAACATAAATCAATAGTGAAATGAATCAAGCTGGGAATACTAGTTACTAATATAGTGCATTTTGATTTATGTAGGATTTTAGGTATTCCTTACCTAGAATCCCAGTTTAGACACGGTTGAAGTCTTCAGTTTTATTATGCTTTAAATATTGTTACTTAGCAAATGGTAAATATGGATTCATTATATGCAGGCATGCCCAATACACTGTCATAATGTTAGTGAATTATTGGAGTAGGTATTGTCTGTATATCTTTAAGTTTGTTGGTGATTTAACTGAGGTACTTGGTTTCGTGATAACATGGCATTTGCTAGATTATAGTAATATATTTTTACTTTTGATTAACACTAATGTGATCAGTTCATTCAGGGTATCTTTTTACTGTATATAATCTAAGAGATTTCTCAACAGCATGCTTAAAATGATCATCATCCTCTTCCTCCTTGATACCTAGCTTAACTTTATCTGCATTCCATATCATCAGTACAATTGGTCCAAGCAGACAAAGATTCATAGTTAGATGACCCCTGTATTCTGTGAATCTCATCTATGTTGCCTAAACACTAACTATCTCGTTTTTCTTTTAAGTAATGTATAAAAATAAGGCTTTATTGTTCAAAGCTAACTTTTACCAAATTTTTTTATATAGAGATAATTTGATTTATTTGATTTGTAATGAAATGCCATAGCAAAAAAGAATTAATATAATTAATTTCCATTTGCATTTAACTTACTGGAAACATTATGTTAACTGTGGCAAAATATTTTTATGACATTCTATTACAATAAATAAATTTAACACAGGTTGTTAAGATACATAAATGAACACTTTATTGTAGGCACACAAAATATAAGATACATGTTGCATTTAGTGCCACCAGTGGCAGCTTTATCTTGTGGGAACAGTATGTCCTAGTAAAGTTAGTAAAACATTATCTAGTAAGTTACTTGATAGTGTTTAGTTACAAAGTATACATTTTATACTATGCTAACTTACATTACAATGAATGATACCAATTTAACTTGTATTATGCTTATTTATTTTCATTTTAGAAAAATGGAAGCTTTAACAATGTCAGAAATAGCAGATGATAGTTCCGGCAACTCAGGCACGGTAAAGAGTGAAGATGGGAGTCCTAACCATGAGACAGGTCGTAGCTCTCCACCTCCAAACTGTGCTATTTGCCTTGGAAGGTGCCGGAACAAATCTTTCACAGACTCCTGCCTCCATCAGTTTTGTTTCAAATGCCTCCTAACTTGGAGTCGGGTAAGATACTTCTTAATTTTTGTTGTAGTGCATTTATGTTGATGTAGGTCTTACAATCTCAGATCAACGGCAGATTGATGAAGCGAGGTGACATAGCAAGGCTGGAGGCCGAGCTATGGCACCTTGCAATCAATCCTAGAAAACTTTAGAATATTTATTAAAGGACACATATTAATAATAAGTATAAAAATATTTATTTCCTTCTTGGTCTATTCCAAAATAGTGTATGAAGCAATATTTTTATGCATTTTATATAATTACATCTTGTTAATACAGACTAGTAATATTATTATTATTATTCATCCTCTCATTTCATTAAATTCTGTAGATAACAATAATACACTTGTAGCGACATGCATATGTGTGATGCAGGTAATTCATAATTTTTATTTTTTGAACATGGAATTACACAATATACTTACAAACATTTTATATGCAGACAGATTTATCAGGATGTTCTTTTGGAACTTAGGCACATAGAGAGTCTTTTACTAGTTTTTTGGCTTACTCAGAAATTATAAACTACGATCTGCTGATGACAGTGTTTACAAAATATTGCGCAATAGGTAAAAATGGTATAAGCCTATAGTATCATTGCTAAGTTATGCAATTGAACATGGATATCATTATAGTTTTAATGAAACATAAAAATCTATCTACTATGATCTTTTTAAGGTCAATATGACTCGAGAAGAACAACAATTCTACACATATATTTGAAATTAATATAAATAAATACTTATAATAAAACTCCGGTGACTCTTTTAAGTACAGTATTGCTGTAAATGGCAGACATTGTTAATAATCAAAAAGATAAATTAATAAATGGTCAGAATAGGTCACAGATAGTGACCTATTATTGTCATTGATGGAGCGAGCAAAGCATCTCTGCTTCACATCTGGCAAATTTTTCTTATGGTTTCAGTTAGGATGTTTGTTTTTTTATGGCTCCTAAAATTAGTAAGTTAGTAGCTCCATAGTTATTATTAATCAAAACAATGTTCAACACTAACTCTGACCTATTAGATGTCATGCAGCCATTTTTGTACAAAGCTAAAATAGTAAATCTTTAAAAAATTAACTGACTTGTGGTCCAGATCACAGTTTCCAGCCAATCTTGACGAAATTTGGTGAATAGGTTATTAGAATTATTTTTTTATGTCGTTGGGATTTTTGTTTGGGGATATTTCTTCTAAAAGGAAGGACATTTGCTACGGTGCCGTTTATTGGCCGATTTCAATAGTATTTTTTCAACTCAACATTAACTAAGATTCCTAAATATGAAAAAAAGATCGGTCTGTGTCGTTTTTTTTATTAAGATGCAAAACAATATCGATAATGTACTGTTTAGAAAAGAACACCGAAAAAAACTGGTGAATTCATAAACATTACATGAAAGAAGGTTTACTTCTTATTATTAATATCTCATAATATAATAATAATATTGAATAGTATTAAATACATTGAACTTTAAATATGTTCCAATTTTAGGTAAAAACGGAATGTCCTCTATGCAAGCAAAATTTTAAATCTATTATCCACAATGTGAAATCCAACCACCAATATGAGGAATACCCAGTTCAACAGCCACAGAGCGAAGAAAGAGGACCCAATCTGGACTTTAATAACCTTATGAACTCCTCCAGATTTAGATACAGGTAAATGTTTTGATGATTCATAGTGCGTATTTTTTTTGGAGGATACTATGTTGCTTAGTTAGCATGTTGACGGACAATAAATTACCAATATGAAGAAGTTGGTATAAATTCCGGTTACATAGACTAGCGACCTTGGCTGCGCAGTGTCAATTTTCAGAATTTCAGTAGCTCGGGATAGTGTCCAGTACTGGGAGTTCGCGAATATTGCGACGCGGTGATTCGTTAATGAGAAGTTAAAAGCGCGAAAATTACTCCCACTATCTAGCATTTAGTTCAAGAAGATTGCCAGGCACTGTTAACTTACTATCAAGATTGTAAGTTATTAATGTTGTGTATGAGATAGAACTAGTTTTAATTTATATACAATTCTAAAGTTTCGGACACAGCTGCAGCATTAATGGTCTCTGGAAAGATATAACGAGTAGATAAACACTATTCCCTCTGTTTAGACATCGCAACTGCAATGCGGGACCATCTTTTGTTAAGTCTCCATAATATCTGTCGGCATTTTAATTTATTTATTTTAGTATATTGTTCTATGCCGCCTTTTGTAACTATTCATTCTTAATGTTTAATGCTTTAGAGGAGAAAATAATTTGGTAAAAAAAACTTGTTTACCCTATATTGTAAATTAATGTAATACTCTATGTAAGGAAATCTATTTGAATTATAATAGGTACACTAGTTCCATTATTTCGAGATGGTACTAATGTTGTAAATTATTATCAGTAGTTCCATCATGGAACTGTGAATGGTAACGGATCCTATTTTGTCTGGAAATTTAAATGCAATGCACACAGCCTGGAACTGTGAATAAATCTGCAGTAACGGTCGCGTCTTCCATAGCGATTAAGTCAACAAAAAATGTGACGTCCTGGGCCCAGATACTTGCATCAATATACATATACATCCGTCACCGGGTCAATCTCACTCATAAGTGAGATTGACCCGGTGACGGAAGGGCAGAGTACAGCCTCCGAACTCTTCGTCCTTACGGACCACCGACGTCGGACCGTCGCCCTGTTCTGACGGTGATCAAAGACGTTCCCCCGCTCAAGGACGATGCCCGACAGCACGGCTGATGATATCTGAGTACTCCCATCTCTGCACAGCCCTCAACGGAAGAGGACGAAACCAAAGTTATGGAGTCGCTGATCTTCGTAAATCCTGTCCATATCAGAAGACTGATGCAGAGGATGCCCAGAGGAAAGGCACCTGGCAGTAATAGACCTGACCATAATATACAACGGCATACTATTTCCCAGACCGCTGGAAATTTGGCAAAGGTGATGCTCCCTAAACCTAGAAAAGATGCCAGGAAACCCGGAAGCTACGGGCCTATCACGCTGTTGAGCATAACATCGACACTTTTCGATAAGATCCTATTGCATTTTTTGACGAAACTTACGGTGGAACAATTCGGGTTTAGGGCCGAACACTCCATAATTCAGGCATGGTGAAGTAGATGGCCATCAGCTACAACAAGATGTCATTGCGATCCTACTGGAGAAGGCGTTCGACTGAGTATAGTGTAAGAGGCTGATTATGGACGAAAAAATTTCTAAAGTACAATGCGTACCGTGAAAGGAATAACACCCCGTAACTATGGAAACAGACATCTTCGGTTCGTGTGATTGCTGCCACAGTATTTAAAGTCTTGTTTCACAAGTAATAAAATTTTCTTTTACAGATCGTTGGCAGTTTCTTACCCTTACCCTTGTTTTAAGTACAACCCCAAAACCCTGACAATAAAATTTTAAAATTCGTAGTATGCGAGTACGATATTTTTTGCGGACATCCATATATACAAACATATAAACTGTCTGACGAAACAACAGTTAAACATATTTGAGGACTAGACTGATGTATGCGGCGCCTGCCTGGTACCGATACGCTAGCACAACAAGTAGGAGGAAGCTGTACGCCCAAGATAATATAACGCTTCCGAAAATCGTCGACGCACCAGATATGTAACGAATGCCACAATCAACCTGAAGCACGAAAACCTTCGTCAAGCACCTGGCGACAGGAATATTCATGCGGGCGGATGACTACCGATGCGAACATTTGTGGCTTTCCTACGCGCAAGACCCGTAGACCAGCCTGCAGCGAGAGAACCTAAAGGGTTTTGCAGAGAACTCTTCGCCAACAAAGAAGAGAGTACACCACCAACCGTGACACCTTCCACGGAATACACAGCCTCGGCCGCTGATCGGATTGCTAGGCCTACTCTCAGTTAAACAGGGATCTCACCTGGCAGGGCTTGATCAGACCGAACAATATGTGGAACCAGCGGAAACAACTCTAGCGACCTGGTAAACCCAAGAGACACGCCCAGTCTTGGGAGGAGACTCGCCAGGGGCAAATTGGGCTATGCCCTAAAAACCCTGTTCCACACCCCACCAGATGGTGAGAATCAAGCTCTTTCTGCCTGTAAGCGGAATTCGAAGGCAACATGACCGTGACCAACGCCAGCAGTTAGCAGCCAAATCAATTTTTTCTTTGCAAATCCCAATTTTGATATTCTATTATTATTTTATACATTTTGATTATTTAGTTCGTAACTTAAATTTAGGATATTAAATGAAAACAGGATAATAGTATTTTTTTCAGTCATATAATAAGTCTGCTGCTAACTGTATTCTGGCCACTTTCAAGTTGTTATTTTGGCGGAAATGACTTGGTTTTTCCACACATTGATAGTTTTACTACTGTCGTTGTAGTGTGACAGACTGGCCTTCCCGAAAAAAACAATGATAAAGGTTAGGAAAATAGCTATACATACACCACTACTTTTTTTAAAGGAACTGAATTTTAGCACGTTATATACTTTTACCTATACATACATCGTAATTACGCTCTCAGTATTTTTTTATGCTACACAGCTTAAGTTTTGACAGGTTTAAAATCACAAATATGCTGCCAAAAATTGTAGACACCATAGCACCAACTCACTCAATAAATGCGTTCATTCTCCTTTGATTCCTGCCACCGCACGTGTAAGCGCGGGGGCAGGTGGAGGGGCGCACTGTTGTCGAATGAGTTTATTCTGTTTTTCGCGTAATTGTGTTGTACAATTACTGTCCAATAATTACCAAATTATCGAGATAATTTTTTTAACTCATTTTTCCAGTTTTTTTCTTCATAAATGTGTTAAGTATCGGAAATAACCAATGATTTTAAGTTCATTTAAAAAAGTTGTGGTGTACATTGATTAATATTACTGTTTGCGTTTACTAGCGTCATTGTGTACAGGACGACCCTGACGCTCCCGCGGCGCGAGACACTCGCCATCCGCCAGTTCTTGATGCAATATCCGCTTTCGGCGCTGGTGAACGAGCTGCCGCCGCGAGAGCGCACTCGTCGCGCGCCGCCGGACTTTCGGCGCACCGTGTATAGACACAACCTGTGGGCGCGCCCGCTGCCAGACTTCACTGGACGCTTCAGGGACTGCACGCCGAACTTCTTTCGGTAAGAAGAGCTGACCGCACAATAAGTGGCCTGTGTCGAGCATTGGCGAGTCGTATCTTTTGTATAGACAGGTGCAGGCGTACGCTTGCCACGGCTTTGTCACAAAAAGGCGCTAATGACTATATGTGTGGCAGAAATCGATCTCAAGCGGCACAGTTACTGGCAGCAGAATAAATTTATCCTATCTTATGATTTTGTGATATTATGGTCTCATATCAAGAAAAACCACTTCCATAAAATCAACATGAGACTTGAATCAAAAGAGATGTTTCAAAAATCTATAGAGCTCCGGCTAAGACAGTGTACATACCATAAATACGTTAGGGACTATTAATTTTTAATCTATCGACCGAATTCAAAATAGTGTTACTTATATAGTGTAATAAGTATCGTATCGAATAAAAAATATTAAGTATCGAATCAAAAATATTGCCACGTAATTAACGCAAAAAGGTGAATTACGCATTTTTATTGTCTATTTCGATATTTGTGATGGGCAGTACAATCCATAGACCTAAGTGGACATTGGAGTCTACCAAGAATATATAAATCTATCAGGGATGCTATAATTCTGATGCATTTTTCATTAATACACAATCAATACACATTTTTAGGATTTTTTTGGTAGACGTAAACCGTCACGGCGGAAAATGCAACAATTTCTTTATAGTATGTTTGTTTCAGGTACAACGATTCTCAGGTGCATCGTCTCGTGCCATGGTTGAACCGCGAGCTGTTTTATTTGCTGAACGAGAACAGCGCGCACGTGACCTACGTGATGGGACGCATAATGGAGCTGCTGCCTCGTCATCCCATCCTCTCGGCTGAGTTTCGCGCCGAGCTGCATCGGTACCTCGGCGAGCGCACCGACCACTTCGTGCACGAGTTCCACTGCTTCGCCTCGACGCCTTACGACATCACCGGGTACGACCGCCACGTGCAGTACCAGACCATGAACCGCTCGCCCACGCCGTACGTCAGCGAAGTGCTTTCTAGTTCCGACTCCGACTCGCACGACTCTGACATAGTGATGGTGTCGAGCTCGCGCGCGGCCACTCCGCCCGCAACCGCCCCCGCGCCAAGGCCCGAACCCGCGCCTAGGCCCGAACCCGCGCCTGCGCCCGCCCCAGTGCCCATCGAGATCATCACGTATTCCGACACCGACTCAGACTCGGAAGTGATGGTGGTGGGGTACATTAAGCCGCCGCACCAGCGCACGCCTGAGCTGGTGGACCTGCTTGCCTCCGACAGTGACGTGCTCGTGCAGGAGGAGGAGCCGTCGCCCGCCCCCGCGCCCCCCGCCCCCGCGCCCCCCACGCCTGCGCCCCCCGCGCGTACCAACCCCTTGCACGCGCTTGTGCGGTTCCAGATGACGGTGCACCGCGACCGCGACCGGTCGACAGACTCGGAGGCGTCAGCGCCGGCCCCTGCCCCGCGACGCGCGCGCCGGCAGCGAGCCGCGCCCGCCGCGCCGCGCTCTGACTCCTCCTACACACCGAGCGACACGCCGCCGCTCTCTTCCGACTCGGAGGGCCAGTCCGGTGACACGGAGCGCTTCTCCAGCCGCGTCTCGTCACCGCCCCGCCGGAGACCGACGAGGAAGAAGAGTCGTGGCACGCGCCCGACCCGCCGCCGTAGGGAAACAAAGAAGGATAAGTCCGGAGATAGAGACGGTAAAAGAGTCAAAGGAAAATCTAGGAACGGAAAAGATGTTAAATGCTCTAAGGTGGAATCGAACGAGATATCTTTGCCGACGGCCTCCCAGGCGGCGAGGATAACGCCGCCAAGAGAGGAAATTAAGGAGAGTCGTAGGACCCGCGAGCTCGCGCCCGACGGCGCTGGGCCCAGCGGACTGTACACCACGCGCAAAAGGAGGAGAAGCGGCGAGTCCGAGAGCCGCAGTACGAGGGATTCGCGCGACGTCAAGAAACTGAAGAGCGTCGTCAAAGTGTTGAAAAGAATGACGGAGGCGAGCGGCGCCGAGTCTAGCGAGGGAGTGAACCATCTGCCACGGTCTCGGAGCCCCTCAGTCGGCTCGAACGGGCGGCGCAACTTGAGGACACCCTCGCCAGAAGCGAGCGGCTCGAGCAGACGGCCCGCTGCGAGAAGCCCTTTGTCCGGTTCGAGTAAACCGTCCGTAACTGAAAGCTCTTCTACTGGAGTGAGCAGTTCCGGTAAGCGACCCGATACAAGAAGCCATTCATTCGTAACGAGCGGTTCAAAGAGACAATCCGATAGAAGACGTCCTTCGACGAGAGCAAGCAGCTTGAGCAGACGGGCCAGAAACAAAAGTCCCGCAAACATACTAGTGCCGGCTAGGAAGCACTCTGGTAACTTGTCCTCTTCCTCTGATGATAACATTCCTCTGTGCCTCACTATGTCTGCTGACAATAAACATGTGTCGAACTATTAGTACTATTGTGATGTGATAAGTGATTAGATGACCTTATTAGAGACTACTCTATGAAATGGCTCTAAACCACCGGCTCAACTGTTTGCGTTGCGCGTTTGTATTTATATGTAAATATTTGAAACATCATGGAAATGAGATTTTGGAAACAAATATTACAATATGTATAATTTTTACAAAATATATTTAATTTACTTATTTAATAGTTATAGATTGCCTACTTACTGCAAGTTCTATTAGTTAGGATTAGATATTATATGTGAGTTTTATTACCTTTTAGTTCAATGATTGATGATAGAAAACCTTTATTTGCAATTCATTATATTAATAACAGATTTTAAATACATTTTTCTTGTCCCACAACCACAAAATAATAATTTCACAATTATTAAATCGTAAGCCTTTGTAACTACGGGTATACAATAAATATATATGTATATGACTTATTTTACAATCATTTTGAAAGCTTCTATTTGTTTTGTATTTATATATCATTTAAACGGGCATTGACACAAATTCGACGTTCTGAAACAGTTTACGATACAGTTATATTGAGAGGTTTTGTGTATAGTGTTTTATTATTTATATACAATGCAATTAAGACGAAAATGATGACGTCATGCTAAGTGATAATAGAGTGTTTGAACAGTCAGCAAACATGGACATGGTGATGTTCTCGACTGTGTTGACCTGAATCAGTGATTATTTAGTGCACTGGAGTAAGGAACCGCCTACCACTAGTATCATGTCTCTATCATATAGCCTAGCAGCCCCCACCCGTTTTTTTAATGATTAATAATCTTTGTGAGTAGGTTCAGTTCGACAATACACTTAAGTTTAGCGAAGTCTACAAAATTCCATTACAAAGGTCTGTTGATGGATCTTTGTAATGGATTTTAGTAGATCTGTAATCGATCAAATGGACATAAAAGTGCAAAATAGATTTTAGTGGACCACGCTGTATGCTTTTCATATGTAAATATTTATTACGACCGTTGAAGTATACGAGAAGGTCATATATTAATAACCAGAAGATTTTTTATAAATACTTTAATATTTTATAAAAATGTAGTGCATTCTCCCAGACCTACGCTTAGAAGCTTTTCATTCCACGGTAACTCTAGTACCACTTACCAGTATCGAGAATTTTACATGTGAAAAACTTACGCGTCTCATCGAATTGAACATAATCACAAAGTTAGCCTGTTATTAATCACTTAAATTCAGATGGTGGCTGCTGGACTAACAGTGTAGTTATACATTCATTAACTTGCTGCTAACTCAGTCAAAAAACTTGGGAACAGTTACAAATTGTTTATTTTTTACAAAATTAATATTGTATTTATATTCTACGTGGATCGCAGACGCTATTGTCGTCCTTATTAGTGTGTATACAATGCAGTGAATATTTCTCTCCCGTTCCCATTCAAGGGGCTTATAGGCGAGCGCAGGGCTGCGTATTATTTCTTAGTATACCTGTGGGGATATAATGCGATAGAGTATAATTTTATGCAATGTTTACCCTGTGAACTGTACCATGTCAAGGATAACTTAGTCGTATTTATCGATAACTAAGTTGTGTCAGCGGAAAATGCTCGCCGCCCTAACTTATGCTTTATGACCCAGTTAGCAGCGAGTAAACAATACTACATTAGCGAAGACGAGCAAGCGTGCCACATCCTAGGCCGCATCATCGATTTACATCAGGCGAGTTGCGAGCAAGCGCAAGCCTCTTTATAAAAAAGAGACAATCTATCGGGTATTTTCTACATAATTTATCGAGTCATTGAAAGGAGCAACCTTGAAAGCGCGAATAATAACTGCTGTTGCACACATCACACCTCAATGACTGTGACTTTTTATCTTATCTAAAATATTAATATATCACACAAAGCAAAACAGTCCCTCATGGTGATAGATGATATCATTATCATACTAAAATATGAAAATAATCTAATGTCGAAAGTATGTATTGAGTTTTAACCGACTTAAAAATAATGAGGTTCTAATTTTTTATACGATACCCGGTTTGTTTTTTGTATGGAAGGGTGCTTTTTATGTGGTGTGGTCCCATCATCGTTATCTAAACCGGTCCATTTGTTAGGTTTTTATTTAAATACATATAGGTATATACGCGTCTGCCAAGTTTATGTGGATTAATTTTATATTAGGGTTGCGTTCCAAAACTTGTGAATTTTACTATCAGGTCGTTACTTATTTCCTCGTAGTCACACCATTGTGACTAAACAAGATGTTTTTCACATTTATCACAAAAAAATCCACTAGTGACAACAGGGTCTGGCATGTATATAAGACTTATCACTGGATTTACCCTGGCCATAGTTCCTGGATTTTTTGTTCATATACCTAGCTTTTGTAATAAAAACTTGGATAAATAGAACGTACATTGGTAAAATAAAATAATGTATAAAGATAAGTTGTGGTATTCATTTTCGTGTTTAATTCATCGGTGCTCATTCTGACTGTCCCAAAGTAGTTCATAGGGCATACGGTTTCCCAACGAGTAACAGTTGAGTTTAACCTACTATTTGTATTACTATATGTATTTTATGAACTAGAAATTATAAAAAAAAAACTGGAACATCTCGAAAGCATGGCGTACCGAGATTTTGCCATTTAATAGTTTAGTTTTCTTATTCTACGGTTTATTTATGAATATAATTTTATATAGAAGTGAAGTAAATAGATTTTACACATCGATTGGACAGGGCCTAGCTAACGTAACATTAAATAAACTTAACAAAACAGATTTCGATTTAGCTTTAGAATCCCCTTTTTGTTCTTCACCAACTAGCTCACTAGCACTGTTTTTGACAGATGCAAAAGAAGTAGCTACAACTACTTCAAGTATGAAATCAACAAGTGCTGGGACAACATCACGACTTCCTTACTATGTGTACAGTCACTAACTGAACCAATTTCGCACCTTTGCAATCTTAGCTTCTCGGAGGGTATATTATATATAATTTTTTACTTATATTTAATATACCCTCCGATATATACTTTTGACTTTTCCGATCTTTAAAGCTGGAGAAAAAAACTTCCATCTAATTATAGGCCTATTTCCCTTCTGCCAACCCTTTCTAAAGTAACATAAAAACTTGTGTATAAAAGGCTGACAACATTCTTAGAAAAAAATAATCTTTTAGCTGTCAACCAGTATGGTTTTCGCTCCGGGAAGTCTACAGATGACGCCGTTCTTCATTTGACAACACTAGTTACAAAATACCTAGATAACAGTGAGAGATGTGTTGGAGTATTCTTAGACCTTCAAAAAGCATTCGACACTGTCTCGATCTCCATACTTTTAGCACGCATGCAAGGAATCGGAGTAAGAGGTAGAGTCTGGATTGGTTTGCCGATTATCTGTCTAATCGCGTCTAATGGTGTTCCCCAAGGCAGTATCCTAGGACCGACCTTATTTTTGATATACATCAATAAACTTTGCAAATTAAAAATACCGAATGCAGACTTAATCACGGTTGCAGACGACACGGTTTTGTTGTTCTACGGGACAGACTGGTCAACAGTGCGCCAATTGGCTGAAGATGGTGTAACACAAGTGATTTCATGGCTAGAAGATAATCTCTTGTCTCCTAATACTTCCAAAACCAAGTATCTATGCTTTAAGAAGACTGAGCACACAAAACTTCCAGCTAACTTTATGATTCATGCCCACACATATCCCTGCAATCGTTTTACGTCCGCACGCGCAAATTATAAGTGTACCTAGTATCTTAGACCGAGTTAATAATATAAAATACTTTTCAGAGTTAATAATATAAGGAGTTTTCATTGATCATAAAATGACATGGAGCACTCACATAGGTACATACAGTCTCAAAAAAGAAAATTCATACACGTATTTAAGCAATTACGCCTGGTTGCCGAGAAAGGAGTTCTACTACAAACATACAAAGCACTGTGTAAATGCATTATCGGGTATTGTATATGCTCTTGGGGAAGTGCTGTAAAGTTAAACATGATAGAAATGGAAAGGGCACAGCGACCTTCTGAAAGTTATTCTCTTTTTACCCTTTAGGTTCAGTACCAACAACAGTCAAGTACATTACAAGTACAAGCTGTCTAAAATCAACACAGAAAAACATATTTTCTCCAAACCTTTGAACGATACCACAAAAATACAGTTCCTCAAATCACAAAAAATAAATAGTAACAACAGACGAAAAAAATACCCAGTTCCTAAATACAAATGTGCTCTAGCGTGGAGACGTTACAATCATATGGCTCCTAGTCTATATTATTTTATCGGATCTAAATTCATCATAAACTCTTTAAATACATTCAAGCTAATGAATGGCTGGGAAATGGGGAAAACAACAGTTAATGAATGGCTAAAACAATATGACTACGATTCTCTGGAGAAACTTCTGGTAAAACCTGAGTAGTCTCTCCAGATAATAAAAAAGACCTGACCATAATAATTATTGTTATGGTAGTAGTATTTACTTCCCTTAATACTACTACTATTACTATTTAGTAAACATATTTCATTATATTATATCATACTAGTTGTGCCCTGCGGTATTACCCGCTGTAACTTAATTATTCCACGGGATCATTAAAAGTATCCTATGTCCGTCTCCTAAGCTACCTTCTCACGAATTTTCAGCCAAATCAGTTCAGACGTTCTTTAGTTATAAATAGTGTAACTAACACGATATGTAACACCTATACATCTCTCATACATCTCTGCTAACCTATATTTATTTACCACACAAACCTCGCATAGGCATATAGGAAATTTCTGAAATACTGACCATTATAACACTTTCTCATTTACCCCAATGTTTGATGTACATATATTATGTGTTATTGTACCTTGCAATTTATCTCTATTTATTGAATTTATCAACGTGTACAAAACACCCTACCAGACTATTTCTAATTCCTCGTTCCTCACATATAAACACTCGAACACACGAAACATAATCTTTAGTCTAATATATGAATAGTCTGTAAATTAAAAATATACGATATACCTACAAGATATCTCATAAGTTTAGTCAATAATATTGTTCCATGTATCAGGGGAAGACACTGTTTGCTGCAACACAGCTCATGCTAAATCAGCACGCAGGGTTTCGTCATATTAGCTGTATTACTTATTATGAGAATAAACTATTTTGTTTTTTGTATAAATGTAATTATTTTATCAATCAATTTTTATTTATTATTTTAAACAATTTTTGCGTTGCAGGTATCCGCGACTACGTTATTTTAAGCACGTAGAATTCACTTGGAACTGTATTCACTAAACCAACGTCAAATATTATATCGTGTCGTGGTACGGAACGCGCTCGTTTTGCATCATCAAAATAACGTATTGAGTCAATATAATATAGTTAAACACGTTACACGATTATAGCAATAATATATAATATATTATCTAGTCGTGCGTTAGAGAATACGGGCCCTGTATAAAATTGGCCCAAAACTATTTTCTAGCAAGTTTTTTTCACCACAAAGCAGTGTCTCCTGGAAAGAAATTAAGGGAACGTTTTTAATCCGTAATTGAACTATTTCAGTCTTATGAATATTCTGAAACTATTAGTCTTTCATTCCATTTCTATTCTATTTTACTGTAACGAAGTAGGTAAACGTTAATTCGATGACGGATGAAATAATAAGGACTATAAAACGAAAAAAGACAAATCCGCAAAATAAATTTATTTTTCCTTAATCCCTAACAAATAAACTTCATAATGTATATTATGCACTTACGATCTTACAAATTTCTTATTTATGTATATTACACACGTCGTGTGCTGGGTGTCAAATGTACTTTATTAAGTATACATCTATATGGATATAGTTCTACGTATTTATGTAGATAGCGGGCAAAAACTCTACTAAATAAATTACAGAAAAAGTTATAGAAAACCAATATAATTGATAAATAACAACTAGGTTCTTACAGTTGCTAGATTATACAACGAACTAAACGGGGAAATAATTGTGAGCATATTAGGATTCTGACAGCCTGGACTTTCCAGCCAGTCTTCAGTTGATGATAGCACAGTGAGGCTTTACATAGTTGTAAATAGCAAGATCCAACAGCAATCAAGGGCCCAAGTCTATTAATTGAATTATTTCAAAATTACAATTGCAATGCTTCATAATGGTCATTTTGACATAGAATAGTTAAGAGTTAGGAAACAATCGCCGACACGAATAAGTCAGAGTTAATTTAAATCCAAATGGTAACAGACCACCAAATTGTAAAAAACTATCATTATGGCCAAATGCAATCGTAATCCTGAAACAATTCAAATAACATACTTGGGAAAATCTTGCTGTTTACATCCCAATCTATCCAGGAGCCTGAAATTTCAAAAATACAGTTTCACCTACTGACCTCTAATATACCAGGGTTAGAAAGCTAAACTGTGCCTTAAAAATGGCAGAAGTGAAAGCCTTCGGAGCTAAAACTGACATTAAATGGTTTAGAGCTGTGGACGGATCAACTCAATAGATGATATTTTTACGCCTTGTGCGTCCTAGCTTTATATGGTCGACGCAATTAATTTCATAATTAGCGCTCGCATGCTGAATTTGAATTAATTTGAAATATTGCAACGTATGTCAGGGCAAAATATGATTTTTATCTTTCGTTTTTATGTCCATAATTCTTAAATCTATGAATAAACCAAAGTTGTAGCAAAATAATTTTCTTAGCACCGATCTACTTATAATAAAATTTAATTTCATACTTAGGTATATATACGTAAGCCAATTCGAATGAGTGCACTTTTACGCGACAAATGCCGATCAAAGCAAATTCATGATATAATTTATTTTGCACATCTAAAATGCTCATTACGATATTAACTTATATGGTTACCAATGGAATTAAATACGAGTAAATAGAATTATTACGCAAGATAAGCTTTATAGACCGGTTTTTTTTAGTTTGGGCTTAGTGTTTTAACTAGTGTCCGACCGAAAGTTCTGTTTCGGGCAAAAATCAAGTTTCGGCGACAGTTTCGGTTTCTGAAACTTTTTCCGAAACCGAAACCGATTTCAGAAGATATCGTGCACGCTCGCCTAACTTCGTTTCTCGCGGCAACACTTTATCGGAAGCCGGCGGCCCTGTTCCTTGTTGTCGGGCGCCGTCCGGATAGCTGCGTAGCAACAAAACTCATTCAGTGCGTTATCGCTCAAGTTTGTTAAACAAACTTGATATACGGTGTTTTCATTTCATGTCTCAATTAATGCAGAATAATGAATAAAATGCACCAAATTTCAATATTTTAAGGGATTTTATACTTGAGCACGTGAGTTTCGGTTTCGGCTGGAATACCAGTTTCGGTCGGACTCTAGTCTTAACTGATGGATTTGCAAAAATAATTAGGTATATTATTTTGTCTTTTGTACTACTGTCGTCGTTGGAATTTTGAATTTTTAGTATTCCATTAAATTGCCTTTACGCGGTCTAACCTATTTTTCTATGTTTTTAATAAGTTTTTGTAAGTGCCTACTCATTGCATATCTGTTAGTTCGACAGGTGCAGCTGCCGAAATTTCTAAATACTTTTTAAATTATGAAATCGAAATCAAAATTTGTATTTTTAGGTCCAATATATCACAACCTTTGCAAAGACTAATCACAAAAATATTGTTGTTTTATAAAAGCACTATACGGCATATCAAAAGCTAAACAATCTCAAAACGGACGAGCCAGATTACTAGAATTTGAAAAAAATATGTTTCTTTAAGTTCACATAAGTATGGGAAGCTTAGATATATATTTTAGAAGTTATCCGTATTACCACAAAAGATATGGTCGTGCCTTTGACAAGTATTGAGTTTAGATATAAACACTTCTTAGCCAGATTTAAGTTTATACAACCACATATTCTTGTTTAACCTGTGCCTAACAACTAATTTTGACATTGACTCCTTGCCAAAATCATTGTTAACTATGTTACAAAAAAAGTAATAATTTGCCATAGGTAAGTCCAAATCATTTGTGGTAAGACGCTAATATGGCTTGACCGTATTGAGATCAATTACAGCTGATCTAAAACAAGGCAGTATCAATGTCTCTTTTTAAGTCGTTATCCATCTCAAACACATGAAAGGTTTAAGGGTCATAAATAAAATATATTGAGATTTTAATTATTACATAAAGTTCATTGCGGTAAAAAATAACTCATCATGCCGACCCGGAGAACTGATATACTAATCGAAAATGCTTACAAATAGAACAGAACCAGCATGATCGATGGCATTTTGTTCACCTGGGTCATATCAATTAGGTGAACAAAGTTTAAATTAAAGTGTCTTCAATTCACCTCGGACCTATTGCACCTTGATTTGTGGCGACAAAATCGGTGTTATTTGTTTACTTTGAAATAAAATCACTCAGATGAATATGGGCGACTTTTGAAATGATTTTTGTGTACTTGGATCACGCACTTTACAATATGTAACATTGCACTTTAATTTCCGCTTTGTTCACCTGGGTGAACATAGTGGAATATACCTGATTGATGGCTTTAGACTTTTTTTTATACTTATATCTAGTTATAAGACTGGCCTGGCCACTACGCTACGGTGAAGGTGTCTGGCGGTATATAAACACACTTATCCTACTGTATCGTATCCGATCTCCTCATGACGAGGGGTTCACCTCAACCACCGTGTTCATGTGTTGCGGATGTGGTTTGAATTCCACAGTCTCCTTCCATATGAGATCTGAAAATATACAAATCACACTAATATTACAAAGGCGAAAGTTTTTTTTAGAATGTTGTAAAATACGAGTATACCGTGGTGGCGAGATCGACAGTTCACGAAAGTACTAGTAATTAAATAGGTACTTGTAATTAAATATGCACCTTTCCATTTGTCGACCGGCAGGTCCATGTCCTCGAAGCTCTGGTCGTAGGGCGCCGACACCGGCTCGTCCGTCGGGTCCGCGTACTGCGCCAGGTACTCGTGCGCGAGCGCCTGCTCCGCTGTTATACGTCTGTTAAACAATGAACAACACATATAATAAATATGGGACAACATCCACACCAAGGTGTTCATGTCCCAAACTAGGCGGAGCCTGATCACTGATGTACGTACATATATTGCTTTATACATTTGACGACCGCCGTGGTCTAGTGGCTAGCATGCTTACTTCGGGATCTGTCGGTCCCGGGTTCGATTCTCGGTCGTGGCAGTTGTTCGAACGATGAGTTTGAACATCTATCTTCGAGTCTAGGCGAATTTGTGAATGTTGTATGGCATCCATGACGCAGGAGAAATTCTAGTGGGGAGCTGAAGGTGTGTAACGTTATTTATTTAATTATTTTGTCGTTTAATGGAAGCCTATGAAAGACTTGGTCTATCTGTATCAATTATACAATCATTTAGCAGAAGAAATGCGAACTCTTTAGTAGCTCTATAGCCGCAGTTCGAAGTCACGAAATCTGAACTGTACTAATAGAGACCTTTTTACTTTAACACATTCAGTGCCGACGACTCGCCAGGCGAGTCAAGGATTTTCGCCAATAATTCCAATTTTGATTTTCAAATCAAAATGTCTAAATAAACGCTAATTTAAACATTTACACTGTGGCTCGTATATATGACTACTTTTATGATTTAAGAAAAAAAATTCAACAATGCCTTGAACTCGCTAGGCGAGTTCACTGACGCAGGTCCTCAACCTTTTCTTTCAAATCTCAAAAATATGTTTTTTGTTATATGAATCACACGAATATTATAAAGGCGAAAGTTTGTAATCATGTTGGTTCCTCATTCACACTCTAACGGGTGGACCGATTTTGATGAAATTTGGTATAAAGATAGCTTAAACCATGGAAATGAACATAGGCTACTTTAAATCCCGGATTAACGCGGGTAACACGTAACGTAGTAGCGGGGCGCAGCTAGTAACGTAATAAATTACTACAGTTATCAGTTTTCTAAATAAAATTAATACAGCGCCACTACTACACTTTAACACAAGATTATAGGTACATTTACAAAATGGGAATCTTTTTTCATAGAAATAGAAGTTGCACGAGTTAAATTTTAAATCAATTTCATATACTAAACTATAAAAATACAAAATTTAACATCAAAAATAGAATTTTATCCAAAGATTTACAATCCTTGCATAAATTACGTAAAATACTTACCTCTTTTTTTGTTAGATGGGTTTTCAGACATTTTTATACGCGAAAATACATTAAACACTTACCAAACTATTTTCGATACCAATATAAACGTTGTAGAGACTGCGACGGCCACAATAATAACAAATCATTAAGTTTACCTATATATTGTGCCAGTGAACTCGCCTAGCGAGTCCATTTAAATTAGTCTGCAGTGCCGGAGACTCGCCCGGCGAGTCCATAGTAATATTGGTGGCACTTCAGAAGGAATTAAGAAAATCATAGTGGCAGTGAATGTGTTAAATAAACGTATGAGACAGAAAACATACCTAACGTCTACACGATAGAGAGAGACAGATTATGTTTTGTAATGTTATTCCAATGCTTACTTGTCGGAGTCGAGCTCCAGCATCAGTTCGAGCAGGTTGATGGCGAGCGGGTTGGCGCCGCGGAACACCTCACGGAAGTCGCGCCGCTTCATCGTCGGCAACGACTGGATGTAGCTCCGCGCCTGCACACAACACAACACTATCTACTACTCATACTTAAGAATGCTTGAGATCCTTTAACGCAGCTATAGACCGCCATCTTGTCCATACAATAAGATATAGCTCTTTTCTACCTTTTAATGTTGTCCAATTCCAGAGGTTTTTTTCTTCACATAAGCTAATAAGCTTTTTCTGTCTTTTATATCAAAAGTTAACAAAGTTTAAAGTTAAAAGCTTCCTATAAGCAGTCACATTTTTGCGCTGATACGATGCCTTATTAAAAGCCTTTTTTATGCAGGATACAGTAACATTTTTCTAAATAATAAAACGTGTAGGTCTAAAATACATCATAATGAAGAGATTGACACCAATAACAAAAAAATACGTTACAATTTAGGGGGTGAAAAGAGATAGGCCCCGGAACGAAAATACTATCAGAAACACGAAAACAGTGACACTTTTAAGGGATCTTTTAGTGCCTTGCGTATTTGTTTAGGAAAGCGGGATCGGAGCATGGAAAACTTTTAAAAAGCAACTCCATTAATTTTATTGTTCTGCATGCGTGCAATTTCACATTAGGTACAGCTGTTCCTCGTGCACATATTACATAATTAACTATGATGTATAATAAATACACATGAAAATGTCATATACGCATGCCGGCTAATCCCGCGTGAGTGACCAAATTCAATTCAAAATTCCAAAGATCTCTTAGGCCTCGGACTCGGGCGGCGACGTGTTTCTATCATTGAAGTGCTCAATCTAAGTGGTTTCAATGCATATATTTTGAAAGCAGTCGCGCCTATGCACTAGCGCCGCGCTCCCCGCGCCGCCGCCCAACAGTGGCAAACTGCTACGCTTTCGCTTTCATCGCTTGCACTTTAATTCATAACATATAAAATTATTATTTTTGAAAACGGTATAATATTACTGAAAAATAACATATTTTTTTTACATATTTCCTCTGAATGTTTTCTTGACATACATATAAAGTGTCACCGCCGGCTCTGTGATCCTGTAAGCCCTCATTCTAGCTAAGAGCAGCTACAAAGTCGCTGTTATTTTTCTTGATGTATTAGTCCCGCTTAATTCTTTAATACCCAATAAATATGCAAATAAACAGTGTCTGTGGAACAATTTCGTATTTAGTGTATTAATCTTGAGATTTTCCTTATTGAATACCTATATAATTGTGTCATAATTCATATATTTTTACTAATGTACACCTGTATATATTTAAAAAGTAAATTGGTATAGGTACATACCGACAAGAAATATCACTAGTTATACATAGTGTTCCGATGAACGACGAACCTAAGGCATGGTACTCATCTTTATTAAACTTACTTACTAAGAAACTTATGTACTAAGAAAGGACTTTCCTAAAGAGGTTGACCCTCTTAGTACACCCTTAACTCCCTATAACGAATACAGCCCTCTAAATCTCATGTCTCTAGGTTCAGCGGTTTCGGTTGTGTCGATTCTGTCAGTCAACCAGTCCGGACTTTTTTTTATATAAAGAAAATAGTTCCATACAAAATTGTGCTAATGAACCTTGGGACATATATGGAACGATATTTTCTGACGGTTCAACTTACATTTGTCTTTCATCCGATCACCTTTATAAAAGTATATTAGCATAAATGACACATGTATGACGTAATACAGTTTTACATCACTCGCGGAACATTGGTCACGCACGATCATAAACATCCATTAGCATTGAATTGGACAAACCCTAGGTACATAGTAAGGCAGGCTTAAGTTGAAGTAACGAAAACAATAATTAGCAGCATGTTCTTATAGATAAATACTCGTGCGAAGTTTCAAGTAAAGTATATTTATTACGAGTTTATTTATTTTTAGTATATTTTTGTTTTCACTAAAATGCCGATCAAAGATTGGATTTATCAGTGTTCAAACCACTTGTGTTTTTATAACGACGACATTATTTTCTTGGTACTAGATTCTTGGGCGCCATTGGGAAAGATGGTGATGACAAAATTGTATTATTGTTGTGTGTTGATTTGAAAGTGCTAGTGATTAATCAAATCTTCATAAGTTATCTACAACTTTTTGTTGCCTGTCATTATGACAATCACTAAAATAATAAATTCGTTATAAAAGTATTTTTTTATGACAGGTTTAGACTTAGATTTAATAGAATTTGAGCGCTACTGTTATAATGCATTCAGTATTAATAAAATGTATGTCAAAATCAAAACGGCACCAAAGCTAGTTATATATATTACGACAAAAGTATGCGTGGTAAGTAGCAGTAATGTCCTTACCTCTTCGCTAGTGATTTTGTCTATAGTTTCCTGATCCGGTTTCCCACACAAGAACAAAATCCTCGTGAGATGATCGATATCTGTACGCACGCATGTTAAGGTTACAAGCACCGAACATACACAAGAAGCCATTTACACGGCGCGGCCGACAGGGGACACAGAGCGTTCATATTTCACAGCATTATAAACTAGACTAACGGCTAGGTATATAGGGTTATCGGTTAAGGGTGTAATCAGCTAAGCCGAAAAGGAACATTGTCATAATTATACCATAAGAAGTTAAAAGTCAAGATATCATAACTTTTGGAAAACGTCCAACTATGAATAAAATATCAGCATAAAATATTACATATATTCATCTAATTTTTTTTAGCTCATGTTTGGTCCCATACTGAAAGTTGTTCAAAATGATGAGTGTAGTAGCCCTTTTGGTTAAGTATACCCCTAACCGATAATCATGTATACACTTGAATTCTGACATTACACCATTCTATGGCATCGCTATTAATAAGGTTCTCGTGATGTTATATCATATGAGCACAGTGAGATGCCGGGACAATGGCGACGAGAGATAGCGAAACCCTTGTCCAAAACGGCTACATGGATTTGAGAGAGCTACAAACTTCGTACGTTATGAAAATATTAAAAACAAGCTGTGAAATATTAACTCCCCACTCCACATGACACATACGACATAAATACATAAAATAAAGCACGTTATTGCAAAGCTATAGTTAAAGACGCTATTAAAAACATTGTAAGCCATTTTTATGTCTTCATAGCACATCACTGGGACGTCAGCGGAAGAGAAGGTAGTAGTGAAAATGATTCATTAGTTTAATTCGAGTTATTATCCCAGTTTTATACAAAGAGCCAAGAGCCCACATGAAAGCAAACTTACAGAATCCGAGGATATTTTCTGCATAAACTCTTGGCTCGGCGTTCCGAGTACCTCCATGATAAGGTTCAATTGATGGATATCTGTCTCGTCCATTAAGGTTGAAGCCACAAGAAATCACATTGACTATAAGCTAATGTAAAAACTACGCAACTTAAAATGCACGAATAAGAAGACACAGAAGAAGAATAAAAAAGAAAGGGATATGTGTAGTATGTCACTTACATGATTGTTGCTTTATATTGCTTAAATGACATCCACTATATTACAGTGTTAATATAAGTAATAGGATCATCACAGCTTAAACAGTACCAAAACTGTGTTGTTTATTTTAGCTATCGTTATGATAATCTAGATTGCAATTCAAGTACGTAAGTTTTCACTGGAGTTGATTTTTATCATATGTTTATCAGAGTGAGATTTGAATAGTGTATATACACCACACCACACCATATGTAAATAACATTATATAATTCCTGTGATGCCATTATTATATTACTCGAATCTACTAAATACTAATCTTACTAAAATCGAATGTTTTTTAAAAGCTTATTCGTAAAGGGCTTGTTTCATTTTCGGTCAAGACGGTGTACATCTACCAAAAAATGCCTAAAAATGTAGTTAATATTATGTAATAACAAAAACTGCATCAGTTGCCTACTTCATTGTGTAAAAAAATACCTTATTTCTGTGAATTATATGGAATTATGGCATCCCTGGAGTTTTTTATATACTAGGTTGACTCCAATGGTCACATTGGTCATATACTCCAATGGTCACACTTCTATTGCTAGAAAATACTATTTACAAATTTGAAGAATCTTTTTCTAAAGATTTTAACTTGCAATGTTATATACCTACCTAAATCAAAAACGTATATGATAATTAATTAAGATACAGCATAATTATTTGAATCAAAACTTAATATTTATTTAATTTTTGATTTAACGTAATTTGAAGATATAACATAAAATGTATAGATATAATAATATCTAAAATGTATATGACGAACCATAGCAACTGACCACTTACTCGCCTTTTCATATAAATGTGTTTGTGTTGTTATGTTAATAAATTTATCTTATCTTATTAATTATACCACCCGTCAGAGATGTCAAAACTGACACATCAAAAACGCGAAAATCTTCTTATTGCGTAAATAACGTAAAAATATATTCGAAATAAATTTTGTACACTGCGGTAACTTACGCTATTTTGAATTTTGTTGATAGATTAAAGATTAATAGTCCCTAACTATTAATCTATTTATATCATGGTATTATGTACACTGTCCTGGCCGGGGCTCCATACATTATTGAAACATCTCTTTTGAGCGTTTTTATCTTGTTTTGTTGTATTGACACGAGACGATAGACACCTTAGGTGCCTGTTAAATCTAAAAGGAAGAAAGTATATAACTGTATAGTAAAATGTTTGTAAATGTCAAACTATACCTGAGCGTGCAAGTAGTCGGGTCGTATTGATATTATGTATAAATAAATAAAAGCAAGAACATCTGTGCAAACTATAAACTAGCGAAAATAGGAAATAAAATATCGAAAACACACTTTCTTGGATGTATACACCAAGACGACTTTTAAAACTAAAAAAATATTTTCTTGTGCATTTTATGTGTATAAAACAAAATAACAGTCATAAACTTAACTTAATATAAGAACCGTCAGAAGCTTCTTGTTTAGTAAATACAAAACGACTGTAATTCATGTTTACTTATGAATATACCTACTACAATGCCACATTAAAGAATATAGGCTACCACTACCAAGTCTATTGAATTGTAATGACTAAGTCAAAATCACTTCCTCACCTCAACGAAAAAAACCCTAAAGTAGTACTTGAACTGTCAAAGTTTTAGTTAGACATACGAGTATCATGGCAACATTTGTGTAACTTTCGAGATGCTCCTACGTATCTATATTGGTCGCATTTGTTACATCTCTACCTTTCTAATATTGCTTTCTTGTGCGCCCAGCCACACATTCACTATACATGTCTATGTCGCTATATATATTATAGCCTAGCTGGAATATGCAAAACAACTTTGGAGTTATGTTTTGCTTTTTTTTTGTTTTAGAAGGATTTTTTTCATAGGAGCTTAATATTTAACACTAATTTTGAATTGGCAGATTTTCTTTTATCAGCATAAATAAGTAACAATATAATTTTATACTTTGCTATTATAGTTCGCATACTATAAATTATTCTTACTGTACATGAGCTATCAGCGCTTCAAATACTAAAGTTGAGGTGAAGACATGATTGAGTAAACTGTCTGAATATGAGGTAGTCAGTCAGTAAAATATAAAATATGTAAAGGATACGGTCTGTGCCGGGGAACAGTGTTCTGCTGGTGAGCAGTTCAGCCATGATACAGCCCACGGACCAGATGTCAACAGTCTGGTTGTAATGCATCCAGTTCAACATGATCTCTGGTGCCCGGTACCACCTGAAGGGAGACATTGAAATTAACAAATGAACTTTACTGTGGATGAAAGTACCACTATCCTTAAAGCAGGATATGGACTACACACTCTGAAACATATGGGAACGCGGTCTGCGCCTAAAACTGCATCACACGTCATGTTTGTTACTCAGTAGAAGCCTAGCATGGGCGTTCACTTATAGGCAAATGAGAACGACATAAGTAGAATAATATAATGGATAACTTTAATTAGCCATACTACAACCAGTTTGGAGCGTAATTAATGAAGTTTTTGACATAATAAGACTTAAACGGCAATTTGTCCAGTGCCGATGCCAGCTCTGTTGATGTCAGACACACACCTTGTCTCTGTCTAATTTCCTGCTGCAGGGCACACACCTCCATCGTCGCATGCCTGTGTCATGCAGTCCTAACTCAGTTTTCTACCATTATCGGGCTATCTCCTTCACACATATTGCATTACCAAGCTGTTATACATACTAACAAGCTTGGCTTGAGATGTGATGACATCTTTCAAATTATACAATCAGTTTACTTATCATAGATGATTGTCATTTTAATGTCATGCTGTCAGATAGTTGTTGCACATCTGACTATCTGTTAGCATATTATGTACTGTTATGTAAATGTGCAACTATATGCAATTTAGAACAAAATAAATGCCCAGAAATTTGTGATTAAATACTTGTAGAATGCTTAATTTTAATGAGAATTTCCCAAATATTCCCAAGTAAAAACAATCTTTGTAGAGAGCAGCTATTTTAAATTAGAGCCTCACAACATGTGAAAACAATTAATTTCTCTATTCTGAGAATGAAAAATATATCTAGTTCTACTAGCAAGACAAACTGATATAGTGTGACAAGTGTTGAATCTTTTATAATATATAGTTAATTTGTTGTAGCATTCTATTAGAGGTAAACATATTTTTTCATTCATCAGCACTGTATATCCAACTTACCTTGTTGCTACATATCCTGTCATCTCTGTTTCTGTAGGTCGGGCAAGTCCAAAATCTAGGATTTTAAGCTCACAGTCTTCATTTACCGCAATGTTAGAGGGTTTTAAGTCCTGAAATTAGTCAATTATTTCAGCAACTACACATTACAAGAAAGTTTTGACAACAGTTAATACACATATTTAAAGTAGTGATGTGGTGTGGCCCAACCACAATAGAACTATTACAAATATTTAATAACTAAGAGCTAAAACATGACTCATTCAACTAAAACATACTAAAACTTGATACTCATAGTATGAGCACCAAATAAAGACAGATCACTCAGTAGGAGTTTTGACATTTTACTAGTTGCCTTATGGATCTGTGAGTTGATAATTTTTTTATTTGTATGTAAGTAAGTATGAGCATTAAAAATGTTATTATTAATATATCTTATAGTAACAAAAAAGATATAAATGTTGAATAGTGCAGATAATCTTAATATTTACCCTGTGTATAATACCAGCAGAATGAATATATTTAAGGCCTCGCAGTATCTGGTAAACCAAGAACTGAACATGATCATCAGACAGTTTTTGAGTGCGCACAATATTGTTCAAATCTGCGCCCATTAGATGAGTTACAAGATATACTTGTTGAAACTCTTCAAGGGTCTTCTCTGGGCTGAAAACGTCTAGTAAACCTGCAACCGGAACATATGGGGAATGATGGCTACTGGAGTACTTATATAGATTGAAAGTAACTTTTGTTTATTTATCCTCATTTTATCAGATGCAAATCCAACCAGTTAAATGGCATAATTTTTTTAACAAGTAGACAGTGAACAGGTAAATTGATCTAAGCTAGTAACATGATACTCACCAATAACATTTTCATGGTTCATGTGCTTCAACATACGCAGTTCACGGTATGTTCTCTTGGCATGTACAGCAGATTGAAATGGCCTCGCCAGCTTCTTGATAGCTACTTTCATATTATGCAGGGTGTCGATCGCGGAACTGCAGGACATAAATACATTAAAACATAGATACAAACAGAAACCAGTTCCGCCCACGCAGGCCAATGTCCCGAAATAAAACTTACATTGATGCAATAAGTTTTATTTGAACAGACGACTAAAATGCGTTCCAGTAATTGAAGAAAGATTACACTGAGTGTAGACAAAACAAATAAGTACTATACTAATTTAAAACACTGACATAGTAGGTACTTGATAAATTACCAAAATGAAATACTCACCAAACTTGGCCATATGCACCTGAACCTACAGGTGTAAGCATTTGATACCTTTCGGGAACAATCCATTCTGTTTTATTGATTTCAACTTTATGAAAACGAGGCATAATGTTTTTGTACCACACAGAAATAAAAAGCAATATTCCAAAATGAAGTCCTCTTCACCAAAAAATAAATTTAGCGACAGCGTTTGACTGACAGCTATCCACTACGAGCTAATTTCGATGTTGACATAGGTGGGAAATTGACATTAATTTGATAGCTCAAAATTATGGACCGGATCGTAGACAATGAATCTGTGGAATGAATAGTACTGTAGTGTCGGGGATATGCCGTTTCAGTCAAGTGATATGATGATGGAGTAACGTGGTTTTAGTTCTCGTGGGAAGACTCCATAAAAAAACATCTCTTCACCGCTTTATAAGGTGTAAACGGTATAACCACAATGACTAAAGCTAATCCAATAGTCACTATTAAAAAAATTATTATTGACTACAGATGTCAATGTCGACTAATATCTAATGTCACTGTTCTCATCTGTCTGTCTGTGCTTATTTGATTGTCATTTCTATTGAACTGTTTTTCTTGTGAATTCGGCTAATATTTTCTAGTAAAAAGGAAAAATATTAGGCTTAAAACATGTCACAAACAGCGGGCGTCAAGCCCATGTCTATCGCTGGGCGTGTGGCTTCAGAACGAGAGCGTTGCATTGGCATGACCGATGCTGAAAGAGCCTGGCGCAAGCAATGGTTGAAAGACCAGATTCTAGCACCCAATGAGCCTGTTTATGTCCCCGAATACTGGAAAGAACGCACCAACCCTATTCGCCGTGTATACCGAGCGCCTTTAGATTTTATATTCACAAAACTGGTCCCTGTGCTGGTGAGATTACATAACAACAATAACCTCTATTATCAGCTGCACTAGTAAACAAAATACGTAGGTACACTTAATTTTCTGAATATTGAGAGTGCTTTTATTTTCAGGGAGAAGAGCGTGCCGTAAACTACCGCTATATTGCTGGCAAAATGGGTCTCATTGCTGTGGGCATCCTTGGTATTCACTATTATTTCAAATATAATGGAAATGTGAGTACCTATTTACATGAGGCATATTCAAATCCTTTATAATGCACATACAATGCACTTATACTTCTTATTCTTAAACAAAAAATTAATCATAAATACTGTTTTAGGATTGGACCAAGAAAGGTGGATGGAGAGTATTGAGGACAAAGCCTACAGTCCTTCCAGGACAACCTGGGTTCCCTTTTAAATCTGAACGCTGTTTAGGTGAAGATTATGCTGATGGGGGTTTCAAGAAGACCACATTTTACAAACTTGCTGAAAAAGAACAATAACTTGAGTACTAAATTTTTTTTACTGTTTTGCTTAAGACAGTCAGTTTTGTTTCATTACAACACAAATGAATGGTTAATTTATTAATTGTAATAAATAGAATATAATAACAATACACATGTTAATTATATGTCGAAAGTTCTTAAGCGAAATGTATGCCTTCTGAATTGAAAGCATGCAAGAGCTTCATAAAATCATCAATGTCCATAGTTCGTGCTCGCATCTGGTCGGATTCGCATGTCGTAAGGATATCTTGCACTTTCTGTTTAATATCAAAGTCTTCAGGTATTTCCTGTAAGAAAATAACAAAGGTTCATATTATCTGCCTACAGTTGGGAGTTAGAAACTTCTCTTAAAATTTTTGAGGTCTTGTTCTTTACAATTCAGTACAATGCAAGACAGTGCTTTGAGTTTCAGTTGCTCAGTACAAAACTGAACTGAACTAAGATCAATAATACTCAGTATTTGTATAACTTCAAAAAAAAAAGAAGGTCACTCAATTTAACAATATTTTTTTTTCAAAATAACTTGTTTTTTTACCTTGTTATGAAGGGAACAATGTACTCTATAATTTTTCTCTAAAGCAGCCATGGTGGTTGCATGCTTGAATGCAGCTGAGAGGGTCTTGTTTTTTCTTACAAATGCTATTCTAGTAAGTCCATCCCATTCCACAAAGTTGATAGGTGGTGGAGGATTTCTGGGTTCTATTCTTACTACACTAGATTCCACCTTTGGCGGAGGTCTGAAGTTGTTTTTACCAACCTGTAGAAATATATATAGAATTCAATACATAACATCACAAAAATTTTAAAGGCCAAATGTAACCAAGCTCTGAAACTCCATTGAAATAATTTTCTATTTCAAAATTACGGTGAGTATATATATACCTTCATCAACATATCAACTCGAGCCAATAACTGTGTGTTTATTGACAATCTGCAATATAATTTATCGCCAGGTTTAGCTACTAATCTCTGAGCAAATTCCTTCTGGAACATAAGCACTGCACATCTGAAGAATGGCCTGTGAAGTAATAACTTGAAGACCAGCGGTGAACTGATCTGATATGGGATATTAGCAACGCAGATGTCAAAGAATGGTAATTCAGTTTTTAAAACATCTCCAACTAGAATTTGTAGCTTGGCTTGGTATGGAGTTCCTTGAACACGTTTCTGAAGCTCTGCAACTAGTCTGAAATGAGTTATCTGGTTTTGATTTTAAATATATTTCACATTTTAATATAGCATATTTGAATATTCTAATCACTTACCGAGTATCAATTTCACATGCAACAACTTTCTTTACTCTGTCCAATAATTTGATAGTCATGTTACCAGTACCAGGTCCGATTTCGAGAGCAACATCAGTAGGCCTAAGTCCAGACTTATCCAGCATAGATGTTATGATCAGAGGGTTTTTGAGAATGTGTTGGCCAAAGTCCTTGTTAAATTGAATCCCTGAAAAATGTGATTAAATTCGTTTAGAAAATGGGTAAGTATAATTCGTTTTCTACCGTAGTTTTATCTCCTGGCCTAACTTTATAGGAGAGTGGTTCACCCTCACATTTGTTATAAGGCCGCGTGAACCTTATAGAGACAGCCTACGAAGATTGTTGTGACACTCGAGCCCTACAACTCAGCCTTCAGATCAGGCCAAACCTTATCCGTTACCCAATCCCAGAGATTGGTTAGATTTTTTTAAATTTACAATGAGATAACCTAAAATTAGTGTGAACGAGTACCACTTTACGCAATACGAACCTTGCTTAGCAATTTCATTATGAACTCGTGATTTTTTCTCTGCTTTTATCTTAGGCATTTTCAGTTGTTCTTGGGACTAAAACTTAATTAACTTAATAAAACGTAGCTACTCATAAAAATAAACAACAAGCGAACCCAACACGAGGGCCTGTTAATGCACAGGCTAACTGTACGGTCGATAATTGAAGCCCAGGAATAGTCCAACAATATTTTGTAAACTATAAATGTACGATACAATATCAACTGTGAAATTCGGGTCGGCAAATAATGTACATCCGTAACTCCGTGATCACACAAGTGTTGCTAGTTTTTTCTTTAGAAATTATTTAAACATTAACACTTAAAAATGTTATTATATGTCTGTTAAAAAACAACACGAAAAAATACAATGGTAGGTAGGAGCTACGTTTCACTACAATGAGGTACAAAGTTGGATTTCCTACGTCAATGCTTTGCTCTGCCCTGCCTGAGCCTCTACGTCTACGCTTATCTATACATAAGTGTCACTTGTGTTAGCAAAAATACCTAAGGCATATTTTTTTCAACTTCAACACACAACACAAACAACAAAACTGGTTCAATGTGACATTGAACCAGTTTTGTTGTTTGTGTTTGGACTTGGTGGATAATACGGGCCGTAAAATATCGGCGCGGTTGATAATTTTCAAGCAATGAAGCGCGGCCAAGAAAACTATGCCTTATAAATGGAAGACATGTACACGTATTTTCAGGTTGGCCATTATTGGTCGTACAATTAATTTATGGTTGGGCACTATTTACTCCCCTCAACACGATACATTCAATTTGGACAACGTTTCACACAAATTCATCTATGCTTATTTGGAATATCTAATACGTTATTAAATCATGCATTGTGTATGTGAAAGAAGAAATGTGTTGTTTTAAGCTAAAATGTACCAATAAAAACACGTGAATCAATAGGAAAGTGGAATAATTTTACCACAGACTGATTACAGCTAAGGCTCTTTTCTCATCCCAGTCCCATCTCTACTTCAATTTGCTTGATTGATTATTTCAAACTGCAAAACGAAACGTCATCTCTGCTTTGTTTGATTTCGCTCCTGGCAATTTCACGTAGAATTTTGGCATGGTTGATTTTTACGGGACTGAGTGAATAAAACCGTTTTGTGAAATTATTATGAAAATGGAGTGGAAACCTGAACAAGAAGGGCTACGACAGATATTAACACTGCTTAAGGAGTCTCAATCACCAGATACAGCAACTCAGAGAGCCGTACAACTAGTATCCTTTTTAAAATGTTCTCACATCGATGCTTCTATCGGCGTGGATATTTTTTATCACTTTAGGCGCTTGACTTTGTTTTCCCTTGCATTTACCTCTAGCTTTAAATGTAGTCTGATGTCTAATATCACTAGAATCCATCCACATGGTCACAAGCCAAGCTAGCCGATCGTTTCGACGCTTGCGATAAAATCGATTTTTCCGACATGACAGTCATTGACAACCTTTATTTTCCTTACAATGTAATCTCAGAAACTCGAGGAATTAAACAAATACCCGGACTTCAACAACTACTTGATATTTGTTTTGACCAAGTTGGTCACTGAAGAGGAGCCTACAAGATCACTAAGTGGGCTTATCCTGAAAAACAATGTGAAGGCCCACTATAACAACTTCATGCCGGAGGTGGCAGAGTTCATAAAGAGAGAATGTCTGTCAGCAGTTGGGGATCCATCCCCATTGATCCGTGCTACTGTGGGTATCATTATTACCACCATTGCGAGCAAAGGCGAACTGACAGCCTGGCCAGAACTGTTACCTGCTTTGTGTCAAATGCTTGATTCTCAAGATTATAATGTTTGTGAGGTGAGTTGCTAAATAATATATAGACTAAACTAAATAATTCTTTATGCCAACTATTTTGTCAATGTATGTTTTCACATCTTTACATATTTTAGGGAGCATTTGGAGCACTACAAAAAATATGTGAAGACACAGCGGAGTTTTTGGACAGTGATGCACTAAACAGGCCTTTGAACATCTTGATTCCTAAGTTCCTGCAGTTTTTCAGACACTCATCACCAAAGATCAGATGTCATGCTATAGCTTGTGTTAACTACTTCATTATGGGTAGGACGCAAGCACTTATGGTACACATTGACTCATTCATCGAGGTATGTATCTTTAGAAATAGTTAAATCATTAAAATGAGTGTTAAAACTGCACACATGCCGAAAAGCATCTTGCATGATTCTAAATCTATAGATGTGAAATGGAAATATGAAGAAAGTAACTTAAATGTCTTGTGTTTTAGAATTTATTCCACCTGGCAGCAGATGAAGATCCGGATGTGAGAAAAAATGTTTGTCATGCTCTTGTTCTGCTGTTAGAAGTAAGATTAGACAGGCTTATTCCACATCTGCCCTATATCACTGATGTAAGTTGATCTATTCTGATATGTTGTTGTGCAGCTATAGTTGTTATTGCAGTATTTTAAAATAAATCTTTGTTTTCAGTACATGTTAGTGCGCACACAGGACTCGGAAGAGAAAGTGGCATTAGAGGCATGTGAATTTTGGCTATCACTAGCAGAGCAGAATGTTTGCCGTGAGGTAAGGTTTAATCTAGTAAATAGACAACTTTACGAAAATCTATAGATATTTTTCTATAACTTTTTGAAACAAAATGTAATAGGTGGTATCATTTAGGTTCCTTGTTTAGATAATTCAATATTAAGGTAATTCAAAATGATGTTATAGCAATCCAACCTCCTTGTCACATCATCTACCTTGTAAAATATGATATGTGAATGTAAGTATAATAAAAAATATATATATTTATAATTTAACCTTAATTCAGACAATGTTAAAATTGATCAATACATACAGAATACAGATTTTTTTGGTAAAATTATTTACATATATTGACCAAAGTTTTGATTATTGAATTATTTATTTATTAGATGTATCCAAGTGTTATTGCATTAGGTACATAGTTTATCATTGTTTTATATCAGTAAAATATGCTCCAAACTCTGTCTGTAAAACAAAATTTAAAAATTGATGAAGATATTTAATGATAAGTATTGGTAGTCAAAAGCTTAGTGTATGTAAAGTGATCGAAAGCTAATAAAAATATAAAGAAAGAAGATGTTTATCACACAAGACATTACAACAATAATAGCAATGATAAAGCAAATAATACTCAAAGAAATTAATACATAACATTAAAGGAAATAGTACTTTACTATCATTGTAGTGATGAGGGTGTCAAAAAGGGTCGTAAGCTCAGCAGAAGCCACAGAATTCTCTGTATGCCTGATTTTCATCCTTGACCTTCAGAGAGATACACAAGATTATAACGAAAATACAAGTGTCAAAACTATTTGGAAAAATAAGTTGTACTAAACGTGAATACCATAACTAAAAACGTAATAAAAATAGTTAATGCCATAGTTTCTAGTTCAATCTTCACCTAGCAATCTCTGGTCGTGACTAACTGTCATTTGATTGTTTCCAAGTTTAGTTTGTTGGCAAATTCTTGAAGGCTGTTTTATCTTTGATTACTTACATGAGTATATAATGTATTACATTACAATCAGCTCAATTGCATGTTCTAATTTAGTATGTTAGATAAGAGATTCTTTGTTGACACTATAACCTAGATTATTAATTAACTGTATAATTTTATAGATTAGATTTACCAGAATAGCAAAATAGAGTTAAATCAAATCATACTATAATAATAGTACTAAAATTTGGCTAGACTGAGCCCTGTCATACATCTTCAGGTCAGAATGTAATAATAATAGTCCATAGTGACATGTCAATATGCCTAAATAGTCATTCTGACATGATTATCTTGGGATTACCTTGGCGCGTATCCCCTTGATCGATAAGAATATTTGTGTACTGAAGCATGTAATCCTGTTTTTTATACCTTTTGTGATGAGGGTAAAGATATTTGAAGTGTAAGCTTAAGGGTTGACGCATAGCAAATCGGCGACGTATCCTCGGCATCAAAATTTTTTTTCACTTCTATCATTAACTAGAATAACGGTAAAAAAACCGCGTCACAGTCCATATAGTGTCACTATGTTATACCCATAGTGTATGCCTTAGCATGTTTAGGATTACTCGCGGCGCATTCTTTGTGCGACCTTGAATCATATCCCGGTGTGATAACATGCATGGTCATAAACGCTATGTTGATTACACTATGGTAGCCATTGTAAGGCCTCTCACTCACTTTTAGATCACTAGAACTCGTGACAGGTGTTTTATTGACTGAGCAAGCAATGTCATTCTCTCCTTCAAGTCTTGCAATATACTCAAACTTAGTAGAAATCGGGAATTTTTAAATGAAACCCCAAATAAGAGGAAAAGTTTGTTACGGCGACATTTCCGACCAGTTTCAGTAATATTTTGCAGAGACATGCTGTAATTAACTTATAATCAAAATTCTAAATATGAACCGAACCAGTCAAGAGCTTGTCGAGATATAAACATCTATCTATATTCGAACATCGTCGAATACCAAGCCTATCAGATTTTTGTCGAATACACTTCGGGGAGTGTTCCTTGGAATTACATAGTTTACTTCACCTATCGCTTTTCTACAATCGGACTTGTAGAGATCTGCAAGACACTACCGGTACATGCTTAAGATTCCACTGACTCGCACAGCCAGGTTATGTTTAGTAACTATAGTTTAAGCCTCAGAAAAATTATAATAAAGGGTGTATACCACAGGTCCTAGGTCCGCGGCTACAGACATTGCTTCCAGTGCTGGTCCGTGGCATGCGGTATTCCGAAATGGACGTGATCCTGCTGCGAGGCGACCGGAACGATGACGCGGACGAAGAGGAGCCGGACCGCGAGTCGGATATCCGGCCGAGGTTCCATAAGGCACGCACCATCAAACATAATGGTACTTACTTTATATACCACTCTTTTCACTAACTTGTTACAGAGGAAAACATCGTGAGAAAACCTGCCTGGGATATTTTTTTGCAGATAAGTGAATTTCGCAACTCACAATTTGGCCAGTGTGTTGTACGGGTTGATATGGTAGTCTCTGCTAAACCCTCAAAATGGGGCAAGGGCAAAGCAAATTTTTTTATATATTGTGGATATCACAAGTTCCTTCCCAGTCTTTTCCATAATATACCACTGCCAAAAAGTGACGTTGCGTGTGTGTATTGATTCTACCCTTAATCGTTGTTCGTACAGCGGGCGCGGGCGACAGCAACATGTCCGGCGGCGGCGACTCCGACGATGAAGATGGTGGCGCGGACGGCGACGATGGACCGCTTTCCGACTGGAACTTGCGCAAGTGCAGCGCCGCGGCTCTCGACGTGCTGGCGAACGTGTTCGGCGCAGATCTGCTGCCCGTACTCTTCCCCATACTGAAGGAGACGCTGTTCCACGACGACTGGGTGATCAAGGTCGGTCACCTTGGTGTTACATTGTATCCTATGAATACTAGATAAATAACGCTTTGATTTTTTCTTCTATTCGGCAGCGTTTTCGCGGTCAACAGATATTGATTAAGTATCTGTTGTATCTCATGAAGCTTTTCTTTGAAGAAACCAGCTTGATGAGATGTAATATTATCCAATGTTTCGATATAATATCGTAAGTTGATATGAGTCCTGGTGATTTTATTGCAGGAGAGTGGTATCCTAGCTCTGGGTGCAGTAGCAGACGGCTGCATGGGCGGCATGGTGCCCCACCTGCCGGACCTGGTGCCGTACCTGGTGTGCTGCCTCGCCGAGCGCAAGGCACTGGTGCGCGCCATCACCTGCTGGACGCTGTCCCGCTACTCGCACTGGATCGTCAGCCAGAGCCACGACCTGTACCTGCGCCCGGTCATGACTGAGGTAACACATCCTACACACCTTTTTTATTTAGAAAACTAACGCGTGTTTGATTCATATTGTTTAAGAAAACGGGTTTTCACGCGTACCTGATTGTTGGAAAGGTCCAACTATAGTTTCGTTCACATTCGGTGAACTTCATCAGGGATGAAATGAGCCATTCGTGTCTTGAACGATGACACGTCTTCAACAATCAGTTACGCGTGAGAACCCGTTTTTTTTAAACAATATGATCCTAGACACCACAACTCCTACAACCACAACCCTTACATGGAAGTGCAGCAACCCAGTGATAGGATGTGCTACCTGCCCACAGTACTGAAATAACACTGGTGGACCTATTTTTAAACCACTCATATGCATTTATCGCTTATAAATGACGTCACGGTTTACGTAAGTTGCATTATAAAAATTCTTATCACTGGCTAGCAAAATGTGTGGTCTTGATCACTCATAATGAATTGTATTGATATAACGATATTCTAGAACTGGTCTAGAATATAGAATAATTCTTACGTTTTCTTCAAGATTTCCTTTTGATATTCATAGTTTTACGACAAAAATAAAAAAAACTGACTTCTAGATTTTTTATGTGTTAATCAAGGTTCTTAGACTCAGGATCTACTGAACTGTCTCTGTACCAGTTCCGCAGTTATTGTGTGACAGAATAACAAACATACTTCCACACATCCATACATTCTTACAAACATAATATGTAACATATTATAATATTAGAGGATGATATCTGAATTCTGATAGACAAGTCTAAAACCCTGAGCAGTCTACAGTACAGTACAGCTATTTATAAATATTTCAGCTCCTTAAACGAGTGCTAGACAACAACAAGCGAGTCCAAGAAGCGGCTTGTTCAGCTTTTGCGACGCTCGAAGAAGAAGCTTGCACGGAACTGGTGCCATACCTCGGCTACATTCTACAAACATTGGTCTATGCGTTCAGCAAATATCAGCACAAGAACTTGCTCATACTGTATGATGCCATCGGAACGCTGGCCGACTCAGTGGGACATCATCTCAATAAGCCCGAGTACATCAACTTGTTGATGCCACCACTTATCAATAAGTGGAATGTGTTGAAGGATGAAGACAAGGACCTATTTCCACTGCTCGAGGTAAACATTGTTATCTTACTATTTGATGGATTTATTAGTACATGGAATTGAAAACAATAAGACTTTGTTTGTTAAATGAAAGCTCAGTGTAGTTGAGTTTATAGGTCAACTGCAACATTGTATGAGTATGTAGGGTTATCAGTTATGTCCATTAAAGCAAATGGGATAATTATATTAATAAATTGACTATGATAATGATATAGCCTCCATTGTACAATTACAATTTATTTTATTGCTTTATTGTTGGGTTGCAATAGTAATTTCATTATTTTTCTTTACAATAACATGATATATGTTTTTGACCAAGTGAGTGAAGCGTCGGTGCTTCAGACGTGGTATTTTTTTTTATACGTCTGATAGTTTGGATGTCTTGTATGTCTCCTGAACTTTCGTACCTACTCGCGAACTGGCCGTAGTTTCCAAACAATTATGATGAATCTTGATGGGATCTAAAAATTTTAAGATTTTTCTGTCGTGTGGTATTTTTGGTTGGAGCCATTTACTGGCCGATTTCAATCATTCTTGGTACAAACAATGCGAAATTTAACATTCATCATGTTATTGTTGTTTTTTTAACAAATTTGCAATAAATATCTTGGCCACGAAATTGACAGTTCTTAGAACGCCTGGTCTTATTTATGTAATATTATAATGGTTTGATTATCACACAAATATACTAATGGTATGTATGACAATTCATTTACTTTATATATCTGGATTTTCTAATTGTAAACAGCAAGTCATCAACATCTTTTATTATAAAGACATTATAAACGCATCTGCGTATTTTGATATACATACGTCGCTCCTATAGTGTAACTACTTCATCATATTGAGCGTCTGTCAGTCCTGGGCTTGGTTTTTTATCGTTGGTGGTAAAGTGCCGGCAAACTTCTTGAACCAAAAGCGACGTAGGGAGGTATTTCCACGCAAATGCAACTGACAACATTTAATTTTTTTCTTACCCTCATTTTTATTACGATAATGGAAAGATAAATTAAAAAAAACGTATTTCTATTGTTTATTATACTCAGAATGTAATCATTATTTTACGAGCTTTTGACTTGAATAACATTATACAGAACTTTCTTAGATTTTCAGAAATCTCTTAAAACGTAATTATTACATTCTGAATAAATTATAAAAATAAGGCTACGTTATTTTTTATTTATCTTTCTATTATCGTAGTAAAAATAAGGTAAGAAAATTTTTAAATGTTGTCAATTCTTATCGACGAATCACCGATAGCGTCTCGGCTGAATGCCTGCCCCGCACTATTCCCCGCGCCAAAAATACTTAGCAATTGTTACTCCCAAGGTCATTGGTCCAAATTGTTTGCCACGAACTGTTTTTGATAATGTAGTAGACTGAGGCGATATTTGTTAATAATTTGAAATATTTTTCAGTGTTTATCGTCGGTGGCGACGGCATTACAATCTGGATTTCTGCCGTATTGCGAGCCAGTGTTCAGGAGATGTGTATCGCTAATAGAGCAGACATTAAATCAAAACATTGTGAGTGTATGATTAATTTACTTACTAACTTTTCAGTAACGTGTCACTGCAGGGCAAGGGTCTCCCATATAGGGCCATAAACCACCATACTGGTAAAGTTGCGAGTTGGAGACTTCACTTATCTGAATTTTATTACCTATTACAAGTAGGTTACCTCCCGATGTATTCTTTAACCGTTTAAACTATAAAATCAATAGTAAGTTAATAAATTAGGTATACACAAAAAAGTTATGCTAGTAAACATTTACTTTAAAAAAGATAAGTTATTATTAACCCTATCAGCTTAGTATTTAAAAGTCAAACATTAGTTCTGCCGCCTACAATTCTACGTACGTTTTTTTTAAGTACGTATACTCTTATTATAGTCTATGTACGTACTTTTGTTAAATGTCATTCATTTTAATGCATTATAATGATCTTGAATACCTCAAAGATATACATATATTAGATAATATTGGTTATATAACCACAACAAATAACTTGTAAATTGGAATTCATTGCCACTTCAATTTACCATGTCTATAGTTTGTGATAAGTACATTCTATTATTATGATCTCGGCAAACATTGTCGCTTCGTTTTGTGTTTTTATGCTTGTTAAACCGACATTAAAAATAGAAGATCACAATTCGTCGGACCCAATTTTTTTTATGTGTATATTATTCTGTATGTACGTTTAAGGTTGTTTTTAAAGTTCTCCGTATTAAACTAGCAAATTATATTTCAGGCCAATAGTCAAAGTCCGGAGCAGTTCGAAGCGCCCGACAAGGATTTCATGATTGTAGCGTTGGACTTGTTGAGTGGCCTAGCGGAGGGCCTAGACGGACATATAGACCACCTCGTGCTCAACTCTAACTTGATGCAGCTCCTCTATCAGTGCATGCAGGATCCCATGCCTGAGGTATACCTTGTATGTAACCTTCGCTTACTAACTCCTCAGGACACTCGGAGCATAGGGAACTTTTTTAATTTTTGATCAAGGTATAGTGTCCTGATTGTTTTTGCCGTTTTATATATTTAAATGATGTAAGGCTGCTTTGGTTTATTGGTCAAAGTTCATTTGCATTTGTCTTTGAAATATGTTTGTTAAATGATATTGTTTTTTTTTTATTATTATTAACCGTTGGAACTTGTTAAAGGTTGAGTTGAGTTGGTTTTATTATTTGAGTAATAATATTATGAAAGACATAAGTATAAACTTTGGTATTTACAAGTAAAGAATTACGAGACCTAATATATATTTTATACTATTAATTTTGTGAGCTTACCATTTGTTTTGGTCTCTCAAATTTGTAAACAAACATGTATATTGTACATACAATATTTTGTTACGTTTTTTGTAATATGTTCGTAATTTTTACTGAGTTCTCAAGCGTGGTTTGCACATAACGATGTGTAATTACTGTAAAACTGCTGGACATTTTTTGTATAATTGCAATGAGAATATAATCCATGCATGCTCCATGAAAAGTTACTTGTGTAATTGGAAATTAATAGTTTTGGGAAAGTTGAAAACATACTAACAAATTTCATTATTCATTACTCATCATCATCATCATCACAAACCATCACTGTAATCAGTATTTAAAAAATTTATTCATCAATAGCAAATTGAACTGTGTAAATGCAATTTTGACCAGTCATTAAAGAAGGTTATTAAATTGAAGTAAGTTTTAACTATTTCAAAAAAGATATTGCTTTGTATTGTTAAAAAATCAAATGGAATTACCTCAATTTCAATCATTTTAATTATAAGTTAATGAAGATGAACTTGACGGACAGGATCTAAAAATAAATATTCAAAAACTAGCTGTTATAAACAATATTGAGCTCCGCGGTTTCACCCACGTAGTGCCCCATTTTCCAATCGATAATATATAGATATATAGATAATCCAATCCTATATATAGATAATCCAATGGGAAAGTACTTTTCTTGAAGTCTGTTTTAAAGTATCGTATGTCCTTTCCCGGGGGCCAATCTACCTGTGAACCAAATTTCATCCAGATCGGTTCAGTGGTGTTGGCGTGTAAGCGAGACAGACAGACAGAGTTACTTTCGCATTTACTCGTATAATATTAGTAAGGAAATCACTTGCAAATATAAATGATTGAACTATTGTACTTCAATTTAATATCTGACGTCACTAGCAGCATTTCACTAACTAACATTGGGTGGTGGGTGTGTATTATCCGCGGTCGGCGTGATGTCTACACAAGTGTTGTTGTGCCCAGGTGCGTCAGTCGTCGTTCGCGTTGCTCGGTGATTTGACAAAGGCGTGTTTCCAACACGTACACCCCTACATACCGGAGTTTCTGCCCATATTGGGGATGAACCTCAACCCCGAACTTATATCTGTGTGCAATAACGCGACGTGGGCCATCGGAGAAATCAGCATTAAGTTAGGTAAGATTTTGATTGAAAGACACAAGTTTTTTTTAGACCTACACAGCTAGGCAATTGATCACAAGTTCGCACGACCACTGAAGTCGGCGATACTGTAGCCCTAGATGGAGCGTGCCTAGTCTGGAATACACTGGCTCGCAATGAAGGCTGCCGGAACACACCTATAAAAAAACCCCAAACAATTCCTTAAATAATATACAAAAATACTTCTAACGGATTATTTAAATATATATCATAAATTTTTCATTTCATTTTAAAGCCATAATTTATAAAAAGCTTATTTTCTACATAACGAAAGATACAACTGAATGTTTATTCAGTTGTATCTTTCATTCAACAAAATCGAATAAGTAGTTTTACTTATTCGATTTTGTTGAATGAAATGTCGATTTCGATTCGATTTATTAATAAGGCCTGTGTTACTTGATCGGTAATACAAAAATGTTTAGTACACTCTTGAAGCACATGACCATTTCTCTGTGAAATCTCTTAAGACAAAACTTATAGTGTTGTGCTATATTTTGTTAATATATTCCAATTTTATTTCAGGTCAAGAAACTTCAAAGTATATACCACTAGTTTTAAATCAGCTCGTTGAAATAATAAATAGACCCAACACACCTAAAACGCTACTTGAAAACACGGGTGAGTCTCATTTATATGTTCATATAAAAATTATATAATTGCTATAAAGAACTAATCAATTATTTATTTTTGGCCAGATCTAATAACCCTTTCTAAAATTTAAGATTATTATAATGTTTTAATTAAAAAAATATTGTATAATTTCCATTAATATTCGAGTCTAAAGTTGAGTTTAGTTTCATGCCAGACAGAGTTGTTAAGACTGAGCGAATCACACAAATACGATGTTTAATTTTGTCTGTTACGTTGCTGGAATGATTCAAGTAATGTTATTCCTTGGTGGCAGTTTGGTGCTGTGAATATCTATGGAAATATGTATTTCTATATATCCTTCGCTGCTTCATATTTACATCCTATGTGGTCAATGTTAATCATCTCTATGGTTTCTTATTTACTTTGTTTTATTTTTCGTCACGATGCTAACCTTAATAATGTTATTAAATAATATTATTTATAATGTATAGAGTGCTGTGTCCTTCCTAATGTTATTGGATTGTGTTACTGTATTAGAACTAATCTGATATTACGAGTATCATTTTATATATCAATGACTATGTAGGGCATATTTACGAGAGCTACAGATAGTAAACACAGAAGTAGTTAATTGCCATGGCTTAATGCATAGTTATTTTTTTTGGGGTTGATGTGTAAATACTATTATACCTTTTACCACAAAAGTAGCGCCAAACACCGTGTGCCTTGAAAGATGGCCCTGAAATTGTTTTTTTTTATATATCTTTGATATTTCTATTATGTATATTATTGCCAACATGTTTTTTTTTTAAATTGCCGCGTTAGCGTATATAACTTTTAAACGAGCGCAAGGAACTTCCGACGGGCCATCTTTCGACAATACATTGCCAAATTTAACTTTTCTAGATTTATGATTAGCGTAAAATTGTTTCACTCTGTTGTCCATTTGTCCCACGTAATTGTTTGGTGGCCGCCCCGCCACCTGCCTGCCACCACTAGTGGAGCCCCACTAGTGGAGCCCCACTAGCGGAGCCCCACTAGTGGGCGCGGTGCGAGGCGCTGCGGACGTTGACTCGTATGTTTGAATTGACTGGTTTGTTGATTTGTTTTGTTGGTTTTGTTCTCGGTTGTCGTGGTCGGGTCGCGCGTCCCGTGTACGTGTAGCGATTACAATCGGTCGGCTAGGTTATGTGTGCCCGCACGACGTCGCGCCCGTATTACAACAATTCGTACGCCAGTGGTCTGTAGTCATTTTTTTTATTATTACTTTATATTTACTATTACGTTTAATTATAATTAAATAAGTTATTATTAACCTTATATTATTTCGATTGTGGATGGTGTTTGTTCGTGGCTTATTATTAATATTCTTTTGTACGATATGTTGTTGTGATTTGAGTTGAACCGAGCATGACGATATATACATACATATTTACTATATTTACGTACACAGGCCGCTCGGGGGACCGCTGACCTATGGGGTGGCATTTACTTCATCATCTTGATTTCAGTGCTGTTCCTTAATATGTGTTGAACACCATCCGCTTTCTAAACTGTTTACTGCTAAATTTATACAATATATTATTTTTTTCAACGAACCGTATACAGACTATAATGTAAAAGTTCATACTTAACTTGTAAACTATATTCGTATATACTTCGCTCCTATATAAGCCATAGTCTATGTACAGTACGTTAATATTTATTCATAACTACCAGTTTCCATATGAATATTTTTGTGTGCCAATCATTTCCGATACCTTTTACACTTTCAGATAATTTAATGAATTTTAAGTATGACCGTAAAATATTATTTTTGCTTTATTAAGTATTCAATTATTTTGTCACCAGACTGGACATATGACGATGATTACGGGCAGTGTGTATTTTAGGCGAGTTTCGAGTTTGAGTTGCCATGTTACCGCATAAACTTTGAACTCTTAAAGATTTTTAATACGCACTCATGAATTCATATGATATTATGCAGACTGTATACCTGCAACTTAAACTCAAGACTTGCTTACGATACCTGTTGCAGACATTGGGTCGCTCGATACTGCGACCCCGGTTCGAGTTCCGCACATATGCTTTTTCGACACAGTAGTGTTTGTTGCCTCGGCGACGGATCGCAGTATCGACCGCTCGTACTGAGGGTGTCGATTCGCTAAACGTTCGATCTCGATTAAATCAAATTCATCAATCGATTTAACTCGTCACGTCTAGTTTACATCGGGGATGATGCGACAGAAAATAAAAGTAGTAATGGGACCATACTATCAATAGACCGCCATGGGGTTATAGGTCGAAAAGTGATGTTTATACCATTGGTTGAGTGACATACTCGCTAGCGAATTCTCGACATCTATTTCGACTTGGATATCTTGAGTGCTGCGGTAAAAGACTTTAGAGAGGTAGCGTACGAGTTTAAGAGTCAGCCTCCATTTTTTTGCGCAGTGCTCACCATTTTCCTTTTATCATCAGTCGAGTTTCCAAACAAACGCATTTCTCTTATTTCTTAGTAAATATTTGTTACCTTCACGCCATGTCCATCCATCACTCCATATTATATGTTTTTTGTTATTGAAAAACTAATAATTGTAGTTTTCGTGCTCTCGAAGTGTATCTCTGTTCGTTTGATTTTTTCAATAAATGAATAAATCAAACGAACAGACACAATTTTGCAATATATCTTAGTCCTAGTAGTAAAATGACACTTGGGTGGTGGTTAGGGTCCGTAACAAAATATATTTACTTTAGAATCAAAATCGACAGAAGTGGAACACATTTGCATGGGATCCATCCGCGGTAAAGTACGAGAACATACAATATCGGTTGTTTCAAATATGAAACGGTTTGATCGACGCTGAACGTTTTAGCGAATCGTCATCCTAAAGCTAGTTATTTCTGTTGGATAACGAGCGTGGTCCATCGATAGGTGCACGTCGCTTCGTAACATTCGCGACAATGACGAGAAGGACTCGGCGTTCCGCGGCATCTGTCAGATGATCCAAGTGAACCCGGCGGGAGTTGTACCGGACTTCATGTTCTTCTGTGACGCAGTAGCCTCATGGTCGCACCCTAAGGACGATCTCAAGGAAATGTTCACAAAGATTCTACATGGGTTCAAGAATCAGGTAACTACTGCTACTCTACATATACACTATGTACAAATACATTTCGCCAAAACTATTTTAGGTAGGTCTAAGGCTACGTCCGCACTTTCCATCAGCCGGTTTGGGTGACTCGTCTTTGCTCTACTTATATATATATTATAATTATATATATATAGTCTTTCCGCGGACTCGGCCAGCGCAGCGTGGTGGAGGGCATGCAAGGGTTCAAGGAGTATGCCTTGAAAATACGCATAAAAAATACGAATAAAATTTTTAAGATATTTAGTTTCTACTTACGACGGACACAATATTAGGTGTCTATAATTAAAAAATTGGTTTTGTAGTCAACGAATATAAATTATTCAGTTTGTATTGAGTTGAAAACACGCATTAAAGTTGAATCATAATCACTTGCAGTGTTTTTATAGTGGGTTGTTTTAAACATGAGTATTGTATGGTCAGGTGGGCGACGAGAACTGGCGCCACTTCACCGAGCAGTTCCCCATGCAGCTCAGCGCACGACTCTCGGCGATGTGCGGGATATAGACATTACCGCTTCGATATGGTGAGTTCATTTCTATCTTCTCCGTACATACTTCATTTTGTACTATTTTTTCTTCAACTTTTTAGACTGTGACGCTCACTGCGTCAGTGATATGATTTGAGATATACGGAACCCACGGTGCTCAGTTATAAATGCCTATCTGTGTATCTGTGATTTTTTATTTTAAAGTAAGTGATTAAAGTGCAGTTAGTTATTGCATCAGTGCAGGATATGTGCGTACACATCGGTGTGGCTCATCTACTGTTACAGTATATCACAATTTATACGAGTATGCCTACTACATACTCGTAAATGTTTAATACAAATATCAATGTAGATCAACACATAACTAGAGGCTACATATAGGCTACCGACTGGAGTCTTTGCGAAGCCAGCGCGAGCGCGTCTGTGTCAATGTAGTTATGAATCAGTTGATGTGTGAATGTGAGTGGATTATAGGACAAGTGTGTAGGAGTGTCAGATGACATGAAAATGAATAAGATGTGTCGAGGGTGTCGAGTGAGAGATGATGTGCCGAGTAGAGAGATATTTGATGAAAATCTTTTATAAAAATATGGCTGTTGATATATTGCTTTGTCACTGCATTTTCTCAAATAGTTTTTCTGTCTCAATATAGTCTAATCTTGAAAGCCATGCGCATATTTTACCCTTCAACTTTTTAAGTACTAATGGCTTGACATTTTCTTTAGAATTAAGCTTATTGTAAATAAAAGGAGCAAGATGAGAATAGTTACGCCATGCAATTTGGCTGTGGTATTCAGGTACTGGGCATTTATTGATTCTTTTTTATTATTGTCAATGTGTATTTAATTATCTTTGACTACATTGATGACATTCTGTTTTCTAAGATAATTTTTTCCTGCAGAATTTAAGTATCTTTTTCCTATAATAAAATGTGATCACTTGTTATAAGATGGTAGGTAGTGATGTGTTGATCATTTATATTGGTTTGTTATTGTTGCAGGGGAACCAATGTCAGCACGGGTCGGGACGACATTGCGGGTGGGCGGAGCGCCGCCCCCCGAGCGCGTAGGGACAACCGCGGGCGCCGCATGTGCCAACACGACTGCGCCCGCGCCGGCCGCGCCCGACGACGGTCGGGGGCGAAGGCCCAGGGCGCGGTTCGTGACACGAGGTCCGCCGTGGCCGCTCGCCGCCGAGCGACCACCGGACGGACACTTATATCTAATTGCATGAATGTTAGTGATAGTTCATAGTGTAGAACTCTGATGAGACGCCTGCTCCTTACTACTAAACGTCGGTACTTACTTTAATTCGGGAGCGTTATTTTTACGTGCGAAATTGTTTAGCGTTCTCGTCGGTCTCTCGTTGCGCGTGGTGTATTGTCGAAATTCATTCGGTAAGTTTGTGTAAGATGCTTTGGAATGGTAAAAAAATTATAATTGCTTGTAATTAAAAAACAAAATGTTCGGTTGAAATTGCGTTCGTCGCTCGTTGTGCAATAAATGATGAGTGAGACATAATGTAGAGCCGGCGTCTGCGAATGCCTGTAGGAAATCTCAACTAATTATTCACATTTGACGGTTCTTACTTTACAAACAGTATCACGAAACGAGCTCGACTCTTATACTATAGCACAAGACAAAAAGTTGTGGAAAGGAGCTCTTATTAATATGCAATGGAGGATAATTGGAAAAAAAAAAATTTTTTTTTAAGTTTTGTGACGCTTTGACATTAGATTGCCGTCATCGTTGTAAAAATATATCTGAAACTGTCAGAGTGGTGCACTTGTTCAAAGTAATCTCGTGCAATGTATTAAACTTCAAATGTGAGTTATTAGATCAGATAATCTTAAATGAAATATTATAGTATTCGTTTCGATTAGTTTAAAGTAGACTGATGTCGTTCGCTGCTCAACGCGCCACACCTGTCTTCGTTCAGTTTTTCACTTTCACTTCGCTAGTTTATGTCACTGATGTCTTCTAACAGTTCCGCTCGTAAAATTACTTTCATACAACAAAGGTGAAGTTTGAAACACATTATCGGAAAGCATTTATCTATCACTATTATATTTATCCTTCACATGATGTTGTTCAGAATATTCAAATATGTGTATGTGTTACAAATTATTTTGTGTAAATTATATGAAGACTTAGTGAAATCGTGAATTTATGTAAACTGTGATTAGTGACTGGTTTAATTTTTCTAATATAATATGTGTCCGGTTGTAACGTATGTGTCAGTCAGTGTAGATGTAATTAATATGCCGCTTTGATACATTTTACGAAGGCTACATTTTCTGCTATATTATTATACCAAATAGTATTTTTACGTTGTATGTTGTTTACCGTGTTTGTGTGTTCGTCTCGCCCGCCGCTGTTAGCACTCTTGTACTTCGACCAAACATAACTTGCAATCATATTTTTGTATCCTTGTTTTTTTCCGTAGCTTGCGTTTGGAATTTGACGTATAGTATTTATTGCAGTGATAAACTTCATCTTACTCTGGTAATCGGGTCTATCGATAGCGACAAGTCTGTCTGATCGGAGCACGCTAAGTTATTTTGCCTTTATCGCGTGAACGACTTATATGATGACTCGAAATGCTAATTTAGATGCGGGGATCACTATCACAGATGACTTACGTTATGGACCCCACTATCAAAAATGTACGAAAATTTCCACAAAAAGATTTTTCCGTCGAAGCAGCGTCTCGGATTTAGCAGCCTCTCTCTCTCCATCGCTTTGAGTTGTGGTCGAGTTGAAATCCCAACCGCTCGTTCGACACATCGTTCAAAAAAACTTAACAATCTTCGAGCTAACCTTACCTTATCCATGATATCTTATTGTTTTATTTATTATTTACAAGGGATTTTTTTTCCCGATTTCTCGGAGACGTGGATCGATATGGAAAATTCTTTATTGGGTTTTCAATAGTACATTCCTCAAGTGCTCCCATATATTATTTATCGAACTTATTCCTAATCCATACTGGTTTATATGTAAATCAAAATAACTCAAAAACTTGCCGAACTAAAGTTATATTATAACAGTTTTTTAAGATTTTGTTAGCAAAATATGTTTAGTACTAGGAGTGCTAAACTGTCGCGGGCGACATTGTGTCTTGATATAAATGTAATATTGACGTGCATATTATTTTAATGAAAGTAATACTATGTATATGTAAATACATATTGCGATGTATATTAGTATATTATTATATTCAAGTAAAATTGTTATTTTTATGTTTTATAAAAGCTAAAAGAAGTCTGACTTTAAACACTTGTTGACTTTGAATACTATCGTTCAGACGATGATAATGATATCTGAAATGTTGTAGTTCTTGTGAACAATTTTTTTTACTCATTTTAGTTGCTATATTTTTTGATTTCTTAAATGAGAATATTCAGCATTATAGGGTTTTAGTAATAATTTAAAAATTCAAAAACGAGGGGCAGTTTAATCGTTTTTTTTTTTCGGGGATAGGCAAATAAATATGTAACATTCCGTCAGATCTAAATTCTTATTTTTGGCTATAGTTAATATAAATTTCACTATTGTGTGTTATGAATTAACTATATTTAATTTTTATTTGCAAAATTGTGTAGGCATTGGTTAGAAGTGTGCTTGTTCCCTGGATCCCTGTAGTTCCTACCCTGAGTCCTGTCTAGTCCTTTCCCTCGTGATGTGCCAACGAACGCCCGCTGTGAGTGGATGTGTGTACCTAGAAAGAATTTAAAGATGCGGAAGCTGCCTTCAATTACTTACTTTTTGGTCTACGATAGATTGAAAATTCAAAATTGAAAGAATAAACTTTTGAAGAAAACAAGAATAAGTTCAACATCCTTCAAGTGATCCTTAATAATTTTGCGCTGCTGCGCCGCCGCCGATGCAATGTCCATCGTTTTGCCAAACAGATACATTAGCTCCCATACCGCGGTACTCTCTAAAAACTAAAATTGTTCGGCTATATGTATGTATATCTTCTTTTTAGTAAATTTTGAGAAACATCTGTTATTTCTAAATAGAATCCAATAATTTTATTTTGTCAGGTAGCGTCGTAATTTTATTCTGTCCTTTAGTAGGTTTAATCTTCCGATTTTTATTTGTAATTGATTTTGTTTATTACCCTTGAAGAAAAAAACAGTGATAGTAGTTTATTAAGTACTGCATGCGTGCGTGATTGTGGTGTGGGATTATAATGTGTGTTCGTCCCTTACGCGATATGTCCTACTTTGTTAGTCAAAAAAATATTGTAACTATTTACCGTAAACTGTCCTTTTGCATCAAACGCAAAAGAGCTTACCACGCAATATTCGGGTTGCTTTGAACAATAAAATGTGGAATACACAAATAAAACATAAAATAAAGAAATTATACGATTATAGCGGCCACACAAGCGGCGGCCTGATTTAGTGTGTGGTTGTTTTTGTAGAACTTACTATTAACAGTTTTGTAGCATCGTGAATTATCGTTGAGGATATATTTGCTTTTCGGAATTAATTAAATTACTTAAATAAATTGTTGTTTAATACATTTGTTTGGTAGATTTGTCACTTTGGCGTCCAATTCTGAAAAAAATGACAGTGTGTCTTTTTACTAAGTTGTAAAATATCGCAAATGGGACGTTCACGTCACAATCAGTCGTGTGATGTGAGTAAACGTGGCATTCGTAAGGCACTCCTTTCCCGAGGCACTATATATATTGTTAGGTGTCCGAACCTACGGACGTACATTTGTGATTGTCGATATTTTTGTAGGCTGTTTGCGTCGTATATGATATTAGTTATCGTGTTTTATTTATGATATGTTTATATGGTATGTACTAGGTATTTTTATTTGTATTATATGTAAAAATCTATTATGATTAGGGCATACTTACAGTATATTAGTTTATATAGGACAATCTCATTGTCGGCATGCATTCATGTGATGGATATAAGTATTGCTTTGTTTCTTTCTTTGCCTTTCGTTATAATTGTTGATTAGCTCTCGACGAGTGTAAACAAATAGCGCTGTCGTTATAAATTGGCACAAAATGTTAGTAAGCATGCTAGAGTGTTGCGAATATTTAAATGTAATAAATTTCCTATTGAATATCAATATAACAGTTTTGATAATTGTATATCGACAATGTGATTCCATTTATATTTATATTAAATTCTGATATTTTTGTCATACTTATATGTAATGTTTAAAACATATTGCCATTTTATAAAAAAAAAAGATTTAGTAACATCGTACTTATATACTATTATCAATTATATTTATTTATTGAAAACATGAGCTAAAATATTTTTGTTCCATCGTAATAAATTACACAAATAGCAAATTTTTAATATACTCTGGTTCAGTTAACTTACGATATCGGACATTAAAAAAAACACAAAGTGATCGTGAGAGTATTATTTGTCATCATTAGTATATTCGTATTATCCATTGTGTTGTAAAAATAAATATTGACCCCGATTCGGATTTGCTACACTAACAAGTAGACAATCTATAGACACTCAGTACGAACTTAGTTGTTCTTGATGTAAGCAAGTTGATTTGTATAAATATGGCTTATCATTACATAATCCTTGAAACAAATGTAACTAGTTGGTGTGCGTCCGATTCGGGACCATTGTTACAGTCTATATAATTAAGAGATTAATTATAATAAATGCGTATTCAATAAAATGAATGCAGAATAGTGGCTGGGCAGTGTAAAGTAGCTACCTCACTGGCCTAATCGGCTTCAAGTGGCTATAGTTGTTCACAAACTTAAAAATGAAGTGAGTATAATTTTGTAAACATATTTTGGAGTTTTATATAAATTTTAGATTAGAAAGATATTTCTGTAATCATTTTATTGCAATCGCGTTACAATATTGGGTGTCAAAAGTTCAAACAGTGTTGCAGTTTATAAACAATATACAAACGTACTGGTTGTAATACAAAGACCTTTCAATATAAATTCTTTTACCGTACATTTCGTTAATAAAAGCACTCATTGTTCGACAGACGAATGGTTTTATTTCGGCTAAATTTATTTATATCCGATGATTTTGTAAAACGAAATTAGAATAACCTTAATAAATTATTTCGTAGTTAAGATAAAAATCAGATCTGTCCGCGGGGACCAATATGACTCCAAAAAGAACTTGTGCTAGTTTTAACCGCGCTAGCTCGTTCTGTTACGTGTCACAGACTTGGGTTGCAGCTTGTTATGAGACATGTCGCGATTACCTGACGCGAGAATAATGTACCGGCGTAAGTATGTAGGCATTGACGTAATTAATGTCAATGCAGTTCGGTACCATGAGCAGTTTCATATTCTACTACCCAGTTGTCCCACCACAGGGGAGAGTGGAATATTTTAAAATTTTAAGTCGATTTTGCCTCAGTAACTAATGCTGGTGGGCAAGTTACAATCCACTTCTTACGATGCTAACAAGTTACGATCTGACAATGCGACCGTGCCGTTGAACTACTGAACGCCAATGATAGATTCAATCGAGAATGAGAGTTTCTGTCTTTGCGGCTGAGCCGGGAGCGGTGCGTATGTGGTGAGGAGTGCTGCGAGCAGGTTTCTGCAGAGAAGAGCTGCGGGTGGTGCTGGCGGCGCGGGCGGGGAGACGGGGGCGAACGTGCGCTCGAGCTCGGCGTCTGCGAACGCGCGACGTCGGCGAACGCGCTCGCACCACGCTCGGTCGCCGGCGAAAATGCGCTCGTCACCTGGCGGTAAATGAATACTGATAATGGTCCTTCGAGCCGGATGTGCACAGCCGATAATAAATAAAATAAAAAAAAGCATTTTATTACCTTAATTAAATTGCATACAGAGTTTATTTAATTGTTTAACTATTTTTATAATCTATAATATAATAATCTATGCACAAACTTAGTATATATATATATTTTATAAGTTAGGTTGGGGCACCCAAGAATGGGTATAGGCCTCCTCAATGCTGCGCCATGTATTTCGGTCACGCGCTAGTCCAGTCCATGTGATCCCTGCCATCTCGACGATGTCATCTCGCTAACTCCTCTTTAGTCGTCCTCTCGCCCGCGCGCCGTCGTTAGGGTACCAGTGAAGGACACGCTCACTCCACCGGCCGTCAACGCGCGTGGGAGGTGACCCGCCCATCTCCACTTCAGCTTGCTGAACATAGATCTATGACATTGGTCTTCTTCCTTATATCTACGTTTCTGACCCTGTCTCTTAGTCTGAGCCCAAGCAAGGATCGCTCTGCTGCTCGTTGAAGTTGCATTTTTTTTGGCTAGTCTCTTAGTGCCCAAGACTGACATCCGTAGAGCAGAGATGGTAGAATGGTGTTGTCCATTAATCGTTTTTTAAGATGGACTGGGATTTTACTTTTGAATACGTCCTTGTTGGCCCAGTAGATACTTTTTCCACTCTGTCGCTATCCTTCGATCAATCTCTTTGGTGGTAGAGTCCTGCATGGTTATCATTTGACCTAGGTAGATGTACTCATTTACATACTCAATGCTAACCTCGTTTAGTTTTATAGGCTTTCTATCTCCATTCGTCATGATTTTATTTTTGAAAGGTTTATGTGTAGTCCTATTTTTCTACTTTCAACATCTAGAGCGCTTAGCATGAGTTGTAGGTCTCTATGGTTTTCTGCCAAAATAACGATGTCGTCCGCGAAACGAAGGTGCGTCAATCTTTCTCCGTTAATATTAAGGCCGTATGATGTCCAGTCCAGAGTCCGAAACATCGACTCTAGTATGGTCGTAAATAATTTTAGTGAGACGGGGTCGCCCTGTTTTACTCCACGTTTTATTGGAAATTATGGTCCTACAGCCGATAGTCGATACATTCGTAGAATACGAAACTAGTTGACTGGTCGATGTGAGGTCGGGGCGGTGTCAATGTAGCAGTGATAAAACATATGGCGTAATGTCCAGTAGATGGGAATATACACCAGCGACATTATCTTCGAATATATCAGCCCACTTACTAATCTATAGATAACGCTTTATATACGCGTAAAGTCTCGACTACGAGACTTTACGAATCCACTAAATACTAATTTAGAACATAAAATTTAAATGAGAAACATTTCGACATCTTACAAATACGAACTAATAGGTATATAGTTTTAAATAGGCATTTGAAACATGTTAATTCTACCAAGTTGATACAAAATTACGTGTAAATAAATAAAAATGTGCATGAGATGTTTTGGCACCCGCAGGCGGGCTGGCTGCTCCCGCGCCGGCGGAAAGACATGTTTACAGTCAACAGTATTGCAACCCGACACCGCACAAAGAGCCGCCTCCGCGCTCTCTTGTAAAACAATCTTCACACTTTTTTACTACCCATAAAAATAGTTAAAAGAGATTCTACTTTTTGTTTTAATAGACAGTGAAATGTTGCCGAGTGTTAGATGACAGCTTTTGTTCTGTAATGAACCGGGGACATTTTCGAGCGACGTTAACATTTTTTATTGCGCCCGTTCTATTTTGGGTTCGACGTGAATATTACAAATTGAGCATGTCGTGCTTGTGAGCGGCAGCTGTTAAATGTCTATCCATCAAACGAAATTACTTTATTTTCATTTTACCTCACATTTTTATAGAAAGAAATGTGCTTGTTACTGGCCACGGCATACCACTAACTACACAGACGCAGTTGGTGTTCAGCAAGCCGAGCTCCAATAGTCGATTTTCAGCTAGATGCGAGTATAGGTTTTTGAATAACAAATTGTATGTGTTCTTACTTATATATATTTATATTATAAATACCAACGTGCATGGCGCATAGTCCTTTATTTCTTATTGTCACTTAATTTGAATTTTGAATGAAACATTGAACATAAAATCATCGTCAGTCTGCTCGTCAACAGAAAGAACTTTTTCAGACATATTCGTTCATCCTGACTATTCTCTTTCAACGTTCATGAGAAAAAGACTCGGACTCGGTAGGTCACGCTTGGATGACGATCTAGATAACTTAATTACGAGTAGGTAGAAAGAGATAAATCCTAATCATTAGATTTTACATTTACCTACTAATATTAATATATAATCAAATCGATATTAATCAAATTACAAAAATATTCAAACCTTCACATTTTTTTTATTTTCTGCTACGAATCAAATGAAATAAATACTAATTTCATATATTTTAGGTACCTACCTACTCCAACAAAACAAATTCCTCACTAAGAATAAAATTCAACCTTTTCGAAATACAAATTTAACTCGCTCCCAAAGTTCCAAAGCAAATATTGATTATTTACCCAGCTAATTCGCATTTAGCGTTTCAGTGAGAAAGGAAACACTCTGGCGGGTCCGTTACTAAGTAAACACGCGCAGAGTGGCGCGCGCGCATCCCCGCCGGCCGCTGTCAACGTCAACCCACTTACAATAACATGGGGTATATTATTCACAGCACTGCGGGAAACCTACACGCGATATGACATTGCTAGCGATACGAGTTGTTAATTATGTAAGACGGAAAAACTTACATATCCAAAAATAAAGTCTTAATAAAACAATTTCTTTTTTTTTTTGTGTAATTGATTACTTCCATTATGGCAGTCGCTGATAATAACTTTTTAGTTTTTTCAATTTTAAAATCCAGCACCTTAAGGCGACGGGTATAGACAAACGCAATTGAGAATTGAGCCACGGAATAAATAATAGTATGTACTGATACTTACCTATGCCATGCCATCTGTTTGATTCTGGGCAAAACAAATGAGCGAGCATTGGCCTGCCGTCCATAATTTTGTCAACTGTATAGATAGATGGTGTCTTATGCACAGTTTGGATATTGACATAGAGTAATGTAAGTTCAGAGAAATAACATCGTACTTTTCTGAAAGTTAGGTCAAAGATTACTATTGTACAGAAGGTGAAGTATGTAGTAATTACTCAATTCAAATATAACTTTACTCATTATCGAATAATAATAACTCGATTTCATTAAACTTAAAAAAAATGATTCTCGTACCTCGTAAAAACATAAAAAAAAAATTGTAAAAATTTCGTAGAAACTATCGTTCGAGTTCGTTCGTTGAATATCGTGCGAGTTGCACTCTTCAAAATTCCGCCATCGTGAGCAGTTGGTAGCTCATATCATTGATGACATTATTTATCAACGAGGTTCGCTGGGTTAGGTAAAACTTACTTAAAAAATTGTAATATACATTTTTTTTTTGCATATTTTATTTTTAAGTCTAACTATTTTGACCGGTTTTAAAAATAATAACTGAAATAAAATGTTTACTTTTAAATTCAGTTATTGTATTTTTAAAGTATTTTTCTGTCTTCTTAGAGACGCTAAAATTAACGAAAAATTCATATTTACATAATCAATCGAAAAATTCATAGTTACATATTTTTATTATGACAGCTGCTCCTGACAGTGAAGAATATTTTTTTATAAGATCTCTTTCCGTAGCAACCATCAGCTATAACATCTATGATGGCAATGCCGTTCGAATTCATGCATGCGCGTGACTACTGGCCACTTGCAACGTCAACTCACATAGGCAATAACAGCATTGCGGGAAACCTACATGCGATATGTACGTACGTATAGACACTGCTAGTTAACAACATCTACTATGTACACAGTATTTCCAATAAAAAAATCTATTCTATTCTATAAGTAGTCAGTTGTTCGCTTGTCATGCTCTCACATTTATACCTTCCTTTCGCTAAGCCACTGATGCATTCGAAAGCATTTCAAAGTTCGTTACATAGGAATTACTTACAAAATGTTGACATTGAGAATAGTGCAGCAAAAAAACATGGATTTAGAAAAATGGTAGGTAATCGCATTTTGAAGCATAACAATTTTGTAATCCGCTTCGCTAGAATCACATTGATTACCCATTTTTAATAGACACGTAGGTGTCTAAACCTAGTTTCAGAATAGAGACCCGTCCTTATTCAGACAGCTTTTCCTAACGAATTTTTTTTTGCTGATTGTAGGTATAGCTATGTAAGTATACAATTTTTTTATCGGATTTATGAACTTGAGATTTTGTACCGAAATTTGCGTAATTCGTAGTGCAAAGTATTCGAATCCGGTCGGAAAAGCTACCTGAATCAATTTTAACTGCTATTCAGACTTTCTCTTATTGTATTACCTGCGTAAACATGTTGCGGTGGTACCGGATATGCCCTAGTCATCTGCATACACCGTAAACGTGCGCGGTAGGCGCGCTTGCGGGCCGCCAGCGCAGCCGCCTCGCTGTCTCGGGCCTCCGCCCCACCCGCGCCCTGCTGTCTGCGGAGCGCTACCTGAAGATATCAACGGCTTTATAAAAGGTTGTAAAATAAATTAATACTAAACTTTTTTATTTAGGTAAAGTTCTGTTTTTTTAGTTTTTGTCTATAAATATTTTAACAAAAGGGTTGATGTCTGTTAATGAATTCAAGCCAGAAGTCCGTGTCGGTAAGATTTCCTGTGGATTTACTCGTAGCTAAAGCAAGAGGTAAGCGTATCCAAAACATAGGTGAGATGATGAATTTTCTTTGGCTACATAAAATTAAAGAGACATATAATAACTATATCCAGCAGTGGGATAAGATTGCATGATTGTGGTGATATCGTATTAAGTAGGTACCTACCTAGGCGCGTATACTTTTTTAATACCTACAACCGTCCCAATTGTTGCTTGGAAGAGATCGCTATTAACTAAACGACTTCTTTCAGCAGATTCTACTCGTAGTGAACAACATATCAATAGGTGGGTACATATATTCTCAAAGAACATTTTTACTCTACCTAAGATAGCTATACTTATTGTTCTTCTTTTGACCCGATTGTCCAAAAGGACATATATTGATTTACAGACGTATATTTTTATTATATAAGTATTTATCAGAACTCCTGACTCCTCCGTTTTAAGTAACATTGTTTTTCGAAATCGAAATTAGCTAGGATTTAAATTCGAAATGGATAGAGATAGATGAACGCTTTATTGTAGACAGAACATAAAAACAAAAAAATATATCATTTTACAAGTAGTGCCACAAGTGGAGGCCTTATCGTTAAAAGCGATCTCTTCCAGGCAACCGTTGGATGAAGATTATTGATAAAAAAATATGTATAGGACGGGTTATACTAAAATACAATACAATAAAGAAATAATTCTTTATTGTAAAAACACTTAATTACACATATACAATTATATATACATACATTATAATACCTTACAGAAACTACATTTAAATATCTACTAATTTAATATAATATGTAAACCTACTTAGGTATATACTAATACATACATACTAACAAAATAGAATAGAATACATAGAAGGAAAATCAATTAAAAATATATATTTATATATACGTATTCGGTGTAACTTATTTATACATATATATATATATTTATATATATATATATATGTATAAATAAGTTACATATATAATACTTATGTATAAATAAGTTACACCGAATACAAATAAAATTCCCGTACGTACCTTGCCTTTAAAAGCCGCAGGGGTGGGAGCTTTCCTAATGTCCAAGGGCAAATCATTCCATGATATCATGATATAACAGCTTGGACGGCAAAAGAACTTTTATAAAATGTTTTATGATGCCTTGGCATCTTTAGAGCAAGATTTAGGAGTGAGAGTGATGCGTATAAGGTAGGCAATCTTTTAAATAATGCGGCGCAGTGGGATTGAAAAGGATGTTATAGACAAGATTGAGAATGTGAGCTTTCCGTCGAAGGCAAATAGACAGCCATTTGACCTTAGTTCTGAAATAACGGCTCCTAAATAAAAAAAATAAAAGTTGTAGGGTAGGTAAACGTTAATAAGTACCTGCGCTGCCATCACTCGTTGCCGCTCCAGCACCAGCAGGCAGCCTGGACAGCGGCAGTCTCGCCACCGGCACAGCCGCTTGTGTCCTTTCAGGCAGGATATCACACCGTGGTTCCTGCAGCGGGCGCACTTCGGCGTTCGTAGCGCCTTCCGCCCTTCCTCACTACCCTCACTCGGCATCGCGAGATCACACTTCATAAAAACACACAACACGACACACGCGGCTGTAACTCATGTTCTCGCTGAAATATCCCTTCAGAGATTGACGGCGGAGACGCAAGTCTTTGTATAAACCGTTCGACGAACGAAAAAGCCCCGCCCTGTCCCGCGCGCCATTGGCCGCGACTCTTGTGGGCGGGCCGCCCTACGAAAGCTTTTGCCTTGAGAAAAAGTCTTAATTTTCTTAGTAAAATGATACATTTCATGTCCGAGATTTATAAGTTTCTATTATGTTATTTTATTGTTTGTCTTTTGATATCTTCAAGGGACGATAAATCACGTTGACGATCAAAGAATACTTTTCAGTTCCGTGCCGTTTGCCAAGGATTTGTTATTTGAAACGGCACCATTTGACGTTTAAGAAAATATCTAGGAATTCACATAACGTGTTTTATAGCGGAAATGGTAAATTAGAACATTCTACCAAAGTTTTGTGAAAACTATTAGATGTTGGTATGTTTATTATAGTGTAATTTATCCTACTTATAAGTGGGCAAGGGTGACTTAACAATTACCTGGTAAGTTATCACTTTCCCCACTTGGTTGGAAAAGTCTCTAGAATGATAAAAATACCTTTAATGGAATCGCGACGCTGTTACCTGTCTTTTGTGTTGATTGATACCTACGTAACAAAATATCAATAGAGACGTACTGGTAAGTACTTACTTGCCTTGTTGCCGATACCAATCCAATCTAGCAGGACGATTGCCAATTAACTCTCGGGTTTCAACAGTGACCACCTCATCGTATTAAGTTTCATAAGTATCACAATATTTCTGTTGTTGTCTTCCACGATTTTTATAATTAGATAGGGATGTATGTATTTTATGTGATTTGAAATAAGAAGAAGAATCTTTTATAGGATCATACGAGTATGAAAACATACCTAAGTATATATATATGTTCCTGGTTCGCTCGGAAGACCGATTAGTTTTTCTTTTGATTATGTTTCAATGTTAAGGTTATAACAATTTTATCATATCTAATCCATTGAAACCAAATAAAAATAACTGAAACATTTGTGTAGTGGTTGTAACTTTTAAAAGAATTACAGGAACTTGTTATCCATCTCTGTTGAAAATCTAATTTTGAATTTATGGATTGAGAATGACTTTGTTTTAAACTTATTATTCATGCCCTTAACTACACAAAGGCTTTAAGTACTCTACCTACGCTATTTAAAAAAAAAGTAAAATTATGAGTACATCAGCGATTCCGTTGGTAAAATGAATCCTAAACGAACAGATCCGAATTGTTTTCTAATTAAAGCTATTAAAACACAAGGCGCGTTTGAATTGGTTGAGAGATGTATCGGCGCGGCGCGGCGCGGCGGAGTAACGCAGGAGCGGGCGAGGATCGAGTTACCTTCATTTGCCAGATGAGTGCACTCGATTGTGCAATCTGCAGGACCAACAATCCGTTATATCGCCTTGTAATGATTTAATTAAAGCCTGCTGTTTATCTACATAGTATCTTCATCTCTTATGGTGCAAATAAAACTTATTTTGATGATGCATATAATTTGCTTTAATGATGATTTTAAAATTCTGGAATACAATATTATGAAAAGGTTTATGATTATACAATTTTGTATTATCAATTAATATAACCGTCTAATATAAAAAACAATTTCGAGAGCTTTTTGTCTCGATTTAACGACAAAAAATGTTCCACATTTAAGTATAGGTATAGGTAAAAATGTAAACCTAAAGATGTATCGATTTATGTAAGTTAACTAATGTCTAAAGTAAGCAAATCATATCACCCATATAATACTGGTGCTGATGTCTTTTCCAATTTAATAGTGTAAGCATTATCCATGCTTGTTTCTTTGGCATTAAAAGTAATCCTGAAAAAAAACCTTCGCTGCTACTTCCATCACAGCTACTGTTTACATACAAAACAATGCATCGGAAACAAGTTTCTCTTGCAAAAAACATTTCTCGAGCCAGTCCTCTGACACCACCGCCACTTGCCTATCAGCCACATAATCTTTTAACTCTTGTAGATCTACCCTATGTACAAGCTTAGGCACAACTATATGTGTCATGTTGGGCTCGTTGATTTTACACAGATTTGCGCCGAACATTCTGGAGCGCAGCGCTAGGAGTGAGTCGTTACCATTGGTTATGTAGAGATAGCAAGAGCGGAGGAAGGAGTAAGGGTTATTGCCATCGAACAGCTGACGGTCTAAGTCTGCCATCTCTCGTGTTGTTAGATATATTTCAGGTTCCTGAGGGCAAGGAAATGGACATTTTGAGATGTGTGCGTTTTTATTGATGGCTTGGTGGGGTGTCACGGTCACATAACAAATCATAGTATAATAGTGTTTGCTAAAAACCAGCGCTGCTGAGAACTCCGTGGCTTACAGCTGTGCTACTGACCCTTTTTGACGGTCTTGATACTACAACGATAGTTAAGTTCACCGAATGTGAACGAAACTATAGATAATGTGGGCCTTTCCAACAATCAGACTCGCGTATTGTTCAAAAAATGAATCAAACGCGCATTGACGTTGTGTGCTACGACTGAATCGATTGAAAATAAACTGTTTTTACGTCCGTAGCGGTGCAATATACATTTAAAATACCTAATCTGTTCATTAGTTTGATTTTTAAGTCAAAATAACTGAATATTACTAAGAACGAGAAAGTGCTTTAAAAAAAAAAAAGGCAAACTACTACAAAAAAAAATAGATGGATTACCTATCTAAGATCTACAGATAATCCAAATGCTCCAACCCACCACCAGAGGGCAGCGTGCATGGAATGCTAGTGGCATTACAATGCTTATACGTTAGGCCAGATAAACAGCTAATAAATAGAACTAACATTATATCTATATAGTATTAAATACTAACACTATATCTTATTATATAGATATAATGACACTACTGGTAGTGCTAAGCAGTAGTGCCAAAGTTAATAAATTATACTAACACTATATCTATATAATAAATTGTATCGAGGAATTGAAATTCATTTAAAGAAATCACTCACATCAACAGCCATCTTCGAGAAGCACCGCCTGAGCGAGTCCTCAGTCGCTGGCTTCACATAGCTGTCTCCGTACGCGTCGTACTCCCTCGCGCACAGCAGCCTCGTGTCTCTCTTCATGGTGATCAGGTCGAGGGGGGCGAGGGTGCACGGGCGCGGGGAGGGGGGCAGGGCTCGCAGCCAGGATGTAGGCGCTATGTCGGTGTCGGCCTGCGCGATCAGGTTCCGAGCGCGGTACGTGGCACGACCCACTATGTTCAACCACGTGTCCACGCCTGTGCGAAAGAACGTTAGATAGGCAAACAAGGTAAAGTAAAAATCTGACAACCTCCCAGAACTAAATCAAGCGAAATATAAAAACGACTTCAAAAAACCCAACTGCATAATTTTTAAAATTTTACTGTACCCATTGTCACTCTTACGGCGAAGACGAATCTATTAACACCATTCACATAACAATACGACAAGCCGTTCAGGTTCTAGGGCGTGCCAAAGAATTATACATACATACACTCAAAAAATATTACGCTCCTTCTTTCGCAGTCGGGTAAAAATAATGAAATTCGACCTTTTATGGCAGCGGCATTTTTGGATTTAAAATTAATCGTAACGTTATAGTATTAAACTAGTCATGCTCTTATATTTGATACCATATTAAGGGAAGTTGTAAATAATATGTACTGTCATTCTGTAGTGGCTGCCATCTTTGATCGATTTTCATCAAACGTAGCTAAGAAAACTCCCGATTTATTCACCTTTGAGACAAAAAAAAAAAACAAAATTAAAATCTATTCATCACGTTCGGGAGCTACGATGTCACAGACACGTCAAGCTTACATTATACATGCCGTCGTGATTGCGTCGGCGGCTAATAAAATACATCAACAAAGGCTTAGGTACTCGATGTTTTTTGTTGAATGTATGGAGCGTGCGGAAGCAAGAAGGTGCAATAGAACATTTACTTTACAACTACTGAAAGGATTTCGAAGCATATGGCCTGAATTAACACGTAGGCCACTATGCTAGGCTATCAAGACTAGCCAGCTAAGCTGTGTGGTTCTTGTGCTAAGGTCCCTGACACTTAAGAATCGAACGTCCTATAGTAATAGATACCTGGGCTAGCGACGACCTTTCCCCCGTGTGACTCCACAATCCTGATCAGCTGTTCTCTCGTGCAGTCCTCATCATCAGACAGGATCCAAATTTTCCGGCCTTTTAGAGCATGCGAAGTCACCTCCACATCACCAGCAGACGTCTTTTTAAGTTCATCGGGTACTTGAGGAATGTTGCTGGTTCTCTTCCTTCTGGTTTTAGCCTCAGCGTCTCCTAAAAGTTCCTCGCCTACCCTCTTCGTGCTTAGCTTGACAACTGGACCCGCACACTGTTTAAAATGAATTAAAAGAAAAATTTTAACAGTTTGAAAATACAGGATTTATTCAAATGCTGATTAATGGTCAGTTATTGGTAAACGTCACTTCGTGTTTTACCGAGGAAATGGTTCCTTCTTGTTCCACTGCTTTCTGAGAGCGGGTTTTTGTCTCGACCCTAAAGGCCTGTGAGCGATGTAAGGGCAATCGTGTTATTTTAGCACTAATCTTGTGTGTAATTTTAGCACTAATCGTGTAATGTTATTTGATTGCTGGCTGTAAATATTTTATGATTTTTATACCTATCAGTGAATTATATCGTCGTAACCGGTGCAAAACCAAAATGTGTGGTTCTCGACGCAAACTGGCTGATCTTATTTCCAATAAATCAATCCTCATCGTATACATCGTACAATGGCCGGCAATCTTGAGCTAACAGCGACGTAGTGAGGAACTTACGCGCTATGCACTCCTAACTAACACATCATAGTTCGCATCTCGAAATTCTCAGAACAATAATCTTATTTCATAAGGCAAAGAAGTTTATAATATTATACATAAGTTTCATTGCTCTGAGTCGAAATCCCTGCCCCACACATCTTACGACCCGCAAAAGAGATTTAAAACTCGGCACTGTCAAGGTCGTTGTTCCTAGGTGCCGGTGATTACAGTTTGTGTACGATGAATGGGCTTCATTGCAAAATATCTACCAGTCAGATATCACCTTAAAACGTAAACTGAAAGGGGGGTACTCTTCATGACGAAAAGCTTTCACTATGGGACCAACGGTGTTCCTAGTAAATAAAGCTAATGTGAATTTTAATTTGCATTTATGAATCTGAGAAAAAAAACAGCTGTTTCATACATTTTGTCCTCGACCGATAAACTTTCTCTATGGAATGCCTGATATTTTTTCTCGAATTCAGAGTTGGTCGCAATAATGAACACAGTGACCCCCTATGTACATCCCTAACCGATAACCCTAACGATATCTAAGTTTCAAAATATTCGAAAGCGATACGTACCTCAACAAGTTTATTAAACTCTTGCAAAGTCATGATGTCCGTAACAGGCTTATCGTCGCGAACACGCTTGACGCGCGGGAATCTAAGCGTGTACGGAGTGCCGAAGTCGGTGCTGCGGATCAACTCCGTCGCGCGAACCTACCATTGATAACACTACGGTTTACACACAGTTCACCTATAAAAGCAACTTATCGGATAAAAAACTGTTCATTTTATTAGTCTTATTCATCATATCTATACAATAACAACTGGTAATGGTGCTAGAGATGACACAGGTGTGTTACTGCAAGAAACGCACTTTCAGGCCACGATATTGGAGACGAGCTTTCTCCATACCTTAGCGATCTGCGCGGAGACGAAATCAAAATGCTTCTTGCAGATAACCACACTGAGCACCATCGTAGAAGTCTATCTCACATGCAGAGCATTTCATGATCGCGTTGTAATTTGATAATAATTTAACATAGAATAAGATAAACTGTGAGTAAATAGCAAGAAAGCGTTTGTCTTGGGGCTCGTGTTTGTGGCCAACTGAAGAACTAAACTGTTGATAAACCAACTTCAATATGGCGAGCAAATTTTTAAGTTACATTAATTTAAACACCAGACTAGTGAAACTAATTATAATACAAATTATATGGGATCACACGAGAGCTACCCTTACTAACAAAAAAAGAGATTTCAAATCGCGATCGGTTCTGTACCGATTTGGTAAACTCTTTTTTTGTCTGAAATAATCGGAAGAACACAAATAAAAGGTACAGTCGAATTGAAAACCTCCTCTTTTTCTAAACCAGTTAAAAAGATGCATTGCAGTTACATTGTCCTAGTTCAGAGCGATACATAGATAGATTCAATAATATAAGATTTTATATATATGTATGTATATTCAAGATAGAATTATTCAATGTAGACACAAAAAACATTAAATACAAGAAAAGATTAATAACATAGTGTCACAAGCGGCGGCCGTCGTGTTACATTGGTTATTAGTACATTGCCGCTTATAGCAACAAATTAGCAAATGCGAAACCACTTTGTTACTGACCTGCAACACAACAGAATGTTCTGGAAGAATCCAGAAGTTCGGCTTGATCTTGTTGAAGACTAGAGCGGGCGGAGGTGGAATTAAGTTGGCTATCTTCCATTGTCGCTGTAAGAGTGTACAGATGGACTCGCGCTGCTCGTATGTAAGTCCAGTGGCGACGCGGCCCACGCACACCCAACGTTTTGGACCCTCACCTGTTAAGTTATTTACTAAATAAATTAATGAGATCGAGAATGCTTAACATAAAGTTTATGATTAAATGATGACGAGATGTAAGCTTCACCACTAATAGAAGTAGGTAAGTAATATCAAAGGCAATATAAATATGAAAAAAACATGTTCAATTTGGCAGGCAATATTTCCAATATTTTAATTCATTAACCAAGCTATGAACTGATCTTCTTTTTCTTTTGATTAATGACACCATACTATTTGTATATTTGCCAACGTCAAGTTTATTAATTTTCGGGTTATTAACTAATAAATTTAAGTCTTATATCAAGTAATAAGTCATCGTGGTCAAGTTAAAGTCATATCATGTACCCTCGTAAAGCGGTGGAGACTTTACCAGGGTTTCTATGGAGATTTCCCACGAATACGTAAACCACGTTATTCCGTCTATATATCGCTTGCCCACATGTGCACATAAACAAGACAATAATGGTTAATAATCCACCAATATTACACATTAAAGCTTGCAGAATCACTAGATTTGCAATAAATACACAGACAAAGACGCCATTTTTTCAGCGAACGCGGGAAAAAAACTCCTATGAACTGATTCAAATAGCATTTGTATGGGACCACATGACAAGTATAGTCTATAAACAAAAAAAAAAGATTGTTTTAAATAGCTCCACACGTTTCTGATAAGTCGGGGAACATGCATAAAAAAATGTCGGCAAATTAAGAACTTCCTCCATTTTGGAAGTTGATAATAATAGTCAGATGTTCAGACTTGAACTGAACAGGATCTGAACCTACGTCTGCTGTTTGGACATCGGGCGTTTGCTCACAAGCTATCAATAAAAAAATACTAAAACTTACCTGGTTCAGAATCTACGACCGCTATGAGGAAGCTCTTGGCCAGACCTTGAGATTTGTTCTCCGCCGCGTCAATGCCTATTATTACCAGGTCTAAATCATCCATCGCTCCCTCTGTGTACTGTATAAAATAATTATTATAACGTTAATTACAGTTAGTATTTAGTGATTTAGTTTTATTTTTGGATTAACATCGTACATATTAGTACCTGGACTGAGTTGTTAATATCCTCCTTTCTGTTTAGATGACAAGTGAACACGAAATACCTTATTTATATAAATAAAAACTGTATAAGTGCCAAACGTTCGGAAGTGTATAACTCGGCGTGTGATAATACTATATTTTTAGTTAATTTGTTATAAAATGTACAATGGGCAGTAAGTACGCTTAAGGTAAAAAATATTTTTTTCAAATTGGTCAAGTCGTCCTTGAGAAACCGAAAAACATACATAAAAACAAAAGATTCCGACAAATTGAGCACTCCTCATTTTTTAAATCCGTTCAAAAATCCCTAGAGCTTTGATGGAACAGATCCATAGGTAGTTGGAATGAAAATTATTGTCAAAAGCAAGGCCGAAATTGCCACCACTACATGGGCGTCTATCCACGAGGAATTGGATATACGCGGGCTTGTGTGTTGGCAATGCTCAACCAGGCAAGGCAAGCATGCAAGCAGCGAGTTGTCACCGAGCAGTCAACTCGTGGACGGCTTACAATCAATATCCATACAAGTCCATATGCATAAAGATTATATTAAGGTAATAAGACCAAGTGTCCTATTTTTTTATCTTTTTACCCCCTAATTCCCTTTGGTATATGAGCCTCTCTTTCACTTAGTAATTCATAACACGGTTTTAGACAATGCTTTTCAATATTTTTTTCTAAGTAATGAGTTTAAAACTGAATATGGGTGCACACTACGTGCGTCAGTGTTGCGTCTGAGTTTTAAAACCGCTAAACTCTCTACTGCGCCTTATATGCATATAGCTTGAAAAGCGTGAATTTACGAACAGGATATTGACATGGTGAAAACCTGAACCCCAACTCCCCTTGACCAAGCCAATTTGGAGATTTCCTACCCCCTGAATGCGTCGTATGAGTATGTTCCCTAACCGAGGCGAGGCGGAGCGGGTTGGACGTCAGGTGGCTCTCACTCGTCAGGTATGATGTTCAATGATGTCGAATGGTGTTATGTGTTCATTATTATTTTTAGAGATGTTTTATTTTCTGTTGTTGCACCACCATCTACGATAATTTTTATTTAATATTCTATTCCTGTTAAAGTTGTCTGGAAGAGATCGCTTTTTACCGACAAGACCGCCTTTTGTAGGTACCAGGTTTTTTTTAGTATTTCTTCTTTGATTGTGTATCTTTGTCGCCACTTGTGTGTAACTACATGTAAAATTATTATATATATTTTGTTTTTATGTTTTGTGTGTCTACAATAAAGCGTTCATCTATCTATCTATCTTTGTGATGACAATAAAGAGTCCTTGTAAAGTATTGAATTGCAGTGATCGGGAATATAAGGCATGTTGGTTAAAGACCTACCTCCGGTTTTATTTTGTACCAGCCCGCGTTGCGCTTGTTAGCTATGTAATATGAGTGTGTATCCTTCACAACGATGCCCTCGTCTTGATTGTCGACAGCCGTGTTTAACGCGTTCAATATGTCCGCACTGATAATAAAAATTATCTAAACACATTAAATACAAAAAAAATATTTATAAAAAGTGACTATACTGACTTCATTCCATTACAGCAGGCGCTGATAGAACTTATTCAGTTACTTAGATTTAAATTCATTTTGATAACTACATAGGAAGCTTAGTACCAACCTAACAAATTAAAATTTATTTAATCAAATTGGTCTAACCGTTTTCGAGCAAACATAAATAACACAGTGTAGATATAAAAAAGTTTATCTTTGTTACCTCTGCGTGACAACCTTCCTCGAACTATGCATTATGACTCCTGGTTTGTCAATGAACATGGCATCGAGAAGTTTAAGTCTCTCGCTGAGTTTCATGCCTCCATTGTCATGGGACCCCACGAGGCTGCGTCCGTTGAAGTAAAGTATGTCGAACGCGCAGAAACAAGGTTGGAATCTTGACTTTTCTGTCAGCTTCTTTACGTCGAATGCCATTCCTGTGATGGTTTAGACTATATAAGACCTAATTAGACTTAAGTATTGTAAATTAACGGAATGTCTAATTATTCTAATAGATATCAATCACTACTTAGGAACATTTTTATGGCTATAACACAAAGTTGGGTATTTTCTTTTCAAGATCAGCAGCCATCAAATGAATTTCATAAATATTGTTAAAAATTATTAATTTAACGACACTTAACATAATAATTTAAACTTTAATGACTAGATTAATTTGATCTTAATACTGAATTTCAAATTCTTATAAACAGTGACCGCGTTTGCCAACAATTGGGCAAACCCGATACGATTTTTTCCTTCTGGACCACAATGTTGGATTCTTACGATGTAAAATTCGCAAAATGTTTCAGTTATTTTTATTGAAAACTAAACTACGAGAGCGATCTTGATAAAATTTTAATTGGACCACTTCAGAGGCATACCTACTTACTCAAACGGGTAAGTATGCCTCTCCGATCTCATTTGATAAATACATTTCTCGCTTCAAAAAACAATAAAAAAATTATCAAATAAGTCTAGCGTGTCCGAGAAATTGTAACAAACATAAAAACAAAACCAGTCGAATTGAGTGAAACATTTTGAAATGAAAAGCAAGGAATAGTTTACAAGATGCGTGTAAATAACTAACAACCGACATCCGACCAACAGGCGGGCGTGTAACGCATATAATTACATAGTTTTCAGTTAATTTACATACATGTACCATGTGAATTGTCAAGTTACATGGCAAATGTATGTTAATTAAAATAAACAAACCCAAAAATATTTATCCACATCTGTGCAGCCAAGCGACTCTAAAAAATCAGGTAATACAGATAAACTAGTTAAAAGTGACTTCAAAAAACCCGACCGTAGCTTAACAAGTGAAATCGCGATTGCAGGTACGAGTAGTATAGCCAATGATCATTTGCAGATGAGGACGAATTTATTGTTACCATTCCCATTAAAATACGAAAAGTAGTTTAGGCTCTAGAACGTACCAAATATACATACATAGGTACCTACATACTTACACTCGAAAAACATCCTCCTTCTTTATCTACTAAAATACAGTTGAATTGCGGACGTCTTCCTTTATTGAAGTCGGCTAAAAATTAAAAGTAACCAACAATCCAATTGCAATTCAACGAACCTTTAGATCCAAAGCAGTGCCTCTCCTTGTGCCACCCCATCATCTCTCCGTCCAGCACGAAGCTGGTAACGTGCGAGCTGAAGCAGTACTTCAACTGTGGCGTCAACAGCCCGCTGTCGTAACTCTTGCCATACTTGTCGGAGTATGTGAAACCTTTTCTGGAGAAATATTCGAACACATAGCTTTTTTGATCGGATCCATCGTCGGCTGATTGGCACGCCATGTGTATCTGGAAAGTAAATTTAGTTTAACAGTTGAACTAATTGGGTATACGAGTAGGAACGAGCGATTTTGAAGACATGGTCGATTCGATGTTCGAACCGACGCCGGGACGGCGACGCTCTACTTCTAACAATACCTTAGGTAGTTACATCTTATACTTTATAGTTTCTACAATATTAATAATAATAGATAGAAAATATTGTAACGGTGTAAAATAAATACTTTAACTTCAAATCAACCAAATAAATCAAATTCAAAAGAGGCTTTTTACGAAATCTCCTGAGCATTACCCTTGCCGCGATCTGTTGAGCCATTTCCTGCTACAATAAGATGTTTGTTTGTGAAGCGTGAAATGGGTCGCTTATTGGGTCGCATTTTCCACAAGCTAGGGAATACACATGTTGTTGTGATTGTGCCGTGTATTTTTGGTTTTTAGCTGTGAGCTTATTTTAAACTAGCTCTCGGTTTCGGTAAGTGTTATATGTTTTTTGTTCAGGGGAAATGGCATCCATTTCTTTACAATCGTCAAGTAATAAACGCCCAGCTGAGGCAATGGAGGACGGTCAGGACGCTCCACGTGGTAAAGTACATATATCGGATAGAGAGTCAGCGATCCCTTCAATTCAAACTGTTTATCCATCATTCTCAGTCTTGGGTATCAAGGAATATGAAAGCACAGATACTGGTCCGTTCATTGTCCATGTCTCCGACCGAAAGACCGAGTCAGACCCATCTGCAGGTACAACCTTTCGCGCTATCAAATTTGGACATTTCTTATTTTCAAATAAAATAGAAAACATCTGTCGTGACGGTGTAAAACGAATTGGTAGAAACAGGATGTCAGTTCAATTTAAAACAGCTGAGACAGCTAATATATTCCTGTCTAGTCCTCTAATTACTGCGCAAAAATATGAAGCCCATCGAAAGAAGTTGCATCCTATAATGTTTCAAGAATGGGGGTAGTCCGTGGTGTCCCCGCAGATTGGTCGATGGATCCATTTGTAAGCTCTGTTGAGATCCCTTACGGTGCTTCCTATATCCTGGAGGCTAGACGATTGAACAGGAAAGTGAAACATGACAGTACTATAAGTTATGAACCAACTCAGACAGTCGTTTTAACTTTTAGAGGACAACATCTTCCTGCGAAAATCTATTCCTTTCACTCAACTCTAAATGTAGAAGTATATGAATTTCCGACAATCCAAGTTAGATAAAAGTCTATTAAGTATGGCTCGAGAAGGAATATCTTACCAAGAAGCTTCCTTGCTACATAGATTCTTCTAGAGCCTTCAGCGAAGTCGTCAAGTCGGCTCAGAATGCATCCATCCCCAACTCTGAACATGTTACCCCCCCCCCCCCCCCCCCCCCCAGCGCAATCTGTTTCTCATCCTACAATATCATACAGAAAGACAATTGTCCGTAACCTTTCTACTAGACCATCTATGGGCAAGTCATGAGTCATGACAAAGTAGCTCACCAAGCTATCACAAGAGTTGAACAATCTCCTTCTTCTAATGGTATTGCCCTTCAAACCACCACGCACCACGTTGCCCAATCGAATACACATCTCACTACTCTGTTATCTCAAAATGGATCAGTTCCCAATCCTTCAACGGAACTGCAGGAGCCTTCGTCAGAAGGTTTCTGAACTTTCAAGTCTTATTCATTCTTACAGCTTTGTATTGGTGGATGGAGACCTGGTTTGTTCCGGGAATTCGTTACAGAGTCCCTGGATTTTATTGCCTTTGGGATGACCGCCGGGATGGTAGAGCCGGGTGCGCAATATTACTTTCTCCTACCAGATTCCTCTACCTACGTTCAGCCCATAAATTAATGCGGTAGCTATTCGCTTTTCTAATATTTCCTTCTTATATATATATATATATATATTCCCCATCCCAAGAACTATCATCTCCCTGACATTAACCTTATAATTTCATCTATTCCCCCACCTATTATTGTGATGGCTGACTTCAACGCTCACCACACTGTTTGGGGTTCATATTATTGCAATTCCATTGGGAATCAAATATTTGATTGGATTAACGATGCAGACCTATGTATTCTTAATGATGGCTCTCCAACTCGCAGACCTTATCCTCGTCAGAACCCAAATTCTGTGGTGGATCTTACTTTATGTTCGTCATCTCTTTTTCCTTCTCTCTCTTGGGAAGCTCTCGACTTGGCCCATGAAAGTGATTACTTTCCTATTACAATCAATCTATCTCCCTCCTGCCCCCTCATCTCTCTTTAAATACAGGATCAATGCAGCTAATTAGGAATTGTTTTCTTCTTCACTTGACGAACGAACTTGAAAACCTTTCTTCTCTCCCTACAACCAATCAGGAATATTCCCTGGTAGCCTACAATAAATTTGTAGAAGATCTTCTGTCTGCTGCTCATTGGACTATTCCTGTTAATTCCCCCAACCAAATTATTCCTCCCCTCCTTGGTGGGACTCAGAGTCTTCCATAAGAGTGAAGGAACGAAATATGGCAGAAAGAAACTATAATAGTGGTATGACTATAGAAAATTTTCTCATATAAAGATCGCGGTGTTTAAGAAAACTCTGAGATCGAAAAAGAAATTGGGATGGAAAAAATTCTGTCAGAGCTTGTCTCCTGCTACCCCTTCAGCTATAGTCTGGAATCAAATCCGTAAGTTCAGAGGATCATTCTCTCATTCTGTCAAAACTTCCAATGACCCTTTGACCTGGTTGGAGGCCTTTGCTGACAAACTAGCTCCTCCATTTGTTCCCCAGTATTCTTCTAATCTCTCTCTACACTCCTGTCCCTCTTCTGGTCTTATTTTGATGTTCCATTTTTATACAATGAACTCCAATTAGCTCTGACCAGTTTGAAAGACTCAGCCCCTGGGATAGATGGCATTCCATATTCATTTATTACAAAAGCTAGTGAAAGTGCTAAGCACATTCTACTTAATCTAATTAACTACTTTTATGAATCTGGCCAAATCCCTTATGCTTGGAGGACCTAAGTGGTTCTTCCTATTCTCAAACCGGGAAAAGACCGAATTCTCGACGCCCAATTGCTCTTTCTTGCGTTATTGCTAAAATCACTGAAATTCTTATAAAAAACAGACTGGAGTGGTATGTTGAAAATAGTGGTATCCTATCTAAATCATAATTCGGCACCCTGGACAGTCTAGGTATTATTACTACCGAAATTTCGGTTGCTCTTAAAAAGAAAGACTCCCTTCCGGCCATTTTTCTTGATATTGCCTCAGCTTATGATAACGTCCTTCTTCCAATCCTCAGAACGAAATTGTTACAGCTGAGCATTTCCCCGAAGATTGTTCGTTTTATATGCTCCTTTTTAATGGGGAGATATGTTACGATTAGGCCCCAAGAATCATCAGCATATTCTGCAACCAGGACTGTATGGAAGGGTGTACTTCAGGGTTCTGTCCTGAGCCCCCTTCTGTATAGCCTTTATACTGGAGATTTAGAGGAGTATGTTAACTCATACTGCGAAGTTCTACAATATGCTGATGACCTGACTTTGTTTTGTTCTTAAAAAAATTGGTTACAAGCTGTAGACAACATCAATAATGCACTGATCTTGATACTTGGCTCAGTGACCATGGTTTATCCATTTCAGCTGCTAAAAGTTGCCGAGTCCTCTTCACCAGGAAAAGGGTAATTTCTCCCTTCAGTATCATCTATGCTGATGAAATTATTCCACAAAAGATCTCCTGGGAATGTGGTTGGATGCGAAACTCACTGGGAAATCTCACTTTGATTACATCGCTGAATAATGTAAAAAAAAAACCTCAACATTCTCCATTCCTAGTCTGGTGGGGTTCTCATCCCTTTTGTCAAAAACTGCTATATAACTCCATAATTCGTAGTCATCTGGATTATGGAACATTCTTTCTTGATCAAGATAACAAGACTGCATTCGATAAATTATCCAAAATCCTATCAAAATGTCTTAGAATTATCATTGGTGCAATGAAATGTTCTACCATTAATGCGATGCAGGTAGAATGCGGTGAGCTTCCTCTCCCTCGCCGTAGAAAACTATATCTTTTCTGATTCAAACAACTGTGTTCAAGCTATTATGGCTAACCCTTTTAAATCTAAGATTTAATTTCCTATCATTCTTCAGATTGAGGAAGCACTTTAAAATGTGATCAACAGGGATTACAGGTTCTCCTTGCGTGGATCCCGGGTCATGTCGGTATTCCTGGTAATGAAAACGCTGACTTATGTGCTAAACAAGCTTTAATTTCTGGCAATAACGCTCATTATCAAGTTTATAGCCATGACCTTTCCTCCTCCTGCCATCTTGCTCTGCGTAGTACTTGGAAATTGGAGTGGCAGAAGTCTAAAGCTTCAAAGGGGACCTTCAATCTCTAATAAACCTTGGTTTTTTAAGTTTAAAAAAGTAAAAAAACAAGCCTCTTCTGTCTTATGCCGTCTCCGTTTGGGCTTTGCCCGGTCTTCCTTACAAAAATCAAAATACGTGACCATTCTCTGTGTGAATGCGGTATGGACATAGGTTTCACCGAACATATATTTTGTGAATGTCCAAGGCTTCGCTGTTCTCTGTATGATATGCTCCCTGATTCAATTCCCAGACCCGCTAATTTCTCCTCTCTCCTTCCTCTTGTATTCTCTCCATTTGTAATATTCTCAGTAAATTTATTATAATTAATAATATTGAGCTATGACAAAATCAATTCTCTATTATTGTATATTCTCTATGTTACTAACACATGTGCTGTCCTGTATATGTCTTTGTATTTGTTACAGGTACATGTCTTAAAATAAGCTCATATTGAAATAATTATTAAATATTGACACTGGACATCGGCGAAGTGCTCTTTGAATTATTCGCGTCACCGGCATAGATAGATAGGGTCGCTTATTGCCTGCCACGGTAAGGCTTTTATACAAGAAACAAACCTGAAATCTCTCGCCGTCGAACTTCTCCTCAATCTGGTAGGCCCTGTTCTTGGGTAGTCCTCCGATGTCTGTGACGTCGAGCCGTTCAGACAGCATGGGGCTTATTGCGTAGAACAGCTCTATGCCTAGCTCCAACGGACGGACGTTGCCGTCTTCCAGCTCTTCGCATACCTATGGGAAAGTAGAATAGTGGCTTAATTAAGTTTAGTGTAATTGGAATTACATAATTGACAACATTTCAAACTTTCGACATCCTATTTTTATTACGATAATGGAAAGATAAATGAAGAATTTTGATTCCTATTTTTAATTTTACTCAGAATTACGTTTTTGGAGACTTTTGAATATCGAAAAAAGTTCCGAATAATGTTTTCTCGTCAAAAACTCGAAAAAATAAGATCTAGAATCCTCCTTCGGAAAGGGTTGCCATACTTACTTCAATGTTTGGAAGAATATCGGTTAAGATTTAGGCTCCACGCCTTGTTTGGTGGCTATGGCTATACACATGTAATGTCAAATTTATGGAAATAAAGTAGGTATACATATTTATTAGTTTTGATGTTCTTCATCGTGTTTAGATAAATCAGAAGTTACATAAAAAATATCACGAATTGAGTAGCTCCTCCTTTTTTGAAGGCGATTAAAAAAGGTGTTATGGGTTTAAAGGTCGAAATGTTAGCAACTATCTACTTGCAAGTACTACCTATCCTTAATTAAATATGGGTACCTACCCAGACTATACTATACGTACTACAATTACCTTTGCTAAGTTCCCGAACTTTTCATAATGTTCAGGAGCATCGGGATGATAGCAAGACAGTATTCGCTTCGGACTTATGCCAAGCTTAAGATCCTTCAAAATAATCCTCAAAAACCATTTGGTTTGTTCAGGGGCCAGATTTCTGATAACTTTGCTGAACAGATCATCTAAGATGGCTGTAATTAAAGAAATTCTCGTCATTAAGCAGGTATTCAAATAGGCACTACGACTCAGCAACGGTCTGTCCAGACAGGTTATTGATGGGTGGCCGTAACTTTTTATAACGAGATATGTTTGACCTATCTACGCAAATAGTACGTAAATAAGTAGTTCTATAGGTAAATCCTTTTAAACTTCGTAATCAACTAACTTACCTCCAATAGGTACGCGTGAAAACCCGTTTTCTTAAACAATTTAACTTACCTCCTTTACTTCCGACTTCAGCAGACGATATTTTGTCAAGTATCTCATTGATATCTCCCACGGAGAGGTTACAAGATTGTTGCGAAACTCTACTTTTCAACACAAAGTACGCCGCGTACGCGAAATCAGAGTCTTGTGGGTTTAGAGATCGGTTGAGCAGCTTCTGCGCGTCATGGGACTGCTTGTCCAAGGAAAGTACCTTTACGAGTAGACTGCCCAGCTTAGATTCTTTTAGATTATATGCGCCTCTTTCTCTCTCGTAACTTGGTACAAGAAGTCGCAGAATAGGGTAGAAACTGGTGTTCTGAAAATGTGTTAATTTGAATATATACTAGCGTCAATACTATTGCTTACAGAACAGACGCTGAATTGCTGGGTACCTTATCCCATGCAGAAACTATCGATAAAATAAATGTAAAGAAAACTACATACTTATGTAAAAAAACTTAAAGAGAGTCCCTAGTGAACGTCAGGTAAACTTCCTATTCAACTTTATATTTTTCCGTATAACTTTTCCCGGTTATCTCTGTAATGCGAAATTCGTGCAATTCTCTAGTTATCTACACTTACTAAATGAACAGGAATAGATTGCTAAATTTTACCTTCTTTTCCACTTTTTGTAACGCAACATTGCATTTAAAGTCCAAGATGTACTTGCTGAGTATTTTCTCTTTCTCCTGGGTATGAAACTTCTTCTTGTAAAGTTGTTCTAGTATGAAACACAAATCTCCGAACAAAACATTATTTGCATATTCTAACACATCCATCTTGAATGTTTTTTATATATAGTTCTTGAGTAGGTATCTAAAAAAATAAAACAATATTTAGGTACTTTTTAAAAACACATTTATTTATTCAATAACAAGGTATTTTAACAAATATTTCCTGGCTATAAGGGGAGAGGTGTCTTTATACAAATGATATAGATTGTAAGCAGTTTCCCGAGTTAAGTTTATCACGCCATGTCTATCACAATGGCTAATGTCGCTGCAAGCTAGAGCTCTCTCGTAATACTCTACAGCTAAATTATTTATGCTCAGCATATGATAAGCTCTTCCGATATTGTAATAAGCTTCCTGGTCACACTGCCTCAAACTCTGGTATGTCAGTAAGTAGGCCATCCCTTGTGCTACCAGATTATGGTGCTTATCCACAGTCCTCTGAGAGGCCATTGCCAAGATAGTTATAGCTATCAAAAGAGCAGAGAGAGGCTCTTTAAAATGCGAATGGTATTCCAAAAAATATTTTAGTGCTATTACATATCTTCCGGAGGACAAGAAGTTGTTACCCAGAAAAAGACTTTTGATTAAACTATTTTCCTTTTGCAGTAATCTAGACATACATTTTGAATGGCTAATATCTTCTAGAGAACCAACAACAAGGTTTAAAATATTAAATGTGCGGGGGCAAGGGAATTTAATAGTAAACTCTCTGATGAATCTGAATGCTTTCTGGGGGTCGTTATTTAGGAGACTTGATTGCAAACAGAAGAATTCTATTTCAGAACGGTGAGAACTCAAATTTTTGGAGCTGACTGCTCCGAATGACAATCTTTGCATAATGTAGAACAATTTGTATTCACAAGCGACATACAACAAGTCCTTGAATATGTCCCATTCCTCCTGTGGAGACAGTTTGAATGTTTCGTCTTCATCAAATTGGATGTCATCTTCATTATAATGGTTTTCTCCACGTTCCTCACGAAATTTAAAGATAGCATCTCGCACTGTTTTTAATTTAAAAGCAATATTCAGTTCCTCGATGTGTCTAAAACGGACAAAGGATCTCGATAAAAGAGCCTCCCCAATTGATAAATATTGTAATTTTCTGTTATGTTTCTTTAGCCCTTTATATTGATGGTAGAGAAGAGCAGCACTGACAGGGCCTTTCATGTTTTGTGACAATACATTGAGTGCATCATCAATGGATCCTTTACTCTCGAGGATGGCAAACAATTTGTTTCTAGCATCATGGTGCAGTGGTGCATGTTTTAATACTTTGTAATAAGATGCTATTGCCTCATCTATCCGGCCAAGATTGTATAAGCACTCGGCATGTTTGAGCCACACGGCTCCAAGGTCAAAGTTCACATTCGTGACCAAAGGTTCAATCAGCTGCAAGGCCAGGTCAAAGTATCCAAGAGCAGACAGAGCTTCTTCAATATCCATAAATAAATCTCCAGCTCTATCTACATCATTATTTAGAAATTCATTGACCAATGTTTTGACCAAGTTTATAGCTCCGAGGTGAATAAAGCAGACAAGAAGTTTACTTTTCAGATCTATCGGCATACTATCAGGAATAGAACAGTTCAAGTAATTAGTCTGCTCTTCAATTTGTGCATCAGAATTCTTCACTGTTAATATTTCTGCTTCAATCTCTATCCCAACGGTTGCCACAAATATGTCGATACAAGTTTGAAATTGTTTCTGTGAGATAAGAAGTTCTAAATATATATTTAAATCCTCATAGCTAAAACTGGAAGTACATTTTTTGTAGGCAGCAGACAAAACTTCAAGGGCTCTATCAATTTCATTACTGTTGTGGTATAAAGTGACAGCCAATCTCGCATACTTCATGATACTATCAGCATCACTCGCAGGAAGACAATTAACTACTCTATGATAACATTTCACCCGTGAAATACCCAACGAATTGGTAGGATATTTGATATCTTCAAGTTTGGTCAATGCATCAAGTCTAATTAAATGCATATCTAAATTATAGGGCTGTGAATTTATCGCTTGTGTATAGCAAAGCATTTCCTGCTTAATTTTCCCCATTTTTTTGCATACAGCTGCGAGTCGCAACCATTCATCCGAATCAGCCGGGCCTAGATGTGCAGCTAATAGAGAGAATTGCCAATTTTTTTCTTTATCATTTTCATATATTTGTGCCAATGTCTTGTATGGCTCTGAGGCAGTAGGAATTTGTGCTATTATTTCATGACATATTTTCACTGCATATTCTACATCGCCTCGTGCGAATCTAAGATTAGCTTCACCCATAAGAGCCTGCAGAGCTGGAGGGAGCTTCGTAAATCGACGTTGACGCTTTGTTCTCTCCGATTGCGTAGAAGATTGATGCGGCTCATCATCAAACCGTCGAAAAGCATTTTCAACATCTTCAGACTCTTCATTAGAGTACCATTCACTTGAATAATCAGCAAATGACATTTCCCCATTAAGAAATTTGCTAATCTTAATTCTTTTGTCTGCATCCATTTCCCCGTTATCCTCTATTAACTCTTTTTTTTGATTCATTTTTGTTAATTAGGCAGATAAAAAAAAATGAGTTTCTGACTTAGTAGGCACGAGATGGTATTTTTTTCACAGGTCCTTATTTACATTAAAATAACCGAGTTTCTTACCTCTGCCTCAATTCTTTCTATTACGCAGTAATACTTTCTATAATATTCAAATATCCCTTGATATGATAATTTGTTATTCTGGAGCACAGAACAGCACCGTACATTAGTTAGTTTTTTGAATTTTCACGATTAATATTTCCTTTCCATGCAATGCAGCACACCCGAATTAAATTCTAGAGTACCTATAATTTTGAAAGTTTTCCTTCTTGTTTTATTTACTCCAGTTACATGAAATTCAATCCATTATTATTTACCATAAACATAACCTACAAAATAGCCCATAAACACACCTGATTCACTGTCATACAAAAAAGACTCTGCATAGAACGAGAATGAGTGAAAGATTTTGCGACGCTCCACAGATGAACCTCGCCCCTCTTGTGCCATACTTCCTCCCCCTGATAAAAGCCGTTCGTTCCGGCTGGCTGCCATTTTGTTTGTCTTGTCTATCGTTCGTTGTCAAATTTACGTTACAACATCGCGGAGGTTGTGTTAAGTGTTATTTTTGTCAGTGAATTAGAAATTTGAAGGCTTCTTTGCTCCATAAGTGTGTCGAGTTAAGCCCTCCGCCTTATCGTTGAGAATACGTAATGTAAATAATTGGTGCAACATCATAAATAAAGCCCTAAGGGGCACTAACATTATTCGGCTCGAAATGCGTTCTAAAATACCTTTTATGCAGCAGAAAGCTTTGTAAAAATACAAAAAGAAATTGAAAATAAGTGATTTTAAACATGGTTGTTTTATTTACTACTTGTAGCTTATTATTTATTACCCATTAAACAGAGTATCCGTCTATATGTACGTAGGTATGTATAGAAAGCACGGAGATGCGGGGCGCAGGGTTCAATTGCGTCCCTACCACAGATAATCTTAACAAGTAATAGTAGTATATATCTTCTTATTAGTTTGTGCCCATAAATCTCAGAGGCACAGAGTCAGACTCTCGGACTCGGAGTCCGGAAGCCGATAACATATGTCGATAATGTCCAACCCGGTTCTTGTACTACTTAATGTTAGACGGAAAATACTAATGTACTACAAAAATCAAGTCAGTCAAGAGGTATGCTTGAAAAAATCAGTCCAAAATGGCCACCACCACAAAATGGTGGATTGAATATTTTTTCAGAATTCCCTCAGTATGGGTATCAATTGCAAGGTCTTGACTAGTAGAATAAAAAAAACTATGATACATTTTAAATACAATATGACCGCAACTAAAAAGTAGCAATGTTGTTTTTTTTAAATCTGACGACCATTTGACTGTTTACGCAAAAATATTGTGGTGGTGTGTTAAATGTGGTTCTCCGCATATATGTGCCAAATATTATTGAAGTCATTAATTGAATCAGCAAATGGCGCCGTAGCAAATTTCATCACGCATTACGGTCAGTACCCCGCGTTTCAAATTCCCTAATCGAAAATCATACACTTCCAATCAAAAATCACCGAAGACATAAAAAATCTACAAAATCGTAGAACCCATACGCAAGGTTTCGTCAAGTTTTTTTTTTTAAACTATCCATCCATTAGTTCAAATAAACATCTTTGGAAATAAATATAATCATGTAATATTTTACTAAATAATGTACGATACGGTTAACATTGTTCTTAGCCATAAAAGCGGGGCAGGCCAAAGCTACCGGTAGTAGGGACTACAGAAAGAGGAACCTCCTGACGAGCCGTAGCGTTTACTACTTTAAGGTGCGTATCGAGGACGATCGCTCTTTGGTTGAATTGGATGGATAGGGATGGATATAACCATCTCTAACAACACCTTCTTACATGTCTCGTAAAATGTTGGTCAAGCTACAAGGTATTATCATAACGTGGTTTTCGTGTTCGCAGGAAATCATAGAAACTTTAGTAAAATTTCCACGGCCACATGACATGACTTTTATTGACCACGACGTCCTATGACTTTATATTTGACCAACTGATATTATTTTATAACTTGAAAATTGAAACAACTTGATAACTGGCACAATTCAGAGAGTGTTATGGCCAATAAATAAAGTAGAAAAAAATTGAAAGATTGATTGTTATGTGTCAGGCTGTGTTGTGTTACAGAGTCACAGACTAGCAGACTAATTTATCTGGTTGTGAGTGAATATGATTGAGAGAAGAACACTATTTTATTTGACTTTATTATTCTGATTATTCTGTTGTGATGTGCTTTGCGTTGCTGTGTTACAAAAACTATAACAATTCGTTCAAGAAATACCATTACTTTACTGTTATAAATTTTTAAACAGCGTTTGGCGTCAAAATTTACTTGTTTTCTAATATATCTAGACCTAAATAAAGAGTTTAGGAAATGTCAATATTAAACATGTTAAAACAATAAATTTTATTGTGCTTATTATGTTTTTTTGGTCTATCGATTCATTGAATTAAAAAAAAAACAATAAACTACCGAGGTAGGTAATATCTAGTTTAACGCAAAGTGCCTCGATTTGTGACGTGCCCTATAGCTAACTTGAACCACCATACAAGGCTCTTGACTCAGCAGTTTCCTGCGTAATTTATCTTGCGCAGCCTCTTTGTTTGTAAATGTCTTTATGCTCCTATATATAAAATGATCAGCCTTAAATTAGAATAAAAATTTAAGTGGTGCATGTTATTGTCCTCTTTATTTTAGTTACCGCTACACCTACAGAGTTTTTGTTTAAAGTCACTATGTGTGATACAATGGAATCAGTTGGGGAACAGCTTCCTGAGATTGAGACTGATCTCAAGGCTGTCTTGTGTGATGACTATGAATATACTCCTGCTACTTTATTGGATATGCCAGTTGAGGTAAGCTGCTAACATATTGATAAGTAAATTACCCTCTGTAAGTATGTGGAAGATTTTAATGTGAAATCTTTACTTAGTGATAGTAACTGAGAAGATCCCTAGTAAAGTGGTTTAGTACACAACACCATGTGTTATTACATATTATGAGCAAAATTTAATAATTAAAATTGGAAAAGTTATACTTATTGTTTTAATGAGAATATATGTTTTTGTTTTTAGATTATATTAAAAATTTGTTCATACTTACAACCAGTATTTCTAAAATATACACTGAGATGTGTTTGCCAAAGGCTAGAAAATATACTGTCAGATGAAGGATTATGGAAAAATTGGGTACATTCAAGAGTTAAAGGACACTACCCACCTATCACACAATTAAAGACATGGGATGAAACACCCATTGATTGGGAGGATGTATGCGTTGAAATGGACTCTGAATATCATAGATGGAGTAATGCTAAGAAAACTATGAAACATGTGATTGTGAAAGACATGCATTATGCAGCAGTAGATACACTGCTTTTAGTTAATGTGAGTATTTAATTGCTTCGGGGATTAATATCAGACCCTGATTCACATGAGTCACTCTCATCCCCAAACCACCAGAACAATAGTATTTATTTACATATACTAGATATCTTTCATTTTACTTGCCTAAGATTTAAGCTATGGTCAATAACTAGTTTTTGTAAAGTGTGCAGTACTGTAAGTATGTCAAATACTTGAATAAGGGTTGCTTATGTAATTAAACATTTAAACTACTATATTCCTTGTACAATTTTCCTACTCTGAATAACATTTCTTTATCAGAAAGGTCAAATCTGTGTGTCAGGCTCGAGAGACCGAAGTATGGCATTGTTTAGAATATCTGATGCCATCACAAAAGTTAGTCAGGATGATAATGAGTCAATTTTTTATGAAGACAAGCCAATGAAAATGCTTACTGACGCTCATGCAGGCTGGGTTTGGGATTTGGCCCCTGACACTCCTGACTCTACTACAACAATATATTCTGCTTCATGGGACTACAGTGTTAAAGCATGGGACTTGGAAACTTGTAAATCCCTCAACAAGTTTAGGTGAGCACTATAAATTGATTTTGTTATGATTAATTATAATTATCTTAATAGATTTCCGTCATCTAAGTTGTTACAAAGTACATATTACTTAACTTCCAACATGTAATATTTAAATTTTAATAAACCCATGACGTGCCCATTTTGTGGAGCAGCCATCTTGGACTGATTTTCAGAAAATAGCTAAGGACAATCCCACCTAATTCACCTGTCAAAAAAAAACTATAATCTATCGAAATAGTATCTGTATCTGTTGGACTGCCACAACGCCACAGGCATACATACATACACGTGAAACTTGCAACTCTTTGTTATCTTATTTCTTAGGGATTTGGTTTTTATTTTTTGTTTTATAGAGGATACCCATTAAATTTTATTAAAGCTAGTCCAGTAGTTTATTATCAAATCTGAATAACAAAAATTGTAATTAGACCTGGCCAGAGCCTTTAAAAATAATAAAAAGTGACAATGATAATAGAAGGATGAAACCCATTGGAAAAGGAGGAAAATATTATAAAAATGAAAGGAAAAATAACTTACGGGCGATCTGAGGTCGGGAAAAAGGTAAGTTTTCATCAATTTATTTTTTATTTCACATAAATTTTGAGGTCATGTGAAAAAATTATAATACAAAAGTTTTCGCTCTTTTTATTACCTACAACTTTGCCATTTAACTTTTTACCCTAGGACTTTTAGTTTTGCCGGAAATCAAGATAAACCGTTCTTTACCGTTAACAACTCACCTCCTTCCCCTTCCCGACCTCAGATCGCCCGTAAATTATATTCCTTTCATTTTTATAATATTCTCCTTTTCCAATGGGTTACATACTACTTTTATTATATTTTTGGATTCAAAAATTATCGACCCTGGTCGGCAACTACCAAATTAAAGACGGTAATCACGTCTTTTTATAAAGATCCTGAATTTTCCGCTACTTGTAGAAACACTTGTATGTTTCTATAGTTGACCGAGCGAGCGAACCGACTCCGCTTAGGTTCTGACAATTTTTATTTCGTCTGTCAGTTTAGATATTGTATTTTATATGTTTGTGTGGCTCCTGAAATTTTGTACTCGCGTATAGGTCGTAGTTTTCAACCAAACTTAACGAAACTTCGTGCTCTTAGTTTTTTTATAGATATTTGGTTAAGGGATTTTGATAGTATTTCCCCCAAAAAAGGAAAAGTTTGCTACGGTGCCATTTACTGACCGATTTCATTAATATTTGGTACAGACATGTTGCATACAACATTAATTAAGATACCTGAATATAAAAAATCAAATGTTGTAATTTTTTTTATTCAGCTAATAATATCGTGGTTGTGAGGTCAACAATTCGCATAACTACTAGTATTGGAATCTTAAAACGCGACATGGACAGTGGACTAGACTGAAGCCGTTCGGTTTTAGTACAGAACGCTTCCAACCCTTACAGTAGCCAAGTACTAGCATGTAGAGAAGTATCCAAATAACGATTACTTACTATTTCAGTTGCAATATGTCTGTGTTGTCTTTAGTTGGCAATGGCAAAGAAGTGATGGCAGGTTTATATGCAAAGAACGTACTCATTTTTGATCAACGCTCAGGAGCTGTCGCAGTACAAAAGTACAGGGCACACAAAGGCGCAGTTTTAGATCTATGCAAACTAAATAATCATATTGCATCCATAAGCGATGACAAAACCATGACTATATTCGATCGTGTCGCTGGCAAGGTATTAAAGAATGATATTCAAGTACACAGCAATGACACTGCAGCGTATCCAGTATGCCTAAGTTGGAGTCCAAAGGCTATGTATGTTGGAGATTCTATGGGATATATTAATTTATTTAATCCCGAAGATCATACGCATGCAGGATCTATTGAACTGTGGCAGCGGCCTGCCATGGGCTATCCGCAGATCAAAACAAAGTCGTGTTACCAAAGCGATGGTATTATTATTGCGTGCTCAGACAAAGGAGAAATTAAATTCCTTTACAACAGTTATCCGCCAACAGAATTCACTTCTATAAGAAGCTCTACTATCGACATAACTGAGGTATAATTTTCTTATTCGACCTGCACCGCAAGTACGGCTCTATATTGATCGTTAGTTTTGAAATTCGAGCCGGTATAAACGTTCATACCGTTCATTATCGAAGGCGTAACTCTACATAAATTATATTAATAAACGACTCTCCATATAAATGTCGAACGCAAAGGCTCAAAAATCGCTAAAACGGCTTATGATATCAAATCAGATAACATGGATGTCTGATCAAATTGAGGTCAATGCCAGGATCTGTACTTGCAAAACACGTTAAAGCATGACTTTTTATATCAGCCGTTATAATTACCGATATAGAACCGTACTTTCAATGCAGTTCTGTTTTTTTTTCTCCCGGCAAACATCTTGAGCTTAAAGCGGTGAAGTTTGCGATTCTGATTGACCAATCACCGGTCGCGTTTTGACGAAATCCCTGCACTCTTCTATCGGCTAAAGGCGTCTACAAATCTTCACTGGTCATTAGTTCAAACTGTTTGCTGATGTTTTTACTTTACTTTTGGATAAATGTTTGCGTTAATTTACACTGCTTCCTTGAAGCAGAAGCAAATTCTACTTCAAGCTCAAACTGCACGGTTTGATTCTGATCGCAAGCACTACTTTATAATGTGAGTATTTTGTGGGCTTAACTTTCATACAAAAGCAAAGCAATAGATTGAAGTAGTTTTTGTATTATATACAGGGTTATTGGTAAGGGGTGTACTAAGCTAAAAAGGGTCACCATACTTATCACTACGAATATTATGGGATTAACCTTTAATCCAAGAAAAATATCAGATGTCGCATAGAAAAAGTTTATCTTTTGATGACAAAATATAAAAAAAATCATACCCTTCGAAACAAACGAATGGTATAAACAACTCGTATTTGAATTACAAACCATGGAAAATAAAACTGAATACTATAAATTTTTTCTACGGTTGATACCATCTTGCAAACTCTATATCTGGTATATAAACTTTATATCACGCCTGTGGATATAAAATACGAGAGCTATTTACAGTTCCGTACCTAAAAGGTAAAAACGGGACTCTATTACTACGACTTGGCTGTCCGTCCGTTCGTACGTCTGTCACTAGGCTGTATCTCATAAGCCGTGATAGCTGGACAGTTGAAATTTCCACATATGATGTATTTCTGTTACAACACTATAAAACAATAAATACTAGAAACTGAATAAAATAAATATTTAAGGGCTCCCATATAGCAAACGAGCTCTTTGCGTTTTTTTCTCGTTTTTTATAATATTGTATAAATAATGGTACGGAACCCTTCTGCACGAGTCCTACTCACACCTTTATTATATCATTTGTTAGTTATCGAAGGGTATATTCTTTTCTATATTGCGTCCTTTTGCATATACTACGTTTGTAACGTCATTGGCGAGGCCAAATGCCGAGGTGAAATTGCATACGATTTTCATTTACTTTGTTTTTGAATTATTTCTTTATGTTCCAGCTTTGTTATCAGAATGACGTATTGGCTATCAGCACTTGCGATTGTGCCTTGGAATTCTGGATCCCGACTGAAAAATATGATAATACAAGCCCATGAATGCAAAAAATAGACAAATACTGAAAAATCGTATTACTAAGTTAACTACTGACGATATTTAATTTTATGAATTTAATGCACAATATTTTTTTTACATGTAACTCATTGTTCGAGTGCATTACACGAGTGAAGTATTACTTACTAATTTATAATTTTTTTTGAAGACAGCTAAGTTGGTTCGCAATTTTGTATCAAGCATGTCAAATAGAGTATATATTATTCCTTGTGTCAAATTCACTAAATGGTTCGTTAAGTGCCTCTAACTAACCTAAGATCTTCAGCCTGATTCAAATAGCATTTCCGACCGGATTCGAAAACCTTACAACTTGAATTATGCTAATCTTATGAGAGGATATTAATTTCTGCCTAAATTATGTCATTTTGAAATCGCTATCTATACAAAAAACGCATTTATAATTTTGATATTTTGTACCGAGCTTTGAGTTATTTGCAGTGTTTGTTTCGGATCCGATCGGAAACCCTAGCTGAATCAGGTTGCTTGCTCTCTATTCTTACTGTTGTATGTGATATTGTACTAACTTGACTGAATATTAATCTAGGTAGACTTATAGAGAGTGACCTTTTAGCAAAAGAACCGTGTAATTTGACTGTTTGTGTGTTTTATTATATATATATTTATCAGACGGCTGGGCCGCTTTAAATAGATACGGTCTTGTTTGAGTTCCAGTCACATAATTTTTACATCAGAGTCGGTCCAGTAGTTTGACATTTTAATCAAAAGATTTCAAAACGTCTAAACCCTACCGCAATGATTAAGTTGTTGTCACTTTTTTCAAATTGATTCTTAGAATTACAATTTTATACTAAAGTGCGTTACTTTGTACTAAAACCCGTATATTTAGGTGTAGCTTTATCTCCAACTCTAACTAAAGAATCTGAGGGTCCCTCAGTCTCAGCCTCAGTGATTAATTATTTATATGTGTAAGGAAAAATCTCGAAATTAATAATGGTATTTCAAGATATTAGATCATAATTACCCGACTGCCAAAAAGATGGGTTATATTTTTCGAGTGTATGTTTGTAGGTGTATATATCTGACTCTATGACCTTCTACAGCCTTAACCGGATGACCGATTCAGATGTGCGAGGTGTCTTTATCTGCAGATGGTCATAGTCTAGACGAATACCAGTTACATCCCGCGGTTTTTAGTCGTAAAAGTTCAATGGATCTAAATTTCCTTCAGTCGGGTTTTTTTGAAGTCTGTTCCGTCCACTTGTCAAATCGTCATATCATACCAATATTGTTTCCTCAAGGTTCACAGTTATATATCACTAAACGCTCCTTTATCTAAGTGTTGCAAGGCCCAAGATTTTTTTCGATTTAAATACTAAAGCGTAGCTGAGGTTGAGGAGATTCAACTGTTTAAAGTTATAAATAGAGATACGGGTTTTCATGCGTTTCGGGATTTCGGTAACATAAATAGTTTTTATACATTGTGATGGGACTGTATATTTTTTTTTTACTATGGGCCTTTCATCTCAAGCTCCCATCATGTAATCACGTCACAGTCGCTAATCGGCAAAGGAATAATATTTATTGCATAAAATATGTTTGTGATATCTATTTAACTTGTTTTTCTTGTAATTTATCAATTTGTCTTACTACATAGCATAATATGAATTAGTTTTTTTAATGACAATAAACTAAAACGTTTAACATAACATGTATTCTTTTTTTAACCTACATATTTAGGACAAGGTTAAACCGCTCAGAAGCAATTTACCAGATTCTCAACTCAGCAGATTCGCAGCTAACCAGATTTTGTACAATCAAACAGGAAATATGTATCACAAGCAAAATGAGCGCGTATTTGTCTCCTGACGGTCACCACTAGTAGCCGTACCTAAAGTCCTCTTTAATAATCCTCCGTAGCTCGTTAATTTCTTGCTAACAAAACCTTTAATTACCAGTGTTACTAGCAATCTTACTACTAGTAGTAAGGACGGTATATGAATTATTACCTCTCTTACTACTGCTGTTGAAAATTGTTTTAAGAGCAATAAAAAATTACCCGTATAACTAAAATTAGGCAGGACTTCAATATAATATATTTTAAATAAGCGAACATTGCAGAAACTAATTAAAATAGCAGAAAACAGATTCTCATAATTTTATAATCAAATTAACATTTAAAATGTGCGCCATAGTTTTGTACGTTTAGTGTAATACTATTAGTATATTTTAACGACTTCGAGTACATATAATGGTATTAAGTAAAAGTTAAAAACATTATAAGTCAGTTATTATCATGGTGAAATTAGGTACATAATTAACATAAAAGTATGTAGTTGAATAACCATTGTCTGTGTCTTTTTTTTCTTTCTTGATTGGCCACCACACTGTATTGTGCCAGTTCTCAAGTTCTTTGTTTGTGTCTTGGATATTTTTTGTTATGGCAAAAACGCGAATCGATTATGTCCAGCCCATTCTGGCCTTCCATGTACATTGTTTCTAAATAAAATCTGACGGGCAACTATCATGCGTACAGAGCGTACCATTAGCGACCGGGGCAGGATGATTAATCTCGTACAAAAGAGACCTGACGGAATGACGCTTGTGCCTAGGAAGTTGGGTAGGCCTCTGGTGTGGGACGCGACATGCGTTAACTCATTAGCGCCATCTCATCTTCCTTTGACGCAGAGTAAAGCTGGACGGTGGCATCTTCAGCGGAATAGCAGAAGCGGCGAAAATATGCTAGCCTCAGTTGAGGTTAGTTGTTTGAGCCATTTGGTTTAGGGTGGATATGCTCTTATAATAAGATGAGCTTCCGATGTGGGAACCGGGAGCTTATCTTATTTTCCAAAACTTTTCGGAGTGTTTGATCGATTTGACGCGTGACCAGGATGCCGGTTTTTATCTGGCCCAACGAATAAACGTTGCCATTCAGCGTGGTAATGAGGCTAGCATGCTAGGCACGCTGACCTATGGTGATGGATTGGAGCATTTGGATTATCTGTAGATCTTAAATAGTCTATAAGTAATCTATCTGCAATATTTTTTGTTTTAGTCATTTCGTTTCTGGTAATAAAGGCACTGGCCCGGTAGTTATCTCATACCGATATTGTACAGCCAGGAATTTCTATCTGATGGAATCTATGCAGATTAGAAATGTCGTGGCATAAAGTGGAACTAACATTAGATATTTTATATGACAGTCTCAACTGAGTACATAAATAATAAATAATTAGTTTGCTGACTTGCGCTATGGTGACGATATTTAGTATAAAGATAGCAAATATGTTAAATAAACAGTGGCGGCCTCGTTTCGTACGACGGTACTCTTTCCGCAGACTCGTAACTGATATCCAGTTGACTTCGAATTATTTGCTGTGCAAAATCTGGACGGGAATCATAAGACCGTGAAATTTAGGGGAAATATATAAACGACGGATATATTATTGCGACTCTCCAGGTCATCCATAGCGTGGACAGTGGATTAAATAGTATCCAATTTCGAGGGACATAATTAGAGTGTTTCTATTTTAAATATTCATTTATCGTGCCTATGAGCAAGCGTCATTGTGACATTTTAGTCGAGCTCTATGTTAAGTTTTCCTTTCCCCGGGGATAAACTATTAGCAGGCCCAGATCAATGGTGGCACAAACCAGTTTCCAAAAACCCGTCAAGAAAATATCAGCTGTTTCATAGAAAAATATTATCAGCTGGTTTAACATGATTAAATGGTCGGTCTTTTCGAATGCCATTAAGAAAATTGACAAAACTAAATTTTTTTAAAGTTCATGTGTAACTAAGTAACAGCGACCCCGTTTCAGTTCCCATCCCTGTATTCAGATCTGTATATTTGTGATTTTTTTCTGTAAGCTTGCTAGCAAAAGTACTGGGGTGAAGGCGAACCTCTATAAAAGTTTTCGACTAGTTTAATTTTCCTAGATGCGGAGTTGTATGCAACGTTGAGAGATTTTTTTTGAGCTCAATGCAATGAGCTTGTTATTCTTTAGCGTACGACCTGTTTTTCATGGTGCAGCACTTATATGTGCCCAACATTTAATTTACTGCTACTCTTTAACGTTTAAGATTTAATTTTGATAAAACTTGTAAAGACCTGTCAAAACCATGCCGAAAATATTGCAGTGTAGCTTTGTTGCCTGTATAAGCAATAGTGCTATTTCTACTGTTATTCTATACTGTTGTAGCCCACAGAATATTAGCAGTCTACATCTACAGTCCCTTTCGGTGTCATATTTGTAGTTCTGTAGAGTTTTGTAACTATGAGCCTTACCATCCCGCGTCACGTCAATCCGTCATGGCTGAATGAAAATGAAATTTGTTGTCGAACTGTCAATTTTGTGAAATCTTATTTTCGTTCGCCATGATCAGTAATTCGTGATTTTGTTATGGGCAGTGTTTGTTAATTATTAATGAGTAATTAAATTTTACAGTCATGAACGGGTTAACTTTCGGTGAACTTTGTTGCTTGTTTTGTTGTCCGCCATGCCCGGGGAAAATTGCAGCTAAGCTTGCCTTTCTGCCTCCTGAACCGACGTATGCATTCACACCAGACGAGACGGGATCCAAATTCGCCTTAACTCTCACTGAGCGTGCCGAGTGGCAGTATTCTGAACGGGAGAAGGAGAACATTGAAGGTTTCTACTCGAGAACATCGAGGGGCAACAGAATAGCATGCCTCTTTGTTCGGTGTAGTCCCAACGCTCGTTTTACGATACTTTTTTCACATGGAAATGCAGTTGATCTCGGACAAATGAGCAGTTTTTACTTAGGTTTAGGGACTAGAATTAATTGTAACATATTCAGTTATGACTACTCTGGTTATGGTGTGAGTGGCGGGAAGCCTTCAGAGAAGAACCTGTATGCTGACATCGATGCTGCATGGCAGGCTTTGAGGACTCGCTACGGCATCAGTCCAGAGAACATCATATTGTATGGACAGAGCATCGGGACAGTGCCCACAGTGGATCTGGCAGCCCGGTATGAGGTGGGAGCTGTTGTGCTACACTCACCTCTCATGTCTGGAATGAGAGTGGCCTTTCCCAACACTAAAAGAACATGGTTCTTTGATGCTTTTCCGAGGTAAGCCCTAGTTCATTCCAAACTACCTTCTTGAAATGAATGGAAAAACAAAGAAATGTATAATAATATGGTTACTGATATACAAAGTGATTGTTATGACTAACAGCCACATAGCACTGTTTTCAATTATGCATTCATTGAATAATTTATACTGAGGTATGTTTATACTTAAATACATTAAGCTTAGTATTAGATGTGGAAAGAATAATGTGGATGAATATTTTACTTGTTTGCACTAGAATAGGTTTTCATGGGGTATGATGAGGTACTTCCCACACTGGTTTTCATAATACTCTCAATTTCAGTATAAATTTACTTATCACTTATTCTTACTAGGTAATTGTCTCACTAAAACTCATCACCATTGTATAATGAGTCACTTAATTAATATTGTTTTTACATTTTCCTCATTATCAGTGCTTTATTGTTTTATCTGGAAGCAATGTGACTACAGACCTGATTGCCACTGTGTTTTACTGTGCCTTATCTATAAATGTTAAGGTCAGTTTAATGATAATTCTACTTAGGAAAAAGTGATGAAAAGAAAATATTATGTTTACACAATAAAGATTTTTATATATATCTATGTCACCAATGTTAATAAATAATTTTAATCTATAAAAAATCTGAGGACCGCAATAGCATAGTGGGTTACAAATTGCCTCTGAAATTTGGCTCCAAGCTCGGTTGTCTTCTGAGAAGGGGTTACCAAACAATAAGTTTGAAACCCTTGTTATTGATCTGGATGGAAGTAATTGTTTCTAAAGGAAACCCATTGATGATTGTACCTCACTTGATTTACAACCCCCCACATTTTTCCTCAGTAACATAGTACAGCAAAAATTCAAACCAAGGGTAATATTGTAAGTCCATTTCTGCTAGAGGGTAGTTATTACATGGTCTCCAATTAACTATGACCTTCTCGTGAACAAGGTTGTCTCAATGAGATTGTTGTTATTGATATTAGACTGCCCTTGCCAGGTAGGTATTACTACTGATATTTATTTCTTAAAACATAACTCTATGTTTGAAATATTACTGTGGCTGTTACAGCAGTTGTAAGGTTGTTTAGTTTTTGCTTTTATTAATTGATTAAGTAATTGAAATCCTAAAACTTATTGTATCAAGTCAGATGTGTTGATTTGGCATGAATTTCTAGGTTACATTATACAATGTATGTATCCACTGACAAAGATCTAGTTAAACACTGTGTCTCAGTAGCCTGGTGCTTCTCCCATCTATGTAAATGTTGAAATATCCCTATGAGTATATTATTTGTAAGAAATAGATTGAATTAATTAACCACTTTACTAGTTTTACAGGGTTATCGATTAGGGGTGTACTAAGTAGGGGTGTAGGGGTGTACCAAAAGGGGGTCACTACACTCATCGTAAGGAACAACTTTCACTATGGGACCAACTCAGAATTTGAGAAAAAAAACAGCTGTTTCATAATTTTTTCAACAAACGATAAACTATTTATATGAAACTAGTTTAGTTCCATAATATGTTTCGATCGTAATTATGAGTATAGTAACCCTCTTTCGTCTCAGTACAACCCTAACTGATAACCCTGTTTATATATTAAAAAGTCAACAACTTTTTTTGGTTAGTATTATCACTAAAAAGTATACTTGTTCCAAACTATTTACAGTTATTGAATCTACTGTAGATTACAACTTTCATTAATGCATGTGATTGTTTACACACAAGCCCTAGATACTCATTGGTGCTTGCACTAACTGCTTTCTTACAAACTTACTTGTAAGAGACATGTTCTTACATCATTAACTGGATTAACAGCCATGCAAGAACCAACCTCACCTTATTTACTGGGAAGGTACTTGTATAATTAATTGCTAACTATAATAGTAGAAGATGGTTTGCTTTGTTTAGGCAGAGTGGATCGCACTAGTTTTAAAATTTCTAAGGCATCTCCTACAATTGCTGTCATATACAAAAAAAACCATGGCAGCACTTATTTGAACAGGTAAAATTATCATAGTGTAATAACACCCCGTCGTTTTTGCGTTGGGGTTTAAAAATGCCATTTTATGGGCATCCATCAAAGGCCTAACCAGCCTGTATGTTGCTTCACTTTGGTTAATTATGAGAAATACTTTGACTTATTGTGCTACATTGGGATATCTAGTAGAAGTTCAAAAGAGGCATGATGCTGCATTTTAAGAATTGTTTTATTGGTGTATTTGCTACATGTACTATTTCTATAAAAAGACAAACCATAATTAAGTATACTTTTTAAATATCACTCTGAAACAATGTATGTTCCATGGTACTGTTATTTAAATATCACTGTTGCCCCAAATCACATATTTATGTCATTTCTACCATTCCCTGCACTTATCTGAGGCCAAACAATAAGCAACAAAGACTTATCATTCAATTTTAATTTGCTACATAAGATTTTACAGTCTTTATATGAAATATGGTACTGGTTGAAATGAAGTCTGTTATGATATAATAAACTGTATCCCTTTATTCAAGTGCACACAGTCAACATAAATAACAATAGTATGGGACAACATCCACACAAATGTCTTCAGGTCCCAAACTAGGCCAATCTTAGATGTTTTACATTGAGTACTTACAAGTCATTGTAAATCATTATACAAATATTATTCCTATTTTGCTGTTATTTATTTTTATTTATAATATGACTAAATGTATGGTACAAAACTGAAGTATAGTATATTGTATTTCATAAAACAGACTTTTTGTCTATTAAACACAGTACATTATATATTATTATACAATTCTTATACTAATAATTTGGATTCTATTAGTTTTTACTTTATAAAACATGTCGTTTATTACAGCATCGACAAAATCCCCAAAGTTACCTCACCAGTTCTGGTCATCCACGGAACTGAAGACGAGGTGATCGACTTCTCCCATGGGCTGGCCATTTACGAGCGCTGTCCGCGCGCAGTCGAACCGCTCTGGGTTGAGGTACTTATTTATTTGCTCTCATCATTCTTATGATTTTCTTTTTTTTTATCATTTTCTTAGTCCTCGATTGTACATTGTACATCACTCGTATATTAAGAATGAGTATTATAAGACTTTTACATATCTCATATTCGGTAAGTAGGTCCTTATTACCCCCAAATGAGGCTTGTAAGTGACCAATTAGCACTCTAGGGTAATAATGTAGCTAGAAAAGCCCTAGGGCGGTAAGTAATTTTTTTTAAAAAACTTCACTCTTTCAAAAAGTTCGCGTACATCTAACCATCATACTGGCAATAGACATCATGCATTCAGCCCAATGACAAAAGAGGTCGCTTCGCTATTCAGCCTTGTCTTCGTATGAGTATAATGAGTATGAACGGCGAAGCTCAATTTCGTTTTTTTTTTCTTTTGACTAATAGCACCATACGATTTGTATATTTGCTAGCGTCAAGTTTATATTCTCAATTACGTTCTTGAAAAAAATAATTTAAAAAGGCGGGAATAAAAAACTTTAACTCTAAATATTGTTTGTTTTTGTTTTTTTTTTTTATAATTACGTGCTAATTAGGAAAAAAAAACATGAGTTCTGCAAGTGATGAAGATATAAGCTGCACTCCCGATTCAATGAAAATGGAAGCTGAAGCAGCAATTAAAATGTTTTATTATTGTAATGCCGGTTTTTTTCTACTTACCTCACAATCGAGATGTAAAGCAGAGTAGTTAGCTCGGGTGTAAGCATCAATTGCACCCTCGAACTATAGGCGCCCTCGCTGCGCTCATGCGCCAAAATATCTCGAGCTGCAATTGATGCCTTACAGCCCTTGGCTACTAATCTACTATTAGGAATTTGGTAAATGTTTATGAAAAATAAAATATGACACCATATTTCAATTGTTCCCTGGGTGATGACCCTGCTAATCTCGTTAGTGTTAAAGTTAAATTATGGAATAAATGACTTCATTTATAATTTCAAAACAAAAAAAAGCACAAAAGTAAGTATTGATTACTTTAATGATCTCATCTAACTTTGTTCTAATAACCCTTTTCTAGGGAGCGGGTCACAACGACGTTGAATTATTCAACCAGTACTTGGAGAGGCTGAAACGCTTTGTTTCAGTGGAATTGCTCAACTGACAAAGACTGCCGGCCTCTGGCCAGATTACACAAGGTATCATAATTTTTTGTGTTCTGTTTTAATCTGCAATCAGTTGGACAGTTAGTGAATGTGATCTGTGCTTCATAACCCGTATATTGAGTGTGTCCCTCAGCAAGAAGATCTACTTGTCTTTCATCCAATTAACCCTCAGCTTTCGAGCTGGAGTTCACGTTATTCGCGGCGTGTTTGCCTTATTGGGTTGTTTTTGGAATGAAAATTTAAATACCAAATCGAAATGAATCATTTTGTCATGCAATACCTTAGTTTATTTTAGCAACTTCTTCAATCTGTTGTTAATGTTGTGTTGTGTTAGCTGTTACCTGCGATTTCATCCGCGTGGACAAAGAATTATCAAAGAATTTTTACTAATAGTGATGATACTTAAACAAAGAATCTACTGTGTCACTCCTCGGCTTAACATCTACACACCCACTACAGCTGTCTGTCCTGCAATAAACCAGCTATATAAAAAATTTCTGTAGAATGAGTAGTTTAAGACTTTCATAAAGATATTAAATAACCCCCTTGATTCCCTTAATCCGTTCCAAAATCTTGTTCACAACTAATGTTTACTATCAGTAAACTACATCAATGTCAAAATTCATTTCTGTAGGTTGAGTAGTTTCAGACTTTCATACAAACTTTAGGTAGCCCTTTTACCCCTTCATTACGGCCCTATCGTAAAATTTGCTGATGTCTCCTACCTACTAACTACCCATATGCCATATTCTAGCTTCATAGGTCGAGTAGTTTTCGACAGTCCATGTTAAAGCAGTGAGTGAATAAATGAGTGACTATTCGCTTTAATGTTTGTAGACAGATATAGGATAGAATTTGCAAAATTACTCAGGCGGTTTTATGTAAGTAAATATTAGATTTCCATAACAAAATACTTAATCGTTAATTAAATTTCATGTATGAATCCAATTTCTCGGTGTGTATATTGGGTATTAAAATTTTGAAGGCGTTTTGATAAGTCGCGATCATTCCCTTTTTCAACCCTTTCAAGTTTGTTTCGCAATAAAAGGTCCTATTCCTTGGGTAATTTGGACAAGTTTGCCAAAGTTCATCAAAATCAGTTGGTTCAGGCGTGAATGCGTATCACACAGACAGTAACTTTCGTATTTATAATACTGAAGTAGGGATTGTATTATTAATTGTTTCAAAATGTTAGTATGGCTGTGTATATCAAGCAACGCAATTTGTCACTTGGATGTTTTATAAATCAACATTATCAAAATAAACTTTGATTCGTATTCTATTTCCAGGAGACGACCAAAATCCCGCATCGACCCTGAGCTCCGGCACTTCGAGTTCGGCGGCGGAGAGACTCCTCTAGCTAGCGGGGGCCGGGCCCAGCCGGGCCGGCCCCGCCAAAAACTCAATTAAAACAAACGGCACCGGGAGCCCCGACAGACATCGTGAGAGCGACGGTAGAACTTCCCGCGACGAACGGGATCCCGAATTCAAGAGTCTGAAGCTGTTGCACAAGATCAGTATCAGCGTGACCCGCGCCGACTCGAGCGAGTCGCCGCCCGCCAGCCGCGGGGAGTCGCCTCCTTCCTCGGAGGAGGCGGGCGCGCGCCGCCGCATCCACCTGCGCTCGCTGAGCGACGTGACACCTGGCCGGCGCAGCACCACGCCCCGCGCCCGCAGCCACTCGGAGCGCCCGCGCACCCGCGCCGCGCCCTCCTCGCCCGGCGGCGCGTCGCTCGCCTCCCCGGCCCACGCGGCGGGTGGGTTGAGCGCGCTGGCGCCACGGCTGGCGCGCAGCGAGCGCTCCTCGCCGGACGCGTCACCGGGCGCAGGCGCGGACCCGTGGCGGCGCATGGAGGCGGACCCGTGGGTGCGGGCGGAGACGCGGCGCGGGCGGCTGGAGCGGCGCGCGCCGGTGTGCGAGTCGTGCGGCGCAGCGGCGTGCGAGTGCAGGCGCGCGCGGCCCGCGCTGGCGGCGCAGTGCACGTGCTCGCCGCGCGTGTCCCCGGCGCGCGCCCCACCGCCGCGCGCGCCCTCGCTCCCCGCGGCGCCCCCCGCGCCCGCGCCTGACCCGCTGCTCGAGACCACGTGCTGAGTTCGCCCTCGTGTGTCGTGTGCGTTGTCCCTTCTCGAGGTATGAGTATTATTAGTGCGAATTTTGTATCCGTTTAGCGTGTAAGGTTTCCAAATTACGATTGTATCATATTCGATCATTTATAAAGAGTGTGTTCGCGTTATTATATGAATGTTTTTCGTTTACGATGTGATTTAATTACCCATATAATATTAACTTCGGGAGGTTGTGCATAAAATAGCGTATCTTACCGTTCCGGGACGGTTTTATACTCTTTAGGTTTTCATAAAATATCATTTTATTAAGATTAATGTAACTATAGATTGACCATATTGCGACAGTCTGAGAACAGTATGTCTAGTTCCTATGACCTAATATTTCACTTTAGCCGGAATTGTTACGCACAATTTTATCTGAATATTGTATAAACGTTTTAAAATAATATAATTTTATTTTATGCTTTAGTTGATTTGCATTTGGAAATTAATTTTAATATTTTTACCTTTTACTATGTTTATTTACATAAATGGATAATAAAGGATATAGAACATTATAATATAAGATACAGAACATTTTGTATCATAACATCAGTTTCGATTTACAATTTGAATAATAATAACCTGGTCTAATATCTTGTTGTAAACATTCCAGTGGGCAATCCCCAGCTTGTTTGTTTTGGATCTTCAAAACTACCGTTTCTCTAAAGCCTTGGCTCCGACAGTATGATGTGAATCTCATCTCTTGAAATATTTTATTTATATTTCTTTTCTGTGTATCTAAAGAGCTGGGTATTTGTGTTCTAACAATGATAACTGAATATTCTTTTACATATTACTATTGCTTCAATCCAATCTCAAGAACCTTGTCTCGTTGCAATCATCAGAACGGAATTAACACTAATACCTGGTGAAATTGATGTACTTACTGTGTGGCCGGCGTTCATTGATACCTCAAATTAATAATGATAGTAACCAACATGTTCATACATAATTATAGTTATTATAAATGATATACCTGGTCTCTATAACAACTGTTTGAAGTTAATGCCGGCCGGATGTTGCATTGTTTTGACAGCATTTGTTGCATCAGAGAAAATAATGTTGGTTAAGGATGACCTGAGTCATTATTTTCAGTACTAATAAGATATGGGTGTACTAAGCCGAAGGCGAGGAATGAACAGTCTAGAGAATCTACTATGGATCCAACCTAGAATTCCAGAAAAAAAATATTGTAATGGTTCTTTTAATTTTGTTGATGGGCCAGAAACGTACTATGATAGGGTAGATTTTATTAGAGTTCCAGGTTGGTTCTTTAGTAACAATTTGACCACCGCAAGTATTTAAAACCACCACCAATGGCGGTCTCCACGCTATAAAGCGATCTCTTCCACACTTGACAACTTTTGTAGGAATAAAATACCTATCTATATTATGACGGCAATGATTTTTCTTAATTTTAATTTTTATGTTAAATTCACATACAAATTTCATGAAAAGTAAGATACGTAATGAATAAGTACATATTTATAACCTAACAATTGCAAAAACGCGAGTAATGACGAATAAAAATAGAGGTCATCAATCATTAAACAAAGTTGAAGATAAAAAACATTTATTTTAGACAAGAAACTGAAATCAAACAATGGAGTCGGGCCTATTTCATTATCATAGATTGTAATGTGTTTTCTTTGCTTATTCCATAAATGTGTATAGATGTTCTTGATTGCATACTTTGTACTTTTATATGTATTTTTATAGTGTATCTTATTCGTCTTACGCAGGTCTGAATTGTTTCTTGTCATGAATTTAGTTTGAGCTGAGGAAGGTCATAACCTAGTAATGGATTAAACAAATCCTTAGTGTTAGAGTATCAGTACACAGATCAAGGTCCAAATTTAAAATAAAATAGTTACAAGACGTGTCAATACCCATACGACATTGCAGTAAAGACATGTATAGAATATTGTGCATTATAGGACTATGTTACTTTATTACACTTAAATATGGTTAATATGTTGTAGCCAAATAATGGCTTAGGCTATGATTTTATTATTAACGCAAGTTCACCTAAACCAGTAATGTTTCAGTGCCATCAATTACTTACATGCTATTCAAATAATATACTCATTTTATAATCATTATTTTACAATTATTAAATGTACTTAGTCTTCAAATGAAGGTGGAAAGTGTTAACGTGTCTAATATACCTGCTCGGGATGAACTTGTTAGTTATTTAAATAAATACATGTATAGGTAATGTTATTTCTATCTTGTATCATAAATTTTAATAAATTAAAGTGCACATATCTTATATCTTCTTTTTTGTGTTTAACATACCATTTTTTTATAATTATAAAGGCATGTGGTTACATGAAATCTCTATGGTTAGTAATGTAGGGTTAAATTGAAGTGAAACAGAAATGTTGATTATTATAAACAATTTATTTCAATGTAGGTCCGACATTCAGAATTAACTGTGCCGGTTTTATATATGTATACCAGGGATACTTTGGAGTTATACTGAGCCGAAAAGGTACTACTGTTGATACTCACTCCTAAATGATACTTTCACTATGAAACCTATACATAAATATTTTCTTTCAGGTTGAGCCACAAATTTCCCTATTGAATGTTGTTTGTCATGTCATGAGAACAGTGTCATGATATGAGAACAGTGTCATGACATGAGAACAGTGTCATGACATGAGAACAGTAACCCTGTTTCAGTTTAGTTCACTCCCCTATCCGAACCTATATACCTATAAAGAGCAATCAACGTATCTCGCAGATCATAAGCATATACATTTTACAAAAATTAAATAATTACAATAAATAATTAAATAAGTTTGCTTATAAGCTAAAACTTTCTGATTGAAATTATTTCTACTACTAACAAGAACTTTAATTGGCACCCATTATTTTTGGTATTAGATATACCTACATATTTGTTAGGCACACACATGGCTATGATTACTTAATGTGAATCAATAGTTTTGCTACATTTTACTTTTTACAAAATCTGACACAATATCAGCTATTTGTTCTGATGATTTCAAAACGAATGCATGTTCAACGTTTACTTCTTTCAGTGTAAGAGCAGGTTCGAACCGTCTTAAGTCATCCATGTAGTGGAGTGGCGCCCACCCATCTCTTGGTCCATACAGTACATTTGTCTTATGTTTGATCTTTTCAATAACATCTATATTTAGTGACTTCACTGTGTCCATTTCGTTATATGCCAAAAACAGGACTTTTTCTATAACTTTAGGGTTCACAAAATTCTCGATGCCTTTATTGAACTGCGGCGGTATCCCGTTGAACTTCATATAAAAGTTCACGATACTTCTCTTTATCGATTCCGGAATAATATAAATGATCATGCAAATGATCATCAGTAATGGATGTATACTCCGGATAACGTTATTCAGAAAAATACCGCTTTTACTTTCAGCCATCCGCTGCACGGTGGGAAACAATAAATTGACTGACGAAACCCTCTCATTTAAATTTTCGTTTCTGTGAAGCAATTCCAATATAAGCCACGATCCTATCGAGTGTCCGATTAGATGAAGCTTGCTGTTTCTATCAATATGATTGGCGATTAAATCCAGTTTGTGCTGGATTTGACCTTCTAAACCAAAAAGTTGTTCCTGATCTTTTAACTCGTTGGATTGTTTATCTGGAACTTCCTCGTGACCTGCTTGTCCTACAAAAAGGTAAAATATATGAAATAATCTACCGGCATTAAATCACACTGGCGACGGAGTGCGAGCATAATACGTAATAAGCCTATATTATATTCGTATAAGTAACCTGTATACGCCCAAAACCCTATTTACTATCTAAACTTCAAAGCCTCGAGCATCGTCGAAAAGGGGCTAGCCTTTCGGTTTTTTCTGAAATACGTTTCGGGGAGCGTGCCTTGGAATTACTTAATTAATTTTCCCCATACAATTTTATGCGGCAACTTCCATTGTACGTACGACCTGCCAGATTATGGAACACGTTACCGGCTTCTCTATATGCCGCGAGTGAATCTAGGCAAGCGTGCTATATCAGTGCCGGCATAGTCGCTTTAAATCGGGCAAGATGAGATCAAATCCAAGCCTATTTTCTATAAAAATAGCTCACATATTGATTCCACTTTTACCGTAGTAGGTACTATTATTTCTTCTGTGCTTTGACCTAGTCTTTAAATCCAAAGGAAACTAAATTTTAATGATATTCCCTTGCAGCTAAAAGTATTAAATTGAACACTAAATTAATCGTTACAAATCGGTAAATAAATGTATAAATAAATACCTACCTACAATATAAATTAATTTACGAACACTACTCGGTTAATAGAAAGTCGGAAAACGGTTAAAAATATGAATACCTAGTTTGGATAAGTTGTTAGGTGAACCTCTAGAATTCAATCGAAACTGCTTTCGAATAAGACTGTGAACTGACAATAGTCCGACATGCTAAATGTGAGAAGAAATATTTGAAAATATAACTAGAAATTCCTATGTTAAATACATAAATCTCGTATGTAATCTAACGATAAAAGTAATATGTACCTAATCTTACTGTACAATTAATTGTCACATAATTATGGTTTATATTCATAAGTAGGTAACGTAGGTACTTAGAATCAGTAACAGGTGGTTACTGATTCAAAGGAAAAGAGCTGAAACAACCGTTTAAGGACTGCGCAGAAAAGACACTTCGGTGAGTATCTTATGTACCTAAGTATTAAAAGTAATTAAGATTTTATAACACGATTTTGTTTACTAAGCTTTTTCAAGCCTCATCGTAAAGTTAAAAATACGAGTGTAGTACTTTGGCTAACGGCAACAGTTATATTTGTGAGTTTGACTTTTACTGTTATTCGCGTGCCAATTGTGAACTTCTTTTGGCGCGAGATCTCGATTGAATAAAACAAGACAAAAGAAAGTGGTTACTGGGCTCGGTTTTCGTGCGAGAGATTTGTGGTTCGATTATTATATATTCTCTGCCATAACACGGTGGTAGTGTTTTGTAACGCTCGCCTGACTAACTACCACCTTCATGTTAATAAATTATGTAGTAAGTTGATTAGGTTTCTAAAACCTTGGCAGAGTAGTTTCCGATTGAAGCCATGTACGGTTGTCCACCAAGATATATATTACTTACTTCAGTAAATCTTAAGTAGACAAAGTTCTTATTAGGTAACTTACCAACAATGCACACCGGCAATTTAGTACTTGTATGTAGCACCAAACCAAAAGATGTATAGAAATCGACTATTCCGGGATTTCCAGATATGCAAATGATCACATCGGCTCCATTGCACTTGAAAGGATCGGCCCAAGTTAAGACACGAGTCTGAACTCTATTAAGAATCAAGTAAATATTTTTCATTTCGTTCTTTAAGTGTTTGTATTCCTACTTAAAAAACTCATAGGCAGCCATGAGGTATGCAGGAGCCGCACACATTTATTTTCACGTGTTATGTTACCTCTTTAGAATGAAAAGATGGCTAACTAGTGACTCATGATATTAGTTTTCTTTAACGTTATTTACATAAAAAAATGTAAATTATAAAATTATACATTTTTAAGCAAGAAAATAAAAAACCACAGCGCTAAAATACCTAGCTACTAATCAGAAAGTTATTGTATTAATTAAACAAATAATAAGGATATTTTTCAATTTGTTTAACTACAATGTAATTGTATTTCTTAGAATTCTTCGTTTAGTATCTTATTAGTTTGTGGTCTAGACCACTGGTAGGACATTGACGTACATATTCAAAATTTCATTTTTTTGTATCATATAAACGCCCTCTGTTACTTTGCCCCAAAGGTGTCACATAGATGGCCTTTTTTTAATAACGTACTAAGACATTCACACACAGTCAATGTGAATGTCTTATCTTGAAACGAGAATCAGCCCGAAGATATTATTTTGTGAAAATATTACGTATTTATGTGTTTTATAATACGAGTTTGTGTTTTATAGATAAAACGATTGTTTTTGACTATGTTTTCGATTTTTGTGTCAGCCTGTCAATAAAATTGTGATTGATGAAATATATTACGAATGTGAAGACGAATATATTGTTGTTTGTTTTTAAAAGCCTCTAGTGTTAGTGACACTCTAAGTACACTTGCCTATATGATCATTTTATTGCCTAGGCAGTATAATAGTAAAGTGCAGTTGAAGTAGACCCAGCCTGTAGAACTGCACTGCTATTATACAGTATGAAAAAATTTGATTTTAATGAATACTTTATATACATATCTATATGTATGTAGGTAGATAGAAAAAACACATATATGAATCAATGATACACAGGATATACACACATATAAAGAGCATTTAGTTTTAGGGCAGACCACCAGACCGCGTCAGACTGACAAAAAAGCGACCTCTGTGGCTTCTCTATTTCATAGTATACAGTACTCCTCTACGGTCTAGACTAAAAGAAGTATAAGAGAAGTTTTTTATTAAGTTATGGCTTTTCAAAATGAGTGTTTAGCCCGCAAAATAATAACTTCTATAAAAAGACTAAGCGATTGTGTAACAAATAGTGTTTTTACAGACTAAAAAATACTGTAAAAATGTGTCTATTAGGACGAATACGATATGTCTATTGTTATAAAATATAAATAAAATCATCGACAAAACAAAACGCTTAAATCCCTGAGGTGAACCGTCTAGTGTGCGAAACTGTTTTTGTTTATGATAGGTATGGCGTTGTACGGATAATATATTTGCCATCGACGATTTTATTGATTTGACTACAGGTCCCGCGCGTTTGTATAGTCTAACCTCCCGTTTTCTTTTAAATTTTAGATAAATTCGTGTACCTAATTTAGATAAATGCGGAAATCTCAAATCCAATAGTTTTTTGTGCTTTTGCTGCCTGTGAACACTTTGGTACTACTTCATACATGGCTATAGCAATAAAGGCAATTTTTCCCGTGAAGAGCGAGGTCGAGTTGCTGTCAGAGTAAATATTCTACTAACGCGTTCGGTACGGGTCTGCGGGGCTACGAGTAGGGTAAAAAATAACCAAACAACTACACTTTGAGGCACGGAACACGTCCATTCGTACTAGTTAATTGAAATAAGATATTATTTACATCATAGTCAGCCCTCAGGCTACGATACTATCAAAATTCACAATACTATCGAATTAAGTATCGATAGACTACAACTATCGAAACAAAGCAACACTTTATTTTAGTTTCAGTGAGCATGTGAGCACTACTGAGTGAGCACTTGACAGGAGCAAATAGACTGCTGCGCCGCGCCGTGCCGAGCTAAGATCACTATAATTGTACACCTACTGTACCAGAAGTGGGCTGCAGTTTTAAGTCTGGATAGCTTTTTATTGTTCTGATCAAACAATTCTTCAAGCAAGAAAAGAATATAGGTATATTTTAGATAATGGCTACTGAAAAAAAGAAAGCCCTTTTTATATGTCTTGGTAAGTGCATTAAGTGTGTCTCATAATGAATTAAATTATAATAGTATTTGATCATTTTCAAACAACACAAACAAAGTTTCAACTTTAACATACTTCATTTCCTTGTAGGAAATATTTGCAGGTCACCTATTGCAGAAGGAGTATTTCAGAAAACAGTTAATGATCTAAACATAGGAGATCAGTGGGAAATAGATAGTGCAGCGATTGGTGGCTGGCATGTTGGCAACCCACCAGACTGGCGTGCACTCGACACCATGAAAAAATACAATGTTCCATACAACAATCATGCAAGACAGGTAGAGTCATAGGCGATACTCTATACTCATGGCCCATTCTGGGTAGGGGTCACCAATGAGATTTAATGTAATGTGGTAATCACAGGTTGTGAAAAATCTTGAGATTGGTAAAACTTGTTAGATGGTTTATGTAATTTTAATCAATAATTCTTTTATATGGCTGGTTAAATTCTTTCTGAAGTTTTATTAGTTGGTTGTACAAATTGTAAGTTATTTGCTTGGGTTTTGTCTAAAAGAGTCTAATATTCACCATCTATATGTGGTATCTATAACTTCAATAAAAAAAATTGAATTGAATAAAATCAGTTAAGTTTTATTTGTTTTTTAAGTCTCCGAAATAAAACAGCATCATATTTCAAACCTAATACCTACTTCCTCTACAAGTGTTCTTTAGATATTGCTAAATTTACTTAATCCATAACTATTTTCAGATAACTTCTGAAGATTTCAATTACTATGACTACATTTTTGGTATGGACGAAGAAAATATGAAAGACTTGAAAAGAAAAGCTCCAAAAGACAGCAAAGCTAAATTACTTTTGTTTGGAGACTTTGATCCTCAAGGTGACAGGATCATAAGGGACCCTTACTATGTATGTACTTTGTTAAAGTAATAGGTATTTTTAAATTACCCTCAAAAATATTGTTATGTGAATAATATAATTAAAGTAAATAAAGAAGTCTATTTTTGTTATTCAGATTATCTTTATTTTTGGTTAATAAACATTTACATAACTTACTTAATTTAAAAATACTTGCTACAAATGAATAGAATATTATTTAAGGTAAATTATCTCTCTTTTATTCATTTTTGTTTTCAGGATCGGGATCACAAGGGTTTTGACAAGTGTTATGAGCAATCTGTGAGATGCTCTAAAGGTTTTTTGGAGAATTTACAGAAGGAATAGAGAAGCTGCTGCACTAGTTTATTAAAGTTATGTTTCATATCAGTGACTTTTCTTTGTTATGGAAACACTGCTCTTATATATTAACATACTTGCATTAAGACTGTATTAATGTATTGAACATGATCAAATCAATGTATTTTTTTATGCATATTTAGTTATGTCTATGCTGTTAAAAGTTGAGATTTTCATTGGGTTACCACAGGTTTTGACAATAGGGTTTAGAAATAAAAAGGAGAAGCATACTACCTCCTTGTGTAATTTGTGGGAACTAACACTACACATTACAATAGGTAATCATTTTTAATGTTATATACTATGGGGTGATTCTCAATTGACAATATTATTATTCCACGCAATCCGCATTGTTAATCTAATCTAAAGACTAAATCAAAATGTTTCCTCTTAAGTCGTTAAAAGTGTCTTCACCTTATCAAAACAATAAGAAGGGTCGATGGATAAATTCTTAGACATTATTGTGTATAATTTCTAGCTTAATTTAAATTAGTCATTAGCCTTAGGTTAGATTGTAATATTTCTAGAAGGCTATTGAAGTGTCTCCTTTAGCACAAAAAATCTAATCTAATTCTCGTCGCCGTGACCTAGTTTCACACCTGGGTGGCGTCGCAACTTAAGGTGACCATAAGTTTCGCGTTCACCTTGCATGATTTAAATTGAATCAACTTCTCAATATTTTTGTTACTACATATTTTTGTTTTTTGGTACTAAAGCGGGTTAAACATACACAAATAGGTACTTTGTTTTTCATTATTCTTTTAGTATACTAAATATACTCATTCAATTTAGAATCACCCGTATTAACATTAATTATTGAGGAATATCAATACATTTTTAGGATGAAATATGAACTTCTTATGAATTTAGAACTGTTTTAAAATAATATCTCGAATTGAAATGCAGAAAGGGTTCCTTTGTTGCATTAAAATCACTATCAGGTACTATGTCTGCCACCAAACAACTCCTCTGAGTTGGTGTCACTGTTTTATGACTAAGAAAATCTATGAACCATAATAAAGTATTAGCTGTAGAATATTCTTGAATACTTTTAACTAAGAAGATATCTCGTTTACACAAAGTTCCCTTTGAAATTAGCATCATTTTTTCAGAGAGAGTGTTCTGCTGTATCAAAACATTCTGCGATGCAAATGTCTTAGAGGATATTTCTTTATATTTTTGTTGCATTTTTTCTCTTTGTAAATCTTCTTCATTTCGCTTTTTATTTATATCTTGGTCCCATGTAATCTTTGCAAATCTGTTATTATTAAGGTATGCTGGTATATCTGGTGTTTCAATATATGTATCTGAAAATATATAGATGCTTTATAAAGGTAATTTAACGTTCGCATAGATATATAGAATTACATTATCTTTATGGTATTGTTCATGTGGATTGGTTTACTCTAGTGACAGAGTTACAAGGACCTATATTGATTACACTTCAATGAATTACGACTCCGTCTATTATGAAATAAAGGTAATCAAATCTTTGAGTTTGATATTATTATGCACCTGGAAGTTCATCGTCGCTATCAATTAGGTCCGCAATTTCCTGTGGTGTGTGCTTCACTACGGCAGTTTTCATTGTTGATCTCTGCATTATAATGAAAAATTAAGTTCCAGTCTAAATTATTTACATTAAATCACTATTACAAATTTTATAATTAAATTGCGCGTTTATAATGCTTGCATCTCCGCGTTTTTTTCTGTGTCATTGCACGAATAAAGGATTCACGTAACGTAATGCACTTGAGGAGGGGGGAGTCCCGGAATTTACAGTACAGCCACTCATTATCAGCGACACAATCAAGGTACGATATTTCTAGCTAAACTGGTAATGTACAGGCGAAAATTTCATGCCAATATTTATTGTTCTTTTGATATATGGCATCATACGATTTGTATATTTGCCAGCGTCAAGTTTATCCATTTTCAAATTTTTAATCAATAAAGTTGAATCAAGTATTAGGTTATCGTGGTCAACTTAAAGTCCCATCTATATATCATAATCTGGGTATTTATAAAGTGGCTGGTGAATCGGATTCTTCTATGCAAGTGTACTACATCGCCACATTGTCACTTTACATCGTTCAAGCGGCGGACACCTTCCGACGCACAGTACCAGAAACGCAAAATATCTTTTACGCGGATGACCATAATTTCATACGTAAAATACCTGATACGTGGATGACCTGAATTTCATTACACAAATTACCAGGATTTAAAAATTACGCATAGTACTAGACACGCAAAATACCTTATACGCGGATGACCTGAATTCCATAAAAACTGCTGTTTTGGATGTGGTGTAAAAGGAGTGTTATAACTCATACAGTTAATATTCCTAATTACATTTATGGTTATAACTAGACCCCGTTGTTATCCTCGATGTACTGACGTCATGAAAAAGTAAGTTGGGGACTAAGTGGCACAAATAAAAATAAAATAAATAAAACACTATATTTTTTTTTCAATAACGAAAGTGTTTTTATTTGACGACCTCCGTGGCAGAATGGTATAGCAACCGGAATGTCAAACCGGAGGTTGCAGGTTCGAATCCTGCTTGGGGCATTTGTTTGTATGATGATTACAAACATTTATACTTGAGTCACAAAATAAAAAAGAAAATTACTTTTTGACAAATCTACATGCCAAATCAATCCTTCCGACGATTTACATTTGAGCACTTTGGATGTTTCCTTATATATGACGCTGACTGTTCATACACAGGAAACACTTGATGCTAAGTGAGAGATTAAACACTCCTCAGTAAAACTAGGTGGTACTGGCCAGTAATTATTCCATTTATGGACTGATGTATTATTGACGTAAGCTTTCACAAAAAAAAAAATTAAAACAAATTCAAAATATTACCTAGAATGTACTAATTCCAGTATGTAATGTACTTACCTACCTAATATGTGGTAATTTGCGAAACTAAACCTGGTAATATGCGTATCTGGTAATTTGCGAAACTAAATCTGGTAATATGCGTATCAGGTCTTCTGCGTGTTTGGTAATTCGCGAAATGTGCATCTGGTCATCCGCGTATATGATATTTTGCGTTTCTGGTACTGTGCGTCGGAAGGGGCGGACAACCTATAGCCTATTGTAAAAAATGTCTTCTTTATTGAATGTTAAGAGTAACATTTTCTGTGGTAGGCAACACCAACCCGCTCACGCATGTTTATGTTTGCGTTAGTCGAATATTAGCGACCATATTGTTCTTGGTACTTGAGCAAGGGAGACATACATAATTAGGTTTATTTCCAAATTATTAGTGATTTCAAAGTTACGTCGTCGAATCATCATAGCAGGTTAGACGTTTTTCGACGCGCGGGGAAAAAGGTTTTCCACTCTACATATCTCGATGCCTACCTACGACGATGACCATACAGTTCTGAGGGATTTGAAAATTCCTAAATACTGCTGCCTTTTTCAGTTTTTTGGAAACTAGGTCTAGGTATAGTAATCGGGATTTAGACTAATTGCTAGGGGGAACGAGGAACGGCAGTTTCAATTACAGGCCGATTCAAACTTAATGGCGGATGTAAAGTGCGTCACAAGCGAGAATGCGTTTGTACATTCGGGTTGAAAATAGTTAAAAGTGAATTCGAGTGAAATAGTTAAGGGATGGTGTAAACTTATATGTCTACTAAATTGGGTTAAAACTAATATAATACTTCTAAAAATTGCGATTTTTTTATAAACAAGACTTATTATAAAAATAAATATCTATCCGAGATAATAATAGTCCGAATTCACCGATCGCACCATGCACAGGGTATATGGGTAAAAAATTATAAAAAAATGTTATTAATGTTTAAATATATATATATATAAAGGAATGGTTTTACACCTTTAATGCTAACTCCTCTGCTCGTCAATACAGTTTCATTGGAAGAATCCGAGCTACCATAACCAAAACTTATATGTAACAAAAAACAATTAAACTTTAACAAATAACTTGCAACGATAATGATTTCAACTGTACTTCAGCTAAAGCTCGCGCATGTATGCAGCGTATCGACACAATACGCACACTAAGGCACACTACCGATAGGGGCCAGCGGGAAGGAAGAGGCGGTGTGCTCCCGCGTCTCGTCTCTAACGCCCGCGTATACCGTTTTCGATACTGCGCAGCCTTTCGTGCCTAACTTCACAGCCGCCATTAAGTTTGAATCGGCCTATACATGTCATAATTTTTTTTACTAACCCTACATTTAATAACACCCTCAACTGTCACACTAAAATTCTCACGAAATAAATATGTCGGTGTTAAAATAAACTATTACCTTTGTTTAAAACATTTAATCTAGTTTAGCAGTCATCTAATTTCTGTAATCCACTCGTTCCAATTGTCCCTCTTTGTTTAATTTTAGTCTCCTAAGACGCTTATTACGCTTTTTTCCTTTCTGTTGCTTAATTTTTTTGAGTGCATGCTCAGCTACATCTATTACTGGCATTTTTGTATAACCCTTCAAATTTCTAATAAAAATATTGCCGATTAGGTACAGAAACCTATATGTAAATCCATCTGGGAAGTCTAAAACCAACTCTTTCCATCTTATATCACTCCACACTTTATAAGTTGAATCTCTTGCATTATCTCTCAACCTGTAACAAAAAAAATGCACGTGATATCATATAATGAGAGTTATATTTTGCTACCTGATTTCTCAGACCGATTTGAATGTATTTACCCTAGAAGTCTTAAAGACGCTTGTACTGATTAAAAAAGTTTTTCTTAGAAAGATACTTCAGTTAGTTCCATACAATTTTTATGAAGAACAGTCCAAAATTTTTAAGTCATCGACAACGTATATTTATACGCCTTATTATTACAACGTGGGTATATGTCTGCGTGCGAGATTAGATCCGCGTGTGTAAAATCCTGCTGCTAGCCTCACGAGTATGATTTCGTACACTTTTTCAGTCTCGTGCACAAACTAATAAAGAAGAAAGTAGGATTACTTTCTTCTCTCTAATCCTAATCACTTCGGGCACAATTATACGCATGAACCTTATAAAAACTTAAATATCTGAACTAAGTACAGCACAATATTGGCCAAGCAGTGTAACTGCTGAGGCCATTCACTTACTTTTTGAACAGTTTCTTCCTCAGCTTACGTAGTTTTACATCACTCTTTACAAATAGCTGAACATGCAAGGAGCTATACCAAAAACGATGCAAGTAACCGTAGCTTTGGTCGAATTCATTTTCAAGTTTGGACCAAATTGATGGATCAATATGTCTGTTTTTTAAATCTTCTAATTCTACTTGCGTATACTCAAGCAAACGATTGACAAGTTTTGAAGCCAGTGGTAAAGTCCATTTTAGTCTCTTCTTTGGAGGTTTGTCTGTCAAAGATACAAAAAATTACTTTATAATCAACCTAATAGATACAATAATTTATTTTATAAATAATTAAAGAAAAGATAACTGACAGAGAAGTTAAACCCTATGTAAAGTCCTGAACCTGAACCATAACCTAATATGATGATGTCATTGAGCATAATTTAGTCTTAGATATACCTTTATTCATATATGAAAGCTTTTTCAATATTCCTCTCATTTGTCTACCCAATATTAGACACAAGGTTGACGACATCAATTCAGGTTTATGATGAAAGATTATTTCTATTATTTTGTCTTCAATTTCAGTATACGGCCCTTTTCTATAGCCACCAATATTTTTACATACATGATAAAACACTTGGGAATAGGTTCTCTGTAACCCTCGTGCTAAATATGCCACTGTATACCTTCTCGCCATTTCCACTGGGCTTATTGTGTTAACTGTCCTTTTATAATTTTTCCAGCGCGCAAAGCTTATCAATTTATCAGGGAGTTTAAATTTCTGTAAAAAAATAAGAGACATTTAAAATAATATTATATAAAAAATTATACAATATTTATTGAGTCAACTGTATTTTTATATAGAGCATTTCATCCAAAGAGTGTCATTATTCAAACTAATGTTAATAGGATTCCTACTAATATATATATATATAAATATTGATATTATAAATGTTAATGTAAGTTTGTTTGTTACGCGAAGTGTACTTAGCCAATCATTGTGATACTTTGTACACATATTTTTTGAGGTATTAGAAGTAACAATGGATACTAAATACTGAAAAAAAATTTTGAAGATTTATATATATGGGAGAACATAATTGACTGTTTTTTTTGTCCTAGTATTTACTTTACTCAGAAATACAACATGATATGAAGTGATAGATAGATACAGCCAGGTGAACCACGGAAAAAACCCCTGTATTAATTAGACAAATATTTTGTGGTGTGCCACGGGTAGGAAAATATACCACTGGCACACCCAGGTGGACATTCAGTTGATCCATAGTCAATTCCGGAATTTGAGTGCTCAGTGGCACCCATTCTTAAGACTTTAGTACCATTATACACAGACTTAGAAAAAATACTAGAATTTTTGACATATTAAAATCTTCTAGTATTTTTTCCTAGTAACTTAAAACACCTAGTTCTATTTGCATACAATTCAAATAGTTACTTCAGAAAAAACATAAACCACCGTCATAATATATTAGAGTAGGTCTGAAATGCCTGACCTTTATAAACCTCCTCCAGTTGTTTTTAATCAACTTATGTTCTTGTAAGCATATAGTATCAGTGCGATAAGTAATTGTGGTCTCATTTCTTTCAGGAACTATAGAACTTTTATGTTGATGGATGTTGGGATATTGCACTTGGTACCATGGTCGCTCCCAGTAAATCACTTTATCATTACATTTTTGTGTGAGAAGCTAAAAAAATAATTAAATATAATATAAAGGTAAATAGTCGTAGTAAGATATACTTTGCATATACAGTGTGTATGTAATAAATACTCTAGCTATAACTAGGTACTGGGTATTATTTCTTCTGTGCCTTATTTAAGGAAAATGACATCAAAGACAAATTACCACGAGCTTTTTTAGTATGTAATTAAAAAAACCTTATGTTACGGAATGTGCACCTCATCACCGCTTGCATTTGACTTTGACCACGAGCTAGATAATAGCTATAGGGAAACAGTGATTTCAAATCAGTCTATGTGTCTCTTGAAAAATCAGGCCATACAAGAGGAGGAGTGTACTAAGTCAAAAGGGGGTCACTGTACTCATCGTAAAGAATCTTGAATTTTGAGATGGTCGCACAGTAACAGGCATATGTGATGAGGGTATATATTCCCCTGTCAGCTTAGTACACCCCTAACCGATAACTCTGTGTATGTATATGTTAAACTACTTGCATAGAAAAAAACAAACAAATTGTCAACCTATTCCTACTTTAAATATAAAGTAGTAAGTTAAAAATGTATTATTTTACACTGATATTTAATAGACAAAAGTTTGTTAGTGACTTTGTTACTTTGGCGATTTGGATAAATTTTGTTCTGAATATAGGTTAAACTGTAACACTATAGGCTACTTCTATCTAGTGTGAGGCCACCTAGAGTCAGACTTCTGTTGATTAGTTATTTGAATCAAATTTTGTTTATTATTATGTACTTTTTACATACTTAACCTTGAAATAGAAGATATGGATTTTCTCGAAAAACTACACCGTTAGGGAGGGCATCCCCTTCACCCCCTTCCCTTTGCCACACGAAACTAAAGCATGACTCATTATTTTACAGTTACAAAAATAAGTTATACGAGCCTGTTTTTCATGTAAAGATTGATACCTCCATAAACGTATCATCCTCATCTCGAATTTTTTCTACGTACTCCATTATTTTATTCATGGCTGATGGATTTGTAACATCTTCGACACCGGCAATAATTTCATTCAAATCTATCCCCAGGTGTACTATATCCACATTCTCCATATTTTCAGTCATACTGGTACGGTATATTAAAACAGCGCGTGGATTAGAATTCTTCGTACACAGTTCGATACTACACGATATAATCAAAGAAAATTATTGTGTTGTTTTAGTAGTGTATGTATTCTTATCAGTTACTGGTATTTCCGAGATTACAAGGTACTGCCACAAACCAATAAAAAGATACTACGTAGGTATGATACTGCGGACAGATTTATTGAACGTACTCTTTGCTGCGGACCTTGTTGCCGTTTCGTTTTACGCGTTTGCCACTGTTTACCACCAACATTGTCACTACCTAGTCAAGATTGGGGAACACGAGATTTGTTTTTTAAAAAGATTAAAAATTGTATAATAATTATTTAATGTATGTATCCAATGTATCGGACATTGGCGAGTTGAATTATAACTAACTTAAAACTAAGCAGGAACATTTTCCTTATCAGCTATGCGTCCGGGACGACCACCGTGAAGCCAGACGTAACTCAGCAGTTCTAACGCCTACGCCGGTATCTGTATAGTTTCGGTACGGGTTCCAGGATGCATAACTCCTCCCATCGCAAGATCGAAATTAGCGGACCGATTAGAAGAATGCTGACTCCGATAATTTCGATTATAACATTTTAACATAAGATAACTAAAAACTATCCCTAAAATTACATATAAAATCAATGTTCCGATACTCATACTTTTCACATTTACGGCTCTCACTATTTTTGACCAAATCACTATCACTTTTTCTTAGCACATTAGCCAGATGTTGCAGGTTAGTCAGGTCCACCCCTTTTAGGCTTACTGGAACTTCGGGATACGCCGTCTTCGATGGGATTACCGCTGGAAGGTTTATTATCGGTAAGTTTGGCAAACTCATTTGTTCATAACTTCTTCGTTGTCTTTTCATGGTAATTTTTATAATTTCTGCAGTACCTACAGTCATTATCTGCTGTTACGATGTAGGTTCCCTGTACACGGTGATAAGTTATGTCGTCCTTACAATTTTGGGTGAGTATAAGGATGTTTTTAGAGAAAACTATCCACCTGTTGCTCTGTATCTTCTCTACTTTTACGTCTTCCAGATCCACTAGGATTGGGTGGCATTGTGTTATATCTGCGGCAAAGCTAATCAGGTTGGTGACGCAGGCATCGTTGACCAGCGCGGGTGCGTAATCTTCTTCAAAAAGGAACAGGGAGTCTTCGATTTCCTTGCAGGGACGTAAGAGTGACACTGTTTTCAACCTTTTCGTTAACAGGTAAGGGAATTGGGGAAAAAAATGTGAGTTTGGTTAAGGGTATTGGTGATAGGCAAGGGGAGAATTCTATAATATGTGTATATATCGTCTTCAACTAAGGGTATATCCATGATAAACGTTATTTGATTTTCCTTAGCGTAAGCTTTCATGTCTATACATAGTTCTAGCTTTAACAAATTTTCGGAATTTACTGGAAACATAAGTTTATTTTGTAGTTCAACATCCTTCAGTATCGATAATAATTTATTAGAGTCTAAAATAGATTGTTGTAACATTTCTAGTTTACTAAACGCAACAATGGTTTCAATTTTGTCCAATCTAGTATAAAGAGTTTGGAAGTTGTGTAAGAATAGGTGATAAACGTTAATGATCTTAGAAATTTCTCGAATTTTATTTGTGTCATTTAGTTGTTTTCTGATTTCCCAAATTGCTTTATCCAATTGAATGAAATTGTATTTAGTACTAGTAGTAATGTTCATTAATGATTCCATCATTTCGGCGACCACAGTTCTTTTTATTCATCGCATTCTGTTTTGTCTTTACATCACTTATTAACGCATCATACTTAATGGCATCGTTATTACCCGAATAAATTACCCGAAACTAACTTAATATTAGGTCCTTACATATGAAATTGGCGTTTTGTCGTACTGGCGACTTTGATCTCAAATATCTCTTCTTTGGTTAGGGATTCCAATTTCAAATTTATACAGCTATTTATTCATACATTTGTATTTCGAAAACCGTAATTCATTTGTTTTGTCCTCGTTTGTCAAACGAGGATGTACTAGGATCAGGAGGAACCTGTGAAGGACGTTTAATGTCTTTAATTTGTGCTTTTGTTTCGCGGCCTTTGATGTTAAGTGGTACTATGTTTCTAACTATATTTCCTTTTACTTCCGCTTTCTTGTAACGGGGTTTATCCTTACTTCTTCTTTCATTCACGCCTTTCACATATACTGCGTCTCCTTCATGCACATTAAACTGTTTCTCGCCTCCATGCATTTACTTAATCTTTTCTTTTCTACCTATGTCCTGTTTGTTATATATTCATATAGGTATTTTGTTCGTTTTTTATGGTCTTGGACTATTTTTGACTGTAATCTTTATTAAACTGTGCATTGAAAGGGGTTGTGGCATCGGTGTGCCCAAAAACAATTTCGAAGGGAGTTAAGCCAGTTGTATTTTGTATAGTTTGATTATAAGACATGAAGGCATACGACATTACGGATGCTGCATCGGTGAATTTGTGTTCGTAGCTAGCTAGTCGGTAAATTTCTATTATTGTTGAGTGGAAACGTTCAACTATTCCCATGGAATTTGGATTGTGGAGCGTGCCAATGTGTAAATCTATTTTGTAGAAATTTAAGGTTTCCTTGAGTAGGGCGTTATTGAACTCAGCCCCTGAATCGGCACTAATTCTATGTGGTACTCCATAAATCGAAAAATACTTGATAAGGGCTCTGATGACTTCTGGTATTGTTTTCTGGTATTGTTAAGAGGTTTTATGTCGTATTTCATTTTTTTGCATCCATCGCAAGAGTTTATAACTGTTGCTATGGTTAGTTCCATATTAGTCCAATAGTAGATTCGCTTGATGTGAAGCAGCGTCTCGTTAATTCCTCGATGACAAGTTTTTCCTATGTGGTATTTTGTAATTATTTCTTTTTGCTCGTTTTCATCTTCCACATATACTACTCTTTCTGTACATTCCTTGATTTTAACTGTATCCTTTTTGAATAGAGCTATGGTTGCTTCAGCGAACTGTTTCCTGTGTGTTTTGTCTTCGAAATATATAAAATGCTTAGTTTTTGGATTTATGTATTCATTCAGGATTTTTTTCACTAAATCTAGTCTGTTTAGTGGTAGATGAAGTTCTAAAATCTTCTGCTTCTGATTTGATGTGTCTTTTGATGTTTTTTGTGTCAATAGCCTCGTGTAAAATGGGAATTCCTGTAGTGTCCGTTTCGAATACCGAATGTTTAGTTTGGGAATTCGTTGATGCTGTTAAAGTGCTACTATTAGGGGATGGAATAGAATATGGTGACCTTGGGTCATCGGCAGCTATTATTGATAGTTTTTTCTGAATCTGCTAGCGTAAGCGATTGGTTTGTCGCTGCCTAAAAGGCCTTAGGAGATTACAGCGCCGATAGCGTAATCGGAAGCATCGGTTGTCAGGATGAACTGTTTTTCGAAATCCGGGAACTGTAGAATCGGAGCGTTTACTAATAACTCCTTACACATCTCGAATGCTGCTACGTATTCTTCGGTAATTTCTATCTTGTAACGTTTTTTAAGCATTTTGTAAGTGGTCGTGTTATTTTAGCGAATTCTTTAATGAATTTGCGATAATAGCCGACTAGTCCTAAAGAACTTTTTATTTCGGTTGTAGTTTTTGGAATAGGGAAGTTAAGTACTGCCTGAACTTTATCGTTGTTCGGTTTTAGACCTTCTTTTGTTATCATGTGTCCAAGATAGAGGACTTCCTTGCGGAAGAATTCGCATTTATCTAAGGTTACTTTCAAATTTGTGGCTCTGAGTCTGTCGAAAACCATGCGCAATTTCTCTATGTGTTCTTGTAAGCTTGCTGAGTAGACAATTATGTCGTCAAAGTAAACTAGGCAATGCAGGCCTTGTAAGCCTCTCAGGACATTATCCATGGCCCTTTGGAAAGTAGCGGGGGCTTTCTTGAGGCCAAATGGCATACGGGTAAACTCATTAAGTCCTGATTGCGTAGAAAAAGCTATCTTTTGTCTATCCTCTTCCTTAACTTCAGAGACTTCCTTAACAGCAGAGGGTACTTATCGACGGTGGTAATTTCGTTCAAACGTCTATAATCAATCACCATTCTAAATGTTGTCTCTCCGGAAGCGTCAACCTTTTTAGGGACTAGATGAACGGGTGCACTCCAAGGTGAATGCGATTCACGTATTACGTCGTTTTTTTAGTAATTTATCGACTTGTTTTTGAATTTCAGCTGTGTACACTGGAGGGTGTCTATATGGTCTTACATATATGGGGTCTTCGTTTTTAGTTCTTATCTCATGTTTTACTCCGCTCGTAAAATAGAGGGGAATGTCGTCACAATAAAAATGTCTATGTCTCTATACTCATAGCATAATTTTTTTATGCTTTCCATTTCTTCCTTGTTAGCGTAGTCTAAACGCAGTTTCCGCAAATTTTCTTTTAACAATTCATCAATCTCACACTCGTTCGTCGTAAAATTCACCTTACATTCTTCTCTTTCATACTTAGTAACTCTTAGTGGTCTCGCAAAGGTCATGGTTATTTTATCTTCGGATGCATTTTGAATAACGATACAGTAAAGTAATATTTATTGACCTTTAAATAACGTTCGTTACATTTAACTTACAAATCTCATTTATATACGATTACTTAATATTAGTTCTTAGTTTAATAGTTCTCATGACAAATATTTACATTATGATTGCTTTGTTTAGTTATTATTAATATTTTATTATGGTTGTTCGTTACACTAGAATGTGTTACATTATACGTTACATGCATACGAGTCAACGCAAGATACTAAAGCGCTGGGCATCCTTACACCTTGACCAAAATCTACGTAGTCTATTATGGCTTTGCCATTTTGTAAGCCCGTTGGTACTTTTACACGTGTCTCTGTTCTTGGTTCTAGAGTTATTTCATACGGTGGACTATATATAATCGGTATTTCTGTATTAGGTGTTTGTAATATTCGGTTTCGCATATCAATGTTAGCTTTTAATTTAGATAGGAGGTCGGAACCTATCAAGCCGTCATATCGGCTGTCAACATTAGGTATATACGTAAAATTTATGTTCTCCAACACTTTTGAAAGTTTTCAGTAGTGGTATCCGAATGGCTTCATTATGTTGGCTGCGGGCATGAGTGCTGACTACTTCAAAAGGCTCGTGGTATTTGTAAGCGGTGAAGTATTCATCTACCTTTGCGGGGCTTATAAAAGATCTTGTACTTCCGGTGTCAATCATAAAACGTGATTTAATTTCGGGTATTTCTATGTAAGGTAGCTTCAAAAGAGAATCACAATTTAGCTCTATTAGCTCGGATGGGAATTCGAGGCTGGTAGATGAAAATTTTCTTCAGCATTTGGTCCCTGGTCATAAACATCTGAAATTATTTCATAATTTTGGGAATCTGGCATTTCCAAGTTGTAAGTATAATTTTCGTCATAGTGATCATAATTTTGTTCACAGGCTTGTTCCGGTGAAGCCTCAACAAGTTCGTTGTTAAAGAACATGTTTTCACTATCAGGGGAAGCGTTTAGCATGTTCTGTCGCAACGGGCGGGCTGTGCGCATTGAAACGTCGGTGTCCTCAATTGGTTTAGGTCGCTGTACATTTTGGTTCGGGATGCCGAATTTGAATCTTTGTTGGGGTTGCATAAAAGGTAGGGCTGGTCTAGCAAAATTTTGGTTCATTGAAGGTCTGAAGCCTTGACCTTGTTGGTAATTACCAAAATTAAAACCTGGTTGTGGTCGCGGTATACCAAACCTAAAGCTTTGTTGTCCCTGACTTGGGTTAAATCTGAATCCAGTAGGTGGATTTTGGGGCTGATGGCCAAATCTAAAACCTTGCGGTTGGTGCTGTTGTTGCGGTAGGTATGCCGAACCTAAAGTTATGACTAGGCATTGCGAATTTATTTTGTGGGTTAAAAGAAGGATTTCCAAATTTAAAGTTGTTGTTGCCAATATTATTAGCCATTGGAATTTGGCTTATGAGGCGCTAGAGCCTGACGTTGCTTATGTTTTGCATTAAATTGAGTTATGAAATTTACTTCTTCTCTCACTATAGCTAAAGCGTTTTCTAACACAGTGCACCCTTTCAGATGCACTATGCGAATTAAGTCCTCACTCAGATTGTATAAAAATACATTCAGTGCCATATTGTTGTAGACTATCATTTTTGCGGCCTTTACCTCTTCGTCGGTAAGTAAATTTACCTTAGCAAATAGCGTACTACGCATATGCTGGATGCGATGGCAGAAGTCGATGTAAGACTCACCAGAATTTATTTTCATTTGCTCTAGCTCTATCGCGATACATTCTTCGGAACGTGGGTCACCAAAATGTTGAACTAGAACCTCCTTAAGTGTTATCCACGAGTTAAATCTTCTCGCTCGCTTAGAAGCGCTGCGGCTCTACCATGAAGCCTACTTACTTGTAATTCCGTAAACTACATAAGTTTGTTGCGCCAAGTTATTAGGAGGTGCATAGTAGTTATAGATGTACTGTGCTTTCCTAATGAATAAATTTAAAGGTTTTCTTCACCTTCAAATTTTGGTATTGAACATAAAAGATCTATTTTGCTCCATTGCCATTTCTTATTAATAACTATTTATAACGTGAAAAGGTTTACTCACAGAACACTCGTCCTCCTCCTTCTATTGTAGTTAGGTCGTCTTCTTAAAACTCGCCGCGCACCACAAATGACAGATTTATTTGGTTCGTATGGATTGCCGTCAGACACGATCACTTAAGTTGAGAAACCGTGGCTTGTTAGGTTCACAGGAACGAATCGCAGGAACTTCGATAGTAACTTTCGCGAACGTACGGAACCCCAGCAATCCTACCGGCTGCGCCAGTCAAGATTGGGGAACGCATTGGTTAATAATTATTTAATGTCCGATACATTGGCGAGTTGAATTATAACTAACTTAAAACTAAGCAGGAGCATTCTCCTTATCAGCTATGCGTCCGGGACGATCACCGTGAAGCCAGACGTAATTCAGCAGTTCTAACGCCTACGCCGGTATCTGTATAGTTTCGGTACGGGTTCCAGGATGCATAACTACCTACTAAACATAACTGGACAGATAAAAGTACAAGATATAGAACAAATACATACACAACGATATATTACACAAAATATATGTTTTTAATCAACAAATCATTACTAGCCATATAATTTATAGTATGCATACAATGAAATAATAAATATTGTATCAAAATTGCTTACCTAAGTTAAGTAGGTACAGGATTATTTTTATCGATAATTTCAGTAAACAGTAACAGTATTTGAACGTTGTATTTTCAAGTTATTTTCATGCATAAACAGGTCTAACATTTAAGTGCATGAACATGTCTGTTTGATCTGTTTCTGAAGCCTTCTTGTCCTGTATTTATATGTATGTTATAGCTCAGAATTTCTTTGAATGAAGGCCAAGTTCTGTCTCTTATTAACGTAGTGATACTTCCTTTATGGTCGTATCGTAAAATACCTTAAATTGTGTCTTCTCTATTTTGTTTGGTTTTCAAATATACAAAGGTCCAATTTTAGGGTTCCGAACCTGTACGTACCAAATGATGTATTTCTCTTGTGATTCTAAGACAATTCAAATAGGTAACAGACTTGACATGAGGTGGCTCATGGATAACAACAGTTTTACACATTTTGGAACTTACTACATCATTCTAGACGTTTCGAACATTCGAAATCCATTATAATAGTTTGCACTCATTTTAGATTTTAGTAGTTCACTCCAGAATTTTTTAGATCTTTGTAGAACATTTTGGATCGATAATCTTAAGATTTACACATTTTGAAACTTTTTCTACACTACTCCAAAAGTTACTAGAAAATTCTTGTATAGGTGCTGTCTAAATCCATTACGATAGAGAATTTTCCAGATCTTTCTAGAACATTCAAGTTCGATAATAACGTTTTGACAGATTTTAGAAATTAGTAGATCAATTCAGAGCTTTAAAATCGATTTATTCGATTATTATTCAGATAATTCCAAAAATCTCTAAAACATTCGAACTATCTGAATTTATTATAATAGTTTTAGATTTTTCTAAACCATCCCAGAACTTCTGTATTTTCTAAGAACATTTCAGATCGATAGATCGAAAATCTTAGTCTTGTTTACTCATCATGTTTTTGAAGTAATAAAGATTATTTTTCTTTTTCTTTTATGATTAAAAATAGTTTTTAGACATTTTGAAATTTTCTATATCGTTCCAGAATATTTTGGATCTTTCTTGAACATTCTAAACCTATTTTAATAGTTTACACTCATTAAAGAATTTTCTAGATCATTTAAGAGTTTTTCAGATATATCTAGAACATTCCGAATCGATAATATCAGCTTACAGTTTTCAGAACTTTCAAAATTATATCAGCAATTTCAAGTCTTTTTCGAACACTGAATCGATTATACTTGATAGTTTGCACTCGTTTTTGAGTTTATTTCTAACTTTCCATTCTTATCCCTTTCCAATTAGAAAAGAAAAATATATTTCTGTCTATTTTTCGATCTCATTAATAAGAAAAGGACAGAAATATATTCTTTTCTAATTTTTGACATCCACAACCACAATCTACAATGTCCACCCTCCGTGACCAAAATCCTTTTCTCCCACCTGGACACCAAGGGGTATTTACCACCCCAATGAGGATCTCATTGGGTGGTAAAATGATGATTAGATAGATAGATAGATCAACGCTTTATTGTAGACACACAAAACATAACAAGTGGCGGCCTTATCGCTAAAAGCGATTAGAGTTGTGATGACATAAAAAACCCTGTATTTAAGATTAAGATACATTAAGATTTAAAATGGTAGGTACAGAACCCTTAGCACGCGTGTCCGTCTCGCACATGGCCAATTATATTGCGCATATTTTTGACGGGTTGTTTGGCTCCAAATATTTCCTCAAGAAATTCTGTTCCCCAAAGTGGTTGAAAAACCCCCATCTGGCTGGAGACCCTGTAGCACGTGGATGATGTATGATACCGATAATTAAATGTCAAATTCACCTGCCTATATTGTTTACGTATGAAACATTTATCAATGTTTTTTCTTTAATTTACTCGTTCTAATTGTCCTGCACTGTTTAATGTTAGTCTCCTAAGACGCTTATTTCGAAATTTCTCTTTCTGTTGCTTAATTGTTTTAAGTGCATGCTCAGCTACATCAATTAGTGGAATTTTTGTATAACCCTTAAAATTGTTAATACAAGTATGGCCGATTAGGTACAGAAACCTATATGTAAATCCATCTGGGAAGTCTAAAACTAACTCTTTCCATCTTATATCACTCCAAACTCTATAAATTGAATCTCTTGCTTTATCTCTCAACCTGTAACATAATAAAACATACATCTTTATACTCTTATACCGCTTGACGTCATTGGAATTCTTTATTTTGACTAATTTGTATCTGCTGTCTTTCTTAATAGTTCTATTTAATCAACAATTCTTTCAATAATTAATTGTATCTAATTTCAATTTTGTTTTATTAGATAACGCATCTATTTTATTGTCACAAGTCAATATTAAATTATATAACAAATGGTCAAATAATAAATAAATTAAATTAAAAACTTAGCATATTAATCAAATAACCCGCACCTTTTCAATTTCAAATTGCAATTAGATTAAATTAGACATTTTCACATACCGAGTCTCGGCAAAATAAACTATACAAATATTCTATTTATCATCTACTTTCAAGGTAAGTAAACTAGTTTTTGTAAAATAAACATTCATTTGGTTATTTCAATGTCAATCAAAAATGTCCAGAAACATAACGCATTCCCTGCGTTACATTTAACGTTGATTGAAGATCTAGATTTTAACTTAATAGATGTACTTACATTTTGAATAATTTCTTATTCACTTTTCGTAACTTTACATCGCACTTAACAAAAAGTTGCACATGTAGGACGCAGTACCAAAAGCGATGCAAGTACCAGCGATTTTGGCCGATGTCGTCTTCCATTTTGCGCCAAATCGATGGATCAATCTGTCTGTATTTTAAGTCTTTCAACTCTAGTTGTGTACGCTCAAGTAAGAGATTGATAAATTTTGAAGCCAGTGGCAAAGTCCATTTCAGTCTTTTCTTTGGAGGTTTTCCTGGTAAAGTTAATATACGATTATTGCTGACAACATTGTTCTCATAACAAAAATTACTTTTTGCTAAATAGATGTTCTGTGTCACAGACTATCTAATAGCTAACGATGTGGTAGCTGTATGGACATTTTGTTAATAACACTCATTATACTTTTAGCGCTGTTAGATATTTAGCTACTTAGTCCTTTCGATTAGGAGCTATAATTCAGACGTCGTTTGTTTAAGTTTGTGGGCTTCCGTACCCAACGGGTAAAAACGGGTGCTTAGTAAGTATTATGATTTCACTCTCTCGTCAGTCTGTCTGTCACTAGGCTGTATGTCATTGACCGTGATAGCTAGACAGCTGAAATTTTCACCGATTTTTGACGCTATAACAACAAATGCTTAAAACAGAATAAGAGGGGCTCCCATACAACAATCGTGATTTTTATGCTCGATATTTTTTTTTTGTCGATAGGCTTGCGCTTGACCGCTACTCACCTGATGTAAAGTGACGATGCGGTCAACATGTAGCGCGCTTGCCTAGAAGAAACCGATTCACTCGATAATAACAACGTTTACCTGTAGGTAGAAGCTTGAAATATTAACACAAAAAGAGTTGTTTCCAAAAGTATGGAGCTCCAGCCAGGACAGTGTACATGATACCATAAATACGTTAGGGACTATTAGTCTTAATATTTATATCAACAAATTCAAACAAAAATGTGATTTATTTGTTTTTATATTGTCAGTTTTTGACATTTGTGACGGGCGGTACAATTTATAAACCAGTGTGACCATTAGAGTCAACCAGGGATTCCATAACTCCTCTACAATTCACAGAATATAGATATTTTTGTACACAATGGAGGAGGCGACTAACGCATTTTTCTTTAATACACAGTATTATCCAAATGTTCAGGCATTTTGCGGTAGACGTACACTGTCTGGGCAAAATGAAACAAGTCCTTCAGTTATATGTTCACTTCAAATATAAATACAATAAATATTTGACGACGATGACGAGCACACTCGCTAGAGTGTACAGCCGTCATAACACGGACCGCCGGCGCCGGCGCCGAGCAGACCACCTCTCTCCAATAAGCAACCAGTGGATTACAATGTACATACGGTTCGTGCTCTATATCTATCTTCTATACAAATATTATGAAGAGGGAAGATTTGTATTTTACTATAAAACAAGTAAACTCAAAATTACTGGACCGACTTGAAAAATTCTTACGCCGTTAGAAAGCTACATTATCACTGAGTAACAGAGGCTATTAATATAAAAGACTCATGGGTAACAACGCGGAACCCAGGTAGTATATTTTACACGTGCATGTAGCGTGCAGGAACACCTACAGTACTTACTAAAAATGTTATCTTTATTTAGCTCCAAATATATTTCGTCAAGATTTTTTGTACTTACATTAGTCTAAATAAAATGTCTTTTAGTTTAGAAATCCAGCAATACACAAACATTTTTCAAGGGCCGTAATGAAATGGAGCTATCCCTAAAATATATTTTTTTTTTATGACGTCTAAAAAATCTATACCCAAATTATAACTGAAACAAATTTTACATATTAAGTCCATCTACCCTAAATTATATAACTAAATTGTTTGATTTACCTTTGTTCAGATATTTAAGCCTTAGGAAAATTCCTCTTCTTTGCCTATTCAATAAGAAACCCAAGAACGTCGCCATCAATTTAGGTTTATGGTGTAAACATATTTCTATTATTTTGTCATCAATTTCGGTATAATTTCCTTTTCTATAGCCAGCAATAGCAGCAATATGTTGAAAAACTTGTGCATTGATTCTTTGTAATCCTCGTGATAAGTATGCTGTAGTAAACCTCCTTGCCCTTTCCACAGGGTTTAGTGTGGGATTCAAGAGTTTATAATTTTTCCAGCGGCCGAAACTGATAATTTTATCTGGCAATTTATATTTCTGTAAAAAATGTAAGTCACATTTCAATTAATATGAGGTACAATTGAATATCAACTCAACTATGCTCCTAAAGCATACATTGGTACGAGTATGTAATCAAACAGAACACAATGTGTTTAGAAATGCCTGACCTTTATAAATTTCCTCCAGTTTTTTTTAATCAACTCATGTTCTTCTGAACATATATGATCAGTGCGATAAGTTACACCCACATTTTGACTGGCAAGGAGACTACTGTCCCGGATATGAATTTGAGGATATTTTTCTTGGTACCATGGTTGCTCCCAGTAAATCACTTCATTTTTACATGTTTCTGTAAGAAGCTAAAAAGATCAAAAGAAACATAACTACATATTACATGTGTACGAAGATATAAATTTTGTATAAGAACTATTCACAGGTACTACAGGTATTACAGGTACCAAAGATTGACTAGTTTCGCGAATTATCGACTTTTTTTGCAAATTAGTCAGTAAATAATGCCGTAGCAAACTTGATACTTAACATTTTTTGGATAAGTGCTCTTAACAAATGAACTTAAAAATTCTTATGTGACCTCTTAAAATAACAAAAAAAAAAAAACAAATATCCAGTTTCTTTGTTTTTATTATTTTATAACTTTAAAGTGTTTATAGTAACTCTGATTGTTAATAAATCGGAAGTTCTTTAAATGTGAACAAAACTATAGTTGATTCGGGTAAGCGCAAAAACCTGTGTTTTATTAAAAAAATAATGTTTTTTTCTATCTTGTCTCAAGTACCAACTAAGTTTTTGCTTAATAATATTTATGACAACCTCTAATATAGAAGTCCCGATGCAAAATAGTTGGTCTAGATATTAGTAAATATTGGTAAAATAATTAAGAACGTTTAATAAAAAGTTAACCACAATTTGAGGAACACATTTTAAAGTTTATTTTAATATAACTTAAATTTTTTCATGACTTTACGTAACTTTTTTTTTAATATTCTAAAAAACAGAACGCAAAAGTATTCGTCTACCCTTGTCACTCACGCAAAATAGTTAGTATACCACTTAGTTGTGTCGCCTTTGCTCTCAATGACTGCTTTAATGCGAAGAGGCATGGTTGCAACCTACGCTGCACAGTCCTCAGGCGTAATTGACTCCCAGACAGCCAAGAGCCTTTAAGTCGCTCCTCGATCTTGATGGATTTTTACAGAGAACTTTTTCATTGTCCACCATAGGGTTTCGATCGGCGACAAGTCCGGGCTGTTAGATGGCCGTTCGATAGTTGGGATGCTTTTTTTTAGTCTTTGTTGTTCTTGCAGTATGGCAGGATGCACCATCCTCTTGAAAAATGAAGGAATATTGATGCTTAAGTGACGGAATAGAGGGCAGTAAATTCTCTTCCAAAAGGTTTTGATACCTTGCAGCATTGATAGAACCATCCACAAACTGCATACCAACAACACCTAGTGCAGACATGCAGCCCCATATCATAAGAGACGCCGGAAACTTCACTATGCGTTTGAGACAATCAGTATGAAATGCCTCATTTTTGTTCCGAATCACTTTTTTTTTTCATTGCCGACTGTCACTTCAAATTTGGACACGTCACTCCAAATGATACTACGCCACTGATCGGAAGTCCAATTTAAATGATCACGGGCAAACTTCAACCTCTTTTTCTTTTGTACAGCAGTCAACAGTGGTTCACAGTAACAGTTCTCCTTAGCGGTGTAAAATCCTTAAACCATTCTTTTTATGACTCTTTTGCAAGTATCAACTGAGACGTCTTTGTGAATCATGTCCTTCCATTGCACTGTTAGCTCGAGCACGACAATTATTTTTGATAATTTTCTTCAGGATTCTGTGTTCTACTGCACTTGTGATGCGTGGTCGACCAGTTTTCTTCAAACAAGAAGTCGTTCTATTCTTTTTATAGTGCTGAATGATAGATAGGACTGTAGACCTGGTAAGTATCAAGTCTTTTGATATTTGGTAACTTTATTTGCCAGCATCAACCACACAAACTATTCGCTTTCGAAGCTCTTCACACACAGGTTTGCCACAACCCATTGTTATTTGAAAACTAATGAAAAAACTGAATTTTCAGAATTTATGCTGTCTCACTTGACAAATGACACAGAATTACTTTTACAAATTTAAATTATGCCACATATTGTACAAACAAGGAATAATCTTATTTAACTCACCGATAGACAAACTCTTTTGCATTGATTAAAAATTAGACAAACTATTTTGCTTATAACTACTTCGATTTAAAACAGGATATGTATAAATTTAATAAGCTAAAATAGTTTATTAGTTCATAATTAAAAAATGGCATAAGTAACACGACATGTGATAGTAGAACAGCTCAATATTTTATATAGATATACAAAAATAATGAAGATGAAATGAAAGAATGAAGAAAAAATCTCACAGAGAAAATTTCACACAAGACAAACTATTTTACATCGGTGCTCATATTGGTATTTTTCTTGAGTCCTATACTATTAGAAGAATCTAGACTCAGGTTAATTTAATTTAAATTTGAAGATCAGATTTATTTAGTAGAAAAAACAATGAGTCAATTATTATACATGTGGCTTAGCTTCAGCACCTATAAACAAACACTAGTCTTTTACTAGCCAATAATGTTTTCTAGCATCTGAAGCCATTCTCAACAATGTTGTGAGTTGGATTCTATTGTTTACCTATAGTACATCTAGCTGGATGGCATTAGACCATGGCTACGAGACATTTCAACCAAAGTTTTTAATTTTTAAGGCATATTCTGGCTTGATAATAACTTCAATTATTAAGAAGTCTTTATTTGTAAAGAGGGAGTGGCTAACCTTGGTATCAGAGTAATTTAGGTCGCTCAAAGCCTTATAATAATTGTTATCATTAAGTGTCTACTTAGTCAGCTTCACTACAAAGGCGTTCAGGGATATTTTTATCATCCAGATAAATGGCCGCTAACAGAAACAACATGCATTCATGTTATATTAAGCATATCATTCATCTTAGAAAATCATCAAGTAGTTGCTTTGGCTGCAACTATGATCTCGAGCTTAGAATATTATATCTCCATAATGGGGATCTTCATAATTATAATATAAGAATCCAACTCATTGCATAATTAATTAGGCTTGACTTTACTATATCTGACACAGAGTTATGGTTCATAATTTTTTTATAGAATCTTTCGATTATCACAACACTTCACCCAGTAATTTTTTGGGGAAAGTTATAATTTTTAAGATATTCATTTTTAAAAATGGTAAAATTGTATTATTTACCACAATTTTCATAGCAATTATCACAGACTATATAGATTATCAGTTCCATAATACGCGCGAACACATAATGGTGTTCGCGCGTATTATGGAACTGATACATATTAGTAATAGAGTATTTTCATTGAATTACATTACGATTATTAAGTTGCGACATTTCGTCGATACGTAAAACGAAACATACGCCACCATAACAATAAATAATTTATAGAATACTTAATTAAACCCAGATGCTTAAGTCAAGAGTCAGTTAAAGATCCGATTTGGATAGTTTCGGTCAAGTGGAGTCCGACATCAGTTGATTAGGTTAATATCTGTGATAGACCCACACGTAGCTACCGTTTTCATGTTTTGAGAAGGGGCGGAATGCATTATTACTAATGTGATGAAATAAAAACTGAAAAATAAATAAAAATCATATCTCCTGATGTTTCCGCAAAATACCCTTTGAGTGAGGTGTTCTACACCTCATCCCTCTCCTTCCTACCTTATTTACCTCTTAAATCGTCAGATATAGTAAAAATCATATCTAATTAATGGGGGGGTTTCCGCACAAAATAATAATATATTTGTTCTGTATAATATAAATAAATGAGTATATAATAAGTAAACATGTAATAGAGTAAAACGGTACCTCCATAAAAGCGTCATCCTCATGTCTAATTTTCTCAACGTATTCTAATAATATATCCATGCTTGACGGATCAGTAACATCATCAACAGCTGCAATCTTTTCTTCTAAGTCTTTTCTTAGGTTACTTTCCGCTTCAGGTTCTATATTATTTTCAGCCATTTTGATACGGTTTATTTAATTAAATCGTTTGTAACGATTTCTGGTTTCCGAGTTAAGCAGATGTGCTATTGTATAGTAAGCGAAATCTTACCCAATCTGATACGGCGCATCGCGCATTACCGATGTTTTCACATTTTCCATTTTTGCCGTTTCCTCCTGTCAAATTTAACTGACGTTTAATTGTCATTATTTTTTCTTCTTACCTCTACGAGGACTTTGGCTTTACAAGGCTTATGTATTTGCTACCTTCAAGTACATAAGTTGTGCCGACAACTTATGTACTGGTATTCTCAAACTTCAAACCTACTATTTAACTGCCGAGTTAAATAGTAGGTCCTTACCTAAGAAATTGGCGTTTTGTCGTACTGGCCACTTTGATCTCAAATATCTCTTCTTTGGTTAGGGATTCTAATTTCAAATTTATACAGCTATTTATTCACCGTAATTCATTTGTTTTGTCCTCGTTTGGTTTTTTCTTTGCGACACGCAGTTTACAAAATGGAAAACTTGAAATATCGCGTTATTTACGAGTACGAGTTCCACCGTGGTACCTAGTGCTGCAGAAACGGCTCAAAGGATTAATGATGTGTATGGCGGCGGTGTCGCAAAAGAAAACACAGTGCGTTTTTGGTTCCAACGTTTTCGTTCTGGAAATTTCGACCTGCAGAACAAGCCCCGTGGACGGCCGGAGAAACGGCTCAAAGGATTAATGATGTGTATGGCGGCGGTGTCGCAAAAGAAAACACAGTGCGTTTTTGGTTCCAACGTTTTCGTTCTGGAAATTTCGACCTGCAGAACAAGCCCCGTGGACGGCCGGAGACTGAAGTTGCTAATGAAGAATTGAAAGCTATTGTGGAAGCAGATCCATCGCAAACCACGTAATAAAACTGTTTTAATCCACTTGAAGCAAATTGGAAAGGTGAAAAAGCTTGAAAGGGGGGTACCTCATGAATTGAGTGCAGCAAACCGACAAACGCGCGTCAACTGCTTCGTTACATTACTCAACCGGCACAATAATGAAGGGATTTTAAATCGGATAATTAAAAACCTGTGATGAAAAGTGGATCCTGTACGATAATCGGAAACGCTCATCGCAATGGCTGAATCCTGGCGAACCAGCCAGACGAAAATTGACTCAAAAAAAGTTACTTGTGAGCGTTTGGTGGACTGGTGCCGGTGTCGTTCACTACAGCTTTCTTAAATCTGGCCAGACGATTACAGCAGATATCTATTGTCAGCAACTGCAAACCATGGTGGAAAAGCTAGCTGCTAAACAACCGAGGTTGGTCAATCGCTCTAGGCCACTGCTGCTTCAGGACAACGCTAGACCACACACTGCACAACAGACGGCTGCCAAATTAGAGGAGCTTCAATTGGAATGTCTAAGACATCCACCGTACTCCCCGGACCTGGCTCCAACAGATTACCATTTTTTTCGAAATTTGGATAACTTCTTGCAAGGGAAAAAATTCAACTCCGATGGGGCAGTCCAAAGCGCCTTCAAAGATTTCATTGATTCTCGTCCTAATGGTTTTTTTTAGTAAAGGGATCAATGAACTACCTATGAGATGGCAAAAGTGCATAGATAGCAATGGTACATACTTTGATTAAATAAATATATTATTATAAAAAAAAAGACTTTGTTCCTCCCTTACAAAACGCCAATTTCTAATGGTAAGTTTGAAGTTAACAACGAAGAAGAACATGAAGATAGCAAATACACAAACCGTGTGAAGCCAAACCCTCAAACGAGGACAGAAGAAAAACAAAAAAGTTTGAAGTTTGAGAATGAAGATTTTGGGACAATATTTACAAAACTTTTGGGAAACGTATTGTAAGATACGTAGACAGAAAATGAAATAGACGGGTACATGCCATCTCACTATCAATATAACAAGGAGAGAGAGATATACAATATCCGCAGAAATGAAAGAGACAGAGCGACCGATTTTTTGTTCCGTAGCTTGTGGCCGGTTTTACATATATATATAATTACACTTTGAAGTTAACTTATTTATTTGTTGTAAAATCCCTATCTGTAATATATTAGTGATAAAAAGTGTAAAGATTTGACGAAACTCTTTGTAGAGAACCGTGCGATGTGGTTTTAGTTGCTGTATCAGTAAAGGTGAAGAAAAATTCTCCCATAGCTGCTGTAGTAGTTACTTTGTTTGTCACTATAGCAGTCATAGCTAGTAGTGATAGTTACTATTGAATCTACTGGCCTTTTTGCCGACACGTTTGGAATGACTCTATTTACTGAACTCTGTGTAAGATAATATCCTAAGACTATCATAAAAAAAGTAAACGCTGTTAATTGACTTAGCTTGTCATTGTCATAATTATGTTAATGTCATTGATGCCCTCTGGCTGCTTTGTGCTGCGCGTTTTTGTTGTTTCGTGTTTTTAATCTTTTCTTGCATATACCTAGCTTTTTCAAGATATGATTACTGTTAAAGTTTAAATCTCACATTTTAATCAATTAACAGTCGTATGACGTATACCGGTGTCTTATCGAGGAAATGAAATAACCAAAACATAATGTTTGTGTCGCAAGAAAGAGGGGCTGCTCGGAAGTCTTTTCAGAAGCCTAACATTCTCAGAAGAAAATCTAAAGCAGCGAAGCTGAGCACTGAGCAGATCAACAATGAGTCTTGTGACATGAGGTCATTGTCTTCTACGGGCAGTGAAATTCAGTTGACTCCATTGACTATCCCTATTATACAAACAGAGGAACAAGTTAGCCAGCAGCAGTTTCAGATTGTTGAAACATCAACATTTGCTGTTTTGAATATTGCGGAGTTATACAACCAGAACCAAGAAGACACCTCCCAGACACTTGAGATTAATGGTGATAGCCTAACTATTTATGCACACAATGCTCAAGTACAGAGTAAGTGTAAACCTTTAGACATAGATTATTTGGTGATTTTACAAGAAAATGTTTCAGCAATTTGTTAGTTGACTAGCAGAGTGTTAGTAGTACCACCATATACCCAGTAGTGGGATAAAGAAGGCTGGGGTTAATGATGATCATAATATATACCAATGATTTTTCTACATAAGGTGTCTATAATAATTATTGTATTATGTTCTCTTAAGCTATTGCAACAATTGTACATTGCTATTTGTGGAATATGTAATATAATTACAGTACCAAATGTGAGGGTAGTGTTACATATTCATTTTGTATGTGGGGTATACTGAAATAAATCAGTTGTGTCGCCAACTCAGCGTTTGACTTGTGTGTCTCTGCCGAAATATTTCAAATATCTAACTCTATTACAGACTTCTCAGGACATATTGTGTTCAATTAAGTTAGTTAATATATATATTTAGTTATAGTGATTAGTTAGTTACCTAAAAAATACCAAAAAAGGCCTTAAACCATAAGAAGTCTTTATTAGGTTCATAATCAAGTTCATCCTTTTAGCACAATGGCTGTTAAATATTTGAAGTTTTAATTATTTGCTACCAAACCTTTTATTTTCATTGATTTATGTTTGATTTAGCTGTTTAGAAATCACCCAACACACTGCTTAAAATATTTAAGATCTAAGCTCACACATGCAAATTTCACTATTAAAAGTAAAAAATAACCAAAAATTGCCAAAACTTCAGACCACTGTATCTTAGCAAGATAAACCAGACACAACCAGTATAGTCTAATCATCAGATGATGAGACAGTTCCAATAACACTTAGCACATCAAAGTAGCTCAACTGGTTTAAGCTGTAGAGGTTCACAAAAAGTTACGACATACTACATACAAATGTACACTCTAAAAGATGATCCCCTTATTGGACAGATGAGTAAAAAGAAAGTAAAATATTTTAAACTTCCTTTTCAGATAGTGATTGGTGTATAGCAAACAATGCAGTGAATGTGGAGTCTTTTTTAAATGATACACAGGTAATTTTATTGTACCCAATTTCTAGTACTGCTACTACTACTAAAACAAATAGGTAGCAAATAGACTTTCAATTTATAAAAAAACCATGAAATATATGTCTTATACAACTCATATTACTATAATAGCAGGCAGGAGGCATAGACTATTCTCGATGCCGCGTTGTCGGACGGTTTCTCACAGGATGTCACCGATACCGCGCTCCCTCGATGCACTAAACGCACTTATTAACGCGAATCCCGATATTGATATATTTAATTAATGTTGGAAAAAGTTTTTATTCAAATGCTTACAATATTGTGAACATGCCTGCTACAGTTGACACTACAATTATTTGATTTTTATTTTAATATGATATTTATTTCTTACTTTATACCTTATGTGTTTGTTTTGTTCGAGTATTGTGATGGATTTTTATTCTTTTCTTTTGTTTAATTTAATTTTAATGTAATAGCAATTGACTTGTTTTTTTTTATTATATTTTCATTTTTGTATTTTGACATGTTTGTTATCTATCATTAGTGTAACTCGCATGCAGTTCTAATTAGAATAAATAAATAAAATAAATGATAATTGAACTTAAAAGTTTCTTTCATCTGTTGTAATCTATTCTATTATTAATTGCAATTGTTTTTCTGCTTCCATAAACAAGTAGTTCTTGAATATAAGTGAAAACTTAAGCTTGAACTTAAATTTGGTGTGCAAACAAAATATCATCTATGTATGGCTAAGAAAATAAAAGGTATTATGATTAAAGTACTACTGGTCTAATTGCAAACCTCTTCCTTTTTGAAGTCTATTAAATATGTCAAAAACAATTATGCTTCATAATATGCATATTGTGATTTCAGAGTAAAGTGTTATTAAACATCAGTGAAACGTCGGATAGAGCAGAGACTGAAGCCAGACCAAAATGGTGCCTTGATTTTGTAAGCCAAGGTGCGAAAGACACAACCACTCATTGTAAGTCTTTATTTCTTATTTTAATACATTATGTGCAAAATTTTTAAAAATCTCTATAGTTAGGTGCGAGTCATGCAAATTCGCAACGCGCGCTTTTGTACTACCAATGTAGCACTCACACAAACATGCGGTGTGGGCATAGGCACGCGAATGTGCAGTGCAGGGGCCTTTCTCCATGCAAGCTGTATCATTTTGACACCTGAATTGCACATACTATACTTATACACTTGTACTGGTGCCTATAATATGTTTACAATTGCTACTTCATCATAAGATAATACTTTCTGAAATTGGCGTGGTTGTATCTGAGGGAACAGTGAGATTGCCAACAACATGTAATGGAATCCATGGTTGAAACAATCTTTTGTTAATTTTAAGACAATAAGTCCCAATCTCGCGTTATAGATGCTTTTGAGGCCTATGAAGTATACTGCTTTCACATTCTAACACATATAGGATAATATAATATACATATGAAATATATTTTATAATATTAGTTTAGATACATTTCGTCAAAATAAAATAAAATCACAATTAAATGCACGTCAGCAATCAAATAGCCCGCCTTTGATTGTACCTGGTGCAAAAGTACCCATCACACTGGCTGCATTGCCCCTCTGGATAGCAATGGCAAGTCTTTGCACTAGGTACGACCCTGAGCGGGGGTCTCCAGATTTTTTCCTAATCCTGCACCCCATTTCTGTCACAAATATTTTCGTTTCACTGCCCCAACTGCCCATTGTCTCCACCGCAAATATATGTATAAAAACCAAAGCAACTCCTTGAATTAGATCAAATAAATATTGATTTAATTGACATTGTGTTCTAAAGATATTTCAATATTTTGATAATGATGTTTGCAAAAGTTAACTCAAGATTGACCAACCTAATATTTTGCTTAAGTGTACATACCAAATAAATAAATAATTGATAATTATATTTCAGATGATGATGGATCTCAAATGAATAATGTAGACATTGATAAAAGTTTAGACATGTGTGCTGAAGTAGACAGTAAACCCATGCTTGAATCATTAGTTAGTGAAACCACTGCACTAGAAGATGTATGTGACAATCCGGATATCATTGTAACATCACAAGACTGTTATACTGTAGGAAAAATAATGGTATGTAGATTTTATTAAATTCAATTTATTTTTTTCAAATAAATACATCTGTATTATATTTTTCCTCATTTTGATTAAATAAACTAAAGTACAAGTGACTTGGTAGGTTGACAGCACAAGACTGTTGTCACAGGTCTACCTTCCTCTTCAATACATCAAAACGATGTAGTGTTATGAGTTTCACGTGTCTGTGTGTGGTATTGTATATGTTTGTTAAAAATCAGTCTAAAATGTGGCAATACATATTTTTTCACAGATACCTTTGTATGGGTAATAAATAAAATGGCTTTACTAGAAGAATATACTCCAATTAGATGGCGATGCGGGATTTTTTAAAATATTACTTTACAAAAAATATTGAATTAATTCATTTATAATATTTATATATGTACTAGCTGACCCGACCACGCGTTGCTGTGGCTATTTTATAGCGTCAACAACACGTGGTAATTATGCTGTTAAAATGTAGCTTATATGACACGTTCCTAGATTTACCATAGCAGCGCCATCTATTGATTACTTACTCAACCCAGTCGAAAGGTATCGACATCTTTTAGAATCATTTGGAGTTAACAGATAATTGTGACTGTCAAATAATAACAGACAAATAATTAGCAATTAATTAAAATTGCGACTATAATTTGAGATTTAAACTATCCTATCTCTCAAGTTGGATCGAACTGCACATGGTGTGCGAATTTGATTATAATCGGTTAAGTGGTTTAGGAGTCCATTGAGGACAAACATTGTGACACGAGATTTATATATATTAAGATAAACATGTTTATTCTTTAGTTAACATTCACATTGACTGAGTGAGCAAAGCATCTCTAACTCTTACTCTAGCAATTTTTCTATCTTCTAATTTCTTTTAAAAAGTGAGATTCCATTCATTTCAGTGTCCGGAGCCATCATGCAATAAAAGTTTTTGGACTGAGGCATGTCTAGAAAAGCACAAAAACTGTCATATAGAGAAACAAAAGTCTCTGAAACACCCAGCCGATTTACATTGTCCAGTGAAGAAAACCGATGGAGAGGGTGTAGAAACTAAGTGTTGTAAAACATTCCCAACCAGGAAACTCCTAACAAAACATCTTAATGAAGATCATTCTCCAGAAGATGCGCTTTATAAGTAAGTGTTTTTACATGATTTTTGTTTACCAATAATAAAACAGTGCAAGCTGCTCTTATAATGGAAAATACATATAATATTTTTAATTTGTTTATGTTGTTTGATATATCAGTAGATCTTTGTTACAGTTGTTGTTGATATAATTCAGTAGATCTTTGTTACAGTTGTTGTTGATATAATTCAGTAGATCTTTGTTACAGTTGTTGTTCATATAATTCAGTAGATCTTTGTTACAGTTGTTGTTGATATAATTCAGTAGATCTTTGTTACAGTTGTTGTTGATAAAATTCAGTAGATCTTTGTTACAGTTGTTGTTGATATAATTCAGTAGATCTTTGTTACAGTTGTTGTTGATATAATTCAGTAGATCTTTGTTACAGTTGTTGTTGATATAATTCAGTAGATCTTTGTTACAGTTGTTGTTGATATAATTCAGTAGATCTTTGTTACAGTTGTTGTTCATATAATTCAGTAGATCTTTGTTACAGTTGTTGTTGATATAATTCAGTAGATCTTTGTTACAGTTGTTGTTGATAAAATTCAGTAGATCTTTGTTACAGTTGTTGTTGATATAATTCAGTAGATCTTTGTTACAGTTGTTGTTGATATAATTCAGTAGATCGTTGATCTTTGTTACAAAATTAGGAATAGAAGATCGCAAACTATATTTTATACATAAAAATTTGCGACTTTGCAAAACGTTTTAGAGATTTAACTCGCATCACAAAACCAGTCTGCTTCAGAACAGTACTTTATGTCCAAAAACATAAAGGTCTGTTCAGAAGGAGACGGTTTTTTTAAATCCATACATACAACGTGTACAATGGTGATACATACATACAAACAACAGAAAGGTGTGATAATTCTTAAGGGTGTCTACCCATTGAAGTAAACTCATTATAAAACAAAACTTTTTGCGTCTAAAAATATTGCGTCCTCCATACAACTTTACCGATCAGATGACCAATTTTTGAATGGAGAACTTATGTTTTTTATCGAATTTTTCAAGATTAATGTATGTTTGGAAGATGCTACTGTAAGCGGTGTTATTGGGCGCAGATGCAACAAGTGCGGGCGGCGGTTCTTCTGGGCAGGGGGAGCGCGACAGCACGCGGGCAGCGAGTGCGGGCGCGCCTACGCCTGCCTGTGGCCCGGCTGCGGCCGCCTGTTCCGCCAGCCCTGCCGCCTGCGGGAGCACGCGCGCGCGCACACCGGTGACCGACCCTACGCCTGCCACTACCCGGTGCGTACCCTGCGTCCGCCGCCTCGGCTACTCTCACCTCATCAACTATGAGCCAGAGCCTAGACATACTAACTATAAACGAGATGGCGATCAGTGAGATGCGAGTGTGTTACAAACACAAATTATTTATTCATAGAACATATGCTACAAGTCAGTAAAAGTAAATTTTATTCACTCAATTAAAGTACAATTAAATTAATTAAAGTTTTTTCAGTTGCAGTTTGGCATGATGTGCAACTGACACTTTTTATTGGAATGTGGCCGGAACGCGAATATAAGAATCAAAATTATCCCTATACATTGTCTACGTCAAATAGGATATTGACAAACTGGCTGAGCCCACTTTGGACTCGACCAGAATGCTATGTACATATTAGTTGTGAATAGAATAAGCACACATTAGTACATGATTGCGTGTAATTTAAATTATGACAACATACTCGTTAAGCGAATGAGCATTTTATTAGAATTTAAAAAAAAAATGTTGTGTAAAGTTAAAAGTATCGCTGTAAGAAGTGCACGGTGAATTTGCAGAAGTATAATTTAGTGTGTGTGTGTGTGTGTGTGTGTGCAGGGCTGCAGCTGGTCGTTCCGTTCGAACAGCAAGCTGGTGCGTCACGCGCGGCGGCACACGGGCGAGCGGCGGCACGCGTGCGCGGCGTGCGGGCGCGCCTTCCTGCGCCGCGAGCACCTGCGCGAGCACGTCGCGCGCCACCACGCCGCCGCGAGACACCACCACGCCTGCACTCACACTGGTAATACTTGGACACACAATCCACTCAATATTCGGGAACTAAAATTGACATTATCCCATCAGTTATATTAGTTCCGTGTACTCACTGGACGCTCGCGCTGCCAGTCAGCGCCAAAATGGTGGAAATCAAATTGATTCATTGACAATCAAAATTTTGACAACGCGAAGTCCAGCGTACTTGTGTAATTCAAGTCAGTGGCCGCAAGTCAATAACTAACTTACCAATGACAAGTTAGTGTTAGCCTAGTCGGTAATCCCGATGCCTCGCAAGGGAAAGGGCGCGGGTTCAAATCTAGGGTCAGGCATGCACCTCTGAGTTATTCACTCATGTGCATATTATAATTAATTACTACATCATATACACTCAGCACATAAGTAGAAAATCGTGAGGTGACATGGTTGTCGGAATCGCTAATTAGTGAAGTCTCTAACGCGCAATTTGGCCAGCGTGGTGGACTATGGGCTATACCCCCTACTGGAGGGAGACCAATGCCACTAACTAATAGAAACAGATAATAAATATTGCAACATGAAACAATATTACTCAAACATGAACTCATCAATGATTCTGCCACAACTGGCACCAACACAACATAAGAATGGTTCAAACAGCCAGCAATGATCTTCCTTTGAGACTAGGGCGTGACGTCACGCACGTCATACAAACAAATTATACCAATAAACTGTATCAATATAAGATTGAATACAATGGTACGAAATATGTTATAGTTCAGTACATTGTAGTGACAGCACCCGTATATATAGACACGCACTTGACATTTTTTTTTTATTGATCTTAAATAAATAAATATAATATGTTATTTAATTATAATATATATTAAATATGTTTATACAACGTGTAACAGAAAGGTATGACAATACTTAAGAGTGTTAGTTTATCAATCAACCGATAATTTATTTGTTAAAAGTACATTGCAAATAAATTGTGTCACTATGCCACCAAACTAGGTGCAATGAACCACCTGTGTCTTGGTGGAGTCTATCCATCAAAGTGAGCTCACTGTTGAACACAATTTTGCAAAATACGAGAAAAATTAATATTGCGCCATACAACTTGACCGATCACGTGACCAATTTTTGTGTATGGAGAACCTGATATTTTTTTCCTCGTATTTGATTGGTTGGTAGATTAACGCTCTTAAGTAATGTCACACGTTTCTGTTACGATTTGTATTATTGCAGGTTGTGAGCGTAGTTTCTCTAGCAGCAGCTCTCTGATCGCACACGTGAAGAAAGTGCACACGAAGCCGGAGGGCAAGCCGCAAGCGGCCAAGAAGCCAAAGAATACAAGAGCTAAAAAGGACCCCATTTTAGTAAGATTGTTACGTTTTAATCTTCTTTCTTTCTAAAGGTTACTTGATAAATGTGTTTTTTAGCTCTAAAACCGACTTTTGTGTTGATTTCTTTTTTTTTACTTGTACTTTTTTTAAGCGACTGCGAAAGATAGAGGGTTTATGTTTTTCGAGTGGTGTATATGTTGCATGTTTATTTCTTTGGCACGCCCTAGAGCCTAAACGGCTTGTCGTATTTTTATGTGAGTGGTGTCAATAGATTCGTTTTAGTCGTGAGTGTGACACTGAGTACATCAAAATTAAAAAAAAAGAAATAAAGGGGAAATATAGGTTTAACGAATTAGCAGTTGGGTTTTTCAAACTCGTTTCTAACCACTTGTTTAGCTGTAAAACCTACTCTTGTGATTGCTCTTCTTTTTTTACCTGTATTTTGTTTTCTCTTTACGTGAATGGTCACCTACTTGAGTCACCTTGTGTCTAGTGAGTGATATGTTTTTGCCGACTTGTCAAAAAGGAGAAGTACACAATTCGGCGTTTTTTTTTAATATTTGTTTCCTAATTTCTCCGAGACAGCTGGACTTGGTTATACGTCTGAAGTGGTAAATTATATAATGATTTTTACTTCGAAATAACCGAAATAGTAATATCGGCGCCTGCCGTAATAAATGAATAAATGGATATAGCTTTATTGCAAGACAAATTTATACAATAGTAGTACATTGGGCGCCTTATCGCCTAAAACAATTTCTTCCAGGCAAACTAATAATGCATAGAACTAATATTACAAAAAAAAAACGATTGGTGCAACCAAACTAATACAAATACAAAAAAGCAACTATAAATTGAACAAAGTAAGTAAAACGAATGAAATAAAATATATTTAGACTAGAAAATAATTAAATTAATAATTTTTTAAAGGAACTTGTGTATTCGGCTGTCCAAAAGGAATTATGTTTTCGAGTGTGTATTTATTTGTATGTAAGTATGTCCATACTCTTTGTTAGATAGAACTCTCGAGAAACTCGGTTAACCGATTTTGATTTTCGATATGACATTGCCTTCATCAGATAGTGTTGATTTGATACTAGCTGCATCACGCGGTTTTACTCGTTAAGATGACGCGACTGAAGATTTTTCAGTCGGGATTTTCAGGAGTCGCTTCTAACCACTTGTTTCATACTTACAGGTTTCAGCACAATCTCATGAACCAGAGACGAACATCGAATCAGCGATGACTGATCCTTGTAAACAAATACTAGAAGGCGCGATTAGAACGGTGCCTATCGAGAGCTTGATGATAGAGCGAGATGGCACTATGATGCACGGGGAGAGCCTGGTGGTAGAGGGAGATAGCGCTATCGAGGATGCGGAGGACAGATGTGCGCGTACGCATTGCACGTGGCCGATGCAGAGGAGAGCCGATTCTCACTTCGCGCTCGATGAAGACACCCAGGTAACAATAAAGTTTGCTTGAAGCCAATCCGAGGACTATATATATATTAGGTCGTTACATATGAAATTAGCGTTTTGTCGTACTGGCCACTTTGATCTCAAATATCTCTTCTTTGGTTAGGGATTCCAATTTCAAATTTATACAGCTATTCATACATTTGTATTTCGAAAACCGTAATTCATTTGTTTTGTCCTCGTTTGGTTTTTTATTTGCGTCACGCAGTTTACAAAATGGAAAACTTGAAATATCGCGTTATTTACGAGTACGAGTTCCACCGTGGTACCAGTGCTGCAGAAACGGCTCGAAGGATTAATGATGTGTATGGCGGCGGTGTCGCAAAAGAAAACACGGTGCGTTTTTGGTTCCAACGTTTTCGTTCTGGAAATTTTGACCTGCAGAACAAGCCCCGTGGACAGCCGGAGACTAAAGTTGCAAATGAAGAATTGAAAGCTATTGTGGAAGCAGATCCATCGCAAACCACGTCCGAGTTAGCTGCAGGCTGCGGTGTTAGTGATAAAACTGTTTTAATCCACTTGAAGCAAATTGGAAAGGTGAAAACGCTTGAAAGGTGGGTACCTCATGAATTGAGTGCAGCGAACTGACAAACGCGCGTCAACTGCTGTGTTGCATTACTCAACCGGCATAATAATGAAGGGATTTTAAATCGGATCTTTCGGATATTTCAAGTTTTCCATTTTGTAAACTGCGTAACGCAAAGAAAAACCAAACGAGGACAAAACAAATGAATTACGGTTTTCGAAATACAAATGTATGAATAGCTGTATAAATTTGAAATTGGAATCCCTAACCAAAGAAGAGATATTTGAGATCAAAGTGGCCAGTACGACAAAACGCCAATTTCATATGGAAGGACCTAATATATAAAAGAAAGTCGTGATAGTTACACCGTTTATAACTAAAGAACGGCTGAACACATTTGGCTGAAAATTGGTGGGGAGGTAGCTGAGAACCAGGAGACGGACATAGTACTTTTTAACCGACTTCAAAAAAAGTAGTTTGAAGTTAGTTTTAGTTTAAGTAGAACTGCGCGGGTGAAACCGCGGGGCACAGCTAGTTTTATATATAGATAGTGTATGAATGTCACGCTTTATTTACTGACTCAAATTTGAAAAATTGAAAAGAAGTGAATCAATCAGTGTTTATTCCAACATTGACGCGTAGCGTAGCGGCCGTAAAGGCATGTGCATATATTATAAAGCGTGACGTATGCACGCGGGGTGGCTGTACTGTAAAATCTTAACTTGAGGCTTTTGTATAGATCTGTGGAGCGTGTGAGAGCGCCACATATCGCCATTGCAGAACGCACACCTAGCTACAGAACCCTCGATATCAAACATCATCTCTACCACAAGCAACACACGCAACAATTCAACACCGTCGACCAATCACACCGTCTGATCAGATACATTAATACAAAAGAATAATTCTTACAAAATATAGTGGCGGCCTTATCGCTAAAAAGCGATTTCTTCCAGGCAGCCTTAGGATGGAGACAAAAGTGCCGAATCAGATCAGCATCGCGCATACGATACTAACAGAGCTTCGATATTCTAGCTCCTACATACAATAAGACAGCTGTCACCTTTAATAAAATGGAGAAACTTCACTGTGGAAGTCAGTGTCCCCACCAACTCATCCTTGCTCCGTAGATCCAAGTGACTTTGAGAATAGAACGTATTTGTTTTATCAGGTGGAGCAAGCGGGGTCGGAGAGTTGCGAGAGTAACGTGTACACGGTGCGGAGCGACCTGTTCCTGCACGGGAACCTGCTCCTCAACGAAGATAGCGAGTGAGTACGCGCTATACAGCCTATTCTTTTTCTTTTTATCCTACACAGCTAGGCATTTGACCACAAGTTCGCACGACCACGGAAGTCAGCGATACTGTAGCCCTAGATGGATGCTTAGTCTGGAATACACTGGCTCTCAAGGAAGGCTGTCGGAACACACCGTTAGGTGCTTGGCGACAGATTTTACAACTTGAGGGTGGTAGCTAGCCAGGCCAGCGATAGGAAACGCCCTACCACCATGCTATGGTTTCCTCACGATGTTTTCCTTCACCGGTAGCTCAAGCTCTATTTGCATGTTTCGTGGAATCTAACCTCGTACCTTTTGCACGGCAATCGACCCCACTAACCACTCCACCATCATCGCTACAGAACTCTATTCATAAAGAGTAAAAATCGACTAAGTACGAGTCAGACTCGCGCTGTAAGTGAAATATCACCTTGGTTGTAACACCAATAATTTCTTTCACAACAGAAATACATTATCTGTGAAAATTTTAATTATCTTTCTATTGTGGCCATGAGACAGGAAAGTGTTGTACAGTTAAGTGACAGGAAGACGGATGGACGGACGGACAGCAAAGTCTTAGTAATAGATTTTTTTTTACTTTTCCTCTTCATCCTTTGGGTAAGGAATCTTTAAAACGCGTTTGTTGTTTATCTAAACTTGATATGTACGTCCACATGGTGTGTTTTACTTAGTTTTGCTATGCTAAGCTTTATTGCGTACTGGTTTAGGTTCATAATAAGTCGAGCTACGAGTGGCGGGGAAGGAAGCGTCGCGGCGGAGGACAGCGGGACGAGGGGCGCGTCGCTGGACGAGCTGGGACTTATCGATTCGCATCCCACCGGCGACCTTACGCAGGTACGTGACTACCTAACTATCATACATATATGCACACGTGTATCACTAATGCGCGTGCTTATCATATATGCACACGCGTATCACTAATGCACACATGAATCATATATGCACACGTGTATCACTAATGCACACATGAATCATATATGCACACGTGTATCACTAATGCGCATGTGTATCTTATATGCACACACGTATCACTAATGCACACATGAATCATATATGCACACGTGTATCACTAATGCACACATGAATAATATATGCACACGTGTATCACTAATGCGGATGCTTATCATATATGCACACGCGTATCACTAATGCACACATGAATCATATATGCACACGTGTATCACTAATGCACACATGAATCATATATGCACACGTGTATCACTAATGCGCATGTGTATCATATATGCACATATGCATCTTATGTGTGTGTATCTGTTTTAATGAAAATACGCGGTGATTAATATGGCTGTGATTGTTGAAATTAGTTAGAAGTTATTGAAGTATTAACTTATTTTTTACTGAGATTTTTAGCGTTAGTATTTCATGACGGTTTCGTAATAAGCGATAATAGCTTACATTTTTGCTAAGCATTTTATAGTTGTGAGTGTGAAACACCGATCAACGTGACGTGTATTATTGTAGCCAAATATGCTTCAATATAGTAGGTGAAAATAAAGTTCGTTTAATAACAGGAGGAGTTAATGTACGCCGACGCAGTGGACGAGTCTTCGTTCCGAGTGTTTCTACTAAACGGCGAAGAGCTCGCCTGATCACCTAACACAACAGAATAACGCTAGTAAATAGGCAGCCACACATCCAAAGAAATTGCAGTCTTATGTGCAGCTCGTTAGTGTTTCAATTTGTCTGACGAAGAATAGTGGTGTCGTCGGGATCATCTGCGGTACCTGTAGACGAGAAACACGACAACAAAAGAGTTTTACATTTATAGGAGTGAAGCAATTTATATATGGATATATATATACCGTCTTACTACAAAAGGTTTGGACATATCAACATATCTACTGAGCAGATGTTTCGGTTCATTTATTTATACATCCGTGACTATTTTAAATTTATACAAGCACAAAACCTTGTATATTCAGTGTCTGACAATCAATTTTGACATTCGATCTCTAGTATTTTGTTCTAGTATTAATTTACATTAGGTTTGTTTATATTTTTGGCATTCCTTAGCAAAATTATACTTAAAGCTATGTTTAATAATATTTTTTTGAGGTAAGTCCCATATATATCTCGGCTTGTAAGGACAACTTTGCCACTATTGCCCTAGCTGGGGCTACATCTTATGTATTGCATGTATAAACACCCAAGTCTTGATGCTCGTGAAACCTTGTAGATTGGCATGGCCAGAGAACTCCATACATGTTTGAAAAATCTCTTTTATATTAAGTTTTTTAAAATGATTACAACTGCGTCACATAATGCACACAAGGGACGAGAATGAGAAATTTACACACAAAAAGTGTTTAGCTTTTTTATATGGTGCAATAAGTACTTTTAATTTGAAAATTAAAACTTAACAAGTCAATTGTATTTACTACGGATCTAAGAGTTCTAAGGTAACGGATCTAAGGTAAAGATATCGACTCCTGTTCGGTCAAGCCAAGAAAATTAACCTAATATGTCATCTCTAATATAGTCGTCTCTTTTTTGTTTCCTTAAGTGAAACGAAGGTGGTTATATCTAGACAAGTTACCGGTTAAGTTAGGATTATGTGCCCGATTCGATTCGGAGTGTGATTGACCCCAATGCGGCTAGTTACGCTAACTAAACTAAAATAGTAGTTCTGCGAACTGTAGACCTCGCGAGAAAAGTTATTTTTCATCCAACTCTAATACGTTACGTACCTAATTTACGTACGTTCGAACAACCTAATTTAACAAAAACTGACTCAGTCAATAAACATATAATAATAATTAAATAAACAATAGCCCTAAAGAAAGGCCAACTTAATTGCTGTTTTTAGTTTCTTCCGAAATCTCATTCAATATTTTTTCGTGAGCGCACATGTGCGAGCGGTCTCTCTTTTCCCAGATTGCGAACTGCTACAAGCCAAGACCTGACTGCGATGAACGATGCTTTTATAAGTTTTTTATCAAAATTAGAAACGAAAACCTTAATATCGTGACAACCACTTGACCAATTTGGCAGATTTTGTGATAATAATGTATTTAATCTACATTTCTTGCAAATTGGTTGGTAAACAGTGCAGTGGCAAACTTCTCCCCTTTCTATGGGAACCACCCCCAAATCAAAAATCGCCGACGACAAATAAATCTGAAAAATTAAAGAACCCTATACCAAGTTTCGTCAAGATCGGATCAAAATTGCGGCTCGTACGCGAGAACCAACATACATACATACATACAAACATTTGGACAGATGAAAGCAAATTTAGCGAGTTAATGCTTAGACGCTTCGCTCGCTCGCTCAAATATAAAATATATCCGTCCTTTTTTCACGTAAAGAAACAAAATGAGAAGCGACAATTTTAGATCTGGCACAAATATTTCCGTCCTTTTCTCACTCAAAGAAACAAAACGGGAGGCGACAATTTTAGATGTCACATTAGGTTAGTTTAGTAACTGGCCTACCCGAATAGGGGTGACAGAATGATTTTTAAGTGTAGACCAAACTTTGTTAATAAATTTCGAGAGAATGTTACATTCAATGTAATTGGATAGTTCATAATTAGCTATATCGTAGCGTGTATATTATTTTATGGTTTGTTAGTAAGTGTTCGGATAAACGATGATAGTCTTACTTTAAAGGGTCGTGCTACAGTAAAATTAGAATAAGATTCCGAAATAGCGAGGAAAAGTATAATGCGTTTCATTACATAGTTCAAGCTCTATGAACTCTTTGTATAGAACAGCTGACCTTTTCGTGATTTTCTGCGTTTAGTTTCGGAATAGTGTTAATAGTTAAATTTATGCCTGTAAACATCCAAAAGAAAAATCGTTGTGATTGTTTCTAGATCCTTTCTAGGATCTACTTCAATCTAATTACTAAGACTTGCGCCAGCTACGAATAAGTTTGTCCTTTAAATTTGTTTCAAAGGTAAAGTTGTTCGTGATGATGACAAGAAAGATGATATTCTAGAAGCTTTTCAATCAAAGTATAACTAATTAACGCATCCGACAGCAATACAGTCATTTCACTTGTGCTGTAAGAAGAGACAGCAAATTTTTATGATATCAAGAACTGTCACGTAAACCAAAATTTGAGCTCATTGACTTCATAACGTACGTCGTTCATCGTCTTCACATAATCTCATCATCATCATCATAACATCTTGTACATAATTTTGCTGACCGGCAAAATTGACGACTTTCTTAATAGTGTCGACTTTCCGTAGGATTATAAAGTCTTTAAACTTTGTAATGGTATTAATTAATGTTAAGATTCTAAGCTCAGCGATTTGTGTAAAGACTTGATGTAGGGAAATATATTAATATATTTATATTAAATATCAAACAGCTTATACAGTAGTGAAGATAGTATGTATATGTATGTATACATAAAAATATGTCCTTTATCTGTAATGTGTCCTATCTTTGATTCTCCCGTCACATTAATGGCTCTTATAAAATTGAGCTCTGAACCTGAGTGATTAACTATATATACTATTAACTATATGTACTTCACGAGGAATCTTAACAATGTGTATTTTATTATGAATTCCTTGTGCACGAATTCGTTTATTATTTCTTTAATCAATTTATTAAATACAGCATTGTAATTCTAATGTATGCTCATTTGCTATTTGTCGGCTAGCGTTATATAAAAGTATTGATACCTGGCCGATTTCTATGTCTTCCAAATTTATACATATTTTATTCGTTTATAGGTAAAACGGTGTTACCGATTGTTTAAGGACATCATCAGCATTATTAATTCAATGTATCGCTAAACGGATTTTATTTTCTAAATTTATGCATGTTGATATGTTATTTTAATAGAGTATTCTTGGTCTTTCATTAAACCTACTCCAGGGTGTTCTTTGCATGAGAACTGATCAAAAAAAGTATATTCTGAGGAGCAGCGTAGCGTTGTAAATTATTAAAATTTATATTAAACAATGAGTTAATACTCTAAAATTGTCAACATGAAATGATCTCCATTGAAATGCCTTTTAGGTTTAAGATTTACTAAGATTTAGTGTAATTTCTGGATGTTTGTGATACTTATTGTAGCGATTGATGTTAATTTTTACCTAGTATATATCATAAGAGTGTTATTTATTTAAGTAATGATAGTATATAATATATAACGTGCTAGCGAATAGATAAAATTCAACTTTGTTTCGTTGGGGTAAGTCTCAACTTCGCACGGTCAGAGGCCGCCGTTTTAACTAAATATTTGAAGCAATTAATACATATGTCACCCTCCCTTGGTAACATTTTCGAGAAATTGGCAATGTTACGCAATTAATTCTAACAATCTTTAACTGGGTACTGAGGGAAAGGTAGGTAACTGATGTTACATCGTGCATGAGCATTATGAATGCGAGAGATAAGCACTAAGTTGATATCTATACGAAAGCTATTCTATTAATTGAGGTGGGTTTAGAAAAAGAGTTTATCATACAAGAGAGAGAAAATAACCCGAGGCACATGTGCATTAATTAGTCAAGACATTGTCATGTTATTAATTATTAGTTTAATTGTATACATGAGCGTTTGTAGTTTAACTATCTTCTATTATATTATTGTAATAAAATGTAAAATGATTAATATTCGCTGATCTATAGTCACACTAATGTGGAAATGTAAAGACTGCAAACAGTGCAAATATAATGTTACTCGTATGTGTAACGAACAAGCTGCATTGAAAGTTTTCTAACTTATGAACACGGCGATGGGAGTATAGTGTTAGAGCGCTTTTAGTGTCAGGCGTGTGCTAATCCCTAAAAGCGCCCTAATTTTTTAGGAGTGTACTAAGCCGAACAGTGGTTTCTGTATTTTTCAACTATCAACAATTTTTATCATGAAACCAACCGCAAATATCAAATGTTTCGAAAAAAAAGTTTCTTAACCGTCGAAAAAACCTATGAATCTTTTTTTCTTAAATTCGAGGTCATTCCCATAAGTAAAGTGGTTAATAGTGTTGGGTAGAGTGATTCTCTTGAGGATGGTAAAATTGCTCGCTTTATGAGGATGCTGTAGGAAAGGGTAGAATAAAATTTGTCGTTTAAAAGTTTGTTAATGACATTTGACAAAATGTATTCTCTAAATATGATTAACGGATTTCAACTGCGATTACAAATCGTCGCTTACCATCAGGCGAGTTAACGATTGAATGTATTTATCTCATAAAAAATGTACTTTGCTTTTCGGTCGCTGTGTTCATTGTTACTTGCTCATTGGATAGGCTCGATTTGGCGTAATTAAATATACTTACCTACTTACTCATAGTTCGAGTCTACTTGGTCCAACGCTTATGTAGTTTAACGTGTATAAGATACTTGCTTTTATTATAATTAAATGCAATTTGTAAATAAGATATATATATTTTTGTATAGGTACAAGATAGTTGTGGTGTATTTTTTGAGACTGTTATTTCCAAAATTATTTTGACGATCATGGTGATATCATCCTGTTGAAATTGTTTATCTGATGATGTATTTCAAAATTTTATTTTATATGAATTTATTTTTGGTTGATACTGTTTTGTTATTGTTGCCTCTTTGATGAGTGCCGCGACTGTAGTGACTGCAATAAGTTATTTGGTTGATTTGGCAAGTTTTAGGGTAGATTTTTCTATGGCTTTTGTGTTACATGGTGACATCTGTCAGTTAGAATAGAAAAGCGATCTCTACTTGTGCTTTTCAAAGATCACAGTAGATTACATAATGGTCGAATCTTTTTCCTTTCTCCATCCGTCATTTATAATGATTGCATTATATAGCAAGAACTTTGTGCACTCGTAAGTGCAAACAAATGTGAAATTCAAAATATAAATTGTTCTGTTTCTACTCTCGTCCGAGTAGTATGTTAAATTAGCAGCTAGCCCCACTGGTGATGCCGTCATTGTATGTGAACCAACAATATCACAATAATGATGTGTACGTAGTAAGGTACTATATACATATTATGTAACCACGCTAAGTCAAATTTAGTTAATCTATTCACATATCACCATTTTTTTAAGTTTGTTATAACATTATCTTAATTCTAATTGTTTGCTTTGTGTTTAATACGAATTTTGCTATAATATAGTACCTAATAAATGTTTTTCCACTATTATTCGTTTCACTCACAAAAACATTTATATGCCTAGTTAGGGTAATTAAATAAATATTAGCAAAGCAAACTAGTGAATATGTAAGTAGTTTTTTATTACAAATTATATCTATTTTTACACTTTATTAACCTACAAAGAAGTATATAATAGACATTTATGTATATTTGAGGATACATAAAGCTTTATATATTTATACTAAATTAATAGCTACCTTCATTTTTTTGACAGTTTTTTTTATATAACTAAAACTGTAAGAAGGCAATGCAGTACTACTATATTATACACAAGTAAACTTTATGTCAAGGCTTATAACGAAATTATATAGGAATTTTGAAAAAATGATCATTTAATAATAAAGAAAAGGAGTGAGGTGAGATATTAGTAGTTACCTATATTTCATTAACTTAAGTACCGCTGGGCTGAGGAATCTTAGTACAAAACTTATTCTACTATTTACACTTATATATTTACTGTCTTGAACAAAATATAGATACCGCAAGTAAGTAAATGTACAGCCTTGATTACTTGCGTGGTTTATTATACCTATGACAATCAGAGCGTTAACTTAAGAATTGTTTATAATTAAGTAATGGAATTTCTCTATATTTATGACATTAGGAGTGGAGTAGCGATGTAGAGGAGATCTGTGCATATACACTTCTTAATGAGGAATCACAGATCGCGTCTCGGTGAAATTCCTGCCGTCTATTCCATAGGTTATTTGGTCCAAGATGTTTGGAATTGTGCCACATATACTTGTAGAGTACGTTTAAATGTGTTTTGCAACAGGACTTCTAAAATACTTGCGGCGTTCCTGAAACGCACACTGGTACCTCACTAGTGTTTGCTAGGCCTCACGCGCTACCCCGTCACTAGGAACCTGTCAAAAAGGATACAGAGAAAAAGATAGTATTACCACTACACGAATTAGAGTAACATAGGCATTTCGTATATATTCTTCCTGATAATATAGCCTGTTGTTCTATCGTCAAGTGAATGTAATGATTATAACTAAGTGCTCATTTGTTTACATCATAATAAAGAAGTGAAACTACATCAGACCTTTTCCTTCACTCTAGGCCTAGTGACGGGTAGCGCGTGCGGCCTAGCAAACACTAGTGATGTACCAGTGTGCGTTTGACGAACCCCACATACTCATAAGCGACTATTTCTTTGAAATAATATTTTATTGTAAAAATATCGAAAACGAACGCAAATGCTTTCGAATGATTTTGAATACCAGCGCAGAAATAGAAAAAAATCTGGATAGTTCTAAATGGTAAATTTGACTCGCCTTGACCAAGTTTATCGGCTATAACTTGTTAGGTAGCGCTCTACGGATAATTTAATCTGTTCTTACGTACGCGCTTCAACTTCAGCAACAGAATAAACTTACTATCGCCACGAATAGCCAGTAAAAATCAAAGTGTCAAAGTCAACTTTTTCTTCTTTTATGGCACCTCACATGTTACTTAATTTTTTAACTGCTTGTGACGTGCGTGACGTCACCTCCCGGTTCCAACGGAAGATCAGCGCTGGTCGTTTGAGCCAGCATTATGTTGAGTCAGGGCCGGTTTGTGACAGAAAGCAGTAGGTAATCAAGTTTAAATATTTTTTAAAGCTGTGTACACTGTTGTTGTCAGTTACAAATAAAAATGTACTTATTCTATTCATTAAAATCTAATAAAAATCTATTCTTTGTCTACGGCACAGCGTAGATTTTGGTCCCAGCGCCATCTACACTAACATCGCGTTATCAGTGTGTCTGTCGGGAGGCGCTATTGCTAGCTCGTGTGAGATGGTGCGTATGAGCGCTGAGGATACTTTATCCCTGCAGAGCGCTGCGCCCCACAGGACTGCGTAGATGATGAGTAGTCCCGCCGCAGAGCCTGCCACGATGGCGCCCGCACGCCTGCCTTGCCGCCAGTCCAGTACCTCGTAGATAAACGGGTTGCCGTTACTGAAAGTAATATAATAAAGAATATTTTTAAATCCAAGTATTATCTGAGGTAATTAAGAAATAAAACATAAGTGCTCAATATCATCAATCGAGCCTAAACTGATATGTTTTTATCAGGGAAATGCTGTAGCCACTTTCCAGCTTCATCAACAAACCCTGCATATCGTCTAGGTGTAAATTGTTCCTCAAGACGAATCAATCGAACCCAAAACTGATGGATTTATCTTGTTTAGTTAGGTGTCGAACATTAACATAATCCAGCAATATCAACTGACCCATCAGTGCCACCTGCCGCATAGTAGATGGCAGAGAAGGCCGCATACCACAGCCCTATACCAAGCGGCTGGTACACGTGGACAGCCCACACCGGCGTCCGCGATGCTAGCACCTCCGTCATCACTATACAAGAGTTGACACCGTGAGTAAACACGTCCAGCAAGAATGCACCAGGAACTTCCTCTTCTGGTTCTGGAATCAACAAATAAACGTTTCTGGAATTTTTTGGCGAGCGAGTACTTCTCGTGGCTTCTGTGTAAAATAACGACTCGGCCCGTTGTCAATTGAATTATTAGTTGGAATATATTCTATATTTCCCAGTTGTTCCCAGATTTCTAGAGTTTCCAGATGTTACTTTTGATATGTTCAATATTGATGGGAATTAAATAACAGCTTTGGTTATCATGGATACCTGTTTCTTACATACGTCTATTTTACTACAATACTTTAGACCTTGTTTCATGAGTAATAAAATCTATTTTAATAGAATCGTCGTGGTATTTGAATTGTTAACGAAACTTCCTTCGTTTATTAGAGAAATATTAGATTATTTCGTAAATGGTCATGTAATAAAAATCTGAAAATTCGTAGAATTTATACGCAAAGTTTTGTCAAGATTGGTGGAAACTACGACCTGTACGCGAGTACGAAATTCAAGAATGAATTCTTGGCGAAAAGCATCTATCTGCATATACAAACGGACACACGAAAAAAACATTTTGCCAGACTAGAAGGAGAGACGCTTGCTCGCCCGGTTGATAATTTTCTTGTTAGTTGGATCGAACTAATTAAAGTAATAAATCGCTGACAGATTTTGTACACTAAGACAAACAGTGCACGAATAAATTCAGATAGGTAAGTTATAATACCTAGATAAATAAAATTATAGGTGTTTCTGGATGTTATAATATTTGAGTAGAAACTTGCACTATCTGACGTAGTCGATTTATATTTATGTACATAATAATAGTTAAATGATCCGCAGAGTTAGCACGCATACTTGCTTTAACACAATGGAACACATGTGTGAGACTGGTGTGTGAAAATATAAATATTTAAGTAGATAACGCATTATGTTATGATAACAACCCGATTTTTCAGGTTCTGTTCATCATAGCCGAATTAAGTAGCCGTTTAATTATTTCCGCTGCTATTGTTTGTACTCGTAGCAATGATCATATCATTGTCGTGGAGTGGATAGTTAAAGGTATTTAGTGTTATTGTTCTCTGTTTTGCTTCTGAATGTAACGTTCTCATGGAGACAATTGTCACAACGGCGAACCTACCTACAAGTATCTACACTTTATAATGTTAGCAAGACATGTTTTCTGCGTATAATTTATTTTAGCTAATTAGAACAGACACGCGTAAAAACAAGGATAAAAAATGTAAAGTGAAGTAACTTCAATAAAATCCTTTTTCTACGAAGTGCCTTTACTTTTATTGTGGAGTTATTTGTGGAACAAAGTACGTACTAGCTTTTACCAGCGCCTTCGCCCGCTTTATTTTTGTTATCACGGGGAAAATTTGTCTCCGGCTCTCTTCGAACGTCAAATCATTTCTATGCAAAAAATCAAGTCGATCCATTTCTCAGTTCCTGAGAAGAAAGACCAATATACCTACCCATAAACCAACAAATATACTTTCGCATTTGTAATCTGTAGGGATTATTTCGGAATCAAGGTACCCCCTGCAGAATCGCCTTGGGGTTATCACGGAAACTTGAATTTGGACCAGTGACCATCAAATCTATACAAGACTTGAGATTTCATTTAAATACCTACAGCAAATTAAAGAAACATAGTGTGTTCTGTATGGCATCATCCAGGTATAATTAATAAAATACCACAAGACATCCGACACAAGGTAGGTACAAGAAATACAGATTTTAAAGATAAGTTAAATGATACATTGATCAAAAAAGCGTTCTATACCATTGAAATATTTCTAAAAGACGAAACTGTGAAAAGTTGACATTGTAATTTTAATATTGTTACGAGTGACATTGACTTAATTATGTGTACTAATTTATATTATTTATAAATTGTTTTTGTTACATTAATTACCTATATTATATAATTATTGTTTCTAAACGTCTAGGAGTAGAAACTAGCGAACTACTGCGTAACTATGTTATTTAAAATCTATACTTATAGTAAGTATCACAGACTAACAAATCATTCATCATCATCATCATAATCATCATCTCTATGATGTCCCAAGTTTACCAGGATCGTAGAGCAGAATCCAGTAAAGGGCCGTGATCATGAGCGCGACTGAAGCTGACACGTTGAAGAAAAACCAGTACATCGCCGCGTACCACGGCAGCTGACCAGATTCTGAAACATTACAACATGTGCTAATTAACTACTTGGTGAGACAGTCTTATATGCATATTAAATAAAATAAAAATGATTCATCCATCTTGTATCCATCATCCATCATTAACTTAACGATAAATCCGAGACAAAATTCTTCATTTCAATCTGTAAATATTCAATACAATATAATTTATTATGCCACGCAGGGTGTTAGGGTGTACTAAGAAAGGATTTTTGGAAATTCAACCCTAAAAGGTCAAATGCGGGTTCAAAAATGCTTTTTTATTGGGGGCTGTATGTAATCCCAAACGTTATGTCGCGGGCATCGCCGCGGGTGACAGCTACTAGTATTCTTATTATTTAAATAACAATTAAAATATAACAAACCACAAAAATAACCCGTGGTAATAAAACTGTATTAGTAATATTCAAACTAATGGCTATATTATTCTTTTGTACTTATATAAAATAGTTTGATAAAATTCCGCGATTAAGTAGGTTTCCGCTTCGTTTTGATGTCAGCTATAGATATTCGTTAAACAACATCTTATTTGAAATAGATTTTGCAAAACTGACTTCATTGTTTATATCCATCCATAGTATAAGTCCATCATAATTATAGGTAGTCTGTCGTTGATCAGTATGCCTCATAAATGATGTCAGTTATTCAAAGGTTTTATTATGAGTAAATATTACAGAAAGCACACGATGTTTGCGCGGTAAAGTCGTTTACACTATGAGTAGGTCGTGATGCAACGAAGCGAGTGACCGACATGTCAACGACTGACTTAGTTTCGAATACGGTCAAGGTCTGTATTCAATTATAACATTGCGGTAACAACATTTATGTCTAGCATTGCTTCTTAATTCACTTTATATTGCACTTACAATGTTCCTTATTATGTTGTCGTGCTAGATAGTGTTATCGCAAATTTTATGAGTAGCACATAGTGTTTATTTTATTTCTTTATTGATTTACGAGTGGGTATGTTGTATATGTGATACGTGTTTTAGTTTGTTGATAATACCGGTATTTGCAACAGTTCTTAAACTCAAGGCCCGCATGTTACACTTACTAACATTTACAATATTGTGCCGCCATCATATCTCATTCGGTTCGATTATACTAGGATTAAGGGATACAGATTTATTGACCAAAAACATCTATCATAAATGATATTTAGCGTAAGTATAGCCGAGGCATAACTTATACTATCATTCCTGCAAGCACATATTATAAATGCAAATGAGTGATTGTTAGAATAGGGTTTCTTGTCCTTCTACTCCTCAATAACAGAGTTATGAATCAACTTGATTTTTTTGCACAGATAATTGTTTTTTCAAAGAAACAAACAACGCGTTCATAGACGTGCTTAAATTCTGGTAGTCTATATAGCATATAAATAGTTATATACCTTATATAAATAGCACATGATGTGCTTGCTCTAGGTACTCCTAATTCCCGCAAAAAACTCGTACAATGTTTCATAAGCGCTTTCAACCGCAAGTGCAATATTTCGTGGAATTACGTTCTACGTAAACTTAAAAGTACGTAAATTCCAAGACGGAAATAGCGAATAGGTTAGATAGAGTAATAAATGGTAGTGTAGAGAAGGCAAGGTATTGCACAACGGCTGAAGGACGTGCGTTGATGTCTTTCGTAGGCGCGTTATGTAATGTATGATTGCACCATTGCATCGCTCGGATCTTGCCATGCTAGCACCTGCTTATAGGGCCTCGCAGGCCATCTTTAATACCTCATAGGTTATTAAATTACCATAATATCTTATACAGAGCGTTCGGATAAAGACTACTGTATTGTTGGTACTTAGATTAAATATAAACAAATAGTGACGCATCGTAACAGCAAACCGGGTGGCCGGCATTCGATCTTGAGCTTAGAAAATAACATAGACAAATTATGAAAATGAATATGTAAAATTGTAAATCCATAAATAAAATTTATTATTTACCACCCCATCTTAATTATCTTCATTATAAACATAAACTTGAGTAGGTATTTAGTAAAACAAAAATATATGAAAATTTGGTCAGCACGTCTAGTTGTCGCGACAAATCAAATTTCTATACATTTGATGATAATAAACTTCTTAATTGCAAAAAAACTTTGTACACTTCACAGAAAAAACTCGCATAATTATGCACTTAGATGATGAGTTGCACATAATTGTATGCATCTGCGTCAGAGTGACAATGATATAAATTAACCCGATTGTACATATAAGTCAGAAGGTAGGTCAAGTAGAGGCACAATGAGATGCCACCGGTAACTGGTAGAGGCAGAAAACAAATAATAGTCAGGTTTGCCTTGCTTAAATCGCCTGGTTAGTTGTCCTGTAGTGGCAAACATTGCAATCTACATATACAACATACCTATAATTTTGAATAACATTGAAATCTTAAAAATTTATATCACGTAATATTAATTTTCATGATTTCAACGTTTGCGTTACTATCCATCTGTGTGTTAGTCTTTTATAGTGATCGAATTAAAGTTCGATAATTGACTGCTAATAAAAACAAACAAAGTAAAATTTAAAATTTAAAAAAACCTCCGACATTTGTAGCGGCAGCTATCTTGGATTTGAAACTATCATAAATAATGTATGTTATTCAACTAGTTAAGCCCTTTCCTTTGAAACCCATATTGAGGTCCACCCGTTTGGGAGTTACGATGCCACAGCAGACACACACAAATAATGACGTTTGTAAGAAATAAGGGCATTTATTAAAATTATTTTTAAAGCTATGAAATAACCATGTTTGTGAAATAATCAACTACGCGTCCATTTGTCCGTGACTAATAAACTGTGTTTTTTTCCAATAATCGAAAAGAAAAATGCTGTTTCATACAATGTTGCGTGCGTCAACAAACCATTTTATTGTCATTCCTTTTTTCCTAGATTCCTAGCCTGCCTAAATGGCTACATTATTGTTTTTTTATCGGGTGTGTTGTAAGAGAAGCGAACCTACGGCTTATTGCGATCTAATTTCAACTAAAAAGAGAATACTACTAATTTTATTGTTCCTTTAAATACTAATAACTTTAGACACTAAAACTTGGTTGATCGGTTAAGAATTCTGTCAAACAGGAAGTTTTTCGGTCTCCGAGAAAGTATACACGAAACATCTGATGATTTTTCTCCAATTCCAGATAATAGAATGGGACAACCCATTCCAAAAAAATATTCTTATCATAAGCACAATAACATCTTTTCGAATTAGTACACTACCGATCGACAACCCTGTATCCTTTTCATTATTCCTTGAGTTACAGGAAATAGGAAATTTAAAAACTATAACCGTCATAATACGTAAGGAATCTGAATGAATCTCTTTACGTATTAGTCATCCAAGATCTTTCATATATTAGTTTTATATTAGTCATATCAGTTACTAGGTATATAGGTGCAATTTTTTTCTCTACTTTGCATCTTATTAACGCATTATTACCATAGAAGGAAGCCATTAAGTCTAGAATTCTAGCATAACAAAAAAGTGTAACGACTGACTGCGGTTTCCGGAATTATTTGCTTGTAGAATTTGCATATGTATCTCATGATATTCTAATTAAAGCCTACGTACGACGTTATCGTTATTTTTATTATTTATTTTGAGAAATTGTAAAACATAACAAGTTTGAATGTGTTTTGCCGAATAATTGCTGAAACAATGTATATATCTTCTGTTTTGTTTAAAGTAAATATACTTGAAAAGTAATTCACTCAAGACTTATAGCTATCGGGAAATAAAGAATCCCGTATAGAGTTTCACTATTTGCAGTAAGCGGTTTGACAACGTTGATACAAAGCAGCTTGTACGAGTTCGTGGAACCTTTATGGAATCGTATAATTAATTATCTGTGACGTCTACCATCCTTCTACTATTCTTTATTTTAGATGAAGAATCTGTAGTATGAGTGTAGTCCGATTGTAGTAAGAGTATGGGGATGGGACGATTTAACTAAATTGACAAATACAATAATATTTTCTATTAGTGGCATCTGACGCACTTAACATAAATACGAGATTTTTTTTCATCAGTTTTTTGTATATAACTCTGAAGAAAGTTGATATCAAAATTTGATATTTTTAGTGCGAACTTTTTCTTCATTACATTATCTCGAAATGGTTTTCGAATTTCCATCACTTTGCAAACATGAAATCCAACACAATGTTGTCAATTCCAACAGAACAAGGCACTCACCCCGAAATGTACCTATCCGATAGACTTTATCGAAGCTATAAGTGTTTGTAAATAAATCGATGAGACTTATCGTCCAAATCTTTTGTTACCACAAAAGATCTGGACACGCCTATGGAGCAAATATTTTGGTACATTTTTATTTTATCTTTATACAAATCTGCGGCTGTGACTTATTAGATCTAACCACCCCTTTTAAGTTTATACTGACCTATTCTCATAGATAGCTATCTAGGTGTTTCAATTTTTGAAACTACTTAGCTGATTAACTGTTGAAATATTTTTTGACCATATTCATTTGGTAAGACCGTATTCAAAGTATAATAGGTAATAGGTAGCAAGTAGTGGAAACTTAGTCAGTGAGCCCTGCGTATCTCCAGCGAGGAGGCGTCGTTTCGATTCTGGGTCAGGCATGCATTTCTAAGAATTTTACTTATGTGCAGATTAAACTTAGCCACTTGGTTTTACGGTAAAGGAAAATATTGAGAGGAAATCTGCTGGCAAAGTCTATAGAAACTTGATCCCAGATGATTGCAAGATCATAAAAAAAGAATGAAAATCTAAAAGCTAGGTTTAGTGCTTCATATATTGTAAATCTGGTCTCCTTAGCGCTTATGAATATATATTTTATAGTAAGTTCTATGAAACAAAGTAACCTTGAGGAGACCTATATACCGGTTCTGTGAGAGGTAAATGGCCTGCAGATTGCGAGCACTGCTGCACTGCAGGCAGTAACAGAAGGGTGCAGTTCACACGAGCGTAACATCAGAGCTTTATTTATAGCTTTTTATTGGCCGGTAGCTTGAATACGGTATGTTTATTTTACGTTTGAAAACATCTCGAGTTGCTTAACGGCAAGTTATCCAACTCGGCTAGCTAAGCATTTGTATCATATTATATGTCTTAACTCTATGTACGTGTTGTCATAAAAGTCGGACGCCCTTTATTGAACTCGGTTGAAAATAATTTAAAATATGCTTTACATGAATAATAATTATTAATTCGTCAGTTTTTTATGCACGTATACCCCTGTTTTTTTATTTGCATATAAATAAAAAAACTTTATTGCACACCAAACAAAAGATACAGCAAGACAAATCTATACATTTAGACGGTAGTACAAATCTATACGTGGTGACATTGGGCGGCCTTATTGCCTAAAGCAATTTCTTCTAGGCAACGTTTGGATGGATTCGTATATAAGGCACCTACCGAATTCAAGTCAATTGTTAGTTTTTAAAAGTACTTGTTATAATATAACATCAAACTACTGTGGCACGAAGCAAAGATTAGGATAACAGATACTATACCTACTTTGTATATACCTGTAGGTGTACTGTAACTAGAGGTACTTATTATCTACAAAATTTAATGACTCAGCTGACTATTAAGGAAAACGTTCATATTGACAAACTTACCAGGCAGGGTTTTACACAACGCCATAATCGAAGTGGTAGTTCCACTGAGCATGGTTGCGGTCACCAGGACCAGACCCCAGTTAGTGAGATAAATTAACCACTGCGGGTTGGGCCCCGCTTTCACTGACCATGCCAGGATCCCCACCGACAGACAGAGCAGCACCACCCGGATTACCAGCATCGGGATCGGAGACTCCCCGCGCTGCCATGACGACGTATAGAAGTCACTCAACCTTTCGTTCGACGACACCCACAAGTCCGCAAGAGATACTCTCTTCCTATAACATTTAACCATTTTGTACACTACTATTATCTCAAATCACTGAACAATTAGACTCTAACTGTCCGAATCACTGATACTCAAAAGTCTGAATATACACAAAAATCAATCACTTGACAAAAATCGGTCACACGATCCGTGAGAGATTGAACAGTTTGCAATAGTTTAGAAATACGTGAGATAAGTTCATCGAGTTTTAGATAAATGCTGTATCACACACGACGGAATGGATACGCGGAATTGTTATCGATGATCCATTATCGGTCTATCATTTACACTAACCCAAGTGACGTAATCCGATCTAATATCGTCCTATTAATTTTTACGAATGGGGTATAATTTTGGTGATAAGATACGTATGTGCGTTTTTTCCTGGTTCACGGAGGTGATGGTATGTGACAGTCGGGGGTGGTGTGAGGCGGGATTGCGCGCGCTATGTTGCGCGGCGCGGGCGCAACAACTACGAGTCGCGAACGCAGACTGAGGCGACGAGAGTAAGTAAGACAGCCGGTCGGTCCGCCTGTCTCGATAGCGCCTTGCGCAAATTTTATAGCCTTTATGTAATACCTTGTTTCCTAAACTTGAAGTTGATGCTGTGTCAATATTATTGCATTTATAAAGACCCATCGTGATTCATTGATTCGACAAGCTGCGGTCTGTGGTAGTATGTCTTAACGACCGCGTCATCCAAGGTAGTTAAAGGTAATGTTACAAGTAAGTGTATTTCATTTGAAAGTCTTAGAATTAAATTACAGCTAGTGGCAAAATGGTACACGGATGGCACAGTTTATTTTCTTAGTAAATGCAAGATGCCATTGTAAATTTTACTTACAACCCATTGCTTAAATTTAGGTATAGTGTGAAGGAAACTAAGAACAAGGACAATTTCATTTATAAATATTGCATATTTTACTGAAACTCTGATATGCTAAATAATCATAACATACAGGTGAAAAAACAGTATTGAAATGAGTGATGAAGCTTTTGAGATCTGCCACTGTCTATTTCAGTTTTGTTTCATTTTTAACTGACTTCCAGAGAGCGTTGGACTCATTGTTAAAGAAACTTCTTTCCTGCCTTCCAAATAAAAGGAGAAGGCGAGAAAGTTTTCAAGTCTATATTATACATCTTACTTGTTTCTTAATGAGCGTTGGAACTAAGAATATCTTCAACGAGTTATTATATCCTTTTATATAAAAAACAATGCAATTTTTCGTTGTAATTTTATAACTCAAGTTTGTACAAAATCAGTCGAGCGGTTCTTCATTTATCGCATTATTATTATTTCACTTTATACGTAATCAAGCACGTACTGGGCCGCTACTTAATTATTATTTTTTTGCGTATAAAATATTTTTCTTATGTAATTTTATAAGAACAAAGGTTTCAAATACCTACTTAGTTCTAGTAACTTTACTTAAAAAGTACTTAGTTTTAATAGTGATCTTCCAATTTAAAAAAGACTAAAAAATAACAGTTTGTCATTGATATTTTATATTGGTACCAAAATATAGCTAGTATGGCTTTATTTTTAGTTTAGTTATCATTCTGTCGTTAACCATTGTACCATCACACGCCGAATATTGAAAGCCACAATCCTAGAATAACAAGTTTGATTACTTGTTCAGTTTCGATCCCTTACACTATAATTTGGGTGGCGCATGGCGCTTGCTAATATGATATTAAGCTTTAACTAAAGTAACAAAGTATAATACTATAAAAGATTGACAGCCAACTTTCGATTCAGTAGTCGTCTCTACAAACAAAATATTCAGTAATTTTGATATACTAACTAAATTCTGCTCAGATTTTGATGACATAATAATGAGGCCATAGTATCAAACTTTCTAACAAAAAAAAAATATCATTTCGGTCCAGGCAACTTTTATAAAACGGGGATCATACATAAAAACCTCCTCCATTTTAAGGCCAAATACTTTTAAAGTTCAAAGTTCTTTATTTCGCTTCAGATATGGTACAATAAGGTATTAATTTAACTATTATTTAGACAGCATATCTTTACTTAAATTAAGCAGGCGAGAGTATACTAAATCCAGCATATAATTTTAAGTACATAATTTTGTGCATATTTACATAATCATATAAATTTTTAAATTTGTATTATTACTATAGCAAGCTAATGTAAGCTACAACACATTTTAGAGCACACACAAGTTAAAGGCAGTTTTGTTTTCCAGACACATTTACTCAAATAAATAAACAAATTAATTGTATCAAGCATTTGACTTTAATTTTTACATACTTACCTACCACATAAGAGAATACCTACCGATTATATTTACGCTTCGGTAGAATTATAAGCTATTTTCAACTTATATACATAGTGCATAAATAAATGTTCCCAACTAGCTACTCAGTAAGTGAAAATATGCGTGGTAATGTTTTTCAAAAATAATCTTGCAAGTAGTAACGGTATGACTGGATGAGATAAATATTTCCCATCGAGTAACAATATGACTCGTTTGGCTAGTTTGGTAACTGGTTGAGAACTCATTATTTTAACATATAAATAGCTCACAGCTACTAGGTGCAAGAACACGATCATACGTCTAATTATTAAAAGGTGGGATCAAAACAGTAAACCCTATTCTAAACACATTGGGCACTTCCTCATTGTTTATAACTAGGGCATACAAATTGTCACTTGATGGATCCAGTTTTACTTAAAAATTAGTTTGACGGTTTCTGGTTATAAGTACTAAATTCTGACACATAAGAAATAATAGGTACTTATTACATTGTATGTCCGGAATCAAGGAATTATGTGAACATGAAGAGAAACGAGTCAATTGGCAGTCTTCTTTTATAAACATGCAAAGAAAATGTGGACGCTAGGTTAAAGTTTATAGAACAACATATCTAGAAATTTACTCAAATAACCTGCCCCTAATCGTAAGGTGCTAACTTCGAACAAAGGTGTTCATTACTCTGCCCATAAATGTTAACACTGAATGACAACGGCTCACCATTGCAACAGATACGAGGTTTTCCCAATTTCAAATTCTATTGCCCAATCATTTACTGAAGTATATTGGCCTATTGTGCACTAAGAGGTACAGACCTCTTAGCGCCTCTTAGGGGCAAATCATATATTACAGATTCTTTTTATGTACAGACATAAAAAGAATCTGTAATATATGTTTTGCCCCGCACTGGCCAAATTTGCTAATTCCGTCCGGGCCTATAACTAAATATTTAATTGTAGTAACAGTGTTATAGTGAAGTCTATTTTTACACATGCGTATTTAAACTGTAAAGAAAAAAGAAAACTACTGGAGTAAGAAATCGGCCAAATGCGTGTCGGACTTGCGCACGAAGGGTTCCGTACCATTATTTATACAACATAATTAATAACGAGCAAAAAAAGACATATGTTGTATGGGAGCCCCCTTTAAATATTTATTTTATTTTGATTACATTATTTATTTATAATAGAATTAATAAGATGTTTTGTGAATATTTCAAGCTATTAACGTTATTAATATCAAGCAAAAAACGGCAAAAAAGTCATGCATTTATTGCATGGGAGCCTCCCAAAATATTTATTTTATTCTGTTTTAGTATATTTGTTGTGATAGCGGCAACAGAAATACAACACCTGTAAAATTTTAAGTATCTAGCTATCACGGTTCATGAGATACAGGTAGGTTAGATACGACAGACTGGCGGACTCTCTTCTCTTCCAAAATACAAATCTTAACGTTTTACACACACGAGGAACTTTAAATACCGCAAATTCTTTTCGTAATATGAATGGTCTTCTAGACATATTCAAATTAAAGTCCCTCGTCATACCTTATATGTAGTTAATACACTTAATTATTATTTTCTTGTTGCCATCATCAAAATACATAAAAAAATTGTTTTAAAGTTTATCTCTTTCGTTCATCCAAACTCTCGATTTTACTACTTCATACATATTTTTTCGTTTACTATGTCAATAACTGTCTACATTATACTAGTAATAATTTAATTTCTATTTTAGAAAATTAAGTACACATAAAAATTACGATTCCTGGACGGGAGCCCTCAAAGCAATGCCTTCTTCCACTTGGGCCGGAGCCGAAGCTTTCACAAACTTCCGCGTGAGGGCGTCCCTGGCGCGAGCGATGCTGAACGTTAGGCAATGAAGCACCAGTAGGAGAACTCCCACGATCGCGCACACGGCTATCGTAGGACCGGGGCTGCGCCAGTCAACCACGGGATATACGTATGGGTTGCCCTTGCTGAAACGAAGGGGATATTCGATACAAGTCAGACTTACTCAGCATTTTTTTTTACCTTACTTTTTAGGGTTTCGTACGCAGAAGAGGAGTAAGGATTATGTGCTCCTTACTCGCTTAGTCGTTCTTCTTTTGATGTACTTACCTTTATAACTGGCATATAACGTCCACTTATATAAGTTAGTATCGCCTGATCTATGAAGCTCAAATGTGCGTCTCCTCATCCCTGCACACAGCGTGCAGCGGTGGAAAACGAACTCCATGAGTTCCTCTTGCCGATTAAAATGACAAAACTATCGTAGTTTACACTTACGTGTCGACTCCTCCAGCCCAGTAATAAATGAGTCCAAAGGCGACGTAGCAGAGTGCGAAGACGATTGGCTGGTATACGTGAAGCAACCGACAGGGCTGTGACGCGGAGACCAGCAGTAAAAACATCACAAGGGTGTTGATCCCGTGGACGGCTACGTCCAGACCGTGGCTCAGTTCTTCCTCGACACCCGCTGTAAATGGGATGTTTGGATAAGTTTTATACAATTAAAAACAACTCTCGGTAACCAAATCATTTTTATTTCCAAGTAATGCGTACCTATAAAGTCTAAAGTTTGATGTATTGCTTGTTTCATGATTGTGTCTACAAAAAGTCTTGTAATACTTTAAATAGCTACTCTTTATTGTAGAGTCTACGTCAACGAATTTGTTGTATTGGATAATAATAAATAATTATTTATTATTAATCCTTTATTGCGTAGTTAATTAAAAAAAATCGGGACTGAAACTGTTAGTTTATCTAGGTATGTCCAGTGCAATAATGTGCCTATTGTGTAAAGTATTTTTATGGAAAATATGTGTATCTAAAATAGTGAAATATAATAGTGAAAGTGCTAAGATTAAAGAACACATGAACAGAGTGTTTTCGCCGTAACAACTCCAATAAGAAAAGTGCCGATGGACAAATACTGAGAGATATTATTTTGTTGACGATTATGTTAAACTGAAATTACCTATATCAAGGTACAACATCTTTTACGTGTTTCCTTGTGCAATAAGAAAAAAAGAAAATATGATGGAAGTGATTTAAACCGATTACTAGTGTAACACATATGTATATTTCAGATAATATAATGATAACAATAGCTACAATTTCTTTAGGCCGTGACTGCCAGTCACAAGCTCTCTTGCTCCTAAAAACTGCCAAGGAAATGAATTTATTTTACAGAATGCAACGAAAAAGAGACGTACCTTCATATAGCACGGCCCAGTAGAAGATAGTGATGAGGAAGGCTAAAGGCACGGCCGCATTCTGAAACACCCACTGCACGCGCACGTACCACGGTAGCACGAACTCAGCGCCTGCCGCAAATCATACTTAAATGGTATACAAGTGCTTAACTATGGGATTTGAGTAGTGAAGTAGAACCGATCTACAAATCGAGTGTCAAGTCGTCAGTTTTACTTTTGTATGCAAAGATGGTTTTAAATTCCAAGTCGGCTAACATTCCTACTTACTTATAATAATGGCAACTCATAATCCGTTGCTTAGGTACCGTCTGTCGCACCTCTGAATATCTAAAAGAGGGTATGCTTATACTAGACTAACTGTCATGCACGGTTTTTACTTACTTATGGGTCCATAAAAATAGCAGCGCGCAGAAACCGCAGTGGCGAACGCCGTCGCAAACAAAATAAGAGTCAGTCCCCAATGCGTCAAGTAAATAAACCAATACCCCACTATATCATTCAAAGCGTAAATTATTATCGAAGTCAAAACTATCGCGAGTGACGTGAGAAACAACAAAGTCCGCCAAATGAGCAGAGGTATGACCGACCGTGTCGTTTGCCAAGCACTGAGGTAAAAGTCCGATGGATTCGAATGTACCAAAGCTAAAGTATCCGGATGAAACTCTTCTTTAAAAAAGTCTTTCACACCCGGCATCTTGAACACTTTTTTGACACTCATACAACTAAACGGCTATCTTATATCTACTAGGCCATATATCGCTTCGGTCTGTAGTTTAGTAGATTGTATTATCGAACTGAGTCACCTCGGTTATCTATAAAAGAGTTGCCAAAAAGGGATCGCGCTGATAACTGCATGTGTATTAGTACGAAGATATCGATAGTACTTCAGTTATGTGCACATGCTAAAAGTAGGTACTTTGATTCATGGTTTCAATAACAGATCAGTTTTCTTATCCGGTGTGATTTCATATTAATCTTAAATCTAAATATTTCTTGTACGCTTTGGGTGTGACAGATTTTGTTATTTGCTTACGAATACTTACATGACGTAAAGCTAAGGAATTATTTACGTAGAAGTAAACAATCTTCAATACGTGATAGAACAGCGGCTGAAAGGATTTAAATCAAACTGAAAAGAAGGGATAATGGACGGTATTTAACAAGTACAATAAAATTTGTAGATTTTATAATAAATAATAATGTAATAAAAACTTATGGGCTAAAGTTGTACCAAGATATAAATTCACTTATATCTAAAAACAAATGCGTAGTTTTTGCAAGATTTAACAGTAAGTAGGTATCTATTTATAACAAGACGAGCAAATTTTTAGCCTAGTGGCAAGCATCACGATTATTCATAACAGCTGCAGTGCTACGTATTCGCTAAAACTCAAAGTATAGTAAGTACTACTGAGCCTGGTTTTACTGAGATATTAGTTAGTGGAAACATTGGCGTTAAAATTGGAATACAGTGATCACATTCATATACACATAATACACAATCGGCCGTAAATCAACTAGCAAAGGATGGACTTCCTCTGCAATAACTGTTATATCTACTGTTATATGTACTGAAATTAGTCTAACTAAAACGTAGCTAGTAATATCTCTCGTTGGATATGGAAAGCGAGCTGGAGTTCTCCCGGCAGTCTTTGGTCAGCGCGTCACGAGCTGCCGTCATGCCGACAAGCACCAAGTGCATCAGGATGATGGCGATGGCGGAGCCCACCGCCGTGATCGCTGCAAGAAGTGGGTTTGCCCAGTCCAACATGGGGTAAATGGCGCTAGTTCCAAACCTGTGAACAGAGACTTAGTAGTTATTATCAACCCATGCGTCCCATTACTGAACACTGGTCGTTCTATAATGCCAGAGTCCATAATTGCGAATCAAAGAAAAATAATTAACTTCAAAATATCTTTATCGCAAGCAACAGGGTTTTCTCATGTTTTCTTTCGCTGTAAAGCAAGTATCAACTAAGTCTACTAAGCACAAGTCGATGCTGGGCAAAAGATGTAGGAAAGTCGGTAGGTCACAGTGCGTGCCATTAGCACATGACCGGATAGAATGCGTTAATCTTAGATAGCATAAAGCAGTGGGTAATTAAACGATGATAATAACGCACATGAATTAAAAACGCGGAGGTACATACCTAAGCCCGGTATGTAACTGAAGTCTTCTCGCTTGAGAGACGGGGTTTTCAAACTGGGCTAACAAACAACAGAGAAGAAGGGAAAGAGGGTTTGGATCCTGTGTAAAAATCAACTAGATAAATCTAGTAAAGCTGTTTTATCAATTAACTTCCTCGATTAAAGATGATTAGACTGCTATTTTTCGAGTAAAAATGTATCTGGAATAGATAATTTTTATCGAGCATTAGTCATATACATTATTATACATAGTGAGCTGGCTTTAGAAGGATGCTTGTTTTCATGATTTGGGTGCCACCAGCAGCAGCTGGAATGATTCATATTGCTGTTCCAAAATAAAAGCTTAATTGTTTATGCTATCACGGTAAATATTGGTCCCAACTTTTTGATAATGCTTACAACATAAGAATAATAATCATTGATAACAGTAGAAACGATACACATTTATGGGGCTCTACAAAACTTTTACAGAAAAGCAATCTAGTTATAAATCATCATCATCATCCTTATCCAATTGTTGCGTGTAAGTCTTCCATATAATCTGCTCATATATGATCTGGTCCATGTTGTATTCGCAACTTAAGCCTACTTACGGTCCAATTCCTCCAGCGAAGTGAAAAATGACGCTGAAGATGAGGTACACAATCCCGGCCAGTACAGGGTGGTAGAAGTGCAGGATCCTGGTGGGGTGTCGGTTGGAGGCTAGCAGGATTATCATTAGCACTGAGTTGATCGCGTGGATAAACACGTCCAGAGTTGCGTTGATGGCGTAGTCTTCATCTACAAGGAAAGTAAAATGAATAGTTGTCTACATGAAATATTCAGAGACAATGTATTGTGTTATAGTTCGTAAACTTAGACTACGGCATGCATGCGATAACTATTGGATGTGTGATTTTATATTTGCTGCTTTTCTATTGTAAACCTTTTTTAAAATTTCGTTACCTCCTGCATTCTGATCTGTAGGTTTACAATGGTGTTCGCTTCAACTTAAGCAACAAAGCCAAAACTAAATTCAAGTAATGAACATAATTAACAGAGGTATGCAGTTGTGGATGCCTGCGGAGCCTTATCATCAAAGATTGTTTGTTTTATATTCTGTTACCTTCATATGATACGGGCTCTCACAAACTATCAGTGTATATGCTAACTAGCTGCGTCCCACGGGGTTACCCGAGGAAATTTTATTATGCCTCGGGAACATCTATTTTTAATTCAAAGTATCTTGTTTCCAAAAAGTTAAGTATTCAAGACTTAAGATGCCTTGTTGCCAACTTTCTTCCAAATCCATTCAGCAGTTTTTGCGCGAAAGAGTAACAAACGTACATATAAACTTTGGACTTTATAATATTAGTAGGATAAACCATTGGCATTTTTCTCAGAAGGTTTCATCAGTGATATCAGTTCTGCGAATGTTCGAAAGAATTTATGACAACTTACAGAAGCCTGATTCACGTAGCGTGGATTCACAAGTTACGCAAAACTCAGTACAAAATCTAAAGTGTAATTCAAGAAACAAAGTTTTTGAATCCGGGCGGAAACGCTACCTCAATGAGGTTGCAGATACTCTTACGATTAATTTGTAGGAAGCAGTTAATCTAGATTATAGACCATATACGGTATGTTAGAAATCTTACCTAGACTGGTTAAAAAAATCCAGTAGAATATTGTGATGAAGAACGCTATAGGTATGCTCACATTATAAGATATCCAGTACGCTTTGACGTACCACGGGAGACCAAATGTAGGATCTGTAATAAAATTAAATAAAGTTTGTTTTATACTATACTAGCTGTGCCCCGCGGTTTCACCCGCGTAGTTCCTCATTGGATTGTCGAGACAATGGGGGAACTACTTTTTTGAAGTCGGTTAAAAAGTATCCTATGTTCTTTCCCGGGGTCCAATCTACCTGTACACCCAATTTCATCCAGATTGGTTTAGTGGTTTTAGTGTGAAAGCGAAACAGACAGACAGACAGAGTTACTTTCGCATTTATAATATTAGTTAGGATTAAAAGAAAATATCTTACTTTCAACAACTCACTAAAATGAGTATTAATGCACAGTTAGTCAATTTACAACTTGTTCGAGGTTTATACAAGTAAGTAAAGAAACAGATAAACGGGGCTTACGAGTGAAAACATTTCTATTGAATAAACATCACATCATATTTTATCGCTAATTAATATCTATATTACATCACTGCAAATTAGTTAGATAGGAACATTATACGTGCGTACCTACAGTAAAACTTTACTCACCGATAGCTCCTTGGAGATTAGCTCGGAGTGACACAAAAAAGGCCAAGCCTGATGTTATAGTTATAAACAGAAGTCCCCAATGTGTCAGAAAGATCCACCACAGACCGTATTGCAAGGATCTCGTCGTGAGGACTTGGGAGGCTATTACTATCGCGAGACATCCCATAAACAGAGTACATCTCACTAGCAACAGCGGCAAAGTTTCACGATTCTTTTGAACACAACTCACGTAGAAATCCGATGCAGTTTCATGCTCCAAAGAGAAACTTGACAGTTGGAATTCTCTTTTCAAATATCGCTTTACTCCCATTTTTTGTTCATATACTTTTTGCTCAAACTCGGAACACGCGTTCGGGTCGCAGCCGTCGCGTCGAATAACTTATCTCTTACTGATTTGTATTGTGATTGTACTCGATTATCCCAATAGCGATAATAACACCGTACAACCGTACAATGCAAAATCAGGAAAATTTTTGCAAAATATAGTGAATGATAATTCATAGTAAGTTATCTTCTATCACGGAAACACTATCTACTCTTCGTGACGTTTCTAATCGCGATATCTATAGGCAGAGTACGAGTAGTATTTGTGAATCGATAGTTTTGAGTTTCATTTATACTGTTTTCCTTTTTCGCTTTTTGCGTTGCCTTTTTTTTTTTTGTAACACTTTACCTTTACCCTTTAGTTATAAACTTTTCAAATTAAAATTTAGTATCACAAATAGGCTTAGGTACTACTTACTCACTAATTACCATCACAATCACAGTATGACTGCCTGATACAGTTAAAAACTGCGTAGCACCACAATTTGAGAATTTGGCAGCAATTAAAGTTGCCGCAAAGCGTTCTGTACATGTCCGTGGAATTTGTTGCATGTACCAGTGGTGCCTTGCAGTATCTCTACTATTCCGATTTTAGAATGGTGATAGGGAATTAAGTAATGTACCTAATTCCAAGGTATACTCCCCTAAATATACTAATTCAATATTCGATTCGTGAACATTGTATTTGTTCGTATAGTGTGTACTCGTTCGTAAAGGGTCTTTACAAGTCGCGATTAAATCGGTTTCTTCTAGGCAAGCGTGCTACATCTTAAGCCACACCGTCGCTTTACATCAGGCGTCATACGCAAGCCCATTTGCAATTTAAAAATTTGTTAGTTCAGAATATAAGAAACTAACAAACATCTAATGTATTTAGGTACCTATTCAAAAAAACAGACTACTACACTTGCTTTAATTTAATTTTCATTATAACAAACGCATTATAAAAAAAATGTTTAGGCGCTACAATCATTTGGCAATAATCACAATAGTACCCACGCATACTTTTAAACACTAGATACATTTAAATAATGCTTATGTAATGGTAATTAATATCACATTAAAATCTTAAATAGGAAATTATAAAGAACATATGCAATTTGTCATAGCAAACGATGTTGTAGACCTTCAAATTGAATACATAAGTAATTCTTATCAGTTACGATCTACTCGATACAGAATAAGAAATCTATATTGTAAGTACATGCAGATTTTTTTTGCTTGGTATTTAAAATAAAAATAAAAAAAACAGATAAATAAGGATGTACCTACATAACTTATATATATTAATTTACAATTTTATTCCATTTCATTTCATAAATACGATTATATTTTTGATACAAATATGTTTAAGGAATATTAATTTGTAACATTCCAGATTTTGCTTAGTATGACATAGCCAATATCCGTTACATTATTTATTACGTATAGTAACTCAATTTATGCTGCATACTTATGATATTTATACTTGCTTTTATTGTTTACTTCAACCAAAGCTGTAATAAAATCAAACTAAACCGTAGACGATTTCAGTTCAAGTACTTACTCGTATTTAGACTGTTTTAAAACGCAAACCTAAATATAATTATTTAAGAGTTTTAAAATAGAATTCATTACATATTAAAATAAAAATCTCAACTGCTTAAAAAGAGAGAAAAAGATATTATTTGAGTATATGTTTGTAAATTTGTGATTCTGAGAGAGAGAGTCACAGAGAGTTGGCCGATTTTAATGTGCAAGATGTCATTGGTCGTTCTGCAGATGGTCGTCAAAGGCTATATTGGTGGCATCTCGCTGTTAAGAGTAGTTTTTTGCAGTTGCTTCTAACCACTTGTTTTAAAACTATTACCATATTTTAGTGCCCTGCCCTTTATAGCAAAGTATAAAATAAGTGCAAGTACTAGAAATAAATTCCAAAAATAAGTTAACTATTGATTACCTAGCCTACTAAGAGTCAGCGAGAGCTCTTAACACAAATAGTTGTAACATTTTCTGTTAGCTATAATATCATATCAACCTTCCTTAGATTCTTACAGTTGTCTGTGTAGATAAGTAGATAAGTTAGTTATGCAAACAAATGTAATTAAATATTGTAATCTAGTGCCTATGACACTATTCTCGCACTGTAATTGAATTTCGTTCCAAAATGTAACTGATCTTTTATCTACTTTGAAATTAAATAAGTCCTTCTATATAATTTTATTGCTTGATATTTAAATTTAATGCAAATAAAATTACAATATAAATATATTACAATAAATATGTTTAAAACTTCAGGTAATATATATAACACAAGCAGTAAATCCGTTATAATATATTACACAAAACCATTAACAAAAGAATTATTTTTTATTATATAGAGTTCTATTGTCAAATTTCTTCGAACACTATCATAATCTCCTAATTCATTGTGTACCTGTAAACAGTCTAAGGTCCAAAACCATCGTTGTACACTCCAGTGGTGTCCTTCAGTCTTTTGGTCGCGATGGTGTCTCTCGCAGTGGCTACTGCGACTGTGATGAGATGCATCAGTGCAAGGAAGAGTGCTGTCAGTGTGATTACCACCATCGTCTGTTCTGGCTTGGACCAGTCCACCACGGGGTAGATGAAGGGGTTGCCCCATCTGTAAATGAACAAAATAGTAAGATTAAATATAATTTTTTACAAATATTTCAACCCGGCATCATAGCTCCCGAACGGATTAACTGATTTTGTATTTGTTTTTCTGTTGTTTGTAAAGTGAATTAGTCGGGAGTGTTTTTAGCCATGTTTGACCAAAACATGCTGGGCATTAGGATACGCACAATACCCATGTAGGACGAAGCGTACAAGTAGTATGTACTTACGTTTAGTGCCGTACTTATCGCATTCATCCCCACCCATAATTATTACAAATGTGACAATGCGTTTCTTGGTTGTGTTTGGTGGCGGTTTGTTTGATCGTCTTTTTCTCTGCAACCAAGTGACGATCGACTAGATTTTTTAGCACAAATTATTAAGTCTGGAGATTGCCAGAGGCCATTTTTTCCGGAGAAATATAACGCTGGAAAACGAACGAACCAGAGAAGCTGCGGGCAAAAGTTATTATCGAATAATAATCAGAATTAATCCCAATTACAAAGTGACTTGAGTAAATCTATATTGAATACTCAATAGTTTGATGCTGTTTTCTATATCGTCTATTTCTGTTCTTTTTATGCTGATTGTCTTTAACTAATAACAAATTTATTGATATCAAACATGAAAACAGCTCATTGAGATCAAATATTTGCGCCCCGTTACGTGTTTTGAGTTATGTACGTATGTAAGGGCACTGTTTAACGACATACATATGTTAGATACCTGCTAAAACATACAAAATTGCGAAGTGTGTGTCGTCAACAAATAGTTTCAAGGCTTCTAACACTAGTTTGCAACTTTGCGGCATGGGCGTAAAATAAACTGAAGTTTATGTTGAGCTAGGTATCAATTCTTTATTATACCGAGAAAAAGCAGACGGACGGACAAGAAAAGTCTAGTCCGGTCTCTCTTATGCAGATTGCAGACCGAAAACTAAATTAAGCTTTAACTTAGTTTAGTTCGCATAGCTAATCAACTTATGTGGAGACTGCAAACTATGCAGTTGTCGATCAAACCTCTTTCATTAGAATTTATAAGTGTGCAGACGAGAGGGACAAGGATGATCTGACTTTCTGTGGCACTGACCAACAACGGCTAATTTAGCCAGTCTGAATATTGTCTTGGAAATCTGTATTCCAAGATATAAGCCAAGCATTTAAGACGACCTGTTTTAAGATCCCAGTTTTATAAAGAGATTTCTAGACATTATATCTGTCCTCTATACTCAATTTTCCAGGACAAATTGAACACTGCATATCCGATATGGTCTTTGAAACCAAGTTCGGCTTGGCTCATGCTAATAAGCAATATTCTAACGTTGTCGTCTTTGAAAACGATGGAAAGGACTATAGGTATTTAGATATATAGATATGATAAAACTTGGTAATAAAGTTTTAAGGTGGTCTTTACGGTGTTAATGACACTAATTGAACATGTATTTAACGCCATTTAACGTATGAACACGATGAAGCAACTTGCAAAAATCCTTGATTTCGGTAAAATTACACGCAGTGGATCTGATAATACGAGTATGTTGTGAAATAGCGAATGCGTAGGTCAACTATTTCTGCTATTTTAGTTGCCTATTGTATCGGATTGTTGACCAAACATCTCCCTTATTTCCTTCAACTTGTCAAGCTTTCTTTTTCTAGGTAATGCAAAGCTAGTATATAAAATAAAATTAAACTTTGTGTTAACCGGAAGGGAGTGTCGATGCCGTTCATTTAATTTGCATTAAAAGCGCATATCTAATGTAAGACAATAGATCCTCTGCACAACTAGTTGAGCATTGGGAGTAACTAATCGTAGAATTTCGGGCAGCCAATAATCTATATATATAATAATGAATCCCTATATCCCTTGGTCATGCGATCACGCGGAAACGGCTAGACCGATTTCACATTTTTTGTTGTGTTTGTTACTGTCAGGAGAAGGTTCTTATGACGGAAAAAAATTAATATATATATATATATATATAAATGAATCCGTTTGTTCACTAAAACTCGAGAACGGTTGGGCCGATATAGCTGGTTTTAGTCTTGAAATGATTTTCGTACTCCAGGGAAGGTTTAAAGGTGAGAAACATACACAACTGTTAGGCTTTACGAAGTTCAGCGGGTCAGCTAGTGTGACATAAAAGGGTAAACAAATTAGATTCTGAAAAGAAAGAAGAAATACCTACGTATAATAAATAAACTTATAGCGTATGATTGAATAGGCTGTTCTCGATATCACTGGCTAAATAAAAGAGTCTAGAGAGCTCAGCCTCTAGATCTCGTCAGAAAGGGCCATGATATTGGTTTTACTTTTCTAACGACCTCTAAGCCTCAGGTCATCGCGTCTGTCTTGCGAAACTCACTTGACAACCTCACTCAATTAGAGCTGTACAATAACAAATCGTGATCTTGACTTTTAAAGTCTATTGTGTCGATTGTATATTCAAATAACACTCCAAGTGCATCTGCAGTCTATTAACGAGACTATTAATTGTAAATATATGTTAATATTGATATTTTAAATAGTTCTACAGCTACTTTAAATGTAGCGTTTACTCTAAATTCATAAATATTTGCATTAGTTAAATAATTCACTGCATACCTATTCGGTAGAATTAATATTCATATGGGTGTGTGATTACAGACTTAAAACTAACACTTGTATTACACGCAACAGTGTAGTCATTGAACTTTAATCGTCATTGAAAAGGGGCGTTTCTATGATAATAAAAAATATATATTTTGCAATTTGATCTCTGTTGGCAACAAACTGCTTGAAACCAAGGTCAGAGAGAAAATTGCAATTTTAATACTGGTAATTGTAAATTGACTGCGTACATTTTTACAACATCTTCCGCTAAAATGAACACCTTTTTTTGTATTTTTGTTGATTAAATACTAGGAAATATTACACAAATATGAATTATGCGAACGCGCGTGTTGTTGCCATGACCTAGTTTCGCACCAGGGGGCGCTGCGGCTTAGGGTGTCAATGAGTTTCCCGTTCATTTTGCATAACTTCAATTGAAGTTTTCTCAATTTTTTTAATGAAGTGGGTTAAACAAAAAAACACGGGTTTTTTATTTTTAATATTCTTTCCGTAAGTATACCAAATATGCGCACTTAATTTAGAAGCACCCTGTATAATAAGGTCACTTATACGTTCATGCTACTCATTTGCCCACGGGCGTTTAATTTTATGAATAAAACACATGACTCAAACTACTCGCATTGACCGTGAAAATTAAATATTATAATATGCCAGGTCTATGAAAAAGGCGATAGACTTTATAGTCTAAGAGCCCGTGAACCCCAGACCACTATTATTACCACTATAATGCTAACATAGAAATACTAATTCTTCCATTCTCATTCTAAATTCTCTATGATAGAGGTTGTATGAACTCGTTCAAAATACTTTGCGTTTACTTTTATTGTACGAACTGCCAGATTGTGGATATCTCTACCTTCTATATAAAAACAAGCACATGGAACCTCCTTCTTTTTTGGAAAGTAGGGAAAATACGCAATATGTGACTTACGGATCCTGTCCTCCAGCGAAGAAGTAAGTGACGGTGAATAGCATGTACGCGCCGGCGAAGTAAAGAGGCTGCATGACGTGAAGCAGACGACTTGGATGCGCTGAACATGCCAGTTCCACAAACATGACGACTGAGTTGACGCCGTGCACCATCACGTCAAGTACCGGGTCGGGGGCGTAGTTTACTACCTTTCTGGTCGCTGGAAATTTAATGAGTAAGACACGATCTTTACTGGCTTCTTAAGAAAGACAAGGTGCTCAATTCGTTTGACAAAACAAATTGAGTAACTTGTGAATACATGGTTTTATGTAGTTACTCGTGCGTTCGAGTTTAACAATTTTTTGGTTTAAGATATAGATAATTATTTAACCGATTACTTAAAAGGAAGGTAAAGTTTTTAGAGTGTAGGTATCTTTGTTTATTTATATGTAAGTATGCCTAACTTTTCATAAGCTACTACAGTCTAAAGTGATATAGACAGATTATGATGTGCAAAGTGTCATTGGATTATTCTTTATCTACAAATGATCATAGAAACAGAAGATACAATGGTCTAATAGTTATTTGTTATACAAGAGTGCAAATTAGAATCCTGAGCGTTAGAGACGGAATTAAAAGAGCACAAGGTGAAAAATCTTTGCACTCGAGTGCAACACGTAACTTTTCATCGCACCTCAGCGAGGAAATGACTACATACGAAAAATAAAAAAATTAATCACTCATTTTAGTTTTTTTACTTATTTTTAATATTAGGTCATATACATATGAAATTGGCGTTTTGTAAGGGAGGAACATAAAGTCTTTTTTTATAACAATATATTTATTTAATCAAAGTATGTACCATTGCTATCTATGCACTTTTGCCATCTCATAGGTAGTTCATTGATCCCTTTACTAAAAAAACCATTAGGAAGAGAATCAATGAAATCTTTGAAGGCGCTTTGTACTGCCCCATCGGAGTTGAATTTTTTCCCTTGCAAGAAGTTATCCAAATTTCGAAAAAAATGGTAATCTGTTGGAGCCAGGTCCTGGGAGTACGGTGGATGTCTTAGACATTCCAATTGAAGCTCCTCTAATTTGGCAGCCGTCTGTTGAGCAGTGTGTGGTCTAGCGTTGTCCTGACGCAGAAGTGGCCTAGAGCGATTGACCAACCTCGGTTGTTTAGCAGCTAGCTTTTCCATCATGGTTTGCAGTTGCTGACAATAGATATCTGCTGTAATCGTTTGGCCAGATTTAAGAAAGCTGTAGTGAACGACACCGGCACTAGTCCACCAAACGCTCACAAGTAACCTTTTTTGAGTCAATTTTCGCTTGGGGCAGGGTTTGGCTGGTTCGCCAGGATTCAGCCATTGCGATGAGCGTTTCCAATTATCGTACAGGATCCACTTTTCATCACAGGTAATGATCCGATTTAAAATCCCTTCATTATTGTGCCGGTTGAGTAATGTAACGCAGCCGTTGACCCGCGTTTGTCGGTTTGCTGCACTCAATTTATGAGGTACCCACCTTTCAAGCTTTTTCACCTTTCAATTTGCTTCAAGTGGATTAAAACAGTTTTATGACTAACACCGCAGCCTGCAGCTAACTCGGACGTGGTTTGGACGGGACGGATCTGCTTCCACAATAGCTTTCAATTCTTCATTAGCAACTTTAGTCTCCGGCCGTCCACGGGGCTTGTTCTGCAGGTCGAAATTTCCAGAACGAAAACGTTGGAACCAAAAACGCACTGTGTTTTTTTTTGCGACACCGCCGCCATACACATCATTAATCCTTCGAGGCGTTTCTGCAGCACTGGTACTACGGTGGAACTCGTACTCGTAAATAACGCAATATTTCAAGTTTTCCATTTTGTAAACTGCGTGACGTAAAGAAAAAACCAAACGAGGACAAAACAAATGAATTACGGTTTTCAAAATACAAATGTATGAATAAATAGCTGTATAAATTTGAAATTGGAATCCCTAACAAAAGAAGAGATATTTGAGATCAAAGTGGCCAGTACGACAAAACGCCAACTTCATATGTAAGGACCTAATATAAGGCTTTAACAATATGACGTGAAAAAATAATGGCGCGCGCAAAACAAATTAAAAAAAAAGTACAACAAAAAGGTTCCGAGTCTGAGTTTTTACAAAATAAAAAAGGTTGTATGATGAATTCGGCACCATAGAGGTGCATGCTCACGATGTTCGAAATTCAAATTTACTTTATCCTCTAGCGGATAAAAACGGCTTTTACACTCAGATATTTATCAAATAGCAAAAATACTCTTTCCGAGACGGTGGGATAAAAAGTTTTTTCTCAATTGGGTTACATAGTTAAAGTCGAATGCAGTTGACTGGCCGGTTGGCGCAGTCGGTAGCAAACCTGCCTTCTGCGACGCTGGTCCCAGGTTCAATTCCCGGACAGGTTAAACATTTGTGTGCATGAACATGTCTGTTTGACCTGTGTCTGGGTGTTTATTATATATATAAGTATGTATATATATAAGTATGTATATATATAAGTCTAAGTCTAAGTATATATATATATATATATCAGTCATCAGGTTACCATAGCACAGGCATTGCCTAGTTTGGGATCTGAAGACCTTTGTGTGGATGTTGTCCAATATTATTATTATTAGTTAATAAACACTTTTCAAACATGTCTATACTTTACATTTGGTTTACAATTAATTTGTTTTCACATTGCGATTACATAAAAATAAATTGCTTCGCCCGCGTTATAGAAGTTTGGGCTGTTTGCTCCAGTAAGGCAATGCGATTTAACGAATCGGATTATCTATTTTAAGTTTGATTGACGTGCCGTATCTTATGGTATAATACGTATTATTATGCTTGTATCTATAAAGCTGGCTTGGCCGGTTATGATGTTTCAAAATGCCTATTGAATAAAGTTGCAGCAATTTGCCTGACTTGCGCTTTATGGAAGATATTCGACGAGGTCATTTTAATGCCAATCCTCTCATAGCCATAGCGTACCATAAAGCTTTTAATGCTCATTAAAATATAGTCATTATTGATTGCAAAACAAACCACACTTTAAAAAATAACATACCGTTTGCAACTAACAATGTCAAAGATTAATAGTTTATGATATTTTTATATCTCTAGATATTTTGTTTTACATTCTTCATTTCGCAAAATGAAACAAAAAGCTCCACGTGTCGTATAAACAATATCTAAGTGTAGGGAGTCAAATAAAGTTTTCAGAGCGTTATAGCATTCCAATGTACTACGTAAGCTCACACGAACCGGCGTTCGTGAATTTTGCGGCTTGTGGAATATCGATGGTGGGCGAATGGTCCAATCATCTAGGCGTGTTACCCAGAAGGATGCTGTCGTGTTGCTTTGTTCGTTCTAGTATTAAACTCACATGTTTTGAGAACTCCCCAGTAGAAGACTGTGATGAGGAAGGCCACAGGTATGGTAATGTTGTACAGCACCCAGTACGTTTTCACGTACCACGGCAGACCGAATGTTGCATCTGGAAAATTCGACAATTACCAAGCTTAGAGATATAATTTATTTTATTTCCACATGGGTGACATTTACTACAGCTTTCTCTCGCGACGTTGCCTGCGATATAATGGAATATTAAGAAGTTTCAAACATTGAACCCCTATTTGACCTTAGGGGTTAAATTTTCAAAAATATTTTCTTAGTACACCCCTACACCTATAATGAATTCAGCCTGCAAATTTCATGTCTCAAAGTTCAGCTGTTTAGGATCTACCTTAATTCCTAGTGAATATCAGTCAGTCAGGACTTACTCTTCTATAACCAGTTCTTTAATACCAGTCCGTAATTTGTAGAGCAAGCTAAGTAAAGTTAGTAGTCACATTTAAAAGTGTCAAAAAGTTTTAATTTTACTATTTAATAATCAGCTTTATCTATTTTGTGACTAGTTACAAAGGTAAAATATATTCTGTGAAGTTTTAAGCTGCATAATTACTTATTCTCACGCTTATAAACGATTTAAAGTTTAGCTTAACGAGAAAGTAAAGTTTGGTCGCAAACTTCAAACCTCGAAGAGGTAGGTTCTGAAATTGCAAGATTAGTCTGTTGATTACTGGCTTTGATTACTGGCATAAGGATAATAACTTGCTCCTTTTGAAAAAAAAAATAACATCAAGCGTAAGAAATCTTACAGGCATGACCAACGTGATACGTAATAACTTGGCCATTGTTTAGCCAACAAACGGAAGTAGTAGATAATGAGTATCACGAGAAAAGCGATGTGAGGCTTTGTTTTATTTTTCTCATAAAAGATGTTGCAAGAAACAGGTTCTTTAGCGCTCCATCTGCATTTTTTTAATCTTCAAGTTCAATGTCACTACACTACAGAGTTAGGTATGAATACAGCGACTAGATTGTCAATAACTTTTAAAAGTCAGATGTCGATTATTCCACCTTTACGTCACGAAGCTATATAAATAGTGGAAAACCCCGGCATGTAATAATCGCAAAATATTCCGACATAAAAAAGACCATAATCATCGTATTATTAATACAATCATAATGTTTAAATAATGAACCTAATTCGGTAACCTTACATAACTGTCGCGTCGGCGATGAAATGTGTGAGTGGATTAGTTCCCATGATAATTCTTCAAGGCAGCCAATGTCATGCTCAAGGATTCTTTAAAATACGGACATTAATAAGTGTGACATTACTACTATATGGTAATGTGTACGAGAAAATGATCAGGGAAAATAAGTTTTTCTTGGTTGAACCCAAGTAGATTTATAATTAATTAGGTTTACGATACTGACCTCCGTATAACCTCCGAAACAACGAGTTGGGTCGATAGAATAGGAAATCAGGAAAAGATATTAGATAGGTATTGATGACACGTCCTGATGAAATTTAGATTTCCTACTAGTATATGCTCAACTTGATTCTTATATTGCATGTTCTCACTAGGTTTTCGCATTTTTTATATTTTTCAGCGAAATCCCTTATCTGTAGCCTAGCTACGTAAATCGTGGCCTGTGTTAAATATTGATGTTTGAATGTGTAGATAAACTTGGAGCTAAGTGGTTAAAATATTAACCTATTTAGCCGGACGCAGTCAATAGACGTGGAGACGAGCCCGCGCGTAACATATTTGTAAATGATGTCATTTAGGTCTTGTAGTGTAAATATTGTCGAGTGTCATACAAACATACGTTGCTTGATTAGTGCGGATTGCTCAAATGCTCCATTGTATCCTTGAGTGTGGATCATTTGGAAGGTTCGTGACAATGTGACAGTGATATTCGCTGGTAGTGTTATAAGTTTGATGAACCATTTTTGTTTTTTTTTTGTTAGTTGTATTAGTCTGAAGTGTTTTTAGGTAAGTTTGATGTAAGTGGGTACAAGATGGCCGCTGCCAAAAAATGTTGGATTATCAAATTTGGATTATGGGTATCAAATGAAACGGCTTGACTAGTAGAATGATGCACCATAATAATTTTAAACCGAAGATGTCTAGAGTTTAGGGGGTCACCCACTAATGTCAAGGGTTTTTTAAATTTTACTTGTTACATTGATTTTGTCTGGTTTTCATTATTTCGTTCTTATGATGCTCAGATCAATAAGGAAGATATTCCGTAGTAAAGTTCCGTTAAAGTACTATAACTATATAGCTTTTCCATTAAGACGCCTGTGCCTGTGTGATAAAAAATGAAAACTTTTATGATTGATCCAGCTCCATGGCTGCGCGTTCAAGCTCTGTAAATATCAACTCTTCTAACTTACAAAATTCCATAGGACTATCTTCTTGTTGGTACAACAATGTATGTGAGTTTTGTCCTAAAAAGATTTTTATATCGCGTAAAATTTTTAAAGGTAAGATTAAAATATTATACCGAGGAACTGAGGTTTTTCGCTCTTATCAGTTTTGCGGTGTAATATTTGTTTGCATACAGAGCAAGTAAAATAGAGATGATATGTCGTTAAATAATTAAAATAAATTGAAAATTTAGTTTTGTACACCTAGTAAGATGGAGATAGGAAAGAAGAAAAAACAATTATAGTTTAGTATATATTTTTATTCGGGAATTGTGCATAAATAGCTAATATTTAATGAAAAATATATTTAGGTTATAGAGAAATTTCATGGCTTTTATAATGATATCAAAGTGCCATTGAGAGGTGAAACGGCACAAGGCTGAGGAGATGACTGCAGTAGGACGTGATGTCCATGTTTTGGTCGGAATCGTGACGCTATCATAACATAAGTCATGAGAACATGACTTGCATACATTATTTTGTACTAACAGGAAGATCGAAGAACAAGAAGACCTATTGAATTTTATAAGTAAGAATAGTTGATATTTAGAGCTAAAATCAGCTAAAGTTATTCAGTATCTTTAGAGCTTGCTTTGAGAGACTTCTATCTGTGTAGATATTTAGATCCATCCAAATTGGTTCTGATGTTAAACCACGAAACAGTACTCACGCACAACTAGGTGAATATAGATATTAAAATTAGATTTGGTCCTAACTACCGCTTGAACTACCTTCAAACCGGTAAACGATAGAACAAGTTCTTCTCAATACATCATCAACACCGACATGCACACAACTCTACAGTACGTTAACCTTACGTTAAGCAAGTGGGTGAGATTGTGTAAGACACTGACTTTGTTCGCTGACGCTCAAATCAATGTTGAGGTCGCGTAAGTAGTTCTTTTTACATAATGCATCCGAAATGTTACATTTCTTGCTAACAAACTAAAAATTTAAAAGTAAAGACTTGATGTTATCACGGAAGAGATCAGTGGAAGGCTTGAGAAACAAAGAAGCATAGAACAAAGAAGCATACCGATCGGTCTTTTGAAATAAGCGTATGCGGAGACAGCAGTAGAGAAGGCCGTTGTTAGAGCGATTAGTATCAAGCCCCAGTGGGACAGGTAAATGAACCAATAGCCGAAACTGACGCCCAATGCCAAGGGTAGAGTGACCATGGAAGCGAAGAGCACGCACGTTGAAAACAGGAACAAGAAGGCTCGAAGTAACAGCAGTGGCAGCGCTGACCGGTTTAACTGCCAGCTGCTCACGTAGAAATTCGAAGGTGACGGATGCTCTAAAAAGAACATGCGCCTCGCACATTGCCTCTTCAGCCACAGCCCGCACTGCATCGTTATTTAGGTCAGTTTTCTTAGATGATACGAGCACTTAAACGTTGAAAACTTCATTGTTTACCACTGCAGCACCATTGAACAAACACTACACAACACTTCTAGACGTAAAACTGACAACATTGCGATTGTAACACGCGATCATGTTTGATACAAGTACAACTGATTATCGGATAACCTTTCTCTTATCGATAGTGCTGCAAGTACGTCTGCGGATATTGCAAAACAGTCTGGTCCTTTGGATCGTTTGCTAAAGACTGAGCGGCGAAAATGGCTTGCAATCAGTGGAGCGTGAAAATGATCTATGACGAGGTAGTAGCCATTGTTGAACTTGTTCCTAATCACCAAGGTTAGTGTCTTATAACTGTACCAGCATAGATTCAAGGCAACAGATTGCATTGTTTTTACAGATTTTATACATCGGTAAAATTCGATATATACCTAAACTATATACAAGAAATAATGTTTAAATTTTAATAATATTTTTTCTGCATTTATGCTTTACATAAGTACGGAGTCACTAGTCCATCAGTAGACAACTCTAGTAAAGTTACGGTTCAACTAAAATCGTCCTACATTACAGTGACGAAACTAACATTTGGGTACAATAGTAAAATTCTCAATGCTACGTCATATTGCATGCTTTGATGCTAATCTGCCGTTTTCCCACCATAGAAATACGTTTTTTGAATTGAAATTGTATCTCATGGCTTTATCGGAGAGTATTTCAGTCATTCATTGTTTTGCCGCAATGTTTCGTTGTGGCGTTGCCGTTGCGGCATGCGTATATGTGTAATTATGGAACTGTAGTAAATGGGACACACTCATTATTTACTATATGTGCTTATTTCAAAAATTGTGAGCAGTATGTGTACGTTAAAATATGTAGATGAAATATGAAACCTAATACATGAATGAAACATCTGTGATATAATTACTTATGTGTTCGTACTCGTATGAAGTGTGTTTTATGAAGCATGCTCAATTTTCCCTCATGTTTACTTTTGCCAATGTCTCGCAAATTTTCACGGCAATGTGATAGAGTAAACTTGATGGTCACTGTTTACCTGTCAACTTTGTCGGTTGTTTATCGTCTAGCTTGCCGAAAGCAACAATAGCCAATAAACAAGGAGTTGAAGTTGAAGCTTGCCGAATAACTTTTGCATACGAGAAATAAATACTTAGCGTAAGATACACCGTTAATCATTAGATAAATACCAATCGCCAAACAACGACCTTTCAAATCTCGTTTACAAAGTACGGGCTTTTGAATAATATTCCAAGGACTGTATCTAATCAAACCTTTATAAAGAAGCTATTATTAACGATGTTCGATAATTTATTAGTTAATATAGAAGGACATGGTCAAGGCAAGTTGAATTAGTTACCTGTCGGCTGGCTTCCTCGCGGGCTTTTAACTGTGACAATAATTCCCATAGTTGTTTCCACTGCGATGAAAAACAGCCCCCAATGAGTCATATATAGGAAGAACTTCCCCGTCGGGCCCCAGAAGAATGACATCGACCAGAAGATGATGATCAGGGACCAAAGAAGTATTGGCACTCGCCACCATAGAGGAGAGAGACCTTTGATACATGATGTGGAGAAGTTTTCATGTGGTACATCAATGTCTCCAAGTATCCCCGTGATACAGTAGCCTCCTTTCCTCCAGGAACACCGCGTCATCTTGCTGGTTTTTATTTTTCAATCTCGTTCTTATCCTCGAATTCGCATCATGAATACGACATGTCTCTAGGTTTATACATCTCGTTCTGCAAACATTAAAATATTCAAATGAGGCAGGCTCTTTTGTGTGACTGCCGCAAATTCAAGGTGGTTATGTTGTTCAGCATAACCGTAAACAAATATTTTTGATGAATGTGTTGAATGATGCGGAATACGTAATTGATGAGGCGTTACTACGGAGCTTGACCTAGCGTATCTGTGTGACCTTGCCTTTGGGGAAATAGTCGAGTTCTTTGTATTCTACACGCGTGTTTCTTAAGAAAAGAATTATGAAGGAAGTATCGGATATTCTTATTCTTCAGAATCTTTTAAAATGCGTTTCAGGTACCTGAATTATGAATATAGTAGACGTATACCTTCATGTATGATTGCATAAATATAAGCAGATCATTTATTCATCACATACATACAACTGTGTTCTATTCGTCGAAGCATACAGCACTCTCGGTGAAAGAGTCGGCAGTGCTTTGATAACATGACTAAGACCAACATTTGCTGGTGCCATTTGGGTGTGCCATGCCAGAAACGAATTATGTATTTTACGACAAACTATCAAATTGCATGATATGGGTATATTTCGATTAACAATAATTGTGTACGTAGTAGTTTGAACAAATCGACCTCGACACTCAGTGTCTGTTTTTTATTCCGTTTATTCTTACTTGTCCTGTGGAGTAGTTCTGTGGACAGACAAGTGGGATTTTTTTCACACTTGTTCTGTTAACAGAACTAGTGGGAAATCAATTCCCACTGATATTGTTACACTGATATTTAATTTTAATGAGCAAGAGTCGCGTGTACAAATAATCATCTAAGAAACGAATGAGCATCGCAGAAACCACGTGAATGTCGAAGAAACAAATCAGCATCTCAAAATAAAAAGAACGTCTCCAGAACAAAATAGGAGAACAAGCAGTTAAAGTTATTTTTGGACTTGGTCGCAAGTTGTTGGTTGTTGCACATGTTCTGATGATGAAATAACATTTAAAAAATTCACTATTATTGCATATACATATTATCTAACTTAGTTTGATCTGGGTCAACTTTACGAGCTTCTGTATTTTTTGTATATAAATGTACTATAGTGCGATTATTTATAATATATTTAATTTAGAACCTTTTTAGAATGTAAGTCTTATGAGAAATAAATATTCTTAAACCGGAAACCTGAATAAACAAAAAAAAGTCGTTAAAGTGTCAATTAACGATTGACACTTTAACGACTTTCTTATAAAATATATATATATAGAAATAAAATTTTCGCGAAATCAGATATTATCGACATATTTTATTTTGCTTGTTTTTTCGTAGTATTTGGGGTCAGTGAGCTCTAAAGAGTATGAAATTATGATTTCCGACAAATGTGATAAGGGGAAAAATCGCGTAAACTTGATTTTTACTATTGCAATCGTCAATGTACACTTTTGCGACTCTCTTTCGTTTTTTAAAGGTTAAGGTATTTATCACGTGGACTAGTAAATATGTCGCTACTTTAAGAAATTTAACTTTTGTTCCTTCTATTTTGTTTCTGTGGCGCTCTTTTGATCCTACGATACTGTTTTGTTTCTGTGATGCTAACTTGTTTAAGCAATTATCACTTGTTTTCTACATGCTTATTGTTTCCGCGACACTCGCTTGTATCTGAGATGCTCAATTGTTTCTTTGATGCTCATTTGTTTCTACGACATTTGTTTACGCAATGTTCACTTGTTTACGCGATGTTCATTTGTTTCCTTGATGCTTATTCGTTTCCGCGATGCTTATGTGTACGCAATGTTACTCCACTTACTCCAAAGAACAGGTAGAATATACGGACAGAACATGAATGGAAGATGGAATGGAATGGAGTGCCAAGCATAGTCTCACAACCAACAGAACAAGTGGGAAAAAAATTCCCACTAGTTCTGTCAACAGAACTACTCAACAGAACAAGTGGGAATAAACGTTTTATTCGGCTGGTAGGTACATGATAAACAGCATTTTGTTTAAAAAATCTATAAGGAGATTGAGTACATTGCCTATCATGTGCGAGGTGTGCCTACGTGAAGTAAGAATAAGGCAGATAAAGGCCTTATAGTGTTTGTTTTCATCGTCGCCAGAGCAAGTAGATAAGTTTGTGGTACCTTGCCTCTGTTATTGTTTCAAAACATGCCTCTACTTTACGCATATGACACGCTCGTAAATTCTGAAAGGAAGGGAATGCCTCAGGGCTAAGGCCTACACGCACTAAAACCTCTGATTTCGACACGCTTATCATGGGTAACTAGGTATACGATTTACTATTAAACTAAGTATGCATAATACTCAAAGTAGGTAGCCGTGGTGAGCCTACAATTTTCAATAAAACGATTAGATATTAATGTATACCTGCATAAAAGTAGCAATACTGCGCCAAGCTAGCTACAAGATTTCTAAGTATGTATAATAAATTACAATAGCGTGTTGAGGAACTGTTAATCTGAAACTCATGCTAAAACTGTGATAATTAATGATCATAAATGCAAAATTATCAGCATCGCATCTGCTGCCTTCAGACCAATAAATCAGGCTATTAAATATTATAATCTTCTCAAGGGTATTAGAAAACGAGGAAAATGTTCATTATCCTGACCTTAGAATGTCGGTTGTTGGTGGCGATTCACAGTAAATAAAGGATATCTAAAGCACGCACTGATAGTTAAGTTTCCTCACGTCCGCCAGGTTCCGTCGCTTCTTGCGTGAACCTGTGAACTGAGGGTAAGCAGGAACTTACGCAGACATAAGCGAGGACGTAAGTACCTATGTTATACAGTGGTAAGCATAGAAATTCGAAGTTATTTGTTTGTTTTTTTTAGTCGAAGACGCCCATTGATAGCTTATCCGGACAGTTGGCAAGCGCAAGTGCGCTAGGCCGAAAGTTTGGGGGCTGAGGCGCACCTCAGCTTAAGGCATCGCTCAGAGAAGGGCTATCGAACTACCCTGAAGGGGTATGACTAGAGCCGTAGCTACGTTGCTCTATTTCTTAATACTAATTGGCGAGAGCGTGAATTCCTGCTAACCCTTGCGCTGTATGGATCGTGCGGTAATATAGTAAACTCACTCGTGACGTATGTTGCAAGTCTTTGTTAGAAATTTAAATGATTGGTTCCCTTTAACTGTTTTTCGGCGTCGCTTGCCTCATCGTACATTTATGACTTGAGAATACCTTAAAGTCATCACGTTTGAGCGTTTTAGTGTGTATTTGTGTCCTCTAAATAGCGAAACAAATTACTTTAACCATTTCTATGAATCCTATATACTTACAGTATGAACTACGAATAAAGCCATGTAATGAAATAAATAAGGCATGTTTATATTTTTTGACGATGAAATACTGGAGAAGTTCTTTTATATTTATATCTACACACTTCGTTTTTCAATCTGACAAGCACAGAACTCATAGAATTATACACTGCTAATATATAACTATAATAGTATATAATTGTATGACAGAACCCGAACGGACATATGAATTTTGGTTATTGCAATAGGCAAGAATGCAAGGATTATTTATAGAATGAAAGATTCTCCAGAAACTTCACGCTAGAGTCCCAGTATTTTAACAAACTGTATGAAAGTTTGAGAATGCAATGGGAGGAATTACGTACCTATGTTTATTTAGCTGTAGCTAAATTTGAATGAGGTTGCGTGCTATATCCAATCTATAAAAGCCAAGTATGTAGAATGCACGTACGAAAATAGTTTGTTCTACATGTTCTATTTTTTAACTGGCGTTCCGTATTGTAATTAATCAGTGTATTTATAGTGCAGCACGTACGACAGGCTGAACTGCGTGTAATGCGTGCCACAAATATAATAAATTTCATTTGGACGTAACTCTCCATTCGTGAATACCGTTGACAATAAATCTACTTGCTGAGCCCCATGGTACCCGCGGAAATTTGGTTATCGCACGCGAACACTGCACTTTTCCAGGATTCATAGTAATCTATGTGATAATCTAGGATATAAGCTATGCTGGTGCCAAATTTCTTCTTAATCAGTACAGCCGTTTGAGCGTAAAACAGTCACAAACACACATAACTATACACTTTCGTCTTTATAACATTAGTGTGATGTATGCCATCGGTTAATCTGCATTAGAGCAAATCACGGCTTACTCAACGTTTAGTTTATATCATTACAAAGCTGTTAAATAGCAGCCAGCCTATACCAAAAATTAAAACATACTTCAGAGGCAAGTCCATAATAGAGTTTGATTATTACAATTTAATTACTAATGGCAACTCAAAATTGACCCTAGTTCCATTATTTGGAAATCCATTTTTAATGGAAATAATGTTGTAAATTATTTTAAGTAATTCCATGATGGAACTGAGAATGTTACTAGTAGCAATAAGCCCCTAATTCATATTTTATGGTTGCATGCTCAGATGCAAGGCAGCGGACAGATACTGTATAGATTAGCTGATCAACATATAATGTTGAAGTTGAATTTACATGAAACGTGACAGAACGCATGAATTGTAAATTCTACAAAAGAGAAAAATGGTCTCACGTAAATTGTTACTATAATACTGATTTAAACTCTTATTAAGGCATTCTTCACGCGAGACCTAGCACCATTAATGGTCCGATACATAGTCGGAAAATCGTTAGAATGGGTCGAGGTTTTCCTCTTTCTCGGAGTCTCTAGGTATTTAGAATTAATAGGCTTTACTTGACGACCTAGACGGCACGTTAACCTACTTATACTTACAAAGTTTATGCAAAGGTAAGGTACACAGGAACCAAGCCCTAAACGGGTACTTGTCAATTAGGTTTCGGTTATTAACATTTTCCTGCCAATTTTCAAGCTGCACTAAAGTAACGACAAACAAAACGTAAAACAAGTTGAGGAGCAAACCTTTCTACAATATATTACGTTACTTTCATTTGTTTCCATATTTCCATTCTTATCGTTACTTTTTAGTAAAAATAATGAGACACTGGTATTGCAACAGGTAGAAAAATTTAAAAGGTAGTTTAGAACTAATAAGTTTGATTAAAACGTCGAAAACGTGAACCTTTTGATTTCTGCGCTTTGTAGATCAGCTATTAAAAGCGGTTGAGTTTAGGTAAGTAGGTACTATAAATGTATTTAAATAAATAAATAGCATAATTACTGTAAGATGAAAGATAGCAAATTCTTATTGTGATGTTTTTTTTTATTTTGAGGTAAGCTAAGATTTCTGTGTTTGAACAGTATAAACGTTGAGTTCAATTATGTTTTACTATAAACTCTATACAATTAGAAGTTAAGTTTGTTCTGTTTGTGAGTATGTATCAAAACACAACACGCGATTTTTATCTCTATCTCGTTTTAACAAGTACTAAAATGAAAGTGCTATGAACGGCACATTAGCGAAATTGTGACACCACTATTCAGTTATAACAAAAGTTTATGTAATTTAGATAGGTACCATCATTAATTTAAGCGCAATTAAATTAATTAATTAGGTAGATAAAATAGAGACTACAAAATAGAGCTCCTAACTATATAAAATATGTTAGTAGGATGTTCAAAAACCTTTACTCTATAAAAATCATTGTCTACTTAGCACAATACAAAGATCTTGTGAACACACGACGTGTAGAGATAATGATAATGAATCGTGAAACTATGTATTCAAAATGTTTCATAAAAATATAATCATACAAGCTTACCATAATAACAGTCAACACTTGCAGGGCACTATTAAAAACATAGAAGAGACAAATAAATAATGTATGTTTCAAGTGGTATTTAAGTACTCGTAGTTTCAACGTATTTATTTATTTTAAACAATGAAAAAAAAACTTAAAACTTTTGTCTCTAAATATAGCTATAGATAATATGGCTACAAAATTTTTTCGCAACAAATTAATTTCCATAGACAGATAAATCCGCGTTTAGACGCAAGTGCGCGTGTTTCCGCGCGCCTATATCGCGCGACTGATTTTCCGCGCCGCACTGGATGCTGCGCCTGCGCCGGCCGAGTCGCGTGCGCAGCGCATCGCGCCCGCGCGCCAGCCCGACCGCGATCAAGGCGAAGAGCCAACTCCACTGACATTCGTGACACTATTTACACTTGTTTACATGCAATGATGAACATGATTAGCGAGGTGTAAAAACACGCGTCACTGAACTTATGCGAAACAACTGCCTGAAGAATGTAATGTTTTTATTTAGCTACACTGACATTTTAACAACGAGGTATTATACTTGCAAATTACAGGTAACTAGCGCTTAGCCAGCGGTCGCGCTCGCGACGTAATTGCATCCCCATAGTAGATGTCTCTTCAAATAGCATGGCTCTAGGTCAGTGTTTTGGTCTTTGCGTTGATTATGTTCCGTCGTCAGTCCAGTCGAGACTGACGTGCAGATTTATAAATCAATGGCTGTCTATTGATTATTAGTAAACTCGTATCTGTATACGTATGTGTATACATCTGTATAACAATCAAAAGTAAACTAAGGAAAATGGCTATATTCCTAAACTCCAAAAGTGGTGTGACTCAACGGGAACAAACGGTAGAAACAATTGTTTTTTATGATGAGTTTATTGATTGAAATTAAGCGGTGGCGCTTTCGGTTCATTTAATATCTGACTGATAACCTTGTATGAAAATACTTTTCTACTTTGGTCACAGATAAGATATTTTCTTAATTTCATTAAACAATTAAATAAAATATATTAAATGATTATTATTTGTGTTTAAATGATGAATTTTTTTATTACCTACATTCCTAGAAAACAAAGATTAACCGACCCACCATTATTTCAAATTATACCAATTAAAAAACCTAGTATACCTACCTCTCACAGTTATTATCGGGATATTATAATAAAACAGCGTACATTTATTTAAATGCTTTATTATCACGAATATCGAATCACGAAGTTCTGTAGTTATGAAAATAAGACAATAAATACTTAGCACGTCTTTTATAACTACAATGTTTTCCAAATGAAAAATATTGTCCTATATTAAATTAAATTACATATAACCTCGATGATGGCAGATGATGGAAGGAAGGTTTTGGTTGCATCCACTGGTTTCAATAATTATTTGGTTCCGACATTAGGTACCTATAAGATTTACAATTCCAAGTTATAATTTAATAATAAATCTTTTCAAATCAATTAAATTCAACAAGTTATAATTTAATGTCATATCAACAGTAATAATATGGGTGTCTCATATTATTTTATTTGTGAGTTATTATATGAGGTGAGTTGTTATTATATATATATATATCGTTACCGAAAAAAGGCGGTAACTAGTCAAAGTAATGATAAGAAGAACAACAGTTCCATACGTAAATATCGGATGTTCGCTTTATATGTATTATTGTGGGTTTTAGTTAACTTTTACTTATAGCCAACTAATAAAAAGGTTTAAAATTCTGACAATTCATATACAAAAAGTATATGTTTATAATATGTTTGTAAAATATTTGATGAATGGCAGCTTTATCCAAGCTTTACATTATTTTATAATTTTCGGATTTTCACTGGCCTCCCAACGTACTTACGTTGGGCTATTAACTTTCTCTGCAGTGGGTTTCCTCCCGATATTTTCATTCACCGTCAAAGTTTGTGGTAACTCATTCCAATATGCACAAATTAAATAGGTGCATGCCTGAACCTGTCATCGAGTCTGCGTTATCTCACTTGAGACGTAAGAGGTTCAATGACTAAGCTACTAATATTGGTCACTATCTAAAAGTTAAAATCCTGATGGGTCAATGAGAACAAAATTCTTTTTTATTTTCTTTGGGTATGTATTACAATCCTAACTAGATCCGGGGTGCAGTACGAATCGTCCAAAAAACTTAGGTAAGTAAGGAGATTCACATCATATTTGACATCGCCTTGAAACTTTTTCTAAATACATATCATTAACCCCTATTCGCTCGCTAAGGTCAATTCAGCTAAAATATATTAAATTATTATTATTTGTGTTTAAATGAATATATAATAATATTTTTTTTCAATTATAAAATTATAATTTCGCAAAAACTAAATGTTTCATAATACTTATACCGATAATATATTTTTTATAACATATTTTTTCAAAATATCAAGATAATACGACAATGATTAATATAACAAGGTAAACAGGTAGTTATAGATACATACAAAGTGACATTAAAATGCAGTCTGTTATTCGAATTTATTGCTATTTTATTGCTCTTCGTAATGCTTAGCATAAATATGATAATATCCACTTTATAAACAAATCATGGATATAGAAATAAAGTGGGCATACGGTGCAAAAAATCATCAATGGATTTTATAATGGATTTTAACGGACCGCGCGATACTTGTCATTTACAAACATAATTGTCCCCTAATGTCCCTTTATAATAAATAATATTAAATAATACGTATATTTATTAGGTAAATCAACGTAATGTTAACGAGCCAACATTATTATAATGTAAACCAAATAGGTAGGTACTATATTATTATAATACAATTAGCTAAGCTGAGATTTTATTGCCATGCTCGGCTAGGAACAAAATTAAATTATTATCCTTCTTTAATACACACATATTTTACTATTAATTATACTATTATCACTATGCATGATGTCCATACATTTAACAACTAACTATAAATGCTGATAATATCTTACAAAATGAGTCATGAGTTTAATACTTATACTTATTCTAGATAATAAGGTCTATTTCGTAACATTTTTGGGAAAGTACGAGGCTATTTCTATTTATCAGGATATTTGCAGTTTACACAATCCAGTTTACTTATAGAATGCAAAAAATTTACATGTCTGCACATCTATGTAAATTTGAATTCTTAAAACTATTATTTAAAAAGAGATGGAGTTTCAAAAATTTATGGAGCTCCGGCCAGGTCAGTGTACACGATAGCATAAATACATTAGGGACTATTAATCTTAAACATATCAACCAAATTCTAAATAACGTAACTTATCACAGTGTACAAAAATAATTTTGTATCAAAATATTTCCAAATTATTTACGCAAAAAGGCTATTTTCGCGGTTTTATATGTGTCAATTTTGTCTATTGCGACTGGTGTTATAATTGATAGACCAATGTGACCATTGGAGTTAACCTAGGGTATAAACATCTTCCAGAAATGCCATAATTCCACTATAATTCACAGAAATTATATATTCTTGTACACAATGAAGTGAGCAACTGATTGATGCAGGTTTCATTAATACATAATATACACATCTTATGGCATTTTTGGTAGACGTACCCAGTCTTGGCCGAAAATGAAGCAAGTCCTTTGAGCTGTATTGGAGCAGTCAAAATAATTATTTCATATCGTATCTTAAGCCGTGACGAATGTTGGTTCATGTTATTATTACGAGCCAGAGAGTTTAACCAGAAAGTAGCCGTAGATATTGAAGTAGGCAAACTTGAGAATACACTTACTCTTAGTGTTTCAAAATTACACAAGGTATCGTAGATAAGTTCTCTCCATAGATGGATTTCATAACAGATAACGCGAGAAATACGGCACGAACCAATATCCTACAAGCAGTCCTCTTACTATCACAGAACGACATTCGACATGACATTAACTAATAGACTTGACTATCGCTATTTATATGAATATACTCATAAAAGATCTACCATGTCAATAACTTAACAGGTTCACAACATGAGGGCAGTTTGGAGTTGTTACAATTTTTATTTCACTTGTACCTTAAATATAATTTGCTATTTATTTTAATACTTACCCTTATTACGCTAATAACACACACAAACAGGGCTATGATGCAAAAAACTATAACATTTAGCCGACCATTCCTCGTCGTAAGATGTCATTGTCATACAGGAAAACATTATATTGCGAAACACAATGCAGCTGCAATGCTGGAGCTGTTTGCGACATAAAATCTAAACTAATATTATAAAGAGGAAAGATTTTTATTTTTATATTTAACGAATAAACTTAAAATCTACTGGATTGATTTTTAATATTAAATTAAATTTTTTCTTTTGCCGTTAGAATGCTATATTATTACCGAGTAATAACGGCTATATTTATAACTAGAAAACACCTGTGCGAAGCATATAAAGAAGATTCAAACTCTGAACCTTAATTTAACCCATTAAGGGCTGAATTTCCTAAAATATACCTACACTCTATAATGAGTATATCATCCAAATTTCATGTCTCTAGGTTCAGAGGTTTAGGCTCAGCGTTGATATCTAGCTTATATCTTACTATTTAATATATATATATATATGTATATAAGTCGTGATAGACGACACAAGTCACGTCGACAACATTTTATTGTGTTTTGCATCGTAACCCTGCAGAACGTTAACATTAACGCCTGAATTTATATTCATCACTACGTACAGATACAAAACAGATTTATTTTTAGAGAGTTATTTATATTTTGACCGGTAAATGTAAATTTTTTAACGTTTTAATTTTACTAATACACCTATAACTTAGAGAGGGACGAAACTAGCCAAATAGTTTGTATTACAACTAATTAGGTCATGGCACATGTGGATGGTAGATACACACTTACTTTCCGGTATAATTTGTAATTTAAACTTTATTTGCACGTAATAAAACGTACACATACTAGGTAAAAAGATTCACCCACAAGTAGACACCTTCTATAACATATTCAACTTGTGACAGGTGGCAAATAAGTAAATGTCCCTTATACCTACCTACGTAGAATTAGATAAAATATCTGATTAAATTCGGTTCCGAGCACTATTTTTATTATTTGCCCCAATATAACAGTAGGTACCTACTATAAATAAACATTGCAGTGCGTTTAAAGGATGAAAATGATCGATTTTGGATACGTTTAAATGGCTGACCAGCATATTTTTTATAATGCCTAGAAAAATGAGACAGCAAACTTTTAATATAAAAATAATAAAAATAGATCTGTCATATTATAAAACTTTACAAATTAGGACTATTATTTAGTTTAACAAACGAATATAGTCTAGTTCATTTAGTTTACTTTTTTGCAATCGAAAGCAATAAATAATATACTTAATAGGATTTGGTGTTCCACAGCCCTTCCTCCGATAGTAGTAGTCATACTACTGCATTACCCTTTCAAAACTAAAGAAAATTCTAAGAACCAAAAATCAAGTCAGAATTTTAAGAAATTGATACCTCAACTCCCGGTTCCAGCGAAAAATCAACGCTACTGGTTGTTTCTCACCGGCATTTTGACAGAAGTCAGTCAATAAGTTTAGTTTGATTTTATAGTGTTGGCGTATTAGCGACAATACCGTACAAGGCGTATATTAGTAATTAAATTAATGTGTTTTTATCTGTCGCATATAAAAAGCTTTCCTACTATTTCTGTAATTAAATGTCATCGGGAGTGTATATTTGTCCGTAAATCACACGTGGTGGTTAGTACCCGCTATTCCCGGCGGCGCTTGCGTGCGTATCAGTGCGTGGGGAGCGCGAGACGGTCGGGTGCGCGCGCGCATCTCGCGGCCGCGCGCGTGCGACCCGCAGAGATGCAAGTGGCGAGCGCGTGCGCGAACACCATCACTGCTGCGCACATCGCAACAAAGCCGAACGCAGACCCTGGTGACAAAGAGCATCATTATTTGAAAATAATTACGACCAAAGCTGCGTTGAGCGCTTTACTGGGCCCGTTTTTTTAAGTTTTCAGGATGGTTGGAATTAACAGTATAAAAATTAAAAAAATATACCGCCAGTTGCTCTATTTGTTAAAAATGCTAAAAAGAACGGCTTTAGGAAGCTTTAGTTAGTTCAACCGTCACCTAAAACCTTTAAAATTGCATCCCATTTTCGACTTAGCTGACTGATAATATAATAAGTTAGATCACCTGGCCTAGAATAGTGACGTCCAGATGTTCCAGTCTAATGAGGGGTATGTGTATAGCGGGCAGTTCAACTCTGTCAATGCCGCCAGCTGCCCAGTAGAATGTAGTGAACACGTCGTGATTGAGCCTTGCACCGGCGTACTACAGCGCGTGCATACACGGATAGGATGTTTTGTCACCGCCAGTTCACAGAGCATTACTAAGTTTTTTTTTCGAAAGGACTGAGCTGCTGGTCGAACGCGACCTCGGACAGCTTGACCGGACGTTTGGCAAGCGCAAGTGCGCTGGGCCGCGGTTTGGTTTTGGGTGACAAGCACAAGGGCGCCTCAGACGGCACGAACCTCGGCTTGAGCCGTCGCCCAGAGATGGACTAACGAACTGCCCTGGAAACCCAGACAAGGAGTGCCTAGGGCCCTAGCCAGTGGCGGCATCCTAGCTAAAACTTTTTAGAGCGAATTTGCCCAGACCTCCCTGAGGGGGAGGACAAATGAGTCCTATGAATCTGAGTGACTATTTGACCTGATTGTCCTGGAGCTCTGAGGCCAGAGTTCGCGAGGACCCTACACTTTATTGGCATCTGAAGGACGCTTTTTGGAGAGAGGGGCCCTGGCCCGCGCCAGAGCCCAATTAGATCGACTTGTGTCCATGGCATCCCGGGGAAAGGCCTGGACCCTAAACCTAGCTAATTTAGGCAACTGATTTAATTATTTGATCGAACTGCCCTGGCCTCTCAGACGGGGAAAGACCTAGGGCCCTATCAATCAACTGGGTGACCCTAAGGGTCATAAGAGACCACGTCCTCGCCGGCGAGGACGCATTCTGTTTCGTCGGAATGGGTGTCGAATCTGGTAGCCCGGACCAGTACCAAAAACGGAATGTGTGTTAGGAGACGAGTCAGGTGGGCCGGGCGACCCCAGGGCAGCCGATACTACGGCTGCAATGGGGTCGTCCGGATCATCCAAGAAGTGTCTAGTGCGCCTATGCAAGGGGGGCGGACCGTTCGGGTCAGTCGAGTAGTCCGCCGCTTGAACCACGAGCGGGTTCGGGTGGTGGGGAGCAGAGTCAAAGTACCTACGCGAGGCATCCTGCATGAATTGACGGATGGAGGGGAGCTCGAGGTCGCAATAGAGGTCCGCGTTGCGCATATACCATTGCGCGTCTACCGCTCTACGGATGAAGCGGTTTTGAATGACTTGGAGTTTATCCAGTTGATAAGAGGGAGCGTGTGCAAAGACAACAGAGGCGTAGGTCATGACGGGACGGATCACGGTCTTGTAAAGTGTCACCTTATTTCTAAGGGACATTTTACTTCTCGCGCACTGGAGGGGGGAGAGGCGGCCTAGAAAGAAGGCCGCGCGATTACGCACCGTGGTGATGTGTTTTTCAAAGATAAGCCTATTATCCAGGGTAACACCTAGGTATTTGGTCGAGGAGGCCCAAGAGATGGGCTGGCCATGGAGGCGTAGGGACCAATTCGAGAGAACTTTATGCGGAGTAAAGTACACTGCTGCACTTTTCTCTGGATTAACGGTAATGGCCCACATGCGGAACCATTTACCCAGGGAGTGAAGCGCTCGGTTGACGAGAATTATTTGTCGAGTCACGTGCCACCCTCTGGGGTAGAGAGACCGGGGCGGTTCAGGGGGGTATGGTGACCGTTTTATCTGTCTTTAGGTTGCGCGCCAGCTGCCTGCCAGTAAGCCTGGTGTGTAGGCGCGAGATCTGCGAGTGTGTCATCCCACTTCTGATCCCGGAGCTCCTGGATGCGGGCCTTTATGAGGCGCTCGTAATGCCGCAAGGTAGCTCTGTTCTCATCGGTGGGGCATCTACCGAATGCCCTAGTGGCTCTGTGTTTCTCTCTCAGTAACTCCCTCGCGTCCTCGGGCAAGACCAGCCGACGGGAATATTCGACTGGTACTTGCCGCGACGACTTGCCTATTGCGGTGCGGAGGTGGTTAGTGAGAGAGTCGATCGATCTTTTGACGTCCTGGGGGGATTGGATATCATCCGGTATCGGGTCGAGTTCGGATGAGCTGATGTCATAAAGGGCTGTCTCTAGATGATTCCAGTTCACTACTGTCCTAGTCGCGGTCGGTCTGTCCGTCAGGTCGGGGCCAAGATGCATGAGCACTGGTCTGTGGTCGGAATTAAGTTCGTCGAGCACTTCTAAAGAGCGCAACTGGAGTGTTACGCCTTTTAGGAGTGCTATGTCAAGTACGTCGGAGCGGTAGCCTAAATTAGAAGGGAAGTAAGTGTGCGTGGAGGGCGAAATGACATCAAAATTAATGTCATCCGCTAAACTAAATAGTTTGCTGCCGTGGCTATTCGTGTCGTTACAACTCCACTTGAGGGTCTTGGCGTTGAAGTCGCCGGCGAGGATGACGGATCCCTCTAAGGCGAATAGTTTCTCGTAGTCGTTCTGGTCGAAACGCCTGTTACCAGAGTGGTAGCAGGCTGCGAGTGTGATAGGCAGCATTACTAAGCAAACAACTGTCCTATATAGGTTTCGCCGGGATTGAGGGAGGGTTACATATTAAGCTTGTTCCAGTAAAATGCAGCGTTTGTCCGGGCAGTTCCATTATGCCAGTGACGCCAGCTTCTAATAAAGTGCGCTGAACACGCCGTACAGCGTGAGCGAGTGCGCTGCGCGGATGGGATGTGATGTCACCGTCAGCTTGCATAGCATTACTAAGGAAAAATGTATCCGAGGTTTGCGGGCTACACTTAGATTGGTTAATGGTGACATACCTGGCCTATTCCAGTCGAGTGCGGGGTATATAGCGGGCAGTCCCACTCTGTCAGTGCCGCCAGCAGCCCAATAGAGTGCGCTGAACACGCCGTACGCGAGTCCTGCGCCGGCGCCATACAGCGCGTGCGCCGCACGGATGGGATGTGCTGTCACTACCAGCTCGCACAACATTAGTATCGAGTTGCCGCCGTGGACCAGCAGGTTTAACGCGTTGATATCGTGGATCTCTGAAGATAAGAAATACATACGTAACATAACATATTACAGCACAGTTTAAAGAGTTGGCAAAATGATGACAGCGTTAAAAACGTAATCTCGCTGATTTTTCAAAACTTCAGATATTCAAAGGATATTAGCTATTTTGTGATTAAGTTGGGTGTTCTTAAAAAAAATCTCCTGCGTCTTTTGTTTCGTTAGGGAGCGCATTTTTTGTAGAGAACAGCTCATCAAAACTTCAGGTGATGCTGCAACTATACATGTGCATTGTAACATATAGATTGTAAGCCACGTCAGAATCCTTACGGCAGGTCGCCTAAATATATAAAACGCGTTTTCCTCGTCATATTATTTAGTTGTTTATTAAACTGATACTGTGCTCATAAAGATAAAAGTGTTCTTTAGTGTCCAAGATCAGAAAAATTGTTATCGGTAACGATTCATTTTGTAAATTTATAAATAATAACCATTCACGAAAACCACTTTCCCTTTTATTTGCTTGTTTACAGGACTCTCCCGCTAGAATATATCCTGTGCCGGTGATGCTCTACAACATTGCCAAACACATACCTACACAACTCACCCAGACCCGAAGATAGATATTAAATTAATCTTATGTTCAATATGAGAACCTATGAGTACTTACTTGGATCGTGCACCATCCCCCAGTAGACTAAAGTGATGACAAAGGCTAAATCCGTAGCGATGTTATGTGCCAGCCAGTACACTCTGCAGAGGAATGGTGTCCGCGTCCGTCGCGATGGCATCGGCGCCTCATCATCTTCACAAGCTGTAACATTAGAGGATATACTGCTGAAATCAGTTGAATCCGATAGCTGTAGCCTGGCGAGCCGAAGTATTCCTAACCAATACTTGCTATTATTGAAGTTAAGCAACATGCAAACTATTCAGGACTTAAATGAGTTACCGTTGATTTTAATTGACAACTAAGCGCTACCGTGAGTCATATCAAATCGTAGCATAACAGAAACCATCGGGCGGCTTAGAATTTCTTGTCTAGGTATGATGCTTTTAACAGGTCTGACTTTTTAGTAACTTGATCGTAATGCAATTGTAATTAGTATCAGAGTCCGGACTGCAACTTTTTCTCCAAAAGGTGTCGTGTCATCATGACGAATTTTAACAACAATGTTGATATTATTCAAAATTTCTTTTCGTTTCGTTTTGATATCTTTTTCATTTCACTTGCCATCAGGACGAATTTTAACAATAATGTTGATATATTTTCAAATTTCGTGATCAATTCAAAGGTTTATTTCGTATTTAGTATGTCTGAAGAAATAAAATTTTTGCAACATAGCTCGTTATAGACAGGCAGGCGACTTGTCGTAAATACTAAGTTATACTCAAGCAGTAACTAAAGTATGTGGGATTGGAATGCCTGGTGGTGTCTGTGTGAGGTGTATTAGAGTAGGTAAACATATAAGCATAACCATTCAATTCAAAAGAGTACAAAGTTCAAGAAACCCTTCCACTATTACCCACAATGCATTGAAAGGATCAGAGGATCACTTTACGGACAATAACTGTCGGTTACAGATCACAAAAGCGGCCACTTTGCAACAATTGCGGACCAGCAGCTCACACGCTATGTCGGTATTCAGCCGAGCAAGAATGAGGAACCAATAAGGATAATTTGAAGCCGTTTTGAAGCACAATACGCAACCATCGCTCGGCTTGTATCTTAATTGACGCGAAATTGTAACCAATCAACCGTTCGTGACCCGAGACCGTTCTCCACGATCGATTGAGATCGCCTACAAAATCGACATTTGAACGTAGAAGTCGTAGGCGTAGAATAATTTAGTAGACTTTACAAAAAACACGTCAAAAGAACAAAATGAAAAAAGGGTACCTAACGGGTGTAAGGTTATACGGGAGGGTGATATGCTAACTGGTGTCTTAAGTGTAACGACACAGAGCGTTTCGTCAGAGATATGATAAACATAATAAATGCAACTATAGATTCTAATAACATTATATTTCAAGAATTGCTAGGTAGTTTCTAAAACGGCTTCAAAGAAATGAACCCAAAGTCATTTAATTGATGTTGTTTTCAGTCTAGACATCAACTATAATTAGTGATGAAAAAACTGAATGATCAAAACACGTGTGCGTCGTGATGTGATCGTCAGTTAGATGCGAGACACGCGAGCTCTTGATTCTGTTTAATTGTTCCATAAGAGGCAGTTGCCCTGAACATTGGCCAGACCTAATACTCAAGGAAACTTGGTGTAGGCTAGGCACACATTGCTCAATTCTGAGAGGATTCGTTTTTCAGCAGCGTTTGTTTTTCCGATCCATAACTAGTGTACATGTCGTATTTTCTTTGTTTGAGTTGGATATAGGTGCTTCAGCGAATTACTTTAGGTACAGGGCTGGCCACCTCGTGGTTGCCAGTGTAAAAAAATTGTGGGATCTAACCTGAGATTTACCATATTTTTAGAGTAGGTAAGATAACTACGAATTAGATAGGGCAATTTACTTAGTTTTCTAGGGGGTACATACATATTTAGAATGGGTTAAAGCAGTACCTACCTACTCAAAGAATGAACAAGACTTCTGGCAGCACAGTGAAGAAAGCTTTTGAGAACATCATACTTTATGAACACACGAGTAGGTACCCGATGCGCCCACTCCAACATTGTCAAATTGAGCAAATTGACCAGTTACAACTTCTAAGAGTTATTCTAGATTTGAGCGTTAATTAACCACCAGCGTCTTAAAGAATCAGCTTACACAATGTAATAAACGCTTCTACCGAAAATGGTTAGGAAATTAATATTAAACAACTTGAAATTGGCACTGTAATTGAAAAAGATAGTTGCAATTTGATTACTAAATTCACATAGCAACACGTGTGCTTGTAAACGAATACCATCGGTAATATCATCGGAATGCAGCAGTTGCAAAAACATGCAAGGCTGAGTATCTATTTGCAATTTTAGAGCACCTAATTACCTATTTTAATTTTAACAAAAAGTTTCATTGACACATATTCTGATGGAGAGAGTGTACAGGAAAATAATGTACACAGTGCGTCAGTCAATGGCCTCTGAGTAATACCGAGACTAGTAATAGCATAGCAACATTGTTGTGGTGACTGGTTGCTGCGTTGCTCTAAGTCTCGACATTTTAACGCCCGTATGACGTATTGCAGATGTTATGTTCACGATAATCAGAATTAGCGTGACTGAACTTGGACAATTAATGTTTGTGGCTGCATTCGAATACTGATTGCACTGGTTTACGACTTGTACAAAACGCATTTCGGTACGCGTGCGATTACAGAATTTGAGCAAATGTCTTTAAACAGCTAATCGTCTATTGATTTGATTTTAGCAATAAAATAGACTTGTGTTGTTGGAAAGTTCCTGTAATTAACAGGTATAGAACCTATACACCCGCACATCACAAGTATCAATATCCAAACAACATTCAAAGTGACTGGCAGAAGAATTTTTTTTAGACCTGCAACACAGAAGTTGCGTGCACTTGATCAAATAAAGCTACTTATTTAAAATCTAGGAACCCGTGCATAGGTTCAACCTGTGATCTAAAAGCGATATTAACCAGAATTTCAGACAGGCAAGAATTCTGCTATCATTTTGATGAGAATGACGAACGGATGTGCCCTTCTCAGGCGGAAGACATAAAGGCAATTGACACAAAGTGGTTTCACGTTCCTTTGTGACACAAGTGTCTAAGCTACGTCATAATAGTGCCAATCAGTAAGACCTGAAATTGATAGAATTTACCTTGAACGAATGCAATTCTGCATCCATTCTTTCGTGCAGCTGTAAATATCTGTAAAATTTGAATGTTTTTAGGATCTTAGAACATAATGTTCTTAGATCCTAAAACATTCCCTAAGTACGAGTAAATTAGATTTTATATATTATGTGAAATCTAATTTACTTAGCGTCTTAGAGTATTCGCAAGGAATCTTAAAAAATTATAGATATTGGCAGAAAGTCTATGCCAGACAATGAGAGTGATCTACTCACGTGGGATAATGAAACAAATGTAAAAAAACAATAGTGCCAGAAATATCGTTCCAAGAAACCTTAAGAAGAGATCGCTTACAATTTATAAACGAAACATTAGATTTTGTACTTATTTGTTTTGACTTACATTTGTTTTTACTAGGAGGAACAATAAAACAGTCTTTATACTGTGAGCCATATGTACCTACTCATACTCCAAACGTCTATTGCAAAAAACATGGAAAAAACTTACGTACAGATCTTAAATGTCTAACAATAAAAGTGTAGTGTGGCGAATGTCACGTAAAACCCACCTTGGGTAACGCGATACGTGTTTGTAGGTACTTACGTAGATTGTACGTCTTCTGCGCTTTGAACCGATGCACTACAGCTAGCGCGAGCGCTGACTGTACAGCTATCATGAGATAGCCCCAGTTCGTGAAGTAAATGAACCATTTGAAGTAGTTCAGTTCCACCTTCGGTCCCTCGTAGCGCCGCGGTAGACGCTGACAAGCGAAACTTGATATACCTATCGACACCACTGCGATAAATAACAACCACCTGTAACGCAAATGAAACTATTATTATTATCTATTATTGTTAAAAAGCAAACATGTAGCGTTGAAAAGAAATTCGATCAATAATAAAATAAAGTGTACCTATGAGCGTACTAGTAGGTACAAACAACACGTGTAATAAAGGTCATGTAAACCTTTTATGGTAAAATAATAATTACCTACGCTTTCATATTCATTACTTCTAGGACACTTACTTCGAGGACTTAAACAATAAGTGTATATAAGTACTCGTATATATTATAGTAGCTCCGCGAGCTGTCGACCTCGCAACCACGATATTTTATGCGACTTTATAGTAAAAATGACAACCAATTGACCGATTTTCATATTCAGGAATCTTTACTATTGTTATGCTCTGTATGTCTGTACCGAATATTACTGATATTGGCCAGTCAATGGCGCCATATCAATCTTCCCCGCTTTTTGGAGTAGTTATACCAATCACAAGATTAGTTGATTTGAAACTTCGACCTGTACGCAAGTACGAAATTCAATGAGTAATACAAACACACACGAAAAAAATACCAAACCAGATAAGAAAATACGCTTTGCTCGCTGGTCAATGATCATTAATGACCAATAACTTCCAAGAATATGTAACAAATAACAAGACGGGCAAACGCTAAGGGCAAGTTTCATCACGCCCCAAATAGTTGCAGTGCTCGTTTAGAATTTCAGTACCCAACTCGGCAATGCTGTTATTATATAAATTGATGTTACCTCCAAATGAACTCGCTGTCTTAGAGAAATAACACAAATTTTCTGCTTGTAGTACCTATGTATGTTTTTCTAAGTACATCATGCAAACAATCAACGAGTTCTACAACGAGTATTGTAGAACTCGTTTCCGGTTTCTCTGTTTTCTGATAACTAACACAGCAACGATTGCAAATTATGCACAATAACGCAAATTAGCTTAAGTAGGTATCTATACTGCACATACCTGTATATAAGATATGCGTTGGAAGGCCTATGTCCAGTCTGCCACTGGCTGCAGGCGAAGTGGTGTGCCGGCGAATGCTCTAAGTTAAGGGCTCGACGGCTGGCCTGCCAAATGCGGCCCAGCATCGCAGGCTTGCATGATTTTTGCATAGCTAGAATATAACATAATAATATAAAATTAGCATATTTTGTATAACATGTCGGAGACCGCTCCTCTAAATAGCATTTATCTGTCGATGACAAGAAAATGGTATGTTTAAATTCTATGCGTACATGTCCATGGACACAGTGCATGATGATTAAATAGGTACCTTACTTTACTACTACTACTATAAAAGACCGTTTCTCAGTTGTATATTATTCGGATACATTTCGGATTACGGATTACGGGGAATGTGCTTTGGAATTAGGTACATATGTAATTTAATTACCCCATTATCCCTTATAATCGGACTAGTAGAGATACTGCAAGACGCCATCGGTACATGTTAGAGATTCAGAGATTCACTAAACACATTGCGACGGCTTTTATTGTGCGAACGGCTAGGTTATAAAATTATCTGCCGAGTTCTCTATTTACTGGTAGCTATAATCTCGCTCTTTTAAAATTGCGAGGAAATCGGTTGTTTCTCGGCAAGCGTGCCTCATCATAGCATCGTCGGCATAGTCGGCTTTTCATCAGGCGAGTTACGATCTATTGTAGTTCTATACAAAAAAGATAATCGCATGAGATTTCGTGCAAGAGTCCACAAATGACGCAAAGCTCGGTGCTTAACGTCATTCGTGATGCAAAGTTTTTGAATCCGGACGGAAACGCTACCTGAATCATACTGCTGTTACCAGTTCAATTATAATCGAAGATTCGATCAAAGTTGAACTCTATAACTTCGTAAGTAAGTAAGTATTCGATCGAATCTACGGCCACAAATTATAATTAAATTGATAAGCATGAAACCTTACTCATACAACCTATATGCGACAAAGTGATTTTGCTCCACTTGACACTGCCTTGCCCCCAGATCCCTTTCAAAAACCTTCTACAACCAGATCTGGCAAATGAGGCAATGTACCCAACACACTAGGCCAGGCGTGCCATCATAAACCGTAAGCATTGCCAAATAACAGAGTCAAGGTATTTGCGTTGTTTAATTGAACAATCTGGCGTAACACTGCGCAAAAACTGACCATGTCAAATATTGGCCCCACAGTTTGTACGAATACTTGCCTACGAAAATGTGTGGTCACCGGAGTAGCCGGATAGCCTTTGATTCGGAATGTTACGTATAAGAAAGTACCGTTTGCTTTTTCTGTACAAGTGTCTTAGTCATGACGTACCATGTACGTTATTAATGCTAGACTACGTATCTACATGAAAGTCAGGTAAAAAAACTTATCGATTTTATTATGTCGTTAATCGTTAATAGTAAATAATAAATAAAGGCCTCCTGACATTTGACATGATGAACATTAATTATTTGTCAACAAGGTAACTTACGAATTATAGACGTCGCGACTACAATATTTTAACAAAAGTTACTTATGAGTATATTACTATGAAAGTAAAACTTTACGCGACTCAATAAAAAGAAATCTCATGACAGATTATTTTTGTAGTTACAATTTTTATTCAACGTTGTGTTGTACACGAATCTTCCGAATATAAATATACTAAAAAATCTGTATGTAAATAGTGCCCTATGAATTTTGAATTGGCGCCTTTGAAGAAACCAGTCCTCAATCCATTTATATTTCGACGACTCAAATTTCTTAAAAAAATCATTGAACGTTCGTAGTACAATTATCCGTCAAGATTGGTTGAAAACTATGATTGATTAAGTTTGGTTATTAACACACAATTGTTAATAACCAAACGTAATGAAAATTGCCTAAATCAAAAGTAAAGACGTTTCGCTTCAAAGAGCTAAAAATATATATAAAGTTAAAACCAGCAATCTGTGATTAAAATCGCATAGGTTCAAGCATCTCTAAATTGAATACTTGCGTGTTAAGAAAAGAATTGGACTTTTGCAGTGAATGATCAACAGTTGTATGTATCCATGCCACGATAACGATTGCGACCACAAAGAACCTCTCAGAGAAACTATCAAATCTGCAGACTGTTGGCATACGCTCACATGAGCGTGAGTAACCTTCCACATGTCGAGAATGTAATAAAGATAAGAAATGAAAATGATTTAGAAATTTCATTAAAGTTATTATGTCTGCGCTGATTAAAGTTACGTCGATACAGATGCTTTTGAGACCGTTTATGTTGATGATGAGTAAATCGCATCGATTGTGGAAATTTGAACGCAATTTAAAGTAACATTTACGTTTTTGTCAGCTTCGAATTGCGACTTCTTTAGACTTTTTACCCGAATGCCTAAAAGGGTGATAATGATATTCGAAAGTATGTTTGTTTATTAGTATGTATGCCTTAACCGGTAGGTGTTTTTTATCTGCAGATGGCCATAGGCCTACTGGTCGATTCCTACAGTTTCACGTGTCAAGATAATCTTAGCAGTCTAAAATTTTTGTCGTCAGGTTTATGATGACACTCTAAACCACTTGTTTCAATTATAATTTTAATTGAGGTTTAACAAAAGGTATTATAGTTTCACACGTACACAGCTAAATTAGCATGGTGTGTATAGCAGCTGCACCTATAATTTAATTATTCACGTGTCTAACTGTTATATGTTATGCTTTAACAGTTGTAACATCAGATTGTTTTAGTTCCTTTATATTAATGACTAAGAGAGAAGGTTAAGCGGACAAGCACTTTAACATTGCATCAAAAGTATTACAAGGTATAAGTATTAGAGATAGTTATAATTAATCATATATGCTAGGTTTTTGAAACCGGGCTCATCCTTTAAAGTGATGTGAGAAATCAAGGAATTTCTTTTACCGTTCAACGTAATTAGCAGAAATCATTTGATAGGCACACCAACTGGAAAATGGTTTACAATTTAAGCACAAAGTTTTATGTAGCACAATGGGTGACTGTGAATAGTATATATAATGAAAGAGCGCTTACAAACCTCGAAAATAAGTTAAATAGCAAGCCTAATTTATCTCTTCTATAATAAAACAAAAGTGTTAGTCATAAGCCTTCGGGCGGTTTAATATAGCGGCGGCATTCTAGCGATAGCCACTCCCACTCCCACTCAGCTTATACGACACTGAAGATTGAGTTGAGAACAACAGGAGCCATCGATACAATTGATTGGCAATCAGTGTTGATTTATTTGACCGCATGTGTGTCCAAGTTGACAACTTAAAAATATGACAACCATCTAAAGTGGCCCAAGTAAAGAGCAGACAGTTCAAGTGGCGATCAATGGTTGATTAGGGTAATTGTCGTAGTTAGCGACCAGCCTGACAATTGGCCACCTGCGTACATCGCGGATTAGCGTTTAGCTGCAGATGGTCTGAATTCATAAGACCTAGTCGTAGTACATGCTGAGCACATAACAATCAATTTGCAAAATTGTTGTTAGGATGATTTTTTCCCCGAAACAAAAGTCGGATTATAGCCATAAAAACAGGAAAAATAAAAGCATTATCCAGTAGGTTCCTTTTTAAAATTACAAAAATATCTTGATATTGAAAATATATTAACACAATACTTCTTAATTTGTTACGATCTCGTGGTCGACCCAGACAAAGATGGCGTAAGATCTAGAGTTATATGACAAATACTGGGCCACCAAAACCAAGGACCAGACTGTCTGAGAACAGGGAAGGGAAACTTGTGGTCAGCTGTGGGACAATATCGACAGATATATAAAGAATAGTAATTTATTTTACTACTGACGCATTTTTTGTTTATAAGTAAAAATAATGCAGTTACATTGATTGCATCTTACGCTATCGTACAAGCTATACAGCATAAGAAAACTATATCAGTACCGGTTGCGCCCCGCGGTTTTACCCGCGGAAATTTGATTATCCCACGGGGATACTACATTTTCTTAGCATGAAAAGTGTGTGTGTGGGATCCTATGTGTTAATCAAGGATATAAACTATCTTAGTACCAAATTTATTCCAAATCCGGTCAGCAGTTTTTGCGTGATAAAAGTACACATACATTTAATTTTATACATATAAACTTCCACGTTTATAATATTAAGTTACCACTAAATACATTTCAATGCCTACACATATCATAAATGCGAAAATGTGTTTGTTAGTTTGTTTGTCCTTCTCCTCCTCAGCAACTAAGTGAAGTTTCGACTTGGTTTTTCTCACAGATAGATTGAGGTCCGGAAAGTGCCATAGTCATTATACTAATTCCTCGGAAAACAAATATAACGCTGGCAAAGCCCCGGGCAAAACCTTGTGTATAGAATATATTTCCTAGTTTTATAGGCCTTGTTGAACGGTGGCGTCATTTGTCAATTACTGGTTCCAGATTTTTATCACATATGATGATCACAGCCACCGTACCATGACCATACACAGGCACTGTATGAATGGACAAGTAAACAATGTTCATGAATTGAATATTGTTTTATGTATTTCAGACGTACAGAGAAAAATACCCTGTAGTGTTTAAGTATTGTAGCCGGTCCTTCAGATTCAGCAGGTTCGTTTTGCATGTATATATGTATATATTTAAAACCTTAGTATTAAATATTACAAATATATATCTACGTCTCGGTTTGAATCGTAGCCTAATCAATAATAGTGAATGCTTTTATGACCCAAAACCAAATATTTAATTGGATTTTCATATACAAATCAAACAAAAACGAAAAACCAAGTCATTTTAAAAACCTGATCACCAACTTTCAATCAGTGGGCGCCGATGTGATTATATTTATATTATATTTCAAAAAAACAACTGGACCAATTTTGATAAAATAAAAAAGGGCAATGAACGGGATATGCCATTAAAAAAGTATGACATTAAAAAATATGTAAAATAAAATGATTTTTCCAAGTCTGCCAACCAAGCCGTGTCTGAGATGTCAGATAAGAAACATAAAAAATCTAGCCAAGTTGATTACCTCCTCTTTTTTTTGAAGTCAGTGAACAGAAAGTCCATATACGTATAGAATGCAGTTTATGGAATGTTGGGGTCACTGTGTTCCAATCTAATAAGCTGAGATACCAAAAATGACGCACTTATTTTCATCATGTTTTTATCACAATATTTCTTGCAAAAAGATACATTATGAGACACGTTTTGTTACGTGAACATTTCACGTGTTCATTACGTAAAAAAGACTCCAGATGTGAACCTATCTAACCTAACCTACGCGACTGTAATTATGATTATTAACTCTTTTTGCGTTCTAAGTATCAATTAATATTGGTCGCATGATGTATTATATGAACATTAGTAAACATATAGATACTTTTCTTATTATATATATAGATACTTCTCTTATTATATTTATAGCTATATCATGATGATTAGAAAGGACGATTTAACCTTCTACCTAATACCCAATTATCCTTTCGGTTTGCAAGTCTCATTATTCAAGTAATTCCTTGTTGAATGTTTTTTTACGCAAAATAGTCAATAACACCTTCAGATATAATTAGTCCATTGAAATGTTACATGAGCTTTGCATTTTTTAGAAGACGCAATTTTATTTTTCGGACATGTTTAGGGGGTCAATAGAAGCTTAACCTCAAGTTTGTGGGGCCGCCACCCTTGTCCCCCGGCAGCCATCTTGGAAAAAGGAGTGAAAACCCTTTTTTCGCGATATCTCAGAAACTCTGCGTCTTACAAAAAATTTGTTAAGACATAATTTGTAGCAAATCGTTTTGCCTACAAATATGTTCAAATAACGTTTTGCCGTAAATTAAAAATTATAGAAGTTATAAGCATAAAAGAGAAAACAATTGTTTTGCCCTATAATTTTTTTAATACATTTTACAAAAAAATACCTCAAACTAATCTTGCAGATGATCTTTTATTAGCTAGCTCCTCTAATCGATTTTTCTTCGATGGTCCAGGCTGTGGCGCAGATTCTAAATCAACGTCAAATGTGAAAGTTTGAGGAATGATAGGAGTCAAAATTGGAGCCATAGTTGGAAATGTATCTTCAAATTAATTTTCTTTGACATTTCCATAATGTTGCTTCATGTTTCGCCAGAACAATGGAGGCATAATGTAGAGCATTTCAGGCTTGCTTTTCTGCAGCCACACATGTTTCTACAGTTTAAAAGAGTTAGGAATGAATGAGTAAAGTTGTAAAAATTTAACAAAACTTTTGTAAGAATATATTTATAGTAAAAAAAAAAATATAAGTTAAACATTTCGTTTTGGCCGGATTCGCATGAACATTGATTAACCCGGTCAACTTTGGAGCGCAGTAACAGCGTTTTAAACGAATGAAATGAAAAAAATTTTATCAAAAAATCATCTGCAAGATTGTTCTGATTTTTTTAATGTATAAAGAAGTTATAGAGCAATGTTTCTCTATGTTTTGCTTATATATAACTTCTTTAATTTTTAATTTAGGGCAATAAGTTATATGAACATATTTGTAGGCAAAATAATTTGCATCAAATTATGTCTCAACACATTTGTAGTAAGTCGCAAAGTTTCCGAGATATCGCTAAAAAAGGGTTTTCACCCCTTTTTCCAAGATGGCGGCCGGTGGACAAGGGTGGCGACCCCACAAACTTGAGGTTAAGCTTCTATTGACCCCCCAAACATATCCCAAAAATAAAATTGCGTCCTCTAACAAATGCAATATTCGGTCCTCAAATTGAAACATTTCAATGGACTAATGTCTCAAGTCCTAAATAATTTAGAGATTAAAAAATCGACTGAGCATTTCATCGAGACTCATTTTTTTTGTATTATTTTTTACTAGCGTACATATTATCAATAAATTACCAACCAAACAAAAAATTTAAACAATTTAAATATTGACAGTCGGCGCACTTCATTTTTGTATATTTAAGATATTGAGAATAATATTATATATTTAAAATTATCATATAATCTCAGTAAGCGAATTATAATTGTAATTCTTAATAGATTAAATGATGCTAAAACCGAAATAACTTTTTTTACAAGCATTTCTTCTAACTGGTCTCATATTACCATTATCAAATCCGATTTAGTAGTTTTGTTTCTACATTAAAATAACTGAATAACTTACTTGTCTGGGATGAAGTCGGTTTTTAAATGTTTAAAGCAAGTATTATTTGTTTACATTATATTAAAATGATATTATCTTTGACATTGGTCAATGTTGCAACTTTTGCGTTGCACATCATATAAATTCACCACAAAGAGGCTTACGCATTTCATTAATTAGTAGAAACTTGGTTTTGTTATTGTAGAATATTCTTGATTGTACGTGTAAAAGTTGTGTTTACGAGTTGTTTAATTAAAATTAGATTAGGTGTCAATAAGAATGGGTCAGATGCATTAGTAGATTTTCAATTAGTGGATCTATGAGATGATACTCTCCTTCGTGGACCCACCTCCCAGTGGACAAAATGGTGAGTCCACGAGAAAACAGAGAATTCTATTTATTATTTAAATTACAGCTAAGTTGATCTGTAGTAGTATTCCATAAGAATAGAATAAAATACGCAATGTTATAGACAAGAGGCATACCAAGGGTAGACGTACCGTGACTAAGTCCGCTGACTTTTGTCAGTCAACTTTTGTGTAATATACAAATGAAGTTTGAGTTACAGCTTGTGTAAGGTACTTGTCACATAATGAGCATGTACCTAACTGAATTAGTTTTAATAATAAATTATAGAACTCTCAACACATAAATTAAGTGACTACAAGTTTACTTTCGACAGGCGTCAATTAAGGAAGTGAACACGAAATATCTTTTTCAACCGACAGGGGTCGGCGGACCAAATCTATGCCAATTGTGATTGATGTGCAAATTTTCAAGTAAAGAAACCTCGGACAGTTGGTTTTGTGTAGTTTTACATAAAATGGACTGATTGTATAATGTAGGTACATATGTATATTACAGAATGATATGTTGGTGATAAAAAAGTAATGAATGATGCTTCGCGTGAGCCGGGTTTATCAGAAACACGACCATCCTAGACCTCGTACCTAATTTGTAACTATCGCCCTCAATATACCGAAGCCCTAGATAAAGGTGAAAGATCTTAATGTACAAAATTATTCTTTTACCACAGTTCAAACACTAATTTATTAGTAAATACAAATCATAGGTACCTCTGCTTAGAGTGATCCATATTTTAACGTAGAAACATCTGAAAGTCTTCATAACAGCGATTTGCAAAGATTAGTCAACTTAGTTATAAGATTCACGTAGAACTATACCTGCCTAAATATTTTCAGCTGCGGTTGCAGCTGTTGTGTGGCAAATAATAGCTAGTAATCAAGATAAGAAACATCTAAAACGCATAATCCGTCTCGCGAAATCAATATTGTAATGTTATCAGCAAACTGCACGTGTAACGCTACGTAAACGAAATACAAGCCGCTATAGGAGGTGTATCTACGAGTTATTTGTCAACAAATATTGCCAAACAATTCAGTGAGCACTTACATAGGTCCAATTTCGGCAACTTCATGTTTCTCGGTAAACGAAATGAGACACGAGGATTCCGAGACAACAATTCGGTTACTAGTGTGAGTGCTGTCGTATTAAAAAATCAAAACATCTTATGTGTGACGAACGTCGGAGTCGCGTTGCACGTCCATTGTATCTTTATAATGTTTTGGAAGGTGGAATGCGCGGTGGAGAGGAATGCGAGCGTCGTGCGCATGTACGCGGCGCGGGTTTACTGCCGCTCGGGAGCTCGGCTCCTGCCGTCTCCGCGCAGACACGCCGGTCCTTGATTACAATCAGCGTCCCGGCTTCCACGCTACTCCCCACACCTACCGGCACTACCGACCCTGCCTATAACACCCGAACTATCGATTAACACTCACACATGACACCTCGGTCTTTGCCTCCACCGAATACGAACAAATGGGATCCTAATTTAAGACAATTGGCCGCAACGCCCGACTATTTGACGACCTATAAATTTGAATTTATCGACATTTTAATACTCGCATGAATGTTGAGGACGAATCTGTTAACGCTCGTTTTTCAACCATTTAGAATTAGTTATTGCAAAGTAATAAATAGGTAAAATGGCTTACATTTCAGCGGGTACAAGACGCAGACGATTGCCAGATATAATGTGTAAAAAATTAATGCCATATCTCGAGTTTACGAGAGCACTAACGAACTACAGGACAAGCGAGTAACAAACTAATTATATCATTGAAGTCTCTCCGAGCATTTTGTCTTTGGTACCTCATAATATTGACATAACAACTTTTTAAATATCAATGAGGTGATTCTTTCAACGTACCTCTTTCATGGTAACTTTTTCATGAATAAGAGATTATTTATACTGAAGTTTTTGAATGAGTTAATATATTTTTATCACACTAGTTATCCATTATATATTACATCAAAAGTTATACTTATGATGTCTTAGTTTTCAGAGATATAATCTCGACTAGTTCGGAAGACAGAGAATATATTTTCTTTCACTAGTCTATTAGCGTTATGATACCTACATGATTACTATGTATTTTGTAGGTAATATCAATTTAAATAAAACTTATGTAAGTTATTTATCTATAGGATTGTTACTTATCTATAGGATTGTTACTTATTTAATAATAGAATTCATTCTCAGATTTTTCTAGTAATCGGTCGTAGTAGAAACGCCGCGCCGCCTTACTTTTTTATCTAGATAACCCATACTTTTCTTTTTTTTTGCGAGTAAGTTTGGTTTGATCAGTCAATTTGTTATTTTCTAGTAATGGTTATATAATCTAAGATAGATAGATACTAGAGCTTTCTTATGTCTGAATATTCTGATGCTTTAATTTTCAAAATACATAACAAGCCAGATGTAAACGAAACAACCCAGAAACACATCGGATATCCAGAAAACGTCGATATAGGTAAAATAATTAATCTTATTATGAACTTAGCCTTAACAGATTAATTTAACTATTCTCAACCATAATTGTAAGATATTACTTAGGTACCTAACAAAACTTTTAATTTTGATAAGTTTCAATAATTTTAATTATTAATATGGCATTTTTTATTAAAACCTTCATTGATAAATAAAAACACTTACCTGAATCCACATTATGCTTCAGAGGAACGAGTACCATATGCTTACACATTATTGTAACTTTTTATTAGGCTATATAGGCTATATTTTTATTTTGCTATTATTATAAATAAAAAACGAAAATTTAAAACGAATCAAAGTTGTTTTAATTTAAATGTCAACGAACAGAATTCACTAGCCGTGGTGAAGCAGTTAGAATATGACAAGTCAAATATGTCCAACATAAATTTAAAGATGAAAATTTGTTTGAATATGAAATCGAATGTTATGAATATTATACATGTTTTTAATTTTGGCGCGCGCGCGTTTTTAGCGAGTGCAGCGCGGCATGTATGTGTGACGCCGGCTGAATGGGCATGCGCCACTGCGGGTAGCGGGCCGGCCAGCGCAGGCGCGGCGTACACCGAGCGCGCGACCCTCGGGACCGTGACCCCGCCGACCACACCAGTCTTGCGAGGCATGGGCAAAAGTAAATCGATTTATGAAAATCCGCCTAATCAACGTAGACATGGGCCTCAATAATATCTAGTCAGTATTATGAGTATATCAAATGATAGGGAACATAGTCACGACATGTAAACTGTTGTATATATTTTCTAGACAGTACGAGTAAACCAAGGTATTATATATATAAATAATAACATACAATAGCGGGTATATATACAATAACGCGGAAATAAAATTGTTACCTTTATAATAACTTAAATGCTATTACAATAATTATGAGTTGCTGGATCAGGATACAAAGGGATTTTTTATACAGTTTGTAACAAAACACCTACTAATGATTGAGAGAAGTTACTTAAGTACTTAAACTTTATACATGTACCAGTTACATGTATCTACGTTTGCACAATAAAAGCTCAATGGTGCATATATTGTTTAATTCACTTTTACAAGCAGGTCACAAAATATATATAACAAAATATCTTGCAGCCAGACTATAGATATAAGTATATACTTACAATAATCATTGTGATACTATCATTGTGAGACACTATTCGTTATTCGATGATGTGAACTGATATGAAATCACTACTAGCTAGGAGAACTAATTATAATTATTCTATCTAAATACAAATATTGTCGTTATCGAGGCAAAACTAATCAAAGTTCGCCTACACTGTACATATTTTCGTTTTTCCTGTGCTTCTTACATAACCAAGTGAACATTGTCGTAGAGTTACATTGTAATATCTGCAAGCAGGAAGGGTATTTTTATGTATGAAATATAAATAGGAATACTTTTATTAGCACACACGCTCAGCACTAAATATAGTGAAATGTACTAACACTCAGTGTGTCCCAAACCGAAGCCGTCGATACAACAGCTGTTTGTGTCCCCGCGCCCTCCCCGGATCACGCCACGTGGTTACCTGGGAAACACCGTGTGGTTCCACTGCGCTAAGTAGGCATACAATGCTCCTTGGTTAGTTACAAGTTCTATAATTATTTTTATTAAATAGTGATACGGACTTCTGTTACGGCAGGCGCCGATAGAACTTTTTCAGTTATTTCGATTTATAAGTCCAACCTCTACGGAGGTATACCCTTTTAAACAAAAAAACGAATTTTTCAAATCGTTGCAGCCGTCTCCGACAAATCATGTAACAGACATGAAATAGAACACAGTTGAATTGAGTGCGTCTTTTTTGGGAAGTCGGTAAAAATGTGATATTTTGCGTAAATTTTATCGTAGTTAAATAATTATGTAATACCTGCTTTCTTTGAACTTTTGAACTGATTTTAAGTATTACGCTTCTCCATAACAATTGTAGTGTCACCTTAAAAGCAGAAATTTGTACTAACCTTAACATCAGTTTAACCAGGAAAGTGTGAGGTTGATTCTACCGATGTCAAAATTAAATTGTCATCACGTTACTTTCAAATGCTTCACTAGGAATTATTTAAGAAATAAATACAACGCTATTTGGAGGAAGAGTTATTTCTCGTGGACACATTGATTGAAAATCAACTCATGATACTTATATACAAGTAAAATTGAAAATTTTGAAAAACTTCCTACATCTAGTAGTACATTACGAAAATTTCAAATCCAAGATACCCATCTTGGATTTGAAATTTTTACTACTAGTCGAGCTCTTTTATTTGATACCCATATTGAGGGAGTTATGCAAAAACTGAACTTCGCCATTTTGTGGTGGGGGCCATCTTGGACCGATTTTCTTCAAATATACATAAGAACATTCTCAAATTCTAATTCTAATTCAAATTAACTTTATTGTACACCAAAAATATACATATACATTTCAAACAGATATCATAAAACATTGTAGTACATTGGGCGGCCTTATCGCCTAAAGCAATTTCTTCCAGGCAACCTTTGGATTTGGATCGGACTTGATGAGAAAAACACGTCGGTACCAATAAATACTAACAAAAAAAAATACACAATAACCCTTTCACTACAACTATGTATATAGGCAAATGAAAACAAAAAAAGAAATAAAAAATATATATTTGTACCAATGAGAGATGTTAAAAAACATAGAAGTTTCGACTAATAACTTATTCACAGATAGTAGTTGTTCAACAAATCCTTAAATATAAAAATATATTTAGCCTGTCTGACCGACAAAGGCAGCTTGTTCAACAACATGACAGCTTGCACAGTAAATGATGCCTGAAAGAAAGAGTTGGTAGATGTGGGAGTTGGCAACATAAGATGAAGATCACGTGAGGATCGCAGGGAAGTTGAGTGGGAAGCAGTCACAGAAATTGTCTTTCAGGTAGGAGGGAGTGGTTGGGATGAATAATATTTTGTATAGAAAAGACAGAATATGAGAATTACGGCGAAAGCGAATAGGTAACCATTTGAGCTTCTTACGGTATTCAGAGATGTGGTCATATTTGCGCAAACCAAACCGAATGCAGAAATTTTGTAAAAGCTCGAGCTTGTCGAGTTGCTCCTCGGTTACATCTAAATAGCAAGCGTCTGCGTAATGTAATATTGTAAGAAGTAGTGAAGAGACTAGTGCAGTTTTAGTAGTAATCGGTAGAAAATTACGCAGACTTCTTAAGGAAACTGCAGACGCAAAAAAAAACGACTTACTTCTGCGAGCTGTGGAGTCCAGAAAAGTGATTTATCCATGATAATTCCTAAATTTTTCACAGTTTCGCTTATACTAATTGGAACGCTATCAAAAATTACCTGAGGAAGACGATTCTCGACTAAATAATCAAAAAATTTGTACAAAAAAATCTAAATCAAACTATCCCTTTGGGAGCCACGATGCCACAGACAGATACACAGACAGACACCTCAATCTTATAACACTCCGTCGTTTTTGCGTAGGGGGTAAAAAATGTGAAAGAGGAAGAGTTGTTTAGGAAACACTTCAGTATCGGTGGGTTAAATTACTTAGACCGTAACAGTTTCATTAAATCAATAACGTGTACTTGAATTTACTTACATCGTCACACGAGGATATAAAACGTATAAGGACACATAATATACGAAACTCGATTGTTACGTACATCTCTTAGGTATATGTATAAATGTACTTACATTTAAAATATCAGTGGGATTATCCGATAGCACGATTTTCCTACTACAAGTATAGTATCCGTTTAAATAAATAAATTTAATTAACTATATATGCGGAAAAATACAGTATTCCCTAAGTATAAAGTGAATTATGAATGACACATGGTGTTCGGATAAACCAGGCCCCTAATTCACTAAGAACATTACCACGTAGAATCGATGTGGTGAAAGCTAGTAGTTAATGTTAGCTTTGTACTATTTAACTTCAAAATTATATTGTTTATATAATAATTATGTATTAAAACAAATATATATACATATAACTTATAATTTAGATAATTAACGGATCGCGCTCGTATACTTGCAGTCTGCGAATGGTAGTCGGTACTTTGGATACAAGCTTTGCCTTCTTTTAATACAAGTTATTTATTAGATCAGACTGCTTCTTGTCTTGCTATCAGCTTACATGCTGCCATTGTGGTAGTGAAGTCGATTAACTCAACCACTTTGCTCTGTCTTGTTCTAAAAGTTGACAGAATGGATCGCCACGCTCGAAAGAAATGATTCGCCGCGCTTTTTCCACCGCCAACGTAGCATTTGTGCTCGCACCGAGTGGTCTTACGCGTGACGATGGAAAAAGATAGAATGACACTTGTACCTTGGAAGTTGGGTAGGCCTCTTGTGTGGGACGCGAGATGCGTTGACACATTAGCGCAACCTCATTTCCCTTTGACACAGCGTAAGGCTGTGGCTGTGACATATTCTGACATTGTGGCCCAAAATATCCAAATTTTAAGATACTTTTGGCCACCTAGGGCAAGAGTATCTTTAAATTTAAATATTTTTATTTTTGAACGAAGACTAATCATTCACCAGCGAATTTAAAGCTTGTTACCAACGAGCTATGATTTCATTCAGGTGACCCTAGACTAGAGCTTTTTTAAACCAATCTTTTGTAATTACCCTGAAACTTTGGATTTGTCGATTATACATTATGTTTAGGATACAATTTGCATTTTTTATTTTAAACGTTTGCTGTGAACTCGTCATTAATTAGGAGGCGATCTAAGAAGACGGAATCATTCCCTCAATTTCGCGTCCCCAACATCTCACGTGCGGGAATCGTGCGATATTCGACCGCGCGTTCATGCTACGTCGCGATCGGTACAGGCAACAAAAATCGGGTGGATGAGTTGAGTGAAGACATGTGTGAAAGGTGAGTGAATGAATGGATCACTGCCGTTAGAGTAGAGTTCAAGAGGAAGATATGCTGTGCCGACCCCACGGATAAGATCAGAAAAATGATGCTGTGGACTCATTATACGTAAGCACACAATCTTTGTACTCTGCTAAAAGTACACAAATAGTTGTATATAAATGTCGCAGTAATATCCATTTTTTAGGGAAATAATTTCCTACCCAAAAACTACCGACAACAAAAAACAGAACTAAAGTACGTAAAATCTATACAACATTTCCGCAGAAACTATGACTTCTACGCGAGTACCAACATCCCAAGATAAATACTAACAGATAAAAGTAATTAAAAAAAAGCAAAGCAAAGACCCTTCGCTCGCAAATCCATGCACATGTGAATTTCAAAATATGTATGGATTTACTTTTATTTACGTAGTGCTTAAAATGAATCCCTGTAGAGAAGTAATAGAAATTCAACATGTGGTCCTGAATAAGTTAGGCTGAACAATTCCAGAGTAGACAATTTAAGACTAGACAGTTTTAAGCACTTGTCCATTTACGACTAGACGTATGATACCACTGGACATTTCCGGAACGGGACCATTTGGGACTGGACGGTTTAGGTGACTGGACGTAATCAGTCTTTAAAAAGTTGATAGTAAGACGGTTTAACACACTGAGCATTTCTGGACACTAGACTATTCTCTGCCTAAACGACATTAATGTACTATGTATTCATTAAATTTCATTCCGTACAGGCTACTGTAGGGAATGAAAATTAATGAATGACTACTGTCCATGATTTTAGTAAGTTAGTTGATTATTTACTTAGCTATTATTCAAATAATATGTTTCACTTCTATTCATATTACGTGAATACGTAATATAAATTCAAATACGAGTACCTATTTACTGTTTAAAAATAAAAGCTTACTTCCAAGTTCCGAATAAAATCAACGTCGTCGATGAAGATCGAATCGAGTTACGTCTAAAAGCAAAATAAATATATTGAAATTAATGAGAGAGCGAGAGAGTTCTAGAAACGTCTCTCAGAAGGCAAAGTAAACTGATATTCTTGATTGAGTCGAAGAAAAGATAAAAGTGCTTCGGGCCCTGCTTCAGTTTCTAAAGAGGTAGGTAGGATAATAGGTTTATAAGAATAAACTGTAAGGTACATATGTACACACCTACTTGGTAGGAGATACTCATAACTATGCACGTATGAATAAGGATTGTTTATTATACATACCTATTTGTAAAACCCCCGACGAAAAACGACAAGGTGGTTATAAATTTGATGTGTATTAATAACTTAAATCACTACAGATTAATTCATGCAGGTTATGTAATACATAGGTATCCAGTAGTGTCTGAGAATATACTGATGTAGTAGGTCTTGATTACAAATAATAACAGATCTACAAGATTGAGGACTTATTTAATGAGAAAAAAATCAATATTTGTTAAGGAGTGGTACTGACTTGTAAGCTCACACAAACTCATCATTTCATTAACATATGGCAAACTTAGTAGATGGTGCATGTCAATGTTTTCAATCCCTAATTCAAATGTAAAAACGAGGCTACAAACACTAAATTATATTAAACATAGTAGATTTATTAATAACTTGTATAGTTTACATTTCCGCAAAGTAACGCTTGATTCACTTGGCTACCTCTAAAATAATAAAATATTCAGTGAGTTACAAGTAAGTAGAACTTTTCCAATCATCATTCGTTCCAAGTTCCAATATTCTCGTTATAAACTGAGAACGGAGATTGTCGAGCTTAGTTTTACTGCCTAGCAATTATAAGACCCCGCAAGGTTGGGGCGAAGATGTACATTATGCAACAGTTACAGTCATACATTAAAAAAGAAACTAGATAGGAAATGTGCTCATTCACAATGAAGATCGTTTATTAAAAGGATAATATGCGAAAAATAAGAACCATAAAAACATATCATTAGTGTAAGGTTGTTGATGGTAAAAGTGAAATAATTGTTGGAGAGCTATCGACAACGCTTTAATGTTCTGTTGTGGCAATAATATAACTAAATCAGCATATACTCGTATCCTAACTTTTTGATCCTTGTAGTTGTATATATAATCAGTAATCAGATCACTTACATTAAGGAAATACCGTACAATACGTTTAATTACTACTTCAAACTAATCTAATTAAAGTCGTGTTTGAAAGTTCACGTTTTGTACCAATTTGTACCGTACCTGTAGAGGATTCTCTACGAAGCTTACGTCGTAGGTAGACTGCACCCTCTACGGCGTAGAGGGCAAATGAATAAACGGGTTAGTCATAGTATTCAGTATGAATGCAGACAAGCGACTACAGAGAATTCTTGTTCTGCGAAGAACTACTTTCGACGGAGAACTGCAAAACTCTATCCTAGCGTAGCATAGGTGAAATCATAATTCTGTTAAGACATACAAAATATTGCATATAATGTGTATGTGTGTATTTTTTAACGACCTTAAACATTATAGGAATTAAAATACAACAAACAGGATGACTAACATTTAGAGAATTCAACAATTTTGAAATTAAGGATAGTGGTCCTGAAATATTGTTTTCTGACATTATCGTTTAAGATAAGTGTAAGATGAATCTACGTCTAGTCTAGGAGATTTAGTTCTATGGGAAACGGCGTCTTACAGGCGGCTGCTGGCGCCACCTAGACGAGACTCCCTCGGGAGCCAACCTCGGTGGGGAAATACCGCACGACCTTCCAACGGTGTTAAGGACTCGTGCCAAACGACACTTACTATCACCTAAAGTAATAAACCACTTACATACACGAATATAATTTACGATCTACGTATATATAGGTGAATTACTAAAAGAGCATCAGAAGGTACAAAAATTATTTAAATCACTGATATTTTCTGCATTTTTTTTTTTTATTTTTTTTTTTATTTTTTTTTTTAATAGAACAGTTGAGAAGCGTACAATGTATCTTTATTCAAAAAAATAAATTCACAATATAAACAAACATTGGTAGTAAACTAAAGCAATATTAACATAATATACATTATCATAAGCGCAGCGGAACTTTATATGCACATACAAATTTACACCTAACACTAAGGCGTGAAATAATTGAGTTAGGCATTGTAGTACAATAAGTAAAATATACTAGCAGTTCTACGAAGTGTTGACCACGCGAATAAAATAAGGTAACATTCTAAACGTAACGTCAAAATAAAAAAAAGGAAATTGAGGATGATACTCAGGTTTAACGATTTAGCAGTGGGATTTTTTATAACTCGCTTCTAACCACTTGTTAATACTTATGACCTGCGATCACCACAGACAACATCACTAGCCGCCATATAGAAAAGCAGCACCGCGAGCTCTCGTCTACTCGTATTTAGCACTTGGTTTTCGTGCTATCTCTCTACACCGTCACAGCAGCACAACTTGGAAATTGTTTTATTTAGTTTTAGACACGTATTTCATAAAATTTCACTGGCATAGGCGAGGTTTTTGAAATTTCCTCAACAGCTAAATCTGCCATCTTCTCTAAGATCTGACTTTAGTAACTATCGTATTACATTACCTATCACTACTTTTCTTCCTTAGCTTTGGATAGGACTGGATCAACTTAGTGTCAGTGTTTCTAAGCTAAACATTACTGAGTTACAATTTAATCTTCACATCCAAGTACAGTGTAGACATGTATCTACAGCTTAATACAGAAGCAAACCACCTCGTTAACGTCGACGCTGTACCACTTTAATATTCATTAGGTTGTCAAGAGCGAGGCACCGTCAGCATATTAGATCACTCATGTGGGAACCGACGAAGCCAGGGATTATTTAGACTCGGAGTTGTGGCGTAGGAGGACTTTCATGCTCGCAAGAGATTGAGCATTCGTTAAATGCGCTCAGTGTTCAATACTCACATTAATATAATTTTAAACGCTTTTTATATACATATAAGTTGTGACTTTTTAAATTTAGAAACTACTATCTCGTGGTAAAGTTACTGAATATTACTTCAAATTTTTCTTATCAAGGTGTCGCGCATTTTATTCTTATTTAGAAAATCACAAATCATGGATAAAATATATGATTAACATAATAGTACATGCAATTAAACAATGAATGGAAATTACTTATCTGTATTTTACCGACTTCCTAGTCAGCATAGCTGGACAGCTTTGAAAAATTCTATTTTTGTTTGAAAAGTGATGAACATGTGATGTATACATCAAATGTGGTCCCATTTTAGTTTTATCAATATCGGTCCAGTAGTTTGAAATTATATTACAATAACTTGTAAAAAATTGTATCAACACGTGCCGAATTGAATCGGTAATCAATCTTTTTAAAGGACTACGTTTTTGGCGAACTCTCAGAATGGTGCAGCAGCTACAAGCAAGCAAGCAGTAAAATACAACATACGGCTTCTTGTTCACCATCATTAACCTCTCATGCGTATGACACCTACGTATTATAGTAAATAAGGTAAATAACACGCATCTTTAACGTTGATAACGTTGCCTGTGTGATTAATTATTTCAGAAAAATAAATACTTACCATAAAAAGAAACTACAATAGCATTCTCCGTGTTGGTTGATTGACCGTAAGACACGTGTCGAAAAGGATATGTACTTATTTTTGTAATACGATTCAGTAATGCAAATAAGGCGACCCTTGTTACCAGGAATGTAGAAGGTATCTAATGTTTCAAATATGTTCTATTAATGTGTATAAAGTATCAAAAGTAAATGTTCGCAACCTAAAGAGTGAAAACCAAGAGGTGACATACTAAACAATATTGATACCTATCTGATATAGTAAGTGATCAGCTTACTATGCCAGTAGTCAATCAAATCAGTTATACAAAAATTGAACTAGCAAAAAGAAAAAAATAATAATATAAGTCTGCTTAATTCATAGGTCGAGTCCGTATCTGTGTTCTAACGCCTGAAATTTTAATATTCGCATGTTTCGAACTGTCCCAAGAGAGCCGTTGCCTCATACATAAACTAGGGGGCGTTCTGAAACATTCATTTGGATATAATAATTATTATATAAGAGGATTAATATTTTTTCAGTCAAATATTGCTAACAGGAATTATTATTACAGGAAGACCTGGGTATTTACAAAACTTTATTGCAAATGCTGCTATAAAGTTGTAGTTCCCAACATCCTCAGGGAATTAAGCAGATACTCGTATTCTGTATTATAGAAAAGTTTGTATTCCCAGAATATGAAAATTATTGCCAAACTTTACGGTTACGTGAGAGGACAAAAGTTTGAATACGAGGTGTACGGAGTAGAGCCGAACGCGCTGGCGACCTAGATCGAGTTCGCTCGATGGCGGAGCGCGCCGCCCGCGGCCGCCCGAGCGCCGTCCGCCCGCCGCCCGCCGCCCGGCGTCTGTCCCGCCCAGAATAGACGCAGCACGTGCGTCCGCCGCGACACACGCCGCCGCCCGCCCTACACCATCTCGTCTCGTCAACAAAACTGACAACTCAACACGCAAACATTACTTTGAAACCGCCGCGATTCGTGCATTAGTGTCTCCATACGTATCTTAGTATCGTTAGCCCAAAACGTTAACTAAAAATAGTAGTAGCTAGTGAAAGTATTTAGTGTCATAACATACATGCTACCTTGTCAGTGCGGCCTCGTCCGTTATCGCACCGGCGAAAGCTTTTCTTCTTAGTTATTTATTGTGATGTACCTTGTAGCCTTATATGTGTGACAAAGTTGCAACTATGTGCCTTATCCAGTAAATTTGGTCCGTCGAAAGTAGTGTGGCGTTGGCGCGTGACTCATCGCGATGCAATGCATAAAGTGTACGTTAGTTTTGGCGCTCCTTCTGATCCCACAACCGACTCCCGCCACTAAGGGTGACATGTAAGTATTTACTTTTACTAGTTGGTACCTAACTGAACTTTTCTTAAAGTTCTTAATATTTTTACAATATTTTATTGCATGAACTTTTAAATATGTTCGTAGTCCTCTCTGTTTTAAATGTTGCAAACCTACTATAAAAAACTGAATTTCATCTATGTAATTTAAAAATTAACTACTGGACCGATTTTGATATAATTGGACCGACTGGAAAGTATTTATACAATGTATAGTTATACCCTTTCGAAAGGAAAGATTTTTACCTTTCGGTCTAGCCTTCTCTTAGAAATCGGGGAAAATACATAAAAAAGCTCTAACGATTTGAAAACCTCATTCTTTTCAGGTCGGTTAAATAATATTGTTTGATTAAAACTTCGACTTCGATTAACAACGATCGTTCGACTAACTGTATAAAACAACATTGAATTTGAAACACTTCAAAAGAAAATTCAGATACTTTCGTAACGCAATTGCTATTGTTAGGTCGATCACGTAGCAACCTGAAAACGAAAATTATTACAATACCATAGCTCGCAGTCATCATCATGCTAAATACATTCAACTTGATTCTTTAAAGTAACTACATGTTACTACTAAGACTGAAAATGAAAGAGTACCAAACAACTAAATATGTTTTCTGTGTTGCATTTACTTTCCAGTAATTTAAATATACAATAGATTTATTCTGATGATGGATGACGATTTAAGATGTTTCCTAGGAATAATTGGTGTAGATCGCCTACAACAGACCATTTACATAAATGTAGGTTTATTTACTTATATATTCTTTGGGCGCCGCTTTAAAAAACCTACTTGTTTCAGAGTTAAAGATTGGGCAAGAGATTTGGGCCAAGAACTATGGAAACTGAGTGAATCCCTCACAAACTCTGATCAAATAAGAATTGTAAGTTTTACCAGAATTGGACAAATTGATATTTACTATAAAAGTTGCAGATGTTTATAGTTAAATTTTGTTAATCAAATATCTACAGCTAAAGTTACTAATACTAAAATATTTTCTGAATCTAAAAAAGTATATTTTACATCGGCCGTTAGTAAGTAGACTGTATTTTATACTCGTAATGTACCGATATCATAATATTTTTAAACTGATGATAATAACCATCGTCAGGACCCGACTACCCAAGAGGAGTGTTAAGTTTTTCGAGTGTATGTTTGTACTTATATTTGTATGTCTAGCTCTTTGTGATCATCTACGAGTACAGCTAAAAACTGTACACTGATTTTGATTTGGGGTTTGTTTTTATCTGCAAATGGTCTTAGGCTATAATGGTTGATCTCAGATCCGCATCTGAAGATTTTGTAGTCGAGTTTTTCGCTTCTACCCATTTGCAAAACCTAATAGTTTGTTTTAATATGTTAAAACACAGAAATATAAGCAGATGAACGCAAGTGTCAAGAAAAAAGACGGGAATGTCATATTGCATTCATCACTGCGCTCCGTCGCAACAATGCTCACGAGGAAAAGTAACGCTGTGAAGGTAATAAATAAATATTAATATACTTCTGGAACAAAAATTGTATGCTGAAACCACATCGATCGCTACTGAATCCCTACCTACGCGCTACCTACTAGCTACGCGCAACCATTCGGTATATAGTTAGTATCTCTAGGTATGGCCAAAAGTGTAGTCGTAGCGCAAGACATTTTATTCTTTAATTGATAGCCAATAAATTGTTAAGGTATTAGATTTACATATAAACGATTAAGTCCTGGCTCGTGACTGACTGATATTTGCTAGGAATCAAGTAAGAGTCTAAACCGTTGAACCAAGAGTCATGCACTTTGGAGGGTGTATCCATTTTAGTGTGTTGGGGTCTCAAATAGGAGTTCAAAATAAACTTCTCTAAATTCAATTTTATGTCGCGGGCAACGCCTCGGGTGACACCTACTAGTATGACATATTTTAGTAGCAGTAAACACACCTGAAATACGTTTTTTTTTACTATAACTGCTATAATATTCATAATTTTTTTTATAATTGATGGGAATTATGCGCGTCAGAATGATTCAATCTACATTGTGATTTTCGAATCGAGGTTGATTTTGTTGTAGGAGATGGATCACATTCAGCTTACGATTAACATAGAGACTATTCCGATACGCAGGCTAAATACTGTCTAGTTTGCAGATGAGACAAAGTCAAAGTCAGTAAAGTTGTTTTAAGCAATTCAGACCTTAATTCGTGTATTATAATTGCAGTGTATACACGCTACAGCACAAAGATTAGCACAAGACTTCAATTACACAACAGCACAGAACAGTAATGACTCTTTTAAATATTGTTCTGCTAAATATTCCGACTTCTCCTTCCAATACGCGGAAGACAAGCCGACCAACCAGTTGCCGCAACAGGAGTTCAAGTTTCTCGCAGATAACCGTCATCACTATTTAAATATTACCCTGGAAAAGGATTCACATTTTTATAATATAAGTGTTAATACAAACACGAGTTGTGTACACGTGCCTACAAATATATTTTTTAAAGGTAAGAACCGAGTGTGGTGCGTATTTAGTTTTATTATAGTTAAAAACTTAATTAAAAATTTATGAATTTACCTCAAAGCAAACAAAAATGCACAATAAACTAAATTACGTACTAATAAAAGAAATTATTTGAATATATATTTTACCATACTCCATTCCCCAAAATACTTGAATTTGCAGTTGTTTTAAAGGCTTTAAGGTGATTTGTTTCCTTACGTTTATTTAAATACCAACTTTGTTTTACAGAAAAAAACGCTTTAAATGCCATTTTATGGTCGAAAGGGCTCGACGACATCTTCATAAAAAATTACAAGTCTGACCCGTCACTAGTGTGGCAATATTTTGGAAGTGCCCACGGAGTGTTTAGATTTTACCCAGGAATGCCTTGGAATAAGATGAAACCAGATACCTACGACTGCCGCGTAATGTCCTGGTACATAGAAGCCGCCACCTGTTCCAAAGACGTCATCATTCTGTTCGACGTATCGGGCTCAATGACCGGATTCAAAAACTACGTAGCTCGAAGAACATTGCGCTCTCTTTTAGACACACTGTCTAACAACGACTTTGTCAACGTGTTTTACTTCAAGAAGGAAGTAGGCAGAGTTATTGATTGCTTCGAAAATTTAGTTCAGGCTACCAAGGAAAACATAATAACCATCAGGGAAAAGTTGGAGCCGTTGACTAATGGGTCCCATAACTGGAACAATAAACTTGAAGGGAATGCTAACTTGACAGAAGCTTACAAACAAGCATTTCTAACTCTTCGGCAAGCGGTGAGTTTTACGAAACGGGTGTCACCTGGTGGTAATATAATTAGCACTCTCAAATCGCAGCAGTAGTTGATTGTGGTATTAACTTCTTATCAATCTTATCACCATCGGGTGCGTATTTTGATATGAGAGATTCAAGTATAATGCGCGGTTTTTAGGTACTTACTATTATTTATTCTGTGGTTTCTGCAGAATCTAATACATAATGCTGTAATAGCCCGTTAAGAGATTGCAAAGCCTTTCTGAGACCCGTAGACTTCTTGCTGACTGATACTTTGTTTGTTATATTGATATAACATGGAAGAATGGCAGATACGTTTATATAGAAACAATGAATGAATTAACTCTTTATTGCAGACACACAAACATCAAATATAGAGTAAAAATCTTACATCTTGTGGTTTAACAGTTACATTGCTGAAGTATAAAAAGTTATATTTATGTACCTACAATAATTAAAGTTTAGTCGTTTTTCGATTAAACTTTAGTTATTAGATATGACAAAAAAGGCTTACGATGAACGGATGTTGATAGATAAGCCAGACCAGAGAGAACCTGCTCACCATATATTTCAATTACTTAGCAATTTTACTTAAACGTAAGGTTAAAACTACTTAAAAGGTTTTAAGATTCCTTTACCATTACAGGGAATTAAAAAGACATTACGTGGTATCTACCTAGTTCATGAATTCGCGCGAATCCTTCAGCTCTCAAAGTTTTATTGTTCGAATTGTCAGGTTATTCAACCAGTCAGCCTTAATTTTATGATATAAGTATTATAGTTAGTGATTTCGCTATGGGATTGTAAGCGTGCTTCATAATAAGCTACGTCATCGTTTTACATCAGTCGAGTTACTAAAAAACGCAAACTTATTATTTTATCGAATAAAATAGATAGCGGGTTAAAAACTTCTCTGGAAGCGGGTTTTCTATAGTTCTTTTATAGTTTGGTGATGGACTATGGCTTACACCCAAACCTATTATCTTATAAAATAAAATAGATAGCGGGTTAGAGACTTCACTGGGAGCGGGTTTTCTCGTGATGTTTTCCTTTATAGTTTTAGCAGCGGAACTACGATACGAAAAGAAGATAATTTATACAGGTCTTTGCTCTGTATTTGACAGAGAAATAAAGCGCATTGTAACCTGACGAGCACACAAGGCTGCAACCAGCTAGTGATGGTGATAACAGACTACGTGCCCGGAAACTTGACGGAGGTTTTCGAAGAGTACAACCGTGAAGTGGTAGACGGCAAGACTTATATACCAGTGAGGGTGTTCACATACCTCATAGGGAAAGAAGTCACAAATGTGCAGGAGATTCAGTGGATGGCCTGCTTGAATAGAGGTCAGTTCGCTTTCAATTCACAATTCCAACGGTAGATCAGCGTGTATTGTTTCAACCAGCGCTATTCCAATTACGCTGGTTGCAATCAACCAGCTGAAGTTGGGACTAATTAGCGATAGTAAGATTTACTTTTTCTTTAATGTGTAATTTTCTCTGTATGTTTGAAATGTAGGATAAAAACCTAATTCAAGCATGCCCTCAAGAAACCAAATTAACAGGTTTCTAAATACAGCAGACTTTATCGCAGTTAGTTACGTAGAAAGGTGGCAATATTAGAGCTTAGCAGTTCTATTCATATAAATACTATATAATTATGTTGCTTAGTTATAAATGTATGTATGTTAAGTTTTCCTGGATTCATTATAGTAGCGTTGTATCGCATTTACATTGAATATATTATTCAAAGGTATGTTGATTTTATAAACCTAATGCATATACGTTTCATATTCAAAATTGTTTTTTTTTCTCCTAGCTTTTTATCTTTTAAGTTGAAATCCAATCAGGTTTTCCCAATTCAACAACTCAATCTGGCCTTTATTTACTCTGACGAAATTAGATGGAAGATTGAGCACATTTCTACACAAACATAATAATCCTCCCAATCCCACATACGTGAACATATTACGCTCGTAACATATCTTCAGCAAAATGAGATGTGAAGTAAGATAATAAATAAACACCTACCTTGTGTTATTGTTATTTTTCCCTTTCTTTCGGAAAGGAAATTTATACCAAGTCTCATTACTATCGTACGTGAAAATAACGGTTTTTACGCATGCAACTCATTAGTTGACCGTATACCTAACGGTACACGAGTACCAACATCTAGACAAACATACATAAAATACAATACAAAATATCTTTATTTTAGTGAAATAAGTGTAAGCAATCTTGGTTTCGTTATGACAGTTTGCTGCTTTAAATTAGTCAAAACGATACTAATATAGCTTTAACTTGTTTTGATTTTTTAATCGCTAACTTTACGTAGTGCAGTACATATAGTATTTTTAATAAACTTAAAATTCTTTAACCAATTGAGATTTACGCTTATTTAATTTTTGATGTCTGTAGAAAATAATGAATATTCATTTTTTTTTCTTTACGGACAGGATATTTCGTGCACATCCACTCGGTGGAGGAGGTCCAGCAGCAGGTGCTCAAGTACATCAACGTGATCGCACGCCCCATGATCCTGGACGGAGCATTACCAGAGCCCACCTGGACGCACGCCAATATTGACAACACGGTACAATCAGCTTACTCTCGTCCACTGCTGGACATATGCTTCTCCCACAGCACGCCCAACGGTCCTATCCTAGGGTTTTCGTCTCCGATTAGTGCCAGCTACTTCTGTTTATCTTGGCTTCATCTAGTTGCAAGGCATCCTATATTACGTTACACATTCGCAACACGGTACAATGCCAGGCAAATGACTTAAACCAATGAATGACCATGGCTGCGCAGTGATAAAAAATTTTAGGTCAAGGCGCGGCCGGTAATTCGTCAATCGGAAAGTGCATATGCAACGTAGTAACTAGTTCTTAGTAGTCCTTAACTCCCGATGTAAGAATAAGCGTGGCATATCTGTCTGTGTATCAGTGGCACAAAACAAATGAACCGTTTTTTATTTGCAAGCTTACGTTATTGAGATCGTTCTTAGCTTTAACATACGATAAGCACGATAATAACACGACTATATTTATGTAATTTTAAACATTATATTTTTGATGTTAAGTCCACGCTAAACCAAATCAACTGAACTTGACGCCAACTTAAAAGTTGCAGGTTTGACTACTACCTTAGTTATGTTTAAATTATACTTTAGCGACTTTAGTGACGGCAATGACAGTTTAAAAACCTGTATTTTTTAGTAGGTAAGGATTTGTAGTCCGTACTTCTTATAAATGTTGATGGTTTCTTATGCTTACAGAGAACAGATGAGTGGAGTGTTAGCAACGACATTGGTAATGTAAGTATAACATTTTGTAGCGATGATGGTCGAGTGGTTAGTGGGGTCGATTGCCGTGCAAAAGGTACGAAGTTCGATTCCACGAAACATGCAAAAAAGAGTCTGAGCTACCGGTGAAGAAAAACATTGTGAGGAAACCATAGCATGTTGGTAGGGCGTTTCCTATCGCTCGCCTGGCTAGCTACCACCCTTAAGTTGTTAAATCTGTCGCCAAGCACCTAACGGTGTGATCCGGCAGCCTTCCTTGAGAATCAGTGTATCCAGACTAGGCATGAGGGCTACAGTATCGCTGACTTCCGTGGTCGTGCTTGTGGTCAAATGACAAGCTGTGTAGGATAAAAAAAAACATGTAGGATTGATAATGATTGATTGATCATGATTGGCTACGCTCTAAGTTACTAGCCACATTGCCTGCTTGGCATACAGCCTACATTAAAAAAAATGTTAGAATTTTGATACCGAAAATTATCTCTAAGTCTCTCCACTTAAATCCATCTTGTACATTGCAGCCTGACGAAGACAAGCTAGTGACGTCAGTGGCCATTCCTGCGTTTGATTACTATACTAATCTGCAGAATGGCTCAGCAATGTTGCTAGGAGTAGCAGGGACCGACGTGCCCATAGATAGTATCGCCAAATTGGCCAAACCTCACCAGGTAAGCGACACTCATTTTATTCATTTTGATTTATTGCAATTTCAAGGCGCGCTGGTTCATGGTAGGGTTCCACGGACTCGATTTAAATACTTTGCGTCTTCCATTGTTTCAACTAACAGGGAACTTACTATCGATTTTCTTATGTTATGATATCTACAATGTGCATATTTAAGCTGCCAGTGAATCAGTCACGCTAAATATAAGGCTACATTTTGGCGTTGCATGAGTTGTGCTCAAAGCCTATTGCTAATGGTCTGGTAATCCATAGACTTATTATAAATAGCAGGTCTACATATCAGATCAGTCAGAAGATGGAAATTTGTATTTTGTTTTTCAGCTCGGAGTGAATGGATATTCTTTCATAGTGAGCAACAACGGATTCCTACTGCTTCATCCGTTACTGATTACTACCGTGAGTTAATGGAACTTTTGATAAGATTTGGGTACGTTTGATGCAACTTGACTAGTTAGTCTGGTGTTATAAGCATCAAACGATCTTTGAATGATTGTCAGTTTTTTTAAGCTTTTGAAATATCAGTAGGTATGTATATTTTTTACTTGGATATAAAGCATAAATCCTTATATCTCCATGTTACGTAGCTCTCAGGCCTAGACCGTAAGGTACAACGAACGTAACTTGTGAATTCCATGTAAGTATATATTTATGTGCCAAAATGAAAATAAATCAGTAGAAATAGAGGTTGTGAGGAAAGAGAACTGTCGTGAGATATCAGGTTACCATTGTGTTTATTTAAAGAATTTGCTATTTTGATAACACAGTTACATCATAGCGCGTCTCGGTAAACTAATAATTTATTATTATTTTTTTGTGCGACAAGGCGGAGCAAAGTCATACTAAAGATTGCAGGCAAAGTTTGGAATTGAGAAGCTCAGGATTGGGCTGAGTGGCGTTCCTTGGGAGAGGCTTACATCCAGCAGTGGATTAAGATAAGCTGATGATGATGTTTTTTTTGTACCAATAAAATAAAAAATAACAGTACAGAGTATAATAAATTATACCCTGTACGAGGTAAAATCATCATGTTACTTGGTTAAATTTCTTGGTTTTCTTTCCGCATAGACTCTACTGTATTTTTTTCGGCGTTCGATTCTTGGCATGTTCAGACGATGATTACAATGAATATTCATACTTATCGCTAGTGTTGTGTGCTATGTTTATGAATGATAAGTAACACCCCTAGATCGGGTGAAATCCTATTACCTAGATGGAGCAATGAGTGCTGAACGTTATTCATTAATGACTTGCATTTCAGATTAACGGCAAACTGCAACAGAACTACAACAGCGTGGATTTTGTGGAGGTAGAACAAGTAGATGACGGCAAGGGTCCGCGTGAGCTCGGCGACGAGATACAAGAGTTGCGCAAGAGTCTAGTTAACGGATGGAACGGCAACATGACCAATATTAAAGTGCTCTATCACTACGATCAGATGCGGTAAGACGTTATAACTATTACGAGTAACATCTAGCATTTACTCGTATCATAATGTATCAATCTATTGTCTTAAATATGAGATGTCAGTAAGCCACATAAAATTTTGTATTGCTGTCTATCTAATAAATGTTATTAAACGATTCTAATCTGACAATGACAATTCGTCCAAGGTGTGTATGGACAAAATAGCGAACATAAATGCTATCTCACTGAAAAAAATTGAAGCAGAGATTGATTAGAGATTTATTATGCAGCCTATTAATTTGCTTACTTTATGGGATTCAACATTATTGGAATCAGTCCTAATGTAGTTTGGCCGAATATTTTATGAATAACTATTTATATTAGTTATGACAACCGTGCCTGTAATTACGTGGATATAAAATTAGTTTTTATGTCCCCAGGAGGATAGCACGAGTGAAGCACGACTATTTCTTCCATGACCTAAAGGGCACTCCGTTTTCGATGGGGATCTCGTTACCTGTTGGCTACGGCAATACAGAACTCCTGCTAAAGGACAACCCACTCGAGGCCAAGCAGGGCAAGGACGTGACCGGGATCAATGTCACTGATTACTTTAGAACCAGTTTCAGAGTACACCCGGATTGGTAAATTGATTTTACCTTTTTTCATTAGTGACTGTTTTATTTGTCAGACCTATACCTACTTAATTGCTAGCCATCTCTGTGAGATTCGTAGCGTTACAAATTAGATTTGTAACATCATTAATTTAAAGGCCGTTTTAGATTATACAAAGCAATTATTAAAAAATGTCTAAACAATCATGAGTGTCATGAGGGTTTGTGTACATACGAGTATGCATGATAGTATATTAAGTACACATACTATCATAATAATACAAAAAGTTTATACAAAAGTCTCAAAAGAATGTATACTAGACATTAAAAAAAACAGCATGTATTTTGGCTGGTTAGTCATTTATAAATTTATAGTTAGTAATTTTATAAATTTTTACACCTTTGAATGATTAAAACAGAATATCAATCGATATTCAGTTTTCTTCATGTTTCTTATGTTTAACAGGGTATACTGCAAGTATCACTATTTGGAAGGCCATGAGAATGTACACCCGGAACACGAGATATTCAAATTCTTAGCAAATCTATCGAGAAACAAGCTCAACATTACAAAGCAGCAATATGATGATAACTCAGCAGATGCTAATTTCACAGTTGAAAGTAAGTCGGTAGATTAATGCCACATTCAATAAAAACGGAGTCGTTAGTTAGTCGTTTTTTAGTAATTTTTAGTGTTTTTATGACCAAAAGTATCGTATTCATCCTCGACTGGAGACGGGTCTGCCCTATAAAGAGGGCAAGCCACAGTTAACCATATAGCTCAAATGCAAATATAGCTTATCCCCAAAACTTTGGTTTGAAATGTTTCAAGAACAAACTGATTGTTGGAATGACCCAACGATAGTTTATTTCATGAGCGACAAATTAAATCAATAACAATAAACTTTATGCTAGTTTTTAAACTTATAATATATGTTGCGGTGTATAATATTAGTATATGGATACGAATGCCTTTTTTATTAATTCGTAATGTAATGTCGATGTAAAATAGACCTATTCGTATTATACATCCAACTTTTGAATGGATTACTTCTTAATACCTCCTATATTTCCAGCACACTGCGGAGATGCCACAGCGCAGCGTGACGTCGACGATTATTACTGTATAGAAGATTTGGTGAAGCAACTAGTCTTCGATGCTAAGTTGACAACACCGTATTTTGAAAAATGGCATGCCACAGAAAAGGTGAGGCATTCTGTTTTGCAACGCAGGTTAAATTTAAGCTAACGAATACGAATCCGATGGAAATTATAATTAAAGTGCTCAACTAAAAGCATTCAAAAAATTGTTACCGTACGCAGACAAATTAACGTAACAGAGCGTTAAGAGGTTTTTCATTAGGTACCAGCAAATACTAACGTAGTAGGATCACTTAATTCTATCTGTGCCAGTAACTCAGCATTTATTTGTACTAAGTTTAATGTATTTACAGGAAAGGGAGCTAGCTCAGGCGTACAACGTGAGCGTACGTTTTGTTGCAACTTCGAGTGGACTCACGAGATGGCATTACATATTCGATGAAGACAAGAACGAGGCCGTTCTTGATGACGGAATGAGAGTAAAGGATTATAAGGGAAAGTAAGTCACTCTATTTCTAAAATAGTAATAATCAATTGTAATAATCAATGACAATAATAACTGATCGTTAATAAGTCAAAAATAAGATTTACACTCACACCTATTTCTTTAGTTATATTTACGATGTATTTACTTGAATTTTCAACTAAAACGGTTAATTTTGCTTTATTATTATATGTATCATCATCATAAGCTTACTTTCGTCCTCTGCAGGATGTAAGCCTCTCCCAAAGCACACTCGGTCTTATCCTGGGCTTCTCCTATTCATCCCCTGCCTGCTATTCTCTGTATATCTTTGCTTCACCTAGTCGCAGAGTATCTTGCACTACGTTTGCCAGTTCGCAGTGTCTACTCAAGACTTCACCTACCACGTTATTGTATTATGTGTAATAAACTACAAAAGATAATAAAATATCTTCTAGTAAAAAATACTATACGTAATGCTTTCTTTGACGCGTTTATGCTCAATATTCGAGTCAACGGATTCGACATTATTATCATGAGTTTTTCCAGTTTGTATTAATTAATTCTACAATTGTTAGGGTCTTCGGAGACAAGTACCTCAGGTCGATCGAAGAGACGTGGTACAAGGCAGCGGTTCTCCAACACAGTCAGAACAACGTAGAATCTCTAGTGATAGCCACGCCGCTGCCGATCCTAGATAATATCATAGAAAACAAACCTAAAATTAAGAACGACGACGGAGATATCACCATAACAGCGAGTTACGCAATATTCTATAAAGACGACGAATCGGAAACACCGGCGTCGGTTGTCGGCTTTGAGTTTCTGTACTCTAGTTTTTACCAAAATTTTCTAAAAATAACAGAAATGAAAAAGGAAAAGAGCGAGGTGAGTTACAATCGTTTTGCCAATTATTAAAAATGTAAAGTCGTTAGTCTAGCGGTAAGGTAAGCATCACGCTTGTACGTGAGTGCTACTCTGCGTGATACGGCTCGGTTGCTTACATAGTAGAATTTTATTGCTCTACTTATTTTAGAAATAACATTTTTTACTGATTTTTTTTCAGGGTTTATCCTGCACTGGCGAAAAATACAGATGCTATGTAATTGATAGTTCAGGCTACATAGTCCTGTCTCATGAAAAAGAGGATGTAGGCCAGTTTTTTGGAGTAATCGAAAAATTAGTATTGGCATCGTTAGTGAAAGAGCATATATTCGAGTGGGTGGAGGTTTTCAACTACCAAGCTCTATGTCCGTGGTACGTGCGGGATGATAAAAGCAGTAGCAATCATTTGTTTACTGTAAGTATTTTAATAATATTTTGCTAGGTACAGGTTCTACATTTATTTTGCTATCTGAGATTTTCGATAGGGAGTGTTTCCTTGAAAACGGCGAAAGTCTGGGACTGCGTCATTTAACAACTGATTTTAATAATAAGCAATTAAAACACCTGTACCTCGTTGAGATAAGAACAAAAATACGAATATACAATTATAGACAGTCTAAGCTTGTTGAGATATATTCGGTCGAAAGGGCAAAGATTATGCAGAGGTGGGTTACGCAGAGGACGCCAAATATTACAAAAAAAAAAAACATGTTTCTTATTGTCCTCGTAGGGGTAGGATATGTGTTTAAAAAATTGTGCTCGTCGGGCTGCCATGTTATGGTTAACAATAACATAAAAAACATACGCACCGATATTTATCTAAAATTGTATTAAAATAAAATAAACGACTGGTATCTGAATAATTATATCGCTTTACTTTAATGCTAAGCAATAGGCAATTAGGTATTAAGCAGCACTGTTTTATATTTCAGCCATTTAGATTTATCAAAAATTTATTAGTGTGGTTGTTTACGGAGGCTGTGATTTTGACATCAAACTTGTACAACTGGAGTGACAACGCATATGCCGCCGTTATAATAGAAGATAAAGGTAAATTAACCAAATAACTTAGTATAGTCAACGTTTACCAGATACATATATGTATAGTATTTATTTATAAATACGCTGGAGCATATTTTTATAAAGTTATATACAGTGTCCAAAAGCAGTTATTTTTAGGGTTCATAAATGTATGTGAGTAAGTTTGCTTCATCAAAAATTATAAATATATTATATGTCGTTTGCAGTAGAAACCATATATGTAATATAATTTTAAAGCGCTTGCTCCCCATGTCCCCAAGGACATGGGGAGCACTTTAATATTATATCTGGAAATATCAAAACGTCTGGTAGAAGTAACATGTGACCAGAATGCTCAGTTGCTCTTATTTCGGTCAGAAAATTAGCATTGCCATTCAACGTTGCAATGCAGCCAGCATTCTTGGAACTTTCCCTTCTACTGGGGGATTATTATTAGATTAGTTTTTATAGCTGTTAATGTTTTTTTTTTCTTTGTTTTTGTGTTTTATTAAACTAGTTCATTATTTTTTAAAGCAGAGAATAATCATTTGTCATCCTACAGGAATTAAGTATAATAGTATAAAATAAAGATTTACATATATTATAGGGTAGGGTAAAAATACAAAGCTAAGAGAATAATTAAGAAACAGTGAAGTTTTCCCGTAGAAAACATCTTGACTCAGCTTTGCTAGATGCCTGATCTAATCGGTGTTGTATTGTGTTTAATAATTATAAAACATCTCTGAAATAAACAAGCTTCTATACACAAGAGAAAAAAATCTATATTAGGTAGTACCTATATCAATTTTGTTGATAAAAATACTTGCTTACTATATTCATTTTTCCATAAATAAATAACAATAGTAGGTATATACCTTTTTTGTAAAATATTCAATATCTAGAGATTTTTTTTCTTGTGCAAATTATAAGTATTTCTTATGAATGTAGAAAATTATAGAATCTGGCGGCTGTTGGGAGCTTCACTTTAGTTGATGTAGCTTTAACAGTGAATGCACTTACAACATTACAAACTGCACTTCAATAAGTAGGTATAACTAGACAGCATTTGCACTATACAAACAGTAGACGTAACGCTTCGTATCAATGTGAATGCAAGTATCCGCTGAAATCTAATATTTCCGCTTGACGTAACCGCATGATCGTCTGCAGATTACTTCGATTCAATTCCTCAAGCGCCTACAGAAGCACCGACCACTGCCACGCCGCCAAGCGCTAAGAACAAGACCAAGAAGGAAGACGACAAGCCGTTCTCCTGCGACAACTCGATACACCTTTACATTTTGAATCAATCGCACTTTTTGGATGGTGAGAGATATGGAGCGGTGCCGCTAGTGATGGCAGAGGAGGCTGACTGCAACCCTGCGTACTGGGCAACGCTAATCACCAAGACTAACCTTTTAATGGTGGTCGTAGAGCAAACCCATCGCTCTTTTGCTGTAGATTGCAAGATAGAAAAGAACACAGCGCCGAGTCCAACGCCAGATTCAATTCAAAATTCGGAGCCATGTCACAAATTGCCGCTGGGAAGCCTGCCGAGGAGAAGGTTGGCGGGATGCTACACTTATCACGAAGGGGTATGTACATTTCACTTTTTAATAGTTCAATGAATGGCGCAATATTAGAAACTAGAAAAGAAGTTTGTTTTCTTTATTATCCTTGTAGTTAATTTTAATGTGTAAAATAAATAATAACACGGCTATACGAGTACATAGCTACAGGTAACAGAGCTACATAGGTGCATTTTTCTCAACAGAGAATTGCAAGTTGTTTTTTAAGAGTTTCGTTTCTGTTTCGGTGTAGGTATCTGTAAAAAGGATCTACTACTATAATTTTTTAATTAGTAACTGTTTATAAACTACATGATAATGTATAATATAGATGTCGCCTTACACTGAATTGGAATTTATCACGAATGTATAAGTTAAAATATATATTGGAATTAGTGACATACTATAAAAATATATTATATCCTGATTTACCCGCAACGATAACATTTTAAACCAGCTACCTTCTCGTTGTTTTAGGAGAAAAACATCACAGACTGCGGACTTGGCAGCACCATACGCGCTGGATCAACTATATTTATAACAACCACAATACTGTCCATATCTGTGAGCAGGCTGTTCCTGTAATACTGTTATTTACTTACACACGGTCAAACACACTATTATACATATTTTATGTCTGTATGTAGTACAACGACATAACACACATAACAATATGACAAATGACAACAATACAATATTATTACATAAGGCTATAACATAATAAAGTAATTTAGATTGAAACAACAGTTACATGCCAAATAAAAAAAAAAAATAACACCAGATCCGAGGCCTAAAATAAATGGCTGCTAATGTAAAGATAAGAGTTAACTTTTCTTCATACATCGATTCTTCCACTATATTTGTACCTTTGTTACTTTGGCAATAAAATTTGTTGCACCTTTGAGTTTACTCGTGTATCATTTGTATCCTTTTTATTAATAATCTACAGTAGATCTAGAAGTTTTTAAAGCTGTAACACCTAAGTTAAAATCAACCTCCTGTACATATATGATACAACTATACTAGGAAAAACCCAGTCATGTCAAATAAAATAGCTAAAACAGGTAGGTCCATCGACATAAACAGATTAATGCGCAGGAATACGCTGCTTCCCCGCTGGCAGAGTGACCTAGTAAACATGAAACAAATCGATGCCCTCGTGGAACGGAGTGAAACATTTAACACGACCAACTTGTACAAACGCAGCAAGCGACTGAGGGACAAAAGTGGGATGAGAGAGGCAAACAGTTCAGCCGTCAGTCGTCGAGGGAATCGAGTGGCGCAGGCCCGGCCCGCGCTCGCCCGCGCATGCGCTCAATCCATCATTCTTATCAACGTTAAGTGACTAGAAACTGTGACCTACAAGGAATCCTCAAATATGCTATTAGTAACAACTATCGTGTTCTAGTCGAGACAATAATAGTATTAGAAGTGATTCTGATGTACAAGTGCAATAGTTTCGTGCTGTTGTTGCTAACTCTGTGCCTAGACTCCAGGAACTGCTCGGCCAGTGCCCAGTATGACTCCACCACCAGGATCTCGCTCAACTCGTAAGTTTACCACAAAACCTAGTACACATTAAGTATGTTAATACGATTATTTAATAGATAAAAGGAACAACACATTACTTCATGAGGAGTTAGCTAGACATATGAGTACCTACATAGGTGTGACAGTCCATCGATTTGCCTTTTTATTCCTTTCTTTTATTCGATAATGCAAAATTAGGATACTGTAGCTGTATATAGCAATAAAATAAATCAAATTAAAATTACTCAGGGTGCAGGCATGGGCGGTCAAGCTCGGTACAGAGTTATACCATTTTGGAGAGTTTATCACGAGAAAGAAAGAAGTACAAGATGTAAGTATGATAAGCTTCATTTATCGTCAACATTTTTATTGGACGATAAATAAGGATTTGATTTTATTTTAGAGCTTCAAATCGGCACAAATAGAATCGAGAGATGGAGAAAAGTTAGTTCAGAGTATGGCCGACGATATTCGTGCAATGATGGAATTGAAAGTTAGCGCCGTCAAAAGGATTGTGGAAGCGGCTGAGAACATGGCATTTGATAAACAAAACGAACCCGTGCCCGACGACTTCCAGTTTTTCAACAGCAAAGAAATGGACGAACCTTACGATGAAGTGTCTATAACTACCACGGCAGAACCAGAGCTGAGCGTGGAACATTGGATCGAGAGACCTCCGACCAAACCAATCCATCTTCAAGTTAACGCCCATTTCCACAACATCCCAGTAAATATAAACTATAGTAGCGTCCATGTACCCACTAATGTTTACGCTTGGGGTAAGTTTTTAATTACAGTATATTAAAGTACCTACACATATTCTCTAATTATGAAATTTAAATTGCAATTGCCCTTTATGTGTCTGTGTTTTGTTGTGTTTACTCTCTGGCATTCTATTGTTGTGGTGACAATAATGAGTTTTATAATTGTAAAAAATATAATTTAAATATTTTAGCACCAGAAGTAATAAAAGGCATTCACTGGTCAGAAGGTTTGGACACACATTTCATAAACAATTATCAAAGCGACCCAACCCTTGGATGGCAGTATTTCGGCAGCTCCACAGGATTCATGAGGCACTATCCAGGTAACTATGCATAGGATGTCTTTAGTTTACACATGTGATACTAAAATTATCACTTGTACAATAATTGTAAGTAAATTTTGTATTGTTTTGGGAATTCATCAATTGGTTAGCACTGAAGAATAACGTCATGTGGAATCGGGCTTGCCGTAAAGCTTGCCGTAGAACCAGACTGCATGACGCTCGCAGAGATAAGATATGTTTACAGTGGGCTATGTACAAGCATGGTACGCATCCTCCTACCGAGAGGATCCCCGTCATTAATGAAGCAACTGGCTGATGTAAAAGAGATTGTGCTTTGTTGCAGCAATGAAATGGCGAGCTGATCCTGTAGATATTTACGACTGCAGAACCAGAGCCTGGTACATGGAAGCAGCTGCTAGCCCTAAAGACGTGATTGTTTTGGTGGACCGCAGCGGGTCAATGACCGGCCAAAGGAGGGACATAGCAAAACACGTGGTTACAAATATCTTGGACACTCTTGGCAATAACGATTTCGTGAATGTATTGACATTTGCTAATACCGTTGAAGAGATAGTACCATGCTTTGAAGATTCACTTGTACAGGTAATTTTGTTTTCTATTTAAACCTTTTTAATACTAACTATTAAAATTATTGTATTATTATGTCTTTTTAGGAATGTGCATAACTTAAAACATTTTTTATTTCATGTTTTAGGCTACATTGGGAAATCTTCGAGAATTAAAACTTGGATTGGATAATTTTGAAACTACTGAAATAGCCAATTTTTCTGCTGCCCTCACTCGTGCTTTTGAGCTTCTTGAAATATATAGAAATAACAGCGGTGGCGCCAACTGTAATCAGGTAATTAATTATTTATTTATTTTTAGCTATTTCATGATATTTTAATGAGTTGAGGCGTTGTTTTATGATGATTATGTTTTTCTACGACGAGCACCACTAAGTTAGCTATTAAGGCTCGTTATTATGGGCTGCCTGTACAAAAACGAGGTAAATAAAACAATCTTTTTTTATTCGGATGTCTTTTAAAAGTACAAAGGAGTAAAAGAACGAATTAAATTAATCAAAACAAAACACGATATTAAATATCATGCGGCGTATCTAATAATGTGATATAGATAACCTGGCGGAATCTAACAATCTTAAGGCAATGATTTTTGTGATTTTTTTTTTTAATTTTTACCAGGAATATGTACTTATATTCGTAGGCAATAATGCTTGTTACGGATGGCGTCCCGTACAACTACAAAGAGATCTTCGAGCGTTACAACTGGAAATATGATACTCCAGTGCGGGTGTTCACGTACCTGATAGGTCGAGAGGTAAAGGTAGTACCACTTCAGGTATTACTGTGTGTGTAGTCATTGTGCAACCTGCATAATGCGCTCTGTCCTGCAGTACGTCCAGAATGTGGTACTCTTCTTTGTCTATACGATCATTGAGATCTGTTTCTAACTTTATTGACATCTTAAGACATCAAAAGGATTGATTGATTCTATTCAGATTACGGAATATGCAAAGCATCAATAATGTAGGCAGGTATTTAGATTATAGGTACGAATACCTTATATTACAATACATGAAGTTTCTAGTAAAATTTAATCAAAAATTAAGACCATGACTAGTGAATGTTGACTTAGTTAAAACGTTTTTTTAGTCTTTTTGATAGTAGGTTGAATGTCAAGTATTAACTTTAGGGTGTCACTTATACTGGATTTTGTTGACTAGTGTAGCATCCCTATAGTTATCTATTACATTTTTGATGTCTTCAGATTGATTCTGTTGATCTAGCATGCACCTGTAATGTCTATCCATTACCTATTTTCCATCTTCATAATGCTTCCGCTTTTAGAGCTTAGTTAATGTCTAGTGTTGTGTGATGATTGTTTTGTAGTTTGGATTGGCACTTTGTCTTGATAACGTGTATGTAACTTGTTTGATTCGATATTACAGTTAGAATATTATTTCTTGACGAAATTTCTACGTTTTGAGTAGTGAAAGTTACTACGAAATTGATTTTATATATTTAGTTAGACGAAACAGTCGTAGGCTACTTTAACTGCGCCATTTACTAATTTAGTTGTAAGTTTAATATTTTTTTTCACAAGGCTGCTGATGTCATATCATTGTAGGTAACTAACACACTTGATGCGCGCACTGATGTAATTTAAGTAATGGAGAAAGTCTGTGTATAAGAAACGTTTGTGCTTGACAAACGTTTCAGTTTAGGGCTTATTAATATCAGCAAGGATTGCGCAGGTGGCTGATGTTCGTGAGGTGAAGTGGATGGCCTGTGCCAACCGAGGGTTCTACGTACATCTGAGCACACTGGCAGAAGTCAGAGAGAGAGTCTTGGAACACGTCAATGTTCTCGCCAGACCACTTGTTCTGCAACGAGAATTACATCCGGTAGTATGGACACCAGTCTACGCCAACGTTACGGTAAGTATAAACACAATGGTTTTAAGGTACATAAATAAGTTGATAATATTAAAGCAAAAAATGACAGTGAACAGAAGAATCGAGTTGTGTAACATGAACAAGTTTACTTATGAAGTTTGCAGTTTCCGAAAATAACAAACATAATAAAGAAATACTGTAATCTAATCATTAAAGGCATACAATATTTGGTCAAGTTTGGAATCATATTTCAGGATCCAAAAGTTGCCGATTATCTTTGGGAACAACGTGAAAGAGCTGAGCAAAAAGAACGCTTTATGAGTCAACGACAAAATAAAGTTCTTTTCAACTCAGATAAAGAACAAGAACGCCGATATAAGATTACTCAGGTAAAATTTATTATATTCTAAGTTATAATCCTCCAAACCAATTAATAATGTTTTAAGCAAAAAATGTTGATTGACTATGTTATTCAATACTTGTTAATCTGGAGGTCTATACACATATTTGTTAATATGTTTATTGTAAATATATTACAATAAACATATATGCTGAAGACCAGTATGTGTATTTCTGCCAGAACCGCTTAAAGGACTTTTTCCAGGATTGTTTTTTTTGAAGTTGGTTTAAATTCGAACTGTAATATTCAGACCACTCAAACTAATTTGACAGAGGAAAGAGACTTGAAGCAAAGAAAAAATACGTGCTCGTTCTTTTTATCGGTCGTTAAATCTTGGTATGGTCCATCATAGAACGTCCATCTTGAAATTAGTTTAAAAGAACTAATTTTAAGCCAGATGGATTAAGATTAAGATGGATAAGATAAGATGGATAAGATGGATTAGTATTAAGATGGATGTTCTGATCAGAATGTTGAAATAGGATTTCAAGTAATTAAAATAATGTGTTGTAAACCAGTTAGGCACGAATGCGTCTTTTGAAAGATGTTTCTTTAATTTTTAGATGAAACAGGGACAGTATAGTGAGATTGGTAACTCTCAGTACCAATTGATGACTTCTGTATCCATGCCGGTGTATGACCTGAGACACAACGAGGTGTGTATTATTCTTTCTTATGCTTATAATTGAGAACAGATCCCCCAAAAACGATCGGCACTCATCACTTAGAAAGAAGAAAACGAAGCATTGTGCAATTTAAATAACTAAATTTTCAAAATATTTACAATTTAAAATTTGCACGAGTTTGCAAAAGTCAAGTTTCCTACACGTTTTCTCTTTTCTATAGTGGCGATGACCGATTATATAACGTCTTTTCCAAAATTCCAAATTCTCCACTTTGCATGACCAATATGTCTTTCATCAATATTACGAAGATTATGTTTACAGATTGGTTTTTCAATTTTCTACTAATTGGACGTAAGCTTTGTCTACTTTTTATAGCTTACCTGTATAATATCTTGCTTCTTTACTTTAAGTGTATATTAATAACTCCGTTTTGTTTGATGGTTTCCCCTCAGAACATCACAGAGAATGTACTGATAAATGAAGCTTACTGGGTATCGGTTACGAAAGAGGTACTACTACACTTAGAAAGTTTTGATGATTTAATGTAAAGTTTTTGCAAGATTCGAGAGAGTTTTTATGATTTAGTTTTTGGATTTCAGTAACCGTAAAGTGTTATTTGGCCCCGTTAGCGATGCATCTGTCCTCGATAGATGTCGAGAGGCGTCGTCGGCGCGGCGTCGGCCGGGCCGTCCGGTCTGACCCGTGACCATGCTCATCTGTTGTTCCACCCTTTTGGCTTACTGTAGTGTAGTGTTTCTACTAGCTCGTAGGCGTAGACCACTAGGGTGTTATGATCGACTTTTCTATCAATCATCCGATTAATTTTCTATGCAAGAGTTATGATATTATCACTACACACACTAACCAATAAAATACAAAGTATTTTTGCCTGAATTTAGCGATGTCTTTGTAGAGGCATCTTTTGACGATTGACTTGTTTTAAAACATGTTAATGTAAATATTAGCAATAACGACACATTACCGCCCGTTGTACGAGTATGACTTCTGCGGGGCATTCGTAACTTGAATTTGAGCTTCTACAGAATGATGATACCTACTTTTGATATTTTCACTAATATGTTAGCCCATTTAAATTTTTGTCTTCGGCAAAGGAGGCAATATTTCTAGTGAAGTTGTTATATAATGCATTTATCTGTATGTTATTATATTTTATTGCATTCGTTCGTCTACGACCAATCGCAGTCCGTAGAGGAGAACGGCCCAAAAGAGGTAGGCCAACGCTCTCACATTATACTAATTCTACGACCGTTGGTACGAACGGTGATGGACGACTGGCGACGGATGATACTATTGGCATTATACATTTAGATTTGGCTGAAGATCGACCTACTACACATTAAAGAAGTCAATTCTGCAATCAAAAATTTAAATAAAATTGAGATGAGTGAAACTATACACGAATATTGTTCTTTGCATATACGAGTAATCAAATTGAATGATTCCAACAGATTCTTACATGGATGCGTTTCGAAGGGTATTTACCTATCTACGCAAGAAACGGTAGTGGGTTTCTAGTATAAAGAGTAGATTTTTTGTAATGATAACGAAATAACTTGTAATATTTTTGTAGATCTGCTAGAACCTGTAATCGTGGATTATATAAATTAGAAACCTTTAAAGCATTGTTCTATATAAATTAATATAGAACTCGCCTAACGGGGCATTAGATGCTAAACTAAAGTAAAATTGCTAGATTTAAGACAGATTGACATAATTTTGTATAATTTAGTAGTACTATGGCAACTACGAAGCCAGATACCAATAAGTAGTTAGATCTTGTGACTGTAATGATATATAAGAACATAACATGTTTTATATTGTTATGATCATTTTCTAGTTTTTTTGTAGATTTTTTGAAAGGATGCGTAGATATTATAGATAACTTATATTTTTATAACAATATATTATGACATTTTTGTTTACTTCATTGTATTTTCAAATTGTCACGAGCATTACTTACATACGGTTAAAATATTTCAGATGCGTATTGCTAGATTATTGGGAGTGGCTGGAACAGACGTTCCATTATCGGAGATACAGGCTCTGATGACACCTTATAAGGTAAGGCATTGGCCATGCATCATATAGTATTTTTATAGTGTTTAGATTAAATTTCGATAATATCATACCTATTTCAGATTGGAGTGAACGGATACGCATTTATTGTTACAAACAATGGATACATATTGATACATCCAGATTTAAGACCCGTTGTATGTATTTGATAATTTACTGGTTAATTTATCTCTGTCTGAAGATTGAAGTAAATAATATTCAATTCATTTTAGTTCCAACAAATCTTAAAACCAAGTTACAACAGCGTCGATATGCTAGAGGTCGAGTTATTCGATGACGACAGAACTCCAAGGAATTTCAGCAAAGAATTAACTACGGTAAGCATTGCTTCTGCTTTATTTATATTAATGAAAATGAAATTAGTGAATCAAAATTAAATAAGAAGGGCTTTGTTACAGCTCCGCAAAGAAATAATTGATCAGAAAACTGGTAACAAAATGATGGCTGTCAAATACCACCTTGAAGATATGGTAAGTAAAAAAAAATGTTTTATAGGCTAACAAAACTTGTCCATTTAATTGGTGACAAAACAGTGTCACCAAGTTGAGAAAATACTGCTTAAATAAGATAAGATGAGATGAGATGAGATGAGATGAGATGAGATAAGATGAGACAACTCTTTATTAAAAACCAGCTTATACACTATTTAAAAAATAAAAACAATACAAAAACATGCTAGATTTCTAATGGCGGCCTTATCGCTTAAAGCGATCTCTTCCAGGCAACCATGCACGTATAAGATATTACAAAAACTAGTGCGGCCTTAGCAAGGTAAACATAATAACATATAGGTAGTTATGCATCCCCCTCGCCCTTCTGCTCTGATGTAGAGACGGCTTACTCAGCAGTACTTGCACTTCTGTGGAAAGCTGACTAAGGTGTCTCTTATCGGACCACCGAGTAGTATGTAAGTTAATGTTAAGAATATAATCCTTTGTATGATCATTAGTTTTAGAGCCTTCAAATCGGCTACACGTAGTTTAATTAATTCTAGAGCCTCCATATCGGCTAAACGTATTTTAAGTTATTATTAAAGCCTCAGTATCGGCTATAAGTATTTTAATTTAGTTTTTAAAAAGAAAGTTTCGTGCTCCCTAAATTTAACTGGCGCAGCCGGTAGGATTCGCTGCTGTCGTGCATTTCGTAGTTTCGCCGGTATATGGGTATCGAAATTTACCCAATCGCGGAATCGAGTGCGCGTGCGAATCCTCGAACCAAAGAAATAAGTTAGAACGGGACACCCAGTATGGCATCGATCGGTTGGTGAGTAAAACTTTTCGCCATCCTTTCCAATCCTTACTTTCCACGAACTTTGTTATTATCGAGATAAGACTTCTCTCGTTTATGACGTCGGGTATCTAAACATAGAACTCTGTTTAGACTACCTATGTAGCGATAAGAACCTTGAACCTAAGATAGAGTTAAGTAAACGTAGAATCGCTCTACAAATTAAATAAATTACTTTCTAAAAGTAATTTAATCAATTCAAATTTCAAAATCAATTTGAATTGTTAGTTATAAGTGATTTAAGTGTAATTTAGGTAAATTTAAAATTAATTATATTTTTGTGTGTGCTAAATTTTAGTCTAATTTAATTTTACAATTCCAAACCGATTTCTTGATCAAGTTTTTCTTATTTATTTTAAAATTTAAAATCAATTTTTCTGATTAAACCTTTGTGATTCAAATTATTTTTATATTACTTGTCTAAATTTTTATAACTCTATTATAATGGAGAATGTAGAGCAGGTTAATCCGATCCCTCGCGAAATTTTAACTCTTGTTCCTATATATGGTGGGGACAAGACCCAATTAAAGTTATATATAAGGAAATGCGAGTATGTAATAAGTAGATATAGGCAACGAGGAAATGTAGCGCAAGACCTTTATGTCTTCCAATCTTTGACGAGCCGTTTAAGCGATAAGGCCGCCTCGTTATTGTCAGAACGTGAGGACATTTCGACCTGGAGTGAATTAAAAGAACTCCTTAAACAGCATTTCGGAGACCCGCGTAGTGAGCAATGCGTAGGAATTGAATTAGAATCTATGAAAATTAAATCAGGAGAAAATTATTTGGATTTTTGCAATAGGATACAGAGCGTTCGTTCGGTTTTGTTATCTAAAGTGAACATGTTAAATGACGCCGAGTTAAAACGTGCCAAAACAACTATATATAATAGCACATCATTAAACGTGTTTCTCTATAACCTACCAGAGGAAATGGTGCGCATTGTTAGGCTTAAATCTCCTACGACATTAGAGGATGCCCTGAGTGTCGTTTTAGAAGAGGTTAACTTTCACGAACAATATAATATGCGGAAACGTATGTATGGCATATCAAACAGCCTAGCACCAAAACCTATTTTGCCTCAAAACCTAGGCAATGGTTTTAAATTTGGCGTGAATCCACAACCATCGGGATTCAGAATTCCTAATCCACCACAAAATACTACGCCTATATACAGCGCTCAACAATTTAAGATGCCTCAGCCTCAAGGACAAAACTTTGGGTTTCGCCCTCAGCTTGGGTACCGTCCACCACAGGTCGGATATACTCCGCCCCAATTCGGATATAAACCACAATTAGGATATCGCCCACAGTTAGGATATCGCCCACAGTTTGGAAATAATCAGCCACAACATCCAGGCTTTAAACCATCCCCTAACGTAGGGATGCGACCCCAACAGTTTGGGTATAAACCACCCCAAATTCAAGAGCCACGGTTACAAGAGTCTGACGTAACTATGCGGACAGCTCGACCCGTGCCTCGCGAAGGATTTAAGCTCAACGAATTGTATGACGAACCAGACTACTTTGACTATAATTACGAACAAGACTTAAACCAAGACTATGAAACATACGAATACGACCAAACTGACATGTACCATGACGAAACGACGTATGAACATACTGACTCACCGCAAGAGCAATTAGACCCGAATTTTTGTATAGCTGCCCCGACAGACAAGAAATCATAGAATTAAATTGTGACCCTACACTTAAATTACCACACATTTATTTGCCTGAAATAGACGCGAAAATGATGATCGATACTGGCAGCACAAGATCATTCTTGAGCCCACGAAAAGCGTACGAATATTGTTACAACCATATTCGTTACGAGCCTTTCGAAATAGTTAGTACGCATGCTTCTAGTAGACATAGCGAAGCCATAACTATACCACTTTTACCATCTTTTCAAAGTGACGATTTCCACAAATTTTATTTGTATGACGTAGACTCACGATACGACGGCCTAATTGGCAACGACTTATTAAGACAACTCGACGCCGTAATTGACCTTAAACATTCGACTCTGAAAACAAAGACGACTTGCATACCTATTATAAATACGAATTTGAACTACGTAATTGAACTACAGCCACGATCTGAACAAAGAGTAAAGCTTCCGATAGACCAACATTCAGGTGAAGCTATACTTGACTACAAAGAGTTTAGCCCTGGCGTACGAATGCCAAGTGCATTGGTTAACTGCGTGAATGGATATGCATCAACAATTATCCAAAATGCTACCGACACACAAATGACTCTGACGATAAAACGACCCATGCAAGTATCAAAACATTTAGACTTAGAGTGCAACCTTAATTTTTCTACAAATGTGAATAGTATACAGACAGATAGAATACTTGATGAAAACCTACAAAAACTGAGACTAGACCATACTAATGCCGAAGAATATGAAAAAATTACAAAACTGTGCAATGAATATAAAGACATTTTCACTGTGACCAACTACCTTTGACTTTTACAAATCAGGTAAAACATAAAATACGTACCAAAAACGAAGACCCTATTTACGTAAAACCATACCGACAGGCCCCGACTCAAGCAGAAGAAATAAATCGTCAAGTAGAAAAAATGTTTAATGACAATATTGTTAAAGAATCTCATTCTCCGTGGAATGCTCCGGTACATTTAGTTCCGAAGAAAATTGACGCGACTGGACAACAAAAATTTCGAATGGTCATTGACTACAGACGACTTAACGACATTACTATTGACGACAAATATCCCCTACCGAATATAAATGACTTATTTGACAAACTAGGTAAAAGCGTTTACTTCAGTACTATTGACTTAGCTAGCGGATACCACCAAATTGAAGTGGAAGAACAAGACAGACAGAAGACCGCTTTTAGTACACAGAACGGACACTTTGAGTTTTTGAGAATGCCGTTCGGTTTAAAGACAGCGCCCGCAACTTTTCAGCGCACTATGGACAATGTCCTCCGAGGACTACAAGGACTACACTGTATGGTGTATCTCGATGACGTCATCATCTACTCATCGAGCTTCGAAGAACATATCCAAAAACTACGCTTAGTTTTTGACAGACTTAGACAGACAAATCTTAAGGTACAACTTGACAAATCTGAATTTTTACGCAAGGAAGTTTTGTACCTTGGCCACACGATTACGAAAGACGGACTGAGACCTAATAATGACAAAATTAAAGCCGTGATTAATTTCCCAATTCCAAAGACTACGACTGAAATCAAAAGTTTCCTCGGACTCGTTGGTTATTACCGACGCTTCATACCTGACTTTTCTAAAGTGACTCAACCACTGACAGCCTGTTTAAAGAAACGAAACAAAATTATTATTGACCGAAAATATATAGACGCATTTAATAGATGCAAGGAACTTCTGACTCATGCACCACTACTACAATACCCTGACTATGACAAACCATTTATTTTGACGACTGACGCTTCAAACGTAGCTCTAGGAGCAGTGCTTTTCCAAGGACAAGTTGGTAGTGACAAACCAGTAGCTTACGCTAGCCGTACCTTGAGCGATACAGAGACTCGGTACAGCACAATAGAGCGAGAGTTACTCGCTATCATCTGGGCTACAAAACACTTCCGCCCATACTTATATGGAAGAAAATTCTTTATATATACTGACCATCGGCCATTAGCTTGGTTAGACTCCTTAAAAGATCCAAATAGTAAGCTTACGCGCTGGAGACTGCGACTTCAAGACTTCGACTACACAATAATATATAAAAACGGTAAACAAAATACCAACGCCGACGCCTTGAGCAGAATTAAGGTAAATGCCTTAAATTCGGATGATGAAGGAAACTCAATGGCTGTAAATCACAATAGAAAAGAACGGAAACTAAAGCGAGAAATGGACAAAGTAGTACATGATATCATGAAATTATCTGGAAATAAACCTGAAAGAAAAGATTCATCAACCATTACCATTTCAGACACAAGCGGAACTATAAGCATATCAGATTCATCAGAAACTACTGAACTGTTTCCTATGCTTCCTATAGAACAACCAGTAATACTATCAGCATCTGAGAGTAGTAAGTCACAGACTATTCATTCAGCAGCAGATTTAGAATCAACCGGAATACCAATCCTGCAAGAAGCTATTGATACCAAGCCTAATCAAATTTTAGTGTTCTCATGGTTAAAAAATGAATTACACGTTAAAGACATCTCCCACGGAAAACACAAAATTTTAGAAGTTTTCTTACCAACAAATAACCCGGAACTAGTAAAAACATTCCTCAAAGAGTACATGAGACCCAAAATTAAATATTTCATATACTTTGAAGAACACGAACATCGCCGACAATTTAGCAACATAGTTATCGCCCTATTTAAAAAAGACATGATCAACCTACACGAATGCACAGAACGAGTAGTGTATGTACAAGATGAAAACGAACAGAAAGCGATAGTTTTAAAATACCATGAAGGAAAGACATGTCACCGCGGTATCAAAGAATCGCTAGTCAGACTGCGTAGAAGCTATTGTTGGGATAAAATGGAAGAAACAGTAGCAGCAATAATCAACGCTTGTGAAGCATGTAGGAAAATGAAATATGACAGGAAACCTATTAAACCTGTTTTGCAATTAACACAGACACAGGATGCACCGTTTCAAGAAGTATTTATTGATTTGTTTTCTATTGAAGGCAAATACTACTTGACCCTTATCGATGCATTCAGTAAGTTAGGACAGGCCATCGAAATACCTAACAAATCAACACCGGAAGTTGTGAGAGCCTTAATGAAATACTTTTCATTTTACGGAATTCCAAAAAAAATATGTTCTGACCCCGGCATGGAATTCAACAACGAATTAATGAAAGAAGTCCTTAGCCTTCACAAAATCGAACGTCACATAGGTACAGTAAATAACCCAAATTCTATGGGACTCATTGAGCGATTCCATTCCACCATTATCGAGATATATAGACTAGGAAAAAATGAACACAAATGCACAGATGCCGCATCTATTATGATGTACTCAGTTATGGCATACAATCATACCATACACACAGCAACAGGCCTTTCACCATTTGAAGTTGTTTTTGGGCATACAGATACAGACAACCCTTTTGGAATAGAGTTTGAGAAAGCATTTACACAGCAACTAGTAAAAGATCACGCGAAGCGCACTAAATTTTTATACAAATATATGGCAAAAAGATTAGTCGAAGGCAAAGAAAAAGTTAAGGAAAAACGAGGTGGAGAGATCGACATTAAAGTTAAACAAGGAGATACAGTTTACGTGAAAGATATAAATAAAAGAAAGAGTAAGGATAAACTAGAAAATAACCTAGATATAAGAAAGCAAAAGTAGTAGGTAAAATTGATCGGAATGTTGCCCCCATTAAGGTAGAAACAGAAAAAGGCAATACAAAGGTCCCAATTAAAAATATAAAACGCCCTCCACAGGTGGTGCGTCCTGACGCTAGCGACACCAGCAGTTGCTCTTCATCTGCAATCACTTAAAGGAAACCCAGGACTCCTGCCAGTAAAACAAGGCCAAGCATACATGCAAATAGATAATTGGACAATTATAAGAACCATAAATTTGGATAATGTTTATGGAGACTTAAATTTTGTAATTTCACAATTTGCCGAATTCGAGAAATTAATTGCCAACAATAAAACGTTTCCTCATGAATTTATTGGAATGTTAATGCATGCAGGGCATTTGCGCGATATAACTGTAGATAAATACCGACAATTAATTCCCCAACGTTATAAACGTGGTATTCTCAACCCATTAGGCTCTATTATAAAAATTGTAACAGGAAATCTAGACAATGATGACGCACTTAAATATGACAAATTAACTACAGAGATTTTTCACGATCAAGTAATCATATCAAAGAAAATTACCGTTATCTCCAAAATGCTGGATAGCTTTGTTAATATTACTGAACTGATTCATCAAAATTCGCTTACCATGGACACTCGCCTCAAACAAGTCGAAAAGTCCCTCAAGGAGACAATTAGTAAAGAAAACGATGTAGCCGTATCTGCCTACATTCTAGGGTTGTATAGCCTATTCATAAGTAATTTCCGTACAATATTTATTAAATTAAGTGAAATTGAAACCGCATTAGCCCTAAGTAAAAACTCAGTATTACACCAGTCTGTTGTTAACTCTACCGAGCTATTACATCATTTGAAATTAATATCTAAATCTGGTAACTTAGTATACGAACCTAATGAATTAAATTTAGTAAAAATCGAAGAGACTATTTCTGTTAAATCATATATAAAAAGAAACCAGATTACGTTTATTATGGGAATTCCACTAACCGATAATTATACTTATAACTACATAAAAATGTACACTTTACCTATTTTCCTTGAACCTGAAAACCAAACCCTGGCCATCTTTCCTAAATACCCTTACCTATTGGCGAAAGGAATGAAGTACTTACCGATCTTAGGGCCGTGCCGCTCTATCGCCGCCGGAGACCATCACCTCTGTAACGAGAGCAACAGAGCCCTGTACAGCGGGCCAACCTGCGAGGAACAACTTCTCAAATACGACAACAATCTCACCTGCTGCAAGCAGTATCCTGTTTACGTAGAAAACGTAAAACTGCAGAAAATTTACAATGAAAATTGGATACTTTTTACAAGATTTCATACGATGCTGACAAAACGATGTGGTGACGAAATGTTTAAATATCCAGTATTTGGAACTTACGTCATCACGTTAGACGAACCCTGTGACGTCGAGATCCACGATCTCAAGATCCGGCACCATCACGTCTACACGGAGATGGATATCGTGACGCCGCTAACTGTGGTCACCCTGCCGCCGCTCCATACGAACGCGAGCCTATCCAGTGCACGCGCACTTAACATGCACGAGATCAGTCTGGACGACGTGAAGTATTTGGCGTTTGCGTTAAAAAATAGAGAAGTGTTTGATAGTGTTGCTAAAAGAGAAAAAGACTCTAGCATCAGTGTTTTAGTTTACTCCGCGTTAGGCCTCATAGTATTAAGCTTATCTTTAATTTTTATGTATGTTTTAAATTTTAAAATAATTCCATTTTTACGAAATTATCGGAAAGGTCCTCAAATCGCACATTCCGATAATTTCTCACTTAGGGAGGGAGGAGTTATGCATCCCCCTCGCCCTTCTGCTCTGATGTAGAGACGGCTTACTCAGCAGTACTTGCACTTCTGTGGAAAGCTGACTAAGGTGTCTCTTATCGGACCACCGAGTAGTATGTAAGTTAATGTTAAGAATATAATCCTTTGTATGATCATTAGTTTTAGAGCCTTCAAATCGGCTACACGTAGTTTAATTAATTCTAGAGCCTCCATATCGGCTAAACGTATTTTAAGTTATTATTAAAGCCTCAGTATCGGCTATAAGTATTTAAATTTAGTTTTTAAAAAGAAAGTTTCGTGCTCCCTAAATTTAACTAGGTACTAAATAAACTAAGTAGATAAAATAACTAACATAATTTAGAAAAAAATATATACACAACGATATATTATTATTATATAACTACATACAATAAATACAAAACAAATTATAAAGATATGGATATGATATTACTGATAAACTAAAACAAGATTGTTAGAGTGATAGGTAATGTGCTAATATAAGGTAATACCATGTCTTGTATTACCATAATAAGTGAAGGAAAAGCATACTAAACTAACGGGCAAGTGCCCTTATTACCAAAAATAAAATGACTAACTACAACAACAATAAAAATATAAATACATTTTTACAGAGTGTGCTTCATCATAGAGAATCTCACGTAATTTTTGATACTTTCAGAAACGAGTGTCTCGCGCCAAAAGACATTTCTACTGGACAGGTATAAGCGACTCTCCTTTCACGCTGGTGGTGACTATCCCCGAGAACTACGGAAGACACCGAATCACCCCGCCACCCACTGACGATATTCATAGGCTCTCGCTCACATCTAAAAACATATCAGCTAAGCAATACCTCTCCAACAAGTGGAGTGTACATCCGGATTGGTAGGCATTTTGACTAATTTATCTTAATCTTTGATACAATTTTTTAATTAACATTCAAATAGAAGAAACTGATGGTTAAAATTTTATATTTTAGCCAACTTAGGTCAATGAAGAGTCACTGTTGTGATACTTATTTTGTAGGATGTTAATATTTTAAAATAAAACAATAAACGTGTGCTATTTAGTAGAAAAACTACAAAATAAAGGTAAGGCGTTCATAGTTCACAAAAATGTACTAAACGAAATTTAAACTACAAATTTTAGGTTATACTGTCGGCATTATGAGCGGTCATTTTCGTCAGCGGAAGAGGAACTTCTTTACTTCTTGGAACGGGTTGCGAAGCCAGGGTGGCGGTGGCCAGCCAAACCTCGACCACCGGAGCACCACAAGAATAAACAGGGACATGAGAAACATAATGGTATTTCTTTTTTACCTATTGATATTTGATGAGTCCCATCCCTGTCTTTATCTATCAGGTAATTGATCAACGATAAGGTGTAATTTGTGATAAACTAAATTTAGTTAATTTTAAGACAGTGTGGCATCTCAAGTGTTAAGTGTTAGACTAGCTTCCAATGGAATAACTGTTTTCTTCGTGTAAGTATTAGAATTAAAATATTTTGACAAGCTGTTCTGCCAAAGATCTTTCTAATAAAACAATTTACTAACTACCCTTTAACCTGGCAACCCTAAAGCTGACAAAACAAATCAGCTCAAGTCCAAGCTTAGAATGTCAGTTTTTTATGGTTGTAGGGTTGACACCACGGTAAAAATTGCCGACTGACGTTAGTTTTTCGTTGATTCAAACACTTAGTATGTTAGAAAATATTTAAAGTAAAAAGGATGTTATGAAAATAATACTTCCGTTTGATTGGCAGGATCTCCCGAAGGAAAAGATAGAAGTAAGATATCTAATAGCACGCCTAGGAACGAGTATTACTGTAAGTTTTATTTCTCTATTTTGTCACTCACTTTATGTAGGTATCTTAAAAAAGACAATTCGAAAATTTGTGTTATTCAATGTAATGAATAAACTAATAAACTCCTGAACCGATTCTAAAATTTCTTTTGCCGTTAGAAAACTACATTATCACTGAGTAACATAAGCTATATTTATTACAAGATATTTTTAAATCTTTACTAAAACTTACCCAAGGTGTAATAAAATGTTTTTCAACGCTTGCGGTACGAAACGCATTAATGATAGAACAAAAAATATTTTACAATATTTACGTAGGCTTGATAATGGTCTCGCGAAGTTTTTTGTAGATATCCATATATTATAGCACATATATGGATATCTACAAAAAACTTCGCGAGACCATTATCAAGCCTACGTCATTGACATCATTCATCGACTGTTAGGCGGTACGAATTTCACCAGGTCTACTGGTGATTGATATTTTTCTAAATATTCCAGGCGATCATGGCTTGATGCAAGCTTTGGTTTACGACGCTCGTAATACAGCATGGTTTAACAAAAGCATATCGGATTCAGCTTCGGAAGAAAAGGCGTAAGTAACCTTAAATAAATTGATGTTATTTCTTTAGAATATTAGATAGTATAGAATTATATTTTAACCAAAAGCAATCTCACAAGGTCCGTTCTGTCCGCTGGTGATCATTCCTTTTCACTTCGAAAAGTTTATATTTAAATAATTACAAGGTATATCAGACAATAAATTAATGCACTGTAAAAATTAGTAAGTTAATTTAACTGACTATACTGGGTCTTAATTCACTCTGCCTATCCTTCTATTGTCTCGAACATGTTCCTTTGTTTATTATCAATTTATTTCAATCATTATGCACATTAATTTGGTAAATTATTTTTATAACTTTCGCTTGGATAGCCCATTGACAAAAGTGATCGGATTATTGCCGAGGTAAAGTAACAGGAAATATACATCGAATTTAGCGATACAATGCAACTTTTAGTTCCATGTTTGATTTTTATTTTTTGATGGGCAGGAAAATATCGATTTTAGCGATAAGCTAATTCTATTTAAGTGAGAAAGGTAGCGTTGGATTTATTTTTAAAAGTATTTTTACACGTATTTGAAGTTCGGAAAGATTAAAATAGCTTACCGACCAGGTACATGTGAAAACTCGTTTTGCGCCATCCTGTGCTACTTCAGCATCTACGTTATATAACGCAGATAAATTTGACAAGTCTTTTTTATCTATAATATATTTATTATTAGGAAGGAAATTTCATCCCTCGGGTAATATTTTTATTGCCATTTGGTAAAGCTGCCAAAGGATGTAAGTATAATTAAATAAAAATACTACGTAATTGTGTATTGTTTCATACACATAAAACTAACGTGATGTAAAGAACTAACAAAATTATTAAATATTATATCATATACTTTCTATTACCTACTTCTATGGGCCGCTGCTATGTTTGAACTTTCCTCGACTTGTGAAATACAGAACGTCAGAGTTCTATCATTGCAAGAATTGTAAAATGAGTAACAAAAACTTGAAATTTGATCGCAGGTCTGAGTTCATCCAGCGATTCGGGTACATCACTGCGTTCCTGTCGACACATAGCGGCCTCACGAGATGGCAAACACACCCTCCTAAAGAACACGAACATGAAAAGTAAGTGTCTGCCATGCTGTAGGTACCTACTTACATGTTCCGAATGAAATTTAAAGGTCACCTGACTGACATCAACCGTCTTTAGAAATGTGGTACCTATTTACTTGGTGCGATAGCAACCAGCTCTTTGAAAAATTTAAATTCAAGCTCTCATCGCCATAAAACTAAGTGTCCAAGAAAATAGCGCGAACTTGCGAATCCAGTAGATTATTGGATTAGGAATCTAATAATTAAGTATAATTAATTGATTGATTAGTTTTATCGTATTTACTAGGACATGTTATTATCAATAGATGTGTAATTTAATTTCCTGTAAATCCCTAATTTATGTTTATGAAATCATAAATAGAAATATTACCTACGATTTATCAGCGCTTCAACTGTCGACGGCTAATCACATACTATTCGACTTCCAGGTCGGAATTCGGCAAGCAATGGCCTCGCTCCATCGACGAGTCGTGGTACCGGCGAGCGGTGGAACAGCACTACGTGGACCCCCTCAGCTACGTGTACAGCGTGGAGTTAAACACCGAAAAATTCCCCCTCAACGTGAGCGCAGCCATGGTGACGGCATCCCATGCGGTGTTCCACGGGGACGGGCATAAAAAGACGCCAGCGGCTGTCGTGGGCTTCCAGTTCAAGCATGAAAAGCTTAGCGAGTGGTTCGACAATATTACGTCTTCTGTGAGCATCTTCTTTAGTCATTGTCGCTAATATGAGTATGAAAGTCCTCTTCAACATTATAATATGCAGTCTAAGTAGCAGTTTTATGCGGTGTTTCAAGGAGATGGCGTAATAAAACGGTAACAGATGTGGGGATCTAGTTCAAGCAGGATAAGCTCAAGGAGTAGTTCGACAATATCACGTCTGTTTTTGTTAACGTTCGGAGTTTGGTTCAAATAAAATATTCCAACTTCATCAAAGTCATATCTTGCTTGGTTAAGGTTTCTGTCAGTCTAATATGATATAAAACCTTCGAACAGAAAGTTTAATGTGGGATTGGCATTTCCATTAATAAAGCCGCGAGTAAACCACCACACTCTTGCTTGTCTTTGTATTTATATATAGTTTTGGTTTCAGTGTGAGCACAACAAGGAGTGTATGACGTGCTTGTCCGACAACTGGGACTGTTATTTGGTAGACAACAACGGATGGATTGTGGTCAGCGAAGATGGAAATCAGACTGGAATGTTCTTTGGCAAGGTTAGGCATACTTAATACATTACTTAAGTCAAAAGCATTAGTAATCCATGTTTTCTTTTCATTTTTTTGCCAGGATATTAATTAACCCACTGAAGAATTCAGTTAACAGTATTTTACATCTCCCGTGCGATGTTATATTACTTTCAAATAAACAGCATTGATCGTAGTTTTGGAACTATCACAGTTATTATCTGAAATATTTTAGAAAACGAATTATAATAATGTGTATTATTAAAATTTGCCGAGTTTTAGTACCAAAAGAGCAATAAAATAAGGTATCTGGTACCAACACTTGCAAAATATGAAATGACAAAGTAGTGAACATTGTGGTTCCAGATCCGACCTGACATAATGTCGAAGCTGATAGAAGACGACGTGTTCAAACCAATTCACGTAGTAGACTACCAAGCCGTGTGCTTCCGGGAGAAGAAGACCACAAACTTGGGTTCCATGCTGTTAACGGTAATGGATAACTTGACTTCCCTTCGTAACGAAGAATGAAGCCACCAGGAATCAACTTTTTAGATAGAGAAAGATCTAATCTAGATCTTGTTTTTTTAGTTGTTATGACAAATATATAATATTATTATTTACAGCTCTTCTAGCCAGCTGAAATAATGTATGTTAAACTTTAAATTCTCATTTGGTTTTCATTATTTAAAAGAAGAGTTTTTGGACTTGTGACCTTTTATTCCTAGAGATCGATAATAATAAGTTAAATGATTAACACATTTCCCAGAAAATAGTGTACAATTATCTACACTGTTCTGTAAACCTTTCAGCCGCTGGAGAACATGCGACTAATTATGGCTTGGTTCCTAACCACATCAGTCTGGCTGTATAACTCTATTACTACAGGTTTGGCACAAGCTTCCAGTTATTCATTATATGATGGTAAGAAATTTTGATTTTACTTATAAACCTTAATGTTTGGTAATCACAGGGTGTTAGATCGAAAATAATGGCCAGTAAACAAAAGATTTGCTGCGTTACTGCTCTATGTTGTCAGCATGTACTGTTTCGCATGACAACGAGCACTAACTGATGACTTTGCTTAGACCTTTCTAGAGATATTTAGTCCAACTGTGCTTTACTTCTGCATGGCACTCTGATCAACTGATTCGATACATAACAATACCAATAATAACTAATGCAAATGCACTGATCTACCTGTTCCGAGCAACAATAACACTAGAGTTAAGACACTAGGTCAAGAACACAGATAAAATTTAATGCTTGGGTGCACCACTGATAGATTTTGGACACGCACCCTTTAAATTACTATAGCAAATCTCTCGTAGTAACAAAATTAACCAATGGAGTCAACAATTGGTTCTAGATCTTTATAAAAGTAGTAATGGCTCCATCTTGTTTTCAGAGTTTGCCTCCACTGGTGAGTTTCTAGTTCGGGCACCGTACACTATTTTGTAGACATTTTTCGATTTCATAATTTACATCAATTTACGATTCTTGTAAAACGCTTTGTTCTTTTACTGAGATATTTAGACTTTGCCTGATTTTCCCAAAAGTCATAGTTTGAGAAATATTAGACAGTTTTCAAAGAAAATAGGCATACTTCGCCATTTTGAACATTAACCGAGACTAATCGTAGTTAGATCGTTATATTCTACATACCTACCATTATTGCCACGCATGTTTTTTTGGTATTTTGCAACGACTTTATATTTTTACTAACTATAATTTGATAACCGTAAGCGTACTCGTATATCGTGTTGAGGTAAGTCAGCAACTAGAGATTATTTAAGACTCCACAACTGCATTCACACAAAACAGTTTTCAATCTTTTAATATTTACTTCTTCTATTGGCATGAACTTCGGGCATGGATTTTCCAATTGCAAATATTTATGCTCTATCTTGTAAATAAACACTTCCTATTTTTATGTGCAAATCGCAATTGGCTTTCTTTCAGTTTCGCATCTATAAATAAAATCTCCTAGCGAATGAATGCTCACTAAAACAAGAGGGCCGGATTTAGATACGCATGAACTTTTCAAGCCTTATTTTTTTAACCTGTACCTAGATTTGCAAAATTACACAGATAATTTATATTACAGTCTCGTACCAGTCTTACGAAAATGACGAGGAATCGGAAGATGGATACATGTCAAAGCCACCTAATCCTCGCATGGAGCGTGACTTTGAGAAGCTGGTTCTGATCAACCGGACTCGGCCGACGCCCTGCGACCGAGAGATGTACCTCTACCAATTAGACTACAGCAACCTCGACCAGAAGTTGAACAAACAGTCCAAAGACTGCGAGAGACCTTTCTACGCTCAAGTTGTGAATTACACCAACATGCTGATGATCGTGGTGGACGCAATGTGCCCACGAGAAGAAGTGCCGGTCATTTCCATAGAGCCCACTGAAGTTAATTATAACGAATCTCTGCCATGTCTGAAGCATTTCCATCCGCTGTACCGAAGGCAGCCAACATCATGCATTAGGAACCATACGGAGGTGAGCGTGTGTAAGCGTTTCTAACATTTAAAGATACTTGATATGGTGTTCATAAAGAATAACACGTAGACATACAAGTTTTCTTGGCACGTAGTACCGACGCCTTGCAAATCAGTGACATGTTATTGTATTGAATAAACACAAATATACGTTATCGGTTTTTCCTACGACCGACTGATAATTCCAATTATAAACACGTTCGGTCTTACTAAAAAAATATATTTATACATAGTTTAAACTAATATTTTGATAAAAGACTGACAAAATACTAGAGATGTCAAAATTGGTGCTTAGGCACTATTTAAACAAGATTATATGGTTGTATAAACTTAAGAGGGGTTTATCTCTAAACAAGCGATAGTCGCGGATTTGTAGCAAGAAATGAACCGAAACATCTGCATCAATATTATATAGTAGAAGTATTGTGTTTAAAGGATCGTAGGTATTAATTGAAGTACTGATGAGTATATAATTTAGTATGATAGATTCGGTTATGGTATTTTGTTTTATAAATATTATGATTTCGCTTGATCGCAACTCGCTTGATGTAAAGCGAAGTTGCGGCATAGGATGTACTAGTAGCACGCTTGCTTAGAATAAATCGATGTACTCGCGATTTGAAAAGATCGAGATTATACCTATCGGGAAATAGAGAAATCGGTAGCGAATTCCACAACATGGCTGTTCGCACAATAAAGTCGACGCAAAGCGTTTAGTGCGAGTCCGAATCACTAGAATGTACTGTATCTCTTTTAGACTGATTGTAGAAAGGTTGTATGTAACGTGTTGTGGGATGTTATATCTAAAGGAATCTATTTATGTTTATTTCAGGAAAGTAACATAGACATGTGCGGCCGCGGAAGCCTCAACAAACTGCAGCCGTGGCTATGGCTAAGCATTGTTATAGCTAATCGTATAATTTAGAACTATTACATGTAGTTAGTACTCGTATAGCAATACAATCATTTCCTTTGAAAATTACTACTGGAGTAGGGACTCAATCTTCTTGATTTTTAGATAGAACTATTTAGATGAACTGATAGCAATCTATATTTACCTTTTATGTCTACATGTTTTTAATTAGTAAATAATAATTTTAATATTTATCAATACAGGGTGTTTGGATGAACGACAAACGCACTTTAGGGGGTTTATGTTCTCATTAAAAACTTTACTTTAAATATGGAAAAAATCACTAAAAAAAATACCAGTTGTCAATTTTGTCTAATCATTCGATTCAACAATCAAAACAAACTCTTTTGGAGTTTGTTTTGATTGTTGAAACTTTTAATTTTGTTAACCGACTTCAAAAACAGGTGGTTCTCAATTTGACGGAGCCCCTATTAATGTGTGTTTCTCGATTTCTCAGATATGGCTGGACCGATAGGAAAACCTCTTTTTTATTCGAATCTGTAATCAATTGGCTTTATATAAATTTTACAAAAAATGGACCAGTAGTTTTTTAAAGTTAATATAACCTTCAATTTTTTTTGTGTATACATAATTCCGAATAGACGTAGGTTTTCACTTTTCTTTAGTACTTGCTAACTGACCCGACGAAACTCGTACCGCCTAACAGTTATATTATATGTTTAAACCTTCCCTGAACTTTCACAATCATTTCAACTAAGCCCACCCGTTCTCTAGTTTTTGCGAGACAAACGAACAGAAGGAGAAGAAGATTTCTTATTTAAGTGTAAGATGTTAAAGTAACCCCTGGATTAAAGGATATTTCACGCAAGTCCAAACACTCTGTAGATTAGTACTTACGTAGTAAAATCTATTACATGTCATGTCAACATATCAAAATTAACTAAAAACAATTAACATAAATCATTAAAAATGCTCCCATAGTGCCACAACTAGGAAGCAATCAGTGAATATGTAGAACAATTAATCATATCAGCTATTTTATTTATTGCTAAATTTCTAACTTCTAAATGTTTAAAAATAAAAATTTAATGTAATGATAATGGTGATAAGGATTGGTTTCATTAAGCCATAATCAAAGAGTAGAAAAAATGATCATGCATTATTAAATAATGATCATTTTATCTCTATTTGAAGTACTCGTAGGTAGGTAAAAGATTACGAAAGAGATTGAAATAAAATTGTATAGCTTTTGTAAGGAAAAGTTGCTATTTTATATAAACTTATCATAAGGGAGTCTTATATCATTGAATTTATTTATATGTTACCTTGTCTTTTTATGTTTTCTTAATTTAATATTCTTTGATTGTTGTGAAGGTAATCAATGCTAATTGTGAATAATAAATATTAATTGTTTAGGTACTTTCATTATTAATTAGTATTATTACTGGTGTTTCTGCAATCAAGGTTAAACATACTTTTGATCCGTCCTTCTGCAAAACTTATTTGAAGGGGACCCTCTATATCTACAATAAAAATCAACAGTCTTACCACCAAAAAAATGTTTCAAAAGGTAAATAATCTTAGAAAAAATATTAGAGGTCAAATGTCAAAATTGAGCAGTTAATTGTTAGACACTGGTCGAACAAGATTACGAGTATGTAGTGGTCCTCGTATATACTTAAATATCTTGCTAAGGGGTATTCATTGTAAACAATTGTTTGCCGCGGATTTGTAGTAAGAAAATAACCGAAACACGAGCTTGTCAAAGGCATGTCCGAACTTTTTGTGGTAAGACGATCGATTTTTTTTTTTAATTGAGTTCAAATGTTTTAAGCATTATTATAGTATTATTAGAATGTATAAGCATTTGAATCTCTAAATAGTTATAATCATAAATGGATGTGAAGTATTTATATGAAAATAATGAAATGTGATTGTTTTATTTGGTACAAAATAAATAATTTTACTGTCATTTTATTAGTTATTTTATTTCAATTTATAATGCCTTAGAAACGGACATAGTAAAAATAACTCAAAAACAATACATATAGTAAATTTTACCAGAAGATTTAGATATACATGTTACTTACAACATAACATACACAGATATATTATACTGTAACTATAGATCTACAATCTAAAATTACAAAAGTATTTACTGTAAAATAAAAAATTGCATAATTAACTTTTTATCATATTTCGTAGATAAAATTTTCTTAATAAATTATTATAGCAACATCACTTACTTATGTGCTCACTTTTTCCGTTGATTCCGCTTGTTTCTTAATAAACTCGTTGATGTCTTCCATAAGAGCTTGTTGTCGCACCTAAAAATATTTAAAACTTATTTTCAAATAAAGACGCAATAAAAGAAAGTAGTGTTAGTTACACTATTTATAATTCTAGAATAGCTAAACCCATTTTCCTGAAAATAGACGGGGAGATAGGATACTTTTTTGTTTCCATAGGATAATTTAATATCCGCGGGTAATACCTCGGGGCACAGCTATTATAATATAAGAATAAGGCAATTTTTCAAAATTTGCAAACATTGTTCTAATTGTAAAGAAGTTTATTGTCATGATCCACCTCCTGAGACACTTATTAAAAACACATCAAACATTGTTCCTACAAATTCATGTTTATACAAATAAATCATCTATATCTTTACCGTCAACTTAAAACTGTTATCTTGTTGCACTACATATCTAAAATATTTTCAGAATAAGGTGGATGGTGGGAATTTAATTTTCCAAGGATCACCTAGGTGGACTAAGGTGGTATAAGAGAAGACATATATTTCAATCTTCAAGTACGTGATTTGAAACTATCTGTATTACTTTAGGCTCTAAGTCAAGTTGCTTGTGGTACATATTCTCATAGTACAAAATATTTAATAGTGTGAAATTATTTCCCAAATTTCTTATTGTAAGAAGATTAATTCTTTTATCATTTTAAATATTTAAAAAATGTAGTCACATCTACAATTTTCAAATATTTACTTAGTAGTAGGCTTTAGTCCTGGCACAAATCTCCCTACTTTTAACTTCTACCAAATTTTTTTAACATCCAGTTAAAATATCTATGACATTAGAGATCACAATATTAACAGACCTGACGAAGCAGGGCTTCTTGCAGCTGTTCAAGTTTTTCCCCGCCTTCCATGAAACCCTGCAGGTTGTGGAAAGTGCCTCCGCCTTCTCGGTGTTCTGTCACACGATCCTGCGGGTAGTTGTATGTGCGAATTTTTTCATTCCTATTGCTGGACCCAATCTGTAAAAAAGAAAACAAGGCAAATTAAAAATCATCTACAAAAACATGTATATAATTATTAAGTTAAGCAGGCTCTTTTTTTCAGTTCCAAGAATATATTGCACTTACTTTCAAATAAATCATTAATTTATAAATTACAAATAAGTCATGAATAAAACTCACAGCATAAGTTCTTGTCATACTAAAATTACTAAATTCCTACAATATTTATCTATTATTCATACCTGTGATTTCCGTTCACTGCTGACTTTCGATGCTTGTGCTTCAATTTGTTTCTCTAGCAAGAGCACCTTCAGTTTGTTGAATGCAATCTCTTTGTTTTTTATCTGAGAGCGACCCTCTTGACACTCCACTACTGTTCCTGTAGGAGTGTGAGTAAGTCGGACGGCACTGTCTGTTGTGTTCACATGTTGACCACCAGCACCGCTAGCTCTCTTCGTCTCAATGACAACATCACGCTCGGCAATATCCAATTCAATAGCTTTAGGCTGTGGTAACACTGCTACAGATACTGTGCTAGTGTGGATGCGGCCGCTTTTTTCTGTGGCGGGAATTCTTTGCACTCTATGCACTCCCGCCTCCATTTTCATCAACTCAGGTACACCAAGCCCTGATACAAGAAGAGAAGCTTTACGGTAACCTCCTAATTCAGATTTTTCAATAGATGCAATATCAGCCTGCCAGTCCTTATACTCAGCATATGCTAAATACATCTCAAACAACTCTCTGGCGAATAGCATAGCCTCCTGACCACCTGCGCCCGTCGTTACTTCTAGTAACACTCCACCATCAGTGAGCTGAGGTTCGAATAATATGGCTTGGAGATCTTGATCGATCGTCTTTAACTGGCCTAGATATAATTCAGCTTCTTCTTTGATCATATCCATTACCGCTTTGTCCTCAACCTTTTTGTTGAGATCTTTAAGTGATGCGATGCTCTCGAAGAGGGCGATGCGTTGCTCCAGAACGTTCACAATAGGCTTTATTTCTTGGAGACGGCGAGCTTCATCCTGACTTCGCTTCGCCTTCGTAGCAAGGTCTTCGTGTTCTATGATCAAGTGTTTTAGGTATGTTTGTATGGCAGCATCTGCTAGGTTTACTGATTTTTGTGACGAGAATCTTTGTTGGATCACAACTTTCCTATCAGTTTTTAATAGCTTGTCAGTTCTTAGAAGGGACCGGAAAAACTGCATTCGAGCGAATGCCATGATACTTGATTATTTAGGAAGTTTATCAATTTTTTAACAGAGTATAAAAACTAAGAACAATATATTATCCGTTTAAAATTTGCGTGATTTCAATTCAAATAACTATGAGGTTATTTTATTTATATCTGGGCTGTCAAAAACGAAACAGCTGATTTTTTACTGTCACAACAAAAACCAACCATATACTGTTTACTTTTTTTGAATAGTCACCTTTTGTTTATGAATTTTTGCTACTTTATATATTTTGTTATCAAAATAAATTCATAAAACTTACTATAAATTTATAAGGAATATATATCGTATATCTAATGGTATCGTATAGTATTTAAAGATTTCTTTTACTTTTATTATCATTTATATAAAACTTCTTGGCAATGCCATCTACTGAGATAGTACAATACTATTTATTTTAGCTACTTGCCACTAGGTGACGCATTACGTCAAAAAATATAAAACGGAGTTTATTTCTACTAGGTAATTATTATTAAACATACAACCATCTTAGTTCTCGCTTTTAGGCAACAAGTGTCTTCTACCGACTTCCTAAAAAGGAGGAGGTACCTTTAAAGTATGTTACTCGATATTGCAGCGATGGCTAGACCGATTTAAAAAAATGATTTTTAGTTGGAAAGAAAGCTTTCGCTTCACATGCGGACTCATTTTAAGTTTATAAAAATCAGTCCAGTAACTAGGTGATACCGGTTTTGGTCTGATTATAAATCTTACTTTAATGTATAAATAAATAATATATAAAAAACAAATGAAAATATGAATCTTCTTACCAAACCGTTTTGTCTTATTTGAATAGAAAACTTTTTTTTACGAATCTACATCGTTTTAGTTACCTACCTAAACTAAACGATGTAAATTCGTAAAAAAATAACAATAATATCCAATCGAACCACAAACGCCAGCCAGAATGCTACATCGTTAATGCATTTTGATAATAAATAATATAAAAGTCGAGGTGCGCTCTCTGGTTCGAAAAGTTTTACGGCATTGTGGTGAACCGGGTAGCGGCAGGCTGCAACGCAATGCTGAAAAACAAAGATCAACTCCCGCATCTTGCATACTACGAGTGCAAGGCCTGTTTATTTATTGAATCGTAAAGTTGTGAGCACTCGTAGCTTTTTATTGTTCACGACAAAAAGCCTTCATAATCCTGTTATCGTGGTCCATAAGGACATCGCGACAAGTTATACTTAGGTATTTAGTATCTACCTACTAACAGGGTTGTCTAAGCTACACTCCAGTGCCCGTGTCTATGGTCAGAATGGTCATTTTAGTAATTTGGTACTTTGTTAAAATTTAGTTTAATAGTATCTCTGATGGTTACGTTAAGTAGGTACTATTATTTCTTCTGCACGTGGGGCCCAAGTCTACTATTTGAGTTTAGTTATGTATCATTTGTTTTAATATTTTTTAAATAATTTTATTAAATTGGGCAATTTTGAGTATCTTTTTTTCGATTTCTGTTTAGTATACCTACTTATTTAAATATATTTTTAAAGTTGAAACCCGATGGCATCATAAAAAACAAGAAAATTATGCGTTCATACGTTCAATATTCACGAACCAGTCATCATGTAATACCTAAATACCTATATATTCTAAATAGTGGTTAAAATTATAATTATACAATTTCTAATGTTGTAACGTTTGACCTTTTCAATAAACTTAAATAGACCGTAACGCAAACCGGAACTCTTTGTGTGAAGCCTTCACAAATACAAAAGGATAGGTATGTAAGTAGCTTTATTGCTCCAACTTAAATGAATTATGCAAATATCTCAGTAATAAGATGGTATATATAAAATATTTAGTGTTTTTCCGCCTCGTCTTAATGTCAGCGTGAGAAATCGAAATATTTTTGTTTTTATGGTGTGGTTCCTCCTCACCACCGCCACACCTCACCTTATTATTTCTCTTTTTCTCAGTATCCGACTTCCTCGACACGTGCGAGCGCTTGAAGAGTCAACATCACCTGAGGATGCCTTGTGCTATAAATGGATTTCCGCAAAGTAATGCCTGACTCCATCAATTATCTCAGATATCTCAGTTTTGAGGATAACGATATAACAGAGGCGTTAGGTAGTAGATAGGTAAGTATGTAATTTAAGTAAACCGATTTAAAACTAAAACTAATTGATCTTTTATAACATGGGAAAATATAATAATTCCCGACGTAACTTAAAAAATATTTTGAATAATGCAACAGCCATTGTATTGCATGTAGTTTTCTGCTCCATGGGTGTAAATGTAGGTATATTTCCTGGGTATCTACGTAATGCAATCTCATCCCCACACCCCACTCATCAACTAGGTAGTTACCTATTTACCAAAAGGAAGTTAAATCGCCTGAAGCGATCTCTACTACCCACTTACGTTTGTATCTAATAACTCCTAGTTTACCAGACTACCGTATGCACATGCACAATCACTCCTCGATTTCCCCACAAATTCTTCGCTAAACAATTCTAAGGTTCCTTACACATGCACGTGAGCAACGCGACGCTATGTCTAGCGATATCGTTAATAACAATGACTATTGATCTGCAACAAAAAATTACCAGTTGGACTACTCACAGTTGCCAGAATGCCGGTTTTTTCTGGCCCAACGTACAAGCATTGCCATTCAGCTTGTTAATGCGGCAACCATACTGACCACGCTGCCTTCTGGTGATGAGTTGAAGCATTTGAATTATCTGTAGATCTTAAATAGTCTGTTCAACTTTTTTTTTGCCGACTGCGAAAGGAGAAAGATTATGTTTTTCGAGTGTACCTATGTATGTATATTTCTTTGGCACACTCTAGAGCCTAAAAGGCTTGTCGTATGTTTATTGTGAGTTTCACTTGTTAAGGTCTAATGTTCATGCAGTCGGGGGTTTTAAAGCCACTTTTAACCACTTATTCGTTGTAGTTAGTCATTTCGTAACAAGGGAATTACTTATAAATAAGTGCCAAGGATATCCAAATGCTCCATCCAGAAATAGCCATTCCAATTAGCATAGAGAGGTACTACCTAGTTAGCGCAACACTACGACTTCGAATGGCAATCAATGCTCATATATACGACTAATGTGAGTGTTATAAGTAGGTAGTGCCTTAAATTTCTTACCAAAAACGAAATAACTAGCTACAACAATAAAAAAATATAGTAGAAAGATTTCCTATAGACCATTTAAGATCTACAGATAATCCAAATGCTCCAACCCACCACCAGAGGGCAGCGTGCCAAGTTTACCAGCCGCATTACCACGCTGAATGGCATTGTTTATACGTTAGGCCAAAGCATGTAACTCGTTATTATTTAGCACAGCGCCTAATACACGCGTGAGCGAACTGTCAAAGCTACCCATTGAGTGGCTATCAAAATGACACAGTAAAACAGCCAGCGGCGGCTACGGTTTGCACAAAAGGTTTGAATTAAATTGATAATGTACAGCGATAATGTAACCTAATGAGTCTTAATCACTGGTAAGGGCGTTCGCGATTGTGGTCACACTCGTTCATTATATTAATGATTAAATAAGAACATATAGTGTAATGTGGAAACGTAATTAAATATTATATGTACTCGTATTTCTGCGATATCTACTTTAATTGTTGCTTAGGCTTGTCCAGTAACGATTAATTTAGTCCAAATAAGACCTAACACTTAATACCTAACTGTAATATTTCAAGATTTTTAAAGCTTTATATTTCGCTGGTCTATATTACTAAAATTTATATTGCGTATATAGTATAATAGAATTACTAATATAATCATACGCAGGCACCTCTGCTCTGTCTTCAAATACGAGTAAATCGACGTGTGAAACCAAAACAACAACCAAAAAAAAAAGTTTTTAGTGTAGTCTATACAAATTTGACGTATTATTAAAAGAGACGATATATGTGGGTAATTCTTTTTATGACTAGGTACAATAAAAAGATAAGCCTATACGATATACATAACACCGACATAATTCGTTCTTAGACGCGTGTGAAAATGATATAAGAGTTACCAAAAATGTTAATTTAAATTAACTAATTATGCTTTATGGTACTAACAGTAATTAAGGCTATCAAAGTTCTCATAATTTTTCTTCCATGCTAATAAAGCATACATAACATATTGTATTTTTTTATTTCCTGTGCATCAATAACAGGTACGCACCTACCTAACACAGAAAGCGTAGGGCTCATGAATAAAGCAACACAACGTGTCATATCACATAAATATAAAATTGAGTAGTTGCCGTAAACGTAATTTATGTTTCATAGCTTTATGTTCAGTCTTGGTATTTTTTGAGATTTACTTGTTATATTACCGCAAGGATAAGTTTATGCATGTAAAGAACTCTCTGTAATGATATATGGATTAATATTATTTTAAAATATTCTAAAACTGTATTTATAACTACTGTTGTACCGATCTGGAAAAAATAAATAGTTTCTTAAAATATGGGCAAATTGCAGATGAAAACAAAAAACAAAGAAGTTGAAAAAAATAGGATTTTGAAGTCAAGTTAGTAGCTGAAAAGGCATTTCAATCAAAAAACTAATGGCCACTTTCCAACAAAACAGTTCACCGTATATTCCGTTCACGCACACGACGCGTGATAAATTCCAGCTAAAGTAAGTAATCGAGCAAATTGCCTCCACGAGGGTTCCGGAACATTTGCCCCGGGATAAAGCCCCGCTGCAAATATTAGCACTCTTAACTTAAACTATAGTTACTTACATGCGTAGTAAAGTCAAAGTTAAACATTAAGGTTACGTAAGAATACTGAAAGAACTATTGAGCTAAAGTAATTTGAGCTCAGTGCTCGACAGATTGGAGTGATCTAAATACGGAGTAAAATTATCAAAAATTTGAGACATTCGTCAAAATGCAAAGTATCAGTCAAAAAAGAAAAAAGCTGACCAACGTGTACTTAGGTACTTGTGACAAATTGCTTAAGTTTGCAATCTTAACATAACAATGAGCTTTAGAGCCACACTTAAAAGCCGATTATGGGAATCGTTTCTGCATTGAATAGCGTTTTTACACATGTTCGTCACTTGTAAGTTTTTCTTAAACATCTTTAAATCAAATCCTATGGTTTTCCATTTGGAATCACCCCTTATCAATCACATGTAAGCTAGTTTACATTTGCCTAAGTTTCCAAAACCTTTACAAAGCAGGGCTCTTATACGGGATTGATTTGAGTGGGGCGGAAGTTCCACCCCCTGGAATGGTCCACATTAGACGCGGCCCATTTCCGGCGGGAGTGCCACGTTTGCCCAGCGCGGCTTATTACTGCCTCTTAAATAAATACGCCGCATTTCCTAACCTCTTAACACCGCTTCACACTTTGCTCGCGAGCTTAAATGGCGACCGCATAAATCTGTCAGATTTATGTGTTTTACTTAGTGCAAATATTTCTTTGGGTTCTAGGTATAATTTAGCGGGCAGCGTTGGCTGAATTTAAAATCTGTGGTTTTAATGAGAAACAAATTATTGTTTTAATACTTTGCATTTTTGTTTTTTTTTTATTTGATTTGATTTGGACAGATTCAAGATTTATTGCCAGAGAAGTATTTTAGCAATGTCTCAAATAACTTACAGTCCTTTACCTCATTAAAGTGTTTCTCATTACCTAGTAGGTGCTTTTTGAAGAAGCACCGATAAGCTGATGGTTGCTGCAAATATTTTTTTATTTAATTTTTGTTCTATAGTTCTCTAAAAATGTGTACAAAGCTTTGCAAGGGTTACCATGTTTTAACAATAGTTAGCAATAGTTCTAAAAATATGGTCGGCATTAGTTTGAAATTAGGAAGAACTGAACGGTTCAAAAACAATGAATGAATAAACGAACGAAATGCATTCGCAAAACCATTGCACCCCAAATAAAGTTATATGCTTTATAAAGAGACCTGAGACGCTTTATACATATTTATATAATAATTGATATAATAGTAATGACTGCCAACGTATAGCTGGTTTGGGTTCACGTCAGGTCAACACGATAGGAAACAATCTCAGTGTTTGCACTGCCGTCCTAATGGCCTATTAGTTCGCACCGACACGCGAACAGCCAAGACTTGCGATTTATGCAAGGAAATAGGTAGGAACATATTAGAAAGGTGGCCTACTTCTCTTGAGACCGTACACGCTGCAATCGCGATTTTATTTCAGCAACCACAAAAATGTAAAAGTATTGTTATCTGAATGTTTATGAGACTTAATTTTGGGCAACTAAACCTATCCGATTTTTTCTAACTTAGTTTCTAAAGGTAATACAACTGTATTTATACGCTTAAATCCCTTTGGCTCACACACACCCACTCACACTCTAGATTAGCGATTGTCTTGATACTACATCAAGATAGATATAGAGATAAACCTATAGATACATACTTAAGTAAATATAAATGAAGACTTATAATTGCTTAAATGAATGTTGGTACATACCTAATAATTTTCCTTCTTGAAAGAGCAGTGTAAATTAATTAAATATAGCTGTTATCTTTATAAAATAAGATATCAATAAAAGTTATTGGTGGATATACTGAAGTATATCCATATATACTACCTTAACAGGTATAAGAATATATCTATGTTTTCCATTAAGTATTTCTGCTTTGAGTGTTTTTTTTGTAACAATTTACCGATTTCTGTTTTACTTTTATTTTTATTTTTATACAAAGTTTATATATCATATTAAAGTTATCTATAGTATCATCAGCAGTCAGCACCCTACTCGACGCACCGTGAAAATGTCTTCCACAGCGAATTATCACAAAAACCGTTTCCGTTAAATTAAATTAAAATCCGTTTACAATGTTGTACGACACCGAATCACAATCAATTTGCCACGTAGTCATTCTTGTAACCCCTTTCATATCACCCCTACTAAGGGAACTTGTACATTATCTAACAATATGCTTAGTCCTCGCGGCGACTTCGCGCGACTTTGTAAATCGAAGGGGACGAACGCGTTTGTCATCCTACCCTACATCTCGACAATTGGCAACGAAAAATTTACTTTGTAATGTTCGCAATAAGAGTGAGTTTGTCTAGAAATAAAATTTGCAAGCGTCATAAATTTTATAGCGCTTTAATACAGCCATAACATAACAATAATAGGGTAAATGTTTTGGTAAGCCATAAATAAATGGGATTACGTCCCGCTGAGAGAGGACAAATTCGGCAATGCCCTTTTATTGTTGTTGTGGCTAATGGAATACTATGTTGGAATAAATTGGCTTTAATTTATGATGCGATGTCATTTTAGCCACATGTTACCTACGAAAGAATTGACAATATTTAAAAAGTTAAGAAACTTTTCTTTTAGAGGTAGGTTATGTAACACCTAGCATGTAGTTTATTTGGCATAAATGCAGGTTAGATTTAATACCTAAATATGTATGAAATATACCAAGCCGACCCATCTTAAAAGTTGAGTCACCTACAATTTTCGCTTAATGTGCTCTGCTATTAGTATAGTATTATTTTCAAGTTGTTGCAATAAATAAGGGAACATAACATTTTCCTTCTACGAGTATGTTGTGCCTGTTTAATCTACTCGCTCATAGATGGCGCTACCTTACAACGTAAATGTTAAACTAAAATCATCATCCAAATAAATTTATTTGAATATTCTGTTTGTAATTAACCAATAAAATATCACCTGAACGAATAAGCATCTGCAATTTAAACATATATTACCTAATTGAAGAAATTTATATGACGTTGAAGTATTTTTTTAATTCGGTACAGCAAGATATTGGAATAAAGTAATTCATATTATTATTTTGCGCTACAAAAACAGCTATTGGTACTGGGACATACTGCTTTGTAGCTGCTAAGTTACTATTTACGTAGTTACGAAAGTAAGTTTGCTCTCTCTATTTTACCTAATTAAATAAAAGTTGAATATTTTATACTTATCCACTGAAATACTAAACTAATATAGGTGATCCCTCTGTTAAAACTGTTAGTTCCTTAATTTTGTAACAATACCTTAAACATTATAAACTAGTAGATTCTACCGATCTAAAAGGCATTAAGTGCCGCACAGAGCGGCTGGTAACTAATCAAACAGTGTTTGTAAACTCATCTATCAGGAGGAAGAAGGCGTGAATGCTATGAAACTCATTAGAAGGCTGATGGCGGGAGAACAGCTCGCAACTGCGGCTATCAGAAGATATAAATCATCTGACATTATTGACCATTAGATACATTTACTCTATAGGGTTGTTTGACAACCGACTTCAAAAGAAGGAGGTTCTCAATTCGAGACTCAATTTTTAGTGTTTATCAGATTTCTTAAGATTAGATTAGACTGATATTGAGTTTTTTTCGTTGGTTTAGTAATACAGTTCTCACGTGGTCACATATTATTTTATCGAAATCAATCGAGTAGTTAGGTTTTTAAATCATAATATCAGAAAAATTTACCTATACTTACGCGTGTAGAATTGAAGTTAATCGTAGCTTTTTTTATAGTATTACGTAGATACTTGTTTGAAACATGTTTGGTTTAGTACTATTTGCGTAAAAAAATCCCCGTTAATATCAGCACGTAAACTATATTTTAAATATGTGAAGTGAGTTCACTGAAAATCTTTAACTTTAGTGATTGGTAATAAATCTAAGTTAGCTGTGGGTAATGTTATCAAAAATAATTAAAGTTACCGAGCCGTAAGGTTAAGGTTACGTGGTTTCATATATCTCGCTCTCACAAGTGTAGTTACAGTGTATTGCTGTCCCAATCCCTCTGCGCCGACAGGTCTGCAGAGGACGATCGTTAAGAATGGCGAATGGCCCACAGCATTCTCGGTAAAATCACTCGATAACATAAAAACAAAAAAAAACTTTTGAAAGTATGTGATAGCATCGATCAAGATTTTTGTACAAATTATAGTCTGACTTGATTACTCAACATCTAAATTCTTGAACATTGTGCTAGCGCAGATACAATTTAGCTTAGCTTTATAAACAAAGTAACGTTATTGATAGCGTCAATCTTTTGAAAACATATAATATGTTATTTGGAATCGGTCCAGCCAACCGTCTTTGTAAAGTCGAGGAACATACAAAAAACATCCCGATAAATGAAATACCTCCTACTTTTTGAAGTCCAATAAAAATTACAAACCCAGTACCTAGCTAGTAAGACTGAAAGTACACATATTTTAACTTCTTACTAGAAACCTAAAAATACATTTAAGCAACTCTTACAAAAAAGACGAGCCTATAGGTATATATGTATAGATATCTATACTAAATTTTAATGATTATCGCCTAATTATTTTTTTCGGATAATTTACATACCAATAAAGAATTACATTGCGTAAGTATTATTTTAGTAGTTATATTGAAAGAAATAGTAAAATATTTGCATTATATAAGCGGATTCAGCACTAGCACAGCAAACGGCCGCGGCCGGTAGGTAGACCACCGGCCAGATTGATAAATGACATCCGGTCTATCGCAGGGATGCAGAGGGGTTTGTATAGCTTTATTATCAATTTCAGCAGAATTGAATTTTTTCGTAGTTAAGGCTTGCGCTTGACCGCAACTTGCCTGATGTAAAGCGATGATGCAGCAGGATTGTAGCACGCATGCCACAGAAGAATTAAAGAAACCGATTTACTTGCGGTTTGAAAAGACCAAGTTTATCCGGAAATAGAGAACTGGGAGAAGAGTTCATTTAAATAGCTTTTATATTTTCCTTTCTTTTCTTACGTTTGTCACAACGTAAATTTAAATACTTATAAAATATGTTTTAAATCAGTAAATGAGTGTTGTTTAATGAGTGGCAAAGTAAGAAAGTGGCCGCGGGCGCAAGCCGCGTCCCTTACAGGCACTGTTTACGAGGGCGTTTAAGTGAAATAAATAAATCAGATCCGCGGCTCCAGCGATGGATAATTTGTAAAGGATGCCTGCCTCGGCTGGCATACTTACAACTTGCATACAAGCATGTGGATTTCAGAGAATGAGGTTCAAACAAATTGGCTCTTCCAGCTAAACAGGATTATCGATTAATGGTGTACTAAGCCGAAAAGGGATCACTATAGGAAAGGAAGAACTTTTGACATGGAACTCTGAATTTGAGAAAATAACAGCTGTTTTATATATAAAGTTTATCGGCTCTGAGTATAGTGACCCGCTTCCGCCTTAGTATATCAATTATATTTCTATATAAAAGGGTTAATTTTATTTCACATAATACATTGTCTTTTTATATTGCACACAATATGTGCAATATATCGATTTATATTATTAATGATGTGTATGGCGGCGGTGTAGCATAAGAAAACACAGTGCGTTTTTGGTTCCAACGTTTTCGTTCTGGAAATTTGGACCTGCAGAACAAACCCCGTGGACGGCCGGAGACTAAAGTTGCTAATGAAGAATTGAAAGCTATTGTGGAAGCAGATCCATCGCAAACCACGTCCGAGTTAGCTGCAGGCTGCGGTGTTAGTGATAAAACTGTTTTAATCCACTTGAAGCAAATTGGAAAGCTGAAAAAGCTTGAAAGGTGGGTACCTCATGAATTGAATGCAGCAAACCGACAAACGCGCGTCAACTGCTGCGTTACATTACTCAACCGGCACAATAATGAAGGGATTTTAAATCGGATCTTTCGGATATTTCAAGTTTTCCATTTTGTAAACTGCGTGACGCAAAGAAAAAACCAAACGAGGACAAAACAAATGAACTACGGTTTTTGAAATACAAATGTATGAATAAATAGCTGTATAAATTTGAAATTGGAATCCCTAACCAAAGAAGAGATATTTGAGATCAAAGTGGCCAGTGGCCATATGTAAGGACCTAATATCTATGTCTCTTTGTGACTCTCTACAGGTTAAACGTGTTGAATGATTTTGACGTGCGAAGTGTCATTTGATTTGGCAATATTTTCAGATGATTCGTAGATATTGGTTAGATTCCGTTGTTTCACTCGCTAACATACAATAATCTGTAAGTTTTTCTGTGTTTTTCAAGCCAAAAATGTCACCACAAAGATACGTCATCAAAGAACAAATACAAACAAGGACTGGAACAGATGGCGGTGTTATCGCTAAAGAGCAATCTCTTCCAGATAACCTTTAATATTAAGAAATATTTTCTTTATTTTAATTATCGATTTTTAAGTGAATACACAACTTTATATTCTGTAAATATTTCAAGCGCCTAACTGTTGCCGGTATTAATAAAGAGCAATAAAATCACGTTTGCTGTTTGGGAATTCACCCTGAAGTATTTATTTATTCAGTTTTTAGTATTTGTTGTTATGGAGGCAAATACATCATTAGTGAAAATTTCAGCTCTCATGCTATCACGGCTTGCGAGATACAGCCTGGTGACTGACAGATGGACGGACGGACTGCGAAGTCTTAGTAATATTTACTCGTTTATAACGTTTAGGTACAGAACTCAAAAAATATATATTTTATGCAGAATGATCAAGTGTGGCCATTTTTAGGCTTGTAAATTAGAAATAAAATCCATCCTTTGAGTTGCAACGTCTATTAGTTTTGTATCAATAATAGCTAGGCAAACTAGATTCTTTGGTACGGTCAGCTTTGGGTGAACTTGAGGCCCTGCTAGCTAGCAGGTTTTTTTTTAAACTTTTGTTCATGTGGTAAATAATTTCCTTAATGCCTCCAGCATTCTGTAAGTAGACCTTACCATGCTTTCGACGAATACTTACAAGTAGATGTCTGAAGAAATCTTAGCACAATTTCTATTATACGTAGGTACTCGAATACTCATATGGTAAGTTTCTCTAAGAATAATATACGAGTAATAATAGTATATTAATATTTCTAGTTATTATTAATTAGTTTTAGTTGATAAGTAACAAGTTTATTATAAATTGATTAACACAATGAATTACTATTCGACCCAGACAAACTTTAACCCAGGGTTTTAACATTTTAGTCTGACTGAGCTGCAGTAAAAAACTGCTTGCTCAAACCTTTGCACCAAGATTTTAGTGCCGTTTTAACATTTTAGTCTGACTGAGCTGCAGTAAAAAACTGCTTGCTCAAACCTTTGCACCAAGATTTTAGTGCCGTTTTAACATTTTAGTCTGACTGAGCTGCAGTAAAAAACTGCTTGCTCAAACCTTTGCACCAAGATTTTAGTGCCGTTTTAACTTGACTCTAAATAATACAAGTAGAGGACTACATCTACGTAAAAGTTCTATTTTTAAAGTCGTGATAGACAGGACATCTTTGTTAAGGCGGTTGTGAACTTCATAAGATAAAAATGTATTGTACCCATTTGTTTCTATTGAATCAATATTTATTATTAGCAATGATCATAAAGACTTTCTGCAAAACTTGAAAATTCCTTTGCGCAATATATCTAAGTGTATTGTTATTTTATTGTATTCGTTTGAGACGTGAATCGTTGTAGTTGAACCTTCTCAGCCATTTAATCTATATATAGATTTCTAAGTTTACAGCATCCCTTATAACCAGATACTGGTACTTAACTATATTGATAGTAATTTCACGCGTGGATGTGTGATTTTTCACGTTTTCTCTTGAGAGATGTTAACGTGACCCGGAGCGGGCTCCATTTATGATCGGCACCGAAATGGTCGACAAATGGCGGCCAAATGAGAGGCTTCATCCGCCGAAGACGGTCAAGATTGGCCGCTTTTTTGAAAAACGATTTCGACTACGTCACTTTGTACGACATGCATCACCGTTTTTTCAACGCGTGACTTTATATTCTTCTATTGTAAGTGGTCAATGGTTAGTGTGTTTGACGATTTGGTCGTGTTATGTTGTGTGAGCGTGGGCCTCAGGCACATTTGATTATACGTTGAGAGAGGGCTAATCGCAGTCGACGGGCGCGCAGCTCGAGATCAAACACAAGGCGAGCCGCCAGATATTTTTGTTTCTATTAAACAACACCCGACGTAATAATGTTTAACAATCGTGCAGCGATAATTTGAACGGTGGTTAGGATGGAGTAGTTTTGAAGCTACAATACTTTGGCATTGGCTAGTATTTATTTGAAGAACCCGTTGCGCAATTTTCCGCTTTATGGCTATTACAATACGACATAATTTTACGAATTAATACTTTTAAGGGTTTTGAGCCCTGGTTTAAGGCGCTGGCATTTTAATGTAGACGTACTTGGAAGCCCTGGTACGCGACATTGCAAGTATAACCCATCCTTATTGGCTACGGTACCGCTCGTATATAATAATAAGGCTGACTGTTGATGTAGTCCACAGTAAAGGAACGATAGTTGTCTCATTTTTCTACATTATTTAAGTTTTATTATCATCTAAACTATGTATTAGTTTCTTAGCATCAGTATGATTCTGTTTTTTGTTTCCTAAAAAAGTGTGCAAATCATTGTATTGGGTATTTACCTATATATCACATCTCTATTGTCTATTGTCACATCTTAATATCATCTACGCAGTTTTAGCCTTTATAATAACGTTTGGCATTCACATCTTTTCCTTTGCACTTACTGTTTGCTAAAATAGAGAAAGACTAGTACCATCAACATTATTTATACACCAATTGAAAATAGGCACATAAGTAAAAATACTGTAATGAATGGGGTGTACTTATCTGATCAAAGCAGTTCTTCCAGACATCCAGGCTTCACAATATTTAGCAGGTCTGTTTCGCTAAAAGCATACGGTCTTATTAATAAATGCGTCTTAACTTTAAACATCTTATGTCTTATTTTGAAGCGTCAATTTCTTCATCGGAAAAACAGAAGAAAAGACGTTTAAAGTTAAGACGCGTTTCTTAATAAGACCGATAGTTGCAGTCGCATGTTGCAAAAGTTATTAACAAGATTTTGGTAATTTATTCAAATAAATATTTCAAAAACATTCGACTCCATAGGTTTCCCTATCCTCTTTGAACAGATAAGTGGTGATCTCGGCGGATCTGGGATTGTTATTAAATATTTGTGTAGTGGTGCAATTAGCCGCAACTCACCGGCTAATTCATCTGATCTCTCTGTGCTCTGCGGAGTAATTTCTACTAATAACCGCAACTTACAAACTAACAAGACTGCTGCGCTTCTAAGCACAGACGCTGACAATGTAGCGATGCAATAGAGAAATGCTGACATACCTATGAAAGTGTGTACTTTAGGCTACATACTTCTCATTACTTTCTAGATTGTTAGTTTACCTAATCTGTCGATGTTCTGCATAGTAGGTAATTAACCAAACGAGTCAGGCGTCTGGCAAGATTTGCTTTCATCCGCGTAAGTACAAGTCGTATTGTCAAGTTTAATGAAACTTGTAATACGGTGTTTAAAATTTGATTGGTGAATTGTTACAGCATATCTAGGTAAAACTGGTTATAATAATATTAATAATAAGTATATACCTAGTCCGTTTTTGGCTGTGCTGTTTTTTACCTTGTATTAAAGAGGACATGTTAACTTCTTAACTCATGTTCTGAAACTCTAGTAGTAACACCGAATAGCAATTGTCGACAAAGTACGCATAACAGCATACGAAATTTTATGGTTCATCTCAAGTCCACAAGTGGCGCTGGCCATCCATACCAAAATATGCTTATTCACGCAAGCATTATCAAAAAAAAACGTAAAAAGAGTTAACATCGGCAAAAACAGTACAACTTTTTGCCCCATTAAGCTTGTTGCAGCGCCGCCTTAGCGCCCGCTCCATATATCTCTCGCAAACCGAAGCATTGTGTTACATAAATAAAAACGCTAAACGTTCGCCGTATTGTCTATTAAGAATTACTTTTCTCGCGGCAGCGCGCGCACAATGGACCGGCGAGGCACAAAGCGAGAGATGCTTATCGAACTCTGGGTACATTAATACGCAACGGGCACGCCCCGCGCACGAAATACTAGATCCGTTTGTGTTATGATCGGAGTTTGTGTCGGCATACAGCCTGTGCTCTTTATTTTCACGCCGCGTTAATGCATCGTTAGGTTTCCGTCGCTCATGAGATCGGATTAACATTTTAAAAGTTTTGTATTACAATGACGCGCGTTGATGTCTTTTGTGTGAACGCTATTTTGTGAACTTTTCTTATACGAGGCGCGTGCGCAGGATTTGGTTTTTATTGTTTTAAAATCGATTATCTCGAAAGAAAATTTGTTGCAAAATTATAAGTAATTGTAGTATAGTAGTGCGTCATATCGCTAACAGAAGATAAATGATAAAAATAGTGTAGCGTATTCATCATATCCAGTCAAACTATTTAAAGACAAATTAAATATAATAACAGAATAATTCATTGCAAATAATTTATTTTACAAAGCGTAGAGTATTCACGATAGTTAGAGGCTTCGATAGGTAACATCGTCACAATAAAACCAGTATCGGCCGAGAGCACGGCCGGACGTGTCGCAATTATTTGCATTACAACAAATCGTAAATTGACCGTATAAGTAATACAGCATCGCTGTATAAATTATAAAGTACTGGGAATGTAAAATCTGTCCCATCAGGCAAATTATCTACGTAAATAATACCCGAGCCCTGTAATTTAGTTACAACGTAGCTATAATAATCTTTATTCGTTTATTTTCGAACGCTTGTGAGACAATGGCCAGTAAATAACTTGATGGATGTTAAAATGTATTCTGTCGTGTATTTGTTCAACTAATGAACAGTAAAATGGATGTGTATTATAATAAATATCAAGATATATGCGCCATTATTTAAGTGGATAGGCTTAAACCAACAGTTGAATGCAGTATTATGTCAAATATTAAGGCAATGTTTATAGCACGGCTTGACATGGATACAAGTATCTTGGTGCTTCGATGACATTGTCAGGGCTTGGCGTTATAGTCTGTTGAAAGTTGTATATTACTTAGTATAGTGTCAACGACTAGAGGAGTACTGTCACTACGCCAAAATTAAACTATTAAAACTTATAAATAATTTAAAAAAAAAACTTTTTTTTTTTTTAGGATTTGATATAAGGGGAATGCTGCTCTCCGGTTGTGGGTTGGAACATTATGATTATCTGTAAATCTTAAATGGTATATAGGTAATCTATCTGCTACATTTATTTTTGTTGTTGTAGTTAGTCATTTTGGTTATGATAATGAAGGCACTTGCTGCATTTTAAATATTTAATCGTACGATATAAGCCGAAAGGAAGTGAAGATAGTATGATGTAGTTCAGATGACGTAACCAGATTAAATTTTAAGGATTAGGTATAATTATCACAGTTACAACTTGCTCTAAAACTTGCAATAAATCTTCCGGTTATCATCTAACTGATATTTTTGTACAAAATATACTAAACTTTATCGCATATCGATGCCACTAAAATATTGCAAAAAAATATTCAGCTACTATTTTTTCTACATACTATGAAAAGATTTTGTATTGCGCGGTTTGACAATCCTACGAGGTGATTTTTTTATGAGACATTTGTTTAAATCGCCATAATATAGACTATACTAATTTCAGTTTTTTCTAAAGAACTCATTCAAGATTTTTTACACAAAAGGTTTATTGAATAATTGGTGTATTTATGATGCACCCATGACACAAGCTTCTAAGAATTTTACCATATAAATGTGTAAACGGTACCACAAAACTTCTGTGCGGAATAAAAAACACAGTTTCACACTCATATACTCTGCTCGTTCATTTTTACAAAACATTGCTGTGTCGACTAAGATTCATTAGTCAATAGCTCAATTATAAACAGCAATGTATGGCGTGTGTTCAACAAAGGTTCGAAATAGGATGCAAGGCAATAAACGAGATAAAACACCTGTGTGCCGGCAGTTTATTAGTTTACAACATTACACTTCTCCTCTCGGTCCGGAATAGCCCCCTGCCGGTAATTGCTTCATGAAAGCCCCATAAACTGAAGCTTTATTAGACAAAAACTCGCTCGCCGACAAATTAGATACAAATAGACAAATTATGTCGTATTTCATACTGGATCTTCAGATACTAATATGAAGCTTGGTATTTATTATTAAGATTCAAGTTCATTACAAGACGTGTAGCATCGGGTGCGTTTATTTGTCGTATTTATTTTCAACGTTGGTTAGACAACTTGGAATGGATCCTATTATTTGAATGAATACCAAAAGCAAACAGTGAAAAAAGCTAGTGAATATTGCCACACCAGAGCCAACAATGGCAACAATGAAGTCCCGAGTGGTGGCGGCGGCGCGGTCGGTGGGACGTAATCCCGACCTCATTAATAAGAGCTCTTCACACGATCGGTGTTAACATGACAAATGCGAGCGATGTACAAAGCCGCACCGCGAACCTCGCCGCGGGGGCTCTCCGCCGCCCCATCTCGCTCTGCCACACAAAGACTTCGTCCTCGTCCTCAATACTTTTCTATTCACCTTACCTTGTTTTGCCAACTTACACAAACTCAACCGGATACAACACAAGCTCAAAAATAAATCAAATTAATATTACAAATATGATAATTTTGATTTACTGCTATGCCGACACATATTTCAATTAAGATTTAAATCATAAAATCGAGAAACGAAAATCTAAAATTTGAATGTTTATTAGATTAATAAACCTAAATTATTTAATCGACTAATAGAGGTGAGGCGATGGGCGAACTCACACATGCGAACGGTATCGTATACAAATAACTCGTTACTACGAGTATGTCATGCGCCCTCGCTCGGTTCGTCTGTCTCTGCTGCGAGCCGCCAGCTCCAACACCAATTATTGCAAGTAGAAAATTAAATTAACACACACGCACGTCACTCGTGTAACCCGGGGAGGGTAAATGACCAATCGAGATTGGTCCTTGCATTTTTAAAACTGGCTCTTTTACCGTAAGGGTACGTAGAGTATAGGGCGCGCCAGAGAGTCATTCTTACGATGGTTTTTGTATCGGTCAGCCATTTTGCCTCATCCACTAATTGCAGGCCCTCAGTAGTTATTTCATCGCGGGCTACGAGGATCGTCTTTGTACTAACTCTGCTGCGGTTTATACTTTACAAATTAGCACTTCCTTTATTTCCGTTCCTTTTCGTCATACTATTGTAGAGTTCTATTTGCGGTTGTGATGCAACATGTGACGTACGAAACGGCTCCTGACCTTTTAACTCAATATTTAGAGAGACGGTGTAATTAGTGGCATGTGCGTGTTCGATCACATAAAAGAACGAAAGAACTCGGACTTAACGCACTGTATCAAATCGTAAGGAATTCCAAAGCAACATTCTAAAGTGTTACCCAAAATCGAGCGGATCAAACGGTCTTTAAGATGTGGCTGAGATTGGTATATTTTTAATCGACCAAATGCTTGATTGGAACCGATCAAATGACGTAATTTATAGCCTGTGTTTATTGATGCTGGATCCTTTATTAGGGTTGACCTTGACCTCGAAGGGTTGGCCTATAATCCTTTGTGTCGAATCTTGACTCGATATGGTAAACTAATTGTGAAGGTAATGAAAAGCGCGGCAAACGGAACGCGTTGAAAATTAGACTAGTAAATGATTCAGGTTCAAGAATTTGATACACTAGTGTCATGGGATACATCAATTATTACACTAACAAAATTAATCGAAATAACCTATCAAACTATAAAAAGAGGTTGTTTTATTTTTATACATACTTAATTAATACTCGTATAAGACGGGGCGAGGCAACAAAGAGGTGTACCTACGATGATTTTCTATATATTTAATTTTAAATGTAAGAAATTGCGATGTACATATTACACTAACATATTGATTTATATAATATACTCGTACATAATTATATACTACTGACAGCGTAAAAGTCATACACAGGTTAATGATAGATACCTACTATGGATCACTGGTAAGCAACTAGCATCCTCTCAGGGGATCCATAAAGCAACAACTTTAGTTTTGGGAATTTTGAAAATTCGCATAAAAAGTATTCCTTGCGCCCCAATGCGCGCCCAATGTATGGAACAGCAATCTTTCTTTCGGTTTTCTGAAATCCTAGAACAAAAGTAGTTGCTTGTGATTATCAGAAGCCACTCTTAATAGGATACCAGTATATTACCAGTGAATCCGTATATCCATACTTAATACTATAAACGTCAAAGTTTGTAAGTATGAATATGGATGTAAGAATGTATGTTTGTTACTCTTTAATTTGGATGAATACACAGGCTACTTGCATTAATGCATAAGCTACTTTTGATCCGGAAAAATGAAGTGTTCCTATGTGAAGACGCAGGGGACAAGCTAGTAAGATATATTTTATCTTACAACATCATTGGCCATATTATGTACTTTATAATTGAGCGTCACACAGTGCATAGATTAAATCTTATGGCGGACAATCTTGCAGTGCGTTTTGATGGTAAATTGTTATAATCTAAAAATACATATAAAATTTAACGGTGTGAGAACTTTGTGGGATGGGCACCATCAAGAATGTTTTTATTAAATTCCTTTCATATAACGTATTGATTCTGTCTGTTAATTACAGACTGAATATCACAATGACAATTTTATTATTGCCAGTGCTACGTATCTACTATAAACATTTTTTTTTATCAACGCCTCTTTAGCCACAATGTATTTCAAAAACTCATCAATTTAAAAACATTGGTAGTTTATGAAATTTAGAAATATACTACCAATATTACATCTGAATAGTTATGAGCCTCGCCTGTCTAGGTATTTTGCCAGTAGCAACTAATGTTCAAGTTTTATACTTATATGTTTATAGCAGTTATTTGCTCGGCAATTAGTATATTTTCCTTATTACACCAATTTGGTCGTATTAGGATTTATTAACCTTCAGTTTTTGCACAATTACAGTAGCTGTACAATCCACGTGCAAGTAAATGCAAATCTGAACTCGACAATTGATAAATAGATGTACTAAATAATAACCATACAACAAAGAGGGAAAATGTCTGATAGCTACACAGAATATATTCCAAGAAACCTTTGACATGTTTTTGGATAACGGTTTTGTTGAGATATTTCTATGTTAGTATAATTTAATTTCTTTTACTACTTTTATACTTACTAAGGAAACCGCAGAAGAGCTGTGTAAAAGTCAGACTCCTTGTAAGGGAAATTAGAAGAAACAGAAAATTTGCTATAATATAATATGCTAAGGCGCAGTAGGTATTTTTAATTAATTCTTATGCCCATGATTCTTATAGGATTCCCTTTTGATGAAAATGACAAGTATCAAGTACAAGAAAGTGCTTATATCGAACTTACTTCAATTACTTTCTTTGCCTACACTTTTGCACTTTTTTCTAACAGTTATTATCTCTACTCTCACCCGTTCATACACATCTGGGGGCACAGTAGTGCCCCCGCCAAGTCGAGCAAAACAAACATGGCACGGCTGTACCATCCTTTTCTCGAAGCGGTTCTGGCCATTTCGACGCCCTGTAACTTTGTTATGAAAATATCTAGAAGCCTGAATTTCGACGACCAACAGAACATACCTTTTAAAGATAAATTTCTAAATTTTATTAAATTTGAACAAAAGCTTTAAGAGTTATTGCTTGCCAAAAACCTCGATTTTGTCACTGACTCACCGATCATCAGAATACTATGGTACTTCTAGCAGACCTATAATTTCCTTATTTTGTACACAATTATTGTTTAACCTATAAACCGAGGAAAAAATCTGACATTTCTTATATATAGTCCCGTTTACTAGTTACAAAAACTGAATAAATAACTTTGTAATTCTATATAATTCTCAATAAAATGTATGTAATTACCAAGTAACTTTTACAGTTGGTCAAAACGTTTGAAATAAAATTATTAATTAGTTTATCGTGAGCAATATCGAAAGTTTTATAATTATATTGCCTGTATTGTACATTTATACATACTCTATAATGACTTATGTGTCAAGGGATAAGTCTTAGTACTCGTAGTGCATTGATGGACATTGGTTCTTCAGTAGTTATTCACATGCGATCAAGCATTATGTGGCGCTTTCGAGAGTGAAAAGTCTACGTCTAAATATCAACTTTTGTTGTATTTAAAAGCAGAAGTTTGCATTGTATTTTTCTGTAGGTATATAATAGATTTAGATACATTTACCATCCAGACGTCAATAGTCATTACTAGAACAAAGCAGAGAAAGGTCGTTGAGAAATAAAGTAGTTGAGACACAAAAGATAAGAACCGAAAGTATTGGAAACCTACCTACAAAAAGTAATGAGATCCCGTCAAAAACATTACATGTACAGAAATGCACAAGTCTCGCAGTGCTTTTTTTTGCCGTTAAAAGTTTTGAAATCGAATGTAAACCAAGTCGTTTCATTCAGTATCTTTCCATCTATGGGAGCAACTATTAAACCAATTCGTCGTAAATTGATACCTCGTTATATGGCTAAAAAAATTTTATAACACCTATATTTTTTTTTTACTTTCTCAAATATAGTAATTTGGCTAACGCACACGGTAAATAAATTAAACTCAAAAAGTGCCTTTCTAATATTGGCGCTTTATTTATTTATTTGAATGTAAGTACTTAAATGGATAACTATTTTTAATACTAAGATTACGATCCAGTGTGCGTTTGCCAAGTCACTATATTTGTCAAAGAAATAAATAATAATAATATTTATATAGATGTTACAAAACAACTTTAGCCAACTAACAAAATATCAATTTACTAGAAAATGGTTGGATAGTTGCTCCCGCAGATGTAAAGATATACATTCGATTTCACAACTTTTTACGGCAGAAATACAGGCAACTGTATTAAATAACAAGAGGTTAGAAGCGAATTAAAAAAAAACCCGACTGCTAAATCTTTAGCATTTCCCATTCCAAACTTCAATTAAACATATAAGTTATACAAATATTTGTAATCACTGTTAAAAAAATATTTATTTAGATACCAGAGAGTGGTGTGGTGTGTGTTTTATAAAAAAAAAAAATGTTAAAGTTTTGTCGCTAAAAATCAGTCGGTCAGGTTAAACATTTGTGTGTATGAACATGTCCGTTTGACCTGTCTCTGAGTGTTTATCACGTATGTACTTGTTTGTATAAGCATATGTATAGAAGGTTACCACAGCACAGGCTTTGCCTAGTTTGGGACCTGAACACATTGGTGGATGTTATCCCATATTATATTACTTAAATTAGCGATAGCCATTATTCCAAGATTGGATTAAATAAACAACTTTTGATTTGATACTTACTACTTGAGACACTACCCTTGCTGTGTATTAGCAAACTCTATGACACAGTGTATAGTTTCTTGCCTATTTTTTTAATTTGCAGCATACGATCACCCGATTTCTTCCTTTTCTAGATCGCTATATGTTTACCAGCTACCGAGAATAGACTGTTTTATAGTTTCAGATCAATTGCTACACATTTAAATTGGAACATCGACGACGTGCCTTTTAATTTTGTTTTAACTGTAATTTCTTATTGAACGTAGCTCGATGATGTAATTATGTATTTAATTACCAAGAGATTTGAGTTTGAAAGTGAGAGGAGAACTATAAGCTAGATACGAGTAGCTGAAATAAACGTATAATTTATTGAGATTTATTGCTTAGCTTATTTTTATTGCTGAATTTGACAAAACTGATTTAATTTAGTTCCTGCTAACCAAAATGATTATAGCGATGTTTTGGTTTTGTAGAAGTTGATTTTAACGATAAACATGTTGTTCTAACGCGTCTCTGGAAGAGTTTTACGCGATAAGGCCGTCAGTTGAAAAATACATTTCGTGTATAAAAACTTATCTACTTCAGGCACTAAATTTACTAAGTTTAAGACGAAATATAAATTGTATTTTTCAAGAAAGTGGCTTTAACTCTATTGCCAGTGGGATTAACTATATACTCACATGTATATAAATAGAAGCAGGCGGCAGAAAGAAAGTACATATACATATAATTTCGGTAAAGTTAGGGTTTATCGGATAATATGGTAAGATTGCGAGGATTCTGCGCTTAATAAGCTGTTTTTGGTGTCAGAACCACTATAAAAGCGATTCTCTTGCTTGGTATGAGATAGAATTAATTCCAAAAATTACAGACTCCAACATCATCCAAATTTTTGGGGTTCCAATCACACGTTTGATTGCAAACAAAAACCTATCCAGATGCATGAATTCTTTTATAAATTTCAAGAACTTCAATATTGAAAAGTTATACGTAATTTGATATTTAATTAGGAAATTGTTGGAAAGGAGAATGTGTCAGAGAGTGCGGAGAGAAATAAATTCTGTCAAAACATAACAAGTACAAAAATGCAAGTCTCACAGCGTAGTTTTTCTGTTGTTAAAAGTTGTGACATCAAATGTAAACCAAGTCGGTTAAATCAATATCTGTCTATCTACTCGTATACGGGAAAACTTTCCAACTACTCTGCCATAAAAAATACCCTGCTTGAATGCTAACAAACTTAAAAGTAACTATATCAATATTATTCATATCTATTTCTTTTATAAATATAGGGACTTGGCAAACGCACACAGCGACGTAATCTACTAGGTAGTCTAAGTAGCCATATAGGTACAAATAAATATAGGCATATAGCGCTAATATTAGATTATTTTATTTTGTATCGGAATAGACATTTTAAGCCGTTTGCATTAAATCATACAAACTTGCATAATTATTTGTCAGATTCAAAGTCAACATAGTTCTATACATATACAAATTATATCAGGTGCTTAAATTTATATGACGAAATAGTTATTTAAGCATTATTTTACTATCGATAATGTTACCGTTTAAAATTTTGGCATTGACTTCAGCGCCAAAACTAATTTTGCGATTTGGCTTAGTAGTTTTTAAAGGATTATTCCAGTTTGTTACAAGTTCCATCTATTCCTTTAAAAAGACAAACGGGACTATAAAATTGTTTCGAATTCATGTGTTCTTAATAGTGAGAACCTATTGTATTATTATATAGGTATATATATAATAATAATAAATTTAAATACCAAAGAACCTAAACGCCAACAATATACAACTGTCTCCAGTTTAAAAGTGACCCTTTTATTAATTTAGGTTTTTTTAAATTTTAATTTAATTTAGGAGCACTTAAACTACATTATCTTATTATTACTACGATATCATTTCATGAATTTAACATAAAAAAATTATATCATAAATTCGCTTTTGCCGACTTAGATAATAATAACAAATATATTCTATAGTACAGAACCAATAATTGTAAAGTTTCGCTCACACATTGTATTAATAACATGAACCTCCTCACCTCTGTTATTTGGACATCAATTTGAGGCGTATTGCACCTGCTAAACCTCTTTAAATATTTATTATGTATTTTGGGGGATAATTTGGGAACTAAAGTGTTTTGTTTCAAAGTTATCAGACAATTTCCGTCAGTTATTCGGTTGTCAAGCGCTTTGGTAATGTAGTCAACAAATTGTAAATTTGTCCATTGTATGGGTTGGCTACACTTTTGAAATCAAACAGAACAAACTAAATAAAACCGTTCAAACACGAGCAATTGGTTATAAAACAAATATTAAAGAATTTAAATCAGTAGATATATGACATCTCACCAATAGGTTACCAATACTGGACATTAAAATAATATTTTATTTTCAAATAAAGTAAAGGACTTATTTTCGTGTGATAGAATTATAATAAACAGCTTATAAAGCCGCGGGGCTTCTATTTACATAATACATTCAATATTCATTTACGTCAGACATATCACAATAATAAATTGTATTCATTTCGTCATATCAATCAAATCAAGTTGTATTGAATGTCGAATTATTATTTTATATTTATACAAATGGAATGATTGATATAATGATATCATTACAGTAGAGCCCGCCCATACGTTTTGTACGCGGCTTCCCTTGACTGATGTTCCGATGGTGGCGTGCAAGGGGTCCTGCCGAGGGAATACACATGTAAAAACATAATTATGAGGTTTCGTATTAGATATCGTTATATAAGAAGGGGCAATTTTTGACACGCATTTGTTATTATTTTAAGTTCGCATAAATTTAATGTATACGATCATTTAGATCACATTTACATTAGAATAACTAGGATTGAGCTCCATAAACTGAAATTAATTGATTAATTACTTAGTGTAGATACACTGTAGAGAAAATACATAAAGATAAATTTTACATGTAGCCTCATCTTGTGGCCCTTTACGTATTTTTTTTCTTATGGAACTGTTTTTTATCCAAAACATATACCTACCTACCTACCTACTTGGTTAGTATGTAAGTAAGTAATATAGTCCCTATAACTATGTAGGTAGGATATACCTACACGAAGAAGAAACCTACTAGAAGAAAAAAAGTACTCGAAATTAATTTATTTATTTTGAACTCTAATAGTCGAACTTTGAGAAATTAGATAAATGCCTTTCTAGTAGGTAAAAAAGCAATCGCTAAAAACCGATCTCTTCCAGCTACCTTTTGCAACATTCCCAGAAATCCAAATCCGAGTTATTTTTATATTTTTTATCATACAAAAGTGTGCATTCTGATCATTGCAGACAAATGTTACATGTATATTACCGTTTTTAATGACATATTCCAAATCTTTATACTAGGTAGGTAAGCGACGCGTGATAATCCAATATTAAAATTGTATCGATATATCGTCTTTGTCGAATCGTTGATTGTAGAGGACGCGAGCGAGTGGCACGCGATCATATCCAAATTATTGAATTTCTATCTAAATTGCCGACACGATCAACCAAAATCGACCGGAACACCGCAGCGGCACTGTCGTATCGAAGACGACCAACGGCAACCAGCACGCGTCTCTAGATTACTCGATTACCGCCAAATCGATTCGAAACCGACTCCGAAAGATGCTCCGATACGGCCACAATTACCCACACTCGTGCTACAAACATTCCACTATTAAATAGAACGTTATTGTTTAAATCCGCGACCAATCGGAAATTCGAAGTGTTGTTATATCGCGCCGAGTTTACTGTGAACTGACATGCGACCACGGCAGGACGGAATGTGTTTATTGATTCACGCTACGTCTTACGATTTTTATGAATTTCACACGTAAAATTATGAATTTAAGTGAAGGATGTTTCGTCGCTGATACACCCGATACAATTTAAAAATTAGTAGTTTTATTACAAATTGAAGCGTTACAAAAACTGTTTATAAATAACTTTCTTAATTTGAATATCTTGTTTCGTCAAGATTAATTAGAATCAGCGACATACAAGCAAGTAAAAGCATCCAAACAAACATACATACTGACTAAGAAAAAAAATGCGACACTTGACTCGAGGACGCAAAATATGAAAATGGCTAATGATCCATGTTTAGCACAAGTGATAACTTTGGCCCATAAGCACAATAGGATAAAATAATGCATTTCTTTTGACATTAGTATCCAATGTAGTCTGTGCTTTACCCTCGCTACCATTAATTATTGTGATTTTTGTTACGGTAAAATAACTTTTTCCAAAATGCGAGATGGTTCATGGTGCGTTACAAAATCATAAAACTTGAATGAAATAACGTTTGTTGTGACAGCTCCCTACATGACAAAACACGGCCATTTATTTCCGACAACAATGTTGGATATCAATTTAATGACCGTGTCATACAGCTGAAATTACCCTTTACAATAATAAACGGAATATGTAAGCTTTTAATGTATCTGAACCTTCTTTTGGTATGTACATGCTAAACGAAGGTTCATATTTTTGGTTGTTTGAATTAAGGGAGGTCCATTTAATAGGCAGACTAAAATACTAAAGCATTTAAAAAGTATACATAAGTTTATTCCCTGATGTCTCATTTTAGTGGAAACAACAAAAAAATTGTAAATAGTAATATGTATATGATTTTAAGTAGGTAGATACCTATTTTTTAGATCAACAGCTGCGGCATCAATCGTAGCATAGTCTCTACATATTATCAATTCAAAATTGATTGTTTGTCCTTTTAAATAAACAGCATAGAAGTGGTATATCAATAGGGTTCGTGCGCAGTAGTGATCCATATACACGGCATATTAAAACACTAAAACCAGTAGGTACCTATGAAATGGACTACATTTATAAAACCAGCAAAGTCTATCAGTCTTCAATTCAGTACTATGTTACCGACTACTTTTTATCTCAAAGATGCAGCCTGATCCAATAAATTCACAGGACACAGTCAGAGCTCACCGTATTATCCACGACCAGCAAAGCAGTTTGAGAGTTAATCGAATATTTTATGTGAGCATAGTAGGATTCTTGTGTCGATTTGTGCCCGCCCGTGTCACTCACCCAGATCGCACTTAAAATATGTATACGATACCTATATTACAAGAATTTAAAATTTATTTAGGTGCATTTTTTAGATTATTTGCATAGAGTTTACTGTAGCAATTATGATAAAATCTATTTAATAAAGTAAATATTCTTGAACCAATGGACTGTGCATTCGCTAAAGACAAATACACAGTGCGCACAGTTTCCAGATAAAGATTTTGTTTCTATTCTATTTTAATATTTCTTGTACTATCATTTAAAAAGTATTCAGTAAAGTATATTTAGTAAAAATGATGAAATCCCTTTAGGTAATATACTTAAATATCTAATAAATCCACGGAATGCAACCAGGATTCACCACAGATCGTAACTCATGTTCAATGTGGCGAGAAATTAATAGACGCACCAAGCGTATGAAAAAGAATCGAGTATGCTGCACCTACTTATTATATCGAGCTGCAATAGAAAACTATACGAGTTGATTTGAAATTGACTGCATATTATTGAGTATTCTGAACACTTAAGTATAAAAATATTGAGTAAACTTCAAAAAATATTGAGACCATGAGTTTCGCGTTCATTTAGTATGACTTCAACATACAAAATGAACGCGAAACTCATGATCACCCTAAGCTGAGGCCCCGCTCCGGTGCGAAATATGGTCACGGTGACGAGAAGCACTTTTGCATGGCCCTCATTTGTATAATCGAGCTTGAATAAACATATTTCCCGGTTTTATAAACCAAATGCAAAAAAAATGTGTTTTTAGTAGCGAAATAATACGATGCAGATTGCGGGGTAAAAATATACGCAGTTAATTTAAAATCAACCCGTATACTGTATAATTAAAAATGTATGGTGTCCTTTTATTTCTTTTACATACTCATTTAACAGCCGTACAATTTTATCTATGAAGAAATGTTAACAAATCTAGAACTAGTAATAATGTACCTACGCTATCAATCCCGCTAGGTAATTAAAATAACTGATTCTCTACTTCTGTAAATAGTTCGTTCTTCAAGTTCATTATCCATTATTTATTTCTTATTAGAAATACTGTACTGTGTGTGTGGAGAGTGTGCCTTGGAATTACATAGTATGATTCCCCCATCCCCTCTCTACTATCGGACAAGAAGAGATACTGTAAGACGCCACTGGTACATGGTAGAGATTCCACGGACTCGCATAAAACGCTTTGCGTCTACTTTTATTGTGCGTACAGCTAGGCTGTGGAATTCCCTTCTGAGTTCTCTATTTTCCGTTAACTATAATCTCTATCTTTTCAAATTGCGAGTAAATCGGGTTTTTCTAGGCAAGCGTGCCACATGTTCAGATTCCCAGACGCAATAAACCTCCAGCCGAAATATTAAATTAAAACAATAAACAAAATTACCATTTTTTCGTATAAATATTCATAGGCCTTATGTAGAGTTATCGCATAAATCTTAATAGACGCACGTTATATACGACCTACATAAATAAAGTTTATGTACCGTAAACCTACAATTAAAGCCACGGCTCTGTGACCAGTAGCCGGCGCGGGGTAAATAAGTTTACACCTCGGTGCAATTAAACATTGAACATTCGCGCCCGTTGTCGGACCGAGCATGCTGCAAGATACCTACGTAAGTATTTTGACATGAGATTGCGTTAAATCTCTCTCGGATTACAAGTTGTCGATACTCGGACTGCGAATCGAATACAGTTAATGGGTGTACGGCGCGGGCACTATCTAAAGGCAAGAACAAGCATAAATTTATTAACGATGCTGAAATATCACCGCATAAATCGCTATCTCGGCTGTCAGTTTATCGACAATTATTCTTAATTGGATTATGAAAGCGGTGCGCGTTGTTGTGTTGATCGCGTTATAAGCCTCAGCGATCAATAATGAATATTAGAAAAAATTCAATACTTACAGAATTTAAATGATTTCAATTTATATATCTACTCGCATTACATTGTTCTAAAAAAATGCGATGAAACATTAGGTAGAACACAGAGAAATTATTGTAGGTACAAACACTGCTGAATTTGGTTCGTATCTAATCACAAAATTTTGAACCTCTAAGCATTAACAACGATATACAAAGTTTTTTGTTTCTGTTGCAAATATAATTTAATGGAAACAAAAACCTAATAATTACTCAATGGTAACCTACGCGAACGTATTACAAACAGATTGAAGACGATTTAAAGAAAGACCAAATCACAAGTACATAAACCAAACATGCATGAACGCGAAGCAGATGCGATAGAAGTCCTGCCTGGATCACAGATGGAGATATATTTATTGTCTGTTACTGAAAAAAAAATCTTTATCTAAACATTAATATCAAATAATTTGGTTTGATTTCTGGTGTTTAACATCATGCTGTAGATAAGCATAGACAGTACAAACTAGAAATATAATTCCTCGCTAATCCTTTAAACTTAATCCACCCATTAATATAAACGTATGCTCTAGGTGATCTTGCAGAGACATTATAGGGCATCTTTCGATGAGAAAAGGACGTCCCTCTTTGTATTTGATTTTCTTGTTAGGAAATAGACCGTAGAGGTTTTTAGTTTTAATTATTTGTATAGTAGTCCTTCGGATGTAAAAACTAAGTAAAAAATATATGCTATTGTCAGGTCGGATCTTACGAAGTCAGCTATCGAGAATTATTAGGTAGCTAAGTATAATTAAAAATAAGGATTTGTCAGATACCCTAGAAAAATCTCCATACTTATCTATCTGTCTATTTTTAATTTTTTTGTGTGTGTAAAAATTTACCATAGGTAACTGCGAAATCCTTCATGATCTATATGTTTATAAGAGTAAGTCCTGTCCAACTGAGTGCCTGAGTGCTGAGAATCAACGTAACATCCAAACAACTAAACATTGAGACATGAAATTTGGAGGGTGTATTATTTAAAAAGTCTAGGGTGGTACTAAAAGTGATTTTTTTGAATTTCAATCCTAAAGGAGTCAAAAGAGAGTTCAAAGTTTGAAACTTTTTTATATTTACAGTGACAAATATACCGATAAACTACAATGACAATAAGTTTTTAGTTTTTATAGGAAAACTTCGTTTTACATAACAAAGTCCATTAAATAACACTAACCAAATTCTTATTTTGTAAAAATAATAGGACAGGCATGCTGATAATTAAAAACAGAATTGTTACCTACACATTGAAGACACCTACATAATTTACAAATTCTTTAAACCTACCATCGTTGATTTACTTAGAAGTTTCGTTAATACATACATAAAAATATAAACACATCACACAGTTTGTTTTGTAACAGATTTGACTTTAAAAACATATTCATGTTTTAATAACTCGTTTGACCTGCTTCTTTGATTTTAATAACAATGAGCGTTATATCAGTAAATCCTCTCCAATGTCAAGTTAAATATACACGAGTCCAAATGTTATTTTTGCGGTATTTATGTACCTCCGTGTAGCATTTAAAGGCTTATTTTTACGACTGTAGTTGTTATTTAGCATTGTACAAAAGCGTTAAAATTCATGTTATTCAAATCCCTATTTGGGCAATAAAACGAAAATCGATTAACAATCGCGCTTTAAAAATACGAAATCACTATAAACGTTCCTTATTATTTATTCAAAGGTTATAAGATTAATGATTTTCGGGCGTATTACGTTAATATGCCTAATTGGAAAATATCTGAGACGCGGAAGTTGAATTAACTGTGCTACTGTTGTTAATTAAATCAATCATCATGTTGTATAATTACAAAACTAGAAAACATCGTTTCGTAACACAGTCAATGATGATAATGGGTTGTTCACTAATTGTAAGCATTAAAGTATTACATATGTATTTAATTTTTCAATTTGCATTTTGCTTATACATACATTTTTAAATGTATTTTTTGTTTTGAATTTTACTGCAAGTTATACGATGCAGCCTAAGATGGAGATAGATACAGTTGCACTCTCGACTTGAAAATACCCAAAAACTATTATTGAAAGAAAGAAGAGTTGTCAATGTAGTTAGATCTAATACCTTATTTCTGGCAAGTACCACAACGAAAGTAGGTACAATGCGCTCTGTGGGACTCGGATAGAAACTCTAATTATAACAGTCATTAAAATCTGAGTCCTGTGACTGGGCTACTGCTGAGGTATAGATTTGTATCACCTACTGTTTCGGTCTGTGACAAAGCAAGCCTCAATTTGTAAACTCTTGAACCATACATCGGAAAAACAAAGCCTTGTAACCCCATACAGGCTCGTTCCGAATTAATAGCTAAGCAATAAACCTCAAAGCTGCTGGCAGGGACATTACATTAGCGGCTAATGGGTTGAAATTATGATATTTAATGCTACATGCGATCGGCTTAAGGCACCATTCTGTCACCGCGACTAACACTCAAACAGGATAATCGATTTTGGTTTAAGAAGGTCAATGTTTATGTTCTAGTCGGTACCTCCGCTCTAAAGAGTATTTACATTTAAAACAGTGTAATTTGACTTGACAGTTAATCCTTTTAGTTATGGTTACTTTAAATTATGCTATAGTAGGTAGTACTCGTATATTTATTTTAAGTCATTCTTGTAAGCTTACTTAGTATACTAAGGAAATCTCTCTTAGGAATTGTTTTAATGATATCCTGAGTAAACATAAGTTATCGCGTGAAATTCATAAGGTAATTAATTTAACAAGTGATTAGAAGCGATTTAAAAAAAACCTGTCTGTTAAATCTTTATACCTGTGTGTCAACCTTAATTCTGATTTATTTTTAATTTTGATGTATCTAGTGTCACTCTCACAACTAAGACAAATCTATTGACACCACTCACATAAAAATACGTTAAGCCGCTTAGTTGGGCGTGCCAAAGAATTATTATACATAGGTACATACGCACAGTCGAAAAACATAACATTCCTTTTTTGCAGTCGGGTAAAAAGACCTAAATATAGATTTATTATTAATGTTCTGTATGTAGTCGAAAAACCTTTTTTATTTTATTATATAATATAATAACATCTAAAACAAATTTAAACTATTACTGTCAATTTCTTATGTTAATGCAATGTTAAATTAGTACTAATAATATTTTTGATGAAAATCAGCGTTTCAAACAGCGTTTTACCAACGAATGGAAACCGCGCCTTATGCAAATTAGGCGGCTCGCGGCAAAGCGTTGCCTAAATATTAGTTTAATATTTGGGAGATCGTATCGTAGTCGTGATTGGAGTGATGTAGTAACTCTAGATTTTATTTTTTAAGTGTGTTTATATCAGTCTTCATTAGAACCTTTTGTTTTAGTTTGAATAATATAATTTTATTTTAGGACTACTTTAAAACTTAAGAGTGAAATAGGAAACTGTATATTCATACACATTCAGTTTCAATGTTTTAGGGCCTTCAATCAGAATGAATATTATTACTTTTTATATAAGTCTACAAATAACAAATCGCTATGAATTTAAAATACCTAAGTCAAGATAATGAATTATGCATGAATTAAGATTTTTTTATAAACGATTAGCTTCGCACTGGTGGATTTTTTTAAAGTAAATACTATGCTACTCATTTATAATTAATAATTAAACGGTAGATTCCTAAAGCAATTTATTTTTTAAATCTCTCATAGCATATTTAATTCAAATCTTCTTTTGCGCTGTTTATTTCTTACCGCAGCAAATTTCAGAGTGCCGTAATTAGGCATACATATGCTAACATTACTATAGCTCACATTTAAATAAATCTTGATCCTTTCTGAAATGAAAAAGTTTATTTTGAGAGTTACTCGTATTATCACGATAGCTCGGTGTGAATAAATTATGTAAATAGTGCGAGGTAGGTTCTCGCTTTCTCGTAAATGATTTGGCATTTTGTTTGTAATGGCGGCTGGGACCACGCACACTCATGTTACTGCTGCACAGGGGCAGATGCAGGGAAGGGGCAAATTCCTTAGAACCCACCAACTAGTATTTCCTCAGTGTGGCAGCAATTTAAAAGTAAGCCACTGATATAGATTCAAGGCAAAGGCTTTATAAAGGTATAGATATATTTTGCTTGGGAACTATTCTGGGAGCTTCTATACATAATTTGAAAAAAACCTAAATACTAATAAAAATTTAGTCTTAGAAAAATATTAACCAAGCGAGAGCAAGTCTGAAAAATTGCCAAGAGATTATGGTTGATAATGAAGGCTTGTGGACGTAAGGTTTTAAGAACATAGTCAAAAGGCGTTCCGGCTTTCAGGAGTGTCAGATCTTAGATCGTCGCTTTACACCAGGCGAGACGCGGTCAAGAGGAAGTCTATGTTCTATATATTTCTACATCTAAAAATATTAGGTCTCGACTGTACACGACCCTGGAGCCGAGCCTGGTGTCACAAATTATTTAATAACCATCCACAGCCCTTGTTGCGTCTTTACACGCAACCACAACACGTTAAAGTTAGAAACACGTACGAATCGATAGTTTATGAATAGGTGCTCTACGTTTATTGATAAAATATTAGAAATCTTATTACTTAAATATCGATATTCTATCGATACGTACATGTATGAAACACAAAATAAATAAACGTCCATAAACTGCTTTTATAGTTTGTGCATACTGCAATAATTTCTAATAATTTAGGCGTGCTCTGTATTACCTCTACCTACCTAATTTTCTATGCACTTTGTATTAGATATCTGCTAAAGCGACAATGAATTAATTAACTTAATTACTTATCATAGCTTGTAGCATAGCTTGTAGCATAGCTTGTAGCATAGCTTGTAGCATAGCTTGTAGCATAGCTTGTAGCATAGCTTGTAGCATAGCTTGTAGCATAGCTTGTAGCATAGCTTGTAGCATAGCTTGTAGCATAGCTTGTAGCATAGCTTGTAGCATTACTAGTAAAAAAAGTTACAATTGAAGTGGCCTATTAGAAGGAATATTTTATTCCAATTTTCACCTTCTGAGAGGCTTGTTTTTGTAAAGAGCGGCCACGCTTAATATCTCCTTAATTTTGATGACGGAATGATTGGCTATGGTCTGAAAACAGAGACCATTAAGTTTGCATTCTTCTATACAGTGCCGCCACAGCGGCTGCCAAGGAGAGGATAAACGCTGCAGCCCCAGGCGCAAAGTGGAAGCAGTAAGGAGCCCGTAAACAGCCCGTAAGCAGCCAGCTACATCTAATTGAATGAAAAATATATGCAAGACCATTCAATGAACTAAATGTGAAAAACTCTTCGCTTCTGGAGCCTTAGCAGAAGTTTCTCGAAAAGGCTATCGAGAACTATTCGATAGCTTTGGGTATTGCTATGGTTGCCACTAGTGAGGCATGAGATACATTTCTAATGTCCATATAACTTATCTTCTATCAAATATTTCTCGAAATTTTCTGCTTAAAATTAATGCAGTTAGCAAAAACCTGCATTTATTCAAGTTACTTGTACTTTTATAACGGTAATCATGTGGTTTAATATCCATACTGTTATAACGTAGTCACAAGCGAGGTGCAAACAGGGCGGGCCGGCATTTACTCCACCACCTCATTCCGAAAGTAGTGACAAATGGTGGCGGCATCTTTCATCTCCTCACTCTTGCATCACATGCACTGCAAAATAAACTCTACCACAACAAACTAAAGTCAATATTTAAGGAGCAGTCGTCAGCGATTAACAAAATGATAACGCAATAATGAAATTTGGAAATAATCGCAAATAGCTTTCGCGCTGCCCATTCGAGGGCGGGCGTATACCTGAATTGAAAAGGGCAATGAAATGTTGCAAATAAATGAAGCGTATTTTACTTCTAACGATGCGCGTGAATAAATAAAGGATCGCAAGTTGTATCATTAAGCTTCGTACGGTCTTTGCTTATAAATTCATAGAATTTCCAGCCATTACCCACTAGACGTCATAAGGCATAGTTAACACACTCATGTTTGATGCATGCGGAGAATATTTGCGAACTTCGTGCCGCGGTAATATGTGCGCAATCCGGGGGCCTTTAGACAACTAAAGGCGATTATCGGAATGGCGACGCATTAAACTTATGGCGCATCGTGAGCGGTAATAGGGCCTAATACGAGATAATTACAGAGAAGCAGCCAGCTCGGCGGTAGTCGATGAAGATATAATTCTTCGTTGAATTAATGAGGGCGAGTCGTGCGTGATACATCAGTTTGTCGTAGTCTACAATGGCGAATATCGACGGTACTACCGGGTTCTATTGATAAATGTATCCAAGTCAGTACGCACAATAGCATGACATTATGAGTCGGCTAATTGAATGCAAGGCATATCATTTGCCAACATTTATAAACTACATGATATCGGGTCGCTGACTTGTTTAAAAAACCGTATTAAGCAAGTCAGAATTAAACGTCTGTAAAATTTGTTGGGATCATCGTTTTTGGGTATAAGAATTAGTTGTTTTTTGTACAAGCAGGTTCTTCCATTTATTGTCTTACTAAATATTAACTGTTGTAACAGTAACGAAGTAAAAAGAAGTTAAGTTCTTTTGAGATATAAGGTAGTCCTCAAACCGCAATTTGTCCAGCGTAGTTAACCTACACCCTTAAGACCCATGTCTAGAGTGGGCCAAATACACAGACCAAAAAGTAAATATCTTGAATATTAGATTGCATAACTAAAACTGGAATTGTTAAAGGAATGGTTTGACGCAAATGGTATTATTCTTAACTCTGATAAAACCATATCAATGCAGTATCAGTCAAGGTTAGGTATTTTTGGGAATTCTATTAGTAAAACAAATATATTTCTAGGTTATACAATTGATAACACTATTAGTCATAAATCTCACATCGATAAAATTTGCAACAAAATGGCAAGTGGTAATTATGCCTTATTGAAACTCAAGCCATTATTAGATAAAAAGTCACTCATCTCTGTCTATTATGCATACGTTCATTCTATAATAAGATACGCTATAACTGTTTGGGTCTGCCTGTCAACAGATTATCTAGGTGTAAGAAACAGGGACTTTACACCAAAATATTAATGTACAATAAATTACTAAATAGCGTGATGGAACTCGATTTTAAAATATTTAAACAAAAATTAAAATATTTTTTGAAAGAAATCCTTTTTATAAACTCAGTGAATATATGTCAATGCAGCTTGCGAAATCATCGTTCTTGTGTAATGAACAACAATTACAAAATGTTAGCTATAGGTAAAGAAATAAATGACAATGTAAATGTATAATATAATAACTATTTGTTCTAAGAAATATAAAAGTATTTATAAGTTAAGTTTCTTTTTAAAGTAATTAATAATGAAAATGTAACAAGACTTGCCTGTAACGAATGTTATATGAATGTTAAAGGCCAATAAATATTTCTTATTCTTATTTTAAAAACATTTAACGATTACTCGCATATATATTAACAAAACTAATAAAATGCCTCGATTTAATTTATTATAACAGGCATAAATCAAATGTCTAGATGAATTACATATACCTACTTTATTTCCTCAGGTTTTGCGGTTGTCATCGATGGATAAACCAAAATAATACTCTTAACATACAAATAACAACTAACAACTCAAAAAATTGTTGTTTAAGTGATTCCGTCGCTTACTTAGTGCCTTCTTTATTGCGCGAGCAAGACAAATATTCATATTGCTTGTTAATAGTTATACTTGTAAAGGACATAAATAATGCTAAATATAATCAAAAATAATTAATGTATTGTTAACATGCATATTTTGATTTTCAGAACAATTGTTATTGTTTTTTTGCCTATTTTCAGAAGCCCTGGAACAAAATTAGTTGCATATGGTCATCAGAAGCCACCCAAAAAGAATGCTAGTTGATCGATTGACCATGTATTATGGTTCTTTCAAAGTATGATTATCGTCAACACATGTTATTTCTTAATGAAGTGTTCGTATAAGGAGTGTTTTTTTTTGCCGTAATAAGTTAAGTATAAAGCTCCGGTTTCGTATTTTCACTTGTAAGTAACGCAAAATAAAATTGATGGCTGTTGATCGCCAAATTTGTGCTGTTCTCTACACAATGAGGTAGCTTTTGTTTTTATTTCAAATCGCCACATTTCCATTTTTTTCTACACATAGAGGTCAAATAGCTTTTAATTTATTTTCTAGGTAAACTAAAACGATAATCGAGATTTGAGTAACATATATAACGCTTAGGTAACTAGTCATCCATTGGCCACAATCTATGTCTAGTTTTCTATAACTTTCAAAATCATTATTTGTTGAACTACCCACTACAACTTTGAAATTTGCTTAGATGTTTTTTACATGAAGTAAGAAAGTCATGAATGGTACAAGCTAATAAAAGCCTAGAGGCATAAAACAAAACCTCGCCTTGGGTGCATGTTTTATTACTTAAACGATGGTAGTCACCTAAATGTCGAAACTGAGTTTTATGCCCCATCCATTCAATTATAATCGAATATGAAACAGATTTGACGCGGACCATTAATTAATGCCGTTTTAAAATATTGATTAATAACAAAGACGCTTTGTTAATCTCAGCACGAACCCAAAACGCAGTTTCAATTTTATCAATGTATTTCGTCAAAACAATGGTTCGAGTAGATATTTCTGGAGTAATTATGAACACGCGCGCAACAAATCGAACCCGCGTGCGTCTAGCCAGTTACAGCGCCAGCGGTTCATCAACTGATAGACTCAGCTCTGCTCGCTACTATTACCTACTCGATTACACACCTAACGCTCTAATAACAAGCTAATAAGAAAGCTGCTCGCGTGTATTTGTATGTAACAATGTTGTCTCGGAGCGAATGTGCCGCCATCACGGCACTCTTGTCACTGACTACGATTCACCAAACTGTTATGGTCCTCTCTCACGAGCTTTTTGTAATTTGTCCGCGAGTAAAAAGCTTTCATTTATCGAGAAAGCCACGAACAAAGGCGCTCACGCTCGTCTTAATTAACATGATTAATGACACGAGGTGGCGGCTCCTTTTTGAACTCGCGTTACTGTTGTAATCGAGAAATAAATTAATTTTATTAGTAGTTCTATGTAATAGAATATACAAACGCTGAGGGCCGCCTTCCCGGTTCACTGGAAGAGCGGACGTTTTCCCGGTTCGTTACGTTTCTCTAATTTAAAAATTGGGCGTTAAAACTCACCGATTATAATTTAAATTTATTACATTATGAATAGATAAATGCGTATAAAAATAAAATAGTGACAGTTTATTATAGGGTTTCACTAACAAGGTATAGATCTGTAAGCTCCGTTACGACTCTCTAATTTCTGTTTCATTAAAAATACTACACCAAATTGCTTATCTGTCATCTTCTATGCATAATTTAATAGTGCACTGAAATAACTACTAATCTATTCTAGCGTAGGATGCCTCTAAAGATTCCGCTATTATTGCCTAGTCTTAAATTAAAAGCACAATCAGAGAGAAGCGATAAAACAAATATTATTCGCGCGAACTCGTTTTGGAAACATAGGTATTTATTTATCTTCCCATATTTTTAATCTGAAGTAACGTGGGTCACACTCGTGCAGAAGTATTTTGGACCCTATTAGCATAGATTAAAGGTGAAGATCGAGAGGTTGTGTCGTTGGGCCGCGGCCGCGGTCGCGCCTCGGGCCCAGATCGTGGCGGAGATAATTAGAGGCCGCAGCTCTGTGGGAGCCATAAAAACGGCAAATTGACCGGCGGGATAACCAGAAAGGCACAATGTGTTAGATAATAATTTCCAAATTACAGGTTATGTCGGTTCGCGATCGAGGCTCGACGAGCTCTTTTTCTCGGACGCCGACCGAGGTGCTAAGGGCAGGCTAATTATTATTTGGGTATCGGAGCGGGATTTTAGTGCAGCTGCTACCTGTATAAATATTTATTATTCAAAAATGATCAAACGCCAAATTTGATGGATACCAATTTATGCATCCAATTAAAATCGATGCCTGTTCAATTAGAATCTCGGTCTTTATTATGACTAAGATAAAAATACGATGTCTGATTGATTCTACGATGTGAAGAATTACGAATAAAATACAATTTAATTTTAATGCCAAAATATATCTGCAACTATTATCAAATGCTAAGTATCGTATCGAGTACATGCATGTTCAAACTTCCCCTTTCAGTGACATCGTCTCGACATACTAAATAAGACATCCTCTTCCCAGTTACACGACACGACACAAATATGACATCCCGTGGTGACATCGGCTGAGACAATAGGCCGCGGGGGGCACAGCGCTGGGGCTCCGCCATTGGCTCGGCATTGGAAGGCGGGGCTTCGCTCACGCCTCTGGATTCTCCTAGATTAATGCGATGAGGAAACAAACCCGACGGGAGCATGTGATGAAATATTAGCAGATCAGTGAAGAGTTGTGGCGGTTTACTCGGATCTTGTTAAAGATACGGACATTGAACATAGAGCTGGAATTTATATAATGTTGGGAAGATGGTTTGCCTTGCCAAGTTAAGTATTAATCTATGTTTTTTATTAAACTGAAAAGCTTGGATGTTGATGTATGTTATTTATTTATTTCTTATCAGCCATCAAGTGATCATAAATTAGATTTTCTCAAAAATAGAATTCCATTGAGTCGATCGATCGTAGCAAATTGTAAATTGGAATAACAACAGGTAGAGGGGCAGCTCACCGCAACAATCTGATATTCGGATTGTTTATCCACCAATTTCTGTAGCCGTGTCCCAATACAATTGTGTTTGTCAATGATAAATGGTCGCGAGCGGCGCTTTTCATCTCGCTCGGTCAAAGGCGCCGCCGGAACATCAAACCAGGGAACTCTAAATCGTAACACACACGGCATAAGGTAGATTAGAATTTGTGTGTAGATAATTACAACACAGGACTAAATGATACGGTACTAATCAAGGCCGGGAATAAACGCGGATAATGCGGTATAATATCGTTTGAAAGGAGTCTTTCGGCGGGCCGTTGCATTCAGCTATAATGAGTTTATTCAGGATTTTAATCGAATGAATCGTCGTAAGCAAATACTGCTCGAGAAAACCGAGCGATGTTGGATCGCAACGGGGGGCCAGCATTAGGTGCCTTCTAATTTCAGAATACTCGTTATTAAAATCTCTTCTTTGTGTTTCATTCCGACGATCCACCTACCACAATGCGCCAAATGTTACTTAGATACCCTTTCGGAAATGGTAATTCGATTACAACGTGCATAATTGAGTTACCTGCGCGTCAAATGATTTCTGTCATAATGACAATACACATTAGGCAGTAGACACAAAGCTAATGTGTCGAGATCGGATCGTGAACTATGGGGACACAATGGCGAGGTGTGGGGAGAAGTGTCTGGCTTCGATCCGTCACGGACTCGACGACCGTGACATCGCTACAAAGAGTCTTTTTTCTGCTATTACAGCGTGTTAGATGAAAGATTAACGTCATGAGACCACCTCGCGCGACGGTCATTTGTTTCCAATAAGCTTTCATCACCGTACACTGATACGGCTGACGGACGGCGTTTACTAGATACTGACATGTTAAGTATTAATTAATCTATGCTTACGCTTAGAGTGTGAATTTGCTTCAGAACGTCTACGGAATTTTACTGAGAAAATTTCAAAAAACATTACAGAGATAATAGCATTAGTCACATTTTACTCATCGCATGGTGTCGTGTCCCATAGAACGAATGGTTATCCACATTTGAGGTTCATTTTACGTCAGCCACCTCTACTCAACATACTACCTAAGGCTACGTGTACTAGGTCAGATAATAAATACCTATACAATACATTGGTAGGAGTAACAGACCTGCATGGCGCTCGGCTAAAGCTAACGTGAAAACATGAGCAAGCAAACTTGGTATCGCCCTGACAGTTCGCCATTTTAAAGCTGTCAAAATGAAACCAAGTTTGCTTGTACTTGTTTTCGCATTTTTCTCTTTGGTGTAGCCGATATTAAAGCTGATAATATTTACTTGTACAATATAACTGTCTTGTTTGAATAATAAGTATCTTCAAATAAATTTAACCGTAAGAATTAATCCTTGATTAACTATTAGGAGCAAATAGTACAAATAGTTTGATAAGAGTTGCGAATGATTTTTTACGTGCGTAGGTTTAGGTACGACCGCCATGAATACAATACAATGATAGAATTTCACGTACAATAAGTTACCACTGACTTTTCCTAGTATATTACTTAGTAGTTCTGCAAAATGCTGATATAGGGTAAGCGAAACTTCTAGATACGAGATAGATTTTCTTCATATTGGTCGGTAAATGACACCGGCAAGCTGGAGCACCTTTTTGAAGAAAATACTCCCCCAACCCAAAATTTCCGAAGAACAAATAAATTCGTAGTTCCTATCTTTCGTTAAAATATATTACAAATCATACAAAATATGCTTTTTATTAACTTGCTTCGCTCGCTCGATCAACCGTAACCTTCCTCTACGTGTCCTCAACACGATTATCATAACATATGCGCGACAAAACCGCTAAAACTTATGAAATTACCGATGATATGCAAATGTATAGTGTTTAAATTTATTACAGGGCATAAAGTGTGTGTTCACAATAGCCGGTCTGCGGTCGCGGACGATGCGGGTGCCGCTCGGGTTACTACTGCCAACCACTGTTTTACATCGAACACCACTTATTCAATCCAGTTTGTCTTATTGAGATGTTGAATTTGCGTAATTGAATTGGTGCAATTGCTTATTGGTCTATTAGAACTATGGTTGCATAAATTAAAACGGTAATTTATGATAGTATAATTTAGACATCAAATTAATTAAACGCGTTAAATTTTAACGTCTTTTGAAAAAAAAGAGGATGTACTCAATTAGACGGGTATTTTTTAAAATGTTTGTTACCTGATTTCTCGGGTACGGCTGGAACTATTTGAATTTTTTTAAGGGTTTGTACTTCTCGAGTGACCTTTTTTAATTAAATTTTATCAAAAACAGTCCTGAGGTTTGTTTTTTAAATCGAAATAAAAGACAAAGTTCTATCGACGCCTGCCGTAACGGAAGACGGTACTTGTAATCACTTTTTTTTTAAATACTTGTTATTACGATAGAGGTAGGTTATACGAGTAAATACAATAAAATCAGTACGTAATAATAAAATAATAATTAAAAGTTTTGTACTTTTCTAATTTGTATGTAGGTAAGCTCGCTTGACTTCCATTAGCCTGCACCTAAGTTGTGAGACTACCTGAAGACTTCTGCTATTGTAAGCTATCTTGACACAATTATCAACAAATGATAGATGCCTACAATTTTCATATCAACTACGAACCATTGTAGTGCTTATACAGTTGTAACTGCCACATCCGCAGTCTTCAATGAACGCATGAGCTAGCTAAATGTTATAATAACTTCGGTAATCAATACAAAGCACCTAATATGCCTGGTTTTTTATATTTTAGCGACTTCATAAAAGAAGAAGGTTCTTAATGAATCGAAATCTTTTTTATTGTTATGTTTTATTTGTGTTCCTCGATTTAGAGTGACGCGACGCTTGATTTTAATACATTTTTTAAATACTTCACTCATATAAGTTTTATCAAGATCATTTCAGTAGGCTGGTTTATGATTTAAAATATCTGACAAAATTGGCTGAAGAATTAAAGTCGGCTTTTATTTTATTTCTATCAATCTATAAATGAACAACATATCTATTGAGATGCTAAATTTGCGTAATTGAATTGAGCTGACATTAACTACTAGGGTTAGCTCTTAATATTTCGATTGCAAATTGACATTAGAGAGACGTCTCTGTTGAAACTACCATCTTGAATTTTTCAAATAGACTTCAAGCGAACGTACTTTCATGCAATTGCCGATATTATCCAAATGACGTCATTAGACACATACGGAATATGATAACATTCACCGTATAAAACATCTAAAATTCTATTTCTTGGCCTACGAGAATTCTCATTAAAACCCAAATGAAGCATCAAAAATCAACATGATAAGTTGAACTTAATTACAGTTGTCAAGTCGGTATCGTTATGAGCCGTCTTAGTAAATCGAAAATTATATGAAACAGAGCTAATCCCTGCAATTAAGGGTCCTCAAGCCGCTTCGCCGCCGAATGGTCTGCCGGCGATCAATTAAAACAATATTTGAAATAGTGCTCCCAAAAAAACTCAAAGGCTCTCAGGCTATAAACATTCTGTATTATATTCCTCACGTATACTTGTCTCTTTCTCCCTATAGTTCTGTCACGCTCTCGCTGCGCCGTTGCGTCTACGCGTCCCATCCAAGAGGATGCGCCGCGTTATGAGTTATAGAGGGTCTGTTACCGCCAAAGCCTTGTTTGAGAGAACCCAAAGTAATTAACTTCGACTTAGTTATGATTATGGCTTCGGAATCATCTTGAAGTTCTTGAGACCACATCAAAAGTTTTATAGCGTGTTTCGTAGCACGTAGAGGAGTGCTACGGCGTAGCGGTGAGTCAGTTACATTATTTTATTGGTTCTAGTCATCGATATTAACTCAACTTAAGTTCTAGTAATTTTCCGTGATTTGAAGGCCTAAGCTAACTTATTTCTGTCGTTTTGTATGTTTCATTTGATGTTGGCACTCATATAAGGTCGTACTTAATATTGACGAAACCAGACATAGGATAAAAAAAAACACGATAAAACATAATAACCTAGACATACCTATAATGCGAATAATATTTTTAGTCGTTAGATATGTATACCAAATTGTTTATACAAAAGTGGAAATTTGTTTCAGTGTCATTATTTGGCAAAGAACTGCTAAAAATAAGTAAACATAAATGTTAAACTAGGAGTCGAAATATGAAACAAAAACGGTCATGAGGATGTCTTTTTTAGAAGTCGCAGATAATATAGAACTTGTGAGGTCAATAGTTTGCAGAATTAACAGTAATATTTAGCTATCTCTATGACACACTTCATCTAATCCTCCCGCTGGACACTCATTTTTTAAACTATTTCCTTATCTCGGTCTCCACTCGAACCTTTAACACAAAACAAACGATGTTCCAAATCACAATTTTAGTAGTTGTGATTCCGCTATCATCTTATATCTTACCCCACATGTCTTTCACATCTCCCGCCGCTCACTTGCATCTTACACTAGCTTGTCAGATCCACTCGAGCCACTAATCGAGTTTGTCGGTCGATGCTATCTCCAAACCGTGCGTTAATAGTCTAGCGCTTCGAACATCACCCACGGTTATAAATACATCATTTATTCACACTTATTCTCTTGTCTAGTATGAAACTCTTCGAATATTGTATGAGTAATGAGGATAAATATTGACGAGGAAGATAGTTTTTTGTAATATGACAAGAGATGCAGCTCACGTACATTGTACATTGTTGTTTTATAGGATCGAAGAAATCTTCTTCGAACGATAGTTTCAAAATAAATTAGATATATATGAAAGAGACACATAAAATAAAAATAAAAAACTTTTGCAATTGTTGAACATGAGTAGTTAATTTGTAGTCACTCAAAAAATTTTGAATTTCGGGCAAAGTGACCAAAATGCTTGCTGCGTTTATTCAATAAAAGGTAATTTAGGTCATAGTTTATTTTTTTAGAGTCATAACAAATTATTTGTATATTTTGTATATAAAAATAGTGTTTCTAAGCATTTTGGGGATTAGACGTAAATGGAGGAAACCTCCAAGTAATTGACGAATAGTATCAAATCGATTTCATAAATCAAGGTAACTTCCCGCTATTATATTTAGGGGCTGCTAGAACAATAGCTATTATATTCTAAGCAAATGGACGGAGCACAATAACAGTAAAGCATTGCTTCCGGTCCGCGAAGGTGTTTGATGCCTTCTGACGCGTATAAACTATTGATAAATAAATAATTATAGGGTATGCTTGTATTATTTGTAGTATTTTACGTAATTTGATGCCATTTTGTAATATTAATAGTTAGGCAAATTATTTGTATCACGCTCTAGATATGACTGATATAGTAGGTAACGAATATGTATAATAAAAGTCAATTATTATTATGTTGATTTACGTTAAGTATCTTTAAGCTGTGGTAACGGTTAAAGGAAATATCGTTTGGAAACTTGCTTGTCGGAGACAGTTAATTGCTTTCGAAGCGAAACGTGGTGTACTGTGGCATAGACTTTTTTTATAAGAGCCGTGCCCCGCAGTGATATGCCTTGTGCTAAAACGATAACAAACATGTGACTAGTATACGCCATAAATTACAAAAATAATATAGATACGTTAAGAAACGAATTAATCATTTACAAAAATAATTTACGAAATATCTAAAATATACAAAATATTTCTATACACCAATAAATAGGTCCCCATTTCTCCTCAACATAACTCAATTCACTTCATCCAATATTTTTCCCCATGCAAGAGTATTTTTCTCGCAATATTTAAATTTGAATTGTTTTCATTCTTTGAACGTCCAAGCTCTGGTTATTGTGGGGGCGAGAGGAAAATGGAAAGATGATGTTGCTCCTTATTATTCATTGTTCGGAGGGTAACACGCAACTCTGAAAGCTTTTCTCAGCTCCGTGATTTGGCTCATTTTTTTAAGTAGCAAAACAACTTGGTTGCTTTACAATGGTCTTTGTTAAAAGTTTAAGAAAAATCAGAACTGACAATGAAAGAACAATATTTTGTATTATAGCGATTACATTTAAATATTACTGTTAGGGAACTTGATGAAGTAGGTACTTAACAGTAATTTAAGATTTAAAAATAAGTATTCAGTCAGTCAAGCCAAATGAGTACTTTTTACCATCAGAATTTTCTATGACCTAAGATTCAAACTCAACAAAATTTAATTATTTTTTTAGAAGGATTTTAATGTTTTTTGTTTTTAACTTCGCGTAATTTATTAAAAATATACAAAAGTTGTTAAATCATAAAAAATCAATAAAAAATTGTCACTTAAAAATTTTTGAATTTTGGCCCAAATTGCTGGCTGCGTGGCCCCGCTGAATTGCTAGACTTATTTTTTGGGAAAAATAAACGTTCCGACAAATACTTAAAAAAGCTTAGAGCTCGTGGTCCCCACGGCTCCAAAGTGTCTACCCCAAACGGCACAAACAAACACTCTATCAAGAGTTGAATATTTGCGCCGCTTCAGGCTGCTGACTGGTTTCCGGAAGATGCGACGGTGCTAGAGTGTCGACACACGTGGCGTCCCTCACCGAAGGTCGTCCCATCTTCCAAGGAATAAGACTCATTCCGTCAGGCCTCTTGCTATCGTTACGCACCAAACCACTGGGTTCTAAACCCGCAATGATATGGCCGCTTCCAAGGGCCTGACGAATAGAATTATTAATGGCGCTGTGCGACCAGCACTTCTAACACTAGATAGACCGTTGTGACCGATACTGTCAACTTTTTCTCCGCACCGGCATCGGTTGAGAACAACGCATGGAGCATACGCAGAGATATGGCTACTCGGAACGTACTATTATCCAGAAGGTTACGTAAATTAAATGATGGCAGCGCTTGCAACCAAAGACACAACTCCCAGCGAGACAAAGCAATAAGACGGGCACGCTCTGTGAGTGTACTGACGTTTCTAAAAGGTTTTTCCGTTCTAGCTCACAGAGAGGCCCATTCTACTGCCTCTGCGAAGATAGGTTTTTGGGCAGGCTACTTTCCAAGCATTTGTGGCTACACTAGATTTTTTTCTAATGCCAATACCTCCGTACCTTACGGTTAACGAAGCTAGGATCCAACTATGATCTCCAAAAGGTGTATTAATAATGTTTGTGAGTAATGATGCCGTCTAATCTGTTTACAAGAGCAGGATGATTTCAGAGCTGATAGCAACGTAAGATATACGTAAATTTTGGCACAAAAGACAGTAGCGAATGATTATAAAAGCCATGTGCATGTTAATTTTGTAAGACGATCCGATACCGAATTGAAACTTTCAATTTTTTCTTCGACAGACCAGGGATAGATCGTCGAGAGCATGCGACCTAGTAAACGAAGCGAGGCACTATCAATAATTTTGATATTCAAAGCTAACGAATTGAATAACTCTATGATTATATTTTTTGATGTACAATTGGCCGATATAAATAATTTACATTTAGAATAATTTAATTCCAAGCCGATCGAATGAAAATCTAATATCAGAGTAAAAAATCATTAGATACAGTGGTAGCGTCACCAGCTAGAGTTTCATCATCTAAATACCAAACGTTAATGTACTACCGATGTTTTGTTCTTGCCTGTATCTTATTGTTTATTTTGTTTTTGGTGTGCAATAAAGATATATTGTATCGCATTATATTGACTTAAGGCGTTTAATGATACGCGAGACTGAAAATAGTCGGCCCAAATGGATCTCTCTATTGACAACTTATTTGTGATGATAAGAGAGCTCTCTTGTATATCAATTTGTAATTTTGAGCATAACATTGCCAAAGAAACGGGAATAGTTTGGGAATAATTTCCTTTACCTCTATCTATAAAGTTCCTCTATCGACTGAATTAAAGGCATTCCTAACGACAACCATCTACAACACTTCTCCGTTATTTAAAAGAAACGTCCTAAGTGAGTGCACCGCCGCCTCGCATCCTCCACGGGAACCAAATCCCAACTGTAGAGGTTGAAAATAATGTGCAAGCTGCTCGCTCTTTAACCTGCAGCATATTTTAACCGCCAGGTGACGGTACGTGGTACTAACTTAGGTCTGATTCCTCCGTCTATTTCTTAACATTTTTAACATGAAAAAGTATATAAATAGAATAAACCAAGAAAATATTGATAAAAAATTTCTCGCAGCCGTCAACGTGACAATCACCAACACGATGCCATTCGACTGAGCAGTTCTGCTGCCAAATTCACAATGAGTTTCCGATCGGATTCGAAAACTTTGCAACACGAACGTTACGTAATCTAAAATATCAGTGGCTTATGAATCATTTATTAAAGATATCTACTTGTATATCTGTACCTGTTAATATAATGAATTAACATTTTACATAAGTGATATTAATATCTGCTAAATCATTGTTTGGTATTTTTATATAATAAGTTGCTATCTAAGTTTATGTTTACAATGTGATTTACATTTATTGAATAGGATTTAAATAATTATAGGGACTATACATAACCTAACAAAAACTATATATATCTAAAATATTAAATGGTGATTATTATTTTAATTTAAATCTAGAATCGATTTTCAAAGTAATAATTTAGGATCTTCTAACAAGTTTTGCGTAATTCGTGTTATTAATAACATTTTATTTCTGTGGTATTTTAAAATATACAAGATATAACAGCAATGGTTTCAGAATTATTAAATTCATATAAAAATGTTTTCAATGTAAATTACCTGCGTATCACATCACATCATAAGCTCTAATGAAGCCTTCCATATTTTAATCCAAACACTCGATTCAAATCGAGTTAAATCGATCGGTCGCGCCTATAATCGAAACGACCTTAACAAAAAACTAATTGACAGCAATCAGCAGTGTTGCAAGAAAAAACAATGTTTCCTACGATTGTCATTAACAATGTTAAAAAAAGTCATTCACACCTTTGCGCGCTAACATGACAAATGCGCCTTGTAGCGCGCGGCGCGCACAAAGCGGATCGCGGCCCGCCATCGCCGCGGGGTCCCTCCGACCCTAAATATTAATTATCTACAACACTACAGGCACCTTTTGGGAGATTATCGCACTGTATGCCAATGGAGCAATCTGGAGATCACAGATACGAAGTATTGTCTGTCTGCGTTTGTACAACTCGGGGCTACTCTGTGTCCGGGTATCTCTGGAACTATAGTTAAAAATATTATAATTTTAAGAAGACTAGATTGTCTTAAAATACGCAGTTGAACTATTGCAACAAAACACAAGACCCATTAGTTAAATCGTTAAACTAATTCGGTGTACTAGCGGGAATAGGCCAAATGCATACAAAGTCTTTATCGGATTCATCTCGTTCACATCAGGACTTCTTGATTAGAACCTGTCATAATTGATTCCATAATATTTAATGCATGAAAAAAATAGATCTTACAGAAGTTTATCCGAATGTAACATTTATATTTTATTTTCGCCGAGGCTGCTAATAAATATTTCAAATAATTCCGTCCCTATTTTTTTCCGCTTAGAGCGCTTTTAGTTTATTACGACATAGAATTTGAAATGGCAAAGCTTGTGGCAATAACAACATATCTGTAAAATGTTAACGGGCAGCGCTACGCTAAAATTTCACTTTCATGTAAACCTTTATTTACAACAAAAACATATTCTAATTGCCTACTACATCCGTTATTGCTTTATTCGAATGATAGAGAATTAAATTAATTTTGCGGTGTGTGTTATAAGTCGCGTGGCCTCAGGCGACGTGGCCATGTGTTGCGGGGGCCGGTGGGCGAACTGTTAGGTACTTACAATGATATTAAATAATAACGACGATGGCCCCGGGGCTGATTGGGCGATTATCGAGTACGCCATTGTGGTGCTCGGCAAACGAGCAGCGACACAATGCATTCGTGACGTGCGCGCTAAAGTATTAGCTACGGGAACAGAGGTCACTCCGTTCCGCAATATAATGAAGGACCGAAGCCTGGAACTCCTTTTTATTTATGTTTGCCATTTTTATTTTATGGTGTTTATCAAATTTATTTCAACAAAGAAGCGATATGCATGATGTTTGCAATTTATTGTTTGTATTACTCACAATATGTCAAATAAGTTTTATTAAAATTATGATTTATCGCAACATTGCAGTGAAGATAAGCAAACTTCCAACACTTATTTATGGTAGGAATGGAGATTATACAAAAGGGTAATTCAAATAAGATTTACAATTTCAATTTTATTCGTGAGATCAATGCCACCGACCGGAAAACAGTCGCGGATGCCGACTGCATCTGACAACTAGACTTATAAATAACCTTCAACAACAAATATTGTAATAACCGTTCACAAGCTTACGGTGACAACGATATGACTCGAATCAAATAAAAATGTGTCTCATCGCTGAACCATTTAAGGACTAATCTTGCATTGCGATAAATACTCTCCAGAATAAAGTTTCTTCATATCTCGACGAAGTGATACACACTTAGATCGAACGATCAATTTTCGTTCTTCAACAATCGGCTCATAAGTAGTATTTTCGCCTGAGATATCGGTAAACGTAAAATTTTATGGTGACATTAAAGTAAAGTGGGAAATCCGAAAGGAGAGTTAAAACCAGCGAGCAGATGGCGGTGCGGCGTTGATACGAACTCAATTATTTACACTCCATAAAAAGGACGTTATATGAGTATTAGAAAATAACCCGCCAAACACTCCGCCGAGATGTGAAAACTCTTTACGAGTTAACATTTTTATCTAATGCCACCTACGTTTGAACAAATTACGTTTGACGCTGTTCTTTTATATCTACGAGTACTTCTATAAAAATAAACTTAATAAGATATAGCTAACCGTTTCTGTTTTTAAGCAGAATCACATGTTCATCAATTACAAATTGAAACTACAAAATGCTGAAAAGACTGAAAAATTGACGTTTATTAATGTTTTTTTTAATGAATTTCAGTAATTACAATTCGTGTTGTCAGAAATTTAAACTAATAGTATTTGAATTTTCCGAGTGATATGATTTAGGGCATTAAATTTTAGATATTACAAAGACTGATCGCGAGCATCCTATTAAAATTAAATATAATAAATTCGACTATAAAATACGACTACATATATTATATTGATCATATACGTACAGTTTCAATTGACTAAATATTAAGATAAATTTACAGCATATTTATCGGCATAGCCTTCCCTAAACTTCTCTATGCGAGAAGAGCTAACCACTAGTTATCAATCATGAAAAGCATAGACACGTTACTCTATTGCAAAATATAGAACAACAAAAAAAACATGTTTACCGTTTTCAGAAATATTCCCTAAACACATTCTAGTAGTTGCATAAGCAGTAAAATATTTGATTGCTTATCTATGCTATATATTTAAATATCTTTAGGGTGGTCAGTATGCCTGTACACAGATGGCCAACAAATCTTTCTTTTTTAATAAACCTCACACGCATCTTTAATTCACCATGGTGAATCAGACACATTTTTTAAGCGTCCTTGATTCGGTCACGGTAAATATAACAAATGTAGGTAAAAAGCACCAGGTAGACGCAAATATTTGTGAACAATTTGTAGAATTCACACTTAATAACAAGGTGGAGGTGTTTAGTTTTTTCCTCTGGTGTCGAGGACTGTCGGCGCCTTTAAAGGATGATAGCTTCAAGTGGGTAGAAGCGCTATGATTGACTATAATGGTAGAACAGGTGACGAACCAACTTAGTAGGTTTTATGAGACTTCAGCATAATTTTACACTGCTGGCAAATAAGGTATCCAATATTTGCAGGACTCATGCATACGTCTTACAGTATCTTGAATAATCATGCACTAACTATGTAATTACGAAAACATTGTAAGATAGAAGGCAATGATACGCCATCTTACAGGGAAACCTAGTTTGGGTACCATTAGCTTTGAATCAGAATTGTAATTTTATGCATAAACTGAAATACAGATTGTAAATGCTAAAAAGAAGTTTGTAAACATTTACTAAATTGATTTTATTTTATTTAATAATGTAAAAGGTTACTGGCAAGCAATAAGTATCCCCTAAGCATCATTTTGCATTAGTATGAAAAATTCCATGAAAAACAGATGTTACATACAAGTTGATCGCACGTCAATGATCTTTTTAAAAGTTTCCCAAAATCATATTTACTAGGAAAACTTTATTAAAATGAATCTCATGGCACTTTTTTTCAGACAGAAGGCTGGCGTTTAACTGAAACTAGTGTGAAGTGACTATTCAATCTCAATAAAATATATATAATTACATAATTATCTGAAAATAAAAGACGTTCAAAAATAAGTGATTACAGACCTTGATTCGGCACGTGCAGATACCTTATTTTTTCAGTTATTTTTATGTAAAAACTAAACCACTGAACCGATTCTGATAAAATGAGACCATAGGCTATGTGAAAAAATCCGGTTGACTTAAACACCTCCTCCTCTAATGTAATGCGAATCCTGTAAAATTTAACTTTTTATGACACATACCTTAACGAATTTTTATTTCATTACACACAGATTTATTGACTATCGTGAAAGTGCTGAATTTAACCTAACCTAAGAATATATACATTTTAGGTATATAGGTACCTATCTACTTGCTTTGTACTATGCATTTAGTAAATAAATCCGTCTTATTTTTGGCGTCCGGTACGGTATGTCATATTTATGGATTTATCAAGTTATAAAATAATCAACGAAGGCCCGATTTTTTATTTCTAAAATATTGGCTGATTAACTAATTAAGTTAATTAAGGAAGACTGTTTAATTTTAAGTTGAACATTAAAAAATCTCTTATCTTAAAATACTCATCTTAGTGTTAACAATAAATAATTTTGGTATTGTAATTGCTATTGAAGGTAATATTGAATGGTAAGAAATAATATTTCATTAGGATATTTAAATTATTAATTAAAAATCCACATTTGGTGTGGGTTCAGATTTATTTCATTTGGGATGCGACGTCATAGGATGTATCAAGAACTCCACAATATTACATTTTGCAATAAATACGGAGACAAGCTCACTATTTTTTTAGTTCATAGGCTAGGTGCTTGAAGACAAAAATATGTGTTCATCGTTGAAAAGTGGCTAGCCTATCGGTTTTTTATCTGATACGTTTCAGAGAGTGTGCAATACATTCGGACAAGTAGAGATACTGTAAGACACCACTGGTACATGTACCAGAGGCGTCTTACAGAGAGATGGGAGAGTTCCACGAACTCGCACTAAACGCTTTGCGTCTACTTTTATGTTATACAGCTATGTTGTGGAATTTATTGCCGAGTTCTTTATTTCCCGATAGCTACAATCTCGATCTTTTCATAATGCAAGTAAATCGGTTTCCTCTAGGCAAGCGTGCCACATCCCAGACCGCATCGTCACTTTACATCAGGTGAGTTGCGGTCAAACCCAAGCCATTTATTTTTAAAAAGAATATAGTCCTAACTTGCGTTCATCCAGAAGTTTTGGTTTGAAAATATAGTTGACTGCTAACAGAATATTAATTTGTAAATACCAACCTTTAAACTATTCATATAGTAACTAACAATCCTACGACAAAAGGTTTTTGGCTGTATCTAATTTCACAGTAGAATTTCGTCACATGTACAAACAAACACACATAGCAGTACGCTTTGGAATAATAACAACAATATTCTCTTCACATTCGTACCGAATTCTGTGAAAAAAAATTGTGCTCTGTTACAAAAATATTGAATTTTACAATTTACAATTGTAAGAAGCGTGAAATTTCTTTAAAACAGCGTCAACCATGACCGATTGATGACACAATATGATTTTAATTGTAACTGTACATGCCTCTTTTTTATTTATCTACTAATAAAATGTAAGTAGTGGGGCTTGAATACTATAAATTTTAATTCTGAACATGACATGCGCAACAATGAATGTCGCAAGCTGCAGTCATAAAATTTATTCTACAAATTTATTCAATTGCATTCTATATATGAGCATTGAAAAATTATAATCAATTTATGTAAAAGCAACTTATACATACCGTGTTAGTGGTAAAACATGTAGTTTTCAACATAACTCAAACCGCCTTTGTCAAAGCCGAACCGCAATAGACGGGACATATTTGGCGTCGGAACCGCGGGAATTTGCACCAACGTTGTGCTTAATATCTCTAAATTATATAGGAGGATAAGTGACGCTTCTGTCGTATGTAGCGATTGAATTTAATGGAGCTATCGGAGAAGCCGGCGATTTAACGATACTGTACGTGGCGAGACTACAGATAACGTATGTAAGACTATGAGATAACGCCGATTGTATGCTATTCTAAGCTTAACAGCTTTGTGATAGAGTCTTAAATTGTATGTTTCTATTATCGAATGGCGGTAGGATAAAAGGATGGTCATATACACATTTCAGGACAGGTATGTAGAGATCAATTTAGGAAACGAGACCAATATGTCGTATTGATGCGGCGGAGATGTTTTGAAGAAATTATATCGTTATTTTATAGTCACCTTTCAAATTTTTCTTAATTTCTACGGGAATACTTAGACCGAGTGAGTTTTCAGCTTCTAGACATCCACAATCAATTAAATAAATAGATTGAAGTGCCTGTCTCAAACATTATGGTATAGATATTTCAGCACATATCAGAGAAGAAGTTTTTAGGGTCCCATACCTCAAAAGGCAAAAACGGAACACTTATAGGATCACTTGTATGCACGTCTGTCTGTCGGTCAAGACGGACAACAAGTCGGTAATTTTTCTCAGGAACGTGAAGTTATTAAGCTGAAATTCATATGAAATATTCAGGTCTACTCTCGCTTGGAACTGTGATAAAATCTACGCCAACGCAATCAAAAGATATAGCCGATTATTATATATATAATATTGCAAATTTTTGACCCTCGAGAAGGAATCAAAACCTACAAGGTACCTACTTCCTGTGAACTCGTAATATTGAAATTTGGTACGAAGCCATGTCTTACACAGATAAAGAAATAAGAATTACAAATAGCAAAAAACATATATTTAAATAATTGTGCAGTAAAAACACCATAACCTTTATTTATATACCTACAGTTGTGTACGGAAACTTAGGTGCGCGAGTCCAACTAGCTCTTGGCTGATTTATTGTTTATACATTCAACGTACAATAATTGACTTTCTGATTCTGAACAACGTTTATATACAAAAGCGTCTCGGAACGGTCTTTTTATATATCAAATCTTATTAGAGTATCTTGTAAGTTGCATGCTAAAAGCCTCAATTTTAAAATAGGTTAGGCTATAGTCGAATTACCTAACAATAAAAAATAAATCCGACGTCACAAGCTCTAGGCTCGTTTGGCAGAAATTATTTGTACCGTACGTTTCTCAACCCAATGGTAACCAATTTTTGCTTCGAAAACCAAAAAAAAATTTTTGTGAAAAACTTTGTTCTGCAATGAGCTCACTTGGATGGGTAGAGTATTGTCACACTTTTCTGTTATGTATAATAAAAATAATTCATTTAATCAATTTTGACGCGGACACAAATTGTATTTTATTTACTGATATAACCAGAACGTAATAAAACTAGTACATTATTAATCAGGCATCATTCAAAATATAACATTTACACCTGGCAGTAATAGTAGATTAGTAGCCAAGGGCTGTAAGGCATCAATTGCAGCCCGAGATATTTTGGCGCACGAGCGCAGCGAAGGCGCCTGTAGTTCGAGGGTGCAATTGATGCTTACACCCGAGCTAACTACTCTGCTTTACATCTCGATTGTGAGGTAAGTAGAAGAAAAGCAGCATTACAATAATAAAACATTTTAATTGCTACTTCAGCTTCCATTTTCATTGAATCGGGAGTGCAGCTTATATCTTCATCACTTGCAGAACTCATGTTTTATTTTCCTAATTAGCACGGTAATTATAAAAAAAACAAAAACAAACAATATTTAAAGTTTTTTATTCCCGCCTTTTTAAATTATTTTTTTCAAGAACGAAACTGAGAATATAAACTTGACGCTGGCAAATATACAAATCGTATGGTGCTATTAGTCAAAAGAAAAAAAAACGAAATTGAACTTTGCCGTTCATACTCATTATACTCAAACGAAGACAAGGCTGAATAGCGAAGCGACCTCTTTTGTTATTGGGCTGAATGCATGATGTCTATTGCCAGTATGATGGTTAGATGTATGCAAACTTTTTGAAAGAGTGAAGTTTTTTTTTTTAAATTACTTACCGCTCTAGGGCTTTTCTAGCTACATTATTACCCTAGAGCGCTAATTGGTCACTTACAAGCCTCATTTGGGGGTAATAAGGACCTACTTACCGAATATGAGAGATGTAAATATATATACAAGTACACTCGAGCTACAAAAAAAATCTACGAACATGTTAAACAAGAAATAACAGAATCTTAGGTAATTTTATGACACCATTTTTCGCCTTTATCCTTTTTATCTGCTTATAATCATAAAAATTAAAATTTTAATAATAATTAATAAGACTTATAATGGTATTTTATTTTATTAAGATAGTATTAAAAATAATAGAGGTATGTAAATGAACTTAAATACACAGTCAACTCACGCTAACACTAAGTAAATAACTATGCTTGAAAAGGGAAATTATTCAGTAGGTATACGTAGTTTGCAATCTGTGTTAAAGTTAAAAAAAAATAAGTAATTATTTAGAACATCGTTAAAAAAATGTATGAAAAATACTTGAACAAATCAAATAAATAACCTTAGCAATGGCTACGTCAAACTCCCGGCGATATTATTTTAAAATATTATTTTTAGGTACATACTATTTTAGCTAAATAATTAAAATAAAGAATTTATTAATAATTTATAAGGTTTGCAGATTAACTTTTAATCACCCTATTGATTATCAAAGTAGGTACAGTCAACAAAAAAAAAACATTATCGCAGTTTGTAGAGAGTAGTGCAAAATCTTACTGAACTATTTAATAAACTGCCATAACTATCATTGGTATTGTATTACAATTAATTTTTGACGATATAAGTATTTCAATCATATCAGATATCGCTTTGAATATCAATCATTTTTGTGTCCTTAAATTAATTAATGCCTGCTTTTTTACCCCGTCTTCAACATAAAAAATAAATATTTACCAACACTTTACACGAAAACGTCTGGTCCAATCTATCTTCCAGATGGTATGTGTGTTTAAAGAACAACTAAATATCGACTGATGTAGCGTTAAAAACAAGCAAATACCAATGTAGAATTGTATCATCCAACATAGGTACACATTAAACTTCGTATAAAATCAATGAGCACCAGGGAGCGAATGTCAGCCATTACGGATTAGCATCGACATAACTACACGGCGAGATTATCTCTCTACATGCACTCTTCTCGCAGCATCAATAAGTACCCACTACTTTAATCATTGCAATTTCGAAACAAGCTCAAGTGTTGTCGGTGTCGAATAAATTTTGTATAATGTAAACGTGATAACAATTTAAATTCCTCTGTAACGGGTCCGGAGCCGACAAAAACAACAAACAAACTCGGGGGCGCGCCATTGGGCCGCTCGGAACGAGGCGGCGCCTCGCGTGTGCACGCCCGCCTCGCGCGCGCCTCTCGCTCGCGCAATCAGTCCTTATCTTCCACTCCGCCGTGAGAGACGTGTCGCCTGAAACTTTTCACGACTCACCTGTAATTTCCCAAACGTATCCTCGCAACTGTACCGTGCCAAACTATGCCTCGGCCCACACGTGAGTCCTATGGCGACCAAAAACCGCCCTTCTCGTACATAGCTCTGACGGCGATGGCAATCTGGAGCTCGCCGGAGCGTATGCTGCCGCTGTCGGAGATCTACCGGTTCATCACGGACCGGTTCCCGTACTACCGGCGCAACACGCAGCGCTGGCAGAACTCGCTGCGGCACAACCTCTCCTTCAACGACTGCTTCGTGAAGGTACCGCGCCGGCCGGACCGGCCCGGCAAAGGCGCCTACTGGACGCTGCACCCGCAGGCCTTTGACATGTTCGAGAACGGATCCTTGCTGCGCCGTAGGAAGAGGTTCAAGCTGCACAAAGGGGAGAAGGACAGTTTGAACGCCGAGCTACAAGCGTTGGCGAGTTTTAATCGAGCGTTTTTGGCGCGGCAGGCGGGAGCCGGTCCGGCGGCGGCGTCGAGCATGTGTGGAGGTGGTTTGTACGCGCCAACAACTTCCTACATGCCACGTGGAAGTCCGGAGCCGGTAGAGCCGGTGGAGACGAGTGCTTTGCTGGTGGGAAATAGCGCGCGCCCTCGGCGTGCGTTTACCATTGACGCTCTCCTGGAGCCGGAGCCACGGCGGTCACCGTCTCCGCCACCGCCACCGCCGCCACACTGTCCCCTGCCACTGCCGCCACCGTACCTGCTGGCTGCTCAGCGGTACCACGCGGAACTCCTCGCTGGCTTGCAACAGTCCTGCCTGCCGCCGCTCTGGACCTGGCGGGACACCAGCCAGTTCTCACACTATACGCTTAATTCATGAATGGTAAGTTTGCATTATTATTTATGTATATACTTATAATAAATACATTTAGTCAATATACGAGCATTATGAGATCGGCCTGGTTGATAGTTAATCGTTAAGTACTTATCTGCCAAAGTAACAGATTAAGACAAGGAAAACGGAAGAAGTGAAGATAGAAGAAGATAGAAGGGTAGAAGTCTTGACTACGTTTACACATATATGAAGTGCGTGTTTCTGCTATGGTTATTGGTACATAGACCTCGCGATAACGAACTATTTTGTTACACTTGATTCTGTGTAAATCCAGCAATTTTTCTCCTTTTTATCCTATGAACATAATTATATGTTAACAACCTTTTGCCCAACTTTGTTTATAATTTTCCGTTTTTGTAAATGGAGTACCTATCGGATGTTTCTGCTATATTATCTAGATCAGCTGGAAACCGCTTCCAACTATCATTTCTGAAAGAATCATTCCTCCCGTAAACCAGTATCTCTGATGCTTGAAAAAAATAATTAAACATTCTTATTTGATATCCCCAATCTTCGTTACCTTTTACCCGACAGTAGGGTTATGTTTTTCGAGTCACGCCCTAAAGCTTAAATGGCTTATCGTATTTTTATGTGAGTGGTGACAATAGATTTGTCTTAATCGTGAGAGTGACACCAGGTACATCGACACTAAAAGAAATAAACAATATATATTTATTATTATGTTTATGCGTCTACTTAGATAATTTCACATCGATAGTTTTCAATCTAATAATTGTTTTTTACAATTTAGTAATTGTTTATACAGGGTTATTAGCTCTCAGGTATTATGAAAGTTATTAGAAAGCGCTTTTACTTTAAATCTGGCAAATTGTGATTGAATCTGCCATTAAGTAAATTTTGTGTAAGTATATTGTTTGTTTGAAAGTTTGTCTTCGCGTAATAAATACATAAACATAGCAATAGTACCATTTTTTGGCCGTTGAGTAATAAACAAAGTTCAAAGATTTGATTGTATTACGAACTCCATTAAATGTTAATTGAACTCTCTAGAGTTACTAATTACTCGAGACTTGTTGAATGCTAGACATTCAACCAGGTGACGCGATTTTATATGCAAGTTCATGTCTGCACCTCTTCTATTTTCGCTCCTGTGCTAAATTCGAAATACTTATTTGTCACTTGCTATAACGGCAGAGGAAACTCGATATAACTTCGATTCATTTCAGGGGATTCTATAATTTATATAACGTGATAGCTGCTAGAGGGCATGATAATACATACTGAAGGCAGAAATTTGCATTTGGCTTTATTGTCAGTATTTTATTGAAGGCGTCCATCTATTTTTATTTGACGCTGTTTGGTTATCTACTAACATCTTCCTAAGGGTGGCTTTTGATGACCATAACTAACAACTTTTATGCGAGGACTTTTTAAAACTCGTCTAAAAATTGCTTTTCCATACAAAAAAAATATTGACGCGCGACTAAATGCATGGAACATTTGGTTTGTTTCTTTAAGAATTTTCAATAGTCCTAGAACATAAGTTGTTGCTTATGATAATCATAAGCTACCCTTAAGAGGATACTACATAGTTGATTACAGTCACTAGGACTGTAATACTACAGTAATTCGGTAAAGTCAATTTTCAACACAAACGGTGATAAATCAATGGAGTCGAGCGTATTTTGCGGAAATCAATTCTTAATAAAATGTTTGTTGTTGTTGTTTAATGAATCTCTAGTTTTTTTTCCGCTTTGTTTTGGTGTCAGCGTGAGAAAATAAAAGTCTTTATGGTGTAGTTCCTCCTCACCTAATTCCACACTACACTTCAGTTTATTATTTCTTTATTTCTCAGTATCTGTCTTAATCGACTTTAATTCGTTGTAACCTGGAATCACGAACTCACTACATGAAATCTTACCTTAATTTCACCACTAAATCTATTTCTTTGAATAAACTAGTATGTTTAATGTTCATTGCTATGTACACATAAATGAAGATTTGCACTTAACGAACAACCTTAAGAACACCTTATATATAGTATTGGCCCATAGCAGCAGCCGTTTTGTTTTTACTAAATACTATAGATACTTATATATGTTTCTATTTCCTATTTTATGTAGTAACTCTGTTCTGTAGACCAATTGTCAGTTTTTTTGTTATAAGTAAAAGTCTAAGACTTCAGAGCCGCCAGACAATACTTATTTTCTGAGGAATACATACATCACGGTTAAAGCTAATCTGCTCATATAGTGTGGTACCAGAAATTTTACGAGTTTTGATAGGTATCAAAAGTTAGATCGTCAAATGTCTGGCAATACATTAAATCAGAAAAACACAAACTATCTCATAAAAACAGGCTGCAGACTGATCCCCCGGTGAGACAAGTAAGTGACTACAAAAAAGTACACTTCGTTCTTACGAAGTAATTTAATGTGTAGTTGCCAGAAGTCTCTGTTGGCCAAAAATTCCGCCCGAAGCTCAAGAGCTTGTAAAAATATACCTAAGTTTACCTAAGTCTTCTAACGTAACTTTATTTCTGATACTTACATTTATTTATCGAAAATAACAAAATTTTCCTCGTTTTAATAAAAATCTTAATCCCCAAATACCACGTAACGTATTCTTGAATGTACATTCAACAAATACATAAACCCTATGTACCATGTCAAGATTAGTTGAAAAATACGTGCGGTACGCACTTAGTTTAGCGACTGAGCAGGTAAAATCAAAATATAAAAAACTGCTGGCGAGTACTTACTCCACCTTAAGAACGAAATAAATATAATTGACATGAACATAAACTACATAAGTGTATTAGTTTTGCAACACTCGCCTCTTGGAATCCAGTTAGAAAATGCATAAACCAACGTGACTTATAGCCTTATTGTTAAAATTTATGGACCATTTTCATTAATTAAGTAAAATGCCTAAGTTAGCCTGTTACTACACGAACAATAGTTAAAGTATCCGTAATAGATATAGCAAGCCCTGCTTGCCCAATGCGTTTTAAGACTTGTCTCTGTCGAAGAATTCAATATTAATGTATATTTATTCGAGTTTAAATATTTTGCAAATATTATTACGTGCCTACGAGTAACTCGTAAATAGATTGAAAAGCAACAATGTATATTATTATGAGCGTGGTCCGACGACTTGCCGGTTTTTGTACAGGACTCACTAAATTAATCTAAAATATTGTATGAAAATTGTCACGTCCCTTTTGGTTTCCTTATGAAAGAAAAATTGTCTTTATTTCTAAAAGTTCACTAATATAACAGATAGTAAAACTGTAAACCGTAACTGTAAACTGTCTCCAGTATTTTAGTGCGCAATACTCGAATAATAATTAAAAATTATATTATTTTCTGATGTTTTCAGCTTTTTAACAACGAGTACAAAATCTCCTCAAGATTATTAAGTAGGCGGTTTTCATAGAGTTTTGTAAAGAGTATATTTTTTAAGTAAATATCATGCATATTATATAACATCATAATTGTTCGCTGAGTTAGGCCTGTTAATCAAAACAACAGAAATAATATAGAAACGCACCCGCCAAAATGAAGTGGTTCGTAACTTTCTCAAAAGTATTACTTCTACTCAATAAAAAGACTTACCTACTGTTAAATCACCAAAATATTTTAATTATAGTTTCTATAAAACTTAGAAACCTTTTTAGTTTCGACCAAATAATAGTTATCCATATAATGTTACGCTGGGTACTTTATTTTTAAATAACGCACGCCACGTAAACATTTTTAATGCGGTACCAAAAATTAAATACAGTTGACAGAGCGAGCAAAGCGATTCAAGTCTGGCAAATTTTTTTCCTCTATCAAATTCATATTCAATTATAACTTTATTGTACACCAAAAATATACATACATTTCAAACAGATATCATAATACATTGGCAGTACATTGGGCGGCCTTATCGTCTAAAGCGATTTCTCTGGATGGAGAGTCCCTGCTGTCAGTTTGTATGTTTGTATATCTCTTGAAATTTCGTACTCACGTACAGGTCAAAGTACCCAACAAATATTGACGGAAGACGGTGTATTATCGCTACGAATTTGTTGTTGTTGACATGTAGTTGACACACGACATCAATTATTGTTGTCGTTTTTTTTTAATATCATGGTCGATAGTTCGTGGAAATACTTGTGCTATGTAGTTTGGCATGTAAATACAAAAAAATGACTTAGTATTAGTAGTACCTATCACATCGAACCATGTGGATATACAAGCTCAGGCTCTGCATATGTAGCTTAGGCCATCACGATCCACCTTCTTCACCACCATACGAAGACTGAGGGTGTTACGTATCTTTAGTGGCATTTAAGCTTTTTATGACAAACCTGTGATCATGATTTTATTATTATTTTCGTATTCATTTTATTTCTTAAATTTAAGTTTTTTACAATATGAATATAAAACAATAAATATTATAAAAAACTTAAACCTAAAGTGCCACCAGCAACGGGGTAGGACCCAAGCTACCGATGGTAGGGACTACAGAGAGAGGAACCTCCTATCAATACGTGCTGTATCGAGGAGCACAGCCCTCTGTACCTGACCCTAGATCCAACCATCTAGCGAGAGCCTCTTAAGATGTTGATTGAGACTACTCGCTATCAGGCCGTTTGCCGAAACGACTATCGGAACAATTATTATTATTATTATTATATTACATATATTTTGAGAAGCAAGCGCTACGTCTAGGCCACAAAAAAATTGTATTACTACTAGGCCACTACAGATTGTTCTGCAGCTACATTACAAGCTTGTATAGTTTAATTATTGTAAATATATTTTTCTGTTGTCTGCAGATAGAGTTGGTCGCGACGCCGATCTCAAGTAGCTGTAATTATAAGCCCTAGAGTCACTTGTATTGGATTAATATAGAACAATAATAGATGGTCGTCGCCGTGAAGGAACAAGGTTGATGGCTAATAGCATACTGGAAAGGAGAGATACGGTTGAGAGGTGAGTTTACTGATTTATACTATTTGCTTTCGAGCTATTTCTTTCTTTATTAACCGAATTTACAAGAGGGAGCTTTTAAGTCACCAGAATCTTTTTTATGTACCTATCTTCCCCGATTACTCAACGTCTTCCTGACCAATTTAAAATATCTTTCTTTTTAATGGGTATACTTTACAAGTGATTCTATGTACTCGAAAATTTCATCAATATCGATCCAAAAGTTTGGTATATGAATGAAAATAGGTATCATCAGAAACTAAATATTCCGTCTCGCTCCGACCTCGCCGTCAGACCTCTCTTTTACCCAAAATTTGGCACAAGTGATTCTTATTTGACGTAGATGAGCATTAAAGAGAAGAGATTATGTGCCTAGGTTGAAAAAGATTGTGCCAAATTATTTTCAAACGGAATAATTTCACGTGGCACATTTATCCTAAAGAGCTTTAAGGGATAAAACATAATTTATTGATCTTTTACACCCTTTTTTTAGAGTGACGGTTCATATTCAGAGCCTCAGAAGTCAGAACCAAGCAAATTTTAGATATTATAATTCTTTATACAAAAGTATATTTAGAAGTGATGAAAGAGGTCAGGTTCTTAAACTACACGTCCAAAACCAAAATTTTCTAGTTCTAAATGCTCCCAAATGTTTGAAACGATTTTGATTTATTTGTTTGTTAGGTGTATATAAGTCGGGGCTGTACATATAGCTATGTTTGATGAAAATCGGAGTACAATGTTTTTATAACTCTTTCAATATGGGTATCGAATGAAAGGGCTTGACTAGTATGAATACTATGATAATTTCAAATCCAAGATTGTGATCACAACGAATGTCGGGGGTTAAATACTTTCAATTTTACTTGTTGCATCAGTTCATAACAGTTTGCTGAAAAATTATAACATCTGCACACGTATAAAATAAGTAGTTTTTTTTTCTAAAAATATGTGATTCAAATGTTACAAAAAAATAAGGAGCATGAAAACTCATGAAATACGAGTACACTTTTTTCTTTATCCCACAAATTGTCTTAAGCGCAAGTCCAAAAAAAGCCGTGTTTGTCGACTTTAATAACATATTATAGACCTTGCATGTAAAACTCATGTTTATACAAATAAATCATCTTTATCATTGTCTAAGACTTCCACCTTAACGTACCTAATCATCTTAAAACTTAAATTGCATGACAATTTATAAACAAAGATTATTACCGATATAATGTTTGCTTCCGCAGGCTCCTTACGTAGGTTGCGCAACTTTCTACCTATTACCACTAAAACTGCGCTTGCACATTCTGTCTTACTTCCGATTCTTGACTATGCCTATGTTTGTTATCTAGATCTCAACCCAGGAGCAGTTCGATAAACTTGAGCGTCTTCAAATTTTTTGCATAAGGTTTATATTTGGTTTACGCAAATATGACCATGTCTCCGAATATCGTACTAAGCTCAAGTGGCTCCCTATTCGCCGTCGCCGGGATGTTCATATACTTTCCCTCCTTTACAATGTATTATCTAACCCTTCTTCTCCGCGGTACCTTCCGAAATGTTTCAAATATTGTCACACTACCCATTCCTATACCTTAAAATCATCTGAAATCTTAAATTATCAATTCCTTCACATTCCACCACTTTCTGTAAGTCCTCTTTTACTGTGAAAGCTGTCTTGCTATGGAACAGTCTTCCCTTTGATATTAGACGTGCTCCTTCTTTGTACGTTTTATGCATCGAGTCATAGTTCATTATCTATGGCTATAGCACTAAAATTTGTTTCATCTAATTATTACTAGAGAATTTGTCCATTACTAGAGAATTTGTCCATTAATCTTTAATATTATGTAATTATGTTGTACGTGCTTAGTTGCTTGGAAGAGATCGCTTTAAGCGATAATGCCGCCTTTTCTAATTAGAATATGTTTACAATTTTGTCTATGTTATTTATTTATTGTTAAGCTGGTTTTTGAATAAAGAGTTGTCTACCTATCTATCACCTTGTTAAAAACTAGCGAATAAATCTTTCTCAACATATCTCTGTTAGAAATAATAGAAATCTGCCGGTATAAGATGCCGTAGCCAACTTCTCCCCATTTTGGGATAAAACTCCCCAAATCAAAGGTCCCCGACACATGGTTCAACATTTACGTACTGTAGCGAGTACCACCGTCCAGACAACATACTGACAGAAAAATAAATTCTATGTTCAACTTAAATTAGAAACGTTTCCTAGCTAGGTTAATAAATGATAGTGGTATGTATTGTTAATAAATTATTAACTATAATAACGAAAATACGTCGTTGAATATAATAAAATATATAAAATAGCGCGTGAAATTGTTATTTAAAATAACGATATGCAATTTTATTTAGGTTCGAGATCTTTAAAAATAACTACAACAAAATAATTACAACGAGCTTACAAAGCGACGAGCAAACAGGTGACAAGTGCGAGCGGCGCCTATCATTATAATAATAGTCTATTATATAATATATATTATTTTTATGAGGGCTTTTGTTCTCTGAATGCTTTCTGGGTGCAGCGATGTCTGTGTTACAAGTTTCTCTAAGTGTAACTTAAAAAAAGAACAGTATTACTCGCAAAACTTAGTCTCCATAAAAAATTACAACTTTTTTTCTTGGGGATGTGAAATATTTATAAATATTAAAATATTTATAATTCTACAAAATAGTGAAAATGATATTAATATATTTTTATTGACGAAAAATATACAACTTTCTGACCGTTGTGTTTCTATATATTCAATTTTTTTTTTCCAGACTACCTTTCTTATAGGGTTGAAGTTTAAAACCACTTTCTTTTTTAGAACCTGATTTTGGACAACAAGATTCGTCAATATTAGTAAAGGAAAAATTATTTAACATATACGAAAGTTGCAATATCCAGATAAACAGTAAACAAACAGACAAAAGTAATATAAATAAGCTTACAAGACTGGGAGCAGACACGCGTCACTCACTCGTTCAAGTTCACTTCATCCAAGGTTGCCTGGAATAAATTGCTTTAGACCATTAATGATAAAAAACAAATTAGCATTACATAAGAGAAACTATAAGACTAAGAGTTACTTATACAAAGTTTCCAGTAAGTTAAGAAAGTCTATGTTTTTCGCTGTATTTTTTGGTGTTTGGTTTGCAATAAAGTTATAATCATTCATTCAGTAATAAAAAACCAAAGTCACTTTACACAATGGGAACTTTAAAGCTAAGAGTTATTAATACGAGGTTTTAATGGCTAAGACAAGAAAATATTTTTTACTATCCTTCTAATGGCAAGTATTACGAGGCTCATATTATTGACAAGCTGTTTCACCCACACTGCCATAAATATTACTATCAGATGAAAAATAAATTGAATTTGTAGAGTAAACTCATAACTACCTTACGGCATACTACATGCTAAGTACTTAATTTAAATTCTGTATGCAACTGACCGTGCATACTATTACTTCATAGAACCTTAGAATCAAATTTTCAAAGATACATCTTGACTGTATGACGTACTATCATCTGATAAAGTGATTGTTTACGAGATGTGGAAACCGCGTGTTGCTTCAATATTTTCATACAAAATATATACTCGTATGTAATACGCATAAAATATGTGTACGGGGTGATTCTAAATCGAGTGCGTAGTATACCGAAATAATATTGAAAAAGTAAATATTGGTGTTTTTTGTTTAACCACCTTTAGTATAACAATATTGAGAAAATTTGATGACTTCAATCATGCAAAATGAACGTGAAACTCATGGTCACCGATGGAAACCGAAAAAATATTGTGGTCGCGGTCAACAGTTCGCAGAACTACTAGTATTCAATATTTTTGTCATCAATCGTACTAATAAACGGCATCGACTTGACAAGAATGTGGATTTGGTTTGTGAAAAATAACAAAATATTTCAAAAATGTTTTGTTATTTCCATACTAATCAACGTAAAAGGATTAATTTATTTGTAATTTTTTCTTGATCAAGGTAATTTATACTTTTTGTATGTACATACAATAGCACGATTTAATTTCATAAATTTTTCAACCAGCTTCAAAGAAAAGAAAATTCTCAATTCGTATTTTTTTATGTATGTTTCTCAATTATTTAGAGACTTCTTCACTCATTATTACAACATTTTTTTGTTCCAAAGAGTGTAGTGTCCAATAGGTCCTGTATAAATTTTATCGAAACCAGTCCAGTAGTTTTTAAATATCCTCAATGCGTATTTAATTTTGTTTGACTATGAATTGATGACATTCTGTTTTAATACGTAAGTTTCGCGAGTCGTATTGTAGTAGGTTTTCACTATTTTTTAATATTACTTTTATAACATAAATTTTGTATTGTCTTGATTTCGATTGATTTCGACCCTTTACGACTTTTCCCAAATTTTTGTCTTAGTGTATGTGTCTCACATGGATTTCCTTTTTTTCAGGTAGTCAAGCGGCAATAACTTAAATAAATCCCTACAGGATCCTATTAACATAACAATAAGGGTTAACTAAGTGTATTTATTTATAGAATTTCCTAGAAAATAAAATGTAAAGACCTATAATTTGATCTGTGATATTTAGTTTAAGTCAACAATTATTGTAAATGTTTCTGCATTTTTTGTACAGTGTTAGATTACATTCTGACGAAATGTAGACTTTTAAAATAACATAAGTATAGAATGATTAGTCAAAGTAAATAAAATCATGTGTTAACTGTTTATAATGTTTTATTATGTTAAGAGATTCTTATGACAAAATATACTAAATTAACAAAATATAATAAAATGTACAGGGTGACTGGCACCTGTCAGTGACTCTATATGTTTTAGTTTAATTAACTTGCTAGTTATTAAGGATGGCATCTCCGACGACCATAAGCGATCACTTTTGTACTAGGCCTTTTGAAAATTTGCAATAAGAAATTTTGTTATTCCATACAAAAAAAAATTACGATAAAGAGAAAACAAAAATCATTGATGCGCGGCCAAATGTATAACTTCTGTTTATTCTTTAGAATTTTCAAAAGTCCTAGAATGAAAGTTATTTCTTATAATTATCAGAGCCGCTCTTAGGAGGATTTTAGTTTTATCAAGATTCCTTTGAAACAACGCCACGTACCTGTACCAACATCCAGACAAACGTACAAGCAGCCAAACAAAATAAAATTTGTTAGACTCAATGCAGTAACGCTTCGCTTATTCGGCCTATAACTCATGCTTACCGTGCTACTTCCATTAGCACACAGTTTACAATCGTCCTTAGCAACCTCACGGCGGCTTGTACAAATTAATTAGTTGCCAAAACAATATAAAGAACAATAGAAACTTTCAATTTTAAAGCTCCATTCTCATGATGCAATTGCCGGTTAATTATACATTTTGAAAGGAATTAGAAGATAATATATAGTCTTTTCTTTGTTGTCAATTGAACAACGGTACCATTCACGAGGTTGGTGGTCTTCAATGGGTAATGGAAACTTAATTGCCTCGCCGATTAGGTAAAATGTTGCGAATATGGTGCATTATGGAATTCGTGACGCATAGATGATCTGCTTAAATTTGAATTTTTTGTGTGAAATTTGGAAATTTAAGTTTTGTAATTTAACCATTGTAGATGATTCTTAAGCTCACCTGCAAGCAAGTCAAAAGTATTGGCAATAGTAATTTTACAGGCTGTTCTTACTTACATTGAGCTCAAAAATAAAAGCAATTTTATATTTTTATTTATTTATTGTCAGTTTGAAAACATACTCAAAGTACATTCGCTTATGTAAAAGAATACATAACTGTTTTAAATGAAGAAAAAAGGGCTGCGTATAACTGCATCTTGCCTGATATAGCTAAAGCGATGATGTGGCCCACGATGAAGCAGGCCTGCTAGAAAAAACCGGTTCGCTAAAAGGACTCATCAACCTAAAAGTTTAGAATCGCAAACTGAGAAACCAGTAACGAATTCCAAAATGTGGCCGTTCGTATAATAAAATTGAATTTAATCATGACATGGACTATAGGATTAGTATTTTTGCAAGTAAGTATTTATTATTTTCATTAGTTATACTCCGCCACAAAGATTTTGGAAGATGGCAATTTAAATACACAAAGAAAGGTATGAGTCCAAAAATTTATATTGATATTGTACACACAAGGGTAGAGCTTACATCTTTGTTATCGTGTCATAGATACATATGACATGAATAACCATTACGATACAAGTACATAATATGGAAGGTAAATGATAATAACTTATTCATAGTGCAAATATGATGTTTAATAAACATGTTGCACCATCTAGCGTCATTGCAATGTAAAATCTATTTCAAAAGCCTACATAAAATATTGAAACAATGGTTAGCCATGCTAAGGTTTTGAACACAAGAATGATTCTCGACGCGGGCCGAAGAACGCAGTCACTGATATAAAGAACACAGCTAGGAGTCATAGGCAAACCAAAGGATAAAGGTAGGTAATGTACTGTCGGCGTGGTCGAAAGCGGCCGCGAGTCAAACGATATGTCACGGCACGTAGCACAATGCAAACAGTCGGCTCGTGTGTCGGCGTCTCTGAAGATGGCTGTCACAACAGAACGCCGGCGCCGCTGCCGCGACTAATCGCGCGACAATGCCGCCGTTGCCCGCTATGCAAAGCTGAGAAGAAAGCTGGTGACAAAGCTTTTGTGCGCGGGCGGTCGAACGCTCTCCAGGCTTGCTGTATGCTGTAGCCGCTTGCGGTAAACACACAATTGCGATCTGCATTCTTTATTTATGATCTGTGTCAATTATGTAAATTGTGTCAAAGGTTCCCCCCATGCAGATTGCAGATGTTCTAATACGCCTAATTATCTACCGTTTACGTTTTCTATTTTTTACTTGAAGAATGTTGATCTAAAATAATTTACATTAACAATAACATGAAAGTGAATCGTATCGTATCAACCCATAGCGTCCCACTGGTGGGCACGGTACACTCCTATGAAGGTAGTCTAGTCCACAACGCTCGCGCTGGTGCCACAAATTGAAGCTTATGGGGTTCAGTTATTTGCTAAAAAAAACTCCTTCGCCGCTATGGCAAAATAATTTAAAGTTAAATTAATATCATAATATTGCAGAGGAGCTATTCTTACAATTTACTGATATAAAATATAAGATATTCAGTGAATATTCTACGGCTCTGCAGTCTAGGCGGAATCGCCTAAAGACGGAAGCTAATAACATATATAAATAGATCTGGTAAATTCTAACCGCATTCCTGTATATCTACAACACAGTTGCAAATCGTACTCAATCAACTGTCAGTTTTTATTAATCTATTCTTCATTAGACAGTTTCGTCTGATCTGCCGCTTTCAATTGAAACAATATTTAATGCTTGCCAGCATCAGCACAGGAATCAAATAAAACGGTAGAACCATAAACATTCCACATTTATATTCGACCTCTGACGGCCGGTCGAGCATCATCTCTCATTTCCTCTCGTGTATTTTATCTCTTTCCAACTGCGCCGGAGCGTCTGCGGGCTCCAGTGTTTAAAGATCCGAGTAGGAGATAAACCCTATAGTCCATAATGTTTTAACAGTCGGGGTACATCCCAAAATTGGTTCTTTTCTAAATGGAGATCCATATCGGCGTCCAAATCGATTTCAATCTACAGTAACATGGTTACCTATCTTAATAGGAAGACAGAAAAAATGTTTTAGTGTGAAGGTCCGTGTCCGTCTGACCCTTTGTTTAGATAAGCTCCTCGTATGTTGCATGTAAGAGGAAACAACTTCGTTTAAATAGGTATAAGTTATCAGAATTCGTAGACGTAACTTTAACTGTGAAGAGCTGGTGCAGATTCTGCTTGATTTAATGTTATTATTTTTTGCTATATATCTTATATACCTAACTATTAAAAACACAAAGATATTAAAAGCAGTTAATCGTCAAAGCTTATTTTAGTGGGATACCAAATTTTATTGACACTCAAACCCGAAAATGAAGTGTGGCCATCGAGTAAACCGGCCGCCGCTGATGATGGCCCCCGAGCCGACCGACCGACGTCCAATTTAATTTTCCTCCTCGTCTCTCGTAATTGCCCCGATTCGTTCTATGCGAGCCTCACAGCGCAGAAGCCGCCCCGCGCTTCAACTACCTCTCTAATCGATTCCCTTTAATTGATTCCTCCACTCCCACAATCCAATATATAGCACATTCATAGCCGACTATCCATAAAACTACCGATGTCTTACCTCAGAGGTGTTCGTCGACACCTAACCATAAAAATAAAATATCCAACGACTTCCTGATTTTCAATACCAGCTCATTTATTTTCGTTTTAAAAATATTTTCATTTTCCCTGAAACACTTAGAACAAATATTTCAGAAGGGCGTTTCATAAAGGCATCGTTTCTTTTCCATTTGTTTATTTGTACAAAAAGTATTGTATTGTAAATTTGAATGCCATGGAAATTCGCGATGTTATTATCTGCCACGGGAGCATTGGTCACAGTGGGCCACAAAGGCAACCGTATACCGAGCCACCTACATCGGCGGCGTCCGGCACCGCTCACAAAGCCTCTCCACGTATACAAATAAATAACGTCGGAACAACAAATATTTTAATAACCAGTTCAAAAGAATTGTTCGACGCTTAGTTACGTGTACACATGTGTGACAGTGTCACTCGCGTATGCCGCCTGCGTATATCGTACATAACCGACTATGTTTCTAAACAACACGACCATAAAGTCGTATTTTGTACGAAATTCCCTTGCGCAATGCAGCCTCCTTGCAGACTGCATGACCAATGCCGGTCGGGATAGAATAATGATCTACTCCGTTTTGAGGCTGGACTCTTTGAAAACATAAACTTTTATAGCGACATAAGAAACTCCGATGTGGAATTGAAATGGTAACCGTGAAATGTGGCAGATGTGCCGTCACAGACGTTCACTCGCCGGCTGAAAAATAAATTTATAAATAACTAAAAGCATAAGGATTTATCTGACCATAAAAAAATCAACCCCTCATACATTTGTTTTAATAATTAAAAAAACAGCCTGGCATTAATATAATTCTTATATAAATCTTACACATTTACCGCCTACAATTTTCACCACAATTTACAGTACAACCCGGTCGTTTAAACTTGAGTTGAAGCCAAAAACAGGCTTCGAGCGCGGCAAATTAAACGTTTTTCATTTTAAGACTGTCGCTAAAGCCATTTAATAAGTTTATGTTCTTTTATTGCGGTGGATGGAGGTGGTCGATAATAAAGGAAACATGGGGTTGGCAGACCTAATGGCGGAGTGTCGGGGCTCTACTACGTTTTCACGATGCAGACTCAATGGGTTTCAGTCAGGATTGAACTTCATTCTTCAAACTCAATCTGATTATAAAAAGCTTTAACTGCTAGTAAATTTCATATTGACTATTAGCACTACTACGACGTCATTACCGTCGAGGATACACCCCTAAAGGATGTTGATGTAACTTTTTATGATGTAGTTTTTGTGAAGACAAGACCTGGTTAATAACAATATTAAGAAAAAATATCAAACGAATGAAAGTTGTACCATCGATCGCCATTATTTTTTCACCAAAATCATTATTTCTAAAAAAATGTGACTACCGATTCAATCGAACAAAAAGAAATTTGTTCATTGGCAAAAAGTCGGAGTACGAGTAGGCCCCTAAGAATGTCGGTCCCGAGAAGAGAGCAGTCAGACTCCGAGGCACCGAAATGCATTAACTTCACACAATAGCAGGTTTAGTTTACTGGCCATCACATAAAATAATGTGAAGAGACACACAGTAATTGCCGAGTGCTGTGATTTAATTTAATTATAAAATAGCTTGCTGATAACAATACAAAAACCTATCATATAGATTAGCGTATGTAGCATGATTTTTTGTTCTTTATACATTTTTATTTTTTGTATACAAACTGCATAAGTGTAGTTTTCATGTAAGATAATAATTTGGGTTATACCTGCAATTAATACAATTAAATATTAAAATTTTGTATACTTGCCTAATTTCTCAAAAGAGGTTACGTTAGTTGAGATTTATCATTTTCACCTCATCTCTCTCTCTGAACTCAATCTCGCAATAATGACCTGAAAGAAAATAATTTGCTAATTCCTTTAGTCCGGCTGAAATCATCGCATTTCGAGCGCTAAACAAATGGACAGCTCTTGCTTCTAATTTACTTTTAACACCATCAATCTTCTAAACCATTCACAAGTTAGAGGCAAACAGAAAAACAAAGGTGCATAATAGCATCGCTTACTAATACCGCTCTCGAAGCTGGCAGCGTTCATCTCGCCGGGTTTTTCGCGTCTTTTTGGCCCCGAATCCATCAATTCTCGTGATGGATGGAGCGGCAGAGGCATCGAGCAATCGAAATTCAAATTCGCTAAATCTTCCCACAATCGAAAACTGGTCGGGTCGTTAACGGCGTACGCACGGCGAAGGTTGCTACGCGCTTACCAGTCAGGGGTAAAGCTGCAGAAGATCGGGTAAAGTCGATGCACGCGCACTAATATACTTTTATACGAGTACAGGGATTTGTGTTCCCTTTTTTATATTTACAGTCTTATACATAGCGTACGGCCATAGTGAATTTGTATATATACCACTACGTACTCTTATTTATTCATTCAAAATAAATTAAAAAACAAGAGAGCTTAAGTATATTGAACTTAAAAAGATTATTTTTCGTAAGCTATCTACCGAATAGAAAATGTTTTTTAAAAGAAATCCTATTTTCTGGTTTATATGTATATAATACAGATATATAAACTAATATTATCAAACCTTTAAAACAATACCAACAATATTGTATCACCATAATGATAAGCCACGATGATGTCGTCACACATAGGATATTACATACAAACGTCCCAACCTCCGATACTGCATCCAGTAATGACGCCGTCGTTTTGTATTCTTTTCCTTTTGCGTGAAGATATTTGGCCCGAGGGCGGGAGGGTGTTGCAGGGCTAGCGAGCGGGGGAGAGGAGATGCGTCGACGCAGACGCCCGGGCAGCAGGGCCTGATTACAGGGCCACGGCTAATCACTGCCGCAACACGGCTGGACGGACTAGGACCAGGTACAGTGAGCAACATCTACAAACAGGATAAATTGATCTGTAAAATGTTTACACTTCAGTAGGTACGGCCTTTGCTTCAGATAATATTTGAAATGTATATTAAAATTCCAAAGATTTTCTTATGTTAAAGTTAGTAGTTAGTATAGTGACCTCTTTCTGGTTTAGTACACCCCTATATTTGTATACATATGGATACATTTACCAAGACGTTATAAATTCGAATACTATTTTTCTAGCAATATTGCGTGCCTTTTCTGTACGATACAACAAGACAAGACAAAATCAAGACGCCTGTATAAATGAGACAGTTCAAGCTTGATTTGAAAGAAAACACAAATCGCAAGGTCTATAGATCAAAAACACAGATATTTGATCTAATAACTCTAGTTCGTCGGTACTCGATAAGAGAAGAATTAAATAAAGATCAACCAAAAAATTTAATTCTCGTCGAAATTTATTTTTCCCGTGAATATTTTTGTACCAACCGTACGTTGTCGGATCGGCTCATTGTTGTTAATAACAAACAAGACAAAAGTCTTACCGCTAACTACACACGTTCTCCACATCTCGCTTTTTTACAGCGACCGACACTTACCTACACACTATCACATAAACTGTGACGAGTCTCGTACTAACTACGACATATTCTGTGCTACTTACATACTAACTGTGTCACATTCTATGCTCGGTTAAGTGCTGGGTGATATTCTGTGAAAAGCTAATCACTCGTGGAAATATGATGGCTTGTCGGCTGCACCGCACTGTTTTACTAAAGTTTTTATGTAGGTACAGGTGTTGTTAATTTAGTTTGAAATTGAAAATAATGGAGCATGATATATAAAATTATTTTCAATCAGATAAATGACCTTTTTCAGGTTTTAAAGTTCCATAAAATATTTTTTTAAGTTAGTTTTTGCCACTAAAGTGTGTTTTTATAAATAAAAGCCAAAGGCACTCTCACTCATTCGCTTGCTCACTGATGAAACATACATTTTCAAATATACTACATGCAAATAGGTATATAGTTTAATAGATAGGAAACGTAAATAAGTTAGTAACCGATATCTAACTTAAAGGTTTTTGTCCGCGCTAAATTTTTATATTATAATAAGATATACTTATTACTTACCCCCATATCAAAACGATTTGTTAAATAATATTAAAATGAATATAAAAAAACTATAAAAATCTTTTTTTTAATATAACCAGCCGAGGGTAAAACTACTTTCGACGCATATTAAAAATAATTAAAATTATAAATATTTACTACAGCATTTAAAATTTAAACAGGAAATCGATAAGTAAATATTATGATTGCATGCAAACCGAGTGCTGATTCCGGTATTGGTAAACAATTAAAAACTTAGTCAGAGCTATGCTACGGTCAAAAGAAACATTGTTCAATGCGGCTATTCGTCGGATGGGTGACCAAGGAACTGGAGAAACATTTACAACGGTACCGTATGTCAGGTTAATAAAAGGTGCGCTTCTTCCATACCTATGAACTAGGCCTATGTCAATACCTTAAATATAGGGAGTGCCAAGTATCATAGATTTTTCTAGTTTAGTTTTAAATTACGATTTTGGTATAGTTTATCTACCAAAAGTATGTATTAAACATACGTTCAATTTTAACTTCATAATTAATTAGGTTTGTAATCGCAGATTAATCAGTGAAACAATTTGTTACAAATGACACAATCTCAAATCAAAACAAATTCTTACAAAATAATAATGATGATATTTCTAAACAATGAGCTGGATTATAAAATTACATACATTACAATCATTATTAATAAACAGTTCGACTAATTTATTCTGACCGTGGCTTTTTAAAGAACTACACCTTGTTAGTCCAGCTACTTGCAAAAAATCTTAGTAATTGGCTTAATGTTTTTGCAGCCTAAGTAAAACAAAGTAGATAAAGTAAAACATGGCAGTATCTGACCAAAATTTTAGCTAGTGTTGTCTCAAATTAAAAAAAGGTAGTGCACAGTGGCGCCACTGTGAAGTCAAGTTATACTAGCCGCAGTCATAGTGCGTCGTTACGGCGGTTGCACTGCACCCGCGGCGGCGACTGCGCCTGTCACCGCCGGCTGACAGCCGTCAGCAACGCCTGTCAAATGTCAACGCTCTAGAGCCACAATATCGAAGCAATTTTAATTCAATCAAACGACATTCTCGAGCTTGCACCGTCTCACTCCTACTCATTACGACTTCATTTTGTTGTAACAACAATGAGTTTCGCATTTTATTCATCAACGGCCGACAGGCTTTGTGAGGGAATCAATCTTCCTTCATTTATAACGATGCAAAATCGGTTCCACTCAACGACAAAAGAAGCTGCTGCTAATGTACTTTATACATTTTTTATTTGTAACGGAATAAATTGTTGCGAGAGTGTATATGCATTGTGTTTTTTGCGCTTACATTTAATGTGCCGCTATTAAGACGGGCACCGAGTCTCCTCAGGCATATATTAAGAAGATGCATAATGATTTGTCATGTATACAATTTACTCGTTAGTCCTTCTCACGTTCGGTATTTTCTGAATTTAAGTTATTAATTATCTACATATTTGTTTATTGAACGAACGAACGAAATGTCTGTCCTTCGAGTTTGGAAAAATGTTTTTTCCTTTGTCAGTTTGTATGCTGGATACATACAAACTGACAAAAAAAATTTTTCGAAACTTGTTATGCAAGTTATACAAATTTGATCGAATTTTTAATGGTCTGAAATCTTTGATAAAAGAGTTTTGGTTGTGGTTTTACAAAATGCTAAAACACAAAAAGTAAGTCTTATTACTCGCTAAACTATGTATAAAATAAGGTAGCTCACCAGAACAAACCGAAGATGTTAGTTTCCACGGTAAAAGCCGTTATTCCCTTCAATACCGCGCATGACACTTTTGAAATTTTTTAAGCCATTTGGAAACTAGAAATATTTTTAAACCTCATGATTACCTATTGTGGAGGGTGACGAGTTCAGTTCGCAAAACTTTATTAACAAGTAAGAAGTTTATTTGATGTTGGCTTAAACTCATTGATGTTTCTAGGTATGTCTTAAGAAAGTAGTATAAGGGGAAAACAGGTATTTATTAGTGTCATTAATATATAAGCAGTTTAAATGTGTAACAGATGCAGTCCTACAGGTCATTAACACAAGGAGCCTTGTTTATGTCAATCGCAGCACGATACAAATCATCAGTCATAAAATCCACATCGTAAAAGTTTTTGCCCACAACCCTTGCATCATTAGACGGCAGTTAGAAACTAATTTGAGGGCAAACAAACAAGGCTGGGTATATGTAATGTGTAAATAAAGACAGGGCACACCCGACGGCGACTGGAAGGCGACTTCTTGTTTGATTTGAGATAGCAAGCTGTTTGGTGCAATAGGTGTCGTAGCATAATAGGCAAACTATAACACACACATTGTGCCATTGTACATTTTACTTTGCGCTATATAATGGCAAAAAAATATTATCAATAAATTTAAGATGTAGGTTACATGAACTATTTAGCATTTATGTTTTTTATCGTTCTTTAAGCCTAGGATTAGTTAGGTAAATGCACAATACTCTTCTAGAACAACATTAATGTAGTGTAGGTAATAGAAGGAGCACGTCGAATAACAGAATAATATTTTAGCACATCACTTTTAAGAGACGTGCTATTTATAAATAAACAAAATTGGAGAGTATCAAAAATGCACTCATAACACAGATTAAAAAATAACATTGGTCCAATCATGTGGAAAGATCGACGTAACGCTTAATTTACCTCAAGTCATATTTCAAGTTGGAGATCAATCACAAACACAATAAAAAAGCACTAAAAATATTTTCTTAAAAACATATCGACACCTTAATTAATTGCTATAAAAACCAGACAGTAAAATCCACATTTTATCACTCTGTTATTAACCTAAAATTACTTACGAAATTACACGCAATTCGGTTGAAAAAGCAATTCGGTATATGCAAATTTTATTTTCGTCTAATTGATCGTAGTTTATTTATTAGTTCGCGTGTAAACATTAAATAAATTGTATGAGAATGACTAACAGTGAGTACTTACTCCGAACGGCGATTTGTATAATGACTCTAATGGATATCGACACCTAACTTCCTCGCACGGTACATTACCGTTTTCTAAGAACTTTTTATCACGATATAGAGCAATTATAAATATTGTGCATTACCAAGGCCGGGTGGAGAAAGTCTATAAAACTTCATCCGTGTCTAATTAGGAACGACATTAAATGTATACATTCAAAAATGTTGAATTTTACAATGTTTTGCACGTGTGACGAGGTGCCATTGTCATGCTATAGCACCCAGCTAGAGAAATGGTTGCTACGCCGTAGCTCGTGACGGTTTCGTAGACGCTCGTACCTAAAGATAATATTTGCAACAATGCTTGAGTCTTGACGTAGAGCGAGCTGCATTACTATATTTAATCATTTGATTTAGAAATGTATATTTCCACGCTAACAGACCGAAAGCTTGCAGAGTAAAATTGACAGAACCAAAAATTTTCTTTATGTATAAATTCTAGCGATTCAGTAGCAAGCATGTTGGAAAAATATAATTAATATAAAAGTATAACAGAAATTACACAAAACTAAGCATAAAACTAACACATAACAATCTTTGTGTTAGTTTGTCCTCTTAAAATAATTACGAAGTTCCTTAGGTACTACTAAAATGCAGTCAAATAGAAAAACTAATATTGTGAGCACGCACAAAACTAACATTTCTTGTTTAAAACACAACACAAACCGAAGTCAGAAAAGGAAACCAAACATAATCGTCCATTGATCGGCACAAAAAGCTTATTACAGAATAGGAATGCATCAATAACAAACAGGAATGAATTAACAATAGTTACCTACGTGTCAAGTCCCACACACTTCGGCATTACAAACATTGGACAAAAAAGAGGTCGAGACTTAAACGCACGCCACAAAAACTGACTTGTTCAAAACGGTACCGGACAGAGTTCAAAAGAACCGCCGGTCGCTCATTTCACACCATACCACTGCCTCTGAGCCATGCGTGGTCTAATGACAACCATCTCCTTTGGATAAGGACAGGTGTTAGCAAATCTCAACTTTGTATTTTCGGTAATAGAGTCGTTAATTGCGCTTCATGTGTTAGTGGATCCTTTTTAAATAGCACACATTAAAATGACAAGTCGGAATATCACGATTGTGAAAAAGTGTTATTAGCTCCGAGTATACAGCAATAAAAGTCAACTCATATTTTTGGAATATGAGAGCAAAATCAAAGAAATTAAGATAATTGTTAAAAAGGCATTGCGCAAAACCATCTGATTATTCAACGGAGGACAAATAAACATTAGTGCCATGTACTTAGTTCATTAAATTGCAAGTCACTACAATAGGGCATTAAATCCATTTATAAAAAGTGTATCAATTACATTTTATAGTATAGTAGTGAACCATTAAAAAAATCACAATATTTTAATGCAATCGTCTAAATTTTGAATTTTCGAATTTTGCGCGTAATTTGACGCCATATAGCTCTGTGGTCATGACGTCAATCGGCTGTGTAAATAAATGCAGTGACGTTGTATGTTTTAAGATGACACTTCTTAAGTTTACATAGCCATATGACGTAATAACATGTCGACTGCTATTTAAATGTTGTCAATGGTGTTTTCAAACAAATTAAAAAAGGTGAAGCTTTTGAATTCAGTCAAAGTTTATGAAATAAAACTATCGATTTCCGACTGCTTTTTGCCTAAGCTATCTCAATAATATGTGTATAGAACTTTTCACGAATAAATAAAAATACCCTATTAAAATAAAAACCCATTCATATAAAAAAAAACCATATTAGGCAACATGGAATTTTTATAAGATCCCGAATTCTTGCAATACCTAGACTAATTTAGAAAATATATGTTTTTAGAAAGAATCTATGGTTTCTCCAGTAAATTTTCGGCATTTTTTTAAGTATAACTTGTCTATCGGGAATACTAATTTTACACGTTCTACTCGTATAAAAGAAATATGTATGTATTGGTTGTATTTTATTTGTTTATTCACTAAATATGCTGATAAATGTAATATTTTAAGGCCTCTCTTATTTTGTATTATTAATTTACGTGCTAGGTGGTTTTAACAAATGGCTTTAAGCGATAAGGAAGCCATTAAAAAACCTAGCATGAGCTTTTATTTGTTGTAATTATTTATTGTTAAACTGGTTTTTTAATAAAGAGTTGACTTATCTCATCTTATATACCTACTACCTAAAACAAGTACATGAGTTATAATAACAGAATCAGTTGGAGTACTTACGCACCTCATTAAACTGATCACCAATGTCGCCAAGATAAAAGGGCCAAGGGAGCTGGTCGAGGCGAGGGCTCCGAGCACCTTGCTTTGGGCGTGGCGCGGGACAATCGCCGGAACTACACCGCAGGGTGTCGCCCATTCAGGCGCGCCGGCGGACAATGGCGGAGCCCTGTGATCGCCGTGACGACATTGTTCTGACGTTATATTCAATTGACTTTCGGTAATTGAATTCTGTCTTAGATGTTGTGTATTGTAAGCACTAGGTACTAGTCATGACTACAACCATGGTTGTAGTCGTGGTTGGATGGAACTTTATCAGTTATAGGGGATAATAAACCAATAAACATAGGGCCGATATATTCATTATTGTCAACTAGTTTTACTATGGGATCAAATCTGACAATACGATCAATTACTTGGGTCATGGATACCAATAATAACGCGGTACACTCCTATCTAACTAGTAACCCTGTATTCTGTTGTTGTATTTTTTCGAGATTACTTTAATGTACTTTGATTTGATTTTAAAAGATTAGTTTTTTTCCATTCATACTATGATTACGATCCATATACTGAATCGGAAACGGTGACTATTTTCTGTTGTAAGGCTACATTACTATACTAATGCGTGTTCGCATGGCTAACATACCCAATTTTTTGATGTAAATATCCTTAAACAATTGCAATATGTGACGAGGTAATTGATATTATAGTTGTACGGTTTGTCCGAAGGCGGTTTATCACACTAATGTTATAAAGGCGAAAGTTTGTATGTGTGTGTGTATTTGTGTGTTCTTCCTTCACGCTCAAATGGCTTAATAGATTTGGATGAAATTTGGCATGAAGACACATATGCTTTTTATCCCGGAAAATTTAAGTGTTCCCATGGGATGATCAAATGTTAGGTCCTTACATATGAAATTGGCGCTTTGTCGTACTGGCCACTTTGATCTCAAATTTCTCTTCTTTGGTTTGGTTTTTTCTTTGCATCACGCAGTTTACAAAATGGAAAACTTGAAATATCGCGTTATTTACGAGTACGAGTTTCACCGTGGTACCAGTGGTGCAGAAACGGCTCGAAGGATTAATGATGTGTATGGCGGCGGTGTCACAAAAGAAAACACAGTGCGTTTTTGGTTCCAACGTTTTCGTTCTGGAAATTTCGACCTGCAGAACAAGCCCCGTGGACGGCCGGAGACTAAAGTTACTAATGAAGAATTGAAAGCTATTGTGGAAGCAGATCCATTGCAAACCACGTCCGAATTAGCTGCAGGCTGCGGTGTTAGTGATAAAACTGTTTTAATCCACTTGAAGCAAATTGGAAAGGTGAAAAAGCTTGAAAGGTGGGTCCTTCATGAATTGAGTGCAGCAAACCGACAAACGCGCGTCAACTGCTGAGTTACATTACTCAACCGGCACCATAATGAAGGGATTTTAAATCGGATCTTTCGGATATTTCAAGTTTTTCCATTTTGTAAACTGCGTGACGCAAAGGAAAAACCAAACAAGGACAAAACAAATGAATTACGGTTTTCAAAATACAAATGTATGAATAAATAGCTGTATAAATTTGAAATTGGAATCCCTAACCAAAGAAGAGATATTTGAGATCAAAGTGGCCAGTACGACAAAGCGCCAATTTCATATGTAAGGACCTAATATTTACCGTGCGTAAAATTGCGGGGCGCAGCTAGTTTTTAAGATATTTCCAGTTTAAGTTGAGATCTCGCCTTGGTTGATTTGCAATAATGAACACGTTTTTTTACCTTTTGTGACTCTGTGATGCTGGCTGCTAGCGGTTCCACGTGGAGCAATTCCATCACACCTTCTCATTTGGCTCTTCAGCACATCTCATCTTAAAAACTGGCAAATATAAACCGCTAGAAAGGTTTCTTTCTGCACAATCTTTTAGGTTTTTTTACAGATAATGGGCGATTGAACTCAACTCACTTAATGTATAAACGACAATGCAACTATATGGCATTACGCATAGTAAAAGTTGATGTAAAGTCGAGTCCGTGGAACGTCTACCATGTACTGGATTAGATTTAGTAAATCATAGTATTATTTTTATTCCACCTATTACATCAGCATGCCAGACATTATAAGGTGTATAATTTTACTTGTAGGTATATGCAAACTTAGCGCGGCGTAAATTTAGATGATATTATCCTCAGAACAACAACCTTATTTTATAATGCAAAATAAGTTTATTTTAGAAGTTCAACGCTCTTTGATGTTAACGACAATGCTTTTGACACATAATTCTAAATAAAATGTTCGTTATACTTACTGTTATGTTATTTGAATTGTATCATGGCAATTTAATATATTTAACCACTCCAGATTATAAAACTTAGTTAGTCAGCATTTTTTAAATAAAATTTGATTTACGCGTCATGAGACTAATCTGAAAGTTTTAGAAAAACAATAAACCAATATCACCAACACGCAAGTTCAATAAAAATACCGTTGTTTTATCATAAAAATGGCCATGTTCCGAGCGCGGCGCGAACGTTTAGCTCAGATTTGATTAGATCTATCGTGAAAAATTGACTATAAACTTTATTTCGAAACGTGAAGGTCGGAACTAGCTTTCTAGAAATATTTCGGACAGCCTTGAGGCGATACCGCCGTAGAAATAATTAGCAGTTATGGTGTCGGGAAAGCCATAAAAACAGCAAATCGAGGGACGAACGGATAGGCACAATGTGTTAGATATTAATTTCGAAATTATAGGCTAAGGCGCCCCGTGCAAAGGTGTTCGGAGCAAAAACATCAACAGAAGTGCTAAGAGAGCCCGATTATTATTTTAGGTTCATGTAATAACGTTTCTCAAACAGCTGCCTCTACAAATATTTATTATTTGTTGTGAGATTTGAGAAGCTTTTTATAACGCAATGGACGGGTAGACAGTCAGGTCTATTATTACAAAACTTCTAATATTATCAAAGGATATTGTTAGACTAAAAATTAGAAATGACGTCAATTTAAATTAAAGTTGTCTGCAATATTAATAAAGACTTCCTGAAACTTTTTTAGGAAACAAAAAACAATGTTTGAGAGTAGGAGAGTTAAATAAGTAAGTAGTAATACCTCTAAAATGGAAAAAAAGCACTTGAGCGGTCGTGATAATTCTGCGTCCTCTGATTAAATTGTTTAATTTTTACACAGATTAATCTAAAAGTAGGTATGATATTATTTATGATCAAAAAACACGATTATTTAGATAAAAATAACTCTTGAATATAAGGAGCTTAGATGAAATTTTTAAATAATATCGGGACCAGGACCTGTTCCTGATATTATTTAATATCAGGTCCGGATATATGAGTATCAAATTAATTATTAATGTTTATAATGTTATGTGTTTATAATTAAATATTCCCAAAGGATATATTTGCAATAATATTATATGTATTCAGTAAACGTTGTATCGCAACCTTCATCACCAAACATAGGTATATATATACCTATGTTTGGTGAAGAAGGTACAATTTTATAACCCTACAGGTGCAGAATCGATTTATTTGAAATTAAGAATATACAATTATGTCACATAACGGGTGGTATTACTATTTATATATTATTTTAGATATATCCAATTTTAGACCTTTATTGTGGAAATAATAAATACTCGTACGACATCATTACCTACGGCTAAATCAAAAATAGTTCAAATAAACTGTATGTATGTAATCTAATTCAGCGGTACGTATTAACGGAGCTTATTATAGACGTACATAAAGTAGTAATTCATGCAGTAAATAAATATGTATAATAGCCATTACAATGTAGGTACATTAAACGTTTTATTGCTTAATCTTCTTGAGTTTAGCGCGCGACCGGCGGCTTTTTGCAATCAAATCGGTATGCTAACCCACCCTTATATAAAACAACAGATAATACTTTAAAGTGAAAATCAACTTCAATCTGACACGCGAAACTTACGTATAGGAACACAATTTTATTTTATTTATTTATTGACAAAGAAAATTGAAAGTAGTTATTTAGGCTATAATATCTACCGGTACTTTTGATGAAATTTATATGAAAATTATATTTCAATTGGAAAGTATATTTCGATATTCCGAGCAAAAAAAATATTTAATGAGCCCAGCCATCTCTAAGAAGCATCATTCAAGTTTCGTACTTACTAACTTCACTTGTGGCACTACACGTAAAATTATTGCCTACAATAAAGCGTACATCTATCTATCTATCTAACTTCAATCATTAATCATAAATATATTTTAATTCGTTTGCATTACTCAAAACATGTTTGATATCAACAATAGGACGGTTCGCAGTGCATTGACCGAATCACTCCTGAAAAATGAAGGATCATTTATATTGAAGGGTACGTATATACAATATATTTCGAAAATTCTTCACCACAAAAATACAACATCAAAAACATTTTCAGACATAGATATTTCTGTAACCATATCACTATCCCGAACGCGATAGTTACCGCATTGTCTCACTCTAGTGAGATAGTGCAATAATTGCGTGTATGAGAATCATGATAATGCCATCCATGATTAGCGACAGTAGTCTACTACTACTGTCTCAGTAAGGAAGATATATGACAAGAAAGAGAGGAAATATAGGTTAACCCACAGCTATAAGCTATTAAAATAATCAAAAATTTACATATTATGTGGGTTTATTGGCTTCCTATTTGGAGCCAAGGTTCGCCTAAAAGTATGTTGCACAGATGATAAATGTAGTTGGTATATAAAAAATAAAATATACTTCTCTGTAAAAAAATTACTTAGGCACCTGTATTCTAAGGTTTCTTCAGCAACTTTTTCAAGCTGTCTGTCTGTTTTCAGACACTCGTTAAACTCTCAAACTAACAAGACGAGAGAAAAAACAAGAAGTTTAAAAGTAAATACTTTAAAATAATGTTTGTAATGCAGATATTGGTAGAAGGAAACGACTACTATGACGTCATTTTTAAATACACAACATGTGTTTTTGAACTTAAACAAATATTTATACATTATTTTAAATGTATATATTATGCTGCTGAGAATATTTGCATCGGTCGTCTTCAAATTGTACTCTTTGTGGATTTTACTATTTATAATTACAGTAAAACTTATGTGACTTAAGATTGATAAACGCTTTTATCAATAATTTGACTAGAAAGTTTTACATTTAATGTATTATGAACAAAAGTTTCTCAATATTCAGACGAGTTTATTAATAAGGCCGTAAAGGCTGGAGCAGACCGTATACAGCGCAGCCCAGCACAGCAGGCTTAATTACATATGACGTTGTAATGTATGAAACATTATGAAACATGACACACCAAACGCACGACGTTGTGCAACTACGAGGCGTCACAGCAAGTTAAACCAGACAACAGAAAATTTCATAAGAAAATGGCAGATGTCAGGAACGTTGCAGCAGTGCATAATACGACAAACAAAATGGCCGGTGTGAAATTCTACGCAAAGAGCTATGACTCAAAGCGATGCGCTGCAACGCAAAGCGTGCGGTCTGCTCCACACTTTAATATTGTAATATTAGTGCTACGATAAATGTTAGTGAACAAAAGACGCACATCCGTCTATCTACAAGCTACGTACTCTCTTTTTTATTTTTCATCTTAACCCTTTATTGTATACGAAATTTTAACTAAATGCCAAGAAGATATCCACTAGTAGATATAAGACGGCCTCTTGTTGCACTGTTATTGGCAAGTCAATTTCATTTTTACTATAATTGTTTTATGTGCATACAAAACAAAGTATTATTTATCTATACCTGGAAAATTAGGAATGTTATTATGCAAGAAATACAAGAAAAAAATTGGGTTATTTTATATTCAACAACCTGTGCAACTAAAACAAGAAATGTATAAATGTTTTATTAATAAACTAGTAGATATTATCCTCAGGGTTGCCTGCGACAAAATGGTATATAAAGAAACTTTCAAACTTTGAACCCCTATTTATTTTTCTTAGGGGTTGAAATTTTCAACAATCTTTTCTTAGTACGCCCCTACACTTTATAATGAATACACTTTCCAAATTTCATGACGGTTGGTTCAGTGTTCTAGGCTGTACGTTGATTCCTAAAAAATATTAGTTAGTCGGTCAGTCAGGACTTACTCTTGGATATTTGATGAAAAAGGAATCTTCCCCGAATTGCGAGATATGTGGGACTAAAGAAGATTTATATCACTTGTTGTTGGAATGTACACGGAGTACAAAACAGCGAGAACTATTGTTAACTACTTATAAGCTGAATCGTTACGATATGGGTGTATTCACCCATATATTATATTAGCGGGACCATTGGCTGAGGCTGCGCTCATGTTGTATGATATGTTTAGTATATAAGTGTGCTTCAAATATAGTTTAAGACACGATGGGACTGACATGCCATTGTTGGCAAAAGTCCCAAATTAAAAGAAGAATAAAAAAGGACTTACTCTTTTATATATAAATAAATTACATATACAAAAACTAACATTGATTTTGTGATGGATTAAACAAAATATATCTATCTATCTTTATATTATGTACAAAAACTAACATTGATTTTGTGATGGATTAAACAAAATATATCTCTCTATCTTTATATTATGTACAAAAACTAACATTGATTTTGTGATGGATTAAACAAAATATATCTATCTATCTTTATATTATGTACAAAAACTAACATTGATTTTGTGATGGATTAAACAAAATATATCTCTCTATCTTTATATTATGTACAAAAACTAACATTGATTTTGTGATGGATTAAACAAAATATATCTATCTATCTTTATATTATGTACAAAAACTAACATTGATTTTGTGATGGATTAAACAAAATATATCTATCTATCTTTACGTATTGTAATATATGACCGTGTCTAAATTCAAACCGAAATTACGTGATCAAAAATTTATAGACGGGATGGGCAAAGTGAATGTATTAAGGTTCATTATCCCTACGAACTTTAAAGGTAGGGAAAAAATAAATTGCTGGCAAAGATGTCTCAGCGAAAATTACAGAGCTGCAACAATTTTATTGACTCTAGAGCCTTTCAGCCCTTGAAAAGACAATAAAAGAATTTTCAAATTTTTGACAAACAAGAAATTTCATAAGAGTGAAAGACTCTCATTTCGGTTTTTATTTGTATGTTTATTGATTTCTCAGAGAAGCCTGGTTTGTTATTTTTTCATTCAAAAGGAACTTCTCTTCAAGCGTTATCATATACATTAATATACCATATATTCTCCTTCCCACTACTATTACAGAACAAACAAATAGCGCAGAACACATATATTTAAAATAATAACTGTAATATTACCCTATTTTCGTGAAAAAAACAGTCTGGTTTGTAAATCAAAATATATAACTGAAAAATGTGAACTCTGTATGTGTATACTCCGTAACGTGTATACTCTGTAATGTGTATACTCCGTAATGTGTATACTCTGTAATGTGTGTACTCTGTAATGTGTATACTCCGTAACATGTATACTCTGTAATGTGTATACTCTGTAATGTGTATACTCTGTAATGTGTAAACTCTGTAATGTGTATACTCTGTAATGTAAGCACTCTTTTGTATCGACTTCCAAAAAGGAGGAGGTACTCATTTAAACGGTATGTTTTTTTTAATGGTTGACTTGTAAAAATATTTTTATGTATGATACTAAAACTTTAAATACTCTCCAAGTATGTCCCATTTAAATTTTTTCATAATCATTCCAGAGTTTTATTTTAAACTTGATTTTTAAATCGAAATAACTGTAAAAGTTCTATCAGCACCTGCCGTAATGTAAGTCTTACTTTTTTTTAAATCTTGTTTTAAGTTTTGTTGTTGTAATTGCCAATTGACTAATTATTAAGGTAACTAACTACGTGATTTCACCAAACCTTTTCTACAAATTCCAGTCATAAGCCAAGCCATAGATTAGCTACCTTTTGAAACTCCAACTCAGAGCGGGCCATGGCTACTTAGATACTATTACTTCTTCTGTGCCGTGGTTGAGGTCCTTATTGGCCCTAATCTGTGTAACAAGGCAGGCGGTGATTCAGCAGATTGTCTCTCGCAGGCAATATCACGACTTATTAGGACACAAATGGCGGCTGTCGCGGTCACTTACACCGTGACATAGACCACCGGCATCAATATTTTTTACCATTCAACCACCATCGGAGATTTTGAGCCCTCACACGAAGAACCAACGAAAAACCAATCGAGTGCTCATAGTAGTTTAGCTAAACTAATATTTTTAATTCTCCATTGTTATTGTTGTGTTGAATTCTCAAAGTTGAATACTTAATCATTATGTGTGTCAAATGAATAAACAAAAATGACAACGAGATTTTCAGTGACGACTTAAAAATAATGCAAAAAAGGTGATCGAAACTTTAAATCTTAAAAATAATGTGCACTATAAGAGACAATATAATTAAATAGTCGTTAAATTTCAATGTATTATTTAACACCTATTTTACTTTTGTACTAATATTTGCTGGTTTTATTTATTTAAAAAGATTATTTTTAACAAGGAAATTGTTCTCAATATGTCGAAATCTTTTTTTTTTTAATTTTCTCACCGTTTTCTGAGAGACTGGAACGACTCCAAAATAAATATTTTTTTCGAATGAGTATATGTTCCAGGTGGTCCCATATAAGTTTTAACAAAATCGACCCGGTAGTTGTGATTTTCAATTATTTTGATTTATTATCAAAATAATTGAAAATAATTAAGTATGTCTTTCACTCTTTTTTTGTACTAACCGCAATTTAATAAGTTATCATTATAAGTTTTTGGACGTGCTTAGGCAAGAAAACTGCGAAACTTATGTTTGTTAGGCCCATTCATAAATTTGTATTCTGCCAAAACCTTAATACGAGACAACAGAAAGTTATGAGAAATTACAAGGTTTTTTAAACAACCCACTCTCGATATGGTCTTAACATACGAAATTTGATTTAAATTCACTTTTCAATCATTAAACAGAGGAGTGAAAGTCATTGTTGATCGTAAAAATAATAACGTAATTGTTATTTATTCACTCAGTTTCATGTTATAGGTGAGTCGGTACATCTACTTCCTCTGCTATAATTTGTAATAATGACGTCCGGCAAATAAAATAATTAAAATTTGTCAGCTAGTCTAACCACCATTATTCTACACGCTATTCATATTTAAAATGTTTTAAAGGTAATAAATTAATTATTCAGATAACATAAAATTGAATTAAGTGTAAAAATCAAATTTTGAAGATAAAATGACAATAAAACTATGTAAATCATATCAATAAGTATTATTTAATATCACTACTGAAACTTTATAACAGTAAAAACAATATTTACAAAGACACGACTATAAATCGAGTTATATTAATAATAATAATTATACACCTACATTACTCTATATAGTTACTAGTACAATAAATAACAGTCCGTAATACACGTAAAAATTATAGGTACAACAATACTTCACATTATCTACTCGTAATTTTAATACATATTTTAAGCGTATGTACAAGAAAATATGTCAGGAATGTATTGACTTTTGCACATAATTAGGAACAATATTGTTGAAGCTAATTTGACGCACAAAATAGTTTTTAATAATCGGTCTGTAGAGCTAAAAATGAGATCATAAGTAAATTTTCGGAGTTATCTTAACGGTATATCTGACATATAAAGCGTATAGGCCTAAATGTTTTTAATACTTCGAATAAAAAATAAGTAAATCTAGAAGATTTTTTGGATTAAGTTTGAGTAACTTCTGAATTATTAAAATAAAAACCAGTTTTGTAGATTTGAAATGGGTCGTTATTGTTTGCATAACGAAAGTATTATAGTATTGACTATCATCTCAAGATTGGAATAACTTTTATTCCTGATTACATTTAAAATTATTTCCAAGAAATACAAAAACAGTGAAGACACGACGCTTAATTTGTAAATAGGGGCAGTCTGGCGCAAATGAATATGTAATTAAAGACTATAGTCACATCAACGTTCTAACAATACCTATGTAGTAACTCATCACGAACTACAACACGATAAGGATAGGAATATGTAGAGATACGTTCGTAAACAACATTGTACTTACAATCTAACATTGCACATATTGTCGGAGCTGGTGGCTCGCGGCAGTGGTTGTCACGCGACAGGCAGCGGGTGCGGCGGAGGAGACAAGTAGCAGGGCCGCAGCGCATGGTGAGCTGCTGCTAGGAGCTCCGCGTGGTACCGTTGGGCTGCCAGCGCGTACGGAGACGCAAACAGCTCCAGGCGGGGCACCATTGCATGCATAGGCAGGCTCGGCGCTGGCGCGGCCTGAGGGGGCGACGGCGACAGCCGAGGCGAATCTGGCTCTAGTAAAGCGTCGATAGTAAACGCACGGCGAGGTCGCTCTCGCGGCATCATCGTCATCGTCGTTTCCGGCAACTCCGCCGGTTCGGGACTCAGCTGTGGACACATCGTAGGCGTGTACAGACCACCAGACGGCAAAGGAGCCGGCGGCGGCGGCGCGCCCGCCTGTCTCGCCAGGAACGCCCGATTGAAACTAGCCAGCGCAGCCAATTCTGCATTCAAATTATCTTTCTCGCCTTTTTGCAGCTTGAACCTCTTTCTGCGGCGCAGCAAAGATCCGTTCTCGAACATATCGAAGGCCTGCGGGTGCAGCGTCCAGTAGGCGCCCTTGCCGGGCCGGTCCGGCCGGCGCGGTACCTTCACGAAGCAATCGTTGAAGGAGAGGTTGTGCCGCAGCGAGTTCTGCCAGCGCTGCGTGTTGCGCCGGTAGTACGGGAACCGGTCCGTGATGAACCGGTAGATCTCCGACAGCGGCAGCATACGCTCCGGCGAGCTCCAGATCGCCATCGCCGTCAGTGAGATGTAGGAGTATGGAGGTTTTTGATCACCGTACGATTCGCGCGACGGTCGCGGCATCGTCACCGGACCGAGCAGGTTACAACTTTAGATGTTGGTGTGAAGGACCCACAGCGCGGATGCACGATCGCGTCACTTCGTAGCGAGGTGTGAAGAGGCACTGAGGCGAGGAGCGGCGGAGGTGCGACGCCCGCCCGCGCGGCTAAGTCTCCGCTCGCGGCGCGCCCTGCTCCCTGCGCGGCCGTCATTGGTCCGAGTCGCAACCAATCCGGTGCCAGAACTTTCAGGTATGATGTCGGCTTTCGTTTCACTAACAAGGAATTTAAATTGATATTATGTTTATATTGCCTCCAAATATCTTTTGTGATGACACCGCTTTTTATTTAGCGTATGTAAATTACAGTGATACAGAAAAAGAGATTTGAATTACACACCGATCCGATGATGAATGGGTATTATTAAAAGCTCTCTGCTTTATAATTTAATCGGAAAGATGAAACATTTGTACATAGATAATGGGTGTGAATGCGTAGGCCTGCATTTATCTTTCACATAATTAGACTCGTTAGGTATATCTTCCGGATTTGTATGTACTTACATAATAACAAATAAGTATCTATTGTTAGTAGTAATCAGTACATATGAAAATATTTCTTATTTTATAGATGAACGTAGAACTGTTTTGAAGCTAAAAAAGCTTTTAATATAAAGCAATTTGATACGTAAAAAATTGTTAAGAATAATAAAGAAGATTTGTGTCTGAAGGTTTTTAATTTTTGTGATAGCTCTAAATTTTAAACTCATAAAAAAGTTAAGGTACCTATCTGTTTCTACTCGAGAGACTCTAACATTATTTTATACTTAAAGTACAATATTTTTGAAAATTTTCCAAGATATACCTAAACTAGGTATATGGAAAATTAAAAAAATAGAATATAAAAAATAATCTATCCTACAAATTTTATGTTTCTAGGCTCAGCGGTTCAGGTTCTTCGTAAGTATTCGTAATTCAGACCTGTCATTGTCAGTCAGGACCTACCTATACTCTTTAATTAAGTCAACCGCGGCGTTGAACGTAACATTAAATTGAATAAAGAAAAGTTTCATAGCTTTTTTGACTCCTTTAGTGGTTGGATCGCCAAAAATCCTTCCTTAGTACACTCCTACACCCACCAAATTATATGTCTCTAGGTTAAACGGAACTTACTCTGTTGTAAGACTATCGGAACATGTTGAACTTTTACGTCAATGGCCTGAACTATAGACTGACTCAAAATCATATGACAATAACAATATACGCATGCCTTATAATTAAATTAAAATAACCTGCCAAATTTATTTTAAATGTCAAGATTTAAATGACATTCTAAAGTTTCATTTGATGATATTTTTGTGAAGACGCATAAAATAACAAATATACCTAATAGCTATCTATTCCATGCAACACATTTTTTGGTACATGCATATCAAGTCTATGTAGTTTCATTTTAATTTTGTAAAAATCGGTTTATGATTTTGGGATTTAACCGAAATAAGTAAACAGTAAAACATTACATATAGGTAATGGCAGGTACCAAATTGAAATCGGTAGATACTTTTCTTTGAAAAGACGTTGTGTTGCGTTTTAGGTCATGATTTATAATACTTTTAAATGCTAGCTTTTATAACGTTTTTTTTGTACATTTCTAAGCAAAACCTTTCATTTGATATCCACACCATAGGAGTGCAAATAAAAAAGGGACGACTTGGAAAGTTAGCCATATTGGATTTAGACCTAATACTTAGTTATGCACTGTTCACCTCGTGACCACAATACTTCTGCGTCTTTCAAGCTACAATATGCCCTCATCCTCATCTTAAAAAAACCCTGACGACTAAACTGTCATAATTCATAGAACCTGTACCTTCACCGTTTCGTCCAGATTGGTTGGTAATTACAACCTGTACGATAGTACATAATTTCATAATACATACAAACACATGTACACATAAATTGACGCTTTGCTCGCTTGGTCACTAACATACTTAGCTAACCATGCTTTGTCATCCAAACTAAACTTGTATGTAAAAAAGCATACTGCTTTTAAATTCAGTTGTATGATTAAATAGCAAGTTAGGGTAAAAAAAGGTAATGGCAATCACTTAAGCAAGAAACAATAAAATATTTTAGACTATGCTTATTAAACTATCTGTCTGATATAGTTATATTAGTTTTGTTATTTTTTTATCCTACACAGCTAGGCATTTGACCAAAAGCTCGCACGACCACGGAACTCGAAGTATTCTAGCCCTAGATGTAACATACCTATTCTGGAATACACTGGCTCTCAAGAAGGGCTGCCCGGAGCACACCGTTAGATACTTGGTGGTAGCTAGCCAGGCGAGCGTTAGAAAACACCTTATCACCATGTTTTGTTTGTGTTTTATGTTTTACTTTATTGGTAGTTTAGGCTCTTTTTGCATGTTTCGTGGGATCGAACTTATTACCAATTATTATTATTACTAACCATTTAACCATCATCGTTACAACCAAATTTGGCAATAATTAAACTTATTATTATTATTGCCAAAGTTGGCAAAGTTGGCAAAGTTGGCAATAATTAAACTTATTATTATTATTGCCAAAGTTGGCAAAGTTGGCAAAGTTGGCAATAATTAAACTTAAAAAAATCAAATTTGACAACAATTGACTCATGAGTGTACAATAAGTGCCTAATGTCATCCGCTGCTTACTCTGCATGTGATCACTTTTTTATGTTTGACGAAATAAACATTTCATTCATTTTCTACAGTATCTCTTTTTTGAAATTTTAGTACTTTGCATTTTTTTCCTTGCGATTTTCCTACTTTGTTTAGAAATTGGAGTCAGTGGACTCTCATTACCTGAATAAAGGTATAAAACAAAATAAATATGAAATAAATAATCTGGTGTAAAATTCACAAAAAATACTCACAGCACGATTTTATTATAAAAATCATTATAAACAATTGATTATTAAAATCATTGAAATGAACAATTCATCATCTATTTCGAACGTACGAAACATTAGAAAGTAAGTGCGCGGAAACTTGATATATGGTTAGGACTCGTAACGATTATATTATGTTCAGTAATAAGTAAGTATAGAAAAAGTCACATACCTCCTACATACTCGTATCATTGTCTTAGGGTGTACCAGAGAACATAACGTTTGTATGTTAGTCTGTAAACTTGGTATTCGCGTACAGGTCGTAATTTTCAACTAATCAGGACAAAGATTAGTGTACTTGTGACTTCTACAAATTTTCAAAATTTATTTAATTGTCGGCGATGTTTTATTAGGAAGTTTTTCTCCCAATATTGACTTGCCAACTTTAATCATATTTAGACTTACGCAGAAACAAAAACAAACATTAAAAACGACTAAGTATAAAGAAATATCAGTCTACTGGTTTTCGTTTTTTTCCAAAGCTACCAAAAAGGTCGGGATTTTGAGGTCAACAATCCGCAGACCTACTAGTGCCATAGTGTTTAGCAGTAGTGTTAGTTAGTTAGTGTTAGTTATTTATCCTCCTGATGCATTGCAACAATAGGACAAGTAATACTTAAAAAAAAGTGTAAACCTACTGCATATCGGCAGGTTGTCCTATATTTCCTTGACATTCCATCATCAGATCCTGACTCTCTAATAATGGGACTACTTCGGGAGTACCCATACGAACAAAAAATATTATATTTATACGGTTCTCAATCGGCAAATATATACCTTACCATACACAAAAAATACATACATACATACGAACATAGTACCTCTTGCATTTCAATTTACTATTCCAGTAGCTACATAATTCAAACCACGTTATTAATCGGATTTTAATTTTTTCCCTTAATATTTGCCATACCATACCTTTATTCCGTGTAATATTAACTTTTTTTTATTTATTCCTTGGCTTATAAAATAATCATTTGTCATTTTGATATAAAATGTAGTTTTTAAACGTTACAACAAATGGTAGTTAATAGCAACAAAAAACTTTATATGCACAAATAAATCTCCAAAATTCACTCATAAAACCATTAAAAATCTGATAAACAACAGGCGTATTATAATTGGAAATAAAGTATCGATACAAATATCTCGGCCATCACTCTTTCCATGTACTTGAAAAGGTCTTAAAAAAAACGAAAACTTGAGAGAAAACATATCTTAAATACGGTAAATAAGACTGTATATCGAATAAACAAAAGTGATGTGTATGTCTTTTGTGGCTTGAAATACGTGAGAGTAGGACGTACGCGTATGAAAAGCAAAGTGGTGCAAATTCGTCACGGGTGCTTATCGCAGCCGCGGCCGATAAAGCCTCGACGAAAGTAGTTATTACTATAGTGACCGTAAACCGACACCGACGATCTCCTTTGATAGTCCGCAGGCGACTTGTTATGAGAAATCAAATTGATATTTTCCACGAATCAAAACGATTACATTGAAGATAAGATAAACTCTTGAACATGGCAAGGAAAAAAATAAATTTAGGTATTCCCTCCGTGTATATAATTTGTTTCACCATTACTGAAATTATTCAAATCGGAATAATTCAGCTGTGAGAATAATTTTACTGAAAGTCAGCGTGCATTTTTCATCGTCCATAGTAAAATTGGTTTATAATGATAATTACCTACTTTAATCCCTCGCAAGTTCGACGAAATATATCCGTTTTGCCTTTTAACGTTTACGTAGGAAATAATAAGATAGGTAATACTTAGTTTCGCAATAATTGTATCTCTACATAAGTAAGATTCCTTCCACTAGATTACAATTTAATTTTCCTATGAAAAGCCTCAGTGATATTTTTTATCTGAATTACGTTAGAGATCAGAAACATTTAGACAATCATAGTTAATATACCAATATAATATATATATATATATATATATATATATATATACAATAACAACTAAATTAATTGGAAATAAATTTCATCATAACACTGAACTCATTGCAAGGTTGTTCTGTACTACAAATTCCAAATTATGTAGAAAAAAATCTAATATGATGTATAGTTTTATAAAGCAGTAATTTTTGTGACTGTATTTTCATTAATTATATGCAAAATCGTAACTTCACGTCATTGAAAGAAAACAATAATGGAATAAGAATATGACAGCACTTTGCTCTTATCGAAGTGGCATAATTAATTCTAAGCACAAGCTCAGACGACTCAAAAAAGCTCTTAGGGTACGTTCGTCATTACTTGCATATTTTTTGTTCCAACTAGAGATCGAATTTTTTCGCGCGCCCTCTCACTCGCCAGAGGGTGATTTATGATAAAAGTTAAAAGCGGCATTTTTAATATCAACGAGCCTTTAAACCTTGGTCCCTTTGTAGATGCCGGCGAGCAGATAACCTAATTAACTAATGTTATATATCATGGAGCAGCCGAGCGCAAATACGAGATTTTATTTATTGATCGACGTCGGAAAAGTGGTACTAATGTATGTTGTCAAACCAGCGCTTGTCTGTACAAGCTTAATTAATTGCCTCTTATATCATATCAATGGATCGGAATAATCACTTCACTTGTATTATAAAGGCTTTTGCTCATGGAGCACAGCGGTGCGATCAATATCGCGCAAAACATCTGAGATAAAGATGTTCACGTTTTTTGTAGACCGGAAGTATGTGCCGGTTACGGTCCTGACACTTTCCATTTTCATAACAGCCTTCATATTTGCTCACCAGTGAAGGTAGATACTTCTAAATTGACTTATCTTTGAAACGTCTCAGAATATCCTTATATACTTTATTTTAAAATAATAAACTGACTGCCAGGTAAGTTCCTTTATTAATAAATATGAAGCTTCTAACAACAACAAAAAAATAGCAGATGGATTACATATAAGCCACTCAAAATCTACATTACAATCCAAATGTTCTAACCCACTACTACCATAGCATCATACATACCTTACCTATGCAGAGTTATCGGGTAGGGGTGTACTAAGCAGAAAGGGGGTCACAATACACACCCTTATGAACAACTTTCACTATGGAACCAACTCTGCGTCCAATAAAACATAATCAGCTGTTTCATACATTTTGTCGACGACCTATATTTTATTTTGTATAGAACACAGCTGATTTTTTTATGCAAGTTGTTCATAACGATAAGTGTAGTTACCTCCTTTCGGTTTAAAACATCCGTTAACCGATAACCCAATATATATCTGAGCTTGTGTCTATAATATAGCACAATGCGTTTGATTGCCTTGAGTCCCTGCATCGTAAAGTGGTTTAGTCCCACCTGTGCTTGGTAGGTATACTGCCAACTGATAACCAATGCATTATTTAGTGTAACCTTTTGACTAGCCGTCATAGAGCGCTCTAGAAATGCTTTGATGAATAAATGCTTAAGTGTGTTATGTAGGTTAGTACACAAGTAGAAGGCATTATTGTTATTTAGTTATAGGCTAGTAATGTAGCATAGTCTTTCGAGGCAAAGTAGCAAAGTTTCACGTATTTTTTTTTCCAAACAAAGTAACTTAATTCGTGGTTTGTTTTTGTCAAAGTTAACCGTCAGTGGAAATTACTTTTTCATTCCTTCATCTCGGAAAGAGTATTTTTGCTATTCGATATCTGAGTGCAAAAGCCGTTTTTATCCGCTAGAGGATGAAGTAAATTTGAATTTAGAATATCGTGTGCACTAAGTTTGTGAATTAAAAACCTCATTCAACCTATTTACTTCTACTTCTATGGTACCGAATCCATCATACAACCTTTTTTATTTTGTTAAAAACTCAGACTCAGAACCTTTTAGCTGCATTTTTAATTTGATTTGCGCGCGCCATTATCTTATCACGTCATATTGTTAAAACCTTATGTTAAAAATAAGTGTAAAAACTAAAATGATCGATTAAATTTTTTTATTTTTCGTATGTAGTCATTTCCTCGCTGAGGTGGGATGAAAAGTTACGTGTTGCACTCGAGTGCAAAGATTTTTCTACTTGTGCTCTTTTAATTTCCTCGCTAACGATCAGGATTCTGAAATTGAATCACGAGCGCAGCTCATCAAAAGTGAGCACGCGGTTAAAAAGCAACTTTGCACTCTTGTATAACAAATAACTATGTTGTGACACACCCAGGCACACTTGAAGTTGCAAAATTTTTATTCGCATATTAGAAGTTCGATACAGTACATCGTGTTCTTCTATAAAATCGTAGCAAATAGAGACGTTTTTACTGAATGAATATAGGTGCCGTAGGTCGCTGGTAAATGAGAAAAGACGTAAATTCACAAAACAATTACAGTAGATGATTACAAATTTGCATAACTATTAATAAATTAGATTTTTCCTATAGTAACTGTTATTTTCAGTGACCAACAATCACGATACATTTCTTGGTAAAAAAGTTATTACTTTCTTCAATTCGGCAAGCGAAATTACGATACTTTAATTTAAAAACAAAAATACTCAACAGATTTTAATGAAATGAGACCACATGACCAAAAAAATAAGAATTGTTTAAATTTTTTTTCATCACAACTCATATCTTTTCATCAAATTAGTTTTTGATAAGTCTGGTAGAAAATGCCAACAGTCTTATTGAGATCTCTTCATAAGTAGTGGATAATCTGCTAATTAGTAGTTAATAGTCAGTTTGTTAATAATAATAGTTTTTGATGGCGTCACAATCCGTGGCGGTGAAAAATTTACGAAAAATATTTGATAGCAACATGTCATAGGATGATCAACTAACAGAAGTTAGGCGCAAAGTGTTTGCTTCTGCAGGCTCATTACATAGGTTACGTAACTTTCTATCCATTACCATTAAAACTGTGCGTGCAGAATCTCTCTTACTTCCAATTCTTGACTATGCTGATGTTTGTTACCTAGATCTCACTCAGGAGCAGTTCGATAAGCTTGAGCGCCTTCAGAATTTTTGCAAAAGGTTCATATTTGGTTTACGCAAATATGACCACGTCTCTGAATATCGTACTAAGCTTAAGTTGCTCCCTATTCGCCGTTGCCGGGATGTTCATATACTTTCCCTTCTTTATAATGTATTATTTAACCCTTCTTCTCCGCGGTACCTTCAGAAGTATTTCAAATATTGTCATACTACCCTATTACCTTAAAATCATCTGAATATCTTAAGTTATGTATTTCATCATATTCCACCACTTTTTATAAGTCGTCATTCACTGTTAAAGCTCTTTTGTTGTGGGACAGTCTTCCCGTTGAGATTAGGCGTGCTCCTTCGATAAACGTTTTTAAACAGAGAGTCATAATACATTATCTATCGCTATAGCACTAAAATTTGTTTCTTATAATAATTATTTCTTATAATTTGTCTATTTATTTCCATGCATAGTATAGTATATGTATTTATTTATGTATCTATGTAGTTATATTAGTATTGATTGTATTTATTCTTATTTATTATAGCTGTTTAGTTGATAGTGTAATATTTTAAGGCCTCTTTAATGTGAGTCATTATTATTTGCATTCATGGTTGCCTAGAAGAGATCGCTTTAAGCGATAAGGCCGCCATTTAAAAGCTGGTATTGTGTATAAGGTTTTCTTCAGTTATATTTTATGTATTGTTGTTTGTTTTTAAATAAAAAGTTCTTAGTAAATAACAATCGTTATAAATAAACCCTAGTCTTTCTTCTCCACTACATCTGTCCTACTCACGGTATTTATAATATACGGAAATAACACGGCCTAATAAAACAAAACTTCTGAAACAAAAATACTTAATAACTAGTCCATGCAAGTTTATGTTAGTTTTCCTCAAAGCAACGCCTGTGCAAACGAAGCCTGAGTCACGTCAGGGCAATACAATCACGATCACGAGACCACTAACCATGCAACTGAAACAAAACACTATCTTAAATTACCATGCATACATTGAAGACTAGTAAGGAAAAGTAGCGTCAGGATCGCTAAAGAAAAGCAGAGATGAATCCTGCAGGAGCTTTAAATAGTCGTAGAAGTTTGAGTTAGTTCATTGTCGGAAACGGAAGCGGCAGGTTGTACTGGTAATGAATTTGCTGGGCGGGCGGCGCCCTAACAAAATAAATTGCCGCATAGTTTCCCTGTTTTGTTTTTAAAGCTTCAGTTTGACTTGAATAAGCAATGGGATCGCGTGCAAGTCGGAAAAAGCAACACTTGCAGGTTTACAGCGATAAATTAAATTTTAGTTAAGTATTTAGATATTTTTTCCGTTTATTGCGGTAGCTCGGTGAGTTGTCTCAAAGTTTTAAATAAATAATATTTCACGCTCATAGCTAATAAGTAAGATATATTCCTTGACCAATAAAGCGCTTATTTGAATGGGCACTATTTCAGAGAATGTAAGTTTACAAAAAACAAGTCAGTTGGTCGGTATCTATTCACATAAATGATAATGTGAGTGTAACAAAAATTTAATGACACTTCAAACATTTTTAATGGGTCATGTTATTTATTTATACAACGCGTGGCGCTTGGTCATAGAAACATAAAAACAAATATATATACTACTACTACAAACACACGCAATGTATAATCTCTCCCAGTCGGATAAAAATAACTTACAATATACAAGTGTTATAAATTTACGAACGTGTAACTATTTCTGCAAAATATAACTCATCATATTTTGCAGAAATAAATATAATTTTAGATTTCATACTGACGTTGTGTTTGTTTCCCACATTTCATTTAATGTACACCGTAAGATGTAAAATTAAACACATGAGAGTTTTCCTTTACAAACACATATCTATGTAATTTAAAAATTAAGACTATACCTAACCAACAATTAGAAACGAAAAGGCACTATTGATAATAACGCAGCTATAAATTTAAAGACTAGTTGAAACAATTAAATTATGAGTACCGCTATGTTTACAGTAAGTAAACGCTAGTTATTTCAAGGAACAGTTCACACCAACATAGCGTATTCGTATACTATTAATTTTCGTACAAACAATACGGCCCACGTACTAAACCGTAGAATCAAAAATGGTAACAAAACGGCACCGTTATACGGCAATCGTACCAAATTCAATTTGTGAGAGTCCAAACCGCAAGCTGCAGAATACTACTACGAGTTCACGATAGAATAATGCACATTATTGCACAAATTACTAATATGACAAAGAAGTATTAAGTAAGTACCACTTTTATACAATGTTACTTTATGTTGAAAGAAATTATTTTGAACGAAATAAAACGTTGATTTTAGTATGAACTTACCGCATTTTTTGACCTTTTTACTATCGCTCTCTGAACTTTTAAAATGCATAGATAATGTACGATGTGAGATATGATGGGAAAAACAGAGGTAATCTGGGTTAAGATCTTAGCAAAGCTATAATGCAAAAGCTTTACAATCACTACTTTCAGAATTTAACCATAACTCGTATCAGGGAGTCAGCAAAAAATTAAGACCTTCTACATTTGGTCGGCTTTGCGCCTATTTTTGTGGTGTGAACTGCCAGAATATGAGGTCTCTGCTGAGTTTCCTATTTCCCAATAGCTATAATCTCAATCTTTTCAAGTCGCGAGTTGATAGGTTTCGTCTAGGCAAGCACGCTACATCGTGACTTCGAATGTCTTCGAGTGTGAGAATGATGTATGGCATCGCTTACACAATAAAAAGTCAAGAGGCAAGCTATGAGTTTAAAACGTTAAAACAACTTTCGAGTTCAACAAGTACCGCTCCGGAGCTAACGCCTCCCAACAATTATTGCGTTGATTACCGTCCGCGGCGCGTCTAATAATTCACTCCCGACCTCCGTAATTACCTCGCGGGACGTCGGTGAGCCGTTTGAGATACGAATCCAACTAGACGGTACTCCGTGCATTGTTTACAGACAAACTGTACGGTAAGATTCCGTAGCTGGTTTTTGTAACCCGCTGCAAAACAGTTGAAACTTAACTCGTACCTAGAGATTTGTTACTTTTAACATTTTATGCGATATTAGCGTAATCATTTCAAGTGTGAAGGTTTAAATCGGATGCTTGAACACAAAAATAAAATGGTCATTTGTCAATCAATGTTCTACTTCTGTAGGTGTTAGTAATAAGTCTGGTTATAAGCGAACGCGTTGTGTGATATTGACGTCATGTCCGAAGGTGCTCTATAGTGTGTCTTTAGTGAGGACATATATTTGTCTTAAGCCATCAGTTGACTCCGAGGTCATATGTTTTCTATACTTATAAGATAGCTGTTTTAATGCTAATATAAACAAAATTATCTTTATATAAATGTAGACTATTGAATCCTGCGTTGGAAAATCTTTTGTAAACATGTCACTTTTAAAAATCACATTTGTTTCAAGTAATGCAACTTTACGTCACGTTATGTTACTAACTAAAATTATAAAATAAATGCTTCATACAAGTTATATTGTGTTCTAAATTCTTAAAACACGAGGAATTGCGTAGGTATGAACCAATTCTTAGCGTTTCTCTATTACACAGTCAATGATACATAATCATTATTATCAGAATATGATTTAAAACTTCATTTTCGGAATAGAGAAGAAGATAGTTTGTTTCCAAGAACGTCGGCGGACAAATTACAGGGTGTTGCCACCGCCACGCTCCAAAACTGCTCTACCTTGCCCAAACAATCGAATTAGCCGGTAATGACTACGATCTACTTATTTTGTTATTGAACCCTTTCGTTTTTTCTACTCTAGAATTATTGTAAACAAAGTCTGAAGTGAACTTGGAATATTTTGGATCTACCATGTAAAAAGATAACTTATTTACCTTTAACTTTTTACCCAAATAGATATATGAGTGTCTCAAATAATTCAAATCAACTATAATAATGTTTGAATAATATCATATTATTATGATATTTGTGGCGCACTGCATTTGATGTCTAATAAATCAATATGATTTATAACTTCAAAGCTAAAGAATAGATTAACGTCGTGTTAATACGCCGGTTGCTCTACTAGGTAGGTATAACAGACGAGATGTATACATTCTATAAAAAATCCTATTAGACGAGCGAGTGAACCCAAATACAGTATAAAAACCGATAGATCGACCTACACAAACATCGACAGATCGCTACCAATAATTACCGCTCATTATAAAGGGTGAAATAAAGCGCATTCCACACTAGCGCGCCGCGCGCCGCCCGAGCAACGTTCGGTAGTGCGTGTCACAGGTCGTGTCTAAACTCATCAATCTTACCTCCATTTAATTTTAGAATAGGATATGCATCGTGAAAAGACGCCGTCGGAGCCGAAACAAAACGGTCTCGCGTGTACAATGCCGGCCGAGCACCGAGCGGCCCGCAAATGGAATACGGCCATTGTCGATCTACAAAAGAAAGGCAATCATTCGACATGAATAAATATCTTTGAATAATGGGACCGCGCTGCCTATAATGAAATGTTTTATGTATCGAAATTATCGCGTATAAATCGCTTTTGTATCCGCGTCGATTCACTTCCATGTACCTAACAGTTATTTTCGCGCGACTTTGCCGTCGCTCAATCGACCGTTCGAAGATTATCCGTTTTTGCCACGTTTAATAGATTACTTAAATAAATAAAATTGTACACTAGGACTGAAATTAGATTAATAAAGTTGTAGAGGTGTAGTCAGTAAAGCGTGGTAGGTAACTGAGCTGAACGCGCGATTGTGTTTATGTAATTACTTCGCTGTCGGACAATATCGAATCTAAGTACTGTGGTAATTAATAGATTGCATAATCCGACGTCATTATTTGAGCGGTTCATTGAAACTTGTTTACACGGAAATAATTAATTTAGTACTGACTTATTTTTTACCACTCACAGAAATTTGCTAAAATTATTAAACACTCTAGACATTGTTATATTGCTATAAGTCATTTTCAATAATTTAACTCAAAGTATTTTTTCCATACTTGGCACAATCTGTGTGTTTATGAGGTTTCACTAATTAGAAAAACGAATCTTTTCTGTTTTCTACAGTTGGCAGATGTATATGAATTCATATATCTCGGTGAACATAACTGCCAATTAAAATTTAATTAAAAGCGAGGTTTGTTTACAATTCTAGGACCGCCCATTCAGTGTTGCACTTTCTAGGTGAAATTAATATTAATTTGTTTTGTTTAACATGCTATGAAAGTGTACAGCGAGTTTCTATTGTTTTTTCTTTGTTAAGTATTTTGTTGATAAAAGACTTTGCAAAAAAATTCGTTCTATTTAGATTATTTTGTTTTTCAAAGATTTTTCTAAAAAAGTGAGTCTGTTCAATGACGCGGAGTTCCTATTTCTCACAGTAGTAAAAGTTCAGTCAAACCAACACGATCAAAGTGATTGTAGAAAGAATGCGTCAGAGCTTTTTTACTTGATTGAAAAACCGTTGCCACTTTTATACCTATTGGGTAGGCCAGAGTAGCTTGGTACCTAATTCTAAAAGGCATAAATAGTAAAGGATTTTTTAACTATAATCGCTTTTTTATTTTATTTTATAGCAAGCCGGTACCACCCGCTTCTTGCATTGTTTTCTAAACTTAAAATGTAATCGTGAACTTAATAAAAAGGTAAAAAGGGCATTGAAAAGTACATAGCATTATAGGTAAATTTATGTTGTACGGGCTAGTTGTATGAAGTCTCGATGCCTTTTCTTGCACCTCATATGACTTTAGAATCTTTACAAGACTTTACACGATCAATGGACGAAATTAATATTTTAAAGTCACTGATGCTCTCAGGCGTTCAGGTAAGTCTGTGTTTTAATTTTTCAAGTTGCATCATACGATAAAGCTAATTCATTTTGTAATGGTTGTTCTTTCTCTTTGCGTTCTCGGTGGTGATTCGTTTTTCCGGCCAGTTTCCGAATCTAATGGCATTAATTAAGGCTGTGATGGAGTGCGGCGTAACGAAACGAAGTGAGAGCGGACTGCGAGGGCCCTGCGACATGTTGCCAGGATTCGAATTACCTCTTAATCTGGTAAATTTCTTAGTTTAATAAATGATTATTGTGTCATTTGATTAGTATGTTTGCCAGTATCAAGTATTAAATAAAAAAACATGTCAACATATATAAGATCAACTAGTAATGTGGTGCAGATTTTGCTAGAGTTTATGAAGATTTCCCGCGACCATAAAAACGCTGTTATTCCAACTTTATTTAACTTGCCCATACTTGTGCACATTACACAAGACATTAATAGTTAACAATCTATCATTATAACACATTAATTATCGATTAAATATTAAATTGAAGATGCCATATTATCAGTGAACGCGGGATATTATTTTGCAAAAGATCTGTATTGCCATCCATTTATGCTGCCAGCATTTTGACCACAATTGCTCCAACAAACAGGCTGGTTGGCTATGGTCTATTTTAATAAATAAGTCAATTTAATCAATTTTTTTAATGCGAGTCGAGCTGCCTTCATCCATTGCGTCTAGAAAGATTGTCCTAGAGTCACGCAACATTGTTCTACGGTATTAAGAAAACACAGATTTACTTCTAAGTTAATCTGCCATTATAACTAAAATACTAATAGTAAAAAAAGTCCACGCTTGTACAGGTTTATAGCGTACAAAGTCCAAATACACGAATCAGAACAGTGGAGTTTTTCAGTCATATCTGGCATCCCCGGTTAGGGCCCAGAGGACCACGCTCACGCTCCTTCACCAATAAATCAATTTAATCTAATTTAATACGAATCGAGCTTCCTCTGTCGAGCCCGCTACGGCTGGGCTAGAGTCACGCAACGTAGTTCTACGGTTTTATGAAAATGCTTTATAGATTCTGAAACGTTGCTGTTTGCATATGTAGGCACAATTCAAAAGATTGCGATCGTTGTATTTTGTTGGTTGTTGAAATTGGTTTTTTATCACTCAGTAATGCTGTCAAATTATGTCACTTCCTTTCCATACTAATAGAAACAATCGTGTATTGTAATTGTAATAAGTATGGATGTACGTATTTAGTAGTACATCAATACTTAGACCATTGATCATAGCGACCATTGAGTGGAGAAACTACGTAGTTTCTCCACTCAATGGTCGCTAATATAGTCTACTCTTTCCCATAGAGTCCGAAAACTTTGATTTTATTCTTAGGTGCGCGCAAACAAGCAGCTACATAAAATCAAGTCGAGTAATGGATATTCGTTACATCTGTACCAAGCCTTATATTCCGATAGACCTCCAGCGAATCGCCTAACAAATCAAATATTCGGTCACGAATTGAATTTGTTCAGCGTCTCACAATAAGTATACCAACAAGAAACGCTACCGTTCTTCCACCGTTGGATGGCGACCACACAGCGCGCTCCGTCACGATTCCAATGAGGCTACGATGACACCCTTGAAATACGTCTAATGGCCTGATTTATAGAGCAAATTAAACATTTGACTTGCCGTGAATTCGACGCTGAGTGAATCGGTCACGCACGGACAACGAACGCTTGCTGAGCGCTATAGAAACTGTACACTCGCGTACTGTCATCACAGAAGTTTACGCCCTTCCTCTACCTAATTCCCCCCATGGGATTTCAATTTACCTATCACTAAACATTGCCTTCGCATGAAAAGCTTCTTTGGCCTTGTCTTTGGCATCTTGTCCGTATTCTTCAGTTCAAAGTTTTCAACTCACTAAACAAAATCTACAGTAGTTGGGTTAACAATGCATAAATCAATTGAATGAAATGCCATTGAATATAGCAATACTTTTAATTTCTTCAACAAAATCATAAAGCTATTAAATAAAACCAAGTGACATTAATTCGCCCTATGTTAAACAAAAACAGATATTTTAGGAGAAGTCCTGCCTAATTAGTTTCTTAGTTTACATAAAGTCAACTTTTCAAATTATATAAAATATGGCATGGCCTTGGAAACATGGTTTAAAGCTACAAGTTTTGGTTCCATTCAGATATGTGACTACTGTGACTATTGGGACATAATAGAAGTCTTAAAAAAAGCTTATTCCGGACTTCACTTAGGCACGCGCCGATACAACTTTTGATAATATTCAAATGGAACAACACGTGAATAACCTTTCAAAACCCCCTTTACTTTGGACCTTTTATGGTAGCTAGAATGTTTACTTCGAGATCCGACGGACCCGGGTTCAATTCCCGGTCGGGGCAGGTGTTCGAATAAAGAGTTTGAATATTTTCTTCGGGTCTGGGTGTATTTATCATGTCTGGGTGTAATGTTACATGCCATTCCCGACACAGGAGAAATCCTAGTGGGCGAGCTATGAGTGTGAAACGTTTATTTTATTTAAAAAATAAGTATAATTGGTCGGACCGTATCGCTGAGAAATCAAGTCATAAACATAAAAAAATACCTATAGAGAAAAGGTACCTCCTGTTTTGGGAAATCGGTGAAAACCTTTGGCAAACCAGTGGGGCGGGGCTAGCATCTGCAGTGCATAAAATTGATTTTAACAAACCATTTCTCATTTAAAACGTTACTATTACGCCTCAAAGCAAATGTCGTTTAGTCATTTTGAATTAACGCTATATACCGACTTCTAAGCTTCCAAATAAGATTTTGAGACGGCTAAAACAATTTCAAATTTTTTTTTAATATGAACTGACATATAAGTTGTATCAGAATGAATTCTATAGTTTGGCTATTAACTAATTTTCGACAGATGCCGAATTGAAGTCGGTGTTTTTTGTAATGGAATTATTATCTTTACATTTTTCCGGTAATATCCACCTAGCCATTGTACAGGCCTACTAGTATCTACATTATAGTTTTGGTAGTGAGTGTACAGTAGAAACGCATCCCCGCTGCAACTGATTAATGCGCCGCTACCGTCTTCCTCTCGTTTTTGTACAGCGCGGGCGCGCGTGTCCGTGAGAACCGATTTCAGCATTACAGTAGCGGTTGTCTACTCTTTGCTCTAGCTTTTCAGTCTACTGCAAAAGTGTTCTTACCTTCCATAAAGATCAAAGATCATATTTCTTATAAAAATAATTATGATGTTTTATAATAAGATTCGTGGCAACTGGCTTTGATATTGCCGATTTCTCGATCTCGACACTAAGTGGTGTGTCCTACGTTTGAAATTCACACACTCATGTAGTATGTGTAGTATGTGAATAAAAATAAGTTTCCATTTGAAACGATAAGCAATCGTTAGTTATAATAGCCAGTATCTTATTAAGTTTTAATCATAACCATTTTAACAGGACAAAACAAAAGATTCCGACGAATTAAAAATATCATCTTTGTCGGAAGTGGGTTAAAAAAGATAATTCCTTTTCTGGGGATGGTAAGCTTGATTCTAAACCTATTAACACTATTAAATTATAACTGTTCTGCAAACGTTTGATCTCACAACCAACATAATTTTGCGGCTTTAAAAATATTTCAAGCTTCCAAATGGCAACCAAAAATATCAAAAGTGTCATACGCGGTGTTTAAGGAAATGAGAGCCCGTAGCCATGGCAAGTAACAACGATTCATGTCGGTAAGCCTCAATATTAATAATTCACGAATCTACTTTTCGTCGTGTTTTCCGAATTTTCAAATTTCCCCATGTTTTGGGAAAATTCTCGCCATAAAAATCTAACCGAAAAATTCTGGATATTTGTAGAACCTGTATACCACTTCTTGCAGCTATACATTAATATATAAAGAAGTACAAACTGACAGACAAAAAACATTTTGCCTGGCAAAATGGCATAATTACCTAACATTCTATCAACGGGTCACTGTAACATAACACACAGTTGAAAATTGCAAACCGAAATAACTACCTATTCCGCAGCTACCTATAACTGAACCTTAAAATAATATGCATTAGCAGCCTTTTTACATCATTTTCTAGCTATTCAAGAATTTCAATCACAGATTTCTCCCAACTCCTGATTTCAGAGAAAAAAATCACAATTTTAATTTAAAAACTTTGGTCTAAAAACTTTCTCAAATAATTGCTATTTTGAGTTGAACAGTAAAAACCTGTGAAGCGAGCAAAATTCAAAACTTTGTTTTTATAATAATAAAAAACCTAAGTAAATTGCAAAAGTCATCAGAGCGTAAAGATTTATTAGTTTGAAGTTGGTTTTAATAAATTAGTTTTTATTTATTTAGACTTTTCCTCACAGAGCTCCGTGAATCATGAATTGCTGAAATCAGAGAACGGTAAATACGTATCTATTGCAATCACTTACCTACTTATACCTAGTTGTTTGTTTCGTTACGGCCGGCCATTGAAGTTTAGGCATCAAAACTGTTTTTCTCCTCCTAAATTAGAAGAATAAATTAGGTACTGTATCTTACTAATAATATATTCCACATGATTGAACGTGATTTTTAATTAACCAGCACCGTGAACCCTTTTTAAATCGCAATCAGCGTTAGATTTTATTACGAATCAACCGTAAAACCTACAACCGCTAGGTAAATGGCAGAATTGTATAGATACATAGTGCATATGTAATGCATAATAGAGAAATTCCATTAAAAATTAAACACTTACCTAGATCTGCTACGCTACGTGCTACTTAGTAGCGTATGTAATTAACTAGGTACCCCTTTGCACTTTCTTCTTGGTTTATGTAACATATTTTCCAGCGCAAAAAAAAAATGCTAAAATTAATTATTTATAATAATTCAGAGTAGCTGTGGCCCATGGTTCAACGTATTCCTAACAAAGTCTCATAACAGTGGATCATCCAATATTTGTTATGTTAAGGATAACCAAAGAAATGAGCACCGAAAGCACCCATTGTCCGTGTCATAGCGTTGGCGGTCTCTGACGATGCTGCATCGCACTAACAGAAACTTGCTTTACAGGATGAACCAATAATCACCATTGAAGCTGTAGGATAAGTTGGAATATTCCTAAATATTACGTATTTTTCTTCAATTCTATTTCTTTTATAATTAATGATAAATGATAATTATACTTTGTAAACTATTTATTTAAATAAACACAATAGATAATTGAAATATTGAGAAACTTAATCAATCAATAATTTATTTATTTGACACAATTTGTACAAGATTTATAATACATAATAATATAAAACCTCTGGCTTCCACACTAGTCGTAAAACTGTGTCGCGGAAACCAGCGTCTTTCCAGTTTGGTGTACTAATACCTAAATTAAAATTATGGTAATAGTACTAAAACAAATGAAAATTAAAGATTATTTAATAATGAAATAAATAATACTACATTTGAGCTAATTAGAGAAAGGATAATAATAATAATACGATACAATTGTACAAAAAACTTGGCTTTGATGACAGCTATAATTACAGTACACCTAAATCTGGGAGAAAAAGGCAAAAACTTAGACGATCTAGCGTCGTAAATCCAAGTGATCATTTTGACCTAGCACAAGCTCTCCAATAGCAAAATTAAAATCTCCAAATACAGCTCCAAAAGTCTGTGAATGTTGTCATAATACGACATTTCGGACTCTGCGCAAGTACCTTTATCTGCAACTACTATGATCAATAAAGCAAATAATGTTAAAGACCAGGAACAAAAAAACAACGATATATTACATACATACAACAAACAAGGGATCCACAAAATTATCATTTTAGTAGATCAGCAAGGTAGAGGATGCAAAAAACTCTGCAAGCATTATGCGGCTCACAATTTACAGTCCCTTGTATACTCGGGGCTGCGCTACAGAACATTTTGACAACCTTAACAGATGTAGAACTGAAAAGTATGAGACCGGAGGACAATATTATATTGTTAGGCGGAATAAATGACCAAAATCCATATGAATTTCAATTGCACTTACAGAATTGGTTAACTAAATTAAAAAATACAAATGTGATAGTATGCGAAGAACCTTTTAATAAGTCATTGAATGTGAAAAAGTTAAACTATCTTTTAAAATTTGTATATATGTAAGTTAACATGCCAAATAATAATTTATTCCGTGTATAATAAAATAAACATTATGCAGTTATTTTTTTAACCTCATTAGATTAGATAACCTCACAATATATGCAACAAATGATAATCTTAAAATTGATGTAATTTGTATAACGGAACACAATATGAAAGAAGAGGATACTCAATATTCATGCATTCCGAATTTTACGCTAGGAACAGCTTTCTGTCGTAGTAATAGAAGTGATGGTTCATGTATTTTAGTTCGTAATCATCATAAATTTAAAGCTCTGACGAAGCTGAAACAACTTAGTATTTGTAAATTCTTTGAATACTCTGCCATAGAACTTCTTGAACACAAAATTGAAATTGTATGCATATACAATATAGTGAAGTTAATTAGGGACTATAGTGACGAAAATATAAAAAATTTTGAACATTACTCACTTAGCTTATCGTGAATTGTTTAATCTACTATATGACTTATATTTTCCTACAATAAAGCTGAGAGTTCCAATACTAAAAGATACAAAATGGATAAGCAAAGGGGTAAAGGCATGTTGCACTTTTATGGAAGTACAGGCACTCGGGGTCAGACGTTGCAAAAACCTTTTTAAAGATTATTCTAGAAGACTGAAAAAAATAATTAAACTTACTCAAAAATCCCAGAACAATTATCACATACTCACGAATAAGCCTAAAGCTGTTTGGCAAATAATAAATAAGGACAATAATAATATCCCACACGAGGAAATAATTGTTATTAAAAATGACAACAAGCTCATTTCAGACCCGAGAAGCATAGCTGAGACATTCAACATTTTTTTCATTGATGACATATCTAATAATATAATTAAATATAATGCTAGTAATTTGACATATAATAAATTCAATTCGTATTTTATTAAACTTACCAACCCTTATGACATTGTTACAGTGATTCAATCATTACCTAATAGTAACAGTACAGGATACGATGGCATCTGTACAAGGGTTATTAAACAAGTATCAAAAATTATAGCTACTGTCTTAAGTCATCTGTTTAATCCTTGTATTGAACACGGACACTTTCCCAAGAGTATCAAAATATCCGTTGTTACACCCATATTTTAAAAACAAGATAGACGAATGTTAGTTGCTATAGTCTTATAGCCATTTCACTCATTTATGCCAAAGTGTTTGAAAAGGTTTTGTATGACAGTCTCAGTGGTTATTTTGAGAAATATAAAATTCTAATTGACAATCAACTCGATTTTCGTAAAGGAAAGTTAAACAACATGGCTATATACCAATTTCACAAAATGTTTTATATGGGCTAGAAAAAAAGAAACATGTAACGGCATTATTTATGGATATGACGAAGGCGTTCGATCATGTAGACCACAGTACACTCCTTAAAAAGTTAGAAACTTATGGAGTACGAGACAAGACCTTACTTCTTTTAAAATCTTACCTTACTGATCGTCAGCAATATATAGATATTACAAAATTAAGTCTGGAAAGCAAAACGCAAAATAAATTTCGTTCAGACTTTAGAACAGTAAAGTTTGGAGTTCCTCAGGGGAGCTTTCCTCATCCTATGATCTTGTTTGCGGATGCCAGCACGGCACTCTTTGCTAGTAACAAGAATATTCAGGAAGTTGAAATTAATAAGTCGCTTTCGGATATTATTATCTAGCTGGATAGCAATAACCTTAAACTCAACTTGACCAAAACAATGTATATGACATTTAACTTGAAAAATGCAAGAATTAAGCCAATACAATGGCGAAACAATTACAGAAGTAAATTGTACAATATTTCTAGGTATAAATATTGATGCCAGTTTGTCCTGGAAGCCGCATATTGAACATGTTTGTACCAAGCTCAGTCAGTACGCATACGCGCTATAAGATTCTCACAAGCAGTAGATACGACACTAAATTATGTACTGAAAAGCACAGAACGAAACTCTATAGTAATAGTATATACAACATGAAAATTCAAATTTATAACAAATTGCCATAGACAATTAAAGAAACAGACTCGATCTTTATTTTTCAAAAGAAGTTAACATTATTTTTGTTAGAAAAGGCATACTCTATTAAAGATTTTTTAATGAAAATATTTTTTGTTGCATGATAATGATATCGGTTTGTGTTGTATATGTGTGTGCTGATTGGTGACTAATATTTGTAATTATTTTGTCATTTTTAATATGAAAATTAGTTCTTAATTAAAATTTTTGATTTGCACGCCCTAGCAGGGCAGAGTAGAGGACTATTATATATTTAAGATCTGCCGTACTTATACTCTGCAAATTAATAATCTGAATCTGAATCTGAAAATATTACATAATTCATTGCATTTAATTATTATTTATATAGGATTATTATTTGTTATCACACTTCTCCTTAGGAAATCTTTGCTATTTCATATTCTTGTCTTTTTCTAGTCTTGTTTCGGTCTTAAATATATAGAAGGCTGTCCTCTAAGATATCTCCAGTCTCGCAAGCGCAAGGACATGCCCATGAGCAGAAATTAGAACTTCGTGTCCGTAGAGAATCCCCTTTGAGAGTAGGTCCTACTCTCAAAATGAAAGTAGGTAGTAAAGGAGAGTAGGTCCTACTCTCAAAGGAGAGTAGGTCCTACTCTCAAAATAGAAAGCGCTAAACACTACGCTACGGCGGTCGTCAAGTTTAGACATTCCCCTGTATATCTATCCATCCATTGTGAGCGGCCGGTCTCATCGTCTCCATAACATGCGATTGGACAGCAAGCGACGCATTGTCAAGGGCTCGTTTCGGCTTCAAGAGAAATTGCACTCGCTTATTAGTCTTCGGTTCAATTGCAATTTGCCGTGTCCTTCTTGACTCCCAAAGTATTTTTGCGGCGATGTCTGCGGTCTTTTACTATTACTACCTGCTGGCCTGACTTGAGTTAGTTTGTAAAATTGTAAGAGAGATACCAACGTAAGTTTAAAGAAATCTTTAGAAACTTATCGTATGTATCTAGTGGTATATAACCTTGTTACGTTAGGTAATGCATGTAGTTATTAAGTCGGTAACTTAAAAATATTTAAAGAGTTAGTCGGAGAAGGTTAATTGCTTTCCCACCCGATTAAGTCCTCAACCGTAACTTGGCCACATGGGATATATTACACTTCCTTAATAGTAATAGGGTTGACCACCTTTGCCCAATAGTGGGACATTATGGGTTGAAACGTAATAATAAAATATGGAGATAAGGCTGAACAGAGGTCCAGCTGAACTCGATTGGTCTCAATTGCTCTGTGTGATTAAAAGATGTAAGTATTTATTATTAATCAAACGGCTTAATGTGTATATGGTTATTTTAAATAAACGTGCGTGTAGTCGAGTCTATATACAAAGAATTATAAAATATTCCTCTATTGCGTGGTACCCAACGCAATAGAGGAATATTTTATACAGAACTTATATGAACAATAAGGAAAGCTTTCTGATCATTCTTATTACATATTATCTCAGTAATAAAGAAGTAATCTCTCCCGTGATTTCTACCGCATATAGGATGAGAATTGATGTTGTATAAAAAAAAGATTTTGTCCTGACCCTATTATTATGGTTTATTTCTGTTTGTCAGCACAATCTTTAGGACAAAAACAAAATAGCTACCCACATTTACATTTCATAAGAGAATGAAGACGTATGGACACATAGGTACAGATCTATTTACAGAAATCAATTCCAATTTAAAGTACCTACTAGGACAGAATTTACATCGTATCGAATAGAAAAAGATGTAAGCGTAAAATTTTTGATCGGAGAAAAATCACCTCATTGTACATCTATACTTATAATAAAACTGTAACAGGTCAAATTCTGTACATTGAATATATTTAAAAAATATATATTTCGCGGGGGTGTTATTAACGATACAGACCCCAAATCTATATTTATTTTGATTTTTGTCTATCTGTTTCTGGACTTTCCATAACTCTGAAACTGCTGGATAGATTTTGATGAAACTTGGTGCGCTTAAGGTTCATATCATGAGGAAGGATCTTAACAATTTTATATCCCGAAAATCTTAAGGTTTTCCCATGAGAGGGAGGGATGAAGTCGTATTTAATTATAACTCAGGAACCCGTGCTTTGTTTTGAATGTTTTTTTTTTGTTGGAAAGGTCAAATTGAAATGATGTTATACCGAAAATTAGAGGCGGTTCCCGTGGGAGGGGGGATGAAAGTCGTATTTAATTATAACTCAGTAACGCGTGCTTTGATTTAAATGATTATTTTTTGTTGGAAAGGTCAAACTGAAATAATGTTATACCGAAAATTTGTGGGGGTCACCGTGGAAGGGGGATGAAAGTCGTATTTAATTATAACTCAGTAATGCGTGCTTATGATTTGATGATTCTTTTTTCTGTTGGAAAGTTTCGCGATAACATCATTTCATTGAGACCATTGAAATAATGTTATCGCGAAAATAAGTGGAGATTCCCGTGAGAGAGGGGATGGAAGTTGTCTTTTACTATAGCTCGGTAACGTGTGCTTCAATTTGGATGGTTTTTATTTGTTAGAAATCACTAATTAAAATCAATGTTATCCAAAAATTTGCTGGCATGAAAGTTGTATTTGCCTTTAACTCGGTAACGCCTTCTTTGGATCATTCTTTTCCGTTAGAAGCACAAATGTACCACAAAGACACGTCATCGGTTCTGTAGTTTTTTGTTAAATATTGTTTTGGACGCCTGCATAAAACGACACAACAAGTTTTTTTGCTATGGAAAACAAATAATTTCTGTAAGAAATTACTCACTGAAATTAATGTAACCCAAAAAAAATAATTAAAATAATAAGTATTATTATATTAATTATTATATTATTTTTTGGGAATTATTCAAAAATATTGAACGCCTATATAACACGCAAGGAAGTGCTTTACAATTGAAATTTCATTTGCATTGTAAGTTATTTATTCGTAAGAAAGGACTTACTGAAATTATTGTACCGCAAAAAAATACGACATTGGTATTGTAGTTAAATTTTATTTTGTTTCTTCGATAAACTATAGACAAGGGTTTTCTAATTAAAATGTATTATACAAATCATACGGGTGACTTTGCAATAGCTAGACTAAACTTATACCGCCACAAAATACTATGTAGAGTTTATAGCTGCGGCATAGATTATGATTGTACGACTGTACGTATATGAACACAGTGTCCACAATTTTTTGTAGCTATGGTAACCGAGTACTAAAGGGGGTTCACCTACGTAATACGCAAGAAGAGCTTCAGCTTCCATTGAAGGAAAACATCGTGGGGAAACAATAGAATGGTGGCAGGGCATTTTTAAAAGTGCCTGGCTAGTTACCACCCTCAAATTGAAAAATCTATCGCACCTTGCGGTATGTTGCGGCGGCCTTCTTTGAGATACCAAAGACGTGTTCCAGGCTCCATGCTCCATCTAGGGGCCATAGTGTCGCTGACTTTTGTGATCGTGTGAGCTGGTTGTCAAATGCCTACCTGTCTAGAATAAAAAATAAATGGGCAATCGGGATAAATTCATTAGCAAAAAAATAAAAATTAATTATATTTTTCAATGCGGGTTAATATTGCTGGTGCAAGGTGCTGAATTTGTAAAATGAAATAAGCTTTAATGCTATGCAGAATCTTTAGTTCTTAAAAATTGTCCACTCATAGTAAACATAATAGTGCAAACTTCTGTATTGCTTTAAATAATCAAATTTACAGTTCAAAACACTGCTATCGTATTGTATCTTTTACAATGATAAGACTTTCAAAAGGACCACTGATATATTTATGCAAGGTTAGCAACCGCGAACGAAGTCGCGGGTACAGCTAGTCACTATATAAAAATAAACCTAGCCATTAGAACTTGAAATTAACACATATAGATAATAGTAGTAGTAATAAAACCCTAAAAATATTTTTAAATAAATCGATTAAATGAAAAGAAACTTACATACAATTCAAAAGCGATGTTCCATAACACAGACTGCATCCAAGGCCCCTTAATAATCGGTGACATCAACTTAATTTATGAGCACCGATAGACGCCGCAAAGGTGTTCACGACCGAACAGAAGGGATGCCTCGGGGTAAACGGCACTCAATTTGATCATTTCTCTATATTAATTACCCCGAAACAGCCCTCGCCTTTGGCTTCGGACATAAATAACAAAAATGACGCGTTCCTACTCGTATAACCCTTGTATAAGGTATGGGGCACATCGGAAGTTCCGTCACGGTCATTGAATCTACCGAAACGTTGTACCATCCCCTTTATTTCAAAGTTCACAAATTTGGGCGTTTTATCTTTTAAAACGCGGAACATCGTACACGGCTTAATGTCCATAAAAATGGTTCACAATTCTCTTTTACCACCTGCCTTATGTTTTACAATTAAATAAACGGTGCATTTTTGTGCTCGGTTTGAGAAAAGTTATTGGGTGGAAAATAAAATAAAAGTGGTTTTTGGAAAACGTAAACTTTAATAGTTCGTTAAATTAAATTTTCTTAATAAGTAATATCTATAAAATCTTGTCGTAATCAACAATAAAACATGATGCCTAAAGCTTTAACTTGAAGAAATTAATACTATTGAGTTCCTACATCTACTCGTATCAAGAATTTTCTGAAAGGTCAGTGTGAGTATGGCTATTTACCCACACCAGTTCTTATAACTGTCCGTTTTATAGAGTAAAATTATATTGAATTAAGTAAATAATATTAATAAGTCTGATAATTAAACAAAAATTAGAGATACAGAATAATAAATATAATTATTATTTAGATTTATCTTGCTTTATATTTTTATCTTTTGTTTGGTGTGCAATAAAGCTATATTCATTCATTCATTAAAATGTAGAAATTATGTGACCATTGAATAAACTTTAAGTATATTAAATTATTTTAACTAGGAAAATGATTCAGAGCTTTCGAGCTAAGTGGCTCAAATTGGAGATTATGCACTTACCAAAAAATAACCAACAAAATGAGATCAGGAATAAAGTCAAAGGCTGATATAATTATAAGGAGTTTAGTGGTTGCATTAGACTAATCTGTTGCATGTTATCTAAATTATGTTGCAAATTAAACGCTAAATGTAGGGGTCCGTAGATCGACGAGGTAAACGTTTGCGGCTGCCTGAACACCGGCGACCACATCGCAGCTGCCATCGCCAGCAGCTCCGGGTGGTAAGGAACCATCGGTGCACACACATCACTCACATTACGTTCATCACTAGTTTTATCCACGTCACTGGCCAAAATATTGTCTATTGTAAAAGGTTTCTTACGTTTCACAACAAAATTGTTTGTATTGTAACTTGCATCGAAGGTTGTAGGTTCTTCGTATGCGGGTGTAGAAGGAACTCTGTTGTTGGACTGACTCGCCATGAAAATGTTGTTGAAGTTAGCCAAAGCGACTAATTCGGCGCTAAGGTTGTCCTTATCGCCTTTTTGCAGCTTGAACCTCTTCCTGCGGCGCAGCAAAGATCCGTTCTCGAACATGTCAAAGGCCTGCGGGTGCAGCGTCCAGTAGGCGCCCTTGCCGGGCCGGTCCGGCCGGCGCGGTACCTTGACGAAGCAGTCGTTGAAGGAGAGGTTGTGCCGCAGCGAGTTCTGCCAGCGCTGCGTGTTGCGCCGGTAGTACGGGAACCGGTCCGTGATGAACCGGTAGATCTCCGACAGCGGCAGCATGCGCTCCGGCGAGCTCCAGATCGCCATCGCGGTTAGAGAGATGTAGGAGTACGGAGGTTTCTGGTCGCCGTAGGATGCGCGCGTTGGCCGCGGCATCTCGGACGGCGGTGAAGCCGGCTCGGGTTCGCGTCGCGAGGCGAGCGCGCGAGGCGTGGTCTGTCGCGGGGTGGAGCGCCAAGAGCCGCGCCCCCGCCGCCGGCTGCTTGTCGGCAGGCGCGATAACGAGAATGCCACTCAGCAAGCGAGCGGTGTGCCGTGAGGGGTGCGCGCCGCATCTCTGAAGCGCTATCATTACCGCTGTGATTGACTGCGCACTTACCGCACTCCTGTTGCTCATACATGCACTTGCATTGCATCTGAACGGAACTTGCATCTGCCACTGATACGATATCATTCTAAATTGAATCACTATTTCCTGATGATTACTAAAATAAATTCTGATACCTGGCTTATGTGCGACTATATTTCATGCAAACAATATTCATGTCAATTTTTCTTCAGGTTTTAGCATACAAAGTGTATACCCACCTACTTGTTCAGTATAATCTACTTACTACACTCAAACCTCCCTATTGGTAAATTTCTTCTCTGCTACTATTTGTGTATACCTATCTGCCACAGCAACTTCGTCATTTGCAGAGACAAATCAACCGATAATTATTTGATATAACTTTAACATATAAATTAATATAACAAAAACAACGGCGTCAATATCAAACATTGAGTATGTATATCAAGAAGTCATACGATACTATACGAGAAGCTAAGCAGCTGCCGCCATCTAGTGTTGAGTAGCAGTGATGCCTCATAAATAAATTAGGTATGTACATCTAAAATACTTTTAGCTGTTATTTTATGTTTGATTTGATCAAAATTAAGGGTCATAAATAAAATACACATTTTTGCTAGTATTATTAGACACAAATAAAAAATATTGAGCATAAATTAGTACAATAGTGGCATTTGATAGCTGAATATAATTTAGTCTAAATACGACACAACTACAAACGGTACTTTTCTTGCTATTGTAGATGTAGATATGCAAAGTTGTTGCAGAAATCAAACTTGAAACGAAAATATATTAGTCAATTTTTATTTCACCTGTAACCATAAGAACCACATTCGGTTACTCGCTGCCATCTAGTGTTGAGTAGCTGAATCAAAACTAAAGCATTTTTCCAACAAATTTTATTTCTTACATTTCCAATTACTATTACATTGATTATATATAAATCTCCAACAAAGTAAAACCATTTCCAAAAAAAATATGGGAATTGGTAAAATAGGTGTAGACAAATTTTACTATACATTGCTTACAATATTTTAGCTTACAACTTAGACGTTAGCTCGGGGACAGCCTTGAACAAGTCAGCGACTAGACCGAAGTCGCTTACCTGAAAAAAAAAACATGCAAAGATACTAGATAATTAGAAATATTTATAATTAACTAGCTGTCCTGGCGAACTTCGTACCGCCTAACAGTTGTGAATGTTTCTCACCGTTTAAACAGCGATTGATTTTTTATATATAAGAGATGTAGCATATTAGCTGCGCCTCCCGGTGTTACCCGCGTTAATACAATATAAAAAGTAGTCAGTGTAGCAATCCAGGGTCTAAGCTTTCTCTGTACCAAATTTCATACATATCGTGTTCAGCAGCTTTGCCAGATTAACAAAGACAACATACACGCGCGTTTATTAAATTAGTAGAATACATTGCAGACAAATTAAGTTTGCATTAACACACAAAAAAAAATATTGGATAAATTACAGTTACAATATATACTTTATTTTAATTATATTGCTCGTCATATCGTCTCTTAAAATATTGTAATGACTGAATGTATGAAAAAATGTACCAGCATCATAGGTGGCGCCACTGGTCGCTCATACCTGTGGCTTGTTGCTTTCCGTTCTATATAGAAAGAACACGTCAAAGTCACGGTCAAGTGAAACAAGTCTTGGCAACTTGGACAATTAATAATGGATTAAACATTACTGCAATTAATAATGGATATTACTTTGTTGAAATCCATTCCGCAGAGCGGGAAAACACTAGATGTTCTTTTTATAACATCTTATTAAGAATGCAATTTCAAATACTACCTTATGACATATTCTTACAAGTCTGCAAAAACAAGTTGTGGGACTCAAAGAAAATCTAAGGCGTTCCTATCTTTATCTAGATCAATCTTTTAAGCAATAATTCCTATTTTTAGTATTGTGACCAAAGAAGTGAATTATTCAAATATTCCAAATTCCTAAATGTTATTTTACCTGGAAGATGGGCGCATCAGGGTCCTTGTTGATTGCGACGATGGTCTTGGAATCCTTCATGCCGGCGAGATGCTGGATCGCGCCGCTTATGCCTACCGCGATGTACAGATCCTGCACGCAAAATATACTAAAAATGTTATATTATCTTAACATTCAATTATATTCCACGAATTATGACTGTATAAAGTTCTAGTAATAAAGGTATACCACGGGTACCTCGATTATCGCGGTCTTTATATGCCTACAAACAATGAGAGAGAAGTAGTTGTGCGATGGTATGACTACAATTTTACCTGCCTATACCTAACTCTAGCTAATACGGGGATCAGCTAGAAGTAGGTATAAAACAGTGAAAAACAAGAGCAAGCAAACTCGGCTTCAGTTTGACAGTGCTGAAGCGGTGAACTGCCAAAACGATAACAAGTTTATAAGACTAATGAGCACTAAGTATTCCATTCATATAAAGGTTGTCTGTAAGAGATCGCTTGTCAGCGATAACACCGCCTTTTTTGCCATGTTATTTCTTTTCGTGTTGTACTTTTGTGGTGACAATAATGAAATATTGTATTTGAAGTACTGACCGGCGCGACGATTTTGCCGGTCTGTCCGATCTGCAGGTCGTTGGCGCAGAATCCCGCGTCGACAGCCGCGCGAGACGCTCCCACCGCCGCGTTCAACTTGTCCGCTAGGTCGTACAACAGCTTGAAGTTATCACCAGACTTGAGACCACGACCTGGGTAATATATAAATAATGCTACAAAAACATGTACTCTTAGGTCAATCTATACCTATTACGGTTTTACCCGAGGTGGATATTAGAATGGGAACATTTAAATATTCTGGGGATAAAAAGTAGCCTAAGTGTTAATCCAGGGTATAAGCCATCTTCGTGCCAAATTTCATTCAAATCCGTACAGCCATTTGAGCATGAAGGAAGAACAAATAAATACACACATACATACTTTCGCCTTATAATATTAGTGGGATGCAGTTATGAATAAAAAGATGTAATCGAAGCATTTAATACTATAACGGATAATAATAGTCTGCTGTGCTAATCCTTAAACACATAATAATTTGTCATATCAAATATTTTAACTCAAAACGACTGTCTGCAAGTACATTACTCGAAAAGCTGCCGCGAATATATAATTTAAATAAAATCAACATTTACTTACCACCAGAAATGATATTCTTAGCGCTTGTCAACTCAGGCCTATCGGACTTGGTCAGTTCCTGTGAAACAAACTCCACCAGGTCAGATTTGTAGTCGCCTTCGGGTGCCTTCTCGATAGCCGTGGAGCCTCCTTCTAGAGGCTCGGGAGGGAAAGCCGTGTTACGGACGGTGATCACTTTGATGGGGTCTTTGGCTTCTAGAGTTAGGACTGCATTACCTGGAAAAATAATAGTTTAAATTAAATGTCCGATTACAATATGGAACAATCAGAAAGCAAGATAAAAACTATTAGCCAAAAAGCTCCTAAGAGAAGTCTTTTTGGATCCTTGTCGACACTAATAAAAATTCATAAATAGAAAGTATTTTTTTTAAAGTTAGTTGTCAAAATTTGTTACTCTGCTAATATTTTTCTTGTTAGAAAAAAGTCTTGGACATGAATACTCAAATACGGGGCTTTATCAAGCTATTTAGTTCATATGCACTGCGGCGATCTGTTTGCGCTAGAACGAAAGAAGATTACGAATCTCACTTTTCTATCGACAGTGGATGTCGGCGTCTTTAAGCTTGATTTAGCTTGTAACGGCTTATGTACCCAACATTATCAATGTTAAGCATTTAAAGAAATAAAAATATGTGTACTCATTAAAACTATGGCACAATTGATAATTCAGTTCAGCACTTTTATTTACTCAGGTATTTAAAGATGTTGCACAGTAAAATGCACTTATAAGTAGTGAAACAAAATAAATTTAAAAAAAATGTGTCATAACTTAAGGTAACAGAACATAATCAAATTACCTGAATGAAAAGCAGATCAAAAATTCGTTCATCTGGTAGGGATGTCAAAGTAAGGACACACAAATTAACTTTCCGCATCGAAAGTAAGAAAATATCTTACCAGCATAGATAGTCCTAATGAATGTGTTAGCATCTTTAACACCGATGATGTCAGTGATAGGAGAGACATCTAACTTCGCGGCCACTCGAGGAAGCACTGCCTTGCCCACAGCCGTGGCTGGAGCCAGGATGTGGGTGAACTGGTATAAAATAAAGAAAAATATAGAACACTGCAATTTTCGTACTTGTTAATTCAGCAGTTTTAGCATGAAAGGATGGTAATGTTTTTTGGGTATATGTCATTATGTGTTTGTGAACCTTTACAGCCTAAGCTGATAGACTCATTTGATGTGTGGTGTATACAAGTTGCAACCTGCGGTTTCACTCGTTAAGATACAGTATTTTGAAGTTTTTGCAGTCAGATTTTATTGAAATTGCTTCTAACCACTTGCTAATGGTATTGATAAACAACAATAAATATAAAAATTATGAATACATACATTGAACTGCTTCTGAGAGGCAATGATGAGAGGTGTCAAAGACTCTGCAGTAAAGCCCTTGAATGCTTCACTCTCAGCAACAAGGATTTTGGAGACGCCACTCGCTTTGGCTACTGCTTCTGCTGCCTGTAGTGGAATAAGTGTTTAAGTTCTGAAGAAGTTGTGAGTGAGCTTCATGCGCTTTTTATCTCTTTTTTAAGTTTCATAGACAGAATTCAAAAAAAAAATATACTGTCTTTAAGGTGAAAAATATATCATATTTAGAAAAATATATTATTAATTATTTGATAAATTGAAATAGGTGCTTACAGGTCCACACTTTGTGCCAGCGACAAGGACTGAAATGTCACCACCAATCTTCTTAGCAGCGCTTAGGGCATTTTGAGTGGCTGCAGATAGAACCTCATTGTTGTGCTCAGCAAGTACTAAAGTACTTTGTAATCTTCTTAACTGGAAAAAAACATTGTATTTTGTAAAGGTTTAATTCCATATTTGAATTTGGTACATTGAGAACAGCAAAATCTAGATTATCCATCGCCATTCTGTTAACTACTTAGAGAAGCTGGAATGTCATTACATTTATTAAGTGTACAATCAAAATCAGGGTATTATTTCATCAAAAATTTAATAGTATCATAATATATTACAATACCTATCATGGTCATGACCTATGGTTACCAAGTCAACAATTTAATCTCTATGAATGATAAAATCTGGCTACATACTGTTTGTTATAAGGAGAAAAACAAAAGTAATTAATAAATATGTACCTACCTGTTGTGTGGAGAAGAATAAATGCCTCGTGTTAGGCGAGAACATTTTGTACACTTAAATACGCTTTTCCTAATAAACTAAAGTACAGTTAAGCTTTATTTACAATAAAATTGCTAAGAAACTAATAAATGTAAAATAAATAGGTTACAAAGTCCAATGTATCAATCTCGTCGTCCGATTAACTCCGATTCGATTAACTTTGCCCGAATAACATCACAGGGAGGTGAAAATATTACAGGTAAGTTTTAATTTTGCGTTATTTATCTCTAAGGTTTCGGTTTTGTTTATGCGATTTTAGAATTACTTTGTTTAAATCCTGAATTTTCCAGTACTTTGTAGTGGTTATTTTGTGGTTTTTATGACAAAAAATGAATGCTTGAACATGCAGAAGTCACCCACGGTGTAAAGATAAAATTAGTTGAATTGCAAAACATGCTATTTCTCAACTTATAACGAGTTTACTTGAACAAATCTTTATTTTTATTGTGTAATTGGTTTCGTAGTACTAAACTCTGTGGTTTTGATTCGTACTCAGATCGAATATAAAAAAATCGATTTAATCATTGTTTCAACCTTATTTCAATGTGTAACGTCATCGGCAATGAAATCGGGTCTCTTTCGTACTTGTTTGTGTAGCTCAGAGCTCGCTATCTATTTCTTTTACTCATAAGCGACGTGTAAGCTTGAATGAAATAAGATTTGACAACCAATCATTCATGCAATTCGGTACTTAGTAGATAGTTTGTTTTTAAGAATTTATTGTATTTCATTTACGCATAGAGCACCTTACGACGTGCGTGTGCGTGAGTAAACGACTGTTCCGTATATACTAGCCGAATAGTAACTTCACATTTTAAGGACAGTGTATTTTTGGTAGTGGAAAAATGACTTCTCTACCGATTGTTTCTATTACGAGAAGGGAAACTTTTAGTTCATGTCACAGGCTTCACAGGTAAGCAAAACCTTTTTTTATGTGGTGCTTAATAAGTATTTGATAGATTAGAGACTATAAAAATAAAGTAATTTGTAACTTTATACTTAAAATTACTTACGTCTCTGAGCGCATTATTTAATTAATTCAATAACTATTTTAGTAAGTATGGCTTAAGTTCAGAAAAAAGTGACTTAATATTATTATTATTAAGCATAATCATTATTGCAGCCCATTCCTCAATGATGAAGAAAATAAAAATCTCTATGGGAAATGCAACAACCCTAATGGCCATGGACATAACTATGTTGGTAAGTTCCTAGTAAATAAGCTTGAGATCTCTGTATTTATAAAGAATAATAATTATTAAATACAATTCTTGGATTTATAAAGAATAATTATTATTAACTGTAATTCTTTAAAAAAAGTTACTTTAAAGTAACACAGATACAATTGGTTTAATTATATTGATTTAAAAAACAAACTACTGGACTAATTTTGATATAATCTGGTACAGTATCACACCCTTCGAACAAAAAAAAAACAAATGAAAAAAGTTCAGCCATCACTGAAATAAGGTAATGTATTAAAAATAATAACATACATACTTGAATTGAGTCCTTCTTTTTGAAGTTGGTAGAAAATATAAGACAGTGACACTTGATAATCTAAGATTGTGACATACATAAAAGTACATACCTACTACATTTTTTTTTCAGTATTGGTGACAGTCAAAGGCCCCATAGATGGCAAAACTGGCATGGTTATGAATGTGCATGACTTAAAACAATATATGCAGAAAGCAATAATGGAGCCTTTGGATCACAAGAACTTAGATAAAGACATACCATACTTTAAAACTGTGGTAAGTTATAATTAACTGAAAGATAATGTCACATGCTAATACAAAGCAATTAATAAAAGCAAAGGATAAGTCCAGAAGTTCAAATTCAGAATTCTGACTTTATCTGACCAACATTAAACAATGTATTTTGATATAACTCAGAATTTGAACAATTTTTTTTAACCATTTATATGTAACCATGTGTAATATTTACTAGAACTAGACCACGATATTTATTGCAGAACTTTAAAAAAAAACGACATGCACTTGACTTTTTTATATTCAAGAATCTTAATGTTGTGTTCCGCATGTGTGTATCAATATCATTGAATTCGGCCATAGCAAACCTTTTAGGATGAAATACTCCCCCCAATCAAAATCCTCGACGACTAATAAATTTGGAGAACCCATACACCAAGTTTCGTCTAGATTGGTTGACATCTACGATCGATCGATACGCGAGTACGAAGTTTCAGGAACATACAAACTGATAGAGGAAAGAAAAAATTGTCGGACTCGAAGCAGAGACGCTTCGCTCGCTCGGTTAATTATTGTTGTATTTGTAACGGTCATATATCTATTTTTAGGTATAAACTGCCTAATTTTGTAAGCATCATTTGTGGTTATGAATATTGTAAAAAACTCATTTGATAGCATTCAAGCATTATTATTAATTGCTGGAATAATGTATAATAGCAGAACCAATTAAAGAAAATGATAATGTAAAGATAAGGATTTCATAGTTGCTCACTGAGTACCTACCAATCTCAGTATAGTTAAACAATATTATGTAATTTGATTAGAATTAGATATTATTATTAGAAATAGAATTACATTAGGAAAAAATATTCTAAAGCTACTCTAAAACGTCTTGAGACTAGTATATACTATCATTACTTTTTATGTAATTAAGAACTTATACATTAGTAACTAATACGTTGAATAAACATTTAGGCATACAACAAGTTTTGTCACATAAATGTTCAACTTCATTCTAAACTATGGGAACCAAAGATGAAAGAAAATATTTCTATATGAACACCTTAAAGTTCTGTACAGCTTCCAGGTAGTCCCAAAACTTAGATCATTAAAAATTCTTAGTCATAAACTTGACATAGATATTCTTGACCATATTTATTATAAATTGTACATAAATAATGATGTACTATGAAGGTACATATGTGAATGACTTACGAACATGTCTTCTTTTTGTAGGGAGGTGGTTAACAAATAGCTTTGGGTCTTTCCTTTTTTACAGACTTACCAAAGACGGAGGAGGTATACTCAAGTTGACTTTTTTTTTTTAAATATATATTTATTATGTTTTTGTATTACTTTTCAACAACGGCAGATTTTTTTTTTGGTTCGAAATAACTGAAAAAAAATGTATCTGAGCTTGTCGAAGTCAGTAATCGCTTTTTTAAATATTTATTTGTATTAAATTTTAGTAAAAAATATATTTACAGGTGAGCACAACAGAAAACTTGGCCATATTCATCTGGGACCAGCTTCAGAAGGTGATGGACAAACCGCAATTGCTCCACGAGGTCAAGATATTGGAGACTGAGAAGAACCATGTGGTATACAGAGGCGGTACGACATACCCCAGGAAGAAATTCGATTCGTCGACTTTACACCCCAACCCGAACCAACACGATGTCTCTTCCGATTCAAACTGATTTGATTTGCACAAAGGTGATATGAGTCTTCCTGGCTTTAGCCCGCTTACTGGGCAAAGAAATTAATACAGATTTTAAAATATAACGTCCATGACTAATAGTTCGGATAAGCTGGACCAACTAACCTGACAGTACTAAACTGTTGCTTCTAGCAATTTTGTACTAAATTTAAATATTCTTAGCATTAAGCAATGTTGTTTTGAGCTAAAGTGCACCCTTTTTAAATTACGGGCCTAGAAAAAGTTTTGGAAGTTGGGAGGAAGGTATAGAAGATTCAATATTTTCCAACTAAAAGACCTTAATTGCTCGTTCTATTTGATGTAATTCTACGGAACCCTACAGTACCTATAAGCGTATCTCGTACGTGCAAATGACCATTTTATGAAAGGAAGAGGTAAAATAAAAAATTTTGCTCTTTTTAGGTATCATACAGCTCTTTTGATTCAAACCCTTTGAAATCAGTTTCCACACATAGTCTGATGAAAATCTTCGTATTTATCCGAATTATAAAATAATATTGCTGTCAGTTATAAAAGAATATATACATTGAAAATAAGCCGCTTTAATATATTTTATGTAAAGTTTTAGATAGTTATACAAAAAGATCTGAAGTCTGGAAAGCAATCAATAAATCATTCCTATTTAATATTTTTATATTGATATTTTTAGTGCTTGTTAAATTTTCTTGCCATTATTAGGTTTGTATTGCAATTTGTTAAAATTATAAATAAGTGAAAAATCTGTCATCTGTTTTATTATCTATCATCATTTTATTGAAAGGAGGTAATAATAACCAGAGAAAATAATTCATAAATATTATTAATTTATTTTGTCACATTCAGTATCACAAACCGTAACTAATAAAAATACTTATTTATTTTCATTAACAAAATATACTTATCACATTGCAATATCCAATATAAATAATTTAATACTTTATAAAAATTAAAACATAAATACTATTTGTATATAAATGTTAAAAGAATTAAATTTTGGTTTAGCATAACTTTTTCATCACAATAAAAATATATATTAAGAAAGACCAAATCAAAATACATATTTTGTAAGTATATTTACTAATTGCCACACGTAATTTGATTTTTTATGCGCCAGTCAAACATTAACTTCTAATCAGAGTTAAATGTTTAGTAGTGGTCACCTATTAACCTAGTGATAACATACTAAGATAACGCTAAATACAAATGTAAGTATCGTCATCGTAATATTTTATATGATACAGTATACGTTTGTATATTTTTACCCGACTGCGAAATAAGGAGGGTTATGTTTTACGAGTGTATGTACACACACTCGAAAATATTTCTTTGGCACGCCCTAGAGCCTAAACAGCTTGTCGTATTTTTATGCGAATGGTGTCAAAAGAATCGTGTTAGTCGTGAGAGTGATACTGGCTACACCAAAATAAAAAAAAAGTTAAGGATGACACAGGTATAACGATTTGGCAAGCGGGTTTTTTCGAATTCGCTTCTAACCACTTGTTAATAGGATATAGGAGTTGTAACATTGGGGCTTGTATCTATAATATAAAATAAAAACAATGTGATACATCACTTAAATATGGTATATCTATATACTAATAAGAGTCTGCATATAGCCCGCACACTTAAATGTTTGACTGACTACGATTTTATTCTCAGAAACTTTTTATGTATATAATTTTTTACAACTAAAAATCACGTACTTAATTAGATACGTTAGTTTAAATTGAAGACAATTGTAATTAGTATACAAATACTTTTTGTTGTCTTTTTATGATTTTGTTAAAAATCTACAGAGCCGCTCAAATTTTCACACATCACAGATTAATAGTAACAAACACTAAATTCTTTGTCTATTTTACCCAAAAATTACTAAATATATTTACCATAAACTATAACACACATGAATTTAGGTACTTTAAAAAAATAAACTATAGATACCTAATCTACTAGGTACTATATTATATTGCAAGAACTAACAATAATACCAGAAAAGACTTACATCACCAGATCCAAAAATCACAAAATCAGCCTTAAAACAAACGTCACTCGTCATACATTTCTTTGAACCATTTAGATTTCTAGGTCGCTATTCTTCCTACATGGTCGTTTGATGGAGATGTATGGTATTCCAAGTTCGAATTCATTAATCGGCCAGTATTTCAGCTGGGGCTTTTGCTCGGGTCTCTCGTCGTGGACGTTGAAGTAAGCCATCAACACTACAGCTGTGTACGAGGAGATAAAGATTAGGACGTGCCATGCTCCGTGGAGGTATGGGAAGTTCACGTAAAGAAATGCGTCGCAAAACATTCTGTCCATGATCCAGCAGAAAGCAGCTAGGAAAGCGATGGCGAGGCAACGGAGTCCGAGTCGATATACCCGCGCGCATTTTGTTCTGAAAATTTCATTTGCTATATAAGAGTACATGTTAGATATACAATTCGTAATTTCTAAGGCAGTTTTATGTTCGTAGTGTAGGTAACATTTATGACAAATTAGCAAAAGGCCTAGTAGCAAAAATACTAAGTATTATTTCTTCTGTGCTAGTAGTAACCAGCAAATCGTAGTACCCTTAGTTTCTTCAACGAAACTAGGTGTAGTATGTCACCTTTAGTTCTAGTATTTGGTAATTTCTATCGAATATACTTTCGTTTTCCTTACATCTCATATTCTCTTTATATAATATGCGCAAATTTCTATAGAAACATTTTTCAAAGATTTTTTCAGCGGTAGACAGGCAAACCGTAATAATTATTTAAATGCATCAATAAAGTCTACGAAATGAGTTAATATTGAGGTGTATGTTTTCGTTTCTAAAACACGCCGCTGCATTCCGTTGTTTACCATTAGGCAAATCACTATTTATATTTTTGTTTTGCATTTACCTTTCTTTTTTTTTTACTGTTGTCCAATGACAATAGTTCAATAATGATCGCATTACGACTAATCCCATTATACGTATACAATCACATAACAAGGAAGTGCAAAAACCTCTAAGGTAATTATTTACCAGCATCTTGTGTAATACTTCTCTGCTTGCACAGGCATGCGGTTTTATTGCAACTCGATGCCTATCTTTATGGCAGCAATGTTAGTGTTGAAACGAGAACATGTATGTAGTATCAAGTTTTTCTACATGTTTGAATTCGCGATAAATAAAACGATTGGTACAATTTACCTTCAAAGAACTTTATGTAGGCATGAAGACTATTTTTTGTAAAACTCAGAAAAGTTGATGGCATGAGTCTATACTAAACCTGCAGAAGACGTTTCTTTTGATGTATGCAAAGATAAAGGATGGACGGGCATACTTTAAGAAGTCATTGTACTTAGCATCTTTGGCTACTTTTAACACCTATCCCTAACGCACACTAGGCATGTGCCTAGGGGCGCGAAGTTTCGAAGGGGCGCGCGCGATCATAAACCCCTGGATTTTTTTATTAGAAAAGTGTCATATCACGTTCTTCACCCATTTACATCACATAGTAATATAATTACCAACTACCAGCTATTTAATGAGATGATTCCTTTCGAATTTAATATATTTAATAGGTTGTTCAAGGGGCCCATGCATGAGGTGCCTAGGGTGTGCTTCACGTTTAAAAACCACTAGCCAGAAGTCGTGAAATAAAGTTGGCCAAAGCTATATGACCTCTAACAATACAAAATACATGTTACCTTTGGAAGAAATCCTTAAAACATGTACATGCTTCCTTTAAACAACTTTTGTAATAACATGGTTACAACAAAAGCCCGATTCACAATGCATTTTCCATTGGATTCGAAAACTTTGCAACATGAAGATTCAATGCAAAGCTTGTTATAAGATTTTTGCTGTGAACCTATTGTTAAGAATACAATATTATATTGGAATGTGTAGTAAGTTACATACCGAGATATTTCATGTTTGAGCATTGCAACCGTGGGCACAATAAGAGTCATCAAAGCAAATGCATTAGCAGCCGGGTGCAAGATTAGCAAGATGGTGGACGCCATTGAGAATATGCTACTGTATAGCGCCAGGGATCGCCTGAAATAACATTTTTATTGTTAAAAAATATGATTCAGGTCACCTGTAATGGAAAATCATTGAGAAGCGTATCAGATCCGTTTTGTCACGCTGATACGAATACTGCACTAGCTTTTAAAATGAAATTACAGATATATCGGAGTGAATAGACACGTTAGCGCATTAGGCATTCTAGATAAGGAAGAGCTATTCTAGAATTAGACATACACACATTAAAGTAGCTTAACTTTTAAATTAGTTAAAAGTGGAAAAATAATTTACAGGAACAAATTCCAATGGTTCAATATTAGAAGTCGTAGTTTTAAGATTTTCCATTACCATCCATTATAGTCAGGTAAAAACCTTGTTTTTACCTAACTATCGAAAGGAGGGTTATGTTTTTGAATGTATGTATGTCCAACTCTTAGCGACCGAAATTGATGTGCAAGTTGATTCACCATATTTGTCAAATTAACCAAATTTTGTTGTTGAATTTACCAATAATACTCTTATAAAACTTGACCAAAAACTATCTCAGACATACTCGTAGTTAAGGTATGGGATTTTATTTATAAGATGACTAACATCTCACAGTCAATGACTTCTTAGGTAAATATGACTTATGACTCATGTGCCAAACAATGAACTTTTTTACTCCTAAGAATGATTGAACTCTTTGTTACAATCCAAATGTTGCTAATTGCATTAAATTTAACTGTAGTAGGTTATTATGATAATTATTTAAGGAGTACAGTGCATACACAACCTATGTATGTATATAGACTGGTTTAAACCTAAATAAATTTTGCAATAAAAATAAAATTAAGATATTGATAAACTAGGACATCATTGATCTTATAAAATGTGTAACAGAATGGTGTAGTAATATTTAAGGATATTAACTAATGTACTTATCTTGATTAAATTCAGTAAATTAAAAAAAAAATGGGTCCTCCATACAACTTGACCGATCATGTGACCAATTTTTGTACAGAGAACTATTTATTTTTCAAAATTTTGTTTTATAATGGGATCACATTGATAAGTAAACTAACCCTTAAATATTATCACACCTTTCTGTTACATGTTGTTTCCTATAGCAAATTTGATCTGTTTCACATTTAGACAGTTCAGTAAGTTGTCATTGTAACAAAATAAATAGACAATGATAATTTTTAGCATTATAGTAGCAATTTAATTATGACATTGACCATCAACTGATTTGATGTTTGTGTATGCTTGTGATATACCAACCTATTGTCACCAAGAAATTTCGGGAAATATCTCCTTGGAAAGAACATTGCAAATGTAGCCATAAACACCCATAGTATTGCCAATTCATCGAGCAGCTGCCCTGTAAATATAAATGAATTTTATGAATCCTTATAAGCTTATGTTTGAACAACTTATATTTCCATACTTTTTATATATATGCTGTAAGCATAACCAGACTAATAACAAACATTTAGTGCTGTAATAAATGCGGATATATTATGCGTATACATATATGTATTTATAGGCAATGAGTATATCTAAGAGCATAAACAGTTGACTATATATAAAGTTAACAGCAAATTTTATTACCAGTAATGCATTTTTGAAGCAAATGAGGAAATTACAGCTAATTGAGTGAATCTGTATCTACATTAAATAGCAGAATTAAGACATGAGAATTATTTCTTAAAATATTTCCTTAGTACTTACCTACTAGACTCAATGTTGCATGAAAGTAGGCAGAGCTCAACCCCACTACCATCAACAAGGCCCATATCACATTAATTCCAGGGTTAAAGAACTTAGAATACTCTTGGAACAGATGAATCAGCACAGGTGGGAAGAGGAAAAATAATGCGTTGCTAATCTGAAACATAAGCCAATGACCTATTACATCTTATCAAAGTAAAAATAAAACAACCTAGTTTTTGAATAAGCCTTATATCAATACGTTTAAAAGCTTTAAGACTAACAGGAAAATATGGTAAGAATTTCACATACTTACGTTATAATAATATGCAAAAAATATGTAAAGAAAATGTTCACTTACAGTATTAACGAATTCGGCTATTGAAGGGGATATTGAATAATTCGATTCACACCAATCTACCGGGGAGCTTCCCCGTTCTAAATGAGACCACATTTTTTATATTACGCGTAATAATTTTTCATCAACCCTTTGTTGTTGATGACACACTCCTGATTTTATAAAATTAAATATTACTGAAATTTAGTAACACAGGATTTTATAACAGCGAAGCATGAAGTATTTCTGGATTATTTCATGAGAATTAAGTTCAAAACGATTACGAATCTCATTTAGAGTGTTTGTAAAATCCCACAAAACTATTTTGAAATATCAGTAAGCGACGTCTTCCACTTGTTTTGCTTTCAACGACTGACAGGAAAAATCAAAACAAAAACATCACTGACAGTGACAGATCTAGAGAAGTTCTTGCAAATTGACAATGACATATAAGACGGACGAGACAGGAATATTTTTATTCGGTACACATAAGCAACATCTCTAAACCGGAAGTGAAAACTTCTCTGCTAAGCGCGAATCTTTCAAAAACCCTCTTTTTTCTCTCTCGCTGTGATATTAAAATTCTATTGTAAAACGAGTCATGACCACATTGTTTAAAGCAAAATGCCTTAAAGTTAGTCATAATTGTTTTGTACACTATTTTAGCAAAATTTTCGTCAGATATTTGTATCATTTCACAGGTGTAAATATTAACTATGGATTATAGTACAATATCAGGTAAGGTAGATAAATGGATGTCACTGATGTAGGGACTTACTACTATTTATCAATAAGTAAAAGGTAGTTCGGGAGAAGAATAGATAATTTTGGACATTAGGTTACCAGGCAGTTTATGTTATGCACCCTACTTCACGTTTTCCAGCATCAGTCATTTTGATTCAGTTTTTTTTGCCCTGGTATCTATTAAAAACCAGTAAAAATGTCATTAACTTTAAATTCAATTTGATCATTGTTTTAAAGCGATTGAAAGTAAAGGTAATACCAACGCGGTCAAATTTCTCACACCTCCCATACTATCTTCGTATAAGTGGCTCGCTCTAGGTTTTAAGTAATTCTAACACAGCTTGAGATTGTTATCGGACTGCAAATAACCGATACTAGGTATAAATACTTACGTTAACTATTTGCACCTTACCTTAAGGCACTCCTAGCTCCTACAAGCTACTTGTGAAAAAATCAAATAAAATCGTGTGTTTATTACACACGATGAGATTTGATTTTTTCAATCAAATAAAATCGTGTGTTTATTACACACGATGAGATTTGATTTTTTCACTTTTGGAATCTTTGTTTCAGTATAAAGAAGCCTTCAAGTACCAAATCACAATTACTCGTAGTTTCTTCGATAGTTTATTTTTTTGAAAAATATACCCTTAAAATTTAATAAACTTTCTAGATACAAAAGCAACAATAACATTCAAACAAATCTTAATTTATTCGGTAGGCAATACAAAAATCTAGAATCGTTCATTTTTATTTTTCCGCTATTTTAAATACTGGATTTTATGTGAATTTATTTCGTAAAATACCTACAGCCGCGATGCGCAATTTGATCATCGCTATCGATCCCTGCCCCGATCTACCCGCTCAGTCCGTCGCTAGACGTTGCGAAGGAGGGACCTGTGCTTGTTTGCCCCGCACCCTGACTCTACTATTTTATATTCGTAAAGTAAAAGACTTTTATAGATTTTTTCTAAAGAAATATTACTCATTCGAATTGTGTGAGTTCTAAGTACATTTCCAGTAGGAAACAGTAATTAAAGCGTAACTTACTCCTGATAAAAACGCAATCGACTCTTGTGACGCCAGATTTAAATGAGGCGTTTGGAAACTTTTGATTTAGCGCGATAAGTAAACTTGTAACGAGTTTAAAAATATATGTAGAAATTGGAAACTAATGGAAATGGTATCTTATTGTGATAATCCTACCTAAGAAAATAAAAACATCAATTCGAACTACTTTTACTTTGTACCTACTCAAAACATATACTTAACTGCAACAGAAATCGCGGAAAAACATCTCCTGCATTGAGTACTATACCCGCGATCCTCTTTCCACTTAGTACAGATTATGTCAACAACCCTGTAGGTACTTATTCTTCAGTTATTTTTGGCACTTTTTTATTTTGTTTGTACCTACCTATCACATACTTACCTATTTGTTAACTGTAGCAAAATTTCTGGAGTAATTATTTTTCGAGATTTTAGGGTTGACTCCGTAGTAAAATTTATTGATATAAGTTTAGTAGTATTGATGAGTAGGTATATTGAATCCCATTTCGGGATTGCCAATAACAGTAGCGTAGAGTAAGTACGTTTAAAAATAAATATTTTTTCAACAGCCATATAACAAAAAAACTTAATCTAAAATTGAACATTAAAAATCGAATATGTGAACGAAGTAAACTTATTTAATATTTATGTTTATATCGGGTTTAATAAAGACCATTAAAGTACCTTAAAAACACGACGACACAAAATTACTTAGGTTGTAGTATTGTATTATACTACTGTATTATATTGCCCTGTATTATATTATTAAGTCCCTTTTACTTAAGTTTTGCGTTGTTTTTCATATTTTATAATTTCTTTGTAAAAACGTGGTTTAAATCTCCGTAATAATTTTCTAACGACTTTTTTATATTTCTGGTACTGAAAACATTAGTTTTATCTGTATTAATTACCATTTTTAGCCGAAAATTAGTGTTTACGTATTGCTGACAAAGTCAGTAATTTTCGCTTGACGGTATATCTTTTAAACATATTATCACAAATAAAGCGTTTTTTATGTTTTTCAGTTATTACAGTGGTTTGTTGTATTTTTTCAAAAAGTTTTATAAATAAAGCGTCTTCATTCCTTTTTATATTCCGATCGTAGCATACGCGCGTCGTCATCGTTCCGGTGCGGAAACAAAACGTATCTATCGTAGATCACCTTTGCTCCAAAACCGAAGCCAACACCGCCGTGTTCGAAAAGCATGACGATCGCTTTTGAATTGGACAGATCGAACTGTACAAGATTTTCGAATCCAACGTCACACGAATGAGTAGCTGTGTGGTACCGGCTCTCGACTCTCGATTAAGAGACCCATGGTTTGGTATTTTTAGGAGTTTTGAAGAAAGTTCAAGAGAACTCTGGATCAAATGGAAAAGAGAGTACGGGACGGAAAAAGTGTGAGCGAGAAGAGGATAAGGTTTAAAGATGGAATTATGTTTTAAAATTCGAACAATAATTCGATGCGATTTTGTCGAGCTCAGGGATATATAAGCCGTACTTCGGGCGGCCTATGGCCGTTTTTAGTTTTGCGGTGAAAATAAGAAAAAGAAGAAGGAAAAGGAAAGGAAAAAGTGGAAGTAAAGTGAAGTGTAAGTCCAGTGCCGTAGTGACTGTGTACCGGAACCGCGCCGGGCACTGTGAAGAAAGATCGGTGCGGGCAGACCAACGAAGTGACGTTTCCGCGAGTGACGATAAGGCCGTGCTAAGGACAGTGCAAGGTGACAGTGATAATCGGAGCGCGCGCCAGTTTAGTGTCGTTTCCGCGGGTGAACAGTACCGCAACCGGTAACGCGCGTGGAACTGAGCCGTAGCCCCGCACCCGCGCTGGGAAAGCGGCGAGTTACATCTGCGACCGCGTTATTTCCTGCCGACTACTCTATACGTGTGAGTACCTGGGCTGTAAATAAAGGCACAAAAACGAAAGTTGTCTTTCTTTCCTATCCCCGAACCCGCTCCCCGTAACAAAATAATAAAAACACTTGCACTAGCACACTAAATAAAAAATCTAATTGGTTTTATCAAATACAAGGACAGCTTCACGTGACCGACAGACGAATCTGTCTGCTCGGAATCTGGACAAGAGAAAATGAACCCTTGCTGACAAAACGCATCGAAAGGGACCATAATTTTTGGAAAACACTAATTGAGCCTAAATTAATAAAATTTCATCGTTTATGTTCAGTAACAAAAATATTACAAGTACCTATAATATACTCGCAAATATTATTTACCTTAATTGCAGGACTTTTATTTTAGTACAAAATAGACATGTCTTACTATGCGTATACGTATACGTATACGCATAGTAAGACATATAAGACGTATGCTTATACGTAATAACATTGAATAAATAAATGAATAAATAGGTACCTATCACATAACGCTGATTAGCGAATAAATACAAAAATATCAAATATTTTTAGGGCGTTAGTGCTTGACCGAATATAAATGAAGCAGCTATTATTTATTCTATCAGGCGCTACGATTAAGAAAGTAGCGTTTTGCGCAGAGTTTTCCTGGGCGAGAAACCGCGCCGCGCACACGGCGCGCGGCGCGGCGGGCACCCCTCGGCTCGTCAGCTTCACCCCCTCAAAAACATAAAACTCCAGAGAATACCCTGCCTTAACATCACCATCAATTTCGTAAAAAATTGTCAGGTGGTTGCAACCGTGCATCTGGCAGTCACTTAGATTTCGTCAGCTACTGGGCAGATCGAACCGTGGAGGAGGCGGTATACCGAGGACATCAGCTTAGACTGGAGAAACCCCAGCCCGTTTCTACACGACACTACGATGCACTGGATATAGACTTTATAAAGGCTCCGAAAAGTCGCAGGTAAGTGTAACACACTGTGCCCACGGATGGAGGGATCATTCAAATAGAACTTAAAAAAGAAAACAACAATAAACGGATTTTTGGACGAAATGGTAGCTTATGACTTTTATTACAATATCGCGAGGACATAATGAGCTTACGTTGTTTTTTGTAAGCACTTAAGCCTACCTTTGTAAGTCCTATTAAGTCCTCGTCAACGGTTAATTGAATGGGTAAATTTGTAGGCCACGACATATTTTATAAAATTGAACCTAGTTTAAGATGTTGACCTGAGAAAATTGTATGGAACAGATAATTTTTCCTTTGATTTAGAGTGTATGATCCTTTACAGTATGCCCTTCTTTAATCCTGTATTTTCAGAAAGAAGTCTCCAAAACGTAAAACTAATCGACATAGGTCAAAATCCCCTATTGGGACCTTCAAAAGGAACTCACAACCTAAAGATGACAATGAGCCTAAAAGATGGAAGTCCAAAAAATATCAAGTACCTTGCGGCATGAGAATAGCAGAACTAGCGGTTCCAACAAAAAGACATTGCCTTGAAACTTGGAAGAACAAGTGTAACACACTCCCAGACTATATGGTGAGAATGTTTTGTGATCTAAGAGCTTACCTTGCATGAAAGAAAACTATACTTATATTTTATCTGTTATTCTCTAACTGTATGTCTTCAAACAGTATAATGTGTCAAATTATAACGTTATCATAGTAAGTAGGTAGGTAGGAAAGCCGGATATGGATATCTTCGCTTCGCGCGACAATGCTATAATTTGCCGGGACGTCTTTTCTCACAGATTAGATTGGCACCGTGCGCCTATATACCTACTGTTGACGTACTTCGTGTGATTGATTTTAGATCGAAAGATTACGTCGGCTCGTTACGGACAGGCAGCCTGTAGTACAAATTTCAGATGCAATTTACTGTTTCAAAAGAAAATGCAAACGGCGAAAGAAGAAGGAAAAATATGCAGATAATGCGGTTGACAGGTAAATAAAAAACAAATTGTACTTATTAATTTTCTCTATATAATATAAACTGATAGAATGTATTTTCATAACAGCAAAACCAAGAGAGAAAATATCAAGAAGTTATTATCAAAGAGTGATATAAAGGCATTAAGTGCTATATTTGGACATAAAATTGCAAAGAAACTCTTTATTCCAATGAATATAATATTGAATTCAGAGTAAGAACCACTCCATATATACCTACTACACAAGTTATAATAAAATATGTATAGGGAGTATTTTAAAAGTTGTTCGTTTATATATTTGCAGTTATGAAAGAATTGCAAACGTAATCTCATTAGATATCGAAAACATTATGAGAAAATGTGATAGAAACGACATGCACACCAAAATTCACAAAATTATTCAAAGAGATGTGGTAAAAAAGGTACAAACAATCTACTAATCTACTCGTATATATCTCTTATTAAGATTTCTTGGCTATCTAAATATGTGTTCATATTTCCAGGTCACAATTTGGGTCGTAGACGTTTTGGAAGACGCAAAGGGCAAAATGTTAGAAGATCAATTAAAAGGTAGCTTAATGTTTTCTATAATAATATATACGTTTTTAGTAATTTTGAAACAGATTTGAAAAAAAGATTGAATGTTTCAGATTTCGAAGAAGAAGCGGGACCAGCGCTTGATGTACTTGATGATTTAGTTGACAATGCTCTGGTAATATCGCTTAAAATATTCCGTTCTCGACAAGAAATTTATTGTTAAGTATAGTTTTGTAGTAATTTTTAGTATCTTTTAGGAAATCTGCATACCTGATCTAGATTTTTCTGAAGGACCATCTAGAAGTGACTTAGGAGAGTCAGGTTTGGGAGAAGGCATTATAGACCAACAGACATCTAGCCATAAGTTTGTTTCTAAGGACCCGTACTCGGAAACGAGTATAGGAGATTATTTAAAAAATGAAATAATTAAATTAATTAGTAATATCGGGCTAGAAAGCGATGTTATAAGCGACGACGATTCTGAGGATCGGTTAAATGGACAAGTTAGTGATACAGAAGATAAGTCAAGGAATATTACAACAGAACAAAACGTAGACAAAAAACCAAAAGATGTTGAAATAAATAACAATGTAGAAAATGAACATTCTGATAGTAATACAAACGAACAGGTGATTAAGCTTAAGTCCGAAGAACGTATTTCAATAGAACAAAAAGAAGATAAAGAAATAATAGTGACTAATACAATCTTCAATGAGAATTTGAGCAAACATTCGATTGCCGATACAATTGAACTATCTAATAAATCAAAAGATAATGAAATCAGAAGTAACGAATTCGTAAAAAGCGAAAGCGATGTTTTCGAACAACAAAAACATCTACAACCTAAAAAAATGGACGAAGAAATAATGACACCCTACGTAGATGATACGATTGAAAAAATTAACATATATGCAGATAATATTGCTGCTTCGCAACAAAGCAATAGCACTGAAGAAAAAACGGTTTTGCAATCGAACGAACCTATATATGATACTGTTTTACAACAAGCTGAATTTAATGACAATGATGTTTTAGAATTAGCCGTACCAAAAGAAGATTATACAGATTTACAAATTAAAGCAGCAATAATAGATGAAGTGGTGCTACGAAAAAGCGAAGTTATTAAACATGATGATATGGATGTACAAGAAGGTTTAGTCAATATAGATAGTGGGATTTTACAGCCAACCGCAAATGTAGGTGAGGTTTCAAGTGTACCAAGAACAAATGCAGATAATAAAACAGCGCCACAAGCAATCGGAGACAGTGAAACGAAAAACAACGATGATAAAGAAGTTGAATATTTAGAATTTGAAGACAGTGTTTTACCGATCGAAGCATCAGAAATCCCGTTTCAAAATAGCGATGACATCGCTGAAGCATTCGCTGATGCTACTGAAGAAAACAATGAATATAATCTTTCGAACATTCCATCAGATAGCGATAGAAAAGTGACATTCGACGCTTCAGGTAATAATACAAAATAATGAAAGCTGTTAGAGCTTTATCTGTTAATAACAATCAAAACTTTTCAGAAATTGATAAACAAAATATCGAATCTAAAATAGACACGGATTTAAAATGGAAATCATCGATTGAACACATAAATTTCGCAAAGCCGAATGAAGACTTATTAAGTACGTAAGTCTAAATAATATTTGGTATAAAAAATTGCTTGATATTAACCTATATAATACAGAACACAATGTTTAAGGTCACGCGGATGAATCTTGGCCGGAGGATGTCTCAATACCATTCCTTAGACCAAGCCAGAGCGTGAGCAAATCTATCACTTCAATGGGAAAAATTCAAGAAGACGAAGAAAATATATTAGACAAAATTGAAGATAACATTACCGATCAAGAAGTAAACAAAGATATGGAACCAAAAACACAAGATGACATCGAAACTACTACTGAAGACCAGCCAAAATCTCTTATAAATAGCTTAAAAAATTACAACACAAACTATAAATCTGATACTAAAGAGTCTATGAAATTGAAAGATGAGGTTAAAAGGCAATCTCGTAGTCAACCAGCTTATAAAGAGATAAAAAGTCTGCCTGGTAGTCACCCTGATTCAAAGGAGGTAAAAAATCAGCCTGGTAGTCAGCCTGATTCAAAGGAGGTGAAAAATCAGCCTGGTAGTCAGCCTGATTCAATGAAGGTGAAAAGCCAGCCTGGTAGTCAGTCTAATTCAAAGGAGGTGAAAAGCCAGCCTGGTAGTCAGCATGCTTCTAAGAAGGTAAAAGGCCAGCCTGGTAATCAGCCTACTTCTAAGGAGCTAAAAAAACATTCTGTGAATCAGCCAAACTCTAAGGACGTACAAAGCAAACCAGCCAGTCAGCTAGCAACTAAGATTTTAGACATAACAAAAACTAAAAACAACCTTATATCTAAGGGCAAAAAAAGTAGCCCAGAGACTCCTGACAGCAAGAAACCAATCCTGAACTATAAAAGACCTGGCAAAAGTGGCAAACCTAGTAAGGCAGAATCAACTCCAGCTGATATCAAGCCCATTCCAATAACAGAGAAAATAAAAGCGAAAGACAATAAACCCAACAAAAAAGATAGACAACCGATAGTAACTGATTTAAATATCATAGATCTTGAGAGTGATATGAATACTAAAGAAAATAAAGTGTCTTCTATATTATCAAGACCGAAGCCAAATTACAGTAAGTTCCTTGTGACTTTGATACGAAGCCGACTTGAAATATTTCATAGTATTTTTCTATATATCGATTGTCAAATGCAACGCACTAGTCTAATCGGATATTACGGCCCCCTTGAATGTATTTTGTCTTATCCTATTATAGTCTGCGTGAAGCATGAATTTTTTTACTTACGGCCTTACGGAGTCTTCGGGCCGCAGAATCTTAATCGGCTAATGATAACTGACTTAATTAATTTTAGGAGTCAATATCCAGACAGCGCCTAAATGGATAAACAGGAACTTTGGAGAACACAGCTGCAGTTGCTTCTGTTTACCAACCAAACCTAACGGTAATTTTGTCTCTGAGATATTCTCGAGACACTAATAATTTTAATAAAAACATTCACTATATAAATATAACAGAGTGACTGGATTTCCTTAACGATATTGGAATGCCTTGTTTGTACTTTGCAGAAATATTAATGCGGTCATTTAAATTATATTAACAATGAAATTGGTGTATGAAGGGTTTACGCACTATGCGGTTAAAATACTGAAAATAAGTCTAGTAACAAAGAGCGTTGGAAACTCTGTAAAATAAACTCCTCTGAATATAATAAATAAATGACAGGTCTTCGATGTCCGAATAATTAAATCAAACTGATATTTTTATCCACACTTTCCGGTTTCGGTTAAGGCTAAAAAGACGAGTTCTCAACCTCATTGGTTACGGCTAGTCGCGTCCTTCGGCCAGCTGGATGAGCAGCCTTTGCGGCGAACCGGACTGTACATACTTGCCTATAACTTATGTTCTAGGAAAAGCGAAAACGAACGAAAATATACTAAAAAGGTGGTGTCAAGATTTGGAAAAAGGCTATGAAGATCTCAAAATGTGGAATGAATGGGTGGAAAATACTACCAGAACTGTTTGTATGTTGCGCAAAGAAATTGGTAAGTAAAATATAAATTTTTATTATCCTTTATCAGCCGCCTGTGTGATTACAACCCTCCTTCATATTTATATTGTTAGTGATATACTACAATAGATATTAAAGATTAATCTGCAAGATTTATTGCATGATGTTAGGGCGTTTTCTAACGCTCACCTGGCTACTTACTACTCTCAAGTTGATAAAATCTGACGGTGTTCCGGCAGCCTTCCTTGAGAGCCAGTGTAGATACCTATTATAAACTAGGCATGCTTCATCTAAGGCCACAATGTTGCTGACTTCTGTGGTCATGCAAATTGGTGGTCAAATGCCTAGCTGTTTCAGGATTTAAAAATGTGCTTAAAAATACCTAAAAAAATGTGAGTCATGATAGCGATTTTTATTCATTATAGCCACACCTTTGTAATTATTTAAAAGTAGCTAGCTAGCTCAACATGGACCACGTGAAGGAAACCTACACGATGGACCGTTCAGATTAAGTCTGCAGTGGGCGGTTTTCTACATGGGTGTAGCAGGATGCTATGATAATAATAATAATGCGCCTCACATTAGTAAGGCGCATTATACCTGCCCACAATCGTACAGCGTGATGATCACGACCGCTCTGCCAAAAGCGCAACGAAAAAGAAGAAAAGTAGTTTTGTATATAAATTGACAGTTGATGTAAGTTAAATTTTAAACAAAAATTTAGATCATATTGCAGATGCTTCTCATTGTCCTAAGAGATGTCCGAACAGCGAATGGACTAAACTGAAGCGAAATATTGACAAAGATGCACAACTTTGGAATAAACTGAATCTACACACTAAAGATCGACTAAATCGTTATAAGAAAATGTATCAAAAACGTTCAGATGTACGTACTATCACATAATGTACAATTTATTACATTATTATTTTACATTTTTAGACTACAGTAAAGTTATATTGTATTGTGTCATTTGAAACTGATTTACAGAAAATAAGGTGGAAGTTATTTATTTTAGCCTTTAAAATATTTATTGGTAGGTACTTTGTAAATTTATAATAGACGAGAACCAAAAAATACGTATAAATAAATATATGACGGTCATCAATTTCAAGTAGTGTGACACTGTTTAAAAGTTAAAATAGCCATTAGTTCAACAAAATAAGTTTGTTTCAGATTCCTAGAACCAGCAACTACATTATTTGCTGCTTACAGCCAGAATAACATAAAGCTCTGTGAATTATGCTACAGATGTTAATGCTAAATAAATATTATAATAGATTAATTGCAGTTTTAATCTTAAAACCACCAAAAACCATAGGAACTAAAAATAATTATTTTTGTAACTCAGGAGGATGGCGCGCAAGAAGAGACTGAAGTATTATAATCTATTTTTATTACACAAAAATATTTACTTCTAGCTTTTTAATGTACAAAAGTTACGCGATAATTACAATTTCACGTGATACATATTATATGCTGTAATCTGTGATATTATAAAAATATTGGTTTTACTGAGAATGGACATGACACTTGTTACATGTAAGTCTCATGTCATTCTCCATAGTATGCAGTTTAAGTTGTTGTTGGTATGTAGTCTACCACTGTAGGCAAAACTCGTCACAACAAAGTATAGTTTTTGCTTTGACTGTTATGTCTAAATGCACTTTGACGTAAAAAAAAACAAAACAAAACAACAATGTGCCAGAGCAAATAATTATTATTTCTTACCATCTATTTATCACTTGAAATGTACATTTATCTGATTATAATCATATTTGCGTATAAGTGCATCTCTGCAGCCTGTCATTACCCATTTGCCATTAAATGCTATATCTCTGATGCCATCACAGTCAGAACCAGTCAGTTGAACTCTGATAGAGTAATGTGCTTCGTTAAGTGACATGACTGTGCAAGTGCCATCCTGGCGACCAACTATGAACATCTGGTTCGGGAGAGCAGCCAAACTGAGAATTGGATTGGCAGACTCGTGCCATTGATTTTCTATTGAACCGTCACGAATATTTAGTTGGTACACCTGTAATTTAAGAAGGATAAAAGTTTTCAACAGTTTTGTTAAGATATATAAATACGCAAAATCATAACCTATGTAATTTAAAACCAAAGTAAAATAAAAAATGGAGATCCTTACTTCTAAATCCTTATATTTGGTGAATATTTTTATTTACAAAATATGTGATAGAAGCAGCCAAATACTAAATTAATATTTTTTTTCAATTTTAATAATGTAAGAAAAAATATGACACATAATTATATACCATAAACTTAAAACTCTTCAAAAGTCGAGCATCAGAATGTCTAACAGCAATAGTTAAAGTAATGGTTGTCATTGCAAGCCTTTAGAGGCTTGCAATTTTAGAGAGTAATGCCTTAGGGCAATACTCTTGGAATAATCTTTGTTTAAAAAAATCTTCAATTACCTGCCCGTCTGCACAACCAGCTATAATACTCTGGTCGACAACAATGCAAGCATTCACAACAGAGTCTAACTGCTTGCAGAAAAGTTCCTGCCTCTTGGCAATGTGCATGCAGATTACTAGACCACTCTCGCATCCTACTACAAGGAGCTTGTTACTGGTTCCAATCTGTGGAATTAATATTTAAACTTTAGGGTTATGACTTTGTATATTATATTAATAATTCCTCACAAGAAACTTATCAAAACTTATCTTTTACACAATCTAGTCTATTTATAACTTATTAGTGCCAAAATGTTGTTCTTATACTTTACTCAAATACAAAGTTAGCTTTATGAAGAAGGGAGGATTACAAATTTTTTGTGAAAATAATTTAGTTTGTAAGTAATGGTTCTAATCTGATTATTATAAGCACAGGACCAAGTTATTCTGGAATTGTTTTACTAGTTAAGTACATTATGGACACTTATTTATTTATACAAAATTACTTCTCTTTCATTTTCAACTGCTACTTCATCAGCTGTTGTGGTGGTTGTGCAACAATTGATTAGTCCATGACCTTCTATTAGGTTTGCAAGACAATTTGATTCACCAACATCCCATAGTTTTGCTGAACCATCTCTGTAATGAGTTAAAAAGGAATTTGGGTCACAATTCTCAACAATCTTGACACAATTTTCAATATCTACTGGAAACAAAACTGTGTTTTAATACAGCAAGTTTATTTTATATCAATCAGCAGAATTGTAAGAACCTTTACTTTTTAGACAAGCCAGAACTGTGGTGTGCAAGGAATCCTGATGTAGGATTACTAAGCTAAGTAAATCTATGATGCAAACTTATAAAATAATTTTGCAATAGGGCAAAGGGTTTAGAATACTTTTACACAAACCTATTTTTGAAGTTTGGAATCAATATTCTTTAATTATATAATCATTCTAAATTTACTTACTTACTAACTGATATAACATTCCGTCCTTTCTCAATAATATTAATATCTGTTATAGCCATTGTGTGTCCTTTCAACACGACAGGATTGACCCCTGTCTCTGCAGACCATATTCTGCAAGACCCATCAGCTCCAGCCGACAGCACTACTATACCAGATGGGAAGAATCTACATTTGTATACAGGTCCTCCATGGCCTTTAAAGTCTTGTAACACCTCACCTAAAATTAGAGTTTCTGTTTAAGACAGTTGAGCACAGAGTATCGGAACATACAATCACTACTTCTGCTCCAATGCTCAATTTGATCGTCCCAATAATTAATTTGGATAAAAGATAAACATACATACAGTTCCATTAACCAAATAAAACAGTGTTATGAACACCAATGTCAACCAATTAATTCAACACTATACTTTAATTTGAAATATCATATCAGATTTACGATCATAAAAATGAGGCAAATAAGTGTGATCACAGATGCCTTTAAAAACCAATGCCAAAGGCATTCTTGAAGTTTTAGGTATCATTTGGTGTATTCTGTGGATTCTGGTATCAAGAACTACCAATATAAATGTACATATATAGTATAACATGGCCCTAGAACTGAAATACTTATAAAATCAACTTACTTGTCCTGCTATCCCATACTAATAGCCTGTCTCCTTCACATGATGACACCGCCAATGCATTCTCAGCTGCATGAACAGATAACACTCCCTTGCTGTGTACTTTGTGAGCCTTAGTTGGAGCTATAAACGCTACCTTCAAGCCCGAGCTTACATGTTTTACCACCAGGTTTAAATTGCCGTGGGAAATATACTGATAATTGTTTGAAAAGTTTATCTTTATTTTATTGTCGGCACTGTTTAGTAATGTCTTAAGTTTATCATGGATACTGTTTTCGTTCAGTTTCTTCGATGATATCCAGGCTTCTGCAAGAGGTAATCTGCAAACAGAACATTTCAGGAAGAAAAAGGGTAGAAGTCACGATAATACCGATTTTCATTCGTTCACAGGGATTTTCAGGCGCACAGTATCATTTACCGTATGACTTCGTTCCAGTCGCATTGGATAGTTATAACAGGTTGTTGATTCATCATTGTAGTCAATAGCTTAAAATTGCTGAAAGGGCTAGATTAAATTTATACATTAACGTGAATCGCCGAAATCCAAATCGCAGAAATAAACAAATATTGACATATGACATTTTTCAAATTCTCAGATTAAAAAAAATAGAGATGAGAAAGTTAAATGTTGCCAGGTGAAACTCAATACTAGATATTTTTATTACATACGTATAATAATTTGAATTTTAGTCTGTGGAAAATGTCATGTAATGAAAGCGAATGAACAAAATTGAACGAGTTGAATGTTTTCCTTCTTCGAGAGAAACAAAACGAAAAGTGGGCGAGTTAATAAATAATATATTTTCACATTATTTACTTAGTAAACTTGGACAAAAAAGCAGTAAGTTGTGCTACAGGAGTTCGTAACGAAGGAATGTTATGCGGAACTGAAAGTTACAGCTATGCATTTCTCAATTCCTGATCTGCAACAATTTCATGATGACAATGGAATCTCTTACACGGTAAAGAAACTTTAATTATTTTATTTTCTCGACTTCTTGGTCATTTAAAAATAATACAGACTACTCCAAATGAATATCTACGATATTTTCAGTTAGCGAGTTCTATTGAATTATGATTATAGTAATAAAAATATTCGTTGTGATAAATATAAGTAATGTTACCTCTCTCCTTGACCTTTGTTATTGCACCTGATAGTTATTTAAGTAGTTACATATCAGTCATTTTTACTCTCATGTGCCACAACATCTCACGCTAGGTGAAACCATACGGCAATACATTTTTTTCAAGTTAATGTAAGTACTTTTATCAATATATTGTATTATCATTCACATGTTTTCTTCACAGGGCTACAACATTTACATTGATGGGTTCTTCCACTGCACAGCTAGATATAAGCAGCTGCTCAGCTTACATGAGCAGCTTCAAGCTCAAAACTTACACATAAAACTGCCACAATTCCCACCAAAAAAGCTGTTCCTTACCAATTCACAGCTAGAAGAAAGACGAGTCCTGCTAGAAAAGTATATACAACTAGGTTAGTTATATATCCCTGTATCTATATAGTTTTCAAGGATGGTAAACCCCATTTATGTTATAATTTTATGTGTCTAGTTGGTTTGGTATACTCTAAATATGGAAGTTGGGCAACTAATTGCATTATCATCAGATAATTTTATTGTGTAATCTGATATCTGTACTCTTTGCTACAATCTACATCTATCAATGTGTAGTAACTTATATGTGATCATAAAGATTTCAGTGAATGCATGAGCATAACAGTGCATTGGTATTCTAAAGGGAAAAAGTTAATAGGTAGTTAGTATACCTTCTAAGAATAGTTTGTGTAATTAAAAATCTCAACAGCAGGGTTAATTTAAATCTGCTAAAGGAAAAAGCTGTATGCCCATTAGCACAGTAGATAAGCTAATACCATACTGCCTGCATTTTAATGCCACATTACATTAATTAACTAAAGTATTCATAGACTAAAAATGCTAAATGTATCTAGTAAAAGATACACATTGATTTCAGGCTCTTAAACGCTTTCTTAACCAATGCACTTGTTTATTTTCAGTTGGACAAAATCCAATCTTAGCAAACTCCAACCTACTAATAACATTCCTATTCTCCGCCCAGCAAGAAACACATGGAGTTAAAATGCATGAAGTAGATATAGAAATATCACTCATGAATAGCTACAGAATACCACTCTCAGTTTCCTCCACTGACTCCTCGAGTACAATATTAGACATTGCCTGTAACTACATAAACTTACCGAAAGAGTTAGTTAAATATTTTTCACTTTATTTACTCAATTGGAGTTGTGCGAAAGATGGGCAGCCATCATTAAAGAAACTAGAAGAGTATGAATCCCCATACATATCACAGAAATATGTAAGGCCTGAAGATAAAATTGTATTAAGGAAAAGGTGAGTAATAAAGTGGTGTCACATTGAGTAGGGACCAACATTATTTTACAGTGTCTATGTTTAAACTGTTGGTACTTTTTGGGCATTAATATTTAAATTGTTTTAACTAAATTAAATTAAATTTAAAGTATTTTGGTATTGATATGGTACAAGTCTACAATACTATCACTAGATTTATATCTATTTGTACCATTCATCTGTGTACTAATAACTCCAAATACAAATAAATTGGAGTTACATACCATAATAGGTAAATACTCCCAATCCAAAAATTAAATTTTTTCAGTTACTGGGATCCGTGTTATGACGTGGATCTGATGATTGACAGGGTATCTTTAGATCTGCTGTACTTGCAAATAATAGAGGAATTAGCTTTGGGATGGCTCACTGCAGACTCTGAGACGCAAGAAATTCTATCGCAATATGAAGTTAAAAAGCAAAAACGAGAGGTGAGTTCTGTAAAGCCTCTTTTTCATTCTACTATTCAAAAAATGACAATCACCTTGCAGTATCACCTTGTAAACCAATGTTTGTAATAGCAGTAGTGATCCTAAATACATTTTTTAGAATGGGCAATATGGATTTTCCAATTTGTCATTAAAAGTTTTTTTTGTCTGTATTTCATATGGTGTTATCAGTCTCTATGACTATAAGCAGCTGAGGTGAATTCTTCTGCGCGTGTAGGTTGGTGAATTCGCTGTAGCCAGTCTGTTCTTTTGATCCCTACAATCCACAATAGCTAGGTATTATTCTGCTAAATAAATTGATACAATCATGCTTATAATTGAAACTGGAGAAGAATTATCACAAACAATTTACGTATTCTATATATGATATATGCAGCATATGTATGTTCAAAGAGTTCGGAAACGTATCTCAAACTAATGGAGACAAATTAAGATAAATGCTGCCCCAAGAGTGATAGACTCTCAATGCACCACTATCTATCTTCAACAGAATAGGGTTATTCAAGTTCATATGTACGTAAGGATAGCTTATCTAAGAATTTATAAGTTCAAACTACTTAAAATCGTATTATGAAATTGTATCGTCCAATAACTTTTTTTTTGATATTAAAATACATCAGTATGACAAAAAGTAATGTTTAAAATTGTAGCCTAAAACTATATAACTGATCGAGCAAGAACTGCCTATGCTTTAATTCTGACTAAATTTGCTTGCCATCCTTCAGTATGTATGTTATGTTTGTTTGGATCTTAGTATTTATACACAGGTCGTAGTTTCATAGTGTAGTTTTTGTAGTCGTTGTATCGACTTTTTGGATTGTCATAATGATTATGATAATAATTCTTTTTCATAACGATTTATAACTATTATATTGTAATATTATTTTCCCTTCAAAACACAATAACAACATGATCCTGTAAAATCTAAATAGATTTTCCACCTATTTATAAACTTCCTGGTAACTGCTTGCACAAGTCATATTTCGTCAAACTCGCTGATTACTCATGAGCCATATGCCACAATGTATGGTTTGTTTGTTCAACTATTTTATAATCGTATTGTCCGTGTGTCGATGATATCAGCTACTGTCACTGGTCACGATTCTTTATTTCAAAGTCATTTGATTTTTGAAATAGGTAAACATTACAAAACCTTAAACTTACATTATTGAAAATCAAATGACTTTGAAATAAAGAATAATGATATGCTATTTTATACTTTTGACTAGTTTTTAGATTAGGTATTTAAATGAACGTTCTTAAAAATGTGAAGGTAATTTTATAATTTTATTAGTACATGTATCACCAGCGGCGAGATAATGCACGCGACCATTTCAATATTAAAAAAATTACAAACTTTTTTCCCCATTTGAACCCTTAGAGATTGTACTCAAAAATCATTTCTTAGCACACTCACCAAAAATCCTTTGTTAGCACACTCCTAAGTAAGTACAAACATCCATACAAACTTACAAACTGAAAAATGAAAGTAAAATTTGCTAGACTTGAAACGAGAACGCTTCGTTAACTCAGGAAGATGGTTTCTGTATACACCATTATTCCATAGACAATCTCAAAAAATATGAAGACCTTCTTGAAAATTACAAGTGCCAGATTTACTACCATCACGGAAATAGCCCATGGTTGTCAAGGTTACATACTTGGGTTTGACTAACAAAATATTCAAATATTTCGTCCCCGGTGAACGAAGTTTGCCCCAGATTCATCAGCGATACTTACTTGAAAATACTATTTGATCCAGTTGGTCCGTGGTTGGTCTGTTGGTTGGTGGTTGGTTGATCAGTCCAGCTTTGGTTAGTAAATTAAAATAACACATAAAAATGACAGGCACCCGTCGGATTGAACTCGATTGTCACTTTTTTATTAGTTTACTTGTTTTTGTCGATATTGACAAGAATATCATCAAATTCCAGTACATAGAACTAGCCCGTTCTCTGCGCCACTATGGGCGGATACCGGCCGGCGAAGCGATCACAGAAGCCGTGAACTTCGGCGACGATACCAACGACAACGCAAATCGGGTCCGAGTCTCTCTAGCGTCTAAAGAGTTGACCTTACAGAGTGTGACGCATCCGACGAGGGAACAGCGGTACAAGGTCACGCGTATGCGGTGTTGGAGGATCACTACTTTACACCCAGTGAGTGTTTTTATCTAAGAACATATATGGCTATAAAAAGTTCGGGTTTCCCCACGCGCAATTACATAATGGTTGACTTTGCAGGCGCAGTAGTTACTATATGTAGTAGCTATATAGTGATGTTAAAATAAAATAATACCTACGCCTACCATTCTACAGAGTTTACACCGGTAATACGAAACTGCATTCAAATATGTGTGTTACAGGCACAAATACTAATTCAAAGAATATGAAAGATACAACGGTATGTCTATGCCGATGTCCTACTATGTGGGCCCTATTCTACTAGTAAATCTATTTTTTCCAGGTTACCTTTGAATGGATAGCACTAAATTGTTATAGGTTTGCTGCCGCCACGTTATCGTCAGAAAATTGACTCTCCTCATCAGACATTCCATGTGATATTTTCTCTGGGATATATTGGTGTCTGTGCATATGATTATACTCTTCCATTGAGAGAAAAAAGTTGAGATATAACCGTCGAAATATTTTGTAATTAAGATCTGGCGGTGCAGTATCGGATCGTCTTGTGTAAAAGTCTTCCGTAAGACTTGATGACTCGTCGTTATAAACTCTTTTCCAATGTTTTTCTGCGTTATCTCTAGGGTCTGTTAGGGCGATCGCCATAGATGTATTATCTGTTCTTGCAGTCGTTACTAGTACTGTAATTTGTTATAGCTGTTAAGGTTATTAGAAATATGCTAATTGACCGAGCAAGCAAAACTTTTCTCAAGCAAGAAATACATCATCTGTAAAAATGTCAACTGCCTAGCTATCACGGACAGACTGATAGCATCCTGTTTTTATTCTTTAGCAGCCTTATTAATAAACGCGTCTTAACTTTAATCGTCATTTCTCTTGTATTGGCGCACGACGTTCTCCATTAGATAGGACAAGACAACCTAGAACAAAGGTCCCGGCTGAATGCTATATGATCGCCTTATTAAAAACATTGCTTTATACGACATTGCTAATAACGATATACCTCATAAAACGACTACATTTAACTAATATTTCGGAGAATTAGATCTGTTAGAACGACCGGCTAAGCTGTATTGTAAACAATTTGAATAGGGATCTACATTTGTCTTCAATGGTTATTAAAATTAGGAAAGAAAACAATAGGATTTAGTTTAGTGTAGGGTATTTTCTAATTCTTAGAAACAAAACACGTGCATGCAGTAGAGTCAAAGCCCGTTTTTTCATATCTCTTAAGTTAGTTTGTTACTTATCTATACACAAGACGCACCAAAACTTTGTGGAGTTATCCGTGAAACTTTTAAAATGTCGCAAAAAAAAAAACAAATTAATATTGAAGAAAAATCGCGTATTATATCCAAGCTAGAGAGCGGAATTTCCAACAAAGACTAGCAAAGGAATAGGATGTATCACACTCGACAATTTCAACCATTTGGAAAGAGCGAGAATAAATTCAAACGCATTATGACAATAATTTTTTGAAAATGAAATGTGCCAGAACAACAAAGCATACGAATATTGAGGAAGCTTTGTTAAAGTGGTTTAAACCACATATCAAATGGCTAATAATGTGCCAATAAACGGCCCGATTCTTCAACAAAAAGCTAACGATTTCGCTCAACGTTTTGACGAAGATTTTGTTTGCTCGTCTAGTTGGATTCAACGTTTCCGGGCTCGGCATTATACTCTTCCATTGATTGGTATTGTCGGCGCCAAAATAAGTGGTGAAGCTGCTAGTGTTGATAAAGATACTGCAGAAGAATGGATAACGCAAAAGTGGCCTACATTATTCGAAGGCTACGGACCAGAAGAAATGTTTAACGCTGACGAAACTGGACTTTTTTACAATATGACACCAGACAAGACTTTAAAGTTCAAAGGAGAAAATTGTTCGGGAGGAAAAATGTCTAAGACAAGGTTAACGATCGTGATTGCAGCAAATATGACAGGATCCTGTAAAAGGAAGCTTTTAGTTATTGGCAAATCTAAGAAACCAAGATGCTTTAAAAACATACACTCACTGCCGGTAACGTATGAAAACAATGTGAAGTCATGGATGACATCGGACATTTTTGAGAGATGGTTAAGAAACTGGGACCCGAATTGAAAGGAAACAAACAGAAAATTCTACTTTTGGTTGATAGCTGTCCTGCTCATCCGGCTGTTACTTATCTAAAATGCATTAAACTTGTGTTCTTACCACCAAATGTTACATCTGTATTGCAACCAGTGGGCCAAGGTGTAATAAGGTGTTTAAAATCTCACTATAGAAGACTGCAAGTGTTAAAATTAATACAAAACCTTGACAGTAGCAACCAAAAAAGCTTTACGGTTCTTGATGCCATCTTGATGATATCAGAAGCATGGAAAAACGTTTTTTCAAAACACTATAGCTAACTGCTTTAAACTTGCTGGTTTTAAAGACCTCTTAACAATAACCTCAGAAGATGTGACTGATGATGGAGAGGACAATATCTTGCTCAATTAGCTCAAAATTTACGACCTGCTTTATCTAGTACTGAAGCAGTAGAGTTCATTGATGTAGATAACTCTATTGCAATTTGCGCACGAGCTATGGAAGATGATATTGTACGAGATGTTCGAGTGGAAGATGACGAACAGAAAGACTCTGAAGAACAATTTACTGTACCAACTTTGAATGATGGTCTCAATGCTGTTAGTTTATTAAGAAAGATTGTTCTTTTTAATGAACAGTTCCACATCCACAGCAATTATGACGATACGTTAGTTAAAATCCAACGTGAATTACAAAATATCTATGCACAACAGAAGTGTTCCAAACAGACCAAAATTACAAATTTTCTGCTCATAGAAAACTAATATGCATTGTACTTATGTGTAATAAGCAAAATGTAGTTGAAATGTAGTTAAATGAATATATTTTTCCAATAATTCCCTATCGATTTTTTTGTACTTGCATGTTACACATTAGACATCACCGGTTGTTACGACTAGCGGTTTTTACAACTGAATATGAGCAGTCCCTTTAATGTCGTTATAACAGATTTTGACTGTATTAAGAAACTGTTGTAAAATTATTTATGTTTTTCTATAAAAAAAACATCACGTGATTCAGTTTGCAAACAATTTCTTGGTTAGGTGTAGGTAAGCATTTGCTTGCGTGTATTTTATAAATTTTATTTGATTTTTATTGTACATCAGTATCTTTATGACTGCTACTGAAAATACAGCAAAATCAATGTATATAAAGTGAAACAAATTTAATGTTCGATGTTAAAAGTTAAAATGATTTTCGTTCAATTTTTATTTGTAGTAAGTAAGTACCCAGTATCAAAAATATTGACATTAATGACTGCATTATTATATTTAGTGTCGTTATAATAACATAAGATAACAATATACATAATGCTTCCTTTCAGTTTTATCACTTCCAAAAGGAGGTTTTACAAAACATTTGCACCAGCAACAGAAGTCATTTAAAGAGCTGCTTGCTAAGAGTTACTTAGCTCACATAGACAGGCTTGAAAACAAAACAAAACATATGAACAATACAAACAAGAAATACAAAAATATTTATTGGAGAAATGATAACCCCGTTAATTTTACATTCGGTTCCAGAAGAAGATCAAATATAGAAAATTTGATAAAAAATCTTTCCGACTCGAGAGTTATTGATGATTTGACCGATTTACTGATGCAAAAAGTCTTTAATAATTTAATGTTGAGCACGAAATCTGATTACAACAGAGCAGAATTTTATCAACGCAACACGCAAGAATCTGATATAGAAAGAATCGAAATATACCTAGGAAATGGAGCAGAAGAAATATCAAATCTTAACTCAGGCGAACACAAATAATTAATGACAAAGCGATAATACCGAAATACAAGTATAAAATTAATTAATTTTATACTTGAAAAACAGAAAAAGCAAAAATAAAGTGTTATATTATCAAAACAAATAAATTTCATAAAAATAAATATCCTGTTACTGTGGAATTTTCCGTCAGCAACATTACGATAAAATCCCTTTCTAAAAGCTTCCTTAATTTTTTTAGGAAACTTAATATATATTGTAGTGTAATGAGTGCATTAATGTATGCCAAGGGAAATACACATAATGACTTTTATCCTGTTTTCTTTCTTTCATAAAGAGATCAATAGATTTATTTTAGAAAACCTGTCTTAGTGCTCGCCTAAGTTTTGTTTAAACTTAAAAAAATTAAGACAATATATGTTTTTATATTGTTCCTATATCAAAAGATCAACAGGACTTATTCTGCAGGTTTTGAATACTTTATCTAAATACTATTACTTCTACTTTAATAAAAAGCTAGATTCTAAAAAACTAAAGTAGCTATTCGACAACTATTCCGATGCTATTGCTATTGCCTTTATAATTTGCTTGGGAAGAGACATACAAGAAACTTTTGATTTCGTACTGTACAACTTTGAAATTGGGCGGCCAGTAAATGTATAAAAATATTATTATTTTTCATTAGTCTGGTATGCAGGGTTTACAGCCTCCACATTTACGACTTTTTCACGATGTCAATTACCTCGTCTCGCCAAATCTTCCTATCACTGTAAAAATATTTCCTATAATCCAAGAATCTAACATTGATTTAGATATATAGAAATATATACGTATGTCTTCTTTTCAGACGTAGCTCTTGACAGAGCGATCAGCTCAGACAGATCTTCGGCCGGTGGATGTGAAGCTAGACATTTTATGAGTCTATTTCGTGCGTTTGTGCACATTCAATTTATGTTAGAGTTTGTGGCGAATGTGATTAGGCCTATCCATCCCGTGGAAGAGCGTGTTGCTCTTAAAATGTGCCCTCTTGGAAATATGTATTTACTTTTTGCATTTTGTCACAGGTCGAAAGGCGACAATCAAACGGTCACGGACCGCTTTTAGAAGAACCAAACAGGAACTTCGAGCTCTCGTTCGAATATCTGATCAGCAAAGACAACTTGCAGTGGATCACGTTAACTACTGAGCATGCTACGTTCATCAGTGTTTGTTTACAGGTAAATTTTAATCTTTCCTCCTTAAAAGTAATTTTGTAAAGAAATAAAAAGATATGGTTTTGTAGACCTAATAATTTGAAGTTGATATTCATATTTTGCTGTGCAGTCTATAGTGGACGAACTAATGCGACATAAGAGCGGCGCGTGCGACACTATGCCGCGACACGCGCGCGGCAGCCTCACGTACCTGCGACGCGACGGCTCCAGTCGCCTCGTCACGCCGTGCTCCTCCAGCGACACGCTCACCTCCGTGGTAAATATACACCAGTAGGGCTAGCACGATCGATGGATGCTTGACTGGTTCATACGACACGTGAGCGACATTATACGCGCGCGGCAGCGTCATTGGCTTTAGCGATTTAATTTGACAGTCGAATACACAATTCATAGGGTTACGCATACATATTAAGAGTTGACGCAAAAATATCAACTCAACAAAAAGTCTCCGCCACATTCCGAGTATTTTTGTATTATTTTGTGGAATCACTTCCGAATTCTGTCAGAATGAAACTGTTACTTTAGATACTTAAACGTTCGCAAACCGAATATTGTCGCAAATAGCTTAAACAAAGATTATTAATGAATGAAAACAAATGAAGGTGGAACAAATATGTTCCACCTTCATTTGTTTAACCTTCCTTAATTATTGGATTTGTAAAATAAAAAAAAACGGACGCTTTCACATTACGATATTATATTGAGATATGAGATAGGCCAATAAGGTAAGACAATAAATGTGTTACCTTATTGGCCTATTGGGTCAAGTCAAACTAGGTCACTCGTAATTTTTTTACTGACTTCCCAAAAAAGTTGAATATACCTACTCTATTCGATAGACTGTTTTTATTTTTAATATTTTAATACCTGCTTTTTCGTGACGGCTTTACTAGATTTGAAAAATCTTTTTTTTTTGTTTGAAAGGTCAAACAAAGAAAGTGGACCCATGTAAATTTTATTGAAATCGGTCCTGAGGTCCGATTTTGAAAAACAAAATAAAATAGTCTATGATCGCCTTATTTCTTTAAAGAACGTCAATGAAAGTCAGCATCTGAGGTTGAAATCAGAAGGTTTATTAGTATGTCCTGTTTTCAGAACGGCGACTCTTGCAATTCGGGAAGCTCGAGGGAAATATTCTCCGTTCAGAAACTGGCCGAGAAGTTCGCGTCTGTTGCTTTCAAAAGCGGCCGAGACTGCGTGGAGAACAATGCCTTCGAGGCTATCGGAGATGAAGAACTGTAAATATACTCCATTAGTTGTGAATACACAGCGCCATGCTAAATATCCGTAACTTAGAATATAACTTGATTGCTGCATGAAATAATTAAATGTGATAATATCAACGACAAATGGGAAATAAAACATAATTTAAAAAAAAAAGCTTTTAATAAACAGAAATTAAAATCGCGATTATATATTTGCAACACTTTTAAAAAATAAAGTAAGCAAAATTTTGAGTACATTTTATAAATGAAGGTCCTTACGTTTCGGATATTTTGTATGGGAGCTACTGCAAATTCCCCATTCTTGTTTTGGTTGCTAGCTTTAGAGCTAAAGGTATATACTTGCCCCTAGCTGGAAGTACATAGTTTTTACTGCCGTTGGGTTTTCTTCTTCTTCTTCTACTGGATCAACCCTAAAATCGTCAGAAAAACTTCGTTCAACCGATTAACCTGTTGACATTCTGGTTATAATATAATTAGCTATAACTTCTATCAAGGGTCAAGTATATTGGTGTTATATGTCTTCCTACCCGCTATAGCGCTATTCTAATGTAAATGACACTTACAGTCACCAAAACTACGACTGAGCGGGGTCAACTTTAGTAAGCAGAAAGAATCGACTGCTGCTGAAGCGCTATGAGCTATTCTTCTCAACTAGATAGCATTATCGATTGTAAAATTTATTATCTCGAATTATCTTCCAAAGATCTAAATCGCTGGGAAAAAGTTGCCAATATTGTATAGATGTAAAAATTGTATCATTCTTTTATAATATAATTGTACAGAATGAAATATCTTCGTAATATTTAGGTAGAAATGAGTTTTTACGATTATAAATATTGGCTATGAATACTGAAGATATATGAAATAATGTGATATCATTATCGATTGATTACAAACTTGCCATATTTTAAATTAATGTCTAGTAAAAAATATCTACTAATTAGTAACTATGTTTCTACCAAATACCAAATTTTTTAACCTTTGATTGATATTTGGGTTGTCTTTTAATTTGGTAAAAGACGCCGAAGCTGAGAAAAGTTTTTAGAGCATTGTCTGACTGTAATACGTTTTTTCTCAAACTAGGTATATTTTTTTGAAGTGACCCCTCTAATTTTTTCGTAGGTATGTGTTTAAAAAGCCTTATTATCGAATTTTTAGGTATTTGCGATTGTTATGAGTATTTATTGAGTATACATTTAAATTCACTAGTTCTCCTGGATTTATTGCGTTTATTTTTATTGTACTGTGTTGTAACGTAGCCGAAACTCTTCTTCATATAAAAATAAAGTTGTATCAGTTACACCGCTTATGACTCAGGATCGGCTGCATCGATTTTAATGATCCATGATTTATTGAATTTGTCTCCACTCCGAATAGCATAATAACTAATTAATCATCGAAAAACAAATTAAGTAAATATATATTTTAAATAAATCGTGTCTCTCAAAACTCCACGCCATGTTGCGCAATTGACAACTCGTGTCGTTGATTATTGACGACATCATTTACCGACTGTTAGGCAGTACGAAGTTCGCCGTGTCACCTTGTTTAATACAAAAACATTCTCCTCCCCTTAAGTCATATTCCTCATGTCTGAGGTTCGTGACCGGCTTGACTTTACTATATTTACTATATATATATAGCGGATTTCGAGGTTCATAATTTTTATAGAATCCTTAAATTATCACAACACTTCACCAAAAGTAATTTTTTGCGGAAATTTATAGTTATTAATTTTTAAAAAATCGTTAAATTTTATTATTTACCACACCTTTCATAGCAATTACCACAGACTATATAGATTATCAGTTTATTTATTAACCATATTAGTAATAGAGTATGTTCATTGAATTACATTCCGATTATTAAGTTACGACATTTCGTCGATACGTAAAACGAAACGTACGCCACCATAACAATAAATAATGTATAGAATACTCAATTAGATACCCAGTCAAGAGTTGAGTTACAGATCCGATTTGGATAGTTTAGATCGAGTGGAGATTTAGATCCAACTCTGCTGGATTAGGTTGAACTAAGTAACAGATCCGACTCCACGCAGTCTTGTGGTCCCAGAGTGAATATAAAAAGCGCGGGAGCCAGAAGCTCAAGGAAGGTCCTGAGTGGACCAAGCCAAACTCGGTCTTCGTTACGCTACGGAGGCCCGGTTCGATTATGAAGTAGAGGCCCGGTTCGATTATGAAGTAGAGCCCCCTCTATTTCATAATCGTTTAGCATCTTTCGATTCATCTGTGAAATAAAGCAAATAAAAAACTAGCACCTAGCACACAAAACCCAACATGCGACACAACAGAGGGAAAATATAACCCACCACAAAAAATCAAGACTGTTCTAAAATCCTAATAGCAGGGATGCAAATATTCTCAATTATCTGTAGAATAAAACCAGATGAACCGATAATAAATAAAATTACCTTATATCATTCTTGGATTTTCTATATAGACCCTGCTTGAAATTTGTCGAACAAAATTGAGCACTTTTGAAAACTCAACAGACTGCCGTTAAAAAAATACTTAAGAAATGTGCCAAACTTGTCACTGTTATAATGTCAATAGACAATCATAAAAGTTGCCAGGATGAAAAAAAAGAGCGATAGTTGAAAGTCCGCCTAAAATAAAATAAAATACATGGTGGTGAAAATATCACCTCTAACTCATAAAGGGTCAGACTGATCCTGAGGATCGAGAGGCGGTATAATATTACGGTATATTTATTCTTTGGATGAATGAGGTTTTAATAGCGTTATTAAGAATTTTCAAATTTCCAAAACGAAAACAAAATTTGCCAAGTATCATTCCCAATCTGCCATATAACATAAAATATAAATCGGTGTTGACTAGTTTAATTTCTCTATTATAAGTTTGCGTTAATTACCGTTTATAGACTTGCACTTAAATTATCAGATTATTGTACCCAAGCTCTATTTATAGAACTAACATGTTTTTTATTAATTTTGTTTAAGTAGACGGGTTTGCACGCATACCTGATTACATATATTTTCGTTCACATTCGGTGAACTTCATCAGGGATGAAATGAGTCGTTCGTGTCATAGGACCTTTCTAACAACAAAAATCAGGTACCTACTCGTGAAAACACGTCTTCTTAAACATAATGTAACCGAGCTCTTTCATCTTTGCAACCAACCTAATAGAAATAAACTATACCTACCTAAATAAATACCTACCACTTGTGGTAGTATAAAAGCTACACGATTTTACATATATAGCGTATGTAGGTATGACATATCAAAAAGTAATCCATTAAGACAATGTTAAGACATAGCTAAATAATCCAAGACTTTTTTAACGGCATTTTATTTAGAGAATGTGTGTAATTTTAACCTAACTCAAAAATAATTGTTTATTTTTATCAATTTCATATATGACAAACCTGTTTTTTTATGTGAATGTACTTAGTATTTAATTTTACAGTTTATTTGGTTTGTACAAAATATAATTTCGTCTGCATTATAGTACCCACCTTCTAATATCATAAACGCGAATATTTGTAAGAATGTGTGGAAGTATATTTGTTAATTTTAAGCGCAAAAACTGCTGAACTGATTTGGATAAAAATTAGGGTACGGAGGTACCTTAGAACCTGGATTAACCCGTAGTCTACTTTTTATCCTGCAATAACGCGGATAACACCGCTGGGCGCAGCTAGTTTACTATACATCTTCTAAGTAAAGTGCATTGTAAGTTTTACTGTTTGTCCCAATATCAGGAAAAAGAATCTGACGTCTTTTTCTTTAAAATATGTTTCCCAATGTAGTGTTAAGATACTCGTACCTTTATCATGATTGATGATCATAACTTTTTTATAAAGTTATTAATTTAATAATTTTAGTATTCCCATCCTATCATTAAACCGTGTTAATTTTTAAAAGGGACCATCATTTGTTTACATAATCATAATTTAAGAGTTATTGTAATAATATTTTCCATTAAACCGTTTTATAAGAGGCCATAATTCTGTTATGTTGCCATATTATCCCTTTGTTGTAGGTTTCCTATTCTATTTTATACACTTGTAAAAATTATAAACATGTTTTTATTACAAACTGGTATTTTATTGACATGTCTAATGTCACTACCAATTATCATGATAAGCATAAGTTTAAGCAATGCCATTCAGTGTGTTATGTGGCTAGCATTCTGGGCACGCTGACCTCTGGTGGAGGGTTGAAGCATTTGGATTAACTGGAGATCTTAAATGGTCTACATCTGCTATATATTTTTAGTTGTTAGTCTTTTCGTAATAAAAGCAAGTGCCTTGGTAGTTTGTTTATTATTTTATCATCATGATATTATGCTATTATTCAAAGTTGTGACAAATCCACGAAGCATGCCGGTACTGGAACGATAAAACTTATGTGGACTTCAAGAAGAGTGCTATTAATGAGATATACAGCTAGGTAGCTCTCTATAAATAGCTAATATGTAGTCATGCCAGTTTTTAGACTGGGAGACACGGTTTTAAATGGTTTCTTATAAAATATACAATCAACTAGTTGCTTAGATTGGAATGAATTCCTCCATTCTCTACAATCAGTTGGTTGGAGTGGAAGGACAAAATTGCGTAAACCCATTTTTTCCACTTAGAAACAGTTCTCGTACATCTCTTTATAGTTGTTTGAATAGATATTTGATTTCAAAATAATAGTCATTTCTATAATCATCTTCAAAAGCATCGCTTATGACAAGTCAAAAGTGATGCTTGCTTGTTTTCGGCGATATTCATTTGGGTCTTCGCTGCCTTATGCACTACTGACTCAATATAGAAATATAATAAGTAATCATTTTATATGCAGTCAATTGTACATGAATATATGAATTAACATTTTTCCTAGCATTATGTGTGGGATCAAGCATGTGCTTCTAATTCAAAAATAAAACACTTCAGAATTGATCTACTTAATTTAATAAATTACATGAGGAAAAAAAAAATAGATAATGTTGCTCTTATTAATTAATTAATAGTTTTTCTCCCACTGCTCTCGCTCCAACCTCTCTTTCTTAACCTGCTCTACAATAGGGGTCAGATATAGCTGGTCTTCCTCATACTTGGTCCACTCCTCTTTAGGAAGAATGCTCTTCTGAGCGGAGAGCTGAATGGCACGGATTTGGCGGAACGTGCGTTCATCAACAATATTCTGGGGAAGCCGGCGTATGGCCTCAACTACATCTTCAGTTTCATGCAGGCAATCATCACGAAGGAGCCCTATAATGAAAATGAAAATTAAGATTTTGTGCCATTTATGTTAATAACATAACATTGCGAGTAAAGTTCTGCATTTTTCTTTCCTGTCAGTTTGTATGTTTCTAACCTGAGATTTCGTACTTGCGTACAGGTCGTAGTTTCTGACCAATCTTGACGAAAAGTGTTTGGGTTTTACATATATTTGGTCATCAGGGATTCCATTCCTGCCCTATTTTTTTGATACTTCGTACAGACATACGGAACGCAACATTAATGAAGATTCCTGATTAAAAAAAATAAACTGTCGAGTACTTGTCGGTTTTTTCAGTCGCAAAAAGTATCGCAATCATAAGTTTTAGCACGTTAAACGCAAACGCAAAAAAGCATACCGTATTTGTTAAATCCTGCCATGTTGTAGGCCCATTTCTTCAAGCTATCTGCAAGAAAACAGCAGGTTACATAATGGAAATATAACTTACTCCTACAGGGTTAAAATTTTAAACACCTACTCAAACGAACAAGAGATGTTCGAAATGCCATTTTGGAAACACAATAAAGTGATAAATTCTGTAATCCCCGAATAAAATACAAATAAGTCCAGAACTATGAATACTAGAATATCGCAGGCAACATGCAATAAAATTAGCAATTTAAAATGTCAAATTTATCAATGTCATTCATATGTCAACATAACATTTGTTTTTTCTTTTGATGTATGGCACCATAAGATTTATCTAAAGTTAAAGTGACATCATGTAACCTCGCAAAGCGATGGAGACGAGATGCGAGATTTAGGAAAATCGGTATTTGGGCAAGCAAGCCTCAAGTTGTTTGGCTAACTTCTGTCAGATTAGAGAGTTGGCCTAACAAAATCCGGCCATGGTAATAAGGACGAAACATGGCTGCCATGTTTCGATTTGTTTGGTCTTAACGTTATTAATATTGACATTTATTTGACACTAACATTTCAATAAGTCCTCGAGAATTATTTTTCAATAAATATCACTAATGTCCTACCTATATTGCACGAATGATAATTCGTTTACATGCCTCGAATTATCGGGCCTGCGTGATATTGCTGTCAGCAATAATCCCGCATACAATATTGGTTCAGAGTAAACTCGAAGAGGTTAGGTTAAGAGACTATGGGAGAAGAGATGCGAAGCGGAAACTTGAGCGTCAGTTATTATTACACGATTAAAGAAATATGCTCACAATGTAGTTCACGAATGTTAAAAAAGTGATATATAAAGAAACTGACAACACGTTTTCTTAGACTTCAGATGGCTGTCGTTTAATTACATTGTTGGCCCGTTTTTATCATCATTACTGATCAATCCTCTAAGATTACTTACTTTGTCAATACTTGCCTACCCGTATGCATAGTTTACTCAGACAATCTGTAAAAACGAGTAGTAAATTTCTGATAAGTTATATTAATTCTTTTATATCTTGTAATTATATAAAGCATTCATTATTATAATAAGTTAGTAAAGCTAAGTCGTTGAGGCTGTAGGGCGCGCTAATGATATATACATACATACTTACACTCGAAAAACATAACCCTCCTTCTTTCGCAGTCGGGTAATAAAAAATATATTGTTACAGCCAGGATTGTCTTGGATGTAGGATGATCCGTACAAAATCAGGCGTGCAAAAATCAGACGTGCAACGTGCAACACGTCTATGGTGCTAATAGTATTTGATTTCTTCAGCTTGGTCAAAATTTTAATTTTCGTAAAGTTATAAGTAAATAAAGGGAATCATGTAGGAATATCTCACTGTTATTTTGTGTAAGAGAATAAAGTTGTTGCTATATGTGCGATAAGTCCGAATGTTGGCTAGAAACGAAATTTCTTCTAATAAAGACAAAATAAAGATAACAAAGTAGGGTACTGATAAGGCTGCGCTGCGCGTGGCTACTTCGTGTTCCTTATCAGGTGTTTGTTTTCTTGATTCCCGAGTGTCGTCGTGCCCTCGTCCGACCTCCTAGGCCGCTTATCAACCCGCAGCAATATAATGAGGCGCAGGAAGGTAATTCGTTTAATTCGTTCGCTACCGTGTCGCAATCACAACGTCTTGACTCTAAATACTTAACAGAGTTATTTGCTAATCTTTTTCAATTTAATACTCTAGTTAGTGTTTTTTGAAAGTAATTCAAGTCTAATTAGTGTTGACTACATAGTGATTTTTTCATTCATTCTGCATCCAAGAGGAGGAATGCCAAGTGACTGTCGAGACTGTTTGGGGATTCGTTATCGAATTAATACCCTGCACCAAACCTGGAAGTGGTTGCACCAGACCATCGCTCTCCACGAATACTTAATCTCCCTCTCCGCAGGTGACACAGATGCTTGTTACGCTACACTCTAAATTGTAAGGACCATTTGAACTGATTAGTGTAGCTAGCTATAGACTTATTTAATTAGTGCCTAATTTACGCTTAGAGAACTTCTCAAAGTTCATACAAAAAAGTGTCCGTTTGTTTTATCTGAACTCTTACTTACTCTCACACACAAAAATGGCTCAAGCTTTCGTGAAAAAGATGGCTTCAACAAGTGCTTGCATTGTGGTTGGTCTTACTAGAAGAACCAGCGCTCGCAGCCTGGCTAGCAGCTCCAAGACTAAGCCATTGAAGAAGGAAAGAGAGCTACCACAGGAGGGGGAGGTTACTAAGTCGGTGTTCATGTCACAATCTACCAATATCTATACCAACTTGGCACTAGAGGACTGGATGTACCGTAACATGGACTTCTCCAACCACCATGTCATGATGGTATGGCGGAATGAGCCTTGTGTGGTTGTTGGTCGCCACCAAAACCCATGGCTTGAGGCCAATGTGCCTCTGTTGAATGAGAAAGAGATTGCTCTAGCTCGCCGCAATAGCGGTGGAGGTACTGTCTACCACGACCGTGGCAACCTGAATGTCACATTCTTCACTCCTCGTGAGCGGTATGATAGGAAGTACAACCTGGAACTGATTAAGAGGGCACTCTTCAGGGAGTTTGGCATCAAGTCTGTCATCAATGAGCGTCAAGATATCATTGTACGAGATAAATACAAAGTATCCTTTTCAAACAATACAAAATGTCATACATTGTAGTTATCTGATATTCAAAAGTGGGTACAAGTGGGCACATGATAACTCTAGTACATATTTAACTTATTATCTGGTATGTATGAAACTGCCAGTTCTTACTGTATATGAGTATTTTGTAATAGGTGTAGCTATTTGATGTTTGATAGCTAGTGACAAATATTTATTAAGCTTTTTTTGCTACTAGAATAATTTTAATGATTCCAAAAGTAGACTCATATCTAATAAATATCAACTTTTCATTTACTATTCCAATTAACTTTCATATTTTAATTACAACTCTAGAAACATCAAAAGCAACTTAAATAAAATATCTTGACTTGGATTCAATATCTTTTAAATAATTATGTTAGCGCTTGGGTATAAAGTTAGTCCTGAAATGATGACCTGCTTATTTTTTGCGGAAGCAGTAGATGTTTGGAGACATCATTACTACTAGATTAGATTCTAGGTTCAGACTGGCACTGATCTAAGTCCAGGAAAATAAAAAACAGTTTGACTGACAGACATATAATTATAATACATATATTTAAAAATATTGGTGACGAAAAGTAGGCAAATCTTATTCTAATTCACTACCCATACTAAGTCTACTAGTAGCTTGTATGCTTATAATGCTAGATAAGCATCTAGGCTACAAAAGTGTATAAAATATGTCAATATTATTCCTTAGCAAGTAACCCTATCAGATATCTGGCACAGCAGCCAAGCTAGGTAGACTAACGGGCTACCACCACTGCACACTACTAGTCAACGCTAATAAGGCGGATCTCAGCAAAGCTCTTGCTAAACGTGAGGTGAGTAACAGCATCCATCTATGACTGGATTTTTTTATTTATAATTCTCACAAATTCTGTATTATATTTGTTACTCTACTTTTGTCCTATATTCTCAACTCTGAGTAATAAAAAGCAATGTTGAGTCAAGAATGTAAGAACTATTTGTAGCAATTATTTAAAATATTATTCTTAAGCAACAGTAGTTCAAGTGCCTCTCACAAATTCTGTATATGTTTTTTTACTCTACTTTTGTCCCATATTCTCAACTCTGAGTAATAAAAAGCAATGTTGAGTCAAGAATGTAAGAACTATTTGTAGCAATTATTTAAAATATTATTCTTAAGCAACAGTAGTTCAAGTGCCTCTCACAAATTCTGTATATGTTTTTTTACTCTAATTTTGTCCCATATTCTCAACTCTGAGTAATAAAAAGCAATGTTGAGTCAAGAATGTAAGAACTATTTGTAGCAATTATTTAAAATATTATTCTTAAGCAACAGTAGTTCAAGTGCCTCTCACAAATTCTGTATATGTTTTTTTACTCTACTTTTGTCCCATATTCTCAACTCTGAGTAATAAAAAGCAATGTTGAGTCAAGAATGTAAGAACTATTTGTAGCAATTATTTAAAATATTATTCTTAAGCAACAGTAGTTCAAGTGCCTCTCACAAATTCTGTATATGTTTTTTTACTCTAATTTTGTCCCATATTCTCAACTCTGAGTAATAAAAAGCAATGTTGAGTCAAGAATGTAAGAACTATTTGTAGCAATTATTTAAAATATTATTCTTAAGCAACAGTAGTTCAAGTGCCTCTCACAAATTCTGTATATGTTTTTTTACTCTACTTTTGTCCCATATTCTCAACTCTGAGTAATAAAAAGCAATGTTGAGTCAAGAATGTAAGAACTATTTGTAGCAATTATTTAAAATATTATTCTTAAGCAACAGTAGTTCAAGTGCCTCTCACAAATTCTGTATATGTTTTTTTACTCTACTTTTGTCCCATATTCTCAACTCTGAGTAATAAAAAGCAATGTTGAGTCAAGAATGGAAGAACTATTTGTAGCAATTATTTAAAATATTATTCTTAAGCAACAGTAGTTCAAGTGCCTCTCACAAATTCTGTATATGTTTTTTTACTCTACTTTTGTCCCATATTCTCAACTCTGAGTAATAAAAAGCAATGTTGAGTCAAGAATGTAAGAACTATTTGTAGCAATTATTTAAAATATTATTCTTAAGCAACAGTAGTTCAAGTGCCTCTCACAAATTCTGTATGTTTTTTTACTCTACTTTTGTCCCATATTCTCAACTCTGAGTAATAAAAAGCAATGTTGAGTCAAGAATGTAAGAACTATTTGTGGCAATTTCACTACGCAATTTCATAGTTAAACAATAATTGAATGCAAAATTATATTTAGTTATTTGGACTTTGAGTTTAAGATTGTGTCATGCTAATAACTTTCCATGTCTCTAACTCAAGCGTGTATCTTCTTGACTTCTATTGATAAAGCTGTGTTATTTATTGTAGCCAATTATGCTCCATGTAGATATCTCAATCCTCACATGTCTCAATGAACTCTAAATGTAACCTTTTGATATGTTCTAGATTGTAATACAGTCGAACTTGTATACGCAGAAAAAAAATCAGGTTGTTTATCTCTTGCCTCTAGAATTTGGCCATGAGAGTAAATTGAGATATATACTAGGTGTCTAGTGCAACGCTTCTTAGGTAGAGTTTGCTTTGTGACTTAATTATCTTCGACGATTACGACAGATTATTTGGTCACCATTTTAATGACTTAAGTTAACTCTCTTTAATGGCAGTTATAAAGAGGTTTTTTCTCTAAATATTTGTCAGTTATCCAAGTCTAGTTAGCTCATAGGAGTTTTTTTTTACTTTTGTGTAATAGTTATTTGCATAGAGTATTTAGTTGCATTACTATTGATATCAGAATAGGGGCCCAGTAGGTTCACTTTTACATTATTCAACGCAGTCAAAGGTCGCTCGTGTTGATACATTATTTCATTGTTTTTGCGTGAGTCATTGTTTACTCGAATGAACAATCAAAATTGAATTTTAGATGTGATGCAACACCCCAATGCAATAGACGTGAAGTTTCCGTGACATATTTCCTATAAGTAATTTAACTCAAGGCTAAGATTAGATTAATAACAGGTTAAAAAATAACAATAGCTTCTAAAAGAGCAATAACTTTGGAAGCTGGAAATGCCATTCCTTAGTGCTAGTTGCACGTACAAGTCAATTGCGTATAGTTCTCCTCTTACAATCTTGACTGCGATCGGCTAGTCCGTACAAGAATACCTTGATAAAAGTAGGATGTGGCGGAAAACTGAGCTCAAGGACCTACAATCGCTTTCTATAAACTCAAATACCACATCTACCATTCCTTTAAATATTTATTTTCATATTCTATTTAAATCTATTGCTTCCTCTAACCTGCCTGGTTTTCGTGTGTGTGTTTTAACCTATCCTTCCCACATCCTCCACACGTTAAGGGCTCTTAATTCTATTTAGCATGGCATACAGACGAATGCGACGGCGTCGACGCCTTCCCCCGTGGCAAACCTCACCGAGCTGGACACCCGCGTGACGGTCGACAGTCTCCAGACAGCCCTCGGGTACGAGTTCCTGAGGACCCCGGCCATGCATCTTGAAGACGGGGGACAGAATCTGATCTCGAAGCAACGCGGCTTCCAATTTGTGAATCCCACCGATGACTGGTTCCCAGGTGAGGATAACTTCTTTAACTGAAATCGAATTAAATTAAGACCGCTAATCATCTGATGATAAGCAATGATGCTGCCTAATATGGGACACGCATGCCTAGAAGAAACCGTTTTACTTATTATATTGCTTATAGCAATATTTTCAAAAAAATTAAGTCTAAAATTGCTTACCGTTTTCGATTATATCTGTACAAAATTACTTGGTCCCAAATACAAAATAATTGCTTATGTTCAATGTCTTCTTAAATATAATTATGTATATAAGGTTATCAGTTAGGGTGTACTAAGCTGAAAAGGGTTCATCTTAAGGCACAACTTTCACTACGGAACCAACTGCATTCGAGAAAAAAATTTTTGTCGTCAACCGATCAACTTTTTGTATAGCATAGCTGTTTTTTTCTCGAATTCAGAGTTGGTTCCATAGTGAGAGTTGTTCCTTAGGATGAGTATAGGGGCCCCTGTCAGCTTAGTACACTTCTAACCGATAACCCTGTACAACTCTGTTTTATTACGTTTGCATTAAATTTTTCTAAGAGTTTTTATCCAATGATGTATGGTTGCATTCGAATCAGACATTAGGTAGGTAATAAATGTACTAAAACTTTCTTTTATTCTAACCTTTCTTCCGTTGTCATCAGGATTGAACGAGTTGAAAAATGAACTACAAAGCTGGGACTGGTGCTACGGCCGCACTCCCGTGTTCACCGTCAGCCGCTCCTTCCCCGTCCCAGCCGAACTCTTGGCACCGTCGAAAGTCTACTCCTCCACTCAGGAGCTCGTCATCAATATGACCGTGGAAAAGGGTCTTATCGATGACGTCACCCTCAACATCCCACCGGGATTGGTCGAGTCGGGCTTCCACGGTGAAGCGTCTGTCATTACCCATCTCAAAGGAAAGAGGTTCACGTCAGAAGCGCTGAACGCACTCCAAGACGCGATGCTCACGCGCCATGCCGCCGGTGACGTCAGAAAACTTGACGAAAAGGAACAGTTTGTGGCCAAATGCTTCGACCAAGTCGTCAACACCAATTGAAATGTGTAAATGAAGCTATAGAATACTAAATTGTTTGTAAATTTGTACAAAATATTGCGGAGAACTGTAACAATAAATATTTTTTGAGCGTGTTGTAAATATATGTGTTTGTGATTAATGATTTTGTGTTTTGTGTACTTTTACGATCTTTAACTTTGTGTGCTACACTAACGATTTTCTCTCGGTTTTTGGGTATTTCTTGTGTTAACTTCCGGTCTGCTTGTATCTCTTCATCTTTTGTTTATAGTTAGTATTATATTATGTTAGTATCGTAATGTTTCGTAATATGGTTACTCATACTATTTCAACAAGTCTATTCTCAGTTGGATAGTGTGTTCTGTTATATTATGTTGTATGTACGATATTATTGTTCACGTGTATTGCACCTTCGTGCCTTACGCCACAAGAATGCATCATATCATTTGATTTAATTAATTAAATTATAATTTTGTAACAGGTTTCTGTTAACCCCATATAATATTACTTATCGCGCATTAAGTAGCTTGTACCTACGTAATCGACTAATGTTGATTATAGTGCCTCAGTATAGCCACAACCATTTCATTCGCATGTTTATATATTTGACATCTGCCCTAAAGCGGGTACTTTTTTGTATGAAATGGATATTTTGAATAAGATTTATTTTGTAATTAGAATAGACCTTTGTGATATATATAACAAACCATCACTCAATATAATACGGCATAAGGAACTATTACATTTATATGTAGTGTTTAGCTTATGATGAACTGATGTACTCGTATTGATGAATAAATACTTATGTTAAATTTTACTAATGTTCTTTAATTAATCAGGTTGAATAATCTCTCCCATCTTCGATAGTATATTATTAATAATCAAGGATTAAGATAGCTTTGGTCTAAGAACACCTGACAGACAGACTCTTGATATTCATTAATGTATGAATAGGTTATTAAGTTTTTTAAAGATTTCGTTTTCTGTCCAGGGGGAAGGCTGAAGCTTTTTTTACATATCTATAAAACTACCAATTGAAGTAGATCTATTAATATTGCCCGAGATTAATGAGCCAAGATACCTACATAATTATCAATGTTGGTTCGATGGAGGCTTCTTTATGAAATGTCCTCGCGGAAAACTGGCTTGGAGATTTGGCTACAGCTAATGTGATAGTTAGTAAGATTGAACTGTGGGGGTGTTCCTCTCTCTAGAGCCTAGTGGTGGCGTTCGGCCCGCGCATGCGCGGCCAGTCTGCTATCGAACACAGAGGCGCGCGCGCACGCCGCCATCTTTATTCACACGCGTTACCATGACAACCGCGTAAACAAAACAAGTTCGCGCTGTATAGTCTGTGTAGTGTTTAGAACTTTTCATACGCTAGTTTGAGCTTTGTTTTTTCTGAATTACGAAGTAAGTATCAGGTGTTTAATCTTTCTGTAAGAATAGAATAAGTATAAAATTTATTGTATTAGGTATGTATAAAAAAGGTTCTAATAGATGATCGCTTTATCTTTGCGATGGATTGATGTAAAAAGACTCGTAAAAAATAACAAGACAATTTCATTGAGTAAAAAAAATATTCAACAGGAAAGATCTGTTCACAAATATTAATTTACTTGATAACTTACTTAAGCAAGGCAGTATTCTTAGTAGGCAAATTATGCATTGTATGATTTTAAATAATCTGAAAGCTACAAAATAATATATAATCAGATTTTCACAAAAAAACTTAGGGTTTTAGTTGCTTAAAAGAGGAATTACACAATATAACATGTCATCCGACCTACGGTACTTCATTGTTTAAGTCTTGACTGGACCGACTTGAGCTATCTTCACATTTCTCAAATTCGGTTAGGTATAGGTATCCTATCTCAGAAACATCTAAGCTCTACTTTATTTTCGCTGTAAACAAAAGACATCAACGCGCGCGCTTTTTGTACATTTCTAACGATTCTTACACGTTTTTTTGAGACTATTACCTACTTCTTGATTTATGTGAAACTTATAAGTACTTATAACTAATTGCTCTATACGGAACTTAGTAACTATTATATATACGTACCTATATTTCATATCCTAAATTGTAGGTACCGAATTAATACTTGTTTCGCTTAATTATATAGGTATATTTAAAAGTTTACTTACACACACTACACCCGAAGTATTGTTAATTTTAATGTCATAAATTATTTGCCTTACAGATAAAGATACATACATAATCTTTAACAATCAATTAAAAAACAAAAAAATACATGTTAAAAATAATATCTTTAAATATTTCTATTAAAATGATCGTGAGATCGAGAATTAATTAAATCACAAGCTAATTAACCTACGATAATAACTATACGAATACTTCCGGGAACGAGATATTGTATCCGTTCGTGCGAAACAAGACCTCGCAGAAAACACTCGCTCGTCTTGAAGATGAACCTCCAATGCACTTGAAAACCGGCTTGACGAATTCGACTTACAACTTACTTTAGTAAATAGCCAGTAATGTAATTATGTATTTTTGATATACTAAATAGGATTGCGTTCGATTCCGACTCGCTTGATATATTTCAATGTTCAATTTTAAAATATCTGTATTTTACATAAATAGTTATTAGAGTACAAGAAAATTGTTACCCTAACAGTACAATAATATTACAAGGATTAATAAACTTCGTTTTGTAAGCCTGAAGGCTTCTAGAAACTTTAAAACGTTGAGATTAAGTAGCCAGAATATAGTAATCAGGAAATACCTATAAAAGCAAAGCCAACAAGAAAGAAGTTCAACAATCTAGGCTTTTTGCAAAAGTAGACGCAAAACGTTAGGTAGAGAGAGGTTCCATGGACTCGAACTACCATGTATTGGCGACATCTCGCCGCATCTTGTCTGCTGGTGGAATTAAAATATGTGATTAAAATACACTGTTTGAAATGTGTCCGATCGTGTATGTTGTCAATGAATAAGTCCAGGCAAAGTTTTTTTAAGAGTATTAAAAAATTTACAAAGTTTAGGTCATAATCGCAAGGGCAAGTTGCAAGACCTGCCTTAACGATATTTATTACCCATACAGAGTCTAAATGGCTGAACTTAATCAAAATTATGTATCATTAATGTTTTTTAAAAATTACACACGTTAAGGGTGTACTAACTTACCTCACTAATAAACTTGCCGTGGCATAAAATACAATACTTACTAGTATTGTATTTATATTAATGTGTAAAGAAAGCACTATATCCAATCAAAGAAAAGTTTAAAAATACCTACTTATTTAATAACGTAGATGGTTAATTTTAATCACAGTTTTGATACTTAGGTATATTCAAAAAAATTCTTTTGACATTATGTCGCGTAAAGGACATTAAAAGATATTTAGAGTAGAAACGTCGCCTTTACTTATCTCTCGCTTACACTTTTACACTAATTGAAAAATATAAAATCATTGATCAAAAAAAGGTAAAAAAAAAACAATTCTAGTAGAATTTTTGTACCTCTTTTTTAATTTCATTTGTTCAAAAATATAACATAACTAAAATAAAATAAAAAATGAAATTCTATTTTTAATATAAACAGTTATAGAGAATGAAATTTTTGGACAAAATTGTTGTTTTGCTCAAAATAATGCCTAAAGCTTTTTAATTTATATTTTACGTCAATGATTTCATATATATCAAATAATTAGAGCAAGAGGTCGAATATATCTTAATCTGGTCTTCAAGTATATAAGGACTTTAAGTTGATGTATCTAAATATCTTATCCGTAGTAAAGTAGATATGTGTCCAGACGTAATATCTTACTATCTTATTCGTGTTATTAAAATGTATTTTAACCGCTTAACTATCTCAGTTTTGACAGTTAGTTACACTCGTTAATTAGCGAAAACGTAATTACATAACTGCTTCCATATGAGCCGCCGCTGAATTTGGATTTTATCTCTACGATTAAAATAAGGCAAGGGTACAATTATATTATATACTACAGGGTTATATGCTTGGAACGTAATAATGTGTACAGAAAAAAACGTATATTGTAGGTAAACGCGCGATATAAAGTTCTTAACTTTTATAAAATACTAAAACTTAATTTACTAAAACATACATTTGCCATGTTTTAATCAATAATAAAGCATTATGTCATGTTGTTGCAGTACATACTAGTAAATTTAGAGAAGATTTATTGTAGATCTTTCTTGCAATCAAAGTTTTTATTGACACTGGAACAGAGTTGCTCCCGATTTCTGGAATCCTAAAAATTATCCATAAAGTAAGAATGACTAATAAGTTCGCATTATTTTAAGACTATAACGCAAAGCATTAATAACAACAAACGTATTTTTCTAAAATAGACTTCAACAACGTCTCCATTTCAGCTTATAACTCTAAATAATCATAGTCGGATACATATGCAAGTAGGCGTGTATTTGTAACGCGATGATGTTATAGCATTAGAAAACATGATCATAAGGAGATTACACCTATCAACTTATCATTAATTCATCTGTTAGTAATATAGGAAGAGTGCGTCTTTAGATTCTACTTTATTGCACAATGTTTCTCGGAACTCTATAGAGTTACGTAACTCACTGGACCCTACTTAAGTTCTACCTGACCCGAATCGTACTAAGATGACGCTAGGCTAAGATGAGCCTTCTTCACTTTCAGATGTTATTAGAATGTACTTTCACTTGAATTGCTGTGCCTAGACAAATCTTTACATGTACTTATGCAAGGTTCGTTTGTTTACTTAATGTCGTAAAAAAGTTATTTATTAGTAATGATAATGATATATATTATAACGTTTCCAATATTAATTAAAACGCTTCAGTTCACAAAAACATAGATTATTTTTTAACTAATGTATTTAAGTAATTCTTAACGATACAATAAATTGGCAATGAAAGTCTTACAAAATGGTTGAACATTCGGTAAATATTGTTACGTAGGTACCTATATTTTTATAGAAATGTATCTATCCACACGAAAAACTGTAATAAGCTGCAAACATTTTTATGTACTGATTCAGTTCTATGTAGTTGTAGGTATGTTACTAAGAGTATACCTGAATACCGTCTTTTGTCAGTTTTTAAATAGATAGAGAATAAGAAGGTATCTGCATAAATATTCTCTTAGTCGTTTGAAAAAACAAACAAAAATAACACAAAGCTCAACATTTTATTACAAGAAGCTCTAGGATATTCATAAAATGCTAAAGGTTGTAAGGTCAGAGGTCAATGTCGTTCGCTTTTAATGAATTATTATCATTGTTCAAATATAATGCTAATGTAACTACTAGGTGTTGAATTTAGTAAACACGATAAGGTACGTATGCTAAGACCAAGCGAGCGAAGCGTCTCAGTCTGGACAATATAGTAGGTACCATTTTATTCTCAATTCCCGCAATATGGGTATCAAATGTAACGACTTGACTAGTAGAATGCGAGTACTATATACACGTACTATGATAATTTCATGGATGGCTGCTACAACAAATTTAGTAAATTATTTTATCTTCAACAAACGTATGATCAAACGTTTATAGAATTCGATCAACTTCAAATAGTAGGACCACTGCCCTTAGTAAGGCCCATAGTCCAACTGGTTGGACAAAACAAGAGAACCAGTACCCAGCACTTTCACAATGTGACGTGACCTATTCTGATAGTATCTAAAACTTTTAATTGTGTTTCATTGAATCCAGAACTATGGTTAGACATTTGATCGAAAGAAAACATTTCGTATGGTATAATATATACTCTGAGATTTAAAAAATACAAATGTTTATAAATTTAATATACTTAGTAGGTAGTTTTTCATTAAATCATTTTTTTGTAGGAAGTCAATCAAGACCGATCTTACAGAAGCAGGTGCAATGGAGAAGGACAAAATTGTGTTCAAGGTGAGTGAAATTTCGAATATAACCAATTATCTAAGAGTTTTTAACAGTTCTATACAATTTCAAGAATTTCTTCAGAATTGCATATTTATTAACCTTATGCATATAAAATGAGAAACATACACTGATTAGCTCTTATGAATCAAGCAACGGCTACCTTAAGCTAGCTGGGAATGAGTAATTGAGACCAAGCTCGTCATACTTTCTTACCTAAACTATTGTATTACTATATTAGTAGCTGCCACCCGCGGCGTTGCCTGCGACATAAAATTAAATACAAAGAACTTTCAACTATGAACCCCCATTTGACCCGCTCAGGGGTTGAATTTCCAAAAATCCTTTCTTAGTACACCCTCTACCCTATAATGAACACACATTCCAAATAACATGTCCCTAGTTTCATCGGTACGTTGATTTCTACTAATATCAGTCAGTGAGTGAGGACTCACTCTTTTAGCCTTATTTTAATATAGGTATATAAATAGCTTGGTTTAGGGTCTGCAGTCATGACAAAGTCATTACGTATGTTCATACATAATGTATTTAGGTTTCCATCCTAAGGTCGCCTGGGAGAGATCGCTTTAAGGCCGCCACTTGTGGCACTACATATAAATTTATATTTTTGTATTGTATTTGTAACGCCTATGCGTTACAAATCTCTTAGGTAAACTTTAGACAATGCTAACGCTACTTCATATACTCATTATTTCAGCGACCATTTAAAAGAAGTTACGTAACAAAATTAATCCAAAATGTTTTCTTTATTAACATAAACAAAATGACTACAATACACTACAATACCACAACAAAAATGTAGCAGAAAGATTACCTATAGACCATTAAGATCTACAGATAATCCAAATGCTCCAACCCACCACCAGGGGGCAGCTTTCCCAGCCTGCTAGCCACATTACCACGCTGAATGGCAATGCTTATTAAATGTTTTCTTAATCAGTAACGCATGTATTATATAGGCAAATACACGCATTTATTCCTAGTTAGTGTTAACCATCGAATAATTAAAAGGAACATTAATATACCTACAGTAGCTGACTTCTCGATCGTAGTATATATGTACGTAGATAGTACATATACTGTTGCAATATTTTAGCACAATGAGCAAGTACCTACAATGTAAAGGGTATACTCATTAGCACTACGACAAATTCTAGACAATTTTCATGTTGTCAATAATTTTACTTTTTTGGCATTTAACTTGGCAGCATTGAGTTTCATTTACTTTCCCTTACAGACTTTTAAGTAACATTATGTGAGTAAGTATATAGATTTTAAAATTGCTGAATTCCAAATGACAAATTTGAGATTATCGAGTTTAAGACATATGGTATCTTAAAAATAAATAATAAATCTATTTTAATTAGGTTCACGTACATACATTATGATATTTAAGTACGTTAAGCGACTATCGCTAACATTTACAATGGACACACAAAAAATACGTATAATTTGCAAGCGCACTTTGTTCTATTTGAATTAACAAGTATATAGTTATAGGTGTTTTATACATTGTTATGTCATATATTGGCAGTCGTGAGATCGTAGCATTCTTATCGTACCCGCTCGTCATTCTGTCCTATTGTCCTGTGATTAAAGTAGTCCTGCGAACACATCGTGGAAGCCTTCATGCGTGTTTGCCCTAATGTGGACAATGGATAACCTTCGTGTCATATTTAGGTCATACAATGATTCCGCATTGGCCAGTTATCGACTGGTTTACCCACAGTGACAAGATAAGACTGCAGGTAATGACCACTGTTTTAAGGAAGCAAAGTGCACACAGCCTTCTTATTTTGCCCGTAAATCTGTATCTGTAAAATATTTACAGTATCTTATAAAAAGTCTTATTTAATAGAAATGCGAGAAGGAAGTTATACTACTTAGCGTGCATGGCATCTTATGTGCTAATGCTGCCGATTAAATATTGAGCCGATCTGTTTAAAAAAATAACTAACTCATCAATCCTCTCGCTCTTAGTTTTAGCCAAGCGATACGAATTTTTACAGTTTTTCGTAGACCTTTGATATTATCATATACTTATTCAAATACAGAATTATAATCTTATTAAGGTAAGTATTGAGTACTCGTATATCTGTTGGAGTCAATGGCAGCAACAGATACATTCTCACATTTTTATACCGATTCTTTGATTGATATATGGGAAAGTATTGCTCTAGATTTTTTATTCAGTCATTGTAGAAAGATGACTAGTGACTTAAAGTATTTTTATATTTCTATATGTTTTGAAAAATAAATTTATTTTCAACTACACTTAGTATGCATACCTATCTGGTAGAGATGATGGCATCAATTCGCGAGAACGTGTGATCAAAACGGGTTCGATTTCAATATAGCGCTGCGCTGGGTCAAGGCTCAGATAACGTCGGTTTCGATTGCTTCACTGCAGATAAGTAAACATGATTGAATTTATCAGATAATAACATCATGACATCGTTGAAAAAACACGGAAAATCATTGACTCACGCACGCGACTTCTAACATTGTGTTTTTGCCCTGACCATTATAGATTTGTTAGGTGAAGTTGCAAACAAAGCTTGAATATTGAGTAGCTGATATAGAGATAGAAAGAGTGTGTTACATACATAGTCCAGCAGCTAAGATTGCGTATCCACAAGCAAGCTGTTAGCCATCATGTCATACTTTGCCCCTTGCCTTCGTTCTGACACTTGGAAGACACGATAATTGGCTCCTGCAAGGTTACGGCGCGGACGCTACTTTCAAATGTTTTAATTAATTATTATACGTTAAATAAAAATATTTACCAGTTTATTTTATGTTAATCTGAAGATATCACGTGCAATAAATGCAAACCGTACTCTATTTTATATGTCTTTTTTCAAAGTATTGTTACTTAAATGTACCAACGATATTCATGATATCGGCACCTACGGCTAAGACCTGATATATTACACGCACCTATTAATTACTTGTCAGGTGTATTAGGCCATTGTATTCTAATTTATTTAGCCTATTTCCAGTACGAAGGCTAGGTTCGTCACGACTGCATCTCGACGACAAAGATAATTATGCATCTGATTAGCATCTATACAATATATTTGATTGATTCAACTTCTGTTGATGCAGATTTGAGATTTTGTCATTTTTTTTTCTATGAGGTTATACTTCCGGAATCTACCTATAATTAGCTCATTACTAAAGAAAAAGAAGTTGCTACAAAGTCAATACTTATAACAGTGGGTAGTAGTACAATTCCATTAAAAGAATAAAAAACATGTACACCTTGAAGATCAGTGTAATAAAAAGTTAATTATCAACGGTACTGATGTTTGCTCAACAAAATAACTTATAAACATGCAGCGTGTTTTTTTTAACAAATTGGAATAATATGTAAATGATTGCTCTTAATCATTGTAAGTTTTTCTGATATGCTTCCTGATAAATACATCAAAGATCTATCGAGCTGTCATATCACATCAACTTGGCGTGGAAAATGGGACCAGTCACGTATTTGCTATTATATTTTTCAATGTTATCGAACCGTAGCCTCATAGCCTGTTTGATTCAATTTAAATAATTTATATAATAGAGATCCCTGTGCTATCGACAATTTGATGCTGCGCATGACCCTGACATTTGTGTATGGTTCAGGTATTTTTGTCCTGAGAATTATTTGCCCTTTCGCCTTTTTTGTAATGGCTTATGTTATGGTATGTACTTACTTGCGTATCAAACACTCTACTTTCGTTGGGAATCGAGGCCATAACAAGCATAATATGCTACTGGTGAATAAACAATATCGTCTTCAAATGATAGATTTACTATGTACTTGCAGAAAAAATCATTTTTGCTAACATAGGTATAGTTGTATGTTATCACATTAATACTATAATTACGAAAGTTTGTGTTTTATAATGAAACCACAACGGTTACGCATTGCAATAAAATTCTGGATTAGAAGTGTATGTCCTCGAATAATAATTACTGATAAATACAGTCTTACTTCTTTAGTGCTAGAAACAAAAAGCTACTTTTTCTTTCTCGTCTTGGTATTGATACTTATGGGCTAATATAAAAGTTCTATAGACTTTTATCTACATATTGAGGATATACGTCGGATCAATATTTTGCTCTCACGCGTAATTTAAGATAAAATATTACTCTGCCCTACCAAGAAGAAAAATATAAGCGATGTCTTTACTTATATATTTTAAAAAGATTCCAGATTTCTAGAAACTAAATCTGTAATGTTAACCAACCGAGGTAGGTAGTTCTCAATTCGATAGAATCCTTATTTATGTAGGTATGTTCCCCAATTACTCAAAGGCCAGTTTAAAGAAAGAGCAAAATCTTAATTCATTGGAATATTTTTTTGTGCCCACTAATTACTCAAAGATTGTATGATAACTAATCTGTTTTTTTAGTGTTCCGTACCTAAAAGTTAAAAACGGGACCCTATTACTAAGTCTTCGCTGTCCGTCCTATGTATTTCTCTTGCCACTATAATAACAAATAACCTAATAACTAAAAATAGAATTAAATAAATATCTAAGAGAGGCTCTTATACAACAAACGTGATTTTTTTAGCTGTTTTTTCTTCTAATTTAATAACGATAACAGGTAGACGATCAACTGTCCTTAAGGCCACATCTTTATTCTTCACTACTGCACCAGATGCAAAGATTGGATTGCTTTCGCTTACTCTATTCACTTCCTCACTACAGCTCTGTTTACATTATAAGTGCAAATATTACTATCATCTGAGAGATCGTACTATTCCGCTTCTTTGTTTGGAACAAAGTGTGCAAATTCGATTCGTAATAAATAAATGTCGTAAGAAAGAACTGATACGTAATTAGCCATACTTGTATGTAATTATGCCACATATTTCCTAAACTTTATGAAAATAAAGGTATAGGATACAAAAATAGACGATTAAATCATTAATTTTTGTTTAACATTAGCGTAACTGTTATTAATTGAAATAAATAAATAAATACTAAAGTTCAAAAAATAGAAGATCATTAGTTAATTATTTAGTAAATGTAGAGTATTAGTGATATTTACTATTTGGTAGGTAGAGGTTTGAAAAGCTTTACAGAATTACTGTTAGCTTAAGCAGTCGTATTGTTCATTGATGTTTTCGTGAAATTAAAAAAAAAAAATACATTACTTAAAATAAATAAGCAATTATTTACATTTTTATAATAATTATTAAATAAAAAACATTTTTAAAATAAATTCAACTTGTAAAAATATACAGTGTAGGAAGAAACCGTAACACCGATCGTACAAGAATAGAGTTGTTAGAATTTAACGAGATTAAAACGTCACCTATCTTTTGAATGCAAGAGTGTCAAAGAAAGAACAAGAAACTTTCTATAGTTTTTTTGGTGACGTAGAATATAAATAACTTGTTTTTCGTAAAGTATTATTTTTCTTTTGTACCTAATCGTATTGTTTTTAGAGCCATTCTACATTACTTTGCGTATAGCATTTAACAATCTGTACTTGGCCTCAGAGTTTCCGATTTCAAAACAAAAAAAAAACAAGAACTTAAAGTATTTATTATTTATTTTCAGAACAAGATATGGATCCGGGAGTCACGTGTATGTTATTTTTATCGGTTAATAAGTAATCAATATTCACACTTAGGTATATTTAGCTGTTGGTATGTTCGGCTATATATCTACTATGTTACGGCTGTACTTTATATTAATAAACTGTTATAATAAGTATTATCTGTGGGGCGGCCTACTTTGCACAGACTTCTTATCAGACTTTGCTATATGTGCATTTCATACAAATATATGACTCTTAAATCAAGTAGACAGTTCGGTTTCTTTCTGCGTTGATTGTGACCTGTCAGTCAGTCAGGCAGTGTCCCACGACTTACTCTTTTATATATATATACAGATTTATATAATATGTCAACCTGCGTAATATACATGTTTCTAGTAATACTTTGAGTTAGCAAAAAATTAACTATTGCATATATATTATGGGTAATATTAGTTGTATGAACGTGTAGCACACATATAAATTTTAATATTGTTTATAGCAACAAATCAGAACATAAACTTCAAAACGTGATTGTTATCAGCTCTGAGTATTTTTTAAGCTTCTTTATCGGGTACTATGGATCCAGGCTTATTTTTAATTTGGTAAGTTAGACACTGATTAGGTATACGAAGGAATCGTGAATAAGTAAAAACTTTTCATGATTCTAGTAATTACAGATTTTTATCACGCAATAATTTATTTTAGTTACATATAAGCTAGTCTTGGAACTAGTTTCTACATAGTCGCAGACTTTCTTTAATTCCACGCATGTGACTGATTGGCACCAGTCCGGTCACTTTTCCTTACATTTTGTGGAATTTTATAATAACTCAATTACTTATCTGTGAATACTTTAGTTACATAACTAAATAAAAAATATGGAAATGAAATACTTATTTGTTTAGATACAAATATATGTATAACGTTTTTTTTTAATTGTTTGCGTCAGGCGGAGATCTGTATTGAATTGATATGTGTTTTGTGGTGAGATATAAAACTACCATTGAATAAGACATGCCATTAAATATATAAAACAAATATTGTGACTTAAGGGGAAACGAGGGAGAAGATCAATAAATAAAGAGTCCAGGTGCTTCTATAATAATTGACGTGGCTAATATAGCATTTACATCACAACATATCGGGTTTGTCCCTCTAGTCACATGTATGAGATTATTTGGTCACATACACGAATAATTCAGGTGGAAGTTTATTTCAATTTGTTAGAAAACTGCTAACTTTGATTGAATTTTGATTGACTGTTTGATATTTTAATAGATTTATGTTTTTACTATCCTTAATTTTACCGGCTACGCTTTCGATCGTAAATCTGTGCGTATCACTAATGATTAGCTCAATTTAAACAGACATTTAATTTTAATGTTATGTATATTGACTTAATTATTTTTAATCATGTCTGACCGCAGGTTCACAGATCATATTGTATTTCTGTGTTCAGACATGTACATACACAAATATTTAGTGGAATTGTTAAATTTAAATCAATTTATAAATGGCTTTCCAAAGTAAATGTAGGTTTAAAGTTCTAGTGGCTATCAGTGCTGTGCTATACATACACGTGTACGAGTATACTCTGAGTTGGATCAGGTACGGATATTACAAAAATATCGATAAGGTATAAGGGCATGAGACCAACTTGCGTAATATAAATCAGTAGATAAGTTTTTAACTGCGTCAAATTGTACAAATCAGTAAACTACTAGAGGGCAAATTCCGTTGACATATCATCAAGTGACCCGACCTCCCGAGCGGGGCTATCTCACGCCACGCTGGGGCTGCAGTCTAAAGATTATGTTTTTTTTTTAAATTAACTTTGAAATAAACATAGAACAAATTATACTGCGCAAATTTTGTAAAAAATGGAGTATTCGAGAAGCTTACTATTTTTTTTTTGGTATAAGTAACATGAAAATATTTAACTATTCAACCTGTTTTTGTTGTCACTGAATTATATTTCGTGTTATAAACGAATTTGTCAGTTACCAACTGGTTCCTACTTTGCTTGTCTTACATAAACGATAATTAGTCACTGTGTTATCGGCCCACGCATGTATATATTATACAGGGGTAGTGTAGACTTTATTGACTAATACCTAATATTACCTAAATAACCTAACCTAGCAATAATCATTTAATGAATGCGTGATACAAATCACGTGCTCTGTTTGACCACCAACCAAATATTTAAATACCTAATATCAGATAAGTAATAAATTTATAAATCAACATACGTTATTATTATATGGAGATAATAATATTATATGATATAATAGACAATTCATACCGTGGAGATATGAATTGTCTATTTTTTGTTGTCTTTACATAACTTTCAACAGTCGTTTGATTTTTTATTATTTTACATTGCGTGTTGTGGTGGCAAAATAGAAATAATTCTCGTGTTAAGATTAACAATCGTATGTCGACAACCTTTTAGCAATTTAGTTACATCGTGATAGCAATTTGAAGAGTAGCACAAACGATTTAACTTTGAAACTAGGACGGTGCGCATTAGCGCGAACCAAATCACCACATCATCGTGTTATATTGTAACAATGTTTTCGTATCTTAAGAAGCAAAAAAAATGTTATTGATGAGCACATGCCAAATATCGTAACCACTCGATTACCACTGTTTTTCGTGCTCCAATTTTCAACTTTAACGCAACAGAGCAAAGTTTATATCCAGTCTTTTTAATGTGCGTTCTTCATCTCAGTTTCCTTTGCCACTGCACTGACCAATCTAAGTTACACAATAAGCGTAATAAGATGGATAATACAATGTTGAGCATTGAGTCGGTTTAAATGTCAGCTATTGTGATGTACATATAACACAATAAGTCACAAATAGTAAGCCATCGGACGAACGAACTCTAATCAAATTGACAACAAGTCACTTTATATGACTCAACAATGCAATTATATTTTTAAACATATTGTGCGTTACTTTTAATATGTCTGACCAGTGATATTGGCGTAGTACGCCAACTACTGGGAATGTGTCTTTTTAGGTAAAAAAGTAATTTTTAATAGTAAAAAATCAGCAGTCAGACGACCTACAATTAATAACCTAGTTATTTTTTAGATATAGATTTTTATTTTTTAGATATAGATTTATACATACGTAAGAGTAAGTCCTAAGTGACTGACTGACATTTGGTAGGCATCAACAAGTGCCTAAACTCCTGAACCTAGTGACATGAAAATTTTGAGGGCGTAGTCTTTGTGAGGCGTGTAGTAAGAAAGGGTTTATCGGAAATTATATCCCTAGGAGTTCAAAGTAAGAAATTATTTTTATTAATTTTATGCTGCGGGCAACGCTGCGGTAGACACCTATTAGTTACATGATGAATTGTAATAAGTTAGGCTTACTTTATACTTATTTTAGATTGCCTCCACATTGGTCCATAGTACTATTACATACTAGTACTAGTACATAATAAGCAACAGTTTTTGATCTTAAAATGTTTTTTATCATGTGTAACTCAAAGAATGACAGTAGATTTTATTTCTTGTGAATTCTATTCTGTGATAAACAAACTTTACCACGAGCTCCGAGTCCTCATTACGAGTACATAGCTTATTAATGAACAAATCACTCAATATGACGCTCGATCGCTTGATGAAGGTATTAAAGTATAAATGTGAACAAAAGAAAGAAGATTACAAATATAGTTATTATATTTTTCTTATAAATACTCGGCTATCCAGGTGAGCTCCTTGTATCGTTCTTATAATAAAATTGATAAGGGCTTTATCTCATTGAGTTTAAGGAAGTACTTATCGCAAATAAAATTTAACGCTATCATATTTTTGCTATTTTCATAACTCCTCAATGGCATTGCACTCGCATTCGGAAAATCGTTACTATATTTATAATTACAGTAAGCTTTTCAGAAATGTCATTCTAGCGTTCTAGTTACGCTGTCCTCTAGTAGTGGGTTAGACCACTAGGTTTTCAGTAGATATACTTTAGTAATTCAACTTTTTCATCATTTTTTTTGCTGTTGTACTTCACTTAATGGTAACTAATAGAGGCTTTTGCTCTGTTTACCTTTGCTTTTAAATAACTTATTTATTTAGTAAATATTTTTTTATTTAAAAAATAAAAAAACTTAATTTCAATAAACATGACAATAATTTATAAGACTATCATAAAACCATTTTAACTCAGCATCTATACTATACATGGTTAAAACCGTTACCCTCAAGCCCCCAACAACAACAGAGTATCCCGCACCCAGCTCTTGGTAAAATCATGGATTAATGTGATTAAAGTCCACATAATTAAATCTATTTTATGAGATTCGTCTACAGGTAGTACTTTCTCAAATGTCTGACCCTGTTGTGTCACTCCTTTAATAATATAAGTAAATGTATGTTCTAGTTTTAGTCAAAATATACCACAGACAAGACAATTCCGAAACATTCTCCGAAGATCCTCACATAAATCATAGTAAAGTTATCATACGATGGCTAAAACCGAGCAGCTCTCAACCTTGTATTGGTAACAAGTTAATGCAATATCGTCCGAGCTCATACAACTTAATTCCCAAACTCAGTGATAGCATCTAACATTATTATTATTGAGTTGGCTAAGCAGCTAAGTAAGTTCACGTTTAATTTTAATGTTTTTTTCACAACTCTTTAATGATAGAGGCGTGCCGAAATGGCGACGAGACCGAGGCGGCACCTTAACTCATGAACTTTACCTGACCTCTTGTTACTCGTAAGCCGTAAGCTCGCTCTTCGCCTAGATTGTGCTTAGAACATTAGATTACCTTACACGAGCTCGACGAAGATATTTATCATACGGCAAACCATTTTAAGAGAGCTTGGTGGAATTTTAGACCAATACAGGGTTACTGGTTGCTAAATATAAACCACTTGAGGTTTTGCGGCTTTGGTATATAAAGACAGCTACTCGTACCTATTGTTCTACAATTTTCGTCTACAATTGTCTAAACTCCCGACAGAATACTATTACAGTTTATTATAGGTAAAGATGCCTTTGAGTTTTTAAACCTGTGAGTCGAGTTTTTTTCTAATCAGAGTATTTCCTCTATCAGACTAACAAGCAGCCGATAAAGAGATTCATTTTTATTATAGATGTTTTCATTTAAAAAGGAAATTGGTATTTCCTCTCTAAGATATAAGTAAGCGAGTATTTTTTAACTTAATTTGTAACCTTAAAGATTTTATGATAGCTAGATACTTGCTAGCTTAGGCAATAGAGATGCAGTCCGGTTTTTACAATAATTAACGCGATGGCCCGTTCTTTGTTCACTTTTTGTACCGTTGGGTCACAGGCGTCTAACCTTTAGGATTTAATCTCTAATACAGACAGTGTTGAAATTTTTAGACATTCAGAATACCTAACATAAGCATGCCGAATTAAATTCACATGCTTTTTTGTTGTAATCAGCAATAGTTATCGTTGTTAGAGATATTAAAGTTGTATAACCGAAGATATATTCAGTGTCTATAATAATTATAAGGTATCTGGACTCTCGATTAGATATTTAATACCTATAGATTTATAACACCAAGTTAATTAAATTACCTAGATATACATTTTATCAATTATATCACCAAAACATCAGATCTACAGGTAAAATTAGCTTAACACATAAAATATTAAAAACTAGATGACATCACAATATCGTGCAACTTATTTCGGGTCTGCTACTAAATGCAACGGTATCATTTAAAATGCTCAGACCTACTGCCCCTTAGCCTTTCAGTCATAATTGCTACCATTTAGCTAGTCATGTCGCAATTTTTCGGCAAGTTACGCGGCCGATTACGCGACATGCGTGACTCGGTCCCGGCACCCTTTGCGGATTCGCCACGGGGATTAGCCTTACTGAGAGTCACGAACTGCATTACTGCTATTGAATGTTATATTCGATTAACACAAATAAACTCGGGCTTGGATTGTATCACCTGTTATAAGTTCCCAACTCAAACTTATAACAGGTGATACAATCCAAGCCCGCTCAAATTGTATGGCAGAGATTTTAGTTTAAAAATTCTAGTTCTTAGCCGTGATTTGAATCGAACTTAAGTAGCACGATGCGGCGTGCACTCTATATACGAGTATCTTGCTGTTGTTTTTTCGCAAATTGATTGCTATCGTTGATTCAATTAAATGAGACTCAAGCAAGCAAGATAGGTAAAATTTTTATATAATTCTCATTGAATAATATTTGTGTTTTTTTAATGCAAAGTAAATAAGCTAGCGCTAACATAACGTTAAAATAAAAGCTACCGGTATTATATATTTGGTTGTTAGAAAGTAGATTAATTCTTTATTTGTGCAAATAGCCGAAGATTATCTATATAGAGAAACTATAAATTGAGAGAATTCTTTTGACAAGCCAGACTATGTCATGTCTGCTAGACATCCTTTCATTCATTTGTAACACTAATCCAACGTCGCCATCCTTTAACAACAATATCGTTTACGACATGCAGGAAATAATTAGCGGCATTTCTTATATAACTGTAACTTCTCAAGACAATAACTATGATTATCCAATGTTGAAAACATGAAAGCTGCTCAACATGTCGGGCTCTATCGTATCTCAGATTTATCATCCGAGAGTACATTACCATGAGCCATGACAATCACAACGAGAAATGGATCCTTGCCGATAGCATCTTAAGTAATCATAATGTCTGATGATAAATCGATAAAACCTCGGCGCAGAACCGGTGCGTTGGTTACCAGCTAACCACCAACCAACTTATTTGTGGAGATGGTCAAAACATGAAACAAAATATTTCTGAATACATCTAAGTGACCGCTATTGGTTAAAATCCATTATAAAGAAGCTGGTTTCACCATTCAACTGTACATATAACTTGGTACGTCAGTTAGGTCGATCGAATGCGTCTATATTTTAAGCATGGAATGTAAGTGCTTGCATCTGAATAGCTTCTTGCGTAAAAAGTAAGGCTGGAATCCTCCTTGAAGAATCGTTATGACAAGTGCATGATGAATGAGAAATAAACACTTGCAACCCGCTTGCAACATCGGAGCAAATTTATTGTTTGTATTCAATTTGCATGTTGTAAAAACGTTGCTTATTTTCAGAAATCTATACGAAAAGATGATTGAGTTATCAATTTCAATGTATTGTCTGTATGTTCATGGTATTTTCTAATGAAGAGAGCTCACGTTATATTTGTCTCTACGAAATTATTATGCAATATACATACTGTTAGTAGGGTTCCGTAGAAATATATCTGTGTTTATTTTCATACAAAATAGCCTCCTAACATATGACTGTGCCGGGTTTAAAAACAAAAAAAATTGACCGATATAAACAATTTTTAAATAATAGTTTTAAGAAAGAGACTTTTGTACTTGTTAATTAAAAGTGTCTTGTCTTACAGTTTAGAAATAAAAATAGTCTAGTTTAACTTAACCCTAGTCTCGGTTTTATTGTTCTCATCAAATATCCCACACTAAACGTACAAAAAATAATCATTCTCAATTTGCATGTACTTGATGTATGAGTGTTAAAATTAACAATAAATGTGCCAAATTTTATGAGTATATGGGTAAACCGAATAATAAGGGGTTGTCGTGGCTCTATGGATACCAAGGGGTCTGCCTTTCTAATTTCGATACCTACGTGCCTTTGCCCCCGGTGCATTCCACACATAGCTAATATGACCACATTCTTTGCCCCACATCGTTTACCTATTAATTCATAGTATCTACACAATGATGTCACTACTTAGATGTTTGTTGCAATAACAAAATGTCGGCTTTCATGTGCAAGATAAGTGTAACCCAACTGTCTGACCCTCGTCTTCACGGATCATTGTAATGCAGCACCTATCGGCCAAATGCCCAGCTTGACCTTTGAATAGAAATTTCCAGGCGCTGACAAAGAAACTAATATGATTCTGTCACTACCTACGACATGATAGTGGTATCATTACTTTGTTGCTTTTTAGATATCAGAAGATACGTACTGTACATTTTCAGTGTATATAATGCATGGTAATACATATATTGTATATATATAAATGTTTTATGTGTTAAGCGGTTTTACGGACGTTGGTGCAGCAGACCGACAGGAGTTTCATATACGAGTACTAATTACAATTTACAACATTTTGTAAGAGACCTGATGAAAACCTGTTGACAAGTTATTCGTTATAGCTATTTTTCATCAGGCTTAATTAACTTTTTATAAGGAACTAATTTTCGTTTATGTAGCAGATATATTGAACTATGTTGTAATAACGTACCAGTGTACTTTAGTTACCTATTGCAAGTCTATTACGATATTTATATTTATTATATAACTTAGTACAAGAGGGTAAAGCACCTAATGATGTCCAGATGTGTCAACAAGTCTCCAACTAAGATTTATTGCATTTGCATCCTATTGTGTTCACGATAATAAATGTTGCGGAGACCTTTACACACTTGTGAAAGTACTCCAACAATAACTAACTCCTATACCTGATATTACACCCATCGGTCACTTCCTATGCATAATCATGCTATCTACTTAATTAATATAGCGTTATATAAGAAGACAGGATGGGCTTAATATTGTCGAATAAGATAGTCAGTAATCAACTAATCGGCTGGTTTAGAAACGGCCAGATTTAATTAACAAAGCTGAAAGCATTTCTGCAATATTAACAAATCGATGCGATCTTAGATGGTTAAATCGTTTTTGTTCAGAAAGTGCAATAACCGAATAGGTATCTAACCAAACTCTGGAACGTATTTACGTTAGACATTGCATTACACAAGCTCAATCAATCATTTCGTCGCCCGCAAGCTATAAAGGAGCGTCCCCAATCGATTGTATTCGCCTTACAGGTGACTCCTTTTGTCAAATACACCTCTACAATTATGCCATAACAGTTTAATATTCACATGAACTTTCTTTGTGTTTCCAAACCAAGTAATTAAGCGTTTCGTGCTTGTGTTATATGACTCGTTTGCGAGGTGTTGTTATTGCTTTAATTGCTGCTCTTCGCAATTGAACGTTAGGCTGTCGTCGCCTAGATGCAGATGGAGAAACTTAAGTGACGCCCTTGCATGTATGAATGCCATGACATTTCGGTTGAACCAGACCACGGGCTCATGCCTCATGCGCCTGCGATGACCTCATTCACTCCGCGCCGCGCCGGTGCCGGCGTCGCATCGTGAAATGTCTGAAAACTGACAAAGACTTCTCATTGCATTATTTATTACGTGGCTATAGGTGGTGATGTGCGGTGTAGGTCAAGAACACTTCCTTTTATAGGTAATTTTTTAGCGGTTAGAATAACAATCTTTTAATTTTTGGGCGCAACTTCAAGTGATGATAATATAACCGAATAAGCCGTACAGCGGCGTGAGTCGAATAGGTCAAGTGCCATTTGCAAAAAATATTGTTATTGTTATGTAAACGATGTGAGTAATGAGTAGAAACAGATATAAATTAAATTTATTATAGCTGTATCAACATAATAATAATGATCTGAGATAATCGTAGTGGAGCATGAAAATTTGCTAAAAGAGCTCGTGTGCTGTGATTTCGTACTAGTAATGGAAAGCTACTAGATCGAGATAATGATGTCTAAATATTTGTTATCTTGCACTAATTTTATCATACACTAGGCATGAGGGTATCACGCATTACGTCATAATGTATTGTGGACAGATAACAATCACTAGCTACATGCCATTGCTATGAGTCTTTTAATTTCGTATATAGTAAAATATTTTCCGGATCGTTTTCGAATCACTACGAAGATTTTGCTTAGATTCTTATTTCGTAAGATTTCCGTTAGGTTTCTACGCTTGCAAAATTTACAAACAATTGAGACAAACAGTATGTGCCACACGCAAACAATGTGCAATGAAAATGTAATTATAGGCGCACAAAATAAAGAATGTTAGGAATTTGGTTGTAGCTATTGCACTTATCCTGCTGTTTGAAGAAAATTTAACTAACAAAAGTAGGGGACGCCACGTAGTCGCATTTCTCCGGCGTTATTTGTCTTTTGAAAATAATTGTTATTATTACCAATGGCCGAGATAAAAGCAAATTAAATAATTAATTAATGCTAACAAACAAACGGAGCTGTTTCTATAGACATATTTCTATTAGATATTAAATCATTATAATTTTACTCGTAACATTGTGTTTTATAATGTTATCAAAGCTGAAGGTACAAATAAAAAGTAAACCGTTTAGCATTTGTTTTAAATATATTTTAATATATTTAATATAGAATTTTATTTTGCCGCGTTCTCTACATCATTGGATGATAATATAGAGCACGCAAATGACACCTGGTGAATGTAAATACAACTATTAATAGCTTTATCTTATAGAAGTTTCGAGAATCCTTCTATCTGGGTATATAAATAAATATGCTCATTTATCTACACGAAGCATATAGCAACTGCTATAATTAACAACTTTATTTGTGACTTTGCATGAGTCTTGTTCATGAGTTATGGTTGTGATTAGGCATAAGAGAAATTATTGCACCTAAATTGTTCTGCATTTCACTCATGGTAATCAGTTGACGGGATTCATTAATAAGACTCATAGCAATTATTATTTCTTATTTCTTTTAAATTTCAAATATAAGTTTCATACATATAATAGGAACATCGGAACAAAGTTCCTACCGTTATATCTTTATTTGTAGGTACCTACGTATGAATCCACCGACTATATAATCAATTTCAAATGTTACATATACTGTGATTTACTCATACAATTATAGTATACAGTCTACAGTGTTATATGTATGGTGTGAACCTCGCTAACATAAGGCTGTCAACTCACGCGTACTATGGATATGATGTGTTTTTTTACTTGCGTCTTACTTGTGTCCACTTGCAATTCTACCAGTAGTACTTCTGAAGACCACTAAGTTTTATTGTGGACTCCACATTGGCACAAGACGGCGGTGATGACGTAGTTGTACTAATGGATTTGTTAGGCCCGTCCAAATAGCAAATGTCTATTGTCAAAAAAATAAGTCTATTTCTCTATAGTCACCGCTCTAAATAACTAAATTTTAGGTAGGTAGGCGTCTTATAACGAAACCGTTACTTATCCGAATAGCCTTATCAGAAGAGCCAGTCAACTACAATAGTCATAGACAATCGGGATTGTACTATCTACAACAATTTGTATCAACTTCGCGGAAATCCCTCGCGTGAATAAGTTAGTTCACCTTGCCACCGATGCGCCCGCGCCTTGTGATGGCCTAAAACACGTAAATCGTGAGGCGGTCGCCCGTGACCGTCCCTCGTCCAGCGGACGCTTGCGCTATTAATCTGCGACATATTTTGTAAATTGCTACAGCTTATAAGCTAACTGCAACATCTTTGGAATGACTGAGGTCACTAAATACATTACTTTACATTCCCGGCGTATAACGAACTATTAAACCTACTTATCCACTGCCAACCTACTGCCATAACAAATAACGGGGTGTTTTGAATTCTTCAATTTACTTGTGTGATTTTAATACAACTTTGCTCGTTAATAATCACTGCGCAAAACGTTTTCACGCAAGTGCTTTGAAAAGGGAAGTTATAATGAGTAGGTAGAAAAAAGTTTGTAAACGGTTACAATTTTAGAGCGCGTCAAGTTTCTTTTGTATTAAGTTTAAGGAAAAACAAAAAAATCACATGCGTAATTTGTTTTTTTCGTATTGTTTTACATATATTTATTTTACCTATATTATATTGTATTGTTTTACCTATATTATACCGAAATATATCCAAGTAGGTCTGCGTACTGTAGACCTCGCGATTAAGTTATTTTCATCCAAGTCTAATATGTTAGGTATTAGTTAATATAACCTAATAGTTCAAACAACCTTATTTAACTATAACTGAAAATTTTGCTATTCGATTTGGTCGCCGTTTTTCTTCTATTCTCAAGAGTAGGTATTGCTTTGTAGTCTTGGTTTTTAAAATGGTTCAAGTCATAGACCGGTGTTTTTAGTTTCTTCATTCAAAAAATTTTTGTGAGCGCAAATGGTTTCTTTTCCCTGATTGCGAATTGCTACACTCTTTAACTTCTAACACGATTTAACTTCTAAGAAATAATAAAATCACCAAAAAAGTGTAAGCGTTCTTTGTTCAATAATAATGTAACTACTTAGCATATTGCTTTTTCATTTTTTTTTTCATTCCATGTGAGTGAAGTGGCGTACTTGAGAGTTTTAAACCGCCTTAGGAGCCTCTGATATGGCTTAAAAACTGCTAAACTATGACTAACAGCCGGGACCTAGAATATGACGTGTCATCCGACCCACGGAAGCACCCAGTTGTTAAATACCCATTTTGGTCACCCAGTCAAGACCTGACCGCGATGAACGTTGCTTCGATAAGTTGATATCAAAATCAGAAACAAAAACCCTAATATCTTGACAACCACTTGGCCAATTCTGCTCATATTTGGCAGATTTTGTGATAATAATGTATTTAATCTACATTTTGAATATCATGCAAATCGGTTCGTAAATAATGCCGCGGTGGCAAACTTCGCCTTTTTATGGGAACCATCCCCCCAATAAATATCTCCGACGACATAAAAAAAATCATAGAACTTATACGAGTATACCAAGTTCCCTCAAATTCGGATCAAAATTGCGGCCTGTACGCGAGAACCAACATACTTAGATACATACAAACATTTGACAGATGAAAGCAAATTCGGCGAGTTAATGCTTAGACGCTTCGTTAGAGCTGTAGAATTGAATTGTGACTAGTAAGGTACTCTTTATTTTGATGGTGACAGGTCACCCAATCGCGTATTATATTTATTTTGGAACATAAATGTGTTTCAGACTGACCTACAATTTTACTCAGAGAACTGAAGAACATCGGCACATTAATTCTATTCTATGAGAAAAGTACCTATAAGAATAAAGAATAATAATAAGAATAAAATTTATTAAATAAAATATAACTACTATACCAAATTCTTATTGGTTACTACTCAAGTTTCCGGAGCTCCAGTCCAGTAGTTAAAAGTAGTTATTTAAGTTTGCGTAATAGTGTGCCTGATGAATACACTCGCAGTATAATATACTTACTTGAAATAATACGTAAATTCATTTAAGAACATACCTAAACAAGCGTGTAGATTAAACATTATTCACAGCGACGTACACCTATTCAAGTGTTCATCCGATTAATGGCTTATGTCCATACTGCCAATGTTTCCATGAACATAATTCGTAGCTACGCGTGCTTATAGTAGTAGGTTTAATAATTTAGGTATTATCTAATTCTAGAGCATGTGAAGGCTAACCGCATCTTTCAATGGTGTCAGTGTAGCTTTTAATTGGATATATGTGTGTATTATGGTCTTAATTGAAAACATCATAGCTGTGTTTTTTGTAGGTGCATGATATGAACATGAAAATGCGATATTGTTTCCAAAGGATTCAAAGCATTAAGCTTGATATTTTTTAAACCTCAATCAGATCAATAATTGATTGCGACTTTAAACAATTATTTTATTATTATATAATCTTTTTGCAAAGTCTACGCTTCAATCAAAATAAAAATTGCACATAGATTTTTAATTTAAATGCGCGAATGAATATTTTTCAATGCACTACCTCATAATTGACGCAGCGTTTAAATACTTTCTAAGAAAATGAAGGATAATTATTTTCTTATTGGTACTTATGTAAAGAGCTACTTATAATGCAAGTAGTATCTATGCACAGTCTGAGATTGTATTATTATCCTATCTTATCGGGGGTTGAGCGACTGCTATGGCAGGCCGTTCATCGGCCAAACCAATCCTAGAGAGGGTATTGAACTTCCACAACTGCAAGATAATAGAGCAAGCCTATCAGTTGGGTCTTTGGACTGTTCTACTCAAATGATGATAAATGGCTTTCTCTCATATTGCATTTATTTGTATTGGAACATTTCCTGCAAGTTACCGAAATTAGCATAGAAATGTTTTTCTTTTATCTTACCATACGCAAAATGTAATGTCCGTTTAGAAGGAAACATTTATGCCTAACATAATAATAATATAAAAATATGCAGATTAGTTTAATACCTTGTTTTTGTTTGGAAAAATCGTAAAATTGCCTTTAATTAAGACTGCGGGAGTAGTATTCAAACTAACACTAATTGTACATTTACTATTGTTGATAGGTACTGATTTTTGGTTTTACTTACAGACATATTATTATACCACTATCTATAATGGTAGATATCAGTAGTTACCATTGCAGTTTCTGCCCCAATAACTCACAGAATTCAGGGTCAATCCAACTGGGTAGACTTGATCAGGAGCTATTGTCATTTGTTATGATCAGAAAGTGCTCTCGCCAGTTTGGCAGGTAGTTGCCAAACTGGCATTGTAGCGGGTGGCGCCAACCCGCCCTAGCCGTGTCAGGCGATGGAGTGACGAGGCCTTGATCTGTCTGTCAATAAATGAGCTTCGAAGTTGTGCTAGTCAAGTTCATTCATCACATTCTTTGGGCTTCTGACTCATATGTTGCCAGAATGCTGTTTTTTTGTGGGCGCAATGGTAATTACTTTTAATAGTTAATATAGAAGGTTCTTTTGCAAAAAATAACACGGAAAAACTCGAATCTGAAAATTAAAAAATAAAACGAGAAGACCTCAGTGTTACTATTGCTTTCATCATTATACTTATTTTATTAATTTATACTTATATTTATTTTTATTAAGCGTCACTACGCATAACTTCCAAGCGGGATACGTGCACGTGTAGTTCATTGTCTCTGATTAATATAAATGCAACTACCGGGAACTACCTTTATTAAGAAATACAAACTAACCAAATAAAACTAAAATAGAGCAGTTGGATTACCTATAGGCCAATAATGTTACAGGTGTGACTATACCACTGGAGTAGAATGGCTCGTATGCTGGTTGTGGTTATTGGTAACGTTGAAGAAACAAGAAGCCTTGTGATTAAACTGGCGTGGAAAAGTACAGACGGCTTACTCCTTAACTACAAGTACAGTAAAATATATAGAATGATATACAACGAGAGTAAAAGTAATTTACCTACATACCGAAACAGCTGTTGTCCTTTATAAAATGTTCAAGTTTATCTTTTTTTTTTGTTCGAGACGGTTAACTACTGAAATAATCGTACAAAAATAAACGAGGAACGTACGTAACGTCTTCTCAGAGTTAAAAATAAAAACAATGCTTTTAAACAACCTACAGTTTTGCTTAAGATAAATTAAGGTGGCGCAAATTACTCTACTACGAGATAAGTTATTTATTTAAGGAAAAATCCACGAGAAAAATCAAAGTTTAAATTAAAGTCGTGAAATAATTCTCTTCAATTGTAGTAAACATGATAAGTATGGGCTATCGGGGTGTTATCAAGCTACTGCTGCGCAGGGGTCTTAATTAGTGTTTACTGTTTAAATTTAATTATTTTGTGGAATTACGTAGGTACAAATAGTTTAACAGCAAGATATAATCATTTATAAACGAGTAACTAACTAATAAATAATAAGCAATTTATTTGTAGGTAGAGAGAAGAAATGACTCTACCTTCTCTACTTAGAGCATTTCAGAACCATTAAAAATTTTTGATACTTGGTACTTGGGAATCGGCTTAAGCAGAAAAAAATCAATGTGTCTCTTCTTTCTGAATATGTACCTGTAAAGATACAGTGACGGAAGACTGCTTTCATACAAAATTCCTAAACCTTTAGAAAGAGAGCTACACATTTACTCTAATTAAATGATATATTTAGGGATGAGGAAGGCTCTCTATATTCAGGGATCGATATATTATGACAACATGATAGCGTTGTGGCTTGAAAATCAGTGATATAATTAATATATACAATTATTCTTTCATAATATTGTATGTTACATTTTAGCAAAAAGTCATCGAGTGGCTAATAAAACTTCCACAGTAGAGTGCAAATACATAGGTATATTTAACCAACTTTAAAAAAGCAGGATGTTCTCTATTCAACGAAATCTTTTCTCATGTATATTCTTAAAGAATAATAAGAGATATGAAAAAATATTTTTTTGAATATTGATCATCATCATCTTCTTGACCTTATCCCACTACGTGGAGTCGGCACAGCATGTCTTCTTCTTCGATTCTACTCTATCAGCCGTCATCACTTCATTAACTCCCCTTTCACACATATCCCTTTTTACACAATTCATCCACATCTTCTTAGGTTGCCCCCTCCCAGCGCTTCCATCTACAGTCATTTTCATGGTCCTCTTCGTCACATGACTTTCATGATATTTTTACAAATTATCTCATAATAATTTTATCAATATCAGTCCAGAAGTTTGTATTTGTAGTTCATAAAACTATATCATAAAGTAACTGATAAAATAGTTCCTCTGACGCCTACCTAATTGAAGTCTGTTTTTAGTTCTTAGACATACATTATTACCGACAATTTTCAAGTTCAAAGTGAATCACTACGTACTATTTGGCTCATGCCAAAGGTATCTTATATCAAAGTCGTGACATGGCCACCCACGAAAGGACATCGAAGCGATTCATCAAACGTCGAATTTGTGTCAATTTATCAGCCGGTCTAGCAACCACGACAGATTATCGCTATTATTTGAAGATAACTTAACAATAAATTGTCAAGTTAAGCTAACATTAATAATGATAGCTATTAGTTATGAGTTGACATGAGTTGTTATGTTTATAAAAACTATACAATATGAAATCCTTATAAAAAATAACAACTGACTTCAATTCACAAACAATTTTGTATTACAAATCAAACTATTCGATTTTGATAAAATGTATACTCGTATGTAACCACTTATTTAACTTCAAACAAATTAAGAATTTTCTAAATCGATCCAGGAGTCGTGTCGCTGATAATTGGGAAACAGAAATTATACTAGAGATTCCGACGAGTGGTGAACCCCACCTTTTTTTCTTCGCTTCCACAGCAACACGAAACAGTTTTGTAAAATTCTTCTTGTTTAGACTTTACAATCTCCAATAAATATGCCATGAGTATTTTTGTTTTAATATCAAAATAACTGATTAAAATTTACAAACGCCTGCCAAATTGAAGTCAGTTGGCTCTTTTACAAAGTACCTACTTGTATAATTCGTCTTATGCAACATTAAACTCCTTGACAGATTTGAATAAACTTTACCTTATCTTCGGTGACAAGGCTCTTCCTATTCACTATCATTGCTCGCAACAACAGTGCTATTAATAGAAATAATTATTTATACTAAAATTATTTACATTCACACGTTGAAAATAAGTAATTAGCGTTAGAGTAGACACATAAGTTTATAATAATAATGCTGTGTGTCAAGGTCGATTGAGACTAGTCAGCTAATGACACTGACTCATCTGGATGGGGAAGATCTCACAGAGTCGAGCCAAGACTGGGTAGTAGGCTAGGTAGGTGATTTTTCAGAAAAAATACTACAAAACTATTGTACGCATACTTTGAATTTGTTTTTTTTACGTCTATGTATACAGGGTTATCGGCTAGGGGTATACTAAGCCAAAAGGAGGTCATTATACTCATCCTAAAGATCAACTTTCACTATGACAACAACTCTAAATTCGAGTAAAAAAACAGCTGTTTCATACATTTCATAGTTTCGACGACCGATTAAGTTTTTGTATGGAACTGCTTATTTAATTTTTTCGAATTCAGTGTTGATCCCACACTGGAAGTTGTTCCTAAGGATGAGTATAGTGACTCTCTTTCGGCTTAGTACACCCCTAGCCGATAAGAGGAAAATTTTGATTCATCATTGAAGATTATCTAGCAGTTTGTCCAAGGATATACATAGATCACGCAAATAAATTTACTAAAACTTATGTAGCAAAATTGTTGAGTACTTGGTCTATATACCAGTAAAAACTGTTAATCACAATTGATAAAAGATTTCTCGAAAGCATTAGAACACGTATCATCTTCTATTAGGACGTTAAAATATAATCAAAAAAATCATTTTTAACTATCGAATACTTCCGAAAGATCGAGAGACGGAAGATAGCTTTTAGCCTCCATTTGTGGAACAAGTAAAAAAACCTACTTAAAGCATCCTTCCAAATTATACTCTATATTTAGAGATTTATGAATTGGAGTATAAAAATAACCACAGCATGCAGAAGCTTTGCGACATTCTTATTGTCAATGTTTTCTTAAAACATATTTGTAGTTTCAATAGGAACAATCTTTACTTAATCATGCAGTAAGTAATACAATAACAGTGAATGTGTCAAGGTTGATCTTCGTATTTTAATGCCTTTGAGTCATATCTCAGGATGCAGCGACGTAGGCTGGCGACACCTATTGTGGCACTGCAGGTGTTCCTCATTGAGCCTACACCTACTTGATAATTAGTCTGTGATGAGTATTATGCTAATTAATACGAGAAGAAGAAAAGGTTTTAACCGTGGGCTTGTCAGCTTAAGTGAGGTAACCGGAAGCCCTTGTGATTGCAGCTAAAATATGTCAGTAGGTATGAATGACTTAATGTATACTTATTTTGAGGTCTTGTGATACCAGTTTAAAACAAGTAGAGTTTTTTTAGGTATAAGAACTTTTTAAAAGCTAGCTTACATGAAAATACATCAGCAAAAAATTATAGGTTTAAAACTAAACTATTTCAAATCATATTCTACATAGCAATACAAAACCACTGAAAAAATTAGGAGGCTGAAATGTATTTTATATAAACTTAATTAATTTCAGATTTCTTCTTCAAGTAGTCTCGGTCCAGGTCAAACTTGCGGCCATACGTACCCTACATATTCTATGCATATACGACTAATTATAATCTTATCTGGAGGGTCTTATGTCCACTGACCTCAAGTTTTCTTTACTAGATACGTCAGCTATAATCCTCACAGATTCTATTGACGTGCATTTGATTACCATTGTTTACATTATAATAATCACGCTGTATTATTTACCTAAGTATACTCGTTCCTATTAACTAACCTAAAGTAGGTAACAGGTCGACAGACGCAAGTAATGTTATCATACTGAACTACTTCACTGATAGTGCAGAAGTGTGCTCACATATGTTTAAATCTCAACCTCCTTATGTCAGTCTATATTTTTACTAAGTTATTTCTTTACAGTTGTCAAATTTAAATAAATCTGAGGATAGTTCAAAATTTATAGAATTTTTAAGTAGATGTTCGAATTTTGGAAATCTGTTAAATTAATTTAAAATGACATTTAATTCTAATTAAACAGAATTTTTGTCAACGTACGTTTTCAATTTCAATATTCAATGGTCAATAAATATTTAATGTTTTCCATTAACTACTACGAGTAGTAGAATATTTTTTGTGCATTTAGAACGAGCGCATATAGAGTATACAAGAAAGTTAATAAGCAACATTGTATTGTAGACTTTATCTTAGTGTTCAAGTTCTTATCGAATAGTCATTCACTATCGTAAATTTAAATGAGCTGTGTAACGGAAATTTACCACACCACCTACCACGTACCACATGTCAGATACGAGATATAGAATTTATTATCATGAGTACCACTATAGGAACATTATAATGAGAGCATATTGTACATTGTATAGGAACGCAAGAAGCCTGAACTAAAAGGTAAAAAACATCGCAAGGAAGCCACAGCATGGTTATATGGCGTTTTCTTATGCACGCTCGCTACCACCCTCAAGTTGATAAATCTATCGTCAAGCAACTAACGGCGTTCTTTGAGAGTCAGTTCTGTTTGATTCTCAAAGAACGCCGTAAGAGCCGAACGCAGTTTTTTTAGAGCCTCATTGTCGCTGATTTCCGTAGTCGTGCTAGCGGTTGGTTGCTAGTTCAAATATCACAATATTATAAAGCTTCATTGTAAAAAAAAATTTTTTTTAGTTTATTGTTAGTAACTTTGGCTGTTTTATTTTAGCTATATTTGAATGGAAAAGACTTAAAATGAACTGTGATACCAAATTAGTATAGTATGAATTTTCATGTACCTATAATATTCATATGAATTAATACTTTTAATTTAACACTCGGTTCAATTTAAGCGATTTTATTTCATGTTGAAATTCTTTCGTAGATGTAGCCTAGATCATAGCAAGGCATTATTTAATAACTGGACAGTTTTACTAGGATTAGATTTAATTTATAGTCCAAGAAAGAGGTTTATCTATTATCAGTGATTAGCCTTCTTCGGTATTTTAAAATCTGGATTTTTAGCTTTATCGTATCGGATCAAGCATGTATATTATGCAAGAAATATACGAACCTATATCAAACATATTTATGACTTAACATCGGACTACAACGCGTCGTCACCTACTGGCAAGCTACTTTACAGCAATGTTCCCGATGGCCTCTCAGATATCGCCATAAAATGATGAGCTGTCGACGCACAAGTTCTTGCCAGACAAATAACATTTTTATGCTCGTAGAAATAAAACCAAGAATTAAAAAGATGATTTTCATTTTTTGGCATCACAACCGCTTATTTATTTTTTACTTTACCTTCTCAGCTCATAAAAGCGAGTTTTGCACGGTTCCATTACAACTGACTTGGCGAGACAGCCGGCGTTCTCAATTACAGATCAATAAAATTATTACCTGAATAATAATTAGCATTATCAGTTTAAACATCTGGTAAACTGCTGCCGGATCATTACGTTCTTACGTGTAAGGAACCTCGAAGGCAACATGCAGTTTAAATACAGGCATTTACAGTAAGTTTATGTATTGGCTTTCTATGAACACGCACTGGCAGGTATAAATTATAATTAGATTTTTGACAGAGCGAGGGTAACGTCTCTGCTCTATGACTGGCAAAATTTGCTTTCATCACTCAGTATGTTTGTTTTGTTGCTGGTAATAGCTTATACACGTCGTAGTTTTCTACCTATCTTAAAGATTTATAATTTAAAAGTACCTACCTGCTGCAATTATTTAGGTTTTTTCGTCGAGTAATTTTGTCTGGAGAAGTATTTCTCAAAAAAGGGAAATATACTATAAAAGTAATATTCAGGCAAAACTATAAAAGTAATATTCAGGTACTTTCGAATAGTGGATAGATACTTTCGATTTTCTTCTACTACAACTAATAAGATACCAACAGCTCAACCCAGAATCTCAACTGGTGGTCTTAAGGTTTTGTTTATTTAGACATATATTAAACTAAAACAAATTGACTGTATTTATCATTACTAACCTCTTTTCATACTTAGATTTAATTTTAACCTACATTATCTGACAGCTGATTATTATGTCAATTTCGGGGTTAGTCGCACGTAAACCGCTTAAATATTAGGTCATTACATACGAAATTGGCGTTTTGTAAGGGAGGAACATAAAGTCTTTTTTTTTATAATAATATATTTATTTAATCAAAGTATGTACCATTGCTATCTATGCATTTTTGCCATCTCATAGGTAGTTCATTGATCCCTTTAGTAAAAAAACCATTACGAGAATCAATGAAATCTTTGAAGGCGCTTTGGACTGCCCCATCGGAGTTGAATTTTTTCCCTTGCAAGAAGTTATCCAAATTTCGAAAAAAATGGTAATTTGTTGGAGGCAGATCCGGGGAGTACGGTGAATGTCTTAGACATTCCAATTGAAGCTCCTCTAATTTGGCAGCCGTCTGTTGTGCACTGTGTGGTCCAGCGTTGTCCTGAAGCAGCAGTGGCCTAAAGCGATTGACCAATCTCGGTTGTTTAGCAGCTAGCTTTTCCATCATGGTTTGCAGTTGCTGACAATAGATATCTGATGAAATCATCTGGCCAGATTTAAGAAAGCTGTAGTGAACGACACCGACACTAGTCCACCAAACGCTCACAAGTAACTTTTTTTGAGTCAATTTTCGCTTGGGGCAGGGTTTGGCTGGTTTCGCCAGGATTCAGCCATTGCGATGAGCGTTTCCGATTATCGTACAGGATCCACTTTTCATCACAGGTAATGATCCGATTTAAAATACCTTCATTATTATGCCGGTTGAGTAATGTAACGCAGCAGTTGACGCGCGTTTGTCGGTTTGCTGCACTCAATTCATGACCCACCTTTCAAGCTTTTTCACCTTTCCAATTTGCTTCAAGTGGATTAAAACAGTTTTATCACTAACACCGCAGCCTGCAGCTAACTCGGACGTGGTTTGCGATGGATCTGCTTCCACAATAGCTTTCAATTCTTCATTAGCAACTTTAGTCTCCGGCCGTCCACGGGGCTTGTTCTGCAGGTCAAAATTTCCAGAACAAAAACGTTGGAATCAAAAACGCACTGTGTTTTCTTTTGCGACACCGCCGCCTTACACATCATTAATCCTTCACGCCGTTTCTGCAGCACTGGTACCACGGTGGGACTGGTACTCGTAAATAACGCGATATTTCAAGTTTTCCATTTTGCAAACTGCGTGACGCAAAGAAAAAACCAAACGAAAACAAAACAAATGAATTACGGTTTTCGAAATACAAATGTATGAATAAATAGCTGTACAAATTTGAAATTGGAATCCCCAACCAAAGAAGAGATATTTGAGATCAAAGTGGCTAGTACGACAAAACGCCAATTTCATATGTAAGGACCTAATATTACCCTGTATACATAAGAATCAAAATAATTTAGTCGATTAGCTTCTTGCGACAAAGTAGCACATCAAACAATGATGCGCGGCAGATCTGGGTTAAGTAGCGTTAGGTTTTGTGATTATATAACTCGAATAATGCTGATGCTTTGAACTCTATTCTGACACCGAAGTAGTGGCAAACAACAGTTTCTCAAGGACTTCTCCTTATTCGGGACTTGCAACGAGATAACCAAAATTCAACTTTAATTCTTTAGTCTTGGGTTTACAATCGGCAATTAGGCAATCTGATAGAGAGATTCCAATAAGGTGCCCCGGCTGTGAGTAACCCCGAGGTTACATTCGGCGACTTAGTTATACAGATATGCAATTAATTGTCAGTAGAACATTCCTTGCGTGAAATAAATTAAATAACAGCACGTATGTGGAGACACGCCCGGCCATGGGAACTTTATGAGCCGCTCGCCTGGTAGAGCAATAAGTTTCGCTTTGTTATTAATGGTTTTGGATATCTAGAATGTGAGCCTACGAGCATTCCGTAGGTGTCTAGGCGCTCGTTGCTCACGACGCTTACAGACAATTTGCATGCAAAATACGCATTGTTGTGCAGTTTCACAACATCTGAAGAAATCGCACAAACGTGTCGATCAATAAGAGCAACGATTGAACACAATCGCTGTTTGATTTTACAGCGACGTGCGGCGATTTAAATAATTTGCAAATACGAATTCCGCCAGCGCCGCAGTTACGAGTTGATTGGGTAAATTGTTGGCTCCAATTTGGCTACTTATTTGTGACTTAAGCATTCGATAATATTGCATCCAATTTCAATTCCTTAAAATTGACGATGTTACGCTGATAGAGATCTCCAGTTCAGACACTGTTTTAATAGTAAAATAATTGTATACTTTGATTTTACAAACCCAACACGTACCTACAGAACAACAACCGATTATTTAGTGAAATACCGTATAAACTACGTTCAGATTTAACTCCCAAAGTTTCGATGATGCAATAGAACCATTAGTAACCATTAGGGAAACGTTACAAATTATTAAATATTTAGAATTTCAATCACAGAGCAATGAAAAGATAAGATAACAACAACTTCGTTTTCTGTGTGAAACTCTGAGACACTACTAATTAATATGTCTATCGATCAATGATTTAACATTCAGACTCTTACAAAGGACTTCATTAGAAACCGTCAAAGAAGTGATATTAATGGTTGTGTACTAGACGTAGACTTGAACTTTGCGCAGAGATCCTGCGATACAGGCTGTAGCATACTTAGTGATTTATGGGACGATATGAATAAAGCCTATCTCGGTACGTTTTTTCCTTGTGATGAATGCTGCACATTACTTAAAGCAATTAGCGTGCTTTATCATCGTTCTAAGCAGTGTTTCTAAGAAAACTTTTAAACGGATGATTCTCTGTTAAAAAAAATTTGACCTCAGTACAACCTCAAAGCCAACGGCGTTAAATTTTATATAATTGTCAATTAAGTTTATTGTTATTCAAATTCGCCATTCATCTTCAGCAAGTTATTGTAGTTGTTGTAGCGGGTTCACGGTCTACACATCTTTACACGGTATTACGTGGTTTTTAATGAAGCTATTTACACAGGTATGTGAAGGTGAGGCGGCTCGTTGTAAGACCTATTGAGTGCTAAAGTGGATAATACTGGATTATCATCAGTTATTCAACTTATCGATCGATCTAGCTAAATATGCGTAGTGTTGATTTATCGAAGCTTTTTGTTACTCGAAAATATAAAATTTGAGCAGTATAAAGGTTGGGAATGCACATTGCGATAACAGCATCTTGCTTTTTATAGTAAAAGTTAATATTAAGTATGAATCTACATTAGCGCTTTTTTTACATATTACGCAGCAGGGTGTATTAGCTATTGTAATTCCGGTTTTGAATTTTGATAATATTTTTACGGAATAGACAAACATAACTAAAATTAGACAAAAAAGTTGTATGTACCGCAATAGAGTAACAAGTATCGTTTCATAAAATAACTCAATAAAGGTAAGCAACTCTTAATCGTTTTATCATTTACGTGCATCTCAGCAATAACATTGAGCAATCGCAATAGAACACAATAAAGTAAACGGTCGTGCAGACAGTTAAATTGTTATACATATTTAATTTTAATAATATTATAATTCTCTTTACCTGTAACCGGACACTCTATGAAACATGTTGACCTCATGTCATGATACATCTATTGCATTTATTACCTCTTGTTTATTTATCTCACAAAATCATAATGCTCTAACTAGGCAGGTAGACTGGACATATAACTACATCTACTCAATGCAAGCGTCTTTACAAAAGCTAACGTGTCTTTGAGTGTTCCTTGTATAATGCGGTTTTCACATGTAGCTAATTGTAAGCTCTGACTATATGAAGAAGTTCACAATAGAACCTATAGATGGACTTTACCGCGATTAGTTAAGTGTGAAATGTTTCATGTGTGAAAGGTTGTGCGAGCTAGTGGTAAAGGCCTAGTTGACTTCGATGAAAAAAATCTGCAATAACTTAAATATCTATTTTAAATTTTAACTACAAACAAAAAATTTAAATACTTTTAGATCTTGTAGTCTTCATTATTGAATACATTACTCGTAATTTGGTAATGGTTTTAACTTTGACTGTTGATAATAATAATTGAAAATCGTTCCAACCAATTTAGACTTTAGAAGTGCCGGAAGACACCTGATCTACATTTAATTTTAACAGTTATAGTTACAGAGGATCACGATTCCATATACGCAAATGCAAAACACCACTACATCTTGTAAGTAAATCGTGACTAGCTACCAAATCCTTATCTCGTATATTATAACCTACTTGTAATAAAAATCAATTGAATCAGATCTTATTCGCCTGTCTATTGCAAATCATTAGGAAATCGAGATAAAAGCTTTCTGCCGAAGAAAAAGTCAACCGTGTTATGAAGAAGCTATCAATGGTAAGCTTATGCCATCACTTATCTCTTTTCATATTTCTTCATTTACGCAAGAGTACATATGTTGAATTATGAATCCATATACAAACATAAACATATGCCGTATATTAAAAAAATATAAGTACCTATTGATAAACTTTGTGTTTGTTATATCTAAGCACGGAACTTGGCGTGATACGTTTCCACGACAAGCAATGTTTATATATATAAATACCAGTAGCAAGCCGTTGAATTTAAACAAGTACAAGACAAGTACAAATTAAAGTAATACGTTAGAATCACAAAAACATTGTATATGATTAACATATATATTGTCAAAATGCGTTTAAATAATAGCATTTACTGATACAAGTGGCTGATATATAAACTTATGTTGTTCAATGTAGTTCAAGTACCTACTAATGGCCGCTTGCGAATTACGTTTTACTGTTTTTTTTGTGAATATTAAAATTGTTTACGAAGATACGTACAGTAACTAGTTATTATAGACTTTAGGTATATATGTATTTGTAAAACCAAGCTAAACAAAGCAAAAAAGTATACGTGTTATAATGCGCACCACTTAAAAGTTTCAGTGTTATTTGTTATAGGTATTGGAAGTTTTATTTCTACATTGTTAAGAAGTTGACCTGTGAAAAATGCGGACGCTATTTTGTGGTTATATTTCTCTAAGTAAGTAGGTATATTGTTTAACCTTAACCGAAGAATCAACGGTACAAAATGTCAGGCAAAGGTTGTTGATTGCGCTTGCTTCGAGTCTCATTTCGTGATACTTAAATAATAGCAAACAGATCGATCAATGGGATTTTAAATATTTGCATTTGTGTAAGAAAATCTCGTAATTCACAAAGTTATGGTAATGATGATACACACATTTATATGTAAATACAGTACAATACAAGTTTATACGTATCTGCAGCTTAAAAAAAGAGTAACATGATTAATGAATTGTTAGGATAAAATAATGAATTGAGATTCTCGAGACGTGGATTAATGACATACTAACCAGTAAAAAGACTCTTTATATCGTAACTCTATTTTGCAATTATAAATAGGTACGTAAATAGCTTAGACCGCTAACACTTTTGCCCTTTTAAAATTTTGAATTTAGTCCAGAAATGTTTCAAACCATTTTAGTTAAATCCGAAAACATCGTATCTATCCTTATTCGGCTTCAGTTATTACTAGACCCTCGTGACTCTTCACCGACCTGAACAATCGAAATCGAACTATTACAACTCTATTTAATATATTCAGTTAAAGGCAACAAATATCTAATATTAATGTTATTGCGTGCCGTAATAACAGGTGTCAGAGCTTTGTGCAAATCAATCCTTATTTATACCGATGTAGGCGTTAACACTGCAACCGATATCTAGAACAATGTCAAAGTTCAAACTACAACATTTTTTGCGAAAACTGTAATTTTGAATTAATTATTTTTATAATTAATGCGATGTTAATCTCAGGTAACGAAGCTACTTTGAACGCTTTAGCGACGACTACATAAAGCAGGATAATAAATTAAATCTTACAACTAGCATGCCTAGTTGTAAGTAGGTAATGGATAGTCGGAAAACGAGCTGATAAGATGTTCGTACGTCTCGATTATAGTAATAAACCTAGTTAATAGCGGCGATATTTCGAAACGTAACCTCTGTGCAACGATAGCCCTAATTACTAGTAGAGTTTTTGTAGAAACTGCATTTGATGAGGAATAAATTAATATTTCCGGGCTTAGTTTTGCAATGTTACATAACAATTTGTTGCAAAACATTTAGTATGAACATGATTTGGTCATGTTTGTGATGTACCTACCTAATATTCATTCTTATAAAATTATAATACGCTAATATGGCGAACGTTAGACTTATACGTTAGAATTAAGATAATTGACTAATATTTAAGTAATTAATGTGATATAAATATATGTTAAGGAGAGTTTTATATACGATATTTTTACATCTTTTTGAAAATACTCACTTTTAGCCTACTGCAGTGGACCAAGAAAATCGACACCGATGCGGTGCTAAAAATTTAAATCCTCTCATAAAATATACTGAGAATAACTAAATAACCATTTCAAAAACAATTGAAAATAAAACGCGATTGACATTTTAAGGCACTTTACTTTTATTATTTTCCCATAACAATGTGTAAAAACCGCGAATTAATGATGTCCGTGCCGCATGGACCGTGACAGATTGGTCTCGTTTGGGCTCACTTACGTCACTCTATGCAAGAACAGTGTCCGTTATATTTAAAAGCCGCATGCTCGCTAGCATTCTTTGTTTTGGCGGTGATAGCTAGTTAATTATTTAACTCTTACATAAGTAAAGGTTTTTACATTCCGCCATGATTATATATTAATATAATTATTAAATCATTAGTAAATTTAATTTAATTGTTCATACACTTTTTACTCATTTCGTCCAATATTGTCAGTGTATTTCTGACAAGCATAAATCGGGGCAATTTGTACACATTTCAGTTGACCCGCTCATCGCGTTGCGCTCCGCGACTCGACCACGGCAATGGTAATGAATGGGTGACTTCTGACATTGTCGTCTATTTTATTGATAAAACAGTTTTCTATTTCACCTAAATTCGACACGTTGCCGTTGCTTTAAGTATTACAAAACTTTGACACAACCTGCTTTGTATAGCATAATGGTTGTGTCATCGGCTGTGATGGTAACTGTTTATAATGTTTTGTTTAATTTAACTTTTACCGGAACTACGAGGCTAACTGATTATTAAGACTACGTGATGGTTGATTCATTAGTTTGATAAAGTCTGCATGAAATATGTTATGCGGTTATTCATTGACTTTACGTAAAACTCAAATTCTACTTGTTGTTATTTATTTAAATAATTACCTACACTCAAGATAAATCATAAATCTTTTGGCCAAAGTCTACTAGCTTGAGTAATGTACTGGCTAAAATGACCGGTTACTAATTTATTGAGTAATTTACACACAAATACGGGACCTGTGAGCAATATGAACAATATTTTTATTTGTATTATTTTTTAATGAAAATATGACTATATTTCTCACGTCATCAACATGTTGATGCATACTTGATAACCCTAAGCTTACATTATTATTTGTGTTTTTAGCGAAGTTTTTCAATATATCACTCAAAGGTGCAAAATGGATCCAGTAATAGTACGCCTGTTACTTAAACCAACGTTTTTATTTCAGTTCTTCATAGATAAATTAACAAAAATATAAACATTGAACATCGATTATACTGAAAACATATTCAACAATCGTTCTTAATTTTTCAAAGATTTTATTGAATTAAATATATTTCGATAATCACTTAAATATCTACCTACTGCTCTACCTACATTTTATTGATCCCCGCGCACATTATAAATTTGTGTGTTTGTTGGTTTATTGGTAAAAACTAAAAGGTTAAAAAGTAACTTTCCGTAGTTTAATAGAGTCCAACGCTCAATTATGCAGAATGCAGATGCGCGTTGAAGTCTTTTGTAGGCGCTCTTGATCTACCAACCGGCGGCTTCCACAAAAGTCCAAGTTTTGCGCCATTACCGTTATTTTAATAAAAGTCTGTAAGTTTCTTAGTGGTAGCTAAAACGACAGTTGTATAAATTAAAATTTGAATTTGTATAAATTACCATTACCAACATTTGCAATTGGCAACCCGCGCTAATATTCTACTATATTTGGATATATTTAGAAGTTGGTGGTGGCTATCAAACTAATCTTGTAAAGATGTAAATATATTTGTGAACCATACATGTTTAATACGGTAGGAATGTGACAGTTAGATTATATTCACGACATTAATGCAACAAACGGCCTTTATTTAGAGCAGATAGCACACCTGCATAAGAACTACTTATTCTATATACAAACACTTGGCCAAATATTTCATAATTGCGTGACATTTGTTACATTTCTGGGTAATCTATGTTATTACGAGTTGAATTTTAGTCAGTTAGCTGACTAACTGACTCTAACTCTGACTCTGACTAAGTCCTGAGACTTACTCTTTTATATATATAGATTAACAACGTGACGTGAAGGTTAACGAGAAACAACTTTTGAGGATCATAACTAGTAAGACTTTTCAACAGATATTTATTTGCGTAATAATTTTTCAAATTCTATTTGCTTCTTCATCACTGCGACGATCTTTCAAGGGTTTTTTCAATAATACATAATACATTATATTATTCACGACATCAAAGACATTGGACACATTGTGAAGAAATTCCTTTATGCAATTTGTTGAATTGAAGACAAAATAGACGACCGTAATTTGTTTTTTTTTTTTTGATATTTGTTTGACTAACTTGGATATGATTATGAGTATGGTGATTACCTTTGGGTTTTTACATCTTTATAACCCTGTATAGTTGTATGTACAATATGCGAAGAGTGGGGTGAGGTTGTTGCACAACGCTTGTTTTATACATCTGCTCGAGTTAAACAGTGGGAACATCGTATGCGCGTACGCTGATTATTTATACACTGTCGCGTTTCCACTGTCTTTATCAATATTTGGCTAAAATAATTGTATTTTACAATATTTTATACGTTTAAAATAAAATAAAACTAAGGTCGAATATGGCCGTAATATGCCGATAATGTGTCAATATAATATACTATAACTGTGTGAATTTACATAACTTTTAATTATATTCGTAAATATTTTTTATTCTAGCCTTAGAAAAGATCATCTGGTCCCAGAAATACGTCATATAACTCGTATTACCTACCATTTATCTTATGATAGAACTACATAACCGTAATTATTGAATCAGATGCCTTGATATAATTTTTGCTAAGAAAAAAAGGAATATCATAAAGTCTTTGTTCTCCATGTAAGTTTAATATCAATAGTGGATATTAGTATTAATGGGATACGATTGTAAATGTTTATTTAGAGCCGTAACAACATGTAACTTTATTGCAGGAAGCAACAGAACAAACAAAGAAATAGATTTGAAAGTGATACTAATAAATCAGCTGACGCAAATCAGTTTGTTCCGCGAGATATTTTGTTTTTTTTTTATAGAAAGTAGAGTATAATTAATGCTGGCATATGCATATGTTTGGTATATAAGTTGCTAGTGTGCAATGGACATGTTTCCGTCCCGCTATGGGAACTGGCACATGTATTCTTGGAAATATAGACTTTGAATAGAATTTATTTCTATCTCGTACATTACCTAAGTATGTAAAGCACTATTGTAAGAAAATTTTTCTAGTCCTATAAACGTTTCTAAATTTTTACCAAGCTTATTATTAGCTCATTACCTTACTTGCCGTTTTAATTAACTTGATTATTATTTTTTTACGAACATAACGTGAACGTTATAGTAACAATTAAAAGCATATTTTAAATACATTTCAAAAAGATTCCAGATAGAGCAATCGGCATTGAGGCATCAAAAGTTACCCATCACAATTTCGCAGTAGCTCACACACTATTGTTTCTCGCAATACAACGTTTAAGGAGCCCAGTGGGCAAAATGGCTCTCAAAATTATCTACTTGAGTATCATCTGGATATAATGGGTTGCGTAAAGTGTTAGTTTTCCACGGTACTTGTCGACAATGTGTGGTGCAACGGTGGTGAAGCACAACCCGGTTCAGTCACTCGCGTAGCCTTGCATCGTTTACATCAACGATATTTTACGTCTACTGAAGTTATTGAAGTGAATAGACGCAAGTGTGAGGTGAATCATTGTGTTATTGTTTATATGGTGTCAGTGTTAAAATTGCTGGAAATTTGAGTTCAAGTCGGGAAGGATGCGGTTTGTTTGTTGTCGTTTGGATTATTGTAAAAGCGTAGAACTTTGGTAGGCCTGTTGTTAAATATAATTTATGCGTAATTTCTTTTAATATTCATCTGGTTCTTATTATGCATTAAATTCGTGTATAATTTACAAATTTCACGTCGATGTAAAGGTTAGTTGAACAAAACGATTATTTTAAGTTGTATCGATCATTTTTTCGCCCTGTAATCGCACTGTAGCGTGAAAATCCTGCCCGCCCACTTTTTGTCCGATGCAAGTTTGGGCGGACATGCGGTATTTGGGCGGTGGAGTACGTGGCATTAAATTAACTAAGATTTTGAAAGAAATTTAGAAAATATGTTGATCAATTTACAGTACTAAGTAGTGAAGAGTCTTTTTTGTACGCAGTGGGAGATAAAATATACGTATTTGTACTTACAAACTCCTTTTGACTTGTGTAAGCTGTATTATTAGAATTTTCTCTAGTATCTATATAAAGTCGATTGTGTTTTACCAAGTGACATTTTATCATAATCTAATAAAATTAGTACTTAATTACTCCTAATATAACTCATTTTAATTTCCGCCACAAAACATGAAAAACTACTAACGTATTTAATGTCATTGCCCTATAGCCAATTTCCCCTGACGTACCACTTGTCTAACAGTCAGTCGCAGGTTAATCGTCATGTCTCAGTCTGATGCTCTGATTAACTGATTGACGGGCAACAATCAATCAAATCAGTCGGTATATATGCAAATTACTCCCTTTGATTTATAGGCGACAGTAGGCACCAGCAACGATATACGCATATAAACTATCACATCCATGTTTTGTTGCAATGGTTATAATAACAGTAATTATGCTCGTAATAAACATGATTATATGCGAAGACTTCAATTTTCGTAAAAGTAAAATTGTATTAGTATTTAGAGTTGATGTTGGTAACACGCGATGGGACTGTGCCTATAACAGTAGGAGTGACACCCTGTCACCCTCAGTTATGAACTTTAAAACTGAGCGTAGCACCAAAACATCGCGCTTGCAATCTTTACATATCAGTTGTTAGATTTCGATGATGCAAGAAGAACATATGGCTCTCTTTACATGTAAAAATCTTGAGTTTAAGAAACGTTGCATTCAACTCTAATTAAAAAGATTAAAGAGAGTCATAAGATCCAATCAAAAATAAAATTACTTGACATAAACTATCGTTTTCCTAAAAAGCAATCAGTCGTGATAATTTAATAGCATTTACGCAAGATTAATTATCTTTAAGAGTTTTATTAACTTTCATTTCTATAAATGTAATAAAATCTGCATCGAGGTTTATTCGTGATCACGTATGTACTTGTAAACCTATAATGGCTAGACCTTTTGACCGATTCGTGTGTTCACACGATTGCCTAATACAAATGATACCTTATACTATAAATTCCCTAAAAGGCAGACAGTAAAGACCTAGAATATGTCGGTACATTGTGTACACGTCGATAATGGCAACAAAATACTTTAGAGACTAGCACTGTGTTTTCATAGTTTAATATTTAGGGGTCCGTAGTATTTACTATCTTTAGGCCACTTTCTAGAAAATAAACTCTCGTTTGCTTCTGTATCTTACCATTATCGTACAGAGAGAAAATTTGAAATTTCGTTTGTATAGAGACAACGTGACGGTATTTGTTCTTAAATGACTGTTGAAAAGAATAGAATATGGGTTATTTGTGACAAAAAACAACAAGCAGTTTTGAACGAAAATAGAAAATACAATAGTAGGGAATCATGTTTTTGTCACAAGCCGATCCCAACTCATCATGATGCCGGTTGTATACAACCCGCGTTGATCTTCCGTTGGGGCCGACAGATGACGCCACGCATGACAGATACTGTAAGTTTGTATAGCAACAAATACAACAAATAATTATAATAATAAAACAAATGATAATAATACTTGTAAAACTTCGAGTCGGTAAAGTTCGGTAGCAAAGTCTATAAGTAAAGCCATAGTGTTCGCTGATACGCGACGACGTTACTGTATGTGTTAAGTACCGCTAGATACGCATCACCACACGTTTGTGGCCATTCATTGTTTTATTACGCATCGCGATATTTAGAGTTGGCTAATTAGCATGGAGATTTAATTGAGCAAAACAGGATATTGAAGGTGATGCTTAAAGGCTATGAATTATGATACCTTAAGCCCGTAGACAAAATTGTGAATTTGAGCTTTTAGTATGAATTTATTTATTTATAAAATAAACTGGCGCTTGATGCAATGTCATACAGCGTGCAGAAAAACTTTTCTTCATTGATCTGCTCAAATAAGAACAACGTTATGCGCTATCTTGTTCCTTTACATTTGCAAAAAAAGTAAAATAATAAAAAACCCATTAATTAAACAACATTAAAACACAATCCAAGTCATACCTTGATAGCGAAGGTTTTGCCTTTATACGATTTTTCTCACAATTCTTTTGAAATGCAAAATGTTATTTCAACATGTTTTGATTTAGTCTAGCACTGAATTGTATGTTTGTGTATAACAAATATTAAGCATATCAAAACTAGACTAGCAATAACTTTACTAGATTACATTACATACCTACTTAGTTAACTTAGCCAAAATCCATTTTGCTTTAAAATTACTAAATTATGTATGTGGACCGAGTTTAATTCAAATCTACACAGTCATTTGTATAATTCTTCCAAATTATAGAGATTAACTTGAAATAATTGGGATCAAATTCGTTAAAATTTACCATTTTCATGAAGGGCGTTCAGTTATGTAGGTTTCTAACACAACAGTAAACAGGTACACTTAACAGCCAATCCACCTTATACATGAAGTAATTTTAAATTAACCTATCCTTATATTGTTACTTTGTTTTAATGCAATATAGCAATGAACTTTAAAATACCATCAAACTCAGTGATTAACCAGGTAAGTCATGTTTTTGCGTAGAATTGTAGAACATTAGTGTTAACTAATGCTCTACAAAATGGCACGAGTGACTGATAGCTGAGGTTATTTAAATGGCACTGTATATCCAATACAGGATAACAACAACACAGAAACAAAAGTTCATTTCGCTGTATCAAGCTCGCCAAAACAATTTTTGATCTACTGTACATGTATATTCCGAGTCAATTGACATGTTGCGCAATGTATGTATTTATCTCAATATCTCGTAAAATTAATATATACAAATAATATTAAAAGATTATAGAGCAACCCATGATTTCACAGACATTGTGGGAAGCTACAACATGATTTCAAAAGCGCATTCCATGCCAAGCCTTGCTGTGATTTTAACCCCTAAAGCAATTACATGGGACGAACCTCCGAACTTTATGCTCAAAACAGAGAAGCATTACCTACAATGCATTGTGTTATTATAATGGAGGCACGTTACGAAATACCTGCGCTTGCGCATAGATCAAGGACTAGGTTCGGCAGCTCCGATGTTACAATGCAAACGATTAGATAAATTGTTAGGCTTTGTTTCGACATTGTTCAGCCATGTGGAATTTGATGTCTATCTTTACTAATAACCCATCTAGAGTGCAGCAAATTCTTAGATATCTACAATTATTTAGACAGATTTTAAGTATTTCCACGGCAGGTCATAATAAGTTGATCCTTAGCACTAGCTTTCCGAATTGGGTAACATTCAATAAAATCGAATGTTATCTGCCTTCAGTATTTCAGTTTTATAACAAGGCATTGCAAATTTATCGACGAGTATTTTAACAATTGAAATCTATCAGCTCTTCGACTTTAATCAATTTACTTTGGGCACTTTATTCTGTGTGTCGCAAACGCATCAAGTGAAACGCATTACAATGCTCTGGCACTAAACTGGCTGTATTGGACATTGGCCATCCCAAGGCAGTGTGGCAATCGTAATGTCGCTTTGCCTACTCGCGCAAATTGTGGGATGTAAGTAATTTTCTGTGTGAAAGATGCGCCAACGCAATTTAACTTGGCAGATATGTGGGAGTGATTTACTTTGCTGGTGTCCTTTAATATTTTTTTTTTGTTAATCGGGATTTCATAAGGTTGAATCACTATCTTGTATGTGAGTTCTACTTAAGTGATATTTAGGTATATTTAAAAACTACATACACTATTTGAACATCTCCTGTAGTGACATATAGGTATCTAATTTCAGTTTTTTAACAATGTGTCTTCTTTCAACATACAGATTCTCAATAACTATCGACACACTGTGCGTGCGTCTATTCAGACGGATAAAATCACCAGGAAGTATTCTAGAGATGTTCTAGGGCTATCAGACGATCATCTGCACTAGTAACGGAACATCAACGTTGCATGGTGCTTGGGCCCGTTGCACAATCCATGCAATTCACTCTCGTTGCAGTGTCGACGCTATTGTCGCGCACGCGCTTTACTGGGAACTTTCCCGCGCATGGCTCACAAAAAGCGCGGGAACTCCTATCAACAATAATTGCCGACATAACGCTACGAATGCTATCTATTTTATGTTGTGTGAGGCATGCGTTGTACCTCATAGCGAATGTTCTCGGTTGGTACTTGGCTTTTCTGGTTCAATTGTGTGTAGCCTAAGTAACCTAAATAACTGAATGGTAGATAGAATCTACAAATTTGCAAATTCATTCGTAATATAGTGCTCTATCTGACCACCATACATAGTTTTGAATCTGAATTTATACTAAACCATGGTATGTTTATGCCGGCTTTAGGTAGATGTACTAAAATTAATCTTAAAAGGTAAGGATTAATATTAGTTTTTAATGCTATTTTTAATTATTTGTACGTTACTATTCTATAGCTATATCTACGTTCGGTTACAAACATACGAGTTAGTAGTCGACGGTGAGGTCAAAGTTGGGGTATGTTAAATTCACCTGATTTTATGTCAACTTATCAAGAGTTGATAAGTTGACATAAAATCATCTAGTACTACCCGATCGTACGACTAATTTAACTAGCTAGTTTTCTTTAGGATTAATATGAGGACATTCGAAGAAAATAGAGGTGTTAGGCAATCAGGTTGTTTAAAAAGAACTCCCATACGTAAACAAAGGAACTGTTGCTGCAATTACCTCAGCATTCTGTTTAATCTAAACAAATTTAAGTTAAAAAGAATTTGTCTGTTTTTAAGACGATTTCAACAAGCGATTTCAAACAAACAAACTACATCCGTCGTTATGAATGCTTTTATTCATACTCGTACGCTAACGGGGTATTGTAGTTGACAGGCAGCTCTTGAAGCTAACAGTAATCATCGTATCTTCCGATCCAATCAAGCATATTGCGCAATGATCAATCCAAATTGAACATAGCACATACACAATGTTAGCGGCAGATGAAACAAAGACAGCTCTAAATTAATCAGAACAAAAATGGTTAACGGCAACTACGTGCTTTACGGAGACAGACCATCCTCCGAATCTGAGATAGTAGATGATCATGTCCAGACACGCACAGCGGAACGCAAGAACAAAAGGAAACCCACTAGAACTGCCAATGAGCTTCAGCGAACACTTAATATGGCCCAATTAGACAACGAAACAGATTCCATAAAATATGAAAAGAAAACAAAAGAACCGAGACTTCTTCGCTACGTGCCGACTACAGATGTCGAAGAAAACTTCGTCACGGAAAAGTTTGAAACATACGACTTGAAGGCTACCGAAGAACGTCCGAGACGATACGCTTTCCAAAAAAAGCCTAAAAACCCCGCTGATGGTTCAATAAACTACGCTTATTCGAGATCCAGCAGCAATTGCAGCTCACCTAATGGAAATTTACCTACGATATCTGAACATGGAGAGCAATATGGAACTTATAGAGCCCAGCCTTCCCCGAGCCCTAGAGACGGTGATATTTACGAGCACAAACTGGAGAAATACTTCTACAAGCCGAAAGACGGGAAAAAGTTCCCTTCTAAGGTAAACTACGAAGTAAGTAGAACTTTCATTTTCTATGTACTGCACTCACTTGTATAGCTTTAAACCTTTCACCCTGCAAATCTTCTAACACTTTCAAGTCAGCTTAACTTTTATATAAACGTAATAGATTAGAGTCGTAATAGCTTTAATCTAAATAAATTCACTTTTACTGAATCATAGTGAATGTTCAGTTGCTGGGTATGGTAATAAAACCAATAAATAACATTTGTCTTTGCTTTGATAAATTGGATAAGATTATTATACAATGAATTATTGTTATGTAAGATACATAAAAGATCGATGATATCGTGTTTTTGGATCACGAAATGAAAATAAAAGTTGTGTTTGCTTCTTCGCTCGGCAACAACAAAATTTATGGCCGTGTGTTATACGACATTAAAATTTCACTAAATATAACATCCAATAAAACTAATAAATCACCAAAACGATATCAGAATTTATTAGTTCTTGAATTTAAATAAACTTTTTATTTTATTTATTATGATTACGACCTACGACTAATCTCATATGACTCTATTAGAAGTTTAGAAAAGTCATTAGAAATATACCTAGAACAAATGTAATAAAAGTAGCTACTGTGCTATACTGTAATAAAACGATTGATACCTTTTAATTAATTACTTAATCATTACTTAATTAATTATTGCGAAATAATGTAAATATCTACTCTTATAGTTGAACCTATTTATCTACAAAATTTATTTCTCCATACCAACATGTTGAACATACCAGTCCGTGTATCAGGCTGATTAACTAAGGCTGTAGTTATCAATATAATGTGTTCCGGGTTGCAGTAATATCATGTATCAGGCTGTACCTGTATCTCACATGTTTCATTTTACTGTTAATAGTCGTAATTACCATAATTTACTACCCGATAATGTTACTCTACCTGATAATGTTTGTAACTTGACCGAATGACTTAGATTGATATATTTTATGATATTTTTAAGAGTTAAGCTTTCTACTTTTAAGAGTACGTGTTGCGTGTTTTTCTGTTATTCAGTAGCAAAAATTATGTAGTAACTATTTGCCTTGAACCTTGTGTCTCTCTTTATTGGCATCACAACAATACAACATCAAAAAATAAAGACAATAAACGGGTTTTTATCCACGGATCTCGTGATCAGATTGAGTTTACCACGGACCACGGAGCGCTATTTCCACTGATAACGTGTGTCGTTTCCGACAGAAAAATGGTCCTTAAAATTGTAATAAAAAAAGTCAAAATGGCAGGGAAAAAGCCACAAGTGAGTGAGAGATATTATAGTTTGACGTTGTATTTTCCACAAATTGATAATACCCTACTATGTTCGTTCAAATCAGCTTCAAGTTTGGTGAGTCGAAAGCAACTTTTATAGAGCTCAATCAATTAAATCAAGGTTTTATTTTCTTTTAATTTGTAACATGCTTGCACAAGTTGGAATTTTTAATCACGTGTTAAAGTGGGTTTTATAGCTGTTATTATTTGCCTTCATAACAATGACATTGTACTTTTGGCTTTCACTTCTTCAAAATGATATTGAGAAATATTATGCGCCCTTTACATTGTAAGTATTTGTATAAAATGACATGATAATCAGATAAAATGATCATCGAAATGATGATCGAAAGAAGTGACAGCTGAAAGGTATATTGAACCGATGAATAATTAAAATGTTTTAGAATGTTTCAATTTAGTAGCTAATAAATCACTTTCCAAATACATACAAATAAATTAATTCATAAAAATCAGTTGGTGCAAGATTAAGCGACCCCAACACGTCGCCCGCCGCCATAGATTACAATGACGACCAAACTACCGGACCGCACCGATGTGAGCCCTTAAGTTTACTATTTTATGTTTGCAATAACAACTATAAATATAATTTAACAATAATAAAATGCAAATCAAAATATACAGCAATCGAAATTAGAGCACGCCGGATGCACAAACATGTCAAAGTCTAAGGAAAGTAGACGCATAGCAATGATATCGCGTTTAATGCGATCGTATATATTTAAATAGCTCCATTAAATTAGAATCCAATTATCGATTATCGGATTCGAATATCGCCCACAAACCTCGCCGATTCTTATGATAATGATCTCCACTCAGTGAATGCTATCTTGAAAATAAATATTGTCGTGTGATGTTCATATTTCATGTTCATCGATACTTCTGTTACGATGTTCTGTTCGCTGTGTCGATGCTCTTTACATTTCACTTTCTGGTGTGGAAATCGATGATAACAAAAGTAATATATTTCCATTTCTCTCGATTCAGTAACACATAATATTTTTTTCTTAGACTGTTAGTACTTACAGCTATTAGTCGTTCTGCGAACAAATCACCTCACGACTACAATTTTGTTTGTACTAATTTCTGAAGGCACTAGCTATTGCTTAACAGTTTAATTTAAAATATATTTTTTTATTTTCTCGTACTTAATTGTAGTAGTATTATGTATATTTATGTCAAATATTAAGGAGCTCGATCTAAAAATAACGCCGTAGAAAACCTTCCACCTTGAGGCTCCTCCTTAAGGTGGAAGGTTTCCTATACTATCAGTTATTGACAGTACCGGACGACAAAAATATAACTAAATGTCATCCTTACGAGCAGACACTACTATGGCACATACATATAGAATAGAAAAAGTATCTTATATATAATCTCTGGTTATAAAAACCATACTTTATGGTAATGTTATAATTAAGCATATTATTATACTGGCTTAACAATATAATAAAATATGCACAATCGCTTTCAAAACTTTAGGGTTACGACAGTGTAATAAGCTTTCAAAGTAAATAAATTAATGCAATTATGAACTACTTCTTGCTATAATAAAGGTTAACCTACATTCATTAGGAAATCGAACAGCTTGCACATATTAGTTACAAATTTTATGACTACTTTCTTACTTTACAATTTATTGTACTTACTTATCTGCGTTACGGCATACCTCGTATTTTCGATTCATTTGTATACCCTTGCTGCACTGAAGGGGGTAATAAATCATGTTTTACCATGCCTGACTGTGTTGTGGATTGAGCATTAAACATATCTTACTTTATTCTACTGTCTTACTTCTCAATCTGACAACGCTCGTAAAATTTACTCGGTGTCAACGACATGCTCTCTCAATCTTCATACCTTCTGCTGTAAGGTGGGAGCATTCCGCAAGGATTCCGCTTGTTGCCCATATTTCCTTTACCTACAATTACTACACCCAGTAAACCCTGGTGATGTAATTTGTTTATTTCTATTATGATTTGTAATACAACGGGATTCTCCACATAGTTAATTGCAATAAAGATTCTGATACGGTTAGGTTATGACTTTTTCTTAAAAAACAGGTCTCTAAGTCGATAGGAAGCTCAACATCTGATCTAGACTAGCACGTATCAACATATCTATTAAGTACTTTTCACCTATAAAATTTGATTGTCTTTCTGAAACGTTAATTTACCTTATTCATTCCTATTAATTGATAGAATAACCTCGACACGTCTCTCATAGACAGATGTAAAATTTATTTCTTTCACACCTAATTAAGATTTATTCAATTTAGTGAATTTATGAATGTTGATGTGAAATACTATAGCCTAATTACCAGGCTATGGGTAGTTTAGGTAAATACTTTGGCATTATACAAACACGGCTTTGATCATAGTTTATACCTTATAACAAATATCTATTTTACTTTTGGTTTTAACCAGAACTAGGAATCAGTTTCGGAAGGTACGATTTGCTTATTGTTACAAATCTTTGTCTAACGGAAGTTCGGCTGATACCGACTGACGCTGGTCTGACTAACCGAAGTTCACGGTTAAAATACAGAAAACGTTTCTTCATTCATTCGTTACGTTCCGTAACAAAGAGCGTTGACACCCTGTAAAAAACTTCTTTGCCTTAAGAAATAAGGTTTATTGTTCTGAATTCCGTATAACAAAGTTTTTTTCTGTTCTGTATACCAGGGTTCGCATCCAGACAGTTTGTACCGCGTGCAGCCGGACAGCGGGACTGGTGACAAGATGGTGAGAGTGCTGCGAGTGCTGCGGTGGCCGGTCGCTCTAGTAGCGGTGTGCATCGCCCTTGCGGTCTTCGTGTACTTCCTCATGCCAGGTTACTATCTATGTATAAATACTGAATAGATACTAACTCTGGAGGATTTTCAAATGCTTATTGTGGGTATAGGTACTCAGACACTTAGTTCAACGTAAGGTAAATTGAATGATAATATAATACTCTAAAATATTTCCAAATATTTACTAATCGTGGGCAGGCCCTGAAGCAGTCAGTTAATATAACCTAAACTTTCAACAATGCTATGGTAGTTGTCCCACAGCCGGCGATGAACGAAAAACGAGCATAAAATAAACGAGTTGGCGATCAGCGGGAAGCGAGTGTGTAGTTTCAATTGTGTTTACAAGCGAGTATCGCTGAGCGAGTTTATTTTTGAAAGTTCGTCGCTGTGCGACAAAACTAGTAAAGCGAGTAGTCGTCGGTAGTGTGAACAGGCAGAGAGTATATTTTAATATATGCATCTGTTTCGTTTACACTTTATGTACATTTATTGTCCCTTTCTTGGGAGAGAAAATCGCCGTTAGTTAGTCGTTTTCTCGCCGGCTGTCGGACCACTGCCTTAAATTTGAACATTAGCTGTTCGTTGCTTGACTCTAATTTAAATCCCGCTGTTTTTTTGACATACTTCTGTACATATTGTCTGTACGGTAAAAAACAGTATTACTATGACGTTACATTATTTCATTATCTTAACTCTACAGAGTGCTCGCTGTATTCATTAACTCTATACAAGGCAAAACACGCTTCGTACAGTCACAACTAGTTTTTAAATTCGTAATATCACACATCTATATGTGTAGCAGATGAGTTTGTGAATTAGTATAAAGTAGGTGAAATGAAAATCATAGCAGTTAAGCCGGTCACCGAGGTCATAGGTTAAGTTCGCACGTAACCGGAGTGTGACCCACTAAAATAACGGGCTATTACAAAATATTGGATTATAGCTGGCCCAATAAATTCATAAATACGACACTGTCTTGTCTGTCAACCTCTCTCAATAAATAACATTTATGAAACCAATGAAACCATTCATTAGGTATCACGATGATAAATAATTGCCCGAGCGAGCGAGCAAAGAGAGTTCAGCGTCTATGCTTCAAATCTGATACATTTTTATTTTGTCTGTTAGTTTGTATGTGTGTCTGGATGTTGACACTCGCGTACAGGTCGTGAATCTAACCAATTTTGGTTATCGACACTTAGTATACCGAATTCATGGTATTTTTTTGATCGATTTAATATTTCCTCTAAAGAATAGTATGTTTGCTAGGCGCCATATACCAGTTGAATTTAATAATATTCAGTATCTAAATGCGAATCAAAGCTTAAAAAAAACATTTCCTTTAAATAAGAGTAGGTTAATAATTCTGACTATTCTCTGCCTGAACGCTCATAACTACTAAGCATGATATTTTTTTATACATAAATAACTTGTAAATATGTGCTTCGGTACATATACGAGTGTCTGAAACGTCGACAACAGTTTTTAAAGGTAACATAAATTATATCACGAGGTAAAAAAGATATCGCTCCCCATAAAAATGCAATAAAAAGGACACGACTGAGCCCAAAAAGGCATCAATTAAGCTCAGATTTGCATATGCGAAAGCTCGCAACGTTAATTTCTGCATTGAACTCCGTCATAGGTATCAAAACGGAAGCTGAAAAGCTCATAAAAACTTTCAAAGCAATTATGCTCCTTTTCATTTGCAAATTTTTGCTTTGATAAGAACTTGGACCTTTCGGAATGTTTTTGATAACTTCATAAATATTCAGTCACTTTCACATTTCTCACGCGAAGGGTTTTAATAATACAATATTTTAAATGGGCAGGTAAAATCGGGCTCAATGTTGCGTGGGGTACTCGCATGCAATATGTTGCCGGATGTGTTCTCGTATTTTCCTTTTGTTGCTCTCAATTGTGTTTTTTATATGCAGACGATCGGTAAAATCGAAAGTCAAACATCCAAAATCACCTTACCTTTTGGATGCATCTACGCTTTTTAAGATCTGTCCCACATTTTGTTTTTGGTATTTTTTTAGAAATCGACGCATTACCCATTTTTGCTTTCATGGTACAGCCACGTTTATCGACTCGAACAAAAATAATACTCGTAGTTTTACTTTATGTCTTTGTTGACAATAAACGAAGTTTGTTATTTTAGTGAATTATCACGCTTGTCGAGACGAGTAGAGAAAAGTTATCCATTTGACTTGCGCGACCTCACTTTCTTTCTTTTATCTGGCCTTTTAATTAACACCTGTAGAGAGAAGGCAGTGTCCGACAACTGATAAATTCTAGCATAATTTTTATAATTTACAATATCTGCAGTATATTTTGAAATAAGTAGATATCATGACATAATAGTAATAAAGCTAAGCCTTCGTGCTAAGATGGTCATCGTCTAGATGTATCACCATTGCAAGCTTCCTTATGATGCGTCCTACATATCATAATATCTGTGGGTAAATCAATTTTGATAAGTGCATTGCATAGATATACAGAGTTATTCGAAGACTGAAAAAAATTTATTCCTTTTTTTAAAGAACTTGTAGCTATATTTTTGCATCGACGAGATAAATTATATCATTGTACTCGTAGTCGTAGGCTCTTCAAATATTTATATAAATGGAATGTTTATTGTGACAAACAGATTCAACTTTACATAGGAATTGATTATGAAAATATCGGTGTAGTGGTTGCTGCTTAGTTTTTATGAATTTAAGTCGCGATATTGTAGTAGCAAAGTAAATATCTCGCAAATTGACTACTGATAATGGTTCGCGGTATCAGCTTTGCTTTTTTAATTTTAGCTCATTATATACAACCCAGGATAGAAGCTGCCGCAATGTAGCAACAGCTCCTACTACACCGCTTAATCGGGTGTGGTATCCTAAGGCGAGAGGCACTTATATGGTGGTTTAGTGTGATGATGGCGAGAAAATTAACTTATATCGTTGAACCGAAATGCCTTGGGCTACTAGATATAAAAATATATATAGTATTACAGGAGGGTATGTATGTGACACATACTTTTAAAAGCCCAACTACGGAGTTTGAAGGTAAGAAGCATCTCGTTTTGTGTGATAATAAAGCCACTAGAGTTTCTTAAGCATGAACACTAAAGTGGCTATGTGAATAAATCAATAGAATGCATCTATAGAATAAAAATGTAGTGGTATTTAGTTAGTGCTATTCATTAGGTTTTAATTCGTTCCCTGATTTGCAATAATTTTCGATATATTGTCGATGTTAATTCGATATCATACTCAGTGGTTTTTAGACGCAGGCGCTGCAAGCTTTAACGCTTCGTTCCCTAAGCGGCACAATATAAAACAGTAACGTCCTAAACGTGCCAACGACACTTTAATGGTTTACCTATTTTGTTATTCTTTTCTGTTTGAAAACATTTTATCATTATACCTGCGTTAAATATTATGTAGTAAATGTCTTGAATTGCTCCCATGTTGCAAGTACTAGAGTATGTAAAATACACGGAATGCGCAGGTAACTGTTTATATACTGCGTGCCTTAAGTTGCATTTGATTTAGTCACGACTCACCGCAAAATTAAACTTTTAATTTATGTATCTACTTTGTAAAACTTTGCTAAATAACATTAAATTTAATAAAAAAAAAAAAAATAGCGCTAAACTAAAAAGAAATACAATTTAATATACTTCCTAGAACATTGAGTTCTAAGCATAAAAAATATGTATTTCATGTAATGTTAGTATATCGTTAGTATAACATTTATATTTCCCCAAAAAAAGCAAATAACATACATAGAGAAGAGCTTCTTCCTTTTCTTAAAGTCGGTTAAAAAGTCTCAAAATATCATGTCGATTAAAATCGTGGAGAAATTCAACGTTAGGTATAGAAATTCAACGCAGACGTGCATTCGAACGTGCACGTATAAATGTTTAGCTAGGGGATTGCCGCTGATGACATTTTGAACTCTACTTTCACTTGAACGATCGAGATTCGAGAGAGATGTTTCCTTCCTACTATCAGTGATATACATAGTTTTATATATAGTTACTACGTAATAACATTCATTTATCGCCAATACTTATCCACCAAATACAAATAAGACAGCAATATAAGTTTTACAGAAAAAGATAGGTAAATTTATTGACGCTAGAAAACATGGGGTTAATCTATGCTTTTCAGCGTCCATAAGTCCGTAACGTCACCTATTATCTTTTACCGAATAATTAAAACGTATTCCTTAATTTTTTAAGCAAGTTCAAGGCTCAATTGTGATGTCTGACAAATTCTGGAAGTATACAGCTTTATTTTTCCTAAACTAAAACAATATCATTTCATAGCTATATTATTCTAGTGCACATCCTGGCAATAAATTAAAAATTCTGTAAGTAATTGGCAGTTTACACATTCCTCAGCTATAATTCGGCAATTTGTAGACGTTTTATAAATCGTCGTAAAACATAACAACGATGATATTTTAATGTATTTTTATCGCCATCTATGGTACCTAACTCTTTATAACCATTATCTTATACATGTTATGTCTAATATATAGATTTTTTATTACTTAAAAGAATGTTGTGATGTCTTTATTATGTCACAATCATCATAAAATAAATTTGATGGGTTTTGTTGAAATTAGGCACTAAACCGTTTAGGTTTGAGCTACTTAGGATGGTAATGAAGTGATATCCATTTGGTGATATCATAAGATATATTCGTTATATAGATGTTAATAATGAAATTTACACTCACAACAGCAGAGTAGTGATATCGATTTAGAAGGATATCACAATCACGCGTCATCAAATATCAATAAACTATATTATTTTAGGCTGCTAAGGCGGAGAAGCGGGAAATATACTGACTCTCTACAACATCTTCACCTTGCACTTACCGCACTTTGGACTGATCTTACAGATAACATAGAAACCATGGACGATACATTCAACCAGAGGCTCTGGGAGCCAGTCACATCTGGGGCTCATAACGTCAAGACACAAGGCCCCGCACACAGACAGCACTTACAAGATAACACAGCACATAAAACACAAAATGATGGTATGGTATCAATTCATTAGAGCTTGCGATCCGATGTCGTGTGGGTTAGCTAGAGGGCAATGTTTGTATAGGAATGTAATGATTCTCAAAATATGCAGATTCACCTCTATGTACCTAACAATTAAATTTAATGTGTTATGTGTCTCATTTGCTCTATACATTGGTTTCTTTTGCATAAATAGTATTTTCTCTACCAATACATGCACTCTTTTGATTAAGCAATCAATAGTTAGATTTATTTATTCAAGAAAACCTTGTGAACGGAATAATTGCAGGTACGAAAACGCCGGAAATCGATTTCTACGACTCTGAAAGCGATAAAAACAGCGTGCTCACTCCAGATATCGATACGATTACTGACACTAACCCACACAGAGTGTTACCTGTTAAGCCGGTATTCCCATCCCACATCATGCTTGAAGTTCAGTATGGAAATGAAAGGACCGATGCAGATAAACTCAGAACCCCAAAAGTACTGGATACGAGCAGCACCCCTTCGGATGACTCTACCTTAAAACCACACATAACACAAAAGCCTGAAAAACCTCTTGCAGTCTACTTCAAAGACCTAAACGAAGCCACAACAATCACAGTAGAATCAATATCAAGGGCAGAAACCGTTAACGAGTTCCCGAATTACGGTACCAAGCAAACAACGAAGAAAGTCGAGCTTTCTACAAAAGCACACCCCACAGCTTACAAGGATCACCGTGTTCCGGTAATAAAGCCAATAAATATCAAGCAGTATTTGGTTACGGAACCGGAAATTCCCCCAGAAATGCAAGAGTTCTTTGGTCCGTTACCATCGGGGAACGTTAACTTTACCTCGGGTCATTCTATGCTGTTCGGTATATCGATTGAGGATGCTGAGAAGATGAAGTCCACCACTCAGAGCTCTGCGTACAACACGCGGGTGTCTCCCACACTGCCCACGTGGCGTGATGGAGACGACACCACTACCAAACACTACCCTGTCAATTTGAATACAGATGAGGGTAAGTTTCTATTTCTTGTAAACGGGAGCTTGCGGTAATGGAAATTGGTCACCTGCTTTCAGCAAGTACGTATTACATAATTTTGATTACCATTATTACCACGTTACCCTTTTGTGAGTAATCCTTCAAGTGTTTTCATTTTTATAAATGCTGTAACGCTTTCATGTCAAAAGATTTTCTTAACACAATAGCTTATTCTTATTTCACTCATATATTTTTATATACTTACATTTGTTAACTGTGCGAGTAAAGCATCTCTGCTTCGGGTTTGGCAAGTTTTTATTTCGTCTTTCAGGTAGTATTTTTCGTAGTTTTCAATCAATCTTGAAATTTCGTGTAAAATTATTTAATCGTCAGATTTTTTTTACTAGATGGGTATTTTTCCCAAAAAATGTTAGCTATTTGCTGGCCGGCTGGCTTAATAATAATAATCAAAAACATGTAAAAAAACAACAGTAATAAAGATTTTTGAATATACAAAAACAGGTTTTATATGAAGTCGCAAAAAATGTTGTAGTCGCGAGATCGATAGTTAATAACTTAATTTCAATTATCAATTGTTATTTGCAAGCACTTGAGAATACAAAACTTACATAGAAAATATACTAGATTACAAGCAGACTCACTATTCTTTTCAGCCCCGGTATGCCGTTCCACCCGCTACACGCTTTGCAGAGGCGTACTGCCGTACGACTTGGCTGGCTTCCCGGTGAAAATCAGAGGGGTAGACTTCTCTGCGTACATGCCCCATATAGAATACCTGGTGCATACTAACTGCAGCTACCGTGCGAGGCAGTTCGCTTGCGCCTTGCTAGAACCTGAGTGCAACCCGTACCCACATCAATCGAAGATGCCATGCTATAGTCTCTGTAGAGGTACGAAGACAGCTTGAATGTTACATTTTTATTTGGTACTACAATCTACAAGTCCCTTTTTAAAACTAGTAAGCTGCTTAAAGTAGTCTAGATGATGTTTAGATATTGTGGCAGAGTAGTTTTACTCTGCCACAATATCTAAAAGATATGCATACTACTCAAATTCTGTAGCAATATCTTAAGATAATTTGCTCTGACTTTAAATAAGGTGACTTCATCTATTGTCTACAGCCCACAATTTCCAATACATACTAATTTTATGTAATAATAATCTAGTTTTTGATATAATTTAATAAACAATTTATTTAGCATACCTACCTACTGCAGAAATTAAGAGTTCAATCGTTGAGAACAAACCAGTTGGGGCACTACCATAAATGCAACTATCTCATATTTCCATAGCAATCGTAGACGCCTGCGAAGGTTCTATCGCCAAACAACTGTTGCCGGCGTTTGACTGCAAGCGGTACAGCCAGACTGACTGCATCGCCGCCAGAAGTCCCTGCTATGACCGCGAGCTGACCTGCAGTGACGGTACCTGTATCCCGCGGGAGTGGGTGTGCGACAACCACAACGACTGCCCTAACGGGGAAGATGAAGCTCGCTGCTCTATGTGCGCTAAGAACGAGTACCGGTTAGTTACCTCTTTAGTCACATTCTTGTGTTGCTTGAAGTGATTCTTACTAGATATTATTTACTTGTCCATTTTGTTATACTTATACTCAGCAATAATTCGTATTAGTACAAGTAACTTAAATTGATATCAGCTAACAAAAATGTAATAATTACCAAACTAAAAAATCGATTTTCAATACGAGTAGTCATATTTTTAGCAAGGAACTAACATTTTCGTTCAATTCATCACTTCAAACGAATATTAAAAACAGAAACGAAATGAGATTATGTGTTAAACAGTTACTTAGTTATTATTATTTAGTTGTGCTTAGTTTCAATTTTTATCACTTAAGCAATAAATAGATATGTCAACTATTTCCATGATAAACCTTCCCATGACTTCAAAAATAATGATCTGATTCCATCATCCATTTATACCCACAAAGTGCAATCTTAACTAATCCTCATTAATATCTCATCTATATATTCAGCTGCAGCAGCGGCGGGTGCATCCTGAACCGGTGGCTGTGCGACGGGTACGCAGACTGCCCCGGGGGTGAGGACGAGGTAGAGGCGTGCGACCGGCAGGTGGCCGGCGAGCCGGGAGAGGAGTCGGCGGGGTCTGCGCCCGCGCCCGCTGTTAGGCGACCTAACCGGATCCCTCTGAAGTCTCGCAGCGGAGACTTGCATAAAACTGGTAAGTTTCTTAATTAGTAATTAATTTTGAACAGATGATATTTAAAAAATGTTCCAGAAGGGATTTCTTTTGTGTAAGCATACATACACATTCACAAACATAAAGCCCGGGAACAGGTATGCAAATTTATCGTTGCAACACCAGCTCCGACCGGAATTGAACCTGGAACCTCCTTGAAACAAGTATGCGAATCACTACATAGGTCACGGCGCGGCGGTCGACTAACATGTTTATATGGGGAGATAACTTGGGTATATACTCATAAATACAAACTACTCGCAACATGGATAGTTTTACCTACCTGTGTTTTATATTAATTCAGCACAAATATATCAGGGACTCTGATATATTTGTGCTGAATTAATTAAAATAATGATGAATTAAGCTGTTTATTCGCCTTTTGGAAATTCGTGTAAAAGTGAAGTAGACTGTTAGAGTATGCATACTTATACTGATGATACTGATTTAATTGATGCGCCGGGATATCTTAGATCTAATATACTTAGTATTTCAACACGATACTATAAGTTTTATATGAAATCGCTAAAATGATGTTTCAATTAAAGTTTCTTTTACAGGAGAAAACGACAATAGTAAGGAACTGCTCGTTACAAGTGACAGCAACAACGGTTTCAAGAGAAACTTCACTCGACGGCCATCTCTCTCCCGACTGTCACCTTACACTCGCTCCACACAAGCACCGGGACCCATGCCTACCATGAGGGACTACAAACCTATTCCAATCAAGGAGGCCGAAGCCATCACCAAACAAGAATCAGAAACCACTCAAAAAGCAACCGACGTAGACTCAATGGAAGACATCAACATCAGAGACTTGGGCATTTTCGATGAGATCAAGAAAACTGGAAAAAGTGTGAAAGATGTATCTGTAGAAGCTCCTCTTAAGCGCAGTGAACCGAAATCTCCAACTAGGCAGAGAAATCTGGCGAGGGCTGCGCAGATCACAGTGCCTTCAGTGAGAACACCGACTAGACTCGATAAATCTATAAATAAACTGGAAAAAGTTATCAACGGCGCTGCTTTGATGCAGGTACGTGTGTAATAATAATAGTTAAAAGTTAAATAGTAGACAAAGTTACCTTTGCAGAAAAAAATCGACCTGGTGCTGACGCTGAGCTTTAGAATGTTGATATAATAGTTGTAAATACGAGTATAAGGATTTACTAACAACATTATCGAGTTATTTGATAGTTTTGAATTTGAAACAGTGCACTATCATATTCAGAAAACTACATCTGGGTGATTAAAATAAGTAAGTAGTGATCGTATTTACGATATCTTAAATTAACTGAGTACTATTCTCATTGCAGAAAACCCTAGCCATAGAAGACCAAGAAGCTGCAGTCGACTCTCCCGAGACCAACATCACTAACATCGAAAGGGAGGACTTTCCAATAGCCCAACGTCCAGGATCAATAAGTGCCCACGCGTCTCCTTGTCCGAGCGGAGAGTTGCGCTGCGTCGATGGCCGTTGCATCACGCTTGCACAGCTTTGCGATGGCACCATTGACTGTACTGACCATGCAGATGAAGATAACTGCTTCACGTGATGATGGAAGAGTTTGAGGAGATGGAGTGCATGTGAGACGTTAGACCTTGGTACCGTAGGAATTAAAAAGAGATCGGCTCTTCAGGATTTGCCCTCGAGGCGTGTGTATGTTGAGTCTATTCGATCTTAGTACCACATGTAAAGAAAGATTGACAGTTCAAATACGCAAGCAATATGAGAAGAGTCGTGATGTACTACGGACAATGTCTATGGTAAGATTATCGCTAAAAAGATATAGAGCTTGATTGATGAAAGGCAATACTTTAGAATGCTATTTATATTATAACGCTAGGCAGCTTATTCTGTCGGAACAGTTATAATTAAATAAACAATTGGAAAATGTTAGTTTTCTCTAGATTTTCTCTTAAATATCGGTCAACATTATGTAGGTTTTCCTGAAACATTTTATTCGAAATAATCAACTCGTCTCGTCTTGGTCTTGATGTGTGTGGTATTATAAGTTAGTGATATTTAGAATTAATCTAATCCATTAATCTGTGTTTGTCAATCTTTATTTAATGTTAAATATGTGGTCTGTTTTTAATTTTTATAATTTGCGTTCTGTGATAGGATACATACGCCACACTAGTATTGGAGTGGATCTTTTGTAACGATTTCCGTCCAATTTTACTTTAGGTTACTCGTTACCTGTCAGTTTTTATTACTCGTATTGTTTGCGAGTATATACTTAGAGGTAAGCTTTTTTGGAAATTCCTTAAATAAATGTTACAGTATCTTTAGCTGATAGGAAATAAGTACCTACTTGTCTCATGTACCAATTTGAAAATGTTTGGTCATATTATATGCTTTGCATATTAAATTATACCTACTCACTTAATTATGTTTAGTGCTTCAATCCATCAAAATAAACTCACAAAACCTATCTAACTAACAAAAACCGTTAAGTAAGTCTAGAAAGTAAGTACGCATTTTGTAAATATCAAATACCTATTTATAGTAGTTTTTAAAAATACATTTAACATATACATAATTACATACATAGGTATTACTTTACAACATATTTTTATCCTTCTTTCTTAAATGGTATGCTTTAATTGAGGAGATGCATAGTATTGAGAAGCCTTTATGAATGGAGTTAAACAACAAAACATCAATGCACACTTTAAAAACTGTAGGGTAGGCTATACCATTTTTAACAATGGCCAGAAATATATAAAAACCATCAACATGTTTTTTTAGTAGGGTATTTTTGCTAGTCGCAGCAGAAAAACACTTTAATTATTTGAAAGTAGTAACATTTATACCCAACAATTCACGAAAAAACGGTTTTCTGAAAACTCAATACCTATACCTCTACATATACATAGCAGTACAATTTGATTTGTAATCTTACTAATGTTCAGTTCAGTACAAATTTAATGTTACCGCTGTCATCGCTTGTCGCAAGTGTTTGATCCATTAATTTCGCATTCAATTCCCATACAAATAATATGCATTATTCTCGTTGTTACATACCTAGATACCTGTAATGCCACTTTAAGTTTTTTCGTCATATCATTCAATTTTGTATTCAAATAACTAGGTAGTGGCTACTAACAGTAAATATATATCCCCGGCCTAGGCTCCAGGGTAGAAAAACTATGTCCTTATAAACACCAACCACTCTGGAGGAGAGTGGAGACTCTGGAGACCAAGAGTCTCACTCTTTCTGTCTCTCTACTGTTACTATGTTAGGATAAAATAAACTTTATGCTGATATATCCAGAGTAATGTCATAATAAAATATTTAAGAACTTATTAAGTAATGTAAATTTCCATCGTTACGGTATTCCTATTGTAACTTTGCGAGACACTATTTAGGCTGTCAAGATCAATATTATTATTTTTATAGTATTAAGTGCATAGGTATTAGTCTCTATTACTCTATATACTTATCTGACTAGATCATAAGTATTTTAAATACTAGTATTACGTTTTTTATACTTTACTACTACATAATAAAGTTTATGCCATGTTATTGTAAATATTGAGTGATGTTTTTTTCACCCATTTCAATTCTTTCACGTCTCAGTGCTAAGGTGACGGGTTCTGCGATCTCCAGAGGATCATATCGGTACCCTTTTACACTATCAATTTGAAGCGATGATGATCAATTGGTTAGTGGGGTCGATAGCCATCCAAAAGGTACGAGGTTCCATCCCACGAAAATGCAAAAAAAGAGCTTGAGCTACCGATGAAGGAAAACATCGTGAGGAAACCTTTGGCATGGTGGTAGGGCGTTTCCTATCGCTCGCCTGGCTAGCTAAAACTCTCAAGTTGTAAAATATGTTACCAAGTGTTCCGGCAGCCTTCCTTGAGAGCCAGTTTATTTCAGACTAGGCATGCTCCATCTAGGGCTACAGTATCTGACTTCAGTGGGCGTGCGAACATGTAGTCAAATGCCTAGCTGTGTAGGATAAAAAAATCTCTCACCTGAGCACCTCCCGTAACATCCAACTGTCTCGCACCTATACGACAACGTACGTACGTTGCCTTTTTTCCAGGGCTTGTAATAACGGGTATTTTGATGCTCAACTCAATTACTACCAAACCCAAGGTTATCTTTAAGTAGTCTACTTACGACAATCAGTGCATACCGATGCAGTATTCTAAGACCCGTGCAACAAGATTAAAAATCCTTTCGACCTTACACACCCTAACCGATAAACCTGATGTTAGAATACAGTGTTGAAAGTTATTCCTTTGGATGAGTACTTTCGGTCTTGTACACCCCTAATCGATAACCCTCTGAAAAGTAAGGGTCTAGGCTTTGCATTTAAGTATGTTTAAGTACTTGTTCAATAACGGTTATAAACTACCCACTACGGTCATGCTATGTGGTTCCATCTAGTGTCGCACTGAGTCATCGCATGAATGGCGTGGCTTCCCAAAATAACAAAATAATACAACCATGTATTAAAACAGACCTCTGTTACGTTACGTTAAAGATTATAATCGACTGATAAGACTTTTTCTATAAATAACAGTTAACGCTATAAAGTTTTTTGTTTTTTCATTCATAGAATTTAGCATTACCTCATCTCTACGCTTGAGCGTAAGCAAGGTAGAACACATTTTGGAGTAATTGCACCCACCTTTTTCCTTCTTGTTAAATAAAAATAGATAAAAGCTCGAAATAAGAGTTTTTTTTTGTAAAAGAGCTTCTTTTTAAAATACTGTCATTGTAAAACCGATGTAGGTAGTAGGTACCTAAATTAAGTATTTTTTTTAGATTGGTCTATGATACGTCTCATCGGGACCACTATGTTGAATTGCTATCTCCGTAATTGGATACCTTCTTTGCATTGCAATTGCATGAGGTAATTACTTATTCTAGTATCTCCGCGAACAGTCGACCTCGCGACGACAATATTTATTATTATTATTATTCCACTCCTTTATTTTCATACACGGCTCTGGGCCGGACCTTTATTAAGGCATCATTGGTGTCGCAACCAACAACGAGAGGCCTTTTACAATTTATTTAAAACTAACAAAATATATAAAAATACAGCGGTATAAAAAGTTATGATGAAAGGTGAAAAACTATTGTTAACATTATGTATTTTAAAAAGTCTGTGCTATTGTGATGAATTTTTGACTGCTTGGTTAGGGCTATGGGAACAGGTACGGCACCCGCCAACTCTGCCTCTTACCAAAATATTGCGGCGGGTGGTGGACTTGCCACCCACTAAACGGGCCTCCTACTAAATGCCGCCGTATGATGTCCGCGTAGCTGGAGGGGCAACGTTGGTGTGGGCAGCTACAAGGGTGCCGAGAGGTGTGCTGCGTATTCACTATGAGCTACTAGCGGCGTTTTAATTTATCAGCGACTTTAATCAAAAAAAAGAAACGATATACTCTACATTCTTTTTTGTCGTTTGAATTATTTTGATTAGATTTGACCCTGCTGACCCAACCCTGGATCCGTATTTCTTAGTTCCGTTTCGGAAACTTTGCGCCTCGTGGTTTGTTTTTATAGTTCCGCATTGCCTAAGGTCATCAAGAGAAGTTTCCTCATTTATCTACAGCTGCAAGTAAACTTTAGTGGTACCTACCTATTCTAGTGTTTTTGCAACCAAATTCAAATATGAGAAGGCTCTTAGCGCGTTCGAACAAATAAAATACTAGAATATATTATTTATTTATCGATATCGCTAATCTTTTAATGTAGTCACGAAAGTCACAGCAGTGCCGGATACAACAGACCCAGTATTTCATACTTTTGACTGAGCTTTTTAACTTTTGCACAGCACACTATGTATACCCACCCACGAAACATGCAAAAAAAGAGCCTGAGCTACCGTGAAGGAAAACATCGTGCATGGTGTTAGGGCGTTTTCTGTGGCTCGCCTGGCTAGCTATCACTTTCAAGTTGTAAAATATGTCGCCAAGCACCTAACGCTGTGTTCCGGCAGCCTTCCTTGAGAGCCAATGTAATCAAGACTAGGTATGCTCAATTTTGGGCTACAGTATCACTGCTGTGATCGCGCGAAATTGTGGTTAAATGCCTAGCAGTGTAAGAAAAAAATTCAAAAAATCTATCAAAATTCCAAGAGACAAATTCGCAGGACTACTAGTTTATTTGGGATTTTAACTCTAGCTCCAAATTTTGCAAAATTTTTCCTCTCCCATAAGAATGCCTGGAATCGCTTCTTGTCATTGGAGATACCATGATGTCATAGCGCGATTAAAACGAGGCTCTAAGACAATAACAGCGTAGATTTGAACTCTACTCGTGTTATGAAATGGATGAAGATCGGGTAATGTTTGTGGTACTCGCAGAGACAAAAATAAATCACGCATGGATGCAGGCAGGCTTAGGCTAGACAGGCTTATTTTGAATATAACAATACACTAGTCGTGCTTACAGTGCGTGTGTAGCACAGTTTCAGTATAATAGCATGCACAGTATGAATAGGGAGGTGAGTTAGCTGTGTCATCGACCGGCGCAGGCGCAGAGTAAACGCTAGAAAGCGGTGACTCATCCTCACGGAGACTCGGACGAGACTAACCGGTGTCTATACGTGCCTACGTAGTATCTTATTCTTTTATCATGCTTTCCATCCCAAACAAATGAAAGAGTAGCAATCAGCACATTAAAAAAATACTACCTAATTCTAAACTGTCTACGAGTATACAAGTAAAAAGTAATACTTGAAATGTGAAAATCTTGTCAATTCATATATATATGTTTTCGTGTATGTTATAAAAATAAAATGTCCTAAAAATACGCATTGAGCTATTTAAAAACTATTAGACTGATTACAACCAACCAACTAGAAACGGGAAGAAAGAGAATATCCCTCTCAGAAGAGAAAAAGGAGGGGAAAATAAAAAGAGAACAAGATGTTATGACAAATTGAGAACCTCCTTCTTGAAGTAAGTTAAAAACAACTACAATATATCACCATACTTCAATATATTTCTACATTGCTTCACTAAAAAACATACCATATACTGGGCAAGAGGGCGCTTAAGCTAACATAGCTTTTTCATGTTAGCTCTACCAATTGTATTTATAGTGTCTAAAATAATCCTAAGCATAAGCTAAAATTACGGATATGATGACATCTTGTAGAAGGATGTTGATTGATGATGATGTTAGTTTATGATGGAGCATAGTCTAATATTTTTGAAAAATTCTACAACAGCAATATCATAAAATTCTGAGTAAGAAGTATCTCTCATAGAATTGCCAAAACACAGGTTGTATTTCACTGACACTATTTTTAAGCCAAACGTTTTCATTAAGCCTGCTAACCTGTCGTGTCAGGAATAAAAAAAGTAGCCCGACTAGTGATCCTTGAAATAACTCTCCATTGGCTCCATACTTTATGCTAGAATACTTAAAGACAAGTGTAATTAAGTAATAACAGCAAAAAGATCGCGTACCGTCTGCACTCAGTCTGCATCTAAACTTGGAACATCGTGACAGTATGTCGTAAGCAAAAACTTGACGGGTAAGGTTACTGCGTAGACTGGAACTCGTGAGAGTACGAGACCATCTATTATTGTGTTAAGCGTATAGACGTGTTTTACTTACATTCATTGGCACTTGTATTATAAGATTTAGTAAAACCTAACATGTAGTCATAAATACAAATTCAAATTTAACTTTATTGTACACCAAAAAAGAAAAAAATATGCATTAAATATTGATAACATAAAAACATTAGCAGAAAATTGGGCAAAAGATATACTCGTACAATAATTTATTATAAATTATTATAACAGTAAGTATAACTTAATTCGGTTACTTGATAAACGGAAAGTTTTTTTCTATTAAGAATAAAACAGATTTATGAGACGAAAAATCCTATATATAAATGAATATTCATGTAGGATACCTATTTTGGAGTTATGGTGAAACAAAGACACTTGATTCCATTTATACTCGGTTACATCAGTAGCGGCTTAGCTAAATGCATTGAAAGTAAGATGTAAACAATGAAAAGTTTAAAAGAATAGCAAGATCTTACTTGTTTAGTGCAGCAAATTGCTAAGAAACTCGAGAAATGCACAAATAAACACATTTCAACTTAGCATATAAGACACTGTCTATTGAAAGGATTCAAACAAGTCAAGAAAGTCTAAACATTCCCTCTAAAGTCTAGAACAATGGCTGGACTGGACCACTATTTTTTCAACGCTTGCAAACAAACGAAAGTAAATAAATAAACATTGCATTCGTGAGGTAAACACATTATACATTGAACTGAGCCTACTTCAGACTGTCAAGAGATGTATCCAGGTATCAGAATGTCAGTATAACCTAAAGTCGTTAGTCAAGACGTAAAATTGTATCAATATCAATACAATACGACTACAATGTATCTAGTTAAATTTAGGGAGCACGAAACTTTCTTTTTAAAAACTAAATTAAAATACTTATAGCCGATACTGAGGCTTTAATATTTAACTTAAAATACGTTTAGCCGATATGGAGGCTCTAGGACTAATTAAACTACGTGTAGCCGATTTGAAGGCTCTAATACTAATTAAACTACGTGTAGCCGATTTGAAGGCTCTAATACTAATCAATTACACAAAGGATTATATTCTTAACATTAACTTACATACTACTCGGTGGTCCGATAAGAGACACCTTAGTCAGCTTTCCACAGAAGTGTAAGTACTGCTGAGTAAGCCGTCTCTACATCAGAGCAGAAGGGCGAGGGGGATGCATAACTATCTTTATTGCACACCAAAAACAAAAATTCAGCAAAATATATTATAAACAAAACATTGGTAGTACATTGGGCGGCCTTATGCTTAATATTATATTAGAGACACTTACAATCTAAGTAATTTCGCTTCAATAAAAACAAATTACCACGATATACTTAAAATATCATACTGAAAAATAAAATATCATAACATAAAATGATTACACCATAAATATTTTCTTTTTTTGTCAAGCGATGCATATTTATAAGATATCCGGCTACATTGGGGTACAGCAGCATAATGTATAAGAGTTTTGAGGTCTCTAGATGGCCTACTTACTACGCGGCGGTACTGCTTGCCGTGTCAACTAGCTCTCTTCAGCGAAAAGTGAGTTGATCTGAAGCTTGTGTGGATGGGTCAAGTTGATCTTCAGAGCTCTGACTCTGATCACCCTTAAACTCAAAAATACTTCTATAGAACAGTAGAACAGATAATGAAAGTGGTAAAAAAATAACAAATCAAACTAAACATTTCAACGCGTTTCTTCAGCTATACACAACAAAGTGATGCCAAATGGTTGAACAACTTCATTTCCCTTATTAGACTGCCAGATTTATCTACTTTTCATGAAATTTCTCTGCAATTTAGAACTAATTAATCGCTAAGATAAGACATATCATGAACATGGAACCTAGGATTGTAGAATTGGTATTTTTACATTAATTAAAATCTAAATAATGCTGACAATGGGAATGAGTAGTACGAGCCCCCTGCCTTTTCCTAGATAAGTCCCTGTGAGATGCAGACTGGTTTGTCCACTCGAGGACGTTGCGAATGCTTTCTAAAGAAATAAAGAGTTAGACACCGGAGCACGGTCTTATCACGTAAGGCTATGTCGTAACTTTTACAGCGATAAATATAGCTACACAAATAATAAACATTTTTACCTCATTACTTATAATCTCGCCTAAAAAAAGAGTTATGTTTTTAGCAGATATATATGTTATATATATATATAAATTCTACCACAGTCCTAAACAAAGTATGCACTAATTATCTTCTGGCTCCAGTAAAATGCCCGTCACCTTCCAGTTTTTCATCAGGAAAACTGCGATATAATAGAATCTATGTACCAACTTACTAAGGTTATCTTTAGGGTGCAATTTTAGTAAAGAGACCAATACATAGATTAACAAAACAACAGTAAAATTGTAGTATAGTTAGTAAAAGTTTGGTAGCTATTTTAAAAGAGTTAACTCTGAAAATAAACGTAAATAATCTGAACAGAAGGAATTCGAACCTGCATGTTTCTGGATAACCTGCAAAGATACCTGGATCGGTCTGGCCAGCGTTGTAACTTAAAGAAAAATATTTTTTCTACAACTTTTCCCTTAAAATCAGATTGACGCTTCTTTACTGACAGTTGTTCTCGAATACAGTGACTCTATACATATGTACACGTCTAGTACGAGTATATAGCAACGTATATTTTATACAAGATCGCTTTAACCTAATGTACAGGCTAGCCTTAAAAATATAGGTTTGGTTCTGACCAACGCCTACCATAGAGACGCAATAGCGTTTTATGTCACCTGACGAAGTTACCACCGGTGTCAGAAATTACAACACCTTAGCAAATACCAATAGACTAGACTGTGCAGCAATCAGGTAAATATCACACTTGAATCACAATCACTGGTATATACTCGTCTGTACCTACATTTAAGTGTATATAAACAATTGTTAAGTGTCCGCATACTCGTATAAGGCTCTACACCTACCAAGATTTTTTTGTATTTCATTTCTTGCTTGCCTCGGCTTGTTTGTGTACATTACAGAGTTAATACATAGAAAATAATAGACAACTCTTTATTTAATAACCAGCCTACAATAAATAAACCATATTACTAATATACAAAACTGATAAAGGTGTAACAGTTTTTAAATGGCTACCTTATCGTTTAAAGCGATAAGGCCGCCATGCAGGTACAATACGTACATGTTAATTACTAATACTAAATACTTTAAAACATTGATAATAATAATTATTATTTATAATAATATGGGACGACATCCACACAAAGGTCTTCAGGTCCCAAACTAGGCAAAGCCTGATGGTGCTATGGTAACCTGATGTTTGATATACATACTTAGTACATACTTATATATATAATAAACACCCAGACACAGGTGAAACAGACATGTTCATGCGCACAAATGTTGAATACATGTACTAAATGCGTACTAACCGCCTCAATGCATTGCTGCTTCACTTAAGGCCACAGCCATTATCTCAGCTCACTTCAAATCAATCAGTGCCTGGTGTGAGGCTAAGCGAGCGAAAGCTTTTCAAAAATATTTAGAAATGGGTAAATGCGTCTTAAAAGTATGTGACTCAATCACTCAAAAACAACAAATCCAGCGAGGTTACTTTCCACAGGTAAGTTTATTGTTTCTGTGTGCATATTAACGCAAAAAAAAATATTAATGTAATTCAGTATTTGGTGTTGACCTTTAAAACATCGGGATGTTTTCCCACAATAATGGGAAAATATCAATGCATAAAATTTACATCTGTTTTTCTGTTAAAATAAAATATGAAGGGATTAGTTATTGTATTTGTTTGATTTCTTTTTTTAACGTAGAAAACTTTTGACGCTGAAATACCTTGCAAAAAGTTCTTAGGAATAAATGTTTTCAACGAAATTTAGGATTTAAAAGTAGAAAGTTTTCTACTAAGTAATTTAAGAAAACCCGAATTTAGTCCAATAAGTGGAATTTGGTCTACACCTCTTTTGTAGGGAGACCCGTGCCCAGCAGATGGATGCCATGAATTAACACGCATATAATTATTTATTTGGTTACAAGATAGAGATTGCGGATATTATGTACTAAAATATTTTGCGTCTTTACTTTAATTGTGCAAACTGCCAGATTGTAGAACTTGCTAACAGTTTCTCTATTTCCAGATATCTATAATGTTTGGTCTTTTGCAAGTCCAAAATTGAATTGTTTTAAATTGGTTCCTTCTATGCAAGCATACAAACATACCACAGCTACATCGTAGCGTACTACATCTTAGGCCACTTCGTCACTTTACATAGGGCGAGTTGCAGACAATCACAAACATAAAAAAATGTATAAAAATAAGTCTTTTTAATTTTCTTTAGGGTGTAATTTTCTATGGTAGGTAACACCAACCCGCAGCGCAGTTCAACTGCGCATAACTAAAACAGTTACACTTTTTTCCACGCGCGGTAAGGAGATGTTCTACTCTATATATATGAAAACCTTTGCTTTAAAATATTACACTATCAACTTAACTACTACAAATAACAATAAATACAACCATTACTTGTATAAATACATATAATGTACATAGTTAATGCATACAGGGCATAAAAGGACGTGTTTGACAACCTCTTTGCCAATATTCTCGCTATACTACTCACGCCTATGCTGACGAATCTCAAATGAAATGAGCAGAAAATTTGTCATATGATTTTTGATACCGGGTCTGTTTAAGATCACTGAAAAGCTAACTGCAATCGAAGCACTTCTGGTTCAAATCTAGCAAAAATTTCTTTAATTTGTCAGTAGGTAAATATCTAATTATGTTGGTCTGGATGATGTCTGATCTCTCTGACGGTGAAAATTAAATTTACCATCAGACAAATTATTTATTAAGTAGGTAATTACTTAGATAAATTAACAGTAAAGAATTAGTGGTTATAAGAAATTTTAAAAAGTATTTAGCTACAATTTTAGGTAGGTATGTATCTCTCTGCATAGCTACTGGTAGGTAAATCAAGTAATTTGATTAGTATATTTGCGGTCTCAGTGGGTTAAGAGACGAAGATTTATCACCGGTAATGTTTACAGATCATGTGAGTCATCAGCATCTTATTGCGTTGCCAGATAAAGTACCATCGACCGCAAGTACCAGTGTACTATAAGGCCAACTCAAATTGACAGATAGATAATATAGCTTTTTAACTGACTTGAAAAAGGAGGAGGTTCTCTGTTTGTCGAAGCCTTTGTTATCCATGTTCCCAGTTTCTTATAGATAGCTAGACCGATTTAATATTTTTATTTATTAGGGCATACTTTTTTTATACTCTATCTTGATTGGCCACCACACTCTGTGTATTGTGCCAGTTCTCAAGTTCTTTAGGGCATACTTTCCAATTGGTTCTATTAAATTTTATCAAAATCAGTCCAGTGGATTTTTGAAGCAATAAAAGTACTTAACTTAATTTTTTTTTGAGTATATACATAGATGGCATTATATTTGGGTGCCGGATTGAGGTCGGTTTTCAATTTTTTAACGTATTACTCATATGTTTCATTTTTTTATCGGGCAAACAAATAAATAGATAATGGCCCCGTGTTATTAAGCCTTTCCTTAAAATAAAAGTCAATACCTAGGTAATGTACATAGATATTTAATTTTTAAAAATAAATAAAATAATATTATACTATATTATTATTTTATTATAGGTACTTACTACATTACCTACGTAATGTAGGTAAGTATACCTTCCCTTCCTACTTACGAGAACCTAATTTTTCATTATGAATTTAAAATAACAATGTTTTAGATGGGTTCACTTTGATGGGTAGCCTAACACCCTTAAGAATTGTCACAACTTTTTGTTACACTTTGTATAAGTAAGACAAATATAAGGCCTTCATTAATAGATAGAGAAGAAACTACCTAGGTACATTTTTACTAGTGAGCAGTTAAAACTTGAGAGCTATCCATACCGCCCTTCCTGTTCTTGGTTTTAGGAAGTAGGTACTTATTACCTAAGTGGTGCTTTAAGTTTAGCTAGGTAAGTACCTAAACGTAAAGCACCTAAATCTACCTACTTATTGCCTATTATTTACAAAAAAATACCTAATGAAGCAATGTTGTGAGAGAACGCGCACTACTTATAGCATTGTGGAACTGAGTAAGTACATTGGTGATTCATTTCTCGGAATTGACCTTGCTATGAGTCATTCGCTGGAAGGCAGAGTCGGGGATACCGCGCCGCGCGCTTGTCTGCCGGCTGCTCGCGCACGCACTCCGCTCACCAACCATTAAATTACTAAATTCTCAGTGCTATTTATAAATAAAAACAATCTGTATCTAAAATGTGCAACCGCAAGAAATGCTGGCAGAATAATTAATTTTGCCTAAGCCAAATTATTTTAAGAATAATATTGTGTTCCCGAAGTTGGATATCATGATAACAAACATGACGTCATTCATCTTGTTGAAGGTGAGTTTTTCGAACTTTTAATACTATAGGAAATTGTACTACTATTTAGACAAAAATATTTTCCTATATTAATGTTGATGAATCATTCAAAAATTCTTATCAGCTTCTTATTTGACTACGGTAGCTTGTGACGTTTGCATTATTAGCCGGCTTTGCATATTGGCCATGTGACTTTACCCATCTCTTTTTAATGTCCGAAGTTTTTGTTCATGAAAAAACGAGAAAGATATACTTGTTATCAAGTCTTTTCAAACTGACTGTCTGATTGATTACGTGTTGCTGCGAGTTAGAATGAAATAGAAAATAAAAATGGCGAATAGTTTGTGAACTTTTGTTTGGTTATGTACGAAAAGTGTACTGAAATCTATGTTTTTCTGTTTACGAGACAAAAAACAAAACTAATTAACTTAGTTTACTGAATTATACGATCTAGCAGCGTTTGTTCAAAATTTTCTGCGTTTGTGGTACAGAACTTTGAAGTGAAATGATCAAGAAAAGTTGGTTGAAGGCAAATACACTTGTTGAACAAGTTTTCAAATAACTTTTCAGACAAACTCTTTTCTCGTAAGGATGGACGGAGATAACGTAAACTGGTACCATGGAAAAATATCACGAGAAGCCGCTGAGAAAGTTTTAAAAGAAGGTCTGTAATATCACTACTCACAACATAGAATCTTTTGTTATTGTTAATTAATGTTTTGGGTAGGTACTAAAATCCTGTCTATTTCTAAACTTTACAGAGGGTGAGGATGGAGTATTCTTAGTCCGTGATAGTAACACTTCCCCAGGGGACTATGTACTGTCAGTTTTACATCAGGTAAATACAATATTTAATCTAACCTTGGCCTGAGACATTCTATAACTGTGTCATTTCAATAAGTTTTCTTAGAATTACCTACTTGTGCTTGAGGCTGATAACCATTCACCTTGGTGAATAAATCAATGTGGAAAATTAAGATGTCTATCCTTTAGTTTTAGCTTCCTTTGTATGCAAAGAATGTTGCAATCTCCCATATAACAAAATCAATTTATTTTCAGGGAGATGTTGTTCATTATCAAATCCGTAGACATGGTGAAGATGCTTTCTTCTCTATTGAGGAGCATACAACAGTTCATGGTTTGGACACACTCATTCAACACTACAGATGTGACTCCAACGGACTGGTTACGAGGCTATCAGTTGTGTGTAAGGGGCAACCACCACCGCATGAGTCAAGAACACAAGGCACAACAAATCTATTGCATCGGTAAGTTTGACTAACTTTATTTATAGACACACAAGACACAACAGTCAAATTCACCTCAATATATTTGTTATCAAATTGCAAAATTTGCATGTCTAAGACGTACAAACTAATAAAACTATATTATTTAGTTTCAATTCCATAGCAAACGTCAAATTATGACTAATTATTGTTTTAAATGTCAAATTCAGAATTCACAAATATCAATATAGTCACAGATACAGACAGTAGATGTACATAGATATAGGTAACAATAAAGTAATATTAAAACAGAATTTTACTAACAAAATCTATGAAAATAAACAACTATCAAAATCAAGTCTTAAAAAAATATATGTGTATTAAAAAAAATCTTGAGAAAATAGATAAATATAAATTGAATAATGTAATAAATATCAAAACTATATTATGTATTATTAAATTACAATTCTTATATAACATTACTCAGTTTCAACATTCTTTACCAACAAACAAAGCAGACTTCACTCATCTGCTTGTTTAATTAAAAGCCCTCAGATAGTAATTTGTGATCTATCTCTAGCAGTGGGACGAATAAAGGAAGTTCTATTAAGACAAGTGCCACATAAATTGTCCTTAATTTTTCCTTTCTGTTTATTGTTCTGGCCAATTGAGCTCCCTCCTATTGAACTATTTGGTACAACATGGTGATATTATTTAGATATAGATCAATATAAATTTGAGCACATACATGCTCTAATTTATTTTGGAACAGTAAAATCAACTACTCAACATGCATTCAATTATTCTAAAACAGTCTAAGATTATGAGTATTATTTAAAGGGTGCATGTCAAAGCTATATAAGCATTTACGACTATTTAAGATTTGAAGAGTTCACTTTGGCTTTTGGTTTGTTGACAATACAAAAATATAATATAATTGCTCAAAAGACTGGGCTACAGAAACGCGTTGAATTTTTTTACATATTCAGTGTGTTTCTGAATATTGCTATTAAAAAATGTCGGTTTTGATATATTCGGTCAATTTAGTTGATTTATCTTTTTTCGTTTCTGTAGATTTATCTATAATCCAACCATATATTTTGTGTAACGTCATTTGATGTACTGAGTATTATATTTTTTAATTAAGGTTGAACATCATTTAACCTTTATGTATTTTTTTAAATTGCAGGCAAACAGGCTTAACATGTAGAATTTTTTCTTATTTAAATTATATAATCACTCCCGTCATTTAAACTTAAAATTTTGTTTCATTAATTCACTTATGTAGTATGCAAAGTATACAAAAAAGTCTGCATCAGTCACTTCCATGAATAACATTATCAGCAACCTTTAACTGGGTCATTGCACCCAATATTTTTTACTTACACTGTAGTTTTCAAGTACTTTATTGCTGTCTGCATTATTGGTAATTTCCTGTTGAATGCATCATTCAATAATGTTTATTGAATTATTGTAAACATGCAGTGCATTCCCTTGCAATGACTTGATAAAGGCCAGTGCACATTGCTTATTCCTTACGCAGTTCGACGCATCGCCTAGCCTTACTCTCTTACTTTGCCGTGGTCCTAAAGCTATAATAGTATTAACTTCCCATCTACAACAAATGGAAATGTTCAATTTCGTACACTGCCAGTGGTGAAAGTTGGGAAAAGAATAAATTTAAATCGTTCTATTAAAGCACTCTTCACACGCGCTGCGAACCATCCTTTATTAACCGACTTTAAAAAAGAGTAGGTACGCAATTCAACTGCTATTTTAGTTTTCCGCACCTCAAGGTAAAAACGGGATATTACTAATACTTCCGTCCTTCAGTCACCAGGCTTGTATCTCATGAACCGTAATAGCGAAACAGTTGATTTATATCTGTTCCCGCTTTAACAACAAATCAGTGAACGAAAATAACACAACAAATACTAAAAACATAATAAAATAAATACTTACTTCCCATACAACAAACGTAATTTTTTCCGTTTCTTTGAGACGCCTGAGACATTGGAACACCCTCTTTTTTTTAAAGGTGCATATGTAGTATACCTCATAAGTAGTGCTCATTTAAATTTTATAAAAGTGGGCTGGGCGAGTAAAAAGGTTTTTAAATCGTACGAGTTGAAAAAATTGCATCGATGACGTCTTTGCATCAAATTGCAGTTCGTAATCACTTTTTTCTAAATAACTTGTAAATAAGAAAGATAAAGAGCCTACAAGCAATATGAAATATATCAATAATAAACTTCATGACGAATGAATGCAAGTCAAATTAAACTTTTACACGCTCTTTGGTGCTCATTTAGCTTGATCGAATCCTGGAAATAAGCATTTCCAAAGGTGCAGGTTTCCAAACCGATTGAATACTTCTCAAAGCTATCTGCCTGAAATTCGTACTAAATAAAAGTAAATCCTTTGGCTAAGACTATGTAGCATCTCATAACGATCGATAGATGTATGCAGACATATATTCTATAGCCCCTATATAATGCCATTACACTCATACTCATAATGAGTTCGCAATATGCTCTGTACATTCCAAATGTGTTTCAGGTTTTTAATTAACTAGCCACATGTTTTGTTAATTATTTTAACATCGTTTTAAAAGTATATACCTATTGTAAGATGAGTCAGTGTGACAAGAAATAACAGATTAAAATTCTATAGGACTAACCATAGTTATTATACATCTATTGTACATAGAAAAATGTGTGCGGAATGATTCAGTGACTTAACAATCAATCAATGAATGATAGACATACTCGTACTCATAATCACCTTTGTACTATTTTCCATTATAAGCAGTAATTACTATCGTTAATAGTTATTACTAATTTTAGGAGTAATCTTGAATGAATTCCTTGTGAAATCCGGGAAACAGTTTACAGATTGCCGCTCTAAAAATCCTCACAGAATGAATAATAATAATATGGGACGACATCCACACAAAGGTCTTCATGTCCCAAACTAGGCAAAGCCTGTTCTATGGTAACCTAATGACTGATATACATACTTAGAAATACATATATACATACTTATATATATAATAAACACCCAGACGCAGGTCAAACAGACATATTCATGTACACAAATGTTTGACCTGTCCGGGGATCGAACCCGGGACCAGCGGCGCAGAAGGCAGGGTTGCTAACAACTGCGCCAACCGGCCATTCATAAAAAAGACGTCGTTATTTTGCTGACGTACATTACATTAAATCAATATTAACACAACTGCCTTACCTAGCGAGTTAGTCATTCGCTAAGAATGTGTCAGTATTGACTATGTAAATATTCGCATAATATTTCTGTTTTAGTCCAGCCATAAGCTCGTACTATACAGAAAATATTCGGATAAATGTTGAATGTGATTCCATCTCCATTGTATTCTTTCTCTTAAGAGTATCACCGACCCTTCACTGTTTTCGTGTTTCTGATAGAATTTTCGTTCCAGGGCCTACCTCTTTTCACCCCCTAAATTGTAATGTACTTTTTTGTTATTGGTGTCAATCGCTTCACTATGATGTATTTTAGTCATTAACGTATTATTTTAAAAAAAGTTATGGAATTCTGCATAATAAAGGCTTTTAATAGGCATCGTATTAGCGCAAAAATATAACTGCTTTAGAAGCTTGTAACTTTAAAGAGATATAAAAGACAGAAATAAATAAAACAGTAAACCCTAGTAAATAATGTATTAGCTAAGTGGAAACAACCCTGTAATCGAGCAAAATTAAAAGGTAGAAAAGAGCTATGTCTTATTGTATGGCCAAGTTGACGGTCTATGGCTGTCTTAAGGCTCTTATGGCAACTGATCCCGCCCGGAGTTGACCTAGTACGTATTTGAATCCGTCGACTGTTTGTCCTACAATGCAATTTGAAGTAACGACTTTAAATTTAATTTAGAAAACTAACTCGATTTGATTCATATTGTTAAAGAAGACGGGTTTTCTACTATAGTTGGACCTTTCCAACAATCAGGTACGCGTGAAAACCCGTCTTCTTAAACAATATGAATTTATTTTTTTGTCTTGCAGTATTTATCGTTATTATTACGATTTTTATTCTGATTTAATCAATATGATTTCCCCTTTGCCATCCCATAATCAGTCTAGTATAGTCATGGTAGTAGACTTGCATGGAACGCTTGTGTCTCTTTTTATTGTAGGTTCTGCCAGATTGTAGAATTCGCTAGCTGTCTGTTTCCGATAGGCACTGATGCCGCATCTTAGGTGCATCATTGCTGAGCATCAGTTTGGTAATAAACTTAAAGAAATTTCAAGTCTTCTCCATATACCCACTATTCTATTATCTTCTGGTTAAATCATCTTGATAAATAATATTTCCTACTCCATCAAGCTGTGAGTATAAATTATCGCAAGTGTTTACGCTATGTTTTTTTGCGATGACGATTAATCAATTCTGTATGTGTATATAATGTAATCTTTGGTACTTACAGCTTTTCTAGTGTTGAATATAATTATAATGGGCCTGATCTTCCATCGTCAGACATCTGTGTTTGTAATGACGAATACATGTTTATGCAAATGAGTCATTGTGTATACACTTCAAGTATTTTTGGACAGACTGGTTGTGACCAGGTTCCTTTGTATCATGCTCGTAATAATTGCAGATTAATTAATTATGATAATTTACTACCATTGTGTGCTAAACTTGATGACTTTCGAGTGTAGCTCAAGACGTCGTAATTATTTTAGTACTTATTAGCTATTAGCTGCTACCTGTGTTTTTTGCCTGCGTACTTTTCGGTGTTTATCAGAATATAAAGAACTTTTTTGAACTCGGATTGGATTAGCAACATATGTGGGATTTCAAGTTCAAATTTGTCTACAGACAGAGGCAACCAATGACTATATAATGCTTTTACATATACGAGTAGATAGACGGTTGGATAAAATCCAGATTTTAGGGACCTTATCTGAACAATTCTGCCAGCGAACCTTAGATGTAATATATTATATCGATAGCGTAGCAGATACTAAGGCGAGAAGTTTAGGGCTAAGCTATCAAGCGTGCTTCAAACACTCCGAAGCTTTTCTTGAATCAAGACGAGTGATATACTTTAAGAGTGTGGCTCAGCTGAGCAGTTGCCGTTTGTTGATTATTGTTGACTTTACGAATATGTTCCCACAGCTATGTACAAGGTTTTTTGTATGGAAAAGACTGGAGCCCATGACGTAGGTCACTCTAGAGTCAGATTCAAAGCAATATGTATATTCCAACTACTGAATCATGTGGTATATAATATAGCCCACACCGTCCTACTGTTGGGCACGGCTCTCTCCTATGAAGAGGTGTAGGTCATATTCCACTACGCTAGCCAATAACTCTATGTGAGTTATACTTCTCGAGTGTTCCCACTGAAAAAGTCCTATCAGCGCCTGCCGTAATGGAAGCCGGTAATCATTTATATAAAAAAAAAAACTTGTTATATACAGTGCGACAGAAGCAGGCGACTACAACATAGTGTCTCAGTTGCTCGCGACCGGGTACCGGAGCCGCGACGCCAAGAACCAGGACGGTCAGACGGCGGTGCACATCGCCGCCCGCGCCGGCCGCGACAACATACTCGCCAAGCTCATAGAGAGCGGCGCCACCGTCAATGTACGCGACACGCTCGGATACACGCCTCTACATGTAAGTGTTAAGTCACCTTATCCTTCCATTATCATTTACAGCCAAGTCGTTTATGTACATAAATCGATCCTATGCATCCAAGTTGCCTCGAGTAATCGTTTTAGGCAAAAAGCCATTGTATTTTAAGTGTTTGTACCGAAGAGGTAAAAACAGGGCGCTATTACTAAGACGTCCGTACTTCTGTCTGTCACCAGGCTGTATCTCATGAACCGTGATAGTTAAATATTTGAAATGTTCACACATGATGTATTTCTATACTAAAACTAGTATGAAGTACATATTTACGGAGGCAGCCCATATTACAACACAAACGTGGTTTTTATGCCGTTTTTCCACGAGAGTAATAAAAAGAACAGCAACAGGTAAAAACTTGAGCTGGTGTCATACTTCGGAACGAAATCTTTAGCGCACGAGTCCGACTTGCACTTTGACGATTTTTTTGTTTATTTTGTAATTTGACTTGTATCTTGTTTGGTTTTAAATAAAGTTAATTATATTTATTTTACTCCCAACCAATCACAGTACGTGTTACTTACTCGTTGACAATAACATATTTATTCACAACATTCTTTATCCCACTCGATATAGGCCCATCCCTGGGTCCTGTGTTAATTGTATCTAGACGATGACGTGCTTGATAATTGCAGTACACATGTCAGAACAACCTGCCGAGCACGACGGAGCTGCTGATCACGAAGGGCGGCGCCAACTACCAGATGCGACACGCAGCCACCGGGAAGGTGCCTCTACATGACGCTGCACAGAGAGGACACATTGACTGCATCAAGGTGAAAACATCTGCATTTTAACCCAATCCATTACTGGATATAAGCCAAGCGATCTAGCCCTAGCCTAAGCTTCTCGTTTCCAAACTTATCTGGCAGCCTAACACATACTACTACTAATAGCCCTTAGAAGTTTCAGGCTAAACAAAAAATTTGCTGTTCTATACAAAACGTTTATACCGGTCGTCTACAAAATGTTTATACCGGTCGTCTACAAAATGAATAAAGCAACAGATTGTTTTTTCCTGAATTCGGAGTTAGTCAATTTTGAACGTAATAAACCTGAGTGCAGTGTATAGATACACGGGACGAAAGTGTTGGTGTCACTCACTTGTTTTATAGATCTAATGGGACTAAATAGTCTCAATTGTACCATCTTGGGATGTTCAGCGGGTTTTGTAAGACAGGCTCAAAGATTTGAAGCATTTATTTTAAAGAAAAATAATTTGTTTCTGAAAAAAGAACATTTTTGAAAGAGTCTCTTTGCTAAAGACGCGTTTTGTTAAGTAATGATTTGAGTAGGTTTTGAAAACCACATTTTCATTGTGTTTTGTTGATTGTTTGCAGGTACTTCTGAAACTCCGCGCGCCCGCGCATCCTAGAACTCTTGCCCAGGACACACCGGCAGATCTAGCAAAACATTATGGACACACGGAATGTTACCAGTTATTAAGTAAGTTTAAAATGAGTAACTCTTATAAAGACATTATGATTTACCTAATTTCAGATAGCGCTTATTATTTTTTTCAGTTATTTATGTTTATATACCAAAAAGAAATGGACAGATTTTAATAAAATGTATATGGGGTCATATGTAAAGCCAAATCCTCTTGAGAAATCAGGTAACACACATACACAACAATATTCAGTCGAGAAGATTGAAGATTTATAGAATAACTGACTTTAGTAATCCACCGCCCCGCACCGTCTCACTCTCACGTAGGTGATTCGAATGAGTTAACGCTTTTAAATGTTTTCATTAAATTTTATTTGCTCTGAAATCTACCTTTTTTAAACGCCACCACTAAACTGCATTGCCAAGTCCCTGTACTTCAAGGCTCCAGGTCAACAATCTCAATACTTTTATACTCAAGATGTAGCACGCTTGCCTAGCAGAAACCGGTATGTCAAGTAGTGAAGTTACTAAATAGTAAGTCAAGTTATTATAATATCACCTTTTCCCCAGAAAACCACGTGCCAGATACGCCTAGAACGTCCAGAAGCGAATGGTACCACGGGACGCTGAACCGAGACGAAGCCGTCAAGATATTAGAAGAGTATTGCATTCAGAATAACTTAAAAGACAAAGCTACGGACGGTGTGTTTTTAGTGCGATATAGTGAACGGCACACGGGCGCTTACGTTGTGTTGACGATGCTAAGCGAAAATACACCTTATAACTTTATTATTAGGAAAGAGGTAAGTGTTTATTTTGTTTTATCATGACTTTAAGTCTACATAAAACTGAAACTAATCCTGCTATATGAAATGGAACAAAAATATTCCGACGGGCTAAATTCAAGCCTGCATACGGTCCGGGTAACAGTCCCAGATCCTTGCTAAATTCCTTAATTTGTCTTTAATGAATAAGCAATGAGTGCTGAAAACACGAACGCTGTGTGATTTTAACTACACTAGTACTGCCGTACGGATCAGCCACCTAAACCCATTTAAAAACAAGCACGGCGTGTATTTGCGCAGTTAGTAATATGGTCCCGTTTACCTTTTGGGTACGACACCCTATCACCCCAGAAGTAATTGTGTTAATCATCATCTTCAGTCAGAACTTTCACTATGTCTGCGGCCGATCTAGTGAGAAGCCTACCTACGCTGTGACAATATTTCATATTTGCAAAGTGATGGAAATTCGAAAACCATTTTGAGATAATGTAATGAAGAGTTCATACCAAAAATACCAGATTTTTGTATCCACTTTCTACCGAGTAATTTACAAAAAAGTGATGAAAAAAATTCTCGTATTTATGTTAAGACCGTCAGATGCCACCAATTAATAATATTATTGGTAGCATCTGACGTCTGTTTATCTGTCATCTATAAACCATACCAAAATAAACAACAAAAATATAGAACGAAAAGAATAGCAGGAAAAAAAAGCGCGGGAAACGTTCAACTTGGCGGGCGTGTTTTTTCTTGTGAATTTTAAAATATAATTTAAATACGATTGAGAGTGTTCAGATTTGTGTAATTTGTAAATAGTAATCTTATTTTGTATATATTTATTTTCTAATAGTGATATTCTTTAGGTAAGTCTCTTTATTGTTCCTTTTCGAGATGGCGGAGCCCCCCGATCCGGGGGGCACAGTCCCTCCCGCCGCAGCTTATGTAACTTTAATGTCAAACGAATTGGGCATGGAGACTGACAACTCCGTGACCTCCATCTCAATAAGTCACTGTAATAAACGTCGACGAGACAAGCGGAACACAGCCTGCGAAATAAACGATTCAGACTGTTCATGCGTCCCCACTGATTACTATGTGGGGACGCATGAACAAAAATAAAGGAAAAGATCTCTAATCCGTTAGTAATCAAAAAAACAACACTCGATAATAAAGCTCCAACAACAAGTAGCGTTCTTAATGATTCCTCCCAATCTCGTCCTACGCCAATAGGAAGAGCTACGTATGAGCCCTCTGATGCTGCTCCTTACATCGTTCATGTACAAAAATTACAAAATAGCCCTGACGACAACACCTCTTTGCACCCAATCACTTTTGGAAATTTTTTGAAAGGTCAGTCATTTTACCATATTGTTAATGGCAGCTTAAAACGGATTGGTCGTAACAGGATAGCTCTCGCATTTACCCACTGTGAAAAGGCAAATGAGTTCTTAAGTCATCACAGTCTTATAAAGAACCAAAAATACCAGATTTTTGTATCAACTTTCTACCGAGTAATTTACAAAAAAGTGATGAAAAAAATTCTCGTATTTATGTTAAGACCGTCAGATGCCACCAATTAATAATATTATTGGTAGCATCTGACGTCTGTTTATCGTCTTTAGAGCATTCATTCCCGCATTTAATGTGACACGCATGGGTCTTGTTCGAGGAGTACCAGCGGAATGGTCTCCGGAGGAGTTAATTGAAAATACCACTCTACCTGTAGGTTGTGGCAAAATTTTTAAAATTAGACGATTGAATTATAAAACAATCATTGATGGAAATCCTTCATGGAAACCATCACAAACCGTAGTAATGACATTTGATGGGCAGGTTCTTCCAAAGAGAATTTATATGTTCATTGTAGAACATATAAATTCGCTTTGCCAGTAGAACTTTATACATATCCTACTGTTCTATGTTATTCCTGTGCTCGATTCGGCCATACAAAAACTGTATGCAGGTCAGAGCCCCGTTGTTTCAAGTGTGGTGATAGTCACTCTGCTCAAAGCTGTACAGTTGAAGAATCAAATGCCACCTGCTGTCTTTGCTCTGGGTCTCACTTTGCCACCAGCAAAAGCTGCCCTGAGCTAGATAGACAAAAGCGTATAAAACAGACAATGGCCCATTCCTGCATTTCATATGATGAAGCATGCAAACAGCATCCTCCTGTGACCAAATCCTTTGCAGATGTAATCACATCTAATCGCCATAACCCACCTGCCTTTAAATCTCCACTGCCATCTTCACCAAACATGTCATATAGGAAAACAGTTACAACTCAACCTCGTTCACCCCGTCATTCACCCAAGGGTTATGATCGCATAACCCACAAGGAGCTTATCAAAGAGTATGATATACCAAGCCACACTAATGGATGTGCTTTCAAGTCTAGCTCCTCTCAAGAGGAACAGTCTATAACTGAAATTATTTCATATTCAAATTCAAATTATTTTTATTTGCTAGGAATATGGTAGTAGGTATAATACATTCAAGATCTTAAAGTAAGGGTAATGAGTGCGCACATTCCTTGCCTGTCAGCATGCAAAATGAAGAAAACAATGATATTGTTAAATTACTTTACGTAGCTTACCAAAAAATATGTACTTGAAATAAATTCACATGAACACGAGTATTTCATTCTGTTCACCGATTCTAATAATTATATTTTACAATAACGAATCTAAACATGATACAAGTAACTTATTCTAATAATTGCTTTCTTAATAATTATATTATAAATTAAAATAAAACTTCAAATTAAAAGTCCATATTGAAAATCATAACATAGTTTCCGTGTAGATGTAAAATTCACGGTCATTTTCAATTGTCAAACTGTTATTATAATAATGTCATAATAATGTAAACATTAATATTACGTACGATACTTGTCATATCAGTCATAACTTCCGACACACTATAGTACGCTTTCTCTTGTAAGTAACTTTTGAGTTTTTGTTTGTAAATATGAGTTACTTTCAAACTTGTGATACACTTTAGCAAAAGATTATAAATTAAAGGCGCCATACATAAAACACTATTACGAAGTAACGCTGAACTACATAAAGGTAATTTAACATTAAGTTCATGTCGCTCACTTTTAACATTCTCAAAAATACTGGAGTTGCTACGCACAAACATCGCACACTCAAAGACGTACATGGATGGTCCTGGTCAAATTTTTGGACTTTTAAAAAATGGTTTACAGCTACTTCTTGGTCGCAAACCGCAAATAGCACGAATGCATTTCTTTTGCGCCTTTAATACAGAGTCAATTCCCACACAATTACCCCAAAATACTATGCCATACCTGAGTAATGATGAAACTTGACCATGGTATGCTGTCATGGCCGTATCTTTACTCACTATTTTAGTGAGCATATACAGTGCATATATATGAGCATTGATTGAGCTTTATGATTAAATCCTGAATATGTCCTTTCCATGTTAATTGGCAATCAATATTTAGGCCTAAGAATTTTGTCATTTCTATGTCATTTATTTTGTGTCCAGAATTACTTACGTCCATATTATTCAACTTATTAACTCTATTTCTAAATGTCATTAAGTATGTTTTGTTAAGATTAATTTGTAAATTATTTGTACTAAGCCATTCTATAATTTTGTCAAGTGTTGTATTAATGTCACATGAAACAGTGGTTTTATCCCTTCCCGAAAACAATACAGTACTATCAACAGCGAATAGTATAGATGGGTGTCCAGTAACCTTAGGAAGGTCGTTTAAATATATAAAAAGAAGAGAACCAAGCACACTGCATTGTGGTACACCGTACTTTACCACCCTATATTCTGAAGAGTATACCATTTCTTTTTTTAATTTTGGGCATATTCTACTTATTTGAGTACTCTGTTGTCGATGACTCGATGATGAGATGGTGGACATTACCTCTGACTCCATAACTTTGCAATTTATTTAATAGTAACCTGTGATCTACAAAATCAAATGCCTTTGTAAGATCCATGTACAATGCACATGATGGTATCTTTCTGTCTATGCTTGTAATTACTGTCTGTAAGAACGTGTATATAGCCTGGTTAATTGATTTGCTTTTGCGAAATCCTACTTGCTCTTTCGCGAATAACTGCTTATCTTCGAAATATTTAGAGATGCTTTTATGCATTACTTTTTCTATTACTTTGGAAAATACTGAAATTAGAGCTATTGGTCTGTAGCAGCTGATATCGCTTTTGTAATTTTTCTTAAATAGTGGTTTTATAATAGTTTTTTTGAGTCATTCAGGAAAGACCCCGCGCAAAATGCATAAATTAATTTTGACCTTAATTAATACTTTATCTCAATCCTCTATTATTAAACCTGACCACGCTGCTTCTTTAATTGCAATGCTACAGAAAGTTATATATATTCACAATGGATGTACATCATCAGAAAATGACCAATTGTAATCGCACTATGCCAGTTCCACTGCACTACCCACATGTGGTGGTGCAGTGGAACTGCCGTAGTGCATATGATAAAAAACATAAAATTATCTATTTAGCTAACAAATATGACCCAACCGTCATAGCTTTATCAGAGACCTGGTTAATACCAGGCTCTGTTTTTAAAATCAGGGGTTACTAATGTCTCCGAGAAGACAGATCTGACCGGTATGCAGGAGTATCCTTACTGATAAGAAATGATACTTTACCAAATTAGCATCTCAGTTCAGTAGACTTAACAATTACAACTCCTACTTTAGCTTCATATCTTTCCTGGCAAACACTTTCATCTGCCCGAGGTAGCGATCATTATCCAATATTAATATCTTTCCCAGGGAAAAAAGATAAACATCCTCCGCCTAAACCTAGAATGAAATTCAAACTTATTCAAGAGAATTGGCCTAAATTTAAAGAACGTATAGAAAATAGGATACAAGATTTTCCTGTCAATTCTGATCCAAATCAAAGCTCTGTGTTGCTAACTAATTTAATGTTGGAAGCAGCTGATATCTCCTTTCCCATTAAAAATGTTAGCAAAGAAAAGATCCCTTCTCCACCTTGGTGGGACCATGATTGCACTCTGGCTATAAAGGAGAGAAAACAGGCAGATATAAAATATAATTTAAACATGCCACTAGAAAACTTTAAATCTTTATCAGAAATCACAAATAATACCAAAAAACTTTTTAAGGAAAAAAAATCACATCTTGGAGAAAGTTTTGTTCTTCAATTTCACCCAGTACTCCATCAAGTTTACACATTAAACTAACATTAAGCGATTCCGATTAGGAGTTTCTCCCGATACATTTCATACAATTCCACCATCAATGTCCAACCAGTTTCTGAATCATTTAGCTCCTGCTTTTGTCCCGGAAAGAGAATTTATAATTGAGAGCGCAATATCTGTAGATATTGCGCTGTTACTGGAGACTTTTCTTTAAATCTTCCGTTTGCACTAAATGAACTTAAAGGCGTTCTTTCTTATGTCCGTGACTCTGCTCCGGGAGAAGACGGAATTCCGTATTCTTTTTTCACAAATCTTGGAGAAAACGGTATTTGTTATTGTTTGCAGATTATAAATTCAGTTTTCTTGACAGGTAGGTGACATTCCGGATACATGGAAATCACAAATAGTATTGGCAATTTTAAAACCTAATAAAAACCCATCGGAAGTGTTATCCTATCGCCCTATAGCCTTATCTTGTGTGATCTCTAAAATAACAGAACACTTAGTAAAAAACAGGTTGGAATGGTACTTAGAAAATAAGGATTTCCTTGCGAATTCACAATTTGGTTTTCGAAAAGGGAGAAGTACGTTGGACAATATTGGTTCATTAATATCAGACATTCGCCTAGCATTTTCCCAGAATAAATCAGTATAGTGCAAATAAGATAATTGATAAAGCCTGCTCTTCTTTAACAAACGCTTATTTGTATGTATTTGCTTAAAATATGGCTTAACAAAAATGGACTAAAACTGTCTGTGTCCAAGAGTTGTGCTGTATTATTTTCCAGAATGCGTTTGCCCCTTCCTGTAATTGTTAAGTATAATGAAAAACCTATCCCTGTTAAATCTGATGTTAAATTCTTGGGTTTAATTCTCGATTCTAAATTATCTAGAAAATCTCATTGTCAATATATAACAGGAAAATGTGAACGATCTCTTAATATTATCAGATGTCTCGCAGGTATCTGGTGGGGAGCCCACCCCTTGTCACTGAAGTTAGTATATAATGCACTAATTAGAAGTGTCCTGGACCTTCTTGTTGGAGCCTTGTAATGTGACAGAGCTTCAGAAATTAGATGCAATTCAAGCAAAAGCTCTACGGTTAGTAACTGGTGCCATGAAATCTAGCCCAATTAATGCTTTACAAGTAGAATGTACTGAACCACCATTATAACTTTGTCGCCAGTATTTAGCTGATAGGTTTTTTTATCGAATTTTACAGTTATCAGGTTACTCATTTTCTTTATTATATAAAATTCGACATCTCTCAGAACTGGTTGATTCATCTCATTATTGGATTCACAAGAAGTTGATCCATTTAGTTATCAGTTACAGATCACACAAAACAATTTCTGCCCCTACTCATAGTTCATCCAAAGTTCCTCTTTATGAAACAGATTTTGAAGCTCTTATAATTTCTCCTGATGTTCATCTCAACACTGGCATAATTAAACACGATCCTAATGCAGACATTTACTTCAACGCTTTGGTTGATGAACAATGGAAGGGCTGGCATCAAATTTTTATGTGATGCTTCCAAACATACAACACATAACTGTGTTGGTGTTGGAGTTTTTCATTAACAGTACAAGATAGTACAAAAAATCAAATTCCCTCCAGAAACTTCTATATTTACAGCAGAATATTATGGTTTATATAAAGCGCTTGAATATGCTTTCCTTCTAAAATTACCTAAGACTGTGATATTCTCAGATTCAAAGAGTGCTCTGCAATGTTTAGTTAAATTTCCATTTAAAAAGAATGCTTGCTCAACTGTAACGCTGATAACTAGAGAACTGCTTTTAAAATGCCTGAACAGGAAATTATCCATTTCATTTGCCTGGGTCATAGTGGTAATGGGGGCAATGAAATGGCTGACCTTTTAGCAAATGAAGCGATTGAGTGCGGAGACATGTACCCTTACAAAAACTTTGCTCAAAATCTTATTGCCCTTACTAAACTACGCCTCAAGCAATCTTGGAGTGAAGTTTGGATAAGCAGTTCCCAATCAAAAGGAAAACATTACTACTCAATTCAACCTAATATTACAATAAAACCTTGGTTCTTCAAATTAAAACTTAGTAAAAGAGCAACATCAGTACTTATACGTATGAGACTGGGACATATGTGCAGTCCTGCACACCTTGCCCGGCTACGCATTATTGATGATGACTTATGTGAATGCGGGGAAGTTGGTGATGAAAATCACATCTTCTTCAACTGTCCCTTATTAGATCATACCTCTCTATACACTGATTTAATCAATCTTAATGTCCCTCTTCCAACCAACATACCATCCTTACTTGTAAATAATTCTGTATCTATATATAATACCTTAGCTTCATATATTGAAGCTAATGATGTAAAGTTATAAAGTTTAATTTACTAATTTAAAGTTTTGTATATTTATATATATATATTTTTCTCCTTTCCCAACCCACTCCTCTGACCACATCCTTTTTTCCGTAATCCGATTTCCTTATTGCAAATATATACGTTTCCCCGTTTTAACAAAAAATAAACAAATCTTCCCATAAACAACTTTTGACTTCGATATAATGTACTAATACCAAGAAGTTAAAGAAAAGAAGAAAACAGACAGAAAAAAAAAACATCAGAACGCAAGACGAAGAACATGACACTGGCTAATACACAAATGTGTAAAGCCATAATCAAGAAAAAAAACAGATAATTAATGACACCATTTTTACTAGCTTTTGACGAGAATAACATTATGCTGAACTTTTCTTATATTATCAAAAATCTCTAAGAACGCAATTATTACATTTGGAATAAAATAAAAAATAGGAGTACGTTATTTTTCATTTGTCTTGCCATTATCGTAATAAAAATGGATGATCAAAAATTTGAAATGTTGTCAATTGTGTTTGTAAATATGTGATTATGTTTCCAGAGTCAATGGCTGTTCATAGACGACGGTCCGTACGTGGAGTCTCTCGAGCGGCTGATCGAGCACTACGGCTCGGTGCCGGACGGGCTGCCCACGCGCCTCACCACTCCCGTGCCGCCCAAACCCAAACCACCCCTGCCTGAAGTGAGTATTACATTTTTATGATTCTATACTATTAAGGACCGTAGAAACCCTCATAGTTTCGCTTTTTCAGTCCGCTCTGCGCCTAATTTTTGTAGTATGAAATACTGAACATTTATTGGTTTTATATTGAACCGGCTTTTGTCCGCGGTTTCGCCCAAAAAGTAATCAATGGCACCCTCTAGACCTTTAAATATCAAAGAATCTTTATAAAAAAATCAATAAATCAAAATCAAATTCGTTCACTCAGTTGCTGAGAAGAAGACGAACAAATAAACTAAGAAACACACTTTTGCATTTAATGAGCGATCTAGCGAAGCGTCTCTGCTTTGAGTCTGGCAAAATGTTTTAGGTATGGAAGTTTGTCCGCAAGATATTTCGTACTCGGCAACAGGTCGTAGTTTCCAATCAATCTTAACGAAACTTGGTACATGGGTTCTACGAATTAGTTAGACTTTTTTAGTAGCCGGCGATTTCCGGGGGGTCGGGTATTTCTCTAAAAAAAAGGGAGAAGATGCAAATACCACAACTATATCAAATTTTAATAATATGTTATATAAAAGTAGATTTTATTGCTATTATAGCAGACCCCACTTTCGACTTTCACTTTCGCCCAAGCTTTTTATTATGTGTATAACCATTTCTGCAATCTATGCAACAACAAATTCTTTTTAAATTTAACGTCATACGATTAGTATATAAATACGCTCAAGTACCTATAAGAATATTTATATTGAGTTGCAAAATAATCAAGATAATGTTTTTAACATCAGTTCAACCGTTGTTTTACTCAAGACGTAATCAAGTATGATATTAAAAATATAGGTACAAATGTGTTTTTTCTGGACAAATTAAAAAATACAGATAATCATACAGTTATTGTTTACAGTTCTCAACAATGCCACGCACAAAGAAGCCCTCTCCAAGCCGAGCCGCCATGAACCAATCGCTCTCTCTCGTCAAACGCGACATCCTCAACGACAAACAATCACCGGCCACCTGCCTGCCGTCAACCAACAACAACGTGTTCGAACTGCTCACTAGAAACCTGTCGTTCTCATCAGACTTCAATAACGACACAATTAACAACAATGATGACAGTATAGACGATAACGACACGTATAAAGTGCCGGGAAATAACTCCGCAGTGGTTAGTTTAGCGGAGAATTATAATGAAATATCTATCAATGCCGAGGGACAGCTGTCTACTTTGCAAGGTAAGGACTTTAGGAGAAACTAAACAATAGCAGAACCTTCCTAATATTAAAAAGGACATTATTAAAATTCCATTGACTTAGATTTTATAATCAACACTATTAATAAAACTTGCCTTATTAATATCCTTCCTTGTTTCCTCTGCAACGACTCGACGAGATTTTCGAAAGTATGTTAATTTAATGCAAGTTGACTACAAAACCTAATTTGTATGCTATCACCTTTGACTCTTTCACTACTATGAAAAGAAACGTTATAAGAATGAACATTCAATCGCAGATGCTCTATCCCCGCACATATGTTATAAATTCGTAAAAGTGTTTGTTTCTCCTTCTCTGCCGCAATAAACTGATGAATCGATTTGATTTTTGCACTAATGTAGATTAAGGTATAATTCCATGCGTCTAATCTCTTTACCTTTAATTTCAGAATTCATCCCGATGGGCGAATTAACCTTGGGCACAGTACTGGGCGAGGGTGAATTCGGTTCAGTGCTGCGAGCGACCTACTCCCCTCCCAACCAGCCCCCGACGATAGTAGCGGTGAAGACATTACACATGCAGCATACGGACACCAACAAGCAGGAGTTCCTCTCGGAAGCTAAGCTAATGATGTCGCTGCGCCATCGCTGCATAGTCAGGCTTATTGGAGTGTCTTTGGTGAGTTTCATTTCTTCACTTAACATACACAATCCCAACACAACATCCAAGTCAATATACTCTTGGCTTCAATTCACTCTAGTTTTCAGTTGTGAGTTGGCATAAATTGTATGGACACTCCGACTGATTATTTTTGTTATCATCACATAGGACATGCCTGCCTGGTTATTAAGCCTACAAATAGATTTCTTCTTTTAAAAACTACTATCTCTTTTTACCAAAGGGTCCACCCCTAGCAATGGTACAAGAGCTAGTGCCCCTAGGCTCCCTCCTGGAGTACCTGGTCCGTCACCCGGACAAGGCGTCCCCGGGCTACGAGCTGAGGCTGTGGGCGTGTCAGGTGGCCGCGGGAATGAGGTACTTGGAGAGACGGCGGTTCGTGCACAGGGATCTCGCCGCTAGGAATATACTGCTGGCTAATAGGTAAATGTAGACGTTTTTTTAATAGTTCCCTTTTTTCACTCTAGCTTATCTTCTTTAATATATATAAATCTCGTGTCACAATGTTTGTCCTCAATGGACTCCTAAACCACTTAACCGATTATAATAAAATTCGCACACCATGTGCAGTTCGATCCAACTTTAGAGATAGGATAGTTTAAATCTCAAATTATAGTCGCAATTTTAATTTATTGCTAATTATTTGTCTGTTATTATTTGACAGTCACAATTATCTGTTAACTCCAAATGATTCTAACAGATGTCGATACCTCTCGACTGGGTTGAGTAAGTAATCAATAGATGGCGCTGCTATGGTAAATCTACGAACGTGTCATATAAGCTACATTTTAACAGCATAATTACCACGTTGTTGACGCTATAAAATTAATTAAATTTATTTTGTAGTGAACGAAATACCGTATAATTCAATTATTTCCACTTTTTAAATTTTTGGTGTTAGCATAGCCGGCCACGTGCTACTTAGACTGAAGTATAAATTGAAATAAAATTAAAATGTCAATGCAAAAATGTTACACAATTTCCTACACATTTTCAATAGTTGTACAATTTTTTTTTTTATTGTTTTTATTTAACCTCTATTAAAAAATATTTAGCACTTATTATTTCAATGTGCTATGATAACAAGTTTTTAAGATTTTTTTTCTTATATTTAAACGATTAAATTAGTATTTCAATTCTTATTTGAATCATGAATGGCTTAGTCAACGGGCGATTTTGGCTGCCAAAAACGTTGATGTTGACGAAATTAACTTCCAGATACAACAGTTGTTACCAGGCGATCTGATGTCTTTTAAATCAATCGATACTGTTGTTGATGAAAATGAAAGTGTAAATTTTCCGATTGAATTTTTAAATTCATTAGATATCCCTGGAATGCCACCACATAATCTTCGATTAAAGATTGGTTCCCCTATTATTCTCCTCCGTAATTTGAATCCACCTCAATTATGTAACGGTACGCGTTTGGTCATCAAAAAGATCACCGGAAACATTCTTGAAGCAACCATTTTGGCTGGGAAGTATAAAGGAAAGGTGGTCCTGCTGCCACGTATTCCGATGATACCATCAGATTCTACCATACCCTTCAAAAGGCTACAGTTTCCAATTCGTTTAACTTTCGCCATGTCTATAAATAAATCTCAAGGTCAGACAATGTCCATTTGTGGTTTAGATTTGGAAAATCCTTTTGAAAAAAATGTTTTTCTCATGGGCAACTATATGTTGCGTGTTCACGTGTTGGGAAACCGTCGAATCTATTTGTGTTAGCTAAAGACAGGTTAACCAAAAACATTGTGCACCGATTGGTGTTAAATTAAATTGAAATATTTATAATTCAAAAAATTAGATATTAATTTGACTGTCTGCCTTGCCTACCTCATTCATGAGTTTAAGCGTCACATGTTATTTACTGTATTATACTGTAATATACTTATATTTGTTATAAAATTAAATGGAAATAATAAATCTGATACATTTTTATTTTGTACCTATTGATTTCTGCTTAATATCAAGTGTAAGAACATTTTAATTAATTGTGTTCAACGTACTTCCCCTTCAAATCTCAATCCAGTGAATTTGTATACCAACATCAACATTTTCGTCTTTGTTCGTAAATAATTTCATTGTACTAAAGGTTATAGTAGTAGAAAGTCAAATAAGGAGATCACCATATTTTTTTACAAATACTATCTGTGTGAAAAAGCATAGTGGACTCCGTGACTGATGTTCTTGATTGTTCTATTGAGGTGCGTTCGGTAAAAGGCACTGACGTTTATCTGTCGGGTGACAATACATGACTATAGCAATAAAGGCTATTTTCCCGTGAAGTGTGAGGTTGAGTTGCTGTCAGTGTAAATACTCTACTAACGCGTTCGGTACCTAAGGGCAGGGTAAAAAACAACGAAATCACAACACCTTGTAATTTTTCTCTTTGAAACAGTAAACTTTTAACGGATTTCAGAAAGGAGGTTCTCAATTTGTCATATATTTTATCTGTGTTCCCGAGCATTTTGACTTATAATGTGTCTGCTGGAACTGATGTCGGTTGTTCATTTGAAGGCTGTTTTTTGTTAATTTAAATTGGTCCCATACTGAAAACTGTTAATCAGAGTGAGTACCTACAGTGACCCTCGGCTTAGCCTATCCCTAATTTTCTAAACCTGTACTTTATTAATTCCAGACATCAAGCCAAAATAAGCGACTTCGGTCTATCCCGCGCGCTATCCACTGACAGTTCGTACTACAAGGCGAGTCGCGGCGGCAAGTGGCCCATCAAGTGGTACGCGCCGGAGTCCTACAACTACGGCACCTTCAGCCACGCGAGCGACGTGTGGAGCTACGGAGTCACGCTCTGGGAGATGTTCTCCTTCGGCAAGCAGCCCTACGGAGACATGAGGGGGATCGAGGTTGGTATATTTAATATTTAGGTGCTCATAAAAAAATATCCCACTAATATTGTATAAACTAAAATCGTATTATGAAACCAAAAGTTTGTTTGTTCCTTACTCTTTTATGCAACAACTGTTGTACTGATGTGGATTAAATTTGCTGTGGAGATGTTTATTTTATATCCTGCGTTAACGCAGACAAGGCCTCGGGGCGAAGCTAGTTATCAATTGAAATGTAAATGTAGGTTATAGTTTCTTATTTATTTGAGGTTGACATAGTTGAACCTTTGTCTATTTTTGCGTTTTCTTTCAAATAGTTCATACATAAACATACACTCAAGACATTCTAGTAGACTAAAAAATTTAATAACTGGAATGTCTTCACAAGATATAGATCTTTAAAAATGTAAGACTAATTTGAAATGAAACCGAGTTAACGAGTGAAACCGCGGGATGTAAGCAGTACCTATAGCATATGACCATTTGCAGATAACGACAAATACAATGAGACCTCGCATTTCAAAATCTGTCTGCCGGTTTAGGCTCTATAAGGTCACAAAATTGTATACTAACATACAAATATAAAGCACTCGGACAACTTTACATTTCCTTTACATTACCAAAAAAAAGTCGATGTTTTTATTTAAATTAATTTTTTTTGCATTACCAGGCTATACAAATAGTAGAGAACGGCAAACGTCTAGAAAGGCCCGAGGACTGTCCCGACGAGATCTACCAAGTGATGCTGGACTGTTGGGCGTACAGTCCCGACCAGCGGCCCACGTTTGGGCAACTGGTGGACGTTTTCTCCAGACATCCCGACTACGTCAACATCAGCCAGCTCGCGCTCGACACTGACGATGTCATTGAAATATAATCATCTTATTAAACAAGTCTCAATGTTTAGCGTCTCATGTATTGTTCACTGACTTCCTAAACAGGAGGTGGTGTTCCAGTCATCTGTATTGTTTTTGTGTAACTTGATACCTCAGCTACTGGACCGATATGATTAAAAAAATATAATGATATACTTCACATGCGGTCTCAATTCAATTTTATGAACATTGGTCTAGTAGTTTGGTATTCAAATCAAAAATATATTTTTTAATAAAGTAAAGCAAGTACTTTTCTTAGACTTGTTTTACGCGACAGAGATCGACACGCACTTGTACGACAAAAGACGCTCAATATTGGCCTATTCAGGTAATGGTCGCCATTCGGACGAAGAGTGGCCTACGCCTCCGCTTGAAGGGAGACCCGTGCCTAGCTGTAGAACGGATAAATAGCAACAAAATAAAATAACATTTTTATTACGTTTTGTATGACGAGTGCAACAACGACATAGTATTTTCGTACAAAACAAGCATTTTGTATTATATTAGACGTAATCTCAATATACTTAGGTATAATTAGTAAAATAAGAATATACTAAGGTATGAATCGGTAATGAATTAGTTTGAAGTGATATATGATATGCCATGTGGTGCCTGACTACGTATTTTAGATGTAACATCGCTAGTTAACGTTGTATTTGTATGTCTAATTTATAATTTTCTACCCTAATTCGGGCAAGCCACATGAAGTAGGGTTGACATGACAGTTCTAAAACTTATGCGTGTATTTATATTATATTAATAATATATCTATTTTGATATATGGCGGTAATTTGTCAACCGACTTCCGAGACCCTTTTTTGCGCGAGGATCCCTAAAATGTAGTCTTTGGTTCTGGATTTTTCTATCGAAACTGGTTATTGAAGTCACATTTATTATTGGCCTTGAAGTCGGTTTTGAAGTGCTAATCAGTTAATTCGTATTAGTGTAATTGTAACTAATGTGACTTGCCCGAATTGGGATTTCTATGTAAGATACAGAATATTATTTTGGGGTAGCAAATTAATATAGCATTTGTGTCGACCTAAAACTATTTTGCTTGTGTTTTGTCTTACTAATCAAATCATGCATTTCCATTACGTTCCTTGTTTGCCAAATTAGGTATGTTATTTTTAAGTAATGCATATTAATATAATACTTGACAAATCAATCAAAACATTCCAGTTTATTTTTGTTATAATAATTTATATTAGAGAGAAAAATGAAATAATTTTATACATTTCAATCATATAATTATTGTACCGATTTTATAAATGCCAATGCACCTGTAACGTTCAATATATTTATGGAGAATGCCATAGTTTGAGATCAAATTTGCCATTTGGTTGTGTTTTAGTAATGTACAAAAAAATTACAAAGTTACCCAAATTATCATTTTATTTCTATTAACAGAATTTATATTAAATTCTATGAGTCTGACTTTAGCTTATAAAATAGTTATATCTTTTAATTAATTATTTACAGATCGTTTAAACGTATGTTACTGAATCAAATGTGATAAATATATTTATAAATAAATAACTGAATACAATTTTTCCTTGTTTTTTGTTTTGTGTTGCAATATTCTAGTGACTCGCATAAGTATATAAAAAAATTATCTAAACACTTACAAAACTTATTCTTAATGACTGATAGTATAGATAGCTCACTCGAAGCATTAACCTTTATCTAGCCTTTATCCTTATCAATACTTCACCGATTTTAACGTTCTACGTATCTTCTCGATTATCTTCGATATATGGTGGTGGTGGCGTTTCAGACCGACTAGGCAGTCTAATAGCGTCCACCTGGAGTCTAGCCTCCGTAACTCCTGGAATCCCGTAAGGGGGACTCCTATCTGGCAGAGAAAACTGTCTTCTATACAACGGCGGAGTCTCCAAATCAGGATTAATAACATTACTCCACAGTAAATTCGTTCTCATATCACTATCGAGCCGAGCTCTCCGCCGTTCCCGCCGCGATTGAACTCTCAACGGCGAGCAGCGACAAAGTTGACGCAACCAAATATACGTACCTACTGTACCTATCGCTAAACCTATCTCTACTCCTATAATAAACGCTTGAAACGCTGAAAACTCTTTATCGAACTTTTCGAACGGTGTCAGCGGAGGATTTCCGGTTGACGACGTTTTAGTGTCGTTTGTTTGCACGGTTATGTTCCATACCCTTTCTATCTCGACTGGTTGACGCTCTATCGGTACTTGAGATATCATTTTCTCAGACATTTTTAGTGTTTTCTTCTTGCACTGCTTTTCGTACGCGATATTTTTCGAAATGAGCCACGTTTCGACTGCTATGAAATCTGGATTGCATTGCCAGAACTCGTTCCGTAGTTCGATCCGTTCTAGTTTGTGCATAGGTTGCAATACCTCGGTAGTTATCGTCAACATATAATTATCGCTGATATCCAACTTCCTGAGGTTCGGTAGTCGACTGAACATTCGCTCCGGAAGAGATTTGATTCGACAGTTGCTAAGATTCAATATCTGAAACAAGATCGCAATATGTGAGCAGCGAAAATATCAGACGTCCTTTATGAAATTACGTACGGCCCAGAATTTGGTACCTACCCGCTCGTATTTTGCTAATATTATAAAAAGAAGAATGCACTTCAATTAAATTTCTTCAGGCATGATGTGAAGAACGGTTATTCCAAATATTTTTGTAACTTAAATTGCTTCCACAACATATATTTTTATGCATGAAAACTTTCATAGATAAAGCTAAAATTAAATGATTAAAAAAAATAACTATCGACTCATAAATTAAACAAGTAAGAAAAAAAACTAGAGAAAGTAAGAGAGCGAGTACACCAAATGATGTCACTAACATGATTGTATGATTCTTTAATAAATTACCTGCAATTTAGAATGCATGATGATAGGTTCGTTTTTGAGCGATTCGAAGGCATTCGATGACAAATCCAGATTTTCCAGTAGTGGCGTATCCCAGAACAGGTCCGAAGGTATAAACCTCAGAGCGTTGTTGCTTAGGTCCAGGTATGTTAGTTTCTCTAAACCGGAGAAAGCATGCAGACCGATCCAGAAAATGTGGTTATCAGAAAGGTTGAGTATTTCTAACGATAAATAACCGGCGTCCTGAAAAAATTACAAATTGGCGATATGTATAAATAATGTAGTGTGTAGTTAGTTAAATAAGAGCAAAAAGCGTCATTTTTAAAGAACCTATATACTATTCATTTTTAACGTTTAATTTTCTTGAAGAATTTACCCAGGGGTGGGTAAAAAAGTATGTACATTATGATATTACTGGAAGTAAGTAAAGTCAGTTGAATTATCTGTAGCATGACGCAGTGTTTTGAATTGTTGTATAGATATATGAAATAATTTATGTTCACAAAGGTTTTTGTTTATAGATCAACTAGGATGCGTGTGCAAAAGTAGCTATGTGCTTTTTACACACTTTACAGAATACGAAATAAAACTGGTTTTCTCGAATAATGCACATACTATTTATATAATTTATTCTTACTTTGATAAGCTCAATTATTAAGAAATATATTTCTTACCTTAAAACAAAAGTTATCTAGTTCAGTAATAAAGTTATGGCTAAGGCTATACACCTGCACCGGATTCGGAACTCCTACGTTAACACTGATAATGTTCTGGTCGACACACATAGCTCTATTCAAGCCATTATATTGGTCACAATCACACTGTTTCGGGCATTGCTCACTAAACACTCCATTTACAACCGAAAACCAAAGCAAGGCGTATTTTAACGCCATTTCTTGTATAGTTTATAAAACCTCAGTACATTTTCGAGGGAAATCAGTTGCATTATGCACTTAGTTCTTACTTATTGTAGATTGCAGTGACGCGCGACGATTTCACGGTAAAAATGGAGCAATGATACTGGCAGTGATAAAACACCTTATCAGCAGTTTTATAATGCTGATAAGATAGCAGGTAGTATACAATCTTTGTCTTGTGTATTGCCTGTATTTCTCATTGAGGACAGAAATACGTAGTTATTTTTTTTAGATAAATGTCTACAGATCCTCCAGTAGCCGCATAGGATTAGAAAAAAGTATCGGATACGATGTTTTGAAACCCCCCACGAAAAAACGACGGGGTACTATCAATTTCACGCGTGTTGGTGTTTGTCTGTCTGTGGCATCGTAGCTCCCGAATGCATGAATAACAGTTTTGATGTTGTATTTTTTTTTGTTTTTAAGGTGAGGTCGGGAGTGTTTTTTGCTGTTTGATGAAAATATGTTCAAGACGGCCGCCACGCCCCGACAAAATGGGCGGATTACATATTTTTCGAAACTCCCTCAATATGAGTATCAAATGAGAGGGCTTGAAGTCTCCCATCAGGAACTTTTGGGAGTGCTACTAACCAGCACTCACCAATCGACTCAAAGGAGCTAGTGAGCTCCCGCACCTAGCCTGGAAGGTGAGGTTTGCCTCGAGCTCGAACCCTGAAGGAGAACCCTCAGTCAGTCAGCTTGAGTAGTATAAATGTAAAAACATTTTTTTTTACTCAAGGTCTTCAGATTCCAAACTAGGCAAAGCCTGTCCTATGGTGGTAAACTGACGACTGACGACTGACTGACGACCCGGATCGAGCCCGGGACCAAGCAGCGGCGAAGAAGGCGCCAACTAATTGCGCAAACCGGCCAGTCGTAGAATACTATACACTACCGGGTTATCGGTTAGGAATGTACTAAGCCGAAAGGGGGTCACTATACTCATCCTAAGGAAAAACTTTCACTGAATTATGAATTCGAAAAAAAAAATCAGCTGTTCCATACAAAAAATTTATAAGTCGCCGACAAAATGAATGATGAAGCAGCTGACATTTTTATCTCGAATTCTGAGTTGGTCCCATAGTAACAGTTGTTACTTAGGATGAGTATAGTGACCCCCTTTCGGCTTAGTACACCCCTAGCCGATAACCCTGTATAGTAAAATTCAAATCCTTACTGATATTGTGTCGTATTTTTATGTCGAGGGTTTTATAAAGTTTAAACGTTAAAGCTAGTAGTACTCGTACAAGTAAAATTTAAACTATAAAACCCCCGACATAAATAATAATACGACGATTTATATTTTATGCGTCTCCTAAAAAAGGATACCTAAGTGAAATAAAACAAAAAATGTTAAGTTTAAAATTCAGACATTTATTATTTACTCCTGTAAATTAAGTCGGCTATTTCTTACTTACACAACTATATTAACTTCTTATTTGTTAATACTTAGGCTCGTTTTTTAATTGCTAAAAATAGTTTATTAAAGGACCACGGCTCACGGCGTTACGCAACTTGCACTACTTGCAAAAGTGCAAGTGACAACCAATACTGGATCACTGTATTGAGTTGTCTATATCTATTTAAACACCACTGATTGTTTTCTATAGTACCTAAGTCGAGCTTAGCCGTCTCTTTTAATAAATAAATATTTTTAGCAATAAATCGGGGATTAGGCGGATATGCACAGCATTTAATAAATTATTTTACATGATATGAAGAAATATTGCTTTGGATACTTAGAATTAGTTACAGATATATTGTTTAGCATATACATAAAGAGACTACATATTTACAGCACATTCGCTGGGAAACCGGTCGGATCTAAATTTTAGGTTCTGGTACTAAGTAAGGTTTGCAGTAAATTTGGTAGAACAACATTATTAATAGAATTTAACTAGAAACTGATGATACAGCTGAACTGCTTATATGCACTCAGATGACAAGATCGATTGTAGTTGTATTTCCTGAATTGCACCTTTGCATTGCAATTGCAAGTACTGTTAAGTAAAGTTAAGGAAGTTATAATTAAAAATCAATCATATCCGGGACGGGACCAACAGGAAAGTATACCGTAATATATATCTTTTAAATCGATCCAACCTTCTCTTTAAAAACTGGAAACACAAAAATCTATTCTGACGAATTGAGAACATTCTCATTATTTAAGTCGCTTGAATTTGAAAGCGACCATGACGTAGATGGTATATCAATCCTGGCAAGGGTTGCCATGTTTTATTTTTAGACAAAGGGAATCCCGTAAAACGGTTATGCTATTTATGACATTATTGCGTTCAATATCACAAATAATCTAATTGCCAACGGCCATTCTGTCAGATTAAATTATCTTTTTTCTCTCTCTCGCAATCGGAAAGACGTGTATCTTTCTGATTGCGAGCCACAAGAGCTTCTATTTAAATATATTGGTATAATTACATAAAATTTTAGAATTAACAGTGATTGCAATAAACTACTATATAAAGTTAAAAGCAGTGTTTCTTTCAATTAATACACCTGGATAGGCTAAAAGCTGAAACAAATTACTCATCAAGACAATACATCTCGGATTTTGTGTCCCACACGCAAAAACATCCACTGAACTAAAATGTCAATATTGAGTAAAGGGAAAAACGGTGTAAAATCTTAATATATATAAATCTCGTGTCACAATGTTTGTCCTCAATGGACTCCTAAACCACTTAACCGATTATAATAAAATTCGCACACCATGTGCAGTTCGATCCAACTTGAGAGATAGGATAGTTTAAATCTCAAATTATAGTCGCAATTTTAATTTATTGCTAATTATTTGTCTGTTATTATTTGACAGTCACAATTATCTGTTAACTCCAAATGATTCTAACAGATGTCGATACCTTTCGACTGGGTTGAGTAAGTAATCAATAGATGGCGCTGCTATGGTAAATCTACTAAAAACTTTAGCCACAGCAACGCGAGGCCGGGTCAGCTAGTTGTAATATAAAGTTAGGAGAGGAAATCCAAAAACGGCTACTTCCTAATTACAAAGGTTAGGTTAAACTAATGCAAAAGAAGAAACAGAGCGGAAAAGGGAAGAAAATGAAAAAGAAATGAGGAAAGTTGGAAACAAAATATGCCTAAGAAATACAGGAAAAGAATACCTAACCGAAAACATAAAACAGGCAGACCTCGAGCTGCGAATCCACCTTGTACAGAAAAATGTAGGCTCAGGTGTTTTGAAAAAATACTGATGATCAAAAACAGTAAATTTTTGAGGCTTATTGGGAACTTTGTGAAACTAATTCTCAGAGATGTCTTGAAATAAGAAAGGTGTCGATGGACAAATTTTTAGAGACATTATGGTGTAGAGAATATCAAGTTACATTTAAATTACTTATTAGCTCTAGGCTAGATTGTATTATTTCTAGGGAATTGATTGCAAATCAATTCCCTAGAAAATCATATTTTTTTTTTATTTCTTAGGGTGTTCAATGTACAACATGGGGTGGCACTGGGTACATCACCCCTCTTATTGCTAGGACCAGAGGATTTTTTTAAACCCAGGTAGAGTTTGTCTATGGATTTTACTCGTAGTTTGCGTTAATAATAGACCTTCACCCAGATTCACAATAAGTTTTCGCTCGAATTCGTAAACTTTGCAACACGAATTACGCAAAACTTATTAGAATATCCTAAATTATTACTTTGATAATCGATTCTATATCTAAACTAAAATAATAATCACTTTTTAATATTTTAGACTATGTAACAAGCTTCGCGTAATTCGTGTTTTCGAATCTGAGCGGAAACTCATTGTGAAACTGGGTGCAGAATCCTTTTACTTTAAGGTACAATTTAGTATGGAACAATACCTTCCGCCGTACATTTTTAAATATTATTTAAAAAATAGTATGTCCAATGTACAACAGGTTCCCCATCAATGATTTGGTTTCTTTTTTCGTAGGATGTAAACAGAAAACTCGTGACAAACGAAAACTGGGAAAATATACTGTTGATGAAATACGCGAAGGTATACTGAATGGGTGACCGCACGGGGGAGTTTTGGAGTTAATGTGGGCTCCGAATGTGTACACTCAAATGATGGAGAAGTTGAAGTACGGCGAGCAAGTTTTGATGCAAAAGAAGAATCTATTGTTGAAGTTAATCGTCCACAAACTGAGGGAGAAAGGTGCAGAAGTTTTATCACGGAGTGCATAAAGAACGCTCCTATGCGATTCAGACTTATACACGACGTGTTTACAATTCAAAATGACAGATACAGCTATCGAAATATTTCACGATTATGCGAGCAAGGTGGAAGTTCCAGTCGTAGTTTCACAAGACGTTTGTTGACCGGAACGAAGAGTCAACCAGCAGCGTCATTAACGTACTCGGGATGGGTCATACGTGGGTCCATGCCAAGGAGGGTCGTCACTCATGAGGAAATAATGTTGCACGTGAGAACGGTGCGACTCATAAGCAAGCGAGACAATGAGCTATCGGTCTTAGTGAAAGCTCATTTCGACTTGGACGTTATGGGAATAACGGCAAACGGAAGCCGAACGCGAAAGCAGAACGCGCAAAGGCTATTTTCGACGTCGAGCGGAAAGGAGATCGGTTTGCGGTGGGATTACCATGGAAAATCGATGAAGTGACGCTGCCACCGAGTTATAATATGGCAATGAACAGGCTGAAGAGACACAGTTCAAAGAGGACTACACCGAGCAACATATATAACTCAAAGACAAAGGATTTCACTCAATCCCCGGGGATTTAGGGGCCGGAGGTTAAGGGACTACACTCGGACTTCAATGGATGCCAAGCTAGGATGCACATCACAGACCACAGAGACACAAATGACGTCAGGAAAGGCACGCAAACTTCTACGAAACGTTAAGAACTAGAGGCAGCAATGTCAATATTTGACCCGCTAGGCCTTCTCAGCCCGTACCACCATCAAGCTGCGTTAATCGGTGCGAGACTCGCCGCCTCTACTTTAGTGCCTGGACGGTCTTCTAGATAAGACTTCGACATTGACGACGACGAACCAGCTGACCGTCACTTATATACGGAAAAAGTCGTGAAAATGTGGAGCTTAGCAAAAGTTGTGCGCCTATTGGGTACTGCTGTGCAACAGGAAAAAAGTTGTCGCACGCACCGCAACACTATGCGAGTTGCCAAAACGAATTGTTAATTTGAAGCCTGGATATGCATGAAAGGGAAGTGCAAACAAAAAGAATAATCAGCCGCACTAATGGAACGTTTTTTGAAAATATATGAATAATATATGAAGACGCGTCTTCTATTTAATATACGCATTTGCTCACAAATAGAGCTACGCTATGCAAAAAATTAAGATCCTATCAAAGAAGAAAAAATCAAGCCCTGAGCTCAACTACCATAAGCGATTGGTTTAAATATTGTAGAAAAAGTGTTGTTATATACCAACTGGAGAAAAACGAATATTTGGGGAAAATTGGTAGAGAAGGAAAAATAGTGCAAATTGATGAATTAAAATTTGATAAAAGAAATTACAACCGAAGACGCCACGTAGAGGGATATTGGGTCCTCGGAATGATTGAAGAGGGTCAGAGGATCTTCGATTAGAAGTGTGCCCAGACAATGTACGCTCCGCTGAGGTGTTGGTGCCTTTGAAACATGTAGAAGAGAGCACTACAATCCACACAGATTGGAGAGCGTATGATTATCTGACAGAAAATGGATATATCCATAAAAAAGTAAATCACTCGGACCCGGACAACCCTTTTGTCGTTTAAGATGGGACTCATACTCGAAGAATTGAGTCCCGATGGAGAGCTGTTCAACGATATTTAAAAAAAGACAATTATAAAAATTTACAACAAAAAAATCATTCTTTTGTTACGGATCGTCCGGCTGTTGCAGAGGAGTCTCGAAGTGAGGTGACACCAGAAGCTCTTCAAGATGTAGCAATAGGCTTAAGCTGTGACCAACCAGGATTAGAAACTCAATGTACACTAAAAAAACAATGTTTACAGCAGTCTACAGATGCACCCGAGTCACCAACCCCAATCAAAGTAAAAAACATAACTCCAGAATCCATTCGTCCATTTGGTAAAGCAGAACCGCGAAAAAAAGTTCAACGTGGAAGAAAACCTGGAAGAACTAGAATTTTGACAGATACTCCAGAAAAAAACATTATTTTGGAAGAAGCTTTACTTAAAGCTGACAAAAAGAAAAAAATTGATGAATTTTTTTTAAAGAAAGGTAAAAAAATGAAGCCTCAGGTCATTTCACCTGTTCAAGATTCGCAACCTGGACCATCAAGCATTAGAATACTTCAAGATCAGAATCTCACTCCTATTATGTGCTCTAAATGTAAAAAATATTCACAAAATAGGAAGCAAATGCTGAAATGTACTTTCTGCCATCAAAGTTATCACAATAAGTGTGTTCCTACATTACACAAGAATCTGTTTGATTTTGACTCTGATGATGAGAGTGATCAGTTTGTTTGTGTTGCCTGCTACGTAGTTACCAATGATAGCGACGATGACAGCCAGAATAATGATGAGATTGATGTCCAAACTTTATTTCATGAATGTAGACAGGTCTATAAATAAGTTATAGATAGATATTTGTAAGTTTCAATTTCCAAAGAAAGCTGTTACTGTTCCTACGTTACATTCCTGTGTTAAATTGTTATTTTATTTCTGTGCCATATGTGTAAGTTTAGTATAAACATTTTAATTGATAATATAATTATGTTTGGGTTAAGTAAATAATGATTAAAAGCTTCTGTCCCCAGGTACAGCATAGTTCAAAGGTACAACACAGCTGTCCACAAGTACAAACGTTTATTGTACCTGTGGACAAAACTGCCATTTTGAAGGCTGAATTATCCATTAAAGTAGCTACAAGTTTTATTACAAGAATAAATGAGAAATATTCAAAATAAAAAATAAATATCTTTCAATTCTGGGAACTGTCCACAGGTATAAATAACACTTGACCCTACTCCACAAGCTGTGTAAGTCAGCTGTATAAGAGCTGTATAGCTTGCTATAATAGAACCAGTTTGGGCACAAATTAGACAGCCTTAAGTTCACTATGGCTGTATATTAGCAGGGTAATAGCATTATAATAGCAGTTTAAGTAGTAACATCGGACTTAAGGCTGACTTGCGGCACTATATGGGACGCAGTGTGTCCATACAATGTACATGAGCGTAATAAAGAGTAACAAGTGGCTAAATACACAGCCTTCACAGGTAAAAAATCCGACAAAAGTACTCCAGTGCTACCTAAAACTCACGTGTGTCCTAAATTATTTCTTCATTTTATAATTATTCACAATTGTTTGGTTTTGTGTGTGCCATCCAGAAAACATTAACTCCGGCGGATAATATTTGGATAAAAATTTATGATAACACGCGGTAAGTACCTGTTTCAAAGACTTAATAATGTTAATGCCATGGGAATGCAACTTTATCGTGAAATGTATACATATTTACAGCTAAAATATTCACGCGCCTCTGTAAAAACGCGATATTCATTTTAAAATATTTAAAACTGGCTGAGAGGAAATCTACAATTTTCAATTTTTGATATTATATTGGCATTATAATTATACTGCGGTTATTAATTATAACATGAAACCAAAACTCAATCGCTCTATCTGCGTATTTTGTGATAAATCTGCATGATAATTTTTGAGATTTATTATTTGGTAAATATTTTAAGTTAGAACAAAATGGTGGAAAGAAATACTATTACTATAATATGTGAACTGTTATAACTCCAATTTAATGCGGTTGCGCGTATATAGTTTCACATGTGTTCTGTTAGTATGCTCTATATGAAGTCCCATATTTGTAGCACTACAGAGCCAATGTCTATAAATTTATTCTAATGTGAACTTATGTACAGCTTTAAGATGTAGTTCAGGTCAATTGAAGAGTTTTTTACAAAAACTACATAACTAACTTTTTAAATTTTTTTTGTTGTTGGCAGCACTGTATTCGTCTTTGAATAAGCTATCGAATGATCTTATTACATATTTTGCAAAACCTACGTAGGTATCTCCATATTATTTGGTTTTAAAATTCGGGATATTTTACAAGAACAGCATATCTTCAGTTTTCTTTTTACAAAAACTGCATTTTGTACATAAGTACTTTTTGTAAAAAAAATGACATATAGCCTCTTTACAAGAACAACGTGTCATCTCATTAAAAAATATTTTTTTTATTTGATATTCAAAACCGCGATGGCGAATTTTATTATCTACAAAACCGCGGCATTTTTAAAGTGAATGACCGAGGAGTTATGAGTGAAAGAGACGACACGGCCGTGGCAAATGGCGTTGTCGCGTTGTCTCTTTCGGTGTGGTGTTCGACTTCGACAACGCGACGCGTTAGTTGGCCTCACACACGCGACGAGCGAAGTGCTCCCACTTTTCACAAAAAACGTGGCATATGTTTCTTGTTTTGTTACTTCTGTAATTTTATAATGTGATTTTAGTTATCTAACTCGTTTTTGTTGTAAAACTCGTGTGTTTTGAGAATGGTCAATTAATATTGTCACATTATTGATGAAAAAGTCACAAATTTACTTTGTGGTATTTATGACTGTAACGTTATTGTTGATGAAACGTTTTAAAATACTATGGGTTATTTTATTTTAAATCATTTTTTTTGAAAATCTATTAGTTTGAACTTATAAATACTTAATAAGGTTAACATTAGCATGCTAAAATAAAGTAAATTTTATAAATTTGTTTTGCAGATGGGATCGCGATCCAGAAAGTTAGTTCAATTAGCTACGGGAGTTGAAAATAATTTAAGTGTACCACAAAGTGACTCAAACTCTCCGATAGATATTTTAACACACGACGAGAATGAAACTGCTACAAGCACGACCAATACATTGCAGACGTCAACAGAAGACAAAAACATCGCAGTAGACTCTCCAATAGATATTTTAACACACAATGAGAATGAAAATGTTACAAGCACGACCAATACAATGCAGACATCAACAGAAGACAAAAACATAGCAATGGATTTTATCCGACCACGAAGTGATTCGACTAGTAGCAGCGTTTCTTCTAGTTCAAACAGTTCTTCGAGTACTAGCAAAACTGACTGAACTGAAGATGATAAAAGTACAAAAATCTGATCCCGATGCCATATTTTTCAAAAAATCTTACGCTGACGAGCTATTCAAGAAAGCCATAGTGGTGAAAAGAGGAATAACCAAAGCATTGATTTCAATTTGCAAGAAGCTTATCTTCAAAAACCTGGACTAGCTGAAAGAAAAAAAGCCGATCTCATGGATTTGGTGAATAAAAACCTCATCCCAAGATATCATAAATCATTTTATGAATCTTTTTAATGTAAGACTGTTTTAATATACCTAAAGACTTTTAGAATTGTATTTTTTAGAAATATTTATGTAATTGCTAGATTTTAAATGATAGAGTTTTTATTGGTAATAAAAGAATTTGTGATTCTATGTTTTTAATAGATGATAACCATGTTCTTATTTTGAATTTCAAATAATTATTAAAAAACTCGGTGCCATAATATTATGTTAGATGACTTTAAATACTTTTAGATAACTTTAAGTAGGTACCTACATTTAACTTTTTGATTTTTCTATTTGTATGATAGTTATTTTAGTTACCCTTTAATTGTAATTAAAGCGAGTACTTAGTACAATGTGATTGATTGATCTCTTGTTGATTATTGTGCCTTAAACTAATTTCATCGTGTAAGTGAGCCGTTGTTTTGGTAAATTTGTAGTGGTAATTTAACATGTATTTCACACACCAATACACCTAAATTTAACACCTTTAATGTGATATATTAATATGTCACAAGCATTTTGTTACATATTTTCATTAAAAACGTGACATGTGTTTCAGTTTATTTTTAAAATTTTCTTTTACTCTTATTTCATATTGAACTCAAGATTTTTTGCTTATTTTCAGAAAGCACATTAAATAGCGCAAAAATTTCACTGTTTTCATATAGTAAAATTATGTATTTATTAGAATTACCAACAAATGTTTGTAAATGTTCTCCTGTAAAGTTGTTGTTTAAAAAATATCACGTTATTTTTGTAAAGAGGCGATATGTCAATGTCACCATTATATTGTAACTAAACGGTTTTTCTGTGGTATTTTCTAGCGCTATAAAAATCTTAAATGGAAAATCAAAGTGTTTCAAGGAAAAAAAACGCAAAGTTAAGAAGGAAAATGTTTAAAAAATGAAAAAAGCTAAAGGACTCGAACATATAAACCATAAAAATAACTTAGTACCAGCACGAGAAGTTGGGCCAGATTGCAGGTCTATTTAGGGCATTTTATTTGTTTGTTTATTTCAATTAATGACGTATTTCGAGTTAAAATCATGTTTATTTCATTTTAGGTGCAAAATATACAAATGCTATAACAGAACAGCGACAAACCACTCTAAGAAATTTTAATGACTTAGGTAACAAAAACAACCAGGATGCCTACTTAATGAGCTTAATTACATCATCACTACCCAAAAGACATACATCAGACCTCAAAAGTTTAGAATGGTGTCTTATTCTTTTAAGATACGTGTAGGAGCTGAAGAAATACCAGTATGCCTTACTGCTATCAGTAACATTAATGGAATTAAAAAAGGTCGGATAAGGAGGCTACAAGGACTCATTACAGTTAATGTTTTGTCACCTAAAGACATCCGAGGCTCACACAAGTCGAACAGATATAAGAAAACACCCGAAGAAGTTTTACATTTAATCCGTAGTTACATTGAATCATTTAGAACAAGGCAATCACGTTATTCTCTGAGAGATAATCCTAACTGCAGATATTTGGATGAAGAGTTATCCGTCAATAAGATGTATAATTTATTTCTGAACAGTTATCAAATTCAGGTTTCTTATGTAGTGTATTGGACGGTTTTTAAAAATGAATATAATCTAAGGTTTGGCTTACCCGAACTGATACATGTGCTACATGTGATACCTACAGATTGAAAATTAAACTGGCTGCTTTAGATGAAACTAAAGCCATACTTAAAAATGAACATAAATTACAATTGGCAAAAGTTGATAAATTTAATGATATTAGACGAAAGGAAAAACAAAAGGCTCAAGAGGGTAAAACTGTGTGTTTAACCTATGATAATATGCAGAATCTCCCTTTACCCCATATTCGGACAAGTGATGTCTTTTACTGTCGTCAACTGTGGATGTATAGTTGTTTTAAATAGCTACTTAGAAACGGAGGGAAAAAAGGGACAGAATGATGTTACATCACTTTTACTGAGATAATTCAATAAGCATGAGATTCAAGCTGATAAATTAGTAATTATAAGTGATGGATGCTCAGGGTAAAACAAAAATTATGTCATGGTGTACTTTCTTTATTATTTAGTTCATATTTTGGGTTTATTTAACTCAATCAAATATGTGTTTCCAATAAGAGGTCACACCTACCTGCCCAACGATCAAGATTTCAGCTTAATAGGAAATAAAAAGAAGAAGTGGATGGCAGAGACTCCTCAAGATTAGAATGATTTAATGGAGGAGGCACGTAGACATCCCTCACCATTCAATGTGGAAAAAATTACTCATGACATGTTTTATAATATAAAAGAAGCTGTTGCCCCATATTTCTTGCGTCAAAGCAAACCTGCTATGAAACTCAAAGAAGTTCGAATGATTAAAATACAGAAGGATGTTCCGTTTGTTTTAGTACGATATCATTTCACAGGTCCCTGGCATAGAATGATAAGGAATAAACGCAAATTGCCAGAAGAGCTGCAATTAAGAAGAATGTATGAGACACGACTGCCTTTGAATCCACAAAAAGTAAATGATTTGCAGAAACTCATTCATTATTTATCAAACCCTGCATCTTACAACTTCTATGAAAATCTCAGTTCTGCATCGACTATGTTGGCTGATGATGTAGACAATGAGGACAATAGCAGTGGCACAGAAGATATATAATAATATATTTAAAATTATTATAATATACTATTTGATATTTTTTGCAAATACAGCATAACTTTGGTAAAATCTGTTTTATTTTCCACAAAAACAACATGAATATTTCACAAAAACTGGACAAGTGACAGATGGTTTTTACTAAATATCTTAATAATACCTTCAACTGTGGCATCTTTACCTTTCCTTATTAACTTTACCTACAACCGACTAGAATCAACAAAAAATCAATTCTTTTACAAAATACTATTGGTAGAAATTCTATAAATACGTTAGTAGTTTTCTAGTGAAGTAATGGTAACACATTTATTTATTCATGTTGGCAGCACTGTCATCTGCCAAGTTATTAGCGTCTGTTTACAATCACGGGACGTTTGTTTAGGGACGTCGTTGTCGCTGCGAGCGGACGTGCTTGAGACGCCCGAGCGATCTCGCATTTTCTGCCGCCGATTTCGACTATCTACAGCTGTGCTATCCCACCCCGTGGTCGGGAAGAGCCACCCCCTCGCGGTGACGCTCACCCACCACCCCCCGGGTGCCATTCCACTAGCAAACCTGGTCCACGGTACCGATTTTCGGAGGAAGAGGAGCTCCAATTCGTAAAAGTGCTCATTGCTGCATCTGAGTTTGGGTGTCCATTAACACAGCTAGATTTCCGTTTGATTGTGTTTGATTATCTCAAAAAAAATAACAAAGTTGACATTTTCAATTGCAATTCTCCAGGTGACTGGTGGGTCAAAAACTTTTTAATACGACATCACGATAAGCTGACTGTAAGGTCGACGCAAAACATTAAGAAAGCAAGAGCTGAAAAAACCCCTTCAAGACTTTCAGATATACTTTGAAAATTTGAAGAGTTCTGTTGAAGATTTGCTAGCCACTGACATACTAAATTACGATGAAACAAAATATAATTTAATTTCATATTCGATTTCATGAACCAAACCGAACCTTGCGCCCAATATAGTTAAGTGACGCAACTAGAAAAACGCTAGATGGCTCTGAATACATAAACATCAGTGTTCACTATATTGCCAGATATAAATGAATGTTACAGAATTCGGAATTTTGTTTTGCTACTTTTAACCCAGTAATGCCTAGCGTGGTGGAAACAAAAAACTGAGTAAAATAAAATGCTCATTATGGCAACATTTGATATTATTTGGAATTGTTTTTGCTATCATGTAACTGTTTAATATCTGTGCTTCAGCTTATGTCTCTGTCATGGTCACAGAAAAGCGTTATTTCAAAGTTATTTTCACTTCTTTACCGCCTAATTTAGTTTTGGTGAAAAAATGGACACGAGAAAAGAGTAAGTGTTATAAATTTTAAATTTTTGTTGTTTTATCTATTATTTTTACATTAAATTATTACGATATAACATAGTTATGTTTGGAAAGAGTATTACTAAGTTTTAATTAAACCTTTGTTTTTTAGATCTAAACATAATGTGTCCATATGGCCACGCTAAGCTCTGGGCATAGCATTTCTATAAGTAGTGTATTTTTTTCAGACGTTTTGATTTCGAGCAGTTTTTGGGCTACGGCACTCTAAATGAAAAAAAAACTCCATCTTCTCAAAGTATGTCCTCGACATACTTTGTGAAGATGGAGAATGTGATGATGATCGTCCTATACCCATACCTATTAGATGCAATTTTTATAGCCCTTCCAGATCCTACTGTTTTGACAGATGAAGATTCGGGTGACGAAGACAGTGGAAGAAGAGCTGAGAACCTGAGTACTCGACAGCTAAGGTCTGAAACAGAGGCAAGGTTTCACAACCAGATCCAGATCCAGTGAAATGGATGGACAATTCCATCGTTGCTATCGCATCTAATAATTTGGGCGTGCAACCACTAGCTACAGTAAAAAGGTACTCCCAAAAAACGAAGCGACCATTCAGGTGCCACGACCGTATCTTTTGGGTGAATATAATAAATATATGGGTGGAGTCGACAGGATGGACGAAAACGTCAACATGTATAGAATATACATCAGAGGAAAGAAGTGGTACTGGTCCTTACTAACATGGATGTTAGATGCATGTGTACATAACGCATGGCAGCTTAAAAAAAAAGGACAAGATGTCACAGTTGGAGTTTCGCAGAGAAATTGCGCAGGGAACTTCCGCCAAAGGTGCAGGGAGACCTTCCACTTCGAAACTGGCTAATACTGCACAGTTCGATGGCAAAAACCACTACGTCCAAAAATGCGAAAAGAAAAGAAGATGCGTTGGTCCGCACTGTAAACCCAAAAAAACTTCTGTAAGGACTGAGTGTATGAATTGCAATGTTGGCCACTGCGTTCCATGTTTCGTTACTTATCATCAAAAGTAATAAAACCTTGTGAATTTGTTTTGTTTATTTATTTATTATTCAGTAAGAACCCATAGTATAAAAGTAGTACATTTACTTTTGCTATTGAAAACGCTTAGAGTGGCCATGTGGACACGCATTATTTTGATAACTTCCAAATAAAAATAATTTACAATAAAAATCTGGACAATTAAGGACCCTTTTTACAACAATATTCGATGTCTATATAAAAAAAATAAAAAGTATACGTAATTCGGGCATTACTGGGTTAATAAAGCCGAGTGTTGAGCTGTAATATAGAATACGAGAGATTATGACTCGGGATTTTTGTCGGAGGTTATACAAACGGAATAGATGTGTTCAGTGACCCATTTATTTACACAATAGTTACACGTTGGGCAAAAAATCCAGTCCTCGAAATAACAACTAAACGAAATTAAACGTATTTAGTACCACAACGTAAAAATCCTATTTTACCCAAGTGTCTAAAAAGAAAAAGAGGAGAGTGTCTTTATTTTAGTTACCTACGGAATAAACCGTAGAAAAGTAACGTAGACTTTGATGTGGGATTTGGATTCGTCTTTATTTGCGGATCTTTATAGGTAGTCAATACTGGTTGTATCCCGCAGTTTTACTTGTTAAGATACAGTAGTTATCTAAAAATTTTGTTTTCTCTATCTTTTAAAATAGCTTCTAACCACTTGTTATCTTATTGAGTGTGAACTTTGATAAATTTCCGGATGGTAAATAGTCGTCGGGGATTTTAGGTCGGGGGTATTTTTTCCCAAAGAGAAGAAAGAAATAATTTGCTACGGCGCCATTAACTGGTCGATTTCAATTATATTTGGTACAAAATTCAGAACACAACAATTATCTACATTCCTTAATACAGAAATCACAATCATGATATTTTTACAGTTTTGTAAAAAAATACCACCACTTGACCACTTGACTTTTTTATTTCAGGCTGGCAAATAACGAAATCATATCCATATTTAATATCTTCTTATTCGTTTGTGCTATATCTCTTGGTCACGCCATCACGCGTGAACGGCTGGACCGATTTCACATTTTTTTTGTTGTGTTGTATTGTCAGGAGAATGTTCTTATGACAAAAAAAATAGAATATATATATATATACAGGGTGTTCTGTAGAGGGTCCGACAAACTTAGTGAGCGTGTTCAGGTACGTATTTAGAGAATACAAGTTGGCCAAAAAAAATCCCTGACCTCCTATTTTTTTTTAAAGATTTTTTTTGTAAATTTTACGTTTTTCACCGAAATTGTACCTATTCACTTAAATAACATTTCTAAAATCCGTTTTAGACCGGATGTTTTCATGTGATTATAATCTCAAATGCATGCTTAAGCCACGAAAAGCAAAATTACATACAATTAGAACTACCTAACTGATGTAGAACTCATAAAGTGAAAAAATAAATTTAAGCTTGACATCTAAGTTCAACTTTCACAGTGATTTAAAAAAAAACCACTAGCGATTCTGGAGGTAGTATGCATTAAAAAAGTTCTCCATTTATCACTTATTACAACGACATAAAAAAATGCTATGATACTTATCGGCTTGTTCAATAAATGAGGTACCAACTAAAATACAAACAACAGAAATTAATCAAAATTATTTTTATTTCAAATCCTGTTCGAATACAGCTCCTCTGTTACGAATACACGCACGGCACCTACGACGTATTTCTTTTGTGGTGGTGTTTAGAGTCATTTCTGCTTTAATTTTTGCAAATGCGTCGTTAATTCTTGCCACCAATTCTTCTTTTGTTGTGATTTCGACCTCATACACCAACTCTTTAGCACGTCCCCAGACATAGAAATCGAGCGGTGTTAGGTCTGGGGACCGTGCGTGCCATTCAATTGGGCCACGCCTCCCAATCCATGAATTGGGAAAGCAGTTATCTAAATGCTCGCGTACAATGTTTCTGTAGTGTGCCGGGCAGCCGTCATTCTGAAATATGATTGCCCGGTCATCTTCAAAAATCGGCAGGTGGCTCATTAATTCCGGTAAGTCATTGATTAAAAATTCCAGGTAATTTTTGCCATTTAGTGTATCTGGGAGATAGTGGGGTCCTACGACGTCTTTCCCAATGACACCTGCCCATACATTGACCGAAAACTTGTATTGGTGTGATGTCACTCTTGTCACGTGAGGATTTCGCGATTTCCATAAGTGTAGATTGTGTTGATTAAAAATCCCCTCTCTCGTAAATTTTGATTCATCTGTCCAGAGTATGTTCTTCAAAAAATCTTCGTTATCTACATCCGTATGTAAAAGAAAACGGCAAAACTGCGAGCGCTGCTCTTGGTCCCCTTCTACTAAACCTGTGAACATCAGATGGGCAAGTGGTAAACCAATTATTTTTATTGTAGAGCGTGCTCTACAAAAACTACTACAATCATAAATTAAATGTACCTTGCACCGGAGTGTAGTGATAAGGATGCCTCCTATCTGCATTAATTACTGTCCAAACTTTGAATGACGAAACTCCCAAGTTACGGGCCACTTTTCTGACGCTGGTGGTGGGATCTGCATCGAACTCTTGTAGAATGTTTTCATCTACAACGACGCGATGCTGTCTATTGTTCAGGCGTGGTTCCCTAAAGTGTAGGGTACCAGTTTCCCGCAGTCTCCGAAAAGTGTTTGTAAATGTGGTGTGATGAGGCACACGTCTGTCGGGGTACGACTCTCTGTTTTACTCAACAAGCCGATAAGTATCGTAGCATTTTTTTATGTCGTTGTAATAAGTGATAAATGGAGAACTTTTTTAATGCATACTACCTCCAGAATCGCTAGTGGTTTTTTTTTAAATCACTGTGAAAGTTGAACTTAGATGTCAAGCTTAAATTTATTTTTTCACTTTATGAGTTCTACATCAGTTAGGTAGTTCTAATTGTATGTAATTTTGCTTTTCGTGGCTTAAGCATGCATTTGAGATTATAATCACATGAAAACATCCGGTCTAAAACGGATTTTAGAAATGTTATTTAAGTGAATAGGTACAATTTCGGTGAAAAACGTAAAATTTACAAAAAAAATCTTTAAAAAAAAATAGGAGGTCAGGGATTTTTTTTGGCCAACTTGTATTCTCTAAATACGTACCTGAACACGCTCACTAAGTTTGTCGGACCCTCTACAGAACACCCTGTATATATAAAAATGAATCCGTTTGTTTCACTAAAACTCGAGACCGGCTGGGCCGATATAGCTGATTTTAGTCTTGAAATGATTGTCGTATTCCAGGGAAGGTTTAAAAGGTGAGAAACATACATAACTGTTAGGCGGTACGAAGTTCGGCGGGTCAGCTAGTAGAACAATAAAAAAAAGCTTTTCGTCAAGTCTCAATTTTAATCAGTGTTGCCGTTGTAGGAAGTTTCTTGCTAGATAGCTAAACCTAGAAATTTTAGACTTATTATGTTCAGCCACTAACAAATATTTTAGAGACTTGTGACAAATTTTCGACAACTACGAGAAATCCTAAAATGTATGCTTTCATACATTTCTGTTTACATAATATATTTAAAAACTTTCAGGTTTAAGTATAAACTTGAAAGTGCTAATTTCGGTAAATACCCAAAATGATGATCGATTAATTCGTAATCACCAGCGGAACTTTATTTAAAAAAATCTAAACCTATATAGTTGAATAAGATAACTCTCTCTCTTTCTCTTTCTTGATTTCTACAATCTCAGTTAATTGAAAATCACTAGATTCAACATTGGTTCGAACTTAATGCGTAACATAAGCTACTTATTGGAATTTTTCAGCTTATATTTTTCTCAAATCTAGGGTTTCTTCAGATAGTACCAGGTAAGTTTATATTTGTTAATTGGCAACACTCATACCTGCCAGCCATCATTGTTTGATTGCTCTCAACGGTTCTCTCCCAATATTTAAGCAACTTGTTTCTTTTGTGTTTTATTGTGCCAAACTTTTACGACTGTGAATTTGTCTACCGGACTCTGAACTCTTGCCTACTCGATTATTGTGCTCGCTTGCCCTGTAAAACTTTTTGATTGCAAAACTGTTAACCTACGCGTGATACCGGATTCCGATATTTAGCCCTTAAGATCTGTGTTGTTGTTAATATTGTGGATATTAATCAAAGCTATCAACATATCGTATGAAACACCTGGACTACTGAAATATTCATTAACATTATTCACGGATGTGTGTCACATACTTTTGTACCTACATAGTTTTGCTGTATATAACTTCGCTTACCCTTGAACTCTACTTATATTCAATGTTGAACAACAGTTCAAGCTCTAGCAATCAACCCTGACTGACACTGCCTTTGCTTGGCTATGAAAGTCACATGCTCGCTACGCTTTGCCTTTTTTGGCTCACTTCACTCAGGCCTTCCCTTTAGATTTTGGTTCCCGCACTATTCATATACAGTCTAAATACCACTATTTATATACAGCCTATTTCTCGTTTTTTTTTCTTATTCTTTTTTTATTAATTTTATATATAATTTGTTGCAGTTGTGATATGGCTCCAGTAAAATGTTACTACCACAATTGTAACAATACAAATGCAACCAAATCAATGTTTTCATTTCCGATAAATGATGAACCTCGATTAAAATTATGGATAAAACATTCAGGTAAGGATCTACCATCCCCATTTCACCACCTGACAGCTAAAGATCCCGTGAAAAACATAACATGTACAAAAATGCACACTTTTTCGGCTGTAAAAAGTCGAATGTAAAGCAAATCGGTTAATTGAGTATCTGCTGACATTGTTACTCTAAACTTTTTCCTAGCTTACAAGCAGGGTATTCTTTATGACAAAGTAGTTGGAAAGTTTCTCCCATAGATAAACACATATCATGAATTAAACAACTTTGTTTACTTTCAAATTCACAACTTTTTATGTCAGAAAAAGTATGCTGTGATATATGCATTTTTGTACATGTTATGTTTTTTTACGGGGTCTCATTACTTTTTGTAGATAAGTTTCGTTGAGTGGTACTGGTAGTCTGACAGCATGGTAAATAGTAGAAGTTCCATGGGCTTTTTTTGTTGTGCTGCTAAATTGTAGAACTTGCATCTGGCTTCTCTATTTCCTGATATAGCTATAACTAGCTCTTCTCAAGTCACATGTGCATCAGTATTTATTTTTCAAGAGTATTCTGATAGTCAGACAGAACCACTGTTATCTACCTGTCTTATTGTCATACAAAGCAAATAAACCTTATTTTATTTTGAAAATTTTATTAATTTTACTATCAATTCTGTATCCCTGTTTATGTCTATCTATTGTATATCTGCTATTTCCTTGTTTATCAGAACATACAAAAATTGGGTAAAGGTCTTACAAAAAAACATTTGCTATCTTCCCTTGACTTGAGTTAGATAGATAGATCAACTCTTTATTGTTTTGTGTGTCTGCAACACACAAAAAAAACACAAAGTTTGCTGCCATTGTTGTTTTTATCTTAATTTTATTGAGTATATATTGTTCTAGGAAATGCTTTTCTTGGATCCTTGACTTACCAGGAGTTGAAGAATCGTTTTCTATGTGAAGATTCATCTAATCAAAGATGTGATCAAAGGCGCATCAAGATCTCGACTTGTGCACCATGCTGTACCACAGATGCATGAGTCATTAACACCAGAATGTAAGTAACCCTTGTGTATTTTGTTTGTTGTAGGCATCTGCCTTCTGCTGATATTTTTTTTCTTTTAATAATGTTTCTAAAATGTTAAAGGTTTATTATTACAAAAAGAGATGTTTTATAAATGTTTGAAGATAGTGTACATGATATCATAATTATGTTCTTCTACTGGCGCCTCTACCTACACTACTACACTACTGGAGGCTAGTTGGTTTCTAGAAAAAAATTGAAGCCGCACTACTAACGTCGATTTGAAAACTGTCATTTTTGTTAACATTTGGATCGCGACGCCACGTTATAACTACAGAAAAATCGGTTGCATTATAGTATGTACACATTTAGATGTTTTTTTGTTTGTTTTAGGTACTGAGTTGTCGTCTCCAGAAAACTTCAAAGTCAAAACACCTCAAAAGGTTTACACCAACAAACGTATTGACTTACCGATACAAGAAGTTTCATCTCCATCCATATCAATGATAGACGCACCTCTTCATACTCGACGTTTTCTGAAACGTCGCAGGTTATACGAAAATACTGAAGACGAGCTTGAAATAAAGAGATTAAAAAAAAAGATACAACTTCTGGAGCAATGTAATAAAAAACAAAAAGTAAAAATACACTGTCTTAGCCTTAAAGGAGGACAAAAAAAAAGAAAATGCTATTACTAGAAGCCCTTGCATTTTCGAGCAAAGCTTCGAAAACAATGGCTGCAATGCAACTAAGACGGCCATTATCCAAGAGAAAATGGACAAAAACGGAGAAGGACCTTTGTCTTTCCATATATTATAAATCGCCTTCAGCATATATGCGAAGACAAGGAATTACTTTGGCAGCCCCATCAACTATTCAAAAATGGTTGGGGAAAACTAATTGCCTTCCTGGACTGCAACAAAACGTGTTTTCAAACATACAACACCATTTTGAGGAGGCATCTATTGCTGAAAAGAGTTGTGTAGTATCCTTTGATGAAATGTCTATAATGACATTATTAGAATATTCTAAAAAATATGACCAAATTGAAGGATACCAAGATCTTGGTAAAGGAGACAGAGCTATGTATGCTACCCATGCTGGCTAAGTATGCGTTGGTGTTTTTGGCCAGAGGTCTTTACAGCAACTGGAAGCTCCCTTTGGCTTATTTATTGTCAGCTGGAAATATTGCTGCTAATAAATTGACTTTTTTGATAAAAGTGGTGTTAAACAAACTATTTGACATAGGGCTCATACCAAAAGCTGTTGTATCGGACCAGATTTCGACAAATCAAAAGGCTTTAAAAGATTTAGGAGTATCGTGTGACTCGCCATATTTTTTTTGTAATGGTAGATAAATATTTTCTTTTTTTGATATACCACATGCACTCAAAAATATTCGCAACAACTTTCTAACTAGTGACTTCACAGATGGCGAAAAGGTATTTTCATTCAAAGACATTGTAAAAACCTATGAAATTGATAAAAATAATAAAAGTAAATGCCTAACTAAATTAACGCCCATACACATGAATCCAAACAATTTTCAAAAAATGAAGGTTAAATTAGCAACCCAGGTATTGAGCCGGTCAGTAGCAGCAGCAATAAGAACGGCTGTAGGAACTGGAGAATTGATAAGTTCTACAGCGTTGGATACAGCAGATTTTATCGAAAGAATTAATTACGCTTTCGATGCTTTAAACAGCAACAGACGAACATCAAAAAATCCATACAAGAGTGCCTTAACAAAAGCGATGAATCGCCCTCGTCAAGCCCTATTAAAAGGCAAAATGATCATATCCAAATTAAAAAAGATTTTAAAAAAGAAGAATGGTGTTATTAAAATTGTAAGACCGCCTAGTTTTAATGTTTTTTTACAATGGATAGAAGCGGTTTTACAATTATTTGAGGAAGAGTCTTCCGATGGTAAAAAATATCTACTGACGAATCGGTTAAACCAAGATGTTTTAGAAAACTTTTTTTCTATAATGAGATTGAAAAGTGGTTATAATAAAAATCCTAGCGCGAGGGTTTTAAGATCATTTTCAGGAGTCGATTGGTTAATTCCCTCATGAAAGCGCCAGACAGAAAAATTGTAAAGAAGATGATGGAGTTTTCATTGAGCAGTCCATGTTTCATGAAAAAGATAAAGAAAACGAAGAACAAGCGTTAACCGTTTCTAGCACTGTTGACCCAATCCCGAGCACGTCACGTGAATACAGTGGATAATGTATTCACAAAAATATACATATGGCAGCAACGATAATGTGAGCTTGGAAAAATGCTCCACCTCGTAAGCCCTGAAGTACCTACGAAGGAACTAAAACTTACTACTTACTAAAACCGAGATATCAAATAAAGCCAGTTAGAAGCAACACCGGATGTGCCTCCAGAGGAACTAAAACTTTGGCGATAATTTTGAATTTAAAAATGCCCGCCTAGTGAAAAAGAAGTGTTATAGTCTATGGCCACATCTATCGAAATTCATGTATCCGAACTTATTAACCTTAAAAACCTAAATGTCAGTGTCAAATTACCATTCCTTTCTGCCAAGATGGCTAAAAGAAGCGGACGTGGTGAGTGATTTATTTATTTATTTTGATGTAAACGTAGCTTAATTTTGGAACCGACCAGTATTGTTTATGGTAAAGTACCGCTTAATAGGCTAACATATAAATTTCACCCACATGACGTAGTTTTGCGAAAAAAAAATTGTATGAAAATTTATTGTTCTTTGCAAGGAACATACGGTCTTGATTGTGTAAGAATAATTATTGTTATTTTTCACAAATATTATGATATAAATACTTATTTTATAGAGTTTTTATATTTTAAATATCATTCCAAGACATTATTTTTTTTAAAGGTTACAATTAATTAAACTACTTAATTAAAATCTATTATTAATTTGTTCCTTGCAAAGAACTATCGGTTTTGTCTATGTGACTCATTTTTTCAAAATTACCATAGAAGGATAGTATTGAACTATGATTACGGTTTAATTAGAATAGATATTGTGTAGATGATAACGCAAACTTTACAAACAAAAGTTATTTTTTACGTTAGTTACTATTGATGTAAATAAATCGATGTTGGTGAACATGTCGTTGAATTAGATTTTCTTCTTTTCTAGTTCTTTCGAGAAAGGAATTGGCAGAAAATATCGAAAAATATTTAAATGAATCTGATTTTGACAACGACGAAGACGACGAGATCTCATTAGATGATTTATGTGATTCAGCTCAAAACCATGATGTTGCTACGGGAAATGTATCTAATGAGCGTGAACATACGACTAATGCAGAGTTACTTCATGTTTCAAGTTCTGATGATTCTAGTTCCTCTGATTCGGTTCCAGTTTCCGAATTGTCGACGAGACAGGAAAGAGGAAGACCTATATCTCGCGCCTCGGGTCAGCGCCGCGGTAGACGTCGGGGTAGTAATCAGATAAATCCACCATCTCGTCCTATTGCAGAATGGTCTTCCGATAATTTCATTCCTAATACAATCGTATTTACAGAACCAGCTTACTTGCCACTAAGCAGCGAAGATTTTGACGAAACTGATTATTTTTTGAGATACATAAATAAGGATTTGGTCGCTTTAATTGTCGATAATTCCAATGCAAACCATGAAAAAGAAACAGGATCGAGACTCAATTTGGCTCCGTCAGAATTATACACATTCATAGGAATAACAATGGCTATGTCATGCATTGGATATCCCACAATGTATTGGGAGAAAAAATTCAAAGTCCCTTTAATTGCCGATGCAATGGCTCGTGATAGATACTTGTTACTGCGGAATAAAATAAAGTTTGTCATAGATGCCAATGTTTCTGACGCTGAAAAAGCAGCTGACAAGATTTGGAAAGTCCGTCCACTTATTGACGCTATTCAGAAAGCGTGTATGATTTTACCAAAAAGTCAGAATCTTTGTGTGGATGAAATGATTGTGCCTTTTACGGGTCACTGCGGAATCAAACAATATTGCCCTGGCAAGCCAAACCCGACAGGGTTAAAGATTTTCGTATTGGCTGACCCTAAAGGTCTGGTTTTGAACTTTGATATTTATCAGGGTAGCACATCGTACCCTACATATGATAACACAAATTATGGATTAGGAGAGAAAGCAGTGCTAAAGCTTACGGAAGATATTGCTCCGTGTCATAAAATATATTTTGACAGATTTTTCACCAGCAGTAAACTGATTGATGAACTCTCAAACAGGAATCTAATGGCTACTGGAACAATCCAAAAGAATCGCCTCCCAGCTGAAGTGAAATTATCACTAGGAGAAAAACATCGTGAAATCCTTCGAGAGGGTCGTGGTGCTTGTCGAGTTCTGACTAAATCCGAAAATAAGCTTGCCGAAACTATGTGGCTGGATAATAAACTTGTTATTCTGATGTCAAATATACATGCCAAGGAGCCAACGGATATTTGTCAAAGATGGAACAAGAACTTGAAAAGTTACATCTACGTTTCTAGGCCCGAAGTAGTCAAGGCCTATAACAGTAACATGGGGGGCGTGGATTTAGCCGATAGATTCTTGTCAGTTTTCCCCAGCCGTTATAAGACTAGAAAATGGACCTGCAGATTTTTCTGCCATATGCTTGACCTGGTTGTCTGCAACTCCTGGGTTTCTTACAAAGAAGATAAAAAAACGCGTGGAACTCCTTCAAAAAATATACGGCAGCTACGCAGTTACAAAATGGCTATAAGTCAAATTTTACTGGAGCAATACTGCGACACCTCATCAAACTCAGAATCTGACGAAGCAGACAACACAATACGCAGAGTTAAACGGGGCAGAAAATCTGTAATTCCGACACCAACTCTTGCATTTAGACATCGTAAAGCGAGTCATATGCCCGAATTTTCGAACAAAGTTAACAGATGCCGCGTTTGTCAGAAGAAGTCCTGGATGATTTGTACAAGTTGCCAGGTGCACTTATGTATAGTTAGAGAGAGAAACTGCTTCAAAATGTTTCATTGCTCCTAATTTTGTAGACACTTTTTTGGTACTAGTTATTGCCAAGCAATTTTTATACTTTAGACGATATTTTAGTTAGGTACTTGACTGATTATTGTAACACTACATAATTCTATTTCTCGAACCAAAGTCGGATATCTTAGTAGGGGACTTAAACCCTATCCGACTATTAGGCTAGGACAATTAGGATTGTAACAGACTGATTAAAAGACATGTAAAAATAATAAACAAGTTGATTATGTTTTCAGATATTTTGTATAATAAAAAGAAGGTAGGTATTAAGAATTACAGATTTAGTCATTAAGATTGTTCCTAATGTTAAGTTTAATATTTTTGTGGGTTCCTAATTAGTTGAGACTGTGGATTCAAAAATAAGTTTTTCATATTTGTTAATGTTAGCGTAGATAATAATAATTGTGTCTATCATTAAAGTTTTATTAATATTCTACACGAAAGTGTTGATCTTTTCTTTGTTTGTTTGTTTGAAATGAATAGGCTCCGAAACTACTGGATCGAATTATATTAAATTTTGTATGAAGAAAGGTTATATCCCGGGCTAGGCTACTTTTTATCCCGGATTAACGTGGATAAAACCGTGGAGCGCTGCTAGTATTATATAAAAATGTAAGTACCTACGTATATAATACCGACAGTACTCTTAAAGGAACAAATCATAAATCCAAAATTAAATAAAAAACCGTAGCTCCTATTAAATTTAATTTATAACCATCATTAGAAGGTAATGAAGTATTAAGTTGAAAATAAACCAACACTTAAACTTAACCTAAAATTGGAAAAAACAAATATTTTTTTATTTATATTTAATAGACGCTAATGCCGATTGTTCTTTTAAAAGAAGATTTTTTTTTAAGTTTTTTCACCTAACACTATCTCTATGCACCAGTATATGAGGTTCCAGTAAGTATGAATACAAAAGAAAGTCTCTAACAAACAAAAATCTTTACCTAAAGTGCTCGGCGTTACAGACTTTAAAATATTAGTTCTTCTAAAGGTACATTCGGTGCTACTTTGAACTCGGCAAAATTTATCTTCGGTCTTACGAGGTGTATTTTGCTGGATATGTGGCAAAAAAATGTATTGATTTACACAAATGTGAAAAATGCAAACAATGCTTAGTGAAGGATATAGAACTCAATGATAAATACCAAATGTTTATCCTCAACAAAACATACCCCAGCAATAAGGCTTCAAAGCTGCTTGCTCCTTCTGATGAGCTATTTATATTAGTTCAGGCATCTTTGAAAGTATTTGAAGATAATTTTAAAAACATGATGCATATCACAAAAACACGAGAAAAAATGTTCCATTGTATTAAACAAAATATGCAAGAAACACACATTTGTGTAAATCACGAAGAATATATTATTCGCCATATTCTGTTGGTAAAAATTAATGATTACTGTAAAACACATAAAAGAAACATACTAAAAAATAAAATGCATTCAAAATTAAGAATATTAAATAACCTCTAGCTCTCTTTGTTTTTATTTTTGTACTCTTCCGGTCCCACCCCATCCCCCGTTATCTCAATGTAAAATATTATATAATTATTATTAAATATTATTTCTTGTAGTATTAAAAATTAAGTCTGAACCCGGTCTCGGATTCGTTTTCGGTCGTTACCTACTCAACTCAACTCGACCCGAACTCTGCCCCAACTCGACCCCAATTCGTCTCCTGCTCGACCCCAACTTAACTTCACCTCATCTCAATGTATTATTTGAGAAATTATTTAAGCTCTATTATCTAAATTACTAATATTTTTTTTCGCTCAGCTGTAAATGTAACTTTGTATTTCCATATAATCTGATGGGATTTATAAAGGATTACCAAGTTACTTATTCAGATTGGATATTTCAAAAACAGATCAATAAATTTGGAATGACAGATTTTTTCCGTACTATATAGGCTAAAAAATAACTGTGTTCAAAATTTAGAATTAATAGGTTTGCTAGTACCTTTGAATTCTGATGATCAGTGAGTCAGTGACAAAATTAAGGAACTTAAATTTGCTATAATTCTTAAAGTACTCATTCTTGTCATATATCATCCATCCATCATGTAATTTAAAAATATATCTATAAAGGCCTTTACTAGTAATAAAAAATTTGAGCATCTAGCTTATCCCACAAACTTACGGGGGGTGAAAAATGCTCGAACCGCTTCGAGAAAAGGATGATACGGCCGTGCGAGACTTGGCGGGCACTACTGCTGTGCCCCCAGATTTCAAACTCTTACTTGTAACTTGCGTATTCAGTGAGTGAGACACAGGTCACCATCGTAACAACAGTCACCTATTTCCCTACAGTGGGTATTCAGGCGCATTGCAGCGGCCAATTCAGGTTGTCAAATCTGTTATTTGAATTGTTTCAGAATTACAATTGGATTGTGCCAAAATTGCCGTTTTGACACTATGAGTTATTAGTTATTAGAGTTATTAGTTTGAGATTTTGTACCGAGCTTGCCGTAACTAGTCGAGCATATGAATAATCAATGGTCGTACTTATAAATATTTCGAGTCCGGTCGGAAACGCTTCCTGAATTGGGCTGGGACTTTCGTTTTTGCTTTACGTATAATAATTATAGAATTTCCCTAAACTTGTCATCAGTCTAGTATTGAGTACGTAACTCTTATTAGAGCAGTAATAATTTAATTAATTATTTATTAGATACTACCATATAAACAGACACGCTAAGGCATGCGGCGAAGTGTGTTGGTCAATAGGTATACTTTCGATTCTTAAACCTATACGTATACTTAACCTATAGATACCATCTAAAAATCATTACCTATATTTACGCGTTTTACGTTAATCAAAGATTTCTATAAATACATTTTCTAAGCTTTAATGTACTAATCAGATACCATATCCATACATATATGCCAAAGGTTAAAACTTACGTATTATAGTCATGCAATATCGTAACATTACACAAACAGTATTGTAATACTTATCCAAAGTTACGCTGCGATGCGTGCAGTTGATCGATAGCTTACCTTTGATCGAACTGTCGCCAACCGTACTCAGTAGATGGCGTTAAAAAAAACAAAATGCATAAAATAATAATGCACACCAACGCCATCTAACATATTAAGTGTAACTACGAGGTACCAGCGAATTTAATAAGTTTTACGCGATATTTTTTGGTTGTATGACATGATTTATCTAGGCGTTAGCATATAAATAATCAATGGGAAGGTCCAAAAGTGGTCATAGGAGACAACCTTTCAAGCCATATCAACGTGGATGTGATAGAACTGTGCGAGCGTCATAACATTAGGTTCGTGTTACTACCACCCAATTCAACGCAACTAACCCAGCCCCTGGACGTAGCGTTCTTTGGCCCTCTTAAACGGACGTGGAGGAAAATACTTATGACATACAAAATTGAAAACCCGAAACAAACATCTCTCATCTGGTCAGTGGATTTAAAACAACAGGTATATTTTCGTACAACCCACGAAAAGTGTACTCGAAAATTCCGGAATATAATGAAGAGATTACCCATAACATAGTGAAGTCCTTGCTCGACTATCTAAAAGAAAACCGGAATCCGAACCCCATAAGGCGAAATGCAAATAAAAAAATGAGTGTTCCAGCTGGCAAATCTGTCACAAGCTCAGACGTAAAAAAAACTCAATCAAAAAAGATATGCGAATTGACCAAGGATGCGAATTATGATGAAGAAGTAGTGCAAAGCGACCTACAAGAAAAAAAGAAGCCAAAAATAACAATTATTTCGGATATCAGAATATTACCCAAAAACAACAACAATAAACAAACACAAATGATAAAAAATGAGGAAGTCAAAGCTGGATCATCTGGTTCTTCGACAAAAAGAGAAGTACAAGAAGCTGGACCGTCTGTTCTAAAGAGCCTGAGAAAGACGTAACAAAGCCGAAAGCTATAACCAAAAGACTCGACGATAATTCTTCGGATTCAGATTCCCTATGCTCTGTTCAATATGCAGATTCTTCGGATTTTGATGCAGACAACGAAGACATGCAGGATTATTTACTAAAGCAACTGTTGGAGGATCAGAAATTGGAGGAACAGGAATTAATGGATCTAATGAACGAATCTGAAACAAAAGACCATAGCATAGAGAAGCGTGTAAAAGAAACACAGTTAAATAGCTTGACAATAGATAAAGATGAAAGGAAAGAACAGATAAAACAACAAAGAGAAAATGAATAAGAAGTGGAGTCCGGTACATGGGCAGATCAGAAAACGGAAGAACAAATGATTGATAATGGAAAATATGTATTGGTAAAGTTCCAAAGTATCAAAAACACACATAAATATTACTGTGGTCAGATTACAAAAATTACCGAGGAAGGTAGTTTTGCAAAATTTATGAGATTTAAAAATGGCGGGTTTTATTGGCCTACAGTACCAGATACAAGTTTTGTCTATGAAAATGACATAATGCAGATTTTACCCAATCCATGTAAAAACAGACGTGGCATTTTATATTTTGACGTTAAATTTCAATTCAAAGTGCAATTATTGTGTTTCTATAAAAATTTAAGATTGATTGGATTTTATAAATAATTGTAGATTGTAGGAATAAATACCTAGTAAAAAAATTATGTGTTTTAAACTTTTATCATCATGCGCAGCCTTCATTATAGGTACCTACTACTGCTGGGGATATGCCTCTATCATACTTTACCTATTTGCTTTAATATTTAGCTAGTAGTTCGCGATATCTCGATAATCACTTGGCGGATTTGGTTTATACTTGTATACGAGTACGATAAACTAGGCTAGTGGCAGCCCTGGTGATAAACAGAAATTATATGAAAATTTCAATGAATCCCGTGCCATCTTTACCTACCAGTCAGTACTGCCAGTATAAAGCTTTTTTATTTAAATTACTACTAAATACAAATGAAGAACGTAAATGAAACGGCATCTTTGTCTGTTCACAGATTTAGAAGCTTCATTCTAAGGAGACATACTGTATAGGTAAAGTTGCAATTTTTTTGGCTTCTTTACCTGTACTATGTTTTTGGTACTGCTTTAGCGGATTTAGAGTATTATGAAAAAGTGAACCTAAAAAGCTGCGGAGAAGTAGTTTATTCATCGATTAAAAGTCCTATAAATATCCTAAGTGGTTTTGTTTTCAAATTGTTAGGTTTTTTGGTCAAAATTATGGTAAAGATGCCACGGTTGACAGTAATACATTTTATGCAGTCTATATGATAGTATTTCTATTCAATGCTTGCTATAAATAATATGTAAAAATGAGGCATCAGTTACAATTACAAACAAAGTAATTAAGTTTGTTCAGTTTCCTGTAAATTGTATTCAATTCAGATGTGTTGTTTTTGTAAATATCCTTTCAATTGTGTATCATCGTTCAATATACTGAAATTTTAGAGATCCGCAATAATAATTATTGTCCGTTAAATCGCCTAGCCCAGGTACTAAGTAATACCTAAAGTACAAATTTTGTAATAAACTAACAAAAATCACTTTTTGTTTTCGTGTGAGACACACAGTTTGGTGTCAGAGTTACAAAAAACACTACTACTAGTACTCTGTTCAAGAAGGTATTTAAAAGAATGTAAACAAATCAGATAAAGGTGGACAACATTATAGGGTCAATGTGGTTAAATGTAAACAGGGGTAAATGGAAACACATTCAATAATTTCATTATTGTTGTTTTTAGAAGATTCTACGTAAGACGGAACGCATCTATAGTCTATGATCTATGACAGCCATTTTGCAATTTCAGTGTCAGAGGTCAGAAAACAGATGATTGATGAGCTTGATTTTTTTTTGCAAAATCAATTAAAATACAGTTTTCAAGTGGTTAATAGTACTTACTCTACTACGAAAACAATCGAGGTAAGTGAAAAACCGTATTGACTAATGAGATGAAAGTGGATTTATTTGCACGATTTGGGTTTTGTTTTCTCTCTAAATGGTGTCTGCCATTTTTTGAGCGCGTGTTTACAATTACCTCAACATTTAGTGGGCGGGGTAAAATGTAAACGCAAAATGAGGCAAATGTAAATGTGTGAGGGAATTGGAAAAAATATAATTTGGCTTCATAATTTATTTGTTGGTGATGGTGGGTGGGTGGCTAAATATCGTAAAGTTATGGCCAAACGTATTTTTGGTGGTATGGGCACTCTCAGTCTAGTTTGGTTCTTCTTTATCAAAGGTTAAATTTTATTAAGCAAGAATTCAAAATCTGTAGGTGACATTCTACAAAAGTTAGAAAACTCGCTCGCATCTTCGGAAAGCAACTCCGTAAAAAATAAGTCTATACCTACTGCTTCTGTAACAATAAATATGTTCATTAATTCATTCATTCAAACTATGCAAATTTATTTGCACGTTAATAATTTGTAGTAGTACTTACGTCGTTCTATTGTGATGAATTTCCCTTATCCACCACCTTCTCTGACGACGGCGCTTTTTATTTCTTTTTAATACATTTAAATAATTATTTATACTGAGCAGACATAACGCTGTCGCACTAATCTCCACGTCAGTCATTGTTGCGAGTTGAGCAGTAAAGAAGTATGAAGGCTGAGTATAAACACTCACTCGCGTCGTTATTGCCGCAGAAGTATTTAGGGAAATATTTCCGGCAGCGACATGAGCAGTGGCAGTGGCTGAGAGTAAATGTGGTATATGGTGGTATTTTGGCTCAAGGGTAATGCTTCGTTGTGTATGTGTGTCTCGTATTTAATTTTAATTAGTAAAAACAAATATTATTATTATTTTTGATGATGATGAATGTACTAGTAGGTATTAACCCAATTATTTTCTTTCAGTCAATGCCGTTTAAGATTGTACAAACTGTGGAAAAAGGACGACCCAGATTAAGTATAGTACCGTCTGTTTGAGAGGACGGTGGAAAACTATTCTGGCCTACAGAAAAAGTTAAAAACCGAGCACGACTCGCAAAAGATGAAAACTCTTTTCCAAGTCCGAATTGGGACATTTTGGATTGCGTGGTAAAACGAAGTAATATTGCAATGTACGCCGAAGAGCAAACTGGACTACAAAATATGGAAAATTGTACAGACACAAACAATGAAACAAGTGCATCGCGCCCTATCCCAGCACCTGTAAGACCAGCGGCAATACCACCATCAAACCCTTTTGAAAATATGGGGCAAAATTTGGTAAGTGATTTTATTTTGTTTCAGCAACACATACAAACATATATTAAAAACTAGTATTTTGCACCGAGCGCAGGCTGCCGACGCAGGGTTACAATTTAGTGTCTGTGGTATTTTGTTTTAGTAGGCTAGACACCCCTAAAACGGAGACAATTGTTTGACATGGCAACACTATTAATTTACCCATTTATGATTTGATATATTTTTTGGATTTTCACAGATATCTTCTATTACTATTCAAATATTAATAAAAAAAATTACCACTGAATAATAGTATTTTATTATTTCAAGAAGACTGATGATAATTTGGCACTAAACAGATTGATATCAAACTGTTTACCTACTTACTAAAATATACTAAGCTAAACTTTTAATTTTTCTGAAAATATTGAAAGGATTCGTTAGCTCGTGGTTCTGTCGGCGACTCATCAACCACGGATGTAAATCCACCTATCTAATTCTATATATAAATTATCATTGGAATAAAAATAACAGCCAAACTGCAAAGTTTTATTATCATCGTACAAGACAAGAGTTATGATTTTTTGTTTGTTTCAGATGCCAAGTACCTTCAACGCGGGAGGGACTCCAATAGATTCTACTTCTGCTACAAGTAATCAAATCGAAGCTAATGATGAAATGCCATGTCTGACCGTCTTCGACGGCGAACAGTGTATTGGAAATCAAAACATTTTAATTCAAAAAGTTAATAACCAAGAATTAATAATGAAAAATCTTGTTGAAAGCGTTCAAAAACTTACTCAAAAAGTGGCCGAGTTGTCTGTACAATTAGATGAAAGCATGGTAAAATTTATGGAAAAATCGAGCAGCCAGTGTCTGTTACTTTATTAAAAGACGCTAACCAAGTTCATAATGAATCGTTTAGTTTCAAACAAATAAGTGACACGCAACAACTAGAAAATCTGGAAAAAAGTTTAATGAATAAAACTGAGAGATCAAAACTACAAAAACAGCTGGGGTTTTTGTTTCAACCCTGTGAAGGAAATGGCTTGACCTTTGCCTATAAATTGATCGACTCAATGGTTTCACGTGAGTTTCTGTGCGAATGCTCCTGGTCTGGGGGAAGCCGTGGCAACATTTCGAAGGTCCCAATAAAACACTACAAAAACTTTATTAAATTCTTTTGTCATATGGTACGTTCATGGGATTGTAAATTTACTATGAGACAAACTGAAAAGTTTTTTAAGGCCGTTATGAGAAATGCTGTTAAAAGGAAATCAATGAAAGACTTAAGATTCTCTTCAGAACGAGTCCGAATTGTTATTTGAATAATTAAATCAAAACCAAGACCAGGCAAGAAAGCAAGAAGTTTCTACTAATTCAACAATTAATCAAAATAAAGAATCAAATGAAACCTTAGAGATGGAAGTAGCAGAAGAGGAGGTGGAAAAGGAAAATAATGGTGAATAAGAGATAGAAGATGATGAAGACGAAGAAAGTTTGCGCTAATATTTTTTATGCATTTTCTTTTCTTGTCGATTATGGCATTCTTTTTTTATTATGTCTAGTATATTTTTAAAGTAAGTACTGCCCGGCGTTACTAGATATAATGACATGGTAGTTTTTTCGTACTAACTGTGCGACTGCTTCTTTTGTAACATTTCACCTTAGGCCTCGTTACAAAACCGGTCATTACCAGTACCTGCCTTTAGTTGATTTTTGTTTCTACTTGACTGATTACAGCTTAGCCCTTAAATGCATTGTGATGGAAATTTCCATCAACCAATTCAATGTAATTTTTGTCGCTTCCACAGGGTATTTTGATTATATTTTTTGTACATGGCAACTTTTAAGGAACCATAGTATCGTTTCCGAACGGAAACGATACTATAGTTCCTTAACGACAAAGGTTCATTCTTCAATGTCAGCTGTCAAATGTCATTTCAAAATATCATTACGCGCTAGTTTGCTTGGTGAAGATTTCGGCTAATGTGATTGGAAAAAAGTGGTATAAAATTCTCACGGTTACTTCTCAGTTTATTCGTAATTGATGGATTTGAGGTCAGTATTTTGATATATGTATATAATTTTGTTCATAAATAGAAAAATATGAAGAAACAAACTCAATATTGTTTTGATGTAAATTTACATCATCATGTAATGACGTTCATTTAGCTTGTATGAAAGTTAGTAAAATACTATTGTTTTATTAGATTTCGTTTATCTTTTGGTACCAGGTGTTGATATCTAGCAAAATGAAAGACAGAGATATTGAACATTATTTAGCATCTTTGGAAGGTGGGTGGCTGTCGGAAGATGACATGGAGAAGTCTGATGAAGAGGAAGAAAATGTGCCTGGAACTTATGACAGAGACGAGTTACTGAACATGTTAGAAAGTGATGAGGAGGACACAGAAAACCCACAAAACCACGAAAGTGACCCACCCTTGGTTGAAAATGAGGTAATGGATAACCAGGTTGTGGACAATAGTGACCCTACAGGACACATATTTTCAACATTATTAGATAAACGAAAATTGATCTGGAAAAAAAAGAACATAGAATTTGATAAGTCCAAAATTACATTCAAAGGCAATTCAGACCTAGGACCAGAGTTGTCACCATTAGATACTCCATATGCATGCTTCAACTACTTTTTCTCAGAAGATTTCATGGCAAGGATAGTGGAAGAAACAAACCTGTAACTGTATGCCACACAAAAAATCCAGCAAATACAACTGCAACCAATTTATCAGACTACAGAAAGTTTTTTGGAATACTTATATATATGTCAGTCCAACATTTTCCCAATATAAGAGCATAGTGGTCTCCAAAATATGGCTATGAACCAATTTATTCGGTGATGTCTAATAACAGGATTGAACAATTGAAAAAAATATTGCACTTCAATAACAATGACCACCACAAGGCAATTGGTGATCCAGGCCATGATCGCCTATTCAAGATACATCCTGTTATTGATGAATTGAATTCAAAATTTTCATCAGTACCTATGGACCAACGCCTGTCAAATGTGTGCAACTAAAGTTGCACACTTTCTTAAACAGTACTTGTGCATAAACAGTACATTCATAAGTGGGGGTTTAAATTGTATGTTTTGTGCAGCTTACAAGGATTTGCACACAACTTTGAGATTTATGCTGGGCAGGACCTTACCAACAAACCTGAGAATGAACCAGATCTGGGCTCAACCAGCAATATTGTCTTGCGTTTAGCTCGAGGTATACCAAGACAAGTTGGCCACATTGTCTATTTCGACAATTTTTATACTTCTGTGCCCTTGGTGTTCTATTTGGCAACTCAAGGAATCCTTTCAGTTGGGACAGTTCAACAAATTCTCAGTTCAAATAATTCAAAATTACCTGATAAAAAACAATTTATGAATAAATCTACTCCAAGAGGTGCACATGAAGAAAGAGTGTCAACATTTCAAGGTGTGGATATGAGTGTAGTAGCATGGAAAGACAACAAAGTTGTCACATTACTGTCATCTTATGTAGGTGCTTTGCCTTTGAATAATGTATCTAGATATGACAAGAAAAAAAAAGAGAAGATTCATGCCCGAAGATCATAAGTGAATACAATGCCCACATGGGAGGCGTAGACCTTATGGACAGTTTTCTGGGAAGGTACAGAATAAGGATCAAGTCAAGAAAACGGTATATTCGTATTTTTTATCATCTTTTAGACCTGGCAGTGATAAATGCATGGATAAGATACTAAAAAAATGCTAAAAATGTACCTAAGAAAGATATTCTCAATTTAGGTACTTTTCGAAATGAACTGGCCTTCGTCCTTTGTAACATGTAAAAGAAAAAAGAGGTCGTCCAAGTTCTAGTCTTCTAGAAAATGAAATCCAGGCCAAGAAAAAAGAAGTGCTGTAGCAGTTGCCCTACCAAAAGAAGTTTGCAGGGATGGGCAAGATCATTGGCCTTTGGTAGGGGGATCCTTGCGTTGCAAATACCCCAATTGTTAGGGATATTCAACTATACACTGTTCCAAATGTAATATTAATCTTTGCCTCAACAAAAACAACAATTGTTTCAGCAAATACCACAATGAATAAGTTTATTATCTCACTGCACATTTTGTTCTCAGTAGGTTAGTCTGATTATATAATGATGTAAATTTCCAACAACCCATTTTTTCTAAATAAATAAAGTATTTTTATAAATATATTTTTTTAAATATTTTTTCCTTATTATAGAGCTAATCTTACGTTCAAATAAATTTAATTTGGTTAAAAAGTTAAAATCATGCATTTAAGGGTATAATAATTATTTTTCGGTGATGGTACTTAAATATTTTTAAAGAAGTCGAAATATTTTATTTTTCATTTCCGGAACATGAAAAATGCCACGGAAAGAAACGACCCTAAGAAAAATCTAGGTTCTTACAATGAGCCAATTCAGAAATGAATTAGCCTTTGTTCTTGGTATTAAAGAAACAAAACGAGGTCATCCAAGCATCAGCACCGTTGAGGATGAACTGTTATCAAAAAGAAAAAAAGGCTTTTCCAACTCCTTTCCTCCAGCAGCCTTTGATGACTTTGCGAGTTTCTAACCTAGCGGATAAAAATAAGCCAAGAAGGAAGATTGTCACTAAATATGGATTATAAGATAAACCATCGCTTACTCCCTACTCGCTGAAATCTACAAAACGTATATCAATCTCAGATATCACTATCATGCGAAAAAATTCAGCGACAAAGAATCTTAAATAAATTATTTTAAGGAATAATTTTACTTAGCAATTAATAGTTGATACTATTAATTTGGGTTCCATACATCAAAAGAAAAATGAAAATCTATGGAAGAAGAATCCAACAACGCAGAAAATACGAAGAAAGTTACTTCAGGTTTTAAACTATGTATGATATATGAACTATGTATGGAAAATCATTACCTTCCTTTTGGACAGTTGGATAAAAAAGAAACCGTTTGGCCAGCTTTGGTTACAATTGTGTTGCCCGGTGTCAGCTCAGCAAACCAATATTATAATCACAATGAACATCTAAAACGAACACTTGCAAACTCAGTTGTATGTTAGAGAGCTTCTCTCAATCATAGCCGTAGCCTAATTTATCTAATAAAATAAATGATCAACTAAGGTCACTGGAAAAACTTGGTGTTACCAAGAAAAGGGCAGCGACCATATTACCGATGGTAGTTCAGCTTTATTAGAAAAAACCCTAAAATCATGGCAAAGATCAGTATTAATCATTTGTGAACGCAATGAATATATTTTTGAATGTCGGCAAATTTACCGAGAAAGTTAAGCGTTACAGGAGTGTACGAATCCGTGTTCGTTCATTCGTATGCAGTCGCGCTTATACGAGTCTAGAAGACCTGCTGACTTATTCAACCCTTTAGATCGCCGTGGGACAGTACTGGAACATACTCTGGACAGATGAATCAAAATTTACGAGAGAGGGGATTTTTAATCAACACAATCTACACTTATGGAAATCGCGAAATCCTCACGCGACAAGAGTGACATCACACCAATACAAGTTTTCGGTCAATGTATGGGCAGGTGTCATTGGGAAAGACGAAAGAAAGACCCCACTATCTCCCAGATACACTAAATGGCGAAAATTACCTGGAATTTTTAATCAATGACTTACCGGAATTAATGAGCCACCTGCCGATTTTTGAAGATGACCGGGCAATCATATTTCAGAATGACGGCTGCCCGGCACACTACAGAAACATTGTACGCGAGCATTTAGATAACTGCTTTCCCAATTCATGGATTGGGAGGCGTGGCCCAATTGAATGGCCCGCACGGTCCCCAGACCTAACACCGCTCGATTTCTATGTCTGGGGACGTGCTAAAGAGTTGGTGTATGAGGTCGAAATCACAACAAAAGAAGAATTGGTGGCAAGAATTAACGACGCATTTGCAAAAATTAAAGCAGAAATGACTCTAAACACCACCACAAAAGAAATACGTCGTAGGTGCCGTGCGTGTATTCGTAACAGAGGAGCTGTATTCGAACAGGATTTGAAATAAAAATAATTTTGATTAATTTCTGTTGTTTGTATTTTAGTTGGTACCTCATTTATTGAACAAGCCGATAAGTATCATAGCATTTTTTTATGTCGTTGTAATAAGTGATAAATGGAGAACTTTTTTAATGCATACTACCTCCAGAATCGCTAGTAGTTTTTTTTTAAACCACTGTGAAAGTTGAACTTAGATGTCAATCTTAAATTTATTTTTTCACTTTATGAGTTCTACATCAGTTAGGTAGTTCTAATTGTATGTAATTTTGCTTTTCGTGGCTTAAGCATGCATTTGAGATTATAATCACATGAAAACATCCGGTCTAAAACGGATTTTAGAAATGTTATTTAAGTGAATAGGTACAATTTCGGTGAAAAACGTAAAATTTACAAAAAAAATCTTTAAAATAAAATAGGAGGTCAGGGATTTTTTTTGGCCAACTTGTATTCTCTAAATACGTACCTGAACACGCTCACTAAGTTTGTCGGACCCTCTACAGAACATCCTGTATAATATCGACAGCAAAATATTTTTTCGCTTATTTAATACAGTTCCTGCTCTGGGACATACCGCGCTTCAACGTTTAGGTCATAGCTCATAGGTGGCGCTTTTTTTAATAAAAATTAATTTGAACACATCAATTTGAAGTTTCGTAAAAGTAAGTTGGGAGCAAACTTTGAAAATATACGAAAATTATTATAAGTGTAAAAACTATTTGTTTGTGTATAAAAGGGTTTATAAGACAAAAATATGAACGGACCATTGCTGTCATCTGCTGACTTCCGTGAAGAGATTGGCACGGTGCTCTGTAAGATGGGAGTAAAAGCAAAAGTACAACGCCGAAGCATTGAACCAGAAATCCAGGCGAAAAAACATAAGGGTCCAGCTTAATACGTGCCTCCAGCAGCTGTGCGCCAAAACCAAATAGGTCACTGGCCAGTATGGGTCGAAAAACGTATCCGTTGCAAGCTCCCTAAATGCTCTGGCAAATCACAGACCATATGTGAAAAGTGTGGTGTTGCATTATGGAACAACAAACAAAAAATTGTTTCAAAACATTCCATACTTCATAGTGCAACACATTGCAGCAACGTACCCGTTCTGGCACACTCTCTTTTTTAATTTTTTCAGGAATATGTCAAACAAATATAAAAAAATAAAAAATACGTGTTTTTTAATTTACCAAATACTATCCTAACCGCTACTTTTTATTAAATTGTATGTTATTGAGTTTTAAAGGGTTAAATGAATATTACGATAATGGCGCCGCTTCGGAAAAAGAAATGGACGACGGCAAGGAAATACCAAGAAAGTTTTTTAGAATTCAAACAACATATGAAATATTTATGAAAAAAAAACCTGTCAGCCAGCTTCATATCATCCTGATCAAAGACAATGCATAAACTATCCACACTGGAAATACCCAAACTTAGAGGCGAACTACGTAACAGGATACCATTTTGGACCCAGTATCAAAAAACATGAGAACTCAGACATAAAGCACAAGAAGGCAAGTTTGGTTATTTATTACAAATATATCAGCAATGTCACTAAAGCCAGAAATTTCGTTAAAAGTTCGCGGTGTCATCTGAGAACTAAGTACCTATATGTAACTAGTAGTTCGCTCACCTTGCAGCTCAGGCGAAAGGCCACCGCCACGCGCAAATAGTTGTCGTCTAGTAAGGTGCCCAGGTGAGGGGAAAGTAGCGAGTGTGACCATGCCCCAGATTCTGACTCTATACAGAACGGAGCCTACCGCCGCCGAGGGTCCGAAAAATCGGTTTCTTCTAGGCAAGCATCCAAGGCCATATCATTTGGTTGATGACACACATAAAGGAGTGAAAACAACTAACACATCACTTATAAAGAAAACTAACCAAAGTAAAGAAAACAGATGACAAATACCAGTAATTGGTTTCAGCACGACTTAAAAGTGAGGACGCTGTCAATTCATCGGAATAGTTTTTTTTTAATCTTAATTATTTTTTCAGACTCTTTTGCAACAGTATAGAAACCTCGTTGGAGTTGGTATTATTGGCGAGAAGAGCTGTGTTATCATCGAAGCTTCCTGTAGTAACTGTCTTTACTTAAGGGAAATCTACAGTTATTTTGTGTAAAGTACCAGTACCAAAACTGATCCTTGAGGAACTACACCTTTGATTTCATAGACAGGTGACGTAGAATTCATTTTCCTGAGGGTGGAAACGCACAGGCGGCTTGCTAAGCGTTTAGAGTACTAGATCTCAGTGGCTTGCATTCCTCTAGGCGACAAACTCGCAGAGCAACCGGCCGCGAACATTGTAGAACGTTGGATTTTTTAAGGAGACTAGCGAGGCTGTAGACGCTAAGCAAGCTGTCTGTCAATGTAACCTTACTTTGTCAAATGTTTCAAAAGTTATTCTTAAACAAATATGCAATTTAGGCAGCACAACGCAACCCGGTGGGTTTTTATACGATGGATTCGATTCTGAAGTTGTATATGACAACTATAAAATTTAAAAAGCTTACCGTCTATTTTCTGTGATACGCTAAAAAGAAGGATAATGGCATCGGGGTTCTTTTGTAAGTGCATAACTGTTATTGATAGCCTTCAAAATTGTTTCCATTGTATAATGCTTTACATATTACTTGCTACTCACGAGTAATGTTAACTAAACAAGGTCGCATTTTGCGTTTGTGTAGGTGGATACACGCGCTTGAGTGTGTAGTCAATACCCAGGATGGCGTTCCTGATCTCATGTGAGGAAGCACTGATTGTCTCGAAGCTGCCTACGAGCCTGTCCACTGCTAGCGCCTGCTGACAAAAAGGGCGTGTTCAAAACTATAGCATTTGCTTTAAAGTATTTGCGTTTTATGGTCACGGAATGGCATATGTAAGAAAATAAACACCCTTTTCTAATTACGGAGATTTTTATAGAAAACAAGATCTTTTAGAAAAAAAATTATATCGACTGCGGCAGGCGCTGAAATAACTTTTTCAGCTTGGAAATACTTCATAAGTATCAAATTAAATCGGCCCAGCCATCTCCCGCATATCAAGTAGCAAACCTTTTAAAACAATACTAAAATACATAATCTCTTTTATGAAAGTTGGTAGAAAAGAGATTATATTTTCCCTCCAAGACACATGTTTTTTGCTTTTATATTAGTTTTCAGTAATCATCATAAGAATTTTTCGCTAAATAAGTTTAATGCAAAACTAGCTAATCACTATACTTTTTTTTTGCCTTATTTGGAACTGAGAAGCTGCTCGATCAGAAAGTACATAGAATATTAAAGTTACCTGAACATGTGATGCTTCTGCTAAACTGGCCAAAGCTTTCGAGTTACTGAGGGAAGCTTGAGCAATTTGCGACATCGCTAACGCTTGCTGGTCCAACGCCTCGACCTGAAACAAGTGTGGTGAAGGTTAGTATTCATTAAAAAATTGGGTACTAGGATTCAGACACAAATACACATAAGCAACCTCGATAATCTCCAAGTACAAGTAAAATTGTAAATTAATAAAACCGCTGACATTTGTGATGGGAGCTATTTTGGATTTGTAATTATCATAGTGTATTCTATTAGTCAAGCCTTTTCATTTGATACCCACATTGAGATAGTAGTGAAAAAATATGTAATCCGCCATTTTATAGCGGCGGCCATCTTGGACCATTTTCATCAAACACTCTATTAATACACTTTATAAACAAAAAAATAATACTAAATCGATTCACCCATTGGGAGCTACAATATCATACACACTCACAGGCACATTATACTTATAACACCCTGTCGTTTTTGCGTAGGGAGTCAAAAATGAATAGTAAAGCAAACCAGTGGTTAGAAGTGATTTGAATAATAAACCAACTGCCAAGAGCTATAGATTCTAAAGAGCACTGTATCTTAATAACTGAAACCGTGGATTACAAAAATAGTATACCGCATACCTGTACATCAAACTAGAGTCACGAAAAGTTTGACAAACATACACTCTTTTTTTATAAAGTCGAAAAATAGTAGGTCGACAGTCTGCTCCAGAACTACTAGTGTTTCCAGTCTATATTGGAAACACCCTCCGATATAGAAAATGCTGGTCTCATACATGCCGACTATTGAAACAAATTTATATAAATTTATTGTATAAGCGAGATATATACCTTTATACTAACTATGATTGTATAGACTATGAAATAGATAGAATTGCTACTGTGTTATGAATACCGAAAAAATCACACACACAAGCACAATGATTCTATCATATCTATAATTTTAATCTTATGGCTGACTGTGGCCTTGATTTTAAATCAAAGCGTAATTTCTTACATACCATTTTCTCAAACATATTCAAGTGTCTGTCCTCTATATCAGAATTTATTTTCTTGTTGTCCAAACCATTACAGTCTTTAGTTCTTACAAATGCGTCATCACTATCCATATCTAATTCATTGCCATTGCAAGGCTCATCCTTTACTGCCTTTTTCTTTTTTCCTGCAATTTTAAACATGATCAAATAAATTCCCATAGTACCAAAATCTAGAACAAATGGTTAAATAAATTAGTAGTAAGAAGTATTAAGAACTTTACACCCAAGTATCTTAACAAGTCAAATCGCGGGATGCAGCTAGAATAGCATATGACCATCTACAGGTGAAGATGAATCTATTGACACCACACACATTAAAATACGACAAGCTTTTTAGGCTTTAGGGCGTACCAAACACACAATCACTCATTACATACACTTGAATAACATAACCCTTCTATTTTCGCAGTCGAGTAGAAAGGGTGGGGCATCCTCTTTCTAAATTTTAAAACAATGGTTTCTACATCGAAATGTTTCTGCCTGGTATGTACAAGAGTTTATAAAGAATGCTTTAATGTTTTTTTTTTATGTAGTTTCCATATATTCTTGCCAAAAAATGGTATACAAGTTTTATACTTAAATTTATAGTAATTGGTGATATTTGATTAGGAGTGTATTTCCCTAAAAGAAGTAGGTAAAATTGCTACAAAATCATTAATCTACTGATTTAAAAATTATTTGGTGAAGACCAAGAAACATTTTTACTCTAACGAGACATCCAAAAGACAAGCAGAAATATAAATTCTAAATATCAAATATGGCGTTCTACTGGTTTGTGTTTTAATAGACTGAAAAATAATCGTGGTGATTGAGATCATCAGTTTGCAGAACTACTACTACAGAAATATAACATAATATCCAGTTTAAGTTTGGTGTATAAACTACTAAATGTTCTCACTTGGTGTGTAAGATTTTTTGTCCCAGAGATCTAACATTCTCCGTTCTAGTCCCGAAAGTGTAGTATTAATTATTCCTTCCTCAATTTTCCTTTGTTTACTAGTCAAAAATCGCTTTTTATCCATCCAAAACTGAAACAAACCAATATAATTTGCTATATTTAAACATAAAAGCAAACATGAGCATGATTTAGAAGATAGATTCCATAGAATAGATTAGAATAAATAGTATAACAGCAACTAATGGTATTCGATATGATGACTATTGATCTAGCAAACCAAATAATTTTACATGACATCAAGTTTTGATTTAACATATTTTTGAAAGAGACTATTTGAATTTTTTTCGTAACAGTGTGCATCGCCACCGCTGCTGTCGAATTTATCTATCAGACCCGAGACAAATATGCATGAGTAACTAATATGGACATATAAGAAATAATTTAGCTTTAAACAAATAACTTACTTTTATCCACCCTTGTGTAGATTTTACAGACCCTTCAAGTGAATTGAGCACATCAGAAAACTCTGACCAGAGTTTCTTGTATTTTGGGAGGCTATTGTGTTTATGTTTTTTCTTCGCTAACTCTGGATGCTTTTCCATGAAGGTAACTATTGCTCTCACCTGTGCTACAGATGGTCTGCTGGTCTAGAAATTAGAAACAACATGGACTACAGATAAGGGAAGTTCTATTAACATTTTTAAATAATGTTTGTTTTGTTACAGGCAAGGCATGTTAAATTGAATTGATAATTACATTAAAAGTATTGTACATTATTATTTAATACAGTCAAAATCTGTTATGACGACATGGAAGAGACTGCTCACATTCAGTCGTAAAAACCGATAGTCATAACAACCGGTGATATTTAATGTGTATCGTGTAATTACAAACAAATCGATAGGGAATCATTGGAAAAGTATATTCATTCAACAATTTATGTCCAAGCTAGAGAGCGGAATTTCAAACAAAGACTTAGCAAAGTAATATGGTGTACTCGTATCACACTCGACAATTTCAACCATTTGGAAAGAGGGAGAAAGTATTCAAACGCTTTATGACAATAATTTTTTGAAAATGAAACGAGCCAGAACAACATAGCAACAAACAACAATTCTTTGCGACATTTTTAAAGTTTCTCGAATAACTCTACAAAGTTTTGATGCGTGTTGTTTATAGATAAGTAACAAACTAACTGAAGAGATATGAAGAAGTGGGCTTTGACTCTACTGCATGCACATGTTTTGTTTCTAAGAATTAGAAAAGATTCTACACTAAACTAAATCCTATTGTTTTCTTTCCTAATTTTAATAGCTATTGAAGACAAATGTAGATCCCTATTTAAATTGTTTACAATACAGCTTAGCCGGTCGTTCTAACAGATCTAATTCTCCGATATATTAGTTAAATGTGGTCGTTTTATGAGGTATGTCGTTATTAGCAATGTCTTATAAAGCAATGTTTTTAATAAGACGATCATATAGCATTCAGCCGGGACCTTTGTTCTAGGTTATTATAACTGCATGTTGTTCTAAACGATGTCGCAGTAAATGGTTTTGACTGTAGTTATCATGACACATATTAGTCTACAAGTTCTTATTTTATATTTATTTATGCTAGAATGTTCTTATCATCTTGTTGTAATATCAAATCATGGCTTTTTGTCTTAAAAATTATGGGTACTCACGGCAAATACGAGGAGGACTAAATGAAAAGATGGCCATTTAGCTTTGAAATTGGTCACCAAAGTCTTGGAATGCCAAAAGGGCCGTTTATAATTATGACTGTCTTTTGGAATAAAATAATTATACTATTTTTAGAATAAAAAAAGTTTTGAATTTTTGTGTTGTGATCTTCCAGCATTTAATGAACAATATGTATATTCGCTGAGCTTAAAAAAAGGATTGCTTTCAAAAAAGTGATTTATTTTTTACTTGAATAAAAATGTAGATCTACACTATCTGGTTATTTATAGAATATAAATATTTTGATGTAAAGTCCCAGTGTCTTGCACTAAGCTACTGTTGATAGGTAGGACCCAACCTTTTCCTATGTTATGAAAAAAGTGGATTTTTGTGACAGTACAGATGATATGCGACATATTTTGCTGGAGTGTGGCCGGAACGCGAACCTTAGAGTACCAGATAGGGTAATGCAATAGCATTCTGGCTGAGCCCACTTCGGATACAGCCAGAATGCTATACAAATTAGTTTTAAATAGAATGCGTACAGATTTATAATTAGTTAAATTTGATTGTAAATCAAAATTTGGCGACATATTCGCTAAGCGAATAAGCCTTAATTAGATGAAAAAAAAATATATTATTCATATTTGTTGTGGGGTATTGAAACAAGTTTGATGTTCAGCTAGGGGTGTATTTCTTTTTACCAGACTACTCTAGTACCCCAGCTCTATTATATATAGAAGCACAGGGCCAACTTAGGTTGTACACACATAATCTTTGTAGTGTTAAGCATTTATGCAAAGGCCAACTGAAAAACCATACCTTTGCCAGCTATCCAAAACTTAAGAGATAATGTGAAAAACTAATATATTTTATTATGAAGTACTAAGAAAGGATTTTTGGACATTCAACCTCTAAGAGGGACAATTAGGGGTTCAACATTTAAAATTGCTTTATATTCCTTATTTCAATGACAACGCCGCGGTTGCCTGTGCTTAATAATAGGATAAGGTTTGAAATTACTTTATATTCCTTGTGTCAGCTTAGCACCTTTAAAAATCAGGCTAAGTAATAGAAATCCTTAAAATTACTGAAGAAACTGCAATCTTATGCGATACTAAAATCCAGTTAAGATCTACACAGCACTTCAAAATATGTCTTTCCACTAAAAACATTAAATCGGATGTAAATATAATATCCTGAGACTTACAGGCATTCGGTTCTCTGCAGCAACTTCTTCAAAATTTACGTCTGCCATTGCTTCACTCATTGTCTATTTTCCAAAGGTATTGCAACTAACCTATCATCAAATGTAGTATCAAAGTACTGTGATGTTATTGTTTTTATAACAAAAAGTTATAGATTGATGGAACTGGACTTTCCTAGCAACGAACAAACTTTTTATTAATCTAGTTTTTTTTAATTTCAAGCACTCATGTTCGTATCCATAGTGATAGTGATAAATAGCAGGAGTAGGACACTGGCGTTCATATTAAAAATTTCATTTTATTTGAATAATGTGAACGCCCTCTGTTACCTTGCCCTAAAAGTGTAACATAGATGGCGTAATTTTTAATAACGTACTATTTCTATATGTCAATATCAATTTCATATCTTGAAATGAAAATCAGCCCGAAGTTATTATTTTGCAAAAAGATTACGTATTTGTGTGTTTTATAGTACGAATTTATATGTTTTATAGATAAAACGATTGTTTTACTTTATGTTATCAATTTATGTACCAGTCTATAAACAGAATTTTGATAGATGAAATATATTATGAATAAGAAGACGAAATCAATATTGTGTTGTTTGTTTTTAATAGCCTCTAGTGTTAGTGACACTCTAAGTACACTTGCTTATCTGTTCATTTTATTGCCTGGGCAGTATAATAGTAAAGTGTAGTTAAAGAATGTCCAGCTTGTAGAACTGCACTTTGCTATTATACAATATGAAAAAATATAATTTTAATTATTACTTTATATACATACCTATATGTATGTCGGAAGATGGAAAGTGCACACATATGAATTACTGATACACAGGATACACACACATATAAAGATCATATAGTTTTGGAGCAGACAACCAGACCACATCAGACTGACAAAAAAGTGACCTCTGTGGCATCTCTAATGGATAGCATAGAGGAACTATAGATAGTTCTTCTATGACTATGAGTTCCTCTATGTTTGTATCTTTATAAAACGTACTCTTTGTTTGCATCTATCTAGCAAAGAGCATGTCTGTTTTATTCCTCTTTATTTATTGGCCATCACATTCTGTATGTCATGCCAGTCATGCCAGTTCTCAAGTTGTTTAAAATAATCAAGTAGTCAAATATCAAGTCATTACATTTGTTATTTTTTATAACTTTAAAGTAGAAACAATTTAAAAGTTAGCACAATACGCAGAGTGTGATGGCCAATAAATAAAGAAGAAAAAAATTAAATACTCACTCACTGTCATTCAGTGTAACTTTTTTATTCCATGTCAATGCCACTGTGGCAGCAGCAAAGCTAGCATTTTGTCATATAGCATTTTGTTTTCTTGTGAAGTTGTGATAGTACCTAGTACCTATCTTATGTATTTTCCACAGTATTTTTCCTTTTTTAGCTGTAATATTTTGAATAAGTTTTCTTGATCCGACTTTCTTTTATATCACTACTGCAGTTCGAGTATTCATTAAGCTTTTCAAAGTTAAAATCAATGCAGTTAATTGGAAAGCAGTATTGACGTTCTATACAAGTAAGCCATGGAAATAATTCAGCTGATTAGTGTTTACGAGATGATGTTGAAGTAGTTCTTAAATTTCGGTGTGATGGGGATGTTTTACAGGCATGTATTCCTTCGAAGGTGACTTTAGGCGAAAGCCCCAACAGAATCTCGGAGGAGCTAGTTCTCAGCGGAAGACTGACAGGGATACACTAATACTTCAGCTACAACAACAAAGGCAAAAAAGAGAGGTTAGTGTTTCACAGTAATTTATCATTACGTTATCCGAGACTAGGCATTTCAATGGTTTAGCTCATTACTGAATCAAAATTTTAGTAATATTCCAGGCATGATGACGAATAGGTATTTCTAGTAGACAAGCAACAATAAATATGAAATTAGGTTTCTTGACAGTTAACAGAATTGAATTTGTTTTCATATGTAGGTTCACATGGTTTTACATGTACTGTAAGTAGAAATAGTTTACTTCCATATAAACAAGATAGTAACAAACTGTTATCTAACAACAGCATGACTTGGCATTTTTATTACTCAGTTGTTCTAGATTTTTTGAGTAGGTACTTGCTTCCACAAACATACTTGCTTGTCATTGTTTTATTAATTTGGCTCATAATAGGTTTTATACAGTTTTGATTGACTTTTAAATGCCTTGCCGACTTAGGACTTAGTATAAAATAATCATGACTAATAAATTTTATTGTTAATTAACTCTATTTATTTTATATATAGAAAGGGTGGACCAAAATGCCCCTGTATTGACCTAAAATTAATATTTACTAGACAAGTTACACTAGGACAAGTTACTACTTGAAAAGTAGGAGACTCATTGCAAATAATTCTGTACATTTTTACTTGCAGCTAATGTAACATAACAAAGAATTCTCAGTGAAGTAGGTCTTTTATTGAAAAGAGACATATAGAATATATTTAAATATATTTTTATAGGAACACAGAAAGCGTCTAAATAGTACAATAAAAATACAAGCATATGCGAGGAGTTATCTAACAAGAAAACATTGCAAACAACATGAGCGTGATGAATTTGATGATATATTTCCAAGATCAAACAAAGAAGATTTGCAAGTATTGTCTGAACTCATGGCAAAAATATTGTTCTTTTTTGACATTCGGAAAGATTTTAATAGATTGGTAAGTCTCATAAATTCATCCATTTATTGATTAAGCATACCAGATATTAGTCTTAGAGGAATTAATTACCCTCTTACCACGAAAGACTTAGACCATGCCTACTGAGCAGATGTTTGGATTTATTTCTTTTTACAAATCCACTGCTATCAGATGAGATAACCGTCCCTTAGATGTTTATGCTACCACAAAACCTAGATTAACCAGTGTCTGACAACCAAATTTGACATTCAAGTTTTAAGATTCTTAGGGTTTATACTATATTTTTATGTCTGTGCTTGTCAATACCTTGAGTGTTTATTATCTTGTGTTAAAAAATATAAAAAAATAGCTCAGGTCGATAGAATTTTTAAGTTCCTATAAAGGTTATGTTAGCTCAGAGCTGGTTAGATTATAGAGAGATCCAGTTCCGGGTGAGCACAAAGACACATTTTACTTGTTCTATAAATGTGAAAGTCTGTTTTTACAGTATACTTTAACGGTTTGATTTTTCAATCAAAATTGTTGAAAAATTTGCAACATTGAAGTTGCTGGTTATTATTTTTGTTTAGTTTTATATATCCTAATGACATGGCATGACAGTTTGGGATGAAATTTGGTGTGGAGCTTGATCATGGTAAATATATGATAATATCAATCACACAATCTCTTCATTCATCCCAAAAAAAAATACTCATACAAAAAGATGGTCAAGGTCAATCTATAAAGTTCCGCGGGTATACCGTGGTGTTGTAACTAATATGTTGTAAATATTACAGGTGTCCCTATCACAAGTACTACTAAAGCAATGCAAGCAAGTGTTTGAGAATGCAACATCATGCATTCAGATGAGGAGATTACTCTCACTTCACCTTCGGTTGCTGAGAGACAACTCGGCCAATATCGAGGTTAGTTTATGCTTATTACTTATGTTAATGAGTTTATGTGTCACAGTTTAACAATGACAGCAAAGTTTGCAGGATCAGGTTTAAAAAACCCTTGTGTTGTGTCATTCCTGGTAGGATGAGGACTGATATTCTTATTCTTATTCTGAATGCGGGTGATATGTCCTGCACTGGCGTCCTGCGCATTTCCTCCGCTAGCCTAACCCAGCTAGCCGAGCTCCTTAAAATAACAGAGCACAGCCCTGGCTCGCTTGCACAACAGTTTCACCCTCATTGCATCAGGTGTTGTGGAGATAATAGTGTTACCGTCATGATGAGAAATAGATACAGATGCATGAGATTCATTGCGTATTAGAACTCCAGTCTCTGTCTGATGTTTTCTGTGGCTCCACACGCAGACGAGACTGTGGAACATGAGGACTGATATATAATAAAGACAATATCTATTAGATACAATAAATAAGACTATCATGAAGGTAATAAATCTAGGTAGCTTAGACTGCTAAATTATTGTGTAAGTTTATTCTTGACAGGTCTTATTTGGCTTCTTATTACTCATCAGATTTCAACTTCTAAAAACACTTTGAACATTGTTCCCTACTGGAATTAGCATATTTGATAGTACACGATGAGATTTATATGTATATTTAATTGAAATTTCCTTATTTATTACAAAAAGTTGTGCAATATCTTTTCAGGTATCTCTGGCGGTGCCTCTGCGAATGTTTGAAGTGTTTACTTCAACGAGCTTTAGTGCAGAGTCCTTGGATTCCGAACTTCCAGTTGCCAACACATTACTTTATTTAGTTAAGAAAGGTATGATTTTATTTGTACTGTATATTTTTTATACAGATTTTGCGACTGACTTACATCCCCCACTATGGTTGTATTATGCTTTTGCCCCTACCTGATCAATTAATCCACAACTGGCTTCAATACGACATAATTATTATTCATTTAAAAACGAAACTACCTGTCTTATTACTTTTAAAATAGAGCCAAGAAACAAACAAAATTTTTTTTTTCTAATATCTATCCAGCTTACGGTCTCTGGGTTTCAGAGCAGTTAAATATTTTTTTAGCTGCTGCTTTTCATTATCTTTTTATGTATCGGAGAAATTAACACTATAATAATCTCTTGCAGGCTTTTTCCAAGACTTACGTACGTTAATGACTATGAAAGCGCCACCAATGTATGGACCGTCTCCGAACCCTCCTACGCCACTGTGTGGCGCGTTATTCGACCTTATACTTCGGCCTCTAGCGTTAGTTGGTCAAGTACACATACCACAATATTCGTAAGTAGTTGATATATTAATAAGAGGTTTTTCAAAAAAACTTTTAGCTTCATAGCGGTATCAACGCAAGAAATCGAAAAATCATTCTGTTTATATGGTGTATCTTCCTCGACACGTGTTTCGCCTTAGCGTCCTTCCCAGGCAGGCAAGGCATCCTCGGCAGATGTTGACTCTTCAAGCTCTCGTTCGAAAACAATCGATCCAATTTATTCGCTGATATATGCAGATATATCGATTATAGGTGTACTAAGCTCAAAGGGGGTCACTAGAATCATCATTCGAACAACTTTCATTATGGGACCAACTATAAATTCGAGAAAAAAAAATTAGTGGTTTGGTTTGTTTTTTTTCTTGAATCAAGAGTTGCTCCAATAGTGAAATTTATACAAATGGAGGACACAAAAAATATTTGTTTTGTTCAATATTCTTGAGGTTACATATCCAAGATTAAAATTATATTGTTTTGAGATTAGTCTCAAAACAATATAATTTTAATCTTTGATTTACAAGTTGCCCTTAAGTTTGCATTACAATTCCACAGAGACACGGTCCTAACACAATTCATAGGTGCATTCCTCTGCACTCAGTACCCGGAGCCAGTAGAGATGTACATTCTCCCTTCATTGGTACAGGACGGAAAGCAGAAGTTCCCTTTCCTAGCGTTAGTTGCGTGTTTAAGGGACGGTGAGAAATTCAAGGTCAATAAGCTGGTCAACGATACATGGCTCTTACATTCTGTGGTCACGCTCGAACCGCCTGATTTTGGTAAGTGTATTTATATTATATGCAAATAAATTTGAGCAAAACCATGGACGCTAGCCGGCCAGAATAGGGAATAACTGCGCAAAGTATTAAGTATTTGAGCTGGGAACCGAGCTCGGTAGGATCAATTTGGAGATTCCTACGTCTAGCTGTTGACAAATAGGGGCGTATGATGTTGATAAAAGAATTGTATCACATTGGCCAAATACTTTCGTCATGTTGGGCAGGTTGAGGATCATACTAATACTAAACTTATACATACTAAACTTGCTCTAAACAAAATGACAACTACCTTGCGTGTTTTGGAAAACGGCCTTTGAACCATTTTTCAGCAAGTTAGAGGAGCAACTTTTGTTATCAGAGAGCCGTAAGTCTCAAATTTCACACTGTGCATAAGTTTGTAAAAATGAGGAACTCCGAATGTTTTCAGTGAACGAAATCCTACACATCGACAGCACACGTTTGACATGCAATCCAATAGTTCTCGAGTATCTAAAAGTTCTGGCCAGACTTACCGCAAACGTACGCAATAAGCAAATAACCTATGATTATGGAGATTGCTTATATAGCTTAGAAACTGGCGCGGATAAGGATGACGATAGCGATAGCGATGAAGAGCCAAACTTACCGACGCTCAAAGAACAGATTTTACTTACCAAATGTATAGAACTATTGAACGATCCAAAAAGATGCTTAATGGCGACGTGTTCTCAGATAACAGAGAACGCTTTGAGTGAAGAGTTTCTGGATTGCATATCGGACATTTGTCACAACTTGTTGTTGAGTCATCGGATGGCGCTGCATAAGTATAGGTGAGAATTTCACATTGTTTACTTGTAGCAAATTTAAGAAACCTAAATGACTTTAATTTGTATAAAAAAAGAGTTAAAATATTAAGAACTGAATCCATTGAATCTGGGATAATATAGCTCGTTATGAGTGTTATTTGACTCTTACATAATGCAAAAAACGGTGACTCCTAAACAAGGCTTTTATCTTGGGACTCAGTGCCATATCAGAAGAAATTACTCATTTTACTTTTATTTGGAAAGGTAACATGTGTTATTTCTGTTTGCTATATAGCCCTTATGTAGTTCACCGAATGTGAATGAAACTATGGACCTTTCCAACTCATGTGCGGAAACCCAAATATATATATAGATATAGAGCGTGTATAGATATAAAAAAGTCACATTAAAGTTTGTAGTTTTACAAACAAACTCTTTAGAAGTAAACCATGCTTTATTCCCAGGTTGCTCTACACCCTCGCCTTCAAGCCAATCTTCATTCGCAGCTTATGGCGTTGGCTTAGTAGCATGACTCACGAATCTTCCTACGGCGGTACACCCACGCCTCTCCTATCTGCACTATCCCGAGGAATGGGGAAAGAAAGTACAGAAATCGCCGTCCATAGATTAGTGGCGCCATTGTCTGTATTCTGCTCTATATTCAACCTGCTAATCGGAACTCTCCACGATACTGAGTTCTGTCGCGACGTGGAGATGGAAGATGACGAGAACATGTCTGTCACTGGTAAGTTACTAATTACACCATAAAATTTCTATAAGTAAGTCAATATTGTTCTACTGCTGTGCTAGGGTTGGCTATGAAGGCGGTGTAGGCCATAGTCCACCACGCTGGCTAAATTGCGGGTTGGGGGACTTATATTCGAAAGCTATGCCTGTACCTATGATTAAAATCTTTTCGTTTGTTAGGCAAGGAGTTTACTGACTAGGCTACCATTAACTTAACTGCCAATAGACAACATAAATTTTTTGACCCCCTCATTAATATCACGATAATGGAAAAACAAATGAAATATGACGTAACCCTAATTTTTTTTATTCAGAATGTAATAGATTTTTGAAAATATATGGTAAGTTCATAATGTTATTCTCGTCAAAAGCTCATAAAAATATGATGACCTGTATTTTTGTTGTTTGTTTTGCTATGGTTTACAGATGACAGATACAATAATATTTTTTATTTGTGGCATCTGTGGTGGCAACTTTGCATACAAATATGTGTAACAAAAAACTAGTTCCGAGTGCTGAAAGTAACAGTTTTTACTGGTAGTTAGTTTTTAAGTAACTTAATATAAGGTGACATTTTCATGTTATAAGGAGGTAGTAAACAAACTTCATATTTTTTTTATGATTAATTAAAGACTGTTATGATGCGCGGACGCTGAATTGGCTTTTAAAAAAAGGTCACCCATGCATTTCCTCATATTTTTCCAAATCATGACCTTTAGATCTGGGTTTAGTCGTCGGTATGGTTTTTGACACGTTCATTTAGCATTAGAGATATTAACCATATATTATTCTGCAAACTCCTACAGTAACTAGTCAGATGTCGACAAGCGGCTGTCGTATCCACGCTTTCGAGTTTTCCGAACTAGGCGTCCTCTGCCGGACGTTGAGACAAGTCTGCATTGGATTAGTGGAGTTAGCTTATCCGGAGACGAGAACCGCCGTTGCGCATTTCACGGACGCCGTGTCACCACACGGACCGACCGAGTCGAATACGCCCGCTTGGTCGCATTTATTCAAGGTTAGTATAATACTTCCAATGTCTGACCTTCAAATAAGTACTTATGTTTTGGTCTGTTAAAATTTTGAATTTCTGTTTCTCCAAACTGGATATCGTCTAAGATTATTTGAAATTACCTTCTACCCGCGGCTTCGCTCGCTTTTCCCGGAAAAAAGTAGCCCTTAGAACTCTCGGGACCTATCTCTGAAAAAAATAATAATTAGAAGTACTACTACTCTATGTGTGTTACAGGTATCAACGCAGCTAGTTCGTGCGCTGTACGCACGCGACTGTCGGCTGCAGTTCTTCGGTCGCAACTCGTGGCCCATGGACGGTGTGTTGGCGGAAGGGGCCGCTCTCCTACCCAAGCATCATGTGCGCGCGTATCACAACAATACAGGTACAGTGGGGCATATCGCACCTAGTGGGGCACATCATAAGAATACATGACTGTTGGGCATATCACAACAATACACATACAGTGGGGCACGAACTGCGATATAGGTGATGTGGGCACATCATAACAATACAGGACTGTTGGGCATATCACAATACAGGTCCTGTTAAGCACGTGACAAAATTACAGGTACTGTGGGGCACGTCATAACAATAAATTACTGTTGGGCATATCACAACAATACACGTACAGTGGGGCACGTAACTCCGATATAGGTGATGTGGGGCACATCATATCAATACAGTATTGTGGGGCTACTCACAACAGGTGGGGTATATACAGGTTAAATCAGGTACACATATTAGAGCAATATAGACATTGTAGAGTACTTTACATCATTACGGATACAGTGAGTCACATCACACGACTGTAATAATTTGCAGTGGCCAGATGTGAGATTGCCTTTGATTTGAGAAACGCTGAGAACATTATAAATAATAGTAGTGAAATACAGTTTCCGCTTTATTGTAACTATTAGATAAAGCTATATTTATGACTCCTCATTTGAATTTAGGTGCTATCCAATCTGTAATTTGGCCAGCCTGTTGTATATAGTATGTTGGGAGGTAATTAACCATGGCCGAAGCGTGGATCGTACCTTCATTAATTGATCGCTTTCGACCGATCAACTAAAGTAAAAGTGCTATTGTTTCTTCCAGAGGAGGGTCCACCGTTAACGACCAAAGAGCTAAGGGCAAACACTATTTTAAAGGAAATCCCGTTTGTAGTCCCGTTTGCTACGCGAGTTTTGATGTTTCAGAGTTTACTGACAAGGTATTTTGATTCCTTTTTTTTTAATTTTATATTATTAATAATAGGTTCAGTTGCAAGTGGGCTTAAATTCTACTGATCCCAATTCGAGTAAAAAATATAAATAGTCCATACCACAAGGAATATTTTTTTAGTAACGTTTTAAACGTATAGAACAGTACTTTTCACGTACGGAAAAAGGAGTAGCATAGCGTAGTTAGTGATTTATTTAAATAGAAGTACATTTTATTATATTTTTAAAGTTTATTATAGTACATTCCTTTACTTTATCGAAGGTAAGTTGTACTTGTAAACTGTATTTATTTATATTATGTAATACGATGCATTGCAACATTTTTTTCAGTTGTACGAGTAATGCTTTCCAGTAAAACAGTTTAGTTCTGACTTGCGTAAAATTTTCGCTATACTTTAAAGATAATTCAAATCCACGATTTCTTTTGTTTTCAGAGAAAAGTTGGATCATTGGTACGAACTGTCCCACTTCCACGAAGGTCCATCGATAAACATCAGCGTGAGACGGACGCATTTGTACGAGGATGCTTTCGAAAAACTTAGTCCAGAGAATGGTAAGAACTAAGTTAGCCTGTTAGTGGTAAACTAAACCTAAAAAGAGTTAGATCTACGTAATAAAACACAGGCGAGCGGTACTATGACTGACTTATTCGGCGTATGTAGGGTAGACAATTATTTATCGAAATACCCACAAATATCCTACACCTCCCTGTCTAACTTTTACAATAGTATTATAATGAGTTACTAACTTAAGGCTTCTTATACAGCAGATCAGCTCAGAGCAAGAACAACAATTTTGGTTACTTAAACTAAGATCTTACATCTAATATATATATATATATATTCAACGTAACTACAACTCAGAAGTCGGCCTGCCCTTGCGAGGACGCAGCCGCATTCTTATCCAGCTTGCTGTACGACTTCTCCGCCGCGTTTAGAGTGCGCGACGCAAAACAAACAGGCCTTTCCGTGCCGTCGGGATACCTCTGCGCCAGCACGGAGCCGAGTCCGTACGATGAACTGTCTACACTGAGTATTAGCGGCAGAGTCGGATCGTAGTGAGCTAAGCATTGATCATAATCATAATCATAATCATTTTATTTGTAAAGCCAATTTACACGTCAATAAAAAAAAAAAACAAATTACAAAATTAGTAATTAATTTACAAAAATGTATAGTTAAAATAAACAATATCAGGTTACACTAATTAATCTAAATAATAATTTTATGAGTTTCATTTTAGTTGTACAAATTCTTTGATGCTATAGAAAGAGTGCTCGATAAGCCAGCGTTGGAGACGGTTCTTAAAAATATGTAAATTGGGAGCCAATATTACAAACTCAGGGAGCTTATTATAAACGGTCGTGCCGAACACATGCGTGAGGTGATTCGACTTGGCCAGTGAACGCTTTACGGCCCTCAATTTCCAGGCATTACGCATTACACTTCCGTAAGTATCATACAAATTTATGTTTTTCCGTGTATTTATTGCAACTTGTAGTATCACAATGGATGGCAGTGTAAGTATACCCAGGTTCCTGAAGAAAGGCCTGGCGGGAATGTCTTGTGGTACACGCTCAATCGCCCTGATGGCACGTTTTTGAAGACGGAAGACTCGTTCCCACTCCGAGCACTGGCCCCAGATCTCTGCGCCATATTGCAGCAGTGAGTGGACTGTGGCAAAGTAACAAGCACGGGCTACATCTTTAGATGCGAGTCGCGAGACTCGTCGTAATGCAAAGCACGCACTGCTAATTTTACCGCATAACTTATCAGCGTGTCGGTCCCAAATCAGAGCTGAGTCCAGTTCAAAACCCAGGAATGTGGTGCACTTCGACTGGTCCAGTACATTCCCATTTACTTTTACTAGTAACGGCCTACGGTTTCGGCCTGATAGGTCAAAATGAAGAAAGTGTGTTTTCCTGAGATTTAAGGCGAGACCATTTATTGAAAACCAGCGTGCAAGTTGGTCTGCTGTTTCGTTAAGTTTCTGTTCGAGACTGTCAACTGAAGATGCAGTTACTATCGCAGCCACATCATCAGCGTACATGAGTATCTCGGCAGCCGTTATCACGTCGGGTAGGTCGTTCATTAACAGCGAGAAGAGCAAATTAGATACTGATGATCCCTGAGCAACACCCATCGTCGATCCGAGGATATCAGACTTCACCTTTCCGCCATTTCCGACCACAATTTGTGACCTGTCCTGGAGAAAACTCTTTAGAAGTTTGTGTGCAGAACCAGCAATACCGTAATGGCTCAGTTTACCTGCCAGTACCTCGTGATCAGCCACGTCGAAAGCCTTTGACAAATCACAGCATAGTATGGCGACCTGTTTTTTTGGCCTGCCGTCTCGAGCAGCAACGATTCGGCGAATCAGTTCACGTGTCAGCGATGTCGTTGATCGACCCTCCCGATATGCGTATTGTCGATCAGATACCGCGTTCGACTGAGTTAGGAAGTTAACGAGGCGACTGCTGAGTCCATTCTCAAAAACTTTGGATATTGCCGGTATATTAGAAACCGGTCTGTATGCGTCCATATCAGCTTTTTTTCCCTTACCCTTAAATATTGGAGCTACCTTGCTTATCTTCATGGCGGCCGGGAAAACACCCTCTGAAATGCAACGATTAAAGAGCTCGGCAAGAATACTAGATAGGGCGAATGAAGCGATCCTCAGCAACTTCATACTAATTCCGTATGCGTCTTTCGATACTTTCGGTGGAATGCGCGAAACTATCAAGTGATGTACTTCCACGGCTGTAAATTTTCGAAATCTTAGTGAACGGTCAGCCGGTTGAATGACTTTGCGTAATTCAGTAAGAGCACTACTAACATTAGCAGCAGGGGCGCCGCAGGCTGCCGCTGCCCCCAGAAACCTAGCGTTCATGGCGTCTACAGAACACTTTTTCGAGAGGAATCCTTTACCGTTCGTGTCACGTACTACGTCGGTGAAGTCAACAGTCGGAGTATTCTGTTTGCCTCGTTCCTTATTTATTATATTCCACATAGATTTTGACTGGTTAGAGCTAGAAGTAATAATATTGGCGTAATAGTTTGATTTCTTAGTCAAAAGTAGTTTGTCATATTTATTTTTATTGTCATGTATAATTTCGCTAATAATTCTATTATCAGGATACAATTTGCCCAATTCGATCATGTCAAACATATACGATTTGTATAATTTTACATCTTGGGTAACCCAAGATGAGTCATTCTTATTATTGATGTTTTTTTTCCGTAGCGGAAAGCAAATGTCAGATTTATTTATTAAAATATTAATGATAGATTTTGCTAAATCTGATGCACAGTTTCTTTTTGCAATAATATCATTCCAATCAATACTCTCAATCGCGCCTACAAAATTATGTTGATTATAATTAGAGAACACCCTCACATACTCGGGTGTGCTCATGTTACCTACCGCGTGCTTGTGAGGTAGCATTAGTTCACCTCTAACCGCAAAATGATCTGATAATTTTGTGTCGATAGGAGACGCAATAACCAATCCGGGAGCTAAATTAGAGTAAAGATGATCGAGACAGGACGCTCTGGTCTCGCACACTCGAGTGGGGAAATCTACTTCATTTACCATGCCATGTACCGACACTAGGTCCTGAAGTTTCTTTAAGTCTGTATCGATAGGGTCATGGCAGTCTACGTTAATGTCTCCTAGTATAATACATTGTATTTCAAGTTCACTTATCTTATCGAGCACTTTTTCGAACATTGTAAGGAAATCGTCAATGCTGACTTTACCTGTACGGTAAACACATGTGACTGTTACATCATAGTCTAATAAATCTACCGCAGAGACTTCACAAAATCTTTCTTGCGAAAATTGCACGAGATCTAAGTTCTCCACACACTTTACATCATTACCTACAAAAATGCAAGAACCACCGTGCACGGTAATACTTCGACAGCTACTCGACGCTAGTTTAAAACCATCTATTGCGATGCACTGCAATTTAGAATAAGCTAGCCAGTGTTCTGACAAGGCTAGGACGTCACACTTCAGTTCACCTTGCAATTGAACTTCAATACGTTGAGTTTTTTTCTGTACTGAGCGAATATTTTGGTGGCATACTATTAAATTTTGAGGTTTTATTGACTTCGGCGCAGGCGCATCCAATGAGTCATTCGACGAGTGTCTTCTAGTGAATCTCCGTGCAACTGGCGGCCAGCTTGCGCTTGCCCTTCCCGGCGGAGTGCACGCCCCGCGCTCCCCCGCCATTTCCCCTTCGAAACCACTGAGAGACCCGTACGCCCGGTGGCCACGAACTTGGCGAGCTTATCTTTTCGTACAGGTTTTCTGGGAAGCCGATAACGAAGGCTGAGTGTTTGTCCGTTAAAATTTCACGCTTTTCTACGGTATACTTATCACAGGCAGCTGCGAATTTATTTAAATAATTCAACACATTTTGTGTTGTTGTCTCGGGCTTGAATGACCATGCTTGTATATATTGTAACTTCTGTACCGTCTGCAAGTTATCGTCTGACTCGCCCGACCCGATGACAATGGGTTTGAGCTTTGTGCGTCTACGAGTCACACGTTCCCAACCATCATTTACGATATCATTAACAGTGTAATCAGTCAGGTTACATATATCTGTGCTCGGTGCGGCCGCTGATTTCGTGGCCACAACTTCAGTTGTTGTGGAGGGAGTCGTATTCGAATCAGTCTCAGGTGTTATAACTGGGTCGTTACTGGTCCCACGTACGCTTTTTGCCGCTGGAGCGCTGACTTTTTTCAAGGTATTAACACAGCTACTCACGTTAGTTGATTTAGCATTCAAGCGCGCCTGTCTCACGGGTCGCTGCAGCGCTGTTGTGGCGACGTTGCTCGGCTCGGTTTGCTTGACATCTTTGGGAGTATTACCCGCAATTTCACATCGCTTGATCGCTGCTTAATATTAGTTTAAATTTCTTCAAATGCTTTTTCGCAGTCATTACTCCACTGCCATTCGACTTTGCGCTTTAACAATTCATATAATGGAATAACATTTTACTGATAGCATGGGCCCACTGAGGTACTAGAGTTGGCGCGGTAAACAAAAAGTGTGTCGCGTGTCCGTCTCGCCAGGGGTCGGCGGGACGCGAATGCTAGAAATATGCGAATGTGGGTTTGTTTGTCCTTCTTCTCAGCAACAGTGTGAAGGATCGACTTCATTTTTTTTCCTAGGTATTGTTTGAGTTTGTCCCACAAAAACAAATCTGGCGCGGACGAAGTCACGGGCAAAAGCTGTTCGGATGTTTCATACATTTTGTCGACTATCGAACAACTTTTTGTATGGAACAGCAGATTTTTTTCTCGAATTCCCAGTTGGTCCCATAGTGAAATTTGTTCCTTGTGATGGGTACAGTGACCCCTTTTCAGCTTAGTACACCCCTAACCGATAACCCTGTATAGCACAGAATCTGAATTTTGAGGAAGCGTATCTAACATTTTGTTCAGTTCAATCCAAATTCAGCAAAGATGCTGCGCCTTTTTAAGTATCGCAGGCAGAGTAAGTCTCATGCAATCTGTTTGTATATTCCAGAGCCCGACATGAAGCTAAAGCTAAGAGTACATTTGATCAACCAGGCGGGCGCGGAAGAAGCGGGCGTCGATGGAGGCGGTCTGTTTAGGGAGTTTCTGTCTGAATTGCTCAAGTAAGTACTAAATATTAATGCTTTCTGACTGACTTCAAAATAAGCTAATCTCAATTCACAAAGTGTTTCAATTCATTCCAAAACAAGAAAGTTTTTATTTTTCAACTTTAAATATTTATCATAATATTACTTTAGTTTATACTTGTGATACGTGGTTAGAAGCGACCTCCAAAAAACTCGAATGCTAAATCTTAAAACACGTGTTTCCTATTCCAGACTCCAATAAAACATATAAGTTGTATATATATATATATATATATATTCGTAATTACAATATTTATTTTAATACCACATTTGATGTACATTTTTTTTAAAAACATTATTGTGATTATTTTTTTAAATTTTCTTGTACCCAGTCTCACTCTCACGACTAAAACGAATCTATTGACACCACTCACATAAAAATACGACAAGACGTTTAGGCTCTAGGGCGTGCCAAAGAAATATGCATACATGCATGCATACAGACATATATATATATATATATATACTAACAATCCTTCTTTCGCACTCGGGTAAAAATACAATAACTGGAAATTTCCCTGCTGTTGACCTCGATTCGGACAGGCCAAATTGACTAAACTGATCTAATTGACAGATCTAAAATTATCTCCTCTCATTTTGTTTCTAAAGGTGAAAAATGATGAATATAATTTTTAATTTTTTTTAGGTTAGTCAGTGTATCTTGCCGAATCGGCGTCGTTGTCAGCTTTTTATTAGTACATTACTGGCGTGGCCTACATGACTGCATTGCTGGCGACGTTTATGAAGGCCGAAAGCGTTGCTAAGCTTTGCTCGATGCCATCATAGCGTGGCCAACAGTGCAGTTATTTCAAACAAAGCTTGTACAGCGCTTTACTCAATCGATACGTGACAAGAGCTAGAAAATAATAATAGTATCACTTAACTTACTGAATTGTTAGTATACATTTCAATCGCTATAATTGCTTCTTTTACAATGACCCCGATTCGGGCAGGCTAAACTTACTAAACTAACCCAATTTGACAGTTCCAAAATAGTCTACTCTCTTTTTGTTTCTTAAAATGAAAAAAAGATGGTTATAAATTTTAGGAAATTTTAGTTCCGTCAGTGTGACTTGGCGAATTAGGATCATTATCTGGTGGTGTTAAAAATATTTACACCGAATGAATCGTCGGTTGGAGAGCTAATTTAACTATTTAAGTTTAAATATTACGAAAAGGCATAAAAAAATACGAAAATATAAGATTTTATTACCGCGCCGTGCTTTGTGTACATATTTCTCATTCTTTTGTTTTTTTTTTTATTTGGCAATGAAGCCATCCATGACCAACTAGATCAGAATAAAATCTTTTTGGACAAGACTCTTTCGAAACAAAACTCGACAATAATGGATTTTCAAAGAAAATTGCTGACGTCACAAATACGACAGTATTGAAATTCCATACAATTTTGTTGGACGCATTTAAAACAGACCATCAAAGTCGACTTTACTCAAAAAAGGTTGTTAAAACTATGACCACATTAAATAGCATGTTTGTGTAAAAGTATTTATGTGTATTGCAGATCAGCGTTCGATCCAAACCGAGGCTTGTTCCGACTGACCAAGGACAACATGCTGTATCCGAATCCAGCTGTACAGCTGTTGTACGACGACTTTCCCATGCATTACTACTTTGTGGGAAGGATGTTGGGAAAGGTAATACTGGTTTTTTATTCGATAATTATTTTTAAGTTTTTAGCTATGTATTATAATTCAATTGTCTCTTCCTTAAATAGCTGGTCCATTCCTTTACGCAAACTAAAACGATACGGGAAGTCCCGTTGCAGCAAATGTCTTTAATCTAGAATCATTCACATCAACAATTTATACTTAAACTTTTTATATTTTTTTATTTTTCGGTAGTTTTAGCTGGAATCACTAGTCAGTCTACTTTCTCACACTCAGACAAAACAACACTAGTACGCTCTTAAGAACTACCTAGGATTGGATGACACAAACATTCTAGTATATGCCCCTAGTATTCTCTAGTGTTATTCAAATATTTCTATAATTAGTTTAAATTAATTTTCAAGATGATGTACTCTTAGTACATTAATTCTGCCTTTTTTCACTCTTAAGGCTCTGAATTTCTGTTTTTGTCACCATTGCGTCCTGGATGACACATTAACCCTTATGTACTCGTAATTTGAAAGCGCGCGCGCGCGTCAATATCTTTATAAAGATCTAATCAGTGATATCATTGATTATTTATACTGCACAGCTTTTATACTTCGATATTTTTGTTTCAAGGCGTTATACGAGAACTTGCTGGTAGAGCTTCCATTAGCGGAGTTCTTCCTCGGGAAGTTATGTTCTACCCGAGAGAACGGCGTCCACGCATTAGCATCGTTAGACCCCGTGCTGTATCGAGGGCTGTTGTTACTGAAGGCACACAGCAGGCAGGATGTGCCGGACTTGGGACTTGACTTCACAGTCGTCAGCGATGAATTAGGAGAACAAAGGGTAAATTTACTATTGTACTTTACTTGAAGATTTAAGTACCCGACTGCGAAAACCGAAATATAACCCTCCTTGGTTATGTTTTTTGAGTGTATGTATGTATATTTCTTTGGCACGCCCCAGAGCCTGAACGGCTTGTCGTATTTTTATTCGAATGGTGTCAATAGATTCGTCTTAGTCGTGAAAATGACGCTGGGTATATAAAAATAAAAAAGATGATACACAGGGTTAAAGATTTAGCAGTCGGGTTTTTTTATAAGTCGCTTCTAACCACTTGAAGCTCGAAAGAATTATGTGCATTAACGCGAGTTATTATTTGTCGTAATTAGGCGACTAGTGTTGTTCTGTAAAATGTTTATTGCCCCGGTTTACAGTCGTCAGCGACGAATAAGGAGATCAAAGAGTTTTTATTATTTACTAGCTGTGCTCCGCGGTATTACCCGCGGATTAATAATTATCCTACGGTAACAAAAAAGTATCCTATGTTCATCCTCTGGTTCTAAACTATCTCCCCGTCTATTTACAGGCAAATCGGTTTAGCTATTCTAGAATTATAAATAGTGTAACTAACACGAATTTTTATATATATATAGATTTAGTGTAGTAACTTTTATTTCACGATACATATGAAATAACGGTAAGCCCAAATCAGAATAACCTAAATAAAAAGTTAACTGGAGTATGGATTATTTGATAAATTATGATAATCTAAAATAAAATGGTATAGGTCCGTATGTAATGATTGTTTTACTTTCCAGATAGAAGAGTTAAAACCGGGCGGCGCCAACATACCAGTCACTGCGGAGAATAGGATAGAGTACATACATCTAGTCGCAGATTTTAAGTTAAATAGGTAACCAAAATTCTTATATTTATTGATTGATTAGTGAACTACGAGTATAATGCACGAGCAGCGATGTTATCCGCGGATCTCCAATTTTTTTTTGCCTAAGTTACTAAGAAAAATGAAGCTTTCCAACGACGAGAAGAAAAATAATCTTTAAAATCGTTCCTATAGTTTATTAATTATATACAAAAATACAAATATTACCTCTAGATAATATTAGAGATATAAATTACTTTTATATCTATTCAATATATAAGTGCCTTATGATTTCGAGTGTTTAAATAGCCTGGGGCCTGATTCTCTATTGACCACGAGATACCATGCTCGAAACTCGTGACGTCATAACATGCTAGAGACGCAAACACGTCTTTTCGACCGCGCCATGACGTGTATGTGCAAAACTTTATTCTGTATGCCACAAGATAGCTTGTCTATGCTCTTTGTTTTCTTTTTATCGACAACGCGGTTACGTTCAAAAAATCTTATTTCCGGTTTAAACGGACAAGTTCCGTTTTTTTTTTTAAAAAAAAGCGATTATATTGATTAGATCAATCTGAAGTGAATTTATTATCTCTAAATGACTGAAAAAACATTAAGTATTGCTTACTCGTATACCAATTTGTAGTATTAAAACGAAAATAAATGATAAACTTTATTTTAATGAAACAAAACTTTTTACAATATAGTTTTGAACGAAATTGTGAACTTCGCTATGACAGTAAAATATTCAAGTGATTTGACATCATGCTGTCACAATCTCGTTTTAATATCAACAAGAACAAAATATGTAAAGTTATAAGTTAAAACAAATGTTTTTTACATAAAAAGCAGCAAGATAAAGGCGAGAACAACTTTACAAGTATTGACAGTCGGTTGCACGGGGATCCGCAGATCCATTTTCTACATTCCAAGTTATACCTATTAGTGATACCTAATATTAAAATGCCTTATCTCACGGATCTATAAACGAAGATATAAGTATAAAAGGCATGTGAAAACGAAATAGCTGGCGCAAAATAGCTAGCCAACAGCAATTTAGCGCCTGCAAGAAGTTGTGGAAGCTGATAAACTAAACAATGACAAAAAAAACAATGTATACATGCGTACATGAAATACCTACCGTTTTAAACTTTAGTCTTATAAAACATTGGATGAAATAACAAGTTGAAACGTAGTTTGAAGTAGCGTAGTGAACTCTTTTAAATATGTGTATAGGCATGTAAGGCTATGTTTATTTCAATAAAATACGGAGTTAAAGCTGCATTTTCTTTTTTTCACTAAGGATATAATCATATTCTGTAAAAAAATGACCATTTAACGCTCTTACAGATGAACATATGTATGTCCCTCTGGGGGATTATTTTAGAGACCTCTATCAACACGCTGGCTCAACGCACTACGAGCATGCCAGAAATTTACAACACCAGAATATTAAGAACGGATTACGTGAATAAATTATTAGTTATTTCAAAATTCGGTCAAAATCATACCAAACGCGCCTCTAACATGCCGGAGAGCAACATGTTAAATTGACAGTTTTCAAACGAGCGCGCTCGTGCTACTGCACTATATAAAATTTGACATTGACTTCGTGAATGTTGTTCAAAGGTTTTACCACGAGCTTAACGTAACAAACCCGCGTTACGTGTTTAAGTGGTCATCGCGAATCAAGCCCCTGGATATAACAAACGGTAGACTTAGCAAATACGAACAATATGTTTTTTTTTATAAATTTCAAATATTTAAAAGTAAGTCCTGATTTACTAATTGACAAGTCATAAACAACGCAGAACCTAATCCACTGAACCTAGAAATATGAAATTTGTAGGGTATATTCATTAAAGGGTGTACTTAAAAAAAGTTTTTGGGACATTCTACATCTAAGGGGTCCACTTGTTATTATATTGAATTCAATGACGCGGGTGACAGCTACAAGTGTAAATATAAATGAGTCCATAGTTATGCTTTTAGCATGTTCCTGACCTTGTTTTCTTTTCATAGGCAAATTAGGGCTCAATGCAACGCATTCAAACACGGTCTTACGACAGTTGTCAATGGAGAATGGTTGAGAATGTTCTCCTGTCGAGAACTACAGCTTCTCATCTCTGGTGCGGAGGTGGCCATCGACATTGAAGACCTGAAGGCACATACGCTGTACGCAGGTTAGTAAATTAACGCGATTAGGTAGTAAATTAACGTAATGATTTAGTGAATTAACGTAATATGTTAGTGAAATAACGTAATACGTTAGTGAAATAACGTAATACGTTAGTGAACAAATATAATATTATAGATAGATAGATCAATTCTTTATTGCAGACACAGATTTAAATAAAATTAAATACAAGATAAAAATTCTTACAAATTATAGTACTTCAAGTGATGGCCTTATCGCTAAAAAGCGATCGCTTCCAGGCAACCTTAGGATGGAGGCAATTGTGAATAAATGAAATGAAATAGAACGGGGTATACAATAAAGAATCTACTTAATTAACTTAATACACAACATGTTATAATGAATACAATGAATACATTTACCAAATCGTATAATAATATATCATAGTAAAATAAAACAAATAAGCGAGGTAAGAATAATACATACAGCAGACAACTAATGATCACAATGATGACAGATAAAACTTTATCACCTTATCCTTGAAGCTGGTCAATGATGGGGCTTTTCTTATATCCAGCGGTAAAGCATTCCCAAGCAAGACTGACTGGACGGTAAAATTATAATAAGTGAATAATTATATTAGTGAACTGACATAATATTAGGAGTATGTTAGTGAACTGACATTGAAATATGTTAACGAACTAACAGTATGTGTTACTGAATTAACGATATTATGTTAGTGATCTATCGTAATAAGTTAGTGAACTGACGTATTTAGTGAAAAACTGAGGTTGCACAAATCGGGATGTTACAAACTGACACAGCTCACTAACTCACTATTTATAGTGGGCAGACGCGGTTAAATTGTGAACTGACACGGTTAGTTAGTGAGCTGTCTCAGAATGCATAATTGGAGTAAAACAGATGATATTTTGTTAGGCAATATTTTTTGTTTCAACAAAATATATGGCCTAACAATATAGCATCGGTTAGGTCTATACGAATATTCTATTACATTTGTGCAGTTTTTTTCTCAGAACAAAGCAAAGTAACATTCACAATTTATACACTTGTTTATTATTAGAGCTAACAAATGTAGTCACATTACAAGAACATTACTTATTAAGTTTTATAACTGTACAAGTTCTTTTAAAAAATTGTAGACCGACATCCACAGACACCGATGAACTTTTGCCAAAGAAAGAGCCTAAACGGCTTGTCGTGTTTTTATGTGAGTGGTGTCAATAGATTCGTCTTAGTCGTGAGAGTGACACAGAACATCTAAATAAAAAACAAAAGTGATTATGATGCACAGGTTTAAAGATTTAGCAGTTGGGGTTTTTGAAGTCGATTCCAACCACTGGTTTGAGAAATAGTTAAAAAGTAAATATTCTCCCCAGGAGGTTACTCGGCGCAGCACCCTACAGTGGAGTGTTTCTGGAAGGTGGTGGAGAAGTTCACAGATGCTCAAAGAAGAATGCTTCTCAAGTTCGTTACGAGCTGCTCCCGACCGCCGCTATTAGGATTCAAAGTAAGCTTTCGTCTTTTATATTTATCGTGAATTATTACTATTATACTATTGGATTAGTTTACTTCTAATTGTAAAGGACTTGTTTAGTTTTCGGCCTGTTGTGATAAATATTGTGAATTAATCAAAAATGCATCAGTCGCCTCCTCCATTGCGTACAAAAATATCTAAATTCTGTGAATTGTAACGGAATTGTGGCATCCTTGGAAGATTTGCGTATTCTTGGTTGACTCCAATGATTACATTGGTCTATAAATTGTCCGTCCCAAATGTCAAAATTGACACAATAAAAAAAGCGTAAATTACTTTTCTGTGTAACTAACGCGCCAATATTTTGATTCGAATTCTTTTTCCTACAACTTACGTTATTCTGAATTTGGTTTTATAGTATCATGTACACTGTCCTGGCCGGAGCTCCATACAATTTTCAAACATCTCTTATAACTTTAATTTAGATATAGAAGTAACTACACTAAAAATTATTCAATAAATTAACGCCTAGAGCAATGATTTTAGACTCTATTAAACTTGGAGTGCACAAGAGCTAAGGATAAAAATTGCATTTCACGTGACTTAATGAATTAGGAAAAACAGTGCTTCTGTCCCCTCTACCATGGGTGTTTATCCCCGTACAAATCAAATAAGAGCTCGGCTAAGTAGAAATGTCACAACGAAGCCTGTTTCGATGCGCACATTTTAAATTAGAAGTACGAGAATTCAAATACTGTCCCTCGAAAGTAGATAAAAACTATGTAACCACTGCCCATGCTAGCTCCTCTAAATTAAAGTGACAACTTCGCTGACGTTAGTTTCTGGGTGTTTTTGATACGCTCTTTTGATCTATAATGACATCAAAGCTACAATAGAAAGTTTAATATTTAAATTTTAACATTAACACAAAACTGGTAAAACACTATCTGTCTTATTAATAAAAGCGCTAAACCCCTAGCGTCTTTTGTCTTGTTTTATCCGATGGCGAACTTCAAGTACCAGAACATGATAAGAGGCGATCAATATTAAGACGCGTTATAATAAATCATTCTTCATTCATTCGTTTATTAATAAGGCCGTATCAGTCGAATCTGTAAGGCATTCTAGCTCTATCGCGGCTTGTTTTCAGGATGAGCGCTAAATTATCACACAAACCACTGCTCAGAGAACTCGTTGAAGAATTTGCACAGGTTCGACTCTTATGACGTTATTTTGCATTAAATTGTTAAAATGTTACCTACACATTTTGATTGGCAGGACCTTCAGCCTGCGTTCTGCATACAATCAGCGGGCGCGTCGGACCGCCTGCCCTCGTCCTCTACCTGCATGAACCTTCTCAAGCTGCCAGAGTTTAACAACGAAGACATAATGGCTGATAAGCTGCTATACGCCATACAGTCCGGAGCAGGCTTCGAACTCAGTTAGGTGAGTACAGTACCTGGCAAATGAGTAACATCAATTGTCTTGGCTGTGCTGTGAAGATTTGTTAGAGCTCTTTAGGGTAGAGGGTTGCGGGACAGGGATTTTGTTGAGACGCGACCCGTGATTCGTCAATTAGAAGTGCACATGCGTGATACCTACTGACTCACAACAAATACCTACTGACTCACAACAATAGATAACCAATCATGACTTATGGAACGAATATCATGACTTATGAAATGAAAAAATTTATCTTCCATAACCGTGGTGAATGATTTTTCATAACAGCTAGAGGTATCTAAGTCCTGGAACCAGCTCATTGTTCATGACCCCCATGGATCCGCCGTTGTAAATATGTCCTTACAAACAAAAAATTAATTTCCCATATTGGTCCAGTTGTCGCGGAAAAACTAGGAAAATCCATAAAAAAGAAGAATATTTCGACAAATTGTAAACTTTCTACTATTGTGAAGTCTATTAAAAATTATGGAAAAGCGAATGAAAAATTAAACCAGTTCTGATGATTCAGCGGACAGTGGCATATCAGTAAGGAATCCCCTATATTTTCTGAATATTTCTACACAGGTTTACATATCCTTGTACAAGTATGGTTTCTTGTTTTCAGGTAAACAAAAACATACTCAAGATTCTGAATAGAAACATCTTCTACTTACACTTTGTACATAAATATTTTTATAAATCGATTGATAGCAATAATTTACCATTATATCTCATTGTGATAGTAGATTTTGTAGATACTTGGCGAATGTAATGCTAGCTCTATGGTTGTTGTTATTTTTAGTCTGTTCCGGTTTTTCCTTACAAGAAGTACTACTAGAATTGCAATAAGGTACGTCATAGCTTACGAAAACGAGATAATATAATTATATTTTACTAGAGAACAAAAGAGAGAGTGTTACTGATGTTCTATCCTTATTACCGTGGCCGTTTGGCCAACTGTCTAATCCGACAGAAGCTAGCTAAATAATTTGAGGTTTGCTTACCCTAATACCGATTTTCCCAAATCTTCCCGATCTGTGAGCCAGATAAGTCAATGGTAATAAATAACTTACGTAGTGGGTGTTATAAAGTTCGGGAGTACTCATAAGAGGCATTTCCCTGATTTTATCCAACTTTTTGGGGGAGTTTTCCAATTTAATATAAAAAGCTGGCTCATGTGCGGTCACGCTGTGTCTCACTTTGAGATAAATTGTAAACAATACAGGGTGAGAATTGATAAAAAAATTGCAGCACTAAATTACCCTTATCAAGTGGAATTATTTTTTTATGGCAATAACTTTTAGAAGAACGATGATCTATAGTGACTACGTGCGTTGAGATTCTAGTACTTCTTCTGAGATTTTTTCTAAAGTGTGAAAGATTGGCATTAACAAGTCTTTCTGACATAATAGTCACTCAATGTTAATGATTTTTATTTTTTGGCCATTACACTCTGAGTATTGTGCCAATTCTTGGCACAATACTCAGAATGCCAAGTGTAATTTAAAGTTATTGATAAAAAAAAAAATTGTAATAACTAAGGGCGTAGCTGGAAGTAGAACAGCGTTCCGGAACGGAAAATAACCTCTTTCCATTCATTGAACTATCGAATACTTCTTGATAGCGTCTATGTAATATACCAACGAAGTCTTTGGATCGTCGTTGCTGTTCAACATAAACAGATTTAAAGAATCAAAAACTAAAGTGATTTATTGATCCTGTTGTGTAAATATGTTAATTTTGTATATGCTTTTTATAGTATTCGGCGTAAAAACTGCTATGAAAATGGTAAATTATCGCCATATTGGGAAGATGGCTGTCTAATATATGAGTACATAGGTTCAAAGGAAATCATACACGATATATATATAAAGTAACTTAAAATCTTTCATTTTAAATATGACTTAGTACGGTTTATAAAATTTCGCCTGAGTTTTATACAAAGTTACAAAATAATCACTTCAAAAGTAAAGTTACTAAGTTACCTATGTTCTTAATATAGAGTATTGTATTTATGTAATTATTTATTCTTAGTATGCCTTAATTATTACTTTATAATTAGAATAATATTATTTGTGTTTCTTTATTATTATTATTTTGCAACACCATCTAGGCTAAATCTTATTTGAAATTTCTATACCTGCAATGGTTGTCTGGAAGATATCACTTATTATTTTAATTCTAATAAGACTGCCTTTTGTGCCTGTTTTCTGTTGTATATATTGTCTAATGTTGTATTTTTGTGGTGATAATAAAGAGGTTTGTAACTTGTTACATCAAGAAAAAAAACACGTTAACTACATTATTCGGTCGTTATTTTATTTTTCTCCAGCAATATATTTAAAACACTTGAAAGAACTCACATTTAGCCCAAAGATCCGGTTTGGAAGGAGGAAGAGGAGGCTTTGCTCAGCAGTGGGGTAAGCTAGATTGCAATGGTGATAAATATAACGAGTGTCATTTACAATCTTACCTATTATTAAGCTTGTCTCGAGCTTGAGTTTCGCTAAGACACATAATTAATAAAACAGTAAGTTGATAACTTTATATTATATTATTATAAATATATTAAACATAATTTCGCCTTATGCTATAAATATTGTAGGAGCAGTTAAGACGAGAATTGGTAACAGATTATTCCCACTAGATACCGCATTAGGAGATTATTTACCGATCCGAGGACACCAAACATCAGTTTACTTGAATGAATACCATCTAAACACAGCCCGTCGTTTCAAAGTCTTACTAAATAAATATTGGCCGGCTATCGGATATTTGTGCCGTAATAACTCTAAACCTCTAGTAGTAATGTGCATGTTGCTATACTTTTTAGGTAGTAACTCTAAAAAGTATAGCAACATGTCGACCAGCGGCGTAATAAGTAATCAGAGGCCCCAGTGAAAACATAGCAGGGGCTCTAATTAATCTTCAACAGTTCAGCTAAGGGGCGCGTCTGCGTCAAATTTAAATTAGCATTATCGAGTTCGGAAAATTTTAATAATTCACTCAGGTTCAAACATTCATGTTTCGTAGCTCTACGAAAAAGATATACAACTGTTAAAAGACTGATCCACAGTAATGTGTTGAGTTTTGAAATAGATCTTAATAAGAAGAAATAATTAAATTCATCAAAAATGATGAAATTGAAGTTTCAGAAAGGTCTAATTGGTCGACTTCGACCAAATTGATATTAATTTTTCAAAAACAAAAGCAATTTAAAAATACGCGTCGCCTCTTTGTATATTAATCTATAACTTAACCGTGTATATTTATGTAATGTCATCCGATGTAGGTACCGAATCTTATATTTTTTAAAGTTCTATGAAAGGTTTTATCAGACGCGCCTTTTAGGCCATTGAGATCTCTTCCAGTTGTTATTATGAAAGTCAAACCTACCTATATATACTGACAACGTTATATCAGTTCAGCTTATATTTTAAGCCGATTTCAATGTTTGTACTCTGCTAGTCAGGGTTCGAAGACCAAGCTTGGGGGTCACAGTGCATGACATCGTCTAGACCTGCACAGCAGTACCTGCGCCTCTGATGTTCTGACGCGTAGTGTTATGATAGTCTCCCCTCACTATTGTATCTAATGGAGGTAAACTGTAATAAATGTAGCTATAATGTTAAAATTAGATTTATTTATTATCTTAGAGACGTTGATATCAGTTCTCAGATAGTAACGTCAGTAGTTTACTATTTATTTATAGTAAATATGAAGAGCAATAAGCAACATAATCTTATTTTACCGTAGTTAATAATGGATTTGTGAAAGTAGATATTTTACTGTTCTATCGGACTGACATAATACATTGTTATTTAAATCGTTTAATGTTCAAATGTAATTATTATGGAACAATTGAATGGGGTCAAATTTGGTTATATTTTTATACATGGTGTAATCAAAAGTAGTAGGGCTTTTTTGAATAGTGTTTGTTAGGCAAATTGAGATGTTTTTAAATGACATGATTATGATCATATAGATAACATTTTAGGCATTAGTATCCCTACCAATGGGGATATGTCGTGTGTAATTTTAATGTACATGAAATTTTATACGAACGTCTTGTAAAAATTTGTTAGTTTATTGTTTCTTGTTACTGTTGCTTACATCATTACAGCTATTCTCCAGAGAAATGTGTAGACAACAATATCTATTAAAATTATATCTGTTTTCATGAAATTTATCATTCTAATGTTTTAAAAATCATTAATAACCAGACCAACGCGAACAACAGCCTTAGTAGTTATGTTCAAAGTAGTACATGCCAGTTTTAATAAATTTTGAACCATGCCTTTGTTTTTTATTTCATTAGAGATAAGCTTAGTTCCGTAAGCACCATTGGTTTTCTTCTGACTTCCAAAAAATATAAAGTATACTCAATTCGACTGTTTTTTTCAATTCTATGTTTGTTACCTGATTTCTAGGAGACGTAGAAATATTTTAAAAAAAAAGTTTCATACAGTGTACGTTCCTTATGGTACCATTTTACTTTTATCAAATGTGGTCTTGATATTTGATTTTTAAATCGAGAGTACTGAAAAACTTCAGTTTCAGAAGTTTGTAGTCAGGTTTAAAACAATAATTATACAAACTAGGATGAACTGTAGCATAAAGATATCAAACTCGTTGTAGTAAGAAAATCAGACGCAAAGGAAAAACAGTACATGATTTGACGAAGATTCAGGTTGGAACCAATGATAGTTCTTGAGAGGGAAAGATAAGCAAAGACTGGCTTAAAGCTGTGCCTTTGCTACCAAACTATGCAAGCTATCATAACAACTATGAATTAGTATTATAGTAAGTTGGCGTAGAAACCGCGTAAAGTAGGTGTATTATGAGTAGAAACAAAATCCATGTTTTCAGTTTAAAAGTTACAACGTCACCTGTCTACTGAGAGAACTGTCATTCGTTGTAAGTAAGTCGGTAGATCTTTCAGAAATATAATAAAAAATCCTTTACAAAATGAACTTTTGACACATCCACGCGTACGATCGGCACTCAGTGTCGGTGCCACGCTATGTGAGAGTGGCGTGAAGATAATCGCGATAACTAGACGAGGCGAGCCGCGGTGATAGTATCTCGACCACCGGCGATGTCCGACAGACCGTACTTAGGTACGTATGTAGGTGAGGCAAATCAGATTCATGCTAGTCTTTGCAGCGACGACGGACAGCGTTATGCAAATCTGGGCAACCTTTTTGTTTAACGACAATGGGCATCGGATCAAATCTAGATACCTAAATATCTACCTAGATATCTACTGCGACGTATTCCCTTTGAATAATACAATTATTTTGGTAAGTAAATTGTATTAATAATATAATACAGACAGTTTTTAGTAAAATATATCAAAAACTCAAAAGTTCATGGGTACGAGTTATAATTTACGAATTATAATTTTGTACTCTATTCTCTGTGCGTAATTTTAACTACCAATGAAGTCGGGTAAAAAACTACAATGTTGTTTTATGCACATATATTTTAAGCGGTATATCAACAGTATTATTTGCACATTAGTATAAATATAATTTATATAGTTCCTTATATATCATCAGTTCATATAGTTTCCTAAATTCTATAAGCCAAAATGATGTTCTACTACGGTCTATGTTTTCGTAAATACAGTTTATACACAGTGATACGTGTCATTCAATATTTAGGAATATTTTACGAGTTGGATCACAGTGCGATTGACGCAAAGCGGTTTATCGATGGCCATCATTTATGCTGCCAAAACACACTGACACAAGCTTTTATCATACGATGAAGATTGATGTGCGCATTTCGAAAGGAGTTGGGTTTATAGGTGCCTTTGATACGTGCAGTGGTGGAGGTACGCAATCCCTTTTATTACTTTTTATTAGGCAAGTCAACTTAATCATTCAGATTGAATAGGCGATACGAATTCAATTAAAGATTTATTGCAGTCATCACCTTTACGGCCCAACCTACATCGCGACGCCAGGTACAGTCGCGGTTGGAGACTGAACGATATAAATTATTTAATACGCACAATACGTGACTGATTTGCGGAAAACCCGAAGTAGTGTGCGCGAAGAATCGATTTCTAATATATCACCTGTAAAATTAATATAGTAGTGAGATCACCTTACCGCATCACGAGTTATTCATCACAAAATTCAAAAGACACCATAGTACCTACACCTAAGTCAAATGTGTAAATAATTGTGTATTTTAAATACGAAAATGTATGACTTCAGCTTAATATTTCTGGAGTTGATTGTACCAAATCACCCCACTAACGAGGCTTCTAACTAGCTATTTACCTGGCTTTAAACCAGTCGTACAATGTTTGATAAATTACAAGTATAATAAGCAACCGTGAACTGTGTTAAGCTCATCAATAACACGTATTTGTATCGGCTTAGGCGCATTTGTTTGTAATAGTGTTGCCAAGTCTTAAGGGAAGCTGGACTCTATATACGAGTACATACCTACTGGATCTTTTTACTAAGCGTCATAACGATGAATCAGAAGGATTTTGCTTATATCAGATATTTAACGTCCTTTATTAAATTCAAGCCAAATTCGAATATTCAATTTGATAATCTCAAGTTATATAAGTATACGTTTATGTAAAAATACAAATTTCTGTGAACGACACACCTGCCTACGTACGTAAGTATAAAAGTTAGGAGGTACCTATTTTTGTGCAGTTTGTAATTAATTATTACTTAGTTATTGCAGTATGAATTTAAAAATAGCATACTCGTAAATCAGTGAAACTAAAATTTCTTCTCTAAGGAAGTGGTTAGAAGCGGCTTAAAAAAACCCGACTGCTAAATCATACCCAGTGTCACTCACACGACTAATATAAATCTTTTGACACCACTCACGTAAAAATACGACAAGCCGTTAGGCTCTATGGTGTGCCTAAGAAATATACACACATACATACACTCGAAAAACATAAACCTCCTTCTTTCCCAGTCGGATATAGCTGTGTAGCATGTGTTTATCTAGTTTTAACATGAAAATATTTATTATCTTTTAGAAATACCACATTAATCTTAGTACCTACTTTGTATCTCAAAAAACTCTAAGCTTTCCAATGGCCTACAAAGTAACATAGTTTGATTAATACACAATTATTTAACCGATTTTCTTTGTTATACGTAGCAGTGATAGAAAATCAAATCTGCCATCGATGACGACAAGGCGTGCTGAATATTACAAGTCTCTGTACTTCAGTCCGAATGGCTACTCCACTTTGCCAAGTCTCGCCGCCATTAGGGGTTGACAGCTGCAATCAATCAGCGCTGATGGATGAGAGTTGTACGCGCCTGCGTGCGGCAGCAGTGGCGCAGGATCGCCGGAACCCTAGACAGTTTCGTTTAACAATGTTATTAATACCACCCACGGGACACCTTTGATCCAATTCGTATTATAAGTAGATATACTAGTAAGTAAATTGTTGTTAGTTTGTAGATAGTAGGTACTTCAAAAAAACAAACGATAAGAGCCAATAAAACGTCGATGAGGTAAATTAGAGCGTTGTACTTCTCTAAGGTAAAGTGACTTAAATAGAATCCGACTGCAAAAACTCTACTAAACCACTGTGACTCTACTAAACGAGTGATACCGCTTTGAACAACTAATAGGCCCTATGTCCATTTAAAGTTAAAGACAAATCCAATAACACCTCGCACATCAATCGGTTAACCGATTTAGGATATACAGGATTACAAACAGGTACACTCGGAAATATTACCCTCCTTTGGGTCTGGTTAAATTTGAACGTCAGAGGCCCAAGTCTGTTATTTTAATTGTTTCAGAATTACAATGGACTTTTGTAACAGACCAAATTAGTCAAAAACGACCACTATAAATAAACAATTCAAATAAGAAAGTTAGGCTCCAGGTGGGAGGTGCGACAAATATTTCTATGGATTGGGGGAAATATCGTATCGTAAAATGGTCATGGCTTCAATTGTAGCCTACAGTAAACAACCTGATTAATTGAGGCTAAACTTCGCTAATGAATTTGGTAGACTTAATTTATTTATTTACTGGCTTGTCCGGTAGTTAGCCTAGAACATACTGAACCTAGACTGCCCTTCCGGGTGTAATTATGTGCTCATCTACCAACTTAAAGAAAGAAAGAACACACTTAGACTTTTATAGTTTATATACTAAATAGGTACGGCAAGTAGGTAGGTATAATAAATTCCTGTATTATTTTTAGATTAGAGGGCACAAGTGAACTACGGCTGCAATTCAACCCTAAGTTACTTAAATGTTGCCATCCGTCTTTGTCAGGCAGCTTGAGTTTGAAGGATTGGTCTGACAGCTCTTCATATGAGTCATACTGGACCACCAACTCGCCATTATCAACTTTGTAAGTACATTCATATTATTACGAGTAAATATTCGAATTCTTTTGAAGTTAGATCATATGAAAACGTCCACTATGTCATGCCTTTTCTTTCCAGTGATAAACTCTTGATTCAGACCAAATGAAAAGATTTAATGCTCGGCTCATCGGACGTGCCTAATGTGAATTAAATGACCAGTCCACATTTTCATACTATGGATGTACAGTAATCAGACCGCTCCATCAAGGCTTTAGGTATCATTATTTGCAAATCAGCTCACTGTATAAGTGGTCGGCAATGATGTGCTCAATTTGTCTTTTGCGAATACTCATGATCTGATCGTGTAATTTTTACGAGCTACAAATTTGGAAAGACAGTTATGAGTGCACTCATAACTGCTTTAGTTTATTATAAACGCACCTTTACGTGTCATTGGGACGAAAGAATCATTCACCTTACCAAAAAGCAAATAGAAAACAGATTACAAAGAAGCCTAGGAATCATATTACGAATGGGAAATTAATCGCTATTAACCTACAGTCTACAGGCTTCATACAGAAAGGTTTTAACTGCACCTGCCAAAATTACAGCTAAAACAATGTCGCAAATTCCGACAATGTTACTGTTCGTTGCACTGGGATTAACCTCATGACTTAAAGATGGATGGTCAACATAAAGCGCTGACGGTGGAATTAGCTCTCAGAGCACGTAGGTGCGCCCGCGTCGATTGTCGCACGAATTCGGCGCGACCGCACATATTCGCAACATTGTTCTAATACCTACTGCAACTGGAAAGTTTTGAGCTACCACCTGAATAAAAAACGCTGTAATCATTGTTGGTACGTGAATCACGAAACCTTTGTTGAATTTTCTTAACATGAATAAATTCGCGTTTTGATTAATTTATATTTAGTAACTACGAGTACATAGGTTATGAATAAACATCAACATGTGGGGAAAGATGAAGCACGTAGACCTAGTAAACCTTGACATTTAGCAAATTTTTTACCCTATTCAGTAGTTAGAAATCCGATCGATTATTTTACTATCTATGGGTGCATTGGTTATTCCTGCTAGACCTTTGCTATTCATAACTCTTTTATAAACCAACTAGAAGACCGTGGAAAGATTTATTCCCGTTAGAACTACAAGTTAAAACTGGAATATAAAACCTCGATCTAGCGCAAACGAGCACAGAAATGACTGAACACGTGAAACAAAAGACAACAAAGGCCTCTCGAGATCACAAAGAGATGAAATCTTAATTGTATCTTAAACGTGACGCTCTGCAATAATGGCGTCAAGTGTCTTAACAATGCCGTTTGACAATACGACAATGAACGTGTTGGGTGGTCCGCAAACAGTGGTGGAAGAGGCTTCTCGGAAGGTCACCGCTGGGTGCCGGGACGGTAGGCTGTGTGCCGTAAAACTTTACCTAGGAACTCGTAAACGGTAAACCAACTCTAGGGCCCGTAATTACAGGGAACAGACTCCGCATATGAGGAAGTTTTGTAGACAGTAATGATAGGTTTCAATGTTCTTAGAACACGCATACATTTGTTAAAAGTTATTAAGTCTCGTGATTGTGGTTTATAGTTTGAAGGTATTTTGTGTGTTAGAAAAGTTATGCTTGAAACCCCGACATGTTATTTGACTAATTAGAATCAAACGGATGATGATGATATCCGATTTTGAAATTGCCGTCTTACAAAATGCTAATTTTATAATTGACGTTTGAGTTGGAATTTAATTGTTTTAGGGAGCGGCGGTGTCTGTTTATTACTAGTAAATTTTTGAATAAATAATGTCGTTGCGTGGGTGAAACGGTTCTAAAAACAGCGGGTGGTTAAGACATTCGTATGAAAATCAATGCAAAGTTAGAATTGAATTGCTATGACTTTGATAATTTATAAAAAATAAATCTTTACGCAAAAGCCAATCTTATTACAAAAAAAAAGTATCTACAATCATATAGTAAAACAACATGCTTCATCTATTTACAGGAATCGGGTATTATCCGAATATATTTCAGTGAGATATCAACGTAGTAGATTGTAAATTAAAATACTCGTTTTCATAAAATGATGTTCATACATATGTAGTAATTACAGTTATTTGTGTGCTAAAGCTTGTAGCAATCTTAAAAGTAACATCTTGGTGATTTTTTTGTAACATAGGTTAAATAAAACGCTAAGCAAGCTTGTCAAGGTGCGGCATTGCTTGAAAGTGCGCGCCCGTAACAAGTACCTACCTACGCAATGAAAAGTTGTATAACCGCAGTTGTTACCTATTTATTCATTGGCATGAGTTGGTAGAGAGCGACGCGGGAGACACGCCATGAAACATTCGCGGTGACACATGTAGGCGCACCGGTGCACGGTGCACTAGATTCGATTTGACGCGAGATAAATACGCCGCCTATCTATTTCAATTTCACTAGAGCGCGGGATATCGTTCCAATCTCAGCCTTATTCAAGCCCGCACTCTCTGCCGCTCGATCCACGTTGCGCGGACCACCCAGCACGATTCACATCCACTCCTAAACATAGCGACGTCTATCTATTTGTACTAAGGGATACGAGAACACCAAAATACGAGATGACACTCGCATCACGCGACTTTTTAATTACTTACTCTACCCAATGCCATTTACGTCTCCGTTTTATTTTCGCATTGACATTTGAAACGATTATAAAAACCGATAATCACGTCATAGCACCCATAATCGAGACCAATAAAATATATCATGTCGTCGTAAATGAGTCGCATATAAATCGAGACTCACCATTCTTATGAGGTCGTAACGAAGAACTTAATTTAACGAATAATAAAACGAGGCATGTCGGTACGGTCACCGGTTCGTACACTATACCTATAGAAGGGTTCGTGCCAGGTTTTGTTAAATTTTGGATATTATAAAGTGCGGTTTTATTTTGGCGAAGTCAGCGAGCGACCGTCGTATATCACGGGGCTGGTCGGATCGTGGTTGCATGTTGCAGGGATATACGACCTAACCGCTGGAGCTTTTGATGAAGAGCATTGTTGCAATAAAACATTATTCGCAACTCTGGTCGTAACGGATAAATATTGCTTTTCATAGGAATCGTTACTAATATCGATCGACGATATTATATCGTCACAGTTTGTTCGATTAGCCTCTGGTACCTGCAGAATAATATTAGAAGTTAAGTGAATAATTATGGTAATGTTACGGGATAATCAGCAAACTTATAGTAACATGATTAAACTACGGTAAGTACATAATTACTACACATTAGCTAAACCCCGAAGAGAAGTACTTATCGTTGCTACAAAGTATGAATACCACATAAAGAAAGCTCATAACATGTTGCACATAACTGTACCTATCTATTTCGCTACTGTAACGTTGGAGTTTTAGCACCTAAGTACCTACATAAAATTGATCTATGTAATTATTGTATGCATAGCGATCTAGTAGAGTGCAGCAATTTAAAAGCGACACTCAAATTGAATTACATTTGTTGCAGGTAATGATATGTTAGTTTAGAGCCAAGCTTAGAGACATAATATATATGTGCTCACAATGTAGCCACTCCACAAACGTAGCATGTAACATATCTTGTATGTCTGACTCTTTCAGACAACGCAGCTAACGCTAATGATTTTATTTCCTTGCACCGATCACTGTCGCGATCATCGTGGGTGGCATCGTCCCTCCATGTTCACGAAAACAACCAACAAAATATTAATTCCCCAGGAAATTAGTTCCTCTAAAACATGTCTCGGACATGTGTTACTTTTTTCGCTTTGAACCATGTCCCTTTACAAGATTTATGCTTCGGCCCTTTTCGATACAGACTTGTGGTCAAGTCGACGTAAAACTTGGAATTTAATTAAAGTAGAATATGGATAACGAAATACTCGTGTTTGTAAGTCTTCTCGGAATAAGTTAGAGATTTTTTATCGTCGGTTTTGTTTGATTTAAGAATCCTTCTTAGAGTATTTATAGTGGGATTTAATAGTATTTCTCGGGATGATAAGGCTCGGTTTGAAGTGTGGGGCAGGTAGAGCGTAGTACAGGTAGCGACTACTGCACGTCCTGAGTACACAGCTTATTCATACAATCGGCTTAGGGTTACCATGGGATTCGTTGGACAAAATTCACATTTTTTTTCTATATCATCGCCTGGGCCAAGTATGTTGTTTGACTTGTTTCAGAATCACGATTGCATTGCGCCATAATGGTTGTGTTTGAAAGATTCGGTAGTCTGTTAATATTAAGTTTAATACTAACTGAGAGCTACTATGTCAAAACGAGCATAATGTCGCAATGCTATTGTGATTCTGAAACAATTCAAATAAGATTTAAATCCCTGATTGTTTCAGCTCTGAAACTTTTAGTGTTATCCATTACTACTATTCTTTTATAATTTTTTTTTTGTACTCATTACGATATTTTTTTTCCTTTCTTTAACTTGAAAGTAATAGAAAAAAAAAATTATAGTTATGATTATTTATGTTGAAACTTCATTTCTAGTGAAAACGAATTATAATTATTTATCGTCAGATTGTTGCAACCCTACTTTCAGGTTGAGGTTCCAATGCTGCGAGTAACTCGAGAGCGGTCTTATTACATCCATTTACTTCAAATGAAACATAAATACTCTTTTGTTTGAATGACCTTCGTTTGATATTAATACTTACCCCAGTTTTGATGTTTAATGCTTATATTGTTGAAAATATACATTGTAACTATATTTTCAATACAAAATGAGAACCTATTTACAATTTACATTAACGCTGTGTTATTGCAGTTGTAAACATGTATAAATAACGTTCATTACAAAAGTTTGTATAAACAGTGCATGCTTTATACACTAGTAGAAGTAGTAGTGTTATTATATAAGGCAGTATTTAAATAGTTTTTTTATGAAATTATCGTTCAATTGTAACGACAACCTAAAATACACTTATAAGTAAGAAGAAGTCATAAGTGTCTTAGAGGTCAAATAAATGAGCATAATATGGTAATATACATTTTTCTACACAGGTATTAAGTAGGCAACACAAGATTTTTATTTATTCATAACTCTAGCGAAAACTTTGCAAATTTATAAAGAGAAAACTTATTCGATGGATAAATCCATAAAATAAATTCCTTATAATTTCGAGCTTTTTAAACAAACAAGCGGTCCAAAGTGACTTAAAAAAACCCGACTGCAAGAACCTTAGACCGTATCTAACAAGCGAAATCGCGGGGCCAGCTGCAGGTAAAGACAAATCTATTAACACTACTGACATATAAATACGACCAGCTGTTTGGGCTCTAGAGCACGCCAAAGAAATATACATACATAAACTCGAAAATTATAACCCTCCTTCTTTCGCAGTCGGGTAAAAAGGTATGTATAAGAGTAGCAAGTAATAGTTAACACAAAAATGTACACGAGTTTTAATCGTTACTTATGTATGCTCTCACGTATTTTCGTCGTGTCAATTTTACTGGAATAAATTTATGGTCACGCACACAACAATGCAAAAAGTCTCGGTAACATCGAATTCGTCTGACAGGGGATTATCTGTTGTTTATCCGGTGCTACTCGACATGAGACGGGCCTGCTAACTGGCTACGCAAACATGACGACGACTGCCATGAAACTTATTCGACCACCAACTTAACTGACAAGGTGACAAAATAAGGAACCAAAGATTTTCTGAACAAACTTCACAGTTTAGTTGTCTAGTGACTACTCGCTCAACTGCACGTTTTAAGATTGTCGTACATAAGTTTGCTCTTGTTGGTAGTTGAGCGGTTGTTGGCACAGGAGAGGCCTTGGTGACAACTCACCGAGATACGCGGATAAATATTGAATGACGAAATGCAACTTCTGAAGGATTGTTTAGAGAGATTTTGTAAATATTGAGGCATATTTACAAAATTAATTTAGTCATGACACATACTTTGAGCACCAATTAATATCAGTATTTTTATTAGTTTCCCGATCAGTTGTCTTTTTAGCACGGTCTCTGCATATTGAATTTAGTATGCCGAGCGGATCTCTACAAATTCTTCAGAAACTATAAAATTCTTTTGTAATTTTGTCATTCGACCACCCTTAATTTAACTTCATATTATTATTTCTTATGCTTTTTATACAAAATTGGTCCTGGGAGGCATTCGGCCGGGTGGAGTCCCACGAGCTGATCTGGGGCAGACCGGGACGGATTAATGTAAACAGTCGCGGCGATCGCTGCCAGGCATGACCACGTCAGGAAGTAGGCTCGCAGCCGTGACTGACCACGGACTAACGTACACTGTTTCCATTGCTACACGAAATTTGCCGAACATAACTAAATACGACAACGATAAAATGTACTTTTACTAATTAACATTAAAACACTTTTCCCAAATCTCGCAAATTGCCTTCTCAGTACATATACGCAACGAACCGAAAAAATTATATTAGGTCCTTACATATGAAATTGGCGTTTTGTCGTACTTACACGTACACTTTGATCTCAAATATCTCTTCTTTGGTTAGAGATTCCAATTTCAAATTTATACAGCTATTTATTCATACATTTGTATTTCGAAAACCGTAATTCATTTGTTTTGTCCTCGTTTGGAAATATTGAAATATCCGAAAGATCCGATTTAAAATCCCTTCATTATTGTGCCGGTTGAGTAAAGTAACGCAGCAGTTGACGCGCGTTTGTCGGTTTGCTGCACTCAATTCATGAGGTACCCACCTTTCAAGCTTTTTCACCTTTCCAATTTGCTTCAAGTGGATTAAAACAGTTTTATCACCAACACCGCAGCCTGCAGCTAACTCGGACGTGGTTTGCGATGGATCTGCTTCCATAATAGCTTTCAATTCTTCATTAGCAACTTTAGTCTCCGGCCATCCAAGGGGCTTGTTCTGCAGCTCGAAATTTCCAGAACGAAAACGTTGGAACCAAAAACGCACTGTGTTTTCTTTTGCGACACCGCCGCCATACACATCATTAATCCTTCGAGCCGTTTCTGCAGCACTGGTACCACGGTGAAACTCCTACTCGTAAATAACGCGATATTTCAATTTTTTTATTTTGTAAACTGCGTGACGCAAAGAAAAAAACCAAACGAGGACCAAACAAATGAATTACGGTTTTCGAAATACAAATGTATGAATAAATAGCTGTATAAATTTGAAATTGGAATCCCTAACCAAAGAAGAGATATTTGAGATCAAAGTGGCCAGTACGACAAAACGCCAATTTCATATGTAAGGATCTAATATGTTAATTGTCGCTTTAACAAACATTTGTATATAATACTAACATTAAATAACGCTATTTTTATATCGATAAAGTATGTTGATAAATTATTGATATTCATAATATTTTCTTGCATCAGTAAACTGAAAGAAAATTTGTATGGTCTGCACAGTTATAAAACTAAATTTACCATTGTATTGATTTATACCATAGGTACATCAATTTGTGATTAAAACCGTAATGTAAAACAATAATTGTGAAATGGCTTTCTCAAATTGCTCGAACCACCAAATAACAAGTTCAACACCTATAATTTAAACTAAAACCTGTAGAGGAGTAGACAATTACTTAACGAAAACCGTAAATAAACCGTGGAAACAGTAGTAAGCAAGAGTAGATTGAAGAGTGCATTATTGATGTCGCGCTCAGCCGTAGTTTGTACAGCCGCCGAAAGCGCTACAAAAAGACACAACGTAAAAAATGTCAGAGCATCCTGCCCTTTCATTAACAGAACCACAATTACGCATTAATGATTGATTACTCTGTTTACCTTCGATTTTGTGTTGTCACTGTTTGCTTTACCGTGGGAGGAATTTTACAAAAAAGACAAACCAAAATCAATCTTGATCAGATTCATTCTTGATTTTCGAGTATTTTTAATGTTTGTCCACTTTTTTAAATTTGTAAGTAGGAATGTTCCTAAATTTTATTCACCTATATTAATAGCTTCACAAATCGATTTCAAAGAATGTGTGTCTTTTTGTTCTATGAATAGAAGCTTGTTTTGTCATAATTAAAATACATTGTTCCCAGAAATTACTTAACGAAAACATCAAAAACAAACGATTCAAATTTTAAATTCTATTAAAATCTTGTGGTCATAAATATTCCTTTCGAAGTTTGTATGTGGCTCTATCAAGCCAGTGTGCTATTTACAGCCCATTGTGTGTATCTGGTGTTATCTCCGATTCTACTAATTGAGCCATCCTACACCGGTGGGCATTGTTTGCAAAACTTCGCCATAAGTTACCCACAGACTGGCTTTGTGGGTGGTCTGTCTTTGTAACATTGTAAGCTTTTAGATCATTTCATATTTCTATTTTGTAACCGGTCATTTTGAGTTATAAATATTTGCATTGTAATAGAGTTGAATAGTCGTTTTAATAGCTGTCAGCCAGCCTATAAAGGCTCTACATTTATGTTAAGTAGGTTTTCTGATTTAGAATGAGCTCAATAATTTGTTGCTTTCCGTACTAATCTAGTACTTTTGAGAAACAATAGTTTAAGCCCACAATTATAACGTTAACTTACAAATTAGTGCCAACACAACATATCAGTTCTATAGAATAGACGACACGTATACGAAGTTCACACAAAAGAAAATAAAAATTTACTAAATAAGTATAATGCGCTGACTGAAATTCGAAACGATGGCACCTCCCAGATACGTTTATAATTTATTTCTAACTCTCACGAGTCTTATAATAGATACATGAGTAGTCAGGGTGCGTGTCGAAAGGCGCTTCTATCTGCTAAGGGGTGGGGGGAGGTGGGGGTGCGCCCGCGCAGTCGAAGGGCGTACAAATTGATTGCTGCGCGGTGACGGCCTGACAACGGACCACCCACGTCGGCCAGAATTACAGCTCTGATGCAACGCAACTGCCATTGTGGACGTTTGAAACGAAACATTAATGCATGGACAATTTGCAACCATTCAAACATTGAATAAATTGGATTATCATGGTTCATGCACTGCACGGCCTATTCAATTCGTACTCGCGCAAGTCAAATTTGCCGTCACAGGTAGTTTAGGTCCAATTGTGCGTGGTATCTGTAAGATTTTTATTGTACTCGTATTTTGTATAATATTGAGAGCACATATATGCTTGTTTATTAGGGTTCCGTAACAAATGGGTAAAAACGGGACCCTATAACTAAGACTTTGTTGTCCGCCCGTCTGTCTGGCTGTATCTTATAGACCGCGTTACTTACATAAATGATATTTTTGTAGATGCTATAAAAACAAATACCAAAATTGAAATTGTCAAAATTCTGTTACGGCTAGTTGACAAAAATTGTCGGTATTTATTTATTTTCAGTTTTATAGAGTCCTAGGATTCTATTGGCCCCCAAAAGGGGCTTACGTGCTGCAGTTTCCTACTGGTAATATTTATGGACTATATACAATCTATATTTTGCTTTTATTCCTATTTTTAGAATAGTGTAGTATTTGACAGTTTTCTTTTAATTGTTTATCTTTTTGTCTTTTTTCCGGCCTCTCGCGGCGGCGCACTACGAGCCTTGGTCTGCCTGACGGCCGGCTGTCGTCGGCTTTATTTATTAGCTAAGTTATTTACTATCGTAAATGGCTCTTCCTGCCCAAATAGTGACAAATGCAGTCGCCCAAATTAGTTCTGTGTCGCAGGAGCACATGACGTTGGGCCCAGAGTGCCCCCAGGCGCGTTATTTCAAAGGTCAAAAAGGCCTCAAAATTCACCGCACAAAGTGCCACAAAATTGTAGAAATTGCTCTTTCAGCTCCAGTGCAAGGCTCGGTTGTAGCCAGTAGTAGTACCGTGAGTACTGCTACTCCTCCCAAACCGTTTTAGGAGGTTATGAGCTCTCTAACTCAGTCCCGATAGTTAAACGCATTCCGCGTGGTGCTCGAATTTCGGTTGCTCATTGTTTGACTTCATGTATCAGAAACGCGCTTACTCAAAATTAGAAACGTGCCTGGGAATCTTTTGAGATTTCCATACGGCATGTTTCATGTAAAATTAGATCCTTCCAACAAAAAGTCCCTTACTCAGAGAGTAAAGGAAAATTGCGTGAGGTACGCTGTATCGAAAGACAATCTTTTGGATATAGCTGTGCCATTTCCGTCTCTTTACGGACTCATTAAAATTCTAAAAAGTGTGACGATTCGGTTACTTTTAAAATAGTTGAAAACAAAATTAGCGATGGTGATATCAGAGTCGCCGCACGCGTCTTGTTCTCTAGCGACACAATAGCTTCTTATACACCCGACACCGTTCAGTCACGACAAACATCTGCTTGCACCAGCAGATCTCCAGCTCTCTGGTCCACCTCAATTGGACGATGTCGCCATTGAAGTTACTGCCTGTGAGTTTGCTGAGGCTGTTAGGTCTTTTCAGAGTTTCTCCGCCGGAGGCCTAGATGGTTTGACACCTCAGCACCTAAAAGATCTTCTATCTTTTAGTTCTGGTGAGGTGAGAATCTCTTCAACGACTTGACGGCCTTAGTAAACCTTATGTTATATGGCTCAGTGACGACATTGTTGAAATTTATGTGCACTTCGCAAAAAAGAAGGTGGTATCAGGCTAATCGCAGTCGGCACCACATATCGTCGCCTCGCTGGCAAAGCAGGTTGTAAGAAAAGCAGCCTTTTTCAACCTTTACAGCTTGGTTTTGGTTTGCGGGTCGGGTGTGTGTGTGGTTGCCGTTTATTCTCTTCGAACTTTCCTTGGTTAAAATTGTGGGAATGTGCTGTTAAAGGTAGATGTAAAAAATGCATTAAATTCGGTTGACAGGTGCGCTCTTCTGACCCAAGTGAAGGAAAAAATGTTAGACCTTTATAGCTTACTTTGGCAATGCTATGGCAAAGCCACAAAATTTACGTTTCGTGAGAACCTTCTCTCTTCTTCAGTTGGATGTCAGCAGTGACCCATTCGAACCGGCCATTTTTAGTTTGGCCATCCGTCCCATCATTCAACGTCTCCAATCCAAACTTAACGTTTGGTACTTGGATGACGGAACTTTAGGTGGCGATTCGAACACAGTTTTGAATGATTTTCAAATTTTAATGGTAGAATTTTGTCTAATAGGTTTGGAACTAAGTTTTTCAAAATGCTAACTTTTTGTTTGCGAATCTTGTCCGGACAAGGATATAGTTTTTCAAAATTTCAATATTTTGGCTCCCGCTATCTGTTTGGTAGATAAAAGTTCGCTTCGTCTTCTTGGTTCACCAATTTTCAGTGAATCTTTTTTTACCTTCCTTCAGGAAAAAATTCTAAATTTCATAAATATTTCTGGCCGTTTGCTCAAAATTAACGCTCATATGGCGTTTACTATTATCAGATATTTTCTTTTCGTTGTCCACTGTGTCAACACAGTGAGCTCCTTGAGAACTTGGACAACATCATAAAGGACACATTGATTATGGTTTTGAATATTGATATGGATGACAGACGCTAGTGCCTTGGAAGTTGGTAGGCCTCTTGTGTGGGACGCGACATGCGTTGACACACTAGCGCCATCTCAACTTTCTTTTGACACAGAGTAGGGCGGGGCGGCGGCTTATTCAACCGAACAGCACAAACGGCGAATATATGCTTGCCTCGGTAGAGGTTATATATTTGAGCTATTTGGAGTCGAGACTTTAGGGCCATGGGGACCGGGAGCTCATCTTATTTTCCAAAACTTATCGGAACTTTTGATCGATTCGACGCGAGACAAGAATGCCGGTTTTTATCTGGCCCAACGTAAAAGCATTGCCATTCAGTGTGGTAATACGGCTAGCATGCTGGGCACGCTGCCCTCTGGTGGTGGGCTGGAGCTTTTGGATTAACTGTAGATCTTAAATGGTCTACAGGTAATCTTTCTGCTATAATTTCTTTGTTGTCGTAGTTAGTCATTTTGTTAATTTTATTAAAGGCACTTGCCGCCATTAAAAACAAAAACTCAAATCTAAATAAAATAATTATTTAAGGTTAGGCTCCCATATAATAAACGTGACTTTTACCGTTTTTTGTTCGATATTAATAACGATAACAGGTAGATATTTGAACTAATGTTGTATACTTAAGGGTACCGAACAGTTAGTGAGCGAATCCAACTCGCACTTGGCCGTTTTTTTGTTAAATCCGGTGATTTAAAAAGTAAACAGGTGTATACACTACATAAAAGTTAGATTAACAATTCTCTAATGTTTTTCAAATAAAACATTTTTTTTATTAGTACTAAAGGAAATCGCTTCGGTCCTTTATTGAATAGAAGTTACGGAACTTGTTCCATATGTACCTACTAGATTAATTAAATTAATTACGTTAACAAAATTAATTAGTAAACTAAGGCAGTAGATTAATTAAAATACTACCTATCTGTACATGTAGAGGTTAGGTGGTGAGTAAACTGTAATTTCGAGCATTAGCATTGTCTATAGCTGTTAGTGTGATAATAACTTATTCCTTAAATTCTAAAACTTCCTTATATTCCATTGTATATCGCGGATAACCTCACGAGTGACAGTTACTACTAGTACCTACTTATATACAGCAACAAACATCCCTAGCAAGTCCATATTGCAGTAATAAATATTAGAAAGCTACTGTAAACAAATAAATATTTGTAGCATCTATGACTGCACCACCGCAGACTAATGGTTGCGGTTGATCACGTAGTACCTTATTCTTCGTTCTTCCTGCTATTAGAACCCTTAATTGCTCGGCCTGGTCATGTTACTCTTCTTTATGGCAACGCGGTCAGACTTAATTGTTTTTATGTGCGTCTGTTTTTGAGTCTGTTATTAGATTAGTAATCGTGGTGGTCTGTCATTAGTGGGATATGGTTTGTTTTGAGTGAATTTTTAGACATGCTAATGGCGTTTTATTCCGAGAACGATTCTATATCGTCATAGATCTGAAGTAAGTGTGTCATAATCGTAGTCTGTTGATTAACATCTTTCGAATAGAATATTCTATTCTAATACATATTCTGCCCAAATAGTTTGCGAAATTCATCGTACGTAAGTACTTATAGTAATCAGCCTGCCATGGTGACTACATTATTATAGTACCATTTTTACATAATATTGAAGCACATGTGTTGATTTCATTACAGAATACTTATTTATTTATTTTAATTCTATATATGTAGGGTCTACCTCCTAAGTTAGAGTTAAGTAGTTACAATTCATACAATAATACACATGTCGGTTTTATTTACAATACAATAAAAAATTAAAATATAAATAATATATAGCTATATATATACTTACCAAAAAGAATTTTGTGTATATTTATTTATACGCAAAGTTCTAAAAAAGTTATATACTTATTATTCAAACTTACGCTAGTCTGTGATTTAACATGCTTATAAAGTTGCTTTCAAATAGTAATATGAAAACATTTTTTATCCTATTCTACAGTGCTATCCCAGCCAATACCATCAAATGTCAACGTCTCTCGCTCCCGAGTGATCGATCTATAATAATAAAAGATGTGTGTCTATCAGTTTGCACTCTCGTCCATCAATGTCTCCGCTCCACTGCCTGCTCTCGATATTTATTTGTGTTTCTTTTTCTGTACGAGTGTGAGTGCGTTAGCCCGCTTATAGCCTTTGATGGAGCTTGACGAAAGATCCAATAAGAGGTAAGCCACGAAAGGTGCGTTAGGGCAACACTTGATTTGTTTCAAAACGAAAAAACTGGAACTCATTTGGAAAACGTACTTTTTATACTTACTTATACTGTAATACTTACAGCGTGCATTATCTTAATACAATGTGTACATAGTGGTACTAATGTATCAATTTGCGCATAATTTAACGCAATGTATTTGTTACTAATCACTAATACTCTAACAGATTATTTTTGAACCATCTGATTTGGTAGTGCGACTGCGCGGGATTCTACAAGGTTAGAGGTACACCTATCATAATTATCATTTATTATCACCTCAGTAGTACGCATCGGTTGTCTCCCTCCTGGCACGTGCTTTTAAATTAACGTCCTGGGAGGCTACCGACACTACCAACCAATAGAACGGTTCATTGCAAACAATGGTGACATAAACATTCGAATTTTACGAACTGTGACGCATGAAATGACTCCACACCAGCTCCACACTCCAAGGATGACAAACTGCACGAGGCTGGCATACCCTAAAAATGTCTCTGCATTTGAATGGAGCCACAACCAGAACAAGATATTTTTTTATGAACGAAAAATTATATTATTCCTCTTAGTTTTGACTCTACCTCCACAACCTATAGGCAACGTGCAGTGCATTCTTTATTATGACATTTCAGACTGTCAGGTTTCATAGACTGTAATATCGTAAGGCTCTGGCGACTTAAAGTTGACGAAATACATACCAAATACAACATCTACATGTGGCTAAGATAATTAAGTGGATTTCCATCAGGGTAAAAAGTGATGTTCTTCTGGCAACAAATCGTCCACACCAACTTCATCTTCCTTGCTTACAGCTTTTTTACCGACACTTTTTATTGCTAATCATCACCACCTCCTCAGTTGAGTTTGTTGGACTGTAGCCACCAAGATCAAAGAGGTCGCGTCCCGTTTGATCTTGATACTTGCGTGCATGTAATGATGGTTAATTGATACCCAAAAACAGTCTGCAGTCCGCTCATTCATTATTCATATTCAACGACTTCGCTCCTCCTTTTGTAGTTGGCCAAATATTATGTGCCTAATTGTATATCTGTGATATGTACTAAAGTATAATGTAATTTTCATTCTTATATGAAAATACAAAATTGTGCTCTGAACATTTCTTCCAAACTAACCCTGTTAGGGTTTGTTTTAGTTTAGTTTTGTTTAGTATTGTTATATAAGTCGTATTAAGCTGTACAATTCACGTGTTTTAAAAAGTGGCGCTTGTTGCATGTTCCGATAAACGCGTAAGATCGTTTTTTGGTTTATTAGTTTACAATCTTCTCAGAAAATGAATGATAGATCTTTGGTTTTTACACAGAGATCATTCAAAGTTCGAAAAGAAACATAGACAACTTTTTTCCCAGAAAAAAACAAGACGAGGGCGAAGCTGCGAGCAAAAGCTAGTTTTTATTTTTTTTCTCAATTTATTGTGTCCTATTGTTGGGAAAAAATCTCCCCTATACCTCTTCATGCATCCCTATTTCCCGCATGTTCCGCCCAATTGTGTTTTTATTCGCAAAGATCGTCACGCCACCTTTAGGCGGCCGACCATGTGGTCGGCCGTTTGAGTGACGATCTTTGCCTATCTTTCTGGATTCGCAACACCACAATTCGATCAAAAACCAGGATTGTCGATGTGGGGATTGAGACTACCAAACTGAAGTGGAACTGGGCAGGGCACGTTAATCGCATGCATCCAGTATTTAATAAATAAAAAATATTGCATGAATTTATCATAAGATAATTAATGTATTCCGGCGACGAAAGGGAACGCAATCTCTCATTTGAATACCTGATACAGGAAATGGACGCAGGAAACGCTCTGTAATAGTTACGTTGGTATAAGCGATTTGTCATCCATTTAGAACAGCTGACTGCGGAACAGGTTTTAATAATACAATGATTTCTTTAAAGTTCACCTTTTTATATGTACTTAATTATTTACGAAACAACTTTTAAAAAGAGTTAATGCTAGAGTTTAAACTCTGGACTGAGATTGGGATCTGGATATCATAATGTGGTACATATTATGTCAGAATATTTGGCGTTAGATATGTTAAGGAGTGTGGAGTGGAAGGACAGATCATATCAGTTTAATGTCATAAATGAAATATTTACTTACCTAAAGGAAAATTTTTACGTGAGTATCTCAAACAATCAGCAGTAGTTCAGCTGGTATTCAGAATGGTAACGTTGTACGATTGCATATTCATTTATAATAAGTTGTTTTAGATCTATATCATTGACCAATCGAAGCTTAATGACCTCTTACAATCACCGACATCATAATGAACAAAAACGAACTACGGAACAAAATAGATACAATTCCATTAAACTTATACGGCGAATCGTAGAGATAAATAGCGCCTGTAATAAGGTTAACACGTGAAATTAAGTTATAAATCAAAGCGAATGGTTGAGCGGAGAATGCGTGGCGGCTTTTTTGCATCAATTATACGAAAATTGTTGTTCATAAGGATATCATGTGATTATATTTCATTGACTCGCGGTAAATAAGAATTTCCATATAAATAATATATGAGTAGGTATTTAGAGTTGTTATATTTTAAAATTCCAAGATAAATGAGAGAACTTGTCTTATAGATAGTAAAACAAGTACCTGTTTGGATTTATTCTGTAATAATTAAGTGGTCTCTAGGTAATCCTATTGCTATTATTATTGTAGTTAGTAATTTTGTCCTAAAAAGGCTCTTACTCGGTAATTAGTATATCTAAAAATTACGATTATTTTATAAAATGACTCAGGAAACCTTAATTTTTTGAGTATGCAGAAACCAGTGGTCCAGCCATTTTATGTACCATGTCTACTAACGTGGCTTTAATTTCAACTTGCAATAAAATCACAGAAACCCTACAATACAAATCATTGATTACATGAGAGCGTCTTCGCCGCCTACGTGATTATATGATAAAATACTTCTAAACCGACAAAGTGCGTATTTCAATCGCTCGTGTTGATACTTAAATACAGATTTGATTCTATTTCTCTAAAATACTCTAAATTGTACGTTTATGTGCGGATTACAAAATTAGCGTCAATAGATCGGGTCTCAAGTATTGTAAAGTGGGTAGTTTACGTCCGCCTACGAGCCTTTGGAGAGCGGCGGACTATCGTGGGCCATGTAGACGACAGGCACTGGGGCCGTGTCGTGGTGAGATGCAAGGCGCGTGTCACTCCCAGCAGTAATCTCCCCGAGCGATTGCTCTATCCGGTGACGGAGTAAAGTATCGCTAGCTGATTATTGTGTGTTATTTGCGCGTGAGTCGCGTGTGTTGGTGCGGTGCGAGTGTGTGCCGCGTGCGAGCGGTAGTGGCCCACCCAGCGCGCGGCCACACACGGCGACCACCCACGTGACGGCGGTGCCCAACTCGCGGCCCGCAAGACCTACTACCATCTACTGCCCTTGCTTGAAACCCGCTACTGCGCGCAGCGGCGCGACCCGCTACCTCCCAAATTCGACGTTGATTGACATCTGACAGCCGCCGATACAATCGCGTCTATCGAACATGGCTACTGCATGCTCCTAGTTATATTTCGATTTTTTTTTCTATTTATAAAGATATAAAGTACAGGTGCTATAATATTTAACAAAAACTGACAAAGTTATACTTACTTTTTTTCAAAAATATGCATGATGAGAGTTGTCAACCCTACCCAAAACATCTGCGCTACAAACCATAATTCAGTTGATACATCTGTTTGTTCAAATAAGTAGACATTATAGTGTGAGTAATTATTAGCTGAATGTATTATTATAATACTTATGAATATTTTTTAATTCACGTAAATTATTAGTAAGTAAACGGCTAATAAGCAGTGTATGCAAGAAAGTTTGGCCAATATCAGCCTTACAACAACGTATAACGGGTTAAGTTGCTGTTCCGCCCATGTAAATTGCTGTTAAGTGCGTAGTAAATTTTTTTACATGGATAGACAACGTTGGACCACAATCTCACCAGATCATTAGTGAAGATAAGGTCAAAGGCACGTTAACCTAGTTGGTGTCTAACCTAAAAACCTATTTACCTTGCGCTTTTACGTACTTGGCTGCTATTTTTCAGGAGCATACATACATTGGTACTGAATACACTTTTCGACCACCTTTCTCTGTAATAAAAAATATTAAAGTATTTGTTTAGATCAAAACTTAAGCAGGCCATGGTTGAGAGCGCCTGATTGGAAGTAGCGCGTGCGCATTTGCTGCCGAAATTCGCAGCCACCGACGCATCTCTCCGGACGATGATTTAGCATTTTAGTCCTTATATTAAGTAAATACATCGCATGTTTATTTACCTACCGCAGAACACTCTAATATGTCTGATGTTTACCTAATTGAGTGGATAATTTTATGACGATACATATATCTACACACGTTCAAGACGTTCATCTTCAGATATGAGAATCGATTCTTTGATGCCGTACTAAAACAAAACAAACTTTCGATTATTACGAGCATCGAGTGGTTATGTAGGTGGACCTGATTTATAAGGCTTTTCTTCTATTTACTTTCCTCTAAAATCATTTGAGGTGTTTAAATAAATTTAACGTTCGTTTTCCCTGTAACAAATTGGTCGAGTGGTGTATATCAATCGAATATTGATCACCTTTTACGGGCGACCACTCGGCCGGTCAAGCGGTCAATTTGCTTGATTGTGTTAAGGCGGAGCTTAAGCACTTTAAGAACCTTCTCAGAATCTTTGCTCGTTAACCCTTGTGTTAGTGAGAGGTTTAAAAACATTATGTCTGTTAAAAATTGCCTTCGTGGCCACTTGAGAGTTCTGACTCAATCATCAAAATAACGAATTAAGGAATAAATATCTATGGAATATAAATGGAGACATTAAAGTGGATCAATAAAATACGAGTAGTTATACAAATTTGTTTAATGTTATTTCGTAGAGATTGACCATGAAACGTGAATGTTATTGAAAAAAAGTACTTAAAATAAGTAAAACAAGATAGGCATCTGTTACTAAACTGAAATAATTAAAAGAATTGAATATGGTTCTTGTTAGCCATTAAATATTGTGACAAGACGCTATAATTCCGTAAAATGGCTACACAGTTTTATCGGTTAAGGAAATACACAAATGTTATGCACACCTTGAAAAAATTAATTAAATGAAACGTGATATTAATGAATACAATATTTTATGTCATTTATAGGGAACTACTAATGATAGTGAAACAATAAAATTACTGAGAAACAAAACAAGCTGATTTAGATTTTTATTGCTTTGATAACTTAAATTTGACTCTTATAATTAAATGTTACTTTTATAGAAAAAATACGACGCTTACAAAATTATTCTAAGCTGATAAGTATGCTGATATATCTTGTTGATAATAAACGACATGAAAATTTGATCATATAGTACATTACTGCCACGGTCTATAAAATCTGCATTGCATTGCAGGCGGCGAATAAGATGACTGAGAGCGCTGCTTTGCGCAGGTCCAGTCTATCACAGCACGGTCATCTTTTTATTGGTTGATGTCCAAGCTGGACTGGAATAAGGGCCGAGACCGAAAGTCAAGGCCTTTACAGCACAGGCAGCGAGAGCTGTAATGCTGACCAAGCTTGAAGGCCGAGAGCGTGGTCAGCAGTACATTTATTACCTACAGACTGTATAGTACTTTACTCAAACAATGCGAGTGCCAAGAGATGAAATAATACTAATTACTTAATAACTTTCTCGGATTAATTCTTAATACTATCATACATTTTCAGTAGTTACTCGTAATTTAGCTTCTTTTTCAATGTCTGGTGGTGTTAAAAATACTGCACTGGAGGAATCGTTGCTTGAAGAGCTCATTTTACTATTTTATTTTTAAACTAGTAAGGCTCCGATGTGTACCCTTGGATCTCTATATTTTTTATAATCTATGTTACTGCGTAATTATGTAGCATTCTATCAGCGAAAGATTTAAAAAAAATCGGCCCAGTAGTTTTTAAGTTTATTCGTTATATCCATAAATACAAATATTTTCTCTTTATAATTTCAGTATTGAAATAATTTGTCAATTAAAAGGGAAAAAGGTAAAGCACGGCATCGTTTCTTCATCTTCATCTGAAAATGTATGATAGTATTAAATAAAAAAAAAACAATGGGTGGGAAAAAGGTAAAGCACGGCATCGTTTCTGACTTGGAAATCAAATAACAAACTTGATATAAAAAAAGGTACGAGGCTTTCAAAAGAAAACTCGGCTATAATAAAATTTCAAAGGAAATTGCTGGCGTATAAACATTTTTTTTACTTAGGTATATACTTATACTTATAACAGAATTTTGCTGGGGGTTTTTGAAGTACTTTAGCACCAACCAGGAATTGCAGCAGAAAAAATTTGCTACGTCATAGAAAAAGTTTAACAGTACGTAAAATGGAACGTAAACAAATACATTTTCTATCGTGAATTTCAGTAGTCCTACAGTTAAAGTTGGTCGTCGAGATAAGTGACAGTGGCCCTATTGATAACTTGGTATATTTATGAATTTAGATAATTTATCTCTAGAAGAGAAAAAGCACTAACAAGTTTTCAAAGGTCCAGCCGTTGCGGAAATATCAATTAACAAACATTCAAAAAATATACAGTCGACCTGGAATTTTTTATAGGAAGTCGGTAAAAAATGCCGGTAATCGTTTTTAGTAGTTTTTAATGTGACTTGTAGATTAAATAAAGTTCTTCCTTCCGTGTGTTAGAAACTTTTTGCAAAGTCACCTTTCTAATGACGAGTTTCCTTTGCGTCTGCGACACAACCGGACAAGTAAGCCTTTAGTTGGTGCTATCGTCGCCTAATAACTGTATCGCCGGTATATAATTATTTTGCACTAATAGTTGCATTATAGGTGTGTGAGTGTGAGAGAAAACGAGAGGTATTATAACGATTACTAAACTATAGCATGGTATTCACGTATCTAACATCTGAAGTGTACTAAAGAAACTTTTTAACTAAATACATTTTTAAATTACGCCAACAAATCAATACTTTCACTACTGGAATTCTACCTATTACGATGTCACAAAATACAGAAATAATCGCATCCACGGTATTCTTGAAACTGACAAATTCATAATTCATTTTACTTATTATAGTTCAAAACCTCTATTTCTTTTTGGTTGGCTACTTATATTGCGAGAGCTCTTAGGCCACACGAAAGCTTTCGAAAATACCTGGGATATAGATATAACAGCCGGGACGTACATGTATAATTTCAAAACGTTGAATCGGGCAGTTTTATTCAAACCACGCGTTTTTAAATAAAGCTATAACACGATTACACAGAGGTCAATTACTGTGTCCGACATAATCTATGTCCTGTGGACCGTGGTAGTGAGAGGTATCCTTTAATGTCGCCGCTCGCTACCGAGAACCCTCGGACGAAGCAGGGCGTATCCAATCAGGGCGCCATCAATCTCTTCTATGGGTAGAGAACCCATCTCTTTGGATAAGCGATGGATAATATGCTAAAAGTAACATTTTTGTGTCACATACTATATACAGTAACTACGGTATATATAATTGAAGCTTTTTGCTCATATATCATAGGTATTTTATATTTGATGTGTTTTTTTTTGTGTGCATACATAAACAGTTTTTTTTATAGTCGATAGGCTTGCGCTTGAACGCAACTCACCTGATGTAAAGTAACGATGCGGTCTAGGATGTAGCGGGCTTGCCTAGAAGAAACCAATTCACTCGCGATTTGAAGAGACCGAAATTATAGCTATCGGGAAATGGAGAACTTGGCAGCGAATTCCACAACCTGGCAGTTCGCACAATAAATACACAAACAGTTTGCTAATTTATAAATGTATGTTTAAGATTTATTTGAGAGCTTACAACCAAGGTGTTGTTTAGTGACGTATCTAATCCTTGCAATCGTAACGCTGCAGCAGGGATTAGAATGTTGTCGAAGCAGCTTCTTGAAACTTACGATCGTGATTGTTTGCGTATTGTACAAATTTGTGCAAAAGAGTGAGAAGCGCAACAAATACAGAGACTGTAAAGTCAAAGACCCTAAGTAGGCTTTAAAATTACACGTATGTAGTATCTTCATAATTTACCAAAATTTTAATTACTCTTATTTTAAAATGTAATTTTACGTACCTACTCGTTTAACCGATGCATGAAGCTGATTATTTTAACCAGGATATAGCCGTTTTCCAATTTCTAAAGGTATGGCTACTCTAGTTATAGAGACATTAGAGCATTAGCCTGCCATCGGCCACAACGATTAGCGAGGAACGCGTTTCCGTCCGTTTTTTAGATATTTGTTCCTTTGGGCTGTCGGCACTTTTCAGTTTTTGACGATTTTGCTGGAGTTTGGGTTTCACATCGATACCTACCCATAAATAATGTATACGTGTATATAATGTGATAATTGTCAATATGTCAATATATTAGATATGTTCTATCATAAATCTATACCGAATGGAACTACATTCATAGCATACAGGTTCTAAACGATTTTATATTTTTTTTGCTGTTGGAGATTTTTGACTGGAGTGGTATTTCTGCCAAATTGAGGGTATGTTTGCTTGTAAATTTAAAAACCATGACGAAACTATAAAAGTAGGTTTTTATGAGTCGCGACATAAGGTCTAAAATTTTGTTCCTGTCACAAATTAAAATGCCTTTTTCTATTTTAAGGGCTTGTTATTCCCGTTAATAACGCGCATGCCACATTTTCATTTTTATAAGCCACATTTTCATTTAGCAGGGGCATGGCTACAAGCGCTTCCTTCGCCTCACCTGGGCACATTGCTAGACGATGACTCTCTGCGTGTGGCGGTGGCTTTCCGCCTGGGATGTAAGGTGTGCGAACCTCATATTTGCATCTGCGGTTCCATGGTGGAAGCCAATGGGCATCACGCTTTGAGTTGTCGTCGCTGCTCAGGGAGGTTTCCCCGACACCATGCTCTCAACGAAATAGTCCGCAGAGCCCTAATTTCAGCCAACGTACCCTGCATGTTGGAGCCGCCAGGTTTAATCAGGTCCGATGGCAAAAGGCCGGACGGGCTAACGTTGGTCCCATGGAAAAATGGCAAGTGCCTCGTCTGGGACGCAACATGCGTCAATACTGTGGCTCTTAGCCATCTGGGCCGCTCAACACTTTCACCAGCGGCTGCCGCAGAAGACGCTGCAGCTAAAAAACATATGAAATATGCGGTCATGAAAGAACAGTACCACTTTGTGCCTATTGCGGTTGAGACCTTGGGCAGTTGGGGTGCTGAGGCTAAGCAGTTGGTACAAGATATAGGCCGTAGAATCAGAGAAAGAGGTGGTGACTCCCGTTCTGGCTCTTTCTTGGTTCAAAGGTTGGCCATAGCCATACAGCGCGGTAATGCCGCCAGTGTTATGGGCACCTTTGCTCCAGGACTGAGTCAGAACGGGTCATTTAGTTAACATGCTTACCTATTTATGTAAGTTGTATTTATAATTAAAATGTAATGATAATATATAATAAATATTCAAATTTTTCTAATCCTTTTTATAAGTCATTTCGAAGTTTGAAATATTTTTAAAGCCGCATAATTACTGTGGTATTGAGGTCAACAGCTAGCAGAATTACTAGTAGGTACATACTAAGTAGGGATAGTTTTTGATTTTCTTAATATGGTACTAATATTACAATTAGACACTTAAAATCTTCGCCATTAAAAATATCAAAAATTAGAAGTACATATATACATAATTACCATTTGTTGTTTTGTAGACAATAGTAGAGAGAGCACGCGGAATGCAATTAATTACGACTATGCTGTACGTGCGGGCAATTGCAAAATCCAAAGATTTGTATTACTACACTTTGGGTATAATAATACTCTATAAATGCATACCTCAATTTAGATATGTATTTATAGAGATACCTATGATAACAAAAAAAAAACTCTTACAAGCTACGCGTGCTACACATGCTACTCCCGTAGCCCCTTGAAAAGACATCAACGAGACCTCTAATTGAAGGCACCGTAACATACCGCAACCATTACCGTTCCTATTGTAAAATTAAGCCATTTACACAAATTAAGTTCAAATCCACATTTAAATCGTAGAAAACGACAATAAAGTATGAGTTTTACGTGTCGTAATTGCTAGTTAAAGCTAAACGTTAGTGGCAGTAAAACTTTATACTTTTACGATGAGATCTTGACGATTTATCATATTTTTATTTTAGTACTATTGTTAAGAATATATGGGTAGTAAAATTAATACCTAGAAACATTTAGCGTTACAGTGTAGGGTCGGTAAGATATTTTTGAGTTATAATATTTAATTTATGCAATGAAATCCAGTAAATTAATTTACAAAGTCGAAAAAATATTACCAGTGCCATATTATTAAAAATTAAAGTGATATTGAATTAACATTTTTTTGTAATTTATGGTATATATGACATAATTGAGTAGTTTTTCAGATTTCGTTAATTATAGCAAAATACTATATAGTATATTGTTACGTTACATCCAATACAACTTTATTAAGTTGACGTTACCTTTCGTATTGAACAGTGAATGCCAAAAACATTGACTTATGCCATTAATAAAATACTGATTAAAAAAAGCAGAATCAAGTAACCCGGATTATTACTTTCTCCAGCTTGTGTCACTGATCCGGTTTGCGCCGGAAACTTCTGAATTAAGTCATTATACGAAATGATACGTATTACTTAATTATGCGAGCTTGGAACTAAACAATGGTACGATTGTTTCACGTAAGCTAGCTTTTGTCAATACATAAATGGCATTAGAGAAAGACTACTGGCGAGTTTTTAAAATAAATCTTCTACTTATTGACTTATTTATGCCCTATCTTGCATCGTTCGGAACCTTTTATTCTTATGAACTAGATATCAGTTTAACTTTTGAGAGTGTTTGCAATCATTCTGTCAGTTTAACATTTTCAAAATTAAAAGTATTTTAGGATGTTATATCGTAATTCTCAGTTTATCGACCGTGTGTCTGTACTATCTCGAAGTTTTTATCAAAATTATTGCAACAATAACAGCTAATGGCAACTATCTATGTATTTATTATCATGTGTTACATTTAGTAGTTTTATTCTTTCATTTGATGCTGTATCGTGGTGCGTCGCATCTCTACACCGGGTCGCCGAGCAGCCGCCATCTTGTCGGCTTTTTGTATCAGACCACCCAGCACGCGTTCGCTACATTATTTTATTGTACAATAAACAAATTTATTGCTCCATATGCCTATTTATGTTTTTATTTATTAAGAGGTTTTGTTACGGACAGTGGTTGGTAGCTTTCGCGGTCTCTGAGAGTCATGGTAACTGTTGTTCAATCCATGACTTTGGTTAAAGGTGGTTTTATACGTAGTTATGTTTTTTACGTTACCTATGCTAGTTACAATTTGTGTACTGTAAGGTTTAGTTAGAGGAATTATTCAGTCCGATATTTATGCACAATTTGTTTTTTGATATACCGTTTTATTCACATAGGCACGTTAAAAAAACATTGTGGTAAGCAAAATATGAATTTAACTATTAGGTACCACAATTTTATGAGTTTAGATAAGCTCAAATACTATCCATAGATTTTACTCTTATAGGTAAATACAAAATAATGTTTATTCTTTTATTTGTTAATTTTCTCTTTTGCAACCAAGTGATTATTCGACTTGTACTATACACACATGAAGTCTAAAATCTGGAGCCATAGGGCTAGTCATCGGCTATTTCTTATTTTTTTCCCGGTGAAATATAACACGAGCGAAAGCGCTGACAAAAGCTAGTAAGTAAATAATTTATGTGTTGAGTCATTTTGTGCACTATCTAATAGAAAAGTTAAGGGTAACTCTTTACAGGTACAACTTTAAGTTAGCAGTAAATATACGTAACCTATTCGTTAATTTTAATTCATACAATTTCACGTAACTGATTTACCTGCATGCGTTTTCTAAAATATTCAAAACAAGTCAGCAACTACTTTCTTTGAAAAGCAAAAACCCATAAGAGTTAGAAATTATTAGATGTATGATATATAAGCAGTTGACTAAATCTTTAATTAAATTGAACTAATATTGTTTTGAGTATTACAATCATAGCTTAGAACCAATATAAACATTAGTAGATACGTATAAAAAGCTATGTAGATTTATATTTTGCTTTCATCTTACTCGTGTAGATAGAACGTACATCTGTTTTAAAGTATTTCTCGTAACTATTTAAGTTCTTAAGCTTTTATAATTATCCCATTATTGGAACAATCCACAAGGTAACTTTTAATTACAACTGTGAGTAAATTACGTGGAAAATAAGAAGAATCTCTGAGAAATACAAAAACTTGACTCAGAACATAACAGATGATACTCACATATATTTATATACATTTTGTGTGGATGGCCGTCTGTTTACGTTCTGATACAGCTAACTTGAATACAAATAATGCAGTTATATGATTATAGTAGTGAACTTTTGTGTAATGGAAACTATGGTTAATCACATTAATATATTTAGTTTTTAGGGTTCCGTCCTAAGGGGTAAAAACGGGACCTTATTACTAAGAATTCTCTGTCCGTCTGTCCGGTCGTCCCGGATATTAATAATAGTAAAAAGTCAACGCTTGAAATATTCACAGAATATTCTGTTATATATTACTTTAAAAATAAACTACATCAAAATAAAATTAATATTTAAAGGGAGCTGCCATACAACTAAAGTATTATGATTTTTGCTCCTTACTAATAATGTTGTCTAGATAATGATACGGAAGCTTTAGTGCGCGAGTTCGACTGTACACTTATGGATGTAAACTTGATGTTCGGTACACGAGCCCAATATCGTGTTCACTTTAACTAAGTATATTGAAACTCTACAAATTTTTAAAATGAAGTTAGAATACTCCCTGGTTGTCATATAAACACATACTTAAAGACTTTTGTGTGGGAGCACATTTTGAGAACTTTTAGCTTTCCATCCATATATACTCGTAGAACATTTAATATCTTTAATATTTACCAAAGGCTAAGCTTACTGTTGAGGTTTATATATTTCTAAACATAATTCATACCATGAATCCTGAATCCCTTGCGTTCACATACAACCTAAGACATTGATTAAAATAATTAAACTATCAGTAAATACACGTTAAGGGACCATAAACGTGCATTAAATATTAATTAAGCTCATCACAAAAAATAGTTTCTGTATCATTAATGGAAATATCGATGGAGCTTGCATTATGGATGCACCGTGTGGGGTGACCATATATCGGAAGTGGTCGGACGGGATACCAGCTCGCCGTAAATAATGCATCACTTATTTAGCATTTAATTTAAAGTACAACGTTAACTAATGATTCAAGAGGTTTGCAATACCTTAAGGCTAATAAAAAGTTGACAAATATGTCTCGGTTCTTATATTCTGTTACAATAATGCTTTGTGTTTGACTAAGAGTGGCTCGTGAAGTGGTATGGTAGGTTGTGGTGGTCCAGCATGAATTACATACAAAAGCTATTAAAAAGACTTCGAAGATCACAGTTGAGTGCATCACAGGTTATACTCAAACACATACTCACATTCAACATAAATGTTTGACCCGCATTCTAAATATTATTTATGTGCTCCTTGGTTGCAAATATCATTACAAAAAAATATACAAATAAACTTTCTACATCTCTCCACTAGGATTATTCCTGTGACGGGTATACCACACAACATTCACTACCACATGCACAACACTCAACCTCATCATCTTTTCTATCTATTAAACCTAATATGATTGCGACCCTACAGCTAAACCAGTCTAAAGTGGCAGATGTAGAGAATTATAAGGACATTTAGATGCTTGTCCGCGAGCCAGATGAACATAGAGACATCAGGGACCACCCAAGAAGTCTCTACCAATCCCATACTGTGGCATAAACCCATGAATCGTTTGAGGCCATAAATTAAAACTAAGTCTGTCAAAATAAAGATTATTGTAGATGATGATCAACGTTTTTTATTCACGAATTCGCCGAAAAGAAAATAACTTTAATTTCATATTTTCAGCAAAGCCAATATTTCCTAAATATATAAATCTTGACCACAATGACATTACACTTGACGTTTATACGGCATGTAGGGCTATAGGCTAGAGTTAGGCATGAAAGTAGTGCAATCAAGAGCAAATAAATTTTATTCAATTTTTTCCATTATTATCATATATTCCATTGACAGCGTTGAAGCGGCGATCTGTCCAAATGAAAACTAGATTGATTCATTGCTTTAATCGCTTTCATACCAAACTATAGCCTAGAGATCAAAACTTTTGATCCTATTTTCTGCTTTTACTCATGAAACATTTTTCCATTGAAAAATCCAACATAAATCGTGAATGTGTTGCCTATTTTGGATAAATCAAATAACGTGAACAGTTTAAGGTCACGGTGAGTTTTGATCCTTGAGTCGATGCTAAGAAACTCTCGCGACTTAAAATAACACGTTACTATGATCTGTTTGCGTTATTCATAAGGTATGGGTGAGTAAGTATTAATAGGTACCTATTCCGATACAATTGCACTTATATAATAGCTATGATAGTCTACAGAGCGAATCTCAGAACAATACCTTATTTCAGAAAGAAGCTTATTTTACAGAGGTTTCAGTGCTCTGAGGGATGAATGTTCGGCTTTAAAGATAAATATATATATATGATAGGTTGTTACTTCAAATCCATCTCGATAACTACCACCATAATTAGTACACACTAACCAATAACACTGCATAGGTAGGATGTAACAAAACCACGGTAAATAAAAAAAAACAATAAATAAAAGGAAGTAATCAAATTGATCGATCCTTTACATTTACAGCTTAGAGATATCAATGACTTTGATGTATTACTTCGCAATAAAACGCTTTAAAGATGCATCTCGCAGTGAAAAAAATCCAACGCATTTAACTGCGGTAAGGTAATCACATCTTATACACCTTGAAAAATTAAAATTAACAATGAAAAATATTTTATTCAACATTACAAACAACAATGCGATTAACAAACAGAACCTATCCAAACTTACAACGTATAAACTTATCGTAATTATATACTACCGCTATTGTTTATAATGAAGAGAATGTAACAATTGGTGTAAGATCTCGTACTCGTATTACTTTCATTAAAGCCATGGTAACGATCAGTTGTATTCCAAACCAATGTCACTCATTTAAGGCCTGGCCACGCAGAGTCTAAGCTATCAGCAGCTCTGACCATTTGGATGAAGTAAACGTTTTATAGGTACACGCATAGTGATGGGTAAAGAACACATATCTGTGTACAATTATTAGCTTCTAGAAAACTGTAGTACTCATATTTTATTATAATATAGTATATAATAATAATCTATTTACCTATTTTACTTTTAGTGTATTAATTCCGCTAGCAGACTAGGTACGCTGCCCGTCTAGTTTGGTGGAGCATTTGCATTATCTATAGACCTTTGGTGCTGTATAAAATAGGTTATCCAACTTTCTCATTTTATTTTTCTCCTGATAAAGGCACTTGCTCGTTAGACAAGAATGATAATAATTTTACTAAAGTTATGTAAAAATACTGCTTAAAGAATCTTAAAATAATTAAAGCCAACGAGTGAGAAATAAAAAAGTAATCCATAATTTCAATTATAAATGCGCGTTATATATCAAAATCAAATAGATCGCCTCATTATTATTTAACGCGTTACGAAATGCTTACAACAATTTGTTTAATTCGGTTTATGTCGGGTCTAAGTCAGCAATTTACCCAATTAGTGAGTCGGCCCGCTGTGGCCCACCCACGTAGACTGAGGCTATTAACCATAAACAACAAATAATTTGGTTAACTTTATTCAGTTTCGATTTGATTGCGGTCAGAGACTGTAGATCGAGCCCTAATGTTCAAATATTCGGCATTGCATGAGAGCAATAGTAAAATAATGATACTTTGACTTATTTAAACTTTAGTGGCGATGCAACATAAGTGAGGCAAACATAACAACTGTGAAATCATATATTCCATCACTATCTTACAATAAATACAAAAGAAGTGCATATGATGCATGCATGATATTAGTATATTCGTAAATTATCGTCGATACCCGACATAAGACTATGTGAACATTAGCTTTTCATTCATTTCACAGTTAAAGCTAACCAGTCAGTCGTAAAAACATCCCGTAAGTAAGTACTTACGTCGGTAGGTACATTATAATACACGTAGACAGAAAACGCATTCATATTCCGTATACATATTCGATACGTCTATTACACGCTTTATGTTGCAGAATTACTGTCGGTCAGTATCTAAATTCATCTTATGGCGCGTTTCTCGTTTTACGACTGCAATAAACCGTGCGGTGACAACCGTCACCGCATAAGTACTTACGTATACACCAAGGCTATGAAATGATGAAGATGCTGGGATACCTATTTATGTCGGATAAATTTTTTATGAATTGTTATCCGGTTATCCAGCGATATTTAGGACAAAATATCTCTAGATGTTAGACGCAGTATAGTACAGTACCACAACGAGTTAATTTGTTCAGATGTTGTTTCAGCGCCACAAGAGGAGGCCTGATCGCTAAGGCCTCCTCTTGTTGCGCCGCTTTTGATGCAAAAACGGGTTTCTATCTTCTTTAGGCATCGTGGTAAGGAAATTAAGGCAATAAGAATTTAAAAAATCTGTACATAACCAACATACAACGTAGTAAACAGATTAATTATTAGATAAAAACAAACTAGTGAGGCATTCAAAAACAATTAGACAGCCTGTGTACAAAGATAAGACTTCGCAACCCTTGCCGCCTTCTATCTTTGTTTTAGAGTTTATTATTACATCCAGAGATTTCATCGATGGTTAGAGCAAAGTATGTACAATATTCAGAGACTTTTCAGGTGTTCACTACTGTAAACACCTAAGGAGCCCTGAACATTTTTACTACGTCCGTATAGATTTACAGGTATATCCGGATAAAATTTCGACATCGCAAGCCACATCTCTAAAGTTTCAATGCAGTAAAATGTTTTAGAGCGCTATTCGTGTCGTGTCGAGGCTCAATTTCACTTTATCAGTACGCAAATCGCTAGGACACTAAATACTTATAATTAAATGGAAATCTCCATGTACCTAAGTTGCAATTTTATTTGAAGTATATAGCAAGGTTGACTTTTCCAGTTATTGCCTTGACTTGCTGACTTGCTGGGTTATTTGGCTATAAACATTTTCTGCACTAAAGATAACGTTGAAAACAAGTAAGAAAACTATTAGTGGTTGCATAAAATATATCATTGTGGGAATATAAATACGAATATGGTCAATTACTGGCCTTCACGTTATTGCTACGATCTTCTCCTTTCTTTCGGAATATTGCATATATATACAAGGTTCCTTTCCAAAAAGATATGCAATATTTTCTAAAAGCTTACTTAGCCTTTAAAAAATGTGGAGTTTCTTAATTCGGCTGTAGGTTTGTTACGTGATTGCTCTGTCAATGATAAATTGATTTCGATGATTCTTTTTAGGGTTCCTTACCTAAAAGATACAAACGGGACCCTATTACTAAGACTTTGCTCTCCGTCCGTCTGTCTATCACCAGGCTGTATATCAAGTACCGTGATAGCTAGACTAGAAATACTAAAAACATAATAAAATTACTATTTAAGGGCGCTCCCATGTAACAAACATGATATTTTTATCGTTTTTTGCCCGATATTAATAACGACAACAGGTAGAGTTTAAACTTATGTTGGTTAAATAGATAATGGTGCGGAACCTTTAGTGCTCGATTCCGACCCTTACTTGCTCTGTTTCCTATAGAGGTACCTATCTACTTAATTATTAAATACTATCGGCCCTTCCCGGCTTCGCGCGGGTGGACATTTTAATGACTAATTATTTTACACCTTGGGGTGGTTTTAATAGGAATTTCAAAGGATCCTTTTTTTCTAGAAATAAAATTATCCTAAGTTGCTAAGTGATAATAAAGTTTTCTAACGCCATAGAATTTGTGGTTCGTTGCCACTAGTACCATTCACAGTTCCATGATGAAATCGGTCTAGTAGTTTTTAGTAAAGACGTGTAGATGTAGAAAAGTATTTGATAGTGTCCTTTAACACTAATTACGTTTTCGGTACCCTTTATGAATCATTTCGCCTATTTTAATAATTATCCGACTGCGAAAGAAGGAGGGTTATATTTTTTGAGTATATATATGTACTTATGTATATTTCTTTGGCATGCAATAGGCTTGTCGTATTTTTATGTGATTGGTGAAAATAGATTCGTCTTAGTCATGAGAGTGACACTGGGTACATAGGTAAAAATTAAAAAAATAATTCGTAAACACCCGACTGCTAAATCGTTAAACCTGTGTATCAAGGTTTAATGAATTAGCAGTCGGATTTACTGAACTCGCTTCTTACCACCTGTTAGGCCTTGAGATACGTAAATTGCTATAAATAATTACTATGTTTTCCACTTGATTTTATTACCTGTTAATATTCTCACTATCTATGTAATGTAATATTTGAACGTAATTTTTGCTTTCTTTTAATAACTTTCACACTCACAAAGACCGCTGACAATGCAAAAGTATAAATCATTATTCTGTTTCATATAAATTATTATTTATGATTATTTTTAATATATCGACAAAAACGAATATCTCGCTTGTGTCGATATCACTATTCTGTTATCGACAAAAGCGAGGTATTCGTTTTTTGAAGCGACCGTAGTATGCCCAACACTATAACAGTGTTGGACATACCACGGTCGCAGCAGTCGCTGATTTCATCGGCAATTTTCGACCAGCCCGATGGGCTGTCGCCATAAATTTGTCGTAAAACGAGCTACTTCTAATTTTATTATTGTTGCTCCTGTAATGACTAGAATACTAAGCCACGTAGAGGTCGCAGGATGCACAGGAAGTCTGACAGGGCGTTGCTATAGCATAGAAAATTAATCCATAATTTTTCTTTGTAAGTATATCAAGGCCCAGTTAACTGTCCTCTAACAAGGTGAAAGATATTGTCAGAGAGCTTAGGGTAGGTATAACATGGATGAATAATTTTCTTTAATATATGTGGCATGAGTGAAAGTGATATACAATAAAGACAACGTTAGTTAAAGTTTGCACTGAGACAGCGTAAACTATGCATGCCCGCGTGAGCTACACTTGCGACAAACTTGATTTGTTTTTTCATGTTTTCACAATAAAATCTATTTGCCACACTAGCGTGACATCCTTATTCCTAGATATTTCTTAATTTCCGGGTTGGTCCTATTACAAACGTTGTCCGTCTTCATCAGTAAAATTGTTCCCTTATATAAAAAGAAACATATTTCGAGTGTTGCATCTGACGCCGAACCTTATTGTATTTTATTTTATCATGGCTATTTCACATTTCAATAGAATCACAATTATAATTGAAACGTCCCAAATAGTGAATCTCAATTCTACCTCCGCGAGATTCTAAGAAGATGTATAGAGCGACGCCCCGCTGGGGTTTCTCCCGAAGTGTCAAAATGTCCAGGTTGAGCCACCCCATGGAACGCCAAAGTCACTTTCTTGTTTTGAAAAGATAGCGAAATAAAGATCTTGTTGTTTTGAGTTAGGGTTCTGATTTCTTAATCTTGATGGTCAAATAGATACATTTGCGGTGCCTATCTAATATCAGCAGATAGATCTATCAGTTGCATTGATGGTGAATCGATTGAATAAGGCCGTTTGCACCTCCCGTATTCTTGGAAAGGACTCGCCATGAAATCGAGATGTCGTCAGGTGCGACTAGAGATGTACAATCAGATCGTGTTCTCGTTTTACTGAAGCGTTTAATGCTATTTTATAACCGTGATCGGATTTCTTGACATAAGTTATGATGCAGCTTAAGGAAGTATTGAAACTTTCATTATTAAAGTGTGCAAGGTAAATAAATATGAATATATGACATGGATTACATAATATCGCTCATAGTACAAAATTTGGAAAAGCTTAATTTCACACATCATGTAAATTCTAAAATCAACTCTCTGTTAGGTACCTACGTTGAAACATAAAAATTCTCTTCAAATTTAATTTAAAGCTAAATAATAGACCTAAGACCACGCTTCACTTGGTGATCACAACCAGGCGAGTTTTAATTGGATTAGGTAGATAATGGAATTCCGCTTGCGTATTCGTCAAAAAAATTCGGGTGGTCAACTGGTGAACGAAAATAACAATTCGTCGTAGTGGTCAACCATTTGAGAATTCAGCTTGCGTTTATCTGCTTACATCCAAACGATTGTCTCTGTAGAAGTTTATTAACCCTTATGGCGTAATACTGAGATAGAGGATTGAGTAGGAAGGCGTTTATCGGGTCAACTGCTCTACTTCCTTCACCTTGACTTAGATGAGTATCGTGTCTCTTATTATTTTGTCTGGCGCTTCGAAAAGGTGTTTTGGTTGCTTGATCGGTACATATGTCCTTTACATGCGTGGACTTAGCAGCTATCAGCGTCCCATAGATCCCGGGGTGATGAGTTGGGACTACGGCTGGGTACAGCGAAGCAGCGATCATTCGTGTGACCGCTAAATAAATTCATTAGTTAAATCACCGCCGGCGGCGTTTTATGTCGGTAACATCAAAGGGCCCGCGCCACCGCCCCACCCGGGGGCGCGTTCGACTTTTTACTCAGAAAACTCTGTAAACAAAATGATATGGTGCGTCCGAATGTTTGATCCGCCTTTATTATCTGTATACAGAGAGAATGTTTAACTAGCAAACTCGACTCTCTTTGTGGTAATTGTGGCCGTGTAATAACTTTTGTGAGTACAGATAAATATGGCTTTGAAGTGTTCCTTCATCCAAGAGCTGGTCTGTCAGTCAAATTCTCAAGCCACTATAGATGCATCTTTATGCTGCTCTACTCTAAGTAGATAGGCAGTATTCGAGTAGGTAGTTTCTGTTTCTTGTTATTATCTGAGAGCTTAATGGAACTTCATGTAATCTTTAGGTGTTCTGATTTTTCTCCTAATTTCAGGTGATGTATTAAATTATACGGTACGCGTAATGGTAGTGTTGTAGTGTTCCTCGTGATTCGGTGGCACTCCATTCAGTGCTTTTATTTTGCTTTCTTCTCCCCTCTCTCCACTCGGTGCGAGAGGGACAGGTATCGCACGTGTGTGGTCCCGGGGGCTCGCGTTCGGTTGTTTCCGTGGCCGGTCGGGCAGGGTCGTGCTCCAGTGCGACAACATAACCGTTCGAATCGCGATGGCGGCTCCACAAACATCCAGTGTACGTACGTTTCGAATGCTCGGATCAGTGTCGCTCGAACCGTGCCGCCGTCGACACATCGCCGCGCCGTTCTCATTATTGTAATGAAACTCGGTCTCGTTTCGTGTTCCAAACGGCGAAGTGTTAGATAGAAGTGACGAATACGAGTGTGCCAGTGTGTGGTTATGTGGCGGCGAGTGATATGACTGCGTGCGCCGCCAGACGGACTCCGGCCGTCTTCATGAGGATACTGGTGACAGTCCTGGCCCCGAGATCATGGTGGCTCCCGATACCGAGGCTCCTTCGAATCCTCGGATAGCGGCTGCCGCTCTCGAGAGTCCTTCGGCCGCAGAGGCGCGCCACAGCGCCGACCTGTATATTCGCACGAGCTGGGTCGACGCAGCTCTAGCCCTCTCCGAACTAGAAAAGGTGCAGTGTTCACTATCACAAAATATGTGAGAATACAGTGTCGTGTTTCACTTGTCATATTGCACGTGTGATTGTTTTTCTCCGAATGCCAATCGCAACGAGGAACGCGGTAGCGTAAAGCAGTGGCGCCGACTGGCGGTAGCGGTGCGTACTATCAAGGCCGCGCGTATTTTGTAAATTATCAAGGCTAAAATTGAGTGGAACCTAAAAGAACCACCAGTGCTAGTATAATTTTCAGTATAAAACATAAATAAATACTAGACAGCCACTTTCAAAAGAAATACTTTAAAGATAACCTTAAGTAAACATCAGATGTCAGAATATTTACACTAAACATATTTCATATTTGTATGAAACAGATAAAATATGATAAGATATCAAGTGTTAGTGATAAAAATCTCCTTGACCTTATGAATATAGAAAATAACCGACTAAATCAAAAAGATTACATTAATTCACAGAAAAATGTGACAATACATAAAGAATGCCCCAAGTAAGATATCGCTGGTTACTTAAGAGGTTGGTTCTGGGAAGGTAGCGCTTTCCTAGAAGGCCGAGTGCGCGGTGGTCCGTACCCTTACCGCTGCCAATTGCAAAACCTTCAACAAACTCAACTTCTCGATAAAATATCCAAATAAGATAAAACAAGTACAACTCTGTACAACAAATCGCGATTCCTTTGGTAATATAGTGATTTAACGTAAATAACAATAGTTTCTAGTAAATATAATTGTAAAATAATGTAAAAATTGGGAAGACCCAATAATAATAAAATAAGCGGAAACACACAAAGACAAAAAGAGAAAAACATAAACAGCTGTAGCGGCTGTTGAGGTTAATGTAACACACCTACAGTTGGCATTAATGTAGGAACTTGGTCGGCTATATGCAAGATGAAGCAATTAAGGCACAGCGGGAGCAGGGTGGGGGCAAGCGCACGCGCAGCGCTGCGGCGCCGATAGAGACATCAACTTCGGCGCACGACGACCCACGGAGTCGAAAAAATATAGGGACGCTCTGAATAACTGAATATTTGTAAATTTAAATATTCAATCCATGTTTCAAGAAAGTTAAATTAAATAATAACAACTAGTCTGGCAAAATATTAACTTCGCGATTTATTGTTTTTTAAATTAAAACTAAAGCTGTCCCCAGCGAAAATCTAATCAATGCTAATAAATCAATTTATAATTTGATGTATGCCATCAACGATTTCAAGATAATGTAAATAAAGCTTTAAATAAATAAAACGGAAAATATAAAAACAAATAAACTATTCTACGAAGTTTTATGTCTGACGAGACCGCACAGAACTTGCCCTGTGGAATTGAGACATCTTGTGGTTTCCGATCTTACATCTCTTTCCTTCTTAGGATAAGAGTAATTCTTTCCTTTTCTTTGAGGTTTATCTTATGTCCCTTTTCTTCTTGTTTTTCCCATATATCGTCTATCTTCATCCAAACATTACGATTGCCCAGCAAAGCAGCTGCGCTAGATACCTATAAACGAATATTTCAGATTTCGGCGGTGTTACGTATACATAAGTTTAGTATATTATTTATTTTGTTAGGATTGAAAGCTAAACTTCTAAACTTATATCCAGCAATGTGTAATCTGTAGTAGAAGAAAGCATTTGTTTGAATCCTGATAATAGTAAAGTATGCAAGGAGACGAGTCAGAAAAATATTGCTGCATACCTGCTGCCCGATTAAGTAGAAAACTTGTCCAATTATCCAAAGGACTTCCAGCACTTCTGGTATCGAATTACCAATTCCTGCCACAAGTCAGGTCAATGAGCACAGCAACACGTGGCAAGTTACACACATCACTGCACAATTAGCAATTTTCCCCTTGGTTACACTACACCGCAAAACGGTAGCTACTATTGGCTCCAGAGGTAATACAAAATCTTTGGACGTTAAATTTTTGTTTGCACACTTGCTGTAACTCAACGTTTTACACATGATCGATTTCTCTATCTATACATTTATGATTAACCTAGTGCTTTACCGACTCTATCATATGGGCGACCGAACCGGTTCCTGCATTCACCTAACTTAGCAACTTTCTCGAGATTATAGAGTGCTTTCCGCATTTAATTGATACATAACACCGCCATCAGTTGTATCCACGTAATTAGATGTCGATTATTTCAGAAATAACAATCACAATACTGGTTACAATGCGATTTCATCGTTCCTCATGTCATAAATATATCCTCTATGTAACAACAAAGTACTTGAATTATATTAGAAGGATTTTTCACTCTCAATATTAAATATTAAAATCATCTAGTAAGAGCACGTAGCTTAAAAGCCTTATGCCTTTATGCTATTCAATTATAAATTTTACTACGAAGAGTACATTTATGCTCATATTTTTGCATATAAATGCAGTTTATTTCTTTTTACTTGCAAATAATAAAATAATGTTTTAAGTAAATATGCCAGCATAGGTTTTTTTGCATAAAAGCCTGCGTTCTGCGTCCTTATCGAGTAGGTTATCGCAGCTGTTCTGGCAAATCCATTGTTATATTTCATTGGGCTCCTCGTATTTAAGCTGTTGAAATCTAAATTACAAACTGAAGTGTATTGTCTCATCAGTACCTGAGAATCCAAAGATTTCGAGCCATATCTTCTGTATTATAATGGAATAATAGGAAGGTTCCGCCCACGTTCCATTATATGCAGATATCCGAAACACCGCTCGCACGGAATTATTAATACATATGGAAAATATCGATGTTAGTCTCTATTATACGTGTGCAAAGTGATAAAGCATAAGAATACCTATATTTAATGTCGAAGTCTATAAATTTCAAAGAAATAGATTTGCATCTAAGTAGTTGGCAAACGATACGTTTTTAATTCATGATTTGTGTGTCAAATGTTACAACTGACAAAGTTATCTTTAACAAATAGAACCGCTTAATTGTTCAAATAATTACGTCCATTCTAAATATACTCGTATTCCCAGACGCGTGATAAATGTTTCGATAACCATTACATAAACAAAGTTCTCCTATTTGGAGAGTTATTCATCGTGTGATGAAGTAATTAAATGGCAGTTATTGTACTGCGATAGTGACTCAAGATAAAAGACGATACGAGGCGATGCTTTGACAAACCGCTGTTTTAACAATTACTTTAAATTTATCTAGGTACTGTTGACAGTCCTAGTATGGCAACTATAACTATTTCAAAGGCCTACAAGCCACAGTTTATAATCCGCCTGTATCTTGTAGCAAGCCACAATAATATTAACTTATACCTACAACAACGTTAACTTGGTATTGTGATGATCTAATATATAAAGGTGATGCGTTTCGATAAGTAAATAACTGCTTCTTATGTAACTCTTCGATGTAATCCACAATTCTGTAGACAACTTGATATCCGTCACGTACTATTCACGTTAGACAGTGATTGTGACGTGACTATCAGGTTGTATTATGATATATCACATGTTTTTATTGTTGTAAATATATTTTGGTGAACTCATATTTGACATTTTTCTATAAGGGCTTTTTGCGTCGATGCCTACTATAGTGGTACTAATGCTGATTCCGCGAATTATGGTATCTTGAAAGTTGTAATATAGTCAAACTTTGTCCATTAATCTGGCCTTGGGTCATACTTGATAATGTATTTAATGTATATACGAAGCTTTAACGTCAACGACTGCATTTTTCGTGTAAGTGCTGTTCCCATTCATAAAAGGAAATCCAAATCATAATCATAACCAGTTATATTATGATAAAATATTTGCTGATGGGCGTGAGAACAAGCTTGCGAGTGGTCCGTTTCTTATCTGCAGGAAACTCTGTCGCCGGCGCCAGCGTCTCGCGGCTTATACATTAATCCCGTAACTTAAGCATTACATCAGCAGCTATGTATCTCAAACAAATGCTCCAGTCGAGTAGATATGAGTATATTTGGCGAATCCGTTGAATGGAGGTTCGGGCTGTTCGCAGCATTCGTTGACGGTACGAGTACGGCATGGATGGTGGCGTGTTGTTGCGTACGCTCCACGTGGGCCGACCGGCGCGGCGAGGGGCAGGTGCGGGGCGCGGAGCGGCGGCGCGGGCGCATTCCGGCCGTGACGTCACGCCCACCCAGTGCGCTCGACATTCACCTCGCCCGCTCGCCCGCACCGACACCAAATCGTTTCAGAGCCCTCGGATCGACTGTATCTGCCATTATTATTGCTATGATTAGTATTATTTATTTACCCGCTTCAGATAATTGTTTATTCTTCAGATGTCTTATCCAGTCTATTTTCGCTGACAACTTACTTCTGCATTTACGAACGCTACCCTTTTATATCTCTTTGCATCCTATTTAATTTGCAGACTTAACTACGGTGTTATTATAAATTTTTTTCTCAATAGATATACAGAGTCCAAGAGTAGAGTCAGAGAGTAGATTAAGATTTAAATAGGTTTTTGATATTCCACTGCCTATCTAGTTGTTTTTTACTTCTAATGTCAAGCCCATAACACCTAACTCTATCGTAATAACATAATTTGATAACGACAACAATATGTTACATAGGTACATGCTTACTTATGATTGGTATCTACCCAGTCAGGGCTTATATATATCCTAAGCATTTGTCGCACAGCTTCTAAGCATTTCTTATTAAGTGATAACTTTACAATTGGAAAATGGTTCTAGAATTCTGATTTTTGAATATTCATCTTCTTGAAAGGTTCTGAATCAAACTTTCTCAACGTCTACCAGCTCAACAGCTTCAACTTCCCTCAGGAACTACCATCACCATCACTCCACCACCACCACCACCATCTTTATTCCTAAACTATTATAGGCCTTTAAAAACTTTAAATGTACCCTACCTACGTGACGGCCCTATTCTGATGTCTTTATCAGGGCAGAGCAGGCTGGCCGTCGGTCGATTGAGTTATTATTATGCAATTAGTAAGCCTCTCAGGAGATTTGGTTTGTGTCGGCGCATCTCGTGAGCGGGAGATGGCGCCACGGGTGCCTTCGCCCCGGGTACGCCGCCGCCTGTCATTAATCACAATCAACCAACAAAATTATTTCGACATTTAAAAACTCCGACGTGTTTATATCTCCCGCCAAACGGTCTTGTTATCTGTGTGTTTATTGATATGACATCTTAGGAATCAGTTGAACAAATGTAGATGCATCACGACTTCTACTTTCACGATTAAATTGACTAAATAGCTGCCTCAGCACTTATAATACGAGTATCAACAATAACGTTAGTGGTGGTGCCATCCCTAACTATAGTCAACTTTCATTGACTCTCGTTTTATGTTAAAACATGATAAGATTATGAGTTCTGATGAAATTGTAGCTGTTTTAAGCTTGACATAATTATAACTACTTTTTTCAAACTAATATTTTAATTTTGGCGTTTAATTTGCACAAAATGCATGTTTGTGATGAAGATTGACTGGCTGACTAACCGGTAATGTTTTACTTACAGGGCAACATCGAAGGCGGTCGGACGTCGTTGTGGATCCGTGCGTGGCTCCAGGAACAGCTGTTCATTCTCGGCTGTTTCCTTCAAGGAGACGCGGGAAAGGTCCTCTTCGTTGCTATCCTCGTCCTCTCCACGTTTTGTGTCGGTCTAAAGTCCGCGCAGATCCACTCCAGGGTCGACCAACTCTGGGTTCAAGGTACGCTAGATAGTTTTTTAACAGTTAAGGAACTCGCGTTCGTTTTTATCGCATACGAAAATCTGAGAGGCGTAAAGCCCGATAAGCCGTTGTGGCGCATTGTGCATATCGTGGAATACGAACGCAGCGGTGGGCACGTCTGTCGGGCCGCTTCCGTCTCCAGGGACGTGCGTCGCATATCCCCGAGACTACAGAGCGCGCCGCGGTGTGCACACGCCCTTATACCATTGTAAACTTGCATTCAAATACTTCAATCAGCATTCGGGGCAGGGCTCGCGCGTCCGGTTTGCAACTCTTTTAAACATAATCTCTCTTGCATTTTGTCGATATATTATTTGTAATGGCAGATTTACATTAAATTTGTTTGTAATTAATTACATTACTTCCTTTTACTAATGGCATTTTAAGTCCTGATTCGAAATTTATTACGCGGTCGGGTGACATTACGTTAATGAAGCCAATTTATATGACAACGACTGCTGCAATATAATTATAATATTATTATACTCGTGGTACGTCGAAGATATCTTTTGATAGATTGCTATTCTGATTTTAATATTAGAACTACATATACGTAGAAAACTATTTGTAAGCTACAATTTAGAAACTTTAATGCGAAATTAAAACTAGGTACTAAAGAATCGAATGCGAGCCGCTATTCACTAGTTCGTACTTATAGCCGTTCCCGGAACTAGTGTGAGGCAGGATGTCTAAATTATGCGGGCTTGCGAACTGCAATGTTCGCACATCTACTACAACTTGAGCGTTTCCTATGTGCCAAATGTCTGTTCCGAGTTTGTTATCAATGGAAGAACTTTGTTTGTAGTAGGTAGCATAGGCTTAATGCTTTCAAAAGAGAAATAATAATACAGATTCTACTTATAGTCGTTATCAAATCTTCAGTAGAAGATCTAGGTTTAAGAGTACTTTGTTAACATAAGCAGTCTGTATTTGTTCGAATCAAAAAAACATGACTCTTAGATTTAAATCAGATACGAAATAACTTTATTAATTAACTCATATCAAATTGGTCCCTATCTCAAAGTGTCGAAAGACACGTAAAGAATATGAGGTTCATCCCATAATATTGTAAATGGCGCAACAAATTGATATAAACTTAATAAAAACCAAAAAGCTTATTACAATAAAACTTTGATAGGTCCCTTCCCAAAAGATTAGTTATACTCAAGATAAGCAAAAAAATTAAAAGGACAAAATGCGATGTATAATAACCGAGAGTAGTATTTCTTTTATTTCGATCTTTACGAATCTGGGTGGTCTTCTGCGATAAAGTAATTTCATACAATTAAAATATTATTACACTGCTATTTCTTGTTAGCTTGTATGCATGGCTACAATATTACTGCTCCTAAGCCTGACATTCTGAGCATAAGCTAATAAGTAGCTAATTATTACTATAATATATTTACGGCCGATAAAAATAATATCAGAGCAAATTTCCAAATACAGGTTTCCGACATCATCAACCTGAGTGCCGGAAGCTATTAGGAAGTAGAGAGTCAGCTTCCGCAATCTAGGTCGTTTTCACATCCCCGGACATCCCACTTACAAATAGGAACTCACGGCTACTGAGGAAGTTTACATCACATTAGACAAAATTTGTAATGTAATTTACTTATTGCAAAGTATTCTACTGCTGCTGGATTTGTTACGAGTACGTGGAAAATATAACATTATATCAGAAGATTCGCGGTGCGTGTGCGGACGTGACAACGGAAGTAGGCAATTTTATTAAAGCCGCTGCACCTGCCTCGACCTTACTATCACGTGATTTCATATTTAATCATGTACCGACTCAAATTTGATGGGTTGATTTAATTATGTTTTGTATTTTGGAAACTTATTAAACTAAAACGAACTAAGTTAATATTGAAAATTCGTGAGTGATATTCAAAAGGGTGTTTGGTGTCTTGGCTTCTGTCCAAACAATACAAAAATCAATGAAGCTGTCTTGGAACAAAGCCCCTTAAAGAATTCTTAAGGTCCCAGTCGCTTAACAACTTAATTAGGTGGCCCCCGGCCGCCCGTAAATATCCCCATGTGAAATTACGACCAATAAAACTAAAAAAAATGTATAACATTTCTGTTGAGTCACAAAAAACGAGGGTCTGATTGTCCATGCCGCTTTTGTGTGAAGACGCCTTGCTGCGTTCTGGACAGCCCCTTCCCGACATTTATTTGCAGGACTCTCTCTAATATGAAACTTCTTCTCGTTTCTATTGAGGACAAATTTAAGTAGAGATCTGGTTATGTTGGCATACCGACCGACCGGTGAGAATGATTACTGTATATTATTTGCAGAACGTGGAACGACTTACGGTATTCCAGTTCTAGGTATGTGTTGTACTAGCGGCTTTTGTAGAATTGTTGCTTGTTTCCATTTACGGAAACAGCTCTAGCGATTGAAATACTGGGTCAATGCGAAACTATCTCTATGCAGTAAAAATAAATTTTGATAAGAACCTAACGATGTACTTATTTGTAAGCACAACTTTGGTATCGGTATATCGTAGGTGATTGGTATGATCATTTTAGGTAAAGTCATTAAAAAATATTTTGTCCATGTTCAGTTCAGATCAGATTCCATCTTATCCATACTCTGATGTTGGGATCAGATCCATTTGGTTCATGTTACATCACATGCAATTTGTATCCGAGAGTAATTAGCAACAATGTAGTTCAATGTCTCTACGATGCCAATGCGGATCGGTAATGCGGCCGTAAAGGACGCGGGATTTGTTTATTCCGCCATCCATCTGTTGTCTACGCTCCGGCTAATTTGCATAGAGGGCCAGAGAGGGTTGAGGGGCCGCGGGGTCGGACCACACGGGCTCGGCACGGCGGCGCGCGGGTGGCCACAACCACATGCGCGAGCGCACGTATTGCCGCGCCTCCCGCACCTCGCACCCCTCCCGCCGACGCTCCTCCGCAACGTCATTCATTGCGATTGTCCGCACTGATCGTCCGCTACCACATCGAGTAGAAATGTTGTCATTATCGGCGCACACGCATCGAGAATGCAATAAAAGGCTCGAGTATTACATTTTGCTCTTTTACAATGACAGATTTACAATTCGACGGACCATTATGCATTAAACGAAGCGGGATCGACGACTGTTGCGTTGAATAATGTAACGTTCATTTCCAATTAAGCATCGATAAGAATGAAATCAGTGTGGGGTATAAAAGACGCCGCCGAATAGCTGGGACGATAAGAGCGTGAAGTGTGAAAGTTGCGCTCATATCGTCGCGACGCGATAACCCCGCGTGACCTTGCGGCGCGGCGGTGGCGTTTCCGCGCCTACGGTTTGCACCGGCGGTCGACCTCGAACTTTGATACACATTGCTTAATACGCCGACCAAAACAGCGCGCCCATGATTTAAAGGCACCAAACCGATTTTCTCTGTTGTCTATATAAAGACAGCTGTCGAATGAGTCGCAGAGCAAACACTTAATCCATCTTCACGTGATGCAGCACTGCCGAATGCTGGCTCGTAAATCGCGCCCACGGTGTAGGTAGGTGTTAAAATAGAGGCGTCCTGTGCGGGCCGCCGCCTGATTCCGATCCACTTGCTTTATGATAATCCCTAATATCCGGCACGAGAGCTACATATCTATGTTTAGCCCTGTCGATTCGGAAGCAATGACCGCCTCGCCCCTAGGTAGCTAGCCCGGTGTGTTATATGGAAATTTAACTGCGTTTTGAGAGTGTTATGCGACGCCAATCATAAAGTTTTAAGCAAAATATGCTAGTCCACTTAAACCTATACTGATCATTATGACTCATTTCCATTTACTTTATTAATCATTATTATTACACGATATAGTACGAGTAATAAGATAAAAAAATACCAGCTGCGATACAGAAAACAAAAAGTACAAAAACAATCTTGCCAATCACAAAGCCCAAAAAAAGTTTCCAACTTTGTAATGAAGCAGGTCAAAGTTTTTTGTTCGTTCGTAATTTAATGCTTATTAAACTCATTTACATACAGAGTGTTGCACGAAACGATATCCATTAGCATTTTGTAAAGCACGGCTACTAACGAGTGAGTTAAGTGACGTCCGTACTTGACAGGTGCCCGCAAGCGTCTGACGAATTTGTATTCATGTGCGATTAGCAGATAACCAAAAAGTACTTCTTTCTAGAACTACGGGTAGGATCCCAACCATCCCCACTAAACAAGTTACAACAAGTAATAAATAAATACTTAAAAAAAAACGACTTTAAATTTTTCAGTAATTTGAACCAAACATTTGTAATGATTTTGATAATTTACATGAAACCAACTGGAAAGCATACCATTTCAATAAATAATTATATTCTTCCGATTCCGACGAATCAGGAACCTCCTCGTCAGAATTCGGTTATAAATAAGTACTTTGCAATGGCAATACCGTTTGCTACCAGTGGACGGCTTGTATACTGTATTTTTCATATTGAAATAGGCGTAAAATATACTCCGAGCGGAAGTAATGAATTAAACTCGAATAAATCAGTGGCACATGATGCTAATAACCCGAAAGTGTATTTCTGTATTGTTTGTTTATTCCCGAGCGCGGTGTACTCGTATAGCCGTCACGCTATAAATTTGCGACACAAATAAAATAGCAGTCACGTATGGAGAGACGAGGCTGACTATACACGGTTAATAGTAATTTTAGCTGTACCTAGCAAATTTAGTTAGATAAATTTTGGTTTTGATTCTCAAGACGAGTAAGACGAGTATTCACACACTTGACAAGTCTAAAAGCGAGGTTTGGCATTCAAATCAAAAATCTTTATTTCGTGGTGGTTTTATGATAGTATATAGGTATGTATACTAAATTGGAATATTTTAAAGTTTCAGACTTTGAACCTCCATTTGAACCTCTTAGGGGTTACATTTTGGTATGTACTAAAACAGATTTAATTAAATGTTTGTTTCGATTCCTTTAGTAATTAGTATTCAACTCGCATTTTAGTATTTTTGATATAAGTTAGTATGCAATGTATACTATTTATGGAACAAACAAGAGTGCTTAGTTTTGTTGGAATACTAGCCAGCCAGTATCAGGTACTTACATTTGTATTTGATCTAAGTTTTGTAATGTAATGTTAGTAATATTTTATTTCAGTATTTCTATTTGGCATGCTGATAGGCAAGGACATGTGCACACTTACTTTCCTTTAAGATCTTGTCCATTATTTATAACCATGTTCCTAGCAAATAATGTTAATTTGAAATTTCTAATAATCCTTTTTTAGTACACACCTACACCCTATAATGAATACACCTTCGAAATTTCATGCCTCTAGATTAAGCGGCTTAGGCTCTACGTTGATTCCTAGAAAATATCAGACAGTCAGCCAGAAGTTACTCTTTTATATAATAATATAGTTACTCTTTTATATTTAGGGTTATTCTTTTATATATACTCTTATCGGTTATGGTAGTACTAAGCTGAAAAGGGGTCACTCTACTCATCCTAAGGATAACTGTCACTTTAGAACCAAATCCGATTTGATTATAAAACAAAACACAGCTGTTTCATAAATAAATTTTGACGACGATCGACAAACTTTTTGTATGAAACAGTTGTTTTTTTTTCTCATATTCATGGTTAGAGTAGAGTAGAGTGACCCACTTTCAACTGAGTACACTCCTTATCGAAAGCCCTGTATAGATTGTTGTTCAATAAATTATAGCGCTCATCAAAGCGCAAAAAGTAATGCGTCTTATCCATCACTAATAACCCTGTAGTAGATGCAATGATAAAGTTTTAACTTCAAAGTGAAACTTCCTGGCAAGCGTCTAAGTCACCGCAGCTCTTCGTTTTCATACTCACGTGATTTCTTTTTACCCGACTGCCCAAAAGAAGGGTTAAGTAAATATTTATATAATACAATACAATGCAAGGAGATAAATAGACAATTTCTAGATACATATATGTATATATATATATATAAACTAACGTAGGGTTAAGTTGTTTAAGTATATTTGTATGTAAGTGTGACTGTTTGTGACCCTCTATAGCCTAAGCCGGTTAACCGATGCGATATTGATGTGCGGGGTGTCAGGTATTGGTACATTGTAGTTAAGAGACAAAAGTTAATAGTTTCTGGTTCCTTCTGATATATTCTTTTATATATTTCTGAATAAACCAATATTTATTTAGTTTTTTCAATTCAGCAAACAGTTTATGTATGGCATTACTTAAAGCAGAAAACCTACTGAAAAATTATGACCCATACGTATTTAAAGTATTATCATTGATAAGTAGTATAAAACATGAACTTATAAATGGCTGTATTCCGACCGTACGTACAACCTTGACGTAGGATGATTTATAGCTAAATCTTCATTCTTTTATTCGCCTGCACCATGTAAAAAACTCGAAGCAGACACGATCGCATGCTTACCTTACTCTAAAGTTCTTAATTGCAACTTAATGCGACAACGATATAGCGTGACACAGACGAAGAGCAAACTGTTGCACTGACCAAAAATCGGATACATGGACGAAACCTAAAAAAGGTTTCCATGTCCTTTTTTTTTACACCTCGCAACCGTGATCCTAATTCAGCACAAAAAACCAACAAACCAGCTTAAAAATATAAATCAGCGAGGTTGGGTGTTAATTGGAACGAATTCCCTCGCAATACGTTGATAACTGACAACTCATCGCCCGGACCGAGATGTGGGTTTATGTGCGCAAAAAATAAAGCGAATAAAGTTTTGCGCAATGCATTAGAATCAGCATAATAATAAGTTTCATTTGGAATAATTCAGCGCTTGTACGGAATAACAAAAAGATATCGCCATTGTTTTTTGTCCTGGCTGACCTAAACGTGTCCTAATAAGCTTGGGTATAAAATGATTGTTTTTTTTTGACGCGTAGGTACCATAGCATCCGTAGGTAAAGTTCTCCGCCAAGCCATGATAATAATCTAAAGGATCTTCACAACCCTGGGTTCGCCATATGGCGCCCTATTCACCCTGAGAAATGGTATGTCCCACAGCTTAATTTAGTTTCACAAATAGAATAGAAAAACTGGAAATGTTTGCGATAAATCACCGTCGGGATGTGTTAAGTATCGCGGCTCGACGCTTTGGTGGCATAACAAATGTGTCGACGACACTCCCCGAGCCCCATGGCTAGGTGTCGATGGGACTAATCTAAAATTAGATGACTTTTTACTATGACTACTTCGCTGGCTATAATTAAGCACTCAACGCGTCAGTTTTATAACGTACTTGAAATTGAAATCTCAAGAGAAATTAAATATAAACTTATTTAAATTCAGGCGCAGATACCTCACTCGTAACCTACCAAAATAATATCTTTGTACTTCTGTGTGTTGTGAAAGTATCTATTCAACAATAAATTGTATGACTTTATACTTTCTGGTTCGAGAGATTTCTTATGAATTTTCGGTCTCTGGCAGTCGCAACTGTTAACGTGTCACATTAATCCAAAGACTTATGTTAATGAAAACGTGCTTCACATTAGCAATTAAGATATAAAGCTACCATGTATGTATGTATGTACAAAAGCTTGATTGCGCTTTAATTAATACGTAAGTAATCAGGATTTTTTGCAATGCTGCGCAAATTGCACACTAATTCCACATTGTTGTTTATAGGATGGTGTTGACATGAATTTTTATTTAGTTTCATGTGATAACTCCGATTCTTATGTCCGGCTCCTTTACAAACTGTAACCCGAATTTCTTGAATTCTTTAAGTTTTTGTTAAAATAACAACAAATTCTCATTATCTCTTAACACAAAGTTGTTTCAAAATACATTGTTTCCTTCCAGAGGGTGGTCGACTGGAAGCTGAGCTGAAGTACACGGCGCAGGCGTTAGGCGAAGCCGACTCCTCGACGCACCAGCTCATCATCCAGACAGCCAAAGACCCTGACGTGTCATTGCTGCACGCGGGAGCCTTGCTTGAACACCTAAAGGTTAGTAGACGTTTAACTTTAATATGATTGAACTCTGAATTGAATTTAATGATTGAGCGTGTAAAGTTTTGTGAGGATAAGATTAAAAGTAAGTTCTTAAGTTATACTCTGACAAATGGAATTTCAGACAATTCCAGATAACTGGAAAGCCTTCTCTTCCCTAGGCCACTTTAAGGTGTTTTTTGCATTAGTTACATACTGAAAAACGGCACAGAATATGCATTTTAAGTTAAGGTATGTTTTTCACTTGGTACAAGTGAAGTGAAGGTTCTTGTTTTAAGGCGTAATTTGTATAATTTAGAAGACTATGCTATTTTATTTTATTTGTCAACCTAGATAGAGCCAACAATCTCGCATAGAAAATCTCTAAGAGCTGATTACGCTGTCTCCGGGGGCTAGACAAGACACTAGGAAAAATATGTTTTTGTTGTACCTTCTTATACCTTGTTGATGTTGAAGTATCGGTTACCTTTTTGCTAGTTTATATATAGAGTAATATAGACGATATTACAATCCAAAGATCTTGCATCCTCCTACTAAGGAAAGGATTGCCATGTTTTATCTTTGTTACAACTGATTCTGTAAATCCAATACCAGCTTAATCTTGTTCAGGTGGTGCATGCAGCAACTCGAGTGACGGTGCATATGTATGACATAGAGTGGCGTCTCAAGGACCTATGCTACAGCCCCAGCATACCAGACTTCGAGGCCTACCATATAGAGAAGATCTTTGACAACATCATACCTTGTGCAATAATTACACCACTCGACTGCTTCTGGGAGGGATCCAAGCTGCTTGGGCCTGACTATCCTATTTATGTACCGTAAGTACTCGATTTAATAATCATTTAACGGTGAAAACACCGCGAGGTGACCGAGCTTGTTGGAAGGCTATGAATCACTACAGACCCATAGCGATCCATGCTTACGATGTCTAGCTTATGTAAAAGAATATCCTTTGCTACTAGCGAAGTTACTACTCGTAGCAATTTTCATGAATTTTGGATACCCTCCAACTATAAATTATCAAAAGTTCAAATCTTAAAATAATTTTGTAACTTAATAGTTTAATTATTTTCTAGTGGTCTGCAGCATAAGTTACAATGGACGCATTTAAACCCTCAAGAGGTTCTAGAAGAAGTGCGGAAACTGAAGTTTCAGTTTCCGTTCAGCACAATGGAAGCTTACATGAAGAGAGCTGGCATCACGTCCGCCTACATGAAGAAGCCTTGCTTGGACCCTACAGACGCGCATTGTCCAGACACCGCGCCCAACAAGAAGTCAGGACAGGTAAGAAAATGTATCCCTTAGCAACTAACCTTTAGGGTTCAAAATATGTTAGTCCAAAGCAAAGTTGTGGAAGTCATTCTCATTTGCATAAAGCCGCACAAAATGCAACAGATAACAGTACGAGTTTCCGCACCCTAATACATTTTCCGTAGGCGTCACCGTGAGAAGTTTGTGCATGTTGAATCATCTGCATGTCACGATTCACGGCCTCGTGAGACCCACATTAGGGATCATTACGGCAACTCCCGGTCCTTTTATGAAGACTTCAATATACGACAGTTTTACTGGCGCATAAATAAGCCGTGTAGAATCACGACAAATAAAATAACTTTATCCAGACGGGGCATAAAGTTTAAATACTTTCCATTATAATAAAATATTTTTGGAAACGGTAATAAGGCAGGATGAAAGCGGTCGCCGGCGGGCAGATGGCGGTGCCTACCTGCCGCCGTCCGCGCCGCGCCGACCGAGAAAGTTATGCACGAGAACTATGCGATGCTATCGCCCGGAAACATTCGTTTCGCAACCGAACATCTTCATTACTGCCACGACGTTATTAAAAACGAGAATATTTAAATAAACCAGTACGTTATGAAGCGCAATTTCAAGGAACGGAGCGTTTATTTTATCATTGGGGAATGCGTTTTGTAAATATTGCATTTCGAGCGGCGAGCGGGGGAGTAGGGTTAGTTTTTGTGAGTGTAGTCGCCACCCACGAGGTGCGCGCGGGCGCTCGTCGCTGGGCGCGCATTGTTCGTGGTGCGGCGCGGCCGCGGCCGGACCCCGCATTATACGGGCGCATTGTGCACGCTTCAATGGGCCTCGTTCGCCGCTATCGCCCTCACAATGACACTATTATATCAATAATGCTCTCCACCCGACGTAGGCTGAATTCCACGTAAACCTCGTAAATTTTGTCTCCGACTTACTTTGTGACTTCGACGGTCGTCATTGTTTAGTGACGTAATTACGACCAAACAGCTTCATTCAATTCCAAGCAGCACAAAAACGCGGCCATTTGCTATTACCCCGAAAATGTCTTTAAAACGGCTTTGGCTCTCAAAAGCGATTACAGGTGCAGGTTCACTCAAAATGTGTGTGCACGATACTTTGTTGTTACTACGGATACCGGTTACCCTGTAATTATCTCATTAAACACTTTGTAAAACGCGGTAAGACCTTAACGCTCGGTAATCGGTGTTTTCTGATGTGCAAAGGGGAATGTAAAATATCTTGGAACCAAACCACAAAGCCATTCTTAGTACATCTTTACATGAACATGATAAAAAACTTGTCATTTTTACGAAGGTAAATAATAACTTATCGTACCTACACTGAAAGAGTGTACGATAATTAAAAGGATCCTGGAGCGAGAACTACTCGAAAACCAGCTGAATTTTCCTAGACTTTAGAATGTACATGACATCCATCTCGCCAGATTCCCGATGTTGCTGCCGAGCTGTCCCACGGTTGCTACGGTTTCGCGGCGGCATACATGCACTGGCCGGAGCAGCTGATCGTAGGTGGTGCCACTCGCAACGTGACGTCAGCGCTGCGGTCTGCGCGCGCGCTGCAGTCGGTCGTGCAGTTGATGGGCGAGCGAGAGATGTACGAATACTGGGCCGACCACTACAAGGTGCATCATGTCGGTTGGACGCAAGAAAAGGCGGCCGCTGTTCTCGACTCGTGGCAGAGGAAGTTTGCTGCTGTAAGTATATAATATGAAGAATAAGATTTAGAATGAGTAAATAGGGCAATTATGAAAATGATTTAAAAAATGTATTTGACCATATTCGTAATTTCAAACGCAAATTTTTTTCATACTATGAGAGTGTTTTTGTTATGTACGGTGTTATTTTTGAATAAGAAAAGTTTCCATCCGTATTAATAATCTGAAAGTAGTTCCCATACTCGTATAATATTGTATTATATTTGTGTCCTTATTACAGGAAGTAAGACGGATGACGACAACTGAATCTGTATCGCCGTCATACAGCTTCTATCCATTCTCGACGTCGACGCTCAACGATATTCTTGGAAAATTCTCAGAACTGTCCCTTAGGAACATTATTTTGGGATACATGTTTATGGTGAGTCGTTTTTAATACTCCTCTTATTTTATTGCTAACAATAATAATTTAATTTATTAAACACTAGTAATAATAGATATCATAGTTTGATTGGTACTCACATTTATCCATGTCTTGGCCATCATATCTAAAGAAATGCACATTTCTGACTTTCTTTTCTTTTCTTTATCTTGCTTTTAAATATATTTTTTAAGTCTAATATTTATAAACTTTTCCATTTGAATGCCACTTGGGCAAAAATTCAAATCGTGTCTAAATCAGTTTCTCGAAAGCCTACGTTAAAGTTTGAGTTTTATTTGCATATATATGTTGTTTTATTTTATTTACGCTTGTTTCGATTTTCAGTTGATTTACGTAGCGATGACACTAATGCAGTGGCGAGACCCGGTGCGCTCCCAGGCGGGTGTGGGGATCGCCGGAGTCCTACTGTTGTCTATCACAGTCGCCGCTGGATTAGGCTTTTGTGCTTTATTAGGTATTATTTTGTTTTCGTTTATTTTATTTTTCTAACCTGAAGTGCTCATAACTTGACCGCCGTTGCGGATTATGGTCATACTTCTATTATGTTACTTTGTTATTATTTTACTAAAACATAATTTGTAATCCATTTTTGATGGTCTATTACATATTTATCACCGAACGTTGATAGTGACCTGGTGCCTCAAAGTCCATAGTCCTTAAGGACTATGAACTTTTAAGTAAATAAGTTGATATTAAATCAATTTATTTTCAACTTGCATCGAAATAATCCTCGAAAATAAAACTAAGTAAGCCATATTTTTCTAGGTATTCCATTCAACGCATCAAGCACGCAAATCGTGCCTTTCCTAGCATTGGGTCTGGGAGTGCAGGACATGTTTCTTCTAACGCACACATATGTGGAGCAAGCGGGTGACGTACCGAGAGAAGAGCGGACCGGGCTGGTGCTAAAGAAGAGTGGCCTTAGTGTGCTACTGGCTTCATTGTGCAACGTCATGGCGTTTTTGGCAGCTGCTTTACTACCGATACCGGCGTTGAGAGTGTTTTGTCTACAGGTAAGAATAATAATGCTATATGTCTTACAATTTTATGATATTAACAGTAGCTGTGTCATAAAATCCAAAACAAAACCCAATTCAATTAAGTTCAACAATTTTCTTACATACATACATATACGTACAACTCACTTTATATATACCCGAAGGATTTTATCTTGTATACAACTATTCAAGTTTCGCTACCATTAAAAGCCTTATAAACTTCCAGGATTTTGTGTAAATCCCTTTAAATTTGCAAGCAATATTTTGTTTAATTTGTAAATTGTTGCCCTTTAGGCTGCAATCCTCCTCCTATTTAACTTGGGGTCCATGCTACTGGTGTTCCCTGCGATGATATCCCTGGACCTCCGGCGGCGCTCGGCCTCCCGCGCGGATCTGCTCTGCTGTCTCACTCCGGAGACTCCGCTGCCGGCTCGACAGAGGAAGAACAACCTACGGAACAAAGGGCGAGGAGTTAAGGATGATAAGGTTGGTAGATAAGTTTACCCTTACTCCTTACTGTTGCAGTTCTATGACTATGGTTCAGATTGGGTATCTTGTAAGTCCCATCGAGTTTGTCCCATGATAGTACAACTTACATCTACTTTGTCTTGGTTATGCTTTGGGACACCAACATTTTCCTTCCACTAATCTCATCGTGTCTAATGAATTAAGTGCAATGCTACGTAAGTGCATGGCTCGATGTCTTAGTTGTTTTATATGACTGCAGTGACACTCCAAACAAGTTATTTTTAAATACTCCAAATATTTATAGATTGTCCGTCCAATAAGGTCTGTAAATAAAATTATTTATAAATCTAAAATTCTAGCTGGGATCTGTGGTGTTACCCGCGGATCTCCATTTTTATAGCTTTTGTTACTTAGTGATAATAAAGCTTTTTAACAGCGAAAGATTTTTGAAATAAGTAAAGTAGTTTTTAAATTTATGTAACAAATAAACTTAAAAACTACTTTACTGATTATTACAAAAATTCAAATTGTTCTTCCTTATATTATTAGTAAAGATCTGACAGTACATAAAAATGTGATGGAAAAATGCATACATTTGCGTAAAAATATGAATGCGTTAAAGTTATGAATTTCAAAAAAACTCCTGTAGTTTTTTTATACTGGCAACTCACATTTAAAATACTTGGACTTACACTATATAAAAATATTACTTTGCAGACTAATTGGAAAGACACGACACGACAGCCCCTAGACCCGGAAGCCATAGGCCTTGCTGCGAACAAAACCTGCTGCATCAGTATCTCACTCACAAAGTGGGCGAAGAACCAATATGCACCATTCATCATGCGACCATCCGTCAAGGTAAAACATGCTTTGTCATACTTCATTGACTTACAAACACGAACCTACAAAAACAATGATGTCCTAAACTTACAAGCTATTGTAACCTCCGAGAACGTCTCTTTAATATTTATTGTTTTTTAGGTAACTTCAATGTTGGCTCTGATTGCCGTAATCATAGCGAGTGTCTGGGGAGCCACTAAAGTCAAAGACGGACTGGATCTTACAGACATCGTTCCTGAAAACACAGATGAGCATGAATTCCTCTACAGACAAGAGAAATACTTCGGTTTCTACAGCATGTACGCTGTGACACAAGGAGACTTCGAGTACCCTACCAATCAAAAGCTACTGTACGAGTACCACGACCAATTTGTCCGGATAGCTAATATAATAAAAAACGATAACGGCGGACTTACCAAATTTTGGCTCAGCTTATTCCGAGATTGGCTTCTAGACCTCCAAGTGGCTTACGACAAAGAAGTTGAGAGCGGTTGTATAACTCAAGAATACTGGTGCAAAAACGCGAGCGATGAAGGCATATTGGCTTACAAACTAATGGTGCAGACTGGCCACGTCGACAATCCTATAGACAAGTCTCTAGTTACTACTGACACCAAGAATGGTCATAGATTAGTAGACAAAGACGGTATTATCAATCCTAAGGCATTTTATAACTATCTCTCAGCATGGGCAACCAATGACGCTTTGGCGTACGGAGCTTCTCAAGGAAACTTGAAACCTCAACCAAAAAGATGGACGCATTCACCTGGAGACGTAGATTTGAAGATTCCAAAATCTTCACCACTGATCTATACTCAACTACCATTTTATTTGTCAGGGTTAAGTGACACTGAGAGTATAAAGAGTCTGATAATGTCTGTGCGTGAGTTATGCTTGAAGTTCGAAGCGAAAGGATTGTCTAATTTCCCTTCTGGGATCCCGTTCCTGTTTTGGGAGCAGTACTTGTATTTGAGGACATCGCTGCTCATGGCTTTGGCTTGCGCACTCGCTGCTGTATTTGTGGTAAGTGTACTTGCGATTAAGATTTGCCTACAGCTATACTGTTTCTGTTTCAGAATTTTGTCTTGAATTAATGATTATATCATTCTACATAAATCGCATCATGACTGATTTATATTTCTTCCACAGGCCGTAATGGTACTTCTGCTGAACGCATGGGCAGCCCTTCTAGTGACGCTAGCGCTTGCCACACTAGTCTTGCAACTGCTGGGAACAATGGCAGCGCTTGGCGTGAAGTTGTCTGCGGTTCCAGCTGTCCTGTTAGTGCTAGCTATCGGACGTGGAGTCCACTTCACTGTGCACTTGTGTTTGGTAAGTAGTCATTATAATAAGTGTAATGTTACATCTAGTTCAGACTATAGTTACAGGCAAAGCGGAGAATTTATTTAAAGTTTTATAAATATTACCTAATACTTCTGCGAACTGTAGTCGTTGCGTGCGATTAATATTTGGTGTGTTTAAAGAAACTACTACCGACGACAACGACTACCTACGACTATCCTCAAATCAAAGTTATGAAAATAAATAACATTTTATTAATAACTCTGATTTGAGGATGTTTTGCTCGCCTTCTTCTACCACTTAATTTTGGAATCGACCTGTAAATGATGTCGGAGCAAACTCCTCCTTGTTTGAACTTGTGTGCTTTCCAAGTTACGTAAAGATTGGTTTAAAAATTTAAACCGTGCACGATTAACCGACTAACATACTAACTGAAAGAAAATTTTGTCAGACTTGAAACAACTTATATATAAAAAAAACAATTGCTGTTCGTTGTTCTCGCAAAAACTCGAGTACGACTGGGCCGATTTAGCTGATTTTGGTCTTGAAATGTTTGTCGTACTCCAGGGTAGGTTTAAAAGGTGAGAAACCTGAATAACTGTTGGGCGGTGCGAAGTTCCCCGTTTTTTTTTTCGTTCTTTACGTTTTTTTGAAGTAGTGGTTATTTATATAAATAAATTTCAATCTAACATACTCTATTTTCGTCAATCTAGCTCGCACTATAATAACTCTCAGATTTGCTATCCAAAAACCAGTCTACACACTCTAACAGTATATTTTTTATAACAGGCATTCGTAACATCGATCGGTTGCAAGCGTCGCCGCGCCGCACTCGCAGTCGAGTCAGTACTGGCGCCGGTGGTACACGGGGCACTGGCCGCAACACTCGCAGCCTCGATGCTGGCAACCAGCGAGTTTGGATTCGTCGCGAGACTGTTCTTGCGACTTCTATTAGCTTTGGTGCTGTTGGGGCTATTGGATGGCTTGCTATTCTTCCCGATCGTGTTGGCTATATTAGGACCAAATGCTGAGGTAAGATAATTACAGTTTTAAAATATGTGCTTATCTTAAGGGCCAGAAGTGGAGGAAAGCGCCCTCTCGCTCGCACTATCTCAGTTTTATTAACATACGAAATTATTGAATTATTTTTTGAATAATCGGCTTGGTCGTCAATCAATTTCAAAATTATTTAAAGGTTTAACAGTTCACGTCGTTAATATTCATTTTTTCAATCCACAGGTCAGACCTCTAGAGCACCCGGAACGTCTCTCGACCCCATCTCCGAAATCCTCCCCAGTCCACCCTCGCAAGTCCACTGCATCTTGCGACAAGTCATCTCGCGCGGGCAAGTCTGCACCCCGACCGAGCGGACCATCCCTTACTACCATCACTGAAGAACCACCCTCATGGCATTCATCCGCGCCTTCCGTGCAGTCTTCAATGCAGTCAATCGTGGTACAACCTGAAGTGGTTGTCGAGACGACTACATACAATGCAAGTGATTCTGCTTCGGGTCGGTCTACGCCGACTAAGTCTACGCATTCTGGAGCTATTACGACCAAGGTAAGACTTACGAGTAACGGTCTCTTTAATTTTTTAAATTAACTGCTATTTTGTATCAATTATGCCTTCACTATTTAAAATTTTCATGAGAATTACGAGTAGATTTGACCTTGTACATTTTTTACATCAGCTGTATTTTGTCACTTCCAAGCGATCGAAAATAAATACGAAAAGCAACAACTATTTCTGACTTCAGCACTAGGGAACATTTTCTAATAATGATTATCTTATTACAGGTAACCGCCACAGCGAATATAAAAGTAGAAGTGGTCACACCCAGTGATAGAAAATCCCGCCGGTCTTACCACTACTATGACCGACGCAGGGATCGTGACGATGATCGAGACCGAGATCGGGATCGGGACCGGGACCGAGACCGAGACCGGTCCAGGGAACGAGATCGCAGAGACAGGTACCGGGACGAGAGGGACCACCGGGCCTCCCCCAGGGAAAACGGACGCGATTCAGGACACGAAAGCGATTCTTCCCGCCATTAGAAGAAAGTTTATACCATCCTAGCAGCATTTTGAAAGTTTATTTCTACCGTGAATTTGGAGACAGCAAACCCATCGGGGGTGATGTTATGTGAATAGTGTTTTGCTAGACTAAACTTTCGTAGACAGTGACTAAAAGACACTCTTGTATAGTTTTAAGAAGACGAATTAACGACATCTTTACCTAAAGTAACGAAGTTTCTTGTAAGCAGAGATCGTGTGCGTTTCAAGGCTCATTGTAAGAGTTTTGGTGACGGCACTTCGAGTATTTTTAAGTTTTAATATAGTGGAGGCTATATTGTACTTTGGCGGTTGGAAGCGCTAGGGACCTAGTAGTTGTATCTGTGGTCTGCCGAAAATGTTCGTAGTAGAAAGACACATTTTCTGATACTCTTTTCAGAAGCTGATATAAAAAGTATAGTTATCACCCTATTTAAACACAAGGTTGCTTAGTTTTTAGTTGTCTAGATATGTCAGAGTATCACTACGAGTTTGGCTGACCAGTCGTTAGGACACCATTGAATTCAGAGCAGTACTGAAACCATTCCACAGATCGCGCCACTAGTGCTTCTTTAATATGGTCCAGCTTAGTTATTTCAATGTAAAAATAACGTACAATTCTTTACTGTAGAGCCAAATAACGTATGAAAATTTTGAATGATGTGCGTTCCTATGATATGTAAAGATATTCCGTTAATAGCGAAACTCTGTTACATTTTATGCTTCTTTAAAAGACTGTGGTCAAATATTATTAACTTATGTTATTATATTATTATTATTTATTTAATGTGTATAATTATTATTTTTCTGTCATCGAGACAATCTGTGGGAGAACTCAGAGATATTGTACAAATTATTTAGTTGGTAATAACATTAGATTAGGCTGCTATTTATGAGATTACTTAGATCTAAATATCTTCATTTTTGTATTGTTGTGATTTTTAGGTAAACGTAGTTATTTGAAGACTGCATTTAACGATATAAAGCACAGTGTTTTGCGCGTGATGGGGTGTAGACAATAGCGCCATGTCTGAACTAAGTGATTCATTACCATTCTGTTAAATTTATAACATTCGTAATTATTTTATTCCCACGATGTGTGACGTGAACGGTCGACGTCGTATATACCTACTTATACAGTATATAAACATAAAATATTGCAGTTCCGATAAAGAACAGACATGGCAACACGATCGAAGCATGGCAACATATACTGACCTCAAAATTACTTGTAACGTTTGTGCAAAGTACTTAGTAGATTATATTAATTTATACGTACGATATTTTGTAAATATAGTACTAGTTTTGTAACAGTGTATGCGTGGATTGAGTACCCTGTATTATATGTTTTGAAAGTTACGAAACTCGGTAAGGTATTTCATATCCATATGCAGTTCTTTAACGCTTTTGTTATGAGTTCTTTGTGAAATGTATGCAAACAGATCAGCACTATCGAAATACCTTATCAAGTTCCGTAACGACTCATCTCGTGGTAGTGGGTACTGTTTGTATCATTTATTTTTATACATTTTAACTGACATATTGTCGAAAAACTAGCTCGTAATGATGTGAAGCGTTTATTAGTGTTGTAGTTTTCTATTAAAATAACATTTATCGCTACTGTCGCACAATGACATACAGATTTAATCAACATTTGATTATTCAGTGTTTAAAAATTCCTAAAACATACCTATTCGATTGGTTGTCAAAAATATGTGTCAGAAATTACGCTTGTATTTTACTATTAATATAGTTTTCTTTCTTATGTTATTTATACTGAGTCCATGATTTTATCTTTCCACTGAAAACAGCAGAATTGTTGTAATTTTAGTACACGTGTTATGGCAATATAATTCAATAAATATTACTGTCAACTGTATTCAAGAAATTAAACACTACTGTACAAATTGCCGTTTTTGATTTATATTATGACCCATAGGTCCAACTTACACGTGCATGTAAACCGAAGCACTTGCTTGTATGCTGATTAATTAATAAAGGCCTAGAACCTTACCATAGCCTGCATCATGCGATCACGAACTGTTTAACGCTGCAATGAGATGCTTGGTCGCGCGGCGTTTTTCTTTCGCCTTAAAGACATCGCATAATTTCTGTGACGGGGAAGCCCCGAGGACACGAGGAACTTCGCATCGAGTTACCTGCAGAGACCAAAAATACTCCAAAAATTATTTGAGATACTTTTCAGTTTATGCGTTAACTATACTAATATTATAAACAGGAAAGATTTGATTGTTGATTTGTTTGCATTAAATGGTATCCGTAACTATACTGACCTATTTTAAAAAATCTTTCGCCGTCAGAAAGCTGCGTTATCAACGAGTAACAGTGGCTGTAAAGAATTACGAAGGTTATTAACATAATTTTTAAATCTGCTAGGGTATTTTTTATGTAAATATAATTTTTAAACAAGCTAGTCCTTGATTGATTCATATAGACCCCAGAAATTTATTTAAAAAAAACATGATATAAAACAATCCCTCTCATCGCACGCCTTAACAATATAGGTTAGTAACTGGCACGCTGTAGATATGCTAGTTAACTTGCATGCATATTTATTACAAATTTCTAGTGTTCACCAGACAATACAGTTTGAGCCATTCAGTCATAAAAATGGCAGATACAATTCAAAGAGCTTGAGGTATATTAGTTTGGCTTGTTGTCTCTCATAAGTCTGACTCACTCAACTGAAAACTTCGAGATTCATACAATGAACGTAATATTAATTTCTCCAAGATTAAGTTGTATTTTCGATAATTCTACCTCAGGGAATATTTTACACAAAATAAATAAATTATCTATAACGACTTTACTAAAATTATTTGTCTAATTTCGGAAGTAAACAGCGTAAATTGCCTCTTGTTCCGATTGAAGAAAATCCTCAAAAAGTTAGGTGTAATGAAAGCAATCTGCCGAGCGCACGGTGATCCGCTTAGGCCAAATTATAATAGCGGGGAGGGTGGAATTCGGGCCCTTGGCGGTACCAACGCCTGCGACATTCCTTAGAAACCGGGAGCGCGGGAATCAATAAAGGATTTCCTGGCGCCGTGCCCACGCATGTGCGTGGCGACCGGTGTCGCCGACTAACCTCGCACCTCCTCGGCCGGTCTACAGAACTAATCCTGCAGCCGCATCTCATCTCCAGCACGACCATCAGTCAATCTCCAAAATGGCCTAACGGGCCTCGCGGCTACTCGCCTCGCTCCGACCTATCGATACAGAGTATCAGACGCAGTCGTAGACCTGCGGTAACGTCGCGCGTAGGCGTTCGCACCGGTCGCTGACCATCAACCCTATGCATGAGCAAATAAATCTCGGTAATAAGCAGTGGGCCGGTGCGTTATTGGGCGTATGATTCGCGCGCAGCGTCAGTGCGGGTGCGGGGCTGCGCGCGAGAGGGGCGCGGAGCGTGCGCGCGGCGCGGCGCGGCAGTCGTCTCGGTAGATACCGTCCGACGCGTCGCCAAGACCTCCCCTGCCCATGCAGCCGCGCCTCGCCGCCTGCAGCCGCCCTGAGTAGTGCCGAGCTTGTCGCGAGAAGTGCAGTGCCCGTGTCATGTGGATGCTATGAGGCCCGCCAGCATGCCTCCGCACGTGCGGCTCGCGCTGCTCGTGCCACTGATCGCCGCCCTCGCTGCCGCCAACCAGGTCGAGGATATACCGCACAACGAGTAAGAAAGAACCATACCTATTTTCCTGAACATTTCAGACTTATTTTTAAACTATCCTGCTTGATGATGCAACTTTGACCTTGCCAAAAACTCGCATATTGACAAAAATCCAAACTGGGTCTCATTCTTTGCTTCTCTACTTCGACTCGTATTTTCTAAACCATAGGTTCCAATAACATAACAGTTAAATTAACACTAAATTTCTTAACAGATGACATTATTCATAGTAGTTTTTTTTTTGCTTTTTTGAATGTTTTTAATATTGGGGTTGTTTTCGTTTGCTATTATGACGCTACTAATGCCCCCTCTGCCTCCACTTGTGTCATATTGTGCTAGTAATGCAGGACTATGCTACCCATTTTATCTACGTACGATTTTTTTTTGCATTAGATGATAATTATTTGGATGTCAAAACAATACTTATACAATGTCATTACGTATACGATCCTATATTTGTTTTCTTCGGTATAATCAAAGATAAGGAATAAGGATAAATACAAACATACTTAAAGTGCAAGTAAAAATCCGAAATTATCAGGCGAATGTAGAGCTGTAATGAGAAAAACTCGAATGTTGCGGATGTGACCGCAGAAAGTTAGGTAACTCAAAGGTTAGCTAAAAGCCTTTTTGTACGTAATATAGGTAGAGGTTTCGACATGCCGTAGGAATACCTACACATTCCTGCTCGACATAAATGAAAGCGAATTATGTTTGGATAACCCTGATATTGGTTAACGACCTTTATTTTCTCGTAGCATTCAGAGCTACGAAATTTTATTGTAGCATATGGTATGTTATAGATATTCGAGTATACTGTGTATAAATATGTTATTATATAGCTATATAATGTATTAAGTCCATGTACTTTAGGTGCACCAAAACGGTTTAATACAGAATTGACAGGAAGCGTTCGTGGAATTATTGTCTAAGTGCTTTTAACGGATCATCTTAGAAGGAGATAAGAAAAAAATAAAGAAAGGTTTAAAAAGACTCGAATCGTAGGTCAGAGGATAGATAAAATTGTGGGATCTGGTATAGAATACACTACGATTGATCTAGAACCTAGACCGGTAGACAAGTCGATAGATCATAAGTATACGACTTTCAACGAATACACATGTAAATTTGTTAATTGAGGTTGAATATTATTTATAAAGTGCCTATTATGCCTGTTTTCTGTTGTATTTATTATCTGATGTTTTATTTTTTGTGGTATCAATAACGAGTTTTGTGAGTGTAATTGAATATCGAGTGATTACGAGTATCTTGAATGTTTGAATACTTTCGAGATAAATTTAATAACTTAAATTTAATATTTTTATGATATTTAAATTTAAGAAATTAAGATTGTTGCAAATAATTGTTACTAAATCGTACCTGAAGTGTATTGCTAATGCATATGCTGCATTATTACCAAATTGTTCATTTGGTAATAATGCAGCATATGCATTTTACTTTATTCTGATCGTTTGCTTTGTTTATTATATAAATATAAGATGAATATAAATAAATATAAGATGAATATAAACGAACAATTTCGATATTCATCACGAGTAAAAGAGGGATCTAACAGCACTTTGAATACAACTTGACTTTATGATAGTGAGCTAAAACTCTAGAATGATGGTTACATAAATAAATCTTCATCGAATGTTTTCAAGAATGTATATATAGAGTCAGGTAAAGTCAATATCTATTAAATCGTCAGTAAGGTTATGCATCCGATCGCACATTTAGTAGATTTCAAACAAAATCAATAAATGTTTAGTAACTAGGATCCGTAGTTGCTAATCGTAGATCCAATAGCAGTTTGGTCCCATGGGATTAGATACTAATTAATCGTATTAGATTTAAACGCTTAAACTTTGTTCTATGAGTTCCCTCGTGAGACCCTCTTAGGAGTTGAATTTTCCAAAAATCTTTTATTATCTTTTATTATTAGTACACCTTTAAACCCCAGAACAAATACACCTGCCAGATGTCATGTCTCTAGGTTTAGCAGTACCTATAGGCTGAGCGTTTATTGTGATCAATCAGTCATTCATTACTTTTTATATATTTAATTTGTAACATAAAGGTTTGAATACTTAGTGATAGTCTACCTATTAAAGTGAACACATTGTATAACAAAATGTAAGTATCTGATTTAATCTTATCTAAGCAGGAGTTGTGTTCCGCGTATCACTGTCAAATATTATTGATTTCAAATGATGTTAAATGATGTATTTTCTTCTTATTGGTGGGAAGGACTGTCTCAATCTTAAATCTACATACGTTATGGACCATTCACATTGTATCCTAACTAATATTATAAATGCGAAGTAACTCTGTCTGTCTGTCTGTTTCGCTTTCACGCCAAAACTACTAAACCGATCTGGATGAAATTTGGTGCACAGGTAGATTGGACCCCGGGAAAGGACATACGATACTTTTTAACCGAATTCAAAAAAGTAGTTCCCCCATTATCTCGACAATCCAATGGGGAACTACGCGGGTGAAACCGCGGAGCACATCTAGTTCGATAATAAATCTAGTTGTCTCTGGTTATGGGTTGGAGCATTTGGATTATCTGTAGATCTTTAATGGTCTTTAATGGTTTTATTAAGGTAATATTTCAGCTATATTTTTTATTTAATATAACTTTACCTAAACTTACATATTCAACAAGCACGTACTGTACCACGGTGGGCCCAAACCCGCGCTCCAAATTGCCGCCATCAGATGACTCGAGCTCATCAAAATCCGTTCTTTTCAATTTTTGTACATTAATTTCTTTATGTGCACCTGTTGCGAGTATTCGCGCCATTTTTGTGACGACCCATTCCATGTTGGAAACGTCTGTCCTGCCACACGCAATTCACAAATAACTTAATTCGTGTGTTCCTAAAAACATAAAACTAGTGACCCTGTTTGGTTCTTTGTTTCTTACAAGAAATTCTTATGAGATCAATAATTGTACATTCTCATAAGCATATATTTTTTTGCAATTTCATATTTCAACAACTTCTGCACCGATAATTCAGATTATTTTTTAAAGTTGAGTACCGCACAAACATCACTGATATCGTTAGATTAATGGCGCCGAAGGAAAATTACAGGAAAAAAAAATTACAACCTGTAATTGTTTTCCAAGTTGTGAGTAATATTTACATACAAACTAGCCTTGAAGCAGCGACTCATCACTCCATCAATAAGCACAGTAAATTTCTACAGCCATTAATTCGAGAGTTGCTCCATTGACAGTCGTTAGAGATGGATCAGTTGGTGATAAATGAACGCCAATTTCTTCGATTATGTCTAATGGCAAACTGGGAAGTTCAATTCACAAAAGTCGATTTCCTGGAATGGAATGGCAATTTCATAGAATTTTATGATAGGTGGGTTCAGTAGCTTCGATGGAACTAGCTCATCAGTATTGAGACGGATGATAATACAGTTCCGGTTGAACCCTGACAAGAAAGCATGCCACGCCTGTAAGGTTGTCTGAAAATAGTAGGTTTCAGCGATAAGGCCACCACTCGGGGCACTTTTTATATTATAAATTTTATCTTGTATTACGTGTTTCTACAATAAATAATTAATCAATAAATTTCAAAGATACTGTTCCCAATACTCTATTGTCTTCCCATATAATAAGTGAGTAATAATATTAGTTCTCAGTACTGATGTTAGCCTGGTATGCACAAACTATTTTACGTCTTCATAAAGTAAACGATAACATCTATGTTTCATGTCACCGCCTAATATTATTCGGATCTGTCGGTAAAGAGCGCCTTAGTAAACTTTCCCTTTTTCAGAAGAAACGCACCCCCAAACAAAACTTCCCACGATTAAACAGAGCTAAAAATTTGTATCAACCTGTACATTAAGTTTAAGGTACTATTAAAACAGTAGATAGAAAAAATATATATTCAAAACTCTTTACTCAATCGTATGTTTTGACTTCTAAGCGGACTCATTATTGTAAATACTGCAAATACAAATATGAAAAGGTAAATAAGTGCTACGGGACGTAGTATTCATAATATATCTTGCTTATATTATAGTTTTTATAACTGTGTTTAGGTACATTACGTGCTCTTCGCGAGAGCCCGTAATAAAATTATCTATTTTAGTCTTTCTAAATTGACAGCAAACATTCTAAAAATACTCGTAATTCATTGTCTGTCGTACTTATTCACCTTGTGTATGAACACATTTATTTATTTGGTAGAGTTAAGAAATCTGTCACCAAGCACGTAACGGTGCTTTTGGCAGTTTTCCTTGAGAAACAATACTCGTATATTCCATTCCAGGTATGCTTCATCTAGGGCCACAGTATCGCTGCCACCAGTAGTCGTGCGAGCTGGTGGTCAAATGCCTAGTTGTCTTTAATAAGAAAAACTTATTAGTGATTCAGACAAATTGAGAAAATTCTCCCTTTTCTTATTTTTAAACATTATCAAGTTCTCATTATCTCATATTATAACCTTAAAAGTCTTATATAACCTTTGTTTGAAATCTTGAGCATCCCGCTAGTTGATCCGCATTCACCTGCATCTGAAGTGCAATATCCGCTGCGATGGATATTTGAATAGAATGCACACTGGACTGGCTACCAGGTTATTCCATATTGGACAAATTGCTGAGCACGAGTAAATTGTTGAAGATAGAGCTTGTGCATTTCTGCGGAGTTATTTAAGTTGGATATAAATACGCTTATATTTATATACGCACTAGCGACCTGTCCCGGCTACCTCGTTGGTGGACATATTTTCTACTAAATTTGTAATACATTTTATGGCTAATTTTTTTACAGTTTGTGTTGGTTCTGGTAGGAATTTTTAAGCATTTTTCTATTTATATATATAGCTTTTGTTACTTAGTAATAATGAATCTTTTTAACGACATAATATAAAAATACGAAAAATGTTCTCTTAATAATATTAAGTATTTTATATTATTACGTTTTTTTTCACATAAAAATAAAAAGAAAAGTATTTAGCGAGTTTTAATTCATTATATATATATATGAATAAGACCATACTAGTATATATATATATATATATATACTAGTATGGTTAATTGTGTATATATATATATATATATATATACATATATAACTGATTACCTCGCGACCATACTAGTTCACAAATAGCGAAGATAAAAGCAAACATATTTTGCATTCTATTTACAGATTAACACAAATTATGGTTTTAGTTGAAAAATATGTTTAAGTATTTTTCAAACGCGACTTTCGTTAATGGCAGGTCAAGGCCAATATAGGTTCCTACAATATTAATTTTATTGTAATTTCTTTATAAAACTACAAAACACAGGTTGTTAATAATTTTAAACAGGGTTTTACGTATTATCTACTTAATCATTAAGAAATGTAACGCATAACGTATCTTTACCGTTAAGTAGATATTGCCCGTTGTGACCATTGTACCTATTTATATATTTGTTTTGTAAAAATTGTATGTATCTTTTTTTGGTCTGCAATTAAGTTATAATCATACATTCATTCACATTACATACCTCTCCTTTTTATAATTTGAAGTAGGTAACTTTTGTTGTTTGATAATTTACGTGACGCTACTGGGAATATACTAAATTTCAAATTTACATTTGTTTAATTACTTATTACTCTAATACTCATTGTATAAGTTATAAAGCAGAACACTGCTTAGAAAAGTTCTTTACAAGTCATCGCAGTTGTCGACACTAACAGTGAATGAATAGTCAAGGTGACTATCCCTCAGGTGCATCTGAGGGGTGCAAAGGGGCAAGTTTATTTATTATGTCGCCTTGTAGCACCACCTGGTGACGATACAGATAACTAGGTGTCAATTAACTGGAGACATAGTGGTACATACATTACTGAAAGGCTTCGAAGGAAGAGATTTGTCATTTTACTGTTTTGAATAATTTTGGAAAATATTTTTTTTTAAGTTTTTCACACGACCACGAAATTCAGTGACACTATGGCTGATGGATCATGCCTTGCCTGGAATACACTGGCTCTCAAGGAAAGCTGCCGAAACACACCGTTAGGTGATTGGCTACAAATTCATAAACTTGAAGGTGGTAGCTAACCAGGCGCGGGTTTGAAAACGCCCTACCACCATGCTTCACGATGTTTTCCTTCATCGGTGGCTCAGGCTTCTAACCTCTCGTATGGCAATTTACCCCACTAATTACTCGGCCATCATCACTACAAATCGTTACAGTTAACAAAACGTGACCTCACACTCACACAGTTATATTATGCTTATTGAACAAGATAGAAATTGGAATTATATACGCAAGAGCAGTGAGGCTTGAACAACATCTCTTTGCTTTTTAACCATTACTTGAATTTGATAAAATTACAACAATATTTGTTAAGGTTTAAGAGTGAAATGTTTTACATTCTCGCTAATTATATACTATAATCTTTTTATTATTTATATGACGCAATTAACTAATATTTCAAGCAAAGTTTATTGAAAATAGTACATTAGTTGAACGAGGGAACAATTTTTTTAATTATGTATATAAAATGAGTGACAATGAGTTCTCTATTTACCGATAGCTATAATCTCGGTCTCTTCAAATCGGTTTCTTCTAGGCCAGCGCGCTACATCCTAGGCGGCATCGTCAGTTTTCATCAGGTAAGTTGCGGTCAAGTGCAACCGTTCCGGAGAAGTTACGATTTTGAAGTCTACTAAAACGTTGTCAATACAACTCTCGTAGCAAATCGTAGCAGCGGCGTAGACGTTCGTAGCATAGTACAACATCAATTTTAAAATCTTAAGAGTGTACTAAGCCGAAAAGGGGTCACTATATTCATCCTAAGGAACCATATTTACTATGGGGTCGACTCTGAATTCGAGAAAAAAAAGCAGCTGTTTTATATATTTTGCCGACTATTATAAGGACGAGTATAGTGACCTCCTTTCGGCTTAATACACTCCTAACCGATAACCCCGTATATCCCATTACTTATGACGCATTTGCTATCTTAAACATAGCTTAATATTTTATTTATCATTTGATGTTATATATCGTTGACTTTATATTATTAAATGGTGGTATTATCGCTTAAAACGATCTCTTCCAGGCAACCAATGCAAGTACATGATAATTCCTTATATTCAGGAGGCTTTAAAATATTAAACTTTCAACGTAACAACTGTAAATAACAATAAATTTAACCAATACTTATATAAATACATATGCATATAGACAAATTAACTATTAAAATAGCGATAGATAATGCAAAAAAAACTCTATGCTTAATAACGCTTCTAATTACCAAACACTTATCAATCGGATATGCGTAAAATGCAAGCTAGGGCTCTAGATCTGTTGTAAATATTTGGTAGCACGCGGAGTGGCGGCGCGGCGCGGGACGCACATGTCAAAGGCACCGGCCCCGGTATTGATCTAGCGAGGCGAGGGGTGACACAGCTGCACTGGAATACAGTGTTGAGGCTTCTTACAGATGCTATGTCTGATTTCAACGGAGATTTTATCAAAATTATACCAAACATTCAAACGCTTAAGTGTTGTTATAAAATGTTCGGAACTCATTCACGCAAAAACTGCTCAACGGATTCTAATTAAATATATGTATGAATAAGTAATGAAATTTCCGCGGGTAATGCTGTGGGGTGCAGCTAGTATAATATAATATAATTTTGTAAAGACAAAATTTATGTTTTTTGTGTTCGTGTGTGTTTTATGCTTCTTCATGCTCAGACAGGTTCTAGTAAAATTTGATATTTGGATCTCGGAAAAATGCAGTGTTCTCAGGATAGTCAAATATTTGCCGCGGATGCAGTTAGATTAAATGAAACCAAGATTTCTTACACTGATTTCACTCTACGCTACTACTACAACCTTGAGGGTTGCTGAGACATCCCGACTAATTGGTAACCTCTGTTAAAGTGTAAACGACTTGAAGTTTAACTGAGAGTAAGTAATATTTTAATGAATAATGTGAATAATTTTCAATTTCATTGTTACTAGAGGAAGCCCATCAACGAGATATTTTATGCTATCCTATATTGGTGGTGGACCCTAATGCGCAATATCACTCCACTGCAATAATTGTATAAATCCGGGAGAGAAGTAGCATTCAGTACTACAAAATTTAACTTAATGTAGGTGCCACAATATAGTACATTATGATGAGCACTATGTACATTAACTTTTATGAACTGTTAAAGTTTATCAGTGTTTTTGAGTTTTGTATAATTCGAGAAATAAATGTCAGAGCATTCAGGCTGTAACCAAGCAATAATATTAGTATCTGTCGAAATTTCTGTATGTCTTATTTTCAGTCGTAGGGGGATACTAAAGAATTTTATTTTATTTTGTCCCCTAGGGGTCAGATTGAGGTGACTAACAGGAAAAAACTGTTATTGATCGCGAACCTTATGAAACTTACCTATTAAATAGCATTTATTAAGCAGACGATATACAAATATATAAATGTTATTTTTCCTTTATTAAGAGGTATAAACAAACAATTAATAGTTATATCACCCAATTCATCCATAAACCAGAGATCCAGGATTAGAACTTCTAGTCAATCATCGCAGCTAGATTGTAGCGTTCCCGGATTGCTAGAGGTACTACCATAAAACTACTTAATAATACCAACTTATCGGTTGCTTTTTGATAGTATCTGCGTTACAATTCTGCTGTACATTCGACGATAAACTATTATGTTCCTCTGTATGTCTGACTACATGGCCGAGCAAATCCTACATCTTCGTTTTAGTTGTGTTAGTTTAACGTATACATAATTATTTTCGTTTATAGTCAATTACTGTTTAAAACACTTATGCGTATTTAATCATCACGTAGCGACGCTACAAAGCTTAATTAGGCAGTTCTTACTGTATTTATTAGTAGGTAATGACTGTTGCTAATCGTGTGATTAGCAACAGTCATTACCTACTAATAGCGGGTAGCAGCCTTTGAACTAGAAATTAATAGATTAAATAAGCAATAAAATATTTTATAAATTTAATTCTCGATGCCAAGCCCGAGTTCAGGGCAAATCAGTATTGAGGTAAGCACAATCTTTACAAGCAAGCGCACTTGATAATCAGGGCAAAGCTATTTTACCATACTATTATATTTAACATACTATTATATTATTAGTTTATACTAAAATAAAAACTTTCACATTTTTATAAGTACTAAAATTAATTATATTTACCAATAAATCTTTACATAATCTATATATTAATAGTTGTATAAAATAGTTGCACAAGAGTATTTACTTATTGAAAGACCTTGAAAAGTCCAACATTAAAACGCTAGTTTATTATGATATCGCAAGTTGAACAATTAAAATGATTTATTAAAAATTATTTATATTATATAGGTACCCAGTTTATTAATCGAAAATTTTATCAAACACTGAAAATGCGACATGAACACCATAATATTTGAAAAATATATTGATAAACCAAGTATCGTTTTATTAACATTATTCGGTTCTATCTCAATTCAAATGAAGTAACCACATTTGATATATTTTATCATTGCTGTTTATTTATTGTTTTGCTAAATGATATACCAGAAGCAATTACTGTTACGGAAATGAACGAAGAATAATTGCAATAGCTGCGGTACAGATGCTTCACTAGTTCTAAGAAACTGCAACATTGAGCAATTGAAAAAGTTCACGCAAGTCAAAACTTTTGCTATGGCACTTTACTGAGGTCACAATTTTAGGATCATATTGAAGCTACTTAATAGTTCAGCATTTTATTGCATACAGAATATTATATTGTCTTTTTTACCATACTAGTAGCTATTAGAAGGGATTGTATTCGCTTGCGTTCGAATGCTTCTGGTGGTTGGTTGGAATATTTGGATTATCTGTAGAGCTTAAGTGGGTTAAATTAATCAAACTGCAATTTGGTTCTAAAGTGACAAGTGATAGTCTTTTTAGCGAGGTAAATCTATACTTCCCTTCTAATATTATAAATGTAAATGTAAGTTTGTTTGTTATGCTTTCACGCGAAAACTACTTAACCGATCATCATGAAACTTTGTACACATATTATTGGAGAAGTAGGATATTTTTACTAAAGAAAAAGTCGCGGGTAACAGCTAGTACTCGTATATAACTAAGAGAAAAGATTTGTATTATTACATGCAACCAATAAAGTCAAAAACTTCTGGCCAAATTTTTATAAATTCCTTCGCCGTTAGAAAGCTATCTCATCACTGAGTAACATAGGCTATAAAAAATTAGAGATCCCTGGGTCCCGCAAAATGCAGCTAGTAATTAATATAAGTATATGTAAAGTAGCTTTGGCCTGCGTCATTGTTCGCATTATGCTTCGAAAAAGAACTGAAACTATTAAAATCTGCATCATATAGCGTAACATATGTTTACCTAAATATCCAATATATCCAACATATAACATTTAGCTATGTTCTAAAAGAACTAAACTGTTGAAACCATATACTGTTTTTAAGACCACTGTACACAGTAATTAATACACTCTTTATTACTGTGTACAGTGTGTATTATCATAGCCTCATGCACCTCAAACTATCTATGTGTAGAGTATCAAATCGAACTGTCACTTAGTTGCTGAAGAGAAGAAGAAAAGTAGGTATGTTTATTCCCACCTGTTCTAGTAGACTAACAAAACACTATCGCATTTGTAATATCTGTGAGGATATTAGTTAGGTGTTTACAGAGAGCTTGAGTACTGTATAGGTAGGTAGCGAGTTGAGTAGCGGGATGCGAGGGCGGGCGGAATGGAGCGTACTACGGCGGGCGGCGTGACTTACGTAAGGACGCAGCGCGTCTGACGCCCAGTCTGCCGCCCGCACTGGCCCTCTGATTAATAAAACGTCGGGATTCAGTGCACCCGAAATATCATTAGAAAAAGTACATCTTTAATTAAGTTAACCGTCATGTATCCGCTGCTAATGAGCTTTAACTCTAATTAACCCCAATTAGCAGTGGATACATGATTAAATCTCTAGATTCAATTAAGAACTGTGATTTGGAAAATGACTGAAAATAATTTCAACTCAAGTTGACGATAACAATTGCAGTATTGCATTCATGAAATATTATAGTAGTTTATTATACAGCTTTTAAATTTACTTCTCAAATTTGATATATCAGATAAATGCTGTAAAAATATGAAATTCATAACATATCTACTGTCATGAAATCATCAATGATCAATATTTTTTTAATAATAGCAATATTTACAAATACTACTCAGAATAATTTAATGTTAATTCAAAGTAAACAAAAGTGACAGGAATAAATGTACCTGTTTATAAATCGTTAAAAAAATTTCGCATACAGGAAACAAATTCTTTTAACCAATTTTAAATAAGGAGGAAGTTTTTTAATCAATTTGTCTGACATGCCTGAACCAATTTGCTAAATTCTTTTTTTCTACTTTTGTTTTCTTTTACTTCCCATAGACCTCACATAAATTTAATTAAAATAGATACATTAGTATGGAAAATAAATTACTGAAATTTGTGTACGCGTCTGCCGAGTTCAAGTTGGTTGCTAATTTTTAAAGTATCAACTATTTTGATACTCTTGGGATGTAACTAGACCCTCGGACTCGGTTACCCAAACAGCGTTCACTGAACTAAGCGAGGAAGGCATGGAACACAGGTGCTAGGTATAAATCCGTTTAGGTTGGGACGTAGAGAGAAGGAAACCCCTCGCCACGCCACGCCGCCAAGCTCCACTAAACCGATTACTCTGTAACGAGATACTTTGAGCGGTGTTACGGAGATCACTCACTTTGCTTTTAGTAATTAAAATTGGAAATAAGTTAAAACCGCGCCCAATTTTTTTATAAATAATCTGTTTTTTTTTACTTTTTTAACTCCCGACGTCAAACGACGAGGTTTTTGTTATATGTATGGCTGTGATATCGTAATTTCCAAACCGATGAACCTATTTTGATTATGTTTTCTTTTTGTTTACAAAATGAATTAGTCGGGAGTGTTCCTATCTACGTTTAATGAAAATCAGTCAAAGATGGCTACCAAACTTGCTTTACATATTTTTTCATAACTTCCTCAATATGGGTATCACTCATGATAAATTTCAAATCCAATATAACCGCTACCAAAAAATGGCAATGTCGGGGATTTTTTAATTTTAAATGTTTGTTTACAATAAGAAGTTACACTGGTAGCAAAATATATTTAGTTCTAAATAAACTAAGTACAATATCGTGCAGTGCAAATTATTATTTAGAAGTTTGCGAGAATTAATTCAAACAAGAAATACAAATAACATAGAAACAAAAATCATAACTAGTGCTATTGTATCACATGTGATAGAAAATAGCGATATGATTCGATATCTATGGTCATAAAAATATTTACTCACTTTACTGGCAAAAAGCAGGCAGAAAAATTACAAAAAGCTTTGGGTGAGAAAATCAGTGACATGAAGCGTGATAATGGCAAGCGCCCTGATAGCTCGACTTTGATTCCCTGGGAGCGGGGTAGGGCTCTCGTATGGCACGCAACTCGTGTTGATACTTTAGCACCTTTCCGCCTCAGTGGCACTATCTTGAGGGCTGCTGGAGATGCCAAGCGGCGGAAATATACGTCTCTTTTAGAACAAGAAACAAGAGAGCTGGCTCATTCCTTGGTCAAAAGATTTCTATAGTATATAAGTGATTAAGTTTGAGTGTTTTAATTCCTGTTATTTTCGTTTTTTTTTTTAGTTTAGTTTAGTTGTATTATTAAAACTTATTACAAATTAAAAACCATAAATAAAATATTTTTATCTCTATTAATGTTTGGGAATATTCATTTCACAGTACTAGATATCTAGGAGTTACAAGTCAACCATTCACTTTACTAATATCAGCCTACAGAAATTCCAGTCACAGACTAAGAATAACTACGAGCTTTAAGACAATAACTTCACAGCCGTAACAGATTTATAAAGCCATTTTCTCGGAGCATTCCATTTTCCCGGCGTACGTTAGCTGTAGCAGCGCGCGAGGCGTCCTAGTCGCCACCTGACGTCCGAATGAACGTTTTAAATAATTTTAAATTCCGAACTTGTGGCGGTGACGGCCGAACTTGGGCGAACAATGCCCGCGAAACATTCACTGATTACTAATGAGCACATTGTGGAGCAACTTCCGCGGAGGACGTAACAAGGAACCCTGCGAGGGAAATTTCGCCCAAAAATTCGTCCGAGCGTCGACGCCCGTTTATGTTTCCCCTTACTTTCGTTTAGTGGATGTATTTTCCGCATATTATTTGTAGAAAGTTATCTCTTGGCACATTTGCATTATTTACCGAACGAGTAATACGTCTCTGCTGAGACCTGGCTCAAAATTAACTGATCTATTTGGACGAAGCTTCATACATTCATGATAGAACTTTACATACACGTAAGTTCATTTAATCACTAATTATCTGTTAGTATCGCGGAATGTTTGTAATCCCGTGCAAGCCATATTTTAAAATAATATTGATGTACTTATAACTCGGCAGATATACGGGCTCTACGATTTTAGTTACAGTTGTCGGGGTTTTTTGACTGAGGGGCTATTTAAATTAAAGCTTGCTGTGCTGGTATTTACTGCCCGACTTTAAAAATAAGCTAGTCTATTATCTACCTATATGACAAATATCAAAATTGGTAAAGTTTTAGGGTTTTGTACATATGTATGTATTTATTTCTGAATGATCCAAACCAGGTAACCTCTTCGATTTGTTAGTTCAACGATCGCAAATGTGTCATGGCAAAACCAGTTTCCTGTTTTATTTTATATTTTCATGCAGGTTCTAGAAAATCCAACGCAAAAGGCTCCCAAGTTTTCAATCACCTCATACTACCTAATACCTCCACACGTGGCATGTACGATACGCTACGTTGTCTGCCTTCCAATACCTGGAAGTAGGCTGACTAACTGAGCCGTATTTTGAAAGACATTACATTTTTTAGTCACAAGTAAGGCATCTCATCTTAAAAAAATCCATGGTGACACCATGGATTTTTTCCCTTCACATATTAATCGTCTAAATGGCTGTTAAATCGAACCTGGAAATAGTTGCCATGCTACACAAATTGGAAGTATATTTCTGATGTGTTTGTTCTCTGTGGAGTTTGTGGCTGCTTTTGAGTGAAATTTTCTAAATCTAAGTAATCGTTGTAATAAGGATGTAAGAAGCGGTAGGTAAATCCAAAAATGCAGGAGTCAGTTATAGTTTTATTGTCTCTTTGTATATCTATGAAAATACTTGTGGCAACCCTACCTGAGAGGTAACCTACGGTGCAATATCGATCTACTCTTCAACAATGTTGTTTCTAAGAATAAGGATTATCCCGTATCGATGGCTCTCTTGTTCAAGTAACTTTTGCTTCAAGTGCGCTCCTTGGAAAGAATTGCTTTTTATGGGGTGTTTTTGAGTCTTCTTTAAAATATTATGTTTCATAATTATTGATCTCATATCCAGCTTAGTCGAAATGTTTATTAGAATAAAATACGATATCAAAGTGCTTAATTGACCGAAAAAGCGAAACGAGCGAAGCGTCTCTGCTTCGGGTCTGAATTTTTTTTCTTTCATCTGTTAGTTTGGATGTCTGTATTTTGTGCGCTTTTATGGCTTCTGAAATAACGTACTCACATACATGTCGTAGTTTCTAACCAATCTTGACGAAACTTGGTGTATGTGTCGTTTTATTACAATGTCACTAAAAATATAGTGGTTGCGAAGACAACAGTCCACGGAACTATGATCCAAATTTTTATACTTTGTCAATTTAACCAGTACTTTTTGCCTATGAAATGGTAAAATTTATCAGATATATATACATATGTCAGCAGTATCCTCAACATCTGCAGTCAATTCAGGCCACATCAACCTCCTCCCACTTTCACCAATTGCTGCAATGACAAAGAAATGGCATCAATAAACGCTGCATTTTTCAAACAAAATTTAGTCAGTCAGTCAGAAAATTAAATCAGTGGAACACAAAATTCATAAAACATTTCATTTTTCATGCAAATAAAAAAACGTGTGAAAGTATAAATAACGGGTGGATCAATGTAAACAACGGGCACCGTCTCGTTGATTATAAAAGCGAAAATTCCAAAAACATTCGGCGAGCGGAAGGAGGGGAGCGCGAATATATTTTCAATCATGGTTTCGTGACCCGCCGCAGTTATCGCGCTCTCCATTAATTACATCAGCTCATCCAGACAATGACGGGTGTACGAGTACGATTGTGTTTTTGTCATACTCCACTCGAATTCTGCCAGTATTGCTGCACTGGAAGTTTAAATGTCATGATTGCCTTTTAAGAAGTGGTTCTCGCGAGCGTAAAGTATTTTAAATGTAAAATTTAATCTTCCTAGAATACGAGTATGTTACAATAACTGGGTATAAATGTTGTGGACAAGTTAAAAAGTTATTCAAATAATTGAATTTCAACACTAACCATACAAATACAAAATGTTTTATTCAGGTTTAAATAATTACATAAAGGATGTAGGCCGCCAAACCAGGCGAGGTTGCCCATATCTTGGCAGATAACCTTCCCTTACGAATGTTACAAGCTTATTTATTTGTGCCTAATTGTTTTATAAAATACTTGTCTAAAACAACTGTATCTTAATAATATCTAACAATAATTATATACACAGAAAATTATTCAAACGCAACTAGAAAAAATAAAATGTATTTCACTTTCATAGCGAACGGCAAAAATTCAGTTTTTCATTTTTAAACTCATATAATATTCTGCCATAATAATAAATATAAATCGTTATCTAAGGCACCCAAAGGACATTTATATCAAGAAATAAGGGCGCCAGCAGACTGGAAAAATCCTTAACCTGCCGCCCCAATCACATCTGCTTCCTGAGGAATTATGATAAATGTTTCAAATGAAATTTGGGGTGTAACGCCGTTTCATTATTGTCACGTTTTAATACGGTTTTACCTTATTTTGAAACGTGCTTATTATGATTTTTTGTATTACAGAAGAAATAATAGTACAACGTAATATCGACTTGGCGAATCTATACTTATATATTATTATATATTAGGTCCTTACATATGAAATTGGCGTTTTGTCGTACTGGCCACTTTGATCTCAAATATCTCTTCATTGGTTAGGGATTCAAATTTCAAATTCATACAGCTATTTATTCATACATTTGTATTTCGAAAACCGTAATTCATTTGTTTTGTCCTCGTTTGGTTTTTTCTTTGCGTCACGCAGTTAACAAAATGGAAAACTTGAAATATCCGAAAGATCCGATTTAAAATCCCTTAATTTTTGTGCCGGTTGAGTTATGTAACGCAGCAGTTGACGCGCGTTTGTCGGTTTGCTGCACTCAATTCATGAGGTACCCACCTTTCAAGCTTTTTCACCTTTACAATTTGCTTCAAGTGGATTGAAACAGTTTTATCACCAACACCGCAGCCTGCAGCTAACTCGGACGTGGTTTGTGATGGTTCTGCTTCCATAATAGCTTTCAATTCTTCATTAGCAACTTTAGTCTCCGGCCGTCCACGGGGCTTGTTCTGCAGGTCGAAATTTCCAGAACGAAAACGTTGGAACCCAAAACGCACTGTGTTTTCTTTTGCGACACCGCCGCCATACACATAATTAATCCTTCGAGCCGTTTCTGCAGCACTGGTACCACGGTAGAACTCGTACTCGTAAATAACGCGATATTTCAAGTTTTCCATTTTGTAAACTGCGTGACGCAAAGAAAAAACCAAACAAGGACAAAACAAATGAATTACGGTTTTCGAAATACAAATGTATGAATAAATAGCTGTATAAATTTGAAATTTGAATCCCTAACCAAAGAAGAGATATTTGAGATCAAAGTGGCCAGTACGACAAAACGCCAATTTCATATGTAAGGACCTAATTATAAAAAAGTAAGTCCTCACTGACTGACAGACCGACAGTTCACAACTCAAAATCAACGCAGAGCCTACACCGCTGAACCTAAACTCATGTAATTTGGATGGTGAATAATCTTATATATAAAAATCAAGGCTCGCAAAAACTCGAGAACGATTACAGATTTTGGTGATTTTGGTCTTGAAATGTTTGTCGAAATCCAGGGAAGGTTTAAAAGGTGAGAAACCTGAATAACTGTTAGGCGATACGAAGTTCGCCGGGTCAGCTAGTAATGAATCATTATTATTACGAATACACCCTCCATGTGTACACATAGTGTATAAGAAGTATACAAACAAAAGATTTTAGGAACTTTGCCCCTAAGAGGATCAAATCAATGTAATCTGCATCCTCTTAAGGGTGACTTCTGATGACAATAGGCAAATTGAGACTTCTAAAAATTCGAAAGAAAAAGAACGCGTTATTTATTTTAATGCGTCATATTTTTTTCATGGCAGAGCAATTTTGTTTCGCAAATTTTGAAAAGGTTGTTAGTTTTGTCGTCATCAGAAGCCACCCTAAGAGAATGTCAGTTGATTACCAGAATCGTTCATGCAACTTCGCGTTCCCTGATCCGCGCATCGCGCGTTGCTCAACCGCCATGTCGCGCGCGGTACAGTCTACAAAAATCGCAACAACAATATAAAAAAATATATATATTATTACTTGTGTATTGTTATATAATTTATATAACAATATAAAAATAGCAACGCGCAATGTCGGGACGCGCGGTTCAGGGGACGCGTAGCTGCGGGAATGATTCGATTACTAGTGACCTTGTTTTATATATTTATTTATATTTTCTTCGCGGAAAAGTACTTTAGATTTTTTAACATTTCCCGATAAAACTTTCCTTGGAATAGCCACACTCGTATCTAAATCTCGATTTACTGTGTCGGTACGTTGTATGTTGGTAGCTAACAACCAAATTTGTTTTGTTTCAGAGTAAAAAACTGGGCGTTAAAGTTTGGAGTAGACTTGTGGGAGTTCGGTCGGCATTTCACCAAAATGAATTCTATTCAAAATGTGAGTATAATATTTCGTCACATATTTTATTCATCAAAAGAACCACGCTGATGTGAGCCGACGAAATATTTACCTTACTTATAAAAGGTTCTAAAAATAGACTCACGGGAGTTTGGAAGAAGTAAGTGGGATGTTGTCTGTATATAAATAAATATGGATAGTATTATTAAATGTAAGTAAAGCTTATTTCGATTTAGCCACTCTGTCGTAAATGTCAAGTTTTTACCCGACTGCGATAGAAGGAGGGTTATGTTTTTTGAGCGTATGTATGTTTGTATTTATGTATGTATGTATATTTCTTTAGATGTTTTATTGGAGTTAGGAATGAGAAATGCTAAATTTAAGATACAATACACAGGTGTAAAGATTTAGTAGTCGCATGTTTTTAAAGTAGCTTCTAACCACTTGTTTTTCTAATCCTCTTATCTATAGTTAGTGAGCCCTATGCCGGTACGAGTACTTATTTTAGAATTACAGTTTTATATTTGGTGATCTCTTTTGAAGTTATTAAATGGTTATATAAATATAGAAGACGTACCTAATCTACACAGCGCTAAACCATATGCAAATCATAGTAACTCGTTTAATTTACATAAACAATTTTGCTAGGACTCTGAGAATTCAGCTAAACTAATTACTTAATTTGCTTAAAAAACGTGACAGCGAAATGAAATTCAAAATGTTTCAGCTAGAACCTACATAACTTTTTATATATTTATATATAGATACCTATATTAAAGCATAAAAACATAATGAAAATTTATGCTATTATTTTTGCTTTTGTCATACAACCACTATAAATGGCTATGAGTAACAGCATGTTTTCCTCTGCTTGGAAATCCGCCGATATCATCGGCATCCACAGGCCGGACAAGATTCCAGGACAGTTAGACCAAATAATCATTCAGACTTAAAGGACTCATTTGTTCTTCATCTCAGAGAGGTCTTAACAAATTCACTCTAAAAAGTTTTAGCTAGGATGCCTTTACAAATACTTAGGGCATCAGGCATTCTCTGTCTCAGATGCCAGAGCAGTTCGAAAGTTCTGGGCAACGGTTTGATTAATCAACCCTTACCCTTATTATTAAGGTTATTAGTATTTAAAGTATAATTGATTAAAAAAACTTGGCTCTATAATTTAGTCGTGGTGCTTCTACACTAAATGTAAAACGCAGCGTTTTTGATGCTCTCTCGGGCGTGTGTAAAAAGAAACGTGCGAGTTTTCTGTGCATGTGGCGGGAAAGCGTAACTAACTAGTCTCGTCGGACGGACGCGTACGTACAAAAACGAAAAGTTCATCCCATCCCTCTCACCGGGTGGTAAGAGGGTTCTTACTCCGCAGTCACCCCCTCCCGTTACTACCTAGACGTAGTGCTGACAGAGTACTAGCTATTACAGAGTTACAACTCTTTATTTTTCATAAACCGAAATAGCGAAATTTTGTACACGACTCCTAACAGGAGTATAACAGGACAATTTAAATTAACAAGTTTAGTTTTTAGACCGCGCAAAAAAATAATCTTCCTCTTAACATTAATGATATGTTTAGCTTTTAATTTATTCAAAAAAAAAATGTAAGCCTGAAAAATGCATTTGAGGTACTTATTTAGCAACTTTAGGACTGTACGAAACTTTATTACTGATTGTGTTTCAGCTAGTTCGGCCCGATACTCTGACTTAAAACTACGAGTATAAACAATTACAAAATAATCTTGGTCTATTCATTTTTTTGAGCCTCTGTGCCCGTTCGGGGATAGATGGTAATACAAGTGTCATTTTCCCTTTGTCCATTGTCCCTGATTTTGTTATTTTTTATTAAGGTACTGATCGGAAGGGAGAATTTATTTTGTTCATCTTTCCGAGATCTGAAATTAAAGAAATCCTAAATAATAATATGACGTCTCATAGCATTTGGCTACGCGATGTGTCGGAGCTCGTAAGACTTCACTATAGAAGGACTTGTTTGAGGTAAAAGTTGGTCATAAGGGTGTGTATAGGCACCGTAATGACCAACTTTTACAATGGGACGAACTCTGAATTCGATAAAAAAAAACAGCTATTTCATACATTTTGTCGATGACGGAAAATCTTTTGAACAGCTGATTTTTTTCTCGATTTCAGGGTTGGTCCTATTATGAAAGTTGTCTGTAATATTGAGTATTGTTACCCCTTTTCGGCTTAGTACACCCCTAATCGATAACCCTGTGTAGGTAACTAAAATAATACGCTTTTTTAAAATATTACGTAGGTGTTACATGAAATAAATAGTAAATATTTTTGTATACGTACGAATGTACCTATACGTGTTCGCTACAGACACATTTTCATGATAATTTTATTTTATGAACGAACATAGTAGTAAGTAAATTTTCATAGGGCTATTCTACAATAGTATTTAGTAAATTTTCAGTTTGGTGCGTTCACTTAAATTTCTAAAAGACATAAGCTATGGTAGTAGTAAAGTTTCAGTTATTTAATATATTTTTAACTACGAGTATGATATTTATATATTATATAAGAGGTTTAACGCAGCAACACAGTATTCACATCAATTCAAATTTCGATACAATTATATTAATAATATTTAATAAAATGTTTATGTCCTTTAGACCTTAAATGTCATAATAATAACAGAATACTTTTGTCAAATTTGAGTAGGTAGTGTCTATATTGGTAAAAACCATTAGCTTAAGTCTATTTTTAGCACATTCATACAATAATATTAGGCACAACCAGAGATCGGTATCTATAACAAGGCTAGATTATTCCGCCGCGGTCCTACCTATACAATCTAAATTCTGCGGGCATCGTGTTCGCTAATATAATGTTTCCTAAGAGAAACTTTCCCATCTCAACTTATTCAATATTAGCACGCGTGCCTGTCTCAAGAACTGCCTCGACTAGCAGATGGATAAGGCTTTCTTGTTCATTATTTGAAATGGCCCTTCTAGTGCGGTACCATATCCATTTTATCAAAATCGATTTATAATTTAAATAAAAATAGAAGTCAGTAGACAGTTAAATTTATTTTACAAAAATCCATGTTTTGACATCGATGCTTATGATACGTGAATGTTAGTACGTATTCATGACCAATTGAACGTCATAATGTAGCTAGAATAATAGGTACGTTTGGTGTAGAGTATTTGGATTTTTGTATATTTTTGTGGAATACGGGTGAACTCCTGTCGGGTGGATCCGGGGTGTGATTCAACTGCTTTTATTTTATATAGAGTTTTTTGGCTCTTGCGCAATTGATACCCATAAAAAGCGTCTATTAATAATGTTCCTAATTATCGTAAGCCTTATGCCAATAAGTAGTTTGAGTGAGCCTAATCCATAGACTCCCACTTCGAGCGGACCTCCTCTATAAATCCTAACTTACTTTACTACTTAGGTACTTTAACCTACAAAATTGACCAGGTTTGTACATAACCATCAATCGCAGATTAAAAGTTTCTACCCAATCACCAAAAGTTTATAATCATATATTTCACGTAGCATACAACAATACAACATAATTATAAAACGCTAAGAAACATTTTAGTGCAGGAAAGATATCAAACTGTCACATCAGAGGCCAAGCGTATTTACATCTACTATAGCATACATTCATACCGGATTTTCAATAAGTTCTTGTTAGCCACATTTTCTCCTAAACTACCCCACAAACTCAAATACTATCATCTCTTTAATGAAAGTATAGGCAAGTACAGCCTGACCGCAAAATTCAATCTGATGTAAGCTAACACACACAATCTCCTGGTTGCAAAATTAAAGTCAGCTAGGGATAGCGGCCCATTTATGTAGGTATTTACGTATTACCTAACGTAGGGTAGACTTGGCAGTCTATAGGAAAGGAGCATCTCATCACTAAATCACTCAGAATTATATTGCATTGAAAGAATACAGTAAAAAATTAAGTTTAGTTATTATATCGTATTTATTGTAATGTATCTATCCCAATCGTTGTTTTATCCACTTTTAATTTTTTTCGTGCTATTGTCTAGTTTTTGTATTACACTTACCTATATCGTTATTTTATAAGTTTTTGTAAAACGTCATTATACCTAAGTTTAATAAACCTTTGGAAGACCCTGCCTTGTACACACGGTTACTAACTAAAGTAAAAGACACAGTCCATACTACTCGTAAGATGAACAAAATTATCGTTTTAGAATAATTTTTTGTGTTTAAAAAAAAGCTACTCTGCTATTATTGTAAAATTATAGAAAACTGATACCTACTTGTACACAACACAAAACAGGTACATTTTAATCTACAAGCACAATAAACAATATTAATATCCATTTGCCTTGGAATATTCGCAAATATTACTTGATATATTCCAGATTTTGTTCATATGCGTCACTTTTAATTGAGACATAGATGCAATTTACAGTATAATCTACTTACACCCACAACAAATAGAACATTACGCAGGTCAAATAAGTCTCAAAATACTCTCCTGGGAGGTACGAGTAGGTGTGGTCCTGAAACTTTACAATGGACGACGACCTCAAACCGACCTAGGGTAGACGACTTGCTCACCTTGGCTCGTCTGCCGTGCCCGCGGGAGATATTTCGTCTAATCTCATTTAAATTAGGGCCCCTAGATTCTGAGATTTGCTAATCAAACGCTAAAATATCGCTTTTAACGTTAGACTGGCTCGTCACGACCAAGTTTTCATACAGACGTAACTGTTCATACTTAAGGCCTGACAAAGGGTAAATAAAGGTCTATTTATATTTTGGTCTGTGATAGTATTTTTTAGAGAAATAGTTTTCGCGTTACCTATCTTAAAATAGGAGAATCCATAAAATAGGTAAATCTGTTTCTTATATTCAAACTGGGTGCGAAGACATCATACATGTTGGTACTCATTCCTTTCAATGTTAATCAAGGTCAAATGACGTTTTACTTGTAATTAATATTGCAAAATAAATACGTAATCAAAATATTTAAGCAAATCATTATCTTCGCACCTCGTCCTATTTAGTCATAAAAGCAGCTCATTCAGGCAACGGTCAGCTTCGGGGAGGGATGAGAAATTGGGTTAAACTCTCATGGAGCGGTCGGCGAGGGTGGAACACCCTCCGACATTATATGGACACTGTATCATATACGGGAAACATACGCGTTGTTATGTTTAGAAAATTGTTTATGTTTTACATATTTGGTTTGGATCAGTAGTAAGCGAATACTACTGATACGAGTAGGTAAGACTAGTTTAATTTTTTACATTATACGACTAGAAGTTCTTAATTCTCTGTACAGTTGTGACGAATTGGGTAGTCAAATTTAAGTAAATAATTTATTAAATCAAAGTATTTTTTAATTTCGGAATCCATAACTTTTAGGTATTGTAAGTTATAATAGTTAGTTAGATTAGATTATAAACTGACAAGCTCTACCTATCACTTCAAAGCCTATACAAGTGTTACCACTTCATTCACCTTGTTCTACTTACCACAGCCGTTGGTCAGCGTCATGTCGAAGGGGAGAGAATGAAATTAGGTTAAACTCGCTGCTACGGCTCGCGGCCCGCGGGCTCAGGCGCGTTTCATAGTTTGTAGAGACAGTTACATTTCCACAAAGGATTGTTCTTAGTAAAGGTTACACGTTTTGTTAATAATGCGTTACGTTATAGCAAAACTGAAATTCTTATTTTTACAAAGAACTCACTTATTATTATCCAAAAAATATCTAATAGTTGTCACCTGCGGCATTGCCGGTGATTTAAAATGGAATGTAAATAAAGAATTCAACCTCTAAGGTCAACCCTTAGAGGTTGAATTTCTCAAAATCGTCTCTTAGCACCTCCTTACGCCCTAAAATGAATACACCCTCCATATGTTTAGGTTCAGCGGTTTAGCCTTTCGCGTTGATTCCTAGCGAATATCAGTCGGTCATTAAGAACTTACTCTTTTGTATCGTAGAAAGATTTATTTTTTAGTTTGAAATTCCCTCAGCCTTTTAATAAATACGTAAGAATTGCAAGACCTCAAAGTCATATTTTTGACCGTTTCACTTAACGTACTAACATCCGCAAACAATGCTAAAGATATCAGAAAATGCATCGCGTTTTTATCAAGTAAACTTAAGCATTCTGTAACAGAATTCCACATTACAATAAGCTTTTCGAGAATGAAGTTTTACAATAAAACGATTGTTCCGAGCATTCAATCTCGCGTTGTTCGTCCGGAAATATGAAATTCCCGGATTCTTTGCTTGCTACGCTCCTTCGCAAACTTTATTTTCGTTTCTAATACGTTTTTAATTATTGGCCCGGACGTATTAAAGTTTGTCATTGCGCCAATCTTAGGAAGTGACTATAATTACTGAATTGACATTTTATTGTTATTTATTATGTAGACACTAGTAGGTACCTGTCACCAGAAGAGTTGCATGCGACATAACATAGAATATAAAGAAGTTTCACACTTTGAGCTCTCATTAGAAATTCAACATTTAAATTTATTTTATATAAAAATCCTTATATATACACACCTACACTCTATAATAATTACGCCATCCAAATTAGGTGGTTTAGGCTCTGCGTTAATTGTGACTCTCAGTCATTCAGTAGCTTAGTCTGAACTTACTCTTTTATACGTATACATAGATTAGAGATGTATTTTTTTATACCGGAAGTAGTAAAATATCGTGTGCATCTATACTGATTGACATTAATTAATTAATTCGCAAAACTATAACATCACAAAAAGCGTAGGTCCTTCTTCACTTAGTAAAGGTAGAATGACACGTTCAGGTATCAATTTTTAGGACACCTAAGACCTTCTGACATGGTCTACGATTTGGGTACAAGCAACGGGTTTGATTGAGAAAGTCAAGATAAAACTTTAGTTTTCTCTCGGTGAACACTAATAAGTATTATTGTTATTCATTGAACAATACCCGCAGCGACTTCTATTTATTTTAATTACTCGTCAGCCAGGCTTAAACGACTAATTGCTCTACCAACTCAACAGTCCTTCCATCTATATAATCCGCAAAATATTTCCTTCTGGTTTCCTAACGTTTGTTGGGCAACAGGATGCCTTTTACCCTTCATAAGTATTTTTTGCGAGCAAATGGAGTTCCCTTGTGTTAGCGCGCACAAATGCGACCGGCCGAAGTGGAAAATCCTGTCCGACCCCAGTAAGAAACGTTGCCCGGTCCGGTCTGGTCCGGTCGACTCACCGGATGCCCCGACAAAATGTTTTTACCGGCATTATTTGCTCTCCTATGCTTGGTTAACTTAATACGAATGAAATGACAACCTGGATAGAAGTAACAGATAATTTGATCACGAGAGTTTTTTTATTTATTTCATTCTTGTTTTGTCCAACGTCCTTATGTATATGTATCATACGATTACGGAATATAGCGAAAAAAAACGGCTATCATGCCCGCTTTCATAGTGTTAAATTTTCTTTTGCGGGTACAATACAAATGATGAGACCTGAAAAAAAAACATTCCTTTTTAAAGGCAATCATGTAAATAAAGGTTTTGTTATCTATCTTCAATAATCAGAATAGCAATTAACTTTGCGATTTCAAAATTATTCTCTTTTCTTCTTTCTTTCAACAAGTTTTTTCAACATTATTCGTAATGATGAGTACAATAACATTTTAAAACAATTCCACCGTCCATCCATACCCAAAACGTGACCATTAACATTCAATTAATATATCCTGTAAAATATCCGCAGAACATAGTATTAATCAGAAGCCTGTGAGGGTGGTGTTGACATACAGAGCAGATTAAATTAACTGCCTTAATTGAATTTAGGTTCCTTGTTAGCCGACGTGGGCCGCGGCCAGCCGGCCGACGCGGGGCGCCCCAAGAGCCGCTAGCGACCACCATCCACCCCGCTCAAGTTATTAAACGCAAAATTGAATCAAATATTCAACTAAACTTCATTGTCGCAACGGTGAATTGAATTATGAGCAATTTAGACGTGATATCGATGGGAAATGTCGTCATCGATCATCGAGTCAAGTTTTTGTTTGTTCGATAATAATTTTCACAATTGATTTGTTAATGGCGTTTTCGGTTTCGTTGATTTATAAGAGCTGTCATTGCGGCTTTGCCCGTGACATGAAATGGAATATAAAGAAGCTTATGGATTGAATTCCTACACCCTCCAAATTTCACATCTCTGAGTTCAGCAGTTTAGGCTCTACGTTGATTTCTAGCAAATATTGGTCAGTCATTCAGGACTTATATTTTATTTTATGTCTTTTATAGACATATTTATATTGCAGGCGCTATAGTTCAGTTCAAGTCGTTCAATCAACTAAATGCATACAATAATTTATAAATATGACGAATAACGAACCTCTTTTTTTGAAATCATTCAAAACAATTTGCATTGTGTAACAATGTTAATAATATAAATGTTCTTTCGAAATTAAAAATGTCAGATCACGTGAACCCCATTGTTGAAACCATACAAAGTAATTACAAATAATTAGTTCTCTCATTTGCGTAATTTGTAAAACTCCGTCGAAGTTTGAGGTCACATCATAAACAATGTTTTTTTGCCTACATTACTTCATGGGCTTTTAATTTCAACTAAACTTTCTATTTTATTACCCCCCACCGCAAAAACGACGACGTGTTTTAAGTTCAAGAACATATTATATTATTATAGCGTGCCAAACAAAAGATAAAAGATACAGCTACACAAATCTATACAATGGTAGTACTTCGAGCGGTCTTATCGCCAAAAACAATTAAGTTATTGGTCATATGATTAGTTTTTTCGGCTTCCGGCTTAGTGCACCCCTAATCGATAACCATAATTGATACTCGCTACACAACATGTTAAAAACTACAGCGCCCCCTGATAGTATCACTGACACAGCAATAAGGCATTGTCGATCTGTATACTAGACGGCCAACGACAAAAGAGATGCCATTATATCTGTCAATTTCGTCGAAAATATTCTCATTTGTCACTACCACTATGGTACAGGAAAAGTCGACGTAATTTGGAAAAGTAAATTCTTTCTTGCAAAAATATCTCCTCTAAAAGCTGCACTGCTATTTTCCTTTCTTACCGACTCATAAATACGAGGAAAGTTCTATTAATCTGTATTTATTTTTTCATTAATAAATAGTGAACAGTGAACTTATTTTGTTGTTTTTTTATTATTGTGTATAGAAATTTTTAAATATTTAGACGTATTATTATGACTTCGGTTTGTAACCGCTTTGCATAAAATAAAACATGTGAAAACATGATAAAAGCAATATATCTTGCTCAAATGTCTTAGGCCTCAACCCCACTAGAATTCCTCTTGTCTTTGTTCTATGGACTTATGGCTCTGGAATAAGCTCTTCAGTAGACCAAGGCAGTCATCAAGCAACTATTAACCCGATATAAATTTTTTAAGAAAATGCGGGTCGTAAGAATAAGAATGGTCGGTGGCTAAGAATAAGAAACAAGGACTTTACACTAAAATATTGATGCACAACTAATAATTACCATATAGTATTATGGAGTACATTTATTAAAATCGGCAATGTACTCCACATTGCCGATTTGAATAAATTCAAATAAAACTTAAAGCATAGTTTTGAAAGTACCCTTTTTTTATGAGTTCAGCGAATATATGTCAGTGCAAACTGTGGAATCATCGTTCTTGTCTACTTAAAGAGCAACCATAATAACATATTACTATAATAACTAAACAAAGCAATCACTAATTAGTAATTATTATTTCTAATGTAACAAGACTTGCCTGTAACGAACGTTATTTTAAAAGTTACTTAATATTTCTTTATCTTCTTTAAAGAGCGTTGTAACCTTAAACTTGCAAATCTATTATGAAATATCTTAATGACCAACTCTACGGATAGACAAATCAAATATTCCGTGAAATATTCAGCAACAAAACGGTTGGCAAACGGTGCGACCTCACTCACGCCGGAATTAATAGTCTTTGCGTTAATCTATAATGCAGGGGTTGCGATAACGTTACGATAGCCTTCCCTCCACACCCCTCCCTTCTCAATCAGGCATGGAATAAGGGGGCTTGTGCTTGGTTGTTTTTTGTGGTTCATTGACAATAATACGTCTTCCGTCTTTTACTGCGAATGAATGTATTTGGTCTAAATGCCATCCTGATAATTATGTTGTGGTTTTAATTGTATTCCGATTGTCCTTAACTCTTCGTTGATAGCTTGTTTTTTCAAGCGGTTCTTCGGATTTGTATTTGTAATTTGTAGTTTAAAATCTTGGTTGGACAAGATAATTTTCTCTGACACTACTTGTCTGAGAGTAGTGTTACGTGGAGAGCTTTTTAAGCACAGATGTCCTAGTGTCACAATGTCACGGAAGAGAGAGATATGGTTTTACTACTACTGAAAGTATCAGTATTCGTTGAAAAATATTATACAGTAACTAGTAGCTGTCACTTTTAATTTACTCTAAGTTTGAAACTTTAAATCCCATTTGATCCCTTTAGGTTGTTGTTGAATTTGAGGTTGAATTTTCAAAAGTCTTGTCTAAGTACACCCATACGGCCTTTAATAAATACGCCCTCCATATTTCACGTCTCTAGGTTGATTGGTCAGCACTTACTCTTTTATATATAGATTTGGAAGAAGGAGAGTCTTTTGTACCCATTAACAACATTACTACGATAAAATTTGTTCAAAAAGCTTTATGCTGATCTGAAGGAAATGCGACGACGATATTGCTACGATTCAAAAAACTTCTTTGTCACTTGAACGAAACGGTCTTTTGTAGCTATCTGCTACAACATTGCTAAAAAGACTGTTATTGTACAAAGACTAGCTGCTAGTGCTCTTGTATAGGTAGTGTATTTATATTTTCAATAAATTTTTTAACCGTGATATTTCCGCGGATGGGCGCATCTTCGTTTGGAACACGGAATACGGCCATAATAATATAATTTCTTTGTTGACTATTATAAACCAAGCGAAGTAAGCTAAAATATTTGGTAGAGATATGAAGACTGAAAAATACCTTAAATAAGGAATATGAAAAAAAGACAGATGTTATGATATATACTTCACAGAACTACTATAGTTCTAACAGTTTAGTATTGGTACGCTAGTAATAATATCTAGAAAGTAGCTATTAAGTAGCCACACTATGTTGTGGATAGTTTCCAGGTTTTTCCCGCTATATTCTTTGGAGTTTTCTCGCGAAGACAGCTCGTGGAGGCTATCGATTAAATTGAATCCCGACGTCGTTCAAGACAATGTAATGTCTCGGCGAGGGAGCGACCTGCGAGGGACGATCCCTGGCCCTTCGTCGCGACCGACCCACCTACCCTTAAAATGAACTTTATTGACCCAATGGCAGCTGGTTTCCCGTAAAAATGTATTGCCACCCGCCTCTTAAATCCATTACTGCGTTTTTCCTCACTCCGTTGTAATTGGCGGGCAGATGAAAGCGCTCTCTATTATTGCAGCTTAGTTCGCCATCGGCTTTTTCTATTTTCATTCAAAGTTCAACACAACACAATTTTAAAAACTGAAATTTAATTAAACTCAAAAATTACGAACGGAGCGTAAAATTTGTTAAGTTGATGGTGGACTCGATAGCGGCACAATAAAAGCGACATCGCGGTTTCGAGCACATTCGAAATTCAATAACAACGACTGCGGTGGCGGCGCGGGTTCGGAGTACGCGGCGCCTCCCGAATAACAATAATTTGGCAACCAGCATCCGCCAAATTCCGGATGTGTTCCTTCCATTTTTAAATTTGACAGGTCTCGGCCGCGCGCGCCCCTCGCGGCTGCGGCGGGAACCAATAACTCAGCGCGTAATGTAGCGCGAATGCGACATGATTGTTGTCATTTTCGCAAATTATGCGAACGCTACAAGCCTGCCAATGTTTATCTGTGCTCGTGAAAGCATTAAATTACGCACGTCTGCCTGCGCACAGAGAATATTACTTGCGCTAGCTGTATTTGCTACAAACTATACCTAATATGAAAGACATACCTATCTTCCACGTCTACATAGTTTATCTATGAACAGTGCTTCCAAATTTATGGACTTGATAATCATGAAATAAAGGGTTTTTCATGAATTTCATATTAAATATCCTTCGTTAAGACGTATTACTCAGTGTAAACTAAAAACTGCATCTCACACATCTAATAAAAGCTATGTTTGAAACAATCGTACGTAGTAAGTTAATTTCAATAGTTCACGCTTGTTTGTACAGAAATACCGAGACTACAACGTGGATGTGGTTCGCAAGGACGGTCTGCTGCTGGTGCGGGAGCTGGCCGCAGAGGTCAAGAACCACATGGACTTTAAGATCAACGCTGTGATGGTGAGTAATAACCTTTTTAAATTCTTTCGAAGAACGATTGTACCACGAAACAAATCATATACAACTACTATTTCATTATATTTTGAACATTAAAAACCATAAGGTTAGAGTTGAACTTAGATTTAGTATAAACAATTTAGGCCGTTATTATAGCGAGCCGGGCGGCCGGCATTCGATCTTGCTTGAGCCATGTTGTTGTAACAATTGTAATGTTATTCATATATTAGGTATATATAATCTTTTATGTGCTACCCTGATCTGACATCAATTCAAAACTATAACAATAACTAAACATTAGCTTATTTATTAAGTTCTAAAAGAAGTGATATCGCGCGTATGAGGCACATAGTCTGTCAGTAGTCATTCAATGTATCATTTAAACAAAACAGATTAAAAAGCTTACTTGAAGTTGAAGTTCATTTGGTTTCTAAAAATAGTTTTGGCTTTACCTTTTTGACCTGGATTTTATGGTAGTTTTTATTAAACTAAGGCAAATCAAAAAAATAAAATATGTGTTATTTTGTCACTATCAGACCGTTAAAATAACCGTTTCTTAACGTTTACAGTTTTTAAACGTTGTACGTATCTTGTTAGATATCTATGGACTTTTCCCTGCTCTTCGTCAATAAAACGCAGTACTTAATTTACTTTAGTCAATGATATTTTAAAGATACGCTAAACTACTTCAAAAAGGATTCGGATTCTTAGTAATAATTATTCTTAAGCTTCGACGTAATTAGGAAATATATTAACTTGTACTTTTGGTATAATAAATTCATAAGTACTGATAAGTCGGTCTCAGAGCATTTCTGGTTGATTGAGGATATATTTTTCTTATAGGCGTACTGTACGTAACTGTAACTTGGAGCTATAGACGTGTCTTATACCGAGGTATACATACCTACTAAGGCTATAGTTACCCACCCTTCCGCGTGCCTTGCCCCATCTACTGCAATTGGGAGGCTTTCCTTAAGCTGTACTAATTTAATTCAATTAGTTCGCTTCAATTAGGAACACTTCAAGTTTCTAATGGAAGATTATTCCGCAGGTTGTTAATGACTACTGCTATGATTGGAGGTATTTAATATTTGAAATAATTATATCAGCATAGTATTATTTGGTATGTGTCACTATTTTAACTCTTAGAATAAGATATATTGCAAGTTCAATTTATTTTGCTATACTTGGCGCTCACCCTAAACTACTTTTTGATATTACAAACTCACATCTTAACTAATATAATATATAATCTTAAACTGTTGACCAATTTTCTAATTTATAATTCGGTACTGAATGTTTCTGATCATGTATCTATTATTGAAATCAGCCGATAAATGATGTAGAAGTCTTCCCCATTCTCGGTAGGAAATACCAAGTCTAAAAAGATGTAAAACACGAGTAGGTACCAACTCATATAATGACAGCAGAGAGCAAATTGGCTATCATCTGTTATCGTCTCGCTTCATAATAGAGACGAGACTATGACATTGAATATAGCGGTAATTCTTTTAAACTGTGTTAAATAACTAAATAGATTCTCCCAGACAACCCAACCTATTGAGATCTAAAATTATAAAGGTCTGGTGACAAAAAAGTGCATTACTGCGGCGCGATACTTGGCTCCTAACTAAGTGACAACACCTTTGTCTAGATTTTATAGGTAGGAGAAGTTCTAAAAGAAAGTCTAGAATTAAAACACAGTGCGATGGTCTACAAAAGATAGCATTTTCTGCATCACCTAAGTGCTAATAGTTGAAGAATACGTATATTATATCATTTAATATAATCTTCCTTCTTTCGCAGTCTGGTAAAAAGTCAAGATACGTACTTTATGGACTAGACAAATAAAGATAATACGGGATTTTTATAATGAAACGTATGCCTAAGACTGGTAATGTCAGATATACACAAAATAGAAGAAATATTTTTTTATTTATTAAAGTCCAAGAATATGTGCACTTAAGATTTATTTCACAAACGGTTCAGAAACTGTCGAGCTGCTCGAGAGCGTACCTACTCGTCTCTATGTAATCCATTAGATGCATTTCAGCGCTCTTCACTTGAGGCATCGCTGCGTACTCTACCAACGAGGTTTAGATAAGAGTCCTAAATTGTAAGTACAAGAGCTAAAATTTAACCAGTTTTTCGAAGGATAGCAAAGTTAAATTACAACCTCTTCTTGCCAGCGTATTGTAAAAATACTACAATTTATTGTGTCGTCATTCCCATCATATGTATCATACAATATTGATACAACTTTAAACTTAAAGTTTGACCACATATTATTTATTTATTTGTTTAGAAAATACTGCTAAATATCAACAATTAACACCAACGATATATGAACGAAATTGTATTTAACAAAACATGCACATTCGAAATTAAAAGATTAAAAGAGTATTTACGCAGTTTCTGTTCATTCGTTTAAGTAGAAAAAGTCACGTATATTTAGCAAAATATCGCGCGCGATGTCAGGGCGTAACTTAAAAAAATATGGTAGGTAAATAGGGGATTGATAAAAAAATCTGAAGCGTTGATGTTTTGTTTGCCGTTCGTGTTATATAAAACTTTGAACTACATTTGTGACTCCCTTAGCTTGAATTTCAAAAAAAATATCTACATCCTACACCCTAAAAACTACACACTCCAGATTTCATGTCTCTAGGTTTAGCGGTTTATATAGACTCTGCGTTAATTGAGTAAGTAAGTCAGTTAGTCAGGAACTCTTTCATATATATATATATATATCGAACTCCTTATTATTTAGATAGCTAACTTATGTATGTATAGACTAATTATCTTCGATCCAACGCTATACCTACCTCAATGGACCTAGAATTTGACGTGTCATTATCAACAGTAACGCCAAGTTCAACAATCAAGCAAATACTGACAGTTCATACAAACATCATCGTTGATTGATCAGTATCGCCTAGCCCAGCATGAGATGAAAATGAATGCTACGTGAAAAGCTGAGAGTAAGCTATACAAGTTTAAGTAGGTAGGTAGAAGCATGAGTTGCGAATTGGCAAGATACTGCGGTGACACCCGCGCGACTTGCATTAACATATTCAGCTTTGGACGGTGGCGAAGTTCGTCGAACCTCCCCCCAAACCTCCTACATCAGTGGCGGATCCAGGGTACAAAGTTGCGGGTAGCATACAACAGTACATAGCCTGAGAGCCTCCAGGCAAAAATAGGGGTCTTCATAAATTTTTTGCCTAAATTTTTGGAAGGTAAGTATAGATTTAGACCTATATCTTTTCACTGAGACTATATAACGATATATATATTTGCTTACGTCAGCTGAAAAAGGGTTATCTGTCCGATCCGTCAGTGCCCCATGCCCCCAGCATCTGAAGTCGCCATTCGTCTTTCTCAATTCGCCACCACCGACGCCCGCTGATATTGGAATTCTTTTGAATCTCAACTACTTCGACGCTGTTGGCCCGCCAACTTGGATTCAGATGCAAAGTTGACAATTTCCATGGAATAAATCTATACGAGAAATCACTATTTCTATACAGTGACCGCGTTATTTTGAATTTTTTGCAGTGTTTTAAACCATACGTTTTAAATATGTTGTTATATGGTATCGTGTCTACATTTTGTAAAATGATATTACCTGTAAAAAATAACAAACTCAAATTGCTTATAAAGTTTCCAAAGAAAGTGAATACGTTCCAGCAATAATCTAAATATTTGTCTCCAAAACATGTACGGTAAATTCCTTGTGACATGCCAGTAAATACCTCCGTAGAGTAGACGTCTCGGGCGAACTTTGTTAAGCGCTTACTCACGTTTTAGTAAAACATGTAATAATTCACGCAGTGCGAAGTTGTGTAGAAAGTTTTACGAAGGAGGCAACACAAGAAGCGAGTGTGAAAGCCAAGTTGGTTGGTAGTGGTAGGACAGCGAGATGTACTTATTCGATCTGCGACCACGCCATTTGATATTTTTCACCAAGGTCGGGCGTTTACTATAAATGTTAGTATTTAGCTATTCGGATCTAATTAAATAAATCCGTATTTTTATGTCTTAGCAGTCTAACCGTTTTTAGGATCTGATGAATGTCTGTTTTTGATAAAGATTAATCTGGTGGGGCTGAGGGTTTTAGCAAAAAAATGAGCGTCTCTTAAGAGAGATTCTATAAGAGATTTTTTAATTCTTTCGCATAAACCAGTTTTCAAACAAAAAGTCTCTGCTAGTCACCTATAACGATCACCACGGCTCTTACGATCTTTGAAGACAGCAAAGAATTCTTAAGTTCTGCGTATTTTTCTTCATCATCAAAAAGACCAACACACCATAAGTATCTAACTCAATGAGAATATAGTGGAAATAAAGCACAAAAAACTTACTAAGCGCCAAGTCTTGCCTTGTACTCAGCGGGTATGCAAAACCCTCGCTCCTCAAGCTCGACTCGACGTTAGCCGTTTTTTTGCTGAAACCCTCAGCCCCACCAATCTCTAATGAAGGCCTACAGGATCCAATTAACCGGAGCGATTGGAATGTTTTGTGATTTGTACCGGCACGGAATTCCATCACCGCCACTGTACCGTTCGATAACTCATGGCATTCCTTTGAATTGTAATGACGAAAAGATTTGATCAAAACACGCTGTGTACTTCGTTTTACTACGACGCTAACGACATTTGGAGCTTTTATGAATACCCACTGCAGAAAGATTTACATGTGGGTTTCAATTACATCGAAGGAAATAGAAATATTTAGATAGAATTTGAATTTTAGATAGAAATGATAATTCATCAGTTATTTTAAGTATCAAGGGGTGTATATTGTCTTCCGAGATCTGTCATTTTTCTATCGTCATCGTCATAGGCTGCTTAGTATATTCACTGCAGGGTATAAGCATCCTTCCTCATACGCCAATTTGCCAATTTAGTCAATCTTGTTTATATGTTTCCGCAAAACCTAACTATGTCGAGGTGGACTCATGACATTTTTCTATATGAAAAGTTATAACAAATACATGAGACTTATTCTGAAGGTGATAGTTTGAAAGCTAAAGTTTTAAAAAGATTCCGTCTCTTTTTTATTATTTTAATAAAAAATGTTGACCAGCTGTGTGAATTTTTAGACAAGCTTTTAGCTATGAAATTGTAGTCTTAAAAGCTATTGCTAAAAACTTTCGTATTCTGGAGCAAAACACAAATCACAAATGATATAAGTAGTTAAATAATTTGTACTTCTTTAGTTTATACTGAGAACTAAACAATCACAATAATTTGCCGATCACAATCATAATTAATTGACACAACAGAAATCATCTGTTCATTTATTTAGTAAGAAAATGTCGTATTGTATTGTACTAATAAGACTCAAACCTCTTCGCAAATAATCTCCGAAACGTCGTGTAGACGTCTTACTGTACTCGTGTTTTGCCAACAATGCCAACAGAACAGGGGATGCATTCAGCGCGAATTCACCGACACACACCCCTCGCTTCAGAGATACATCTCTCTGTTTGAATTTTCATCATTATGAACCGCAGAGCTCTGGGCTCACAGTTTTTTGTGTGAGAAAACGTTCGCAATATACAAATATAATAGTGGAATATATAATGAAATTTTATAATATTATAATTAATGTCATAACGATACACATTAATTAAAATAAATAAATAAAGTTCTACAGAATGACTTCCTAAAGCAGGACTTAACAGAATGCTGCATAATATATTTGAGTCTCAGTTGACTTAGACACCAAAAAGCATAAATAGGTGGACCGCATGCAGCGCAGCACAGCATAGCCTAGCTCAGCACGGCATATGACATTGTCATGTAGGAAACATGACACACCATACGATTCTGTGAAACTACGCGCACCACCGCAAGTCACTGTGTGCGTATACATCTGTCATGTTTGACAGTTTCAAAGGGAAATGGCAGATACCAAGAACGTTGCAGCTGTGCAAAATGCGACAATGAAAATAGCCGTCGTGACATCCTATGCAACGCACTAGGGCACAACGCAATGCGCTGTAATGCAACGCGTACGATGTGCTCCACTCTTTATGGGCCTTTGCATACGAAGGCGTATTGAATTACGCGCGTAGGCCGAGATATATACGAGCGCGTACATGTTCAAACAAGTCCGTACACGAAACGGTGCTGCAGAGAATCGTAGGGAGATTTTTATGGTTATTACAATAGGCGTAGCGTACTGGCGTCAAAAAAACGTAAAGATAGACAAACCACATGGTTTGTCAAGTCTCATCTCTGATGGCACGTATTGCTCCTTTTATAAATTGAGTGGAAATAAGCCATTTTTTAGCCTAAATTAGAACGTTAAAAATTTATACTTACAGTATTTAAGTACCTACCACAATTAACCCGTGAGTCTTACGTATTTTGTCAAAATTTAGGTTCAAGTATCTTTTTAGATACCTAATTATTCCTACAGAAGATCCTCATATTTTTTATTTTAATATAACCTTACTATGGCTTACACAAAATTATTTTGTTTTGTCAATATTTCGCGCAGAATTATCGCAGTTCCTTTCTTGCAAAGCTATTGTACGCACAAACGAGAAAAAAAAAATTCTATCAGATATCGATGTATTTTGTACGTTTCTGCAGATCATAGGCATCTTATTTTGATTGATTGACGTACTAGTAACGTCGCTACTCGAAGCGTGAGCTCAAGCTCTCCGTTATCCATAAAAGGGAGTAATAAAACAAGGCAGCTGGCAACAAGGTACCCCTATCAAAGCTTGTGACTCTGGAGTTGCCATAGTTGGAATTCCCGAGCTCTTGTACCGGAGGGAAATTCGCGGAAATCGCGGCGCTGTTGTTGGGAGACTCATCGATTTAGTAACAAATCAAAATATTAGGTAGGTAATAATTAAGTAAATAGGCAGTTGTATTACGTAGTTAGGATTGTTGTGCTGTGAGACTTTCTGGGTGATAAATGAAACTAAAATTCGATTAGTCCAATCAACGAAGAGTGTCGATTTTTACCAGACTGCGAAAGAGGAGGGTTCTGTTTTTCAGTGTATGTATGTAAGTATGTATGTATATTTCCTTTTCAGACTCTAGGAGTCTAAACGACGTGTCGTATTTTATGTGAGTGGTGTCAATAGATTTGTCTTCACCTGCAAATGGTCATAGGCTATATACTATATACTATACTAGCTACATCCCGCGGTTTCACTTGTTGGGTCTAAAATTCTAGCAGTCAGGTTTTTTGTAGAAACTTTTTCTACTTGTTCATATGTACTATTTATGTACTTGTTTTTTCTTTAGATAATAAACGTAAGTTACTAATGAAGATGATGCTAGAGACATTGGAGCTATCTATTTTGAAGGAAAAGGTTCTATGTATAAAAAATATTATTATTTATTTAGCTGTACCCGCGACTTCGTTCGCGGTTGCTAACCTTTCATAATTATAACAGTGGGACTTAATAAATTGTGAATTTATATCAGTGGTCCTTCTGAAAGTCTTATCATTGTCTGGAATGCACTGGCTCTCAAAAGAAGCCGCCGAAAACCTAACGGTGTGAGGTGGTTAGTGAAAGTGTAATTCTTAAACGGTAGCTCAAGCTCTGCTTGCGTATTGCGTGGTATGGAACCTCGTACCTCTCGCACGGCAATCTAAGTCCTTTAACTACTCGGTCGCCATCGCTACAAAAAATTGTGGACGCCATGTGTTGATACATGTACAATCATAATCTATGCCGCAGCTATAAACTCGTGATTATAGTATTATGTGGCCGTTTAAAAAAATAACTAACTATGCAAATAAAGTTTCAATAGAAAAACCTTCCTTGCTACAACGTTCATTGAACTTAAGCGTCCAATAAAAGTTTTTTTTGTTACAACTACAAAGCTAAGGAATATTTATTAGGGATATAATAATTTCAGTTAATGATTACTAATAAAAAAATAATTATATCACTATTTGATTTCCATAACAAAAATTACGTTTTATGTAGGCGTCTACCACAATATTTTCATAAAAACTAAAAAAACAATTACTTTTTTTGCGGTACATTTTAGTTACAAATCAAATCACGCGTTATAGCGTTACGCGTTAGTTATCGATAAAAATATTGTAGATTAATTAATGTATTGATATTTGATCCCTAGCGAAAGTAAGAGTTACTCATTTAACACATTTAACTATTTATGCCCCTCGATACTTTCTACGTAAATGTTTGCTTTGCTGTGTTATGGATCAAATTACTCGCGTCGGATATAACATGCGTAAATTAGACACAACTAACAGGTTCATGGCTTATATAAGTCCTTGTATTTCTATTATTCGGCAATCCCAAGCTTCCCCTAGTTAGGGGTGAAGGTAGTTTCACCCCGTACCCCATACTTCTCCCTAGCTGCTCAACCACCCGAAAAAATACTATGAAATTAGGACAAACTCAAAACGTTATGTCGGAAGACACAGAAATAGGACGCGCGGTACAAATATTTATCTTCGTAGGGTCGATAACTCGACTAGTTGAACGGAAAATGGTAAATATTGTAAAACTGATATTTAAAAATGATTTGATTTAAATGAAATCGACAATTGAATTCGCATATCGATCTTAATTATTGAAATAGTGCGTTCAATAATTAAGATCGATCGAGTTGACTTTAATTGAAATTCATTTTTTTAACTTTGCTTAAGTATTTGGCTCGCAATATACTGTACTATAAAGTACTTAAAGTAAATTATAAGTTATATTTATGAATATAATAAAATTACTGCACCGATTTTCATAAAATCTTGATACAAGACCAATAGGAAAATGTACCCTATCGAACAAAAAAGTAGTTTTTCATGCAAAAATGCTCCGATAAACTGAGAACTTCCTTCTTTTTAGAGCTTCCTCCTTTTTGAAGTCAGTTAAAAAGAAAAGGAATAATATTTGTGATTAGTGAAATATTTAAACTTTGAAAATACAGTTAAAATAATAACGACATCGGTTATCAACTTGAGGATATACCATACACATAAAAACAAAGGACTACTTTCATTTTCGGCTAGGACCATGTACGTCTACCTAAAAATGCCCAAAGATGTGGTTAATACTGTGTATTAATTAAAAATGCGTCAGTCGCCTGTTTCATTGTGTACAAAAATATCGAAATTCTGTGAATTTTGTAGTGGAATTATATAATTCCTGGAAAATTTATGTATCTTAGGTTGACTCCAATGGCCACATTAGTCTATAAATTGTACCGCCCATCACCATTCTCAAAATTGACACAATAAAAAAGCATATATCACCTTTTTGCGTATATAACATGGAAATATTTAGATTCCAAATTAATTTTGTACAATGCGATAAGATACGTTATTTTGAATTTGGTTGATATATTTAAGATTTATAGTCCCTAACGTATTTATTTGTATCATGTACACTGTCCTGGCCTCGAAGCAGATACGCTTCGCTCACTCAGTCATAAAATTACGTAAGAGGCAAAAGCGTAAACGGAACTTTATTCAAACCAGCTAATTATATTAACATAAGTAACAAACATACAAAACGAACATAACAACAAACCCTGCGTCATAAGATAGTGGATAGCATGCGCCAAATAACAGCATTAAATGTATGCATGTCATAATTTAGCTGCGCACCGAACCAGCCGCCGGCTAACAACACGGAGCACTTTGAATGCGCTAATGACCTGTATTCTATACCTAGATAGGCTGGGAGCTACGGAGCAGGATATTTACATGTGTGAAGTAATTAGATGATACGGCACTACATGTATAGATAGATTGATCAATTCTTTATTGCAGACACACAAAAAACAATTAAATACAAAAGACAAGTTCTTACAAATATAGTGCTACAACTGGCGGCCTTGTCGCTAAAAAGCGATCTCTTCCAGGCAATCTTAGAATGGAGACAACTTTGAAAAAAAAATAGGACGGGGTATACAATAAAGAATACACTTAATTAACTTAATACATAAAATGTTACAATCAATACATACATTTACTAAATAGTATAATAATATATAATAATAATAAAATACAACAAATAAGCAAGGTAGACAATAATACATACAGCAGACAACTAATGATCACAGAGATGACAAATAAAACTTTATCACCTTATATTTGAAGCAACTCAATGATGAGGCTTTTCTTATATCCAGAGGTAAAGCATTCCAAAGCAAGACTGACTGGATGGTGGTAAAAGAGTGTTAAGGGTAAAAAGTCAGATATTTCAGAGAGATATCTTCATGCATAATGTAAAAACATGTTAATATTGCAACAATATTTTATTTTTCGTAAAGATGATCAAACCTTAGTGATAATTTAGTAACCTGTTACAAATTTAATAAAGGTAAACAACTCTTAAAAAACGACACGAGGAGTGCTACCTCAAACACAGATACTGTTACGAAAAAAAGGCTTAAATAAAACACAATCAAGTAGTAGGAATTTATAACCTATATAGTAGTAGGAATTTATAACACGTTAATCATAATTTTAGATCAAAGTAATCATATCAAGAAATATAACAACAGAATGCCTCAATTCCAAAACATATTATTACGCTTCACTCGGTATTCAATAAAACCTCAATCGAAAAACGCGTCGTAACCCATCTAATTACCAGTGGCGGGCGCTGTGACTAATGATCAGTAATTATACAATCCAGCAGGTGCTAGACTACATTAACGGCTACATAATTACCGAACGCGACGAGGCGCTGTCGGTTGGTGTGATATGGGAAATGTAGGCCTGCGCTGCCGGTCGATTCACACCCAAACTATACAATGTGGGAAACGTTTTGCAATGTACTTGCAGTTGTTAATATTACTGCTTTGTCTTTTGAGAGATTTAGTTTTACAGATTTAAATTTAAAAAAATGCTCTATCTTATGGTAATATAGTAGTAACTTTAGGAATCGTGCTAAGATTTATAACTTCAAAAAAGGATTTAAAACTCCATGTAAATAAAGAAGACAATTTTTATCTAATGGTCAGAGCAAGTTTTAGAGGTAGTTTTATAAAAAAACTGTCTGAAAATAATGCTGGGTCCTGCTAAATGGAAAAGACAGATACATTAAATAACTTTTTCAACATTTAAATAATCCTTTATAAATATTTACTGTGTCTTAATCAGTGATTAGAGTAAAAACAAATATAGAGCATATTTTTATTTAATTGATAATCAACAATGTATCTTTAGCCGTAGCTACGTTATAAAAGTACCTCACATTTAGCCACATCTAGCACTCAAAGTCCCACATCAATAGGCCCTTAATGCCCCACGTAGGTACAGAGGCATTCAGATCCTGCCGCAAGTCCGGAGTTCGAAGCTAAAATTGCTTGATTGTGATTGGTCAGTCGTTAAACTCTAGTCCTGTAATTAAGGATAGATATATTATGAGAGTGCCATAGGTATGATCATATTGTTACTAGCAATTCCGCGAATTAATTTTAAATACTGATTATGAACGTCCTAAACTAAACCAATGCAAAGTTGGCAGCCAAACTTAGCAGCTAAAATTATTCGACCAAATAAAGATGGTCTTTTAAAAATACCTGTTTTATGTCTTTTTGCAGCGGTAAAAAGGCCGAAAAATTTACATCATCGTATAATAATAAATATAAGCCTGAAAACGTCGCGCATGATTATTTAGTAAAAAAAAGTTCGAATGTGATGTGTGAATAATTAAGTTTATATAAATTCGGCTTTGGCTGCTCGTAGATTTGGACCCTTTATTCCCTGAAATATGAATCAAATGTAGATGATTATTAAAGCTGCATAACCAATGCATCGCAGTAGTGCAATTCTAGAGCGGCTAAAAGCTTTCTTAACACTCAAACAGCCGCTAACTAACACTATATTTTTTTTTTATTTGTCTCAACTCTGTTTCTATTGCATGGTGGATTCCGACCTTTCATCCACTGAAATATGAATCAAATGCATATGAATATTATAGCTGCATAACAAGTGCATCAAACTAGTGCAATTCTAGAGCGGCTAAAAGCTTTCTTAACCCTTATTATACGTTGCTGTTAATTTTTCGGCCTTTATACCGCTGCAAAAAGACATAAAGCAGATATTTTTTAAAGACCATCTTTATTTGGTCGGATAATATTAGCTGCTAAGTTTGGCTGAAAACTTCACATCGGTCTAAACTAATTAACCTCTTGCTAATAACAGCGTGCCAATTTAGTTCATACCAAATATTATTCAAATCAGCCGGTAAGTAACGCCGCAACAGATAACATTTTTCTGATCAAAATATTCAAAAAAGAGATTTTTAGATGTAAAGGAGATAACAAAAAAATTATTGAGAATCAATATCAAGCTATTTCAATTCTATTGGTGTATATTTAATTTATGTTTTAGTTAAATGTTATCATCAAAAGTTATCATGACATATATTTTATATTTACATTTTGATTGCTTAGTTTAGTATTAAGTCATATTTTACTATGTTTACCTTCTCATTACACAAAAACGATGATTTCACATGATTCACTATAGTAAGAGAATTTGACTGAGCGTAACTTTTATGTTCAAATCATTTTATTACTAGAAAGCTTTTTAAAAATAATTATTACGATCGCTTAATATACCTCCCGGTACTACTTAACCAAATCGACGCTTTTAACATTCCATATTGCGCGGGTATATATCACGTAAAGAGTTATTAATGGTATCGCCATTGCGGTGCCTATTTACGCCATAAACGTTGATATAGCTACCATGCTACTACAGCTTGAAAACACATATAGTTGTGAACGCACACGATTGTCTCGCTGAGTTTTTTGACTGAAAAACCGAATTTACTTTAGTTACGTAGAACACCTGACCTTTCCTGTAAAGAAATGTGTACTCTGTCATTTAAGAGTATATTTTACTACACTACACTTCGATTCACTGATGGATCTCCTGAAGGTGTTCCTAAAGACAAAGACATTTTCATGTTTAGATTTTCGTCTGTTATTAATATAATATGTGAGGTAATATAAAGACTTACGAATAACTTCTTATAGTTTATGTTATTTACTATAAAATTATGTTTGTTTTATTTTAAGTCAACATACTAATTGTTGTGTCTTAGGACTTTAATGTAGATAAGTTGTGTACAGTCGTAATTACACTAAATTTAAAGTCTTTATTTATGATATCGTTCATAAATACTTAAGTTTTTGTCTGTGACTGTACACAAATAAATAAATCATGACTCAACGATAGTAGACTTTTCAAGAAACGTATTACGCGATTGACTAAACCTTGAAAGATCAATACTACTGTATTCTAGAATGAACTAAACAATCTGCCAGCAATGATTATTGTGTATAGTTTCAATCTTTATTCCAAACCTTGAAAATAAAAATAAATAAATTTATTGTTTTCGTAGCCGGTTATGAAACAAAGTTTTGAATTTAAATAATATATTTCAATAACTAACGCCACGCGAAGAACAAAAATATACATCTTTCGTACTTAGTTATGAAAATGGACAAAAAGATATTATGATAATATGGCGAGCTTATAACCCTACTGTATTATGTTTGCTGATTGTTTACCTATAATTACGAGCAGTACAAAAACTTCACTATCATGGTCATCCCATAGCAAAGGAATTAAATTAACACAGACACGGAAGTAGAGCTCTAAACTTATGATGACAAATGCAACAAGATCGTTCGCATTATTTAGTATCTACAAATAAAATCTAATCGGTACAACATGATTATTTGGTAAAATCTCCTGTATCCAGTTTTTAATTAGCAATCGGAAGCCATACCACAGAATCCCATTTTACGCTGTGGTCACGTGCCACGACTAAAGGAGCATAAGACAGAGAGATTTTTTTTTATCTGAAGTGATAAAAAACTATTTATTGATAAAAGGATCGTAAACTTAAACGTCTGTGGTTTGCACAGACTATAAAATCGACAGAAACGCGAGTGAATTAACGTAAACACGAAACTATTGAGCGCGCGAGCCTCGCGTGGAATGCTATAGAACGGTTCGCTTTATGGACTACATTCATAACTTGAGATTCATTCTCAATCCAATCTAGTTGCGAGCTGGTTACTTTTGATTTTGTTTTCAATGTGATACTTTGAAATATTTACAGGCAAATAAAATAGTTTTTTATAGTCTCATTAATGTATTGTACAACACTACTGCAAAAATAAATGATATATAGTCAAATTTAGTTTACTGTTAGATATAAACCATAAACCATCAATTTTAGTTTTAAATCAGGAATATGTACTTACGAGTATAGTTTACCTAAAATAGTATACAAAGTCAAACATGTGCATGGGGCATCAATCAAGAAAATCCTATATTTATATATTTATTACCTAAATTTTTGCATCGAGTACGAAAGCTTATGTTCTATCAAAAGTGTAATTTCAGTGTGAAACCAGCGACACTGCACGTCCGTCTGCACGAGAATTGAAACTGTGAACTTGCGCTAATGTTTCGTAGACATTCCTAGCACTTTGTGTTTCCGCTCTACAAATGAAATGTAGACCTACTCGTATTCATTGGTCTTAATAAGACAGAAAAAGAAAAGTAACAAAAAAATTAAAATAATTCAGAGAGATGTTTGAATCGTGAGTTGAAAGCAAGTTTGCTTGTGTAATGGAAAGTATACTAAATCCAACTATTGCTACAAGTGTATACAATAAAACATTACTTTTTCATTAGAACATCGTAATATTTAAAGGATCAAAGTGTTAGGCATGATTCTGAGGCAGGTAATGTGTTACGCTTCGCCCGATATATGCGCTATACGATACGACACAACATGTGTATGCTTAAATTCCGGAGCTAGGCTAAATGCAAGGCGCACCGCCAAATTCCAGAGGCATGCCGCAGGGCGCAGAGGGTGCTAGGGTGGGGTGGGGAGACAGGGGACAGGAAGTAGACCGCTGCACTTGCCGACCTTAATGTCACCATCAGCAAATTGCGAAACACCAGCTGCTCGTGACAAGAAGTCTCCGACATAATTCACGCCATTGGACCGCTACAAATTGCAGTAACAATCATCTCCGATGCATTGTTATCAAAGCGAATTCGCTGTAAAAACGTTTGAACGGTTTTTATGGCGTATTTAAGAGCGTTTAAAACGGGCTTCGCTGAAAGCTCGCGACAGGCGGCAAGAGGATCGAGCAATATCTGTCAGAGCGTGTAGAGGGTTATTAAATACCATCTCGGGGGCTGAGTGCACCGTGACCCATATCCACTGCAGCGCCCGACTTATACGAGTGGACTTTATTGATTCGAAGTCTTGAGACGACGCTCCGTCCCGCTCTGGCCTGCAGGCGCCGCTCCCGGCCACTTACTCAATATTCCGAAGGCGCGTCGAGACGCCTGCAGTAATACCACGCTTAGGTAACACGCACTACGCTCAACGCCTGTTTTATGCGCCCTTTTATACTTTGTTTTGGTTTTAAATGTCAGCAAACACTGATAGGATAGCAGGGAATTTTCTCGGTTCGTAAAGTAACTTTCTTTGTTTCGGGATTCGATCAAAGAGGCACCCCTCTTTGAAGTCACTTCTGTTCAAGTTGTAAATGGGCATGTAACTATGACAATTGCAAAAACTAAATTTATTTTATTTTATTATCTTCTAATTTATTGAGCATAACATGTGTGTAATCCAAACACAACACATATCCTGCACAATTGCTAACACAGCCGATTTCGGTCTGACCCAAAATATATTCAATGTTTTGAAGTGAATGTATTTTTTTACTCATCTAAGTAAATACATACACTACATAGATACAATCTCGCAAGTGTTACCAGGTTTACGCAATTAGTCTGTTAGTCAATCAGTAGATTAAATATTACAGCATAAGTACGGCAGTACGGCCCTGTCGCAGTCAAAACTATGTACTAATAAAAAGGTTTTTCAATATACAGTCTCAGAAATTGTGAAATCGATATTCGATGGGTAACGCTAATATTTGATAGAAAAAAGCTAAACTCTCCCAGTTCTACAAAGTCTGCTCCCATGCTAATTCGTAGAGCATCTACGTCGTAGACCGTACTTCATATTTAGTTTGGAGGGTATAAACAACTTATTGCTTTCATTTTGTCAAATAAAATTAATAAAAATGAACAATCGCGATACACTTTTATGGTCGTATTTCGTATTTCAATATTGTCTCAGCGCATATCGCAGGCGTCCTTCGGCAGAAGCGCGGGGTCATCGACTTCCGATGCTCGATTTCGCCGCTAAAGCCTCCTTAAATAATGGCTACAGTACTTTGCAGCTTCGTAATCATATTTCCGATAACGTGGCTTAAGACCATATTATGTCTTAATTTTTCGAAGAAATGTACTCATTTCGCTTTCAAACAACTTCCTTATTATATGATGAAAAATAAGTACAGTTTTCAATTGGGGTAATTTGTGTAACAAAAACTAAATTAAACAATAATCTCAATGCCCAATAAACGTTATCTAATTTAAACTACCACAAAACAAACGTAAAGATATGGAATGATGTAGACATCGTAAGTACGTTGTGAACAGAGACTTAATTGAGATAGAAGTAAAAACTTGAACCGCCAAACAAAGCATTCTTGCATAATGAAAACTCATCTTTGCTCCACGCAAATAAAAAGAGCCGCCGTTATTTCCTTAACTTTCCTGGCACTATGCTATTATTTCGTATTCAACAACTTTAAAAAGGAGCTTCGGAGAACACAGTTTATAAATGAGAGTTTTTAGTTGTGAGACGAAATAGCCCCATCGCAGGAACAAGCTCGCGAAGTGGGGGGTAAAGTAATTAAAAGTTGCACTCGCGTTCATTCCGCCCCCCGCGATCTGCTGGCGGCGCCACTGGCGCGCTGCACGCCTGATCCTCACTACTCAGTATACCGACACTGGGGATTAAAATTAATCCTCGGATGTGGACCACCTTAATTAGCATTTTGATGCTCTGCGGAGGCAGGGCACTGAACAAAATTAATATTTCACCCAAATGCGGTCTGCATTCGCCGAAAGTTCGTGTTTTTCGTCGTACGACGCAATTCTGCTATCTTGAGGCGTAATACTGAATTAATAATTAACGGAGCTTTGACGAACGGTCCTTTAATGCTGGTCGCGTCCGAAGTCCACTAATGACAAATTGCAAGGCCGTTAACAATCTCGTTACACCTCAAATATTTTATCTGCAGCCATTAGGGGTGGCTATGAAAAGCCGGGAATTCAGGAACAATGCTTAGCGCTGGCCCGTTAATACGTCGTTTCTTTATTTTGTTTCGGCTACAGTTTCATTAAGTGCGAAATGTAAGCGTCGTTTTATCTTGGCGACGCTCACATCAGAGCGGCAATCCCGCGATTTTTCATCTTTATCATCGGCTGAGTAGGGAGTTTTTGCCTAGCAAGAGTACTTTCTTATTATGCTCTACTTTACTTATTTAGCGCAATCATAAGTGTTTACAAAAGTAGCTGTAGCACTCAGTTAGATTCATACAAGTATGCGTTTATTACATTAGAGTAGGCAGTAGGCAGAGCCCACATCTTTCATAAGCTTTTGGGCTAATTCTGGCACACATCTAATACTTCTACTATGGTCTCACACAAATATGTGTATTATTATTGTAATCAATTATCAAGCTAAAGTCATGATTGAAAAAAAAACTCTGCTATAAATATCTTCAGATATTTTATGAAATATATGTATAATACAAATCACAAAATTTCAGATATTTTGGACAACGATCGCTTAATGTGCCAGTCCTATATAATATTTATTTTGTAAATTGTATCCATCCTAAGGTAGCCTGGAAGAGATCGCTTTTAGCGATAAGGCCGCCTTTGTGGTACTAGATATAAGAATTCTCTTGTGTATTTAATATTTGTGTATGCAATAAAGAGTTATTTCATTATTATGAGGCGGCCACGGTGCGTACAGATCTATTTCAGCAAGTGCATTCTAGTCACCGCCTGTAAAATTTTACAACGGAGTCTAGAGCGAGTAAACTAATTGTCAAGTGTTTACATGTCGCGGCGCTGTATAACGCAATAAGTCTGACGGTCGGGCTGTGGTTAGCGACTGGGAGACATGTAATCCGATTACTCCGCGTCCTCGCGCTTCCACGTTTACACACCGTATTACTACTGTGTACATTATGGAGATGAGTTAGCCAACTTTTTACAATATTAACAACAAGCTTGATACAAGTCAAGAAATAAAATACTTGATGTACTATGGATGTAATAATAAAGCGTAGTTTAAATAACTTGTTTCATGTACAATCAAATTTATTGACTTACAAAATGCATAACAGGTTTTAGAATATTACTTCTATATCAATAGGAATAATGGTGTACCAATAAAAAATAAAATAAAGTGATGGTACCAATACTGTACCACAAAATAAAACAGAAATAAATAAATATATATATAAATATATATTAAGCACATACAACAGATATCTGTACGTCGTATTCGTAATAATAATAAAAATCAAAATGTTCCTATTAATTAATAGAAAGGTAATGAATTTTCAGTAAGTTTTTGAATATAGAAATGGATTTAGCCTGTCTGACTGACAAAGGCAGCGCGGTCCATAGAAGGATAGCTTGCACAGTAAATAATGCATGAAATAAAGAGTTCGTTGAGGTAGAAGTAGGCAGCACAAGGCAAAGGTCACGTGATGGCCGCAACCAAATAGAGTGGGAAGCAGTCAAAAAACAAAATTATCTTTTAAGTAAGAGGGAGTGGTGGGATTGAATAGAATTTTATAAAGAAAAGACAGAATATGATTATTACGGCGAAGACGAATAGGTAAAAAATTTGTGCCTTTTACGATACTCAGAGATATGGTCATATTTGTGTAATCCAAATACAAACCGAATGCAGAAATTCTGTAGACGCTCGAGCTTGTCGAGTTGCTCTTCCGTTAAGTCTAAATAGCAAGCGTCTGCGTAATCTAATACCGGAAGAAGGAGAGATTTCACAAGTGCAGTTTTAGGAGTAATTGGAAGGAAATTACGCTTCTTAGGGAAGCTACAGACGCAACGATTCTACGACTGACTTCTCTAGGAAAGCGTTCTAATTATAATTGCGCCAAGGTTTTTTACAGTCTCGCTTATACGAGTATTAATAGTAACTCTATCAAATATCGCTTGAGGAAGATGGAACCAGTCTACTTTAGAGATCATACGAGAGCTCCCAATGATAATAGACTGAGTGTTTTCATTCATTATTATTTATGTATGCCATGTAACCTTGTACAGGTCGAATTTTTTCATCTTATATCAATGAAGTGGTGTGAAAAAGCAAAGTAGTCCATCGCTCTGAGCAACTAAAGTAAAATTAACACACTTACTTTCCAAGTAAATTTAAAAGTTCCAGCCCGCTTGTTTATGCTAAAGTTTCAAAAAGGTTCTTATTTTTCCGACACGGGCCCTAAGAACTTACACTTTCTCGCTCTTTGCGAGCAATAAAAGTAAGATGAGTGCGGTGCAGACGCGGCGTTACTGTCCTCTCACAATAATAGGAATCGTATTAGTGGAACGCTGCCAGAGCGGACGGCTGCCCTGGCTTTGTGGTACGGACAATCGTAGCTCTTCCTACCATAGATCTGACCAGATCTGGGTTGCTGCGTTGTTACCTATCTACACACATTTACATTTACATTTACACTACACAGCCTTGGAAGATTATTGGTAAATCCTCTTCACATTTACACAATCATCATGAAATGCATAAAACAATTATTGATGATGTTGTGATCGAGAAATAACAGCAGAAGTAGATAAATACGTATAGTTTTTTATTGATCAGATTATATAATACTAGTAAACTATAACCTCAACCACACCCTTAACCTAAGCCGAAAAACACGCAACATAAGGGTTGTCAGGAAGAGACCTCAGGTGATAAAATCGCCGTTTCTGGATGACTTTATTGTTTTTGCTCTGTGCTGTTGAATTTTTTCGGGCAATCGATTTGTGTAATCGAAACAGAATTTAGAAAGCAATTTTGCCAGTAAAACTAAACAATGAAGAAACAGAGTACTACCTACTCCTAGCAGGTATCTACTCGATTTTGTTTTGTTTTGTAGCTCTAAACAACGGTTACTATAAATCCATGTGCGCTCCAAATTCGTATCGCTCTAAACTACGAAAACAATCGATGAGAACGCCGAACTCAATCTGACTTAAAATAGAAATCGTATCTATCACTATCGCCGACTCGAACTGGTTCAGCAAAAACTTGCCAGCCTTGATCGCTTCGGCGACAATCAGCCAAACATCATTAGGCTCACGCAACGTGAACGTTATACACTTTACTATATACATACAAACACTATTTTATGGGATATATATATATATATATATAAACGGTAAGAGGTCATTACTCTCGCTATTAAACATTACAGTAATACAAGTTACTTTTAAATTGTATATAAAAAGCGGTTGTCTACATTATCTATGTAAACTTATAGAATACTAATAAGCACTTAATTAGTTGAGTAGGTAGTCTTTTTCTGATAAATGCGTAGACTCCATACTAAGCCTAACTCAGTACCACATCTAGGCTTATCACATTAAGCCCTTTTCAAAGGGCTGGCAAATGTCAAGGCGCTATGACCTGTTCAACCTTTGATTTTTGGTCTATCGACGCAGACGACGTTATGGACTTATCATGACTGAGTTATTAGGTCTATATATGCATTATCGAGGGTCGGCTCGTTCGAAATAGTTTAAAATGCAATTTTTCTGTTCTGCTTAGAGTATTATAGGGTAATATTTGCCTAAGAGGCAGATTGTTTATTCATGTAAGGCGAGAGCTGAATTCTGAATAGCTGCGAGATTTCAGTCTATCGCGACATAAATGTGTTATAAGTGCCGTTTATCGCACGATGCTTACAAAATTTCTTAAAAATAAAACATTCCATTACCCTTGTAGATTAAATATGCCCAAGTTTCATCCACTTGCTTTAATGAAAAGAAAACCCGAAAAGAAATCTCGCAAGGATTAATCCGGCGCTAATGCCGCAACGGAGACAAAAGCGGCTATCGATCAGCCCAATTCCACTCCAGCTAATTGCCGATTGTTTGCATTGGGGTCCATTCTTCGTGGCCACGACTCGACTCCGATCGACTCGTAACTAGTGTTGACCCACTGTTGCCAGGTCCGGTTTTATGGGAATTATCCTGTTTTAGTGTAATTTTTATATTTAATGTTTTGATATATTATCCAGATTTCTTTGTGTTCGAATAGATTTTTCATGAGCAAAATAGGAAACCTAACGAAATTAATTTACAAATTTCATTGCCGACACTTGCAGCATTATTGCAAAAGTGTAAAAAGAAAATATACTTAGATAAAAATATGTACTGTTTTGTTCACATGTACAAGTGTATAATGATTACATTAGAAATCAGGTATCTGAATCGGCATCAACAAAGTAGTTATTTAATTAAGAGATTGTGGTTTCTCGATACCTTTATATTTCAGTTTTATAAAATTTTATAAATTCGCCCTACTACTGGTAAACACTGTTGGTAACTGTTGCCACATGATGTCTAAGCTCGTGGTTCACGATGACTCGCCAATCTATCCCTTGTATTTATCATGCATTAGGGCCGTTGACACAGTTATGAACCTTTGTTTGTTTTGCAGTGGGCGTTGCTACCTGCGTAGACGAAATGTTGTTAATATTAGGTCATTACATATGAAATTAGCGTTTTGTAAGGGAGGAACATAAAGTCTTTTTTTTTATAATAATATATTTATTTAATCAAAGTATGTACCATTGCTATCTATGCACTTTTGCCATCTCATAGGTAGTTCATTGATCCCTTTACTAAAAAACCATTAGGACGAGAATCAATGAAATCTTTGAAGGCGCTTTGGACTGCCCCATCGGAGTTGAATTTTTTCCCTTGCAAGAAATTATCCAAATTTCGAAAAAAATTGTAATCTGTTGGAGCCAGGTCCGGGGAGTACGGTGGATGTCTTAGACATTCCAATTGAAGCTCCTCTAATTTGGCAGCCATCTGTTGTGCAGTGTGTGGTCTAGCGTTGTCCTGAAGCAGCAGTGGCCTAGAGCGATTGACCAACCTCGGTTGTTTAGCAGCTAGCTTTTCCATCATGGTTTGCAATTGCTGACAATAAATATCTGCTGTAATCGTCTGGCCAGATTTAAGAAAGCTGTAGTGAACGACACCGGCACTAGTCCACCAAACGCTCACAAGTAACTTTTTTTGAGTCAGTTTTCGCTTGGGGCAGGGTTTGGCTGGTTCACCAGGATTCAGCCATTGCGATGAGCGTTTCCGATTATCGTACAGGATCCACTTTTCATCACAGGTAATGATCCGATTTAAAATTCCTTCATTATTGTGCCGGTTGAGTAATGTAACGCAGCAGTTGACGCGCGTTTGTCGGTTTACTGCACTCAATTCATGAGGTACCCACCTTTCAAGCTTTTTCACCTTTCCAATTTGATTCAAGTGGATTAAAACAGTTTTATCACTAACACCGCAGCCTGCAGCTAACTCGGACGTGGCTTGCGATGGATCTGCTTCCACAATAGCTTTCAATTCTTCATTAGCAACTTTAGTCTCCGGCCGTCCACGGGGCTTGTTCTGCAGGTCGGAATTTCCAGAACGAAAACGTTGAAACCAAAAACGCACTGTGTTTTCTTTTGCGACACCGCCGCCATACACATCATTAATCCTTCGAGCCGTTTCTGCAGCACTGGTACCACGGTGGAACTCGTACTCGTAAATAACGCGATATTTCAAGTTTTCCATTTTGTAAACTGCGTGACGCAAAGAAAAAAACCAAACGAGGACAAAACAAATGAATTACAGTTTTCGAAATACAAATGTATGAATAAATAGCTGTATAAATTTGAAATTGGAATCCCTAACCAAAGAAGAGATATTAGAGATCAAAGTGGTCAGTACGACAAAACTTCAATTTCATATGTAAGGACTTAATATTACGACTTTCCGTATCTATACTAAAAATCAATATTTCCATTAAATAGGTTTGAAGTTTATTTGGAGAGTTGAGTTGTGGACGTGACGGGGCATTTTATGAGTATCTAGCGCGGTTCGGTGCAATTAATCAAGCTGTGCTCGATATATTGATCCGCATACTGCGAATATTCACCTAATCTATATACGATAGCAATCTGCATTAACACGTCACTACAAAATTATATAACGATATTAGTATATATACGTCGTTAAAAATACAGCTTAATAATATATTTTAGCAGGAATGTGTAGAAAATAACTCAAACAAAAGTTATAAATATGAAGAAGAAAAACAGACAGGAGGTAGTTGATTTGCTTTCGCGATATCAACAGTTTACTGAACTACTCTTTTGATTAGCAAAGTTTTACTCATTAGTTTTTATTTTCTATTTTCTTAGCGAATCATGGACAGCGCTGAAGCGGCAGCCCTTTCGTCGGGTAGTGGCAACAGTGACGGCGCTCCAGGCAGCTACTTCGACGCAAGATGGCTGAACGTGCACGCAGATGACGGGACGCTGGCGGCTAAAGCACGTCGGCTGCAGCTCACTCCTAGCCGGCACTTTGACCACATAGCTGTGAATACCAGCTATAGTGCTGTTCTTATGCCACCTTATATTAATACAGAAGGTAAACTTTGTTTATTATATCTAGTATATAATAAACATATATATATATTGTACAGCTTCGACGCAAGATGGCTGAACGTGCACCCACATGACGGGACGTTGGCGGCTAAAGCACGTCGGCTGCAGCTCATTACTAGCCGACTTTTAGACCACAGCTGAAAACAAAACCTACAGTGCTGTTCTGATGCCGCCTTATAGCAACACTAAAGGTAAACTTCGTATAGGTTTTTTTTATTATTTTATAAACTGTCTTCAAAAACCTAATTCGACGGAATCTTTATACAGAGTTTTTTTAAAGACTTGTTTATAAAAAAATTAAAGACTTTACAGTTTCGGTTTGTAAATCCTAACCAATGTGAAGTCGGTTACGAGTACCACAACGACCGTTTAACATTGTTTACACGGTTTGGTAAACAATGTTTCTTTCCAACATCCATTAAGGCTCAAAAATCATTAAACCAGCCGTGTTAAACTGCGGCGCTACAGGCTGCGTTTATTTAAGAGGAAATATTACGAACGAGGGTCATGCAATTCAATTGTCGTACAAGTCTATTGACTGTCGAATTTTTTTGCCTGGATACACTAAATAGAAAACTAGTATTGCTGACAGTTTAGGGTTCTTCTCGAGAACGCTATTAGTTAAAAAATAGAAGAAGTATTGTTATTCAAATTACGCAATTTAAATATAAGTAGCGATTTGGCCAGCGTGGTGGATTATGATATGGCTTGATACGTATTAATTAAAAGTGCTACAAAACTAAAACGTTAGAAGTATTTCACGGGACCTTTAGAAGTTATAGTACCTCTTAGCAAAAATAATTATCGAAATCGGTTTATAGACAAAACACATATAGTTTGACTGTCTCTCTATTGTCAATGCTGAACCTCAAACAAGCTAAATTTGTAAGTTGTCGTGTAAGAATCGTGCCGTTATCTCTTAAACAACGGGGCTACACGTGAACAATTCCCGCCCAATCCGCCCGAACAATTATTTTTTCCGGCGGTCGGTTCAGGAGAAAGCAATCACGGCGGCCCAATGAAGCAAGTTCGCCTATTACTCCTCTTTAATGGGTAGTTAAAGAAATTTCCCTAATTGGTCACCGCTTGAACCTTGGCACAGTGTTGCGGATCGGATCATTGGATGGCTGCAGCTTACAGGTTACCTCCTAACAACTAACGGCTGAGGTGCAGAGTAAATGTTTTTAGAGTTGAATAATGAAGGAAGTTTTTGTTAGATCTACATTTATTTTGTTAGATCATAGTTTGTTTTTGACGCGATATCTTTGTGAGATGTAAGCGTCGGCATATATTTAAAAAAATGATATATTTGGTAATGAAAGTCACATATAAAATTTATCTTCCACGTTAGTTAACTCGGTTTTCCAATTCTTTTAAAAAAGGATCACCATATTGTACCGTAATAACAAAATTCACCAAATTGCTACATTTAAGGTCACTGAGACCGAACGTACATACTTAAATTAGTTTGGAGTGGGGAATAAACCTAATAATTTTAACACACTGTTAGACGCGGTTATTTCTTTGACTCAAACTAAAATCAGTCAAAACGTAAAGTCGCAGTTATGTCTCCTAGATTTTTTAGTTCTTTATTAGAACTGGTAATTAAAGTGTATTTCTTCTTTTTTCCATACAGATACCGAAGTGCAGAACCAGATCGCATGGTCAGAACACTTGGACCCTCTGTTCGTGAACAATTACGAAATCGATGCCACACTCTCGTGGCAGTATTACGCGTCCTCTAGCGGTTTCATGAGAAGATATCCAGGTAACCTACCTGTAGACAATAGGATTTGTACATTCGAGACTTTGCTAACCAACAACGGAAGATAAGGCTTTTTTAGATCTCTAGATCTTTTCCCTTAGAACGGTAAATTTTTTTGTCTACTTATTGATTTTTTCTCCTCATTTTGGCAGCAGACAGTAGCACAGAACCTTGTAAAAGAAACGCTTCCTTAACCTAAGGGTTCCTTCTCTTCATCTCCTAAGCCATCATCCTTAAAAATCAAATCGCTTTGATGCTAAACAACGTAACGTCTGAATCAGTTTTCAAATTCAACCTTTTCAACTAAAAGATAATTAAATAGTGTTTCGTTTTGTATTGGGTATATTTTCAATGTCTTTATCCATAAAACATCGGAAAGCTCCATTTATTATAAATCCATTTTTTTTAATTTTAGATCATGTTGGATCTAATTTAATAGTTTGTAAATCATTAAATAAATATTTTTTGTATTATAAAGTTTTCTAAGTAAACGCTAAATAATTTTATATTTTACAAGTATAATGTGTAGTAACGGTACGACCGAGAAATCGAATCTCCTTGAGGTTATGTTTTTTTAGATTATTCATGAAACTAAACCAGTTTCATCTGATATAAGTAGTCATTTTCACCATCATCAATTTGTCTCTTGGAGTTGTACCTAACGCAATCAAAAGATACAGCCGTTTATGCTGCAAATTTTTGACACTCGCGAGGGAAAATAATCGTGATAATAATAATGGAAGCAACGTCTTATAGCACAGACAAAGGAAAAATTCCAAAAAGCGTAAATGTTTAATAAAAATATTTTTTGTAATTTTATACTTACTACCCTTTTCCTCATGAACGCGTAGAGGTATTGAAAATTATATAAAATACTCAGGTCTATAATACCTTTATATGTTTTAAAAATAAAGGATTACTGAAACGATAAACGATCTTTGTCTTAAATTTATGCTCCTCCAGCTTTCTACATTGTAATGTTATGGATTTTAGCAATAAAAACAACATAACTTTTACTTATATACCTACACGTTTTTACGGAACCCAGGGTGCGCAAGTCCGACTCGCACTTGGAAGGTTTTTTATAATTAAGTGTTTTTCTTTTGTGCCTAACAACAATGGTTAAAATACAATTTGCGTGTTTTAAGACCTTACAGCGTCATCTAGTTCCGTTTTGAGTAAACGTTGACTTTACTATACTTTAATATATTCCAATACGGTTTACTAACTCCCGCTAGCCGTCTCGGTCATAATATGTTGGTTTTACCGAATAAAAGCACCCAATGGTACTTTCAGGACCTGCATCCAGTGCAGCCTATGACCATCAGCAGATAAAGACAAATACAATGCCGCTTAGTCTACCCACTACAAGTCCCCTCCCTCTTAGGCCAATTTATAGTGTCTTGGGCCGAAGTTCCTATCACGTTTAATTAATATAATAACATAGACTAACATGTAACAGTGTCCGTAACGACTTCTTCTCACTTTTTAAGTCAACCAACCTTTATTATGTAAGCTACGATAATAAAGGTTTTGTTATATTTTTCGTCATGAATATGGAAACCTTTTATTTACTTTCCAGGAAAGTTATTTTGTTCTTTGCATGGTTTCACTTTCGCTTACGTAGGTTCGAATTTCGAAAATTTCGAGAATCGCGCCTGTTGAACAGACGACTATTTATTCAAATTCCCTTAATTCTACTCTCAATTGTATTCGAAAGTTTTATTACAGACAATGAACATGTGTGACTCATTCATACTTATAAAGAACATTTTGAAGGGAACCCTCCCTTCAATCGATGTAAAATGATTAACAAGTCACGTTTATATTAAAAAAATAACATTATTGACGTGTTCAATGAAAACCCTAATTAAAAAGCATATTTTCATCCACAGCAATGTCTTGGCCACCTGAAGACGGCTACTCACACCACGCCCGTGACTTCTATGACTTTCGTTCCTCCAACTGGTTCGTCGAGGCCGCTACGTCTCCCAAAGATCTGGTCATACTCATTGACGATTCTGATGACCTTGGCTCTTCGCACTGGAGGTTGGCCAAGGCTACAGTCTCTGCTCTGTTGGACACACTTGGACCCAATGACTTTGTCAATGTATACCGCTATAGCGATTCGGTGTCGGAAGTCCATACGTGTTATACGAAGATCTTGGCTCAGGTATGTTTTGTTTTACGAACACTTACGTTTTCTATGCTTAGGTGTGTTGCCACGCAAGCAAGTGACAGGTAGACAGATCCAAGCCAGATTCTGATAAATCAATCCATACATCGCAGAAATATCGTGGACGATATTGCCTCAAGTCAAGTCAATCAATGGCATGAAGAGAAAAGAATGCAGCAGTGAATCGTTACAAGTAATACTTAAAAAACGGACTTTGGCAGGTAAAACTTACGTTAAAAAACAGAATATCATCATATATTTAGGAAAAAAAAGACAAGTGTACCTTATTGGTAAAACGATTTATATGCGGTTAATTTGAAAGCACATTTCCTCCGATACCTAAACTGTCCCTCTTAAATTGAGAACCTCTTCCATTTTTAAGTCGGTTAAATATAGCAAAAATATCCTATTATCCTTGGTACCATTTATATTTTTTGTGACATTCTATAATTCATATGAATGTCAAGCAAAGACATTATGAAAGAAATGGTGTAAATATAAGAATAAAGTTTTGATATTAATATTTCGTTATCTGACAATAAAAGTTTTATTCTAGTCTCCTAAAATGATTCAAAATATATTTTATTTTATTGCTTTTATGTAACATCTAAATACTATAAAGTTTCTAAAAACGATTTTATCTTTTAAATCTACTCGTATATTGAGCCTGCTGTCGATAAAATATCTATAAATTTTCAAAAACTTTTGAAATAAAACTTACATTCATTATTATTGAAGTTGCGAATAAAATTGAGAGTGCTTTCTAAGACTTGATATCTTACAAAAATATGAGTTCTTAAAAAACTTATATTTCTTAGAATTATTTTCAAATTTAGAAATGTCAATCAGTTAAAACTTTTGTATACTTCTAAAGTAAGTTTTACTGTAATATTTAATTTAAAATCTGCGAAACTTGTTCTTGTATAATGTCATTCGAAGTTGAAAGAAACTTGAATAACCTTTGCGTAATTTAGTAAACGGTAACATTACATCTCATGTATCTATTCATTTCAATTATTACTAAAGCATCATCATATCATCATTGGATCGATCAGATAGATTTTCATACCATTATAAAATCTAATTGGTGTCCAGTGGGCGTTCAGCAAAGGAAGCACAATTTTGACATTTGATACGAAACATTATACTCCTACGTAAAATTTCATGTAAATTGTTTTCCGCCCACTTTATGTGCTTAAATCTAACCTTTCAAGTTAAAAGTAAAAAATACTAGAACAATTGTAGGAGATCCTGTCGTAGGACTACTTTTATTGTCGACCAACGAATACTGTCTTTTATACGCCAACACGATTGCTTTTGGGAAATTTATTTATTGGCACGTTAAATACAAAAGGACTTTTAGCTGCATATAAACTAGTAGGTACTTAAAAATAAAAACGCAATAAAAAAGAAAGACAAAGTTAATTTAGGATTAAATGTGCAAGTAGGAAGCGCTACGAAGAAGTCCGCACTAGCTAGTAGTATCAAGAACAACTTATCCACCTATAAGGATGTCAAACAACGCAGTATAGCAAGTAAAAGATCTTATGGTGAATATAATATCAAAATATCACAATTTTATATGTACTTATTGTATACTCTGATTATAGATGTTGATAGTAAGTTACTAAATCATTTAAATTGTTTTTGAGCGGGTATTGGCCATATTTATTGGCCATAGTTCATTTACTTTCTTGTAGCTACTTTACCTAATATAATCCGAAATAAATAATAAATTTTAAGGAACAAATTGAAATTGAAATGAAAATTCAACCCCTAAGACAATTTACATTCAAATGGGTGTTCAAAGTTTAAAACTTCTTGATATTACATTTTATGTCACGTGCAATGCCGAGGGTGACATCTACTAGAAATAAGATTATTAATCTCACATGAAAACAATATTTACGAATTTATGAACTTCTTCTGGGCAGTCTCGTAAAAAGACAACCTGCTGGTTATCTTTTTACAAGACCAAACAGCCAAACAGTCTTAAGTAAATGCAGCCTCAGGTGTCACAGATTACGAAACTCATTTAGGTTTGTACTAGGTAGTAAAGTTCACTTTAGCCGCAGTGCATTGCATAACATTTTCCTTCTATATTTTCATTCTTTTGTTTGCAAACCGGTAAGGTGGATAAAAACGTCTTAAAGTTGACTAATATAGCGAAACTTTGATTACTATCTTATTGCACATCCTAGTACAGAGATATTGAATTAAAACTGCTAGCTGATAATTTTGTTAGAACTCAATTACTTATGTCAACAGCGACAAGTTTTCACTTAAAAAGATAATAAACTCACTTTCTATCTACTAAAACCACTCGTCAGAACATAAATCATTTTCAACCCACGTTCTATGAATAATCATCAACCCTTCCTTTATCTAAAATCACCCAGGAATAGGTTAATGAAGGAATGTATTTTTAATTTTAATTCAGATCCAAAATACAGATAAACGACGTTAAATATTTCGGAACAGTTACTTAACGACCTGTGGTGGTGTCGCGTAGAGTTTGCGATGAAAAAAATGAAACAAATGTAAGCAATCTTTATAGTTTCAATTCTTCATAATTCATAACGAAACCAAGATTGCTTTTAGTTGTTTCGCTTCTATCATCGCTAACTTTTCGTGATACGATTGCTGTGTTGTAGTAGTGGAAATGTAAATCAGACAGCAAATGCAGGTATCGCGTGTTAGAACCAGCATTATGACGTGATATCCATCTGTCCTGGCTGGTGTATACGCACCTTAATGGAATCAATCAGGCTGTAATGCGCGTCCATTAAAAAAACCATTCAAATATAGTGTACAATAACCTTTTTGCTTTATGTTCTATAATCGATACGTAAAACGTGGGTAGCGGCGGCACTGATGGCAGCATATGGGTATTAACATCATGAATACAAGATTAATAAAATAACAACATTAAATGTAGCTATTGTGTATTTTAATTTTCAAAAGCTAGTTTAAAGAACAATATTTTTTATCGATTTTCAGCTTAAAGTCTAAATAAGTCTCAAGTATCAGTCAAAGCTTTTGCAGCGCAACTTACTAAGAGTACCTACGTGCCGTACGCTCTATCAGGAAAAGTGCTATTGAAACACAATATGTTGCCATAAAAATGTTGCAAGTAAGAGTCCTTTTCTATTAAGTTCTCGAGCTGTAACATGTTTCAGTTCTAAGAACAGTACAGTAAGTGGCAGTAAATTGTCACTCATTCACACATATAATGTACCCCGAGGCGGCGATTAAGTGGAAAGTTTAAATACCTATTACCTCACAGATTGCTCTCCGCTCTTCAATTCAAAAGTTGCTAAAAATTGCTAAATAGTATTTAAATCTACTTTACGAAATATAAATCATCCACCTTACGTTTAGAATTACAACTATCAAGATAAAAGTTAATTTAAATTACTTCGCACAGAGTAGGTAAGTAAGTACTTTGTCTCAAAACAACATTAACAGATGCTATCACAATTCAAATATAACGTCACGGTCACTCAAAACGTACTAAGTTATTCCTCTAAATATGAACCAGGCATCTCATGCTCTAAGCGCCGCCGGCGAATCTCCTTCACTGAACAAGAATGAGGACATGTATCTACCGAGGGTGCTCAAATATGTATTCTCGTTGTCTTAAGTCGCACTTTTGATAAGGCGTCTCTGAAAGGAACTATATTTCAAGGAGGCTATCATCTTCGCTCACTTTATTCAGTTCATAAGTCTCAGCAAAGTTTCGTGATAAAATCGACGCCACAAAGAAGCGAAAGGCGCGTAGCTCGTGACAGGTGGGGTGCGGCCGCGCTCTTATCGCCCCAGCTTGCAACTTTGTCCACTACTTTTGCATACTGCCAGCCGAAGTAACATCCCAGATCGACAGATAGATAGGTAAACATCCCGATACTTAACACAGTTTCCAGTTTGATTGCTGTGTGTATTGTGACCGGGTCGCGGTCTCATGTGTTTACATAGGGAACGTACGCTTACTGTACTGGCAGGTAAGTGACCCGGTTTGTACCGCTATATATCAGATATAGCAATCACGAGTCAATACATTGGAGTGCTCTTGAAACCGACGGAAGGAGGCTCCTGCTCTCGAACTTCGCTAATATACGATCCGGCAATTACCTCCATAGCAAACATTCCCGGCTTTACAGCTCGCGCCGCCAAATGAAACTTTGTATATTTAAGAGTTGTTACAAGCCTGATGTTTAGTATCGTGTGTTTGTTCACATTAACATTTGAGTAAAGCGCGTTATGACGATGGCTTATTTACCTTCGGTGGGGGTTGTGTGTTACTTTTGATTTGAAGGTGGGACGTTGATTTGTTTTCACGTATTCGACGAGTGCCTACAGGTGGAACTTATGATTCTGTAGGTATGTAAATAAGACTTGCTCTCAAAAATTTATGACGCTGTAAAACACATTAGAATTTTTATACTTAATGATATAGCAGAAGCGCCGTTTTTTTTTTAAATCTCAATTTTCGTTTAAATCTTTCGTGTGATACTTTGCCTAGGACTGCTATAAATCTAAAACACAAATTAATGTTTAATATAGACGCTACCACTGGCCTACTTTTAATAAATGTGTAGTCCGCATCGACTTTGAAACTAATACAATGTGCAAGCATCCTTCACTTGGGAACTAGACCGAAGGCCAACTAAAAACAATGCGTTAGAAAGTTAGAACTCATAACGGTAGCCTTGCAGAGTTTCAGGGTTGGTGCAGTTGCTCTGTTGCGGCTCATTACTTGAAGTTATACGCATAACTTTAGGAGCTTCAGGAGGTAAATGATGATATTTATCATTTTGAGGCAGAATAAGTGAAAAATAAAAACGAGATACTCGTGGAGAACTGCCACTAGTAGTTCCACAAAGTTTTTGGTTTCATTATGAATATGAATTTACATATCAGAAGAAATCTTTTTACTGTTTGTTTTTGGCAACATACTGATTACCTACTTAAGATTCAGGTAATGAGCTTATGAGATTATTTTAAGTTTATTAGGTAGTCCATTGTAGACATTTTATGCGCAAATATGAATTGCCACAAATTCAAATATTCTTTTGCGGAACGAAAATACAAGCCGCAGAACGCCTTTCTCTTTTCTCGATCTCTCCAAAGCCTTCAATCTCGTTTCATATGATATGCTTTGGGGAAAGCTGGGGGACTGTGGTATACCGGGGGAGATGTTAACCATCTTTAAGTATTGGTACTCGAACCAAACGAATTGTGTAAAGTGGCCGAAGACTTTATCTGAGCCATACAATCTGGAGTGCGGTATGAGGCAGGGGAACTTGTCGTCTGCTGCAAATGCTAACCATCATAGAGTACTGTAAAATAGCGCATCTTTTAATGGCAATGTTAATGCCTTCTGATATTTTACTAACAATTAATTTTTAAGTCTGTTTTTTTACTAACAAAAAATGGAACTATTTTATGTTAAATAAATAAATTTTGAATTTGAAAATATTATTAAGGAAGGGGGTTGTATACTCGTATGAAAGGATAAAATAAGTTCAGAATTATTATAAATTTTCAGGTATTGCCCACCTTCCTGAGACCTGGGTGACCGTTGGGAAAAATTATTTTCCACGGTTCACCTCTTTAAATCTTCTTTCAATACTCATAAATACCAACATGTACTTACGCTCCCACAAAATGATACAATAACACAACACTAAACATATATATGTGTATATAGATATTGTTTAATGGCGCTTGATGCTCGTATAATAATTTTACCAGTTATCTAGTAAAACTAGGAGCTTTTCCACTGGTATATACGTAAATATCTGCTTTCTAGCATCTGCGCTATGATATCGTGCATCAAGGTGAGTCGTGACTGTTCAAACCTCTTTGCAAAGCAATAAAATTCTTGTCAGAAATTCCAGCGTAATTACTTACTAGAACTGAACAAACTGTGGCGCACAGATTAGGTCCGTATAATGGTGTCTAGCACTGAGTAAACGTTCTTTATTTTTGCCCTTATTCCAGCGACTAAGCTATAATATACAGAAATAAAACGATAATTTTTTACTAACGAATTTTAAACACGAATACCTAAATTTAAAGCCGGGGCAAAGACGAAACCAGAAAGGGTGCAAGCAGCGAACTCGTATCTACTCGCCAAGATACGGACAACTCTAGTTGGCGGCTATTGCTTTTGTATAGTATTCCTATTTCTGTGATAGCTACTAGTTGTTGTTAAAATCGGTCTATTTAGTTTGGTTTTTATTCAAAATAACTGAAAAATGTGTAGGTCTGCCGAATTGAAGTTTTACCTGTTTAAATAAGACTGCATTATTAAATTTTAATAAAGAAAAGATGTTAATGTGAACCAAGCTATCTCCTCGCTTCCAAGTAACAAGATACGAGCATAAGAGCCCCATTCATCCCTTTCCCGTATGTTCACAGGCTGTGCCCGAAACTATTCGGGAGTTGAAGACCTCATTATGGAACGCCGAGCTATCCGGGGGCGTGGCTAACTTAACCGGCGCTCTTGCCACTGGTTTTGAAATATTACACCGGGTAATTATACTTTCAGAGTTAAGAACCGTAGTTTGCGTCTTGATTGCTTTTTATCTCAGTGTAACGGGAACGGTTACGCGGATGTTAGCCGAGATTTGATTATGGAATTCCAGCACGGTTGAAGCATCAACGTCTTCTGGTGGCAATTGATTATAATGTACTTTGTGTTTGTATATCTGCAGTAAAAAATATCATTACATTTGTAGTAACTAACTGTCCACGACTTGGCTCGAGCGTTGCTACGCCGTAGCATTCGTGTAGCTGATACATGAGTACAGCTACACGACTGCTACGCCGTTTTTATGAGATAACTTCTTGTTTCTTAGAAAGATTATTTTAATCTAGAATAAATTGTATTCGCACGAACATTATAGTTAATTAATAAGAAATATTATAACAAATTAGTAATAGAAAAAAAATAACGCCACATTAGAAAATACGTAAACGTCTCGGTGGACTATATCACTTTTAATAACTATATGCAAGCAACGATACGGAAGAAATGCAATTACAATAACGTGATAATTTTTAATAGCACTGAGGATTCCTCTTCATAAATAGAAAATAAGTCTTGTGTATAAATAATACACAAGACTTATTAATATTAGCCTGTGATATTAATAAGTCTTGTGTAAGACTAATCAATATTAGCTTTGTGTATTATTTAGCCTATGTTTCTGTGCAAGCATAAATAAATATGACATTCATATAAATTGATCTTGAAAACAAAATCTTAAACTTACGAGTAAATTACTCTCTGGCTGCATTCCCAAAGGCTATATTAAAGTCATAATGACCTCAATACCCCACAAACCAAAACACTGATAACCCATTATGGTATCACTTAAATCACTTTAGACGTTCAAAAGTTTAAATTGATTTCACAAAGTGAGTTCACCCTTCAGTTTTGCTCACAAATTGCTTTATTTTCAGTACAACCGCACTGGTCAAGGTTGCCAGTGCAATCAAGCGATTGCTGTAATCGGAGCTGGTGGAGGGTCTGCAGGTGTGAAAAGTGTCTTTAGGACTTGGAATTGGCCCCACATGCCTGTTCGCATCTTTACGTACAGAGTGGGGGGAGACGCTACCACTGGAGCCAGTATGAAGGATATGGCTTGCACAAATAAAGGTAAGTAAATAACAAACTTTTCAAGATAGATTGCCACATTTCTTCACATACCTCTTTCACTTGGCAGTAATTGGTATTGCTGAGATATTACTTTGACAAACACGTACCAAATTTGCTATATTCAATTATACTTTTGTAAAAAAAAACTACGTGAACGATTCACGTATAATATTTAGTTTAGGTATAATATTTAGTAAACAGACGTTTCAAACATCTCTACTCCAAAGCATTTAAGACCGTAATTCTGAACAAAGATAGCCACATCCAATTCCCTAAAGTTTTGTCTGAAACTAGACAGAAAGTTTTTACGAGTTCGACTTTTAGCTTTCACTTAGTGATTTTTTCAAGGTTGGTTAAAAGATTGAATTGTTTCAGGTTTCTACGTATCGATTAACGAGCACTCTGAGATTCGGCATAAAGTGCTGCATTTAATTGAAGTGCTGGCACGACCTCTTGTCATGTACCAGAACGTGCATCCTGTGCATTGGAGCCCAGTGTACCTTGGAGGAAGAGTGAGTGAAGAAATATTTGTAGTAATCATTAACCTAGGTAGATCTAGTCATGGTCTGAAATTCTACCATTCTAGTAATAGGGAAAAGTGCAAGGACGTTTCCATTGTTGGGATCAAATTTAAGCTCCGATGTTCCGCTTTTACTGCACAAGATTATAGGAATAGATAAATCAAGTATTTGATAGATACAGAATCATTCCTCAGGCCACCGTTTATTCTATAGTGTGCCATGGTTTTTAAATCGTTGCTTTTCATAAAAAAACGTTATTTTGTGTATGTATTATATGTGAATAATTTTAGTCGTGTTTTTGTATTTACAGAGCAGTAACCTTAACGACGATGGCATGGGCCAGCTCATGACTTCCGTTACTGTTCCCATCTTCGACAGAAGAAATCACACTGTGAGAATCGTTTTTCTTCACAATTTTAAAATGTTTAGAAAAAACAGAATAGAAATTAAATATTTTTTCAAACCTATGCATAATATAGAGGTATACATGAATGAGATGCAGGTACTAATTTTAATTTTTCTTTGCAGCAAAGGACGGCCAATCTTCTTGGTGTGGTAGGAACTGATGTGCCTGTCGAACAGATACAGAAGCTCGTTCCACCTTATAAGGTACCCATTACGCCGTCTTTCTTTTAAAAATCGCAAGATTTTGCAAAGCCAACCTATAAAAAATTTAAAGCGCAGAGGCTTTTATATTTTTAATTGTATAGATTAGAAGTTATGCTGTAAAATAGTTCGTATAAAAGAACTTACTACTACTTACGAACTATTTGCCATAAATAGTTCGTTTATACAAACTATGGCAATATACCTGGAAATACGAGTATCGTATTTCGTGTCGTCGTTAAAATAAATATATTTATATATTTTGTCTCAATCCTATGGATGCCTGGAAAAGATTGCTTTTTATCCATAAGGCCGCCACTCGTAGCACTATATTATATAAGAATTGTTTTCTTTAAATTTTTTTTTTTGTGTGTCTGTAATAAAGAATTGATCTATCCATCTATCTTTATCTACCTATACAAGTAGGTACATATGTAGTTATATATGTATTTCTGTCATATTTTTATATATAATTGTTTTTTTTTTCAGTTGGGTATAAACGGATACTCATTTATGGTGGACAACAATGGGCATGTTTTATATCATCCGGATTTAAGACCCCTGGTAAGAAATATTTCTAATAATATAAGATTTTTTTGTATCAAAAAATAACAAATAACTTAACGTTGAAATGTTTTTATTACAGCATACAAACGAGGAAGTAAGTAGACAATTATTCTGAATTACTACTTGAAATATTGAATTGGCTAGAGAACATAGAAAATTGGTTTGAGATAAGCCTTCTCGCAAGCTTGGACAAAATGTATTTCTGTTAGCGTTAGATTAGAATATAATAGAAAAAAATATTTAGACACAGAAAAAAAGTATACCACACAACAGATAAAACTAAGTTTGTCTTTAATGCTGACAGTTTATTTTTTGTTTAAGCTTCTAGATAGGCAACTAACTGAACTAACTAAATGACCCGCTTGTAATATCTTTATTCTGCAAATCGACAAAAAGGGACGATTCTCAAATAATAGATCAGGAAATGTACCAGGAGACTATGATTTTATTGAAGGTTACTACTTTTTTTAATTACACGTATACTAAACAAGTGGTTGGTTCCAGTACACGGAAACGCTGCGGCCGCTTTACTCCAGCGTGGATCTGACCGACGTGGAGCTGCTCATCGATCCCGAAGAGAGCTCCAGGGTGAATCTCACTTCGTTGTTGCTCGATGTAAATATAATACGCTAACGTTTACCTAGTGGGAGGTAGATCTGTGAAGATTCATATGAAACAACTAATGTGCTTCCGTAGAAGCCCTCTTCTTAATTTAGTAGGGATAATTACGAATTACTAAAATTACTAAGACATACAAAATATTTTTTTATTGTATTGCACTTGTAAAGAGCTATCTATCTCACAAGAAAATATTGCGATCGAAGGACACGAATCATGATCATGAAGATATTCAATATTAATTTCGACTTGATAACTCGATCTAACACGAAATTAATAGAGTGCCCTAGAAACTGGAAAATTACCTATATGTCTCAATGAGCACAAGTGAAAAGTATAATAATAATAATAAGCTACTCAGGTTTTCAGCAACTCCATCAGGATGGATTTTGGTGTAGATAAGTGTGCGGTTTTACGTGTGCAGCGGGGGAAGGTTGTAAATTCACCAAATTTACAACTTTCCGAGACTGTGACTCTCAGATCTCTCTCCGAGGCCGAGACCTACAAGTATCTTGGTATGTCAGAGTCGTTGAGTATCTCAGTAGACGAAGTCAAGGAATCGATAAAGGATCGCTTCTTTTGTCGCTTGACAAAAGTACTTAATAGTCTTCTGTCTGGCGGCAACAAGGTGCGAGCCTTCAACGGTTGGGTGATGCCTCTACTGATATACTCCTTTGGCATACTAAGTTGGAACCAGACTGAGTTGGGCGCTTTGGATAGGCGAGTTCGTCAACTGCTCACTTCGCATCGCATGCATCATCCGCGCTCGTCAGTTATGAGACTGTACATTCCACGGAAGTGGGGGGGTCGTGGCTTTTTGAATGTCAAAAACCTCCACAACCGTGAAGTGTGCAGTCACAGGGATTATTTCCTGAACAACGAGTGCGGGATGCATTGCGACGTTGTAGCAGTTGACAGGGGCCCGATGTGGACCTACTCGCTTCGGTGAACTGGCTACGGTTCGGGAACCTCTTTGGGGAAACCGAAGGTTTTGCTTGTGCATTGCCGACGAAGTAATGATTACGAACAACTATAGGAAATATATCCTGAAGTCAGTCGACATTTGTCGGGCATGCCGCCGTCCCGGAGAGTCTATCAGGCATATTATTTCCGGTTGTTCCCATCTTGCTAATGGTGAGTATTTGCACAGGCATAATCTAGTAGCCAAGATCATTCACCAGCAATTTGCTCTTCAGTACGGCCTTGTCGAGTCCGAAGTGCCGTACTATCGGTATGCACCGTTGCCAGTTCTTGAAAATGGTCGTGCGTTGCTCTACTGGGACCGTTCTATCATCACGGATAGGACTATTGTTTGCAATAAGCCTGATATCGTGCTGGTAGACCGATCCCAGCGCAGAGCAGTGCACGTCGACATCCCACATGATGAGAACCTCGTGAAGGCTGAAAAGGATAAGGTCAGCAAGTACATCGACTTGGCTCATGAGGTTACCGCTATGTGGGATGTTGATTCGACAATCATTGTTCCGATAGTCGTTTAGGCAAACGGCCTGATAGCGAGAAGTCTCAATCAACATCTTAAGAGGCTCTCGCTAGATGGTTGGATCAAGGGTCAGGTACAGAGGGCTGTGCTCCTCGATACAGCAAGTATTGTTAGGAGGTTCCTCTCTCTGTAGTCCCTACCATCGGTAGCTTGGGTCCTACCCCGTTCCTGGTGGCACTCTAGGTTTAGGTTTTTTATAATATTTAATGTTTTATATTCATATTGAAAAAAACTTAAATTTAAGAAATAAAATGAATACGAAGATAATAATAATAATAATACCGGTTCCAGCGCAGAGCAGTGCTCGTCGACATCACCATTCCGCATGATGAGAACCTCGTGAAGGCTGAAAAGGACAAGGTCAGCAAGTACCTTGACTTGGCTTATGAGATTACCGCCATGTGGGATGTTGATTCGACGATCATTGTTCCGATAGTCGTTTCGGCAAATGGCCTGATAGCGAGAAGTCTAAATCAACATCTTAAGAGGCTCTCGCTAGATGGTTGGATCTAGGGTCAGGAACAGAGGCCTGTGATCCTCGATACAGCACGTATTGTAAGGATGTTCGTCTCTCTGTAGCCCTACCATATCGGTAGCTTGGGTCCTACCCGGCTGCTGGCGGCACTCTAGGTTTAGGTTTTTTATGATATTTATTGTTTTATATTCATATTGAAAAAAACTTAAATTTAAGAAATATAATGGTTACGAAGATAATAATAAACATCTTAAAAGGCTCTGGCTAGGTGGTTGGATCAAGGGTCAGGTAGTTGTGTATAGAAGAAGTATCAAACAGTCGATATAGACGAGATGGTCAAGTTGCTTTGTTGTGTCCGCGCTTATAACTCAAAACTTCCATTCTATTGGCAACACTAAGAAAAAGCTATTCTTTTCAGCTCCGTCACGATATGATCGAGCAACGCGAGGGCGAAACGGAGATTGGTGTGAAAGTGCAATACGATAACATGCGTCGAGTGGTGACTAGACGTCAGAGATATTATTACAGTCCCGTAGATGGAACGCCGTTCTCTTTGGCTGTCGTCCTGCCTGATGGCTATGGAATGTTTGACTTGGTGGCTGAGCAGGAGGTCAAGCATAGCCCTATAAGTGGTAAGCACCTATGACACGTCAGATATTCAATTAGACAAATTATAAGAGAGTACTTAGGTAATTCAATAAGATAACAAGCTGTTTAAGTACAACATAATGTTTAACAATAAGGATGTCCCGGGCTAAAATGAAGACTTAGCGGGATATTAAAGCATACTCGTAAGCTATTGAGAAATATTCAATAGTGGATTGCGTAGTAGTGCATTAGTACATGGAAACTTTGGTTGCCTCTAACGTCCATTGAAATAATATATCGAAATCTAACGATAGCTTCTGCGTGATCTTTTACTAAGACCATAGAACCGCGGTACTATTATTATGGTAAAATCGTAATGATGATATGTATTTAATGTGGACGACGATACTACACATTGGGATTACGAAAGCCTGAAAATCACTTTGTTGTGTCTTGTAACAAATATTACAAGTGAAAATGTTGAGTGCTTCTTTGATATTCAAATTTAGAAGATCGTTTAACACTGTATCTGTCTTTTAGGATCACTATGTTGAATTATTTTAATATAGTTACTTATTTAGTAAATATTAAACTTAATCTTTCTTTTACGCAGTCACGGAGTACTTCAAAGGCGATAACTGGAAGATTCACCCTGACTGGTAAAAAACATTTTTACGTTATCCTTGATTGAAGGATCTGTGTACCAACGCCAAGTTCAAGCATGCGCACAACTAAAACCCAAAATATATAGCCTTAACTAAAATTATTTCCAGGGTGTACTGCGAATACGCATCCACCTCTGACCAAACCTTCAACTCTCCTGAGGAACAGCTACTGCACTTCCTGAACCGATCAGGGAAGCCTGGATGGAAGTGGATGTCGCTCAGACCTCGCGCGCTAGCCCAACATGGCGCGCATAAGAAGCAAGAGCGGGATTCTTATTATTGTAAGGTTCTTTTTTATAGAAATAAAAAGAACTAATTTCTTACCAACGATTCACAATCAACAAAGAGCCTTAACTGTTGCACCTAGATTCTTGAGTAATGTTAAGGATGTATATCTCTTATTCACTTAGAAAAACCAGAAGCAATATTTCTTAAGTGTTTTCTACGTATACCAACTCAATGGACCATATACATAGAATCCACCACACCACAATTTCACACTGTGTGAGCAAGTTTATTCGTCACTATGCTATAAAACGGATAATCAGATTTAGATGAGATTGAAGCTACCAACGTGGCAAGCATCTAGTTTTCAATATAACAAAAATTACACATACTCGTACATATAATCACTAAGTTAACATGTAAATGAAAATGTCTTAAGGTATAATTACTCACACCTTCTCTGTTATTGTTTCAGGCGATAAAACTTTAGTTCAATCACTTATTAGGGATGCAATGGTAATCAAAGAATTGGACGCTCACCCTGGACACGCAAGCCATCACAACCAGTGAGTATTATTTATTTTTAAAGCATGAACTTATGCACAAGTACACTACAAAATATTTCCAAGAAAAAAATAAAGATTTTAAGATATATAAATTAAAGAATCAAGGACCAATTATACTCCCTTGCGATACACCAAAATGCTTAACAACACAAGTTGCCTACTGCATGCATGTCAGGATATTGCAACACTTTATATGCACTTTATTTAAGTTAATTTTATGTTGATCACTAATTTATGATTGTGTTTGTCTGTCAAATAGCCCGATAGCAACATTAATGGTTTTATTGGCAAGGTAACGTAACAATATCTTCATACTGTCTCAAGAAAGTAGATAACGGTAGAATAATGTTGCTCATACATCATTTGCTATGTTAAAAAAGTAAAAGTAAATTGTACAAAATAAAAAGTATAAAGCTTCATCAGGTTACGATAACATACGTACAAAATATTTTACAAATTTCGCTCATTATAACAAGAAAAAAGAACTAAATTCAAAATTTTACAGATCATTTGACATCAGCAATTTTAGAATTTGCGTTATATCGGCATATACTTTGGAAATCATCAAAATGTTTGAATAGAATACCGAAACACATCTAATTTATTATGTAGATAGCTAGGTTAAGTGGCTCTATAATGATTTTAAAGCTATCGAGGACAAGGTAACTGCACTGTTTTTGTGTAACTTTATTTCAGCTCTCAAGGATTTACTAGCTAGCAAGGATTATTGTTTATATTTGTATACCAGGACAAGGTTATGTTGGCTTTCGGTATTAACTTCACTATAAACTAAGCAATAGCAAAACGTGTTACATCCAAGACTAATAGTAATTAGGGTTGGCGCACTAATATAACTCGGTAAGGGCTGATAACTTCGGCACCGCCTCAAGACAAGTCATCGGTCAACATTTCGGTCTTTTAAAGTCGTGAGTGAACCCGAATGGTGATGTTCTTATTCGAAACGCTATATAAGCCTAGATCTAACTCGAAACTATATATGAGTCTAGATATTCTAGAAACTCATCTTCGTGATAAAGACACCGTAGATTTGTGCAATCCGACGTACTTTTGTACCAAGTCAGCGACATACCAGCATAGCCTTGTCTTTTTTAGCATAAGTAATTTATTGAACTACGTCATCAAATAAAAGAAAATGGTAATCCATATTCCTTTATTTGATCTTCCAACGCAAACCTTCAGGATCGTTTTTTTTTTCAAAATCGAGACGTCTCTAAGCCATAGCTTATATAAAATAATATAGCCATGCGTGCGTGGTAACGCCGCAAGTATAATGGGCACGTTTGGGCAGGGTTCACGTGATAAAATTTTAGTTTGTTAATTCGTTTGTAAGTGTTGACTATAATTATTATTTTATTAATAATATAAAAAATAAAATAGGATATTTGAGCAAAACCAGGGAAATATTGGTTAACTCAATTAACATCCATGGTCTAAAACTAGTATATAATACCTATACCAACCTATACACGTTGAACAAAAGCGTTGATATCTACCATTCCTTTGTCATACTCGTATAACAAACTACAATGTTTCACTCAAGTCCCCGACCAAAAATCACCCATGTACAGAGTTACAGAAAAAAGACCACGAAAAAAATATATAAAAAAAGTAAGAATAAGAAATATTTATTGGCCTTTAAATAACATGCACATGTAATAAAATTAAATCGCAATTTTTACAGACAAGGCCGGTTTCACAAGTTCGTAGTGCCGATGTCCTTCATCGCAACGCGCAGTGGGTTGCTGAGGTGGCAAGACAACACTAACACATCAAGGGCTTCTGAATCTGCTGAGCCGTAAGTTTACCAATCTTGGCAATAGTACTTAAAAAAGATAATTATGTTCGGAATTGACTAACATAAGAGTTATCAATGTTATTAATCAATTTCTATTCTTATTATTCAGAATTAATAAATCCAGGTAAATTGAAAATCAGAACACAATACGAGTAAAACTCCAAAATAGGCTTTCTAAATTCAATTATCTTCGAAATATTTCAGGCACTTCAGCGAAAAGTACGCCCGCGCTTTCGACTCGGAGTGGTACCGTCGAGCCGTGGAGCATCACTCGATAGAGCCCGAAAGCTTCGTCTATTCCGTGCCTTTCCGCGACGGCTCTGAAGCGGAGGACTTGAGCGGAAGACCGCCACTAGTTTTGGCAACGCACGCTGTGTTCGTAGAGGCGAGAGGACACAAAGCGCCGGTGGCGGTGGTCGGTCTACATTTCCAACTGGACTCCCTCGCTCAGCACTTCAAGAACGTCACCTCTGCGGTGAGGAGGAATGTTGGGTTATTTCTACAGTATCCGAGGTTTTTCAGCATTAACGTCATTTTAAAGTTTATAAGTCACTCTTATTATAGATACATATTAATTACCCCAGAAACAATGTCTCCTAGTAGCAAAATAGAAAATAATATTTATGTTTTATATTATATATTATTGAGAGATATACATACAATCTAAATTATTTCTTCTTTTGACAGTGTACATCGACGACCACTTGTACGAAAACATGTGCAAGCGACGAGTTAGATTGCTACATCCTCGACGACAACGGCTTCATCATACTATCTGAAGACCTGTCCCAAAGCGGCCGGTTCTTTGGACAAGTAGACGGAACCATCATGGACTCTTTAGTCCAGGACAAAATTTATAAGAAAGTAACTGTACACGATCATCAAGGAAGGTGTTCCGATTCGAGGAATCCATTTAGCGGTGCTGGGAACAAGCTTTCGGTAAGCTATATGAGTTTACATGTCCTTTGTGCCTCGTTATCTAAGGGGTACAAATTTGTAGAACCACGTTGGATGTTCGAAAATCTTTAGAATGCAGAATAAAGAGTATAAAAAAGTTCTTTCAAAAAAGTGATTACGGACTTCCATTACATCAGGCGCCGATAGAAATTTTTCAGATATATCGATGTAACATCTGGTCCGGTTGAGATAACATCTAATTGACACCACTTTACATACCCTTTCACACAAAAATCAATTCGATCCAGCCGTCGAGCTGCAAGCGAGGCAAGAAGCTCACTAACTAGTCTAAATAACACTGCTGTTTCTGTAGATAATTATTTCTACATCCCCTTTAACTATTTCCAGTGGATTTTGTCATGAGTTAACTATGGATTCTTTTTTTCAGGCGCTCAAACCACTGTCGTGGCTAGGCAGCTATTTCACCAGTCTAGTGGCAATGTGGTTCCCATTATGGGAGCCAGTAAAGGGACATGCAAGAGCTTATACTGACGAAGAACCTGAAGGTAAACAGTTTCATGACGCAACACTAGATAAACACCTAAAAACCCAACAAATCAAATTATCAGCCCCTAATGTTGGTTATCTTTAGGTACCTAATAATTAATGGTTATTGCTTTAAATATTCAAAGTATGCTTTTGGCTCATGCTGTTGGTAACTGTTATAACTTTCAAGCCCAATATGAAAAGCAAGTAATATTTTTTGTGTAATTTGCCTTGTCTTAATAGTCTCTTTAATCAACTCTTTAACTTCCCTTGAGTACCTTCTACAAATATAGGGAGAAGATGATAAAAAAAATCTATACTTGGCGTTCACTTGTCATTATGATCACCAGATTACGAGGAATACGAGGACGATCGCGGTGAACACCCCGACAGAGACTCAGGCACCTACGAGATTATTATAGACGGAATGGGAGAGACATCCAGAGACGGGGACCAGAGAATGCCACCTCCAGCCAGCCCTGGACCAGGTAAAAAACTTTTCCAGTTTATGTACCTACATCCAAAATTGGAAAGTTGTTGCCGTTGAATGGAAGAAGTTTATAAGAAAAACATTTGTCAATTTAATTAGTAATCAAAACATTTCAATGAAACTTAACCCGGTTTAACGAAATGAATATACCAAATATGTTAATTTGGAAAGAAAGAATGTGTTGTAGCGAGTGACTTCTACAAGGATGTTCTTCAGGGTACAAAAAACTTAATTATTAGTATTAGAAGAAACGATAAAGTAAGAGTTGGGCACTGGGATCTCTGAAGAACGCACTAGTGGCCTCCTAGCACGCGCTTTGGCACATTCTAGAACAGTTAACTCTCTCATTTTTGCTTGACAAAGTGAGCCACGCTCGTTGCACCTACACTAAAAAGATAGAGTCACATGGCTTATGTAGGCGAGCGATTTGAGCCCTATAAGCAAATTGCAATAACGGTTCCTCTCCCAGGTCCCGGTCCTATCCGCGAGCCGCCGCGTGAGGCAGCTCGCTCGGCGGCGGTCCGGCCGTGCGACACCACCGCTGAGCTGTTCCAGCTGCAATCAGCGCGGCTTAACCAGCAGCAACCGCTCAAGGGCAAACTCACCAATTGCCACAACTCGGGTTGCGAAAGGTAACACTACTGTTTATATAAATTGGCAAATATAAGGGTTTCCATTTTTGTCCTACCTACTATTGAAATTTTGCAAACTAAAAAAGCTGTTCGTAAAGTAGCATTTATTCTATTTAATGTCAAATATTATAATATACCCGGAATTATATTTCTTTCTGGCATATTATTTCGAGAATCCCGAATATCCAATTAGGTGTTTTTGATGCCGCAGATATTGGTTATCAAAAATGAAAGATCAATGTTTGTCACGAAACATCATTTAAAGTGCGATGATCTAACTCCACTGATCGCATCGAAGCAGAATACTAACGTGTAACGTGATATTCATAGGCCGTTCAGCGTACAGAAGATCCGGCACAGCAATCTGATTCTGCTAGTAGTAGACAAGATGTGTCCGTGCGGCTCGAAACGTCTAGACGTGCGCGCGCGGGAAGCGGCGCCGCGCGCTCCCTGCGCTCGACGCACGCCGGCGCGCGCGCACCGCCGCCGCCCCGCCGCCTGCGTCTCCTACCACCCAGAGGTACACCGCCAATAAGAAATAACACCATTTTTGTTCTTACCCAGAAAACCCAGAAGATTTCGTTTCGTATATCGCCCTTCCTGTTATTTTCGTTCACTATCTAAACAGCACCGATTTATCGATAATGGAATTTATGGCTGTAAACTACGTGGGTGTACCAACCTATTCTAAATGCTACTGCACTTATCAGGTTCAGCATTTTTAAATCAAAGAAAGTATAATATAGTTTCGAAAACAATACGTAAATCAAATTAATATCACGTATTGGATGTTAACTTTATTTCTTTCTTTAAAAAATAACTTTGATACTACTAGGGGGGAAGCTATTCCGCCATCACGGAGATAATATGAAAAAGATCATTAGCTACCATTTGGAAGATCCCTTTCAGATTCTGTCTACAAGTTTATTATCTTCCCGAGAAAACCACCTTTACTGTGCTGGCTGCATCTTACAAAGCTTGCACTTTGGCTAATATTAGCTTTTGCGAATCGCCCATTAATACATATTTCGATATTTTTTCACCGTAAACCATTTCTGTTTTCAGGAAATCGAGATCCTATCGTGTGGCCGCGGCGGCCGTACACAGCCCCTATTCGCGTTGCTGGTGATGACGTCGCTGAGGCTCATGCTCTCCACGTGACTGCCCCGGCGCTAGTCACCCGCCAGCGTCAGACCGCGGCCGACATCACTTTCCTTTCGCTAACTCGACAAAAGCTCTACGCGAGTTCGTCGGTCGCCGTTCAACTAGATCTCAGTGTGTTCGGGAACAGTTTGTACGTTGTATGGAAGGGGCGGGGTCGCTGCGCGGCGGTCCAGCATCCGCTCCGCCGCGCCTCCACCCCCACGAGATATTTGTACGAGAAGTTAGAGTTTTGAACATTTTTACCGACTGATGTTTTGGTCCGACCAAATGAACTTTTGATCTTGTTTTGAGACAGGATATTCTATTCGGATTAGGATATGATAATGATAATGTTTTCCCTTCTCGTTGAGTTGTCACTTCATTGTAACTGTGGAAGCGTACGGTACATAGGTAGGTAACTAAATATCTTGTTAAATTTAAATCGAGGATTATCACAAACTTGGAGGTTTAATGAAATTATAGCTAATGTTAATAGATATTGAAAGATAATAATGTAAATTTATTGAATATCGTTTCAAATGTTTTAGAAAAATTTACCTTTGTTGAACCTAACTCGATTTATTTCATTATTCATTCGTATTTATCGCAATTTTATTGGATAGTTGCATAGAGTGTATTGTAAATAATGAATATTTTTTAAATGTAGATGGTTTATTTGCGGAGTTATGTGTGCCTGTGTATTGTAAAGGTCGTTACGTCAACATCGTCACATCATAACAATTCCTCACGTTACTCAACTGCATTGTTATTCATTTATCAGACCGATGATGATGATTAATTGCCGTGCCTAGCAGAAGAAACACAGGTAAAAATAATACCGCTTTACCTACACAACAACATTCTTCTACATCGTATCGTATTGTAATGGTCATATGATTTGATTTTGAAAACATATCTATATACACATCTAAAAGTTTTAAAACATCTATAAAGAAGTAGGTATTATAAATTTCATATGTAGGTACAATTTGTTTGTATGTCGGGCATGTCTTTATGGGACCTAAGTTACATATAGCCTGTTTGGAACGTCGCACGTAACCAGGCACAGATATAACATAGTCCTTGCACGTAACATACAACGTGATTAATTTATCATTTGAAAAATGAAAACCTATTTTGGCCATATATAAATTTTAATTGTTTTTTATTGTACTTATTTAAGGTATATTTTCAATGCAAGCTCACAAGGTTCTTCCATTCAGTATAAGAGGAGTGGTGGTGATGCGACGATAGACAACTGCCTCGTTCTAACCGTTAGTAATTTTTGCCTAATCTTCGAATAATGTCTAGGAACTGTAAACAGTTTCACGTCTTTATTGTAAATATTTTAATAAATTTAATGGCCTATTATTACGATTTAAGAAAGTGTGTTGCTAATATTTATATGTCGTTCGAATTCGACTTCTGTCTGTACATTGAATTTTCATATCTATCACATTAGTTACACTACGATGGTGGTTATCGTGATCTCGCTCATTAAGTACTCGACAATAAGGGCAAGGTTTTAGCGTAAGGTCGTCGGTCGCGCGACCCAACATCTAAATGCTACCTTCACTTCATGTGCACATATCAAAACATTTTTGTTATAACCTATCTGGAATCGAGCAATAATAAGCATAGCATATTCTATCTAGTTCAATCTTTTAGAACTGGGGGTTATCGCGGAATGCATCACTAACAGTATCAATATTAATATCGAGATCTATAGCTATCTCTTTGCGTTGGAACGGAAAGGCGCGATATTAATAGCGATCCGAGCTTATCATTGTAATCCTGCTGTTCGATTTCATCTCAAAAAGTTATTCAACTTTTTCTCTCATTGGATAAGTAAGTACTGAACAGTCATCGTACGTAAAAGTTTTGAACGTAAAGCGTATTTGTCTAACTCGTTTGTACTTAATGTGAATGTTAAATAGGTATTAAAGATCAGAATCATACATACATGGATAGAGTTTAATAATAATCTTTATAAAGTTGTAATAAGGGCGGAAACTGCTTGTTATTGTCCACGTTTTGCAAGGAAATAGTACAAATATAAAAGAAATAGTTCAGTTTGAGTAGGTTTCAGTCGTGCCAAACCACGTGTGTCTTAGATGGTGTTTATTTTCCGTACGGTACAGATAGTTTTCTTGTTACACATTTGTATATATATTTGTGGACAGTAGCAAGATTTGTGTCCAAAATACTGCATGAATACAGTCACGTGAACTTAATCTCTTGATTAAAAATCTTTACGTTATACCTTGCCAAAGTTGCAAGATCAAGTGATTTATTTCATATTGACTGTATCGATGTTTGTTTATGTTGTTCAGACAAAAACATAGCCATATCATATCGTAACGCAATACATACTCAGAATCTAACATTATTATAACGAAGGAAGCTTTTGAGAAATTGTACATTTTGTATAAAATAATACAGTAAGGAGTCGATTTAATGGCGTAGGATTGTTTATCTTGTGAGTGGCGAACGACTGGTGTAATGAAAGGGAACGATCGTATATTGCGTCACATTTTAGAGAGAGTTAAAGAATAGGATATCAACATATAGGAAAAGGGAGGAGTGATAGAAATGTAGATGCCAGAATTTTTATGCGAACAGTGATAGTAAAATCTTTAGTCACATTTAGAACCAGAAGAAAGAAATGCACCGGGGTCTATTTATTTCTGAATCTCCTATTGAACCTTGTGCAATTTTTTTCCATTAAAAAAACATTATGCCAGACCAGTGTAAAATTTCTTCAAGTCCAAAATATTGATATTGCGTACAAACACAGTGCGTCATTGGCACAGAAATTATGCTCACGTTTTAGGCCGTTGCCGCGTTGGGAGTAGGTAACCAAACATGTCGCCGTAACTTTACTCTTAATTGAAAGCTTTAGTTCTAAAAGTACTTCAGATATCGTAAATAATCATTGCTTGCCTGGAAATCATACTCTTACTCGCTCTAATTCTCTATCAATGGCAAAGAAAATGGCGCTTATTATGACGTCGATATCGATAGCGAGGCCGCCATCTTGCTGTGTTACATAATACGGACCACTTCAAATAATCTGTGACGCAATGTTCGAACAGCCCCGAGTGCTTCTAGCAAGCGTCGAGTCTTCCATAGCAGTCACGCGAGGGAGTGAATATACTGTTACCTTAAGTATTAAATGATAATAAATAGCGTATACTTTATCATAGACTAGGCTGCGTGTTTGCGCCGGCGCAGGTTTCGCGCCGCACCGCGGGATTTAGTTATAAAAACAACTATAGACACAAAACAAATACCTCGTTTAGTTACTCAATAGCTAGACAGAATTAGCGTTTATTTCGCGTTTAGTTCTTGAACATATCAATGCAGGCACCAAATGATACTAGCGATAAGCGGTTTTTTGAATTTTTCGATTGTGATTTTTCATATTGTAAAAATGTCTGTTCTAACTGGGTTTCTGGTGAGAATTAGGTAGTGTGAGGGTGTGTGTGCTTAACATACTCGTAATCATGAATGGACAACTCGGCGGTTTTCGGAATAATTTCGTCTCGGTTTCGCAGAATATAAGAAACTCTGAGAAAGCCACGTGCGCACAAGCAGACGGCATGGTTAGTGCCTAGAGCCTCGCTGGTCATTAGTAAAACCAACGTTCTACAATGCGAGCTTGGCGCTTAACCACCATGTTTCCTAGGAATGCAAGCCACTAGGGTCTAAACACTTAGCAAGCCGCCTGCTTGTGCGTTTACAGCCAAAAAGCAAATCTATTTCAAATCAAACAAAGAAATAGTCTACATAAAATATAATTACTACCAACACAAAGATGTTAATTAGAATACGTACTATATTATGATGTTTATGAGTTCTGTTAGTCATATAGTCATATAGTCACATAGTCCTTATTCATAATAAATCGTGGTTACGATAAAATAACAAAAGACAAAATTATAGATAGTTAAAAAAAATGCGAAAGATTATTTCTTAAAACCGACAGAAACCCAGTTAAATAATATTTAGTACTTGTACAATAAGTTTACGTAAAGAGTAACTAACGGTGATCTAACATTTGGGCAATTTCATCGGTGTAAATTATTCTATGATATTAAAAAAAAAGTCGGTTTCTTTCTAGACCCCACTGTCGAACCCTTGTTGAAGCTTTTAGGAATATATTCAAAATTTGTATCAGTAAATTTGGAAATTATGAAAGCATCTCGATGTAACGTTTTTGAAGTTGTTTTTTTGTTTGTCCTACTTAGTTGGTAGTAGTATCTCCGTGGCCGAGGCTACTATGTGAACATGGTTCTAGCGTAATTAATAGTGAAAATTACTGTTTCCTTTTTTGTTATGTACTTGCCAGTTCGTGCTATAGAATATACCGTAATTACAACAATAAAGTTCTCTTATAACATTGTGATTTGTGACTATCTTTATACAAACTAGATGTCCCCTGCCGTGTTGCCCGCTTGTTGCCAGGATAAAAAGCTAGCTATGTGTTAATCCAGGGTCTAAGCTATCCTCGTACTCGGTAAATCGGTTCAGTAGTTTTAACGTGAACGAGTAACAAACATACATTCTTACATACTTTCTCGTTTGTAATATTAGTAGGATAGCATGTGAACTTTACCTTAAAACATTAATAAGTAACGACCTACCTCACTGTCTGCAAGAACCTATATAATTATATTAGTTAATTTAATTTGAAACCAAAACTACTAGAACGATTATGATAAAACAGTAAATATTTCCAGGTCTGAAAGCCAACGAGTTAACAAGTCTCTGAAAAACAAGATGACCGACTTCAATACGGCAGGCGCCTGCATATTTTTTTCAGATACTTTGATTTGAAAATCAAAATAGAGCACTTGGCACAAATAAATATATATTTTTTTAAATCGGCAGTGCCTTCTCTGAGAAATCCTCTATAAACATAGGAACCTCGGTGAGATGTTAGTAAAAAGGTATTAATTAAAAGTCAAACTACTGAAGAATAAATAGTACTTGCGCTTTATTCACATATAGAGACTGGCGGCGAACACGATATCTCTCTTCAGTTTGTGGATGGCTTCGGCGAATTTGTTCTCCAGGTCTGTGTTGCCAATGTTCTTGGACGCCTGACACAATTGCCGAAGAACTTCTTCTAAACGTCGCATGCATCTGATTATAGAACCTGGAAGGGAAGATACATAGAGTGAAGTACATCACTCGTACAAGGACAGAGATGTTAATGTTTCAATGGTATAAATGTATTTCGGCGGTTCGGAGAGTGCCATAGGCAATTTGTTTTTTCTTGAGAAAACAAACTTAACGCATGCGAAGCCGCGTGCAAAAGCTAGTTTCTTATGACACTAATATACTTTCTTAATAATAATTCTTAGGAGACCGCCGGTAGCGCGGCAAGGTGAAAACTAGATAGCGGTAGATAAAAGAACCTTCTAGAAAGTATGTAATATAAAAAAGTCAGTTATTATAAAAGTTTATTAGCTTCGCAAGTGTGGACAATTATATTTTTAAACACACAAATAGTGAATGTAAGACACGTTATGGCATTTTTTTTTACGTTTGATTGGTTTTAGTGTGGATTTCTAAGGATCGCCATTTTGTTACTCAGTGATAATGAAACTTTGTAAAGGATCTTTTTTATTTATATAGTTATTAAGTTTATTAATTACATATAAATATACAAATCTTTCCTATTTTTAATATGTATATGTAGATTAGATATAGTTGTGAGTGGCGAGGGAGATTGTTACCTTCAAACACGTCGGTCATTTTACAAATCTGCAGGAACGAGGCTCCCTTGGCCCAGGCAAGTACCACGTCCATCAGAGTACATTTGAACTTTTCCACGTACGTGTCTTCATCGAGATCCATCTTCGCGTCTACTGAAACTTTAGCAATCCGCCGCGCGTATTCCTGTTTTAAAAATATATAAATTGAAAACTGTATATCTATGCATATTAGATAAGAACAAGATTATTTTAAATGCACTGGCTCCGAACTAGTCCGCACTGTGCTTCGGTAGCCGGTGGCTTCTCCCACAACTAAGTTATACATGCATGACTAATGAGTTATAAAGCAATGCTTGATTCTTAATATAAAATGGAAAAAACATAGAAGAAAAGAAAAACATAGGTAATTTAGACGAGATACAATAAAGAAATATGTGCAAAATAATTTGTAGTATGTGTCTATTAAAATAAAAATCGTGCATGTGTGTGAGTTAATGTAATCTCATATTAGTTAAAAGCTCCTCAGTCCTGTCACACTCTAGTGTTTTGAGAAGATCTATAACTATAGATTTAACTTCAAAGTAGTTAAAAGTGTGTAAGGATTAATAAACTGGATTTCAAGGCTGTAAATAAATATTATAGACAGCTCATTGAGACGTGTCAGCGATTATTGTCTAATTCTTAACTTTCCAAATATGTATTTCTGCAAATCGTTCTCGGGACGATGAGACCACAGCAGTTTTCGCCAATAATGCACGTCTTGTGTTAATATAAGTGAACTCTAGCTAAAAAATAAAAGACCTCTATACGAAAAGACTGTAAGAATACGACTTAGAAAAAGATCCTAAAATATGCTACCTCGTACCGTCTGGGTTGGTTAGAGCAGCAACAAATTAATGATGTAGAATTTACAAAAATCTTAGGTAAAAGTAGGTACATCCCCCTACACGCTATAATTATTACACCCTCCACATTTAATCCCTAGGTTCACCTAGGTTCACCGGTTTAGCCTCTACGTTGATTCCTAGCAAATATCACTGAGTTTTATATAATTATTATATAAATTTTAGTGTCGGTTCTTTTATTTGGTGTGTTATATTTATATTCATTCATGTGTTTGTTGATTTATTTGATTTTACTTCCTTTCCTTATTAACTGAGTGACGTATCGATTTTATTTATGCACAGAAATATATCGAAGTCCAGAGATTACCATAGACTATTTTTTTCAAAATCAATATCAAACATTACGCGGAGAAAACATTACATGTTGAGTTGGGGCCGGTTTGTGACAGAAAACATTTATGTAGTAAATGTCATAATCTGTGTGTTTGTGAAGTTGTAATTGTTTTCTTTAACAAATATATTTCTATAAAGCCGCGGGCAAAAGCCAATTCAAATTTCCAAATACCTGTAATTGCCTAAGGACACCTCGCAGTTCTTCGCCGGTCGCAGAAGCTTGCGTACTTTTCTCGTCGCATACAAAACAGCTGGCTAACGCTGCGCTTTGCTCTGGCGTCAGTGCGTTGAACACTCCGTTGAATATCAACTCGGTTAGTAGAAGCTCATCGGCACTGACGAACAAAATACAAGTAGGCTTTAAAAGAAGTGACGACTCAACGTAAGATGGCATTTGCCTAAATATTTTGACTAGTTGAATCAAAAGTGAACTTGGCGTTAATTTGACTCAATCGTATATAAAAAAATGCCAAACGCCGTGCTAGTTACGGAATTCAGAAGAATTTCATTTTGAACAAAACCATGGCTAAAATGAAAAATAATCTCCTTAAAAGTCTCGTAAGGTTCATCGTTGGTCTTAAGGTATGCTCTGGTGCTGCAGAGAGAACCGTCCAGTTTTTTTTAAAGGCTGCTCGAAATTGGAAACCAGCGACTGGTACTATGGCTCCATTCATCTACGCACATCTTACGTTTTCTGATCTTGGTTTATTTGCTAGTATAATCTTTGCTTTTCCTACTCTTCTAAAAGCTCTTGCTTATTTACAAAGCCACTTAAACTTAGAATAAAGTATACCCGAAATCAAACTGTGGGAACTTACCTGCTTAGTTCACAACCAAGTCACGTGAAACTTACCTGCTAAGTTCGCAAGCAATCCGACCCTTGAGTTCTATGACGTCAGATGAGGTACAGTACCCCATCCGTCTCAGTACGCGCTTGCGTTTCTTAAGCTCGTCCATTTGTAATATGCTCTTCGCTTTTCGTAACTCTGACTTGACGGCGGTCAACTCGTCTAAAAGTTCCTGTTTCTTCTCGTAGGCGGCTTGGAGAGCGCCGCGGTTTTTATCCTTGTGAAGCGCATGAGCGTATAGTCTAACAAAAAGTAGACAGCAAAAATTAAAATACTTTTCTAACGCAAGTTATAATTAATGTATTTTTTTTAGATATGTTTAGCAAGACACTCACATTACTAACCCGATGTTAGGTATGGTAAATATCACGATTAATATACGGTAAAAACATTAACTTACAAACCAAGTGTGATATGTGAAAATACGGCACCTGGTATTTAAGAGATATTAAACGGTTAGCAGTAACTTCGTTAGCGTCAATGAAGGCATTAAGTTTTTGGGCAATATTAAATTAAGTTTATCATGATTTTCAAATTAATCGCTCATAAGGCTATATGTATGTTACTCGTATTTTTACCGTACAAGAACCGTTCAAGCACGTGAGGATAAAAAAAGTGGCAGTAAATGACGAAGCATACTTATACATCACTCCAGGAGTATTACGAACATCTAAATCATCAATCATATTTTATAGACATTGGTACATGGGGCTGTTTTAAGTATATATCTACAATTCAAATTTATATGCCATACATAAAATGCTGCAATATTTGGCAGTTCGAAACATAAGAATAGCGATTATTTCGTTAAATAAACCACGATGCATTAAATGGTCAAACATACCTTTCTTCCAACAATTGTATCCTATCCACGCATTCTTTGAACACTGTTTCTGTTATCTTCATGTCTTTTATCGGGTTGAGTAAGGGGGGTCCGTCAGGGAAGCGTTTCTTCACCTCCCCTATTGTTTTAAGCACTGACTTGCGATTATCCGCTGGCCGAAGGTCTTGCGGATAGTAGACTCGGAGCGAACTAATTTGGTATATTAATGTATGGAGCACTGGGACTACTTCTACGTCTCCTGTCTGGGGGAAAAGTAGATTTTCAACATTTAATTAAAAAAGCAGTGATTTATCATCTACTGACGGGCTACTTCCACGTGTCGGTAGGTCTCGGATATTTGTCTTAGAACAATAATAGCCGTCATTTTCAAATGCCTTCGGGTTGACCAAACAGTTGGCTGTGAGGAGACCCACTCTGTCAAACACTGCGGTTAGCATTCATGTGTTAGTTGTCTTAAGAATTACTCGTTATCGCACTGTTTAAGTTTTTAGAATGCCTAACAGCTAAGACAATTCACTCATATAACCAAAAAAAAAGATTAAGACTTTAATATTACCTCTCCAGGCGGGCACGGTATGTTTTTTTCCTTATCATCATTGTCAGATTTCTTCACATGTAGCAGTATATCGACTATGATATTAGTCTCAGCCGTCAAAGGATTCTCTTCTTCGTGCTTCTTCTTACCTTTGCCGGTTTTCGTTCTGAAGTTTACTATTATGCCCCAGTCGTATTCGTGCTTTTCTGTTTTTACCTGTACATAAAATATTGTCAGCCAGATTTATAAACGGTAGTTAGATAAAAATAAACCACACACCAAAATCATCAATTATAAGAGATGAGCATATAAATAATCAAAAGCAAGTTACCTTTGAAAAAATACGATCAGTTCAATATTAAACTAATAACACTTCATGTTTAGCGGGGAGGGTTAAAAGCAGTATCTAATGCGTATTATTTTGCTTTTACTATTATTAGAAGTCGTATAGTTGATCTAATGATTTGTTATGAAGATATTAGCTGAATGAAGTGAATTTAGAGTAAACAACACCTTATCCAACATTGATGTTTATTTTAACCAGGTTAAGACCAAGCCGAAAGGGGGTCAACATACTCATTATAACGAACACTTTTCACTATGGGATCCATAAGTCGAGAAAAATAAACTCAACAAAAATAAAACGAAAACGTGTATTGAGTAGATAACTTACTTTAACAAGTCTGCCGGGTTGCAAAAAAGGCTTGAGGTACTCCGGTCGGGTGATAAAAGATCGAAACTGGTTTCCAAGGAGCTCCAACTGCGTTCTGATGCTGCAATACGACGCTATAGAGTGCTGGTTTTCTATGGTGAGATCGTCGTATTCTTTCTGCTTCGCTTTCACTTCTGTTAGTTGGAAAAAAGGAGATGATCAGGATCAAAGCTTTGGGAACTGGTGAAGGAAGCCAGTTACGCATGTCTTTGATTGCACCACCTCAATAGAGCAATTTGCCCATCAGTAAATATAACGTAGTTTTAGTTAACCTAGTCGTAGGCTTTTTGCCATCCCAACATAACGTATTATACCAAATAATTCAAGAAAACCTCCATTTATAATTTTCCAAAGTAATAAGACTGATTCAAACTCAAAAAGTATCTGATATAAACATAGTGTTTAGAATAATATTGCAAAAAAAAAGGAATGAGTAAAGAAAAACTATAAAAGTACGTACAGTATGGATAACCCACTATAACTATAGCTAAAAACTTATTGATTAAATGGTATAATAAAAATGCATAGAAGGTCCTCCGAAACCAAATTAATGATTAATGAATGCCCCTGTCTTCATATCACCTTTCGACAAGTATAGACTAGACATTACTCGGTCTTAGGTGAGCAAGAGAATTTTGTTTTTGGGGAGCGTTCTTCATCTTCGGCCGCATTGTATGGCTGCTGAACAACAGGCTAGTCGCCGTCAATAGCAATTATTTTTAGTAATAAATAAAAAAACGGATACAATATTTAACAAAGTTATTAATAACTTAAAAAACAAACTTCATATAAGTTAAAAAAAGCTTACTGTCTATCAGGTTCGGTATAGCTGCCTGATTTTGGAACTGGTAGAAACTCCGCTCCAACATATATTCAGGGTTTATTTCTTCAACTCGCAAAAGGTTCAATACCTGTACGAAAATAAAAACGTCTTACGGCTGGTATCTTATTCAAACAATAATTACGAGCAATGAGCTCAAAGTTATTGTTAAATATGTTATATGTGTTTTAGTGCCAATGACTTTAAATATGCGCAGTCACAATGTTATTGGCTTGTGGAACATTGTACAAATGTGACACTCAAACATCATTATTTTATTCACATATATTGCCATAGTTGTTAATGCAAATTATTTGTATTCTTTGAACACTATTAAATATATAGCATGTAACTGTATTTGTCATGAATACATTACTATAACTTTGTAGGGTGCGTGGCAGGGAATTAAGACGCGACATGTTTGCCGGCCATTTATACTCCAATAATTTTATTCGGTTAAGCTTTTCTAGTACATTTCAAGTGTTATTATTTGTTTAAACTATGGAACTAGTTTTTACTAAAATATTAATTAGATTGCGATATATTTAGAATTTCATTTACTAATTAGTATGGGAAACAAAACTTCGCTGAGGACACTCAGCCTTCGTCCCGAAGATGAGCAGCAAACGCCATAATCTATACAACATTATTTCAAATAGCAAAAAACGGCAAAAAAATCGTTTGTTGTATTGAAGTTCCTCATAAATAATTATTAGATTCTGTTTTTAATATTTGTTGTTATAGCGGCAATCATCTATGAAAATTTCAACGGACTAGCTATCACGGTTCACGACATAAACCCTGGTGACAGACGAACGGAAAGACGGACAGCGAAGTCTTAGTAACTCTTAAAATTCAAAATCAACTAGGTATAAAAATGTTCTTACCATATTATAAGTGAGATGGAAAGCAGAGTTGATGGGATCCGCTTTCCCCTGCACCATTCCCTTGACCACAGTGGGTGTGACCTTCTCGTCTATCATGAGTATAACGATACCCTTGTCGTCCAGACCGCGACGTCCCGCGCGACCAGACATTTGAATGTATTCTCCTGATGATATCTACAAGGAAATAAAATTAACTAGAATTAAAAATAACTGAAAAAAATTAATGAAGAGAAAGGTAATGTTGTATGAAATAAATGTGTGTGTATAATCATTTTTCAAACTCACAAATCTAAAGTCTTTCCCGTCGAACTTCTGACAAGACGTGAAGACCACAGTCCTGGCGGGCATGTTGAGACCCATGGCGAAAGTCTCCGTCGCAAATAGAGCCTGAAAACATCTTAAAATTTTAGTAAGTAAAGACAGAAGCTATGGTAGCCTACTCGGTTAACCTCTAACCTTTAAAGCAAGAAAGCAAGTGTGCCATCCTTGCTTTCTCGCTTGAAAAGTATCAGGATCAGATACTTTAATTTAGACCTTTAAATTTTTCAATGATGTGCAGATTAGCAGGCGTCGTAGAATACTTTATTCATTTGACCCAGACACAGGTCAAGCAGACATGTCCATGCACACAAATGTTTAACCTGTCCGGCAATCGAACCCGGTATAGGTCGTGTTTATAATAAATCTTGACGACACTTGTTGTAAGGAATCTATATTTTCAGTTTCTATTGTCGTTGGAGATATTTGTATTTTATTTCTCCCAAAAAGTTTTCCCTTTTTCGTCAAGATTTATTATAAACACGACCTATACCGGGTTCGATTGCCAGACAGGTTAAACATTTGTGTGCATGAACATGTCTGCTTGACCTGTGTCTGGGTGTTTATTATAAATAAATATATAAGTATGTATATCAGTCATCAGGTTACCATAGCATAGGCTTTACCTATTTTGGGACCTGAAAAACTTTGTGTAGATGTTGTCCCACATTATTATTATACGCGTACGAAATTTCAGGAGACATACAAACACGCAAACTAATAAACTAACTGACAGACGACAAAAAAAATTGCCAGAGCCGAAGCAGAGACGTTTGTTTCGCTCAGTCAATCGATGGTGGTTGAAATCTCACCGTACCTTGATAAGGCCCAAGCCGAATAGAATCTCTATGGTTTCCTTCAATATAGGCAGCAAGCCTCCGTGATGTATGCCAATGCCCCGCCTCAGTAGCGGTATCACGTTCTCAACCTGAGGCAGCTTGCGGTCTTCCTCTGACAGCACGTCCATTGCGTTGTTGAAAACTTCGTCCACCAGTTTCTTTTCTTCCACTAGATAGATAGATAGACAACTCTTTATTCAAAAACCAGCTTAACAATAAATAAATAACATAGACAAAATTGTAAACATATTCTAGTTTTTAAATGGCGGCATACATAATATTAAAGACGCCTTAAAATATAACACTAACAACTTAACAACTCTCAATACAAATATATAAATATAATACATACATATATAAATACAATACATACAAATACATGTACAATACAATACTAGGCATGGAAATAAATGGACAAATTCTCTAGTAATAATTAGACGAAACAAATTTTAGTGCTATAGCCATAGATAATGAACTATGACTCGATGCTTAAAAACGTTTAATGAAGGAGCACGTCAAATATCAAAGGGAATACTGTTCCATAGCAAGACAGCTTTCACAGTAAAAGAGGACTTAAAGACACTATGTATTTAAAATATTCATTGGTAACTTTAACAATGTTATGTACATTTTAGAATTCGCATATCATAATTATTAAGTGGTTTTGTTATTGTTGCGAAGGGGAAGGATAAACAAAACTAACAAACACATTTTCGTATGGTAACTAAACAATAATTTAAAAAGATGATAATGTCAACTGAACCATTAATTTTTTGATTTATGTCAATTCAAATATCACACAATTTGAGATGTATAAACGTCATCTTTTGTTATAAATTGTAGTAAAATTTGTACTATTGTGAAATATACAGTCTAAAATATACCTTCTTACCTTAGGTAGTGAGTGTGTTTACTTAGCGATCAGAATCTAAAATATAATTTATATTTCTAATCATTTTGAAGATATTTACTCACGCGTATTGAAGTCCAATTTCGCCATCTGCATGGCGTAAGCTTCGCAGTCTTTCTTACTGAAGCTGAAAATAATGACAGGCGCAAAATTTCTCTCCATAATCATCTTGACAATGTTGAAGATATTAGTCTGATTCTTGTTCTTAGGTCCGCCGCGTCGTCCCGTGTCGCGGTCGCCTTTAGCCGCGTCTCCCGCGTTACTGAGAACTGTCATCGCTGTGTTGAAGTTGTCTTCTTTGAAGATACCCTAGAGGAAGAAACACATACAATAAGCTATTACTGGTAGGTATAACAGTATCTTAGTTACTAGTTGCGGTGTTACCCGCGATAGATATCCCTAGATATTCGATCATCAATTGGGAACACTTACATTTTCCGGGATAAAAAATAGCCTACTTATGTGTTAATCTAAGGTATAAGCTATCTTCGTGCCAAATTTTAAATAAATCTGCTTAGCCGTTTGACTGTGAATGACGAACAAACAAGCACACACACATACAAACCTTCACTTTTATAATATTAGTGTGATGTGATTAGTCTGAATATAGATAAAAAAAATCTGAGACTGATGACTTCCTTTATAGTGTTTATTGTTCTACCATGTGTACCCTCATTTTGTTTTCTCCATACTACATCGTGGATGGCATTATCTATACTACATGTAGCAAGAGATTGAGAGAGATATATTAGGAAATTACCAATAATCTAAAACAACTCCATCTTTAAGCCTTCGACACGGTTGCTATATATACGATTTAAAATTTATCTTAATAGTAAAACGCAAAAAAACAAGCAACCGCGAAATAATAAAACGAGTTCCATTGAAATAAATAATTCATGGAACAAAAGGCAGTATTTGGGGCCAAGCCTGTACCTAGTTTAAGTAAATAAATTATGGTTATTAAAAACAAAAGAAAATGGCATCATAGGTATGTCGTAAATTAGTAGTATTGCCAGATTTTATTTGGAATTTATATCGTTATTTTAGTACTAGCAACATTAAAATACAACATGTTTCAGATTGATCGACATTATGACTAATCGGAAACGGAACAAAAAAGAACTAATAGTGACGGTTCCCGGGGTTTTTATCAAAAAGGAGGAGGAGTTAGTTTCCAAGAAAAGAAAATGTGTTTTCTGGCTCATTCCATCTCCGACAGACCAGACCATCATTCCGAAACGTCTCTCCTGACTTGTTACCTGTATTAACTTATGAATAGTTGAAAGTAATTGAATAAATTCTTAATTGAGTTTGAATTCATCATAGGTACCTTCTCGTCCACCACTAGATGTATTCCGTCCCCGCCTTGTGGGAATATGTAGTGTTGTAATGGCGTAGGTCTGAACTCCGTGTACACCACGTGGCAAGGTTGCGAGTGCAGTCTGCACACCCACTCTGCAAACTGACGCGCGTTGGGAATGGTGGCCGACAGGAATACGTAGTGCACGTTGTCTGGCAGAAGAATTAGTGTTTCTGGCAAAAAATATTATCGATTAACTACAGCTTTTGTCTCGCCGGGAAGCATCACGTTGTCGTGTGGCCAAATATTTATTTTTAAGAATAAGAATAATAATAAGAAATATTTATTGGCCTTTAAATAACATTAGTTACAGGCAAGTCTTGTTACATTTTCATTATTAATTACTTTAAAAAGAAACTTAACTTATAAATACTTTTATAGTTCTAAAAACAAATACTTATTATATTATACATTTACATTGTCATTTGTTTCTTTACCTATTACTAACATTTTGTAATTGTTGTTCATCACACAAGAACGATGATTCCACAAGCTGCATTGACATATATTCAATAATTATAAAAAGGATTTCTTTGAAAAAAATATTTTAATTTTTGGTTAAATATTTCAAAAAAGCTATTTGGTAATTTATTGTACATTAATATTTTGGTGTAAAGTCCCTGTTTCTTACATTTAGATAATCTGTTGACAGGCAGGACTCGCCCTTTTTTATTATTACGTGATTTATTTTTTACGGTATTTCCGTATCCTCGTGTACCTCTAATAAACTACTATAAATATAAAGTGATATAACTGTCATTATTTTATCATTTTTAAAGTGTATTCTCGCAGGACTACGTTTTTTCAAACCATTCATTGTTCTTATAGATTGTTTCTGACATTTTAAAACTTTTATGATACCTTTAGCGTTTCCCCAAACAGTTATAGGGTATCTTATTATAGAATGAACGTATGCATAATAGACAGAGATGAGTGACTTTTTATCTAATAATGGCTTGAGTTTAAATAAAGCATAATTACCACTTGCCATTTTGTTGCAAATTTTATCGATGTGAGATTTATGACTAATTGTGTTATCAATTGTATAACCTAGAAATATATTTGATTTACTAATAGCATTCCCAAAAATACCCAATCTTGACTGATACTGCATTGATATGGTTTTATCAAAGTTAAGAATAATACCATTTGCGTCAAACCATTCCTTTAACAATTCCATAACTGCATTAACTTTATCTTCTAAATTAAATTTACATTTGTCTCTGATACCCACATATGTATCATCTGCAAATAAATTTATATGAGCCCAACTCGGCAATGCGTTGGTTATATCATCAATATAAATCAAAAACAAGACTGGCCCTAAAATAGAGCCCTGTGGTACACCAATTGACATCGTACCCTCTGTAGAAGTTTCTTCATTTACAGAGACAATTTGACTACAGTTCTGTAAATAAGTTATCATCATATTTAATGGAGGGCCTTGAAATCCGTAATATTTCATTTTTAAAATCAATATATCATGCCTCAAACAATCAAAAGCTTTTGAAAGATCACAAAAGACACTGGCACATTTATTTGACTTATACAAGGATTCAAGAATATAATATACCACTTTTCTTATAGCCATTTCTGTGGAGCGGCCTTTTCTGAATCCAAACTGTGACATTGTAAAAAAATTATTTTTTTCAAAGTATTTGACAATTCTTGATTTAATAATAGATTCTAAAATTTTTGATAAAGCTGGCAAAATGCATACAGGTCTATAGTTACTAATATTATCGGTATCCCCTATTTTAAAAAGTGGAATGACTCTACCTGGTTTCAATACGTCAGGAAATATTCCGTCCGTTAAACATGAATTTACGACAATGAATATTAATTCGAATAAATTATCGTTGTTTATTATTAGATTTCGTAAAGTTTTCATTACTTATATCATAAATATCTAATGTAGAGTTTGTTTCATGTTACCTACTACCTTTTTGAGCTCATTATAATCTACTGGTTCAAATGATATATATGTCAATGGCTTATTATATAGATGTCAATGGCTTATTTTTTTTACAGATATAGGCGTTTGACCACAAGCTCGCATGACCACGGAAGTCAGCGATACTGTAGCCCTAGATGGAGCGTGCGTAGTCTGACCTCATTATAGATTTGTCATTTTTCTTGCATTTCCAAACAATCATTTCCCGTTTTTGGGGGACATACTATATACAATCAAAAATTAAACCGACTATTTGTAGAACCAATACACCAAGTTTCGTCATGATGGTTGGAAACTTCGACCTGTACGACTACGAAATTGTAGGAAACACGAAATTTGCTAAGTGACCCGAAGCAGATGCTTTGCTTGCTCGATCAATTATATGGGCTTAAACTTCTTAACTATTATCGTTTTGAAAAAAATGAAGGTGCTAAAGTAATCACTAGCATAAACAACTCAAAAATAAAACAGCACACAAACGCCGATTGTTTTCAGTGACAGTGAATAAGGATCCTGATGACATGCTAATATGGTTTCAACCGCAAATTTTTACATTAGCAATGCTGTTCAATTTTCATATCGGTCAAATTCCTACAATAACCTTCAAAAGTTATTCATATGCAGCAAATCTTTCTTGTCTTTAGTATGGGTATACTAAAAACAAGAAGGATTCAGATAACTTTTCTCTGAACAATATTTGTTATTCTTACCTTCCCAAACTACTCCTCTTTCTTTATCTCTCATGTAATGGATCTCATCGAATACAACCCAACCCACTTCTCTCATGATTTCTGATCCGCGGTACAACATATTCCTGAGAATCTGGAAACAATGAATTAAACAAAAAGAAAATCAGAAAATGTAGATATTGACGATCTTATCACAATATTTTTAAACTTTAATAGTTATTTGTTATACAACAGTGCAGTTGCTTTTTAACCGCGTGCTCACTTTTGATGACCGAACAATCGAAGGATTCAAAAATAAGATAAAAATTAGAATCCTGAGCGTCAGCGAGGGAATCAAAAGAGCACAAGGTGTAAAATCTTTGCCCTAGAGTGCAACACGTAACTTTTCATCCCACCTCAGCGACTACATACGAAAAATAAAAAAATGGAACCACTCATGTCTTTTCACTTATTTTTAACATAAGGTTTTAACAATATGACGTGAAAAGATAATGGCGCGCGCAAAACAATTTAAAAAAAAGTACAGCAAAAAGGTTCCGAGTCTGAGTTTTTAATAAAATAAAAAAGTGCAACCTTTTTTATTTTATTAAAAACTCAGACGAATTTGATGAATTTGGCACCATAGAGGTAGAAGTAAACAGGTTGAATGAGGATTTTAATTCACAAACTTAGTGCACACAACATTCTAAATTCCAATTTAATTTATCCTCTAGCGGATAAAAATGTCTTTAATAGCAAAAATACTCTTTCCGAGATGGTGAGATGAAAAAACTATTTTGCTAAGAAATGGAAACATCTGCTCAATAGTTGTGTTCAAATAGGCGTTTATATAGAAATTGTTGGTGCTTGTTTTTCATTCATCACTAATTTTTTACCGACTTTGTTTTTGAAAATTTGGAGTTCTATTAATTTGGAGTATTTTAATGTTTGTTACCTAATTTTTCAGAAACTTCTAGACCAATTTAGAAAATTCTGTTTTTGTCTGATAGAGTGTACCGCCCATGTGGTACCATTTTAGGTAAATCAAAATTGATCAAGAGGTTTGACTTTTAAACCGAAATCTATTGGCGCCATGCGTAATAGAACTTTGTAATTACTTTTCAAAAGAATTTGGTATCCATTTATTAAACAGGGTCATCAGTGAGGTGTGTACTAAGCCGAAGGTAGCCCATTGTACACATCATGAGGAACATTATTCACTATGGGAACAACCTGATGAGTACAATGACCCATTCTCGGCTTGGTACACCCCTAACAAATAACCCTGAATTCTGTGTAATTATTACCTCAGTCGTCATAATAAGACATGATGCAGAAGGGTTTATGGTCACATCACCAGTAATAAGACCAACATCTAAAAACTCTTCTGAAAACTCTCGATACTTCTGATTGGACAGAGCCTTAATGGGTGTTGTGTATATAACTCTCTGTTTGTTCTTCAGCGACAGAGCTATTGCATACCTGTAAATAATGGTTGTTGTAAACATGGTGTTTGGGTTACTTTAAACTGCTCAACCAACACTGCAAACAGATTTTTAAGCAATGCTCAGTTTTATGAAAAACCCACTTGGATACATCCAAAGAACATAACATAAATTATGGTGAGATACAGGCAAACTCGAGATTTATATTGATTTATCAATTGTGCATTATATTTTCTACTACAAGCGTCTGAGGTGCTATTCTAGAGTCAGCTGCAGGAAGCCGCTGACACCAGCATGAGCAGAAACTACACAAATTTTTACTAAATCTTATTGTGCATCTCCTTTTGGCAGCTGCTTTATGCAGCCTGCTTCAAAGCACAACCATTAGAAGCTATCATACTGAGTATTAAACTCTTATATGTGAGATATCAATAATTTACATGCAGCTTTCATTACTCCTTTTAAGTTACAATTACATAACTCTTTGTTGACACCACAAAAATAGAATATAAGAAATTAAAATACAATAGAAAATAGGCTATAAAATCTCTCTCAAATAACCTTATCAGATATTTAGGAGTGATTAGTTTTACACCAGTCACTTAGTAGAATATTATATGAAACACTTACTCAGCCACTACAGTTTTACCAGCCGATGTATGTGCAGATACAAGGACGGACTGATAATTGTCTATACACATTATTGCTTCTTTCTGAAAAGGATCCAGTATAAAGCTGTATTGTTTAGCAGGCTCCGTAGAAATAGGTTTGAGTGCCTCAAATTCTACATTAGGAGGTACAGCTACCTCATGTGTGCAGCCCTCATGTGTTTCAAGTGTGTGGATAACAATGCGGGAGCTGAGCAGGTCCACGCTGAAACAAGTTAACAATTAGTTATAACTGAAACATAACAGGACAGGATGTCAAGCTGGGATTTTATATATTTAAATGTTTGTCAAACAAGAGAGATCTATCAGAAAATTAAAAGTGAAAAGAGTTGGGAGATTCTAATATTTAACCAACTTATAAAGCAACATAGAAATTTCAAATTTTTACCAATTGATGAAGCACCTCAATGACATGAGAAAGTTGCAATAGTTTTTGTTTATCTGATATTATCAGTTAAAACTATTTTTTATACTCTTATTGCAAATATTATATCGTCTGAACAGATCTTGGAACATACACTTTATACTTAATAAAAAAACATGTTTAAAAGTCAGCACTTACTTTATATCACTAATAAGATCAGCATTATCATCATCAGTTTTAGGTTTCTTTGCCACAGATGTGTCAGCATACTCTACTTGTTCATGGGTTCGTTTATTCCTTTCAGCAGACGTCTCACCAGTTTCTTCAGAGGTCTTTTCTCTAAAACCATGCAAATAAGTGCTACAACTGTTGAAGTTTTTGCGTACATATAGCTAGGCTGATATGGAGATAGGCAAGCCACTTGACAAAGGCTTGCAGAGATGATGGATAGGGGAATTAGTTCTCAAATGACACCTAGGTTACGGAATGTGAGTGAGGGCGAGAGACAGAAGCTAGGTCAGGACCGCGAAAGATAGCGAGCAAAAAAGTTTATATCCAGTGGTAGGTAGAAATGGGCTTATTCGATAGAAATGGGTTGTTGTCAATAAAAAGGTCCACTACTATTCATAGAGTATCCAAATAATACCTCTGCAAAAAGAACATGTCTAGAGAAGAGCATTAATTTACACATCGCAATTTATAAACAATGTTTGAGGTTATGAGAAGTCCAACTTACACATCTTTCGGTGGTACTTTAACATTAGGACATTGAATCGCCGATTCGTTCTGGGGGGCCTCATCAAAACAATCAAATAAATTATCTAAATCTGCCATTTAGATGCGTTAATCACAACATTACATTTATATAAATGCAGTAAATAGCAATGAATGCAACGAGGATATAAAAAATCACTACACTTTCTTTTCTTTTATTTTATGGCACCATACGATTTGTATATTTGCCAGCGTCAAATGTATGTCAAGTTATTAATAAATCAAGTTAGTTGGGTATGAGAATTTAGATTATTTGTAGATCCTCAATGGCCTATGGGTAATATTTCTGCAATTTTTTTTTGTTGATGTTGTAGGCATTTCGTTTTTGGTAATATAAATAAAAGTCACTTTCCCAGTAGTTAGTTACTACTAGCATAGATATTAATCAAGTTAAGTGAAATATTAAGTAATTAGTTATCGTCGAATAGAATAGAATTCCCGTGAACAGGAAAACCACGTTATTCCGTCTCTATCGATAAAAAGACGGTATAACGTGGTTTCCACTCAAGTGCACATAAACAAGACATTCATGGTTAATCATCCACCAATATTATATTGATATATTATATTACATAACGTAACTTTGACTTTACCGCTTGACTTGATTGATAAATAACTTGAAAAATAACATTGACTCTATTTAAGTCACATCATGACCTATATAAAAAAAGAAATCTGGAAAAATCTAAGATATTTTACTACTAAATACCTAACGCGCGTGGCCACTATACTTAGTGCTTCTCGTTCTTCCAAAAGCTGATAATTTAGTTCCGCAATATTTTTTGTCTATTCAAGCCATGAAATGTTTCCAATTTGTCTGATAATGAGACATAGGGTGACCGCACACAAGACAGTTATGTATATTATATTGGGAAATTCTCACAGATCTGTCGATCCTACAGCCTCTGACAAGATGGAGATTTGGGAAAACCGGTATTAAGTCAAACAAGCCTTGATTTGTATCGCCAACTGCTGTCCAAGCAAAAATCCGGCTACGGTAATAGGAACGGAACATCAGTGTCTCTCTCTCTTTTTCACTAGTAAAACATAATTATAACATCTCGTTTTCACAAGCTATGGCGTATCTTATTGCAATCCTTGTAGTTAGGTATTCTTCTGAGATGTTACATAATATTATTATTAATATTAAGTCTGTATCTTTCATTGTCTACGTTAACTAAGTTTCTGTAGGGTAATTGCGCACTTACCTGATGCGCCTAATGTCCAAACGTATCGGTTTTTATATGACAACATTTATTCAATGAGTCAATAGTCACGTGATCAGCAAAGCTTGGGTTTGCTGCGGTTTGATTGGCACATTTATGTACCACTTCTCTCTACGTTTTTTTCCGAGTTCATAGCTTGACTTTTGGTGTGAGCTCGCGTCGGATATTTTATTTTTACACCAAATTCAGATATCGTGACAGAAAAAGTATTAAATTATGTCGTCGAGATCGAAAAAGACTGTAACAACTACGTCAAACACAAGTGTAGTGTCTTCCGTACAAAGCCCGCCGCAATCCAGCACTCCCGTCGGAAGCCGCCCTTCAAGCTCCGCCGGCCGGCCCAACAGTCCCTTGAGTCCAACGAGACATAGCCGTTTGCAAGAGAAAGATGCTCTGCAAAACCTCAATGACCGTCTCGCTGCCTATATCGACAAAGTACGTCAATTGGAAAGTGAAAACTCGGGGCTACGTCGTGAAATCCAGACCACACAGGAAGAGATAACTCGCGAGGTTTCCAGTATTAAGGGTATCTATGAACATGAATTGCAAGACGCTCGAAAACTCCTGGATGACACCTCTCGGGAGAAAGCTAAATTAGAGATAGATTTGAAGAGATTGTACGAAGAAAACGATGATTTAAAGAAGCGGTAAGTGTTATCTTATCTCCAACATCTAATAAAAGTAAAGTATCTTGTGGCAATGGTTGTATTAGGTCTTCATTGCTATAGTTGCATGCAGAAGGTGCTTCTTCCGGATAAGCTAACCTTAGCGCGAAGTTTACGTCATCGGCGGCGTTTCTCCGTAAGCCAGGCGCGGTGACGAGCGCGCGACCTCGCTTTTACGACACAGTGACATCATAGCCCGATTTAACCACACTAATCACATACCTTAGTGTAACAAAACTGTATTTTGGCCCCTCGTTGCCAACACTGCTTACATTGCATCTTACTCTTGTGTTTGTAAACAAAACCATGTTTGGAGAGGCACATCCTTATATTAGTAGTAGATGGGGTACTGATCTATTTAAATTCATGCCCATTTTCTCTAATAGTTTTATGTCTATTGTAGTAGTTACATAAGCAACAGAGTAAGCTATGTTTACAAACATGCCATGAGGTCATTATTGAATACTAGGTAAACTTTAGTAGAGTTTATAATGTCTTTACTGAAGAGTATATTCAGCAAAATGTAGAATGTGACCTACATATTGCTGTGATTGATTAAGAAAAAGATACTTTATTCATGTCAAGGTGTTTGTCTCAACCAAAATATTACCAGCATCATTTTTATTTAGCTTGCTTAAACAATCTGAGATGCTATTTATAATCATGAATCAGAATTAGAAGTTACAATTTGCTGAAATAATGGCAAAGCTCTATTTAGTATGCATTCTCACACAAATAAGAAAAACAGTCGCTAGTTTCTTCTTATGCCCTAATTCGTTTTTTTTAAACCAGTAAGGTGACGTAAATCTTAACAGCTTACTCATGTTAATCAGACACCACTGATTTAGTGGTTTTATCTTAAATTTTGGATTGTGTAAATGAGTCTTAACTTATTCTAGTTGCTATCCATTTATCTCAGCATTGACAATATAGGAGCACACATGTACATAAACTAAAAACATTTTATAATAATGTGACTCATGCATTTTGTCTATGAAATGCTTTCTAACAAATTCTCAGACAAATACTGTTAAGTAATGCATGCAGCTATGATGGCCTTGGATACAAATAAAAGTATGTGAGAATGTCACATTCTTATGTTCTCATTGATACATAGATTATACAAATACTTATGTGTGTTTTGTTCTAGGTGCTCACATTTGCTTATGATATTATTTTTAACATGTTAATAATGAATTATGTATTGTATACTTATCTCAGGAATATAAAATTTTCTATATCTGCTAGAAGTAGTCTTACACTCTTGTCTTAGTCACCTATGTCCAAACAGAAGTAGACATGCATCATGCTGACTTTGGAGCTGTAAAACATGAGTGTAGTTTCTACGCTGACAATTTATATGTAAGCATTGACAAGGCTGGATTTCCAGATTCCTCTTGCAATTTCTTACACTTGAAGCAAGAAGATTTGGTTTACTTGATATTCATGATTGCCTAAGAAATATTAGCCCTGTAAAGAGCAAGGATGTAATCATGTTAATTTAAAATCCATACATAATTAGAAAAGAGTAAGTCCTGACTGATATGGGCTAGGAATCAACATGTAGCCTAAAATGCTGATCCTAGAAACATGAAATTTGAAAGGTGTATTAGCTATAGGGTGTAGGTGTGTACTAAGTAAGGATTTTTGATAAAGTGGGGGTTCAAAATTTTAACCTTTCTATATTTTTTTTGTTGGGAGCAATGCTGCAGGTGATAGCTACTAGTATATCGTAAAACAATTACTGTATCATGCTTTTGTATCATCTAACTAAATAATCATATCAAATAAGTGTAGGCAGTTACAGTTGACTGTGTCACCTTGGTGCAGTTTACCATTTTTGGATATTGTAGCGGTCGGTATCAGGCTCAGAAAGGTCACGTTCTACCTTACTAACTACGACGGCGCACGCAAAGCCGCGATATTGCGTTACAACTGCGTAAGTTTTATATTCATCTTCCCCATCATTACTTATGCTTTCATTGTTTCCATTCAAACATTGCCTGTGTGAAGTGATCGCTATTAGCAATAAGCCCCTGCTTGATGCACTCATAAGTCTTAAGCTCTATGTATTATTTTTGCGTGCATTCAATAAAGTTTTTCGATTATCACTAAAGAAGACAAGACAAGAATATTACGTAATTAGAGCTAAGAAAAAAGAACTTTAATTTCATCCATTATCAGTTAGATTATTAACTTATTAAAGACAATATTGTGTCCAACCCAAAATTGACAAAATTTTTGAAGGACCACCCTCATTCAGACACTCTATTGGCCTTTGACTCAACCCAATATAAAAATAAATGATCAATATCAGCTTATGAAAAGATACATATAGTTACATAGTTCAAAAACATAAATTTCCTATTTTATACCACATAGTAGTATAGTATATTATATACCACAAAGCATTGTATATTATTGTTCATGTCCTTCTAATAAATAGCCTATGCTATGATCAATCAATGTGATAATTTATATCATTAACCTCTTTATTACATCATATTTGATGATGCCAAATATGATGTCATAATATTTACATGATATGAATTATTCGACGACAAAACCAAACACGACGAAAAAACGACAAAATCATTTATACATCATCTGCTTATTCCTATGAGAAATATCTAAAAAGAAAATTTTCATGAACATACATTTCAAAAAGTAATTAGTAAGAAAATCCTTATCATACATATTTACGTACAATTCTCCTGTATCAAAGCCGCGACGCGACCTCCATTATGGCAGTTTTTACATCCAGGTCAAGGTGGCTTCCGTTTTGCTAACATAGTATATAAATTATTTCCTTATATTAGAATAGAAAACTCTTTATTGTATGCACATATAAATAATACAATAAACTTAATAAAACTTATGATTACGTGCAACAAGCGGCGGCCTTATCGCTAATAGCGATCTCTTCCAGGCAACCTTTGGATGGAGAGAAACTAAAGCATAAGTATAGACGGGGAACTAAACATAAAAACTTACTTGCATTTAAATAGCAATTAATAATAATGTTGACTAATATTTTAGAATAAAAAAGATAAGTATAATATAATGTACATAGTCTTACTACTCACAGAGTTGAATGAGAATTTAAATTACATACTACATTTGATTTAATAATCACATACAAAACGACAGTGATATACATTAAACTCAATTCTTCAAGACTGAACTAAATTAAAAAATTTATTGATATTTAGTTCAATATGATGAAAAGAAATAACAGAGATGGTTAAACAGTTTATTGAAGTAGCAGTGAGAGCTGTGAAATATAAAACGTCTTCACTGGATTTTTGAAAATTGCTAGGGACTTCGATTTTCTGATCGAGACAGGCAGAGAATTCCATAAAACGGTAGCTTGAGCAGTGAACGAATCGGCATAGAAGGAAGAAGAATGCTTTGGTATGGAAAGAGCAAATGTCTCTGAAGACCTTAATGAAAGAGAATGAGTGGAGTGTACATACTGAAAACGTTCTTTGAGGTAGCAGGTGGTGGTAGGGTTGAACAATATATTATAAAGGAGATGAAGAATATGAGCGTTTCGATGAAGGCGAATAGGAAGCCACTTGAGCCTTGCGCGAAATTGAGAAACATGGTCATACTTACGCAAGCCAAATATGAACCTTATACAAAAATTTTGAAGACGCTCAAGTTTATTTAGTTGGTTTTCCGTCAGGTCTGGATAACATACATCGGCATAATCTAGAATGGGAAGCAGAAGTGATTGTGCAAGAGCAATTTTAGTGGCAGTAGGCAGAAAGTTACAAAGTCTCTTCATCGAACCAGCCGCAGCAAACAGTTTTCTACTTGTTGTTTGAAGCTGTGGAGCCCAACTCATACTATCCATGATTAAGCCCAGATATTTTACTGTATCACTAAAAGGAATAGCGATTCCATCAAATTCAACTTAAGGCAGCGATTCCCAGTCAACTGTAGATATGAGTCGAGAACTCCCTAAAACAATAACTTGGTTCTTAGTTGGATTAACATTCAAACCATAAGCTTTGCTCCACTCTGCAATTTTAGTTAGATTAGAGTTAATAACGTTAATAGCTGATGTCCGATTTTATAGTATATTAAGTAAGTATATTCTGCAGCTGAAGGTGTTATTTATTTGATGACAAGTCTTGTTATTGGAGTAAGAGTGTGTCTTATTATTATGAGATATTTAAAAGCTTCATGGATAACTTACTTTAATTAATTAATTATTAAAAAGTTCATTGAAAAGCCTTGTATAGTTGTAAAACACTGCTCAGAAATTAGTCATTATTAACTGTTAGATTTAGAAACATATATTATTAGTAAAGACCATGGGATTATCATTACTAAAATTACCTCTAAGTATGCTGAATCTATTAGTTAAATAGGTACACTCTGCTCATTTTTTCTCAATTCACATTATAAAACTACGTAACTACCAATGTTAATTAAAGTATCGACAAAACGTGGTTTATAACACGACCACATTGAGTAACAATATCACGCAGTAGGAAAGAATCCTTCTCTAAATGAACCTGAAGTTATGTTTATACAACTGTATTAAGACGCATCATGGTCCTCTATTTTCATATTAAAACTGAGTGTGGTTAATACTCGAGAAAGACGCCCATTTCTCCGGAAAAGGCTAATTTACTGTTGTCAACTTTGTTCCACTTGTAAGCTCTTTCTCGTGCTTTTTCTGACCTTTATAAAACGCGCTTCACATTTCATTGACATATTTCGTACTTGAATTTAACACAAAAAAATATTTTATACCCATTTAAGTAACGAAATAATTGAATTTCTTGAATTTGGCATTATATTATTGAGTATGAGTTGTTAGATCAGGTTTTCGGGCGGGCGCGGGCACCGCATGCCTTTTCGAGGGTGATGACCCTGGAGCGTTACGTCATCCACCACGCATGACCGCCCGCTAACTTAATATAGCATTACTTAGGAACTCTTATGTTGGTACATTGTACTAAGCTAGTAGTTTTTGTAATTGGAAGTTTTATAATAAATAATAATCAATCATTTATTTCAGGCAAAAATTAATATTATAAATACCTTATAGACTAACATACATATAAAATATATTCAACTAACACTGCTAGTCCGCTACACTTAACACAATGTCTTGATTTTTATGGAAATTGAGTTATTTTTGTTTTTATGTTACATTTTTTTGTCAGGTCGCTACCTGACAAAAAAATGAAGAATGAATGAATGCTAGAAACGCTGTTAATGAAATTCATGTTCATGATTATACTTGTATTGTAATCATTCTTCTGAAATACGTGCGCATCAACTTAAAGATACATTAATTTCAGTTCGAGATAAACAAACCGGTATGGAGTCGTCCTTTCATGACGTAATATCTTTATTTATCTTGTGATATTAGTACCTTTGCAGCCTTCGCCGGAAACTAAATTATTATTGTTGTACACTAAAATGCTGGTGACGAATTCTTAAAAGTATGCTGCTGCGTCATCGGGTGTTAGCTATAAAAAGCACTGGCTAAGTTCTCCGTAAAGCTTTTATATTCAGCTCATGACGTCAGGGCCTAGCTCGTTTTCATAAGCGAGTCCGTATGAACAACGATTAGAAATATTTTAGAATAAATATATCGTGCTCGTACCTCCTTACGAATATGCTGCGTCGGGGATGCCATCCAACATTCACAAACCCATGCACAACACACCCAGTCTCGAACAGACATTCAAACTCATCGTTTGAACGGCTTCCCCGGCCGAGAAACGACCCCGGTACCGCCGGCTTTCGAAGTAAATATAGTAAATATAGCTAGGCCACCTCGGCGGTCGTTCTATGCTCAAATACCAACACAAAAAAAAAAACATTTTTTTACTATTATATCAGCTTTGTCGCATTCCAAAATTAATACTATTGTTTGCTTTTCTAAAACGTTATTTTTTTAAAGTTACTTAGCTCTCATAGACATATTGAGACGATCTCCCGCATAGTTAACTAACGGCTCGCGGCTGTTTTGCGGTTAATCTTGCAAAAATAACTTTGCTGTAACATATATTATTTCCTGCTACACTTGGCCGCTTCAATGAAAACCACTTAAGCTCTCGGACGCGTTTGTACGCTCTAGTATTTACTATCGGGAAGATAACAAAATAAACAACTTGAACTTATTATTATACCTAAACACTATATATTGAATGGAGATCGGTCGGAATCGTACAAATACCATTATTTTTAACTAACGAGCTTTTGAATATGAATAAGGGCATGCAACTCCGACGACCTTAGATACTTCAAGTACATTTAGGTGATCTTGATTTCAAAAAAATAAATTGAGGATTATATTTTCTGCAAGTTTTAGTCAAGTTATGAGGAATGCATCAATTCAAAAAATCACGCGGACGGCTCAAAGTATCGCCGTTTATGCTAGCATTAATTTTCTCGTAACTCACTCGTAATCGTCTTGGCCACAGAATTAATAGGTAACAGACCAATTTTAATGGGTTGAAACAAGAAATGCAAATTTTTAATTCTAGTTATTAAATTTATTGCAGCTGTAAAACCGTTTTGTGTATGTAGGTTTTTATGTATTGAATGCTAAGGGCTTCTTTAAGAAACAGAGATACCTAGCAATGGGTCGCGTATGTATGGCTACAACGTCGACATTTGGCTAAAGTAATTAAGACTGAACAATTGGGCACGCATTTCTTTGACACTATGGAGAAAAACATGCACATTTGTTTTTAATTTCCCAATTCAAGTTGCTAAGCCGTGGCCATGTCATCACGCAATCGATATTTTGGGCTTTCGACCTTCAGTTCTCCAAACATCAGTAGGCAGAGCCATTTGATACCCTTTGCTTGGGACAACAAAAATGCCGTCATATGGTGTCACGGCTAAATAAAAACCAGTAAATGTTTACAAAAGCCGCCGTGGTTTGTACGATACGAAGTGGTGACGCGATCATCGCATGCCGTTGCTCAATCAATTCAAGTCTTATCATTGTTTTCTAGTTCGTTTGATTATTCCGATATATCCGTCGTCGTCGTGGCCTAGTTAATCGTCCGAATTTTATCATTCCCCTTTCTCTTTTTAAATTTAATTGGCGTCGTGTTTTGCGACTCTTATATCGGCCAAGGCCCCGCTTGCGGGCTGAGGGCTCCCACTGCGTCATGCATAGCACATGGCGTCTCGTGTCATGGCAGCGCACGGGAAAACCTATGTTGAATCTAGCTAACGGTACTTGATGATCGGTACAAAAATACTAAAGAGTAAAAAGCGCCCGTATACTATAAATTTGAATATACAGGCATCTCTCCAATAAAATTACTCATGTCTCGGATTCAAAATCATCGTTTGAAGATCTAAACTTTTTTTCGCATGAGACATTTGCACGAGCGATCTTAAAAAAGGGCCCCCTGGCCGAAAATAGTACTCGGGACCGCCGGATTACGAAATTATGGTGCTAAACACTAGGTCACGGCTGGCGTCGCGGGCGGTTCTATCTTTCACGCACTCATATCAATGATATGAAGTGCTCTGAGATTTAACTGAGGGTTAGCGTGGGGTACTAAGGCTTTCACCTTCCTTCGATGCGTGATAACTGTGCCCGGCCGTATGATGCACATGGCACGGTTTTATGCATTTCCAGCAGAGAAAATTGCTCTCTTCCTACGTATATTATATTGTACATGTCTGCGAAAGAGCGAGACGAACGGTGTATTCTCCGTTGTATTTTACGGAAGATCCAAAAATATAGTCTAGCTATCAATACAAGCGCACGCTCAAACCGGCTAGCGACGTGTTTACAAAAACATTCCGCGTGTATGTCGTTGCGCAATGCCACGCCGCACCGCCGACGCCGGCCGCTTGGTAACAGGGATCGTCACTTCTTGGATGTCATGGCTATAGGTTACTTTGGAGTCGAGATTCTTTAGCTTGGACCTCGCTGTGTTTGGCTAAGTAAGACATGCGGTTTCTTTTCGTTATTGGTTATAGTATTTTTAGTCATATTGGCAACTATGAATGTATGTTTTCTCATTATTATTTAATAAAAATTTTACAAGGCCTAGGTATGATTAGGTGTAGATGTCGATATTACAACTATTTTACTCTAGTTGCACCCCATGGATTAAAATAAAAAAATAACCTCAAACTGCTGATTTCAAAACTAATGCAAACGATATTTATTCCTGTGTATTCTTTAAAAGGCTAGGGTACATCTGAAACGCAATTGCAGAAAGTTTATTATGAAATTGCTGAGATAATATGTGGAAAAATGTTATTGAAAATTATGAAATATTAAACTACATAATATGTCAATAATTAACCTCGCAAAATCTATATTAACATCACTAGCTGTTTTATATGTTATGGGTTTTATTTATTTTTTACTAGCAAAACTCAATTCCCACCCAATTTTCTTGTCCTCCCAATCCAACCAAGCTTTAAGTAGATGCAGTCTTAAGACAAACCCTAAAACATTTAAAACGCTTCTCAGTATCTACAAATGTCTAAATATTAACATTAAAGAGTAACATTTTAACTTTCAGTATCTTTAAGTGTTGTTCTTTATTTTTAGTTTGGACAAGAAGACCAAAGACTGCGCTCAGGCTGAAAACTTAGCCCACCACTATGAGAACCGGTACAATGAGGAAAGCAACAAGTACAACACAGCTGTGGGCGCCATGAAAAAGGCACAGGATGAGGCTAGGGTAAGTGATATACAAGACCTCTGTAATAATATTTAAGTTTGATATGCAGATTCGGCGTCGGAATTTGGGGTTGGTTTGGCCATATTTTGTGTATAAACATAAAAAAACGGCTGACAAACAATTCCGGTTTCCGCGCCTTTTGCTGTAACTGCTGGCTGCAGAACCCTACTTTTGTGAGTTAAGCAAATTTAAGCAAGTTTTCATATAAATATGTATAGTGCTCACTCCCTTATAAGCAGTGTTGAAATTCGACACCATTAGTAGACTCGCGTGCACCTGCGTGCACCTTGATCTCACGTAATCGCAACATGGAAATTCAAAGTTCACAAACATCTGATCAGGTTGACAATGCAGATGACCATCTCTGGTCTTGCAGATAACTGTGTCAGGTTCCTCGACCCTCGAACTTCACGTATGACATTCTACCCCATTAAGCAATCGCCCAATTTCGCTACGAACCATTACAAAGCTCGGCTTAATCCTAAGTAAATCTTGCGGCTAAGCTTAATCACATTCAATACATTCCCCAGGACTTAGCCAAAGAGTTAGAGAAACTTCGTAAAGTGTACGCCGACACTCGCAAGACATTAGAAGAGGAAATGTTGTGTCGCATCGATATGGAGAACACGGTGCAAAGCCTTCGCGAGGAGCTCACTTTCAAGGACCAGGTGTTCCAGCAAGAACTTCAAGAAACGCGCACCAGACGCCAGGTGGAAATCTCCGAAATTGGTGAGTTAATTTAAATGATATTACCTTGAAACTAAGAGCAATAACTCTTATAGATACTTATGAATAGTCTAGCAACGTCAAACATTGAACTCCAGGAGGATGAAGTATTGCCATTATCCCCAGCGAGGACTAATCGCCCTCACAATGAATAAAAAATAAGACTGGAATCACATCTCATAAGCATACGGCACTCTGTGGCATAGAACTAGTGGATGAACCGATTTTTATTATTAACCTTTATTGCCTGTAACGCAAAGTTTTATTTCAGACGGTCGGCTCGCCCAGCAGTACGAGGCCAAGCTGCAGCAGAGCCTACAAGAGCTGCGCGAGCAGCAGGAGGCCAACATCAAGGCCAACAGGGACGAGATTGAAGCTCTGTATGAGAACAAGGTATTATCGGGAATTTGTTCACTGCAATTGTAGGCTAGGATTGCACTGAAAAAAATTTATAAACTTAAATTTCTCAGTTTACACATATGTTTGTCTAGATGTTAGTGGATACTTATAAAGGTCTAAGAAGTTTCTGATTATATGGTCATTCTATATATGGTTAGGTACTGCTGAGATACTCGTAGTTGCTAAATATTGCCGATTTTAGCATATTTGCAATACCTTGATAAATATTTATTTATGAAAATCAACACAAGCGGTACGACTTTGTTGAGGTGGTAAGTCGCAAAACGAATTGTGTTGGCCAGGTCTAAACTAGAACTACTTGAAAATGAGTTGTGCATATTAACTGTAATGGTACTGTCCTAAGCAGATGAAGAACCTGCAGGCGGCCGCTAACCGCAACAGCTCAGCCGCCACCGTGGCCGTGGAGGAGCTGCGCACAATGCGCACGCGCATCGACTCGCTCAACGCCACGCTCAACGACCTCGAGAACAAGAACGCGGCGCTTAGCGTGAGTATAGTGTCCGCCAATCTTATATGACCAAAATCGACGAGGTAGAGGTATCTCCGAGATACACCTTCATTAACCGAAAATCTAACGTAAGACAGAGGTATGCTAACTACTAAGCCACAGCGGTCGTCAAAACATCTCTACCGTGTCTAGCCATCATCAGCCCACCGGCGGCCTAGCAAGGATGCTTGTACCCCGGGAAAGATAAAATAAAGATTGGTTATTTAAAATAACTTAACTACATTCGCTTAGAGATACGATCGTTATGAACCCTTAGCATCTTGTTGTGGGCCGCATTAACGCCATCATTTTGGTGCTTCCACCATCTACTCTCATGTTTGTAATTACACTATTGGCTAGAGTCTACCATTATTAGCATAAATTATATAATTTACAAGTTGGTTCTTAATTTCAAACCAATATAAACCATTAAATGCGTTCACAGAACCGTTGTCGCGAACTCGAACGTCAACTGGAGTCCGAGCGCGCCCGTCACGCCGAAGACTTAGCGTCGCTGGAGCAAGAGCTGGCTCGACTCAGGGACGAGATGGCGGCGCAGCTACGCGAGTACGCCACTCTCATGGACATCAAGATATCGCTCGACTACGAGATAGCCACCTACCGAGCGCTGCTGGAAGGAGAGGAGGATAGGTATGGACAGTCTCACATGTAAAATAATTTGGCGTCCTTGATGCAGCAATTGTTTTTTTTCTGCTAAATTAAGTGAATGTATTTTTCTTCTAACTGTAACATAAAACTCTGACCTAACAAGACAAGTAGGGTGAGACAAGCATGATTGATGAATTTGACTAGAAACGTTATAAAGGCTGTTTATATTGTGCAAATAATATGTCTCTATATGACAAAAAATCTAATAACATTACGAACCGGCACATAACATTCCAGGCTGAACCTGACCTCCCAGTCCCCTGGGCGCGAGTCCCGAGCCTCCGCCACCGCGAGTATGTCTGCCTCGGCGTCCAGCAGCGGCGCGCGCCTCACCCCCTCGCGCCGCGCTACCCCGCTACGCGCCGCCAGGAAACGAACTCTTCTGGACGAAAGCGAAGAACGCAGCCTCCAGGACTTCAGTGTCACTTCCAGCGCTAAAGGAGACTTAGAGGTGGCCGAGGTGTGCCCCGATGGTACATTCGTCAAGATACGCAACAAGGGGAAGAAGGTAAGATTGTTTTTGACTATTTAACTATATAAGGAAATATCTCTTCAAGCTGCCGGGAAATGCGCCCTATTGGACGGGGGCAAAGAACGCAGTCTCTAGAACCTAGAGCTAATATGGATTTAGAAGTCTGTAAGGTTTGGTAAAAGAGAAAAAATAAGGAAACTTTATATTGCTCTGCTGTTTACAAGGAAATGTACACAAGCAACTCAAATGCCAAACATTATTATAGCTCTATTGTGCTTTTGTCTTTCCTGCGACCAGCGTAACAGTTTTCTTAAGGTATTTACAAAAGTTATCCACAATAACCAACTTTAACAATCTTATTAATTCTTTAGTCTCGTTTTATCCTATACATATCTTCTCACGCCAATGCTCGCAAACAAAGGACATTCAACATTGAGTCGCGTTTTTTAATTAGACCATAAATCATCCATCCGAGTAAGGCTTCGGAATATTTGCAGAAGTTCGCCATACTTACTGCCTTTAATTATTTCTCAGGAGCAAAGCCTCGGCGGTTTCCAAATAGTCCGCAAGGCGGGCGATCAAGAGACTCTATTCAAGTTCCACCGCACGGTGAAGCTGGAGCCGGGCGCGGTCGCCACCGTGTGGTCGGCGGACACCGGCGCGGAGCACGACCCGCCGCGCGACATCGTCATGAAGGGACAGAAGTGGTTTGTTGCCGATAACTTCACCACGGCGCTGCTCAATACTGAACAGGAGGTTGGTCATACTTAGCTCATACTTGATAACTAATATTCACCGAAGATATTCTTTATTGGAGATAGTAGCTGTTACCCGCGACGTATCACGCAACATAAAATGTTAATATAAAGAAGTTTCAAAATTTTTACACCAACTTGACCGCCTTAGGGATTGATTTTACAAAACATCCTTTCTTAGTACGCCCTATAATAAATACACTCTCTAAAGTTCCTGTGTCTAGGTTCAGCGGTTTAGGCTCTGCATTGATTCCTTGCGAATATTATTCAGTCAGGACTTATTCTTATATATGTATAAATATACAAAACACTATATTTTTCGTCTAATGCCACAAGTGTCAATGCCATCATGTCATTGTTAAAATTCGGGACCGATTTTGATTCAATTAATATAAAGTGCCACCCTTTCAAACAAACAAAACTTTTTTTCAAATCTTTCCAGCCACATCTAGGTATATCAGGTAAAAAACGTTTAAAATCTTCCTGTCATTTTTTTGGAAATTGGTAGAAAATGTTGGATGTGTGTTACAGGAGATAGCGATCTCGGAGCGGCAGCGGCGGCAGATCAGCACGAGCGCGCAGCGACACCGCGAGCTCGCGCACAAGTACCCGCGCCGCGAACAGGTATGTCTTCTTTTTTAATATAGCGTCATACATCTCCTAGATTTGCCAACGTAGATCTTATAATCAAAATAGCAAATCCGTATTGATCAAGTTAAGTAAAAATAGTACAAACCTAGTCTTGTAAAATATGAAATTGAAGGTCGTTGTAGTGAATTTATGTAAATGTTATATAGACCATAGCTTGCATCTCTTCTAGGAGACAGGTGTCTCTGAAGCACTCTTAAAACATACCTTTAACAACACTGCCTATTTAATAAAAAAAAAAATTGTTACAGTTGGGCGAGATCCGCGAAGGCGACGAGAATTGCCGTATCATGTAAAAACTCCTTCGCATCGGACGCTGGCCGATGCTATGCCCGCGTCGCAACCCCAGCTATGGGCGAACACGCACTTTTATAAATAGATGAAAGAAAAGGTTCAAGATGACGCGACCTGTCTTTTTCAGGTTGCCTTGTTGTTTTATGGTCGGTTATGCATAACAGAACTTGAAATAGTAGGTTGTTAATATAATACAAAATTTATATAACATGATGTATAGTATGTTTTAAAAAAATATAAATAATGCCAATAGAAAAAAAGGAAACGATCAAAATCAACTGATTATTGAATTAAACGCCACTTGCTTGGAGTTTATCTCGCTCAAAAATCTGTATAGCGCGTCATCTTGAACGTCTTTATCTATACTAATACTACCTGAACTTATTGCCTACGCTGCTACCATATAATTCAGTTTAACAATCAATCTAATATTTTTGTTACGAAGTGTATTTTGAGTGGGATATGTATGGGTTCATATTTATCCTTGCTTTACTTATGTCTAGGTAATGTAAGGAGTCGTAAGTGCCTTGACTCGGTTTCTTATCCTTACTTCTCTCATGTCATTATTCTCAGGGTTAATTTATTTTTTATTGATCATTAAACGACATCATGAAGAGAATTTATACAGAAAATATCTTTGTATTGCGATACAATTTTACTATGTATGATATTTTTGTGTATGATTTAAAACAATCTAAATCAAGTTTTAGTTTTACAATTTGACTAGTTACCTCCGAAATATACGGTTTATGTTCAAGTGATATAAATTGTTGTCTAGAGCCGCGTATATCGAATATAATGCATAACCTATTGCATTTAATTATTCTAAAATCAAGGTACATTTTCACTTAATCGCAACGTAAGCAATAAGTTTGGCAGCCAACAATAACACTGTAAAGTTCAAATTGTAAACGGCACGTAATCCGATAGCTAAATATAAGATGAGTGTCATTTAATATAGTTTGACTTCACCTTAAAGTGTATCCTGCACCGCAAGTACGCTTCTTAAATCGATCATTGATTTTGAAATTTGTGCCGGTATAAACGCTAATACCGATCATTATCGAGAGTTTAATATGCTTGATATAAATATCTAACGCAACGACTCAAAAACTGTTGAATGACGTTTTATGTCAAATAGATTAAATAGTTTTCTAATCAATTTGACATCAATAAGTTATCAATGGCAAGATTCGTACTTGCAAAAAACTATAGAACCGTACTTGCACTGTTGGTTTGGTAGTTAGCACTTATGTTAAGCTATTGTTTGGTTATGTGTACTTCAAGCGATCTTTATATTGTTCAGAATTAAATTAAGAATCAATATTATTATACTGAGTAAGTAGAATAATATATTTTTCTATTGTATAACAATCACATACAATTGTGAAGTCTGCAGTCTATACGATTTTCATAAAGTTGTGAACAAAACAAACAGTACAAACGGTTACGTTCACATGTTATGTAGGGTAAGTATACAAGTTTTTTTCGTCTCTAAATTTAACCCCACCCCAAACTTTTGCGTATTCACAAATCTCTATGTTAAGGTAAATTAATGTCTTTAATTTTAATATAAAATCTATCTGGCAACAGCTGAGGTGGTAGATTTAATCTACTAATAATAATTATTATTATGAAATAGACATTTTGGACTAGAAAAATATTATTATAATTATATAGGTTAAGTTTCAGCTGACAGTGTGCAGATAGTAATAAGCGATTGTAATATTTGAATTCAAAAATCAGATTGTAGTAATAATTATGTGAAAGTCTCAATACAACTCGCTTGAAGATAAAGTTAAAGAGCATTTATGTTTTGTCCGTTTTGAAATGAAGCCACATCGCATTAAATAGATATTGATTATATGTTTGTTAATTATGTAAATCACATGGTATTTTTTTTCAATAATTGATGAGAGGATTGAATCTTGAGTTAATTGCCCTGTCTTTGATGTATCCAGAATCAATAAAAAAGCATTTTTGTTTACTTCATACATCTTCCATGTGTAACAGAATACATTATTATAGAAATAAAGTTCTATTTAGGTGTATTGTGAGTTTTATTTGTACTTTCCAAAGTATGCTAATGGTAAAAGTCACGCAACAGACACTAAACATTTCGAATGTGTTTAATATAAATGCAAAAGTGTGTTTTCAAAGGACTTGTTTCATTTTCTGCGTATAAATGTCATAGAAATTCTCCGTCGTTATTTTATGCATAGACCTACACTCACTTTGATGATTTTGCTCTATTTACCCAACTTTAAATATATTTATAGAAGTGTATGTACTCTTCTTATTGATGTAATTTATCTTATCTTTTGTTTTTATATATATGCCTCTAAAATTTTTCCATACAAGTAACCAGGAAAGATAAACAGGTAAGTACTCAAGCAATTTCAATATTACATACCTACCTAGGTTTACTATTAAAAATTATACGCTAGTAATTGCGTAATAAAATAACGAAATGTAATCATTTTGCGTTTGAGGAATTACGAGATTTGGACCAAAATATTTATAATGAAATTGTACCTACACTAAGCTACATTGTAGTAGTTTTGCATATGAAGACATTTTGCGATAAAGGCACTGAAGTCGTTTATTTCCACTTGTTCTGTGTACGTACTTGTTTATGCGATGATCTCTTGTTTCCGCGACACTTTCTTGTTTCTGCGATGCTCAATTGTTTTCTCGATGCTCATTTGTTTACGCGATGCTTATTCGTTTTCGCAATGTTACTCCACAGAACAAGTGGCAATATACGGACAGAACATAATATGGGAAACAAGGTCGAGTGTCAAGCATAGTCTTACAACTAACAGAACTACTCCACAGAACAAGTGGGAATAAATGCGCTCCTGAAGTTAGGACCATCAGCGATATCGACATAGATAAAAATATATATGGAAATATTGATAAAATAAAGATATATGAATAAACCATACGAGGTAAAAGAGACATAATGAGCAACTTAAGTCGTAGCCTAAGGAATGTCAGTGTCCAACCAAAGTGCTGCCTGAATGAATTTATTTCCCCGCTTTAACAACATATAATAGCAATAAAATAAATATTTTAGGGGCTCCCATGAAATAAACGTGATTTTAGCCGTCATTTGGTCGATATTAATATACCAATAGAAACTTGAAGTAATTTAGTATGGATGATGGTACGAAAACCTCAGTGCGCGAGTTTGAATCGCACTTGGCCAATTTTGTTACATAAATGTGTGTAAGCTTAGATTGTGATTTGTGATTTTGATAAATGTTAATATCTGCTCAATAAATATATATTTAAATATGTCAAAAAAACTTTGACCTCGGGTGATAACTTAGCAATTTGGTACCAAAATGATTCATTCAGAATAAATTTTCATACTGAAATAGTGAACATTAACATGCTTATTAATAAACGCGTTTTAATTTTAAACGTCCTTTGTCTTGTTTTGACACGTGACGTTCTCCATCTAAAGTTATCTAAAATTTAAAGTTAAGACGCGTTTAGTAATTTGTTGATGCCAACTCTTGTCAGTTTCAAACTTCTCTTTGCCGAGAGAAATGATTTTTTACCCTAGGATGGAGTCAAATATCAATCAGTGGCTTGAGCTAAAAACCTATTTTAATATTTAACCATATTATATCGTCAGAAGAGAGATGTTACACAGCAATGGAGCTTACTGCTATGTATAATGATGACACGAATTTATTATACTGATTGATTGTTATATTTCAAGCAAGAAATGCAAATATAACAAAGGTATACAAAGAAAGACCTTCGGATTCTTCTTCTGTCCATTGCAAGACGTTCAATGAATTATTTGCAAAAAGATCTGTCAACAAAGCCAAAGAAATCAAACAGCGATGCACAAACTTTCACGTGTGCTTAGTGAAGGAATTAGTTGACTGGTTGGCAGACAATGTGCCGGTGGTAGAAAAAAATGATGTTTTGTTACCCAACCGCTGCCTCTCAACCAACAACAGACCATTGATGATTTTCCCTGGCAATTATGTGAATTTAATATTGAAAAGGAATCTAAAATAAACCAATTCCGCACTTTATGTACGATGCGTACCTATAGAGGAAATAATTGGCACTGCTTCCCTTATTGATATTGTAAATTTCTGGGTACAGGTATTGAAAATGCAGAATGGTGGAGGCAATCCTATGTTTAAAGATTTAGCGCAGTTTTCCCTTCGTTGTCTTTCATTACATTTAAGTAATGCAGTCGTGGAAAAATTTTTCAGTGTGATGGGTACGATAAAGACAAAATTAAGAAACAGAATGCAATTACCCATACTGATCGCTATTCTAAGAATTCGTACACATATGAATGTAAGAAGCATTTGCTGCAACGACTTTGTACCTAGCAATCATATGATAAGTTTACATGCAGGAAGAAAAATGAACGATTCCAGCGGAGCTTGCGCCAGCACTAGCACAGCATCTACAGTAAATGTTGACGACGGCGAAGTTATTCTGAATACTTTGCTATTGCTCGCAGCAGATGAATCAGAATCGGGGACTATATAAATAAATAAATTGTTAAAAAACTTTTTTATGTTAGTTTCGGCGTTTGGGCTACTTGAGGCTACCTCATTTCAAATTCGGCTACTTTAGGCTACTCATGTTCTGAAAATGGGCGACATCAGGGGCCTGATTCTCGATTGACCACGCGATACCATGCTACAAACTCGTGACGTCATAACATGCTTGAGACGCAAACACGTCTTTTCGATCGCGCCATGACGTGTTTATGCAAAACTTTATTCTGTATGCCACAAGATAGCTTGTCTATGCTTTTTGTTTTCATTTTCTCGGTGACACACCTTCGTTCAAAAATCCAACATCCGGTTCGAGCGGTAAAACACCGGTTTTTGATTATTTTTTATATTTCCTTGCAATTATTATATTTAAGTACGCAAGTTTTGTAAGATGAGAATAAACTTTATTAAATATGTTTTTAGATAGTTTTTTTTTCATATAAAAACCGAAATACGATGCACTAATTTTTAATATTGTTTTGCGATCAAAAGTTTTGAACGAAATTCAGACAAACGTCAGAATAAGAAATTGATAACCTCAAACCTTATTTCGTTCGATTAATCGAAGTTTAAACAAAAAATGGATTCTTTTAGGATTCTGCGGTTTGTAAGACGAAGGAGACAAAGAGAAGTAAGCCATGTTAGCCGGTTACTTAGAGATTCTGCGGATCCCTTGTCTTTAGATTCTGATCTATTTATCCGTTACTACCGAGTAACAAAAACTTTATTTATTTTTTTGTGCTCGGTCCTAGGAGACCGGCTGAGAGTATCCCAAAGATGCACAAGTATCACAACTGAACTTAAAGTAAGTGTATTTGTATGTGATCTTCTATTTGGAATTGCTATTTATACTTACAGATTTACCTGTGTTAGCCGTAACCAACCTTGTTTTTCCCCAGATTCTTACAACGCTAAACTTCCTGGCCACTGGCAGTTACCAAATGCCAGTGGGAAGAGACTGGTTAGCGCCAGTAAGCCAGCCAACAGTTAGCCGTTGTATACACGAGGTTGTAGAGGCACTCAATGTATTACTTTCAACTTACGTAAGGTTTCCATCTAGTGTGCAAGAGAAAAACAAAGTAAAGCAAAGGTATGGTTTACAAAGTTTTAATTCATGTGCTTCTCAAATAGTGTTCTTAAATACAGTAATATTTTAATATTTGTATTTACAGATTTTATGAAAAGTTTGGCATCCCAGGAGTTTTGGGTTGTGTCGATGGGACCTTAGTTGCTATACTGGCACCTAGGAATCACCCTAGTGAAGCTGCGTTTTTCACCCGGAAAGGATACCACGCCATCAATGCTGCCATTGTAAGTATTTGTATATCTTGTCCTGTTAGAAAACTAATTTTGAATGACATAAAATAGTAAATATATTTTTCTCAATTGTTTCAGATATGTGATAGTGATTTAAAAATTCTGGGTATCTGTGCAAAGTTTGGAGGGGCAGCTCATGATAGTTATGTGTGGCGTTCATGGAGCATTAGCCGATACCTAGAAGAAGAGTACAATAGTGGTGAAACTGGATGGCTGTTGGCCGATTCCGGCTATCCTCAGAAGCCATATTTAATGACACCTGTGCTACATACATCTGACAACACCCCAGAAGCTCACTATACTAATTTGCATGTTCGTACACGAGTCTGTGTTGAACGATGCATTGGGCTCCTTAAAGCTCGATGGCGGTGCTTATTACGTCACCGAGTTTTACATTATGAGCCTACAAAATGTGCTAAGATCATAAATGCTTGTGCAGTATTGCACAATTTATGTTTAGATCATGGCATCAGCATGAATAATAGTGATGATTTAGATTTAATTGATGACATCGCAGAAAATGATTCCACAATATCAGTTCAGCCGGGATCTGGTGTTGGAATACATGCTAGACAGCAGTTAATTGATATTCTGTGGCAAAACCGCACACTGACTTAGAATTTACTTAGGTGGACTAAAACCTACCTACCTACTTATGTGGACTAAAATGTAAATAAAACAAAGGTTTATTTAATTTAAAAATGTTTTATTATTTATCTAATTTATTTGATATGTTTTGTAGCACATCCACCATTCTGTAAATTCCAAATAAGTAAATAATTATTATAATGAAAATACTTCTGAAATGTTGTTGCATAGTTTCTTTTCAATGCTAACCTTCACAATTAACATGCAGTTAGTTTTCCCAAAATTATTATACATTCACCATGCCATGGTATACACACAAACATCCAGACCATAAAATATATAGTATATTGAACCTTGTTGTTCTATCACCTGCCCTGACCAAGAATAGACTGGGTGCGCCGGCTCCCAAGGCAAATAGGCCATCCACGTTAGTATTAATTAGTAATCAAAGACCATCGCTCACACAAATAAGCAAAGCAGTATTTTTGTGAAGAAATGAAAGCATCAATTCTGCAATAATAAAGTACTACTTCACATATGCAAGTTTATTGTTCCATGATGTGTGTGTTCCAGCCAATGGAATACATACGAGTAGTTCTTGTAGATCTATTTGCAGAATAACAATCCTAAATGACCTGCTCAGGAAATAAAAACAATAGTTTATTGTAAAAATTTAGACAAAAGATTGAGAGTATTATTTAGTCGCTTGTAAGATAAATTACAAGTGGAATGATCTTAAAATATTTTTTTACCTGTGTAGTATTGCATTTTTTTCTTTTTTTAATTGGTTACTTTCATCTTGTTTTATTAATTTTTCCCTTTCGATCTCATTTCTTTCTTTTTGAATTTGGATTTTATCTTCTTCAATTTTAAGTAGTCTATTCTCTAAATTATCTAAAATTAAAACTGTTTTATATTTTCTGTACAGAAATATTTATGTATTATATCTTTGTAAAATATTATCTTTAGCATCATACCATGTCCAGTCACTACACGAGAGCGCTTGCGCTTGCGTGTTAAAGGAGTAGTTAGGGGCTGGGCGGGCTGTGGTACAGGCTGGCAGGGTTGGTTTAGAGGCTCGGAGGGCTCCATTTCAGCCTCAAGAAACAGCACCGGCGAAGGTACTCCTTCGGCTTCAGGCTCAGGCTCTAGTTTAGAGCTGCCCGAGGGTCCTGGCCAGTTCGTGTTCACTGGAGGCTTAAAAAATCAAAAAATAAGTGTCACATATACAGATTAAAGATAAATATTATTTATTGTAAGTATTATACACTCACACAACACATCAGAAATTTACCTCAGTTGTTATGACGTCTTCTATACCGAAGACAGCCACAGGACCCATTATGGAGTACACTGACTCCTCCACCTCTGTCAGTTCTTTTATGGTCGAAGGACCATTGCCAGTACTGGCGGGGCCGTACCCCCTAAATTCCTTGTGATTATGAGACACTTTTTTTTTTATATTGTTCCTCAAATCACGCCACGCCTAAAATAAGTAATAAACAAAATTTTTAAAGATTCCTTGGCTAACCATAAAACTGATTTCACACAACCAAAAACAATATAGTATTTACCTGTTTCCACTTAGCCACTGATTTAATAGCCCCCCCCTGCGAATTTAATTTAGTGGCCAAGCCATTCCATAAAACCTCCAAGTTCGCCCGACCTTGGAGGCTTTGGCTGATCCCAGAAGCCATATTGGGATGGTCTTTCATATAAGCCACTAAATAGCTGAGTTGGGCTGCTGTGGCTTTACTACTGCGGCTCATCTTGAATATAAAAATAACGTAGTATAAGAGTAAACACTCAAATCACAACAAATATATTCACCATTTTCGTACATGTTTATAAAACTAAGTTTCATGTAAATGTAATTTTATATCGTCACGCAATGTATTTCTATTTACCTTTAGTTAATTATTTAGTTTACTTATTAAAATAATTTTACTTATTAAGATAATATTGTTATAATCGAAACGATTAAAACGAAGCTCTAACACGCCGGCAAGCAACACGTTAAATTGACAGCTGACAAACGAGCGCGTTCGTGCCACTGCACGTTATAAAATTTGACATTGACTTCGTGAATGTTGTTCAAAGGTTTTACCACGAGCTTAACGTAACAAACCCGCGTTTCGTGTTTAAAGTGGTCATCGCGAATCAGGCTGGTCCCGACTTGTTGACAGCACTGATTTTATTACACTGGTAACTCTAAAATAAAGTGTATTGCAATGGGATTTCTTCTCTGGACTTTTTGGCGGGAAGTTAAACCGAAGGCACGCTTTTCAATTTTATTGTAATAAAATTTTAGTTTTTCGTGTTTATTTGTTGAAATAAACACATATTACATCTGAATTACACTTTGCGCACCCTATTCTATAAAATGGGGACGCAAGACGAGGAAGAACATGACCCGGGTGGCTGTGGTCCTGATCGTAAAAGAAGATATGAAAAAACGGTGAATTCTGCTGAAGAAGATAAGTACAATATATTCTTTAAGACGAACTACACCAGGCTATTCTTAGAAACGAGTGCTGTTGACTATACGGTCTATGTCGAGTCTAAGGAAAAAGATAAAATTGGAAACAGAAATCCAATTAAACTGACACAGCTTTTCGTAGACAACATAAAAGGTGTGTCCATAGATTCAACGCCTATAAAATAGGAGTTACTTTTCAAAAAGCTGCGGCTGCTAACAGCTTTCTTAAGCAAGATAGCTTCCTAAATAAGCACAAGTTACGCGCCTTCATCCCTGCGCATTTAGTGGAGAAAGTAGGAGTCATACGACACGTGCCCACTGATATGTCAAATGAACAATTATACAAAAATTTAACTTGCGACACGGACGTTATATCTGTCAAGAGATTCATAAAAAAAGAGACGCCAATAAACAACTTATTCCATTGACTACAGTAGCCATCAAATTTTCATCCAAGACCTTGACCAAGACTGTTTTCCTAAACCTGTTTCGCTACCAAGTTCACACGTACATCCCACCGGTTATTCAATGCAACAAATGTTTCAAATTCAATCACTCTGCTAAAGTCTGTCGTGGCACTCAGATGTGCTCTTCATGTGCTGGTCAGCACTCTTACAAAGAATGTGACGTAGAGAGTATAGTATGTATTAACTGCGGCGGAAATCACTTGGCGATATCAAAGGACTGTCCTGTGAAACAAAAGAAATTTGAAGAAAATAGAAACAAACACCTTAATCAGAGCCGTTCTTATGCCACTGCTGTGAGTACGCCACCAAACATGACCTCAGACCCCAAAGCATGTCCCTCTTTGAATAAACCCAAAGATTCCTAATTAGACAAAAATGTAAACAAAATCGGAAAAGCGTTTGACACCCAACAAATCCTTTATAATGAAATTATAATAAATGCACTAGTTAAATCCCTAATCGCTCTTGGTAACAGTAACACTAGTGAACCCGTTGCAAATAAAAGAATCAAAGAAATTTGATTATCTAATCTCATTTGATTATTTAATGGATTCATATATTCGTTTAGCACAGTTCAATATACAAAGCTTACAGAGCAAGAGAACCCTTCTATATAAGTTTTTTGTCTGAACAGAACGTCGATGTATGCCTACTGAATGAGACTTGGCTCAAAAGTAATAGTAATATACCTAGTTTTCATTCTTATAATTTAAATAATAAAAATTCAAAAAATTACCACAATGGAGTAGCTATATTAATTAAACAACATTTTAAATACGAAATTGTACAGACTCCATTCTACAAATGCGTTCAAAATATTTGTTTATCAATAGAAACATCTATAGGAAAATTACATATTTTGTGTGTTTGTTGCCCTCACAACAGCATTAAAAACAATGTTAGATTTGACAACAAAAAAATGAAAAAGATATTGACGGACACTCCTAAGCCATGTCTCATTATGGGCGATTTCAATGCTCATCACATTTTGTTCGGTTGTCACTCCAATAACAGCAGAGGTAATAATTTGTTTAATTTGATAGATGAGTTTGAATTATGTGTTTTGAATGATGGAAGTTTAACTACAATTCAATATCCTAACCAAAATGCTTCTGCAATAGATATATCTTTAGTAAGTTCTTCATTAGCTCCTCTCTGTGAATGGCGCGTATACGATGATTCAATGGGTACCTAGTTATCATTATCCGACTCTAGTAGATGTAAATGTGAAGCTATCGGTGTATGAGGTCCGTCCTGTTGTAGAAAAATATGTTTATAGTAAAGCAGACTGGTCTAAGTATAAAGTTTTATCTGAGAAGTACTTCTCTGAATTAGATATGGAAAGTACAGACCCCATTGAATTGTATCATAATTTTGTGAATACTTTAAATCGCTTGAGGGATGAAACAATCCCAAAACAAAATTCAAATAGAACTTTACGATTAGTAAGAAAGCCTGTACCTTGGCGGAACAAAAAATGTGAGGATGCTGTTAAAAAATCTAAAGAAGTTCTTAAATTTTGCAAAACGGCACCAACGATCCCTACTTTTATAAATTATAAAAAAGTAGATGCTCAAAAGAAAAGAACATTAAAAGAAGAAAGAATTAATTCGTGGCATGAGCTATGTAATAGTTTTAATAGAATGACACCTGTTTCGAGAATATGGAGCTATATTAAAAAAATTAAAAGAGTAAGCACTAATTCTGTTAGCAGGCCATTTAATGATGATTGGGTATCAAGTTTTTTGAATAAATTAGGAGATTCACCTCAATTAGACACAAATCAATTTAGTAATATTTTAGATAGGTGTAAGTACGAGTACAATGATAATTTTCCTTTTTTGGACGAGCCTTTTACACTTAATGAGTTACACATTTCGCAAACGAGTCGGAAAGATATAACGCCTGGGATGGATAACATACCATACAAATTATTATAAAATTTGGATTCACATGCTCAAACAATTTTATTAAAAATATATAACAAATTTTGGAATTTAACAGTACCTAATACCAGATTCATGGAAAACTTAATGCGTCATTCCTATCTTATTCCAATAACGATTCATCATCTTATAGACCAATTTCATTGTCTTCTTGTGTAGGAAAAGTTTTTGAAAATATGCTAAAATTCCGTCTGGATAATTTTGTTGAAACACATAACACGATACCAGACATACAGTTTGGATTCAGAAAAGGAAGAAGCTGCTCTGAGAGTTTTGTATCGTTAGTATCTAATTTGGAAAAAGCTAAGCATAGCCACTCTAATGTTTTATGTGTCTTTTTAGATGTAAAAGGTGCCTTTGATAATGTGAAGATTGAAAGTCTTGTTCATGTTCTATTTGACTTAGGTTTACCACATAAGACAATAAACTGGATTTTTAACTTTTTATATAAAAGAACTTTGTATGTTAAAAATAATAATAAATTACATGGTCGAAGAACAGTTAATAAAAGGTACAATGCAAGGGGCAACATAATCTCCTTTATTATATTATTTGTACACATCTCAAATTCTTAAATACGTTAAGACTTCACAAAATACAAAGATCTTACAGTTCGCCGATGATTTGCTTTTGTACAGTGAGAATCAAAACATGGACATGGCAATAAACCAAATGAACACTGCATTACGACAATTACAAATTTACTACAAAAATGTTTTAAAGCTAGATATAAGTTCCGAAAAAAGTTCAGTTATGGTCTTTAGTAAAGATTCTTTTGCGGAGTCGACTATTAAAATTACTTATAATGGTCAATTGATTCCTGTTGTAACTCACCAAAAATTCTTGGGTATTATAATAGACAGTAAACTGAAATTTGATAAGCATGTAAATTATATTTCACAAAATGCTATAAAAAGTATTAAAGTCTTAAGGTGTTTGGCGGGAACTTTTTGGGGTTCTGATTCCAAAACGCTGTGCATGTTGTATAAAAGTATAGTGAGAAGTCACTTTGATTACAGCTGTTTAGCTTATATGAACGCTAGTAGCACTGTTCTAAGGAAACTCGATGTTATACAAAACATAGGCCTTATAATTATTAGCGGAGCTATGCACTCTACTCCAATTAATTAAATCTAAATAGAAACTTGCATACCTCCTTTGGTCTTGCGCCGATTGCAATTAGCTAAGAGATTTTCTTTAAAAGAGATAGCTTCCAAAAATGACATAGTTTTAAATACTATCATTTACCCTACCGAGTTTAGTAATATTGTTATTTCGTCTGACATTTCAGCTAACACCCTTGTTTCTGGAGTTTTACCTGAAATTTCGGCCATCATGGTTTATGTTAAAACCTCGCAAAACATGTTTATGTCATTGATAAGTGGCCTGTATATAATTCCTCATATAAATCTTTGATTAATTCCTTGGACATTACATGTCATTTAGATTCTGTAAATAATAAATTTGAATTTTTGCAATTTTTAGCTTCTAAATCAAACTTTTATGTTATCTACACAGACTGGTTGAGATAGGGGGGAAATTTGCGACTGACTCACCGGATTCCTCGTGCTCGCGTAGATTAGCAGGTTCGGTTCTTCGACGGTGGGATGTACTGCAATTCCTTTTCCTATCTTTCCATGTTGGGGTGCTGATTGCGAGTTGATGAGAGTGATCGCGACGAGAGGGGATCCTGAGCACGGTTCCACCTTGATCGGCGAATTTTATTTTGTATTCGACACCTGCGTCGGCTGAGCGCTACGGCGGAAGAGAGCGGTGGTACGCTAAAACTGTCAGTCGCAAAAGGATTGACGTGTAGGTAGGAAGGGAAAAAATTACCTACCCGTATTTTCGGGGTGGTAACAAAAAAAATGTGTTTTGGATGCGTTCAGGATTTATCATACCGCCCCCCAAAGAGCTACCTAGCTCTTTCAATAAATGAAGATAAATCTGAAATACATAGCGTTTATGGTAATCGTCGTATAATGCAAATGAGAGAAAGTAGTTCCTTATATGAATTAAAATGAAAAAGATTGGTATGCAACTTAAGAAAAACTTAGCGACTAAAGATGTGTGATGGTTATATAAGCTTAAGAAATAATTATTGTTCGGCGCATGGCAGCAATGGGCAAAGCTTCACCACTGGCCTTAGTAGAGTGCCAGTAGAAGTTTTAAGCTCAACCACTCTGACCGTACCGTCTGTCCCAGGACAGATTCGAATGACGCGAGCCTTGCGCCACTGGAGAGGTGGCATATTGGGTTCTTTTATAAGTACTAGGTCACCAACCTGTAAATTTTGAATCTTTTGTACCCATTTGGGACGCTGCTGAAGGGTGTGCAGATATTCAGTCTGCCACCGCTTCCAGAAATGTTGAGTAATTTGGCGAACCAATTGCCATCGCTTCAGTGGACCAATGCTATCTTGGGGCGAATCATGCTCTGGCAAAGCAAGGAGAGGTTGACCAATGATAAAGTGGCCAGGTGACAAGCTCTCAAGATCATTAGGGTCACTGCTGGCTGGAACTAGCGGCCTTGAATTAAGCGCAGCTTCGACCTTACAGAAAATAGTGGCGAGCTCTTCAAAGACGAGCAAGCGGTCACCGATTACTCTGGCTAAAATGAGTTTTGCAGAACGAACTGCGGTTTCCCACAAGCCACCCATGTGTGGACTTGCAGGAGGATTGAAATGCCATACAATTTGACGTTCGGCCAAGGATTTATGAACTTCAAGGTTTGAATCAGCTAAGAAATTTGTGACCTCCTTAAGATAGTTGCGAGCGCCGACAAAATTTGTTCCGCAGTCACTGTAGACGTCGCTGGGTAACCCTCGGCGGGAAACAAATCTGTCGAAACAAGCTAAAAAAGCGTCTGTTGACAATTCGGAAACTAATTCTAGGTGACAACACTTCGTGCTGAAGCAAACGAAAATGCACATATAGGCCTTGAAACCTCTGGCACTACGCATGCGAGAGGTCTTGAGCATATATGGACCAGCCATGTCGATGCCAACCCTACGGAAGACACGGCACGCGGTCACGCGATTGGCTGGAAGATCAGCCATGAAGGGTTCAATAGATTTTGGCCGCAAGCGATAGCAGCGTTGACATTGAAAGATACGATTTCGTATTATCCTACGAGCGGATAGAATCCAAAATCTGCGTTGAAGCAAATTCAAAAGAGTGTTTAGACCGGGATGCATAAACATTCGATGGTAATAATCCACTATAAGGTGCGTAACGTGATGACCTTTAGGGAGTAACAAAGGATGTTTGCGATTAAAATCGAAGTTTGATTTAGAGAGTCTACCTCCCACTCTAACAAGGCCTTCAGAATCGAGGAAGGGATTTAGGCGCATCAGACAATTTTTGGCAACCTTGTTAGCACGCAACAACTTTATTGTTTCCGCAAAATCAGTAGATTGGACGAGCTTGACGATTGTAGAAACACTATCTTTGAGCTCGACAACCGAAAGCTGTCCCGTACGTTTTTGGGACGGATTGCGCGCATTATGTATAAAACGCTTGCACCAAGCTACAGTTGTTTGTAGCTTGGGAAAGGTGCTAAATTTGGTTAGCAAGTCGTCTGCGGACCTCCGAACTTGAGTCGTCTCTGAAGCTTCCGCAACTGCGGACAGCTGAGCCGTTTGAGTGCGGGGGCTGGGAGAAGTTGATTTGATTCCCGGTAAATCTGCATCAGGTATTACTTGATATTCACCAGGCCATGACGAAGGTTCGCCTTCGAGCCATGCTGGCGACCACCATAAAACGTGATTGACTAGCTCAGACGGCAACAAGCCGCGGCTCGCGCAATCGCAAGGGTTCAGTAGAGAAGGGACATGCCGCCAAGAGACGCTTGGGATTAGTGACTGAACTTGCGAGACACGATTACCTTCAAAGGTTTGCAATTTATGGGGAGAAGTTTTGAGCCACGATAACACGATGGAGGAATCCGACCACGCTACCGTTGACTCCAGCGAAAGCTTTCCGTTCATTTTGTTCAAGACATGTTCCAGCAAGCGAGCTAAGAGCAACGCACCACTTAGCTCGAGTTTGGGAATCGTTAATTTTTGCTTGAGCGGCGCGACGCGTGATTTAGCCAGCAGGAGCTGCACTAAAACGCGACCGCAAGCATTCTGAACGCGCAGGTAGACGCATGCGGCGAACCCGCGTTCAGATGCGTCACTGAAACCGTGCAGCTGGCTGGACACAAGTTCAGCAGTGATCACACATCTGGGTATAGAAACCTTGTTTAAATTAGTGAAGTCGGCCATGAACTCGACCCACATAGCATGGATGTCCGCAGGAAGCGGATCATCCCAGCCTGTTTTGAGAGCCCAAAGGCGTTGCATAAAAAGTTTTGCAAAAAACGTGACCGGCGACAAAAATCCGCACGGGTCATATAGTCTGGCGATATTGGATAGAACACCGCGTTTGGTGAAGACCTTTGACATCTCAGAAACGTGATAAACGAAACAGTCGTGATTAGCTTTCCATTCGATGCCTAGAACCTTAAAAATAGTGTCACCATCCTCTACAAAACGGTAAGGTGACTCGCGATGGTCGACAGGAAACCCTTCTAAAAACTCTGGGGAGTTGCTGGACCATTTACGCAAAAGCAAACCTCCCTGTGCGAGAATGCCAGCAAGAATTTGTGCGAGGTTCTTGGCAGAATCGAGGTCACTAGATCCGCTGACGACGTCATCCACAAAGGTGCTCTCAAGCAAGACCCTGGAAGCGATTGGGTGCTTCTCTGCATTGAGATAAGCTAGCTCATGCACAACTCGAATAGCCTGGAACGCCGAACTCGACACACCGTATGTCACTGTAGCCAATTCAAAGTGCTTGAGCTGGTCGTCAGGAGACGCCCGCCAGAGTATGGTCTGATAGCTGCAGTCTTCATCACGCAATCGGATCTGCCTATACATTTGTTTAATATCACAGGTGAAGACCACACTGTGCAACCGGAAACGCATAATGATATCTTCAATGTTTTCCTGCAGCTTAGGACCTGACATGAGCACCTGGTTAAGGGAGACACCGGAAGAGCTAGGTGCTGAAGCATCAAACACGGCGCGCAGCTTTGTGCTCGAACTATGTTCCTTTAGAACGCCATGATGTGGGATATAGTAACGCTCACTTAGAGTTGGGTTGGGTACTTCTCTCATATGCCCTGATTCGAGATAGTCATTCATAAAGTCTACGTATAGCTCTTTGAGTCTGGCATCCTTGATTAACTTGCGTTCTAAACTATGGAACCGTTTCAGAGCGCATAAGTAGGTTTCACCCAAAGGCTTGCAAGTAACCTTGAATGGTAAAGAGACAACAAAACGACCATCACTAGTTCGAGTATGTGTTTCGGTGAAATGTTTCTCGCATTGAACATCTTCTGGATCTTGGATCTTAATTTTGGGTGGCTCCTCAACCTCCCAAAATCTACTGAGCGCAGTACCTAAATCTATGGAACAGGCCATCGACACAGCTGAGAGAACAGCCTGTGATGCTGCAGGAGCTTTTCCCATTATAACCCAGCCAAAAATGGATGAATAGGCAGTAGGCATACCAACGCCTAGACTGAACCTTTTGCCGTCTAAAATCTGTTCATAATGTTCTATCCCTAATAGCATGTCAATTTGTCCAGGAACTGTGAAGTTGGTGTCGGCTAAAATCAATGACTTACAAAGTTCTAATACTTTTTGATTGACCGGAACAGAGGGCAAGGTGCCCGTTATTTTCTTAAGAACAATGAAATTTGATGAAAATGCATGTTGATTGTCCAAAGTTGATAAAATGTTGCAACGAACAATGCCCCGAGTATCTTGCAATGATGAAGCACCTAATCCGCACAAACCACCTGACTGAGTACGAGGTAGTCTCAAACGTTGAGCCAAGTTTTCAGTCACTATTGAACACTGAGAGCCACTATCAATTAGTGCCCGTGCAGAATAAGGATGACCATCAACATCCTGGACGCTGACAATAGCCGTACCTAGAACCATGGTGGATACAGTGTCGACACCAGATAAGGTTTGAGAATGGACTGTGGAGCTAAGTGTTGACACAGCAGACTCAGATGATATTGCCACAGAAGTTGGGTCAGAGTGATGATTTTCCGTTGTTGAGATTGAGCGTTTCTTCTCCGTATTAGGATTAGAAACATGAAGTTTTATATGATGACGGCCTCCACAGACGTAACATACGCTAGCGCTAGAACACCTGGAGACGCTATGAGAACGAAGGCAATTAAAACAAAGCTTCTGTTGAATGACAAAATTCTTGCGTTGTATTGGACTCATGCCATCAAATTTAGGACATCTGTAAATGGCATGACTCTGTGAGCAGCATGGACATAGCATGCTAACACTTACCTTTTGATGTTGAGGTTCCTTAATGTTCTCTACCACATTCAAAGTGGTGCTACCTGAAGCGGGCTTGGAATAAGAACCATAAACATTCTCCAGTATTCTATGCTGTCGCTCTATAAAATTGAGCAATGAATTAAAAGTAGGAATACATAATGGATCAGTTGATGATTCAAATTTGGTCCTCAACTCCGGTGGGAGTTTTCTCAGAATTATGTGAAGTAACAAAAAACCCCATGACTGAACGTCAAACTTTAAAGCTTGAAGAGCTTGTGTGTTCTCCTTGATGATGTTTGTAAACTTACATAAGTTTTTAGCATTAACTTCTTTCAGATTAGGCAAGTTTAGAATGGTTTCTACATGTTTGTCAGCTATGACTCGCTTGTTTTCATACCTGTCAGAAAGTAACCTATAGGCAACGGAGTAATTATCACTAGTGATAGGCAAATGTCTAACTAATGCCAATGGTTCTTTATCTAGAACACTCAGAAGATAGTGCATTTTTGCAATTTTGTCAAGTTGTTTGTTTTCATGAATTAATGAGTTAAAAATGTTTATGAAATTTTGCCATTCAATTGCCAAGCCAGTAAATCGCACAAGGGACAATTTAGGTAAGTGAACGCTACCTACCTTTGATTCAGTTTCGTTTTCAACGAAGAAGCTTTGGAGAGATTTAGTTGAGTAGACCATATCTGAGCAATGTTGAAGTTTCTTTTCTAATTCGGAACGAGATTCGTGGTCTTTTTCATCGATATGAGCACTCACAATGGCAAAAGCAGTTTCCATTTGCTGCCAATGACGATCGAGATCCATAAATCTGGCTTGCAAAACTTTTTTATCCCTTGGAGCTATTGCTTGTTGCGAAGTAAGTTTAGTTGCTAAATTATACAGCTCCTGAATAAACCTACCACAACGCTCAAAAGTCACTACGTTCACCTTACGTTCAGACATTTTAATTCTCTACACTTTGCACGGCAAAAGAAAGTAAAAGTATCTATTAAAAGTGTTTGTTTTACACTAAATTGGTTCAATACACGAAACCGGCAAAACGTAAACAACTTGAAGTGAATGACAAGCCTTGACGTGAAGTTGAAGTTTCAAACGAATGCTTGCCAGAACACAAATAAAGATAAGATTCGCTGCACACAAATTATAAAATAAGGTTTGCTACAAACTTTTCGCAATTTACCGATTTATCCAATCGATCGATTACCATAGACACTTTAAATGAATGAACACTTGACGAATGAGTAAAAACTTGTTTGACAGAACACGAAATACACGAATTAAATATGGCGGATGATAAAAACCCAAAGAAAACTTGAAATTTAAAATGAATTCTCAATAAATTAGGGAAAATGAATGCAATGGTTTTAAAAAACAAGTAGGGCTAGAATTCGGGACGAAGGACCAGGAAAATGGTTGAGATAGGGGGGAAATTTGCGACTGACTCACCGGATTCCTCGTGCTCGCGTAGATTAGCAGGTTCGGTTCTTCGACGGTGGGATGTACTGCAATTCCTTTTCCTATCTTTCCATGTTGGGGTGCTGATTGCGAGTTGATGAGAGTGATCGCGACGAGAGGGGATCCTGAGCACGGTTCCACCTTGATCGGCGAATTTTATTTTGTATTCGACACCTGCGTCGGCTGAGCGCTACGGCGGAAGAGAGCGGTGGTACGCTAAAACTGTCAGTCGCAAAAGGATTGACGTGTAGGTAGGAAGGGAAAAAATTACCTACCCGTATTTTCGGGGTGGTAACAAAAAAAATGTGTTTTGGATGCGTTCAGGATTTATCACAGACGGTTCTAAAAGCTTAAATGGTGTAAGATCAACTTATTATGATCTTCACCAAAGGATAACTAGGTGTTTTATGTTAGACGATAACTGCAGTATTTTCACAGCAGAAAGTTATGCTGTATTATCTGCCTTAATATATGTGAATACTTCTGTGAATAGTGTAAATATAATGATAGTTAGTGATTCTAAAAGTGTTTTATCTACTATATATAATGTCAACTTTGTTTATAAGCTTAATTATATTGTATATAATATCAAGGAAGTTAAACAGATCATAAGACAAACTAAAAATATAGAATTTCTTTGGTGTCCCTCACATAGTGGCATATTAGAAAACGAGATTGTAGATTTTGCGACTCGTCAAGATTTTGATGAGGATCATACAAGGGTTCTGAAAGTTCCTTTCACTGATTTTTACCCGCTGTTTAGAAGTAACATGTGAAGAATGTGGACAGAGTATTGGGCCCTCACTACCGTACATAAAAGAAAGTGGTATGCGACTATACAGAAAAATTTACCGACAAGGACCTGGTACAACAAATTCAAGTATACACAAAGGAAGTTCATTACAGTCATTAATCGCCTTCGCTTTGGACATTGCCTGGTTCTAGCTCTTCTCTGTAGACTTAATATATTTAGTGAAGATATTTGTACATACTGTTCAAAACCCAATGCAGACATTCATCACATATTTATGGAATGTTCAAATTTCGGCATCCAACGCTTGTTATTTTGTTCTGCTATTAATGCAGAACAAAATTCATCAAGTGTTCCCCGCCAGGTTTCTGATTTATTAGCTAATGATATATATATATTAGGTCTGTTTTTAAGTTTATTGTAAATACGTCAGAGAAAGTATAAGTTAAGTTTTATCCATTCCAATCTTGTAAATATGTATTTTGTAATAAAAGGACTTGTATCCAAAAGCCATGCAATTAAATATAAAAAAGTGTATTGAATTTGTAAACGGCCGAAGGACTTGAATCCAAAGGCCATGAAATATATTTAAAAAAAAGTGTATTGTAAACAAATAAAAATACAAATTGGACGAAATATTGTAGTTTGAAGAATGTAAATAGTAATTGAAGTTTTGAAGATAACAGTATAATAATATGAAAAAGGCTTAAAGGGTAACTACATACGATGTAAAGTAAGTAAAAATTTATTTAGAGGTTAAGTATTGGAATAATCTTGCCTATTTTGATACTTTTAAGTAGGTAGGTTTACTACAGAGACATTAATTATTTGTTTATTTCTTGAATTTCTATGGTTCTCTAATGATAGCTTCATTCTTTAACGTCTTGGCCTTGTTAGCAAATAGAGCCTGAGCTGAGATTATTTTGTGCAAATCTTATGTCTTGAATGTAAAACAAATATCAGTAGAGAATATTGTACATTTCATTCTAAGTATAGTATACTGTGTTAACTTGTTACAGTATATGTTTTTCATGCATTGAAATTAATATAATACTCTTGTGAGTCCTGAATCCTCAACAATAGCATGGTTCCTGGCACTAAAACATGTTTCCGCCCATTATCATATTGTATGAAGACTTATTCATAAATTATCTACCCTTTGAACAACAGAAATTTTTATGACCAATACATTATTACTGAATATGGGAAGTTGACAATACACTTTTTATTTACTTCATATATATGCACCTCTCTCTACCATTCGTTATTAGTACATCATACTTTAAATCCCTATTTACTACTATGAGTAGAAAATGACATTTGAATTTATTAATTTTGTTCAAGAGGATGGAGATATTGCAGGAACTCTTCAAATTATGCAAGCTTATGGCCATTGATATTGTATTTTTTTTTTTGATAAATAACAACTGCAGCTATGTCTGTTCTTTACTCCTATTATAATCATCAACATAGTCTAGAGCTCATACTTCAAATAGAAAATCATCTTAAATAAAAGTTCTCAGTATGTACGTCTAAAACCAGTTAAGAGATTATCTTTTTATCCAACTACACTTCAAAAGAGATGTTTCAATATATTGTAATCTTTATTTTATATATTTGTAAAGTATCAGTTGATATTTTAAATACCGATTAGCAAAATAACTATTTAAATATTATAAAATTATGAAGCAATAAATATATACAGACAATACTTATTAACATGATGAATTGGGTTTATGTAACCTCCACCATCTTGCACAATTGACATCTCACGTCATTGATGTAATCATTCACCATCTGTTAGGCAGTACGAAGGTTGCTGGGTCAACTAAGTAATATTTTAAAAAGTGAAAGAAATCCTGACTTCAGTTCAGCACATGCAATTCTTTCATAAGCAAGGTTTTTCTGTACTGCTCGATAAAATTTATATAGGATTGTGTGAAGTGTATGTATCTTTTCAAAGAAAAAGGTTTTTTTTTTCAAATTGGATCGCGAGTTTTTGGTATATTTTAATAAATCTACTTAGTTTTATTCACTTTATAATTTATAAATTAACAAAAAAATTTACATCAGGATCAGTCAACAGACTCAAATACTATAGTGGACAGTGGGATGAGTTGACCAACTGTTGGAGCAAAATCAGTTAGCAAGTCCTAGTTAAGGACATTTAAATGCATCTTTGTTTTTTTACTAAATAATGTCTCAACATATAAGGTACCATTTCCCTTATTTTAAGTTTTTATTAAAAAGAACTTTATTGGGTAGTGCCTTGTCCACATAAATCATTTTGCCACCGTGCCACTTAGGTGTAAATTCGGGCTTCTCTTTCACTTTCGTTATTAGGTATGTAACAGATTGTTTTTTATTTAAATTATGATATGATTCATAAAATTAGATAGTCCAATTCAGAAAATATATATATCAAATTGAGTAAATATAGGCCCAAATTAAAACACCCGACGAGAAATATATATTAGTGAAACTTAAACTAAGTTGCGTCGAGCATGGTAAATAACGAGTTTATAAACATCGATATCGATAGTTTATAGCGCTGATGGCCGAGTGGTTACTGGTGTTAATTGCCGTGCGAGAGGTATGAGGTCGAAACATGCAAAAAGAGCCTTAGCTTTCGGTGAAGGAAACGATTTTTTTTTATCCTACACAGCTAGGCATTTGACCACAAGCTCGCACGACCACGGAAGTCAGCGATACTGTAGCCTTAGATGGATTCATGCCTAGTCTGGAATAAATTTCGGTGAAAGAAGCGAGGAAATCATAGCGTGGTGGTAAAGCGTTTTATAACGCTCGCCTAGCTAGCTACCCCTCAAGTTGAAAATCTGTCGCCAAGCACCTAACAGTGTGCTCCGGCAGCCTTCCTTAAGAACCAGTGTAGCCTTATACGGAGCATTAATCTGTAATGCTCCGTATAAGGCTACAGTGTCGCTGACTTCAGTGGTCGAACGAGCTTGTAGTCAAATGTAATGTGTTGGTTAAATAAAAAACATAACACAAAACTAACTAACAGACGAAGACGAGCCAGACTCGAAACAAAAATGCTTAGCTGGCTCACCTAATACATAAGGAGTATAAAGTCTTGAAAATTCCTGAAGAAATTTTTTATTATCATCGTCATAATATAATGATGATAATAAGAAATCCCCATATTAAGGAGACATTACTATCTCGCAGGCCTTACAACATTGGTTTGTTGGTTTTGCTGATACCTTTAAACGTAGGTATATACATTGCGAGGCCAAAGTTCGAGATATAATTTTTATTGGTATGAACGAAACATGTGTTCGCTTTAATCGTCCATGCAGATCTTAGCTGAACCTGCAGTAAACTCGTCATGCACTTAAGAACATCTACAAAGTCGGCAATTTGTTACCGAGTTTTATATATAGCCAAAACGGGGCTGATCTGATTTGGCAAATGCGGTAATGGTAACATGACATCCGGGCGGGTCCAGTGCTTCTACACACCTTGACCCAGGTGGGCGGGCGGGCGGCGGTATAGGTCAGGGGGGTGCGGCGTGGCGGCGGGGGGGTATGTTTGGGCTCGCGTAGTAGCGTAGTGACGTCAGTGGCGCTCCGTATCGACCCCGCGAGCCGTCACAACAGCCCCGGAACCCCGCACCCCTCCTGCTGCCGGTTCCGCGCATCTACGCATCGCGCCGCCTGTAGCCCGGAAGTTTGCCGACGCTAATAGAAAACATTCATGCCTGCGACGCAATATGCATCCGATATCGCAGTTGCCAAAGTCGACTGAATGTTAAGATAGTTGTGCTACTCGAACTGAGCTCGTGCTTTTGTAAGCAACAATATTCATAATAACTCAAAAGCACTGTATAAAAGTAGAGTCTTCCAACGATTTTGAGTTGTTATGCACATTAAGTCAAAGAAGTCAAAGGTGACCGCTGCCTTAAACTTTCGAGATGTAGGAAATTCTGGATTCTTTACCTTGGGTACCCCATTCCTTCCTCTCCCTTCCATTACAGGACAAGTAAGAACTTGGCAATTTAGAATCCCAACTCTGTGGATATTCCAAATTTACATACATGCGCTTTGCGTCCACTGTTATTCTGTACCACAAATAATTGGAACTTCGTGCGCCTTACCGTTTGCACTGTGTCTTGAGAAATAGGTATATACAACTTAAGAGTCCTTAACATGGACAACAGATTTCTACCTACAGATTTTTAGTTCTACATAATTCATTTTCGACCATACTTGAATCTCGGTCACATCATAATTCACATCGATTGGTCAGTAGGCATACATCATTTCCTATAAGCGAAATTGGTTGACAAATGTAGTGATTATGTAACAAAAAAATCTTATTCTAAAACTTCAATTAATTATATATCTAGGGCACTCTGCTTGAGGAGTGGATATTTTAAATCCGTAATCCGTTGGCAAGTCACCCACGTCACTATCTTCATCAAATAAGTGGCACTGAAACCTAATACATACTTAATGTATGTATAGGCTCATACAAAGCAACGTCTACGACCCTATCTCCTTTTTCTTTCTCTATATCGTTGAAGTAAACAAACAAACAATTACATCTTCAATCCTGATCGAGTCTTACATGCATCACTGTCTCACAGCTACACAATACTCTTACTCAATATACATTATACACCCCCGCTGTATGTAAGCATACCCTTATGGAGTCAAATGAAATTGCGCAGTTGCTTTGCCGCGGAAATGATCTCGAGGCCTTATTAATACTGCCTGCCGAGCCTTGAGTAGGTACCTAAAGGTGTTTGTATATCGTGATTTTGTTAGAGCTCAATCGCATTTCAAATTAAAACTCTGAATAGGAAATGAAATTCATTTTAAGTGGAGATATTCATATTACGGCTTTGTTTTGCCTTTTAGGGATGATATTGGCATTGGCGACTAGGTAGGTATATAAGTAGCATATCAGGAGTAATGGTTATCTAAGTCATGAGAATTGGCCGAAACAAAGTGTTCCTTGCCAAATTGATATCGACATTTGGAGCCCGCTTGGTACTGGAAAAGTTTACATAATATACCTACCTAAATTATCTCCCTGGAACACCGGACACCCCTTATTATTTTATTTCTTTACGTAAAACAAAAATCATATTATTTGTATAAAAACATGTTATGTAATAAGTAATTAAGTTACTTTAACCCTAATATAAAAATTTCTACCAGCTCCACAAAATCCACGAGTTCCCTTCATGTTTTTCCTCTGCCTGGCCTTGACCCATATTAGTCCAAACCTCCAAAGCCCATATGTAAAAAGCTTTCCGTTGCCTCGTGCAAGGTTTTACGTAAAATGTGTTTCGGCTATCCGTGTTCCTAGCATTCAATTTTATCTAACGTTTCATTTTTAGCTTAACTATCAAACAGAACCGCAGTGTAATAAACGTTTTAGCGGTATAAATTTCAAAACTGAATACTAAATAAGTTCATCCCAAAAGGTCACGATGGCAGAAAACTGTGATGAAACAATTCCAGCCACAAAGCGTTACAAAAAAATACCTATTTACGTAGTAGAGGAACACAACGAGGCTTTGCAATTCATATATTCAGCGATAGGAGGCAAAAAGCTGCCGGTCGAAGGAACTACTTTAGTGCATTTGGACGCACATCCAGATATGCAAATAGATCGCAAGTTAAAAGGAGAAGAAGCGCGATCTGGCAGAAAGCTTTTACCGCTTCTGCAAATAGAGAATTGGATCGTTCCGGCTGTGGCAGCGGGCCACATAGACAGAGTTGTGTGGCTTCGTCCTCCTTGGGCCAAACAATTAACGGACGGCACTCGCCGCATCAGCGTCGGTGATCATCCCTCCTCAGGTCTTCTCCGAGTAGACTGCAAGGAACCTTATTTTCTATCGGACGCGCTATACTCTCCAAAACTAATAAACGAGAGAGTATTCACGCTTACGGTGGCAGAACTTTCTGATTCTTCCGAAAACTCTGACAATAATCACGTACAAAAGTTAGCGACGAATCTGGGCGTTTCAGAACCGTACGTTCTCGATATTGATTTGGATTTCTTTAGCACTGGGAATCCGTTCCTCCGCCTCTATGAAAACATTGGTTTATACGACCGATTGGAACCGATATTTGACTTCGAACTTCCGGAGAGTGACAATGCGGAAACTGTAGAGAGAGTTATTGAATCGCGAGAACGGCAACTGAGCGAACTAGAAAACTTATTCGAACATCTAGAGGAAAATTACAGTCTAGAAAATTATTTAGGACCTAAGTCGCAACTCTATGAAATGGTAAGACCATAATTTACTTTTCTTCCTATGTTACAGGCTTTCTTTAGCAAGCTTTTTTTATCCTACACAGCTAGGCATTTGACCACAAGTTCGCACGACCACTGAAGTCAGCTACACTGTAGCCCTAGATGGAGCATGCCTATTCTGGCTCTGAAGGAAGGCTGCCGGAACACACCATTAGGTGCTTAGCGACAGATTTTACAACTTGAGGGTGGTAGCTAGCCAGGCGAGCGATAGGAAACACCCTACCACCATGCAATTTTGATTCTTGTAAATTGTATTTGGCTAGGAATACGGTAAGGTATTTTACCTACGGTGATTCAACTAGGTATCTATCTATAAAATTTAATTAAAACGTGGCAAAATAATATCTATTGTGTTTGCATAAAGATAAGGAGGAAGTTAATTCCGAAGTTCGTTTTCATCTACTTTTTCTATGTTATGTACATACTAATGAAATCTCGACCACAGTAAAATTAAGCAATACATTTTTACAGTGCACCTATAAATTATTCCATTATAGTGTTACTATTTACTTATCAAACAGTAGGTTTCAGACCTAGTGAAGCCGGTGCAGTTAGAAGCTGAAAAGTTGAACGAGAAGCCTGATTGGTGGGCCGTGTGCGCTGGTGGCTACACACGAGACCACGGAGGTCTTCCATATCACATCAGCACAGAGGATGAAATACAAAGTATGGTGAAAAAAGCCCTTATCCCACTTCTGAACAGTTTGCCCACACCCGTGCTGATTACAGTTGCGCGGTCTACTGACGATGGATACTGCCCATCGGATCAGGTAGTATATTTATTTGTGATGAATTTAGATTAAATTATCAAAAAAAATTTTGATTAAAAATTTGATTTAATAATTAAATTTTTTTCTACCTAAAATTAGGTAGATTTTTTTTATCATATTTATAGGTAAGCTTTTACCCGCTGCTTTTCCCGCGTTAGGTATTTTTTCCCGAAAAAAGATGCCTATTGCACTCTCCGAACTACAAACTATCGATGTGCAAGAAATCAAATCTAATTGTCTATGTTGTTGCTATAAACCTACAAACATATTTTCGCATTTGTAATATGAATGTGTTTATTATTTAAATTTGAAAACCGCATGTCTGCCATATCGGTTGTTTGTGAACGATAGTGTAGCAAACTGGTAGTAAACTTGCCTCCAAAACAAAAGCCTTCAACTATTAATAATTGTATAGCAACCTCCGTCGTCATTCAATAATTCGTAAAAAAATACGAGATGTACGAGTATGAAGTACCAAAGTCTAATGTGGTACCAAGAACACATAGATACCTTTGTGTGTTCTTCTTGTTCTTGTCATCTTAATAAGATACGCTTTTGTCAGATTTCAAAAAATTGGCAGACTTGAAACAGACACGCTTTTTTCGCTCACTCAATAAAAACTCACCCTATGTGTATGTGTCCTTGGTAATCTTCAGGTAAAAGGTGAGCAAGTTTATGACTTTCAAAAATTTTCCCTTTCCAGGTGGATTTCATCCAAACCCTTGTCTTGAAGACATTGAGCGAAGTTTATGACACGGACGAACCACAACTTTATTACCTCACTGTAAATACTGCTGATTAAAACAATCAATCTAATCGGTTGTTTTTGTTTTTTGCCAACTTATAAAAGAAAGAGTTCCTCAGTCCTGACTCCTAAGTCGTTGAAATGTTTTATTTGCGTTAGAAAGGATATACTTTCTAGAGGGTCCAATATTTTATCTATATGTTTACATAACTACATATATTTAAAAAGGCAACACTAACTCTTATAAAATTTAAAGCTAGTAGTAGGTATAGAAAGATCAATATCAAATCTAATATGATACTTAGACCGGTCGCTGATACCGATTCTCGTATCACGATTTACAATATTAGCGCTGCATTTAGCAAAACGTTTCGAGCAGCTGGCAGATCGTTACGCTAGCATGTCCCATTCTATAGACATTTAGATGTGCAATGAAAAGTAATAAAGCGATTCAAAATTATAATAATATCCAGATCGCGAAGTAATATTGCGCGTTGTCCGCGTCGGGCGCACTTCATTCAGTTCCAGTGCCAACTTCAATGCTGTAACTCACGCATAATGTGCTTTTTAGCGAACGCTGTACGTAATACGTAACAATAAATTTATACCACAAAATGTAACACTCGAAAAATAATTTGAAGCTATAGAGATAGTGTAGTGTACATTGTATGAATTTGTTTGTTGCTACGAGTATCGACAGCGCGTGCGTAAGAGATTTTTTACACCTCTTTAATAATATATTTTTAGCCAGAATTTTTCGTAGTTTTAAATCAGTCTGAGAATCTCGTTTCTACATTTTCGCTTATCAAGTAAACCCGTTGGCCGTATAACTATAGTGCGGTGGCAGAGATTACACATCGTTTCTTCTTCCAAGAAGACGGCTTGCAGATCGCTGGATTGCATGTCTAGCATAGTCGTTGAGAATAGGTACGGCTCATTGAAAGTGAAGTATTAATGAATACACTCTCCAAATTTCATGTCTCTATATTTAGTGGTTTAGGTCAGTCAGTCAGGAGTTACTCTTTTATTATATAGGTAACCCAACTCGGAAATTCGAGAAATAAAAATCTGTGTTTTTTTTTCATAGAAAAAGTTTATCGACCGAAACAGCTAACATTTTTTCTCAAATTTTGATTTGGTTCTATAATGAAAGTTGTTAGTTATTATTGATACAATAACCCTTTTCGGCTTAGTGCCCCCTAATCGATAATCCTGTATAAGTAGACAATATTATTTTTGACTTCACATTACAATCCTGTTTTAATATATTTTTTTAGTTACAGATTATTTTATGGTACGATTAGCCCAAAACCATTTAGCTGAAGAGTAGGGTCAACTGTTCAACAATTAACCAGTGGGTCAATGAAACATTACATTATTTAGGAAATGCAACGTTGCCAAATCGTGGCATCAACACATTTCAACGAGGTTTCGAGTCTTCTAACGGCTCACAAGTCCGCCACCCGCTCTCATCGCGTGTTTCCTTGTCAATGGCAGAGAATCGAATTTTGGCATCGTCGATGTAAAAAACACAAGACTATTTTTTATATATTCTTAAAATACGGCTGTTTACTTCACAAAATTAATTATTTACAATTTTTTTGGCCTTATCATAATGCATGCTCGTGCTATTATTAATGACCATTAAGACTGCAGTTTGTGTCCACTAGAAGGCTCCAAAGTTTCAAGTGGAGGGTGCCTTGCATTGAATAATTATGTAGTGTTTAACAATGAACCACGGTTCAATGCGTACCGCCATGTGGTTAATTGTGTACTGCATTGGTTAAATGTGCACTTACAAAAATTAACCCTTTAACACATTAATTAATTTGTCACTTGCAGCGACGTTGATGCATAATTAAACTTTACCTACATAAGTACACATTTAACCACATCAGCTTGGTTCAATGTGTACGCGTCAGTGGTTCAATGCAGACATATGAAAATGTTGGCTATTCAATGCACAACAACTCGTGGTTCATTTGATACCAAGAGGCGATTTTGGAAAAAGGTTTATATATCCGTAATGAAGTATTTCAAACGAAATGCGAATAAATAAACTTTAAGCTAGATAAATTTCAAACGATTTAGTAATGACGAAATCAGTTCTGAAAATTTAGGTGGTTCATTGTTGAACAGTTCGCCCTACCTATTTAGCATAAGTGCTGATAGATGAGATTTTTTTTTGCCAGACTGAAGTATCTTTGTTTCGATCTCTCGGTTAATAATGGAGCTGCTTTCGATTCACATCAGTTGACTCGTTTTATTGTTGTAACATGATTAGCTTAATATATTTCGCTTCGCGTCTGGCATCATAATCGGAAAGATTTATATGGAAATTAAGTGAACACTCATTATGTCCTTTCCTCAGGCATGACATTCTGTGCACGAGCACATAATCTGCGCTTATTATGGTGTGCACTACATACGAATGCTAAACATTGATTGTCATAGTGTATTTCGTAACTGAGTTGATTATTTTTCAGCAGCTTACGCTTCGAGGTAAACCCAGATCCGTATTCGTTCGTTGTATTCGTTTATTGGTTTTTTATTCCTACTTAGTTAAGTACTTATAATACAATCAACTAATTAACCCGATTTTTATTGCTAAAAATATTCACCCCACTAGCGAAAGTGCAAGTGACTTTGGATCACTATTGGGTTTTGTAACAGCATTGATTGGTATCTCTGGTAAAAAGATACTTATTTCGCAGAAACTTACACGTTGAGAACGTTTTACTGCGCTTGTATGTATTTTATATGAATCCCCTATAATACAGAATGGATATAGTACAGATGGCGCACTAAAATACAGATCTCTCTCTACACTAAGTTTCTGCGAATTATTATTTTTAAATCCGGCTTCCTAAAGTTATATTTGAATAAAATCTCATGTGTTCATAATTTTCAAGCAAACCTATCACCGTAATCATCTCCTGATAGATGATTTAAAATCATAGAAAGGATTCTTGCACTACCATAGTACCTAGGTACCTAAGTGTAGTGTTTAGGGCGTAATCACATAATAACTTTTTAAGTTATTAAAAATACCTCAGAGATATTTTGTAGGTAACTATATGATATTAAAAAGTGCACAAATGTGAATTCGGATGTAATACTACGAAATCCTACGCGAGACGAGTCTTGTAAGTATTCCGCTTGACAATACGAATTTATAAAACAATTAATATTCCACCATTTAGTTGTAGATTTATGTAAGTGCTGCCATTCAGCCCGAGCCGAACTTCTCCTTCGATCGGTCAGTTATGATTTGACACAGTTTTGTTCAATGCATCGCTCAGCAGGCTACCAGGTTATCCGGCCAGCTAAAATCAGTTAATATGCTACTGAAAATAACATCATCTTGTTGGACGTTTGTAAACTAACATTTTCAAAGCCTTATTGCCTCCTTTTATATATCTAAGCCTAGAAATTAATAAAGTGTTTACTTCTTTCCTCTGTTATCGGTTAGGGATGTACTAGTAGTTTAGCGACCTCATAACTGTTAAACTCGCAAACAAAAATTTTACAGATCCGAAGCATAGACCCTTCGCTCGCTCGGTTAATTATAACAAGAGGGGTTGTTGTAAGTATTGTTCCAGTAAAGATAATATACCTAATAGGTATGCATAATGAACATCGACTAGCCTAGAATTCGAGAAAAATATATTATTACTTAGTTGATCGTAAAGTTGTGTACTTATTTCCGCGTTTTATATCCCTTTAATCTCTACTTTCCTAATTTAATTAATATTATAAATGCGAAAGTAACTCTGTCACAGTCTCTGTACATTTTCACGCATAAACCACTGAACCGATTTTCATGAAATTGGGTACGAATATAGACTAGATCTTAGGAAAGGACATAGGCTACATTTTGTTGCGAAAAAAAGCTTAAAGTTGGAATAGAGAATGAAAGTGTCCAGGCTTATCAAAGAGTCTGGAAAAATTCAATAGCAATACCCACGTGTGATTAAACGTTATTAACGTTTCATGTAGGCGTTTAGTGTACAATACTGTTATTTTCGATAAACAATCAAAACAGTATTATGCTACGAAAATGTAAGAAAGTATGGTTTATACGAACCGAATGGGCGCACTTCTTGTATAATTGTTTAAACTCATTACTATCGGGAAAATTCTCGATCTCCATGCGGCCGTCGCTGGTAACATCTTTGGGCAAGTATTTTATTTGAATTGTCTCAGAATTACAATTAGGTACATTGTACCAAAATAGCCGTTTCGACGTAGAATAGGTTAGAGTTAGTATTGAATAAAACGTAATGTTTAATAATCTCTGACCTATATTATATTATTAGTTTTTCCTGGGGAAAAAAAACCCTTTATTTACATCGTATATATACGTTTTAAGTACAAGTAGAGCAGAATATTTCCCAACAACACCAGAAGTTGCACAAACCAGTCCCACTAATTAGATCAATGATTTTCACATTGTCTGCAATAACGCGAGGCTGCTAAGAGGTGACACGTAAAGCAGGTCAATTAGCAATAACTGCTTTAATGTGAGGTGTAGTGCCTCATGTATATATTTCATGTGTCATGTAATTAAGTATGTCTAAGTTTTTTCGACACTAAAACCATTTCTTGACATTCTAAAATCTGATCATCCGATCTCATCAGAGAATAATTAGGAAAACAAGTAATAGTTTTAGAGACAGGTCGCAAAGTAAGCTCAAGTCGGGTGACAGTAGGTAGGTATAACGAGAGTGACACCAAACAATTCGACCATTTAAAATGGCGAAAGCAAGTTCAGACAAAGTACATTTTTGAAACGGATGTTATGTTCCAAGTTATTTACCTTTCTTTTCCATTATGTAAAATGCCAGAGCTATACTCGTAAATACAAGGCTTAACTTTTAAGGAACAACTTTCACTGTTGGCACTCCTGAATTCGAGAAAAAAAAGCTATTTCATACAAACTATACACTGTTTATCGATCGTCGACAAAATGTATGAAACAGTTTCTGAGGATGTGTATAGTGACCCCCTTTCGACTTAGTACACTCCTAACTGATACCCCTGTATACCTAGTACGTGGTATTTGGGAAAAGCAATAAGACGATTTTAAATACAACAACAAACACACAACAATACAGTATACGGGTTTCGCCGAAATCGGTCTACTAGGGATTAGTATACGCAACTCATATTTGGAGTGATGCCATAGAGAAATTCGGGGAAGCGCTTGCCGTTTCTCTCGACATTTCGAAGGCTTTTGACAGGGTCTGGCACGAAGGTCTTGTAAGCAGCTTCCTACATACGGCTAGCCCGCTGGTTTCTGCGGATGGATATCAAACTTTTTGAGGGACCGGTCAATACGAGTGGTCATTGATGGCTGCTCGTCAGACCAAATGGCTACTAATGCCGGAGTCCCTCAGGGTTCGGTGCTCTCAGCGACCCTTTTTTTGCTGCACATCAACGATCTGTTAAAATCAGGCATCTTTGGGTACGCAGACGACAGCACGGTCGTTGAGAGTTACATTTCTTCCCCCGTGCCAGTGCGGCTGAAGTTCAGTTACTTAGAGAAGCTATGGTCGAGCGATTGAACTTGTCCCTCAGGGCAGTCTCTGATTGGGGGGATGCCAATCAGGTGGTCAAGTCTGTTATATGAATTGCCTCAGAATTACGATTGGATTGTACCAAAATTGCGGTTTTGACATAGAATAGGTCAGAGTTTGTATTAAAAATCTTGTTTTGTTTAATACTAACTGTGGTCTATTCTATGTCAAAACTGCCATTTTGTTACAATCCAATCGTAATTCTGAGGCAATTCAAATAACAGACTTGACCACCTGCTGGTCAGGTTCAATGCTGCTAAGACGCAGGCGTGTCTGTTCTCCGCCAAAAAGCTTTTCTGTGCTACTTGGGCCAATAAAAAATTATCGAAATCAAAGTACGCATCATGTCTTTCATCCTCCTTCCTACAGGAACCTCGGTGAATGTCGGGATAAAAAGTTAATATGATGTTACATCATGGTACTAACTATACGACTATACTCGTATGTACTCGTATATCAAGCTTTATTTGATAGAATCAAATGAAACTAGGAGTTTAGTTAGTTAACTGCGGTGTGAATGCACGGAAATGTACAGAATTCGACCTGTTACGCTTTTATTATAAATAATATATATTATTGTAAGTTTATGTAGTTATTATATAATGAGTATATATAGATATATACTAAGTACTTCTCGCAAGGCAAGGGTTTCACCGACTAGACTGGAGTCGGTGAAAAAACTACGCAAACCTGCCGAATGTAATCATAGCTATCATTTTCTATTAGGTACCTACTATTATTCGCATATTTGGAAAAACATCAAAATCCGGAAATGTAGATGAATGTCAGTAAAGTAGGCACGAAAAAGGACGAGCTGAGCTGAGGTAAGTACCTACCTAAAAGCGATTTATATGTTTTCCAAGGTCGCCTACACTGCACCATCCTACACGCTGAATAATCTCGCGCTGTGTAAGTAAATTACTTAAATTATATTCGGCTAGTATTGCAAAGTTTTCGGCTTTATTAAATTAGGTATACTCGTAAGTACCGCTGTCCACCAGAAACGACAAAACCTGAATAAATACAACAGGAAACAGGCACAAACCGCAGTTTTGTTCCTAAAAAACCTTCCCCTTTTTATGTTTTATAAAATGTAGGTATTCACCTATCTGAAATCAAGGCTAATATATAAGATATACTACACTGGTGACTGGTCCTAAGGATCTTCAGCTAAGGAACCTCAGGTTTTGACACAAAATTTTTGGCGCGTCCCTGCACCTCTACACAATAACACGGGTGAGTATGTGTTATTTATCAAGATAAGTAATATTGGCGATGATTGGACAAACAATCAGTCCTTCGATTGAAGACAATTGGGGTCAACTGTGCATCGAAGCGTCTCGTCGCATCTTCGGCCGCCCGCCGTACAAGCTAGGTACCTACATCGCGCCATATCATGTCATTTCGAGCTTGAAGGGACTTATTTCTTTACGGTAAGTAGGCTATGGCATTCTCCCGACCTTGAACTATCCCTGTGCAAAAAATCAAGTCTAGTCACACAATTGCTGAGGAGAAGGACAAACAAACTAATAAACCAACAAACACACTTTTGCATTTATAATGTGTGACGTATTTATTATTTACTCACCCGTGCTTTGTAATGTGGTCATTATTTTGGGCAAAGCCGTCGCTGCTTTGCTACCTACTCCAAAAGCCGCCAGCAAAGTTTTATGGAATTGCATTAGTGTCATTTAGCCGCGAGTTGCCTTTGATAATATATTATTGTAGAGTTTTATTAAAAAATGAATGAGGTGTTTTTATTTACTAATTATCTTCTCACATCATTTCACGTCTTGTCACGATTTTCGATGACGCTCGAGGCTTTTAAGGTTAGTTTTGGCTAGAGCTTCTCTGCCTGTAAATGGATATAGACAATAGGCATATCGAAGCTCTATTTGCCTAACGATGATTTTAGCTCGCCTCTTGACAAAATAAATTCGTCGGAATCTTTTATATTTAAAGTATACATATACTGAACGTACAGGTGTAAATTATCTTCCAGCAGCGTTCCGAGACAAACCCAGGAAATGTAATTAACTATCTACCTTTAGCCATGATATGCCTAATTAATTGTACGGCAACCGTAAACAACTTTTGTTTGTGGTTTCTTGATTTTTAATAATAATGGAAAATATTACAATGGGAAATTATTACCTATTCAATGCAGAAAATTAATTATATAAATAATAATTTTGAAAAAAGAGACTACCGACATCCATTACGAGTGCGGCAGTCGCCGACAGAACTTTTTCATTAAATTCGATTTAAAAATAATTATCTATAATATATACTCGTATATAATATTTTCCGAGAAATCAGGTAACAAACATCATCGTGACGAAACCATAGCATGGTGGTATGACTAGCTAGCTACCACCCTCAAGTTGTAAAATCTGTCGCCAAACATGAGAGGTCCATGAGAGCCAGTGTATTCCTGACTAGGCATGCTTCATATAAGGCTTGTGGTCAAATGCCTAGCTGTCTAGTAAAAAAAAACAAACATTAAAAAAATCCAGTTGAATTTAGTACTTACTCCTCTTTCTGGAAGTCGGTTGAAAGTTAAATAGTAGCTGTACCTCTAGTCCCTTTGAGGTTGAATATTCATAAATCCTTTTTTATACATCCCCATAATTAAAATAAAAATACACTCTCCTGATTTATGTCTCTCCGTTCAACAGTTTAATCTCTGCGTTGATTGTGACCTGTAAGTCAATGAGGACTTACTCTACTCTTTTATACATATACGAGTAGGTATAGACTAGATTTTGCCCGCAGCTCCGAACGTGTTATCTATGTTTCTCCGGGAAACAGTAACCTATGGTACGTCGCTGAACCTACGACAAAATCCCCACACTTAAAAACAGATGACTTGAATTTTTGCACAAAGACAGTTTGAGGTCTTTTGAGTACTTAGACTTTTTTTTAAAGAAATAACTGGAACAAAACCACTGGAACATTAGGCTGGCATAAGTAAGTACTTAGCCTAATATAATTTCGACCACAACCAGCACCTTGCTAGTCGAAAGCGCGATAAGAAGGCAATCTCGCGTTCATTGATAAATGTATACCTACTTGCTTGCGTAAACATTGTTATTCAATGGTTGATGATAAGCGATGGCGCCCGCGTATGTTTGAAATAAAATGTCCATGTTTTTAACTGATTAAAAAGAGGAGTATTCGTAGATTTTTCAGACGCTTAGACCAATATAATTTTCCAAAAAAAAAATCAAAATGAAATTGGTCTAATAAACGTGTATGTTCCATAACAATCCGACACATTGAGAACCTCCTCCGTCTTCAGTCAGTTAAAAAAAGAATTTTCTAAAATTGTCCAGGTATATGAGAAATCGGGGAACATAAAGGAGATCGAAAAATTTAAATCCATGCCCATTTCTTGAAAGTATTTTCCTCAATCTTCATGCATGTCGTATTGTTTTTTTTTTTTGTTTTTGAGTTAAATTCCTACTAGGTCTAAGATAACTTAAAGCCCTCAAGAAGCAAGTTTCATAAGTAATTATAGTACTGGTGAAACATTTTACTCTCTGAGCCCGCAATGTATATCTGTAGGTACAGACCCATGTGACAGATACTGTGTGTGGGGTGTGTGCTCTGTTTTAGGAGACGAAAACAGCATTTGTCATATATTTAGGTACGTTGAGATCGGCCCTGTCCTCTTCTTTCAATATCTAAAGTCCAATAAAGAAAACAATACAAACAAGATGCATTTTTTATAATTTTTACTTTTTAACCGATTTTAAAATGCTAGAAGATCTCAATTCATCGGAATCTTTTTTCACGTTTCCGTAAGGTCAAATCGGCGAAGACCGGCATACTTCATTTAAAGATTTACAAATGTACTTATTATGACAATTCTGTAATCTTAAACTCAAATTTGTTTGAACTAGACAAAAAGACATTTAGTTGATCTGCTTCAAAATATGTCAACGTAACATAGTAATCATCGATTCATGAAATAAACACCATTTTTGTAATCACGGTGCATATAGACGAATTTAGCTCCCACGTCGGATAAGACCGTCTAGTGGTAAATTTACCTAGTGTACGAATATCAGTTATTCTTACTGCTTAAATTGTATACTCTTACAGAAATAAGGTTTTAAATCGCTTATTGCGCGAGATTCAGCATTTGTCGTTTAAGACCGGCATACATTGAATAAGGAAGAATACTGTTTTACTGTAAAATTTATTACAACTCTTAGTTTAAGTTTTAAAACAAACATATATATGTATTGTGCTATACAATGAGTCTCATGAGAGATATCTGAAGTCGTTGCTAACCTAAAAATTTATTTATAATCGCTGAAATATCAGAGAACATATGTATAAAACACATTTTTGCGATGTTGGTGATGATTTTAAATAGCATCACATTACATTAGCACAGTAGCCTAATTGTAAAAAAGCCTTGACGATCTCTGACGGTGGCGAAGACCGGCATATGACGTTATTACCCTCCAAAGCCTAGACGGTCTTTGCCACTACATATTTTGAGGTTAGGTTTAACTTTCATCAGTCACAACTTAGTGAAATACGGCGATAAAATTTATGTAATGTAATGTGCTTATAGAATAGAAATCTTCCGAAAAAATGAATTTACTTGCATAGATCTTGCAAACAATTGATATTTCAACACTTACGTTTTTTTTTTAAGCACGTGGCTCTCTCATAATGCAAGCGAACTAAAATTAAAAACTAAAATTAAAAATCTGTTATTTTGTTTGCACTTTACGCACCACCTCGTAGTTATACTGAATTCGTTGAAATTCTTAGTAGACGATCTTACCCGTTAGAAATAATAGTTCTTGCGTAGCATTAATAACCCTGTACAGTCTGGCCGTGGTATCCATTCGACCGATAATACCGTTCGACAGATTTCCGTTGACCGTTGACCATTCAGTAATGTGCTGATAACATTTTTTGAGTCAACACAAAATCACGATACCTACATCTCAGTCAATAACATTGGGTTTTGGTTTAGCCTATTATGTTTACCCAAAAGGAGGGTAGGTAATGTTTTTGTCACGTGAGCTTGGCAAAGAATTCACAGCTGACTTGTTTTTTTTTACTTCTCAATATTACAGTCGACTTCAATTCAGCAGGCAGACAAGTTTTGATTATACAATTTCTTTTTTTTTTCCTATTCATATCTCATCGAAATTTGTCTGAGAATCTGTAGGAGAATTAGTCTACCGTTCTGTCTAACTGGTTGTTCTTATGGGGAATGAAGATATTATGGATTGAAATAATTTAAATGTTTTATTGTTAACTAGCTGCACCCTGCGATGTTACCCGGTTTAATACAGGATATTAAATAGTCGCATTTGTGTTACAGTCGCCACATACATCATTTTGTACTTATAATATTAGTAAGTATGATTATCTCACATTTATAGTAGATACTACGTATGTCGATATTACGAATGAACATACTCTTATAAGGTAAAATAAAAAACTAAATAAAACTAGACCTTTTTGGTTAATTGCTCCAAGTAAGTAAATGTTAGACAAGGCTACAGTAACTAACTTTTAGGAGTTTTCTTTTACGTCAGTCAAAGACAGGTAACCTACGTTAAACATAATTTTAAAGTAAGTGACAAAAAATCCCCAGTCACAACATTCCTGCTGAATTACACTTTCCCTGAAAGTCCTGATACCCATATAGTAGCTGTCACCCGCGGCGTCGCTCGCGGCATATAATTGATTGAATAATTGAACCTTACGTACGTTACATACGTACACCTTTTCACTACAGTATAATGAATTGACCTCCCTAATTTCATGTCTCTAGATCCAACGGTTAGGCTCTGCGTTGATTGTGCCCTATCAGTCAGTCAGTCTTTCAGTTAGAACCATTGATGTACATGTATTAGATGCGTACTAACGGCCTCAATGCATTGCTGCTTCACTTAAGGCCACAGCCATTATCTCAGCTCACTTCAAATCAGTGCCTGGTGTGAGGCTAAGCGAGCGAAAGATCTTCAACATATTTCAAAATGGGTAAATGTGTCGTAAAAGTTTGTGACTCAATCACTCAAAAAAATAACAAATCCAGCGAGGTTACTTTCCAAAGGTAAGTTAATTTTTGTGTGCATATTAATGTAAATAAAACAAAACTCAAAACCAAAAAATATTAATGTACGGCATGCGTCGCCACGCCAAAAATCGGTTTTACGTGCGGCTATAGATGTTTTGGGCGAGAGCGCGGGGTCCGCCGTCCCGGCCCCGGTTTACCCGACTGCGAAAGAACGAGAGTAATGTTTTTCGAGTATATGTGTGTTTATTTCTGTGGCACGCCCTAGAGCTTAAACGGCTTGTCGTATTTTTATGTAAGTGGTGTCAATATATTCGTCTTAGTTGTGAGAGTGACATTGGGAAAATCAAAATTTAAACAAATAATTAACGATGACATACAGGTTTTAAGATTTAGCAGTCGAGTGTTTTTGAAGTCGCTCCTAACTTCTTGATGTTTGTAATAGATGCTTGTATTTTTTATAGATAAGAAAAACATACTTGGTCCGCCAAATTGTTCGTAACAGATACAGATCGCATATCGGTTCTCTTATATTCCTCTGGGAACGACGAAATAAACCAACAGGAAAAATAAACTCTACTCTGTCCTTTTATCCTCCGTATAAACCGAAAAATTCCTATTTATACCCTTATAAGTATCGCAGAAGGGAATACTTACAGGAAAATAAATTCCCATTTGTACCCTTGACAATACAGCTGGGTGATTATAACGCTATATGGCAATTTTTTTTCTGTTTACCACCTAGTGAGGCATAGACAAGATTTTTATTACTGTTTGTCCCCTTGAGAGAAAACTATCTATTTAGGGTTATCGGTTAGGGGTAACCGATAACCCTAAATAGATAAATAAATAAATAAAATATAAAAACGTATCAAACTCAAATACATTTAGTGGCCTCAAATAACAGTTTGTATAAAAAAATACAAGAGATAGCCTTATATTATAAAGCAGTGTTGTATATGTAATTCTGCTAGGCCCACTGCACTACACTAGGTACATTGTAAATTTGTAACGTCTCGGAGACTGCGAGTAAGTTTGTAAGTCGTCGCGCACCTCACCCCCTCAAAGCTCAAGCTGAGCCCGGAACTGATCCCCTCTTAGGTGAAGCAGCAATGCATTGAGGCGGTTAGTACGCATCTAGTACATGAACATCAATGATACCTACATAACCGTCCATTCGGGCATTCGGTTGAGAATACAGTTGAGTATTTTTCAGTCGCAAAAAAAAAAACAGGTCGCTTTGTCATCAGTTCTATGAACTAATAGGTATAGTAAGTAAATAATTATCTATTTAGGTAGTAGGTTTACTTGCAGCGCTTGCCCACCTAGATAGGTACATCTTTTGTTTAAGTAAATAGAAATCTATATCTATCTACCTCTCTCTTGGAATATATTGAAATCTAAGTATTTTCCATAACAATTCATCACAAAAATATCTATGAAGTTAGTTAGTTTATTCCCACATTATGTTTCGCTTGACATGGTCTCTTAGACTTAGCGATTGCCTTCATTTCCTTTTACGACGTAGCTGCAATGCGGCACAGGTGCATGAAGTAGCCTGTCTGGATTGGACAGCCAGACGCTTCCTCTCAAAGCGGGCGGGCGATGGTAGCCGCTATTCTACTTTGAAGGCTACGACTAAATCCAAGGATGTGGAAGTCGAAGGGGTCCGTATTTGAAAGCGTCCCTAGCGCGCCCTACCGGACCATCCAAAAAAATAAGCACGCGAGCGAACGGGCAAGCCGCATTCCTCGGCTGGGTCGACGGCACCACAGCCCCGCGCCGCGCGCCGCCGCGCCGCGCCCGCAGTTGTTCGCGCGCGTCGTTCGCGATAGCTTGTGCTCGTGTCGTGCGCTCTCTATCGCGTGCCGTGCAGTGTTTACAATAGTGTTGTTGTTATTATTATTGCTGCATTAAAACAGCCAGTGATCTGTGTCAGTGAGATATAACTCATTTGTACACCAGGATTAATCGTGTACTAAATTGTGGATCGTGAGGAGCAGACAGCCACGGCAGGCGCCGAGCTCGGGTACTATTCCGTATTTGTTTTCAATCTGATTACGGCTAGGCTAATCCGGTCGAGTGGAGTTTGCGTTTCGAGCAAAGCACAGGTGTAGTGAATGGAAACACGTGACGGGCGTGTACTCGTAGGTAATGTCGGAGCTCACCACGTGGTGTGGTTCGGTGTAAACAAGGCGCGCGGGGCCCTTCGCTTCACTGTCTCGCGTCCGCGCGTCTCGCGCCTGATTCGACCGAAATGCGACGGTAGTGCTGCCTTCCACACACTCACTACCGGCTGCCGACTGAGTGTAGGTACATCTAAACAGGCACTCATTTTGTTTTTGTTTCGATTGTTTAAGCTACGATCCCGCCTCGTGTACTCGTATACTATATCTATTGGGTGGGACATATACCTGTATACATGTCATCATGATGCGTATTCCTTGGAAATGCTTAGGCAGTTACCTACTAGCTACTTACATTTGGGGGCACGGCAGTGCTCCCGCCAAGTCGAGTAGCCCTTATTCTGCCATCCCGCCCTATCTACTTACCTAGATACAATATGAGAGTAACGCAATAGAAAAGAATCTAGACTGACTTAGTAGACATGTTACTTTATGCTTTATCCATAAAATGAAAAATTTGGAGTCTGATTTTATGTAGTAGTACTTATTGTGTTCGCAATGATACATACATAATTTTCTTACTATAAAATTAAACATGTAGCAACAATTCAAGTATAAATAAAAACATAATAACGTAGACGTTAAACATTCAGCGTGTTATCGATAAAGCAGTTCGCGCTAGAAACCTATCTAGGCACCTTGAAGTCTTATCAAAACAATAATTTCGTTCCAAAAACAACATTTTACTGCGCCGTGCGCTTGGCCTTGAATTAACTTGTTGATGTGACGTTTCTGTGATATTTCTTACTGCATTATTTTCTTGCAGACTTTAATTACGTCCGTCACTGTACTGGCTGTTTGTCTTTTCCTATGATCTTTTCAAAACGTTACATATTACAGATGTCATGTCCAAAAACTAGTCCTATATTCTTTGCTCTTGTTCAGTTTTCCTCTACTAGTGTATTTCTTCTTCTACCACCTTGGTAGGTAGGTACGCACGAGATAAATAATACCTTCCTCAGTATTTTATATCTTACGTATTTCTGCATACATATTATTAATTTTTGAATGAACCTTTTCTTCGGGTGCACTTATTTGTGTATTGTTTGTATAGGTATTTTATGGTAGGTTGTTATTTTTTCAGGTGTTATAATTCTATATCTCTGTCAGTAAATTACCTATAAACCGAATTCATAATATCTAGCTAGCACCCATACGTACGGTCGGTACTTAGGCATATTTTTCTTCGGTGAAAAAGTGTGAAGAAGTTAGGTATATATTTCTCATATTGATTGAGCGACCACGACCACGACGTTTTGTTTAGCTTCATTACCCCAGTCGCTCAGTCCCTTACGCCCCACGCAAAAGCTCCGATTTACCGATGACAGCGCATACCTAGTCTTGAAAAGTTCAAGTTTGACACTATCTGCCTTATACACATAAATTACTTAATAGCCAGTTGCAGTCAGCCTTTGCGTAAAATACAGTCTGATATGACTTTCAAAACTCACCAGGATAGGAAGATAATATAGTTACGAGCGTACCTCGAACTATAGTAATACGAGGAAAATATGAAGGGAATAAAAAGAATAAAACCACTGTCGCACTTACATTGCATTAGCCACGAAGTTCCAAACACACGTCAAGTAGATCGACCCTTGCTTTGCGGTGCCTCTATCTGTTATTTATTACCGAAAATATGGCGGCGCGGCGTGGTGCGGCGAGGTCGTCAACCTCTTGATGCCGCGTAAACAACGCTGCAGCGCGGGAAAGGTCCCTGCTTACCTGCGCGCCCCTTCCCGTATTCAGGACCTTGGGCTGCGTACTAACTAATAGGTAAACTGTGCCGAGACACGCACGCTACGCTAGCTTGGTCCCGTGACCATTTGCTTGCACGTTGCACCGAGCCGCATTTTTCCAACCGGTTCTATGCAGTCAATGATTCTCTATACTTGATCTAAAGTTAGAACCGCTAAACATGGCGGGGTAGGTACTAACGCCCATGGCTACATACTGTGACGTGTATATTTTCGTGGCAGTTACCTTCGTCTTATTGGCGAAACAGCGTCTCTGTTTCGAGTCTGGTAATATTTGCTTGTAATAAACTAGTAGTTCTGCGAACTGTCGACCTCGCGACCACGTTATTTTTGGCATATTATAAAAAAGCACGACAGGCACTTGACCGATTTTTTTTATATTCAGGATCATAATTAATTCTGTGTTCATGTTAGTACCAAATATTACTGAAATCGGTCAGTAAATGGCACCGTAGCAAACTTTCCGTGATTTGAAAGATGGATTTTTATTGGAGATACACCCAATAAAAATTCAAGACGACAAAAAAATCTTTACACCAAATTTCTTCGAGGTGGATTGGAAACGCCTGTAAGTGAGTACGAAATTCCAGGAGACATACATCCTAACAGACAGTCTAAAGTAGAATATTCAAGGTCACAGAACTAATAAGAAGGAAAGGAAGCAACTTACAATTTATTTCATTATCCTCAGTGTCTACAAAGTCGCAAGTGTGGCTGCGTCCAAAGGGCTGATAATAAATATCTCGCGATTGTGGCCTAGAGAACAAACTACCAATAAACTCAAACTATTAAAACGACTGATACAGACAATAAAACAAAAGGCTATCTACCCACCTACATCCTATCAGACAGGTCAGACCGTAGTCCACTTCCTAACATCACTCTTATCAGTCTAACAAGCCAGAACTACTAGGAAATACTAGAAATGTAGGTCCTAAAATCTGCGGTGTCTAACACCGTCAGACAGGCGCCGTCTGTCGTCATCATGACGTGTACATCGTATAAAATAGTATTTGTATGTACTTTATATCTATAGATATATGTATTAGTTATGTAAACGTACTCGTATGTCATTACACTTAGTACAGTTCAAGCGCTTGTGTTGGCTGGATGGTGGGGATATTTACATTAAGTGTAGGTGCACGAGTTTCCTGTAACTCTACACGTTGAACTTGTGTAATACCTATGTCTCTCTATAATTATTAACAAGGAATATCGTCTTCTGAGGCTTTGTGTTGATTGATAAATTGATTTGCTTTATTTTCTACGCGCAAATAAGTTGGGCAACCTTGGTCAAGCTTACGAGGAAAATAAATAAATTTAAATCGATACAGCGGCACCAGCATTTGAGTAATCGGCCAATATAGATGAAACATTTCTAACGAATTAAGAACCTTCTCCATATTGAAGTCGGATAGAAAACTTCATCAATTAAAGAGCAAATATAAAATAAAGTATCACTGTAAAATTATATAATTTAACACATAGCGCACATCGCTAGACATGGATCTCCACTAAGATGGATGTGGGCTATGGTTACCGCGCTAGCCAAATTGCGCGAAAAGCAGATTGTTCCACGATGTTTTCCTTCAACATTAAATCACGTGAACTTAATTATTTTGTACAATATTTAATTTTATTTATTTCGCTTTAGTGGTCAATTCAGAGTTAAAATTGTTATTTTAACACAATGTCCCCTTTTAGCAAATCATTTTTTAATCATGTTAACTTTTTTTATTATAAAATTCGCTAAAACCAGACATCGCACTTGATAAATTAAGAATAATAATACATAGCAAAAAAAGGAATAATATATTAGCGAGCGGGTTACTTATTGCCGGGTGAAATGAAATAAATCAAACGCCTAGAAAAGTTAGCTTAACTACTACATTTGTAATAATCATGTCTATGGTACTCTTATTGAATTTTGTCTATGAATAGTGTATGATTTAGGGAAAATAGACTATTGTTATGCGCGCCCATTACAGCTTTCCCTCCATTTTAAAACTTTTGCAGGACTTAGGAGACTGAGTTTCGATCTGTGGTGAGGTGACGAAAGATCCTGAGCGTTATCTTTTTGGCTTACTTCGGGCACAAAACATTGGGAGCTTTGTTATTTATTCATTATTTATTTCACAACGGGTTTCATTCTTAGTTGAGGTTGAACGGAAATTAGTAAGTAAGTGATACTTTAAAAATTAAAAAGACAACATTAAAATTTTCAGTTATTTTGTGTTACAAATCAAAAACCGGATCGCTTTTGATACAATTAATATAGGACCAAACCAACTTTTAAGAAATTACTTAATTTTTACATGCCTACTAATAATATACTTTCGAACAAACAAATATATTTTAAATCGTTACAGTCGCCTATGAGAACCTGAATTCTAAGAGTGAATCAGAATTGAGATCTCGACCTTTTTGAAGTCAGTTGATGATGTTACAGCATAAAAACAGCCTAGATATATTTGCTCTCGCCGATGCTGCATTGCTATGAACATGTCTGTGATTCATAGATTCGCGAACCCAGTGTGTTTCGTCGTGTTTTAATTATTGTTTTCCTGTTACGGGCGTTCGTGGGAATCGCAGTGGCTCCCACGTTAATTACCTGAGTAACTTACACACATTGTACTCACCATGTGGGTGCAGCTAGTGAGGAAGTTTGGGGGTAAAAGGCCCTTTGACATTTTCTCGGCGCTCGCAGTGAGCAAGTCAGATTTTATACGGAAATTAGCACACGCGCGGTGTATCGTAACATGCTCGCTGGGAATGGTACAAACGTACCACCGCACCGTAACGTCGGTCCGTACCTATCTTTAGGATCCGAACCAGTATGTCCCGGTATTATGTTTGAATTGAATAATTGTTTTGCATTCAGACATATACATGTCTTAGGTTTTTTCTAATTGCCTAAATCACTCAAAATAATTTCCTTATAGAGTATTGGCGTTAGACCCCGGTAAAAGTCAAAAGAACTGCTTTAAAAAGTTCACATGTCTATTATCGTGTAGCACAAAGAATGTGTTCCTATAGAACTTACGGTCTTGATTTACGGCAATTTGCAACATTAAATAATATTTAAGTACTACCCTTTTCTGAAGTATACTTGAAGTCTTATAACCTCAGACTTGATGAAACAATGAATAGAGATCGTAGTAGATCCGCATTTTCAACGACAATAAAGATTTCCGAGGACACCAGATAGATAGTTCCCCCTAAGCTTATCCTCATTACAGCCTTCATCTGTAGCTTAAGCTTACGATAGAGTACTGGCACACGGATCAATGAAATTTATATTCATCAATGGAACCACTATTGTTGCGGCCGTACAATAACGCAAGCAATTTGCAGAGAATTGCCATTGTGTGCCAATGTCAGATGATTTATAATTCACAACGTGGAATAAAAATGAACCAGCTATCTATTTGTTTAATAATGTTTTAACATTCATGGTCGATGGGTTGCGTAAAAACTTATCGCGTTTTTTTTGTAATTTCAAACATTCAAAATGATTGCCGGATTTAATAGCTTATTTACGATTCTCACGATGTACAGTTGTGGTAAATACTTCCGGCTTCATTGGACCGCTTTTGTTCATTTACTCAGCAATGTGTTATAATGTCGTTCATTTAAAATCTGTTGTAATTATACTTGAGCATGTTATATAGAGTCTGACTGTAATTTACCTTCCTAACATCTGCTAATAACACTTAAATATTACGTAAATATTTTTGTGCAGTTAGCAAAAGCCCTCGTTGATGCTCTTCGAAATAAGCTCGTCCGTCGTCCATCCGTCAGTGAGGATGTTTGAGTAATATCCGACGTCTGCCATTACGTTTGTAGGGAAACTCGGATATATTTTATGAGTCATCTTGTTTTCATAAGTCTTTTTAAACAGTTTGGAAGGATTCCGTGTGGATAAGATTGTGTTAATAGGAAAGAACCCAAGATTTTGAAATAAATCCTAGCTAAAGTTTAGTCCGCTTCGGCGTCTACGAAAATGGAGCTATTTAACCAGTTACGAACTAAGGCTGTGGTCGCTTTGACCTGCCGCTGCTGGACTGCTCGCCGTCGTCGCCCGCTGCGTCGAATAAATCGTCCTCGTACGATACCAGTTACGAGAAACACGTATGTCACATACATATGATAGTCTTTTGTTATATCTCGTTTACGACTTTCACATTACACATATGTTGATCAGTATAAGAAATACATGAACTGGCTAAGTTCAGGTTGGCCTTGTGTGCCGAGGCTTCGGTACGACTAATTTAAGTAATAACAAACGAACTTTGCCTTTTGATCCTTAGACATGATTATCTGGGGGCACGGTATCGGCAGTGCCTCCGCTAAGTATACTAACAGCTAAGGTAATTTATAAGTGCATGTTCAAATGTAGCTCATTGTAATCTCTCTATATCGAAACCATAAGCTGCCTGTTATGTAACCATATACATAGTACGGCTACACTATTCTGAACTTTAGAACTTGGTACAATGATATTGTCTAACTTTCATCTCATATCCTAACTGTTTCATGACAGTTCCAGCCTACTTTCCGGTGTCCAAAAAAAGCGGAGGCCGTTAACTCTTGGCCATAGAATAGATCGTATCTCGCTTTAGCAAATTGAACCGTGATCATGCCATTTTTTGTGCGATGCAAAATGCTGAATTCTTATAGAGTACTTAATTTACCTGTTGACGTTCGTTGTTTTGTTTCGTAAGGATTATATTTATTGGGCAATTTGGCAGTCAGTGACTGTAACTTCATTTGAGCAGAACTTAACCTTATTTAAGTTGCTATCATATTATTTTCGTAATTTTTCACTACAGGCCGGTTATATGTGTATATATATATATGCATGCTTATATATATATAAGCATGCTTGTATGGTGGCAAATGATAGATGTTGCGAGCAACGCAAGTGCCGAGTCGTTCAACCCTATGCTACTAAAAACAAAATGCGCCTTGTCTTTCCTGATCTTCGTAAATAAATAAATAAGAATAGCACATAACGCATTATGCAATGAACATATTAATATTAAATGTTCTATTTCTAAACCATTCCTGACCTGAAAATGGTTTTTGACTAATGCCTAAACTCAAAAGAAGAAACCACTGTATATAAATTGGCGTGTATGGTATGGATATAGGAAAAAGACATTAATTCATAGCTGTCTGATAAATTCTGGGAATATTCCAAAAATAGAAAAGGTAAGATTTCCATAAATTGAGAACCTTCTCCCTTTGGAAGGCGGTTAATGAGTACCTATGTACAATCATTTTGAAACGTGAATGTTTGAATTGTTTCAGCTCGGGCCATGTGGTTGGGGCGCGGTGGGCACGGCGCGGCGTGATGCGCGCGTGCGCACCGCCGGCCGCCTCCGCGGTGCTGGCGTGCGCGACGGTGCTGCTGCTAGCGGCGCTACACGGCGCGCACGCCGCACCCAACAGCAAAGGAAGTGAGTACTACCATCATTGACAGTGTTACACGACGATAAGCACAGTCTAGCGAGTCAACAATGGAGTTCGATCAGCGTACTCTTGCGTCAAGGTGTAATTGAACCGACGAGGTGAATTCGACCGCTACCTCAGCCCCTGATTCCTCAGAGGCTCGTGCGCGGAATTTGATTCAAATTTCGTAATTTCGTCGTCGTAATTTCTATACTATGCAACGATGGACATCAATCAAGCAAGTATTTATATATTCAACTAAAACAACAATTTCGGGGAAAAGTTCGTAGCTAGAATTGAATCTCAAAATACCAGTTTTCTCGATAGGCAAGAAAACCTTAAAGTAAAGGTGACTTTACACTTATATTCGATTTATCTAACTAGTTCACGAACATATCCATTATTTTCGTAGCAAATATCACATTACAGTGACATCATCTCCGTGTATGATCATATCGAGAGCAGATTCCATGAATCTCATTAGATATTCATACCTGTCCCTGATCGTTGAATTATTGAAATTGAAACCTTAAGTAGCCATACCCCTATACCCATGTTAATTCTGCCTGTTTGTGTTACTAATGAATAAGTAATCGATTTATTCATGAGCAGACGATTCGTTTACCTTCCCAACCGAAACATTAAGTGTATACTCCACATGTGACATGTGTGTGAGTGAGGCGTGTCTATGTTTTCCAGCGGTCTGAGTGACAGCCGAGTATCTGTCAACTGGAGGACAAACACCTACAAGCAAACAAGTCGTATCGCATCGTGGCCGTGCCGGATGTTAGCTAAGACTTCCGCGGCCGTTGATCCTACTTGCGGCCTGTGGGGGCACGGGCACCCATGTTACTTATATTTTTTAAATGTTTTTGCCCTGTTTGTTTGCACGGTACGTGTGCTATTGAACTCGATGGCGTGCGATCCACTATTGCGTTTAATCCGTCAGATAACAAATCGACGCTTGCGTCACGGTGTGCTAAACAGTAAGAGCTCGCTTGGATATTATTGTCGCCTTTATTAAATGTTATAAAACGATTGAAATAACTTGATTTGTTGTCTAGACAACTGCAATTTCTGTATTTCAGTAATTTGAGATGGGTTTTTTGTGGTTCACCATGGTTGTCATCAATCTTTTCACGTTCCACTTCTGGGCACGAGTTCGAAAGCGATTGTAGTCGTTCGGGAGTCCATTGCCTAACAAGCTGACTAACAATAGCTCTTCATTCTCTTTTTCAATCTCTATCGCCTCATTTGGAGTTCTAGGTTAGGTTTAGATAGGTTTTAATTTCCTTGTGCTTTTGGCGTCTATATGTCATGAGATTATCTCATGTGATATTTATCAAAATTCGTATTTTGGATGCAAATGCTGCACAACTGAGAGTTCGCGTTAAAGTAAAAGATAAACATTACCTATGTGTAATAGTGCTATATTTTATAGGAATATGAATAAACCTTCCCTCCCTAAATGCCTCACGTAATCAATGGACGCCCCCTTACTGTAATTTATATGTTGATATTGTTTGTTTGTGAATCTGATGCGGCGCGGCGCTGAGGCCTGGGTTAGGAGGCGCCCCGCCTGTGTTATCTTGTGTAGCAAACCGGCCCGGAATTCGCTCGACCGTGTAATAGCTAACCTCGATGATATTAAACTTTTGCTGTTTTAAATTAACCAAATACTCTTTGACGGATCTTTAGTTGGTACTAAATAATTGCACAATGTTTTTATCACTTATTTTGAGTACTGCCTTCTGGAGCAAAGTTAGTATCTGTGTAACTTCTTAAATGTTCACAAACTAGTGCTGAATAAAATGCGGCTCTAAAATTAAACTTTTAAGGCTACATTACTATTAGTTCTCCTCCTATATCCCCTTCAATCATTTTCAGTCCATTGTCAGGAAAAAATAATATGTAAGAATTTTATTTCCTTGTAATATTTGCGAACGCAATACATAGAATACCAATACACAAAATTATAGTGCCTACATTTTATATGTTAGTTAACCAACGTACGGTTCTGGTCTAACTTATAAATGACTTCAGTATTATTTACTGGGTCAAACAAAAGGTTGGAAACTTGGATTAGTTTCTCTAGAATTCAGGTAAAATATCTAGCATTGAAGGTTAGAAATGTGACTACCAAACCTACACGTACTGATACAGTGTAGTCTGACGCTTAATTTGGTTTTATTTATTTTTAGATATTCGAAATCTTGGCACAATTTACCACCAAGTTTAGGCGGGTTTCTTTGAAACGATATAAATGCTCCATTTCTACTTAATAGTAGTTTGTAATGTACAGTCTACAGTCTTCTGATTCGCATTTTAACGTTCCCATAGCTTTCAATATTTTATTGTTGGTTTTATTCTTTACTACCAGCTGTCGAGGTCAACGACCGGAGCTCGCCCCTTGCGTTTTAGTTTTGACATAAATTACCTTATTGAAGGGTGAAAGGTACACACACCGTGTATGGATAAATAATGAACTAAAATATGATCCCCGAGTTAACTGTAGTGTTACTTGTCCAATCAATCCTTTCGTTGATAAATCAGCCCCTTGAAAAAAAACTGGTACCTATACAAAATAATAATCGAATAATTGAGTTTTATTCCAAACACGTTCTTCTACAGGTCGTATACCTTTACTGTTGTGACGTTGAAACTTTTATGGATAAGTTTTGAAATTTTACGCTGGCAGTTTAGCATCGACTTCCAGTCATTTGAACTGAAGTTATAATATGGAGTCAGTATCTATGAAAGGCTTAGTGGAAGATTAAGAGATTTTCGCTCAATAAATATTCCGTGATACTTTCCCTTTTTACCCGATTACCCCGAGAAGGAAGAGCTGAAGGAGGGTTTGAACCATGTTTTATGAAATGGAACAGGCATAAAAAATTTAATATTAGAAAAAAATACAGATCCGCGGGCAGCACCGCGGAGCGCAGCTAGTTATACTCGTCGTTATTGTATTTAATCTCTTGAATATATGTAAAAATAACGTCTACACTAATATTATAAGGAGACGAATAAACTTAAAAACTACTGGACGGATTTCAAAAAATATTTTGCCGCTAGAAATTTACATTGTCACTGAGTAACATAGGCTATAGTTTACTACAAGAAAAAAATACAGATCCGCGGGCAGCACCGCGGAGCGCAGCTAGTTTGTTATATTTAATCTCCATAATATTTAGTTTTTTGAATGTATGCAAAAATAACGTCAGAATTATAGATGTTTTTATGGTTTAATTTGTTGTATTGTTTTTCAAGTTTCATTATAATTTTATTGATTCAGTTATGTGCTACTTTTATAATATCTATTCGTATAACCTCTCTTACGTAGTTGCACGTAGCGTACGTTGCTTGATACTGGAAACCTTGATAACGGTTGTATAGCACAAACAAAATATCCACGATAAACATAATCGATGGCGCCGAGATATCCTAATACGAGCACTAATAATAATACTTACGCTACTGATTTCAAAATATCAACACAAATAGATTATTTTACAGTGGCTATAATTATTAATGTTGCCAATGTCTTTGTTTCATCTCAAGATTTCTTTCCTGGGTTTTAATTAAGTGTCTCCTCATGGGCTAAATAATGTTAGACGTGTAATGCCTTTGGGTGTAATGTCATTTGGGGCACAAACTCGTGTCACAAGAAATTTTATTTAAATATCTTATGGACAAGACTATGTTATTCATTTGTGTTATACGTTTATTGTAGGTATTATGTTATTTATACATTACTTAAATACATTTGTCAAGTACGTATTGAGACGCTGACATTATACGGTTCCGTAGCGTTACATACTAAAATTATTATTACTTTATGTTGACAAAAAAAACTATTTAAATAAACGCGTACCATAAGCTCGTAATAAGGCTCGCACGACTGATCCTGATCACACAGTTTCGTACTAAAACGCGTCCTGCGCGCATATAAATGCGTATACATACGTTGGTGCATAAGTGTGAGGCTAAAAACGCACCAGCAGACGGCTTGCTAAGCTCCTAGAGTCTAGTGGCTTGTATTCCTAGGAAACAGTGCGGCCGGCTGCGAACGTTGTAGAACATTGGTTTTACTGAAGTTTACATTGAACATTGTTATAGTCTAGCAGCTCTGCGAACTGTTGTTTTCGCAAAAACTATAATTTTGCTCCTTAAAAATATTTTAAGGTGTTGTTACGGAAACCCACAAACATCTTCAATTCGTTAACTGCATGAAAGCCAAATTATTTGTGTCCTTATGTAGATTTGTAGTGATTTTTGCATTTTCAATAAAATCTGATTTCATTTTGGGATAAATACTCTGGTGTCATTAAAAATCCGTGACGACTAAAAAACTTCTTAGAACCCATACACCCTAGTTGGGTATATTATATCATGTTTGTCATCTTCGATCCTAAACCAATCTATTATTATCTATATGAAATGAAAATCACCGTCTTCATACACAAAATCAACTATATTACACTTTAATCCTTGATATGGGACATTAGAAACATGGATAAAACCTAGGCGATCTTTTATTTCAATTCTTACAAGAATAGACTAACACTCACCACGCTATTCTGCCAGGGGCCCGTGTGCCCAGTGAGTACGAGTCCTAACCCACTTCCCCTGCCAGGGAGAAGGAATTCTAGAAGTCTACTACATTAATGAAACATCGTTGTTGACATTTGAGTATAGATGTCATAACAAGTTGCAGCGCAGTCTTGCATAATAGATGACCACATCCGTATAGGATGAAATTATCCACAATTCCACACTCATTGCATACTTGTCAATCCTATGTTAATTAGCTATATTTTACAAGGAACTAATACTTAGGTGATATCTGTATTTATTGTCTACCAGCTCTTGTCTCATTATGTAATTGCAACACCTTGCAATTATAATTATATTTGTGATACTTCCTGCTTACAGAAATAATCGTAGAGTAATGTTATAAATAATTAGGTAGGTACTCTGAATGAATCAAGTTATTGGTAATTATTATCCTTATAGTTTACACTAACTTTAGAAATTAAATTAAAATTAATTGTGTCGAAAGTTAACGAGTATGACATTTTTAGGGTTCCGTACCTCAAAAAGAAAAAACTAAAACTTCATAGGATCACATTGTTGTTCGTCTGTATGTCAAGACCATTTTTCTCAGGGACGCGTGGAGGTATCAAGCTGAAATTCATATCAGATACTCAGGTCTACAATTCCTTGGAGCTGGAAAAATCAAACTTCTGAGCCACTGTAATCAAAAGATACAGCCATTTATGCTGCAAATTTTGGCACTCATAAAGGAATCAAAACCTACCTACCTTCCCGTGAACTTAAGAGTCCGACTTGCACTTGACTGGTTATTTTATTAGGTAATAACAGTATTTTATCATTTTGTATTGAGAGAATGCCCTGAAAGTAAAGCTAGTGTGCGGCAGAAAAATAATGTATGTATTAAATCGACACCGCCTATTTAGAACGCGGCATGACCTGGGTTACTGTTACGTATGATGTTAAACATTATACTGTTTATATAAGTGAATATTTGTAACACTTGTTAATAGCCATAGATATCTGGTTGCATTATCTGCAGCGATAAGCGAGTGTGCGAACATCGTAGCCAGTTGAACGACAATCGACGCGACGAGCCATCTGATAATGCCGTGACCTACCGCATTCACTGGACGCGTATTACTTAACACACGGATCCTAGCAGTGTCTGTGTCTTGCACATTGCTCGCTTAGCTTGCAGCTCAGTCAACACGCATATGTTTGTAGCTCGACGTGACAGAGCAGTCACATGTGGCACCCACTCGGGCGTCACTTTTCACATTCACTATTTCATTAATTATTATACTTGGTCAAATCAGCGAGACAAGAGATACATTTTTTGCGATCATCTGCTGATAATAATACTATCCGAATAATCTACGTTTACCTAATTGTTGCGCTTTGTGACTTCGGTTGTTGATTACTTAGGTCTGGCCACACTTGAATAAATCCACACAGGTACTCACGTTTACGGTTTATTAGCGTCTACATTAGAATTTTTTGCCTGTTTTGATGTGGCATTTCCTCATGTCTCGGTAGCGTGCTGCGATCTGGGTTGCGATGACCTTTTTAGGTGCTTAGGTATAGCTTTCGTCTACGACTCTTGTCAACGGCAATAATAAAATCACCGATTGAATTTGGCTATGACCTTTTTTATTAAAATTTCGTGCATCAAGGCCCAAGGCGTTATTTTAGTTCGTGTCGTAGATAGATCCAGATATTATATATACCTATGCTTATAGTTCTTAGAATTCGTATTTTATTTTCCACTGAGAACTTGTTCTTGTTATATTTACGTCCGCCACTAATAAAACACGCGATCCGGTTTTAATAGTCTTCCACAAATGTTATGATTACGATATGACACAATCCGTACTTCATTCCATTGACAATAACAGGTGATGAATAAATATAGATAAAGTGTTACAAAGTCTACAACCGCCCTTTCATCATCGGTGCGTTCAGAATATCTATGTGTTCTATTCTCTTTCTTTACGAGTAAGTTATATTTATGTAGATTCTAATTGTAAATCGCCGAGCCGTTTTAAATTGAACTTGACAGTTCCAATACGAGTTATTATATTATCTGTAATTATGTAGTTGTTTACAGAAGATAAAGTTATTCCGGATCTGTAAGGTGGTAAGTGAAATCAGCTCAAATTTCACAGTCACAATCAGTCAAACCTATGAAGATACGTAGATAACGATAATAGTTTAATTATCCGGGTTTCATTAATTGAAGACAATAGGTAATCCTTATTCCTCGCAAAGATTTTGTATGAACTTTATTAATGCTTTTGGCATTAGACAAAAAACGGGTACGTAAAAGATTCTAGAGGGCGCGGCGGCTATCGAATCGTGCACTCCTTATGATTCGTTGTAACTTTGGTTGTAACCTTGTTTTTTTTTAATTCCAATGTCGCTATAAATGCAGTTCCAAGGTCACGCCGGACGTATCATGCGTGCGAAATATCGGCTATTTTAAAATAGTACTGTTTGTTCTCTGATAATTAATGATAGCGACGCCCCCGCATCAGCCATGTAATGGTCGACGACGACACTATACATTATTTATTATTCAGCAACTTGTTCTACTATCCGCTGCCAGTGTTTACTATAATTTACATTAGGAATATGGATAGCAACGTCCTTATAGCATTTGAGTTTTTACGCGCTCTAGATTAAAACAAGTTAATAGTTTGAAATAGATCGACACTAAGGATGTACATAACGCATAATAAATACATTTCATTCAAATCGAGACTGATACTGCCGAAGTATTTTTACAAAAAAAGTAGTATACGCACTCGCACACACTATCGCAATCTGATAGGTATTACTTACGTGCGCCAGGTTTGTCAAAAAAAAAGTAGAAAACCATTTATTTAAATGGCTTGAGACGAGTGTAGTAACGTAATTGACATTCGCTGCAAAAATAAATGTGGATTCCTATGCGTTCTATTTCTGAACGCAGATCTGTTTACTTTTCTAATTACAAGCTGCGAGAGAAATAGCCACCGCGAACGGCTCGCATTTAAATTTACCTCGCCCTATTTTCTAAACAATTACGGAATATAGGCCACGGGGCTGTTTATCACGAGCCCTACCTCCGTGGGAATTCTACTGAGGCATCGACCAACGGTCATCAATTCTTTCTTGTTTCTTTCTACACAAAAACCAAAAGTTTTTCTATCCACACTACTCACTAAATTTCAATCAAGTGTCGATGTGATTTGTTTAGTTTGGTATGAGTTCTATTAGTGTGGTGTGGAGTAATTTTGCGTGCTTTCTATTTATTGATATGACGATGTGGATTTCGTGACATGATGACGCAGGCACCGTTTTCTTAGTCATATGCCTAAACTAGTCCTAAAATTTTAAGTCATTACTATATAGTTCCTAATGTAAGTGGAACGTTCTGTTCCGTTAACTCGGTGGTGTCTTTTTACGAGAGGGCAACGAGCGTGGGTATGCAATTGTTTTGGGTCAGAGGCCGCGCAGTCCGTGGTCACCGGCCGCGGCCTCCCGGAGGTCTGCTCCGAGCCGCGTGCTAACAACCTCGAGTTCGGCGTGGCGGCCAGGTTCCTCACGAGGAGGCGCGGTCGTCGACCTGCCATCGTCAACTTGATTCATCTCGTTCCAATTAGCACGCTCACTTCGGCTGGCCTCCGGCGTGGTATGTCTTTCGCCTGGAGCCACTACCCACTCGCTAGTTCTCGCAATGTGAACGCTAAAAGTGCCCCACTTGCAAATACCCGTAGGAGCGCATGCGCGCAGTTCGCTCCACTTTGTTTTTGCGTTCAATGTCAGTGTATCGGCTAATTTTATCGCGCTTCGCAAACACTACGTAAGTATCTAGTTTGACGAGGCCAAAAGACGGTTTGTTTTGATTTCTGTCTAACCAAAACACGCGAACGTTGTACGAGCTGATAAATGTTGAAAATATCGCTCATATAAAAATAACGTGTCACATAACGTTTTTATTTTATTCACTGACCGACATAAAATATACGTAAACGTAGATTTTATTCAACTGATTTGCAAGTAATGCTCTCTTAGTAATAATCTTCGACATTCACATATTGGTTTCTATAGAGTTATTAAGTTACTTATTTGCATTTATTATACGACAATAAAAACAAAACTGGTCCCAAGGTCATACTTTGTAGGATTCGTGAGACTATTAGGCAAAATAGAAATATCCTTCTTCTGGAGCGATACTATACAAATTGAATGCACTACTTTCGACCAATAAAATTTATTTCTTTTTTTAAAAGATTCCATGATAAGTTATACAGAAAAACATAATGATAATGGCGAAAGCGTAACCATACCAAGATAATAATCTAATATAGTAATCTAAAACAATTTTGAAGTAGTAAGAAAATCTACATAAGAGGATTATTTATACTGAGTATAGGAAATTACACATTAAATAAAAAGACGCTCGCAGGTGACCACTACAATCACCTCACCAATCTAAAGCAAAGGCGGCCATGCCAGTGAAAGACATTGCGCGCTTGCAAGGAGTGGTGTGGAGTTGCGGACAAGCGCGTCCGCCGGGCGCCGGGCTGCCGGTGGCGGAGCGAGGTGAACGAGCCGCGGCAGCGTCACGGCACGACGAGCAAATGCTTTTCGTCGCTATTTCCGCAACAAGTGTTGTTTAGCAGAGAGAGGCCCCAAGCGGGCGAGCGCGAGCGTCACGCGGCCCGAGCCACGCACGACGCGCCGCGCCCGCACCCACCCGCGCCATAACAACATTTGTCAGCTGCAAATCAATTATATTGATCCACGTCTTACATACTTGACACGGATATACCCACTCCACTCTACTCTAATCTAAGTATATTCATCTCTATCGAAAATGTTTTACACATAAATGTATTTGCGAATAGGGATAGCGATAGAATTGCGACTGAAATTGGGACAAGCATAATTAATCCAGTTGCGTTGGAAAATGGCATTCTCATGACATGCTAATTACCCGTTCGTTCTATTCACGAGTAAGCGATTTGGTCATATAACGACTAACATTGTCAAGTATTAGCTTAGCTAATTAAACGTCTTATTATGTACAACGCGTGGTATTTGATTTACAATTCTGAAGTTCAAGGAATTCGCATTCGAATACATAAATTAACGTTCCACCTACATTCTCACCGGGTGAGACTGGCGTTAATAATACTCGGTTGTTATTTTCTGTTTAATTTATGGATTGTTTGGTTTGGCGACGTGTGTGTTGTATACCTTTACGAGTAGTCGGTTTCAGTATAAGAAGGAGCCTCAATACGACACCGAGTGGAAGAATTGCGTGGCGTCGGCCGCCGGCCGCGTCATACTTAGGTACACGGCGCAAACTAATACCGCACGCACAATCGCATGGCGTCATTTTCGTCATCAGTTTGCTATTTTCCGACCGTTTCAATATCAACTACCCAAAATAGTAAAGTATCTTCTTACGAATAGTCTCGATTTAGGCTATGGACCTCGCAGATCTCATTTTTCTTTCTTCCAATTTACAAACATATGGGCCTTTTATTCTCTGACCTTTCATCGACGACGATGGAAATGAATGAGTCTTTATTGAATGAAAATCCTACAGTAAAAGAAGTATTCCGCGAAACGGAACAAGTTCTTTCCTCTATCATCACTGAATAAGAACTTTGGAATTTTAAACGTTAGTCGCCATTTATATGTTTACTCGATAGCGTAAAGAGGCGATACGAGTTCGGAACCGGTCGGGCGTCGGTGTTGCGAATTGAGGTGGAACCGCGGGGCGGCGAGAGGTCCGGGAGGTGATGCCGAGGCTGGCTGCGATGGCGGCTGCATTCCGAGCGCATTCCTCGCCTCACCAATTCCACGGCGCACACCCGCCCGCAAATATGCACGCCACCGGAATGCTATATCTATGTCAATAAACATCGCAATTAAACACACAGGTATCGATATAAATAATTCCGTTGTTAGACTCTATTCTCTAATTGACGCATTCACGTAGCTGTCAAATGAAATCGAATTTGTTAAACCGTGCGTGTTTACTCAGTTTGTGTGTGCTTACGAAATCCAAATCTACAGCGTCCATTTTATTGCCAACATTGTCCTAATATGTAAACACGTATTTCTCGCTATTTATTGTTCCCTAATCCAGATTATCTTTATTTTCCTTCGACGTGAGAGCGTCATAACGATTCAATTAGAGGAGGCGTAAGGAAATGCAGCAATCCACAACCCCTCAGCTTTATCGCTCATGTGCACGTTAGGAGAGCACTAACGCAACATTTAATGGCGGGTGTACAATCCTAGGAATGGACGTAAGACATTTTGCGAATGTAATGCGCAATAAAATTCTGTAGGAATGTCGTAAGCAAGGGTCTCCCTCCCCTCGGGGCACGGTGGAGGAGCCCTCGCTTCCGGGTCGATGACCGCCTCTGCGCGACCTTGACGGCCGACTAGCCCTTTTGCGCGTTACTTCTCTAATGAGTACATAGTTCGATGTTTGCTCATTTCGTGTTTGTATGCTCATCGACGGCATGGCTTTTATTTTGCAAATACCAATTCTGATTTTATTTGATAAACTTATTTATATTACTTTTATGATTTTATTTGTTAACCTTATTATATATATTTTATCCTAATGAGTAAAACATAACATTAATAGTGACATGGAAACGGTTCAAGATGACGTTATAAAACATTTTTATATACATTTTAACGACATCTCCATAAGTGTTGTCCGCATCTGCTGTAGTTGTTTACTAACTAGAGCCACTGAATTTGATAGAAAGGTCACGAGCGGCGGGCGTCGATCTACCGACGACCGTTAATGAGTCACCAGCGCTAGAGTAAACAGCCACTCCAGAGGCCACTTGCAAATTATTACACCGCACGCGCCTCACGTGGCTTTCTGCAAAATTGTGAAATGCTCGTAGAAAGCATTGCGATCTACACAGCTGACTATACTAGTCCTGCGAACTTCATGACCGCTACAGTTTATAAATAACTTTACTTGACTTTATAAATAGTATTCTTTTTCATGCTTATAATTATTTCAGGGTTATATTCCGCATGTCTGTGTTCTCGTTTTTGACAGAATCCAATCAGAGACGCCTCGGCGCTAATTGGTCAAAATATTGTCGTACATTTCAGCGATGCTAGTAGGTAATTTAAAGTAAGACTATTGTAATAATATAATTATATAATATATACTGTAGTATAATTTTTTACAGTAATATTTAGATTCCTGCTCCAATTCTGACTCGGAATCGATATTTTTAGAATAATATTTGTCGCAGTCACCGTTTATGTCTTGGAATCTAATCAATCTAGTGTAAGTTTGCAGCTCCATCATACTTGTACCTACCACAAAGGTTTATGAAGAACTTCATTGACCAGCATGTTTATGCTAAGTATGTATCTCAGTTCATGTTATCCATTACTTTTGAATTGAATAAATGTATCTTGATGGTACGAGTAAAGTTCTATCTGTGTTTATTGAATTAATAATTGGCAACTAAAGTTAATGGGTTGCCATCGGTTTGATTGCATGTGAAATGATATTGCCTAGTTTGCTGAATGACCATAACGTGCCGATATAGCATAAAAATAGAAGTGTCTAAAAGTTACTTACTTATATTTTAATAGACCGCAACTAAACAATTTGCAACGGCATGTAACTGAATTGTCTAAATTGAAATTCCTAAAATATTACATCGAGAGGTGTTTGAATTCACACCATTTAGTGTTCGTTAGTGCTTTGTTTATGGCAACCAACGGATTTTATATCCTTGAAACGGATGACATTTAAAGGGGAGCATACCCTAGCCAGAAACTGCTAAAACCCTGGGATATATTATTACGAAGGGTATAAAAATATGTATAATGTTCCATAATGGTTATTGGCGACGAAGCTGGTTCAAACACTCTTCCAAGTCCAAGATCCCGTAATTTAAGAATGGGTCATACTTACTCGTAATTCGCACTTACCTTATTTTATGAAGATTCCGTGATATAAAGTTCTGAAAATATGTCGTTCTGTTTTTATACACTACATCCCACGCCACGTAACAGTTTGGTTTAAGGATTACGATTTTATTGCTTACGTTTATTTAGAGTGTATTTTTATACGTCTTGTGATATTTGTAACTTTTGTAAGTATAGTTTTTATGTGATCAGACAACGCTCTTTTTATATTTTCCTATATTTCATTTATAGGTTCTTGTTAGTTTTTCATTGCTCGTTGCTTTAACCGATGATTTCTTGATGGCCCTGCAATGACGCAACTACGGACTGCTGTTTCGTATTTTATAGTGTTGTTGTTCAAAGATAAAATATGGCAAATTTGTTGTGCGATAGCTCTTTCTAGACAGTGGCGCAATTGATTAATTGACCAGACTGATAAATACATGATTAAGTGTTGACCCAAATGGTGCTATGTAATACTACCTGCTGTTGGATTGTAATAGTTCTATTTTCATACTGCTATTCTATGATATTTTAGTACCTATTCAAAATCAAAAGAAGTTATTAAGTATCGCCCATTCTGTTGGCTCCCTATCGGCTTATTCGACCTACAGTTGATAATGTAATACGAGTAAATAGTTGGCATCCATATAATTTAGACGCACGGCACGGCAATGTACATGGCATGTTAAAATTATGATTAAAGGACTTAATAACTCTGACCAAACTGCACACGGAACTGCAATGGACCGAACCTACAGTTTATTGTGAAAGTTTGTTGTTGGTTGTTGCTTATTTCTAAAAAATATGGGTATTAATTAGATTTAGCTAGCATTTGAGAAGAATCTAACTAAACAGCGGTTTTGGAGAAATAATGTCAGTGAGAGAAGCTATTGAAGTTTGCCCACTTGAATCCAGGAGAACACAACAAGATGAACGGTCTAAATGCAGATAAAAAACTAAACGTAAGCTACAGCGCACTGTATGAAATTATGAGATCCTAGCTTACATAAGGGATGCATGTGCACGACGGGCGTAGCTAAATAGAGTTAGTGAGGAATTGAAGCCAGTGTTTTGTTAAATGAAGAACACGACAAAACACACAATGTACTTTTAAAAAAACGCGAGGTACGAGTAATTGATTAATAAATACTACAATAGACGGAACAAACTCGGCTATCCCATATCAAAGTTTTTTCGCGTAGCTGTATAGTAGTAAAGAAGTGGGGTGTAGGATTAGGCTTCCATTAGGGAGGCATGTGCGCGGCTAGCGTGGATAAATAGTGTCAGTGCGGAATTGGCAGCGGCTGTTTCGCAGTCGAGGCACGTGGCGGGCCAGCCAGCTCGCGAGCTCCGTCCCACTTTTATTACATTCCCCGAATAAAAACGCCCCCGACGTAAAGTTCCTCTGCACGGAATCGTACATTATGTACCTTTTATTATTTAAGGTCGTATATGTTGACAATATGGATAATAATATTTAATATGATATTGGTATCTGAACGACCGTTTCACGATTGACTAGTTTTTTACTTGGAAGCAGTCTTTAAATTCTAGTTTCGGTATAAGTTTGGTCTTTAAGAGTTGCTCCGCGGACTCCATTTGTTATGTTTTAATTGTTCCTATCGCTGAGCAAGGGACTTTAATAAGGGATGTTAGCGCCGCCTCTTGGCTGGTACTAAATGTAATATTTCTTATTGTGTATTGTTTATACGACTATTAATATCATCATATAATATCCCTGTCTGTACAAAAACACCATCTGTACTTTACCCGTTACATGTATTGTTATATACATTTTTATTCTGTGATCAATTTCGTGTTGGTTTTAAGTATGTAAGTATACCAGTCATGTTTTACGATGCCAATGCCGACATGAATGTAAGTAGTTACAGTACTTTGCTTTATAGTCAAAACCATATCGTTTCTCGACATCGATTCGTCGTTTTTTGATTTACGATTGAAATATTTACGCACATAATTCATTTCATTGGCCAACGTATCGATAACAAAGTTACAACAACACAATACTAGTCTATATTTTGTAATACTCTGCCAGTAAAGACAGGCCCTTGAAGCTTTTAACACTGATTGAAGTTCCTCTCAAATCTCAGTTGCTCATTTGAACTATTTACAAGTATACGAATCTTCTTTTGATGTTAATACTCGTAGCTGCTTTTTTTTTAATTTCTCGATTTTAAATTCTATACTTACACTCCGGCTAGTATTTAATCCAAATCGGAAAAACATTTCCAAGAAACGAACTCGTAAAAAAAAAATTAAAATATAATAATATGTGCGAAGACGTAAATGTTCCATTTTGTTGTACCTTGTTAAAAATCGCCCCACGCATTTTTATGATTTGTGGCAGCGCTATAAAGTCACCCTGGAGTTTTGGATTACTATCCGCTTTCATTATAATATACGTCCGTTTTATTAGCTGAAGATAAAAAGGAAAAATGCAGATATTTTAGAATAGAGCTGAAGCACTCATTATTATGATGAGATCAGTGCGAGACAATCGGCCCAGCGAGCGAGTGTTTCTTGGTGTCTTCTGGCTTCAATTTTGTTTTATCTGTCTGTATGTATGTATGTCTGAATATTGATTCTCACGAACAGATCAACCAATCTTGAAGAAACTTGGTAGCTATAGAATGTTAACAAATTCTCAAAATACTATGTATGTTTGTGATTTTTTAGTGGTATTGCACTCTCCCATAAAGAAGAAAAGTTTTCAAGAGTGCCATTATCGATTTCAATAATAATTTGAACAAACTTGCGATACTTGATATTTGTTAAGAATTCTGTTTATGGACAAAATTGGTCAAGATGTTGTCGAAATATAAGGACACAAAAAGTATATTCGTGATGTCAACTACATATTTCCAATATTTTAAAACATATATAATGGGTCACCAAATAAAATTTTTGGTTCACAAAATAGCTCACCAAAATTATGACAATCCGAATACTTTCGGCAACAAGGTCCGCAGTAGGTTCAGGTAATTTTTTTTATGACAATCTCAATACTTTCGGCAACAAGGTCCGCAGTAGGTTCAGGTAATTTTTTTAATGACAATCCGAATACTTTCGGCAACAAGGTCCGCAGTAGGTTCAGGTAATTTTTTTATGACAATCCGAATACTTTCGGCAACAAGGTCCGCAGTAGGTTCAGGTTTTTTGGTGACCATTTATCCACTTTGGTAACCATTTAGAATCTTTTTTGGTAGTAAAATAGGACTTTTGGGCGGTGTTTATACACGAGCCATATATAAATTAGGTTTGTATGATAACTCTACAAAATTATGGTGTTATTAATGTCAAATTAATGCACTATTTTGTCTGGCTGTTACTTCCACAATAATTCACTAAGCAGATCTGGTAAAGTATACTTATAAAGCTAAAGATATTACAATAGTAGTAGAGTCTCTCGAGTAGTGACGTCATAAACCCAGTACGTATATGCGACCGACATAAGCAAAGGTAGATAAATACTACTACAAACAGTTTTCATTAGGTCAGGGTTACTCCATTATTTTGTTTAGAACATTGACTACTCGCCTCGTTTCTATCGCATTGTCCCACTGCCTTATTTCGTGTCGTGAGACGTCCGAGTGAGAAGCTCGTGAAATATGAGTATCACATAATGGTATTGACTCTCGGAATATTCCACTTCGCTCATGTTCTCTGTCTACAGATTGTGTCTCATCGTTTGTTAACTTATCGTTAGTGGAATTTCAGCGGTGACCCTTCGTCAGTTCTTACTCGTCGCCATATTGTTCACATTTTGTGCCCATTTCACGTTACTTATTTCTTTCCCATTTACGTTAATAAGCTCATATGTTATCAACAACGCATACTAGTAATCACTTCCTTAATCACAATAAATTTGTTACACATCTTTACACACGATATGTGCAAAATCAGGCATTGATTGCTATTTATTACCGTTAAACAGGCGGTAATTAAAGATTACAAAACTCCATGTATATTATTTTCATACGCTTATAACTTTTCCTTGATCTCAAGGATGTTGCTATTCTAGATTCTGAGAAATAGGCACAGATGTTTTTGGCTCACAAATCTGATGTTCGATGAACTATGACGCTCGGTAAAAACCATTAAAAGTGTAGTTACTTTGGCAGATAGCTAGTATGTACGTCAGATCTAGTGTCATCGTCAGCGTCACCTAATATAGAATGGTAATACATCATATGTTGTTCGTTTAATTAGATAAAGAGCACAGTAACAACATAGTTAAGCGGAGGCCCGCCCGAGGTGACGATATTACTCAATATTAATACCCCTAAAAATACTCCATGTGCCTCTTATCTACAAGAAATTATCAAAACGAACAAACAAAACAAGCATTCTCGGTAGCAGAGGTTGTACGAGCGTGCCCTTTACAGGCTTGTTTACAATTCGTGTAAAAAATAATTGAGGCCGTGACGCGCGCAGCCGTTTCCGCGCTTGTTACGGTTCTGGATGTTACGCCGCGCCGCGCCGTGTATCTTTAGTGCATGTGTGTTTTTGTAATCGTTGATTTTACTTACTTATGAGTTTTTTAACTGTAGCTTGTTATTTAATTAATGAAGTGTATGAAACAGAATACTATTATTAAAGAGTGTCGTATTCGCGAGTCATTGCTGGCTCGATATGCGGCGCCCACTCCACTACGTTCTCGCCAATGCTCAGTAGTTGTAGTCGGCTCTGTTCTATCAGCTGCGTTGCGCAACTTGTTTTCCCCAGCTGCGGCCGCTATCTACCTACATTTACATTACAACCCATTTGCGTGGTCGCTTCCATCTAGCCGGTCTGTTTTGTTTATTTGGCGGCGTGATTTGCCGATTTTAACATTCGTCACAGTAGCGTCCTTGTTCAAAGTATTGTTTATTTACTGTGTGCTACTTTTTCTGTTTTCGAATATCTTTTCTAGCCCTCAATCCTACCTCATTGGGATACGGTTACATATAATTTATAAAATTTTCCCACAATGAACTTATAGTATACTTAGTAATGTGTCAACTTATTAAGTCTGCCCATTATAGCTGCCTATTACGTACATAACGAAATTTGAACTGTAATAAATTATGAAATGAACAAGAATATTTTCTGATCTTAACCATCGTCGTCGTTGCGATGGCGTGGCCGTCTTGGACGCTAAAATAACACGCGAGTTGCTAATGAACTCGTTAAGTGGATAGACTCCAGCAAATACACCTTCCGAGGCGATAACAAAATGCACGACAACATATTTTTTGCACTTGAGAATAGATATTTAAAAAACGCATTGGCATTTTGCGTTCGTCATAATGAATGGTGTGAATGAACAGCAATAATAACATGGCGATACGCTTCGCGCACCATGCGAGGCGACCATTGATTATATTCATTCAGGGAGCGGAAGCATAAATCAACGTACGAAGCACCGCGGCCGCGCCCGACCGGTGGCGGCGGCGGCGGCGGATCTTCAACCTGTAATTACCTCCGAGACGCCTTGTGGACACAACACGGACCCGCGCATAATGCGGACAAAACATGACCCAACCACATAATCGCTTCGATTAAACAAGACCCAAGAGAAAAAGTGGCGGGTAACGTAAGATGTCCGCTAATACATGCCGTAAATAAAAAGAACTTAGACTCAAGTTACACTCCCAGATAGATTCCTAAATAGCATACGGCCAAGTAAATAATCCGAGATAAAAAGTTAGCGGATGTCCGCCATCAGATGCTAGTCTAGTGCGTTCGTACCGGTATTGTGTAGCGTGCGAGATTGCCGTTGCCAGTGTCCGTGTGAGCGTCTAACAATCTAGCTAAACCTATTAGAGTGAGGCCAATTACTGGTAGACAAGCGGAGCGGTACTATTTGCAGTGAAAGTGCAGTGAGTCAGTCGCGTCGGAAATAGAGCTGCGTTTGCGCCGCTGCGCTGCCCGCGCCCGCCGCCCGCCGAGCGTAGCGCCCTCGGCAAGACGCCTCACCGCGACGGAATATTTGTAGTAATATGTGTACGTGCAGTCATGAAACAAGCGGACATAATTGTCCCACTGCACCATATTCATATTCTAAATCGGATTATGCGAAATTGTGGCAAGTCATACTCGTATACGCATGTCGCATTCACCGGATGCTTGGTGCTTTTCATAAAAGAGTTATCAGATACTTAATTTTGCTAAATATATTTTAGAAGAATTTCTGCCACAGAATAAAATAAGATGGTTCTGCGTATTGTAGACCTTGTGCCCAGTTTTTTTGCATGACTCGGTGCTCTCCGCGGGGCTTTCCCATTTTTGCCCTTACGACTTTATTATCTCAACAACATGATTATTGATTTAGTTCATATTCAACATTATTATCTTGTTAGGAACTGGCTGTCGGATGATTATTTAAAATCAGCTAGTTACTATAATATCGTGTTAGACTCGCTCGGTCAGTCTATAAGATGTCAACTTATATTTCTTAAATTGCTATTTTAGATTTTTCCCTACGGTGCTTACTTAGACATTTTAGTGTTTACGAGTAAACTCTTGCAAAGATTTGGCGTTAGTCTAATGTCTGTGACGTACGTTCATTGTGTTTAAAAATTGGAATTTAAATTTGGACTCTATAAAAACAAATTTGCAAAGATACATATTACATAGATCAGTTTATATCAGCGGATAAAACCACAGACGTAGCTATTTAAATGATACATAATTATTATCGTTCTTACAAACGTATATTGCAATAAACGATAAGAATATTAATATTTACCGGTCACGAAGGCGTAAGATCCTTGATGACATGTTTACTATACTTTTCCTTTACATCGCATGTAATGTTATGTATCAATGTGACTGTACAATCTTAAAGACTTGTCGAAGAGTTGTAACGTGGAATCAGTGTTAGCAAAGTATCTCTACTCATAAGGAAAAACGTTGGTACTAACCTCTTGAGAAGTTTTAATATTTGACATTCAATACCTTATGGTCTATTTTTATAAATAATACTCTATGGTTGAGTAAGTATGCGGAAATGGAAACAAAAAACATAGCGGTTTTCTTGAAATAATAGAGACAATTACCTGCGTTCGGTGCCTCGATTTTATTCTGAGACTTACGAGTGCTGCTAAGTTATTTTTGTTTTACTTTGAGGTTTTCTCCAATTAAAAGGGCACTTATTTCTCGGAATGCTCTTGATAAAATATAAAAATAACATGATGGTACCCAAATCTCAGTAAGTAATGTACTTATGTGTTTTAGGCAGTTTTGTTACCTACTTTATTATTTGAATCAATGGTCAAAAACCAAGAGTCGTATTGTTGCAACTTAAATTTCTATTTTAATTTGAATGAATTGTATACATTTTTAGGGGGTCAAGCATACAAGTGGTTAGAAACGATTTGAAATAAACCAGAGTGCAAAATAGCCTATGACCATTTGCAGATAAATCTAACCTCACTGGTTAAAATTAAAAGTGGAGGGCCAGAAAGAGATATACATACATATTTACATACAAACTTACAAACATACACTAGAAAAACAATACCCTCCTTTTGGGCAGTGAGGTAAAAACAACGTAGTAATTAATATATTTTAATTACAAAATGACCGGCGAGTGTAACAAGCGTCGCGTATATATGCTTCTAGTCCGACAAGGCAGTTGCGTGCAAGTTGTATTTTGCTGTGATACCAGCAACTCTAATAGTACTACAAGGTCTATAACTATTATTTTACACGTTGTCGTCAATATTTGGTACAGTCATTTCTGCGTTCGAAAATTCTTGCGTCATAATCTGGCACCATCTGGATTCTGGAAGCTGCACTTCGCTACGTACGCTTTCATTCATCACAACGACTTGAGCTGTCTCGACTACGACGTATGCAGTCACTAGTACTAGCCTGACGTGCGATGTTGATGCTAAGGCGCTATGCACACAGACCAAGTTTAGTTGCAGAAACTCCCAACATTTTGATATTTTTCGTTGCTGCAACAAAAAAGCCTACGATTCAAAAGAAACTTTTCTCTTAATCGAAGCTAAATAGTTCAACGTATTGCGATTGTCGATTCGGGGAACACTTAACACTACTAGTACAAAATTGTAAGTTGCTAGTTAAACTGATCCAATCGTCGATTGTAGCAACTAAACACTGTTGACTTTTATGGAAACTCGCAATTAAAGCTGCTATGTCTACGCAGCTGATGTAGTTGCTTGTTGTCACAATTTGGAGATCAAAGTTGCTCTGTCTGCATAGCCCTTAATATGCGCTGACGTGTTGTGCATCATTGACTTGCATTACCACACCTCGATGGCTACATCCGTGCGATTGTATGTAACGTGTTTATGACTCAACTTGTTTACTCGTTTCACATCGTCTAACATGCTATGGCTGTTAGAAATTGCTTGAGAGAGCGACATGGCAATGAACTGCTATTGTGTTATGGATGTGTGATTGGATTGGAGTGTGGTCAAAATCGTCACTAAAACCAGACGTTTGGCCAATTTTTGTTTATATTTTTATAATTAACCTAGCGAGCGAAGCGTTTCTTCTTTTGAGTCTGAGAAAATGTTGTTTCGTCTGTCAGATTGTATGATAAAGTATTTATGGATAATTATTTTATTAATATTATTATTTTTTCTTCATCTAGAAGAAATCTCGTGTCGCGCACATATCATCCAACCAAACAATCTTGACGAAACTCGGTTTATAGGTTCGACGAGTTTTTAGAATTTTGTAGTCGTCGGAGTTTTTCGATTGTGTAGGTATTTCTCCCAAAAAGAGGGGAAGTCTGCTACGGTGCCACTTACTGCCCGATTACAATAATATGTGAAGAATGCGAAACAGAACATTAATTTATGATTACTAAATTTATATACAAAAATCGGGAAAGTGCTTGTCGTTCGGTTCGAATGATACTGTTTTGTTTGTGCAATTTTGAACCACACGGTAGATAATGAACTTACCAGTTTTCAAAGAAATATTATAATATTTCATTTCATGCAGAAATAGTTTATTGTATTTCATAACCTAGGTGTACCTGACATGACGTAAATCTAATAACGTCGAAAGGAACATGAAGTGCAAAAATAAAGTAAGTTTATTTTTATTTTATAAGGTACGGTAGGTACATCCTACCCGTTCAGGCAGAGAATGGTCTAGCGTTCAGAAATGTCCTGGGTGTTAAACGGTCTTAATATACCATCTGTCAAACTTTCTTTAGCTGGAATTGAATTACTGTACTGTAAATATTGAACGGTTTATACAAATTCGTTAGTAAGCGAAGAGTATGATTTTTCCAAGAATGCGTTTTTTGCATTTTCTTCGTTAGCAACGTTATTAATCGGGTGATGAATTCTTAAGCCCCAGTTCGTCTGTGGCTTTGTAATACTGACCTGAACTATACAAGCTTTGAAATTGTAAACGTTTGAAATGTCAACAAGCCATAAAACAAAAGCTTTTACTTTGTTGAATAAGTATTGAAACTTGTTGATGTCTAAATAATAAGAGTCTGAAACTTTGCGAGTTAAATGTCACTCACACAAAATGACAGTAAATTGTGCAACGACGAAGTGTGAAGAAGTTGAATTAGAAAGCGATTGTTTTTCTATAGCCTATAAATTAGAGATCGAGTCATCCCTAGAAGGTCACAAGCCTGTTCTCTTACAACAGGCGTAGATATATTCGAAACTGATAGATTACATTAAAATTTCTTCTGTACCGGTAGCGGACCATTATTTAAAATTCGTTGCACATCATCAGACGTAGACGTAATTATTAAAGTAAAGGTAGCTACTTAAAATAATTTCATCGATACATATTAATACTTATGTACTAAGATTTGCACGATACTTCCACTGCGTTTTGCCTCCTCGACCTTCGAAGTAAACTTCCTTCCCACGATATCTGCCAATCCATTGATCCTTGTAAACAAATGTTCGCCTCAGTGAAATTAGGACATCACATTTTGTGCTCATTAATGAATGAATGGAAATGTATGTTGACGTCATGTAGTCATTCGAATTCGAAAACGTTGGATGTTTATTTCATGCTATTTTGTATTGTTGGTGTTTTGTGGTTATTAAGGTCACGACGATTTGTGTTCTTTCTTTACTTTGAGTGAGTGACGCTGTAGTAATAAGTGAATATTATTAAATGGGAATAAACTTCGATGTTTTTTAACCTATTAAATCTTGTTGTTTTTGCTAAGGAGAATGTATATACGCTACCTATTATCTTGGAATGTCTTTGGTTAACCTGAGAGTCAGTTTTTTAGCGACAGTTAATTTATTATTACATCATCGAAATAATGTGTGATGTAGTAATGTGTGCCAGTAGTGAAGGTTGAACAGCTCGAGCTTAAAGCTCGTTTGATCGTCTATAAGTTCTATAGCTCTCCACGAAAATAAACTCATATGTAATTTTATTATTAACCTGACGCCTTTCATTATGTTCCGTGGCATGCTATTTTGAGTCGCGGTCGTGTTGTGTCGTCCACGCGACTTGTATCGTGGTACGAGGGCCAAGGGTGCGGGCGGGAGCGTCGTATAGAGGCTGTACTCGTAGTAGCGGCGTAGTAAGCGCGGGCTGAGGGGCGCCTCACTGCTCGCGTTCAATAATATTTTGCCGCTGCGCTACCATGCCGCCCGTCGCCGCGCCGCGCCGCGCCGCGACCGATAGTGATGCCAACTTTGTACTTTACAACGCAACGCAAATGCACGTGACTGCAGTTTTTACGTACAGTCATAATTTACGGTTCTGCGTAGTTGATTGAAATTAACGTTTTATGGTTTGTGTTACATTTACAGTCCAAATTGACTTGGCATCAACAAATAAAGTAATACCATACTGTGAAGCATAGTTCATAATAGTTTTTCTTTTGTTTATAATGAGACTTGTAATATACTGATGTATACGTAAACATATTGAACTGATAGTTACCAACAAATAAATATGCAATATTATGCTACATAATATTGCATACTTAGGTGTAAAATCGTCCTTTATATTACTTACTTAGGTATCTATCAAAAACTTATCGATATCTAGCTTTCTCCCTAAAATGTATGCCAGACTCCTATATTGATTAAAATATTTAACTTTAATCACAGTTTCATCAGGTTATCCATCTAGGTCTAATCGCTGACAGTTACCATCATTCTCCTTAAACTTCCAGGCTAGATTTATTTATTTATCAAATTCATCAAATTGCTAGTCAAAACAATTTCTATCGATAACCAGACATCACTATTGCGCGAAGTTTCCAACATTCTTGGCTATAAATACTCGCCCGCCGGTGCGGGGGGGCGGGCTGTGGGAGGGGAAGGTAAGGCTTGATGGGTTATGCGACGCTCCGTCGGGGTTCATTTGCATTGATTGCGATGCACCGAGTGACGGCATGGCTACGTGCATTGTGCACCTTCCAATGTTCGCATAATGTTTCTATCCTGCCGACCTGGTTCGAATGTTTTGATTATTTCAATCTCGTATCAGATGACAACTTTAGAAACTGAATTTACGTTTTCAGCAACCTATGGTGACAATAATTTCCACGACATATTTTTAGAGACAGATGATACAAAAAGATAATGTTTAACCCAACATTACCCAAATTCCTTCGTTTGTAAGAACAATCAAACCGGAATTAATTTACGAAAACCATTTTTCTTCTGGACTAGAGTTTTTTTATTACTGAAGTCTTTCAAAATATTGACATTAATATTCTTACACTAGTCTACACGGCGTGTCAGTCAGTGCACTATGCACCACATAAATGTGCTGGTATTTCTTTGACGCAACGGTCTAGGTATGTCGAGTAGTGCGGAACCGTGCTTATGACGTCAGGGCGCCACCTGGTCCAGTATACAATGAACTATCCTAGCCTACCGCAACACAACGCGCAGTGCAATCTATTGGCTGAATGTCATCAGTTCATCAGGTCGATATTACGTCTTTGGTCTTCGCAAAAAGTATCATACAATATTGCCTCTCCTCTCGTTGCAGACATTGGCGTAGTGAACTGACTTAAGTAACGCTTGCTTAATACATCGTATCGCCTGAAACCATGGCTGTATTGAGTTTTAGTCGGTGTATATAATTGGCTTCAAATTTCCCATTAGCTTTACCGACTGAAATAAAATCCTAAAATAAAGTTCCGCGATTATACGATACAGTTTTTTTATAGAAGATAGGCTTGCGTATGACCGCAACTCGCTTGATGTGCAGCGACTTTGCGGCCTTAGATGTGGTCCACTTGCCAAGAAGAAGCCGATTTACTCGCATCATCACCTATATTTTTTATAGCACGATTTTCCACAGACTCCAACGCTTCGAGTTGCTATTTAGCCGATCCATCCAAAAAGTGAAAGCAGTACTCCATGCACGTTCGAACCTGTGCTTTGTGTAACGTGAGCAACTCTTCCGACGTGAAATACCGCAGCATTTTCGACAGGATACCCAGATTATTGGAAGCTAGTTAAGCTTTAGACTCAATAGAGTTGAAGTCAGCGTGACACCTATAAAGGCTTGGAAAAGAGGTGGTCGGTTAATGGAACGAATACATCTCGGAAAGTAGGAGCCAGCTGAAATGGCCTCCTTTTAACGGACAACGTCCTAAGTCTTAGATGCATGAACAATTGTGCTAACGTCTGCATACCTAAAGATATCTGAATTTGGGAGATTATTTATATGCAGCAAGAAAAGAGTCGCTGAGAGTACCGATCTCTGAATGACCCCGTTATTTATATCCAACTACTTATTATAGTTTTACTTTAAATATACTAAATATGGATCTGTTAATAAACGTATCGTTTGTTTCGCACTGAGCTGAAATCGAATCAAACTACGCGGCGCGCTTGATTGTTGTTTACTAATTTCCCGACTCGCATTTTGGGTTTTCCTCCCGCGCATTTCTTGCACATGCGCAATATGTTTGAACTTTTAGGTCTGCCTTCCTAGAGGTATGTTGTGTTCTCACCACGTCCACTGCGCCTTTTGATCCGGCTAAATGTCGGCCTGTTTCAACTACGCAGTAAAACGACCTTGCATATTGTTTGTTATGCTTCTCCCGCTCTTTCATACGATCATTTCAATATTTATAATTCGAGCTGACTGTACGTAACTCTATCTGATTGTTATCATAACATTTTCAGTGTAACAACTATGAGTGTGTACTTTATATTCTCTTAGGTACATACGGCCGATTATAGTAAAAGAAGTGTAGGTAGATTCGGTACACAAGTACCCGAGAGTTTATTGCCGCATGATTCGTACACGTGTTTGATTTTGTCGTAGTCTTGAATATTTGCATGTAAACGATTTTAAGATAGGTAGAATTGGAGTACTTAATATGTGCCTACATTTACCTAAATAGTCCAAGTGAGAATTACGAGGCTGAGACAAATCGGTGTTCGAATTCGTTTCGTATCGCGGTAGTTTTATAAATAGGTAACTAGGCAATAAATATTTAAGATAATGTGTTATAAGCCTGTGTTGTATTTATTTGACTACAATATGCTTGCTTACCTTTGACTAAAAATATGCATGAGTTATGGGACGAGGTATTGTTATTTCTGTATCTCAGCTCAATTTTATAAAGCGTAGATATTTTTCATGTCAGTCAATAAGAACTTAAAAATAACGTAGAACACAATCATTGAATGATTTCACTGTAGGTACTCGTATATCACTTATGTTTTTGAAACGTCCTCAGCTCTCGCAAACTCGTTATCTACTCGTATCATGCTATTCCTGTTAGTGGCTAAAATAAAACCGCAGATATTTCATGATCACAACCGGCAGAGGTGGCAGAGGTCAGGGGAACAATTTGCTCCTCTTTGTTATTTGCTGTGAGAAACATAACAGGTTTTTAAATCTTTCAATTAGAACAGGAATGCTCGACATTCTTTTTATGAAGCTCTTTAGTTGTAATATGAACATGCCGCTTGTTGTGCAAACATTGTTTACTAATCAATATGAAAGATACGTGTAGGTACGAGTATAACCACGTTTGGAATTTGGACTTGGTCATATTTTTTGATTCGTCATCACCTACCAATAATACTATATCTACATAATACGAGTATGTTGAAGCCTTTAAGATACTCAACTCATCCCTTAAGACGGCTATAGACCGACAACTTGTCCATACAATAAGATATAACTCTTTTCTACATTTTATTGTTGTCCGATTCCAGTAGTTTTTATTCACATAGCTTTGTTTACTAGGTTTTACAGTTTTATTTTTTCTGTCTTTTATATTACTTTAAAGTTACACGCTCCCTAAGTAGTCGTATTTTTGCGCTGATACGATGCCTATTTAAAGTCTTTATTATGCAGTTTATTTTTCAAAATTTTTTTGTAGCCCTAAATTACATCACAGTGAAGTGATTGACACCTATAACATACGTCACAATTTTAAATTGTAACGTATTTGTGTGGGAATAAAAAATACGAAAACAGTTAAAGGTCGGTGATCCTCTCAAACTTTATTATAGAGTTAACACAGAGAGAAGTTACATTTGTTTCTTCGAAATTTGTCAGGCTTCGTCATCGTGTAAATGCTATATTGATTTTTTATCCAACTTACTGCACCAGTTTCGATAAAAATATATGGAAAGATCTGTAAAGAAAAATCGAGATTGGTACATCTTGCAGTGAATTTTCTTTTGTCATCTGACTGCCCAAAAGGAGGGTGATGGTTTTTCAAGTGCATGTTTGTAAAATTGTATGTATTACTAACTCTTTGTGACCCTCTACAGCATAAATCGGTAGACCGATTTTGATGTGCGAGATGTCACTAGATGGTCAGATGGTATAATACTAGTTGCATCCCGCGGTTTCACATGTTAAGATATTATATGAAAAAGCTGTTGCAGTCGGGTGTTTTGAATTCGCTTCTAACAACTGGTTTCTTTCCCCTTCCACGGGAATAAACGCCCATATTATTAAATTTTAAAGAGGTCTAGAGGCGTCGTGTCGATCGCTGAGAAATCTTTCAACGATTTGAAAACCTCCTTGTTATATTGAAAACGTTTAAAAATATATAAAACATTTTCTGGATTAGTAGTGCAGTATATTCTAGTAATTGTTAATCGTGGTTGCTCCGTCCCACTGTGCCCCAGCGGGGCGTAAAGTAGTATTAAACTAGAGCTTCGCGTGGTTCCATCAAAACAAGCTTATGATAGTAATTGCCTCACATGAGTCACGCAATAAAACTGTTGTTTACTATTGAAATGCCAGAGATAATACCTAAATAGTCTGTGCGAAACCGATTGCAATCTAGCGTTCAATGGAAATGCACATGAGTGTGTACTGACGAGGTAGGAATAGTGTTTTTTACATTGGGGTTTTGTTGAGCTGTTTGTTTAGCACGCATGTCTAAGAAATATACAACAACCACGGCAATTGACAACATAACATTATTTTTTTGTTTACTTTAAAGAAGCCATGTTTACTGCTTGCTTCATTACCACTTGAATTCCATAGATACAGTGTCAAAAGAGATGCTTTTATCATTACATATTAAATTATTTTTTATTTTACACGTCTGCAACATTAATGACAATTTTAAAATAATTATTTTTGAAATTTAGGTAACTATTATTTTCATAATATATTATAACGACCAGAGATATAACAGTTTTTGAGTATTTTGAGCTTTTTGTATAACCATATTGGAAATAACTACTAAAAACGCTGACTATCCGTTCAACAAACCGAAGATATCCGAATTCGTTTACATTTCCGATTGCGAATATTACCGAAGAGATAACTATTTCCTAGATATACTGTACTCGTTATCTTTAGTACTCCTAGCCTAATGACCTCAGTTAAACTGTTCCTTGCTCATGACACTGTGAGATGCAAGTTGCGTAATATAAAGGCCTACCGTGCGTAGTTCTTGATCATCATTGAGTACTCAGTTACCGCATGTCGATTTATAATTAGATACAGCAATACATACCTACTAATACTAATAATAGTTTATTAGTATCAGTAAGTATGTATTGTTGCATATTCTGGTGCTGTTTGCGTGACTTCGTCATCTAAAATGATTTTAATTGATGGTGACGTCAAAACGTATTCTAATTTAATTGCTTCTATAAATATTATGATGAATACCGAGCTATGAACTGAGTATGTTTAATATTTTGTTCTGTAGTGATATACTTAAATGAGTATAGTTTTATTATATTTATGACAAACTAGCTGCGCCCCGCGGTTTTATCCGCGGTATATATTTGATCATCCCATGGGAACAAATTTTCCGGGATAAAAGTAGCATAAATGTTAATCCAAGGTATAAGTAATCTTCATGTCTCATTCAAATCCTCAAAGCTGTTTGAGCGCGAAGGAGGGACAAACAAACACACACACATGTTACAAAATTTCACTTTTATAATATTAGTGTGATAAACCGCGCGATCGCAGCATCTCTGTTTCCAGTCTGGCAAAATTATCTTCCGTGTGTTATGCGCGTACAAGTCGTAGTTTCAAACCAATCATAATCTCTGTAGTAATAACCCCTCGTATATTATTAAAAATGAAAAAATAAAAAATTGTGCTCGGTCCATAGGCTCGTACGTCAATTGGCCTGACCCCGCTTGAACTGATCCCGCGTAGCATTAGCATTGTTTTAATTAGTAAGTATTGGTTATTATTCTGAACTAGTTTGAAGTGGGTTATACATACAGCTTACCTGTATCTGTATGTACTGTACACAATGTATTAATACATATATACATTCATAGTTGTTGGTTTTCTCTTTGGCTCTCTTCTCTTTGGCACTAAAGTAAATACGACCCTGCCATTCTTTGACTATTTTCCATGGCGTAAATTACTTCCTTTTATACCTCGTACCAAACGATTAAAATTTTGGCATGTAAATATCTCTCGTCCAACAAAGGAAGTATATTAATAAACATCCGCCCACGCGGAGACCTAATTAATTCCCTAGTAAGTATTTACCCACCGCAGGAGGCCTCTACCGGTCCATGATCGAAACACTCTCAAAACAATAGCAAATTAATCACAAATAATGATAAACCTCATTTTATGGTTGTTCGTTTCGATTGTTTTTGGGCGAGCGTCTGTTTATTTATTATCTACTGATTATAATAAAGTCAACATTTGTTTAGATAAGATTGCTAATTAATTGTTATGAAATTAATCGCCAAACAAGTAATAAGTTAGACGTTTCACGTTCCGTTAGTAAATTAGCTGCAATGTTGGTCATGGTTGGTCGTTTTATATTCTCTTCTTGGCCTTGTTCTTTTATGCAGCCTCACATAATAGCTCTCCTACTCTCAAAAAATAACGTGTATTTCGTATATCAATGGATAGGACATGCTTTATTAAGGTATACGTTTATATATATTTCAATCTCACGTTGTGTCCTAATTTCTTCCTCACAACGCGTCTCATATTTGAAACTATTTGCCTTATTCTCGAAAATTTTAAATATGTTAAGCTCATAAAAGCTTGCAACCGTAATTGCTTGGCATCTGCCCATAACACAAAAAAATACACAGGGTCACAACGTCAGTGTAGAAAAAAATATAATAGCCAAAACTAAAACGGTGAGCGATATTATTTGAGCGAATGCTCAACAAATTGGGGACTTGTGTTGAAACTCTGGTTGAATCCTGTACCTCTGTGACCAGCAAAGGCATATACTCATTACACACGTCAGATGCGTCGATTCTTGTTCTGTAGAAGGATGCATATGATGCCAGGATACAGTACGAATTGCTTCCATAATTCGTATTGTATCTTTACAAATATTAACAGATAATTCATCTTGTTCCAGTATGTACGTCCCTGGACATCAGAAACAGCCGGGATCAGTTCGAGAAGCTGAAAGGATGTCGCGTCATCGAGGGACAGCTCAGCATCGTTCTGATGGAGCGCACCACCGCAGATGACTACAAGAACATAACCTTTCCAGAACTCACGGAGGTCACGGGATACCTTCTCATTTATAGGTAAAACACACACAATTTCTACTTGCTATAATAGCGTTGAAGGAAAGATCCTGAGACCCTGCTGTAGTCAGTAACACTAGTCGGTTAACTTTAGCGACCTTCCAAATATCCGAATGACTTAAAACAAACATAGAAACAGTTTGCGGCTTCTGACTGGTCAGCGCGTGCCTCCTCATACCCCGTACCTTTGAAATGCAAACGATAGCGTCGAATAGGCATGATATGCAGGAAACGATACATAAATGTATGGGAGACGATACTGTCGTTTTTGTTTCGCGATAACATAATATCTTGTGTTAATAACCTCGTTTCCGGTTGATCCTGGGATACACTTAATCTGAGGTTTATCAGAATTTTTCGTACATGAGTGAAGTCTCCAAACTACCAGCTATTGGCCAATGCGAATTGACTTTTAATTCGAAACGAGTCTTTAAATCAAAACATATATGATGATTCAAGATTCTTTGTTTAAATAACATAGTCTAAAGTAAATAATGATTTATTCCTGTTTGGCACCTCAATCTGTCCCCGCGAGGTGACTAAAAATTCCTTTCTGTCCCCTTTTTACCTATGGGAGGACAGACCGGAACTATTTTCCGGTTTGTTCCCGTGCGATATTTACAGGGGGCAAACAAGAATTTATACTCCTGTTTCATAATCTTACATTTTCATTTCATTGACGTAGTAAAAACAACTTTGCATGCATGCCACGCCAGATTGTGGTTTTGCTGATCTCTTGAATGGCATTCCTTCATCCATAGTTATATTTTCGTTTTCCTGTTTACTATCAAAGACGGAACCTTAGTCGTTGTAACTGAAACACGTCGTAAATTATTCTGATACGAAAACAAGTCGGGATTGCAATAATAATGTTCATTGCGCAATAGTTGAGCTGTATGTTATGGTTTTAGTAACTTTTATTTAAACTTAATAACTACTTAAAAAAGTTAATTTAGCTAACATTAACTTTTTTGTAACAGCATTTATGCATAGAAAATATTTTTTGTCGAGATTTTTTCATGTATAACTAAGTCTAAAAATGTATGTGTAAGTTGGAGGTGGAAACCGATAATTTACAAACTTGAAACAGAGTTCGCCTAGCGCAATCGTTCGCCTAGCTCAATCGTTCGTTTAGCTCAATCGTTCGAAAGAATCATGCGGAGTTACCGATGACGGTTACGCGATCGTTAGGCCGCACCAATAAATAAAAGTCTAAGATGACCTTCAAACACGAACTATTAAAGAAAGAGGGAAATGCTATGAACACTTGTCATTGTACTTTCCTCAACCGTATGAACCTTTGATGTATCACAAGCGAGTGTTTTAGTTCTGACAAGCAGCTGTCGCGGTGTTGCACGCGACATAAAACTTTCATCCTTTTAGGGACTGGATTTCCATAAATCCTTTCTTAAACACTCCTACATTCTATAATGAATACACCCCAAAAATGTCATGTCTCTAGATTCAGCGAGTTTAGGCTCTCCGTTGATTGTGGCCTATCGGTCAGTCCGGACTTAGTCTTTAATACATACATGTATGCATACTCGTATGTATATTCAACGTGTAACAGAAAGGTGTGACAAAACTTAACGGTGTTAGTCTTTTGACGTACTTCGGTATAGCCGTTTTCTGATTGTTTCAAATATTTTGTATTGAATTGTCAAAGTTGTATATTTTATTATCTATGTCATTATTATTATTATTTAATTTTTCCATTCCAGGATAAAAGGTTTAAAGAACTTGGGTGATCTGTTCCCGAACCTCGTCGTAGTCAGGGGTTTGGAGATGTTTAAAGACTTCGCGCTCGTCGTATTCGACAATGGACAACTTGAGGTAAGGGGACACGATGACAAAAAAAATTGTAATTTGACGTAACATACAGTAAGATAATAGCAATAAATAACATGGAAAATGTTAAGCGAGACTTTCGCCCGTTCCCAACCCAAGGTTAATAACTATTTAATGTCGGCTGCGTAGAAGTTACGTGGTTTCTGTAATTAGTCGCTACGCTCTTGACATTTGTTATCGTCTTGTAGTATTAATTATTAGTAGGGCTTAATACTACGTGCCTTACCGCTTACGTGACCCTACTGCACTCATGCCATGCCGTCCACAGCATATTTGAAGTTGATTTTGTCAGTCCATCGCGTGGGCGATTTTCCGCGAAGCTTAGTCTTTCACCTTTTTTCACAGCGCACTAGAAGTGGATATATTTATTGTTATTCTTTACGATTTCCCTTTGTTTTCTCTAAATTAACATAGTTTTATGTTGTCTAATTTATGACAAATGATAACAAATGTAATCGTTATTTAAAAGATCAAATAGGCATTTGACCTACGGTAAGGTACGTCTAATTTAGATCTCAGCCAATCGTTGTTTTTAAATTGGTCTCCCACGCAATGTTAAAGGTGTTTTTATGAAGCTAAACTAGGGCACTGTTTTTTTTAAAAGATATACTTGTTATACACTAATTGTAAGACTTACAAAACAGCTGTCTAAGTTTTCGTTTTAACCTCGTTTTTGGCAAGAGGCCTGGCATGTAAGAAATTTAGTTCGTAATACAAATGGGTTAGGCCTTCCATAGATAGAGTTTTAAAGAAGACTATATAGTCTGCTATTATAAAGAAAATATGTGAGGAAAAAAAATTGAAGTTCCCATTCAGGAAAGAACGTTGAGTTTGAATATTAGATATCAGATCTGGATGTATTGAGCATGTGTTTATATTCTTTGGTATCCCCGATACAGACGAAATTCCAATAAGAAGATAGTAATAGTAAAAATTGTTGGTTTAATTGTGCAGGCGCTTGGACTTCGGTCGCTGATGGCAGTGAGCGGCGGCGTCCGTATCGAGAGGAACGACCGGCTCTGCTACGTCAACACCATCGACTGGAGCCGCATCAACATCGACGACTCGGAGAACATCATCAGGGTAAACAAGCTTATCAATATAATCGTCCTTCCACTACTGGCAAGAGTTTTAAGTTTTTAGTTATACATCAGCCTGACAACCTAACATCAAGGTTTAATTGGAATGCTATTATAGTTGATATACTTTAAGTAGAATGAAATGATCATTTAAAATTGAACATATTCGAACTGTGACTACATCTAGCTAGAGATATAGTCTAGTCTACCCTTACATCTAGTCCTTCACCAGTCTCATCCACTCATTTCCTTCGGTCTGCTATCTCTCTTTCCCTATTTCGAGTACCTCTTGATTAAGTTAGTCTAGAGCTGAATATCCCTACCACCAGACTAACATTTCTCGAGTAGTCTGTCCCTACAGACTAGATACTCGAAAAACGATTTAGAACTTCTTGTTTTCACTGTCAGAAGAATCATAACTTGTACACAAGTCAACCGAATTATGGTAATTGTTAAGACTTCCCAAAGCCTAATATTGTCCTATTCGGGGCTTCAGCCGCCTTTAATCAGGCCGAGTCCAAGGAATAGAGTTCAGAAACAAAAAGAAGAGAACAAACCGTGTTCACTTTTTACTCGTATTTGTGGAGTCTATTCTAAAACATGTTGTGCCTAGTGTTATGAAGCATGCGTGCACCAACTGCAAGCTTCATGTACTAAATTTTGGCCTTTTAGAGTTGCGAATTAAATCAAGGTTTAATTGAGCTTCACCGAGTAGCGGTTCGAAGCATACTTGCCTGTCTACTTAATATTTTAAACAAAATGCAATATTAAATTTAGTGTGTATTTAATGCGTGCTCGAACACTAAAGACTCATTCAAGGACTTTCATTCAAAGCAAGTGTGAATCGAGATGATAATGTTTGTAATGGGAAAAACTATACAATTAATGACATTGACATGCCATTGGCCGTTGCGAATGACCTACGTACGTTTACGGGAAACAAACCGACAATACGATTTCATTCATATCCTCGGACCATATATGATTCCATTGACAAAGTTCACGACTGACTCAGTAACGCCCACGCGGTATGTTATTTGGATTTATTTCTCGGTTCCTTTTCAATGTAGTTTTTTAAGGCGGAATATGTAGAAATATATATGTAGTAATAATTAATGAATACTAATTATTAATTATTTATATCATCTTCGTATCACTCGGTATGAATACTAGTAAAAGGAAGTCATTTAAGGCCGACGAAACGAAACTCACGTTGTGAAACTTGTATATTGATAAACGCAGAATTGACGACGTCTTTGTAAAGAGAAGAAATATAATACCTTGGTTTTAGAGATGAAATGTAATAGATAAGTATACTTACCATATCAGTTTCAAAGTTATTGTAATAATTTGCAATTGAGGCCACTGAAGTGAAGGTTCCGAATACCGTTATAACTTTTTTCTGGATCAGAGCGTCTTGTATCCTCTACCTTTAACTATACGAAGTAATCGTTCAGTCCCTTCATTTTGTAAGTAAAATTATGCCAAACTAACACTTTTTTGCTTAATAATTTATTGTAATTTTGCTGTATCCTCGGTTTCCAATAAAGTTATAACCATTCATCGTGAGACGTGGGCATAATGCGTATAGTTTAGATTTAGGACTAACATCGACTGTAAAACGTTCCACTCATTCCACTGTATTATTTTCTCACTGTACTTAAGTGTTATAAATCGCTGCACGTAAGTAATGTCTCTGTGTGCGGTCACGAGCGGCTATGTTGTTTAATAAAGTTGAATGAATGACGGCATCGCTTGCTTCTCCCGCTCGTATTGTTGTCCGTTGCCAAACTTGTTTTATCAGTGGACCGTGGGATTTATTCGCTATTAGTTCCGTCTTTACTTTGCCGGTGGTAGATTAACAGCGAAGCATTTAGTCACAATGACGTTTACATCACGAATTACAACTGATATTTGTAATGGACCATTCCATGATATATGTACTCCATTAATCTAAGGTTTTACCACAAAACACAGCTTTTATGATTATACTCGCCTGCATTAGTGGACATTTTCAAATATGAGGGAATTTCGGAATAAAGCGAAAAAGCTACGTAAGCTATGCCTGTCCTGTTATTTTCCTGGTGTAGATGATGAATAAAAGTGATGATGATCGCCAAAAGAATATTCGATGAGGAATCTTCAGGTCTTACGACATTTCATAAAGATTCCTCACTACGTACTTAATACTCGTGAAAATAAGTGGAGAGTTGATTTCGAATTATTAAGCCTACTTAATAATTCGAAATCTTCGAAAGGCCGCTAGTACTTATACTAGCGGCCTTTATGAATTATTATGGCCGACATAGGTAAAATATTATGTACTAGTAGGTACTATCAACCTCTTTTTTTGTTCCCTTCGCGCGGGTTAAAAATTGTTACATTTCTAATAAGAAATAGCCTTTTACTCTGTGATAATGTAGCTTCCTAATTGTAAAATATTTTTTTTGTAATTGGTCCAGTAGTTTTTTTGTTAATATGTTACAAACAAATCTTTCCTCTCTATAATAATAGTGTAGGCATATATGATGATAATCCACTGATAGGCCGAGCGAGAGTAGCGTCTCTGTTTCAAGGCTAGCAAATTTTTCTTTCTCATGTGAGTATGTGTGTTTGTCTGGGGGATTTTTACAAGTCGTATTTTTCAGCAAACTTTGTCGAACTTGGTATACTTAGTCGAGTATAATGTTGCAAAAAGTATGTTCGCGAGGTCACCTGATAAGCGAACATTTATAGAGGTTTTGTGTAATATGCTATCTTCAAATGCGTTATTATATTTATCTTATCAGAGTTGTTGTATTGTTGCAGGCGAACTACGACACGCGATTTTGTGGCCTGTGTCCGAATGCGAACAGTCGTGTTGAGAATAACCAGCAGTCTCTAGTGCAATGTCCCACTACTAATAACAAACGTCTGCTCTGTTGGGACGACAACAACTGTCAGAAAGGTATGTCATAGTTGGTTTGTTATTACACACTTCCAAAAAAACGTACTCGATTTGTCTATTTTTCATGTTTTATCTGATTTCTCGGAGACAGCAGGACCGATTTAAAAAGTTTCTTTTTGTTTGAAAGGGTAGGTATACCCTTCATGTGGTCCCATTAATATCAGTATCTAATATCAGTCCATTGGTTTGATTATAAATCAAAATAACTGAAACAGGCTATAGGCTCTATAATGGAAGATAGTAATTACTTTTTTAAATGGAGCTTTGTTTTTACACAGAACTTATCGAAATTTATTAGATAGACAAATGTGTAACAGTTTTACCACCGCTGCACGCGGTGGTCGTGAGATAAAATTAATTTTTTTCAAACATAAAATTTTTAACAATTTTTTTTTTCAATTAATTTGTTTTGCATTGATATTGTTATTGTACGGTAAGCGTATGCGTTTGTCAAACAGAGTTAAATAATAGGATGACAGCTGATTGTCAGCCTCTGTAAGTCCTTAGTCTATTCCATATAGTGGGATAATGACAAGAGGATAATAATATTGATGTAATGATATACTTATACTTAGTTATGAACTATTATTCCTTCAAAGAGTTTAGAATTTGTGTTTAAGCTGAATTTTGTTTGACAGTGTGTAAGAACCCAGAGTGCGGTGTCCGCGGCTGCTTGGACAATGGGACGTGCTGCCACCCGGCATGTTTGGGCGGCTGCAACGGCACAACTGCGCAGGACTGCCACGTGTGTCGCAACTTCTCACTAGACTATGGCGACAGGCGCGTCTGTGTGTCTTCTTGCCCTAACGGAACGTACGAGGTAGGTTTTACTGTACCCAGGCTTATAACAATGCTTCTAATTATTTGGCTTCATCAATCGGTAGAAGAGGCACTTTAACAGCGCCACAGCGCAGAACTTGTATGTGTGTCACCACTTCATCCTGGACTATGGCAACTGCCGCATAAGCAACCGAAATATTCCGTTATGGTTCTGACTTTATCAATTCAATCAAATGTACAACACATAGGAGTCACTACGCAGGTATCTTAAATGTCGCAAGTTCTACTTGGAATATGGCGACAGGGCTTCAGTGTCTCCTCATATACCAACGGAACGTACGAGGTAAGCTTTACCACACTCCCCGGTTTATAACAATTATGGTTATCAATTGTTAATTAAAGAATATATAGACACGAAACTGCTTTAGCGAAAATTTCATATTTTTTCAGGGAATCTTGTTGTAGACACTTACCCTGTTGCCTATTTACTTATGACTTAGATCTCTTAGGATAGACCCTTGTCAATTGATAGGATGAACTATGGTATGGAGACATGAGGGTATGGTGATATGATCTAGGTCGTCTTATAAAGTGTAATGACGATGGAAATTAGACTAGTTTTGAGTAAATAATGATGTTACTCCCAGGTGTACAGCCGATGCGTGACAGAGCAAGACTGCCGCGCGATGCCTCCGCCGCCCACTCCCAACGGTTCCAGCGGGAAGTTCGCGCCGAGACTGCCTGTCTACAAGATCACAGACAACAAGAGATGCGAGTACATGTGCCCACCCGGGTATATGGAGGTATGTCATGTTTTGCAATAAAGATGAGTAATATGGCCTTATTTCGTCTTAACACATCCTTAATCTTTTCTTATTATTATTTTGTCATAAGGGCGATAATAATTGTCGTCCGCTGATATCTTTCGTGTAGTGATGTGTACATTGCGCTGTCAGTCTGCCTTCATTCTGGGTCGTCAATACTTTTATAATTAAATACTCGTATTTCCATAATAAATAAATGTAGATCGCTACGCGTTTTGTGTGAAACCGTAGATCTTCTACCAAATACCGGTAGCGTTTTGACATATCTCTACTTGAATACTTTTCGCCGGTGGTCGACGCTTTGGAGTAAAATTACATTAATTTTATTTGTTCAGCACGGTAACATCAAGAACGCGACATGCGTGCCTTGCAAGTACGTGGGTGGTTGCGTACGCGAATGTGAAGGGGGCAAGATAGACTCAGTGGCTTCCGCGCGCCTCTTCACCGGCTGCACGCATCTCAAGGGCAAGCTGGAGATCTCAATCAGATCTGGAGGAGGTGAGAACAGTTAAACCGAAAAAGTTCTATCGGACGAGTCTGTCAGCCGCAAATTAGCACGTTATCCTGCCTTACGCTTTACGCAGGTGTGCGCATCATAAGTCAATCGACTTTTGCTGACCGGCCGTCCGAAGTAGTTTTTGTTGGACCTTGATGTCCATACAACTGTTAAAACTATCCTGGCGCAGCTTACAGCCGGGGCTTATGGACGCGTCCGATGCTTTGTTTCGGGATTTATGATGAAAGCAGCGAAGCATCTCTGCTTCATGATTTAGTTACGTAAAACTGATATATGTTTTAGGAAACACTCTGTCCGAGCTAGAGAAGTCTCTCGGCGAGATAAAACAGATAACCGGCAGCCTGCAAGTGACGCGATCCTACCCGCTTGTATCACTCATGTTCCTCAAGAATCTCAAGAAAATTGTCGGTGATAATTCCAAATCGGAATCCAAGTGAGTCCGTAATATTTTTTACAAACTTCCAATTTTTTTTATTTTAAAAGTTGGCCAATGGCGGAACATCGTTTGAGCCTAGATGTTGCCCCCACAGAGAAGATCCAACATGGCGTCGCGACGGCCGCCGCGTCCCTCCTGCAAGACAGAAGATTCTGTAGTATATAAATCGGTAGTTACCTTTAGATTAGATCGGTATGTAGTTTGTTTATTAAATTTATCAAGCAACTATATTCACACATATTAATAGTTTAATTATTATGTTTCAAGGCTTTGTTCACAGTACGTTTCCAAAGCGTTAATTGCAACCTTTCGACTCGAATTACCTTCACTGCAACTTTGTGGAGAAGTCCTTTGTATCTTCCGTTTATAATGATGTAGATTCGTTGTCTTGTATAATCACTCTTACAATTTATTATTTTTAAGATATTAAATTCACTGAATAAAATTACGAATGGCTTGTATCAACTACATCAAACTCTAAAAAATTAATATTTTTGAACTAAATCCTACTTTCCCTAAAACCTAATCCTTTCCTAATAAAATATTGTAGGTGAATACGTTTTCTAAATTCACTTAGCGACTGGTAATAAATAAATGTACGATCGAGATATCGCTACGAACCTACATCTTAATGACTGTGGCGGTGTTAAATGTATATTAATGTTACAGAGGGCAAGTGCTTCACATACTAAACAACCCAAACCTGGAGTTGTTATGGGACTGGAAGACCCACGGCCCTATTGACATCAGCGGGGGAACTATTTACATACATCTCAACCCAAAGCTGTGTTACAATCAACTGTTGCCGTTAATAAACATGACGAGCAACCCAAGATCCAACTTCACTGATATAGAAGTGTCAGCTGATAGTAATGGAAACCAGGCGTCTTGTAAGTTGAGACAAATTATTTTAAAGGTTAGTTTCGTCTTGCGTAGGTTTGATTTCTTTGTGTATTTTTTTTTTATTATTTATTCGCTTATGTGAAGCCCACGCTAGTTAGGCACGCTAGAGGCCTTCTTTATATATTTTCTTTTCAAAACAACAAGTCACTTCTAGAAATCAATTAACCCTGAAAGTTACATCTATTCTTTTCCAAAAATTTCAATGTAACGATGGGCCCTTAATATCAAAGAGCTTAATTTCTTTGACGTAAACAATTCTCTTTATCTTTTGACTCTCGTTATAGAATTCGTTCAGTGTGACTAGACGTTATAGACCAGGCATCGTAAATATTCAATAAACAGGGTTGGAGACAGGTTGCCAAGTTCGCATCTATGTTAGTTATGGCGTCCATGTTATCTTGTATCGCGCAAGTGATTTACTGATCACGTCTCGACGTAATCCCCACGAAGCACTCTACCCCGCGCCAATGAAACCTAAAAACCGTCACTACGCTTACAAGGCCATTGGTTCAACTTGTTTACAAAACAGAATTACCGGAAGATGTGATCCTTAAAATTACGCATGTTCCGTCCTTACAAACATTCTTTATTATGACCACTTAACAACAATTCTATAAAATAAATACAACAAAAAACCAGTACAAATATTTAGTTGTACAATCACTTTAAAAATAAATAATTAAATCAAAGTAAATAAATATTTAAGGGCTCCCATAAAACAAACGTGATTATTTCCCGTTTTTTGTCGTTGTTAATAACAACAACATGTAAAAAGAACTAAATACTAATGTTGTATGGATAACGGTACGGAACCCTTCTTGCGCGAGTCCGACTCGCACTTGGCCATTTATTTCTTTTTCTCTTAATACTACAACACAGACTTTTAATACCTTTAGGCGCAGCAAGAAGGTTTTTTCATGGATTTACTTTTTAAATTAGTCTGTAAATTAAGCCACGCCACCGTTAATTTTATACTCGATAATAATTTAAAAACTTAGTTTAAAACTATGTTTAACTTGTAACACATGGTGCCCACACGCTATAATCCAAAGAAATCACTAGTCGTTCGTTTATAAACTGCCAATTTACTACGAAAATTAGACTTCGTCTTTTCTATCCTGCTGCATTAGTGTCAATTTCGAAATTCGTAGTCCATTAATTTCTGTATGTTTACTATTTTTATTCCTAATTCCCAGGTTTGCCTGGAGTCCTCAATCTGGCTGTATCGGAACTCCGAGACACAGCCGCTGTAATGAAGTGGAACCCATACTGCCCGGAAGATGTCAGGAGACTATTGGGATACTCTCTGTTCTATATGGCCACGGATGTGAATGTCACTGTATATGAGAAGAGGGATGCTTGCTCTGACGTGTAAGTTTACTTTCATTTTGTGCAGTAGCACATCAGCAAGGCTCGCATGGGAGGCGGATAAAATCAAGGGCATTTTTTCTATAGAGATAGAATGGTTCCTGTCCACATTTATAGGACATAATTCGAAATTGGAATTAATACTTTATAATTATTATAAGTGTCATTCGTCGTCTTAAAACAAAGCCGTTTTGTCATTTCGAATCAATCATGTTAGGTTTTATCTTTCCCATTCTCTAGAAATAAAAATGTCGAGCTTTCCAAGCAAGCTTTTACGAGTACAGTTATATAACCTCTGAATTGAGTTGAAAGAAAGAAAGAAAAATATTTATTTTTATATTTGAATTGGATAATATGTAACACTGATTTTAGAACTGAATCTAGCTACTTTATTAAAAATATAATTTTACATATCGACTGATATAACGACTACTTCATCAAAAAAAAATAGTTATCTTGTTAAGCTAACCCGCTGTCTTATCGGCTTTCGGAAACCTGTGTGGAACAGGTAATTGTATTGTTATTTTGAACTTATATTGTAGGTAAATTTGGTAATAACATTGCCTTCTTTCTTACCCCGAACCTATAAAGAAACTCCTACGTTTCATTCAGCAAACACATAAAATTTTCACATTACAGTTGGAATGTAGTTGACAAACCATTCGAAACCGAGTCGCCTCGCAATGCGACAGATGAAGACAAGAAGGACGACAAGGCGGCTCCCTCGATAACTATAGAGTGTGACAAGACTCCTATCTTCACTCCCATCCCAGAACTGGTCCCGTACACGAGATACGCTGCCTATGTGAAGACATACACCACGCTTCAAGACAAGAAAGGCGCGCAAAGTTCCATCATTTACTTCACTACACTGCCTGGACGTGAGTATTGTTTTTAAGGTTTTTTTTAGTTGGTTATTCAAAATCCATCTATGAATTTTCATTGTGTAAGTATACTGAAAGGTTGTGGAGCTCGATGCGGTGTTTCCCATTTAGCTTGTTTCCAAAGATGAATTCGTGAACCGATGACATAAAAACGCCTTCTTTGTAACGCTAGAAGTATAGTTACATAGTTACGTTAGGTATTTCCAATCCATGGAGTGGTATTTACAACAGAATGCTACCGTGGGTTGGATGACACGGTAAGTAGTAGGTTCCGCTTATTTGTCCTCTTTACATTCGTTGGTCATTCAGTTGGCATTTCAGAAGCAAACAGGCGTTCTAGAAAATCAGAAATAAAGCCAAGTCACTCCGTCTATTGAAAGACAATAATGATGCTATTAAAATACTTTAAATTCCCTTCCCCAGCTCCCAGTCGTCCTCTAAATCTGGCAGTGGAGAAGCTGTCGCCGCACTCCGTCCAGATCCGCTGGCAGCCACCGGCCATGCCCAACGGCACTATCATACTGTATCACGTGGAGCTGCAGGCCAACAGCTACAACCGCGACCAGATACTGGCGGTGCGACGGAACAGCTCCAAGGAAACCTGCAGTAACCGTGAGTTTACACCTGCTATGCCCAACGGCACCATCATGCTATGCATGGGTGTATTGGTACATGTGATTTATTTTTATAATACGGATTATTAAAAGAAAATCACACGTACCTGATCGTTAGAAAGGTCAGGGTGTAATAAGGCGTTCGTGTCCACAACGATGGCACGACTCGTACTGATCGAATTTTTATTGAATTTCAGGTTGGTTCTGAGTAGTCATAATAACTACATTGACCAACTTTCGGCTTAGTAGGTACACATCTGAGCAATAACTGACAGACAAAAACATATTTTGCCAGACTCAATGACAGACGCTTCGCTCGGTCGTTAATGTGAAGTTCTGTTTCCAGCAACGGCCCTCGCAAACCTCATTCAGTCGCGAGTGGAAGAGGCAGAGGTTAGCAAACCCGAGGTAGCAAAGACAGCGGGAGATGTTTCCAACGGGACTTGCGCTTGCAACAAAGAAGAGGAACAGCCGGTCCGGTTCAGCGTCAGGGTTGAGGAGGAGAGGATGGACAGCATACACTTTGAAAACGAGCTTCAAAATTGGGTCAGTTTACACTATATTACATTAAATACCATAAAAAAAAAAAAATTGACAATAGAAAAAATGCCAGAAACCGCTCAGTATTTCAATGATTTCTTTGTTTATGACAACTATTTTTTATGAAACAGCTGAAAAATATAAAATTAGCTATATAATTATTGTAGGCAAATAACTTAACTGGTTGATCGCCCACGGGGTACAGTTCTGCGGGAGGGTGTATCGATGCACACGTAATTATTTAACCCAAGGTAAATAATAGCGAGATAATGTTTGTTTGCAATTTTTGAAATAATTAGCCTTTAAAGTAAAGAACTATATTCTATAAATTTAGTTTGTGTTAATATTAATATGTAAAAATATAATAAAATTATGTAATAAATCCCGAACTTTTAATAACCAGTAGTTAACCTAGCAAAGCAAAGAAATGTTGTGAAAATGTTACTGATAACAAAGTCGCTAATGTACTTTTTGTCTATTTTCTATCTAAATAAAATAGATATTTATTATTTGTTTTACTTGTTTGTCAAAAATCATATGTGGATCTATCTTCCTCTTGATCATGGCATGTTTATCGCGTGTGCGTTTTGCTCCGAACGACGTCTGTAAAAATAAAGCAACTGTTCATTGCCAGAACCGTTACTGAACTGCCAAAAGTAAAATAAACTTTGGACCCCAATTTACCCCTTAGGGGTTGAATTTTTTCAAAAATACCTACTTTAATATATTTAAATAAAACTTTAACAGGTATACAAGAAGAGCGCTGAAAAGGCCAGACCTAAATCTACTTCCAGCAGGATCAAGCGATCCATCGGCCGAAGCTTGGACAAAATGCTCGTCAAAGTCAACAAGTACATCATCCCGAAACCTGGACTTAACTACTCAAATAGCACCGATGAGGATGGTAAGGATTTGTTTCAAAGACGGACAGGAAAGTAACTACTCACACTAACGCGGTTATGACATCCCATGCTTGAGGTGACATTGTTATTTGAGACCCTTTTGAAAGAAGTTCGTAACACGCACGTCAGCTTAATTTTCATTTAACGCCTGTATAATTCCAGTTGTGATTTAAACCAATACTAATAACTTGACCATGTTTGGCGACGATGATCAATCATAAACTTAATGTTAACCAGAACTTGTTATATATTTTACTTTTACATTACCACAATTTTTTGACTTGATATTCTCTTTTTATACTTGACACTGGCCGTATCGTATGACGATAAATAATTAATAAAAAGTTACAATTATGGCGTCATAGAATCAGGAATTCTAACTATGGCTAGAGTTGTGATAAGTGCTCACGACATAACGCTTTTTCTACGTGAATCGGATACGCACTATAACGCTATTAACGCAAATTTATATTAATCCTTATTCACGTTCAAAGTGCATGGGACATGCCCAAGCTGTATGATTCTGCCCAAACTAACCTAAATTAGGCTTTGATGAAAAAAGTCGCTCTGAAGTGTCTTTAAACGTACACTCGTCTCTATGCCTATTTTCTCGCTTTACGTATTTTGTTGGATACGATTCACCTTCACTGTTTCTGACTTAACTGTTTAATGGAGGAAATGTATTTAAAATTAAACTTAATATGCTAAAAAATATGGCGACAGAGGGTAGCCGATAACATTCCTTCATTCAGACCATGAATAATTACAACAAAAAACAGACACAAAAAGCGGTGTTATCACTAAAACACATTACATAAGAAGTTTTTTCATAAAGTTGATATTGTAACTAATGTTACCATAGTTTGGTATTATTTGTGCAATGTATAATGCAAAGAGAAACCAATGTTAAATTTTATATTTATCAAATCAAACTAATTTTTCTAGTCAACTTACTCTCGATCGATTTTTGAACTTACTCAATTTGATATTATAATTCTTTTCATTAATTAAACAGATGGGGGAAGTTCGTCGCTATTCGTATTGTATACATTGATTTTATACTAGTAAAAACATGTGTTACATTGGCGTGTTGAACTATCGAAACCAACAAAATGAAGTGGTTTCAAGTGAGTAAAAGATCATAAATGGCACCAACTAAATAAAGAAGTGATTTCAATTGTTCGCGCGTCATGATATTGGTCGTATATTGGTCGTTCTGTATTTTATTTCAGCTCAGTATTAATTGTCGCACTGACTTTTGCGCTTTTATCTTATGTTAGCTCATGGCTTGGTCTGTTACTATTCTCATTACATTTCTAGGTACATTATCTGTAGTGCTTATCTGTAATAGTTTCCATTATAAAGGCTACTGTTGCCACTTTGTCTTTGCCTTTACTGCACATCCATACTCCATTTTACATAAGTTGGCATGAAGCTGCTTTTATTGATCGAAACTAATTATTATTACAAATATCCATCGCCTCTTAGCTCAAATAAATCTTCGCTTAGTTAAAATAAATCTTCGCTTTATTATAAAATATCTTGTTTCACAAATCTCTGTACCTACGTTACGTTACGCGTATGCTAACTCGCCAACTTATGTTCAGACGAATCTTGCATACAGCATTTACAAGAACAGTCCCATAAACTTACCGGTATTGTGATTGACTTTAGGCAAAGAGAACAAACTTCCTGAATTTAGTGTTGTTTTTTATTAGGACGTTGTTAGTTGTTTTTTTTCTCATCGGGTCAGATAATTTTATGGGACTATACGGGGTGATTTTAAATTGACTGCGTATATTTTTACCACGTAATCAACATCGTTAATATAACATATTACGCATTTTTTTGCATTTTTCTTTACTAAAAACTTGGAAATATGTTCAAGCGCGAATATTCAAACTGGGTCATGCGAACGCGCGTGTTGTCGCCGTGACCTAGTTTCGCACCGGGGTGGTGCCGCGCCTTAGTTGCCCATGAGTTTCGCGTTCATTTTGCACGACTTCAGTTGAAGGTTTCATAATATTTTATTTAATGTACTAAAGTCGGTCAAACAAAAAAATACGAGTATTTTATTTTTCAATATTCTTTTAGTATACGCACTCAATTTAGAATAAAGTGCCCTGTCTAAAGTGCTTGTCATGAAAAGGTTTCTCAGACGCGGCGCAGTCATCGCGGGAAGGGCGCGATCTCTTAAGTTAACTCTGCTGTTTGCCGCGGGATTACTTTCATGAAATGCACTGTAGTTAGATGCTTATGTCACTGAAATTAAGAATATCAATCACGAAAACAATTTAAGAATAACATTGTTATTGATGATTTTTTCATCTAAACAATTTTTAATTTTCGATATTGACGAAATTGATCGATGTAATTGTTTTTTTCTTCTAAACTATTTTTCAGTTTTGTACCATAAGTCTCTATCATGTCAGTTCTTATGTTTGAAAATTAAGTAAGTATTAAAAATATTATAAAACAATTTTTCGTTATTTTATTATTTAGTTTTACACATCGTATAGCGTAAAACCTTTAGCAGTTCTATAAAGTTAAACTAACTTAAAAACATGTTTTTTTTACTGGATCTATTAAAAGCACTCTTTAGGTACTAAGTCAACTAAGGCTCAATTCAGTTTCCATTACTATTTACTTACTTCTGATTTCTGCCTCTTTTTCTTGCCCTAAGTCACATGTCGTCTGTAAAAGTCATTGGTATGTGCCAATTACGAGTATATTATAGATAAATAAGTATATTGCATTCAGTCGAGTCGTTGCCGCAAATGGAGTATAGATACGCTTCTCTTCGCTTGCTCGTTTCATGCTTGCATCACCTCACATCCATCTAACATTCTCGTTTCAGTCAAATGCAGCTACGTCGAGCCTAAAGTTTGCATCATAAAGGAAAACGACACAGGTTACCCATCATACGATTATGCTTTACGCTTTCAAGTAGAAAGTAGACGTAGGCACTTAATGCATGAAGTTTGGTTAATTACTTAGATTTATGAGTAATATTAAACTTGGACTGTAAACCCAGGGGCTAGCAGAGAACTTCACGCTGATTGCATTTAAGAATTATTAAGGCATAGCCAAATCAACACTTTTCCGCCAACGAATGCGTCTATACAGCTGTACTTAAATAAAATGTATGACATTAGCAATCTTTGACGTCTATTTGAGGTCCTGCTTAAATTACTGCCAATTACTTTTTGCTAGCTTCTGCCTGAAATGTCTACTTTCTTTTACTTACATAAGAACTTAACGCTTATTTCGTGGTAATTAGACCCATCCTATTATATACTAACATTTCAAAGTGCCACATCATTTGATAGTTTAATTGGGTAACAGTCCGAATTTATGTTCCATTATAAAAACATTATTATGTGTAGTGCCTATTTATTTCAATTCTATAACATCACACAACTTTAATCAAAATATAGACAGCGCTACTTGGACTTACACCCCATGCTTCGCCATTCACAATCCTCGTCTCATTATTATAATTTCTAAAGCTTTTTATTGATTGTGCTCTCTGGTTTATACGTACGTAGTAGAAAAGGCGTACATGTGAGCATAGGTGCGGTGCAAGCCAAACTCGCAGCGAGCCAATGTAAATCGGTTTATTCCGTCAAAGGAGATGTGTGTTTCATTACATGCTATGATTTATAAATTTGTTTTAAAATCTGTTTGAATTAAATTACGTATTAGCTGAAACGCGCATTCGAATTGAAACGAAGCATATCTTTATTGTAAATCCTTATTTTAAAAAATTACAAAACAAGCACCAATAACTTTTACTGTCCTAGGTTACGTTAAATCCCTGTACTACGAACTCGATGGCAAGACTCTTTCCGTCGGTGTGACTCACATGCGACACTTCACTTGGTACACGGTCAACGTGTGGGCGTGCAGGCAGCAAGCACTCAACGAGTCCATCGACAAGTACAAGAACAACTGGTGTTCCGAGAGGCAGTTCCATACTTTTCGCACTCTGGAACTACGTAAGTTAAAAACCTTGTTATTTAACATTTGCCCTGTATCTTGATATAGACAAGAGTCTTAGTGGGCGTGACCTCGCAAGGTTACGTATTTTTGGGCGTGACTCACATCTCCGATACAGCAGATATCTTAGTGGTAAACTATGAAAAAAAAAACCTGGTAATCCGAGAAGCAGTTTCACACTTACCGCACTCTGAAGTTGCGTACGTTAACTGTTTTAATGCGACGATAATGGTTCCTTAGCAAATCTCTTCCCTTCCTTTTTCTACAAACTATCTGCCTTATATTGATCAATTTTTTATGTAACAGTCAAACTCGTTCCATTATCTCTGTAATGAATTGCCACTCTGTGAGCTACTACAGCCTACAGTTTGTCACCGAAACAGGTGATTGGTTACTATTTATTGTAGACACTCAAAACATGAAGTACGAGAGAAAACTGTTACATAATTGAAGTCCACAAGTGGCAGCTTTATCCATAAGTGACAACTCGGACGTGACCGGTCTATATAATACAAAAATAACTGAATAAACTTCCACAGCTGACGCGGATTCCGTTAAAAACGTGCGCGCATACCTCGGCAGCGCGAACAAGACTAACGACGTCACAGTCAAGTGGGACGCGCCCGCCAACCCCAACGGGTTCGTCATCGCATATGGACTCACCTACACTAAAATGCAGGACGAAAACGTATGTATACACATAAGTATGAACAAATAGGTGGTAATATAAAAAACATCAAATAAAACAGTTCTTGGTTATTCTTGCTCTGTGCCCCCCCAAACCTGCCCCAAAATATTTTTTTCTTGTGCGCCCAAACTCAAGATAATGCTAGTTATAAGTAACCGGTGCTGATCAGAGTTCCGATATGCATACCCAACAAAAAAGCCTTGTCAGAGTATTTAGCGCGTTATAATTTCTGATGTAAAATTTGAACTTAAATATAAAATACAAATTTCTTTACTTAAGCTGAATTATATTGTTCAGCTGATTAGAATATAACAAAACCAACCAAATTAGAAATATGGTAGAAATTAAGTTTATCAAATGCAGTCTACATTAGGTGTTCCAGTAAAATAATTGCGCTATGTTTCCAACAGGCGTCACCGTACCAATCGTGCGTTGCCGTGGACGAGTTCGATCCTATCCGCGGTCACACGATCCGCGCGCTGAATCCCGGCAACTACAGCATCAAAGTGACACCTATCACCGTACGAGGGCCCGGCAACTCTTCTGCTGATGTTTACATCGATATAGCGGTAAGTCACCATACCAGATAGTAACCAAGGAAGAGGCTGGAATAGCTCTGGAACCTCTTCACGGACCATATCATGACTTATATGCTTCGTGAAGAGGTGAGTTTTTGGTGTATTTTTGAACTGAACTGATCTAGCGAGCGAAGCGTCTCTGCTTCGGGTCTGGCAATTTTTGTCTTTCGTCTGTCAGTAAGTCTCCCAAAATTTCACTCCCGTGTCTAGATTTTAGTTTCCAACATTGATCTTGAAATCTTGATGAAACTTGCTGTATGGTTTTTGAATTTTTTGTCGTCGGGGATTTTATTGGGTTAGAATTTCTCCCAAAAAGGAAAGGAAGTTTGCTTCCGGGCCACGAACAGACATGCAGAACACAACATTTAGATCCTGAAAAAAACTATCAAAACTAGTTTTATTCTAAAGTCTGAAAAGATATGGTCGTGAAGTCGACAGCGGAGCTATTAATTTCAAATGTCTTGGTTGTAGTATATTATTATCACCACAGCCTAAAGTATACCTGTTAAATATCACTCGTTGTTAAGTACTCGTATCTCCAATTTCCTTGATATGTTTCTTGTATAAGTGACTTTCCAATTTGCTTGCAGGCCTCGAAGCAACCAACCACGTACGAATGGGTCTGGGGCGTAGTCTGCGGTTGTTTGGTCATGGTGTTTGTGTTAGCCGGAGTTGTCTGGTAAAGTATATTGCTTACGCTTTAAGAACCCATAAAAATATATGCATTTAGTCCTTAGGTCACGACCTTCTTCTGATTCTCTTCGATATCAATATGCCCCATAATTTGCCATGTACAGTGCAAATAATTTGAACCAATATTTTTGGCTTAGCAGTGACGTTATTTAGTTCTCTTTCACGGATTGTAGAGTGATTCATAAATGGGAAGTGATAATTTTGCGAAATTTTGGTTTTAGTTCAAGATGTTCAAAGGGATTTGTACCATTGCTCTTTAAATTAAAACACATTGTTACCACACCATTGTTGGGCGGTCGAATGACCAACAACAGATTGGTGCTTTTAAATGAGGCCTATACTACATATATATTACATAAGGCAAGAGCGGCTTACACTACTAGGTTAGATCGCAACTCGAAATAACTGCTGTGGTACGCACGATTGATACTGAACGTTTTTATTCCCGTTTGTTCGCTTAATCTGTCTCAAGGTGTTGAACAGGAAAAAACCTGTCTATCCCCTTACGACTGTTAAGGGAACAGACAGGAATAGTGCGAGCTTGGAGTCTCTAGCATGTTTTTGTGCCGTCTTGTCTTGGTGCTGATGACGTAGTGTGAGTATTAATAGTTCTATTCACCCAGGTACGTGAAACGCGGTCTCCTGTCACCCACGGAGGCACACAAGCTGTTTGCGAGCGTCAACCCGGAATATGTTTCAACAGTGTATGTTCCGGACGAGTGGGAAGTGCCTCGGGCCAACATCGAGTTGATTCGGGAACTGGGGCAGGGTTCATTTGGCATGGTATATCATTTTTAAATTTGTTAGCAATAGCGTCGTACGATAGTTTTGCCATTTTTTTTATATATACTAGCTACGCCCCGTGGTGTTACCTGCAATCTATGATAAAAATTAGCCTATGTGCTAATCCAGGGTATCGGCTATCTCCGTACTAAATTTCATCCACATTGGTTCAGCAGTTTCTGAGTGAAAGACTAACAAACATGCATAAAAACGTGTTTATAGTATTAGTAGATTAAATAAAATATAATCTATAACTTAAAGAGGCAACCTACTTCAATTCTACAAGTGAACAATAATTTGTTACTATTTTGATTTTTTTTTTAAAACATTGTATGATTTCGATAAATTTATGTGCGGATCGGATCTACCAAATTAAAATAATTAGTGTGATTTACAGCCTCCCCTTTTTTGTACTCTCTTAAAATGTCGAGAGTGAGTTGGTTGGTAAAGTTTCTATGGATGCTTCTGATGAATGAAACAGGCTTTGTGTCTGGTAACTTCTCAAGTGAGTTATAAGTCAGCAGATCATGTGTATGTATAATAAACATTATAACCTAAGTTTATTTCAGGTGTATGAAGGCATAGCAAAAGACCTCGAAAAAGGAAAACCGGAAACTCGATGCGCTGTGAAAACTGTCAATGAACATGCCACTGACAGGTGAGTTTATAGAACACCGCCATACAAACGTATTCACTCCATCTAATTTTGTCTCATTGATTAGCCTCCAAAAATGTTGAATATCCATTGATACTAAAAATAGTGTTTTAATTTTCAAAATGACTGGAGCTATGTATGCCTATCTCGAAATAAAGCGCAAAAAAGCTAAAAAAAGGGCAAAAAGGCTCGTAAGGACAAAGCAACTTACTAAAAGAGGAGACATAGACAAACACGCTGGTCAAATCACGTGTTAACCAGACAAATCTGAATCCATGATAAACTTTATAGTATCTTCTACAGGGAGCGTATCGAGTTCCTGAACGAGGCGTCAGTAATGAAAGCGTTCGACACTTTCCACGTGGTCCGTCTGTTGGGCGTGGTGTCTCGCGGGCAACCCACGCTTGTAGTCATGGAACTGATGGAGGGCGGAGACCTCAAGAGCTACCTGCGCTCGCACCGGCCCGATGTAGAGAGCTCGCTGCCTATAAAGGAGCAGAGGAACAACCCGCCCACCTTGCAGAACATACTGCAGGTTAGTGACCAGTCCCTAACCGCCACTCTTACGATGTTTTATTCTATGTTTGTAGACAAAGGCCGAAAAACAACCAAGCTAACTAAGAAAGCTAGATGTGTTTTGGTCATCCCATAAAGTAATGTGAGCAAAGCCAAGCCATATTGTGCTTGCTGAATGCCCGCGACGCAGTCGAGGATTTCAGAAGTCAGCAGTATAGTCACAGTAGGTTCTATAAAAAGTAGTTCATTTCCTATGTATAGCGCTATGCGCGATTCTTGTTCATATTTTCAGTTTGATGCCTTTTTCAGATCCTCGGATGGTTATTTTGTATCGATCAATATCGCTTTACGTTATTCTTTGAAATGAAATGAAATTATTTATTGGCCTTATAACCACTTATGTTATACTAGGCAAGTCACATTACAATATTTCACACAATACTTAATTTAGTAAATTTCAAATGTACCTATGTCAAAAACTTTACAATTCACTTAATTACAAAATTTAAATAAGATTATGTAGTATAGATTAATAGATAAATTACTGATATAATAATACTTCTAAAATAGTTTACATTAATGTGAGTAAAATTTAATAAAGTCATTATATAATAAGATACCTTAATGTCATTATTAGTTTGTGAGTTTTGACTATAATTGTTTAGTTAGATTTGACAATATATTATATAAATTAAGTATAAGTTAAGTATTAAATTAAAATTATTATTAAGAAAAAACAATGACGATAAGTCTTATTAAAAATTTAGCTATCACCTACTTATAAAATTATGTTTGCTCACTCACGAACGAAGATTCAGTCAGCTTCATGTTCATAAATTCTTTGACCGAGTAAATTGGGGTAGACTCAAAAAACCGCTTTATTTTTCGTTTAAAATCGTTCGCGTGAAGATTAACTACGGCATGGGGCAATTTGTTAAACATACATATCTTAATATAATACCTTGTTTTCTAACTTTGGCTAGGCGTGTTTTAGGCTTACATAGTATCTCTTTTCGTCTTTCATCCATTCTTAGATTATTCTTTTACCAAGTCATAAAATGTTGAACCTATGTGAACACGTTTCTGAGGAAGAAGTACATGGTTGTTCACTAATATCATTAAACTATTGTTTACGCAAGCTGTGTATTGCGCTCCAATAATAATCTATACATTTAAATATTCCTTAGATATAGGGTTAACATTGAACCTTTCCTAATAATGCGAGACTGTTAAAGTGCCTACCAAATTTGAGGTTAGCCATATTGTTAGCAGTGTTTTCCATAACCTTTCTCTCACGTCTATTATCATTTCATAGATGGCAATAGAGATAGCAGACGGCATGGCGTATCTATCAGCCAAGAAGTTCGTGCACCGCGACCTAGCGGCCAGGAACTGCATGGTGGCCGGTGACCTCACCGTCAAAGTGGGGGACTTCGGCATGACACGAGATATATATGAGACTGATTACTATAGGAAAGGCGGGCGGGGCTTACTGCCCGTCCGCTGGATGAGCCCCGAGAGCTTGAAAGACGGGGTGAGTTCTTAAAATGTACCTAAATAAAAAAAGAGTATTTGTAATCCGAGCGAGCGACGCATTTCTGCTACTATAGCATTTAGTTCTGTTTAGGCAAATACTAACACAAAATGCTATTTTGTTTTGTATAGTTTTGAATAACCACATTTTTTTAAATTACTTGTGCTTGTTACAATTGAATTTTTCATTCACTCAAGTTTGCTTTCATATGTTAATATGTTGGTATACTCACCTTCAGGCCCTTAGGCTCTCTATTTTTATGATTTTGTTATTGAAATGTAGGATTATTTTCCCCATTTACGAAGTGTTCTATTGAAAAACGTGGATGTTTACAGGTGTTCTCCAGTAATAGCGACTCGTGGAGTTACGGCGTCGTGTTATGGGAGATGGCGACTCTAGCCATGCAGCCGTACCAAGTAAGTTTCTTCAGGACATATGGTTCATTGGTAAACTTTCTTAGCTTCTAGCTTTAATAACTACAACACCATCTTCTTAAATCTTAGTATTAAAAACGTTTTAGTACAAAAGTTAATTGTTAGGTTAGGGTTAACTCCAGAATAGGAGATTTGCGTAGTTATGGGTGCGAAGAGCTTTCCGATCAACACCCAAATTCACAATGAGTTAGGCGAAGCTTGTTACAAAAGCAGAAATACTTTAATGTTATAAGTTTTCGTATCCGAATGGTGAATGAATTGAGCTGCTGAGAAGCTAAGAGAAATATATCAGAACTTCTATCAAGTCATTTCTATTTTACGTTTTGTGCGTCACAGTGTCTACCCACAACAGATAACATGTAAAAGTTAAACCCCCGATATCACATTTTCGTGGTGGCCATCTCGAATTTGAAATATATCATAGTGTAGTGTACAAGTATAGTATTCTACTTGGTAAACAACAATTTTACTCGATGTACGTTATGTTAATAAAAAAAAAATCAAATTCATTGCTCAACTGTTCACTCGATTTCGCGTTACACGAGTAACGTCACGAGCCCAAAAAATTGTGTATAATTATAGAGGTAAATAAACTGAGTGAACTTTCTAACGTAACTGCCACTCATTCTCCCAGGGCCTGTCAAACGAGCAGGTTTTACGATACGTGGTAGAAGGCGGCGTGATGGAGCGTCCAGAGCACTGCCCTGACCGGTTGTACGATCTGATGCGGGCATGCTGGGCACACAGACCGGCTGCCAGACCTTCGTTCTTGCAACTGGTGGCAGACTTAGCGCCTAATGCCGCGCCTTACTTCAGACACCGGTCGTTCTTCCACTCGCCGCTCGGGCAGGAAATGTACGCGCTGCAGAGAACTGCTATGGGTGAGGATATTTTATTGTATTGTTTTTTAATCGATTTCAAAAGAGAGGTTCATAATTATCAAATACGCAAGACAGATTTGACGAAAGTGAAAATACATTTCACCAATGAAATGTAATGTACTGAAATACATAGTACGTCAGTGAGTATTACTCGTTATTTTATTTATTCGGTACAAATACAGTGACATAACAAAACTTGTAATTTCTAAGTAATATCATCATCTAATTGTGTCTCCAACATTACAGTCCACTAATTACTATTAATGATCATTGTTGGGGGCACAAAACAGTTGAGAGTAGATCCTACTTCGTACTTATATTATAAACGCGATAGTTTGTAAGAATAAATTTATTTGTGGAAATATGTTTGTTACCCTTTCACGCAAAAACTGCTGAACCGCTTTGGATGAATAGTATGGACACAGCTTAGACTGTATAGGCTATTTTTTATCCTGTATTAACGCGGGTAACATCGGCGCAGCTAGTTTTCTATATTTTACCTTTTAAATAATGTGTGGTGCTATGTCTCTAGGTTGGACCATAATTTGTCGGTTATGTCTTCATACGACCTTAGGCTGACCAAATATTTATTTATATTCAGAAGTTTCATATCTGTATACAATAACTTCTCATAAGCGTACCTCACGTACGAATTTAGACATCACTTTACATAACGCAAATATTTGACAATATTGCGAGTGAGAAGTTAGACAAAAGAAACCCAATATTGACGTAGAAAATCCAACTTTGTTTAGAACTCAAATACGTTTATATAGTCAGTCAAAAAGAACTCTTACAGTATCGCGAGCAAAACTTACTTTCGACGAAATAGATGATACGATATATAACCTAACTTAATAAACCTTGATTCTTGATACGAGGATTTACTGACGACAATTGCATTTTTTAAAATATTTGTTTCTGTATTGATATTTTTTTTATTATGTTGGACGTAGAATGGTATTGGAATAAAAATAACTAAAAATATTTTATCGGAGCGTGCGGAATTGAAGTCGGTAGCTCGGCCAATAGTAATCAATAAATACATGTAACTGAGGTAGTATCGCTTAACGTTAGCGGTGGCAAAGAAGTGAAACGAGTGACATCAATCTTGGTTCGTTTAGACGATTTAGACCGAAATTAAAAGACGATGTCAAAATGAAAAAAATCATTGCTGTCACTTATGTCACTTCTTTCGCCGTTAACTTGACACGATACCGCGACTGGTCCGTATCAGTGAATGATAACAGTGTCAGTAACTAATCGTATAAATGTTTCTATGTCCCGTCGCCTGCGCCAAGCAGACTCTTTGCTAACCGTGAGTACGCAGACACTTGCATGCTAGACGTGCTTACTGCACCTGTTATCATTTACTGGCTGAACCTTTATCAGTGGGCTGTAGTTACTGCAGGCCTAGCATGGGGGTGTATCCTGAGAGATAGGAAAAGAACAGTATAGCTAGTTTAAAATGATATCCTTAACGACATTTGATTTGAGGCAAAAGTCATAAATTTGGAATTTCTTTTTAATGTCTTCAATATAGTCACTCTGTGATAAAAATCAATCTATCTACTGCCCATGCTAGCCCTCCTCTTTTAATGACTTCTATACTTTTTTGTAGAATTTCGTCATAGGAGACATACTTTAGTTTTAGTACATAGCTATAATTATGTATGTAGTTGGTATCGCTGTAGATTTTCTTTGTAGTGTTCTACATATAGAAAGTTGACTAATAAAGATAGGCTTAATTTAGTATCCAATATGTTATGGTGTGTAGTGTGGTCCAATCTCTAAGAGTGGTTATGTAATATTATAAAGATCATCATACTAAACAACCACTCTTAGAGTTGTTATTACTTCATAATATGAATCAGGGCCTATAATTAGTTAGGTATGAAAAATAATAAAAGTTGCTTCCAACTTAGTCGGTGTCTACCTAGTCTGGTATTATGACTGTTTTTTTGTAATGATTACTTATGTAATAAATTTATTATTTGTTTGCAGAAGAAGACGTGGAAGTGCCGGAGGTGAACGTAGGCGCAGTGGCGACCGGCTCCGGCTCCAACCTGTTCGGAGTGTCGGGCCGGCTCGCGTCCTGGGTGCGGGAGCTGTCGTCTCTGCGCTCGCGCACCTCGGACGACGCGGCTGCGGAGCCCCTGCAGCCGCTCCCGCACCAGCCCGCGCCGCACCTCAAGGGGCCCAACGGAGTACTGCGCGACGCGCCGCCCTAGCCGCGCCGCGCACCCACCCTCCCGCCTCGCACCCCAGGCGGACCCATCTACCTCAGGCCGGACGCTTGCGCCCGGCTCTTCGAATCCTAGAAGTAAGCGTAGCTAGCGAATCGTTCGACGCGTCGCGTTCTATTTATTTTGTATACGTACGTTTTTATAGCGAACGGCGTCGACGTTGTACATTATTACCGATGGTCGAATTCGGCGACTGATATAACGGGCGGCGCGCGAGCCGCGTCGCGTCCCCGCGGTGTACATATATCGGCAGGACGCGGGCCGCTCGCGCGCCGTCGCCGCGCCGCTCCGATCGGCTCTAGTTTAAATATATCCGTAAGGGGGAGCGCTTTGATCTTCTCTGCATTTATTACGTTAATTATTGCACAAGATGTGTGCGCCCGTGCAGAGGCAGCGACACGTTCGTCCAGCTCTAGAACGTTATATAGTTGATTGTTGTATTGAATCGAGACGATAGACTTCCGTATCGGGTTATCGGGCGGATCGACCTAACGTTTAGTTGAATCGAGGTCGGCAGTGGAACGTCTCGACTCGACGTGGATCCTATATAGCTTACCTCAATATTATATTTGTATTCGTGTCATATTTGACATAGCCTATTAACGTTAAGTTTACCGTCTAAGATGTAAAGCGTGTATAATTTTGTAAATGTGTGGGCGATATTGTGTACAAATTAATTTAACTGATTTCTCGACAGTTCTGTGCCGTTAACGATATGCCTGTTGGTTCGCGAGGACGGACCGAGAGGCCGACCTAGTGTCGTAGCGCCGGCGAAAGGTCCACTCTACCGTACATAATCACATCTATTTGTAACTTGCCTTGTCGACGCATCTGTTTAAAAATAATACTCAATGATTCATACCAGTAAATATTTATAACCATCGATATATGTATTGTATGTACTATTTAAATAATAAATGATCGTTTATCTCTCGTATATAACCACCCAACATTTGGCAAATATGTAACATTGAATTTTATGCATTAATGTATAATATTATACTCAAATACATAGCGAATGTAAAATTATATAGGGATTTTTCGAATTTATCGCAACCAGATTATTGAAATTAGTGGAATTTGTTTGTCTCGTGTCATATTTGGTAATTCTGAATGTATCCGTGAAGTAGCATACTTTTTGTTGTGATGCATTTTTAAATTACCCAGTATGGCGACCGAAATAAGAAATATTAACAATATACCTAATAAATATTTTACTATAGGTATTAAACATTGTATGTATTATCTAAATCCTAATACGAATGAATGTTATAATAGTTATATAAATCACTACTTATTATGTTGAAACTAATGTGTTCCTCCGTGACTAAAATGCAATAGATATACCTGCCATTATTATTATTGTAACTATTTTCCACATAGTAACTATATATAATATATCATAAATGTTAATCACACGATCGCAAGACGAATGCATGACATTTATAACGACTCGACAGTTAAATACCTAAAGTATCTCACTACATAATTAATTGTACTATAATATTTTGAACAGAAATACTGGTACCTCTATAAGCAACATAATGCAGCTGGATTATATTCTGTGCAGTAACTAATAATATTAGATATTTTTATGCAAATGTTTTTTAATATTATGTACTACTAGGCTGCATATTAAATAGTGGTAAAGTTTTGTGTCACGCGGGATGTTAACGTGACGTGTGTTTCGACTCCAACGTTCGTGAAAAGTTTAATATATTTTAAAAATGTAAGCGCGTTAGCGTTCGTAATACATCTCTGCTGCGAAAGGCGAGGAATAAACTTCAGTAACTGTGCCAGGTTCCGCTGGTATGGAACGTATCCAAACCACGTGACCAATTTTTTCAACTTTTGACTCTCCCGAAGACCTCTTTTGAAGAATTAGGTGCTCATGTGCGTCTGTGTTGCCACATGTGATTTTAGAAGCGCTGAACGCCGTGGATATATTTCACATAACGCGAATTTAATTATAGGACCTGTAGAGCTAACTGTGGTCAAGCGTGTCATGGGTCACGTGGTATGGGTATATTCTCTTATGGTTTGGCAGCGAAGGTTTGCTACAGGCGTTAAGACACGCGCGTTCCCGCGTAATACAAGACACCCGTTGGCTAGCGTGTGTGTATAATCGTTAATCGAATATGGTCGCGGGTGGACTTAAAGTATTCTTAACCTAAATTCACAAAATAAATCGTTTAAATAAATTTTTAAATAAAAAAATATGATCATCAATTAAATAGCTTTATCAATACTTAAGTAAAATATACGCTACATTATTATTGTAATTTTTAAATACCTACAATGGATACTTTTTCATATTTGCAGTAAAAGTTGTAATTTGTAATTGTGTAAATGCAACCAAAGTTAGACTCCAATATACACCAGCTGTAGTTAGCGGCGCGCGCGTCGCACGGGAGACGCACGGCGACCGGACGACGGCCGCGCGGCGCCGCGCGTCTCATATAATGTTTATTGTAAGGGTATAAACGAGTGCCTTCAGACATCCAGCCTTCAAAAGAACGCGGGATTGTTGATTGTGTAAAGTGGACATGAGGGAATCGTGAACACAGATGGTATACGGTTGATTCGTGATTCGATCCCATTTGTGAGTTTAAATGTAAATTTAAAGAAAAAAAGTAATGTTTTGTTTTACCGTTAGCGTTTCGTTCCTTGTTAACACAATCAAGAACCTTTGCCGCAGGAGTCGGGTTGGTTGTGGGAATGTGTGTAGTGTACGGATTGTCGATGGTATTGTAGTGTACGGGTATATTTCTACACATCAGTTAAGTATCTAAGTATACAACTATACATGAGGTGCGCCTTCATCTTAACAGCAAGTAAACACACGCAATGTTTCTACAAAATACAGTCATATAATTATGGTATTAGCTATTACAGTTATTCACTAAAGTTATGAGTACATAATGAGCTTGAATACGCTATATGAATTCTACAACATACCTACATCGTAGTGAACGACCCTTTTTATCTCTACGTCTTTCCTGAACCAAAAATAATAGAACAGTGAACCTATCTATAGTCTATAAGGAGAATAAGACTGATATTGTTTATTCCAGTTAGTCCGGCCGAGTTATTATTTTCTGATTGTCTAAGTACAATTTGCTCGCGCGTACTCGGGTTTTCGGGTGTAATGATTGATGTGTGGGAATATCTCTAGTTTCAGTAAAACTCGCTGTCACCTCGTTTATGTGGAAATATATAGTGAAGTAAGTGAAGTGTGAGCGAGGTGACCGGACGGGCATCGTTTGGGGCTCAAGGCACGTTGCATCCGCAATAGAAACATTTCATTAGCCGAATCGTACCTTTTACTTTCCAAAGTCCAAATCCAAATATTTGTTTAAATTTAGCAATTGCATAGTGCCTTTTGCTCAATTAATGAATGTAGATAGGTACTTCTACGATAAGAGTCATACTTTAAACGTTAAATAGTTCAGCTATGTATTAAGGGTGACCGGTGGCCGGCGGAGAGAGCCCCACCAAGTTGTTATTGGATGACGCCGTCGGCGCCGGGAGCCTCACCCGAGACCTGTGTTGTTTGTGTGATACTGTGAATGACCAGGCACTGCACGTCACTAAATATACCATTTACATAGTAAAAATAACATGTGAAAGAGGCAGTTAGATGACGAATGACTTAAGTTTTTTATCCAAATTTGTGGGACAAAAATATAGACAAATTTATGGAATTCGAAGACATACTCTTAAATAAAGACGCCAATTGCAACTTATAGATGTTTTATAGTCAGTTCACATTAGCCGTATTCTATTACGTATTTTCCCGTGGATAAACGGCAATGCTAGGCTACTGCACATTGGTTTGAATGGGCTGCTAAAATCGATGGTGGTTTATGGTTTATTATGTTGCGTGCAGTGTTTGGTCGTATGGTGTATTATTGTAATGTTACACACGTGGCAGTGTCCTGCCTCGCAGCCGCCGCGTCGTCGACTCGGCGCGCTCTGTTCCTCACACGAGCGAGCCCTACACTCCACCGTCGCCACGCGTCGCGGTACGTACCTGTTTAGCTGCTCACATGCGCTGTACAAAAATCCGCCGGTAGTGACCGAAAAATATTTCAGCTAAAAATGACGTAGCGGGGCAATTTTCTTCTAATTGAAAGAATGACAGGTTGCGTGAGATGCAACCTAGCATTCACCTCGCTATCTACGATCCGTCAAAGAGATCTAAATCAAGATTGGTTCAAGGTTTTAGCCGGTGACTGTTCGTTTCTATGTACTTCATGGGGGCGATATGGGCATACCATAACCAAGATACTTGAAATAATGATCTCTCAGTCGCTGCCGATCCATTGATCCTGTTATGATTATTAATTAGCTTTGGATTCAGTATAGATTAGAAATTTTTATATTATTTCAAGTTCTGGCTTATTTGGAGTACTGTACTCCTTCGTTCGCTGTAAATTGCATACTAGAGTATGGTGAATGTCGCCTTTTACAGCGCGCGTAGCAGCTAAACTCGTGGTAATCCTTCGCTGCTGTGTCTCAGTTGCTTTAAATGCCGTCGACTGAAACGAAGCCTACCTAGTCTTCCTGATTAGCGTTTTTCGGTTGGGAGCCGAATAGTAAATAATGTGCGCGTTGCGTGGAGTGACTGGCGAATCGCGCACAACGTTGCCTCACACCCGCGCCCGACGAGCTGTCCCGTCAAACGATCGCTTTATATCTTATGCTCTTATATTATCAGTATTTATTTCTCATTGTGATTCTAATAAGGCAGTTGTTACATTACCTCATTTCGTAGTTAATTATGCATAAAATTGTTGACTGATTGTAATGTATATTTCCAAACGGTATCCTGTGTGTTTGTGTGAGTGTAATGTGTAACTGTGTGAGGGTAGCGTTGTTGTTGATGTGCTCAATTTAGATTTTCACCAAACGATTGAGATAGTGTACAATTTTATAATTAATTTAATGAAAACCGAGTACCTATTAATAATAATTTTAATATTTATATTAAATAAAAACGTTACGAAAATAAGAGTTGTAGTTTTTAATATGACTGAATCTAAACCCCTTTATCGTAGTAATTAGGTGTATATTTACTCGTACATATGTAAACAAAAGCTTGAGATGCATGTCTGGAGTTGTGAACATTATTGTGGAATCATGCTCATTGTTTTAGATCTATACAGAGTTTTGTTTGAGGGCGCAGGCGCAGGCGCAGGCGCAGGGCGGTTCAATTATCAAATTTGATATGATTTTGTAATATTCTTCTTCCAGAATATATTATATTCAAGTCAAGTTTGAGAGGTTTTCGTGGTATGCGTCCGGGTACACTGCACTCGCATGGTTTGTTATTAGCGTATCTAACGAGAAGGCACACCGTTCTAAGAGCGCCTTCTTCGCCGTTATCCAAAATTCTTTTCAATTGTTTGATGTAATATGGAGGAATTTCGTGTTCTGTGGCACCCATGACCATAATTTCCTTGTACGTCCACGAGGGCCAGTATTCGACTGGAATCGGGTCGTGGTCGCCTCTCGGCAACGGGTTTATTTTCTGAATATACACTCGAACTGAGAAATGTCCCATATAAGGTGTCAGTACTTTAACGTATTTGATGTAGTATTTTTTTACTTCCACTCCTTTTTGCCTGAAAATACGAGTATACAAATGCTTTTTATTTTTGTAAGTTTGAATTCTGGTCTTGTTTCCAAATAGTTGTGGGTGTGCCTGCTTTAATGATTAAAGTTTTGGATAATTATTATCTCATAGTTTATATAGGAACTTACGAGTCCAACTTCTCCATATCTTCTTTGTGTAGTCGCCAAATGACGCCCCAGACGTGAGCATTAGCCGTCGGCACCAGCGTCGCGGTAGGCCCTCCCCAGAACGAGGAATATTTGATAAAATCCAAACGGTAGTTCTATAATACAATGGCGTGATTATGGTTTATTTTCGGAAGGAATAATACCTATTTGATCTATTTCCGAATTAGCTAAGTGCGGCCACTATCGCTGTTCTTGCACCTACACATTAATGGCAGCTGGCAAAACGTACGCTGTTTTTTATTTGATGTAGTGAAAGAGAAGCGATACGATCAGCTATGCCAATTTCTAAAATTTCCCGATGTATCTCTCTTTGGATCAGCCTGATATTGGGTTTTTTTCCTAGGTAGATAATATAAGTAAGGAACCCGTGTCAGATAAGTTATTGAAGAATACTCACCGATTAGCAAGTGTAAAAAATAGAGATGATAGGTGGATATGACCTAACTTCCATGGCACGTTGTTGATAGTTTTAGGATGTACTTATAAAAAGTTTTTAATGACAAATGGTTATCGCACAAGGGTTGCGGGATTAGAAATAAAGTAATTAGTAAAATTATCTTACATCCAGACGAGCAATCGATACAAACTCTGCGCTAGGGTTATGCATGTGAATCCTAAACGTTAACATATTACCACCGTACGCGAAATACAGAAAACTATCTGCTTTGTAAATATCTGATTTCAACATTTTATACATGGACTATAACTGATAACCAAGCGGCAAATCAAAATCAAATATTTACAGCCAATTTTGTATTTTTGTTTAGAGTGACAGATATTAAGAATTTTGCGCGAAAAAGTATCGTGACGTTACAAGAGTCCTCTTTCTGTCTGTTGAAAAGATTTCTCTCTCTTTAGTAGTTGAATCAAAGGCATTATTTAACAGTCTTAAAAAGTGGGGAGGTTCTCGACTCATCGAGTTTTTTATGTAGGTATGTTCATCGATTTCTCAGAATCCCTGGACCGTTTAGAAAAATTCTTAAAATATTTAAGTGTATACCTAAGCTGCGAAACACAACAAGTAAAGGTACCTATAATTATATGTATACGACATTCAGTTCGTACACTACGGAGTTTAACCGTCATCTTTCTCTTTTTCGTTATTGAAGGTCAATAAAAAACAAAAACACAAACTACGCCAAATAAACCTAACAGAGAGTAAAACTGCTATTGGTCTATATCCCCTAGGCCTGTCCTTAGATATTATAAGTAGGTTCGGTCCAGTTGTGGAATAGCTCTAATTTTAAGTTCAATGAAAAACCATATTAAATAACATTTTTTATAATGTAAAATAATCATCAGCAGCATATTAACTAGTTTTCTTTAACTTCTCTATCATTTTTGGCGACGCTTCTTGTCCATTATGCGGAATCTGCTTTAATTCCTCGATGTACGATGGTGGTAACTCGCATTCCTTTGCTCCATCGATGATACAGTTCAAGTAAGTGATGCATGGTCTTCGCTCCATGGGTAAATCTTCGCCAGATTTTCTTAGTGGAGGGTTCTCAGTCTGCTGGTAAGTACGGCACTCTACTTTGTACCCATCAGGTGTTACAATATCGACTGTCTTTGCGAAGTACCAGTTCGTGTCTACGCCTTCTTGTCTGCAACGAGATATTTGACAGAAGTTTAACAAAAGAGGTAGGTAGGTATTTAGAATGCGTAGTAAGTAAATTGTGCGGATCGACAATACGTAGGTAACTAAACTATGTTTTGGAATTTAAATTCTTCTATTTTAGAAATCAGGTGGTCAAGTCTATTATTTGAATTGTCTTAAAATTACAGTTGTACTGTGCCTAAATGGCCGTTTTGGACATACGAGTACAATAGATCAGTTCGTAAGAAAAAATGTTTTGTTTAATACTAACTGTGGCCTATTCTATGTCAAAACGGCCATTTTGGCACAATCCAATTGTAATTCTGAGACAATTCAAATAACAGACTTGACTATCTGAATCGGGACTTGCTATCTGGCGTACTGGACGTGTACCTAAGTAAGCCTAGGAAGGCAGCCAATTTAGTTTGAGCCTACATGCAATAGTTTAATAACACATACCTACTTTCTAAAAACTTTTTATCTCCAGTGCAGTGGATGCCATTGGCTGCTTGTCGTTCAGAATGGCGTTCTAAAGGAGAGGCCTGTGTTCAGCAGTAGACTCCTTCTGGCTGATGATGATGACGGCGACTATGGTGATACTTACTTGTCCAAAGCCGGCATGTCATTGATGTGCAACCGCCATATCGCGCCCCACACGTGCGCGCCGTCCGTGGGCACGATGGTAGCCGACGCGCCGCGCCAGTGCGCCGAGTACTTTATGAAGTCGAGTTGGTGACCCTGTTAGACAAAGTATACCTAAGCATTCTGCGCCCTGCGATGTTACCCGCGAAAATTTGATAATCCCACATACCACACTCCATTTTTCCGGGATGAAAAGTATCATATCTGTTAATTCAGGATACAAGTTATCTCAGTGCCAAATTTCATCTAAATCCGTTTAGCAGTTTTTGCGTGAAAGAGTAAAAACATACTTCCGTGTATATAATATTAGCAGGATAGGATTTGGACGTGATTTGACTCTGGCAAATATACATAGCGAAAGATGCCATACAATAAAAAAAGGGTGTTGAGGGAAGAGGGAGCCCGATAAGGACCATAAGTAAAGAAAATTCCCTTCTCTAACATGCTATAAAATAATAATATCTACTACTCTCTACTGATAGTATCTTAGACCCTTTTTAATAGGTTTATATTTCCAAAATCGATAAAGAGACCCTAAATATCGTGAAGTAGCTGTTTTAGTAGGTATGTACGGTACTCACTTCAAGTCTTCCGACTCCAATGAACTCAGCTGATGCATTGTTTATACGAATCCTCCTTTTCAACAAGTTACTGCCGTAAGCGAAGTATAGGAATGTATCTGGTGTCACTTCGTACATTTTCTTGAAATAATTCAAATCGCGCGAATAAAGTCTAAAAGAAACACTTAAAATTCGCATATAATATCTACATCAAAAATTCCTTTTGATAACAACATAACCTTACTTTTGCTTAGCATTCCCACCCAATACCAGTTATAATTTTCTTTGTTGGCATTGGCATGGAAGAACCTTGAAAGCGACGTTTCTTTATCATAAGCGTGCGAGGGAGACGGAAATAATAAAGTATACCATTAAAGATTTATCTTGCTTGGTAGCATGTTGGCCAACAAGTTACATTACTTATTATGTGTATGATCTTAAAAATTGTAATAATGACCCTCGAATACAGACAATATTCACTGCTTACGTAATTATGAATGAATAAATGCATATAGCTTTATTGCTCACCAAACAAAAGATACAGTAAGACAAATCTACACATTAAGACAACGGTAGTACACTGGGCGGCATTATCGCCTAAACCAATATCTTCCGGGCAACCTTTGTATGGATAGAACTAATGTAGAACCTCGATAAGTTAAAGTCCAAGGTGAACACAAAATATTATATGTTATCAAGGGTCTATATGTACATATGTATGTTAGTTTTCTTTTTTAACTCCGATGTTTCCAGGACAATGATCAAAAACTTATGATCCAAGTAAGCCGTTGTCTTAATCCTAACCGCAGCAAAGCTTTAAAGAATTTCGAAGAAGCAAACAATAGGTGACATAATGTGTATTGTGCAAGCAATAAATACCGAAACCTTTTGTTATGCACACTCTTTCAAAATGACTCATTGACAAACAATGTTGTAATAGAGGTTGTGGAAACATTTTAAGTTACTGAGGGCCAAAACAGATATTACTTATTTAAGTTATAGAGGTTGCGTATAGAGGTTTTAGGCTCTGATGGGAAGGGAACATATTATTTTTTGAAGTTCTAGAGGTTTTTAATTACAGAGGTTTGAGCAGTCGAGGTTCTACTGCATTTAAAAAAAAAAAAGATTGGTGTAACCAAACTTATACTAAAAAACATCAATAACTATACATGATTTGATTTTTGACAAATCTAACACGAATATAAACTAAAATATATTTGAACTTTAAAATAAGCTATAAGATTTTACACCTGCAAAATTTATTATGTTGTCAGTATACCAATACTAGAAAAAAAATGAATGAACACCAAGTCCTGAAATATAGGAAGGGATTTTGTTTTTTTAAGTATTGTCTTCGATGCCTTTGATTTTCAAGCAGTATCGTACCTACATATTTGAATGTTTTTTGTTTACACATAATTTTTGTTCAAAACATTTCGTTTCAAGAAAAGTCGTGATATTAATTTTAAAATATATTTTTAAAAACTTTAGCACTGCCATGTTTTCCTATACAATATTGCACTGTAGCATATATCTTCAATAACCGACGCTCAACCGCTCGATAATGTTCTTCTGTCGCCAATTTTTCACCTCGCAATCCAGAGAGTAACTTTATAGTCTCAGATAAACTTCCTCCAGAAACAAATTCCAGCTGCTGCCACGTCGATGCAGTCAGCCTAAAACAATCAGAAATTAATCACTTTAAATGTACAATCGCTGTCACCCAAATTATTAAATACAGAAAATAACTACATAATAGAAAATGTTTTTCCTAGCAGTACACAGAACGTTAGTAGAGCATGTTCGTTCATGAACAGGCAGCCTTTTCTTATCTTGATAATTATGTTTGTTTTCCTGATGAAAACCTGATAATATCAACCAAAAATGTAATATATTTTTAAGGATAGGTATATATAATAATTTAGTTATAATTTTATAAGAATAAGAAGAAAGAAAATACAAACGAATGCCACCTAGTGGGTGCTCGTCTGAGACTTGCACCCTTACCACGAGTTACGACAGTTTCGAAATTCGACTTTGTTCGTTCGAATCCGAATGCTGGGAAGCTTGGGAAGGGGGCTCAGCAGGACATTCACGCAGAAGATAACTAGAACTATTCTATATAGGTAATTTATAATTATGCTTTTTGGTAAGTTCTGCATTACATTCTTGCTAAGCCAACATGCTCGAAAAATTCTCGTAGACTGCCTCACCGCTCCTTGCACTACTGCTATTGGTGATAAGATTTTTATGTTTAGGTGGGTTTGTATCCAGGGATTGCGTGATCAGACTGTAACGTTGTCCCTAGTGATAACGTGATCTGTTTCCGTTAGAGCAATTAATTTATATTATATCCGTTGATAAGGTACTGTACCTATTCCTTTAATATGTATCCCATATAGTGTTTTCTATCTATCAATACAGGGTTATCGGTTAGGGGTGTCTTCTTCTTGGTATCCTTAGTCCCCACTTCGGGGCAGAGGGCAGTAATAATAGTCATCCATTCTGTTCTGTCTAAGGCTTTGCGCTTCACCTCAGCCTACGTTAATCCAATGCTTTTGGCTTCTGCAATAATGGAGCGCCGCCAGGTTTGTTTGGGGCGGCCCGGTTTGCGTCGGCCCTGTTGATTCCAGTCTAGGGCTTGATTCGGAATATGATCAGAGCCTCTGCGCAAAGTATGGCCAACCCATCTCCATTTACAACGTCGTATCTGCATATCAACAGGATCTTCATGGCACTCTCTCCAAAGATCTATGTTGGCAATAACGTCTGGACTTGTAATTTTTGGGTTATCAATTTAGTGACTTTCCAAGTCTCACATCCGTACAGCAGTACACTTTTAACGTTTGTGTTAAATATTCTTAGTCTCACTCTACGTGAGAGGTGGGTTGACTGCCATACAGGACGGAGACAAGCGAAGGAACATTTTGCTTTGGCAATCCGGTAAACTACATTCAAGTCTGTTCCTCCAGATCCCGACACGACACTTCCAAGGTAAGTTAAGCTGGACACTTTTTCCACCTTTCATTGTTTATAAGTAGCAAGTTGTTGTCGTGAGCTCCACTTCTCATATCCTTAGTTTTTCGCACGTTGATTTTAAGAAATACCGTTGCAGCTTCTCTTTGCAAGTTTTCTAATTTGGTCAGATGGCCTGTCAATTCCCACTCAATACCGAATTTAGGTATATTGTTGACACGAGACATAACTCCGTCAAGTACTACGAGAAATAGCAACGGCGATACGAGAAAACCCTGGCGAACTTCTACATGGACTGGAATCCTTTCCGAGACTAATCCGTCGTGACGTACCCTACATGAGTAGTTATCGTAGGCCGCTTTTGTTAAGATGATCATCTTTGTTGGCACGCCAATCGATTCTAACCTGGACCAGATAGCCGACCAGCGCAGCATATTGTGGGGTAGATCACCTTTGCTTGTCGCGTAGCCAACACCGCCGTGTTCGATAAGCATGACGATCGCTTTTGAATTGGAGAATTCTAGACCAAATGGAAAAGAAAGTACGGGACGGAAGAGGTGTGAGCGAGAGGAGAATAAAGTTTAAAGGTGGAATAATGTTTTAAAATTCGAACCCTAATTCGATGCGATTTTGTCGATCTCAGGGATATATAAGCCGTACATCGGGCGGTTTACGTTCAGTTTTAGTTTTGCGGTGAAAACAAGAAGAAGAAGAAGAAGGAAAAGGAAAGGAAAAAGTGGAAGTAAAGTGAAGTGTAGTGAAGTGTAAGTCCAGTGCCGTAGTGACTGTGATCCGGAACCGCGCCGGGCACTGTGACGAGAGATCAGTGAGTGTCGTGGCCGCGCAAGTGACAGTGACGTATTCGGGCGCAGGCCAACGAAGTGACGTTTCCGCGAGTGACGATAAGGCCGTGCTAAGTACAGTGCAAGGTGACAGTGATAAACGGAGCGCCCGCCAGTTTAGTGTCGTTTCCGCGGGTGGACAGTACCGCAACCGGTAACGCGCGTGGAACTGAGCTGTAGCGCCGCACCCCGCGCTGGGGCGCCGATCACTCTATACGTGTGAGTACCTGGGCTGTAAATAAAGGCACGAAAACGAAAGTTGTCTTTCTTTCCTATCCCCGAACCCGCTCCCCGTAACAATATCAAAGGCTTTTACAAAGTCAACAAAAAGAGAATAAATCTCTCTTTGGAATTCTGCTAATTGTTCTATGATGATTTGCAGCGTGTTAATCTGGTCCGTACACGATCTTCCGGGACGGAACCCTGCTTGTTCACGGCGTAGGACAGGTTCCACAGCAACAAACAATCGTTCCAGAAGAATTTTGCACAGCACGCCTCTCCAATTGTTACAGTCGCTTAATTTTCCTTTTTTGGTACCGTAACTAGGAGTCCAGTGCGCCATTCATCGGGCATGGTTTCTTGGCGCCAAACTTTTATTATAAGGGAGTGAGCAAGTTGGTAGCTGTAGGGAGGTCTACCTTAGGTTAGGGGTGTACTAAGCCGGAAGGGGCTCAACATACGCTAATGAACTACTTTCCATGAGGCCCCATGATGATAGTTGTTCGGAATGATTAGTACAATGGCCTCCACTCGGCTTAGTACACTCTTAACCTATAAACTTGTATATTTATTTATATCGTAATTTTCCTCCGTGCAAAGATTACTCACATACAACATTGGTAGAGCGGCGCCAGTATGTCCATTTCGTCGACGGCCGGGTTGCCCAGCCCCTTACCGTTGTCTAACATCACTATCTTGTCTTTATATACCTCGTAACGGTGTCGGTCGCCATTTTGTATCAGGAAGTCAAATATAGCCACATCTATTAGGTTCAGTATCCGCTTCATACTCAGTGATTTACTCAGCTGTCTGGGAAAAGTGTTAAAGTATCGTAATACCTTAAAGTTGCTTGACTTTTGCACGCAGACCTTTAGTAATACAAATATCCAGTTTTAAGAATACTTTTACACTATAAAAAGAACAAATCCATTTACTACGCCTTAGTACTAAGATACCTACATAAATGTAATTAATATATGACTTAGATAAGTCTAATGGATTGTGATGACTAGGTCAATCGGTACACAACATTTCTTTTGTTGTAGGTGTGTAGTTACCTAAGCCTTGCTGATGTAGTAATCAAATCAAAGTCAACATGAAAAAGTCATATGTTATCGTCATTTGTTGCTTAAATTTTTCTGTATATTTTCTACCAACTTCCAAAGAGCTGTAGGTAATTAATTCGATTATGATTTGCTATATTTTTTATCTGAATTCTCAGAGTTAGTGGACTAATTTTATTTTATGGATTGAAAGAAAAATGGCTTCCCATACTTTCATCAAAATAGGTCCAACAGTTTAGTTTATAAATCAAAATAACTGAAAAAATAATATAGGCGCCTTCGAAATTGAATACAGTAGTTTTTTTTTTAATATTCAAGCTATAAACATACACACTTTCTTTTTTCTGTAAAGTGGCATAAGTAATATTAATGTGATAAGAATATGTTATGTAATAAAACTACGGAACCCATTATGTTTTACTTTCTTCGAAGAATGTAAATATAGATTTATGCACAGCATAGCCCTTAAATATAATCATATAATTGTTCATAGTCTATAATAATATTATAGTTCATCCTTATTGAACTCTCTTACGAGTAATGCCAAACATACATACAGTATTAGTTAGTAAACAAGCAGTACTTACTTACAAAAGTCATTGTCTATCTCCCATTCCATTTTTTTAGTATTATACGAGCGCCGCCATGGCGCCTTGTGTACTTTAAACTGTCTATCTAGATACAAGATGGCAGCACCTTCTATTTCACCGTGAATATCAGGACATACTGTCTCATTCATCTTGCAGTAGAAACATTTGCCGAATATACAGACAGACCCACTTTCTGAAATTTAGGCTGTTTATTAGAAATATTTGGTTTTCGGTATAATGTATGGGATAGTTTTGATGAAAGATCTATTAAGAAATCCCATTGTTTAGAAATAGTATTATCGGACAATTGCATAAACAATTAGTAATTGAATTAATACCATGCTTAACCATAGTTCTTTTCAGTCCCACCGTTGCAAAGGGCATCACATCTCTTTCTAAATGAATCCTTCTGATGGTAGAAGGCACTATCCATTTAAAGCCCAATACCATAGCGAGATAATAGGCAAACACTTCAGAATTATGGCGATCATAGCCTGCATATATGCTGCCCTGGACCACATGGGTCAAGTTGTATCTCTTTGGTTTAAAATAAAGCTTCTGGTTACCCTAAAAATAAAGAAATTATAATATCATATGCTTATTACTAACTTCTTACAATTCTATGGATTATTGGAAGTGTAATAAAATATACAACACATCAGGTCAAGTCTGTTATTTGAATTGTCTCCGAATTACAGTTGGATTGTGCCAAAATATAATAAAGATAATGTATGTTTGTGTAAACCCCTAGGGGTAGATACTAGCGAACTACTATGTTATTTAAGATCTTTACTTGTACCTAGTTTCACAGACTAATAAATCATACATTCATTCAGAGTTAGTATTAAAAATTATGTTTTGTATAATACTAACTGTGGTCTATTCTATGTCAAAACTGCTATTTTGGCACAATCCAATTGTAATTTTGCGACAATTCAAATAACAGACTAGACCACCAGGTAGGTTCTACCAAAACAATTAAAATTTTCTTGCTAAGAAATTTTACAAACAAAATAAAAAAATAGAATGATGATAGACACTCTCATTATAACTCATATCACACCTTAAAATAAAATAATAATCTGTATAGTAGTCATTTAGCTTATTTTAAAAATGTAATTAGACACTTGAATTTGTTTTGTTTTACTAACCAAGAACATAGTTAAAAATAACTCTTTATGATGAGAACCATTTATAAGTAATACAGTAGGTAGATTACAGTAACAAACCTCCAAAAGGAGCAATAGTTTTAACTGAGTCCCTTTAGGTGCATTATCAACAAGTACTATTTGTGCAGTCTGCATTGCTCGCAGTATCCTCCCCGGAGCACCATTTGAGTACGGGAACAGTGACTCTTCATTAGACCACTGAAACATTCATCATAGTATTGTTAGAAAATAGTTAATCAATAAGATAAGCTATTGAGAAGTTTTCGTAACCTACTGAAAACAAAACTTCAACAGTGATTTAAGAGTTTAATAGTTAGCAGCATTAATAATTTTAATTTTCTCAACAGCACCACATAAAATTTATGGTAAGCTCTTGAATATATTTAAGAATAATCTAGCATTCAACATAGACAAGACTGGCCACCCTGACAGATATTTTTAGTTTGATACAAATCATATTCAGAACTAAGAACAAGTTGTTACTGGTCACAAATAAGTAATTGTCAGGTTTAGTGATGGCAGTAGCCTGTATTCGTCCATAGGCCTCTTCTAATGAACACCCCTGAGCTCGATCTCCAGCTCGTTCCATCTAATTCATGCCCGCCGCTTTCTGCAAGTCATTTTCCCACCAGGCCGGCTGACCAGTAGCCAGCTGTTCAAACTATGACTACTAATAAATTAAAAATAAAGTGTTAGTTAAAAGAAAAGTAGATAAACAAGATAACTCACATTTTCGGTATCATGCCACCAATTGTTAGCATCTGGATGTGCGGCTGGATTGAAGGACTGTAGCAAGCTCCTTTGTATTGAGAAATATTTTGGGTTCTTACTCTTATACTGCTTTGGCAAGTAATTGAGATACTCATATATTTCCCTAAATATATTAGGAGCATGATTCAATTTGCTATGAGGCACTTGGATTGCGTTTGGTTTACTCACAGTATTTAATGTATAGAAAAAATAAATATTTAAGGCAACCAATAGAAGGAGAAATAGTGAAAACCCGAACGCATAGTTCAACGACATTATTTTTTAATTTTAATACAGAGATTTACTAATATTGTGCTTTGGTTCCACGTTATGACAATATTTTTAAAATTAGTAACTTGCAGCCTACATTTTATGCTACAGAACAAATGCGTCCTTACAAGATTTTATTAAGGAAACACTACACAAAATCCTTGATATTCACGGTTAGTACCAAAATAAGCACAGCTCAATCAATGTTTTGGCAGGTTTTTGTTCTATCGAATCAATTATCAAGACCAACACTCACTGTTTCTTTTTAATGGGTAGTTTAATAATGCCATTTTAGGAATGTCCGTGTTATGAAAACCAATGATAAAATAATGACTATTATTTTGTTAAATTAGGCAGATATCATACAAATCAATTAAATATCTCTCGCACAGTCAAAAAAGAAAACACCGAATTCGAATTCGATTCGAGCTTCGAGCGAATCTGAGTACCTTGTGAGCGATGAGGAGGGGTGAGGTGAAGGAGCTCAGGAGGGGTAGGAATTAAGTTCTGACGTTGACGTAAGCTTTGCAATGACATAAATGAATGACTGCCAACATTAAAAACATAACGTAGTAACACTTAGCAGAGTTGGAACATTCAACCATTACTGAAATGTTATTGTGTGATAATTTTCACATGTAATATGGTAATCTTTTTATCCTATTTACTAACCAGCAGCATGATTCAGGAAGCGTTTCCACCCGGAAACGCTTCCAACATCTTGAGTTTATTTATTTACAACGAAACACCAACAGTATATATATTACAAAATTTAAAAATACATGATAACCAATATTGATTCTGATATATATACCCTTTATGGGTGTTTACAACATTCTTAGAATCAGTAGAACATTATTCTTGTTGAACAATACAATTAGTCAACTTGAACATATTTATTGAGAAATTTTAAATATTTAAGCAAAAAATAATAATAACGCTATAATTTAATAAAATATAAGTCCAATAATATGATTATATTTAAGGGCTATGCTGTGCATAAATCTATATTTAGATTCTTCGAAGAAAGTAAAACATAATGGGTTCCGCAGTTTTATTACATAACATATTCTTATCACATTACATAACATATATAACATATTCTTATGCCACTTTACAGAAAAAATAAAGTGTGTATGTTTATAGCTTGAATATTAAAAAAAGAACTTCTGAATTCAATTTCGAAGGCGCCTATATTTTTTTTTGAGTTACGCAAAGCTTGTTAAAAAATCCTAAATAATGACATTGAAAATTGATTGTAGATCTATACAAGAAAATAATCGGATTTTGTATCGAACTTTGTGTAATTCGAGTTTCAAAGTTTTCGAATCCGAGCGGAAACGCTTCCTGAATCGTGATGCTGAAGGTCCGTGATCACATAAAACATAAATGTGAAATAAAAACCAAGTTCAATATTATGTTGCCTTTTTTGCCTTCAACGACATAAGAAGTGTGAGATCTACATAAGAAGTGTGTGGGTGCGAAGAGGTTAAAAATTGAGGTAAGAAGAAGTTATATTTTAACGTGTTATAAAATAGTTGTTAGTTGTAGTTTAATAACACTATTAAATATAATTTCTTATAATTTCAGGACAAGCTCAGGGGTCTTAACAGAATTTTTACTCTTAGTTATTAGATAATAATAAGGACTTAACTTAGTTGTGTTCAAAAATTCGTTTTGCAAAGTTTTCGAATCCGATCGGAAACTCATTGTGAATCTGAGTACAGAGGTCTTAGCACGATTTTTAAGAACAGTTATCTACTGAGACGATTTTGTAAGGAAATGCCCAATGTAGATTAGGTATACGAGTAGGTAAAGAAAGGAAACTTTTATAAAATTTTATTAATAAACAGAATTAATAATTAAATTTTACTTAATACACCTCAACTCACCGCGTTTAACCGCTACTCGCAGCGTCAACGAGGCTTACCATGGAGTACGCTTGTCTTGAAGAAACTGATTCCAAATGTCAAAATTGACACATCAAAAACGCAAAATGGCCTTTTTGCGTAAATAAGGTGGAAAAGTTTTGACGAAATTAATTTTGTACACTACGACAAGTTACGTCATTTTTAATTTGGTTGATATATTCATGATTAATAAATCCATAACGTATTTATGATATCATATACACAGTCCTGGCCGGGGCTCCATTCAGTATTGAAACATCTCTTATCATGCGCAGCTACTCTACCTCTCTCCAATTCAAGAAGGTACTAAATATAAACACTGTCCCATCGAGTAACAGAGCAATATCGATCGTTATTTATATCGCACATTGTGCGATTGCTTGTTTATTCAGCCAGCGTTTGCAGAGAGGATGCAGGGGCTGTTTGTCGCCGATACTAACACGATTACGGCCAATCAGCAACGTCGCCGCCCGCCCTAGCTAATTGGCCGCCCCGATGCGAGGGCGGGCTTTTTTAACAGCTTGTGCAAACACGGGACGAGCGCCTCCGAGGATGTTGGTGCAGACTGCATGCATAACATGTTTGTGGCTGTCTCTTATGCATAGGCTGTATTTATTTTTTAACTAGTCGCGGTCAAGTCGAACCATTTCACTTTGAACGTAAACCTTTATTTATAATTATTTGTTGAAATGTAGTTTAGTCATAATTGATAATGCCGCCCCGTATTACTACCCTAACTACATAATACTTAATTTTATTTAACACCAAGGGCATACAAAGCCTTTAGACGTAAATTTGATCACCAAAGCATCTTAACCTGAAATTGATGAAGCCAAAATGCTCGTACATTATGATTCGTGGTAGGGCTAACTAACTAGCTTTGTATCGTATAGGTACTTAACTATATTGGTTACTACGAGTAGCTGGGCTCTGTGGTGTTACCCGTGGATCTCTAATTTTTATAGCCAATTTAACTCCGTGATAATGTAGCTTTCTAATGGAGATTTTTTTTTGAAATCAGTCCAGTAGTTTTGCTGTTTATTCTGTACACACAAAAATACTAATATTTCTTCTTTATAATGTTATAGATTTTAAGAAGTCAATCCAAGTTTGAATATTGTTGCCCCATTGCAGCATAAATAAAGAACCAACATTTAATTTGCACTGAACATATAATAACATATAAACACAAACGTAGCTAGGGTGTTTAATCAATCATTCAGGGAATAAATGTAGAACAATACAACCGATCGCGCGATCCCCGACCCTTCCTGATTTATCGCTTACGAGTTACAACTCAATACGAAGGAACTTGCGAGTTACGTACCTACACCTATTTTCTTATATTCTGCCCATGACCAGCAGAAATGTAAAACAACCGTATAAGAATGTATGTTAACAAATTTATAACTTCCGAAAATAGGAGAAAATCTCCAAACTCTGTGAAAATATCAATACGCCACAGGTTCCCAACGCTTGATTAAATAAAGTCTTCATACAAGCTCTATTTTCATCGAAGTTATGACATTGTTTTTATAGTCAATAATAGCTAGTTATTTGATGCCGGTTTGAGCCTCTAATTATAGGCTTAACATTATTTCATTTTTAACTACAGCTATTAGGTTTTTGGTCCTTTACTTTTCTAGGTTAGAGTAGATACTTATAGCTACATCATGCCGCGCCCTGAGAAGGTCACAATCTCTTATTTTTAAAGGCTGCTTGCCTCAGTTTTTTAATGTGGAGTAAAATTAGGTTGAACTTCCGTTGTTATTTTTTGTGGGTGATATTTAATACATTTACAACTTTCTGGTATCACCTATTTTGCTAAATAATAAGTAGGGAAAATCACGTGGAATTTGAGCTCATCATCTAATTTATTTCGTAAATACTTGTTACACAACTATGAACAGACGAATTAACTAGGGCTAGTACCACATAATATATAATTGTTCACTTAAAGTTCTACAATAGATATGAATATTTACAATTTATATAAATCACTGAGGAAACACGCGATTAATTTTATGCTTTTAGATATAACAAGATATTAAGATAGCGTACTTAGTAAGTATAATAAATTAATGAGATCGTAGTTATTTTTCTAACACTTATCACAGCTTAATAATTTACAATAACTTTACAGTCCAATATATTCTTTTGGTCGTTTTTATTTCGTTTATTTATTTTATAAGCAAATATAGTACAGTTTGGCACAAATAACATAATATAATTATCTAGGTTGAGGTAGGCAGCTACCTAACACAAATAGCCTAAATAAAAACAATTATTAGTAGGTAAGAGAAGTACCTACTTAAATTTGTGGTACAAAATAATTATACCCAAATCTCATTCAAATAAACAGTCTCAATTCTTCGGAGTCTTGCGATACTTATTTGCATGACTCTGGTAGGACAACGCCTATAATAAATGGTAGCTATCATCACTGAGAAACATGAAGAAAACTTATACCACTTCAAAGAGTCAACATATCAGATGGTTCGGTTTGTCTTCAGTATGAGTAGGTACTTAGACCGGTTAAACTATTTATGTGTAAATTAGAATGTAATAAACGCATAGAGAGCACTAATATAAAAATAAATGAATGATTGCAGCATACTTTGAACTTTTGCAGAAAAAATCAAGTAGCCGTGTAATTATAGCTACAAAAGTAAGCTGCAAAGTTGACTTAAATATTAACTCCGGTAATAACAATCCGTAGGCAGTCAAATAAAATCTGTGGAGTTTTATCTTCATCCGCCACTGTATTTTAAACTTTATATCGTTACATCACCAAACCGGTTTACTGAACTAATATTTACAGTTGCAATGGTAGATACTTATTGTTTTAGTATAAGCTGTAGGCTATGTATAAGCAGGAGTAGAGAAAGTCGCATCAGCTGGCGGCGGACTACCACGCGAGTGGCGTGACCTCCAGTCTTGTCGGCGTCGCATAAGTTACGAGACCGCATTTCAGTGTTATTGAATCCATATTCACCGTTGCAATGATAGGTAACAGTGTTTCAGCGAGTAAGGTGTAGGCTATGTATCCGCGGGAGTGGTGGTCGGTGCGGCGGCAGGTGGCGGACTGGCGCGCGCAGCTGCGATGGCGGCGGCGTGCCGTCGGGCTTTTAGCCGCAAGTCGGCGATGGATGAGGAGCGGCACCGCGCCGCTAGAGCCGCCAGACCGGCGTATGGTGGGCATAAAGCGGCTGCTGCTGCTGCCGCGGCGCTCGCGTACTGTACACAAAGGTTTTTTCATTGACCGAGCGAGGTAAATAAGTAACATTTCTTTCCTACTCATAGCTCTCCTCTAAAACTGGCGCTGGATATCTCGGTATATGGGAAATACGCTATGACACGAGACCGTTAATCAAATTCATTATTCGTTTTTACCTGCTTTTAATTAAGCATCTAAATACGAAATTCAGAGTGAACTGAGAATTGTCCGACGGTTTTTTGTGTCGAATTTGTTGCAAATCTGTATCTGTATAGACGTTTTTTAACTTTAGGCCAAATTTAAATAAAAAAATCTTAATAAATTACGTTATGTATTATTTATGTAGGCGCGTTTAAAAAGACAGAAACCTGAATCTTCCAGAAAGGCCATTTTGCGCCGTTGATGTATGATTACTTCGCCGTCCTAATGGTATAGAGTAATAAATACTTTAGGTACCTGTAATACGACCCGCCACCCAACAAGGACACAAGAGGAGTCCAGAAGAAAGGAGCTAGTTGCGAACGACGAGCCCGCTCAACAAGTACCTGATGCGCGGCCGCTGACAGGATGGCAGGGTCGAAGGGTGCGAAGGCTGCTGGTGGCGGAGGTCCGAGCGGGGGGAGCTGCGGCGCTGGCGGGGGGCGCGGCACAGCCGACAGCCGCGGGACCGACACGTATGGCGCTACGCGGCATGGCTCCAGCGGCGTGCCGCCACCACTCAGCACTAGACCTACCAACGAAACACACATTATAATATTGTAAACGCTAATTACATTTAAGGCTTGATTCCGATAACAGCAGCACGCAGCAGAGCTGGGAATCATAATTTCACTGTCCCCATATAAAATTTCGGAAGAACGCTAAATAAAAAACATTTTTTATCCACCGACTTCCAAATAAGAGGAGGTAGGTACTTAATTCGACTTTTTTTTAAATACAATGTGGTCACATTTTAATTTTATCAAAATAGGTAAAGAGTTGGTTTTTAAATTAAAATAACTGAAAAAGTTCTATAGGCGCTTACCGTAATGGAAGAAGTTAAGTACCTAGTCACTTTTTTAGAAAAATAATCATTATTCTGACTGTACGAGTAGACATTACACCTACTTGTAGATATGGTTGGATGGACGCGATTTTAAAATTTACGATAAAATACCGCATATATTTTTCATTGAAATTATCGTATGCGATATTTCATTAGGTAAACATAGTAAGTACCTAAAAAGCGCAACTTTGTGACATATTACGAGTAGGTATGTCATCGCAGATCTTCACATGGTCTACGATTTTGTACTAAAACTACAACCTGAGAATAAAACTTGATGAACCATCCGACCAACCGCAACTGTAGCCTTCAGTTACGTCCACATTCCATTCCTAAGTCCATATTTACCTACCTATTTAATGTGCAAAATAAGTATAAATTATTATTTTCTTCTGTGCTACGAGTCACTTGTAAACCCTGGTAATGACTCGGTCATCGCGCGGTCTACGAACACGTAGCTCCGTGCTACAACTAGGTATCACAAAGAGCTCGCATTATGTGTATTTAGCCTAGCTTACCTCTAATTTAGGAAACGAAACTTTTTTTACGGGTTTGATAGCGTTATCTTACTAAGTTTATTATAACAAGAAGGTACTATTATAACATGTAGTTACTTTATTTCTGTTAAACTAGTATGGACATAAGTTATCAAAAACACTAGCTATCACCCGCGGCGTTGCCCGCGACAAATTTGAAAACTAAAAAGTTTCAAACTTTGAACCCCCATTTCAACCACTTGGGGGTTGAATTTCCATAAATCCTTTCTTAGTACCTACACCCCTATACACACTATAATAAATACACCCTCCAAATTTCAGTCAGTCAGTCAGGACTTATTCTTTTATATATATATATATATATATATCTATCTATACATATATCTTCTATTTATATATATATATATATATAAAAGTCAGTCCTAGCTGACTGATATTCGCTAAGAATCAATGTAGAGCCTAAACCGCTGAATCTTGGGACATAAAATTATGACAGTCTATTCATTATACCTGTACCATTATAGTGTACCTACTAAGAAATTTTTGTAAATTCAAACCATATGACGAGTCAAATGGGGGTTCAAAGTTTGAAACTTCTTTATATTCCATTTAATGTCGGCGAGCAACGCCGCAAGTAACAGCATAAATGGCTTCCCTTCTTACATCATTTGTCTACTTGCTTTACCACGCATGGGTTCTGATTGCACTGTCTATATTTATTCCTATAACATTGTATCGGCGAATAATCGAAATTAGACAATATGGCGAATTAAGTGCCAGATATCCTGAGGTGAGAACTTCTTAAAGAACATTATAGAAAATTATTTACAATTTATGTATTGAACCTGCCCTGTACTACATGCCCTGCGTTTCATTCAACAACTACGAGTACCTTAACAGATTCCTATTGCTCGATAGTTTTACTAAATCAAGTTTAAATAAATAAATCAGAACACTAAAGTTAATTAATGCAGCTAACCCCAAGCCGCGGTCGATCCGCGCCTCGATTGGCAGATACAAACGAGCTCCGCCGCCGCGGCGCAAATCCGACAGATTTCTTCCGAACACTTAATTAAATTGATATTTAAGCTAAGCATAATTTGCTCGTAAATTAAGTGAGATCCGTTGTTTATTCCCGACGGGCGGCAATTAATAAATTAACGAGGATCTACTCCGATCTAGCCGGCTCGAGGTGCTTGGCGCGTCTTGAAATATACATCCAATTAATTACTCTACGCTTAGGTTTCTCGATCGATGGAAATTGTTTTAGCGTTCTTACCTATACAAGCAAGTATGTATATAAAATCCAACGCCGGATTATATCAGATACTTGTATTTTCAGAATAGCTCTAAGCTTGATAACACATCATGTATATTTGGCATGAACTGTAACTGTTTAGAAACGGAAATTTCGAGCAGCGCCTGTAGCATTCGTGAAAGTCCTTTCTTTGTTAGAAAGTATTTAACAGAGTCCATACGTATAGACTCTCTAAAAATATGAACAACTTCTAGCTAGGTAGGTACTTCCTGTCAATTAATAATAATAAATTAAATTAATAATTTCATATGGTAATTGCTTTAGGCGATAAGGCCGCCCAATATACTACCATTGTATAGATTTGTCTTGCTGTATCTTTTATATTTTGTTTGTGTGAATTTTTAAAGCTTCTAGAAGCCACAATTTATTATTTTAGATTACCCAATAACAAGGCATGCTCGTAAAATTTGTCTCTTGGTACGTTCGCTATTATGGTGAGCAGGCAAGTTTCGAGAATATTATATTATCTGAGGTAGTATGAATGATCAAAACACATGAACAACTCAGCGTGTTATGACTCCACTCGTAAGTGTTATAGGTACCCAACAAGCAAACTAATCCTATAACGAAATATTATAAGTCTACTTCTGCTAATAATGTTCTTATTAAGGCTTTGGTGCAGACTGTGTATCTTATAATGGTATAAGATAAGATCTAATACACTCAAGAGCATTAGGATTTATATCTCAGTCTTATAGTCTGCTATATGATTACTTACAAAACAGTTACAGGACTTTTTTACTTATAATAGCATTTCACAAGAGTATATATTCTCAAGAGCATTTGTTTTTATTACTCAGTCTTATAGTTTACTAGTAGATTATCTTATAAACAACTAATAAGAATATGTATCCTATAAATGTCTTCAGAAAGATAAAATAGTCTTGAAATCTTATAGTATCATTTTGTAAGAAAAGAAGCTCTAATAACACTCTTAGCTAAGATAACTATGAGTTTGTCTCGTTACTGTCTTATTCAAGACTCTTTTAAATACAATAGTACTTTATTAAGGACGTTATAAAATCAAATAACCGTATAAGCTACTTGATCAATCACATTATTAGTAAACATCAGCCATTTTGTACAACTAATTATTTTCTAATTCCAATTTGTCCTGAGAAAATAGTTTGTTAACAGTTTATTATGGATTTAAGTGATTGGAAACGATTTAAAAGAAGTGGTGGATTCAAAAGAAAAGTGGCAAAAAGGTGTAAAGTATCAGTGAAGCCAGGTTCTTCAGGAATAACAACATCGGTATCAGAAAGAAAATCTAGCGTATCAAGTGCGAATGTAGGTGAAGTAAATGAGGGTTCCGCAGTGACAAATAATTCTTTACCCATAGAGCATGAATCAGAAAGCGAAGCATTAAATAATTCTTTAGCATTAACTCACGATTCTGAAAGCGAAAAATTTGAAATTTTTCTAGAAAACTACGATTTCGATTCCGAAGAAATCACTGAATATGAACAAAATTGTGAATTGGTTGATGATATAAAAAGTTGGGCCATAAAATTTAATATTCCTCACCGAGCCCTGAATGAATTATCTGCTATTGTAAATAAAAGATTATGTAATGTTTTACCAAAAGATGCACGGACCTTATTACATACCAACAAAGAAACGGTGGTTATACAAACTTCAGACCCAGGACAATATTGGCACAACGGATTGATTAAATGTTTGAAAAATATACTACAACGAATAAATTTGAATATTTCAACGACTGAATTTGAAACGATTTCATTAAATATAAACATAGATGGGTTACCAGTTTACAATAGTTCAAGACATCAACTCTGGCCAATTTTATGCAACATCTTTGAATTATCCCACATTCCTCCATTTGTGATTGGTAAATACTATACTTATACGATTTTTAAATACTTTAACAGCTTAGTTATATTTATGTAAATAGCTATATTTCTTTTTTATTTTAAGGAATTTATGCAGGAGATGGAAAACCCACTGATCTGAATGCATATTTGGGGCCTTTTGTAACAGAAATGAAGGAAATAGAAACAGATGGATTGGTCACAATAGTAGCTGGAACTGAAACTACAATCAAAGTCAAAATAAGAGCTTTTATATGTGATTCACCAGCAAGGGCCTTGATAAAAGGTAAGTTTTGGATTTATATTATATTAAACCATAATATTATGTACAGTTATGATAACTTCCATTATAAAAATATTTGATTTACAGGTGTCACAAATTTCAATGGAAAACATGGCTGCCTTAAATGTACAGTGATTGGCGAATACTCCCATAAGTCAAACACTGTATTTTTTCCCAATACAGATTGTCCTAAAAGAAACGATGTAGACTTCCGTGCTAAAAAGTATGAAGGACACCACAAACATGACTCTCCATTATTGAAGCTGAACATTGATATGATAGAGGATTTTCCTGTTGCCGACTCATTACACCTAATAGACCTTGGTTTAATGAAGCGATTGTTAATCGGGTGGCGTGATGGAAAGTTGGGAAAGTATCTTACCAAATGGAGCTCTCGAGATACTGCTATTGTCAATAGTTTTTTATTGAATTGTCGAATGCCTAAGGAGATACACAGAAAAATAAGATCTGTAGATGTTGTAGCGCACTGGAAAGGTTCCGAGTACCGAACCTTCTTCTATTATTTAAGTGTCGTAATTTTGCAACACGTGCTCAAACCCGAACCATATCATCATTTTTTGAACTTGTTTTGTGCTATAACGATTTGCTCAAATAAAAACCATTTTCCATTTTTACGGATTGCTGAAATAATGTTGAAAGATTTTACAGAAAGTTTTAAAACCTTCTATGGGCGAGACTATGTGTCCAGTAACATACACAATTTGAGACATATTGTTGAAGAAGTAAAAAAATTTGGAATTCTACAAAAGTTTAACGCATATCCGTTTGAAAACCATCTTTTTGCTATAAAAAGAACCATTCGACAAGGAAATAAAACACTACAGCAAGTAGCAAATAGAATAATTGAGAAACAATCAATTGAAACAGAACACCTTAAGGAAGAAATTGCAGACTACCCATTAATTAAAAAAAACCAGCGAAACGGTCTAACTGTGTTGCACCTAGAAAAATATATTTTATCATCAAATGATCATGATAAGTGGTTTCTTACTGACGAAAACCATGTAATAGAAATCAAATCCCTCACGCTGAAAGACAACACTGAGCCAGAAATTGAAATAAAAGGGTATCGTATTGATCATCTCCATGATGTTTTTGATAAACCGATAAGATCTTCTTTTTTGAATATTTATAAATGTGATTGTGCTGCTATTGAAAAATCTGATGTAATATGTGGAGTACAAAATGTAAAATGTAAACTTGTAAGTATTACATACAAGTCAGAGATATTTTTTTTCCCCTTGTTACATACTCTATAAAATACAAGTTTAAAGGTATAAAATAATACAAACTATTATTGTATTTATGTTGTTTTATTGAATCAAAATATTTTTTTTTTTATATGCAACATGACATATAAAAAAAAAAATAACAAGTCAGTCTCAATCATGAGTATCTAGTTTCATTATAATAACAATAAAATCTTCTTATGCCTCTTCATGCAAAATCATCCTCTACTAAAAAAGATTAAAAAAGAAAACTTAACATCCTCTACAAATAAAGATTATAAAAGAAAACTTAAGTAAACACACAAAGTTAAAAAATGAAGCTTATTTATTATAAACGATTAAACAAAATCGGAATGAAAATGTAACAAAGATTTTGTCATAATAAACAAAACAAAAACACTAAAAACTAATACTAATACAAAACTGAAGTTAAGACTAATATTGATTAGGAGTCTCACTATTCATGTTTAATCATCCTATCTAGTTATTTTGCACCATCGACATAGAAATAAATGTGTTATTAAATATATAACTAAAGTTAAGACAATATTTGTGTCATTTGTGTGTCACAAAATATTGTCTTAACTTTAATTACATATTTACTAACACATTTTTGATACCTAACTATGTATTTCAAATTAAACATACTCAAAATAAAATGTGACAAAGTTTAACGACAAAATGTAAAGAAACCGCATTGCAAGCAGTCAAATAGTAATCGCAGGTTACATGGCAAGTAAAGATTTCAGCACTATTTTACTATAGCTGCAATAGTTGCAGTCATAGTGCAGTACAATAAGGTAGCAAATGTAACAAGAGAACCTAATTAGAAGAACTGGTACCAAGTAACTACCTACTTGTTAATTAGGTCAGTCTGGTGAATATTTTACCTTATGCGTATAAAAAGTAACAGACAATAGCATCTTAATACCAATTGTAAGCTTGCCAGTTTTTTTTAGTTTAAATTAACTTCTTCCTCTGAAACATCTTCATCTTTTTTCTCATTTTCGGAACAAGTCTTAACATCTTCGTCTTTATTCTCATTTTCAGAACCAGTCTTTTTATCTCTCTTTTTTCCTCTGCATTTTTTTGTAGAAATTCTTTGTGGTTTGATTTTGCATCTCTGGTCAGCGTTTCGCAGGACAGTTTTAAAAAACTTATAACAATCGTTTAAATTAAATGACGAATCGTGCTGATGTATTATATCAAAAAAGAAACCAATAATCTTGGAGAAACCCTTGAAGCAAATCTTTTCTGTAGCTTCATTTGGCTTACGCGAGACTCCAGTCCATGAACAAGATATGAAAAATTGTCTTTCGAACATAACGTCAACAAGAGCATAAGCACTTGTGGTTCCCTTTCCTAGGCCTTTAGTACATACCACACTTAACTTTCTTTGTAAATCTTCTCTGTAATTAGAGTCTAGCAATTTTTTTTCGAGCTCTTCTATATCCTTTGTATCTTTAATTGGTTGTAACCCAAGCGCGTGATTTCGTTTTTCTTTAATAGATTTTGCAATAAATTCTTCATTCGCAACCTGTAGTTCAGTCACTTTTCGTTCAATCGGTTCAACTGCGTTATGTATGACAGCTTGATTATTTAAAATGTTATTAAGGATATCCAGTATAGTCTTGTTATCATCATTTATGGATTTAATATCCCTTTTGATAATGTTGATGTCATTTTCAATAGACTTTAAGTCGTAATTTAGTTGGCAGTTTTCTTTTGACGAGTTTGTTGCTTTATCTATATATATTATAGGCGTGTCCGCTTGGTTACTATTTGGTATAACAAAGTATGTTTCCATTTTTTCTCCTAGTGCACCTTGTGTTCCAGAAGAAGTTGATGCTACTGGTGTGTTTTCGTCAGTAGCCTAAGGAATTAAATAACTAAAATTAGCAAAAATTTTGTAAATTTGACATTTTATCAGTACCAAAATTTTTTCCTGAAATGTAGGTAATTGCGCAGGAAACGTCACCAAGGAATGTAATAGTTATAATAAAAATATTTTTAAAAACCGCACACCGGACGAGTGTTGCGTGCGTGCGTCTGGGTGAGAAAATAGTATGGATATGACAGGAGATCGACGCATCACGTGACGTATTATCGCATCATCTGTCATCTCCATACTATTTTCTCACACACGCACGCAATATGCACACGGCCGGTGTGCAGTGGCCTTACGTCTTGTAAATCGTGTCATCAAGGCCTTTCTTTTGATACTCATATTGTGAAAATGGCAATAAAAGCTTTCTAGCCTTCTTTTTTATCAGGAGACGCCATATTTAAAATATCTATTTTATGTTACTCTGACAGTTAAGAGTAAGAGAGTAAGACAAATCTAACGACACCTCTCAAGTTAGGTACAATCTATTCAGGCGTTTGAGCTGCAGAGCGTGTCAAAGATACATACATACATACAAACATAAACATACATAACCTCGAAAAACATAGCCGTCATTCTTCGCAGTCGGGTAAAAACGACAGCTGATGGCTTAATATTTTTTTAAAGAAAGTAAGTTGAATTCAAATAAAGAAGAATTTATAGGTACGCTGAACAGAATTCAGTTTTGTGCTATAAAATAAAATTTTAATAATACGCACCACTTGATGCTGTGAAGGTATATAAGATGTGGTTTGTGTATCATGTAACACTCCTGTGTGTCGGGCCTCTGACACTGTTTTAAGTGCTGTTTTTAATGGCACTGTTTTAGAAGAAGGCGTTTCATTGTTGGTTGACTTTTTTTTAGTTTGGGTCTGTAAAAAAATAATATTATAGTTAACATATAAAAATAAATTTCTAAGGTGTTCCTTACTCGGTGTCAGCTATGTCAACCATTGGCATTATAGATGAGCGGGTGAGATAGTTGAGGGGTTTTGACAGGAAAAAACTAAAAACATTTTTGAACTTACTGCAAGACATTCCTCTGCTAAATTATTTAAACATTTGGTATTCGTCTCTCTGCAAAATTTTATTTTCTTTGCCTTTGATTCTCCGTCTTCTTCTTCAGTTTCCGACAAGTCTGACATAGCCTTAGCTGCTGCTTTTGCCTGGGCCAGAGTTAAATTATTTCTTTTAACTTCACAGTTTAGAACTTGCCAATCATTTTGCGGTTGCGAATCTTCCTTCTTTTTCAGTTTCTCTCCTTCAAGTAAAGATTGTGGCCAAAGTAGTTTACCATTGCTTTCCCAATGATCTGGGCAAAAAGTAATAAAAAGGTCGCCGTCTTCAAGGGTTTGCACTACTTTAAAGGGCATGGTTCTGAAAATATAGATAATTATGGAGTTAAGCAAATATGTAAAAAACCTAAAAACTAAAGCTTCGTTTACTTTTATCCTTTTAACAATAATAACGTGACCCGTGTTTAATAGTGTCGTATGCCAATTGTTTATTCTGTTGACAAGAACGACCGTGAGAGCGACTCGCTTGCTCTAGAGATACTAACTGACAAAACGAACTAAGCCACAACATCAAGCACAGTGTTGGGTATAGTGTGATATCAAGTGCGGCGTCAATGAAGGTGGCGGGGAATCCCCATTCAAGAAGTGAGCATGCTCACTCACATACAACTTTTGTTGTGGTGACAGTTACCTGAGACGGGTGCGCGCACCTACAGCTCGCGCGCGAGTTAGTGGCCATCCTGAAATATGCGCCTCTTTGTCGCACGTGCCAGTATCACGGCAAGTGCGAAAAGGAGGCCGCATATTTCCGTATTACCGTCAACTGAACATACCCGTCTTTGTCGAACTTTAGGAAGTGTGATGAGACAGGTTGAAAAGTCGCCGGCAATAGTTGCATAGTGAGCGCGTAGCTTAACTAAACAATGCAAATATAGCTGTACTAAATAAGATTACCTATACTTATGTAACCTTTAAGACAAAGAAATATTTATTTTATATTGTTTAGCAGTAGTCACATTCATCTGCCGAATAATGATCGTAAACTAGCATGTAGTCACAGACTTGACACCAGAATTGTTTTATATTTATAATGTTTTTAATGTTGCTTTTGTCAATAATAAAGTGGGCGCGCAATCTTGAATCAGTGGAACACCCGCAACCATAACACTTTTTGGATAGGATGAAATGTGTTATTGTCCATGGCCATTCTAATTCTTCGAGTTTTTGCATGTCATCTTTACTCAAAAAACAGTCAACGTCTAAATATGCCACCATTCCGAGAGGAACTGAAAAAACAATAGCAATTTCATAATAAAAAAAAAATTGTTACAAAATTTAAAAAAAAACACAAGATACCATATAAAAAATGTAATAAAGGAACTAGTACTTGTAGAACTCTGGTAAGGTCACGCAAGGCGGGAAGAAGGTGTAATCTTGTAGTTGTTTTCTAACAAAGTAAGTTGAAATAGATAAGTAGTCCGATTTCATGAGGAACCCTAAACTTGTTTTAATATGGAGGCAAGTTATCTTGGTTGAAACTACTTTACTTGCTTTAAGTAATAATTTGCTTATAATTGTCATATAACATACTCAACGCAGAGTATTTGAATAAAATGGCGAATGATCGTAAAAATCGTCGAAATATTATTTTACAATAAATACTCTATGTGCTTGTTTTCGAAGCGCGTTGTAAAATTAACTAGATCTTGGCACACATTTACAATAAAAATGACTTCCCCGGCGTGTTCTCACTGTATTATCAATATTTTATCACGAGTTATTATGTTATGCAGTATATTTTATCACGAGTTATTAGAGTTATTATAAAAGGAAGTATACTTACATTTTGAATATTTCGTTTTATCACCACACACCACAATAACCAAACACGCGAATCAACAAAAAAAAACACTTTATAAAATTTACTTAAAACTAATAACTAAGTATATTACTAGAGCATTATAAACAAGATTGCTTTAGTAACATACTTATGTCAGATACTAATCAGAGTGTCTGTACTTCAAATTGTGTTGGCTCAGAACATTACAAAAGCAATTGCGCTTGCTCAAGTATACTGTAGGGCTAACTGACGTTCCGTAAGTTGATTATAAGATAGTTATTAGGAAAGAAAGATCCTATAACTGTACCCAAATCCAACATTGTAGTAAACTACAAGTATCTTACAAGCACAAGAAAAAATAGTATTGAAGTATACTTCAAGTACTATTTTTGCTCCTTGGGTAGTGTGTCGGTGGGCGGGCGGCAGGCAGGTCGCAGGGCGGGCGGCGGGCGGCCCCGCGCGCTGTAAATCAAACCTCGCCGGTCGCCGTCGGTATTATCAAAATGGATGCTCCCCGCGCGTATGAGTTATTTCCATATTTGACACCGAATTACTTTCGAGAAGTGCCGACATAAATACGAGCGTCGACCCACCCCCCTCCTGCGTCCTCCCCCACTACTGCTCGTGGCCGTCGTGCATTTATTTGATTAACTCTGAGTTGTTTAATTTAATCGAATTAGAAGGTAAGCCGTCGAGTCGTCCGCCGTCTCCCCTCTCTCGCTTATTTTAAAGCGTTCTGAACATCTTTACAGCGGTTTGTGCGCAATAAAATATCGCCCCTCTCGCTGCGCGCGAATAACTTTACAATTTTATGAACAGGGGAACAATTAAGCGTCGGTGTATATTTTTTTGCCTCAAATTTCACGGATGCTGTGATTGTTTTCGCGGCGCGCGGACGCGAGGCGAAGATTCATGACTTCGTTGAATATGAATTCTTAATTTTATGAAGATTCAACTCCTACTTTTTATGATTTAATGGGGTCAAAGGTGAATATATTGCTTGTTTATAGCGTTGGAATAATTTAAATAATATTTATGAAGACTAGTAGGTAGGTATGTACGATGATCGTGATGTTGACTTTAGATACCTACAGATTGGTCAAAGATGTGAAGCGCTAATAAAGTAATTAAAGTTAAAAACACGTAAAAGATAATAACGATCTGAATAAACAAAAGTTTCAATTGCACAATTTGTTTTTTGGTACAAAGACTTTATTACTAAAAACAAAATGACTAACAACACAAAAAAATAGCAGAAAGATTACCTATAGACCATTAATATCTACAGATTATCCAAATGCCCCAACCCACCAGCAGAGTGCAGCGTGCCATGTATGGTAGCCGCATTAGCATGCTGAATGGCAATGCTTATATTTGAGCTATTTGACTTTAGGGCCGTGGGGACCGGGAAGCTAGCTTAGTTCATCTTTTTTTCAAAACTTATCGGAGCGTCTGTTAAGTATATACACACCAACAAATAGCAACGCACTGATGATTACAAAAACATTCAAAGCAATTCCTCACCACTACCCAAAAATACGCTTCATCATCACACACGTATCCAGTCATCAATAACCATCATCTGTCCAACGATTGTGCAATCAATATAACGATCGTCTCGCATCCCGACCGACCGACCGACGCGCCGCCGGCGACGTTAAAGGGGCATAACATAACAAATAACCGTTTCATTTCACTTTACATGATTATTCTCGTGTTACCGGGGCGCGGGGCTGCGGGGGCAGCTAAGTTAATAAGACATTTAGCAGGGGACGGCCGGATTGCGTCCGAATGGCTCCCGTGGGGAATCATTTTATTCGATTCCAGCTTTAGCGGCGGCTTTTTTCCGCTTTACGCTCCGTTTAGCGGTAGGTATGCGATGCTGCAGCAATCACGATAGTGCGATATCTCGGATTCCACTACTAACCACAGAATAGACAGTAGAATAGATTGAAACAGTTTTTTTTATAAATAGTACTAACAAAATTAGGTAATCAAAATTTACGGTAACTTGATCAACGACTGTGTTTTAGCATACTTATACCGGAAGGTTTCGTTAAAAGTTCATTATGTTTGTCAATGCTGTAACTGAGTGTATCAAGCGATATTTACTGGCGCGTAAATATCTTTTATGGTATAGGCACCGTTGGCGAATTGTAGGGAGGCACACATAATTCGTAAAAAAAATAACGTCTGAGGAACGTTCTTGTACCTAAAGTTGTTCAAGCTTGTACCGTTTATGTGCAGATTGATCTGCCGTATAACACTAGCTGTGAAAATAATACAAGAAAACTTTTAATTCTAGATTTGAACCAGCCAAAGCTAGGTAAAGGCCACAACCTAGATTTGATGAGCATGGACATCAAAATGATCTTCGGCATGGGCACTAACTCTTCCCTACTGTGGCCTACATTCACTCGGAAAATCGCGCTACATATTTCAGCCACATGTCGAGAGGTCATTGTCACAGCACAATTTTCGATAACCCTGTATTCCATTACCCCAGATTAGTGATAGTTATTTCGAGTCTGAACGCTAGCGAGAAGTGAGATCAAGACTCATTTGTTGATATGACATGATAGGCACAGACAGAGAAACCGCAGAACGTTTGTAAATGTGATTAGAGCACACCACGGTCACAGCTTGTTCCGTGTTAATGGGAAACTGGGACATGATAAAATGTTTTTTTTATTTACAGTTTTGTAAGCAGAAGTGTAAAAGGTAGCGCTCGTGTCTGGTGGAGTCACTACTTTTAGCTGTATAAGTTCTTGGTCGGAGCGGGGAGAAAGTCTTTTTATATTCGATAACTGATTATAATAATCACTTACTTAAGAAATACATTTTAAAAGTGGTAATAACTGACGTGAATGGATTTATAATTATATGGTAATTCTAATGGTTATTTTAATGGATATGGTTTGGTAATGGTATTGGTATTGAGCATGCGAGTTTGCTCAATGTTAGATGATTGTGTACTAGTTATAATATTTAATAAAGCCAGGTAAATCGTCGGTGCGTCAATTGCAAACTATGCAGAAACGCATAATTGCTGAGCTGTTCGGAAACAAAAAACAACAAAAAGAAACTCGTGAACCAAGATTCAAACAAGCCGCAGATGTTATTATCTACGGAAATATTATGCTAGATTTCGCAGTTGTAACTAGTCTTATTGATTTATGAGTAAGGAAATGACTTGATGTATGAGGCTTGATTTTAAAACTTGTAATAATGCCATTAACAGAAACTAATGTTATGTTAGTTGGTTTTTTATTTCATCCAGTAGATTTTCGTTTCCCTCAGCTCCCAAACAGTTTTATGTACACCAACCTCTCCCTCGTTCACTAAACCAGCAGAATCTTGACCACGCTCGATCACTAAGTGCGTAATGCAATCCCCGAAACAGATCGCCCCACGTCTCTCAGTTTTTTACCGAGTTCGCGCGGACTGCCGACTCCCGACCCGCGCTTTAATTATTCATTCCCGTGAGTTATGGTCAAATTAAAAAACTGTTAGAGTCGGCCGGCGCCGGCGGGAGAGGTAATCGAGTTACACACTCACTGAGAATACGTAATGCTAAGTTTCTACAATCTGCTCGCGCTGTTTCAATCTGCAATAACAGATTTTATAGCAAGCACATAGGCTAACTGAAATTTCAGATACTTTATTTGGCTATTAGTTTACTACTTAAAGTAATAGCCAAATAAAGTATCGATACTATTGAGTGAAATGGAACGCATCGGAACGGAGTGAAACAGAAAAAATCGCAAAAATCTATTACTGTTCCGCTTTTGACATCCCCTTAGCTCAAAATTAATTTACTTTGGAGCCAATCCCTAAATTCTATAAAACGTGAAAAAAATAATGGTTGTAACTACTTAAAGCTATGAAAACCTCATTTGCTCCCATCGTTACAGAGTAGGTATCAATCGGAGTAAATGCACAGGTTTCAAGAAATGGCCTACGGGTTTCCTATGACTTAATTGATTATTTATAGCTCCAGATGGTTTATATCAGTTGTGCTATCAATTCTTTATTGACCTTATAACCACTTCTGTTATTGGTACCCAAGTACAAGGCTAGTCACATTGAAATATTGCACATTAATTTGGCAAATATAAATTTATGTCAATACTTAAAGTTACATACTTAATTTAAATATTTCCTATGCATTAAACCATATTCTTTACATTAAACGCGCTACTCCGGTCTCCACACGATCAACAATCGAACATACATATTAACTTCTGCGTCAAAATCCCATTAAACCGCTAGAATGTCCTCTAAATCACATCAAAAAATGAAATACATATAAATTCAGAAAGTAATAGTGTTCATTTAATGCTGTAAAGCAACCGACCGAGTAAGTTCGTGTTACGCAGCAGTGCCAACTAACCGCCACTATAGTCGTAGTCGCCGAGTCTCACTCATTTGCAATTCGTTGTTTTCGACTACATTAAACAACGAATGTATTTCGAATCCGGAATTGTAGACGCATTTGTAACAATTAGTAGAAAAGCCACGGCGAGTTCTGACATGAATTATTTATTTATGAGTTTATTTTTTTAAGTGTTTTGTTTGAATACTTAACGAATATTAATATTTTTTATAGTGACAACCGACTTTCAATTGGCTTTTTGCCGTTATTTTCATTTAAAAACTTAATAACTTATATGGACCGACTCGAAATTATGACATACTTACCAAAGAAAAAGAAAATACTTAAAGCGATGTATATTTTTTTTAATTATTTCTTGATTGGCCGCCACACTCTGTGTATTGTGCCAGTTCTCAAGTTCTTCGATGTATTATTATTGGCGAAATAATAGTGTTATGCGATTACTCCACCAACAAGCAAAGGGAACATTTTGTAGAATTGAAAACCTCCTTCTTTTTTAAAATCGATCTTAAAGAACATAAACAAAACACAACGCATTCTGATCATCCCTTTCGTCGTAAATTTTGTTTTTTTTTATAAATACCTATATTATATTTTTTAGTGACTTCCTTTAAATCAGACTTAAAATTCAGGGAAAAAGTTGAATTAAATCCTCATTTTTTTGTAGTCCATCCTATAAATAAAATTAACGTAAAGATATCAAAAACATTTAAATAAAGAAGTTTATTTTACAAGGAGTCCAACACCCTTTCGTAAAAATATTTAATTTGGAATTAGCCTTACCTTTGTGCATTTGACTTTCGTGTTTCCGGCACTTTGCTCTCCTGTTCTGGAACCACACCTGTAACCAGATTACGTAATGTCAACCACTAATAGGTAATTATAAGTTTTAAGATATGATAATCAAGTCCAATTTTTGCAGTTATTTCTATTAAAAGAATTACTATGTAACAATTTTACTAAGGCAATTCTTAAGTATGAACTAACAGACAAAAAGAGTTTCATTATTGGCGGAGTAATCGCTTATAGCAAACCAACAAAATAACCTTTAAATCGGCTTTAGAAGCTACTCCTATTTTGAAGTAGGTTAAAATAAAAACATACTTAAATAATTAAAATGTAAATAAGTAAACCCACTAGTTAGTTAATATTACTGAATACTTAATTATTACTAAATTACTTAGTATATTTTCTATTCTAAGTGACCGCTAGTAGAAGTTACAAGTCATTACAAAGTGCTAAATATACAAGACCAGACTATAGCTACAAAGTAATGTATTACATTGTTTACATACAACGCAATACCACATAATTAGCTACATTTCATTTTTGGAAAGTGATGGAAATTCGAAAACCAATTCGAGATACTCGTACTGAATGTAATGAAAAGTTCATACTTCAAATACCAGATTTTTATATACACTTTCTTTTGAGTTATTTACAAAAACTGATGAAAAAAATCTCGTATTTATATGTTAAGACCGTCATAGGCCTCCAATAAAAAATATTACTGTAACAAAACAAACAACAAAAATACAGATAAGTAAGGAGCTTTTTACGAGCTTCTGACGAGAATAACATTATTCGGAACTTTTTTTATTTCCGAATAATATTGCTACAAACGTTGTTATGTATTACATTCTGAATAAAATAAAAACTAAAGGTACGTTATTTTTTTTTTAGTTAGTTAATGAGAGTAAAAATTGAAACGTTGTCAAATCTTTAAAAAAATTACTACTACTGAATTACTTGAGGGCAGGCGTCAAAAGAACTTTTTTAGTTATTTTTATTTAAATATCAATCCTAAGAGGAATGTGATAAAATTAAAATGATGGTCCCATATTAATAAGAAGTTTATAAACCCTTACTTGTTTTAAAGAGTAGGCTTTCTAGTTTAACATACAAACTTTATCAAAATCAGTCTAGCAGTATGTTTAGAAAATAAATTACTAAAAAATTTGCCTGTCGAACTAAAACCTCTTTTGACGTAATAAAGTCCCAACAAATTGCATTGTTCTGTGGAAATATTCTTCTATATTATTATTAATTATAATATTATAAACGCGAAAGTTAGTAAGATTGTATGGATGTATATGTTTGTTACTCTTTCACGCATTTGATTCAGGCATTTGAAAACAAGCACGCACGACCATGGAAGTCAGCGACACTGTAGCCCTAGATGGAGCATGTCTAGTCTAAAACACACTGGCTCTCAAGGATGGTTGCCGGAACAGACCGTTAGTTGCTTAGCGAGAAATTTTCAACTTGACGATGGTAGCTAACCAGGCGAGCGTTAGAAGAAGCCCTACCACCATGCTATGGTTTCCTCACGATGTTTTCCTTTACGGATAACTCAGGCTTTCAAGATTAACACATAGGCTAGTTTTTATTCTGTATTAAAGCGAGTAACACCGCAGGGCGCAGCTAGGCATTTATACCTATTATAGTTGTGATTGTGTTTGTTTATTCACCTCTTTTGGAGAATCATAATCCCATATACCCCTAATTAAAACTTTGAGTACATTTTAACCCTTACATGACCCCTAATTTAAGCTTACATACATGTCATATAGTATGTGTATTAGAGGTATGTAGTACATAGGCACGGTATAGGTATGTGGTGTGGTCTAGTGCACGGAACACAAACAGTGTAACCGCATTAGGGAAGCACATGCGCGGTGATTGCATTGTGCCCGCCGGTATTGGAGCGTGTTATCAGGTTAGTATCGATGCAACTGGAATGTAGGATTCTAGTCAGCTTTCATACGAAAACCATGCAGGTACAGGGAATTGTATCTATATTAGTTAACTAAACGTAAAACCGATATTGCTACAGCTATAAAGCACTTGTTTCATTTTCGGCCAATACGGTGTACGTCTTCCAAAAATACCAAAAGATCTGTTTAATATTATGTATTAATAAAACTTGCATCATTTGCCAACTTCCTTCATTGTGTACTAAAATATCTGATTTCTGTTGTTCTCAATGCACTTCATCCAGCGTGTCTCTAACTTTTCGATCGCCTCCATATAATAAGACTTAGACAACCCTTCGAAATAGGCGTTGGTTTCATGCATGATTGCTACATTGAAGCTAAATCTTTTTCCACCAAGCCATTTCTTTAAATTCGAAAACAGAAAATAATCGCAAGGGGCTAAATCTGGCGAATATGGTGGATGAGATAGCAACTCATAGCGTAACTCGTGAAATTTGGCCATGGCAATCGCGCAGGTGTGCACTCTTGCGTTGTCTTGGTGAAAGAGGATTTTCTTCTTTGCCAAATGCGGTCGTTTTTCAGCTAAAATTCTGTGAAATTGTTCTAATAAATTGGCATAATAAGCGCCATTAATCGTTTCACCCTTCTCTAAGTAGTCAATATGGATAACTCCACGGGCATCCCAGAAAACTGTAGCCATAACTTTATTGGCCGATAAAACTGCTTTGGGCTTCTTCGGAGCTCGTTCACCCGCAGCAATCCACTGTTTCGATTGTTGTTTGGTTTTGAGTGTATGGTGGTGGATCCATGTTCCGTCTACTGTTACAAAACGTCGCAAGAATTCCGTCTTATTCCGTCGAAATAACGCCAAACGTGCTTCCGAAGTGGTCACACGCACACGTTTTTGATCAACATTCAGTAAACGCGGCACCCATCTCGCGGAGAGCCTCCTCATATCAAAATGTTGGTGTAAGATATTGCGCACACGTTTGTCTGAGATGCCTACTACCTCAACTATCTCGCGCACTTTTACTCTTCGGTCGTTTAACACTATGTCATGGATTTTAGCGATTATTTCTGGAGTACCGGGCGTCCTGGACGTTCGGCATCACTTGTGCTTGTACGACCACATTTAAAATCAGTAAACCACTTATGAATCATTTTAATTGACGGAACGGAGTCGCCGTAATATTTATCAAGCTTTTGTTTTGTTTCCGTAATAGTTTTTTTCTCAAAGAGTAATGTTTTGTCACACGAAATTCACTTTTCTTCATCTTTGCAAAAATGCGTTCAATTGTTTTACTTTAATGGCTGTTAAAAAAAAATAACTGACGGTACTGGCTAAAATTTTTAATTTAGTCCTTTAAAGAGTGTTTAACATGGAGGTTTCATGCAATTTGCGATAACTTTATTCCAAAATAGTTTTTTACCAGACTTATCACTCCGCTCTCGTAGCTGAAAAATCATCTTTAGCTTACTAGTAGGTAGGTACTAATTTATGTACCTTTTCTAATATCGTAATAAACTCTAGATAGGTGGTAGCGGTAGGCCCTTTTTTAGATATTTTGATTTATGGACCAGAATACTGAACCAATTTTGATGAAATTTATGTATATATTGGACAACTTTTGAAGTAAAATCTATCCCAAGCGTTGTCGTTTTGAAATCGGACAACATAGGGTACATAAAAAAGATTCCAACGATTGAGTACCTGGTTTTTTTTTAAGTAGGTTATAACACCTTTTCTATGGGTACATTCATTAGGGCGCAGCAATATTTAGTCTAATCTAATTATAAGATACTTAGTACCTAATCACACAGAGCATCTACGGTGGAGTAAACAATCTATATATATAAAAGAAAGTCGTGTTAGTTACATATTTAAAACTAAAGAATGGCTGAATCGATTTGGTTGAAAATTGGTGGGTAGGTAGCTTAGAACCAGGAGACGGACAGGATAAATATAGATAATGATCCCGTGGGATAGTTAAATTACAGCGGGTAATACCGCGGGGCACAGCTAGTTAGCTTATAAATTATTACTAGCGTTAATGAGCCCGTCCCGGCTTCACACGGGTGGACGTTTTTTGTAGATAAAGATCATACCTAATATATAATACATATATCTATAGATCATATTTTGGTTCTATCATCGATACGAGTACTATCCGCAACACGTGCGATAAAATACATTTTATGGCTAATTTCTTACACCTTGGATTGGTTTTGATAGGGATTTATTTTTCTAATTATAAATATAGCCCATGTTACTCAAAGATAATGTTGCTTTCTAAAGGCAAAAGAATTTTTGAAGTCGGTCCAGTAGTTTTTTCGGTAAATACGAAAATAAAATAAAAATATTTTTATATAAATATTAGTTTAGACGTAAATTAGTGTAAAAGTTTAGATTAACTTACAAAACATTACCGTTGCACATCTGCCCGCCTAGACCACGATAACCAGATTCGCTAACTAGGGGCACATTCATTAGCGCTGATTACATAAGACAATACTGCTAAACAACACGCAAACATGCCGCTACTCTTTATGCCATTATGTATTTAGCTTAATTTCATTTGTCTTGTTTACCAAACTGTTTAGTGTATGTAGTTTTGAATTTAGTTTGTTATGTAATCTGTTTCGTGCTGATTTAATTTAGTCAAGAGGGGTCGGGTTCGAGACGCATAATTCAAGCAAGGGAGGGCATCAAGGTCTTTTGAGTTTTATTTCTGTGTGACCAAACTTCTAATAAATTTAGTTTTAAATCACACTAATACTTGCATTACAAAGGCGAATGTCACGTAGTGGGATAAGGACAGGACGACGATGATGACTATAAAGGCGAGAGTTTGTATTGTGTCTGTGCGTGTGTTATTTGTAGTCCTTCATACTCAAACTAAGATTTGGTTGAAATTTTGGCACTAAGATAGCTTCTCTCTGTATTAACACAGAGGGTACTTTTAATCCCGGAAAAATACAGTGTTCCTGTGGGTTAATCAAATCTTTGCTGGTAATACATCGGGGCGTAGCAAGTATACTAATGAATTTAAATATGTAGCATTGGTATACGCACTAAGGTGATTCGGTACAATCATGTTTTAATTAAAGCGAATAAATAAATTTTAATAAGAACAACCAATTACAATTATTGAAATAACGATATAAGAGTAATAGTTTCAAAAAAAAAACAGAAAAATATCAATTATTTGAATTTGAAAGCCTCCTTTTAAAGTTAGATAAAATTGAGTGAGGTAAAAAACAAATCTTTACAATTCCATGAACACTAGAAGTCAGAATAGATTTAGAACAGTCTTGAATTATACTGAAGAATCTGTGGAAGAACTTATCTCCACATCTAACATGTCTAGGTAGAGTTAAAGGCAACAGTTAATAAATACCAATAAATCTATTCACTTTAACAACATTAGAGTGACACTAGTTAAGACACAGAGAGGTCAAGGCGTTTTTATTTCACTTACGTACCCTACCACCGGTCTACATTTACAGGCACTTAACGCCGATCGAGTGAATTCGAGTGTAACTGTGTAATAAATGTTCTAATCGAGATATATCGCCGATAAACCGGCACTTGTTGGACTATTGCTGATAATTACGTGCATTAGTAATGAGTAGGGGTCTCGGCAACCTCCGGGTCGCAGGGTGTAGCTTAATTAACGTTGTATGTGATGATTTCGAATGGAGATTGTACGTTCTGATGACGTGAGTAAGGTGGTTATATGTGTGTACCCGTAATTACTAAATTTACAAATTACTTACTTACTCTTCGAGAGATAAACGGTTCTTTCACATTTACACACAGAATTAATAGTTTTGGTGCAAATATTAATACACAATGAAACAAAACATTTGCCCATAGAGTTCCTCAACGAACTCATAAATAATATTTAGAAATCAGACGTATTCTAGATTATCCTCCAATAAAGTAAAATTACTGTTCGATTTTGGTCAAAGAAACTTGTTTTAAAAGTTTAATTAAGTATTATTAATTAAGTATTATTTATATTATTATCTTATCCTTCCGCATGAATGCCTCAGTGCATTTCGTCGAACCGAAATTTTCGTTGTTTGCTATTTTGGAATGATTCCTTTAGTGATAATCCTCACCTGGACTCTAGCCTCGCTGAGTCCGAGCCGCTGGCTGAGCTCCTCCCTCATGAATGCGTCAGGGTAGTGCGTCTCGTCGAACAGCCGCTCTAACTCTCCAAGCTGTTCCAGGGTGAAGTTGGTGCGCGACCGCCTCTGTTTGCCGCCTCCGTTGCTGCCAGCATTGGGTGACTTGTCCGCCACATCTGCACAATTTATATACAGTATAGATACCAACTCGCCTACTTACTACGTGTAGTAACACTCAATCAAATAAGCGTAGATCTATACTAATTTGTTCGAGCTAATAAATATATTTTTATTAGTAGCTCGGCTAGTAAATATATTTTTATTTTAAAAACGTTAGTTTGTTGCACAGAAGAGAGAACAATTTTTCTTGTCTTTGCATAGGTACTCTGAGGTAATTGTATGTAATTAATTGTGTTGTTATACGAGATCTAGCTCGCGAATATTTTTAGTTTTATTTTATTTTATTCTTATGAAATGTAATTCCGACGTGTTGAACAATCAATTATTGTAAATAGATAAATTTGAATTTAAAATTTGAGTTAAAATGTTTCTTTACTGTTCTTATTTTTTATTGTGCTTAAACATTGTTGGATTATTTATAAATAAAATAAATATCATATGATAGCAAGTCCAACATAGATATTTACAATAAAGATGATGTAGCGACATTGCCCCCGGCCACCCCGACTCCCAAGGGAGATCAAAAATGGTTACTGGGGTACTAGCACTCGGGGTAAATCTTGTGACATTACAAAGATATGGTTAACATTCCTGTATCACAGTTTCTACGAATCTAAATGAGGTTGTTTCTTAAACATTTAATTAACGAAATATCACTGGGCATACACCCACATACCTACAACTGACAACTACATATAACCTTACCGTGGTAATTTATAGCTCCGAAATTAGATTTGGTTATTTCTTAAATCAAAGTATATTGTAGATACAATATTCTGTTTTTTTTTTTAAATATTTTCTTTACAAACTCCAAGCTCCGCGCTGTTTGAACTTACATTAATTTGTTAATCGCGTTTTTTAGTTTTAACTTTAAAAAATATCACATTTCATTGAAGATGATGGAACTGACGAAAACCCTTGTAGTTTAATAATACCTAAGTTTGTAGGAAAACTCAAAGCTGTGTCCCTTCGGAAGTTTTAGTATCTGTGCTATTTACAGTCATATCTACTAGTTCAGGCTGTTCAATTATTTATTTCTTTACATACTCGTAAACAACCAAACAGACAATCCACATAATGCTTGCAGAAAGAGTCTCCACTATTTTGAATCCTGTGTTATATTATTTGCGTTGACTAGTGGGTCAACCCGCGGCCTTATGGAAATGAAAAAGTTGAAACTTAGACTGACCGCCTTAGAGGCTGAATTTCCAAAAATCCTTTCTTAGTGTATACCGCTACAGCCCATAATGAATACAACCTCCCAATTTCACGTCTCTAGGTTCAGCGGTTTGATCTGCAATTACTCCTAGCGAATCAGTCAGCCAGTAGCCAGGACCTTTATATTGTATATATGTAGATGGATTAAGCTAATTTTTTACCCGACTGCGAAAGAAGGAAGGTTTTGTTTTTCGAGTGTATGTTACATACACATACACTCGAAAAACAAAACCTTCCTTCTTTCGCAGTCGGTAAGTGTAAGTATGCATATTTCTTTGGCACGCCCTAGAGCCTAAACGGCTTGTATTTTTATGTGAGTGGTGTCAATAGATTCGTCGCAGTCTTGAGAGTGACACTGGGTACATCCAAACTAAAAAAATAAATAAGGATGATACACCGGTTTAACGATTTAGCAGTCGGGGTATTTCGAACTCGCTTCTAACTACTTGTTAGTATGTAAAGAGAAAAAACAAATTTCAATACATTCGTCACTCGCCTTAAAAAACCTTCAATCCACACAGTAATTACATTCCCTTTAACACTGTTCCCCTCATCAACAGCCATCAATTAGCCAGATCTTAGAGCAAAACGAAACGAATAAGCCGTTAATGGATATCCATAAAGACTTCTCAATCAAATAAATCACTGACACTTGAAGTGTTTAAGGGGGGGTAAGACACCTCGATTAATCACGGGCACAGATCGTTAGGTGTCTTGGAGCCTCCGGGGGATGAAAGGGGAGAGGTGTGGCCCCAAGCGCCGCCCTCTGTGGATAATCCCGCCATTTACATAATTGCCGAATAAAAACGAGAGCTTCCCAATTTGCTAAATTGCTCTGAATGACTGTCAGACACGTCAGTCGGTCTTAGGATGTCTCGAGGTTCAAGTTCCAAGCTCGTCTCGTTACTATTCCAGGCTATCCTGGATTTCTGATCGACGTGTCTGGAATTCAACGATTTGAGAATTCTAATACATAACGGAAATTTCTTAACTGAAAGAAGACCTTAAAAGGTTCGAATACGAGTGTGTCGTATCGTGAGAGTCGTGTGAATTTGCGTAGAGCGAACATTACATCGAATTTAGTCTAAGTTGATACTTTTATTAGCGGTATACCTAACGCACACTAACACACACTGAAGCATTATACTAAATTGATTAAACTGATTAGTACGAATTTACTATACCAGCCAGGGGCCTCATTTTTGACACACTCGAATGAATTCATTACTTATTAATGACGTCCCTTAAGATCGATATTCAAAAAGTCGCAATTTTATCTTTAGTAAGTGACGTCATTAAGTGATGAATTCATTCGAGAGTTTCAAAAATGCAGCCTTCAATCTGATGTTGAGCTATAATAATTGTAATATATCTGGATATCTTTAATTTGCGTGTATGTAACGGAAGAACCACACTTCTCACTGATATTCATTCATTGTGTAGATTTTTTGGACTGGCTGGTATATTTATGCTGAACCGAGCAGGACGATCTGCATTAGACTGCAGACAGTAGGACAAACAAGATATCTGTGGCAAAATCGTTGCAAGAAGTAAATATATTGGAAATTTTGATTGACAACTCAGAATCCTTCAGCATGCATGAAACCAACTCAGAATCCTTCATGCATGGGTGCATGCTGTCAGTGCGATATATTAAAATCAATGAAAACTGCAGGACTCACAACCAGTGTCTTTAAATATGTTTGAAAAACAATACTCGAATTTGTAATTCAAGCAGCCATGTCTCCCAAACTCGACGAATTTGCCCTATTGTAGCACCAAGACTTCCTTATAATTTTAACAATTTAAAAACATTGTATCGTAAATTAATATGGGCATACCATCATAAGCCTAAAACAAATATTACTAACAATGAAACATCTGTATTTAAACGAGAAACTAGTAAAATTACTTCTAATGTGTAATGCGTGTACGAGTACATTACGTTCAAGAAAAACCGGAAAATAATAGAACTACGACTTTAAAAATCATCGCCACAATATATCAACAATTATCACAAACAGAAGAAATAAACTATCATGAAATTTTGCAATAGATATGTCAGCAAAATGTTTCCTGAATCATTGTAACAAAATCTGCCAGACGGTGTAGTTATATATACGAAAATGTATCAGTATCTAAACCTGTCCTCGTAGCACGTCTACGAACTGTGTTTCCGGCGGTAGCTAAATGCGTTAGAGCAGAGAACAATGTTTTTTTTTACATGTACTGCACATCTTGCTCAATTGGCTAGGAAGGAATAGTACTGAAAAGTAAGAACACACTTTTTCACACACAGACAGATTTTCAAAAAATAAATTTATTCGAAAACTAAAGATGAAAAAAATGTCCCTTACCAGTCAAAGAAAAATCAACAATCCCTGACAAGCCCAAATCATTAAGCAGAAAAAAATTTATGATTGGTTGAACTGGTTTTACCCAAAAATCGAAGATTAGACTATCGCACGAGAACACTAAATTTTTGGTGCCAATTTTTCATCCAAATCCGTTATGGAGTTTTTGCATGAAAGAGTAACAAGGATGCATACAAACTTTCGCATTTATGATATTAGTACAGGATAATGCCTTTATTATAGCAGATGGATTACTGGATTACCTATAAAAGACTTATGATCTACAGATAATCCGGATAGTCTAACCTACCACCAGAGAGCAGCGTATCCAGTGAACTAGCGGAATTGCCAGGCTGAATGGCAATGGCTTGTACCTTGGGCCAGATAAAAACCGGCATATTGGTCCTATTCAGAAATATTAGTTTTTGAATAATATGTAGAATATTAATGTAGCTACGATATGCCTACGCAGCTACGAAACTACTCGCCCTCCTAGCGTGGGCAGTGAATAAAATCATTTTTGACCCCCAACACAAAAACGACGGAGTGTTATAATTTTGACGTGTGAATGTGTGAGTGTGTCTGTCTGTGGCATCGTAGCTCCCAAACTTTTTTTGAAAAGTATATTAATCGTAAGTACTTTTAGCTACAAGTGACAATCGGTCCAAGATAGCCGCCGCTACAAAAAGGCGGAGTAAATTTTTTTACACAAATTCCTCAATATTCGCATCAAATGAAATGGCTTGACTAGTAGAATACTACGAGTATGCACACTAAGATAATTTCAAATCCAAGATGGCTGCCACAACAAATGCCGGGGGTATACAAAGTTTTTAATTTTACTTTTTAGGGACAAACAACGAATAGGTATTTCTAATTTTAAAACGTCATTCATTGCACCTCTGAGGAAGAGTCGTTGTGACATTTCAATTTAGCCGTGTTCTATTTTGTCTTTCCCTTTCCCCGGGGATTAACGGCTATGCTAGAAGGGCTGACAGCACTTAAAGGTCCAGTGGAACCTGTTAGTCTTTGAATGAATGAATATAGCTTCATTGCACACCAAAATAAAATATACAGCAAGACATATCTTTACAACGGTAGTACACTGGCCTTATTATCCAAAGCAATTTCTTCCAGGCAACCTTAGGATGGAGAGAACTAATTATAGACAAACGATTGGTGCAACCAAACTAATACTAATTTAAAAGTAACCATACATGAAACAACAAACTACAACTAATAAAATTAAATATATTTAAACTTGAAAAGAAGCTATAAGATTGTATAACTGCTCAATGTATATTTCTACTGCTCCGATTTCTACTCGGAGAAATAATAACCGAATACCATGTCCTTGAATGTGGGAAGGGATTTTGCAGGCCTAATGCACAAGGGCAGTGCATTCCATAAAGTGATAGAATGCACAGAAAAAGAGGAATAGTAGTCAAAGTTTAAGTAGGAAGAAGTATAAGAAATTGTAGCTTCAGAGTAAGGGAGGGTCGCAGAGAGGTGGAAGGAGTAGCTTCAACAAATATGAAACGCTCTTTTAAGTGGGGAGGAGTACCTATTGCGGAGTATTGCGGTAAAACAAAATTTTGTACAAAAGTGATAAAATGTGAGTATTAAGGCGAAGACGGATAGATAACCATTAGAGCTTTTTTTTTGACGGAAATAGAAGGTCTAATTAAATATTTGTAGAACTCATAGATTTAATAATAAATTCTGATGTAAAAATTTCACCGAATAGGTGTACTAGACCTTGAGTCCAGAAATCCCCTGCGGTATTGCAGAAAGGGGATTTACGCAATACCGCAGGGGATTTATGGACAAAAATTCCGGAAATCGCCTGCGCAGGGGATTGTCTAAGGGTGTTTGTGGAATAAGCCCAACACATGTATTACGAACAACGAAGTTTAGGCAGACTCAACACAATATTGTAAGTAAGTAGGTAATAAGTACATTTATTCCGAATATAACTATTATTTTGTACTAATAACCAGTAACCATCTATTATCCGCACGATAAGTATGCTTTATTTGCCTATTCTCTGTTGTAAGTATTATCTGATGTTATATTTTTGTGACAATGAAGAGATTTGTAATTGTAATCCATTACTTTCACTCGCCTCCAATCACACCATTACAATATGATAGAAAAGCAAAAAGGCTACAAATTTCTGAAAGATGCTTGTTTTACCCATAGGTAAGTACTTACCAAGTTTAACTACGATCTTGCTTACACGAGTAACAACACCTAGACAAACAATTAAAATGGCAGACGAAAGAAAATAATCTAGACTCGAAGCAGTGACGCTTCGCTCGCTCGGTCATTTATAGATGGTCTCAATGGAAGTCTCTGACCTATATTAGTATACAAGTTCCTATTCCTTGTCCGTACCTACGTCAAGCGACTTGCACCTAACCTATCCCACGGGATGAATATTAGCTGTCACCGGCATCATTGCCAGCAGCATAAAATGGAATATAAAGTTTGAACCCCCATTTGTACACCTAAGGGATTGAATTTAAAAAAAATCCTTTACTTCTACACCTTATAATGAATACACCCTCAAAATTTCCATTTTAAGAAATAAATCTGTTTGCAGTTTAATTATTTAACTAGTATTGTCTCTACACAAATCAATCTACAAATCAGTCGCACTCACCATGCCTATGGTCATCATCATCATCATTAGCCGTCTCCCTCTTACAATGTTGCACGGGCAGGGGGGAGAGCAGCCAGTTCCTGGGTCGTTTGACCGGAGGTGTCTTCTCGTCCAGCTCCGTGATATCCACTTCCACATCGTCAGCGTCATCGGCGTCAGGGTCCGGCGGCGGCGCCGGCGCCTCGCCTCCCTCCAGCGACTTGCTGACGAAGTCCGCCAGCCGCTCCATAACCATTACTGCCGAGAGCAAGGCACCCCGCGCGCAACCATCGCTCGACACGCTCTAATACTCGCTGCTGCACTCACAACCACACTGCACGCCCACAACGAATACCGACCCCAACTTCAATCAAACTGCACCCGTATACCTCAAAAAACAAAGAGCAAATTAATACGACGATCCAACCTAGGCGGCGCTACAAAACCCCGCCCAGAAATCGCGCACGCGCCTATCCAACTTCCACCGTGAATATGCTCTCAGTACGCTAACACACGCCTACATTATCGTTAGGTATATTGAAAATGAATTTTTAACGCTGTCTCTAACGGTGAAGACAACATCGCTGAATAATTCTGTAAACGTGTAATTGTGATAAGTCGGTGAATGACCTTATTGTGAAGATGAAGTCTCCGAGATATTACGAAACCAGTGAGTAAAGTTCATTCGTTTTTATTTTTAAAGTTATAACTGAAACTAACAAACTGAATACTACATAAAATTAAAACAAAACCTATGTATAGCTAATCTAAAATTAAAACTATCGTATAATAAACTATAGTAAAAATGCTGTAAGAAACATTTTTAAAATCGTGTCATTGCCGTCGGGGCATTATGTTTTACAAAGCAGCAACTATAACTATAAGTATAACTGGCGTTCCTTCGTCATGGAGTATCGCATGATAACGATAGATTATTTAGTATTAATCGAAATCGTTGATTTTTTTTTAATAAGAAACAAAGATTTCATTTCAAAATGCTTAGACTAAAAATGACATCCCCAGCTCGAGGTCAACGGTCGTTGTTTACAAAGATAACTACGGGAAATTAATTTAAGGTGTGTTCATATCTAATCGTAGGACCGTTAAGGTATCTGACACGTGTTAAAATATAACTACTAAAAAATGATTTCTAGAAATAACGAGTCGATTTAAAATTCTAAATAATAGCGGCAGTGACCCCGAACCCTAGTCGGAACTTGTTGTTCGGGTGGTTGAGCAGTGCGGAGATAGCACAGGCCAGCTGAGCTCTGTTCCCGCCCAGAGAGCGCTGCAGGGTCGCGCCCACAAGCCCGTCAGAATCAGCGGAGCCTCGTACCGTCCACTGCTCCGTCCGCCACTCGTACGCCAAGGTCGCCACTGCGCGACGGATGGCGAAACCCACCTGGTGAGAGGAGGGTTCACATTGAACTATATCGTGTAGATATTTTGTACTTATTAATTTAATTTCTCAAAATGGGGGAAAGTTTGCCGCGACGCCTATTGTGGCGCGCGACAAATTTGTAATGATACTATTTGACAGGGACTCGCCTAAAATTACTATATACGTAATGAAAAAAAAACTGGTCAAGAAATTTAATTAACGTTAAGGTCTTTAAAAATTGCAAAAATATTGTGGTTTCGATGTCAATGATGATGATGTGATTATCTACCTGCCTAGAAATAAAATATACCTACCAAATTCGAATTTTATATCTGCTTACCAAATTTTTTGTTTTACCAAAAACGGTTTGATTGATACTCCTCATTTTTGTAAGTTGGTTAAAAACAATCCTACTTGAAAATCTGAAAAAACCTAATTAATTTGGAAAATAACACAACCAGTTTTAGACAACTTGTAACAATGGCCTTGCTACGACGTAGACATACTTAGAGCGAATAGATGCTGGATAGTATTCAGCCTAACCTGCCGGTTGGTGAATATGCGTTGCGTTCGATAGGTTCATCTGCGAAACAACTCGGGACGATACGATTAAGCAATGTTTGACAGCGCCGGAACCTGAGCTTTACTTTCAAGTTATATTAAACTACTACCTACTTATTATAAAGATACCTCTTGCATGGCCGTTGCAGCCAGATATGTCGTCACGTACCGTGCATAGCAAAAATCCAAACCTCTGTTTCCGGGTGTGCCGCTCAAAGAATGTTAATCAGCACCAACACCTGAGCTTACAATACTACAAAAGACGTAAAGACTAGTGACAAATATAAGTTCATAATATAGTATATACCTCTAGCATGGCCGCTGCAGCGAGATATGGCGTCACGGACCGCGCGTAGCAAAGGTCTAAGCCTCTGTTGCCGAGTGTGCCGCTCAAGGAGTGTTTATCGGTAGTCCAACGAGCCGCGCCAGAGGCAGAGCTTACTTCTGCGCTGTGACCTCGCGCTACCACCTCAGCGCCCAAGGATATCTGTTCCGTCAAACCCTGGAGAAACAATTGGAATGTTTTCAAATACCTGTAAATATTCAGGTTTTTTAAGCCTATACAAAAATACTGTAAAAGGCACAAAACATAAGGCAGCGTGAAAGAAAATAATGGATGACAATAGTTGATTTCATTTACACGGCAAAAATCTGAAAAACGAGATGATTAAACATGTTTTGAAGAAGAAATATCAAATCTCACCTGCAGATAGTGTAGAGCAATGAAGTCTCTGTTCACCGCAATGACTGATGCTGTACAGTTTTGGAAATACGCGTCCACGATGCTTTCAAAGCTATAAAACTCTCCATCGGCAACTTGTGTGACCAATGTAGCCCTGGTGCTCACTGTAGGTCCCACACGGAATTCGCAGCTCATTTGCCCACCAGGCGCAGCTTCCATTACAAAATATGGTAACGCTGACGGCTTGTTTCTATCGACATAAGACAGAAGCATCTTATAACCACCCGGCGATACGGAACTGAACGATATGGAGTGCCCCATAACCCAGTTGTTTGTCGAGGCTTGCTTGACTGAGACGGAGGCGCCTTCGAAGCATTGTGGTAGTCTGTTTCGTGCCGCATTGTGGATGTGTCGTAGTAAGCCAGGGTAGGCCGCGCCCGCTGGGAGATCGCCGTCTTCTTTGGGACAGATCCGCCTCGGTACAATCACCCTGGTTCTAGAGCCGGTGACGCCTGCGCCAGTTATGCCGCGGTTGCCAGCTGAACATTTTGTTGAGTCTGGAGGGCTACATTCACACTTGCGAGGCGGAGGCGCCGGACACGGGGCGTCGCCCCCCGCTGCGCTATCAGGAAGACAATGCTTCACCGGAATTCCATGCTCAGAAGTCGGATTCGGACAATTCTGAGAGGTTTTAGCGTGTATAGTCTCAAAAATACCTGGCCTTAACAAATTTAGAATTGAAAACGATGAATATTTAGTTGATTTCTCGTGTTGCATTGCTGTGTACCTAAAACCGTTAATACTTCGAAAATGTAGATAATAATAAATATGCTTAAAAATAAAATTCAGAAAACCAGCAAAATTATGACAATAAGCATTTGACGGTAAGCAAGACGCAAGTTTGTCACGCTGACGTGCGCTTACGAATTTTTGAACTAAGAAGATGTTTACTATTACCTCTTCTACAAAAACGTTTATTTTAGAAATACGAATGAGATTCTGCATTAAATTTATAGCCCTAATTACAAGCAGAGTACCTAAAGACAAACAAGATGTCTGACCCTCTCTCCTCTCTATCTCACTTCTTACTTCTAGGAATTGAGGATTTCCTTCCTTCGTTTTTTTAGAGTCGGCTTTTAAAGGTTTTCTGATATATAATTATTCTGTTATACTAGTCTGGACGACAGTTTCTTAGTTACGCATGCTCAAAACAATCTTGCATCACGATGTTAATTAACTCTATCAAATGTTCATATGTAAGAAAAGTTTTTTAATGTTTTTGAATTCATATCATAAATAATGCGGTGTAGGTATATTTTTTCATATTTTTGACCGTAGTTCATATTTCTTTCATGTCTATTTGATAAAAAATTATAGTGGTCTTAGGTATATCTACTACTTGTACATTCTTCGATAAAGTCATATCTTTGGTGCCAGAAGTTTCTGTCCCAATGAATTGTTGTGTTTGTTGTTGTAATGGCAACAGAAATACATTATCTGTGACAATATCTAGCTATCACGGTTCAAAAGATACAGGTGGTGACAGACAGACGAACGGACTGATAGCAAACTCTGAGTTATGGTCCGGTTTTACCCTTAGGGTACGGAACGCTAAAAACAGTCAACTGTACTTTTTAACGACTTTTCAAAAAGGAGGAGGTAGGTACCTACTCTATTCGACGGCATGTTTTTATGTTCGCTACCTGATAGTTGGCTGAACCGATATGAAAAAAATATTTTTTGTTTGGAAAGGGTATCTGTTATGCTTTAGTTTCTCTCCATCCAAAGGTTGGCAGAGATCGCTATTAGCGATAAGGCCGCCGTTTGTTGCACGTAATCATAAGTTTTATTAAGTTTATTGTATTATTTATATGTGCATACAATAAAGAGTTTTCTATTATATTTCCATTCCATTCCATTCTATTCTATATAGTGAAATTGATGGGACCACGACCTAACACCTATTTTTCGAATCATAAAATAATAACTTTGTACAGGGCTATTGGTTACGGAAGTAGAGTCAACTGTTCAACAACGGACCAGTGGGACATAATGAATCATTGCATTATTTAGGAAATGCAACGTTGTCAGATCATGGCACCGACAAATTTCAACGAGCTTTCGAATCTTCTAATGGCTTACAAGTCTGCTACTTGTACTAATCGCGTGTTGCCTTGGCAATAGGAGAAAACCGAATTTCGACATTGTCGATGTAAAAAACACAAGACCGTTTTTTATATTTTAGCACAATATGGCTGTTTACAAAATCAATTAATTGGTGCTATATAATGCATGCTCATGCTATTAATGACATAAGAGTATATCATGACCATTTAGACTGCAGTTTGTGTCCACTAGAAGGCTCCAAAGTTTCAAGTGGAGAATAAGAATAAGAATGTATTTATTATCAAACTGCTTACAATGATCTTAAGAAAAGTATAAAGTTTCAACAGTTTTGTTCTTTTAGAACATACAATTATTTAAACTTACTAATGACTTAAGCAATAATTTACAGCATAATATTAGGTCCTTACATATGAAATTAGCGTTTTGTCGTACTGGGATAGGGATTTTAAATCGGATCTTTCGGATATTTCAAGTTTTCCATTTTGTAAACTGCGTGACGCAAAGAAAAAACCAAACGAGGACAAAACAAATGAATTACGGTTTTCGAAATACAAATGTATGAATAAATAGCTGTATAAATTTGAAATTGGAATCCCTAACCAAAGAAGAGATATTTGAGATCAAAGTGGCCAGTACGACAAAACGCCAATTTCATATGTAAGGACCTAATATATTTACACATTTTTTTACGTACGATATATATATATATATATTCTATAGGTTTTAGGTAAACAAAATGTTACACTTAAATGGTACAGATTATAATAATAGCTATCCTAAAACAGAATAGTACCTATTTATTTATTAATAAACAGTTAAACTTTTTATTTTTAAATATACAGCTTCTAAAATACTTCACTAATAAAAGAAATACTTATAATACTTTATTAATTTAGGCTACTAACAAACATCTAATACTAAATTAGATAGCTAATGTCATTAAATTAGAATTGTTCAATACAAAAAATGTTAATAGTAAAAATACTCCCTGTATGGCTAGAAATTTTTCAAAAAATAATCTAAATTATTTTAACCATTTGTTTAACAAAGATCATATGAAAATAAAAGCATAAATACTAATGACTAGTAACGCAGACGCAAGAACGAGGATTTTACATGATGCTTTGATATATTATTACAACATATCTTTTCCAAAAATAAGAAAACAAGTAAAAAATATTTAAAAACAATGGTCAACTGTAGGTATAGAAAATAGTAAGAAAAATTTAGTTAAAATGGAAATTCTTCAAGAATTTGACCCTAGCGCAACGAGAAAATTAAAAATTAAGAGGTACCGGAAAATACTACAAAAAGCTATGGTCGTAGAAAAGAAATTACAATATAGAGATAGAATTAAAAAGTCAAAGAATAAAATTAAAGAATCTTGGACTATTATTAATGAACAGGCAGGTCAAAATAAACGACGCGATAGAAGTACTAGAATAAAATCAGTGAAAAACGAAAGCGGAGAAGATGTATCAGAAGCTAAAAATATTGCTACTATTTTTAATGACTTTTTCGCAACATAGCGCATAAGTTGACTTTCAATCTAGAAATTGATGGGGATAATTGCAATAAGTATTTAGATTACGGTAATAAGCCATTGACATCTATCTCATTTGGACCAGTCGATTATAATGAGCTCAAAAAGGTAGTAGGTAACATGAAACAAACACTACATTAGATATTTATGATATAAGTAATGAAAACTTTACGAAATCTAATAATAAACAACGATAATTTATTCGAATTAATATTCATTGTCGTAAATTCATGTTTAACGGACGGAATATTTCCTGACGTATTGAAACAGGGTAGGGTCATTCCACTTTTTAAAATAGGGGATACCGATAATATTAGTAACTATAGACCTGTATGCATTTTGCCAGCTTTATCAAAAATTTTAGAATCTATTATTAAATCAAGAATTGTCAAATACTTTGAAAAAAATTAATTTATTTACAATGTCACAGTTTGGATTCAGAAAAGGCCGCTCCACAGAAATGGCTATTAGAAAAGTGGTATATTATATTCTTGAATCCTTGTATAAGTCAAATAAATGTGCCAGTGTCTTTTGTGATCTTTCAAAAGCTTTTGATTGTTTGAGGCATGATATATTGATTTAAAAAATGAAATATTACGGATTTCAAGGCCCTCCATTAAATATGATGATAACTTATTTACAGAACTGTAGTCAAATTGTCTCTGTAAATGAAGAAACTTCTACAGAGGGTACGATGTCAATTGGTGTACCACAGGGCTCTATTTTAGGGCCAGTCTTGTTTTTGATTTATATTGATGATATAACCAACGCATTGCCGAGTTGGGCTCATATAAATTTATTTGCAGATGATACATATGTGGGTATCAGAGACAAATGTAAATTTAATTCAGAAGATAAAGTTAATGCAGTTATGGAATTGTTAAAGGAATGGTTTGACGCAAATGGTATTATTCTTAACTTTGATAAAACCATATCAATGCAGTATCAGTCAAGATTGGGTATTTTTGGGAATGCTATTAGTAAATCAAATATATTTCTAGGTTATACAATTGATAACACAATTAGTCATAAATCTCACATCGATAAAATTTGCAACAAAATGGCAAGTGGTAATTATGCTTTATTTAAACTCAAGCCATTATTAGATAAAAAGTCACTCATCTCTGTCTATTATGCATACGTTCATTCTATAATAAGATACCCTATAACTGTTTGGGGAAACGCTAAAGATATCATAAAAGTTTTAAAATGTCAGAAACAATCTATAAGAACATGAATGGTTTGAAAAAACGTAGTCCTGCGAGAATACACTTTAAAAATGATAAAATAATGACAGTTATATCACTTTATATTTATAGTAGTTTATTAGAGGTACACGAGGATACGGAAATACCGGAAAAAATAAATCACGTAATAATAAAAAAAGGCGAGTCCTGCCTGTCAACAGATTATCTAAATGTAAGAAACAGGGACTTTACACCAAAATATTAATGTACAATAAATTACCAAATAGCGTGTTGGAACTCAATTTTAAAATATTTAAACAAAAATTAAAATATTTTTTTCAAAGAAACCCTTTTTATAAACTCAGTGAATATATGTCAATACAGCTTGTGGAATCATGGTTCCTGTGTGATGAACAACAATTACAAAATGTTAGTAATAGGTAAAGAAACAAATGACAATGTAAATGTATAATATAATAAGTATTTGTTCTTAGAACTATAAAAGTATTTATAAGTTAAGTTTTTTTTTAAAGTAATTAATAATGAAAATGTAACAAGACTTGCCTGTAACGAATGTTATTATTCTTATACGAGTAACATATATAAAATATTATTTAATATTTACCAAAATATTCGTTCATATTATAGAAACTGTTAGAAATTAACCATATTTTAGGCTGGATTTAAATTTAGAACCATTCAACGATTTTAGTTCAAGTGGTAAGTGATTATACACGTTTATTCCGCTTATGAAAGTGTTTTATAGTACATAGCATTATTATCTGCACGGCTATTATTTTTGACTAATAAGCACAATTCAAACATGTCAAAAGTTAAAATTTATGGATCTTGAATACATTTCGAAGCGTCTCAATACTTTTTAAGTTAAATATACTTCGCATTATTATTTATTTAATGCATATATTATTATTTATTTAATGCATTATCAAAGTAGACTCTACCTCAACGGAGTCTCCCCAGAATATTATACCATAGTTTAAATGAGGGAAAACATATCCATAATACGCAGTTATTGCTACTGATTTGGAGGCAATATTACTAAGAACTGATAACCCATACGTATATTTAGATATTTTGTTATTTATTTTAGTAATGTGTGCTTTCCAATTTAAGTGTTTATCTAAAGTTACTAACAGAAAGTTGATTTCACTGACTTCACGAACCTGTATCCCATTGCTTTCTACGTTTCGGTTGAGAGGAACTCTTTTGTAGTTAGTGAATTGCATTAAGTTTGTTTTAGTTATGTTAATTGTAAGATTTAAAGATTTTAGCCAATTGGACACATTTTCAAGCGTCATGTTGACCTGTATTTCAAAATCATTTTTACTAAGTTGCTTTTGGGGTAGAAATATTGTAGAATCATCGGCAAACATAACACACGAATGTTTCACAATTATTGGTAATTCATTAGTATATATAAGAAAGAGCAAAGAACCTAGAATACTGCGTTGAGGCCTAAACGAATTTTCTCATACTCTGACTGCAGTGCGATTCTCTGAAACATGCCTCCCTGCGGGAGCTAGTTTGAGTGATTCACATTCCCTTCGATCCTGGTGTCAGCTTCACTTAAATTGGCATTCTGTGACCAAACGATTTGATAGGTGTAGTGAAGTGATAATTGAGTGATCAAAAAACTTGAGGGAGTTTTACTAGGGATTGACACGCATAGTTTGATCCGAATCGACATTACCGGTTTTCCATTATTTCGTGTTTACGGCCATTAAATGCATTTTTTTTAGTAAATTAAAGTATAATATAGTATATTTTACAACTAAACAACAAAACGTGACTTAATTTAAGGGTAAAACAAGCTTAAAACTTTTTTTAAATACTGGCAGAATGATAATAACCGTATGTTGCCACAACCGGCGCATGTGGTAGAAAAAACTTTTGAAAACAAAGCAAAATATCAAGTCAATGTAGAATTCGAAAGAAATATACTAAAAACCGATTGTAATTCTGTTAAAAATGCTTGATAAAACTATATATAAATGACGGGATCTCAAAATGCCAACAAAATGTGAACTTATAAAGATAACCTTAACTTCGTCGAGGTTCTAAGGAATTCTGTTGAGATTGCATCTTGTGTCGTGTTGCTGCATACAGTTGAATACTTTTATATAAACAAAACTAAATATAGACAATATTTCAACATCAGGTAAACATTCTAAGTTACTTTAAAACTCGACCTATTACTTTACGGACATAACTATTCATTAAAAATTTACAATAGTCCTCATATATTTATGTACATATTTCAATTACAGCCATACTCTTCAACATTCTGGAAACCATTAGCGGCTTAGTTACAGATGATACTAGGATAATTATAAAGCGTGGGACATCCTAAAGACTGGCAAAATGTGGGAAAGTGACCATATAATTTGTTCAAGAAATACAGCTACTATTAAATTGTGTCGCTGAACGTTGGAAACAATGATTGATGGTAATACATTTTTCACAAAATTACAAGGAGAAATAGAATCCGTGGTCAGACTTTACCATCTCAAACGCAGAATCAGTGTGCTAAGAGAGACAGATAGACCTCGAAGATAAGAATGCGTCACTCCTGAGAACTGTTCTAGAACATGTATAGTAATAAGCTCAATAAAATGCTAAGAATGATTAGGAGATGGCAGTGAACACAGAAAATATACGGTTTTAAACTATTGAGTGATGCAATACATTATCAATTGCATGTAATGTATTGTAATATAAAAGTAATTGTTACTAAAAGATTTTTCATGCTGTTTTGAAGTGCTTGTGTTGTGTATATTGGTTTTAGTATTATAGTAGTGTTATATTGTTATATATTATTGATTTTGAATTTGATTTTATAACCTACTTTACGAGTAGACATAGGGTTGACATTGATTTATATTTACTATGTAAGTTTTTTGTAATCATTTCTTTTTAATGTTAATGAATCCTGCTTATTAAATACTATACTTGACCATAATTATTTATAAATACTTTTTAAATTATCAGTAGTGAATAACCCAGTAATTAAAACCCTGATTTGATATCAAAATTACTGTATCTAGTAATAAAATCCAAATAAAGTTCTCAATATTGTATATTTTATCATTTATTCCAAATATTATAATATTTGGAATAAATGATTGAAGTAATTGGGATAAAATCATAACTAACTTAAAACTATATATCAATATATTAATAGAAATTTGTTACAAAATACTTAACAGGTATGAACCGCAAGCAATCAACTCAAATTATAATATCAGAATATATATAAAAAAATATCTTTAACATATATAAAGTTAAAACATTTGATTGGTACTGATAATGTCAGGGTGGTATAATTAAGTACCCAGTGTACCAGTAGAGGCATCATATTAACCTTAGAGAATTCCAATGATCCTTTTAACTAAATTTCTTGAGAAGCTTATATTGATGGTTGTGCATGGCACCGCCATTACTTGTAAGATATTAATCAGCAAATGTAACAATATAATATTAACTGTGTCACAGGTATAGAGAATAATAGTTTTTGTTATTAAAATATATTTGTATTTATTACATAATAATTCTCTTTCAGAATATCATTTGAACTCAATAGTACTGGAAAACTTACTAGTAGGACATTCTTGACATGGTATACTTTTCTAAAATAGAAATAACTTGATTTTCAGAATGTAAGCTTTGGTAATCACAATGTCATCAATGCATGCCAGTACACCCAGTTTGTGAAACGTCTCATAAAATCTGTAAATTATTGGGTTACTTTTCAATACAACATAGTACTCTCACTTCTGAGATATAATGAAAGAAAATTTATTTTGTTTCACAGAACCTAAGAAACCTAAGAATATTAAACGTTTAAATTAATTTTAAATATCACAACAAATTTTCCTGGCACAAAACGGCACAACTTGAGCATAATGCTTCTAATAACAACCAGCGCAGATCATAATCTTTTACAATGCAAGGTTGCAAACATTATAAATGCAGGGTGATGTTAATGCTTGGAAGATGTAGGCACATACATTTCTCTCTACTTATTTTAATAGTTTCTAGTTGTTAGAAATGATAGTGTGCCTATAGATGATTATATTAATAAACAATGTTTTTTTTTATTAAGTAGGTACATTATTTCGGAATTTAATATACCAAAAGTGTTCTATTTGGGATATATAACTTTGTCCTCAATCAGATACTTCTTGAATTTCTTAGTAGATAGGATGTCATTCTAAGTCTCAGACTATAAGGAAAATCCCAAATCTGTGATCTACGTTATCAACTAAATAGTCTGAAAGTCTCTAAAGGTACCTAACGCAGCTGTTTCCAATCAATACACTCGGAATACATACAGACGACGCCAATCATATAATGCCTATGAGTAACTTCGGGCTCTTCATAATTAGTCAGCAGCGAAAAAAGTGAACCATATTCTAAAACAACGATACTAAACAATAAGTTAGGTAGGATACATAATTTGTGACATTAACTGATAGATTTTTTTTAGATATATAAATATCAACTTTACACTAGCTTACCTTAAGCTAATTGTATGGACAAACTTATTAATTTCGATATATAAATTATTTAGGGAGCAAAATTACTATCTCCCATATACTTCACGCAAAACTCGCATGAAAAATAGTAACTTTTAATCTGACACTAGGATTCGAGTTTTTGCGTGAGGTGAGTAATTGGGTGAGGGTCATAAGCAGACGCAGAATACCAAGAAACGTCAAAGCCTAAAATTTGATCACTCACATGTAGTGTCTCTCGCACGCACGGTCGTTCGGGTGGCGCTAGTGACGCCCGAGGTTTTCTTGGAATACCAATCGCAAATCTCGACGCGGATTTGGGAATCACGCAAGCGAGATACGTTTGCAGAATCGCACTGCTGTACCTTTTCTTTTGTTTTTGTGTTTCTATTGTAGACGTCGATAGTTGTGGAATGAAATCTATTGTTTAGATAAGATTCTATTAGCGTTAAGGGCGTTTCACGTATGCCAATAGCCTCAAGTTTTACAAGTAGAGCCTCGTAAAGGACACAATCAAATGCTATTGAAAGATCCAAGAATAAAGCAATACTCGTCTTTTTGCAATTGATTTCAGCCCATACTTCTATTAACATTTGGTAGATGGCAAGGGTGGTATTTTTACCCTTACGAAACCCAAACTAGCTGTTGTTAAGAATATTGTTGGCATCTAAAAAAGAAATAATCCTCTGTATATAACATTTTCAAAAAAAAATTTAAATCTGGGTAATATAGCTGTTGGTCTGTAATTAGCCATTTGTGATTTGGAACCTTTTTTGTGTATAGGTTTAATTAGAGCCAATTTCAGACTATCTGGAAACTTTCTGGTTTCAATTGACAAGTTAATGATATATACTAATGGATCAACAATATAATTTATACTCTCTCTTTTATAACCTGTACTGATATGCCATCAAATCCTGCAGTATTCTTACTTTTTAATGTTTTTACAATTTTTATAAGTTTTTCTCCGTTGGTTGGTCTGAGAAATATACTGGTTGAAGTAGATTTAATAGGTTTATGACTTGCAGGGTTCTGAGTCTGGTTTACCGCATTACGTTTAATAAAATAATTATTTAAATTTGAAACGATTTTAATCGGATCTTCTATTTCTTTTTTACCTATCTTTATTTTTTCTACCGAAGTTTTTATATGATTAGTTCGGGAAGTACGACTTTTGATTATCCCCCAGGTTGCCTTGTTTTTACTAGTGCTTCTAGTAATATATTTAGCATTTGCAATTTTTGTAGAGACACGTATAACTTTTTAAAATATTTGTGAGTATTTTCGGTACAATTTGTCGTTGTCATAGTTTTAATTGTTTTGCCTTTTTAGAAATATTTTTCTTTTGTTTTGACTAGCTATTTTTATACCTTTTGACTTCCAATTTACGTTTCTTTTATAAGTTATCTTTACTTTTTCTAATGGAACACTCAAGTTAAATATAAGTTTATACCTATAGCTCAATAAATGTTTCGTAGGCTTGGTCGGGATTTTCGTAAATGTATACGTTACTAAAATTTATTAGTGACAAATATTTAAGAAAGATGCACATGTTTACATCAACTTTACTTTTATATACATACCAGTACTGTTCTCGGAACCTTAAGTTCGTAAAGACACTTATAATTTGAGCGGTATGGTCAGAAATATCGATGTTTAAAATTTCTGTATTAAAGCGTTTAATGTTAGGTAAAAAATATTCTTTTTACACCGAAAATTGCAGGTTGCATTTTAAACATTCCGAGAGTATTCAGAAACATTTTTTTTGTTTTGTTTCTGTCAATAAATTAGTATTAAAATCTCCACATATTATTATTTTGTTTTTGTTGCGCCCGTATCTATCTTACAGTTAGTTTGTGTAGTAATATTTCTAAATTTTCGATAAATAGCCTTTAGTTGACCTATACATACAAATAACTGAATAATTTAAGTCTGGTATTGCAATACCACAACATTCAAATTGACGCTCAATTGACATATTTTCAATCCAGTCAAATTTTTTAAAGTGAATGCAGTGTTTTGTGTAGATACAAACACCTCCCTGAGTTGTCTTTTTCCTACAAAATGGGCAGCTTTTTGATCGCTGGTTCTCTGTTAACATATTGAGATTTATTTGAATAAGATGTTTTCTTGAAAAAGAAAGGTATTGTTCCTGGAAGAGGTGAACCGGGTTGTTGTGTATTTATCAACGGCGGAGGAGTCATTTGAGGCCTTGATAATGTCTGGATTTCGTTAGCTTATTTCTTTTCAAAATAGCAAGGAATTGTGCCAGGTTTTAGGAGACATGTTTTCGGTTTTTGTTAGTCGTTTTTGTTATGTTGTGCCCTAAGGAGTGCGACTCATAATCACTTGTGTCGATGTAGCGGTTCATCGCTTTAAATAAGTGTTTACTTTCAGAAAGCATTTTAGGCCTATTCAGATTACTAGGCACTGGCAAGAATTGGCAGTTTTTTGTGTTGCGTATGATAGTCCTTAACTTATGGTTAAGTTTTCCCTCATTTAAGTAGCGGTTAAAAACAATGCCTACTATTAGTGTCTTTTGTTTTGTTTGTCTAATATTTTAGCAGAAATGATGAGATCTCAATGAAGAATCGCGTAGGGTTAACATCAATGGAACCTAGTGTTAATAGGTATCAGCCATCATCTTCGTGACACTCGTCGGTAAGTTTAAATTGTCGTAACATGTAGTCAGATGGCGCATCGGGGTATGAGAACGTGCAAACATCATATTCTACTATATTTTTGTGCTGAGATCTCTGAGTAATCAGTAAGTTTGCTAAATCTTTACATGTTAGAATGGAGGGGGTCTTACATTGAATAATTAATGAACCACGGTTCATTGCGTACCGCTATGTGGTTAATTGTGTACTGCATTGGTTAAATGTGCACTTACAAAAACTTAACCCTCTGCAAGTTTTCATAAATTAAACGTTTTACATTATGATTTAATTTAATTTGTTGCCTGCAGCGACTTTGATGCACAAATGGTTAACTTGTTAAACTTCACATAAGTTCATATTGAACCACATCAGGCGTGGTTCAATGTGTACGCGTCACTGGTTCAATGCAGACATATGAAAATGTTGGCGATTCAATGCATAACAACTCGTGGTTTCTTCCATACCAAGAGGTGGACACATAGAGCCAAATCTCTTGTTTTGAAAAAGGTTTATAAATCCGTAATAAAGAATTTTTTAACGAAATGCGAATAAAAACATTTAATGCTAGATAAATTTCAAACGATTTAGTAATGATGGATAAGAAAATTTAGTTGCAGTTATGACTAATTCGGTTCTTAAAATTTAGGTGGTTCATTGTTGAACAGTGCACTCTACTAGGTAAGCCGGAAGGGGTCACTATAATTCGAGAAAAAAAACAGCTGTTTTATACATTTTGTCGACAACCGATAAACTTTTCTTTGGAACTGCAATTTTTTTTTTTTTGAGCGGCTAAGTACTCTCCTAGCCGATAACCCTGTAAATTATATAATTATGTATAGCCTCTGGGGTGGCCTCTGAGCTACCCCAGAGGCTATAGATGTGAAGTGGGGATGTTTTTTTCTCACTCAATCATTGATGTTGGAGTTTTCGTTTGTTGCACTAGACTAACTAAGTACATAGTATACCGTTTGCCGTGCTGTCGTCGCTAGTTTAAAGAGTTTTTGTTCCTGTCTCAGTAAGTAGTGATCTGTAATAGTCCTGTTAGTAAAAGTTGCTCAGAACAATATCTTTATATCTAAAGAAGACTTTTACAGAGTTCCAATTCCAACGCTCTTCGATTTGTTGTTATGACTGGTTATGATGTCGGTGAAATAAGAACCACTTTGTTGAATAACGCCATCTGGAAAATGTACCTTAACTGTTTTCAATTTATGAGGGATGGTAAAGTAAACGCACAGATGGCGTTAATATGGTAACTTTGATGTTCTAAAATTAATGCTCCGATGAAAGCACGCTATAATGACCAATCAGAAACTGTACGACCAATAAAAGCCGTGAAGATAAACGAGAATGATAATCCATGTAGACGACGTCCATTTTATTAAGCGTGCTTTTCCCTTCCTTATCGGACGGCCGCCATTATCGCTCTTGCAAAATCAGAATGGGATAATAAAGCACTATCAATAAAGCACAGCGAACATCCCGCTCATCCCGCTTTAGAGATAATGCATTTTTTTTAACGGACTCCACAAAAAAGATGAAGATTCTCAATTCATCCCGATTTAAAAAAATACAAAGGAAAGGGAAGGCTTCGGTGAAAGAGGTACAGGTATCAGTTCAGTTCAATAAATCACGTATTGATATTGTACAGCCTGAATTATTTTCGTTACAAAATTAATTAGGTCGACAGTTGCTTGCAATGTCAATTGTCACAATTGTCAAATGCGTAGGCTAGGCAGGCATGTTTGATTTTTGTGTTCTATTTTTATTGGAGTGATCTGTTCTAAATGATATTTTCTTCATTTATGTATTCTCTTTCTTGCTACTGGTGTTTTTAATATGAAATTTACTCTTGAAACTTAAATAAAAAAGTGAATAAATTTAAATTTTCGGATTCAGTGTTCACAATGATTGTTATTCTGTAAATAAACATACTGCCTGGTCGGGATTCCCTGATAGTCATCGGGAAGTTCTTTGTGTACTACTCCCAGTTGGAAGCAACTAAAATGACTTCAATAAATAAGTTCTTCGAAATCTTCCGTAACCTGAAATCTGACGCTATACCTCGTCCTCCGAGACCTAGTAAAGAAAAACCTACAAAAGCAGACACTGAAGACCAAGAAAATAGTGAATATGTTGACTCTACCAATGAACCCGAAGAAATATTGGTAGAGTCAGACAATGATGAAAAAAATGAAAGTGAAAAGAAACCAAAGTTCAAGTTTTTCAAGCCTAGTAAAAAAGTGGGAAAGCCAAGGAAAGAGAAACATAATAGCAGCTCAGTTAATACTCAAGGTAAATCACTGATAATAGTAATGATACATTATAACATAACAAAGCATTCAATACCAATAGATAAGATAAACTATCTACTTCAATTTTGTATGTTTGCTGCCTTGCAGTTTACTCATTTACTTTTTAGTAGATACTTACCTAAATACTAAAATGTTTATGTTAAATTTAAGGAGTATAAATTCATGTGTTAAAGTACTTGTGCTGTATCTGAATTTTATTATGTGTGTAACCCTTGGGTTCCTAGTAGGATGCTCTGATTGTGAACTGTTATTTATGTAGAAAAATAGAAACACATACTGTAAAAATTCATTTCTACTAGTAGATATATCCCAGTATGAGATAGCATACTGTCTCGCCGAGTTTAAGACATCAAATCTCAGGGTTATGCTGTAACATAACGGTAAGTTGATGTAAAAAAATCTGTCTAACAGCTGCGGGAAATGTCATCAATGTGGTGAACTCAAAGAATGTGAGATGGGGTAATGACTACTACATGGGACCTGCATATATGCCGCAGAAGGATTTAAAAAATGATTATGAGTCTGAATCGGAAGAAGAAGAAGAAATTAAAAAGACTAATGATATCAAGCTTTTATTGGAGAGTAAAATTAAGGTAAGTACTAGTAGGTTCTGAAGTTTTTTTCTGCATTTATTGTCTTGACAAATTCTCAACAAATTTTCAGGCGAATTGCTTTAGCCGTTCTTTAGTTACAAATAGTGTAACTAACATGACTTTCCTTTATATATATATATAAATATATATATATTGCATGTAAGAGAAATATAAATCACAATGAGTCAATTTCTGTAAACCCATCTTCTCTTCACATATTTGTATAGCTTATGGTGCTGATGATTTCAGTAAGGTCAAAATAACAAATAATAGTTCAGTAAGTGTGGCCTAAAAAATTAGTATTAACCCAACAAATAATAAAATCTACAAAATTTCCAAATAAAAAATTAAAATAATCAGTAAAATTTCTATAAATAAAATAGCACAATTTTTTTCCATTTGCGTTGATGTTATTAAATGGTTTAGTTAAAATAAAGAGGACTACAGTTACCCTAAGCATATAAATCTTACTCTTAATGTTACTTTTCGTTTACATTTCTTGAATGACATCCTCCAACAAACATTACGAACACAAAAGCCTTGACGTGACATTCTCTGGTGTAGGGGAACTACCGAAAGACAAAAAGTGACATCAAATTTTATGACACCACAAATGCTGATATTAATAGACCCAATCTGAATTGAAGTGCATACCTACTAATCCTATAATACTCTACATACAGAGTGACTGGCTGGTCACTGGTAACATTCATAGATAAGATATATTTGTCATAATATCAGTATCATGCATGTAACATATAAAAAATCAGCCCAGAGCTAGTCGGACGTAAAATTATGTTTGTTGTATGAGAGCCCCCCTTAAATATTTATTTATTCTATTTATTATTCATTGTTATAGCAGCAACAGTAATACATCTGTGACAATTTCAACTGTCTAACTATTATGGTGCATGGGATACAGTGTGGGGACAGATGGTTGAACTGCAGTCTTAGTAATAAGGGCCTGACCCTTTGGATACAGAACCTTAAAAATTAATAAGATTACAAACAACTATTCTAGAGATTATCAAGACATCTTGAAGTGTGTCATCCTGCATATTCGAGACTTTCAGCTGCACTCGAAAACCGTCAACTTGACAATATAGTTTTTACACACTAAAATACTAAGCACCTGTTTTTACCTGGGGGCATGGCAGTGCCCCCGCCAAGTCGAGCAAAACAAAGACACGGCCGTACCATCATTTTCTCAAAGTGGTTCGAGTGATTTTCGACCCCCTTGTTACTTCGTTGTTTACTTTATTAGAACGTGAATCAAGTACTGAGTACTCTGTATGATAATGCGAGTATTATACCGGTCACTCTGTATTTACATCTACACTCTATAATGAACACTCAACATTTGTGTAGGCTGCGTGAATCACTGTTCTGTTTCATTATCTGCAGACCAAAATATTTTACAGCATTAATTATATTGTAGTTAAGTAACCATGTTTTTACCTACTTTAAAATAGAAGGATGTTTCCAATTTGTCTGTGTCTTTTTTGTATGTTACGTGATTCGGAATTATATTTTTTTTTGGTTTGTAAGAGTAACAATAAATTTTAGTTAGTCCCACGTACATTTTATCAAAATCACTCCTGCAGTTTGGTTTATTTAAATCAAAATATGTGAGTATAAAGTTTTCCTGCCAAATTGTTACAGCAGGTGATCACTTTTTGATGTACTCTACTGGTACAACTTTTTTTATTTTTTATTAAATAGTCTTGTGTTTTCTGACCATCATTACAGCCGGAACACGAATATGTGGACCACATATCAAAGAACCTTGGCAGGAAATGGCAGAAGTTGTTTATTAAGCTGGGCTACTCCAAGAACAGGATTGAAACTATGGTGATTGACACGGAGAAATATGGAGTTGCAGAGGTAATATGCCTTCGGCTTTGTAACTGCTGAATATTTAAATACAATTGCTTTGAAAGAACGTTTTTGGAAGAGATCGCTTATAAGCGATAAGACCGCCGTTTGTGAATATTTTCTGTTGTATTTATTATCAGTTTTCTACTTTTGTGTTTTCTACTAAATCCATAGACGCATCAAGCCAGTACGGCTTGATGCGTCTATGGATTTATAGGTGTTTTTGTAAGATTTATTAAGATTAGAAAGCCTTGGAGAATGACATAGTATTGAGGTTGCACTGGATTCCATCGCATATAGGTTTAAAAGGAAATTAAGCAGCTGATCTTAATTTCATTGAAAGAAGCTTGGCATCATAAGATGTTATTATAGTTGATATTTATTAAAATAGTACAAAAGTTATGTACTGAAGTAAAAAAGACGTTTTGTTTAAATTCAAAGTATGTTTTGACTTGAGAAGCAAAGAAAAGAGTATTTGGTACGAATTTGGTTAAAGCAGAACCATTGACTGAAGCTGCGCTCATGTTGTTCGATATATTTATCACCTGAGCATGGCATGCAGTATGACCAGTCGTTTCAAATATAGATTAAGACACGATGGGACCGACATGCCATTGTTAGAAAAAGTCCCAAATAAAAAAGAAAATCTAATTGTTCATCTTCTCTAAAGCCTTTTTAAAGATTAGGATTACAATGTTAGAATTCTTGGCACATCACTAACATGTCTGTTTCACAGGGTTATTGGTTAGCGGTGTACTAAGCAGAAAGAGAGTGATTATACTCATCATAACTCCTGCTATGGGATCAATCCTGAGTTTGAGAAAAAAAAAACATCGGTTCCTTTCAAAAAGTTTACCGGTCGTCGACACAATGTATGAATCAGTTGATTTTTATTTCTCGAATTTAGGGTTGGTTCTATAGTGAAAGTTGTTCATTAGGATGAGTATAGTGACTCCCTTTCGGCTTAGTAAATGTTCTTGTTATTGACGAATCATCGATCGCGTAACGGCGAAACTTCTGCCCCGCGCCTAAAAATCCACACCACTGACCCAGACCTCCAGATCTTTGCCGAGCCCTTTACTTATATGCAGACTATAATGTTCCTAAACAGTTATATATCTGTATACAGGCTCGCTACAAGCTCCTTCTAGACTGGATTGATAACGAAGAAGACGCCTCCCTCGGCCGACTGGTCACGTTCCTATGGAACGAAGGCGAGCGGCGACTGGTCAAGGAGTTGGCTCTCATGTACAAACTGAATACGAAGTGATGTTGGTGCTATCTGTGAGTCTGTTTTAAACTTCATCACACGCGATTGATATATTTATGTATATTTTAAACTGACTTCAAAAAAGGAGGAGGTTGACAATTTGTTGGAATATTATCTATATTGTTTTTATGTATCTTAAAAAACCATATAAAACTAGTAGTTTGATTTGCAAATCAATAAAACTTTAACAAATAATGTAGCCGCCCGAGTACAAGTTGGTTATCACTGTTTAAACGTGTTATTGTTTGATGGTTACAATATGTACTATCTTTTTTATCTGTTGCTAATTTGCATTATAAAATGTTGTATCTATAAATATAAAAGAGGAAGTCTTGACTGACTAACAGGTCAAAATCAACGCATAGCCTCAACCGATAAACCTGAGGACGTGAAATTTTGAATGTGTATTCATTATAGAGTAGGAGTGCAGTTTTGGAAATTCAACCCCTATAGGGTCTAAAAGGGGTTCAAAATTTGATGCGTGTGCAACGACGTGGTCGATAACTAGTAGGCATTCATATAAATTAATAAAAAGTACCTATGTGTTATTTGGCTTGAGCTCCAATTTTCTGAATCAAAGCTATCCGTGATCGATCACAGTACGTTATGTTGGTTTTGTATAGAATATTTTTTGATATGCAGGAATCGGCATGTAGAAATATTAGTACAATGATATTGACTAGTAAATTTTCGAATGTTACTTGCTCTCATTATCCAGCAGGCACGTAAATTTCAAAACTTTTACTAGACTAAACTAAAATCATACAGATGTATGTATTGAATCGAATATACTTCTTTCTGTATGTTGGATCTGACACTGTTGCCTTATTTGTCGGAGTATTTAAAAGTTTCAGTTTCTAACTAATGACAGGAATTAGTCGCGTTATAAAGTAAACCCAACATTCTGAATGTTTTATTATTATTTACATTATGAGAGTAATTAGCTACGGAGCTGCGTTGTTTACCATCTGGAATGAAGTTTTATAAATATGTTTATGAATCAGTCTATGGTACCTTTATTTCATCAGTTTTGCATTTAAAATATCAGATTGATAGTGTGGTGATTGTATATTTTGAAGTGAATGTTACTGAGAGATGGATTTGTTAGTTAGAGGGTTATAAGGGAATAAACAGGTATTTGTTTTGAGCCCCGTCCAGATATACGTTGCCAAAACTCTATTTGAAATAAAGTTTCTAGCTTGCATATTTTTTTTTATTAGAATCCGTAGCGGCTTCGTAAATAGCATATTTTGTTATTGGATTCTAATTTTTATCCTATATATATATATATATATATATATATTATATATTTCATCGCAATCGGAACAATATTAAATTTGATCCCTTCTTTGAATCCTCAGGGATCACATAGTATTACCGTCGTATATATATATATATATATATCTAATTTTTATAGAGAGGTTTATGTCCAAGATTTGATATTGACCATTACCATGTCGGACTGCATGGTGTATGTTGTAATGTTTAATAGAAAAAATAAAACAATGAAACTTAACAAAATAGTGCTTCATGCAATTCTGGAGCAATAAAAAAAAACATAACATGACAAAGTCGATGCATACATCATTGTAAAATATATTACTGTATTGTTAACAATCAGGGAAAAAATTAGAGATACGTTTGTACTGAAACATTGTAGTTGTAGTGTTCCCTCTCAAGTAGTGGGTGGAGGTAGGTTGGGAGTAGATCAATTAAAAGTTGCTAGGAAATATAAATGTTTTGAGAGAATATAATGAAAAGGAACTGATCTGTGATCCGATTAACACTATGATTAAAAAATATATTTTAGAAGTGCCTTCTAAATAACTAATATTGTAATATTGTTATTTATGTGTATCAAAATATTTTGAATAGTACATTGTGATTCAAGTGAGCATAGTTGATCATTACAGCCTATTCGGTTTTATTGCGCGAGCGGAAGGCCAGTGCGATTAGGAAGCCGAGGCTGTAATGATTATGATTAATGCCCACCAGTGTCATACGGCTTTTAACAACACACTTCCATATTTTTTTAAAGTAAAATAATAAATGAATTAACGATGTATATTTAAAAATTAACAAATTATTATTTTCTGCGATGTACATGACAAAATATTTTTAAACTATTTTAAGGTGGATATAAACTAATAATAGACAATAGAAACTGCTATTTAAAAAAAAGCTTTCTCTATGACATATTATTTGTCTAAAAAAATATTCTGAAAGAAGACTTTTACGTAGTATGTTGAAAAAAGTTATAGTAATAAGTAAAAATGTGTAAATAGTTCCCATTGCAAGTTTAGTGCTGCATAATGTATCCAAACCACGTAACCCATTTTCTTCAACTTTTTACTCCCCTCTCCCTGATGGTGACCACCCCTAGTATATGAGAAGAAGCGTAAGTTTGCAACCATGATTAAATAAAAAAAACTAGTGTTCTGAATGAAGTGCTCAAATATAAAAATGTGTCAGGGTTCTGTGACTTTTTTTATAAGAAAACATTTTTTTCGCTTTATTTGAACTTAAAAAGCGAAAAATTATTTATAGGACATTGACTTCGTGACAAAAACCTAAGTCCAAGATACTAAGCGTGGTATTTTAAAGACCTCCCTTCCCTCCCTGAATGGGTCACGTAGTATGAGTATGTTTGCTTAGTTATAAACATAGGTATATATATGTACATGTAAACGCATGAGATTTTTTCTATGAGAATTTATATAGATACTATAAATGAAATTGAATATTGTTAGATAATCATATTTTCACATTAGTTTTATTTAGTCTAGTCAAATAATGGTGCAATTTTTGAGGGGCCAAAATAAAAAAAGACAATAATTAAGTATATTACAATTTATGTTTATACATACCTACTAACATATTTTCATAATTATATATCTTATATTATTATGATGTGTTTCATTGCTTTAATTTACAGCTTCTAATAATTGGACTCTCCTATAGTATTTAAATATTAGGTAAATTAAATTTTATTTCGATTATGGTGTGATGTAAGTATCAACAAAAATAATATGTAATTAAACGTTATCTGTGCTCTAGTACTAAAATAGTATTTTTCCATCGTAAGTGGTATTGTAACTTAAACTACGCCAGACCAAAATCGGCTCTTATTAGTCTGTATTTAGCCTCAATTTAGCGTGACAAAGTTATGACGTTGGGCTATTTTATACATAAAACTAAAAATGATCTGAGACAGTTCGGTTATCTCCTATACAAGTATAAATTATGTTAAACAAAACGCGGCGATATCAGTGTTGGTTTAGTTCGGCTACTGTACGCTAGTATAAGAGTACAGTCAGAATGCCGGTGCCCAACAGGAATGGCTTGAAGATCGTGAGTTTGGATGTAAAGGACGTTCGGTTCCCTACGTCGCTTGGAGGCCATGGATCAGACGCTTTGGTAAGTGAGATCAATACTCTATTTTGTAAGACAATAGCTCACTTGCCTGCTGCTAAGGTTAGGTATTCAATAAATTAATATTATAAGGCTTTTGTCTTACCACAAAAGATTTGTTGCCTATTGAGTAGATTTTTCGATCGATTTCTTTATACCAATCACTTATTTAGAGATTACCTATTTTATATTTATTACCTATATTATATAAGATTTAGAATAAACCTTCTTTAGCCAATGTCTGTGAACCATTTCTACTACTTTGTTCTAGTACCTATATTTTTAGAAGAGTGTTTACATTCTTAAGTAAAATAATGTATTTTTTTTTGTGGTAAGACCGTCAATATTTAAACATAGATTCATCTATTGTTTTTTTTTCTGTAATCCACATGCCCTGAAAATCTCTTCACTTCTGAAGATGAGCTTCTGCCACTTTTTGTTATTATTCGAGATAATGACGGAAGCACTTTGCTGATAACAGTACATACTTATTTTTCTCGGCTGATTACTAATATAAACTATTCGTAAAATGTACTCAATTGTGGTTTTGATACCGCCTTAGCAAATAACAAAATATATCGAATAGTTTGAACATGTTTACGTATCTCAGGACCAGCCTCGAAGTAACATGTAAAGTGCTCTAGAGGTAATCTAGATTAAAGTCTTGAGATTGAACCTGTCTTTACATAAGAGAAAAGACAATTATAATAAAGTCTAATTAACGAAATATAGGACCTCATTTCCCACACTTAAATTGTATTCATCGTAAATTCTATTTCACTATTAGCAGAAATCCAATAGTTTTTCTTAAATTATTTGATCATTTTTGTGTTTTACAAACAGCACACGGACCCGAACTATTCCTGCGCGTACGTCACCATCGAAACAGAGAACGGCAAGCGTGGGTTCGGACTGACATTCACTTGCGGACGCGGCACAGAAGTCATAGTACTATGCATCAGGTTATATGGCATTTTTATCTTCAGAGCATATTAGATCTAATAACCACGTGCTTATATGTTGAAAAAGACGATCTTGAAGAAGCTTGGTTGTCGTTGAAGGTTATTAGCTTTCTAAGTGAAGTCCCCGCAATTTAGGCAGCGCAGGGAACTATGACCAATACTTCTTTCATTGGGGAGACCCTAACCCAGCAGTGGGACGTTATGTGTTGATACTTAAACTTCATTCAACTTTGTAAATAATAAGACTATGTATATTATATACATTGTCTATTGGTAGGTTTTTATGTTCTACATCCCCGTCATTACTTACTTATGCTTTAGTTCTATCCATCCAAATGTTGCCTTGAAGATATCGTTCTTAGCGAAAAAGCCGCTCTTTAAATATTTGCTGTATTTTGTTTTACGAGCATACAATAAAGTGTTTTCTATTTACTTATCAGGTCCATGAAGAGATTCGTCGTGGGCAAGAATGCGGCTGACATCTTCGCTGACTTTGGAACTTTCTGGCGCGCCATTACTAACGACTCGCAGATGAGATGGGTAAGCACTCACTGATATATTCTATTCATCATCTTTCTATAGCCTTCCGAACGATAAGCTGCCAATTGCATCTACTGGTTATTTGATTATATTGCTTTGATTGATTTTATTACTTGAGAACGTGCTCGGCATGTCCATTCGTTACTGTCAATTCAATGAGAAAGTAAGCAAAACAAAGAAAAATAATAAAGTCTCAAGGGTCTACAATAGGAAGTTATCGATTTTTCATCATGATTACAAAGTTAAAAGATAAATTAGTGGCCATGGTCTCGCTTGAGTAAAATCATGGATACGATGGAATAGTATCAGAGTTGTCATATACAGCAATAAACCGCGCGGAGTTTTACTAAAGCCAATTTTGTTCCCATCCATCTGCTCTGACAGCTGAGGGTGTTACTCATTGGAAATAAACCCATACATTAACCAACTTATATAAAATTTCGCCGTTGTTGGAACTTCGCTTGCTCGGTGCAAGATCTGCGCTGTGATTGGCTGAACGCTGCGTTAAGTTCCGCTGCAATGGTATTCTTTTTTGATGGACGACACAGGTAGCCGATGATTCTGTAAATTCGCTTCTAAATTGTCGTCAAGACGCTACATATGCAATACAGTTAAATGATTGTTTCTATTACAGATCGGTCCCGAGAAGGGAGTGGCCCATCTTGCCGTGGCAGCCATCATCAACGGTCTGTGGGACTTGTGGGCGCGTCTCGAGAACAAACCACTATGGAGGCTGCTTGCTGACATGACACCTGAGGTATACTTATTGCTATTTAAGGCTAGAAAGTTGGTACGGGCGCGTACTCTAAATCAAACTAGCCTAATATTTTGGAATTAACAGGGCCAAAATCCTGACTGTAGTTACAAGGTACATAGGGTTCACAAACTGTGGTTTCATAAATTTTTCTCCCTCAGAAAGCTCTATTGGCGTATCAGTAAGGGTTAATAAATCAAATTTGTTTTATTTATTGTATAAACAAAATTTTATTTCCAAATACTGCTGTTTGTTGTATGTTTGAGCTTTAAGGTTGCTTGAGAAATTACAGTGCATTAAGAGATTAATTAATGTTATTTTATATCTCTAAATGATTCTGCATAGTTGTATCGTTCAAAACAATGCATGGTATAAATCCTATATCCAATCGTAATGTTTGTTTTAATCAAGTTATTTACTTACAACTTAGTCATTCTGAGAGTCTCGTATTCAATTAAATTTAATGAAAGACAAAGAAAACAAACTTTTGTTTTTGCTGTCGTGTTAGTGTATGTTAGCATGTCACCTGCACTGCAGAACCAAGTCGCAAACAGCTGTTCCAGGAGGTTCATTGGCATTCGGCAGAATAAATAATCAGCTGAGCCTCGTGCAGTTCTAAGAAACATATATTGAAAATATTGTCCATATTGACTATTGTCAAGCCCCTTTCGGCTGTGCAAACCTTACGCTTACTACGACGTATATACATTGAGACTTGATAAGTTATCAAAAGTCAAATAAAAAAGAATAACGGAACCTTGTGTAACCACAAACTGGAATACATTCCCAAACATGATGATTGAATGCAGATAACAATTAACCTTTACGAATAGCCGTAACCTTACGACAGATAACGTCCTCCGGCCCAACAAAAACATCGTTTATCACCAAATATTGACATTAAAGTTAATAATTTTTATTGACTTCATAATTTATTGGTATCAGGAGCTGGTGTCAACGATTGACTTCCGTTATATAACCGATGTTGTCACGCGGGACGAGGCTGTAGAGCTGCTGAAGAGCAAACAAGCTGGCAAGAGCGAACGTATCAAATACCTCAATGAGAATGGATACCCTTGCTATACTACGCAAGTCGGTAAGATACGTGTTACTTACTTAAATAATAGTAACTAAGAAATAGGGCAAATGACTAACTACAACAACAAAAATAATATAGCAGAAATATTATCTATAGACCATTTAAGATCACAGATAATCCAAATGCTCCAGCCCACCTCCAGAGGGCAGCGTGCCCGGCATCTATCCTAAGCTGTAGTCCAGTATATTAATTCCAGTCAATTTCTTTCGTAAATTCGTATGATCGTAAACCTTTTGTTTATCAAACCTGGGCTACAAAAAATGTTTGGGAGAAAATTGTAGAGAATTTTATTATTTACAATTGTCACATCATATCACGAATAATATAGGCGAAAGTTAGTTTGTTTGATACTCCTTCACGCTAAAACGGCTGAATAGATTCTGATGAAATTTGGCACTAGGATAGATTATGTTCTGGATTAACACATTGGCTATTTTTCATCCCTGAAGAAGCGGGCTCGAAATTTTATGAGACTTTTTAGACAACCTTTAGAATGCCAAAATATACTTGTAATTGCCAAAATATAAAACGGTTTCGATTTTAGCGTTTCCTAGCTGAACCGGCGAACTTCATACCGCCTTACTGTTATATATGTTTAAACCTTCCCTAAACTTTCACAATCATTTCAGCTAAATCGGCCCAGCCGTTTTTTTGCATTTGATTTTTATATATAATATTATCTATTATTCAGAGGCTAACCCTCTTTAATAACTTAAATGGATTAGTAACAGTACAGTGTAATGTGAAATAACAATATTTTCAAAAAGCAAAGCGGACACAGTCCAGTGAATCTCCTTATATTGTACTCGTATTGTAAATGCTTATTTACAAAGGTTGGCTGGGCTACACCGACGAGTACGTCACGGAGATGTGTCAGAAGTACCTGAGTCTCGGGTTCCAGCACTTCAAGGTGAAGGTGGGGCGCAACTTCGAGGACGACTGGCGCCGCTGCAGCGTCGTCAGGAAAAACGTCGGCTACGACAAGGTTATGGTAAGTTTACAAACACGATTATATACTTCGGTATTTCATTCTTTTCGATCACATGAAGTATAAAAATCAAAGTCAAATTTGAACATAAAATAAATATGCAATAATCAAATAACTCGCCCTTGACCGTTCCCGGAGCAAAGGTGCCCATCTCACTCGTTGCATTACCCCGTTGAATCGCAATTGATAGCGTGCCTTTACGCCGAGAATTTCTTGCATGGAAGAAATCGGTAGAAATTTTTTGCATGACATGATGACCGGCAGCGGAAATTGTGACTTACGATTGATCCAGAGACATATTGCAACCGAATTTTTATTATGTTACACGAAAAAGTTTTACTCAACGTACTTAAAAACTATCGTTAGGTTAGGCTGTTCTCTTTCTACTCTTAAATATAATGAGAAGGATATTCATTCATTAGAACCTTTTTTTTTATGTATGTTTTCCGATATTGCGATGCCCGCTCTAATATACATTCGTTGTCAAAAGGGCTTATCAACAACAAGTACACAATTTTATCAAAAGTATTAGTTTAGTTTCTTGAACCAAGAATGTATAACCTTGAGTTGAAGTCAGTTGTAAGTTTTTTAAATTTGTTAACTGGATGTGATGGTAGATGGTAGACGCGAATCAAGCGTGGAGCGTGCCTGAGGCTATCGAGTGGATGAAGAAGCTGGCGCCGCTGAAGCCGCTGTGGATTGAGGAGCCCACTTCGCCTGACGACGTGCTGGGACACGCCGCCATCTCCAAGGCTTTGGCGTAAGTCTCACTTAATAAAATACTTTTCTAGCAAAGTTCTCGGGCGTTACTCGTTCTTTGCGGAAATCCATTCTTCATAAAGGTGTGATCTTTTTAACTGCATTCAGTTCAATCACAGCGAGAAATAAGAAACAAATGTTTTAAGGTTTGGTTTTTTTCTTCATCACTGTTACATTTTTATCTGTCTGACTAACTCGACACTTGTTTAGCTTCCTTAGGTATCGACATTGACAATAGACTATACTTTAGGTATAATTACTTAGGTATCGACATTGACAATAGACTATACTTTAGGTATAATTACTTAGGTATCGACATTGACTATAGACTATACTTTAGGTATAATTACTTAGGTATCGACATTGACAATAGACTATACTTTAGGTATAATTACTTAGGTATCGACATTGACAATAGACTATACTTTAGGTATAATTACTTAGGTATCGACATTGACTATAGACTATACTTTAGGTATAATTACTTAGGTATCGACATTGACTATAGACTATACTTTAGGTATAATTACTTAGGTATCGACATTGACAATAGACTATACTTTAGGTATAATTACTTAGGTATCGACATTGACTATAGACTATACTTTAGGTATAATTACTTAGGTATCGACATTGACTATAGACTATACTTTAGGTATAATTACTTAGGTATCGACATTGACAATAGACTATACTTTAGGTATAATTACTTAGGTATCGACATTGACTATAGACTATACTTTAGGTATAATTACTTAGGTATCGACATTGACTATAGACTATACTTTAGGTATAATTACTTAGGTATCGACATTGACTATAGACTATACTTTAGGTATAATTACTTAGGTATCGACATTGACAATAGACTATACTTTAGGTATAATTACTTAGGTATCGACATTGACTATACTTTAGGTATAATTACTTAGGTATCGACATTGACAATAGACTATACTTTAGGTATAATTACTTAGGTATCGACATTGACTATAGACTATACTTTAGGTATAATTACTTAGGTATCGACATTGACTATAGACTATACTTTAGGTATAATTACTTAGGTATCGACATTGACAATAGACTATACTTTAGGTATAATTACTTAGGTATCGACATTGACTATAGACTATACTTTAGGTATAATTACTTAGGTATCGACATTGACTATAGACTATACTTTAGGTATAATTACTTAGGTATCGACATTGACAATAGACTATACTTTAGGTATAATTACTTAGGTATCGACATTGACTATACTTTAGGTATAATTACTTAGGTATCGACATTGACTATAGACTATACTTTAGGTATAATTACTTAGGTATCGACATTGACAATAGACTATACTTTAGGTATAATTACTTAGGTAGCGACATTGACTATAGACTATACTTTAGGTATAATTACTTAGGTAGCGACATTGACTATAGACTATACTTTAGGTATAATTACTTAGGTAGCGACATTGACTATAGACTATACTTTAGGTATAATTACTTAGGTAGCGACATTGACTATAGACTATACTTTAGGTATAATTACTTAGGTATCGACATTGACTATAGACTATACTTTAGGTATAATTACTTAGGTATCGACATTGACTATAGACTATACTTTAGGTATAATTACTTAGGAATCTATATTGAAGATGTTGTCTCTTCAAGTAATCTCTCGCTTCTGATCGCTTGAAATTGTCATTTTTGTAGTTGTAAATTTTATTTAGGGGAACTATTTCTCCCAAAAAAATTGAAGTTTGCTACAGTGCCATTTACAACGTGAAACAAAACAGTGTGACAATACGTGTTGTTTGTCTACCAATGAAGGTGAACTCATTGTATAAAAAAAATTGTTAAATTCGATAAATAAATGTAGGTTCTCCATACAAAAATTGGTCTCGTGATCGATCAAGTTGTATGGAGGACGCAATAATTTTTTTACGAATTTTGCAAAATTTTGTTCTATAATGGAATCACTTTGATGGGTAAACATCCTTACGTATTGTGACACCTTTCTGTTACACATAGTATATAGGCTGTATTTCATAATATTTGGCAGAAGCATGCTATATAAAAGCCTTAAATAAAAACTCTGAGTATGAATGAAGTCAGTCTATTCGACTGGCCATTGCTTATTTTATAATGATCAATATATGTCTTATTGCAGTCCGTACGGCATCGGCGTGGCTACAGGAGAGATGTGCGCCAACCGCGTCATGTTCAAACAGTTCCTGCAGAGCGGCGGCATGCAGTACTGCCAGATAGACTCCGCGCGCATCGGCGGCGTCAACGAAATACTCTCAGTCTACCTCATGGCGGAAAAACTTAAAGGTATACCTATTTTTTTCTACTTTAGTATTTAGTGATGACAATTATTTTTTTAAATTGCTTAACATTATATATATGACCATATTTTTCTAACGTTTCGCAATCCCTACTGGTCTGTCTGCTGTGCATAGCGTCACTTATCAGTTCCAACAGAAGATTAGCGTGAAATGTTTACAGCATTATGCTGAGTTGGAATTATGTGTGACAAAAAACTGTTCCCCTATATATTTGCTGTTTTTTGTTAGAAATTCTCAAGTTATTGTATTCTAATTTCCAGTGAAAGTGTGTCCTCACGCGGGTGGTGTGGGTCTGTGCGAGATGGTGCAACACCTGCAGTTCTGGGACTACGCGAGCGTGTCCTGCACCATGGAGGAGCGCCTCGTGGAGTACGTGGACCAGCAGCACGAGCACTTCGTAGACCCCTGCATCGTGGAGAACGCTAGATATATGGCGCCCAAGGTACCTTGGATAATATACAACGTGTAACATAAAGGCGTGACAATGCTGAAGGGCGTTAGTCTACCCATCGAAGCATTTTTTTTAAATTCAAGATCAAACAATTATAGGTCTCCATACATAAATTGGTCACGTGATCGGTTAAGTTGTATGGAGAACGCATTTTTTTTGTTTTAATTTCATAATTTTTTTTTTAATTATGCATAATGATGTTGTACAATGTGTGCCCCTTGATTATGAGAACTAACACACTTAAGTATTGTCACACCAATCTGTTACACGTTGTATATTTAGGCTTGTTCGGCTTTACAAGGTTCTGATGATGTAGTTGGAAGGTAGTCACGGCATCTTTGTGATAACAACAACAACATAACTCAACCCAGCCAGTTCTCGATTGATTCGTCTTAAGGATCATTATTAGCTCTTTACCCGGTAAAACCTTGTTAAAATTTAAATTGCTCCAAGAGTTTGGTTTTTTAACCAAATAACTGAAAATGGTGTACAGGCGCATAGTTCAAGTCAGTTGAGATTTTTTCAGTAATTATTTTAGTATTTTTTATAACGCAATACTCTCAACATACCTAATTATATTTTAAAAACATCTTTCTGTAAATATACTTCACCGTTCTTCCCTTTAACGTTTCCAGGTAGCCGGATACAGCACAGAATTCATTCCCGGAACTCTAGAAAAATTCTCATACCCGAACGGAACCGAATGGAAGAGAATGATCAAAGAAAAGTTATTCGAGGAACCTGACGAAACCGAACTCGTCAACGCTTAAACCAAGAAAACTATGATTTCTTATGCATTTTTTTTTATTTCTTTACTTAGTGCTAATATTTACAAAAAATGTCATGAAAAATTGTGTAGTGAAGATGTAAAATGGGAGTAGACTTATTGTAAAGCTTGAACGTTCTCTGTTAATAAAAGTTTGATTGTTGCTTTTTTGTTTCACGTTAATTCCTTAAAAGAATCACAACCTAATTTGTTAGCAGATGTCAACTCTGCAATTCACAATATGTATAATGGTTTAAACTTCTGCCCCGTCTTATATTGTTATTTTCTTTTTTGTAAAGTGGCGTTGACAGATACATAAAACGTCTTTGACAAAAACAATAAATTGACAAGATTGCCCTTTTAAAAGCTTTTTTTTTTCACATTTTAGCAATCATAACGATTTTATATATTTAAAGCTCCCGTTAAGTTCCCGTTGAGTCACATCACTTCTTGTAAAGCCAGTGTCTAACTACAAAATATCACAATGTGTTTAGGCATTATGATATTATACTGAATAAACGCGCGTACATACATACCTTGGTATTTTCAAGTCGCGAGTGAAACGGTTTCATATAGCCAAGCGTGATATATCTTAGGCCGCATCGTCGTTTTACATCAGGCGAGATGCCAATTTAAGCAAGTGTATTTGCTATAAAAAAATTACCTTAAAACACTTTGTTTCTGCTTCTTTTCTGGTCGTTACGCAATTAAGGTTTGAACGCTTCTAAATAAACGTCGTTACTAATGTGTATCAAGTCACACTAATATTATAAAGGCAAAAGTTTGTATGTTTGTTTGTTACACCTTTACGTTGAACGGGTTTGGATGAAATTTAGCACCAGGATAGCTTATGTCCTGGATAAACATATACGAATTTTTATTTCGGAAAAATTAAGTGTTCCCTTGGATAAGATTAACGCGCGTAACACCGCGCAGCGGAGACAACTGTATATTCATCACACTAATATTATAAAGGCGAAAGTTTGTATGTGTGTGTGTTCGTTTGTTCCTCCTTCACGCTCAAACGGCTGAACGGATGTATGTAGGATGAAATGTAGATACCTTATACCCTGGATTAACACAGGCTACTTTATATCCAGGGAAATTATAGTGTTGAACGGATTTGGATGATCAAATATATACCGCGGATAAAACAGCTAGTTACAAAATAATCTGTACAAACTTCACGCCTTCTTTTGGAAAGCAAACGCGCTAAGTTTGGATTGTTTATGAGCACTGGCTGTCGGTTGCTCCGCGCCGTTGCTCGCGTCGTCAATCTTCCTCTTATGACCTCCTTCAGGAGTGTTTGAACCGTTTTTAGTTTGCACTGATTTGAACATTCTCACGCCGTGTCGCGTGAGCTCTGAAGGGGTGAGGTCGGGGTTCTGTTCTTCTAATAAGTATTTGTTGCGAGTGAACCAGTCCATGAAGGATTCACCTGCCAACGGTTTCAGCGGCTGCAAATTAAATTTGGATGTATTATGGGGCTGTCAAAAAAGTGGTATCCTAGCCGGTAAACCTCTTCCCACGCAAATGAAAGGGCTCGGGTTCAATCCTAATATATAATATGTAATAAAGAATAATTTTGAAGTCATCTGCAATGGGAATGCAATTATGTCGCGAGAAAATCGCTTGTTTTTTTTCGTTTCATAAGTCTAGTACTTACGTAAATACTATTGTATAAAGACTTTAGGCAGCATTAAAAAAGGTCAAACGCAAGCATATTCATAAACTGGCTAAAACCCGTATGACATTAACTATCGTTCTTTCGAATCAGTAGTTCCATAATACTATGATTGTTATAAAATATCAGCAACATAGGCATGGAGTATTGACTCACTTCATTGTTCTCCGTAGAGTCATCAGTTGAATGTACTTCGACCAGGGTTCTGTCTGTGAGGCTGAGAGGGCTCGACACGCTCTTGGCCGCTTCCGTCACCTTTCGGAATGGGTTCCTAGCGCCGCCCGGCGACGACTTTATTGGCTGTGAAACAAAGAGAAACTCAAATAACTATGTAAGACAGGTAATAAACGCTATTTTCACTTTATATTGACGCTGTTAAATATACTTATCGTATGACGCCATGTTTGAAAAGAAGATATAACCGCGAAATGCAATCGCAATGCTCTACGTGAGAGCTCATAAGCGCTCATACGCTTATGAGCTCTTACGTAGATAATGACAAATCCAATGACAGTTCGCTCAAGATTAGGCCCTCATGAGGAGATGAACGTACATATTTAATTTAATTTTTCACAATTGTCTCCATCCTAAGGTTGCCTGGAAGAGATTGCTTTTTAGCGATAAGGCTGCCATTGCACACCAAAATAAAATATACATCAAGACATATCTATACAATGGTAGTACACTGGGCGGCCTTATTGCCTAAAGCAATTTCTTCCAGGCAAACTATTTAGTACTATATTTTGTTAGAATATTTCTCATGTATTAATTAAAAAATGCAATGCAGTGTCTGCAATAAATAATTCATCTATCTATCTATGTATCTACACTCTAAAAACATTACCCTCCTTTTGGGCAGTCAAGTAAAACATAAACTCACCACTGGCTTCAACGGAGTAACAGTTTCCACTTTCCTCTCCTTGGCCTTCTGCGGTATCACCAAACTGGCGTTCAAATCCTCCGTGCTGGTGACGTCATAAGTTTCCTGCGTATCTAACTGTGTGAAGTGTGCATTGGGCGCGTCCCTCTCCCAGGAGTCCGCTAAGTTGGTGAGTTTCTCTGCGAAGTGCATTTTCCCCAGTCGGACCGCGTATTTAGCGGCGAGCGGCAGGAGGCGCTCGTCTCTGAGTAGCTCCATTAGTTCTAACGCGCGTTGTTCTATCTCACTGCGGCAGGCCAGCTGGAAGAGGTCACACGAATCTTTTAACATTTCTCACTTCGATTAACCTTAAATATATGTTTCATTTAGATTTTATTATTTATATTCAAAGTTAAGTCAGAGTTATCGGCTAGGGGTGTACTTAGCTGAACAAAGGTCACTATACTCATCCTAAGGAACAAACTACCATGGGACCAACCCTAAAATAAAAGAAATCAGAAAAACTTTATCGGTCGTCGACAAAATGTATGAAACAGCTAATTTTTTTTTGTAAACTGCGTGACGCAAAGAAAAAACCAAACGAGGACAAAACAAATGAATTACGGTTTTCGAAATACAAATGTATGAATAAATAGCTGTATAAATTTGAAATTGGAATCCCTAACCAAAGAAGAGATATTTGAGATCAAAGTGGCCAGTACGACAAAACGCCAATTTCATAGGTAAAATATAAATGAAGATGAATACATTTATTGCTGATTTTCTGAATGATTAGATTGGAAAGAACTATAACCCAAAATTAAGTTGGTATATCTTTCCCAATATTTGCGAAATTTACAGCAAGTTCTTGTTGAAGATATCTTTGCTTTAGGGGATTGGTAATTAGACGAGTAGACCCTTGCGAAAGGTAAGTTGCTGCGTTGCCAGAGACGTGAGAAAGAACTCCGAATAATAACGGTCAAGAAGATGTCTTAATCTTTTTAAATCGCTATACAAGCTAGCATGTATTGATTAAGCTGGTTTTTAATAAAGAGTTGTCTTATCTTATCTTAATACTAGCTGTGCCCCGCGGTATTCCCCGCCGTAACTTATTTATCCCACGATAATTATAATGTCATCCTGGTTCTAAGCTTCAGTTCAGCCGTTCTTGAGTTATAAATAGTGTAACTAACACGACGTTCTTTTATATATACAGGGCTATCGGTTAGGGGTGTACTAAGCTAAAAGGGGGTCGCTATACACACCCTAAGAAACAACTTTTACTATGGGACCAACTCTGAATTCGAGAAAAAATACAGTTCTTCCATACAAAAAGTTGATCGAACGTCGACATAATGTATGGAACAGCTGTTTTTTTTCTCGAATTCATAGATTTCACTCACTCCTAGCCAATAGCCCTGTATAGGTTGTGGTCGTCCGGTCAACAGTTCGCAGAACGAGTAGTCGTTTACTTACGGCGAACAGTTTGAGCGCGGTCTCCCTGGCGGTCTTCACGTCGACATCAGTAGCGATGTGCGCCCAACGGACCAGCTGCTCCTCGTGCTCACTCTTCATTGTGTCCAACTCGCACAATGGGATCTGAGGATTATCAAACAAACATACAATACAAAAAAATTTATATTCGCCACAAGAATACAATATTGTAGAACAAAAAATTATATACAAAAAATGGACACACATACAAACTATTGGCTATATATACAGGATTATCGGTTAGGGGTGTACTGTGCCGAAAGAGGGCCACTAGACTCATTCTAAGGAACAACTTTCACTACGAGACCAACTTTGAATTCAAGATAAAAATATCAGCAATTTCATACATTATATAGATTACCGATCAACTTATAGAATGGAACAGTTGATTTCTTTTCTCAAATTCAGAGTTGGTCCCATAGTGAAAGTTTGTTACTTAGGATGAGTAGTGACTACCTTTCAGCTTAGTACACCCCTAACCGGTAACCCTGTATAATATTAGTGTGAGAAGAGTATGATGGTAACAAATCAAAACAAACGTTAAAACAACATCTTTATCACAAAATGTATTTCCGCAAGGTATCGCCTTCTATAATGGTACTTTACCTTCATATCTAGTTCTGCTATGATAGGTTTAGGCGCTGTAGCGGGGAACGAAGTGCCTCTGCATAGGATCGCCCTTACTTTCTGCGTTGGCTCGCTCACCTATAAACGATATTACAAAATAAATTTACTCACACATGCTATGTAACGTGCTCATTACTTAGACAAGCTCCTGAAGCTAAAGTCATCGTTGCTATGCAACTACAAAAGCCGAAAGCAAAGTTGTACTGAATTTCATTGCTGGCGTTTTTTAGGCACCAACAATGTCGTACAGCCATAATATCCCTGAGTTATCTTAGATACAAGGGCTGCCAACAACCTAACTGCAACGCCGAGCCAAGCGAGTTACGACCTTGGTGTGAGGGGTATATGGACGATTTAACGAAAGCACTTAATAACTTATAGAAAATACCGAAACAATGAATATGGAAATCTTTGACTGAACCAAGACCCAGATATGCTTCTGGAACGACTACTGATAAGAGCTGCCAAAACAAGCGACTTCCTACCTTGAGAATATGGGCATAAGGATTGTTTTACTAAGAAGCTTTTGAAGGACTTACCGAAACAATAAACCAAGAATCAGATACACCTCTAGAATGGGTGTTAGTATCACATATAGGTATCCACACTCCGCTGGCGATGTCGTAAAGCCTTAGTATCCCTGAGTTATCGTAGGCACAAGGGCTGCCAACGTCCGTGGTGCCGATCCAAGCGAGTTTCGACCCTGGGGTGAGCGGTATAAGGACGGTTTTACTGCGTAATTGGCGACCTAAAACATAAACATAGTTTTTGGGATAAGTAAAATTTTAAATTTTGATTTGTACACATTTATTATGACAGCAATCTCGGACTTGAAATTATCATAATGTTCTAATAGTCAAGCCATGTCATTTGATACCCATATTGAGGGAGTTGCGAACAAGTTCGTACTTTGCTAATTTGTGCCGGCGGCCATCTTGGATCGATTTTCATCAATACCTAAGAACGCTCCAGACTAGTATTCTTTTCATACAAAAAAATCTAAATCAAAATAAGTGAAAAAAAAATTAATATCATGATTAATTTTTATGCATCTACTACAGAAGCATCCTAGATGTAGATGCCCTTAAAAATATAGAGGGTATCACTAATATATAAGCATCCTGTTGGTTAAGGGTGACTTTTGATGACCACAAGCAACATTTTTGTTCGAGAACTTTTTAAATTCGCAAGGAAAAAATAGCTTTTGCATACAAAAATATGACTGACGCACGTTTTCGAAGTCTTATAACAAAAGTTGTTGAGGTCACCAACAACCTTCTTTATGAGGATGCCAATTAATAAACAAATTAGTTTGAAATCATTATAAGTATTTATTACTCGCGTCTTCGTTGTAATACACACAAAATGATTCGGACGAGCCAAACTTACTAAACTAATCTAATTAGACAGTTCTAAAATTGTCTCCTCTCTTTTTGTTTCCAAGAGTGAAAAAAGGATGGATATAATTTAAGGAACTTTTAGATTAGTTAGTGTTAGATTGGGGTCAATGACCCAATTCGGTCAGTCACACTTTAGTTAGTAAAGAAAAAATTAGTTTAAAGAAATAATGTTTACCATTCAATGCTATAATATCCACAGCCAAGTGCTGGTCGGTGGGCCCCGGGTCGGTGGCGTGGTAGACTGCCAGTACTGTAGTATTATAGCTGGCTAGAGATACCACTGGGCCCGCCACTGATATAACCTAGAAAAATGTAACGATTAAATAAATTAGAAAATAAACATCATAATTGATTATTACTGCAATTTAAAAGAAACGTCATATGACTTTTGGCTGATTAGGTTGGAAACTCTATCCTAAGGTACTCTACTATTAAAATACTCCTATTTTAATTGAAAAATAGATAGATATCTAACTCAAGGAATTTCTGTATACTCCTTACTACTGCCTACTATCGATTTGGAAAAAGCTAACTTGTTATAGGAAGAAGTGAAGGGAAATTGGGTGAGACCCTTGCCCAGAAGTAGAACAACACAAGTAAACTAAAAAAATATCTGTCTAATGTTTGTTACCTGTCTCTGCGTGCCCATAGGCGTGAACAGCCTCAGTAGTCGTGCGTTGGTGGCGCACGCGACGATGTCTGTCGCCGCCGTCACGCACAGTATCTCTTCAGTGTCAGGCATCGACACGCTCCACTCCTTACTGCTGCCCACTAGCGATATGCACACTAGTTTGCTGGGAATACATGAATGAATAAACCAATCTGGACCAATTTTGCTAATTCTTTTGTTAGAATATTCCTTGATTTACGAGGATGGTTCTTACGGAGAGAAAAATTTAAAAAATTGCCTGATCAGGTCTAAAAACAACACTTTTCTATACTCTCATACAATCGATTCGTAATAATACTTAAAAGTCAATTTGAACTTTAATACCATACCATAAAGTTTAAGAGTTAGTGGAGAGGTTCCGGGAAAGCAAAACATTTATCTCTCTATCTAATATCAATATTTATACCATGGTAACATTACTTTTAAAGAATCGACTCTTATGCGGTAACAAGTTCGCCGGGTCAGCTAGTTAGGTAATATTTCAAGATTTTTCTAGATCTAATGCGGTACTGAATTTACAATGGGATAAGGCAAGACACGTAGTAAGGCGATGTGATGACAGTTGGAGTAGTCGTTAAGCTGTGACAGAATGTTGGACCACACTAGGTAAGCGACACCAGTCGACCACCAGCAAGATGGGTTAACGACATATAATCTGTCGCGGTTCCAACCTGGACAATATTGGCGCAGGACCGAAGCAGATGGTATGAAATGAGGCCAATATACCCAACAATCGGTCTCAGCGTCTACGCGAAGTGATCAACGTTGGTACGTTTACTTGTTTGTCCGGTGACAATTTGAGTAGGTTTGATTTCAATAGTATGTTTGTAAGATCGAGGGATAAAAAAATATAATTTTACGTGTATCAGATTGAAACAGTGTGCACAACTACAAGTTCTAACAGATTCACTGCTATTTAAAAATACGCTTCACATTTCACCTATGATGTCTGATCGAGACATTAACGAAACTACGAGTAGATTCTACCTAAGCAAATGACACCTTTACTCGTAGTTCATTTCACCTAGACCATTTAGCATTATGCCTAACATATGTAATATTCTTTTCGAAAATATTTACAACAAGTTTAATAAATCACATGTAATAAAACTGTTTCGTTGCATTTCTAGGTCGAGAACATAGTTGCGGCAGGGCACATGAGTCACGTCGTAAAAGTAATGTTTTTCTAATTCTATGTTTGACGATAACAAAAACAGAAAATATGACGCATTCTGTGTTTTGTTTTGAAAGATATTATGAACGTAGCTAGTATATTTTATATATAATATGGATATAAGATGGTTCAAACTTTGAACCTCCATAAGTCTTAGAACATCCATACGCCCTATAATGAATACACCTTCTAATAGCATGGTTGAGCGGTTTAGGCTCTATGTTGATTCCTAGCGAATATCAGTCAGTCAACCAGTCAACACTTGTTCTTTTATGTTCAGAATTGAAGTCGTGTTTTCACTTACTTAAAGTATTACTAAAGTTTTGTGTGCTTGTTTTCTTGTATCGGTATTCCCAATGTGTAAGCCAAGCATTTCTGTATTTAGGTTAAACGATATCAGAAGTTTTCCTCCATTGCACTGCATAGGTACTTAAAGTAAGTTCAGTTAGCCCATGTTTTCATACAGACGTATTTTACTAGGATAGACTTTATAAAAGTATAAGTTAATGAGATTAACTTGTAATTTAACCTTCGATACAAGACAGGTACTTTAAGAAAGTGACAATATACGTCAATTCAAAAGTGTGTCTCGCAAGCCAGGGCGAGTACAGTAGAGGACAAGCTCGCCATGGTGTGGTTCAAGTGTATCCCGTGGTACAAGTTGGTAGCGTGGAACTATTTGTAATGTGTAGTATAAATACAAACATGTTACCTAGGTGTCTCGCAAGCCAGGGCGAGTACAGTAGAGGACAAGCTCGCCATGGTGTGGTTCAAGTGTATCCCGTGGTACAGGTTGGTAGCGTGGAACTATTTGTAATGTGTATTATAAATACAAACATGTTACCTAGGTGTCTCGCAAGCCAGGGCGAGTACAGTAGAGGACAAGCTCGCCATGGTGTGGTTCAAGTGTGTCCCGTGGTACAGGTTGGTAGCATGGAACTATTTGTAATGTGTAGTATAAATACATATCATGTTACCTAGGTGTCTCGCAAGCCAGGGCGAGTACAGTAGAGGACAAGCTCGCCATGGTGTGGTTCAAGTGTGTCCCGTGGTACAGGTTGGTAGCATGGAACTATTTGTAATGTGTAGTATAAATACATATCATGTTACCTAGGTGTCTCGCAAGCCAGGGCGAGTACAGTAGAGGACAAGCTCGCCATGGTGTGGTTCATGTAGTTGTTCAAGTGTATCCCATGGTGCAGGTTGGTATCGTGGAACTCTACGTCGATGGTAGACTCGCCATTCTCCGTCGCGTGACATCGCACGATGCCGACATCGTTCCAACACATGTATCTGGAATCATAAACAAGGTTTATGATCTTCACTAGTAGATAGTGGCTTACGGGTGATCCAATTATAAATAAATAAAAATAATTAACGTTTTACACTCCTAGCACCCCACTAGGATTTCTCCTGTATAGGGGATGAGACAAAACATTCACAAAGACACCAGGTCTTAAAGACAAATTATCAAACTCATAATTCGACCGGGAATTGAACCTGACACTCGAATTGGATCTCAAAGCAACTGGTGGCTAGCATGCCACTAGAGCACTGAGGCCGTCAAGTTGCTTTTAATTTGTATAGTCTATTTATTTCTTCTTAATAAAATGATCGGTCGATCGGCAGTAGATAGATAGATAGATAGATAGATCAACGCTTTATTGTAGACACACAAAATATAACAATACAAAAATATTAATTTACATATAGTGCCACAAGTGGCGGCCTTATCGCTAAAAGCGATCTCTTCCAGGCAACCTTAGGATGGAAACCTCTGAGAAAAAAGATGTATAGGACGGGGGTGTACTTACAATAAAGAAAGTAATCTATACTTAAAAACACATGCAACTATACACAATTACATTCTATTACATTAACTAAATATAAATATATACCAATATAATATATAATATTATAATATACATATATGCTTATACATACATACTAATAAAACTATAGAATTGGATAAAATACATTGATATTACTATTCAATTTAATATAAGAGAGAGAAAAAGAAAATACGAATAAACTAAATGATTAAATACGAGTAAAGCAAGCAATGAAAAAGGAAATTAGAAGTAGATAGATAGATTAAGTGTGGACAATTTACATTATTGCAAGTTTAATTGCCTGACAGTGCGTACAGTGCGTACACGTATGTGTGAATCGTTATGTGAAAATTATTGTGACAGTTTGTAATTAATTTAATTTATTTTGTACTGCCATTAAATTATCTTCTCATTATAGATGCATTATTAAAGTTACAAGAATGACCTAAGTTTATCATTAAGATCTGCAATAGGTACAATGTAATAACAAAGAAATATCATTTGATTTATCGACTTTAAAATGTTCTGAAATCGGTAAATCTCGATTCGGAGTCGGTTCTCAATCCGTCTGAATCTTGTTATGTTTTTGTATGTTCCCCTATTTTTCATAGATGCCTGGACCGATCTGAATTTCTTTGTATGGAATTTTATTCCCGTTGGTCGGATTTTCATGTTTCTTTAAGTAAGTGTTATTAAAGAAACATACAAAGATTCGAACGAATTGAGAACCGACTCCGACTCCGTACTTGCTAATATTAGTACGACATGTTAATTTACCAAGCTATGACCAGTTATCCTTTGCCGAGTTTATAAAGTTTATCTTGCGTCATTAGTACCTATGTTACATTATAGAAGGCAAGATATGCAACGAACCTGTGTTCAAGATGCATAGGGGTGGCGGAAGGCTGGAACGGCGCTTGCGGCGGTACCGTGGAGGGCGCAGGTGCCGTGTACCGCGACGGAGGTCGGGAGTCTTCGCCCCCCGGTATCAGCCCTAGGGTCTCGTTCTTCAACTTTTCCAGTGATATGGCGTTATCGTCGTCACTCTCGTAGTTTTGGATCAGATCGTCAATGTCTTCGTTGTCTACACCACGAATGTTATAAGGATTAATGTAGTTTATAATCAACGTAAAAATTCAAGCAAACGCCTTGGGCCACAAGGCCCATACATACATACAAATGTGCAGTGACGATCTTTAGATCTCATTTTATTTTATTTAGTTTATTGGTTCTCAAAACAAGATATAATCTATAAAACAAGGGGCGACATCAAAAAAAACTGCTAACGACTGCTAAATTTTTAAACCTGTGTATTTGTAAACTTAGCATTTGCCATTCCTACTCCAATAAAGATTAAAGTTATATTAGTTAATAATTGTTCACGTGATCGGTCAAGTAGTATACTCGTAGGAGGACGCAAAAATTTTATCTCGTGATTTGTAACTGTAAACATTGGATAAAACTATAAACTAAACGCTTTGCGTCAACTTTTATTGTGCAAATGCCAGGTTGTCAAATTTGCTGCCGAGTTTCCTATTTCCCGATAGGTATAATGTCTGTATTTTCAAATCGCGAGTGAATCGGTTTCTTCTAAGCAGGCGTGCCACATTCGAAGTCGCATCGTCGCATCGAGAACTGGATGCCTAAACCAAATTAGCGCTTCTAATGAAGTACTTAGGGAGCAGTGAACTAACACGAAATAAGCTAATGATAATGATAATTTCGATACATAACGCTTTAAGATGATCACCGACCCTTCACGTTTTCGTGTTTCCAATAGAATTTCTGTTCCGGGGCGTACCTCTTTTCACCCTCTAAATTGTAACGTAATCTTTTGTTATTGCTGTCAATTACTTCACTATGATGTATTTTAGGCCTACGCGTTTTATTATTTTGAAAAAAGTTATTGAATTCTGCATAATAAAGGCTTTTAACAGGCATCGTAGCAGCGCAAAAACATGACTGCTTAGCAAGTTTTTAACTTTACAGTGATATAAATATAAAAGACAGAAAAAATAAAACGGTAAAATAATGTGTTAGCTATGTGGAAAAAAAACTACTGGAATCGGACAAGATTAAAAGATAGAAAAGAGCTATATCTTATTGTATGGACAAGTTGGCGGTCTATAGCTGTCTTAATAGAGCATAGCAATTCTAAAAATAATATATATAAATATTGATAATTACCCCCATCTCTCTCCACCATTTCAACGTCCTCCCCATCCCCTGCGCCGCCGCTGTCTGTCCCGTGGCAGTTGACCAGCAGGCCCAGCTGCCCAGCATTGTCACAGTATGCTAGCACTCCATTACCTGAATTAGTAATATTTTTTAATTATTACAGAAGCTAGAGGTGTAAGTACTGAACCGAGAGGGGGCTACAACTCGTAATTACAAACTACTTTTATGTACAGTATCGGAAAAAATCGAGTAATCAAGAAAATCTGTAGCTTAAATAACCGACGACCGATAAAGTTTTTCTATGGTATAGCTGATTTTTTCTCGAACTTTGTGGTTGGCCCCACAGTAAAAGTTGTTTGTAAACATGAGTATAGTAACCCCCTTGCAGTAGTTTTATTTGTTACTATGATAATATAAGACAACTCTTTATTAAAAATCAGCTTAAAACACTATGTAAAAAAAAAATACAAAAAACATGCCAGATTTCTAATGGCAGCCTTATTGCTTAAAGCGATCTCTTCGAAGATATTATAAAACTGGATGATATCTATCCTGTTTTACTATGAAGTTTTGACCGCGGCTTAGCGGGCTATGTTTATTTTCCCGGGCAAAGAGTAACCTATGGACCTCTGCAGATCTCGAACAATCTCTGTACAAAAAATCAAGTCATTCGTCTCTCAGTTACCTACCAAGGAAAAGGCCGACAAACACACTTTTTCATTTATAATATGTATAGATACATACAGAGGTTTGCGAATTCTGTCGGAAACTCGTCGTGCATCAGGAACCTGGTACGTTAACGTGGTCTACGTAACAAACATAACCATGTCAAAGAATCTATTCACCCACTACGCAATATTATAGCAATACCTACTAGTGTAAGAAAGTAGTAAGTGACATAAGACTACGATTATACAGGGTTATAGGAGTACTTAGCTGAAGAGACGTCACTGTAACTAAAGAAATCCAGTAAAATAATTCAAGTTTCATACAAAAAGTTTATTGGCAGCCTAAAAATGTATTAAATCGTTTTTTTTACTGTCCCCGTATGTAATGAAAGTTGTTTTTCTTGATGAGTACAGTGACCCATTTTGCCTAAATAACAACACAAACCGACACGAGAAACCGTATAGTAAGATAAGTGTAAATAGGTCATTGTACGAAATTTCTTCTGCGTTTCGACAGTGTCAACATATTATGAAACTACTTGTAGGAAACAGGTGTATTCTAGAATATAGGTCTTTATTATTGCTCATACTTTATGTAAAGGTATCATGTCATTGTAATTAGGTACCTACTCTTAAACAATAAAACGCTTGATCATGCAATAAATTGCAATGTCATTGACCTAGTTAGTCATAGGATTTTATGCTTATCTGTACTTATAAATGACATGACGTCACCTATATGCTCTGTTAGCATTTTGTAGTTATGTCTAGACGAAATTATAGTAATACCATATTTTGTAACTACCTACTTAATAGTTTTAAGTGTCACTGTTATTTTTTTAGAATACATATAAAATTATTATGTAATATAAGAGTACTTCGAAAGTCATCGGTCACGGGCTTGATTTACACGGCCATGGCAGGTGTTGATTAATTAATATCTGTCTTTGGGTTTAAAAGTATTGTCCTTCAAGTTAATGAAATGTCTCGCCAAGCACCTAACGGCGCGTTCCGGCAGCCTCCTTGATAACCTTGATAGTCGCAGCGATGATGGTTGAGTGGTTAGTGGGGTTGATTGCCGTGCAAAATGTACGAGGTTCGATCGGTACACCAATGTACCGGTGAATTAAAACATCGTGACGAAACCATAGCATGGTGGTAAGGCGTATCCTACCGCTCGCCTGGCTAGCTACCACCCTCAAGTTGTAAAAATTGTTGCAAAGCACCTAACGGCGTGTTCCGGCAGCCTTCCTTGAGAGCCAGTGTAATCCAGGCTAGGCATGCTCCATCTAGGGCTACAGTATCGCTGATCGTGGTCGTGCGAATTCGTGGTCAAATGGCTACTGCTAGGATAAAAAAAAGCCAGTGTATTCCAGATTAGGCATGCTTTATCCAGGGTTACAGTGTCGCTCACTTCCACTTTCGTGCAAGCTAATGGTAAAATGAGTAGCTGTCTTAAATAGAAAAAAGAAAAAGAGTTTGAGTTGCATCTACCTATACATTATATTAAAGAGGATTCTTACCTTTAGGGTTCCATGCCATAGCAGTAACGTTATGTGAGGTGGGATGTTCGACAACACCGATACATGTGCCTGATTCTATTTCCCAAACAACAATCTGGCCCGCCACGGTACTGCCCGCCAAATATTTACCGCAAGGAGAAAACAGGCATTGAGATATTGCACATTTGATCTAAAACAAGTAACATATAATCATTAAAAATATATCAAACTGAAGCAGCTACGTTCGTATGGCCCATGGTCTGTTCAATTTGACCTTTCAGACTGAAGACCCGACTAAAATTCTTCATCCTTATTCGATGTGGGGTTGATAAGTCCTGCACTGACATCCCGCTTTGGGGGTTTTGTGCGTTTTCTATCCAGCCAGACCAACTCTTTCGAAATTAATATCGCAGCAGAGCCCTCAGGCACTGTCCCTCCAGGCACTCCAGGCACTGGTCGAGTTGCATTAAATATTATAGTGGCATTGTTTTCGATTCCAATACTGTAACTTCATGAAGCTCTAGTTCACCTCGCATAATATTTTCTTTGGCCGACGAATGCAGAGGCTTACATCATTTTAAATGTTGTTATCTGAGGTGGGTACTACCTATAATCTCGCATATTGAATTTCATCAAGCCTTACATACAACATACATTTGTAACTTAACTCTCTTTATTGCGTTGTCTTCTATAATTTAATTATATTTTTGCCTTTCCAACCCCCGACGAAAAACAGAGGGGAAGTAATAGCTAACCTACTTGAGAGAGAAGAGAGAGAGCCACTTGTCATATTTTTTTATAGTTGCTGGGGCTTGATTCTCCAACGAACAACTAGATTTATTGTTGAAAACGCGAGACGTGTTTAACGTTTTAATGACGCAATACGTAATTCTGATGATGCAAAACGAGCGCGTACTGTGCAACGGCACTATATAAAATTTTACATTTACTTAGCGAATACCGTTCCGCGTGGATTCTACGCGCCTAAAATAACGTGTCCGAGTTACGTGTTGATATGTTCTTAGTGAATGGGATTCCACTTAGCCCGCAACTCGCATGATGTAAAGCGACGATGCCGTCTAGGATGTATCACGCTTGGCTAGAAGAAACCAATTCACTCCCGATTTGCAAATTCCTTAATTATTACTATCGGGAAATATAGACCTCAGCAGATAATTCGACAATCAGACCGTTCGCACAATAAAAGTCGATTAAAAAATGAGAAACATGACTAGTTTGTTTTTGACTTGGTTGAATCTTTTTATCAGCTAGACTGATGAATTTATTGATAAAAATCATGAAAACATATTGTAAAATAAAGAACATTTGACCATCAACTGTTATTGAAGTTTAAAAGATTGTTTACTTTATTTGATTTTTATAATCTATAGGTCAGTGGAACTGAGCTATGCAGCTAGATGATACTCTTCTTTATAATACAAATTAAGTGCCTTTTATAATACCATGAACTAGTGACTTAATAAGCAATGACATTGAGCACAAGATACATTTAAATAAGATTTAACTTTTAACAAACTTCAAAACGAAGGAAGTTTTCAATTCATCACAATCTTTTTTAAAGTATATTTTAATTATTATGTTATGTATGATTTTGTTTTTTAGTTTGTATGCGTATACTTTCCAATTGGCCTCATATAAATCTTGATCGAAATAGGTCCAGTAGCATTTCGTTAGATCAAAATAACTTCTATTTGTCTTTGACTTTATACAACATTCTTTTGTATTGTAAGTTTTGCCTGCCAACTTTAAGTTGGTTTTAAATTTATTAAAGAGTATTACTTGCAAAAACCTTTATTTTTACTACTTAACGCTGCAATGTAGTAATGATAGCTGCACCTTGCAGTATTACAAAAGATAGCCTATAATTATTTTCCAGGGCAGAAGCTATCTCTTTTCCAAACCTACTCGAAACTCTTGAAACCATATTGTTCAAACATTATGAATCAAACACGCGTTAGTTTTCTAAATAAAATTGCAGACCTCTCGAAACCATTAGAGGAGTAACAAAAACTTACAAATATTAATATAATTAATGTTAGTGTAACAAGTTTATTTACCGAGCTATGAGTAAAGGCCATCCTTTGCCCCCAACTGCCACAATCAAGCAAAATGATCTCTTTATTGTTAGGATATGCTAAAAGCTTTCCTTCAGATGGTTCAAAAGCCATTCGACCTGCAAGATGAAATAAGAGATTGTCAACGAATCTGTTGGACTGTTTAAATAGGAATACATAGGTAAAAGGTGTAAATAAGTTTTGGTTTGCTCTCGCAAGGCATCCTATGGTAGGTGTTCATATTTCACTTATAGAGGCAATAGGTATTTAAAGAAATTAAAATAATTGTCTATATAAAAGAGTAAGTCCTAACTGACTGATATTCTCTAGGAAGCAACGCAGAGCCCAAAATGGCTAAACCTAGAGACATCATATTTGGAGGGTATATACTCTCCAAAATATATGATGTATAATATTATATAATATGTATTTCATGGGATCTAAAGTCGTACTAGGATAGAATTTTTGGAAATTCAATCCCTAAGGGGTGACGTGTAGTAGATATAAATATATATAAGAGTGTACTTACTAATAGATGAATAATCTGAATAGAAGAGACAGAATAATTTATGTGACGGACAGTGCTGCGGGAGACCGCTACTAGTCATGTTATAATAACTTCTCAAATTGGCATACAAGTGTAACTTTGGCCGAGGTATATAAGTTTCATACTTGAGTTGCATCATGCAGCTATGGGTAAATGTGATGTTTACATCTAGCTTAGAAAAATATGCTAGAAACCTTTGCCTCTAGTGAAAGCTCATGACAACCTAGTTCCTTACTATTTTGTTACTTTTAGCAGTAATGTGAAATATTCTAAAAACTTACATAATGTTTTAGCAGCAAAAAATGTGTTAATTTTAGGCACACATGAAATTTCTTTAACAATTTCACTACTGTCCACATCCATAATCCTAAGTAAACCATCACCGCACGATGTGCTGACATATTTCATATGCGGACATATTGCGATGCTCAAGACTGGGCCTTTGTGTTCTTTCAATACACACAATGGAGCACCACCTTCGAGACTACAAATTTTTGCTTCCATATTCTCTGAAGAACAACCCAGTGCCTAAAATATATTACAGACATTAAATTAAATAAACTTTATTGTAATACTTATAATTATATGAAGGATTCAACCAGCAACTAGTCATTTTATTTCTCTTTCTTCACTGTATAACAAGTGATAACTGAAACCAGGAAATGTTGACATCTTTTCAAAATTACCTCTATTTTGGTAGCAGTGTTGATTTGTGTAACAGGTGCAGTGAATCTTGTAACAATACCATCCTTTTCGAACGCTGGGTATGTGTATGCTTGAACTGCATGATTATCTGTGGCCACATAAAGGCGCTTCTCTTTGAAGCACACAGCGAGGGCACTTTCGCCGGCGCAATGGGAGATCGGATTATCATCATCAATACCCATCCATATCCTGACATCTCCATCATGTCCACATGTTATTATATGACTGAAAACAATATGGCAGTAAGATCCTTAATAAACCCTTTGAATAACAACCGCCTAAAGCATCGTATTTATAGCATTAGTACTAAATTGGGCTGATAAACTTACTTGCCGTCTTCAGTAAAACACACATCTGTGTGACCCTCGGCGTGAGCGTATCTCAGGGGTTTACTGCCTATTTTTGTCATAATTATTGCATCGGTCTTATCTAAAGTTTTTGTGCTATAGTCAAACAAGACACACAATAATTTAATTAAAAGAATTCAAATAAAATACTTTGTTTACATCGGAAGCAGCAGGTCGAGATAACTTTTTTTGGCGGGAATTCGAGACTCGTTCTATTTGGGATTTGTAAGTCACTGTCAGGTGTCAGATAGCACTGCTAGCTATGTTTGTACATGCTAATTAACAGTAACGTCATATTAATCGAATAGCAATAACAGTTTTTTGACGATATGAAATAGAAACACTATGAACACAGTTCTAAATACAGGTTATTTTTAAATCACAATGGACCTAAGTAATTCGTATCGTCTTTGATTTCAATTCGCATCATGACAATCATGATACGAAGTATAGCGTATGAGTCACCTTAATTCATGTCAACTCTTTCAATAGCTTGAAACGAACACTATACGATTCGAATAGTGCTGCGATTACCAATTGGATATAAAAGAAAACCTTATCAACTATCCTGCTCATTCCGTGCAAAAGAGTTACTGGAGCCGGCAGTGTGGTGATTTAGGTTATTTGAACCATTTACGAAACATATTTGTGAGTTAATAAAGGTAAGTCTCTTTACAGCTCAGTTTTTTTTTTCATTTCATAACAATGTAAAATAATTTATTACATGATAGTTTTACAATTTTATTAAAAGGCAGTCAAACAGGACACGTCCGAGTTTAATTTGCACCATTTCTCAAACCAGTAATGTAACCTTGATTTTAATGAGCGTTTTTTTTTGTATGGGTATCACGGGAATTACGGGATACTACTGCGTGCAAATTATTTTTAGAACTTCTTAATCTAGGAGCAATAAATTATTTTAGTATGCGGTTTACGGACAACGAAAATTGGTAACAAACAAAAACTATTGCATTATTTTTACCCGACCACGGCAACGCAAAATGTAGGTCGTAAATATTAACTATTTTTTCTCCTATTTATTTTAATTACGGCTCTGGGCCGACCCTTTCTTGAGGCATCATTGGGATCGCAAATCGCAACCTACAATTTAAAACCCTTTACATTTTTTGTTTTCGTCAGATAACAAAAAAATATATAATTAAATACTGTAATTTTTCAGTATTATTTATATAAATTTAAATATAAAAATAAAAATGTGGGCGTAAAGTAGAAAAACTACTATAAATAAAAATCTGGGCTATTGTGGTGAATTATTGATGATCTGGTTCGGGGCTATGTGAAGAGGTACGGATCCCGCCAATTCTGGCTCTTGGTGGTGATTTGCCACCCACTGAAGGGCGTCGCATGACGTCGCTGGAAAGGCAACGTTGGTGTGGGCGGCTATGAGGGAGCGGAGCGGCGCGATGTTATAACACTTCCACCCTGGACCTTAGGTTCTTAGCTCTCTTCCACCACTGTCGGTCAATTAAAGCAAGCCAGGGGCAGATTAGAGTGCCTCAAATATCGATGTATGACATAATTATGCTATCGAACGCTTTTAAATAATCCACAAACGCAAGATCCACAAATGTGGAGTTTTTTTTTAATATTAACATTTTTAATTATACTTATTAACACATTAACAAATCACCAAAAACCATTTCAACCCAAAATATTTATCAGATGTCTGAAGGTGGATTTCTGGAGCAATTGCCTGGTTTCGCAACAAAGGCAATTCATGTTGGTCAAGAGGCTGAAAAGTGGAATTCTGCTGCAGTGGTTCCACCAATAGTTACAGCAACTACTTTTAAGCAGCCAGCACCTGCAGAACATACGGTAAGTAGAACCAACATTTTGAAATTGTTCAAGGCTTCCGATGACCATAAAGCCGCAACAGGGACTTTTACAATTTAGCAAGCAAAAATACTGGCTGTTCTATTTATTTGGCGGAGTGTCAATTATATTTTGTATGGCACTGCTATTTTGGTAAAGATATATTTGATCAAACCTTTAAAAAAAAAGTGATCACTCACTTCCATTACGGCAGGCGCGCTCCCCCTTTAAAACTTTTTCAGTTATTTCGACCAAACTGCTGAAAATTGTTCCTCATGGTCATCAAAAGCATACCCATACAAGAGTCTTGATTACCAGTAACCGTGTTTAGATAATATTGTAGTTAAAAATGTAATTCTTTTAAATTTAAGGGTTTTGAGTATGGACGATCAGGAAATCCCACACGAAATGTTTTGGAAGAATGTCTAGCGGCTCTAGATGGTGGGAAATATGGCTTTACCTTTGCTTCTGGTCTCGGAGCTACAACGACAATTTGCGCTTTGCTTAGTCAAGGAGACCATATTCTTTCATCAGACGACTTATACGGCGGCACTCACAGATTTTTAAGGTACGTAGCTAATATAACTTAGCTAATTTATGAGTAACTAAGTACTAAATAAACCAAAAGCTATCTTTTACCCGCTTATGTTTTCGAGTTTATCAATTTGCAACATCAGCACCTAATCATTTAAGCAATTACCTACCTAATTATTTATTAAGTTGTATTTTAATTTGTAAGCGCTTTGATGTTGAGTAAACCATAAAAGAAATAATAGTGTTTAGTTACAAAACACAAAAATAGCATTTGTCATAAATATTTTAACTCGTTTTAAAGATAATCTTCACACCCGCTGTACAATCACTACGAAAAAATACATTTTTGTTCTTTTAGACAAGTGCTGTCGAGAATGGGGATCGAAAATACATTTACAGATTTTAGTGACCTAGAACAAGTCAAAAAGGGTCTAAGAAAAAATACAAAGGTAAGTTTTTAATACATCTATATATATATATATTAGAAATACTTAATTTTATTGCACAAACATTTTCTTCTGCAAATACGCTACTATCACAGTTGTTTAAGCCATAATATTATTATTATGCTCTGTTTTACATTACGTGAATCGCTCTAATCAATTAACCAAAACATCCTTTATCTGAAAGGCCGTATTGTTTCTTAAGTAATGGCACGTTGATATTACCGAAGTATTATAGCAATACAGATAAGGCTTGCTGATAAGGTTTCCGCTGCATACCGACACATATTTATACATTTATTATCTGAATCACCATCTCAAAATGGTTCTGTTAAAATGATAACTAACGTTATATTATAAACTCTTCTTTTACCTTTAAGATATGAATGTATAATTTGTTTACAGATGATCTGGATAGAAACCCCAACTAATCCCACACTTAAAATAGCAGATATTGCGTCCATCTCGAAACTAGCCAAAGCTCATGGTGATGTTATAGTTGTAGTCGACAACACTTTCTTAACACCGTATCTACAGAGACCATTAGATTTTGGGGCGGATGTTGTTGTATATTCTTTGACGAAATATATGAACGGCCATTCTGATGTTATAATGGGAGCAGCTGTCCTCAACGACGATAGTTTAGAAAAAAGACTGCGTTTTTTGCAAAATGGTAAGTTTTTAAATTAGCAGTTATATGTTATGACATTTATTTAATGATGTTCAAGCAGGTAATAAAATAAACTGTATAAGATGTAGATTTTTATCACTAACATATCTTTGGTTTTTAGCTCACAATAACTTTATTTTCAGCAAATTTGGTCACAATAATCAATTTCGCTTCTGTATATTAATGAAATTATCAGTTACATCACTACAATCTAGTTTAACATTTAGGAAAACTATGAACAGGAAAATTTAATGTTGGTATGGTTACGTTACGCTTACGAACACATTAAAGATATTGCAAGTCATGGTATGTATGACTCATGCCATAGCAAACTCATAGAGTGAGTTTTTAATACATTTGTGTTAACATAATATATGTTTGAATAGCCTACAATGGAAGGGACATGCAAATTTTCTTGTTTGAGTTTCATTAAAATTCAGTTCAAGTGGTATATTAATTAGTTTGAACCATTTTTATAACACGGGTTTTAGTATATTATGATGGAGTTTTAAGAAAATGCGGGTAATATAATATTTTCAGTCATTGTATTACATTGTACAGTAGTTCTCTATTAAACTAACGAGGAAATAAAGACCTTCCTTGTATTTGAAGCTCTTTTAAATACGTACTAAATAATATATTTTGAGTTTGTATAGAACTTTGTAGTGCGTTGATGATCTTAATGATCTGATGGGAATTGACAAGTGGTTAAAAATATACATACAGACATACAAACATACATAAATGCACACGAAACGCACCCTCCTTTTGCAGTCGGGTAAAAAGAAGATGCTCATCACGATGGCCCATAACCAGTTGTTGTAGTGCTAACCTAAGCTTCGAATATAAAAACGCACTTTTTACATCTCATCGCTTTGTTATTTCACAGAACTTTTGCATTGTGAACCAGAGCACAACAACGGTTGAGCCTTTGTTAGTTATTAAACTGAGATGTCATAACGTGCAAATATTTTTTCGGTGAAAATACATTGATTTCTCGAAAGAAACCAATATTAGTACCTTGTAACAAACTAGTCACGTTCTACGTAATTTAAATTTAATAATAATATTTTAATTTAAAAGTAAGGCAAAAAGTTTATAAATACTGTTCTGGATAAGACTACCAACCTAACAAAATCCGCAATAATTTACTGCAAGCCTTAAATTGCTTGTCAAGTCGATTACATCAATTAACGTTTAACAAACGTAGCAGATACTTTTGTTGTAATTGCAGATTGTAAAAAAGATAAGGTCAGATTTACATAACGTCGTTATGTTCTCTCTGTTCCAGCTATGGGAGTAGTTCCATCACCATTCGATTGTTATCTTGTCAACAGGAGTTTGAAAACTCTAGCTTTACGCATGGAACATCACAAAAAATCATCTCTCATTATAGCAAAGTGGTTGCTGAAGCACCCTTCAGTCACTGAAGTTCTTCATCCAGGTAAGGGAAACCAATTTATGTAAAGTACATACTCAATAAGTTTAATAAATTGGGCTCTCTTTTATTGATTTTAATTTTTTATTCTAGGTCTCCCTAGTCATCCTCAACATGCACTTGCAAAAACGCAAATGATGGGTCATTCTGGAGTGTTCAGTTTTAGACATTCTGGTGGATTAAAAGAATCTAGAAAATTCCTTAGTTCTTTGGAAATTTTCACATTGGCGGAAAGTCTCGGTGGCTATGAAAGTTTGGCGGAGTTACCGTAAGTGTTTAGTTTAAATTTGATGGTTATATTTTCATTTGTATTTTACACATATTAATTGAAATGTTACTTTCCAGATCACTTATGACTCACGCATCGGTGCCTGAAGAAGAGAGGGCTAAACTAGCCATCACTGATTCTCTTATTAGACTGTCGGTGGGCCTTGAAGACACGGAAGATCTGATTAAAGATTTAGATGCAGCATTTAATGCAGCATTTTAAAGTTATCCTATTTTCAATAATAAACAGTGAGATATCTACTTATTTAAACCTAATTGAGTCTTTAAGCAATCTACTCAAAGATACAAGGAACCTATCGCACTTAATGATATGATACTTCTAATTTTGTTCTACGAAAAACTTACGAAGACTGTTACCACTTATATGCCAGCCATCACTCAACGGAAACGATAATCACAGTATACATATCTATATTATATAATTATTAATATATATTTGTTAAATAAGGCTAGAAACTATTTATAAAGATTGATAAATCCCCTTTGAATCGTTTTATACAAATGCGTAGAATTTTATTTATTATTATTGTAGGTTATTGATATCTAATTATTCCGCCAAAATAGATAGTTCAATTGAGTCTCAAGTTTGTACCTTAACTGTTTTGTTTGTACTAATTCAACCCGACGATTTAGTATAAGGCTACTTAAAATTCTAATGCGTATATAGACACAATTGAAAACTAATAGACCAAGTGAGGTTAACTTGTTTAACATATGCATTTAAACAGTTCCTCGTCAATGCAGTATTTTACTAACCGACGCAATAGCCTACCTCATTTCGGTTAGATTGTTGTAAGTAGATGAAATAAATATATTTTTGTATCCTTTATGACATAACAACGAAGGTTATTTAAGTAATACAATTTTATTTATTATGTTTTATCAAAATATGTGCTTGTATAACTAATATTAGGTAAATCATTGATACTGAGAAGTTATAAGTAAATTGTTAGCTTATTTCGTTCGTTGCAATCAGTTAAATTTATCTTATAATAATAATAATGTTGACATATGTAGTTACAATAATTTAGAATAGATTATCGATAAAGAATTTTTAATTATTTTAGTAAATATTACATACACAATTTTTGTTTATTATAAAATAATAAATGAATATTATCTTTGAGTAGAAATCGAAACAGTTTTATTTAATTTGTTGTTTTTTTAACCTTTAGTTTTTTAGAAGTAGTTTATGAAATTCAACAGGTACAAAATAATTAAGTTTAATGAAATGTAGCTGGTATTTAAATAAATCAGTAGCAGTGGTAACACATAATTATTACGAAAAACAACTAATGGTAACACAGTAAAAAAACTTCTTTTCTCACCACTAATTGCCAGTATCGTATCATGATTGTTGTTTAAAAATATAATTATGTAACAATTTTAAAACATCGGAAAGAAATTGTAATGAAAATTAAAATCAAAGAGACACAAAAATATTTAAGAGATAATATCGGTCAATGACACGATGAAGATAAGAATAAAATTATTTAGATTTATGATTGATTGAGATTTGTATCTTATTTGTATCATATTTGTATCTTAATGTACAGGTTATTTTCCTATAATCGATTCATGGATATCTATTAGGTGTCTTTAACCGACTTTAAAAATGGAAGAGGTTAATGGACGCACAAATTCAAAATTTACATGCACATTTAAAGATCATCTTATACTAAATGTCTATTAAGCTCAAAGAATTAATTTTAACAATAATCAGCTGAGAGTACACGAGTGAGAAAGTGGCCTAATCTAGCTATTTAATAAACTACTCCTTGAGTGAATTAATAAACTAACTATTTATTGTAGACATAAATAATAAAAAGTTAATTCTTAAATCTAGTGCTACAACCTCTTCTAGGCAACCTTAGGATGGAGACAATTTACAAAATAAATATATGTAGTATACACCTTATTCTTTCTATACGTAATAGTACGTATAATTAGTTTAAAAATCATATGGTCATATTCAGAACTCTGTTTGTATCTCTGTATTTTACTGCACTACGGTTCGCAGTATTCCGTATTCTCATTAGGAATTTCTAGTTCCATATGTAGTATCTTAGTATGTGTTAAAGAGTTTTCCTGTCTCTTTACAGGATTTGATGAGTTCGTGTGCTGTTAACTTGATATATTGACGTTCACAAAGTGATAACGATAGTTTTGTGTTTGAAAATCTTTGTGTCTTTATATCTTTCATATTTTTAACAGTTAATTTCGCATGCTAATTTTTCAATACTCGATTACTTGATTACGATAGATAAAGGACAGCACTATGATATTGTGTTTTCTCGCGCTTTTCAAAACTTGGCATCTATGCTTCTTTTTTTTTTTTAAATAGTATTATGAAATTATGATCGCCTTATGTTTGTAGTAGTATTTATGTAACTGAACACGATAACTATAAACTTGTTTTTTATTATGAAGTTTAATCACGAATCGTACCTACGATAACTTAGAGAAGGTGCGGGGGACTAAGTATAAGTATACTAAGTACATAAGTATATATTATAGTATATGCAGTTTTTAAATTAATAAGTATTTTAATTTAAAAACAGCATTATCAAGTATGTATAATGATGGTGGATTTCAAGCTATCTATATAAATCAACCATTAACTAGTTTGTTTGTTTGCTTTAAAAATCGTGAATCTCCATAGCTTAGAAGATATTACAAATTACTATAGCTGCTGAAGTTTCCAGTACCTTAGAAAAAACAAGTACAGAAGGCGGTATGGCTGTGAGGACTTTAATCTGTTTAAGAGGCAGTGAAAACAATTGCAATAATTTGTGAAGTAGTAATAAGTAGTTAGTAGTAGGTAAGGTACTTAATTAATCTAATCTCTTCGATAGATTGTTCATTTATTTAATGAAGGAATGAACAGTTGATCCAACATAGTTGTCATAGCATTGAACAACTCTCACGAATCTTACAGTTGATCCTTGTCATAGATAGATTAATAGTAGGCAACAGTCTCGTTTAACGAAGTCAAGTAGGTAAGTAGGTTGTTAAATAGTTTGCTTCGCTATACGAGACCGAAGTCTGACCGACCGTGCCTTAAAAATAAAGTTCCCCAGCAATTAATCTCTGCTTTGACACTACAAGCAAAGAATAAAAAATACAAAGGCAATCAACATTTTTAACATAAGTTAAGGTGGGTGTAAGAATAACACCGTAACGCCGGGGCAAGACAATCACTTTCAAATATTTTGAAAGTACCGCCTATTTCTTGGCCATGTCGATGAAATAATCCTATAAAAAAGTTCTCGCCTTAAAACACAGATGTCGCTATTGTTAGTCTTTATTACCAAACATAATAAAAACTCAAATACCTATTAGAAGTGATAAAAAAGTTTGCGCGATGTTGGATGGGTCGAACGAATTTCATATTTTTTTGCTGAAAATAAGTGTTGAAAAAACGTTCTGAATGTAAGTATCACGATTTTGATATTATATTCCTTATTATCTAATTGACAACATATCTTGACCCTCCATTGTTATTACTATATAAGTAGTGGAAAGATAAATGACAAATAACGTACCGCTATAATTTTATTTAGTTTAGATTATAATAATACGTTTTTCAGATTTTTGAAAATCTAAGATAGTTCAGATCTCGTCAAAAGCCGGGAAAAATTACGTCATTAATCATTTGTATTTTTGTTGTTTGTTTTGGGCAAAGGATATAATACACAAACAAATAAAAAGATTGATAAAATACTTTCTAACGAGAGAAGAGGAGTGAGTGTCTCGGTACATTATAAAAGGTACTCTTTGTGTCAGTGTAGGACAATAACACGCGAATTACCAGCGCTCTGAATGAAACCGTGGAGTAATTGAATTAAAATCCTGCTCTAGACTTGTTTCAATAATTATGTTCACTGACGTATACGTATCAACCCATAGCGTCCCACTGCTGGGCACAGGTCTCCTCTATGAAGGGGGTATGTTCACTTATTACTATAATATTGTTATTACTTCTTTAGTTGTTTAGGTTCATTTTATCAAAAGAACTGTATTTAAGAACTCCTTTACTTTATTTTCCATTTATCTTTCCGTTATCGTATTAAAAAGTGGAATCAAAAATTAGAAATGTTTCCAATTGAAATGTGATTTTAATATGTAATCAACCTTTTATTTCGTTTTATTATTTATGAAATTGAAACATTCACCTAGAAATATCAAAGTGGCGGAAAACCCAGTGGACGCAGATTCAATGTATCAGTTGGTTACCCACAAATGTTGGTCAGTACGAACATAATATCGCAGTATCTGTGGTTTTTACCTCTAGATATAATTAACTTGAGTGTAGTGCAATGATTACAAAACCTTGCGCAATTTGTTTTTGTGATCAATGTGATAAGTAGGTATTAAGTACCTATAATATTTACTGGTACTCTACAACGTGTATCTATCTACTCACAGCGGATAGGTATACCTAAGTAATACCTATTACGAATTCACCCATTTTAAGTATTGGTCTACCCATCAAACTTCACTATTCGCTAAAAACCTGGCACAAAAAGCGGTCTTATCGCTTAAAAGTGATGGACTGGTATTAATGTATATACTGATGCATACTCTAGCGTTCGCGTAATCGAGATTCGTTGAACAAAATCTGTTATTGGAATTGTTTCAGAAATATAATTGTATTGCGTCATAACGATCGTTTGACATAGAATAAGTCAGAGTATTGAATTTAATGTTAACATATCACCAAATCTGTCAATAAACGACCATAATAACGGTTTGCAATAATTCTGACACAATTCAAATAACAGACTATTGGGCCCCACGGCCCTGAGCCAGAGTTTGTTACCTATTTAAGTTTGAGTCTGCCACTATAGGTACTCATGGTAAATTTTGATATAGATTAAGACAGATTACAGTTCACGTTGGCAGACTCCCAAAACGGCCATGATGACACGATGCAAGCGTATCTAATTCTAACAATACTCAAATAGCAGACTGCGCTCGTACAGCAGGACCTGTACGCCTTATGCATCGCGCAACCAACCTCGATACGCGTACAAATACTCGGCAAAGGAAAACTTGCCGACTTGATTTTGAGCTGAAACCAACGGGGTAGGTGAAAGATTGCGTTTGCTGCATGTAGGTACACTTTTGATTAACGAATCACCAGTCGCGTCTAGAGGAAATCCTTGCCCCGCAACATACAATCCCTCAAAGAGACCTAACAATCGATACTGCCGGGCGCAGCTTACTTCAGGTCAAGGTCAGTTCGTTTTCCGGTGATAGTACTTTGTGCGTCCCCAAAAAGTATATTTTGATTTTAAAAGTTTACTTATACTTTAGGAGGACCTGCTTATTACGTCACTGCCTATTATAGGTACTATTACCTACAATTAGTAGAGTAACCACTTTTCGTCTTGGTGTGGCTACAATAAACATGCAAACTGATCGATAACCTCACTGTATACGCTCACGAATAAGGTAATTGTTCGTCATTTTGCGAACAAATCAACATACACTTATACAACTTGTAACAGAAAGGTGTGACAATACCTGAGGGTGTTAGTCTACCAATCAAAGTGTACCCATTCTAGAAGAATATTTGCAAAATTAAAAAAAAATATCGTAGGTTCTCCATATAAAAATTGTTCACGTGATCGGGGACGCAATAATTTTTCTCGAATTTTGCTAATTTATGTTCTACTATGGGTTCACATTGATGGGTAGACTAACATCCTTACGCATTGTCACACTTTTCTGTTACACGTTGTATAGCGTGCAGATAACGCAGAATTAAATAGGTATTATCTAACTCCACTTGAAACCAAGCGATTGTACTCGTAATATTATCGTGGAATAAATACGGTCAGTAGTGTTTTGTGATTTGATCAGAACATACAGAATGTAAGTTTAAAATTATTAATTGTGAATACTTACTTAGCCTTAAATTCTTTATTCAACAGTTAAATAGGTAGGTAAAAATTCTCAGAGCGATAATAAACACTTCTTCAGTTCAGCACGAATGAACTCTAACCGGATCAAACTGAAGTAAGTTGTCTATCCTGTTATCTCTAGGTAAGTATCTATAATGTTATTATTAATTTCACCAGATGACTATCCGCTGGGGCATCGTTTCAGCTGGCAAGATCAGTCATGACTTCTGTAACGCACTCAACTCTTACCCGGATAAAGGCGACGTCACAATAGCAGCCGTCGCGGCCAGGGACCCCAGTAAAGCGGCAGAATTCGCGAAACTACACAATATTCCAAAGGTTTTCAATTCATACCAAGAACTAGCTGCCAGTGATGATATCGGTAAGTTGTTCTCTGTTATTAGTATACTTGTTTAATTGACACGCCTTTAGGCACAAGAATATTTTTATCCCTACGATTATTTTTACTAGATGCATATCTTATAGCAATTACTCAGCATTTAAAAAACTGATTGATTACTTTCCAGATGTTGCATACATCGGAGCTTTGAACCCCGACCACGACAATCTTTCCAAGTTATTTCTTGAGAAAGGAAAACACGTGCTTTGTGAGAAGCCTCTGTGCATGAACTATAAGCAAGCAAAGAGCCTCATCGATGTAGCCAAGAAGAAGAACCTGTTCTTTATGGAAGCGGTGTGGTCACGTTTTTCACCAGCCTATATTGCTCTGGAGAAAGAAATACAGGATGGAAAGATAGGGGAGCCCAAATTCGTGGAAGTGAACTTCGGGGTGCCCATTGTCACCGTTGATAGGGTCAGGTGAGATAGCTTTACCTAACATTAATAAAGGCCTATCTTTTATTACCCATAGGAATTAGACAGTTAAAAACATTATGAGGAATTCAGAAAACAACAAAAAAGCGCCCGATGACTGATAATTAATAACCGCCGCGTCGCTTATGGACATCGGTAACTACGAGTGACTTACATTATGTAGTAATGTAATTCGAGGATGTTGTGTTCGTTAACCCGAGGTCATCCTATGAACGAAAGCTCGGGTTGCGATGGTATTCATTAATTTCTAATATCGCGTTACCTACTTACGTAGCAGCAATGTACTAATGTGCAGCCTTTGTAAAAAATATAATTATTATTTCTTCGTTAACCTTACGTTATGTATTTAAAGACCCTACATTAATTCTTTAAAATTGTAGAACTATTCTAGCACCCTATTTGGGTTATATAAAGTTATACGCGTGTGTGTATCTTCTCGGCAATAGCAGGGAAAATTTGCAACATCAACATCAACATTATCAGATGGATCGGGAAATCAATGTACTTAATAACATACCGAAACAAAAAAAAGCAATACGAAAGTTAATCATTTGTGTACTTATTTATCTTTTTGTATTTTATGTGTTGGTACTGACTACAGTAACAATTTTGTCTGTCTATCTATGGAGTCCTAATATAACAGCGGATTATTACAATTTTACTAGATACTCCTTATTATGAGACAAGAAAACCTAAGACGCACAAACACCCGTTAGTTTTCTAAATAATAAAGCGTAGTATAGTATACATACAATGTCACAAGCAAAACATAAGTTACCACAGCTAGGATCGCACTTATTTTAGCTGTAACGGCGGTCTTGTTTGTTTTTTCCGATAAATGGAACTCTCCGGGCCTCGAACCTATTGTAGCATACAATTAATTATATATAATTAATTGATTGTTTGAGGCACGATATATTGATTTTAAAAATGCAATATTACGGATTTCAAGGTCATGAATTAAATATGATGATAACTTACTTACAGAACCGTAGTCAAATTGTCTCGATTAATGAACAAATTTCTACAGAAGGTTGGATGTCAATTGGAGTACCACAGGGCTCTATTTTTGGCCCAGTCTTATTTTTGATATATATTAATGATATTACCAATGCATTGCCAAGTTGGGCTCACATAAATTTATTCGCAGATGACACGCATGTAGGTATCAGAGACAAATGTATACATAATTTAGAAAATAAAGTTAGTATTGTTATGGAATTGTTAAATGAATGGTTTGATGCAAATGGAATTGTTCTTAACTCTGATAAAACCATCTCTATGCAGTATCAGCCAAAGTTAGGTATTTTTGGGAATTCCATTAGTAAAACACATGTATTTCTAGGTTATACAATAGATAATACAATTAGCTATAATGCGCACATCGATAAAATTTGCAAGAAAATGGCAAGTGGTAATTATGCTTTATTTAAACTTAAGCCATTACTTACTAGATAAAAAGTCGCTCATCTCTGTCTATTATGCCTACGTGCATTCTATTATAAGATACGCTATTACTGTTTGGGGAAATGCTAAAGATAGCATAAAAGTCTTAAAATGTCAAAAACAGTCTATAAGAACTATTAACGGTTTGAAAAAACGTAATCCTGCGAGAAAACACTTTAAAAAAGATAAAATAATGACAGTTATATCACTTTATATTTATAGTTGTTTATTAGAAGTACACGAGGATAGGGAAATACCGGAAAAAAGAATTTCACGCAATAATAAAACAGGGCGAATCCTACCAATAAATAGATTAGCTAAATGTAAGAAGCAGGGGCTTTATACCAAAATACTGATGTACAATAAATTACCTAATAGTGTAATGGATCTCAATTTTATTACATTTAAACAAAAATTGAAGTATTTTTTTGAAAGCAATCCTTTTTATAAACTCAGCGAATATATGTCAATGCAGCTTGTGGAATCATCGTTCTTGTGTAACGAACAACCATAATAAAATATCACTAATAACTAAACAAAGCAATCATAATGTAAATATTTGTCAAGAGAACTGTTAAACTAAGAACTAATATTAAGTAAAAATTTAACTTACAAATCTCATTCATATAGAATGAGATTTGTAAGTTAAATTTTTTAAGTAATTCTTAATTCAAATGTAATAAGACTTGCCTGTAACGAACGTTATTTAAAGGTCAATAAATATTACTTTACTTTACTTTAAATCGTTTATTAAATCTTTCAGTTGCTAAAGAAATAGTGCAAGTTGGACTCGCGCACTAAGGGTACCATACAACATTAGTTCAAGTGTCCCTTTATGCTTGCAATTGGAAAAATCAAGTTTACGCGATTTTCGACCTTCATCAAATTTGTCGGAAAAAAATCATTGTAAACTCTAATTTTCCATTAGTTCTATCAATAGAACTAATCCACAATACAGGTGGGTTGGGAATAAACGCAATTTCCTACCGCTTGTTACTGACATCGAGCAGAAAACGGCAAAAAAACACATTTGTTACCTATATGGGAGCTCCTCTTAAATAAATAAAAATTAGTTTTGTTTAATTACTTATTTTTAAAATGAATACACAACTACATATTTTGTGTATATCTGTCGTTATTAATTAAGGACATAAACATAAAAAATCTAGTTTGTTGTATGGTAGCCCCCCCTTAAATGTTTATTTTTTTCTGTTTTTAGGAATTCTTGTTATAACGGCAACAGAAACATTATCTGTGGAAATTTTAGCTATTTAGCTATCACAGCTTGTGAGACAGACGGATGAACGAACGGACGGACGGACAGGCAGCGAAGTCTTAGTAATACGGTCACGCTTCTACCTTTTAGGTACGGAACCCTAAAGACAAACTAACAAATACACTTATGTGCACATAAGTACACTTCACAGTATCTTTATGGCCTATTACAGATAGACCAATATTATGGGTACCGTTACTACTACATTATACATATATTGTAGGTATATAGCTTGGGAAATTTATCTAGAAGATCAGTAAACAATGTCATAGCTCTATTTTGTACATATTCCAATCAGTATTTACTTACAGTTAGCAAATAGAAACGTGACAGATATAATAAGAAGTCCTAGTAAAGGTCATATTAATTGTGAGTACTAAAACCTGACCTAGCGAATTTTATGATACAATAGATCTTAATAGCCTGAAATTGAATCGAATTGTTAACTGATGAATGCTGATGCATGGCTGCCGCTTTGCAGATCGAACTTCGTTTGACTTTCTTTTGTACCTACTATGTCATCTATTTCTTCAAGTCTCTTTTGGTTTTTTGTAGGCATTAAGCTACCTGGCAGTTCGCACAATAACAGTAGATGCAAAGATACAAAGAATTCTGTGCGATTACGTGGAACCTCTACTAAAAATTAAAATTTCGAAGCTCATTATAAATCCGGAAATGCATCAAGAAAAAAATTGGTAGGCCACTATTTGACGATGTTCGTTTGGAGTTTAACTAAAGGATCGTTGTTGGTTAGGTTGATCCGTTTGTCCAATGTGATGCATGCGGAACTGGTATTTTCAGATTTAACACTGACAGGGATCCCAACGACGTTGCCTCGCTTTAAAGACAAGTTTCCCCCATCATACGACTACTAAGTATGCCTAAGTACCTTATTTATGTTCCAAATTTATTAATTCCAGCAAGAAAGAATATGGAGGTAGCGCTGTAATGGACATCGGAATCTACACTCTTCAGTTAGCTCAGTACATATTCAAAGATGAACCGAAGAAGGTGACCGCTGTAGGAGAGATCAACTCTGATGGAGTAGACGTGGTGGAGACAGTGATACTGGAGTACGAAGGGGGCAGACGAGCTGTGTTGAACATAGACAGCAGACTTAAACTCTGGAATAAGGCAACTGTGGTTGGCACTAAGGGACACGCCACCGTATGTACCTGCTTATATTAAAAGATATTGCAGGTTTTATTAAAGTATAATGAGCTAATAAATGACGTGTAGGTATACGAGTAGGAGAGCTCGACTCTGATTGGGTAGAAGTAGTGAATTTAATTTAAAATAGAAATCAACTAACCGCGTACGTACGTATCGTAATACCTTATAAATTATTTTAAAAATAACTTTTAATGGTATATTTTTCTTCTTTATTTAAATTATTGCCTTGTGTTTTTTAGTTGTCTGAACCTTTCCATTTCCCGACTGAACTGGTCCACGTCAATGGAGAGAAGTCATCTTTCGAACTACATGAATCGAGTATCCCGTATAACTTCAGTAACAGCGCTGGATTAGTGTACGAAGCTTTGGAAACTTCTAGATGTATCAAACAGGGTAAGTAATTAAGTATACAGCAATACGACGCTGACTCCTTTAAGATAAGCCTGTGAAATATAACAGCAAAGTGTAAGTGTCTGAAGTCTAAATTACCTTCAAAATGTAGGTCAACAGCTATTTTTAAGTACAGTACGCGTAAATCTTTACTACAAATCCACTTTAAAAAAAAATTACAAGTCTCTTGTTAGTAACTTGATTGTGATATTTCCCATTATGACGTGATTAAATTGTAATTCTGAAACAATTGAAACAATACTTTTCCAGGACTGAAAGAGTCTCCGCGTATGTCGTGGCGGGAGAGTCTCATGCTGGCGAAACTGGAGGACACAGTGCGGAAGCAACTCGGCGTGCACTACGATGTCGATGATTTAGAATATCCATAAGAATTTTGATAAAAATATATAGAAGACAAATATAATTCGAATTGGGAGATGTTTTATAAAATGACAAAAACACCTGTTTTAATTTTACTAAACTCAAACTTCTAAGACATGAAAAACTAAAAAATGAAATATAATTTTCATAATTTTCAATTGACAAAAATACTCTTAAATAAATGATGAAGCAATTATTACATTTGGAATACCTACCTTACTAGGTAATTTAAACGTTTTCTATTGTGAAATGCATAAGTAACAATTTTAATCAAACTCGGCAATAAAGGTTTTATCTGTCTGACTTTGGTTTTAAAGAAATACCATTATTTTATTATAAACTAGCTGGACCCGCGACTTCGTTCGCGGTTGCTAACCTTGCATAAATAGATCAGTGGGACTCAAATAATTAGGAAATGTATATCAGCGGTCCTTTTGAAAGTCTTATCATTGTAAAAGATGCAAAACGATAGCAGTGTTTTGAACTGTAAATTTGATTAACTAAAGCTATACAGAAGTTCGCACAATTATGTTCACCATGAGTGGACAATTTTTAAGAACTAAAGATTCAGTACAGCATTAACGCCTTTTTCATTTTACAAATTCAGCACTTATTTTAACACATAATTAAGTTTTTGCTAATGTATTTATCCCGATTGCCCATTTATTTTTTATTCAAGACAGGTAGGCATTTGACAACCAGTTCGCTCAATCACAGAAGTCAGCGACTCTATGGCCCCTAGATGGAGCATGCCTAGTCTGGAGTACGTCTTTGGTCTCTCAAAGAAGGCCGCCGCAACATACCGTTAGGTGCTTGGCGACAGATTTTTCAATTTGAGGGTGGTAGCTAGCCAAGCAAGTGTTAAAAATGCCCTGCCATCATGCTATTGTTTCCCCACTATGTTTTCCTTCAACGGAAGCTGAAGCTCTTCTTGCGTATTACGTAGGATTAAACCTCGTACCTCTTGCACGGCAATCTACCCCTTTTAGCTACTCGGTCACCATCACCACAAAAAATTGTGGACGCTGTGTTCATAAACGTACTTACAGTCATACACATCCAAACAAAAAAAAACATCCAAATTAAAGCACGCGTTACCGAGCTATGGTAAAAGACGACTTTCATCCCCTCTATCACGGGAATCTCCACTTATTTTCGAGATAATATCATTTCAGTTTGACCTTTCCAACAAAACAAGAATCATTCAAATCAAAGCACGCGTTACTGAATTATAATTAAATACTACTTTTATCCCCCCCTCTCACGAGAGCCTCTTGGGATTTTCGGAATAAAAAAGTTAAGTTAAGATAGTAGGTACCTCATAATATGAAACTTAAGCATACCAAGTTTCATCAGAATCTATCCAGCAGTTCCAGAGTTATGGAAAGTCCAGAAACATACAGACAGACAAAAATGAAATAAATTATAGATTTGGGGTATGTATCATTTATGCAAAAGAATATTTTAAAATAAGTATATTCAATGTACAGAATTTGACAGGTTACAGTTTTATTATAAGTGTAGATGATAACTTCGTACATCAAAATCTTTGTGAAAGACGACAATTTCACCCAATGGTCACATTAATTATACAACACGAAAAATTTACAATATAGCTAGCTAGAACTTGCTAGCTTGCTAGCTAGCTAGATTCAACTCGGACCATACCAATGATTCGTAATCTACCTAATATAACAAGTTCCTTCTATGCTCATACCTACTCATATGATATTAATTGTCCTTAATTGATCAAATTGTGATTAGCTCATGTAAGGCTGCCGCTACTATGGAAATCTCCACTTGACTTCCTATTTATTAAGATCACTGAATCTAAACCATTTAATTTCCCTGCTGAGTTGGTTCACGTAGATGGGGAAAAGTCCACTTTTGAATTACATACATAAATCGAGTACTTACTTATCCCGTACAACTTAAGTAACAGCGCTGGGCTCGTGCACGAAGCTTTGGAAACTTCTAGTTGTATCAAGATACGTACGTAGTTACGACACCTGTACGAAATATCACAGCAAAATGCGCAGGTACCATAATTGTTACTTTTCAGTAACTTCCCAATTAATATATTTCCTTTAAAAATACAGTATTAAGATAGGTATACAAATTCTAAAGCAGCAACAATTGGCTAATGAAATTGCAGTGATCCTTACACTACAAACAAGTGACTGGCCAACTTGACAGCAGAACGGAACGTTTAGATTATCAACAAAATAGACAGGCAGCAATTGATTACGCTCCATTTACAAATGAAACAGCAGTGACCGGTTCTACCTACCTAAGGCGTGGATCCCCGAGGGACTATTCGGGACATATGTCCAGCGACACTTGCAGACGACATAATAATATGAAGAGAACGATTTCGCTTCACAGAATATCTAACAACATCCAGCGATTTATGTCCGACGAAATCTTGCGACTTCGTGAAACCTTGCATAATATTTGGAGAAACATATGTGATACTCCTACCAGCTAGTAGGTCAATTTATCAGCTACTATTTATTAGATTTTTGATCTTAGGTACTAAGGGAGTAAATAAAGACTTCATAACCTTTGCATCTGTAAAGACTCTACAATTAGGTACTCATCACGAAGCCTATATAGCCATTTAAAACAATCAGCCGCAAACGCCTGCATACGGGACCTATGACTATGGAAGTTTAATTTAGGATCTAACAACACACCTGTCTTATTTTGTTTGATTTCGGGATACAAGCTGCCCGTTAATATTATACTGGATATTTATAGGATTTAATGATTTTGTAAAACTCATAGCAGAATACTATGACGTGTTTAATTTTAATTTGTTCTTTCGGCTCCATAAAATAATAGCATGTAAATCTTGCTGAAGGAGATCACAGTCTAAAGGATTATAAATCGTAATAAAAAATTTGATATCATCGGCATAAATTAAACATTTGGCCTGAGTCAACTCACTCGAGTTTGACAAATCATTAATTAAACGCATAATGAAAATAGCATTCAGTGTATTTTTTCCAAGCCTGACGGACTCTCCGCGTATGTTGTGGCGGGAATGTCTCATCAAGCAACTCGGCGTGCACTACGATGTCGATGATTTAGAATATACATAAGAGTTTAGAAAATTTTCTCAATACGAAAACCTACGACATGTTTTTTTGGGGATTATATGCCTCAATGCCGTTACCTTTCAAAACAGTGAAATCAATGAAGCCAAAGTCAGGGGGTGCGGCTTGTGTTTGGGGAGATGAGGAGGCCCTAGGTTATATTAATTCATATTTTATTAGTATGAATAATTTGTAGGTACATATATATTTCAAGTTTCTTTAAGTACAGAAAATTACAATTTACACTAGGTAGGTAGGTAAATCTAGGTATATATGTCTATGTAAGCAAACCACATAAATCAAAGAGTTTCATATATATAGAGTAGAAAACTTCCTTACCGCGCGTCGAAAAAAGTGTAACTGTTTTGGTGATGCGCAGTTGAACATGCGCTGCGGGTTGGTGTTGCCTACCATAGAAAATTTTACCCTAATGAAAATTATAAGACTTATTTTTATACGTTTTTTATCTTTGTGATTGTCTGCAAATCGCCCGATGTAAAGTGACGTAGTGGCCTAAGATGTAGTATTTTTGGATTTTAGTTACGATGTAACTGTAGTATGTTTTTATGCTTGCATATAGAAGAAACTAATTTAAAACGATTAAATTTTGGACTTGAAAAAGTCCACACATTATAGATATCTGGAAATAGAGAAACTGTTAGCAAGTTCTACAATCTGGTAGTTCGCACAATTAAAGTTGACGCAAAGCATTTCAGTGCAAAATATCCGGAATCTCTATCTTGTAACCAAATAAATATTTTTATGCGTGTTAATTCATGTCATCCATCTGCTGGGCACGAGTCTCCCTACAAAGGAGGTGTAGACCAAATTCCACTTATTGGACTAAATTAGGGTTTTCTCAAATTACTTAGTAGACAGTTATCCTAAGTTTCGTTGAAAACATTCATTCCTAAGAAAAAGGAAATCAAACAAATAAAATAACTAATCCCTTCATATTTTATTTTAACCGAAAAACAGATGTAACCAAGTAATTTATTTTATACATTGATATTTTCCCATTATTGTGGAAACCCATCCTGATGTTTTAAGGGCAACACCAAATACTGAATTACATTAATATTTTTTGGTTTTTGAGTTTTGCGTTATTTTGTCTAATATACCCATAAACAACAAACTTACCCGTGGAAAGTAACCTCGCTGGATTTGTTATGCTTTGAGTGATCGAGTCACATACTTTTACGACGCATTTACCCATTTCTAAATATTTTTTTTAGAGCTTTCGCTCGCTTGGCCTCACACCAGGCACTGATTTGAAGTGAGCTGAGGTAATGAGACTGTGGCCTTAAGTGAAGCAGCAATGCATTGAAGCGGTTTGTACACGTACATCAATTACATAGATACGTACCTACATTAAAATTAAAAAGAATATATTTAAATTGTTTAAATTATTATTTATACCTATCTAGAAACCACTATCTTGTGGTAGTGATATGTTACAATGTAGCCAGATCTCAGCACAAATGTAGTGATGGGAAATAGCATAGCTAAAATAATACAAGTAAAATAAAATTAAGAACTTAAAAATCTCCTGAGATCGCCATTTTGTGGTGGCGGTCATTTTGGATTCGAAATTTACGATAATATAATATTCTACTAGTCAAGCCTTTTCATTTCATACCTACCTATATAGAGATAATTCGCGATTTTGTAGCGGCGGCCATCTTGGACCGACTGTCAAAATCAATGGCTTAAAACTATCTCAACTAAAACACATTTAAAATATAAAAAAAGCAAAAACAAAATCGGTTCATCTGTTCGTCAGCTACGATGCCAAAGACAGGCACTTCCTACTTATAATATGTTAACAGTTCAGTTTTAAGATCAAAATACATTTTTTAAATTCTTTGACTACAAAGATGGCACACTGTAGGTACTGTAACGTAAGTTTCGCCTCCCGTATTAAACTCGGTTTTTTTTTAGGTATAAGACATATAATTTATATACCTATATGTGACTCTTTGCGTACGTTCCTCTAAGTCGCCTCCAAAGCAGGAGCAGGTTGAGAAAAGCCTATACAGGGTAACTGGTAGTCAACTAACCTCTTAAGTGTGGCTAAAACTTTTGTTCTACGATATTTGAAAATTCACAAAAGAATATATTTGCTTTTCCATACAAAAAGATCCTATCGGCCTATGCCTACAGGCCTACGCTTGGCACTGGAAAATACAATAATCACGTCACGCCAATAACAGAAAACAACTAACATCACAACGCAAACAACAGCAGAAGGTCGCCAAAGCCGAAATGATTAAACCTAATCATCAAATCGATATTGGAATGATCTAATTAACAGACAATAATTCGGACTTTCCCAATACAACACCTACATTGATAGCGAGTATTGATTGAAATCAAATTCTAATCCGTCGATGGAGTGATAGCACTTCATAGGTTTTTATCTAATCAGGCACTTCTTGTTAAGTAACAAGTTAACTGTAATGGAGACTTCATATTTTAATAGCATACCTCACCTCTCTGCGACACTCTGAAGCTACAATTTCTTACTTGAACTTTTATTACCATTCCTCTTTACTGTGCAGGTAATTACTCTAAGTAATGCACTGTCATTATACATTAGGCAGAAAAAAATCACTTCTTATATTTCAGTACTTGATATTCCGTAATTATTTATCCTAGTGTTAATTGATATTCGTATACAACACAAATTTTACCTACCTATATAATGTGATAGCTTATTTTAAGGTTTAGACATATGTGTGTTATATGCGTTTTAGTTATATTTCGTGTTATAGTACATACTTATTAATATGTTTCTTGTCTAAGTTTGGTTGCACGAATCGTTTTTTTTTATAACATTAGTTCTATCCATCCAAAGGTAGGCAACCTTGGAAGAAATCATTGTCTTTGTACATAATTTTTTTCTGTACCTTTTGTTTGGTGTTTAATAGAGTTATATTCATTAATGCAAAAAATTATTCGCTGGTTTGCCCTTGAGCGTAAAAATACTTCACCTGCCATACCTATTGCAGAAAAAACCACCGCAGCGATGAAACCAGAATCCCGGACCGGATCGCTCTTCTAGGTTTTTTTAGATACAAATTCTACTTTTTGTATCTAAAGCAAAGCCTAGGGGAGCTTAGCTCAAATGTTTTTCTTATATTTTGGTGATGATGACGCACTCACTCGTACTCGAGCTAGAGCAGCTATCGTTATCCATTATCTAAACATCACACGTATAAAAAAACGATTCGGTTTCATCATTTATCACTGAGTAGACCGCTATCTATACGTACGGTCGGTTGTGTTTGTGAGCTGCGAGCTGAACAATGTAAGCAAAACGTTTATATATTAAATAGAGTTAGGTAATAACCATCAAACATAATTGTTCTACGAGTACGTTCGATACTAGTGGCTCTAAACAGGAACTCGCGACATCTCGACAATTATTAAGCTCTCGGCTGATGCCTACTATACCTTAAAAACTTACGTATTTACAATAGAGTACCCACACGTATGTTGTGGTTTCAAAATCAAATTAATTTCATTTTAGGAAGTGTCGACAAATTCATTATTTTATATCGAGATTTTTATTAATATGTATTTAAGTTTTCAGATCCTTTTCCGTATGCTCTTTCAGAACAAAATGCGAACCGTACAGGATCACTAATAATCACCTAGCATCCTCTTAAGGGAAGCCTCTGATGATCATAAGCAACAACTTAAAAGTCTTTTGTAAATTAGAAAAAAAAACAGATGTTTCATACATTTGTCCGCACATCAATGTTTTTTTGCATGACAGAGCAAAATTTATCTTTACGAAAAAAATATATTGCTTATGGTCATCAGAAGACAGCCTTCATACTAGATAAGTACTACTTAATCACCAGTGACACTGTATATATTTACAAGGAAATTAATGGTTTTTATGATGTCTTACTAAAGTCTTGTGTTTCTTATTAAAAAAGATACACAAGTCGTCCATAAAGAAAGGTATTTGACCAAGCAACCAAAATCTACAAACGAAATTTGTATATTTGTCTAACATTAACTTGAATATAGTTTGTCTTTTCAACACGAAAGTTTTACAGCCGCAAGTAGGGACCTACTTTAAGACCCCATACCCTACAATAAAGTTCCAACAGAGTTTTTGGCAGTCTACTTACTAGATTTTTATTTCAGCAGATGACTATCCGCTGGGGTATCGTGTCAGCTGGCAAGATCAGCAATGACTTCTGTAATGCACTCAACTCTTACCCGGATAAAGGCGACGTCACAATAGCAGCCGTCGCGGCCAGGGACCCCAGTAAAGCGGCAGAATTCGCAAAACTACATAATATTCCGAAGGTTTTCGATTCATATCAAGCACTAGCTGCCAGTGATGCTATCGGTAAGTTGTTATTAGTGTCCTTCCTTTTACCATTTCCTTAATGTATGTTTTTACTCTTACAACCATGCTATGTTAATATCCTTCTTCTTTCATAGAAGTCAGATAATGGATATGTAGGCTACATGACTTCAACATATTAATCGACTAAAAATCTAAACAAAGCAAATCATCTAAAAAAAGGTTTTTTTTCCAGATGTTGCATACATCGGGGCCCTAAACACCGACCACTACAATCTATCAAAGTTATTCCTAGAAAACGGCAAACACGTGCTTTGTGAGAAGCCTCTCTGCATGAACTCGAAGCAAGTAACGAGTCTCATAAGTTTAGCAAAGAAGAAGAAACTGTTCCTTATGGAAGGAGTCTGGTCACGATTCTTGCCACCATATATTGCTCTGGAGAAGGAAATCGGGGATGGAAAGATTGGGGAACCCAAATTTGTGGAAGTGGACTTCGGGGCGCCAATCTCTGGCGTTGATAGGGTCAGGTATGTCTTTTCTTCAAATGTTTACTAAACATACAAATTCAAATCGTTTATTTATATCAGTGTTAGCGTAGCCAGTTCGGGTATATTTTAAACACGGTTCTCCCATTCCAGTAAGAAAAAATACGGAGGCAGCACATTATTGGACATAGGGATATATGCCATTCAATTCGCTCAATACATATTTAAAGACGAACCGAAGAAGGTGATCGCTGTAGGAGAGCTCAACTTAGATGGAGTAGACCTGGTAGAGACAGTGATACTGGAATACGAGGGAGGCAGGCGAGCTGTGCTGAACATAGACAGCAGGCTGCAACTTTGGAACAATGCGACAGTTGTTGGGACCAAAGGATATACTACAGTATGTATTTAGAGACATTGGCACTTACAATCAAAGCCCTAGGTAGTGTTTAGTGTCGAAAATGGGATGAAGTCTTACATTGGTGTCAATACACCGCATTTGTTTGTTACGGCGACTGCGAACCGAACTTGGATTCTGGACTAGATTTACTGATGTCTTTTGTTTATTCTTTTTCTCAACCACTAAAACTTCTATCTTTTTTTTTGTAGCATTCTGCCTAGCTCTTTGAAGTTAAACACTAACTCACTTGAATGCTGGCATCCGAGCGCACGTGTTTAACATGATACGAGTAAAAAATCAAATAGCCTAGCTCATTTTTCCGATGGGCATTTATAACGTAAAAGCTTGGTTTTAGTTATTTCTTCTGTGGTTTTGTACAAGTGTTCTCAAACCAAATTATTCATTTCAGTTGTGTGACCCGTTCCATTGTCCGACTGAGATGATCCACGCGAATGGAGAAAAGTCCACTTTCGCGTTACACGAATCAAGAATCCCCTACAGCTTCGGTATAAACATGTCTGGCCTAGTGCACGAAGCTCTAGAAGCTTCAAGATGTATCAGGGAAGGTATATAATTATAGCCAGATCATATACGTACGTACGTACCTAGCTAGTAGTTGTATCAAAAATTTAATAAATACTGAAATTATTTACTTACGAGAAAAAAGCAAATCATTATCAATATCTAAATAATTACAAATGGCGTGCTGTACACCTCCCACCCCCATCATAGGAAAGACAGTAGCAAAACTAGATCAAGTCGTTTTTGAAACAAAAATAACGGTTCATCCGTTTTAAGTTACCTAATACCTATTATAGGTAATGCTATTGCACCACACAGATAGATATCTGATATAGGTATACAGTCTTGCTGATGACACAGATGGCTTGTAGGCCTCTGGCTTAGCCTTAAGTTATTATCCTAACATACCCGGAATCTATAAATTGAGCTCATCCAATACTTTACTGTTGCTTTCAGGACTGACTGAGTCTCCGCGTATGTCGTGGCGGGAAAGTCTCATCCTGGCGAAGCTGGAAGACACAGTGCGGAAACAAATCGCCGTGCACTATGATGTCGATGATATAGAATTTGCATAAGAATTTAAGATTTCAATACCTTGCCATGCGTTGCGTACGGACAAAACTCTAGCATATGTTTTTTTGTTTACAGACTGAAAATAAACATTGATTTAGTGTTTATTTATGTTTTATTTTTTGTTCCATGTGAATCTGAATTTCAGATATGCTAACTGTTTCAAAACAGTCAGCTTGTAAGAATATGTTCGGCAATCCGGCTGAAGAGATACGGGCTAACATAGTGGATACACAAGTAGGTGAAGGTGAATCAATTTAAATTGTATAATTTCTTTTTTTTTTATTATGTAAATAACTATAAGTATGTATATACTAGTTATAAATAAAGTATCCTAGCAAAACGATAAGTACTTAAGTAAATGATGTAATTTATTTTACATCTCTCATATTCGGTAAGTAGGTCCTTATTACGCCCAAATGAGGCTTGTAAGTGACCAATTAGCGCTCTAGGGTAATAATGTAGCTAGAAAAGCCCTAGAGCGGTAAGTAATTAAAAAAAAACTTTACTCTTTCAAAATCTGCGTACATCTAACCATCATACTGGCAATAGACATCATGCATTCAGCCCAATGTCAAAAGAGGTCGCTTCGCTATTCAGCCTTGTCTTCGTATGAGTATAATGAGTATGAACGGCGAAGCTCAATTTAGTTTTTTTTTATTCTTTTGACTAATAGCACCATACGATTTGTATATTTGCTAGCGTCAAGTCAATTCATAATTTCGTTCTTGAAAAAAATAATTTAAATAGGCGGAAATAAAAAACTTTAACTTTAAGTATTGTTTGTTTTTGTTTTTTTTTTATAATTACGTGCTAATTAGGAGAAAAAAACATGAGTTCTGCAAGTGATGAAGATATAAGCTGCACTCCCGATTCAATGAAAATGGAAGCTGAAGCAGCAATTAAAATGTTTTATTATTGTAATGTCGGTTTTTTTCTACTTACCTCACAATCGAGATGTAAAGCAGAGTAGTTAGCTCGGGTGTAAGCATCAATTGCACCCTCGACCTATAGGCGCCCTCGCTGCGCTCGTGCGCCAAAATATCTCGGGCTGCAATTGATGCCTTACAGCTCTTGGCTACTTATCTACAATACAATACAATACAATAATTCTTTATTGTCACCACAAAAATACAACACAAAAAGAATACAACAAACAAATAACATGGCACAAATGGCGGTCTTATCGCTAAAAAGCGATCTCTTCCAGACAACCTTTATAGGAATGGAACACAATAAAAAATTTTTAGCGTAGACGGTGGTGCAAAACAGATTAAAATTAAACTACTATTACCAACACACGGCCCAATAAAAACATTTTAATAAAACAGTAGCAGTACGAGTAATTTTAATAAGTATTGGCATAAGTTACAAAAGCTTAGAAAAGAGAATAACATTTATGGTATTTTTGTAACAGAAATAGAGCGAAAAAATCACGTAAAACAAGTAGGTACTGATAGGAGAAATTTAAAATTATGCAGATTTTATTAGAGAAGATTAATCAATAGTATACATAAATACTTACAGTTAATCAAAGAATGAGTTACGGGAAGCTCGCGTGTAGGCTATTATCTATATGTGTGAAAAGAGAAGAAAGAAGGAAGACGTTTATTTACAAAATATAGTGATCTTTATGAGCGGTCCCGCGGCAAACAACGGAACTAACCGCTGCTGTTTTGCAATAAATATACAGATGAAGATGCCATTTTTTTCTGCAAACGCGACAAATCTCTTCAGATATTAGTTGGATAGAGTGCTTTTCACGAAAGAATAGCCCCGGCAAACTACAGATCTAACCTAACCTAACCGTCCGCGTGAAGCCAGCGCAGCGCCGCGTCTGAGGAACTTATTTTATGAAAAACAACCAATAAATTATTATACCTTTTTAAATACTTTTGGTACGTACGAAGAAGTAATAAGAAGATAGGTATATGGATAAATAAGAGTAGTATCTTGTACTTAGGTAGCTGAGCTTATCACAAAACTTCAGATAATTGAATTACTAACCAATTTACGAGCTGTAAATCAGCCCTGACTTACAGTCTGATTTATATTTGTGAGAGATAGTAGTAGTACCTAGTAAGTAGCCGGCTACTTACTATTATACTTATTATCATTATTAAATTATACTTAAATCAATAAACATCAAAATATATCTTAGTATCTAACTATCTTTTATAAACGACCTAGATAGGACAACTAGTTAGTAACGATACACCAGGTACCTACCCACTTTTTTCATCAGGATTGCATTGTTGCATGTACCTACAGTATTTTTGGCATAAATTAGAATATCGATAGTATATAAAAAGTAATGTTCATTAAAATTTGCAGCCAAATCTCTCAAAAACACAATCAAATAGAAGGGTCATTGCCGTCTTATAAATAAAAGCGCTTTTAGTCTTTTTTCTTATTTTATAAAGATCGTCTCACGCTAATGCAAGACAAAATACGTCTATCATATGAATGTCACACGTTTTAATAAAGGGTGTCTATGTCAAAAGGTTTTTGTCTGCCTTAGGTACCAATAGCCTATCTATAGTATGCTCTGTGCCTACTGGATTGAATTTATGTCCAAGAACTTCTATAATGCATGCAGTTATCAGTTAGAGGGTGTACCAAGCCAAAAAGGGTCACTGCAGATCCTCATTATGATCTGGATCGTGGTGAACTACCTAGTATCACAAAACAAGCAGTTTCCTATAAAACTTTACCGAACGTCTTGACCAATTAATTGAAAGGAACCGCACAGGAGGTTATAAACCCCTTTAACCAAAAAATATTTTTTCAAATCGTTCCTTTCGTCCTCGAGAATTCAAAAACAAACATTATAAACAAAAAAAAAATACAGTCGGATTGAGTACCTCCTCTTGTTTGGAAGTAGGTATAAAATCATGATGAACTTTTACAACGGTCTATGCCCTTCATAACCTAAAAGGCTAACATAAGTATTATTACTCGTAAAATAAAATTGCTCAATGAAACTACTTCTTTTTTTGACTATGGTAAAGTTTTAAACTGTGCTTTAGATACAAACGTAATTCATAATCATAGTATCATAATTTTTTTAGGTATACTTACCGATCTAATTAAACGGTAAAACCAGAGATATCTACTGTGATATACAATCACAGTATCTTTGGTTTTTACTATAATAGATAAAATTACCTTGTGATTGTAATGGTACGATTACGAAGCCTTGAACAATTTAAATAGGATTCATTATGATATAATATGTACCTACCTATTTATACATTAAATAGGTGGGTGCCCATAATAGATGACACAATTTAAGTTCTAAGCTTCTAGGTTTGTACTGTGGTGCCCCGTAACGGATTTAGATGAAATTTTCCACCGGGAAACTTATACTATGTCCTGGATTAACACTTAGGCTACTTTTTATCCGGATAAAATGAGGGATTCCCACGTAGTCAGATTTCCGCGCGTAATGCCAGTTAGTTTAAGCTAGTTTGATACAATTATTCCTCATAATGAGAGTCGTGACCTTCACGCGAAGTATGGTCCTCGTGTGCTGTAAATATCCTCCGTCCTCTTATACCTTCCTTCCCAAAATATGTTTGGTATCGTACTCTGAATTTGTCAGTGTTATCAGTTTGGTATCTTGGGGTTAATCTTTATAAATCAGAATCAGAATTTATATTATTTTATACAAGATACCCGGCAGCTTTGTTGTGCAGCCAGATTTATACCTAATGGATTGATTGTATATTCATTGTATCGGCACATATATAAAACCTATCATTGTGTGATTCAGATTAGAAAAAAATGCTCCATATACCTATTTGTTTGTCTATTCAGTTATAAGAAATTTTAATTTTCATAATGGTGGAGTCATGCAAGACAGACTCGCAAGGCCAGTTTATACTTAGTCCATGGGGGATATCGAAAATCGATAAAAAATACCAGCTCCATAGAAAATATTTTTTGACAGCTCACGCCCATGAAGTTTCGTATTGTTTACGTTAAATTACTAACTTTGTTTGATACTTTTGGACATAACTAACTTTATCAAACGTCGAGCTGTCAAAAGACTATAAATAAAATGTTGGCGTTAAATTGTGCTATATTGCTATGGAAACTCTACATTCTACAAGGGGCCTCATTTCTGAAACGTTCGAATGAATATATCACTCGCATCAACATCATTTTTTAATATCGTACATAACTGACGTTACTAGCGAGTGAAGAATTTATTCCAACGTTTTAAAAATGAAGCCCCACGTTTTTGATATATTATGTGGACACATTGACAACTAAGTATTTCAACCTTAAGCCTTTTAGGCGCTCTTAAGCCAATCTTTGCAGTAAAAGGCAGCCTATGTCCTTAACCAAGTTCTTGTCATCTTTGTACTAAATTTAAATATAAATCAGTTCAATGGTATAAGCGTGCAAGCGTAGCAAACAGACATACGAAGTTATTTTGGCTTTGATAATTATTAGTAGCGATTGTTTAGGACGTGTTTATGTTATGTGCATAGGTTATGTGTATGTGAAAGTCATATTGATGCAAAGAGTTTCATATATATAGAGTAGAAAACCTCCTTACCGCGCGTCGAAAAAAGTGTAATCGTTTTGGTGATGCGCAGTTGAACATGCGTTGCGGGTTGGTGTTGCCTACCATAGAAAATTTTAGCATAAAGAAAATTAAAAAAACTTATTTTTATACGTTTTTGATTGTCTGCAACTCGCCCGATGTAAAGTGACGAAGTGGCCTAAGATGTAGTACGCTACGATGTAGCTGTAGTATGTTTCTAAGCTTGCATAGAAGAAACCAATTTAAAACAATTCAATTTTAGACTTGAAAAAGACCAAACATTATAGAGAAACTGTTAGCAAGTTCTACAATCTGGCAGTTCGCACAATTAAAGTTGACTCAAAGCATTTTAGTACGATTTATCCGGAATCTCTATCTTGTAACCAAATAAACATTTTTATGCGTGTTAATTCATGGCATCTATCTGCTGGGTACGGGTCTCCATACAAAGGAGGTGTAGACCAAATTCCACTTATTGGACTTTTTGGAAACTTATTGGAAATTAGGGTTTTCTCAAATTACTTAGTAGAAAGTTATCCTAACATTCATTCCTAAGAACTTTTTGCAAGGTATTTCAGCGTCAAAAGTTTTCTACGTAAAAAAAGGAAATCAAACAAATACAATAACCCCTTCATATTTTATTTTAACCGAAAAACAGATGTAACCAAGTAATTTATTTTATACATTGATATTTTCCCATTATTGTGGTAACCCATCATGATGTTTTTAAGGGCAACACCAAATACTGAATTATATTAATATTTTTTGGTTTTTGAGTTTTGCGTTATTTTGTCTAATATGCACCCATAAACAATAAACTTACCCGTGGAAAGTAACCTCGCTGGATTTGTTATGTTTTTGAGTGATCGAGTCACATACTTTTACGACGCATTTACCCACGTCAAATTTTTTTTAGAGCTTTCGCTCGCTTGTCCTCACACCAGGCACTGACTTGAAGTGAGCTGAGGTAATGGCTGTGGCCTAAAGTGAAGCAGCTATGCATTAAGGCGGTTTGTACGCATCTAGTACATGTACATCAATGTATTGATGCATTATTTTACCTGAAATAGCAACAAATACAGAGACATTCACATTCATACTCCGTGATATCGCCCTTACTAACAATCATTATCTATTATCTGACATCGCACCTATAAAAAAAGCACTCGTTTTCGTAATTTATCACTCAGTAGACGTAGGTACGATCGGTTGTGTTTGTGATTTGCATTTTAAGAGAATGTAAGTACTTACCTACTCAATAGCGTTTAAATAGTTGAGAACGAGTGAAGGTCACACACACAGTCTACTGGGGCGAAGTACTGTTATATCATCTGTGACAACTCACATTTCTGGGTATTTGTTTTGAGTGTGATCAATACGAGTAGGTACCTGTGTGTGCGTTGATGTACACATTTAATTTTCCTATTTTTTATACATACCTTGCATACAATAGCGTTGGTCCTGTATTTACAAAACTTGGTAGGCAAGTGTTGTAAGGACAATATTTTAGTTCGTATGACGATAAGGTCACGAACTCACGATGATAGGAGAGCCACGGGTGCGGGCGGCTCTTTGGGACCAAACGAGACTCTGTGGTCGACAACGCTAGTCACTTCCCGCTTTAACTAACATGCGCTCTAATATAATAATAATATTAGTTTGTTACATTGTAATATATAGATCCACGGTTAATTGTGAGTTAGGAGTTAAACATAATGTAAGTGACGGTAACTTGTTTCTGTGATGTCTAAAATATTAATTTGCTATATTTTTCCCCGATTCGTTTTTGTCGTAAGATTCTAAAAGTATTCGTTATGTAAGTGATTGACCTGGAAGTTACCGATTCCTTTGGGTCAATCTAACAGCGATCTGTCGTTGGCGTTACGCGAGTTCTTCCTACACTAATGCAAGCTATGTATATTATTTTTTTACGGAAACAGATTTATAACTTGTTCTTAAAATTTTTATTCTTATTCACCAGATGACTATCCGCTGGGGCATCGTGTCCTCTGGCAAGATCTGCCATGACTTCTGTAACGCATTCAACTCTTACCCCAATAAAGGGGACGTCAAATTAGAAGCCGTCGCGGCTAGGAACTCCAGTAAAGCAGCAGAGTTCGCTAAACTGCACAATATTCCGAAGGTTTTCGATTCATACCAAGCACTCGCTGCCAGTGATGACATCGGTATGTTAATCTCGACTACTACTTCCATGTATTCCTACTATCCTGTTCTTGCTGCCTTGCTATGATGTCACAGCTTTCCTATCTTAGAATTGATGTTTACAGCAACACATAGTACTATATATATATATTCAAATAATGAAGTCTGAACGTTTATAAAACTTTCGTATCAAACCGTTTCTCAGAACATGCAACATGTTTTCGATAGAAAAATAATCAAACATATTTATTATATTCATAGAAAATAATAACAACTGCAAACGCATGTAGAAAAATACATGTGTACCTACCTAGTTGTTATTTAAAAAAATAGAGATTTTGAAATGAGATTATTTCCCTCTCCTGCCCCCTGTTAACGAAAGCATAAAGTTTGGTGTAAGTATTTTAACACGCAAACGCTTCTATAGGCGCAAGATTATTAACTGTCGCAAAATTAAAAGATACTTACTAATAAGAAATAGATTAGTATCACCTCTCCAAATACCCGTTAACTATTATCATAATTCCTAGCCTTTTCATTATTTACCATTCAGCTTTTAAAATAGGTAACGAAACGTAAATCTTTTCAGATGTTGCATACATCGGTGTCTTGCACCCCGACCACTACAATATTTCAAAGTTATTCTTAGAGAATGGCAAACACGTGCTATGTGAGAAGCCTTTCACCGTCAACTATAAGCAGGCGAAAAGCCTCATCGATTTAGCCAAGAAAAAGAACCTGTTCCTTATGGAAGCGGTGTGGTCACGTTTCTCGCCAGCCTATATTGCACTGGAGAAGGAAATCCAGGATGGAAAGATTGGGGAACCGAAATTCGTCGAGGCGAACTTCGGTGTACCCTATGCTGGCATTGATAAGAGCAGGTGAGATTTTTTCTTTAAATCTTTGATCACTGTAATTTTGCCGGCTGGTCCGTCAGCTCGCCTTTGACTTTTCCACTGGTGAAGTACTGTTTGGTTCTCTCGGTAACAGCGCGGGGCGCAGCTAGTTGCTTATTTATATATACATATAGAGTGACATCTTCGTAATAAATATCCATCTATCAATACTATAGGTACTTGTGTCTACAGAGACTGAAAAATCCCGCGACTGATAAAAAAAAGAAATTGTTGTTGTTTTTTTGTTCAAAATTGGCTTTATTTAACATTGTCATCTCCATCAAGAGCCATATAAACATTCAATAGGCCTCAGTTTCAACGATAATCTCTTCATTCGAGCAAAATTTCATAGTAGGACCTACCTGAGGTTTTTTTTATGAGATTGGTATTTAACTTAAAAGGTTTTATTTGAATCGAACACCAAGTGGTTCAATACGTTAAAATTTTAAAAGCGGATTTTCCGATACTTTCAGTTTACAAAAAATTTGAACCCTATGTTTGGGAAGGAAAGGACGCATACTAAATAATGATTATAGAAAATCGTACCTCCAGGCGTTTAAAACGCGGGCAAAGTTTAAAACAAAATCTTCTACATTTGGAGAACATAACGCAAACTAGTCAGTCTTCAAAGATAAAATAAATTAACACGTGTTTAAGGATAACGTGGATACAACCGCGGGCGCAGCTACTTTAAGATATTGGACTACGAACAGTTAGTTGGTCGGAGAGAGACACTCATTAAGTGGACTGTTTTTTATTCTAATATTACGCTTTACTACTCTGGTCTTTAATCGACTTTTGTTTTTTATGTTCACAGGCCAGACAAGAATAACTATCTCCTCCGGCCCGCAGATCCAAACATGTAAGTCTGTGATTTTTTTATTTATGAACGATTGTGCTTTGTTGTTTGTTAACCAAACGTTGTCTAGTTTATAGTCAAGTTTTAGTTTCAAGGTGTTATTTTTCCTGATATCACAGCAATGTGCATGTCTGAAACTTAGTTCACACGTATGAATACGTAGGTATATTGGGAGGTATTTATCCAGAGAGATAATGTTTGTAAGCGTAACTCGTGTCCGCACACATCCACATGTAAACAAAAACGGCTCGCACAAATCTAAAGGCCGCCAGCCTTCATGTTTTGTAACAACTAAGTGTACCTACCTTCGATAGTCAAATAAAAAGATGCATGAAATGTCTGCTATAACTCCAGTAGTGTACATTATTTTATATAGGTACAGTTAAAGATTTATTACCCGTGGTAGAGAAAAAAAACGCATTACGCAATAATTTTGTTTGAGTGGTAAAAGGCCGATATTGCACAATATGTTGTAATCCATGGTATAGCGATAACCAAAGAGGTCACGAGATAGTTTTTTATGTTATGAATCATGGATTTTACTTACAAACCAGTATAAAAAATTACAACCGACTTCAATTTGGCGCATATTGCCGCTAGCAAATATGCAAATCGTATGATGTCATAAGTAATAAAAAAACTACTTACCCGTGGTACTACTATCCAGGTGGTCAACTCAACCAGGTGGTGGTTTGAATTGTGTCAAAATTAAAATTGGATTGTGCCAAAATGGCCGTTTTGACATATTGACATTTGACCACAGTTAGTATTAAACAAAACATAATTTTTCACAGGAACTCTGATCTATTCTATGTCGAAACGGCCATTTTGGCACAATCCAATTGTAATTCTGAGACAAATCAAATAACATACTTGACCACGCTGGTAGTAACATAGGAGATTTTCATACATACATAATGTTTTCTTTGAGTATGGTCAAAACTGCGAATAAGCAAAAGAGTTCATAGGGTTGAAGGACAGAAATTACGCACTAAATAGTTTTAATGCCAAGCTACATGTAGCCTAACAATACAGAGCTTTGATATACAAGGTTATCGGTTAGGGGTGTACTAAGCCGAAAGGGGGTCACTAAAACCATCATTACGAACAACTTTCATTACGGGACCAACCCAGAATTCGAGAAAAAGAATCAGGTGTTTCATACTAAAAGTTTATCGGTCGATAATATATACAACAGTTGATTTTTTTCTCGAATTTTGAGTTGGTGCCATAATGAAAGTTGTTTTTAGAATGAGTATAGTGAACCACTTTCGGCTTAGTACTACCCGATCACCCTGTATATAAAAAAGAGTAAGTCCTGACTGACATTCGCTACGAGTCAATGTAGAGCCATAGATTGAACCTAAAGACATGAAAATTGGAGGGTATATTCTATATAGTGTGAGGACCGGTGTAGGGGTATCCTAGAAAAGGATTTTGGAACCTTTTTAAATTTCATTTTATATCGCGGGAAACAGCTACTAATATTAACATATCATTAATGTGAAGTAATATATATTCCTTTCCAGCAAGAAAGAGTACAAAGGCAGCGCAGTACTGGACATTGGAATCTACCCACTTCAATTCGCTCAGTACATATTCAAAGGTGAACCGAAGAAGGTGACCGCTGTAGGAGAGATCAACTCTGATGGAGTAGACGTGGTGGAGACAGTGATACTGGAGTACGAAGGGGGCAGACGAGCTGTGCTCAACATAGACACCAGGTTCAAACTTTGGAACAAAGCAACTGTTGTTGGGACCAAGGGACGAGCCACGGTATGTTATAGTTTAGGTACCTACCTACTTTTACTTTTCTCGATTATAAATTCATACCGCAAGCAAGTTAGATGAAATTCACATAGAGAAATGATAGATGGTGAAATGAGCGGTTTCACCTCTGCCGCGTTAATAAAATACAAAACCAAACTTTTACTCGTACTTACTACCTACTTGTAGCAGATATATAAAATATACCTTACTAAAGCGGAGGAGATTATACTACGGTTTCTATGGAAATTTCTGCGAAAACGAATGCCACGTTATTCCAGCTTTAGTTATATCACTTGCCCACACTTTTGAAGATTGACTCTTGTTTACCATATAAAACAATATTTTATTTAAAAATGTTAGTATTTTCGATGAGAAAATATACAAAAATAGAGTAATTATGAATCTTCCCGCTAAAACACTACACAACTGTCACGTGACTGAGATGACGTCACTAACCGCAAAACATCGCGACTCATAACTGTATGTATCCAGTTTTTGTGTTTTCTTACTTTTACTTGAATACAAACAATCAAAATGAACTCAAAGTTTTACAAAACCTGTGCAGCGCTCAAATACTAAACCGGTGTATTTTTATTAAAAAAAAATAAATTTTCAAATTATATTGAGAAGGAAAAAAACATTTTTTATCCAACACACCTAGGCATTTCACTACAAGCTCGCACGACACGGAAGTCAGCGATACTGTGGACGAAGCATGTCTAGCCTGGAATACATTGGCTCTCAAGAAATGCTGCTGGAACACACCGTTAGGTGTTTGTCGATTTAACAACTTGGCGGTGGTAGCTAGCCAGTTGTTAGTGTTTTAGAGGGAAGATTCATAATTATTTTATTTTTGTATATTTTCTCATCGAAAATACTAATATAAAAAAAATTGATTATATGGTAAACAAGAGTCAATCTTCAAAATAAAAGCAATTCCGATTTTTTTTTTAATATCCCTATTGGATTTTAGCAGGCATGTTGTCATTTAGTCAACAGCATGTAATTTTTCCAGTTATCTGACCCTTGCCAATTTCCTACTGAGTTGATCCACGCGAATGGAGAAAAGTCAACTTTCCCGTTACACGACTCGAGCATTCCCTACAACTACGATAACAGCGCTGGGCTCGTGTTTGAAGCATTGGAAGTTTCCAGATGTATTAAGGAAGGTGTACCTATTACATATTACTTACCAATTAGATGTAGGCATACCTAATATTCGCCTCTGGTCACTTTACGAGGCCAGCGATTGTTCCTTAATGAAACTAGTCTGTTAGATAACTCTTGACTGATATTGTTCATATTCAAAATTCTTATTATGATTGAAGATAAAACAGCGCAATTTATTGAGTTGGGTGCCACGTAATTTACTTTGATTTAAACAGTCTCTTACCTCGACTCGTAGTCTAAACAAAAAAACCCGTTTGTCACACTGCTGTTTGTAAGTTATATAATACTACTACACCGGAAATATATTCATATCAACGGAATTGCGTAAGTATATGGGAGAGAGACTGACACATCAGTTGAAGATAATATTTAGATACGAACGGTATCAGTATCAACATTCAGACTATCATCTGATAAACAAAATCACAGATCAAAGAAAAATTTGCCAGACAAAGATGAGACGCTTAGCTCGCTCAGTTAATTATAATGTTATCCAACACTCCTTACTTTTTCAGGCCTTACTGAATCACCGCGTATGTCGTGGCGGGATATTCTTTTCTTGGCGAAGCTCGAGGACACAGTGCGGAAGCAACTCGGCGTTTACTATCAAGTCGATGATTTAGAATATCCATAAGAATTTATTTTAATGTTATCCATAATCTTTTACAGTTCCATTGACAAAACATTAAAAAAAACTATGCATTTGTTATTTGTGTTAGTTAAACTTAATATATATTGTTAATATTTTTGTAATTAAATATAAGTTTTTCTTTAACGTGTCAATAAATAATTTCTATTGTATTGTATAGCTCATTAAAATTTGCCCGTAAGCACAGACTACTTACTTAGCTGCCTTGTGAATAATATTTGATATACACCACAACTTTTTTTAAAGGAACAAAGTTTTAACAGCGTAATCTATTTCCGATACTGAACACATTTATGAAGAAAAAAACTGAATATATGATTTAAAAAAAATCTCGAAAACTTGGTAATTATTTGTCCCCACAATAATTCCCCACAAGAAAAGAAATTGGGTCATGCAGTAGGAAGTATGTCACGGGGACTTACACTGCTGTCTTACGGTTTTTTTCATCATGGCGTATACGCCATGAAGTTACCTCCATTATCACCAAAACACTTTCGTAGTACCAAAAACACACCCCTACATAATGAATACACCCTCAAACTTCATGTCTGTAGGTTCAGCGGTTTACGCTTTGTGTTGATTAATAGCAAATATAAGTAAGTCCGTGTAGAATTAGTCTACACTCTAATATTATAAAGTATAAAGATTTGTATTTTTGTTTGTGACGAATAAACTAAAAACTACTAGACCAATTTCAAAAATTCTTTTACCGTTACAAAGTTACATTGTCATCTGAATGATTGAACGAATATAGCTTTGTTGCACACCAAACAAAGATAAAAGATACAACAAGACAAATCTATACGTTGGAAGGCCTTATCGCCATCTGAGTAACATTGGTTATATTTATTACCTACATAAAAAATTAGAGGTCAGGAAAAAGGAACATAAATAGATAGAAAGAAAAAACTCCAATGTATGCTCACAAAAATTGTAAATCGCTAATTTGCTAGGTGTCTTTTATGTTAACTACAGCAAATTAGCGATTTACAATATTTATGGGTAGATACCTAATGTAGTATTATAGTTATTTCCTGTTTAGTTTTATAATGTCCGTACATGTTTTTGGTACATAATACACTATACTTTCCTGGATAACGGTTATAAATCTAGTAGTCATCATTGACAGTTCTATAAGATAATTATATAGGCAAGTGCAATGACAGAATGGATATACTCGTATAAGGACTTCGTTTAGATCTGGCGGCCGCATCGCATTTGACTTCTATTTCACCAGTTTGTCTAAAAGAAAGGTTTTTTGTTTTTCGAGTGTGTTTGTATGTCTAACTCTTTGTGACCCTCCAAAGCCTAATCCTGCAGTCCGATTTTGGTGAGCCAGGTGTCAATTTGCATTTACCAAACCAACCAGCACTATGCTGAGTTGGAGCCGGTTTAGGCCAAGAAACTTAAATATTATTTATGAAGTCTCTGTTAGTACTAGTAGTTTTTGGTATAAATAAATTCTTTCTTTTTTTACCTGCAGATGGTCAAAATAATGGTTGAATTAGATAGTTTTACTTGTTAAGATACTTAACAGTTGTTTTAATTGTTGCAGTGAAAATTTTTAAAGTTGCTTCTTACCACTTGTTAACTTGCTTTTTATTACTGCATGCATTGCAGCGGTGCCTACCTGCCAGCGTACGCTAATGCGACATACTTACTTACTGGTAACTTGTCTTGTTGATGTTGTTTATTACTTGTTTATTTAAAATTATACTTTCTTTACTTGTGTAAATTAAATAAAACTAGGTATAACTAGGTACCTATCGGTGTCCAGTTTCTTATCTACATTTAGCAATGTATATAGGTATATTATACTAAATTAAGTATTTTATAGGAAAAAAGAGTGTAATGATAGGAGTAAATACGTACATGTTACAAAGATTTTATTTTCCAAACTTATAATATATAAATACGTTGATATTTTAATTTTGTTATACATGACATTGGACACTTACACACATATGGCTGAACACTTGCAACATTCATTGAGGCCGCTAGAACCAGAGTGGTCTAACTGTATTTTTTTCATTTTTGACCTATTTGCATTTTCGTAATCTAAAAATGTGATTTTACAAAACTGTATTGACCTAAAGTTGTTTACAAGCTTCTGACATAGATGGCAGTACAAGTTTTATTCGGCTTTCATTCAAATCGACTAAAATCAAATAGCCATAGTGGCCTATGCGTGTTAGGCCAAAATGGCACTGAGAATACTAAAAAACTTGACATAATTTTGACAACTTAGGCCAACTGGGATTGACTCTTAAGTATGACTGCGCATGGGCTGGACAATTAAGATTATTTAGTTTAAGCGCCAAATAGTTTAGCTTTAGTGGACTAGAGTTGGAAGTGGCGCCAATTCTTGTGTAACTCTGGGTGACGTGCGCTGCTCACTGATTGGTCATTGGCCGGATGGCGTGTTACGTCAGGCAACCAATAAGCGTTCGATAAGAGTTTCGGATATCGTCCGGCAGAGGCGCTAGTGAGAGCGCGCAGACATGCTCCGAGAGACTCACTTTTCATTGGGTCCTGAGAGCGTTCGTTACCAAGCGGAACACTTGTCCACTAATTATTCCGAGACTACTTATTGTAAATTCGTAATCAATCATTATAAAGACGATTCTTTGTAAGTGCGATATTTTATTCTCCTCGCCCGCAATACCCACGCCGAAGAACAAGTAACAACCATGTCTGACGCGGATCAGCCATCCGTTCCGACATACGTTTTGAACACTCATTATCTATAGATTCATGAAATATAATTGGTAAATTTGATTTCTGTGTATTTCCTGCTTGATCGTGATTTGAATAAAAATTGGGAGGATTTTTCTCACTGAGGTGATTTGAAACAGACTGTTTCAACTCTCCTCGTTTTCGATTTAATATCTGATTTTAGCTAAGCAATAAAAAGTACAAAGATTAAAGGATTTCATTGTTGATTTAATGTGTTTATTTGTTTCAGCATGCCTACTGATTATAAACGAAAGACCGACAGAGGTATGGCGACTCACGAGATTTACGATCTCGCTGCTGAAGGAGTCACTTTACGACACAAAAGTCTCTGTGAAGCGGCTTCGAGTTATAATCTGAACCACACCTTCCTCCACAGGTATATAAAAAAAAAAGTCTGCTTATGAAGCTGACGAAACTGTGGGTGCTCCAACGGTTGGATACCCCGAGAAAACTGTTTTTACTGCTTCAGAGGAGAAGATACTCTGTGACTATCTTTTAAACTGCGCTGCTGCTAACTTTGGCCTGAGTACTAAGGAAACCAGAAGTTTTGCCTTTAAGTTGGCTGTGGAATATAATAAAAACATTCCGTCTTCTTGGACAGAGAATCAAATGGCTGGAGAGGTTTGGCTTCGATCATTTATGAAACGTCATCCTGTTCTTTCTCTAAGACTGCCTCAACCAACAAGTATCGCTAGAGCTACTAGTTTTAATAAAACAAATGTGGAACTTTTTTTTCAAAATTATACCACGGTAGTTGACAAATACCAGTTGCAAGGGAAAGACATATGGAACATGGACGAATCTGGAATCACAACTGTTCAAAAACCAGACCGCGTCATTGCCCGACGAGGACAGAAACAAGTGAGTCCCATGACTTCCGCAGAGAGGGGAATATTGGTTACTATAGCCCTAGCAGGAAATGCCCTTGGCACTCGCATACCCCCGATGTTCATCTTCCCTAGAAAAAGATTTAATGATCACTTTATACGCGATGGACCGACTGGATCCATTGGCACAGCAAATGGGCCAGATGGATGCAAGAAGACGATTTCCATGTATTCCTTAAATTTTTCAAAGATCAAGTTCGGCCATCTAAAGAAAAAGCACTATTGTTGTTAGATAACCACGCCTCTCACACATCTGTCAAAAATATAGAGTTCTGCAGGGAAAATGGCATTATTCTATTGACTTTTCCACCTCACTGCACCCACAAGTTGCAGCCAATGGACAGAGCGGTTTTTGGACCAGTTAAAAAAGCAGTTAACACTTCTTGCGACAACTGGATGCGGTCTAATCCTGGAAAAGTAATGTCCATATATGATATTCCTGGGATAGTGAAAACTTTGTTAGATATAGCCGTCACACCTCGCAATATATCCTCCGGATTTGTCCATACCGGACAAGAATTCACCTGATCTGGCATCTAATGTTATACCTAAAGCATCTTTATCACGAGCTACTTTAAGTACTGAGGCAGCAGTTTCATTCTCACCTGAAACGCTTAGACCTTTGCCAAAGGCTCCTCCAAGAAAAGGAACTCGAACAAATAGACTCAAAGTGAAATCTGCTATCTTAACTGACACTCCCGTAAAAGATGAACTAGCTGCAATCGAAGCAGCTAGAACGGCTAAGAAAAAGGTGAAGAAACCTAACTTTGAAGAAACTAAAGCAAGAAAAAAATCGAAACCAGGCAGTAAAACTAAAAAGGTTAAGGTTGTCAAGAAAAAGAGAAGAAACGAAGACAGTGATGAAGAAAAAGAGGGATTCTTCTGCATTTGCTGTTTGGAGCCATATTCAAATAGCAGAAACACGGCTACATCGTGGTGGTCAACTTCCGGCGTGGCGGAATGCGGCGATGGTGCCAGGCAATGGCGATGGCGACTTCAGGCTGAAGTGAGGCGCAAATCATCAGGTTGCAGTGACAGTGGCTGTCAATTGGGAATAGTGACGTAATATCAAGAAAAATTTTGAGTACTTTTTCATTATTAATAAATCAAGCAAAAGTGAACCTAGTGAGTTTCAAGAAAATAACTTTAAAATATCAAGAAGAAATTTGGACTTGTAAAATTGTAAGAAAGTTTGTGGACTTAGAATAATTTGCATGCAATATCCTAGGACTTAAAATAGTTTGTAAAAAAGTGAACTGACGGGGAACCTATGCCCGATTTCGGTCCGAGATTGTAAAGTTAAAAACACTTGTAAAAATTTCGCGATTCATCTTGGACTTAGTAAATTCAGAACTTACTTTAACTTGTGTACTTTATACTTGGTGGTTTTACATTTGTTCTACTTTAACTTCTTATTAATTTGATAAAAATCAACATGTCCCGAACAATTAATGTACAAATTGAGATACAAAACTGTATTGAAAAGGCCTTAAGCAATTATAAAAAGAGTCCAAAAGATCGTATAACAGTAGAATATGTAGAAGCTAGATTGGATTTGTTAGAAAGCAATTGGGACTCATTTGTGGTCAATCATAAAAAAATGTATGAGAGTTGTAAACCTGAGGATTTAAGTGTAAGTGAATATGTAACATCAGAAGTTTACGATAAAACTGAAGAGGCATACATAAGCTATAAATGTCTTTTAAAAGCAGCACTTAAACAGCTTTCTCCTGAACCCGTTGAACAGCCGCAACATAATTCTTCTACGAGTACTACTGTTGTTAAAAAACGCGGAGTAAAGTTACCAGACATTACTATTCCCACATTTTCAGGAAAATACTCCGAATGGGTTACATTTAGAGATTTATTTAAGTCACTAATAGACAAAGATCAATCTTTGGACGATGTTTATAAATTTCATTAACTTAAGGGCTTTTTAAGTGGTGAAGCTGCTCAACTGGTAAGGTTCACACCAATAACAGAGGCTAATTATAAGGTATGTTGGGACTTATTAGAAAAACGTTATGATAATAAAAAGCACTTGTCAAATTGTGTACTAAAAAGATTATTTGCGATACGTCGTTTAACCTGGCGTTTGTCGTCGCTCGGAGTAGACGTGTACAAGATTTTATTAAAATTATTATCAAATAGTGTTACACAAACTTAGCCTTAAAAGTTGACACGTTAAAATATAAATCTGCAGAAATAGTGCCAATCAATTATACTTTTACGTTCCTGTGTCACAAGCCATCGCTGCACCCGCATCCCGCCTTCGCCTCCGCGGGACACGACCGATTGCTATTTTTGACTCGCTCATACTTGCACCGAGCATTGCGCTGCACACATCGATAAACAAAACAAGTTTTTTGCCAACGACCCATTGAGCACGATGAGCGTGCAGAGATCACCAACCCGTCCGCTGCATGTGATTTGCGCTAACACATCGACAGAGATACGAGCTGGTGGATCCCAACCAGACTTGTCGAAACTTACTCTTGCTAACATAGAGCCCAATAATATAACCTTTCGAAAGCGTCCAAAACCTGAAAGCGATTGTGCATGTAATGATGACATGAAAGAAATGCGATCAGAGATGTCTCGTATTGGGTCATTATTGGAAAAATATGTTGGTTCAAATGAACAGATTTTGAAAAAAATGCAGGATAGCATTGCTGAACTGAAGACGGAAATTAAAGAAATAAAGGCTTCAAACGAACAAACAGTAAATGTTATTCATGAAAATGTTAATGAAGTCAAAATACAAATGAACTCTGTTATATCCTCAACTTCAGGTGTGCTGTTAGAGCAAAGAAACATAAAAACCCAAATGACACGTATGGAGGAATCAATTTCCCTAGGTGAGCATAAAATCAAGGTATTGGAATCTGACCTCACTGAGATTAAAAATACTTCGCATGCAACAACTCTAAAACTAGAAAACCAACAACGTTTAGGTGAGGAAATAATTCAAGAACTTCAGAATCGTAACATTAGAGAGAAAAACATCATTATCTCAGGTCTACCGGAGCCAACTACTTCTAAAATGGATGAAAGAGTAACTAGAGATGAGTTCGAAGTCTTCAATATAATATCTTCTTTAATACCAAATATAGCTAAACCGAAAAAAGTTTTTAGAATAGGTAAACTTCACACGGGTAAAAACCGCAATATCAAAGTATGTTTCGAAGAGCACGGTCCAGCCAAGCAAATTTTAAGGAACAAAAGCAAGCTGCGAGAAGGCATTAGAATATACTCCGATCAAACACCAGCGCAACAAAGCTACCTGAAAAATCTTAAAGAAGAATTATTAAACCGTGAAAGTAATGGTGAGGATGATCTCATAATAAAATATATCAACGGGAAACCGACAATAGTACAGTCAAATACAAAAAACTCCAAGCAATAAAAAAATCTACTAAAAACCACAGCGCGAATACCAACACCTACGAAATATTCGACAGCTACAAAAATTTTCCGTCGAACAAATCACGATTCACTTTTCTTTACCTCAATGCTCGAAGTATCTGCAAAAAAGGGAAATTTGACGAACTTAAGTGCACGCTACGAACAATACCCAACGCTGTACATGTAGTCTTACTGACAGAAACTTGGATCCGGTCAGAAGCCCAAGCTTTAAGCTTTCAAATTCCAAACTATACTCACTATTATAACTACAGAACAGACATTCGTGGAGGTGGTGTATCGGCGTATGTTCATAATAACTTGAAACATAGTGTTTCAGAGTCAAAATACATAGGAGGGAACAACTATTTATGGATTAACATTGAAAAATATGCACTAGAGATTGGAGTTGTATACAACCCTGGAGATACAGACTTTAACGATTTTTTGAAAGTATACGAATCACAATTAGAAATTAAAAAAAGAGCAATTGTTTTTGGAGATTTTAATGTCGATCTGCTAACAAACTGTAAAAAATCTAAGCAGTACCAACAACTTCTAAAGGGATCTGGATATAAAATTATTAACAAAATTGCTAAAAAGTACCACACGAGACCAGGAACAACAAAGGAATCCATTTTAGACCACGTCAGTACTAACTTGAAAAATGACCATTTCCATATGGCGATAGTAAATTCGTCATTATCAGATCATAAACAAATATACCTAGAAATAAAAAAAACAAAACCTCCACCAAAGACAAAGATGCAGTATAAAGCTATAAACTATGACAAGCTAACAAACTCAATAGAAGGATTGGGTGAACCGGCAACATATGATTATACAATTTTAGAAAATGAAATAATAAAAATTACAGAAGAAAGCAAAACGATAAAAACAAAAATTCTCAACCTACCGCAAAAAGATTGGATAAATAAGAACATAATTTCTGAAATAAACGAAAGAAATATTTTATGGGCCAAAGTCAAGAAAAATCCTGAAAATAGTCATCTTAAAGAGGAATTCAAAAGAAAAAGAAACCAAGTGGCGAAGCTAATACAAGACACGAAGAACTCGTACTACCATAAAGAATTTAGTAAATGCAAAAACGAACCAAAGAAAATGTGGGACGTAGTAAGTACTTTAACAAATAATAAAGTAAAACAAAGTTGCGCTCCTACAAAACTAATAATAGACTCCAAGGATGTTGTCAATCCCAATGAGATTTGTCAATCACTTAACGCGTATTTTTCTACAATAGGGACACTTTTAGCAAACGAAATACCAAGTAAATTCCATGATAATTTTAATATGGCTTTGCCTCAACCTATTCATCAAACTTCTCAGATGTCATGCTTTGAACCTTGTACAGAGAAAGAACTTTTGACTATCATTGCTAACCTTAAATCTAACTGTAGCGTCGGTTTAGACGGAATTAGCACCAAAGCCATAAAATGTATAAAACTCAAATTAACCAAACATCTAACAGAATCATTTAATATACTATTGCAAAACGGAACTTTTCCAGAATCGCTAAAATCAGCAAAAGTAACACCTATTTACAAATCGGGACCAAAAACAGATGCAGGAAATTATCGACCAATCTCTGTATTACCAGTATTGTCAAAAGTTTTAGAGAAGGTAATACATATACGATTAGAAAATTATTTGAATTCTATAAACTTTATGTTTGAGCGGCAATACGGATTTCGATCTAAAAGTAATACACTTACAGCTACCATTGACCTAGTTACTAAAATTAAACATAACATTGACAAGAAGAATATAGTCTTAGGTATATTTATAGACTTAAAAAAAGCGTTCGACACCGTGAGCCACAAACTGCTTCTTAAAAAATTAGAGACGATCGGAATCACTGGAAAAGTCCTGCATATGTTCAAATCTTATTTAGAAAAGAGAACTCAGACAGTTAAAATAGACCAAATCCATCAAAGTGACCCACTGCCTATTACGTGTGGAGTTCCACAAGGCTCAATTCTAGGTCCTCTGTTGTTTTTGGTCTATATAAATAATATGCATGAGCTAGGATTACATGGACATATCACGCTTTACGCTGATGATACCTGCCTATATTATTTTGGTCCATCTATACATGATTTAGTTTCCCGAGCCCAACATGACCTAAACAAATTGCATGATTGGTTCCAATATAATTTACTGACTATAAATATCTCCAAAACGTGCTATATTATCTTCAAAGCTAAAAATAAACCCATACCACCACATACACCTTTAACAATTAATAATATTCCCTTGCAACAGAAAAATCACGAAAAATATCTCGGCCTACAGATGGATACACACCTAACATGGAACGCTCATATTGAAAACATTAAAACTAAACTAGTAACAATACGCGGCTCACTTCGAAATATAGTTGGGTGCTTTCCACGTAAATTACGTTTCACTATCTATAACGCTTTTGTAAAACCTCATATAACATACTTAATTGAAATATGGGGGAACGCTGCTAAAACAAAACTAGCCGAACTTCAAGTACTTCAAAACAAAATCATTAAAATGCTATTTAGCTATCACTATCGAACGTCAACTAAAACTATTTATAAAGAGACTAATTTAATGAATATTAAACAGTTGTTCATTTACAACAATTGTATTTTTGTACGAAAATCCTTAAACAAAAATGTTCATTCAAATATCGTATTTCATAAACGAAAAAATGTTGGTTGCCCCTCTCGGCCTACAACTCGTCGAGCCAGTTTTCTTGTTTTGCCGCGAGCTCGAACAAATTACGGTAAAACAATGGTGACTTTTGTAGGAGCGAAACTTTATAACAAACTACCCTCGGATTTAAAAAATATTACCTCGTTTAATATTTTTAAAAAACAGTTAGCACACTTCCTTATTAATGACGAAACACTCGTATAGCATTAAAATTTTATTTTCGAATTTCTGTTATCTCTCACTAATTTCTCTGTTGTTTGCTGCTTACTTACTACCTTCCACAAACTTTGATAAATTTGAACATTAATATCAATTATTTTTATACCTACTGTGTTGTAACTACTATTTTTTATATCTAAGCTTTAAATTAATTAGTATCTAAGTATTTAAGTTAAAACGACGACAAACGTCTCTATTATAATATACCTTAACTATGTTCTCATGTAAGTGATGTAAATCTTGAATGAGAATAAATGTCTTTAAACCTAACCTCAGAATCGGCTAGCGGTCTTAAGGAACTATTAGATACTACGGTCGATTGCATGAACGCTTTAAAAAACTTGGGCATAAATGTGACTACGTGGGACATAATTGTTAATCATATTGTAACATATAAATTGGATGCAGAGATAAACAATGGGAATTGTTCATAGCGAGCGACGACGAACTGCCTACTTTGGAGCAGTTCAGAGCCTTTATCGAACAAAGATTCCGGGCACTGGAGTTCGTGGAACCACGTCGTGTCACACATAGCCAAAATCAGAGCACGAATGTTTTGTTTGCCACAAATTCATCTAAAGCTTGTGAATTCTGTACACAAGGTCATAAATTGTGTTTCTGCAAAAAGTTTTCTAAACAGGGTGTCGCCGAGAGGAGAGACTTTGTTGCAAAGAATAGTATCTGCTATAATTGTCTGGGAGAAAACCATCTTGTGTATGACTGCAAAAAAAGGCAACCTGCAAGATTTGTCATAAAAACACCATTCTTTGTTGCATCCTGGAGAACCTGAGAACAAGGAAAAGCACATCTCCACTCCTTCAACCTCAAAGGAACAACATGTACCGGACAAATGCGAAGACCAAAACAGGTTTTGTTAGCAACAGCTTTGATTCAAGCCGAAGCTAATAAACGGTGAACGTTTGGTAATACGGGCTTTGATAGACCAAGGCTCACAGGCGTGCTTCGTAACAGAAGCCATAGTTCAACATTCGCGGCTGAAGAAAATACCAGCCAACGGAACCATATCTGGCCTTGCTAACGACAAAAATATGCATGCGCAGTATAAGGTTAATTTGCAACTTCAATACTTCGTGGATCTTAATTTCAAGATGGAAGTAGAAGCTTTCGTTTTGAACAAGATAACTTCTTACCTACCGGAACATAGGATAGAAGTTATCAATTGGGATGAATTAGATCATCTGCAATTAGCAGACCCTCAGTACAACGTACCTAACAAAATTGATATTCTACTAGGTGCGGATGTCTATGGTACTATAATGAAAGAAGGATTGATGAAGTGTCCTAATAGGTCATTAATAGCACAGAGCACCACATTAGAGTGGATCCTTTCAGGTACCATAAACAAGGAGAATAAGTATACTAATGAAACGATCAAGGTCATGCATGCTTAATTGAACGAGAATGAAATATTAACAAGATTTTGGGAAATAGAAGAAAGTGCATTCCATAGTACGAAAAAACTGCTTAGCGAGGAAGAACATAGATGCGAGTTAATCTATAAATATACTACTAAGAGAACCTCAGAAGGTAGATACGTGGTCAACTTACCATTTCGAGAAGAACATGTTGCACGCTGTTGCAAAGGAGATTCCAGGAACATAGCGGTGTCACGTTTGAAGTCTCTAGAAAGGAGATTTCAAAAGGATTCTAGCCTTAAACAAAACTACAGCAATGTTTTGAATGAATACTTACAACTAGGACACATGAGACAGGTTAGCCACAGTGATGACAAGAAACAGGAAGCTGTTTACTTACCACATCACGCCGTAATCCGAGAAGATAAGTCGACTACTCGAGTAAGGGTCGTGTTCAATGCATCGGAGCCTAATAAATTAGGAGTTTCTTTAAACGACGCCCTAATGGTTGGACCGACGCTACAAGCTGATCATCTTTTTTATGTAGACAGCTATTTTTTTCCCAGATTTTGTTATTAGCTCATAAGAAAAGTTGTTAGTAATGATAGGTATAATTATCCCTAAAAGTATGTCCTACGTCTATCTGAACACCCTGTCTAGCATCGAAAAATCCGTGTAATCACTTGTTAATCTCGTTATAAACGTTTTTTAACCTATAATAATAATATTTTAAAATACCATCTTATTAACATTCCCTTAATATTATTATGCATTTTGGCCTGGCTTCCCCTAAGTGCCTATACGGTGTTCTTTTTCAGGGTGTTGACTGTACTCCGGAATAGGGGAGCCCTGATTCGGAGAGCACAATCCCTCCCGCCGCAACTATGTGATATGAAAGTCCATCTCAGCAGGTTTCAGCAAACGAACCCGACTGGGCAAGGTATGCGGACGGAACAGTAAACGCAGACGAAACAAGCTGGATCCAACTTATGAAATAAAAAATATGAACAGCACATGTAATCCTATAGATAATATATAAGAATAGACGCCTAATCCGGTAAGTATTAACAAAACATAATGATATCTAAATTTACAGCCATTTCTCTTCTCCTTATTGTGTCCATCTTTCCCGACTTTCCTTTGCCACTTCCATTACAAAAAGGATGAACAAAATCAAGCCGATAAAACTAGACCAATGTCTAGACCTAGACCTAGACTAGACCTGTGCAATAAATGAACAGCTCAAAAAAGAAACGACGAATCCTAGCAAAGAAGTAGAGCACCTGAACTCGAATGAGGGCAGAAACAATATAATTATACACGGCATTCCCGAGCCTACTGAAGAGAGCAGGGAAAACTTACTACCTACTGTCAGCGTCACGCTAAAATCCAAGAAAATCAACCATGCTCAGAGGTTGAGAAAAATTGTCAAGGTCCACAACACTGCAAACTAAAATAAAAATCGAAATTCATGAACACCTCTGTAAACTAAGGATAAAAATTAAACAGTATGATATTCGTACTACTCTTTACTCTCACGCTCCCATCGAAGATGATGAGGAAATAGAAAAAGAGCAGTTTTATGAAGACCTTAAAAAAATATGACACTGTACCAAGGTATGATCAGACTATATTGCTATATGCCCAAATTGATAGGGAAAGAATATTTGCTAATGTTGAAGGCAAACAGTCTCTTCGTGACATCTCCAACGAGAATGATGCAGAAACATGCAACTTTTTTATGAAACAGTATTCGTTTTCTGACTATTTGAAACTAGTAAGTAGAAATCGACATTAGTTATAGATACTGGAAATGCGCGAGTTATCAAAATTACATTAGTGGTGACGTCATTGAGTCGTAATCTCACTTGCTTGGTGCCCAAAAATGGATTGTTTTATCCAGTCTAAGAAAAATATAATAGCTCTAAGGTCCACTAAGGTCTAAGGTCTAACTTCCCAGATCGCGACTAGAAATGCATAGTTCTGGGCCAAATTCAATGGCTATAAAACATTTATAACAAACTACCCGACGATATAAAATGCAAAGATATGATGAAAAGGTCTGAAAATTACAAATTGGCCCGCTCCGCTCCACACTCCATTGCGATACCCAAGAAGGGTTTTATGTGACATTTACCGTACCATTACTGTTATTTAAGGTGCTTGAATGTTGCGAGTATTCAACCAGTCAGTGTTAATTTTACTTTTTACAGTGTATATTTTACTACAACATGAATTCATCTTAAAAATCCAATGCATCCAAGAGTAAATAACTTCTCTATCAAAATATTTTTCTATAATTACAGTATAAAAACTTACAAAGTTACAAATGCTATTCTAAACTGTCTGCCAAGTCCAGTTGTCTGTAGTAAAGTCCAATTATGCATATGATCAGTGATTGAGGTGCCGATAACTCTTTGGCTTTCTCACATTCTGGATTTATTTTCGATCTGGAACAATAAAAATATGACGCGTGAAAATAAGAACAGGTATGATTTTTCTGGGGATTTTTTTTTGTGTCAATTTATAATACCAGGGACCAGGGAACTATGTTATTCGAATAACAATTTCATTGCGTCAGAATGGACGTTTTGAAGTAGAAAATGACAGGGTTAGTATTGAACTAAGTGCTAACAGACTACCGAATCTGTCAAATACGACAACTAAGACGCAATGCAATTGTAATTCTTAAGCAGATCTTCTTGAACAAATTTTAATATAGCAGGGATTACTTTGCCAGAGATCACTTACCACACTGAAAAATGACGCAATTCGCCCTTTTACACTAACTTACGTAAACTAAATGAGGGGCGACAATTTTAGAACTGTCAAATTAGTATAGTAAGTCTACCTTGCCTGAATAGGGGTCATTATCAACGCATATTATTATGCGTCTCACGACTGCGTACTTGTTTCCATGAAGATGTGTAGGATCTTGGTGCTTTGAGACGGGCAAATTTTCTTTCATTGGACGTATGTTTGACTGGGTGTTGATGTTCGGGTACAAGACCAATTATACATTCAAAATTTCCATATAATCTTGACAAAACTTTGTAAGCATATTCTAAAAATTTTTCGATTATTAAATTGTCAAAAATCATTGATTCAGTTATTTCGAGAGGTCAACCGTTTGTTACTTACTTTGGTAACTAATATCAGGATGCATTTAAAAAACTATTGGCACTGAGGAACTGAGATGCATCCCAAAATTATAAAAATAACTAATATCAGAATGTGTGCATGATGATAGGCTTGAATTGGGTGCTTGTCCAATAATTAGCAAGAAGTGAATTCATGGTTTAGTAAAAATAACAAAGACAACGGTAAAGTTCCTTTTTAACAAACCCTTACCTCACTTTCCAGCATTCTTTAGCTAATTCTCTCAAAATACTTATGCTATCAGAATGAAGTGGCTGCTTCAGGCATGTTAACAATGCATATATCCATTGTCCTGAAAAATGTTTTGTATAATAAAGACACACGGCAAAAGTATGTTATAGAAAGAAGTATAGTGTTGGTCCATAGGAACAAATCACACAGAATTGATCAAACTCCAGATGGCCCACCGGCTCTCAAAAATAATGTGCTAAGTGCTAGCCTATTGGGCTCGTGAAACTACACTATCACACTCTATAATATTATAAAAGCGAAAGTTTGTGTGTATGTGTCTGTTTCTTTGTTACTTGTTCACACTCTAACGGCTCATTGATGACATTTGGCACAGGTAACACCTGTTATAGTAGGGGATATTTTAAAATGCACAGTGAATAATTTATCATTTATAATAATTTTACTGAAATAAACCATCAATGGTAATTAAAATAAAGGGTATTTTTTTTTCTTGGAATGATGAATTAATTATTGTGGCCAAAGTTCACTAAACAAATCATTACAAACTCAAATCGTACCTGTGTTGTAGTGTATACTATCACCAGGTTTTGTTGCTTTAGTCAATTTAGTTAATTTTACTAATTCTTGGTCTATTTTCGCCTGTTTTAAATGTATTACCGAAGTCAGGTTAGGCTTGTTCTTCTCAACAGCATCTCTGTAAGAACTAGTATCCCCATCTAGTCTAATTGGTTCTTTATTATATTTCATCAATGTTGTCTCTTTTTTGTTTTGCATACGAGACACATAACTTTTTACTTCTGAAAAATCAGCAATTTGGATATGTTGCCACTCTTTTGTAGGTTTAAGTGTATGATGAACTGGAGGTAGTGGTTCCTGAAACATAATGCAATATTAATAACTCTTATAACAAATGACAACTCCACCTTGCAATCTCCCTCGAAAGGAAAAATTACAGTCTATAGAGGCAGATAAGTGACATTTTAACTTCAAAGCTCAAAAACCATGAGCTTAGGTATTCCTGATTTAATAAAACATTCTCTGTGGTTTCTTAGCCAACTAACGATTTAACTGTCATGGACACACACACATGGAAGAAGTTTTAGGTCTGAACTTCCTATATAGAACAGTGTTGAAAAAAAAATTTACAAAATAGAAAATACTGAAGACAAACAGACAATGTCTTTGCCCAAATAACTAATGTTGATGGGGAACCAGTCTTACAATAGTAAACCTTTTAGACTATAAACATGACACATTAATTTATCTATTGTAAAATGACAAAATTCTTCTCTATAATCTTAATTATTAAACCTCCATTGTTCTCTGTGGCTCTTTAAGGCACCAGCTAAGGAGAAAGAGGGATGTATAAGACTTGCCTCAAGAGTCACCTCTTCACAGCATGTTTTATGCAGACATGGAGGTAGTCTGTTATTGAAAGAAAGAGAGATAATAAGGTGACAAGCACCACACTTAAAAAATTTAAATTTATTATTGTAACATTAATTAAAAATATTTTATAAATATATACACAAAAGAGTAAGTTATAAACGCAAAGCCTAAACCACTGAACCTAGACACATGAAAATTCAAAGTTGACTCTCCTTTTAGACACATTATGTATGAGGCAGTGGACTACCAGTCCTTCGTTCTATGATATCCAAAAGATACACAGAAGTATAGACTAGGGCTACAGCCAAAGTCCTTAGTAGTTTTATCTAGTTTCTTATTTTGTCAAACTTGGTCGCCTTTTGTCTGGTGACAAAAAAAGGGTAATGTAGAACTAATCATCTGCACGCTGAGGTGGAACTAGACTGAGCTGGATGCCCTGAATAGCCAAATTCATCAACTGCTTGCACATGCATCATCAGCACTCATCAGTTATGAGACTGTAAATACCATGGAAGTATAGGCTTGTGGCTTATTAAATCCCAAGAACCTCCATAACCAACAGGCAAATAACCAGACCCCAAAGTTCAACATCTTAGCTTAATCAGCTGCTGTGCTACAAGTTGCTATGGTTTTCGAAAACTATGATGCGACATATCCTAGCATAAGACTTAACTGCACATATGACATAAATTTTTGTTAATTTCAACTTACCTGATCAAAAAACAATGACTGATTTTTCCGTAAATTTTCTAAGGCTCCGTCGTATCTTGCTGCCACAGTATTTCTACGCTCCGCGATGACAGACACCAAAAATTCGTGTGCCGTTGTAGGCAAATCTTTTAATGGCACATCCCTAAGCTCTTCTAAGTCAAGAAATGGTGAGCGCAGAGAAAGACTATCACTGTCATCCTTTCTTTTTATAATAAGTTTATTCTTACTACTTCTACTCATTTTTAACGAAACTGATGAAACACTAAACTAGTTTTGTGTTGAGTATTTGGTACCTATCTTCTTAGAGACTATTTCAATCGTATCTACCGATTTATTGCTAGGAAAGAAATTGTTACATTACAAAATGTTATAGGTATTATAAATCATTTGCATGTATACGTAACATTACACTGAGCATATAATCACTGCGAATCGCCTAACTCTGTACTCCGACCCGAAGAGTTAGTTAATATTATTTTTTTTCCAAATAGGTAATTCTTTTTCTTTGTAAGTAAAAATTCACTTTTTTTTTTTTAATTTTCCCATAGAGCAGGCTAAAGCCACTGAGGCCTTTTTTAATTTTCCCATAGAGCAGGCTAAAGCCACTGAGGCCATACCACCTTGTCTTCAGTTATAAAATGTTCGTTCAGTCTTTTTCCCTCGTAAACTGGTGAAGAGAAGACTTTACCAGGGTTTCTATGGAAATTTCCCGAAATGTAGAAAAAACGCTATTCTGCCTTTATATCTCTTGACAATGCTTTTGTACATAAACAAGACATTAATGGTTAATAATCCTTCAATATTAGGTACACACTAAAACTTGCAGAATCACTAGGTGCAATGAATACACAGGCAAGAAATAAGGCAGGTACTCGTCAACATATATTTTTTCCGTATACCAAAACTTTTCATTGAAAGCTTAGAATAGTTATTTCTATCAACTGTGCTGTGTGATCGGATCCTACAATCAAGTCTAAGTCCAAAACCTTTGTTTTGTATTTCTTTAAGTTAGTTAAAATGTTATCGATACAGGTCAGGGAATGAGAGATTGAGCGAGTTGCTTACTGGACTGTAGGATATAAACTAAACTTGGACAATGTTTTAGGAAATGCTCCCTACGATTACTTTTATCTAACAAATTTTATTATTTTATAATTTTATTCAAATCCCCTAATATGATTTTTGCTATATATCCATCAGCAAATCATAATAATGCTATTTCTATGATTTGCTGATGGTTTATGTAGTATTGTTTCTAAACATTAAATAAAAAGATTAAAGTTACCTAGTCAAGATTGGGGAACGCGAGTTTTTTTTTTAAAGAGATTAAAAATTGTTTAAAAATTATTTAATGTCCGATACATTGGCGAGTTGAATTATAACTAACTTAAAACTGAGCAGGAGCATTCTCCTTATCAGCTATGCGTCCGGGACGACCACCGTGAAGCCAGACGTAACTCAGCAGTTCTAACGCCTACTCCGGTATCAGTATAGTTTCGGTACGGGTTCCAGGATGCTTAACAACCTAATGGTATATACAAGCATTCAACAATAAAATTTACTTCAGGAATTTTTATTCCACAACATTCAAAATGTGATTCAATTGACATATCTGTCATTCATTTGATTTTTGTAAATTGGATAGATTTTTTTAGAAAAATACATGCGTTTCTATATTTACCGGTCCTGATATATGTGTCCCCATATTACACCCAGAGAAGATCTGTATGGGTTCCGCAGGCAGCATTCCACCACACTCCAGCTCACGCGGGTGTTGCACCACTTAGCCGATCAGACCAACCAGGGCCGATCAGACCAAACAGTAGCCGTGTCCCTGGATATCGAAAAGGCATTCGACAGGGTGCGGCACGAAGGTCTCATCCATAAATTAATAAGGAAAACAGCGCCACCTATACTAGTCAGCATCGTGGCGTCCTTCCTCGCCGATCGCCGGTTCTACGTGTCCGTTGAACGAGTCGATTCCGGATACAGGCAGATAACGGCAGGGGTCCCCCAAGGAAGTGGCCTTTCGCCAATCCTCTACGCCGCTTATACAGATGACATCCCCGTGCTGGAAAACTTCCCTCTAGATGAACCGGATGTCATGCTAGCCCTCTTTGCAGATGACAGCGCGTATTTCGCGTCGTCTCGGAAAGCTACCATCGCCATTGGGAGAATACAGAAAGTCCTCGACATTCTCCCCTGCTGGTTGGACAAATTGCGCATGGCCGTGAACGTGGGTTAGACGACCGCGCTATTGACTGGCCAGCAAAACACCAACAGATTACCCTCGCTACGGCTTAGAGGTCAGAACGTCGGATGGGAACGCACCTGCAAGAACCTTGACGTCACCATCGACAGGAGACTGAATATGGGTGCGCACGTAGACAATGCCATCAACTCAGCCAAGGCTGCGCGCTCAATGCTACATCCGGTCCTGAGATCTAAGCTGCCACTCCGGACCAAGCTAGGATTGTACAAGACGTCTGGACGATGTTGACCTATGCTACGCCGGCAAGTACATAATATAATTTTCCGAATTTTCCATTTCCATACTCATGCTTGTGTCGTTATTCGAACCAAATCATTTTTGAATGAAACTGTGCATTATGTCTCCAAAAGCTTACTGACAGATATCAAGTTTTGTGTTGTGTTGTGTGTTATATAAATATTGACCATTTGCCACTTTATTTTTTATCGGATGCGGCAAATTTGTTACATAGATCATACATTCCTCATATTTTTCTTGTATTGAATTTTCAGTAAAATTTAAAATAAAAAAAATGTATTTTTCCATTAAATTTTCAGTTCGGAATCTGTTGATCTATCGTTTTCATGTGCCATAATCGTACTCGTAGACTGTTCTCTATAGTAATGGCCTCTACCTTTATATGGCCTTCCCATAGTAGAACGATTTCTTGGTTATTTAGACATGTAACTGCTTTGTGGCCTTTTTTCCACATTTTAAATAACTGTGTGTATCGTTAAATGATTTGTTGAATAGATAGGTCATATGGTACCTAATGATAATTTTTATTCGTTGAGAGTAATTACTCAGTGTTTTATTTAGAAATTAAAACACTATTAATCGAAGTGTGGTTTTAGATATATAATACTTCTTAGTTTATTATGTCATGTGACGTCAATAGTTGTCCAATAATTACGAAATTGAAGAGACGGTCTTCACAGAATAATTTACATATATTTTTCTTCCCTGCACCCACCTAGTCTTATAATTCTAATAAGTATTAAGAGTAACGCATGAACTGAATCTAAGATGACCTTAACTTGAACTTACTCGTCTCGACTTTACAAATTGACTATTTTATAACTTGCATTGCGAATGCAAGAAAAATGGCACAATGCATATAATGTGATGGCTAATAAATATATTAAAAAAAAAGATTGATACCCACGAAGTGATAGTTCCTCTATGGTGGCCTGGTGCATATCAAATATGATATTTCATTAAAAACTTACAACGCACAAAAATTAACAAGTGTCTTAAAAAGTTTTGAAATCAAATATTAACCAATTCAGTGAGTTAATTAAGTACCTATCTATCTATGGTAGCTACTGCTATCTAACCATTTTGTCATAAATTAATACCTTGCTAGAATGATAATCAAATTATGGTAACCATTCCAATATAATTGTCATTTATTTCTGTCATCTTGTACATGTGCTTGTGTTTGTTTCAGGTTTAAAAAGTAAGCTCAGATACAAAAACTTTCAACACCAAACACCTTTTGTGGGTTATTGACTAAATTTTGGCCATACTGCAGAGACCAAAAAACAAACATAGGACACAGAGTATCAGTTTGAGTATTCACAAAATCTACATTAATCAATGCAATATGCATATTGATTTATGTAGATTCTGTTAACTAATTGGCGCACTTAAATCAATCAATTATTCATTTATTTGAGTAACAGGATTTATATAAACTTTTATAACTATAACATTGATTGATTGACATTACCTGCTGAAATAGCATGTAAATAAAATACAAATGGATTCTCTTAGAAACACAGAATTGTTAAGAATGGATTCGGATAATACTGATGGTGAGTCAACAAGTATGAAGGATGACAATTTCAGGATAAAACAAAAACATATGGAGAAAAACATGCTAACACATGTTTCTGATTCCCCCAGTGATAATTATTTACTTATTGAGAGATTAAAGAATAAAAAACAAAAAGCTGTATTAAAAAAATACAAATGTCCCATGTGTGTGTATGAAGCACCACGATGTGTTTTGACAATACATATCAGGAAGCACACTGGAGAAAAACCCAATGCATGTGATATCTGTGAATTCAAATCTACAGATCCGAGTTCTCTAAGGCGACATATTAGAATACATACTGGAGAGAAACCGTTTGAATGTGACAAGTGTCCATATAGGACATCTGAGAGCAGCTCATTGAAGAAACACAACCAAATACATGAAACTGTAATACTTAAGAAGGAATTGCCTAATAGGTTTTTTCCTTGTGATGAATGTGATTTTAAAACTAGATATCCTACATGTTTGAAAAGACACAAACGAAGACACACCGGGGAAAGACCATATAAATGTGATTTATGCAAGTACACAGCTGCTCAATCAGCTGCATTGAAAAGACATAGAAAATTCACACATTGGAGGGAATATTTTTAAATCAATATTTTTTTACTACTTATGCATTTACTGTAAGGGCATCTCTTACAAAAGTTGCACAGAGATCTACATGTGACTGGTAAATGTTTCATAACTGTCTTTGCTTTTATTCACTATGAACATATCAACATGTAACAAGGCCGCATTATTTATTTATATTAAGCTGTGACACGCAATGCACTCGTTTTGCTGAATAAGTTATCCTGTGGACATAACGTTTTTAACACGTCACACATTTTCAGTTTAATATTAAAGTTTTTAACCAGTAGGATAAGAACTCTGATCTTTATTAAGCTAGCTCATCATTACATAGTTTACCAAAAATTATGGCAATTAGTATTACTACTAGAAAATACTTTATTCTTGACGAAAATATTAGTTATTAGTAAACTCGATTTTTTTCGTTTAGTTGGAACATGAAATTTGAATGAAGAGATATGGGAAGTTTAGATTTTAGCCTACGTGAGGTATCTTGGTAGTAAAACTTGTTATAACCATTAGAATGTATCACATCTATCTACATATAATAAAAGAGTAAGTGCTGCCTGACTGATTGATATTCGCTTGGAATCAGCATAGAGCCTAAACCAGTGAACCAAGACATAAAAGGAGGGTGTATTGGAATGATTTATCAAACGAATATGTGGGATGTAGGGGTGTGATAAAAAATTAAAAATAATTGTAAATAGCTGGCCGGCCAAGGCGGTATGGCTACAATGGCTTAGCCTGCCGAATGGGTAAATAAAAAAAAGTATATTCTTCCATCCCGAATTTTACGACTACATACCTAATCTGCGTGGCCATCATAGAGTTCTTACAAAAGTATTGCCATGAAACTATAATTCCACTGGATAAGGGATAATTTAGTGCTGCAATATTTTTTATCAATGCAGGCTCTGTATTGTTACTAATTTATCGGAGAAATTGTCATAGCGTGACCGCACTTAAGACAGTTATTTATATTACATAGGGAAATTCTCCCAAAAAATTGGATAAAATAAGTGAAATGCCTCTTATAAATACTTCCAAAATTCATAACAAACACTACGAAATTTATTTGTTACTATTGACTTATCTGGCTCACAGATCGTTCGATCCCACAGCCTCTGACAAGATCGAGATTTGGGAAAATCGGTATTAGGTCAAGCAAACCTCGATTTGGCTAACTTCTGTCAGATTTGACAGCCAAGAAAAATCCGGCCACGGTAATAAGGACGGAACATCGGTATCTCTCCCTTTTTTCACTAGTAAAACACAATTATAGCATCTTATTCTCGCAAGCTATGACGTATCTTGTGAGCCCCCTTGATTTAATTATATATGATAGGTACACTATACTAATCGTATATAAAAAAGTAATAGACGACGGGCACATGCCATCTCAGTCACACTGTAACAATGAAGGCGATATACAATGGCCATGAAAATGAAAGACACAGCGACCAATTTTGTTCCAAAGACACAGCGGCCAGTTTTTACATTGTTTAGCACATCATCATGATCTGGTCATGTGCCTGATATTAGTGGATTATTAACCAATTTATTATTAATGTTTTGTTTATGTGCAAAAGTACAAGCGTTATAAAGACGGAATAACGTGATTTTAATATTCGAGGGAAATCTCCATAAAAACCCTGGTAAAATGTCCACCGCTTTACAAGGGTACATAAAGGGTACTTATTTGGGTCCCAAGTCATTCCGGTATTCATGGTAATAAACGCGCTGACGAGATTGCTAAGGATGCGGTGGTGTGCGGTGACAAAGCTCCATTTTGCATTTTCCCCCACGATCTTATGTCCTTTCCTAAAGCCCTCTTGTTCAATTCGTGGGCTTCTTGCTGGAACTCATCTAGCAAATCCAGAGGGATGCCTTTGCAGCTATTCAGCCATGGATTCCACGTCGACCCTGGTTTGCAAAGTTTCGCTTCAGCAAGAAGCTTACGAGTTCGTTGATCCGTTTAAGATTGGGTCATTGCTGTATCCCTCCTTTTTTGAAAAAAATTAAAATTTGGGATCCTACCTGTGTGAATGTGGCGTTGAAGAACGAAATCTAAATCATATTTTCTTTGTCTGCTCTCTTCTTGATCATTCTTCCTTTCTTTCTTCTCTTAGTTCTGTTGTTCCTTTTTCTACTTCCATGTCACTTTTGCTTTCATCTAATAACTATTCCATTTTTCACATCATTTGTTTATGTATCTCTGTAAATAATTTCGAGTTTTTTTTGGTAAATTCATTTTTAATACTCAATTTTTAGTGACCTTTTAACTTTTTGTAAATAGATTTTATGTTTGTTTGTTGATTCGCTTGTAATGTTTAAGTTGTTTTGATTATTTTTTTATAAAATTAAAAATTTGCGTTTCTGTTATATTCTTGACGTGAAACTGGCACAAGAGTCCCATGGAAAATTGCATAAAAAAATAGGGATGAACGAAACGCAACTGAACTAGTTCAATTGAAGGATTATTTCATGTGCACAAACTAATAAGAAGATACTACGTATCAGACGACTCACCATAATACATTCTTATTACTTGTTAAGATTATCTGTGGTAGGGACGCAATTTAATCCCGCGCATCTCCTTGCTCTCTATACATACCTACGTACATATAGACGGATACTATGTTTAATGGGTAATAAATAATAGGCCACAAGTAGTAAATAAAACAACTATGTTTAAAATCACTTATTTTTTTAATTTCTTTTTGTATTTTTACAAAGCTTTCTGCTGCATAAAAGGTACTTTAGAACGAAGATGATTTGATGATTATTTTAGATTTGAAGCATTTCGACTTTATTTATGATGTTGTACCAATTATTTACATTACGTATTCTCAACAATAAGGCGGAGGGCTTAACTCGAAGCACTTATGGAGCAAAGAAGCCTTCAAATTTCTGATTCACTGCCAAAAATAACACTTAACACAACCTCCGCGATGTTGTAACGTGAATTTGACAACGAACGATAGACAAGACAAACAAAATGGCAGCCAGCCGGAACGAATGGCTTTTATCAGGGGGGAGAAGTATGGCGCAAGAGGGGCGAGGTTCGTCTGTGGAGCGTCGCAAAATCTTTCACTCATTCTCGTTCTATGCAGAGTTTTTTTGTATGACAGTGAAACATGTGTGTACACATGACTAGTTCGTTCAGAGTTCTGAACTTTGTGATCGTTCGTAAGTTTAGTAAATATTTGGATAGGTACTTCGTTAATTTTACTATAATCGTAACTATTTGCCTATACTCCTGGACTCACGAAATGATTTGCACATGCTTAAGATAGTTTCTTGAGACTAAGAATATATCTACTCAGTTCATAAGTTTGTAACCGGTAATTTACCTCCTGCATATTTCTTATTTGTTTTGGTATGTCGACTTCAAGTAATGTTTCTCAGTCTACATACTCAGCTTCTGAACCCGAAACACCACAGGTATATATCAATTTGCCTAGTTGCGTATTAGTTTTAGTTTTCACAATATCAAAGCTTTACTTAGCCTTGTTTCTCGCTTCGATTATCACAAAACTACCTGCCTGCTATATTATATTCTTCTTCATTATTAATATCATGGACAACTGGCAAGTTTCTTCATTATGAAAAATAAAATTTAAAAAATGAGTAGTATGTTCACTTGTTAACCACATACAAATCTAAAGTTTATACTCTAGCGCACCCTAACATTACTAATGGTTGAATATAAGTTGTTATTGATACCGGTAAGAATTTTAGCAATGTATAATTCTTAGTTAACAGTTATTGCGTTTTTGTAGAGTAACACCCAGAGCAGAATTCAAAATTTTGACCAGTCTCTAAATCATGCTGAACTTGGTCTCAGCATTGAACAATCTCAGAAGAGTGCTCAAAAAGAGATGCATCAAAAAAGAATACAAGCTCTCAGAAAGGAACTAGACTATTTAAAATCAACTGAATGGCAATTTGAATACGACAAGGGATTTGTTCAATAAAGTAACAAAATGTTTTCTTTTGCTACTTCTTTTTTCAATTACTTATTATCACGTGATGAAGATGAAAATGAGGATGATGATACACTATTTGAAGCAAGTCTTGCAGAATTACAAATAGAAGATGCAATCAAAAACAATGAATTTGACATAGAAATTGATAACACTCCTGTGGTAGCAAGTAACCAAAGTTGTTTCAGAAAAACAGGTAAGACTTGACGGATGAAAGTTGTAATTTAATGCTCTTTATCAACAGTGTTTTAGATTTTAGAGAGAGTATGCTAACCACTTCATAATAATCATTGTAAGTCTCTCATAAATCAAATTTATGATTTCCTTTCCAAAATATAAATAAATGCTGTTATGTGCATATTGACAGCCAAAGGTATTTTAAACATACATGGTACTTAAAGTCATAAAATCTCTCAGATACCTATCTGAGGTATAATGAAATTGAGATGACTGGCTTGAATTATGTCTTGCAAATCTAGATAAACATATATTGCAGTGCAGTTTGGTTATTTGAAGAATTGTTCAAACAGTCTGATACAGATAAGCATAATCTTTAATCATTACTCATTACTTTCATCTTTTCTATTTTATGCTTGTAAATAAATAAGTTATAACTTTCTGGTATTTGTACTTAAATGGATGAGTTGCAGGCCATGCATTATATAACTTATATTCCTATTTAACACTAAAATCATCTTTTACTAGGAGTAATCTCATACCTGGATGAGAAAAACAACTATGTCTTGATAGACGGTGCATATTACTTCGACACATCATCATGCTCCCATCAACTTAGACTCAACGATAAGGTTTTGTACCTCGGATACCACAAGCAAGACAATCAATTAGTGGTAGTGAGAATTCTACAAAATGAAGGAAACTTCTGGGGCGATGAAGAAACACAGGAGGAAGTCGTTTTCAAGCAGATTAATCACACTCTGATAGGGCAGGTTGCTAGCCGTGAAGGTCGTATCGTTTGTATGGCTGATGGTGACATTACATTTAACCTAGATGATGTGGATGGTACCTTTGTTCCTATTGAAGGGGATGTGCTGGAAATGAGTTGCAAAGTATTAACAAATGAGGACAATGGAAATGATGGTAAAATTACTGCTGTGTCATCTGCTGAGGTAAGTCAAAGATTAAATTATTAATTTATGTTGGATACATAATTTATCATTGCTTGTCATAACATGATTAAAATATGAAAGCCTGTATGCACAACTATGGTAGTTAGTTTGTGACCTCCTATTGCAATTTAAAAGTACCTACTTGAATTGTCACTTCTTGTTGTTTCCTTATGTTGTAAAGTGTTGACTATATTTTTAGAGCTGACTCAAGTTTGGCAGTTCCAAGTCATTCATTATTAGTCTGGCATTTCATTTACAAAATCTCTGAAGTTTACTTCCGAATTGTGTGTTCGTTTTAATCTAATCAAACATAACATAGTTCAATTTTAAGTACATAAATAAAAAATATCGTTGTTTAATTTCATTGCAAATGTCTTAATTTAAAATGTTCGGCATTTGCAGATGCAAATATGAGCAACATCAGTGGTTTCTTTTAACTTTTTCACTCTAGATTTTTATGATTTTCTTGCCTTATAATGTAACCAGGGCAAAATAAATGGTCTACATCTCAGTTTAGAATTTTTGGGTTGTACTATTAATTGTTTCAGCAAATTATTGATTTGATTTGAATACATACTATTAGCCACACCAAGTTCTTGATTCTGGTTCCCTACAGCTTGCTTTAGTCCAGCTTTGTCTTCCTGCCATAAATCAAGGTAATTTTATGGTATAGTAAAAATGCTTCATACTTATATCCTATCTTGCTTATAGCTAGTGTGTATCAGTAATATAGAATATAGACCCATGGTGTAAGTGGTTTACAGAATTCTAAAATGAACTAGTGTCTGACAGATTCGACGAAACTAAAGCTATTTTTTTCAGGTTCTACAAGTGGTGGCTTTTAGGCCTTTAGGGCTGAAGATTATGGCTGCAACAGTTTCAGAGTGGAACGGGACATATGGACTATGTGACAGGAAGATTTACTTTGACCAACAATGTCTTCCCCCTGGGATTGAGCTCAAAGTTGGAACTAAAGTAAGTCTAAGTATATTATTATCCTTAAACTTCAGCAGTTTTAACACTCCATTACACTCGCGGGGCTGAGAAGTGCCCCAGCCATTCATATTTGTTTATTATTTCTTTATTATAAGATGGTACATACAAAATATTTAGTGTTTTTCCGCCTCGTCTTGATGTCAGCGTGAGAAATCGAAAATATTTCTTTATTACTCGACACTCGAATATGTGTCATTGAATAGCTGTCTCTAGTATCCATTAGTATGCTTCAGTGCCACGTCAGACAGGCTTCTTTTTTTTTAACAGTTTAAATGGTTCCGGGCCACATGTGTGCCCCACGCGTAGAATAACGTGACTTTTTTCGAGAGTGGGAAATATGTGGTGTTAGTTATTTTAATGCAAATATAATGTATAGAATTCGTTGTACTTATCATTTTTAGACGCTTTTATTAGCTTCAGACGTATGTATGTTTGTATGTTAGTATGTAACGGAATCTTTGAACATGATTTTAACCCCCTTCAAAACGTCGCATTAACTCAAAATTCGGCAAACTTGTTAAGGAACGATGACAATTCAATATTTTAAACATTTTGATCCATTATCCTTACTAGGATAATAAGGACCAGCGATTTTTGTTTTCCTTAGACCCGGAAGGTCTGCGTCAAGACCAATAAAGGAATCTACCAGGCTAAAAAGCTAATAGAGATGTAAATATCTTAAAGCTATTGCTAAAATAATCACTAGAAATGAAAAATAAATAATAGTTTAAAAAAACTAAAAAATACGCTTTTTATGCCCGTAGCTCACCTCCGCTGCGAAACCATAACAGCGGAACCGCATTAATTTCGCTGTTTTTTGTCCGTATGTAGGAGAAGCGGAACTGCCACGGAACTGCCTGTTCTAACGCATAGATTTAACTATATTCTATCTCTTTCCCCGCGCGGTTTCGTAGATAATACTCCGACGCCAGCCACACTACCGCGCTCCAGCCGTGTTTGTGGAAATCGACAAAAATTAAAAGCGAAACTACATTATTTTCATAAAATGGACGTCGATTTAAAACTCCATGGGCTCATTCTAAAATATGTATAAAAACGATCTTCATGTGACTCTAGTTCTTTACATAATAGGTTTTCTCCTAATTTCTTCCTATTCTCATTAATCTCGTGCACCCAAATTCTACGAGATTTACGCCTTTTCAAAGTTAAAGTCCACAATAATATTTCCTCCTCCTCTGACTCTGGTAACGACGACATTTCGCTCCGATGGCTGACTGATGACTAGCAGGTTCCGACGCCCGTTCCTCAACTACACAACTACACTTTATCGCAGCGGAATTCCTACAGCGGTTTCGCAACTGAAGTTTCGCAGCGGAGGTGTGAGAAGTCTGTTATAGAAATTCTTCTTATTACACTTAGTCTTAACTCAAATTTTTAAAAAATTATTTTTTAGTTGGATTTTCTATAAAAAGCGTAACTATTTTTTAGTTTTTTTTTTTAAACTACTATTTATTTATTTTAATTACAATTGTTTTCAAATATAGATTTTCGGTTTGGGTGCATATCTTAATAAAGAGCGATATAATGGATCGTCGAATTGTTGCCTGGGTTCAAGAGAATCGTTTCAAGTATCCATAAAAAGGCCTGACATTGTTCATAGGATGCTAAAATCTTTTGAGAATATGAGGAACAATATGACCGTGTACAATTGGTTCACAAGTAGTATTAAATAAAATTACGGATTTACTTGATCGACAACCCTACAATCAAACAAGTATAACATAGCACCCGAATTCTCAACGACTCATTGTTTTTGATTTTCCTATTTTACTTTATTTTTTATATTATCTAGATAATCAGAATATATATCATGACAGCGTGCTGCCATCTCTGTGGAACAGCCAAAGTTCGGTCCACAAAAACGGCATGTCTTTTGCCCATATGTAATGAACATAAATAAAGGACATGTATCCCGTGTTATAACCAAAGTACAAAAGGAAATGCAGGGTAACCTAATGATGACTAAAATTACAATTATTGGTTACATTGCGAAACTTTTAAAGACTTTTTTAAGTTTGTTGTTTTTTTTTGTAAGAAGCTAATTATTATTTTAGCATTTCTATTTAAAACGTAAATGATTAACCATAAAATATATTGGATTATTTTTTTCAACTCTAGTAGAGAAAAATATATTATACCTACGAGGGCGGGTCAATAAGTCCGTGACTTTTTGAACTTCTGACCTCTTTACTGAAAAAGCAACACTGCTCCTGTCAACAGGCATCTGTCAGTTGACTCCTGTCAAAATTTGAACTTGCTGCGTCAGTTATTTTGTGTTAGACAGCTATTTTTATCAGACTACCCAGTAATCTGAGAAGAAAATGGAAAAAAATGAATTTCGTGTGCTTATTAAGCATTATTTTTTGCGAAAAAAAACCATTACCGAGACTAAAGCTAAGCTTGATAAATATTATGGGGACTCTGCACCATCGATTTCAATGGTAAAAAAGTGGTTTACTGAATTTCGTTGTGGCCGTAGAAGCACTGAAGATGCCGAACGTCCTGGACGGCCAGTTGAGGTCTCTACAACAGAAACAATCGAAAAAATTCACGATATGGTTTTGGCCGACCGAAGATTGAAAGTGCGAGAGATTGTTAAAGCCGTAGGGATCTCGCATGGCTCAGTGGTTTCAATTTTGAATGATCACTTGGGCATGAAAAAGCTTTCCGCAAGATGGGTGCCGCGTTTACTCACAGTCGAGCACAAACGCAATCGTGTAACAACTTCACAGGAGGGTTTGGCGTTGTTTAACCGCAATATTGAGGAGTTTTTTCGCCGTTTTGTAACCGTGGACGAAACATGGATCCACCACAACACACCAGAGACCAAACAACAGTCAAAACAGTGGGTTTCTAAGGGTGAATCGGCGCCAAAGAAGGCTAAGGTGGGTTTGTCAGCCAATAAAGTCATGGCGACTGTTTTTTGAGATGCACGCGGGATAATCCACATTGACTACCTTCAAAGGGGAAGAACAATCAATGGGGAATATTATGCCAACTTATTGGACCGATTCAATGACGATTTGAAAAAAAACCGACCTCATTTGGCCAAGAAAAAAGTTCTTTTCCACCAAGACAATGCAAGGGTGCACACATGTGCAGTTGCCATGGCAAAAATCCATGAATTTGGCTATAAATTGCTCCCCCATCCGCCCTATTCTCCAGATTTGGCTCCGAGTGACTACTTCTTGTTTCCAAACCTGAAGAAATGGCTTGGTGGAAAAAGATTTGACTCCAATGATGAAATCATCTCACAAACAACAACCTATTTTGAGGACCTCGACAAATCTTATTTTTTGGAAGGGATAAAAAAATTGGAGAAGCTTTGGACAAAGTGTATAGAGCTCAAGGGAGACTACGTTGAAAAATAAAATTATTTTTTATCAAAAAATCGTGTGTTTTATTCCAAAAGTCACGGACTTATTGACCCGCCCTCGTATATTCACAAGAATATGAAATTTGCTTGTCAGCCAACAAGCTTTGCAGAGTTCTTGAAGTTACGAATGGCTGGAACCACTTTCGACTTGTTGACAATTATGTTACAGTTACATCATGTGAGAGTGAAGTTCTAGATTTCGAAACTTACAGGTTTTACAACATTTAACAGAATACAAATATACTTGAAGGTGTCAGTGGTCACATGATGTTGAATATGCATTTAAATTTAATGTACCTAAATCTTCCTTTTTTTTTACTTTTACTAAGGTATGAATAAATATGTCAACTTCTTCTAGTTAGTAGTTTATTTTTTTAGTTTGCCCTAAACTGATTTTCTTATCTTAGCTTATCTTCATAGTTATACATTAATAACTGACTATTTTCAGGTTTTGATGAAAACTATTGAGAGCTACCAATACAACTGCATTTACAGAGCTATACAATTGCAAATAACTACTGAAACACAACAAAATAATACAGTTAAAGATGATGCAGATGAAGAGAGTACACTGCAGTTGGAACATGATGAAAACCTAGAGATTACATATCCTCTATCATTTGATGTGGAAATGCACCAAAAGCCTCAAATAAACCTAAAAATTACCAATAAAGGGGACAAAATGCACATAATAAACAAATGGATAATACTAAGCAAAAAGAGAGACTCTCAAATCAATATAACACCAAATCTTCCCCAACCATTTAGATTGTTACCGAAAGAAACAGTCACATTCTCCATCACTTGTCTGCCCAAATTCTTGGGCAAAGCCAAGGAACAGATGCTCATTCTATTTAAAGGTTTCAAAGTAAAAAGGGTAGTACACATCAATGTTGTAAATAAACAAATTTCTATGCTCAAGCATGCCGAGGTTACTAGGCAAACAATTCAAGAAAAGTTTTCTAAAATGAAAGAAGTTAGAAGTTATGGACCTGATATCGTACATGGCAGAAAAATATTAAGAACACCAAACTTCATTGCAGTTAGAATAGGGCAATACCCTGTGTCCAATACTATGTGGAATTTAGTCTTGGGAGATTCTGAACAATCATCGACAGGAGACAGTCGCAGAATACTAATTAAATTAGGGGATAAATATCCCTTCCTAAACCATGATCTTACCATTTACAATTATGTGGATAAATGGCACAGTTTGTTGTATTTGGAAGAAATCGATGAAACCATAAATTTAAGGGCTTATGACATGCCAAAAGCATATTTGGTAAAATTTCACGAATACCTAAGTCTCGAAGTCAAAGGCTTGACAGAAAAGAGACCATCATTAGTCGTGAACGATAGAGTGGTTGTCAGAGACGTGTGGGACGCGAAAGCAGCGAGATATGAAGGCATCATTCACGAAATAAGGGGTAATTGTATATTACTGAAGTTTAGTCAAGCTTTCCACGACCATTACTCTGGTGGTGATGTTTCAGTTGAATTCTATTTCAATAGAACTTCATACCGCAGAGCTCATCACGCTATAAACGCTGCTATTTCTAAACTCGGCCCCGAAATATTGTTCCCAAATAGACTGACGACACGACCTCCCCAGGTTTCTCCAGAAAACCTGAAATCCATAGAATGGTACAATCAAACCCTAAACAGCTGTCAAAAATCCGCCGTTTGGAATATTTTACTGGGAGAATGTCGTCCGAAACCTTACTGCATTTACGGTCCACCTGGAACCGGCAAGACAGTCACAGTTGTGGAAACTATCCTGCAGTTACTAGCTAACATTCCCTACAGCAGAATATTGGTAGCGGCGCCGTCGAACAGTGCTGCGAATCTGATAACAGAAAGACTCTTAGACTACAAGGATAAATATCCGTATTCTTTGGTCCGCATAATTGCGTTCCATTATTTCAAAACTGATAACATTCCGCCAAAGGTCAAGCCATACTGCGTCACGGTTGACATCGCAAAGGAAGGAACATCACAACCAAAGAATGAAGTCCGCGATAGTGTTCAGTTGAACTGTCAGAGTTCGTTTATCGGCCGACATCGCGTTACGATCGGCACCTGCAATGCCTTGGGAGCCCTCCATTATATGGATTTTCCTAAAGGTCATTTTACTCATGTGATTGTGGATGAGGCAGGACAAGCTACGGAACCGGAAATAATGGTTCCCCTAACACTCACTGATAAAGACAATGGGCAGATCATTCTCGCTGGAGATCCTATGCAACTTGGTCCAGTAGTGGAATCTCCCTTTGCCCTAGAATTCGGCATGGACGAGTCCTACTTATCGCGAATTCTGGACACTTGTTCTTCTTATCAGAAAGATTTTGTTGCATTCCAACACGGATTTAATGAAAAGCTAGTCACCAAACTAAACGATAACTACAGATCTTTGAAGGAGGTTTTGACACTACCAAGTCAAATGTTCTATGATGGCAGTCTCATTGAAAAGTTTGACAGAAACCAACCGTGGATTAAAAAGCTTATAGATGTAACATCAGAGCTTTTTGAGACTGGTGAATCGAAGGCTGGAGGGATCTATGTTCATGGTATCAGAGGATGCAACACCAGAGCTGAAGACAGCCCGTCCTGGTATAATCCACAAGAAGCTTTAATGGTGGCACTGACTGCCAGCAAGATTTACAAGAAAAATGTTACCCCTGATGATATTGGTATCATCACACCATATATAGCGCAGGTATTATCACTTTTAATGACAATACAATTTGGTTTGCGTATTCTGTTTCTCTTGCCGCTCATGCCTTGCGCCTGTTGTTGGTCTGAGTTGAAGACTGTGCCATGTCCTTTGTTGATCCGTTGTAAAATTCACAGAAACACCCAGACCCAAAGAGTATTATTCAACCTCATTGTTCGAAATAAACCTGCCTCACTGACCTATTGTATACGCGTCAGTGACCTGCCTGCAATTAAACCTGGGACCGCAGGCTGGCTCTCGAAGCAAATATGCTAACCTTTAGGCCACATTAACCAGCAACTTTTTCATATCATATTGATAATTCATATCATTGTCGTTTCGTTCCTTGTATGATAAATTAAACAACATCAGCAGTCTGATCCAAAGGTGTTACACCTATGGATCAGACCGTTTTCGACCGGATCAGGAAACTTTGTACGAATTAGATATGGATGCGCAAAAATCGGAACTAAACTTTAAAATGTGGTTATTTTTTTGTATGTATGTAGATCTTAAATTGATTTTCAATGTCATCATTTGGGATATTCTAACAAGCTTTGTGTGATTGGAGTTGCAGTAATTTCGATGAACCTAGTTTTGTTGATAAGTGATTTGGAACAAATAGTATTTACAAATTGTATTGCCTTTTTTTAGATAAAATATCTCCGAACTCTATTTGAAGGCATGGGGTTGCCCCAACCGAAGATTGGCACTGTGGAGGATTTTCAAGGACAAGAAAAGCGTCTCATTATAATATCCACTGTTCGTTCCACTGAGATGTTGGTGGCCCAAGACATCAAACACACACTGGGTTTTGTAAAGAACCCCAAGCGACTGAATGTCGCTATTACGAGGGCACAGGTAGCGGTTATTCTGTTTTGTGATCCGCACCTTTTGGGCACAGACCCACTATGGTCAAGAGTGGTCCTTCAAGCAGTCAAGGAGGATAAATACATGGGGTGCGACCTTCCAAAGAATTTAATGCTCTAACCGCCTTCCTTTTTACCCAACTATCCTTTTTTAGTTGTCAACTTTAGGTATTTGTCTCCTCCATTATATATTCCCATTTGTCCCCCAATGGCCACAGCAATGGGGTAGACGGGAACAAAAGATTATAAGAAAATAACTTGAGAGATTTGTATTTTTTCATCTGATCGAAGATAACATACACCAGAACAAAAGCCAAGTCGAGAAGACAAGCGCAGCTCATTGTTAGGTGGCACTTTTAAGAAATGTTGATATAGAAGATAATATTTAAGTAGGTATTTAAGATGTTTTAACATTTTTATAGTCTTGTTTAGTTTTGTTAGGTACCCTACTATGTCCTATTTTTTTTATCAGCATAACTTAGCAATTTTTTCTAATCTATTGTAATTTGAAGGGTATTTTAATAAAAAATAAATACCATCGAGTAATTACGTGTTTGTATATTAATTTTGAGTTTCGGGAGATAGATATTACAGTTTTCTACCGACTTCCAGAAAAGAAGAGGTATTCTATTTAAAGGGTATTTATTTGTTACCTGATTTCACGCGAGACGGATGGACCGATTTCAAAATTTCTTTCTCTTCCCACCTTATCGGAAAGATTATTTTTGCTTCGATATCTGAGTGCAAAAGCCGTTTTTATCCGCTAGGGGAAAAAGTAAATTTGAATATAGAATATCGTGTGCACTAAGTTTGTGTATTATAAACCTCATTCAACCTATTTATTTCTACCTCTATGGTGCCGAATTCATCATACAACCATTTTTTATTTTGTTAAAAACTCAGACTCGGAACCTTTTTGCTGTATTTTTTTTTAAATTGTTTTTCGTGCGTCAATATCTTTTCACGTCATATTGGTAAAAATAAGTGAAAAAACTAAAATGAATGATTCCAATTTTTTTATTTTTCGTATGTAGTCACTGAGGTGGGATGAAAAGTTACGTGTTGCACTCGAGTGCAAAGATTTATCACCTTGTGCTCTTTTAATTCCCTCGCTAACGCTCAGGATCCTAATTTTTGAATCCCATGATTGCTCGGTCATCAAAAGTGAGCACGCGGTTAAAAAGCAACTTTGCACTCTTGTATAACAAATAACTATTTTTATTTGAAAGGGAATGCCTTCCATGTAGTCCAATTTTAATTTTATCAAAATCGATCATGATATTTGATTTCTGGATCGAAATAAACAAAAATTTATAGGCGCCTGTGGTAATTTCGCCAAGTCTCGCACGGCCTACCTTTTGTCGAAGCGGTTCGAGCGATTTTCGACCCCCTGTAACTTCATTGTGGGAGAAGCTAGATGCTCAAATTTTTTATGACTTGGAATGGCTTACATTTATAGATATACTTCCAAATTATATGAAATTTGGTACTTTAAGAGTTATTTAGTTATTTTTCTCGTTAGTTACTTTAGTTCCTTAATTCTATCACTGACTTACCGATCATTAGAATTCAAAGGTACTTCTAGCAAATCTACAAATTCTAAATTTTGAACAGTTTTTTAGTCTATATAGTACGGAAAGAATCTGACATTCCAAATTAATTGATCCGTTTTCGAAATATACAATCTGAATAAGTAACTTGGTAATCCTATATAAATCCCATACGATTGTACGGAATTTTTTGCAGTTGAGCGGAAAAATATAATACAATTATTTTATTAATAGAGCTTATATAATTTCTCAAATACATTGAGATGAGGTGAAGATAAGTTGGGGAAGATTTGGGGTCGAGTAAGAGGCGAATTGGGGACGAGTTCAAATCTTTTCGAGATGAGTTAAGTAAACGACCGGAAAACGAACCCGGGACTGGGTTCAGAATTAATTCTTAATATTACAAGACATAATATTTGAAAAACATGGAAACGCACCTACAAAAAGTATTAATTTGTCCGGACTATATTTGAACCTTTATAATGAGATAGGCTATACGTTTCCCGCCTTCTTTAAGACCTACTTCCGCCCCAAGGCACGCCTTCTCTCTGACGTTACTTCCACCTGGGTAGATCGGCGGCCATATTGGTTCGCTCGTTATTTTACATCGTTGGCGTTTTGAATTCCCGCCGAGTCGGACGTGCTTCGGTTGCGCTGCCGACTCTCGTGAAATCAAGTGCTTCACAAATATTTTAATAAGCTACAAAAGAATACAAAAGATTTTAAAATTTCTAACGTTCGTTTACGAAACTTTTCGGAAATATTCGATGACCTACCTACCTATCAGGAATAAATCATGTTTTTGTGTTGAGTGAAGTGTCATCCTCATTTATAAAGCATTTTCTGATTTTTCAGGAGCTCTTATGCAAATTCTAAAAAATTTTCTAGCAGTGATACTATTCACAGTTGATGAAACTCGGAAAAATCCCTCATTTTTGAGGCATTTTCAGATTTTTCAGTGAGCTTGGTTAGCGTTATTAGTTAAGAGTGGAAAAAGATGTTCAGCAGATCGAAATCAATAGAGAGTTATTAAACACTTACGAAATGTTTGCAGCTAACTTTGTATGAATGAGAAGCAAACATACGACATACGATTTTAGTAAATTAATTCTTATAACGATTATAATTCTTACAGAGACCGTAAATATAACTAAATGAGCTATTTTCATACACACAAAGGGTTAGTAATAAATGGAATACATCAAGGACTAAGTATCAAGGATAATAAAATAGAGGCAGGCCGATGTTATAAGGAAGTGTTTTTGACTGGCACAAGGGTAAGTATTAGGTCATTACATATGAAATTGGCGTTTTGTAAAGGAGGAACATAAAGTCTTTTTTTATAATAATATATTTATTTAATCAAAGTATGTACCATTGCTATCTATGCACTTTTGCCATCTCATAGGTAGTTCATTGATCCATTTACTAAAAAAAACCATTAGGACGAGAATCAATGAAATCTTTGAAGGCGCTTTGGAGTTGAATTTTTTCCCTTGCAAGAAGTAATCCAAATTTCGAAAAAAATGGTAATCTGTTGGAGCCAGGTCCGGGGAGTACGGTGGATGTCTTAGACATTCCAATTGAAGCTCCTCTAATTTGGCAGCCGTATGTTGTGCAGTGTGTGGTCTAGCGTTGTCCTGAAGCAGCAGTGGCCTAGAGCGATTGACCAACCTCGGTTGTTTAGCAGCTAGCTTTTCCATCATGGTTTGCAGTTGCTGATAATAGATATCTGCTGTAATCGTCTGGCCGTAGCTGAACGACACCGGGACTAGTCCACCAAACGCTCACAAGTAACTTTTTTTGAGTCAATTTTCGCTTGGGGCAGGGTTTGGCTGGTTCGCCAGGATTCAGCCATTGCGATGAGCGTTTCCGATTATCGTACAGGATCCACTTTTCATCACAAGTAATGATCCGATTTAAAATCCCTTCATTATTGTGACGGTTGAGTAATGTAACGCAGCAGTTGACGCGCGTTTGTCGGTTTGCCGCACTCAATTCATGAGGTACCAACCTTGCAAGTTTTTTCACCTTTCCAATTTGCTTCAAGTGGATTAAAACAGTTTTATCACTAACACCGCAGCCTGCAGCTAACTCGGACGTGGTTTGCGATGGATCTGCTTCCACAATAGCTTTCAATTCTTCATTAGCAACTTTAGTCTCCGGCCGTCCACGGGGCTTGTTCTGCAGGTCGAAATTTCCAGAACGAAAACGTTGGAACCAAAAACGCACTGTATTTTCTTTTGCGACACCGCCGCCATACACATCATTAATCCTTCGAGCCGTTTCTGCAGCACTGGTACCGCGGTGGAACTCGTACTCGTAAATAACGCGATATTTCAAGTTTTCCATTTTGTAAACTGTGTGACGCAAAGAAAAAACCAAACGAGGACAAAACAAATGAATTATGGTTTTCGAAATACAAATGTATGAATAAATAGCTGTAATTATATATATACATATATCAAAGATGTTGTTTATTGGCATATGTTAATAATAAGTTAATACTAAGTGCAAGTCACAAATTATTTTGACCCATATAAGGTCACGTTAACATTAAAAAGTCTCCATGCCCAAACGTACCCATCAGGCTAGCAGCGTTCCCCCTCTGAATGGCCACCGAGATATGTTGGGCTAAAAAATGACCGGAACGGGGATCGCGCCCACAGTTCCGCAAACGATGTCCCAGATCCGCAATTTGAAATTGGAATCCCTAACCAAAGAAGAGATATTTGAGATCAAAGTGGCCAGTACGACAAAACGCCAATTTCATATGTAAGGACCTAATATTTACAGAGCTAACTACTAACTAACTTGAGTAGCCACAGTTTGCTTTTTCTGCAACCGCAGAGGCCTGCCTCTTGGAAAAATATTACTGCTGCTCGCGTTAGCCAAGAATTATTAGGTTCGCCTATAAATAAAATATTTCTGCCCTGCCTCGCAGCAAATAAACCGTAATGTGGCGGCCCCCCGCAGTGGTCCGCTAGGCAGCACTGCGGCCATACCAACCTTTTGAGTGACCATAATTACCTTTTGGAAAAGATTTAATGCCGTTGTTGAACGAGCAGATAGCTGTTCCGACCTTGTATACAGCAAATAAACCATGATGCTGCGGCCCGGCAGGGGTCCGCTACGTATCACAAACCTCTGGGTTTGCCTATCTAAGTTACACAAGTACACAAATCAGTAAGTGCAAGTGTAAGTCAGTTACATGTTTAGTACTTGTTTTTGGAATAGATTGATGCCGCTCTTGAACGAGAAGTCGGCGCTTTCTGCCCTACAGACAACGAATAAACCATGATGCAGCGAACCCTCCCTCGCGGGGGTCTGACATATATCGCAGCCCTCGCAAGGTTTTGCTTATGAATAACCAAAATTACCTACATATTTACTACACGCTTTGTTGAACGAGCTATTAGCTGCTTCTGCCTTACGGGCAGCGAACAAATCATGATGTAGCGGCATCTCGCAGGGGTCCGCCATGCATAACAAACCCTCGCAGTGTTTGCTTATGAGTAACCAAAATAACCTACATATTTATTACTCGATTTTAGGAAAAAAAATATGCCGCTGTTGAACGAGCTGTTAGCTGCTTCTGCCTGACCAGCAGCGAATAAACCATAATGCAGAGGGCCCTCGCAAGAGTCCGCCATGAAACACAAACTCTCGCAGGGTTTGTTTGGAGTAACCAAAATTACCTACATTTTTACTACTCGCCTTTGGGTAAGATTTTATGCTGCTATTAAACGAGCAGTTAGCGATTTCTGCCTATAGGCAGATAATAATAAAAGATGGCAGTGGTCCCGTACAGGGTTCCGCCATGTATCACAAAACCTTGCAGAGCGTGCTTATGAGTATTCAAACTTAGGTACCTACACATTTACTAATATCTTTTAAAAAAGTTTTTATGCTGCTCTCGATCGAACAGTTAACTATTTTGCTTCGCATGCAGCAAGTTTAGTTTCGCGTAAGTATTTAATTTTGGTGTAAAGTACCTACTTGCATATTTTTGAAAGAGCAGTTAAATATGTCAAAAATGCCGCACTGAATCGAGTTAAAAGTACTTTAGGGCTGCCCAAAACAACTGCTTCTACAAAAGACTACCTCGCACAACCTTGGTTTCAGAGTTTCGCATACCATTAAATCACTAAAACATTAAAGTGTAAGAATCTGCTAAAATGATGAAACGAAAAGGCATTAGAAACGTGCTGTAACGTCGTTTTTCCGTAATGAATCAGAGGCATAATAACATTAACGACGGTTTACTTATATCAAATAATAATTTTACGCAAATTTTCGAATATTATTCAGTAATTGTAACTTTGACTAGATTTCATTTAACTGAAAAACTTTTTCTTATACGACAAAGTCACACAACTATCTTTTGGAAATTGTGTAACACAAAAACTCGGGCAAGTTCGGGGAAATGATTTATTAAAAGAACCTGAAAATTTAAGAGAACATGGTTATGCTACTAGGACCAAAAGAAAAAGGACTCTTGATAATACTACAACAGGACTATCTGAAACTGGTTCGGCCAAATTCTTTCCTGATAATCTAGTACAGCATTACAAAACCTCTTTAAGCATTAGTGCTACAAAAAAAGGACTTGCTGCAACTTTGTGACAAAGGCGTTATTCCGGAAGAGTTCTATGGGGCTTGAATACTGATGCTGCATGCAAAGACATGTTATCTGATTGTACAGTGTCAGACGAAGATGTCGCATCAACTTCTGATGAAGAGTAACAATTGTTTTGCTAACATTAACTAAAATGTTAATCATTTATTTAATTTTATAACTTGCAAATTTCCATTTTTGTGACTAGTTCTAAAACTCTTAAATAATTAGTAGTTATAGACTTTCGATTGGTTAGTAGTTTTATCACAATAAATCTAAATTGTGGTTATTTTTGTCACAGATAAATTTATCAAAAACTATAATTACTACAGGTAAAACCAAGTAACATTTCAGAGTTTCTCTGTAATTTTAATTCCACGAATAATTTTAATTTTATCAATACTTAAATGTAATCAATAGAAAACAGGTATGAACAAATATAGTAGTATTATCCAAATAGTTTATTATTCATTAAATTATAAGCCAATTCGTTATTTACAGGAAAAATCAGTGTGTAGGGTGCTCCATAAACTTAAATAATTATTTTATTGGTATGTTATATATAAAATCATAATATACTGAAAATATTATTTGCTCAATGAATTAAAATTGATGTAGGTAACAAAACTGTCACGATAAACATAGTCTATCAGATATAATTTTAAGTTAAACTTTCAATTGCGTTTATCTCAAAGATTAAATTTGCATATTTAATTGGTTTTCGTATAACGGCGATATACTATAACCCCAACTACATCATGACTGTGTGCATGTCTGTTATGGCATCTTACGTAATAATTGTACAAACAAAATATATGTTTTGAACCGCTTCGATTGGGTGCTAATAGTCTTTCTTTTACTTTCACAAAGGACTCAATATTTTGGCTCGTAGATACCAAAACAAGAGCTAGCAACATTTCATCGCTTTATGAACTCCTAGCGAATATCATGTATTTACCTCCCTTGGACGTCCGGAACAATTAAAAAAATTCTATGCGCAAGGATTAATTAGTCCAATGAAAGATTTGGATGTGGTAGTATATCAGCCGACGCTGAAGAGGAGGGCGAAACCACGCTCACCTGACTTGACACCCCACCGGCGCTGACGGAGGACGCTCGCCTGTACCGGACTCCAGAGTGACAGAGCAGACCTTGACGGATTCCGCCGGCGCCATGTGAAATACCGGACCAGACACCAACCTGACTACGACGACCACGACCTGACGCCCATGAGAGACAAGGGGCTGCTTGAGTTCTTAATTATTCGCGTGTATTATGATTTTTGTGTTTGCTACAAACTTGCAAGCTATAATTGGTTATTTTAAATTTGCTTTACAAATTGTTGCCGTTCTCGGGGTAGCGAGGCTTGCTATTGATATAATATGATATAGAAATAATTTTAACTCATTCTCGAGTCAATTCTGATATTACGGTAATAAAATACTCAGGCACAAAATTCTTCTACAAATATAATAAATATTTTACTAGTGATCCAGACAACTAATTTTGTTTATTATAGATGTGTTTTATACATTTATACATATGTTAGATATACATATTTTAGTAGCATGACAACTGTTACTTTCATCAATTCCATCCATCTCATATTGGGTTCCAAAAATAGGTCTATTTTGTGAAATCTACAGACGTACAGTTAAGTCCGTGTAAATAACGTTTCTATATCGTGTGATACGAGTAAATGATTTATAAGTCTGTTATTTTGATAATGTATATCTGACTACCTAACTCATACCTTATCTTCTATAAAACATGTATAGTTCACTATAAAACTATGATTTAGTTGGCAAATTTAGTTACATTTTTTAAAAGCTAGACTAAGTTATACATATCTGTAGGCTGTCTATCATGTTGGGCTTAATACCTTTTTTGCTGGCTGCGCTGGAAAAAATTGCTGGCGCATCAATCACAGATAGTCTTTATATATCTTCTTTGCTAAAATGCTTCGTAATAATGTCTAAAATTTTACAAAAGGTTTTACATCTATGCAGATTTATTGAATACAGACATTATTTAAGATGATAATATTAGGTCCTTACATATGAAATTGGCGTTTTGTCGTACTGGCCACTTTGATCTCAAATATATCTTCTTTGGTTAGGGATTCCAATTTCAAATTTATACAGCTATTTATTCATACATTTGTATTTCGAAAACCGTAATTCATTTGTTTTGTCCTCGTTTGGTTTTTTCTTTGCGTCACGCAGTTTACAAAATGGTAAACTTGAAATATGCGAAAGATCCGATTTAAAATCAAAAAAGAGATATTTGAGATCAAAGTGGCCAGTACGACACTAATAAAATTTATTTGTTGTTTCATACTACCAGTTCGTAAAATACAGCAATGTTATAATAGCTAACTCATAATATATCATATATTGTCTACATATATATATATATATATATATAAATTTATAAATATATATATATAAATTTTGAACAAAGTGTATCTTATATGTTCAATGCTATGCTTATCCATACAAGGTTATATCACATTGGCGTCTACAGTGTTATCACAAACACATCACTTCCACCAGGCGATAACAAACACGTCTCATTATAAAGCTTTGAATAAGGTCCAGTCAAATTAATAGTAGTGTTTTACCTGAAATAAAACCCATATTAATTTACTAACCTTATTCGAAGCTTACGATAATAATATAACGAGCGAACCAATATGGCCGCCGATCTACCCAGGTGGAAGTGACGTCAGATAGAAGGCGTGGCTTAGGGCGGAAGTAGGTCTTAATGAAGGCGGGAAACGTATAGCCTATCTCATTAAAAAGCTTCGAATAAGGTAAGTAAATTAATATGCGTTTTATTTTAGTTAAAACGCTGCTAATAAGATCCCGTCAAAAAGATTACATGTATCTACAAAAATGTACGAGTCTCGCAGCACAGTTTTTCTGCCTCTGTATGTGAGACTTTTGCATTTTTGTACATGTCATGTTTTTGACGGGATAGTCTGTACTTAGTCACTTTTTTAATAAATTATTATTATTTGATACCAAGCCCAACACGGTCAAGATGTACGATTTACAAAATAAATGTCGTAGTGGCCCTCTGAATTATAATATTTGGATCTGTTAATACTCCTATATATTCTAATTTACCTTCTAATTTATTTGTAACTTTGACATTACCATAACAAGTATTGAATACGTTATCCCAATAGAAATACATAAATCGTATGGTGCCATTACCTTAATAAAAAAAACCATATGCCAAATTTGAAAGACCATTGCAGTGTTGCCCACAGATATATAAAAATCTAACTACCTTGCCTATATTATCAAAAACGAAATGACCAGGTACTATAAAAAATTGCAGATCTTTAGACCATTTAATATCTACAGATATTCCATATGCTGAGACCCCCACCGGAGGACAGCGTGCCCAGAATACTAGCCGCATTACCACGTTGAATGTCAATGCTGATATGTTGGACAAGATAAAAATCAGCATTCCAGTCACGCGCCGAATCAATCGAACGCTGCGATAAGCATATTTATATATATATCATCTTTTCAAATTATTTCTAGATTTGTTTATTACAATAACTTTTATTACCTACTTTAATTCAGTTCAGTACAATATCAGCGTGCATTATATCGTAAGATTAATTACTTAAGTAACTTAACATTTGGCTCAGTCAAAGTCAAGTTTTTTTTTTTATAAGTGCCTCGAAATGTGGGACCGAATATTTGATAACACTAGTTCATATTAGTTTTAGACCTTTTTTAGCTTATACCATTGGCAATACTTTTCTAAAGTTACGATCTGTAGTTACATACGCGATTATTTTAATATTTTACGACACGCAAATAGTGAAAATAAGGGTCTCAGGCTTTTATTTTGTCTCGCAACGCTAAGTTCAAGAATAGGATGTATACCCAGGAGTAGCCGTGCATATCGTTGATATATTTCTATTCCGGAAACAATCTATTTTCCAATAATGGAATCCAACGCTGTAGTTTTATGCGACAATTTGATTAAATGGTTGAAGACCCTAGATCTTAAAGCCAAACATGGAAATCCTTCAGGTAAGGTTTAGTTTTCGCTATTATGATTTCGAAGTAGACTATAATTCCGTATATGAGCTGAGAAGCTATGTTATTAGTCGCAGTACGTGGTAATGGTAATCGCCCACAAGATTTTGAGTTCTATCACTTTCGTCTTGGTTTTACGGAGTTAAGAGTACTCTGGAATTACTAGCAACCGGATGCAACCTTAGAGAGAAATATAGTTAGTAGGCTTATTTAATTGATACTAAGCAAGCAGCTTTGGGCTAATGTGCCTATATTATATTATGGGTGACTGTAGAATGAAGGCACTGTAATAATTTCTCAAAACTATGATATGCTCTTACATCATTTTAAAAATGTCTGGATGGTTTTTTTGTTACTGTGTAAAATTGTTACTAGAGAGCTTATCTTGCTTTTCAAATCTGGTTATTATTCTGTTTATATCTAGAACTACTCGTGTCGGCTCTGATTTGGATTTAAGTCGAAAAAAACATTATAAGGTAACAAAACCTCTTTATTATGTGCATATGTATGTTTTAGAATTATCTGATGGAGTGGCGATAGCAGAAGCCCTTACACAGATAGCACCAGAGTATTTTACTCCAGCATGGAATTCTAAGATTAAGACAGATGTGGGACACAATTGGAGACTGAAAGTTAGTAACTTGAAGAAAATATTAGAAGGGGTAGTTGGTAAGTATAATCATTTTGCCACAGTCCTAGCTTTTGAATTCAATTTGATTGGTTCTTCCAGCATAAACATTTTTACTTAATTAAAAATAACTAACATAATATTAAAAAAATATCTGAGGAACTAGAGAAATACATAATGTTAGAAAAGTACAAGATAAATAAGTTACCTAGTGATAAACCAAGTTTTCCTTTAACATATATGTCTTGTCTGAAGTTTTGAACTATTTGTTGCTAGCTATCAATATGCCTAATATATACTCTGAAAATATTACTTTATTTATCCTGAAACACTATTACTTTTTATTATTTTGTGCTGAAATTATGTAATATGTTTTTCAAAATAATCATTTATGATATGAGGATATCTTTGGGATGTAGTTAAGGTTGAGTGCAATGCATAAGTATTTTTAAATAACTAATTTAGCAGTGTTTGACCAGCATCTCACATGATGGTAAGTAGGATGAGATCAAAGGTGTAGTGTATTTACCTAGCGCCATTAAGTTGACTAACATGACATGAGTTCTTAGTTTTGATGAGTCTGTTTTCATAAGTCATCATCAATTTTGTGACCTTTCTTAAACAAAATCTATTAACTAAAATACTTTTACATGGTTTTTATTTTTAATATCAATTTCAGATTATCATCAAGATATATTAAGTTTAAGCCTACAAGAGTTTTCAAGACCAGATGTTGTAAATATAGCAGAGACGGCAGACCCATCGGATTTGGGGCGATTGCTTCAACTAGTTCTCAGTGAGTGTGATCATTTGGAGTACATATACAAACTTAACAAAACCTAAAAAATACAGAATTTTATGTCTATGCCAAAATCGATGTGTTTGAAATTTACCATAGACTTTGGCAGTGGCTACTCTTTAGCAAAATGGTGAACTTTATTATACAAATAGGTAAAAGACAATTGAGCACCTCAATTTAGGAGACAATGCAGTTAATCTTGGCATGTTGTGTCACTTTTAACAGAAAAATCTTAGCACAACTTATACAAAATACTTTATGTCAACTTTTAATGTACAAATGATAAATTTTGAGCACTCGTTACCGGTTTCTCTAATATCAAATAAGAATAAGACCAGCTTCTCTATTTCCTGATAGATATAATCTGGGTCTTTTTAAGTCACAAGTGAATCGGTTCAATGTAGAGATGCATGCTTCATGTTAGGCCGAGTTGTCGCTTTATATTGCCGAGATCCCGTTCAACGCAAGCCTTTATTTTTAAAAAGGCAAATCAACTATTGTTCATACTTTCAGGAATACATTTTTATAATTATGTACCTGTCAACTTTTCACAAAAACATCTTCAGACTTGTTATGATGTGTGATGTCCTCCATTGACAATCAGGACAAAAGATGGTCAAAGTTAATATATTAAGTAAATAATTAAAAATTACAGACATGTGTTTGTTTTCAGGTTGTGCAGTAAACTGCAATAAGAAAGAGGAATATATTACTCGTATTATGGAAATGGAACTCTCATGCCAAGGGTCAATTATGCAGGCGATTCAGGTTTGTATTAATTTATATTCCATTCCTCTCTTTACTTGTATACCCTTAGGGAGTTACTCTGTCACCAACTAGGTTAGATATATGTTTGAGAGTGACATTGTAGAATAGAAACATTTAGTATGTCTATTTTAATCAAGTATGTTTAAAGAATAATAGTATTAGGTTTGTACCAAAAACCGGTTGCTTAGAATATGGTTTCGATATCCTCTGTCTGTCTTGAAATGCGACTGAAAGAAGATTTTTGGGTCTGTAGGTGGTCAAATTTTGGGATTTGGGACATCTTTTCCTGCAGACCCAGGTAAGGTGATAGCGTGATAAGAAATGAAACATGAGTGCATGAGGTCTCTTGTCCGTTTATTTACAAAAGGCCCCCTACTATATTTATTAGAAGTATGTGACAATGAAATAGTTACATTAAAGAGGCGTTTTATGAAAAAAGAGTAAGTGTAACTAGCAAAGTAACTATTTCTAAGGTCTTATCATTGATATTCTAACATTCGTCACGTTTTGATAAAGTTTATCAAACCAATTTTAATTTGCGTTTGACATTGTGTAGGTAACGAAATAATAAATGCGAAGGCGTTTTGGTAAAAGTAATATCTGAAACTTGGCCTCTTGCTGCTATTACGAAGCAATAGTGACCTTGGTTCATACTTCTCTGGTACAGTCATCTGGTACAATTTTATTTCACCACTGAATAAAAAACATTTAGTTTTCTCTAGTTTACTATACTGAAAACCGTGTAAAAATGTATTTTTGCTGTTTCTTTTCTATTTTTATCCACAAACTGAACTAGAATCGAATCCAACATATATTTTATAAAGATCCATATGATATCCAATACTTGTCAAAGGTCGCGTGCCTTGTTTGAGACTGAAAAATATATTAGGTGTTATTAGCCTAGGACGTCCCATTGTAGGGCAAAATCCTCTTTCCCATTCTTCCACAATTATTTCGTTCTTGTGTTATTGTGCGCCAGATTGATGTAGTTGTCTAGCTAGATCATTCCGTGGTCTGCCGCGGTATCGCCTAACATGAAGGGACTACACTTTTGTTAATTTGACCCGTTGGCTATTTGGCATGCGGTAAAACGTGGGCTCGTGGAAAAATAGACCTAACTTAGAGTTGTTCTACTGAAAGCTCAGTTGCAAAGTTATGGGAGGCTAAAAGCATTTGCCCGCGGTTTCAGCCTCGTCATATTTGTGTTCTCAGGAAAAAAGTAGCCTATCTGGACCTCGAACTAACTCTGAGCAAACAAATAACTCGATCCATGACTCAGTTCCTGAGGAGGACAAACAAACCATTTAACTTATTTTATTTATTTATTTAATAATAGGTCGCCCATCAGCTATACATATATTAATAGGTAAATAAATAGAAATAAGATAAGATAATTAAAATCGCAATAAATACATTTATATAACATTTATATTAGCTACAATTGCTATTCGCTGAAAATGGGCGTTAGGGCGTTACTAAATCAAAAATAAATAAATAAAAGAATTATTTTCTATCTATCGTCACACATGCTATATGGCTGTAGTCATTTTCCAAATATTCTTCAATCAAGTCAAGGAGGAGATTTTTGACGTTAATAAATACATTTTCATTAGACAGAGATTTTATTGGTTCAGGAAGTTTATTGAATAACCTTTGGCCCATGACAAAAGGCATATTAACACGGTGCTCAGGTTTTTCTAAAAATATGCCTTCGTCTCACCGCCCTTTTATTTAACATATTTCAGTACCTCCATTATATACTGGGATACTGATGTCTATATTTGTAGATTTTTGAAATAATCTCTGCACGTATGTCTGTATTGACCTCCGACTAAAACAAAAAAACCCTGTGCTCAGCCGCCGCCTCGCCGATTCAACACTTATAGAGAAGAAACTTTAACTAGGTCTCGGTATCGCTAGGATTGCTTATCACGGAACTTCACTAAACCTTTAATTATTTAGAAAAAATTAAAACGAACGAATCGAGTCCTCAGTTGCAGTCTACTCCCAACGGTTTCGGTACACTATCTCTTTCCGTTGCGCAAAATTATACGGTAACTGTACGGTTCACGGCCGAGTAAATAGATCGTCAGCTCATAATCGCAAGCTGTAAACAGAGCTAAGTAAGATCTAGAGTTACCACTCGCCGCTACTCGTTAGTCGTCGTCTTTGAGTGTCGTATACACAATTTAATATATATATATATTTTTAATATATATCAGAATTGCTACTGCATTGTGCAATTATGGTCCTAATTCCCCCGTTTCTCTTGCGGTATCTCCTTTCATACTTTTATCAAGTCAATTGGTTTATCATTCAGAACTAGTCAACAAACACTGGCAGTCTTTTCTGCTCTGAGGTAGCAAACCGCAGACCACTGACATTTGAAAGTAATATGCCGCAATATGAATCTTTAATTTATATATACCGTTTTTTTATAAGTTAAAAAAAACGTACAGTCGAATTGATTGAGTCAGTTGTATTTTGTTTGATAGGATATACCTACTTCTCGAGCGATCACATAATTTTTTTATTAAAATCTGTCCAGAGGATTGATTTTTAATTCAAAATAACTGAAAATGTTCTTTAGGCGCTCGCAGCAATAGAAGCTGATAATCACATTTATAAAAATAAATTGTTATTTGTATTTTGTTCTAATAATAATCATTTAAACTAAGTTTTATTTTAATCAAACATAGACCTAACTTCCTCTATTATCAATAATCAAAATCAGCGGGTCTACCCAATATGCCAAATTTAGAATCTTTATGTAGGTACTTTCATAGATATGTACTTACCACTTGGCCTAAGACCATTTCATCCCCTATAGAATATGTTCAGGATAATAAATGAAACTCATCGAAAACGGTTAAATTTACAATATAAGTAAGTATAAATAAACATTTTTTTAATTTAAATTTTCTTCCTCAATTTGGTTTCTACGCTTTAATTTTAGTATTTTTTAAGATATCGGCGTAAATGATATCTCAAAGGAAAGAACAATAACCAAGCTTGTTAAAAAAGATTTGAACTAAAAACAGCATTATTTATTATTATTTAAACGCCGTCATAAAACAGTTTTCTTAAATCTTTAAAAAAAATTGGGATTATAAAGAGACTGTAAAAAAATTATCTGATGACACACAAGCTCAGTACATGTTTTGTTAGATTGCTTACACATTGTTTTAATTAAATAACATGTAAAAAACACTTATTATTCAATAGAAGACAAAAATTATTAAAAAAAAAATAGTCACACTTCGTCTTAGACAACCATGGCTCAAAAGGGTCTAAATGATCTATGCTAGCGTCGCCTTTCAGCTTTGCACCCCTCTCCCCATCACCCTGTATACTCGAATAAAACATTAAAACTGTCTTAGCGCCTAATAATTTCACCATCCCATCCACCCGTAACCAATTACTCTCAACTTTTCAATGCAACATGTAATTTAGTTCGTTCGACCGCATTTTCATGCAGTGGACTATAATCGCGTAACACAATTTATATGGGCGCGGGCATTACAATAAATAAACGCATTATCGTACCGTGTCGCAATAATCTTCGTCTAATACTCGAGTAATTTTAAAGAAAAATCTTGCCGCGATACAGTTGCAAATCGTGCTTATTCTATCTAGGTGACTGTTCATCATTGCAGAAACGTATTAAGCATACATTCTTGGTTCTTACTCAACATCACTTTCCAAGTTGCATGTTGGTTGCTCGACGCGGGCGAAGAAATGGAGTGTTTTTAGTAATAATGCTTTATTTTTATGTCCTTATATCACGATTATAGTAAGATGCGTCAGTTGCGAGGCGAATGTTGCATTGAAGCGCCGCGCTCATGAGTATGTTTTTTGTGAAGTGTTTTTATTATCGTGTTAACGTGTGAGTTCTGATTGTATGTGATTTTGTGAATATGTGCCGCTATTTTCTCGTCCTTGTTGATATGTGTGGATAACCCAGACTTTTACTGAGTCAAGCAGAGCTTAATAAATTACCGTTAAGTTTTAATTTTTGGAAGAAATTTTTTATTGCTTTGATAAATATATTAGATTAATCGACGAACGATAGGCAGAGCGTATTCCGTACAAACAACGTAACAATTCAATGTTGTAAGATTATGTTATTAATTTTTAGCTAATTATATTTTCGTCTTCTTCCTATACCTAAGTGTCGGGCGCCTAATATTTTATAGCTTTAGCAAATCTAAAAGTAACGTGTAAAAAATTGGCTTGCATTTGACCGCATCTCGCCTGATGGAAAGCGATGATGCGGCTAAAAATATAGCACGCTTCATAACAAGAAACTGATTATAGCTATCGGGAAATAGAGAAGCCGGCAACGAGATCTATAGTCTGCCAGTTCGTACAATGAAAGCAAAGCGTTTTGTTTTTAATATCATCCACGAGCAACTGTAGCTCTGAGTTGTAAATGTTAGTTGTTTAACTTTAGTGATCGGTTGATTACTCTGGGTGTGTTACGAACAACACTTACTTATAAAATCAAATAATGTACTTAAATGCTCCTAAAATAAATGAACGCGAATAATTAATTCATTTTGATTTTTATTATTTTTACTTATTTGATATTTTTTTAATGGAATTTGTACACCTGATTGATGTACAACAATGACACGGTCAAAGATCGTATGTTAAATCGTAGGTTCCTTTTGTATGTTGTTATGACGATTGTAATACAAATAAAGGAAGGCCACGATAACATTATGGCCAGCCTCGCATTACATCAGGTGAGATGTGGTAGAGCGCAATCGTTTTTAAAAAGTTTTTATTTATTTTTTATGTACCTTCCCTGATTTCAGAGACAGTTAAACTGAATTAAAAAATATTATTTGTTTTTAAGAGCATTCCTTCCATGTGGCCCTATATGTATACATTTTATCAGAATCAATCCAACAGTTAAATCATAATAAATTAAAACCGAGGTGAACTAAGTGGTTTTATATCAATCTAATTGTCCCTTTATAATTCCAATTTAATTTTGGGCTAGTGTTGTAAATATACCAGTTCCACGGGTATCTCTTAAGCACTAAAAATGTTTTTATGTGACTAGGAGCTGGAAACTCTCACGTTGGGCGGGACCCGCGCTGCGCCGCTGGAGCCAGCGACGCCTGAGACCCTCGAGGACATGAAAGAAGCCCTCGCGCAGCGTTGCCATGAACTCGACGCTAGGGTAAGTAACGCCCTGACTCTGTTATAGGGCTTTTTGGGGTCAGTGAGAGTTTTAACTCTTACTGACCCCAAAAAGAGGACCTCTGACCTTGAGGGTGATCAGAGTTAGGGCAATGAACACACATCCATATAAGCCTGTAGTAAACGTCAACGCGCTTGTTTCACGTTGACGTACATGGACTAGACAGCAAGCTGTCCAGAAAAGAGCTGAAGCATTGTACGAAGAGCATTCGTTTAGGCTCTAGATGAATTCAGAGATGCCTATAGTTTCTAGATACAGGTTATTTTAATCTATTGTAATCGGTTGTTAGTTTTTTATTTCTAAATATTACTAGTTCATTCTTAGCTTTTTTACGTATTATATTTGGATAGTTCATTATGTTTGTTACGAAGCTACTCACTCCATCTCGCTTTTGGCTCCATAAAGGCGTCTTTGTCTAAAAACCGGGCGAAGTTATTAATAACACTTGCTAACTTTGTAATATGTATATACAATACAATATATAACAAATACGTGAGATATGTGTAGGCTGGTGATTTCTTATTGGTTTGAGTGATTAGCTTTCGTGTCCTGCCTTATGTAAGCGCGCTAAATCGCAGACCGTATCATTGCTTAAGAGCGGCTATAATGCGAGCAGGCAGTGTTTTATCATGCATAATGCATAGTTAAAAATTATATTAATAAAACAATCTGCTATCATAATTTTTTTCATCCATTATTTTGAACCGTGGATTTGGTTGTGCGATAATTGTATGATATTATAATTGCAATTTAACGGTTGCTTGAGCATAGATAGAAAACATCAAAGCGTGATGATAATGATAGTCTGAAGCCATTTGAGATTACTCTTTTAGCTTTAACTATTGTGATTCAAGCCAATGGTTTCTCTTCTTCAGCACTAAGTATAGTCTTGTGCTAATGTAAGATAACAGCAACAATCAGTATTAATTTGTTTTTAATCCCTACTGTAAAGCAGAAAGGCGACGACAATGATAGATCTAGCTTTGGCTTGATCTGAACGGATGTTAGATGATTATCAGCTCTTTGGTTTGGAAGAATGTAAGGCTTTCTTGCAGTTTGTTATATAAATTAGACTATTTGTTCGATCGCCCTAGATACATTTAAAGATTACGTACAACCAAGATCCAAATCGAGCATAATGTTATGTCTGAACATAACATTATGCTCGATTTGGATCTTGGTTGGATGCTATTATTATGAGGGATACAGGGGAAGAAACATGGGGTGTCACACTTTTATGGCAAAACAATTATATAGTAGCAGTACTTAGTAAAAAAAATGTGACATCGCGTGTTGTTCTTCTGCACTCTTTCTATGCAAAAAGTTTTTTATAAAACTTCCAATTCTCATGTCGTGAGGTAAACAAGTTCTGGAATTGAAGAATTCCTTTGTTATGTAGTGGATGAATACTGGCTCATGCCGTGAATTCACGTGTCGTATTTATAGGTGAAAATTCTCCAAGAAGAGAAGATGACACTCCTGAGCGAGGTGGCGCGACTGACGGCCGCGCGGGAGCCGGCGGTGGAGGCCGGCGACACAGAGTTGGATGACGCGGGCGCATCCCTCGGACCCGCACATGCCGGTACCCTGCGGTATAGTGCAAATTCAAGTTCATTTATACATACAACTCACAAAACTCACGAATATAAATAACAATACTAATCTAATAATCGAAACAATTACTTTTGGTCACTTGAGTAATATTACTCCGAAAGTAGGATCAGTAGGTTACACTACGAAACACTGGTTGTAGAAGCTTTTAGTAACAGTTCTAATAATACTAAGTTATCGTCTGTTGCTAAATCTGGAGAATGTAGTAATTAGAAATATTAAAATTTTCTCAGGTATAGTCAAATGAGAGCGCAGTTAGATCAGCTCAAAGATGAGCTATACAAGGTGGAACTTCAAAGGGATGACCAAAGAGCTAGAGCTGACGCGTTGGAAAGAGAAGTAGCGATGGTGAAACTGAGGAATGAAGAGCTACAAGTAAGTCAATTCATTATGTAAAATTATGTAGCTATATCAATTAATTGCGATTCCATGCAGGCGCCTCAAGGAACAAGATATAGGACAAGCTCTTATTGGCCTATAACGTTAATATTCATGTTTAAATCCTTATGGAAAAGCGAAGAGCAGACACAGAGAGAACTTATAACATAAACATGAGCATGGGCCTTATTTGTTAAGAATATTTGTGTATCAAAACTTTCTATAAATTTTTTTTAATTTACTTATTCTCTCTGATTTTCTGCACCTCAATCTTTCGTTGATCTTTGATGCTTAAAATTTGAGACTTACAATTCTAATTTAACTTTAATAATATTCAGGATTGTGTTGTCAGGTAGCAGCATCGGAAAACGTAATACTTCGTGACGAAGTAGACGCGTTGCGTGAGACTGCGGGCAAGGTGGCCACGCTCGAGGCGTCCGTCGCCTCGTACAGGATGCGGATGGACGAGTGTGTCGACTTGAAGAGACAGGTGAGTGACGACCAGTGGAGTAGGATGGACGAGTGTGTCGACATGAAGAGAACAGGTGAGTGAGGACCAGTGGAGTAGGATGGACGAGTGTGTCGACTTGAAGAGACAGGTGAGTGGCGCCCAGTGGATTAGGATGGACGAGTGTGTCGACTTAAAGAGACAGGTGAGTGACGATCAGTGGAGTGGAATGGACGAGTGTGTCGACTTGAAGAGACAGGTGAGTGGCGCCTAGTGGATTAGGATGGACGAGTGTGTCGACTTGAAGAGACAAGTGAGTGACGACCAGTGGAGTAGGATGGACGAGTGTGTCGACATGAAGAGAACAGGTGAGTGAGGACCAGTGGAGTAGGATGGACGAGTGTGTCGACTTGAAGAGACAGGTGAGTGGCGCCCAGTGGATTAGGATGGACGAGTGTGTCGACTTAAAGAGACAGGTGAGTGACGATCAGTGGAGTGGAATGGACGAGTGTGTCGACTTGAAGAGACAGGTGAGTGGCGCCTAGTGGATTAGGATGGACGAGTGTGTCGACTTGAAGAGACAGGTGAGTGACGACCAGTGGAGTGGGATGGACGAATGTGTCGACTTGAAGAGACAGGTGAGTGGCGCCTAGTGGATTAGGATGGACGAGTGTGTCGACTTGAAGAGACAGGTGAGTGACGACCAGTGGAGTGGGATGGACGAGTGTGTCGACTTGAAGAGACAGGTGAGTGGCGCCTAGTGGAGTAGGATGGACGAGTGTGTCAACTTGAAGAGACAGGTGAGTGACGATCAGTGGAGTAGGATGGACGAGTGTGTCGACTTGAAGAGACAGGTGAGTGACGCCCAGTGGGATGGACGAGTGTGTCGACTTGAAGAGACAGGTGAGTGACGATAAGTGGAATAGGATGGACCAGTATGTAGAGTCCGAAGGGACAGGTTGTGGCGACAAGTCGAGTAAGAGGAACGAGCGTAGAGGTTTAAAGGGATATGTGGAGAGGACGACTGGAGTAGGATGGACGAGTGTGCAGGGTTTGATATAGGTAAAGTAACGGCGAGTGTAGGTATAGTAGCTTACCACTATTGTACAAATAGACTTGATATTATCATGTTAATAATGACAATCTTTTGTGTATATACACCCAGGTTAAGATATTGGAGGGCGAGAAGGAAGAGTACATGCGGCGCGCGATACAGTACGAGCAAGAGTCTATGCGGTTTCAGGCCAGATGCGGACAACTAGACATATACAGGAATCAGGTATTTATTGCACACGAGTGATGACATATTCAATTGAATTGGGCGTACATGCTTGAAGTGAACTATGTGTTTTTCTTTTTTTTATTGGCCATCACGCTCTGTGTATTGTGTCAGTTCTCACGTTATAAAATAAACAATTTGAAAAGTCAAATATCAAGTCATAAGTGGTCGTGATCAATTAAAGTCATTTCATGTGCCCTAGTAAAGCGGTGAAGACTACGAGGGCGGCACTGAAAATTTCGGAATTCAAGGAAGTGACACAACATTACTATTTAAAAATGTATTTATTGCTTTTCGAAGTATTGTCCGCGAAATTGGATACATTTTTCCGTACGATGGAACCAATCATTGAAGCAATCATTCCATTCAGAAGTTGGGGTCTCCAAAAATGGCCGTTTTGTAGGCGTCCACAGCTTCTTCAGGTGATGAAAATCTCTGCAATCACGCAATTTATTCTTTATTTTAGGGAAAGTATAGACATCATTAGGGCTTAGGTCAGGGCTGTACGGTGGATGGTCTAATAATTCTATGTTTTCTTGTACTTCTTACACCCAAACTCCTGATTGGTTTTTTGTTTCGGGTTCGTACGCGTATATCCAGAATTCGTCACATACGATTTTGTATACAGCATTTGAGGATCCCGCGTGGAATCTTTCAAAGGTTCTGACGCACCAAGTAACGCGAGCCGCTTTTTGCTCTTCCCAGAGCGAATGCGGTATCCATCGGGAAAACAACTTTTTTACACCTAATTGTTCATGCAAGATTATTTGTATTTGATTCATGCCAATGTCTAAAGTTGCCTGAATTTCGCGGTATGTCACATGTCGATCTTCCTTAATCAGCTTACGCACAGCATCAACGTTTTCTTGGGTGACTGCAGTTTTTGGACGACCTTGACGTCCCCGTCAAGGTCGTCCAAAAACTGCAGTCAGTTGATGATGAAGCCCCATCCAAAACCACAATTTATCGCTGGTTTGCTGAATTTCAACGTGGACGTGTCAAGCTCAGTGATGATCCCTCATCACTGAGCTTGACACGTCCACGTAAGCTGATTAAGGAAGATCGACATGTGACATACCGCGAAATTCAGGCAACTTTAGACATTGGCATGAATCAAATACAAATAATCTTGCATGAACAATTAGGTGTAAAAAAGTTGTTTTCCCGATGGATACCGCATTCGCTCTGGACGTGTCAAGCTCAGTGATGATCCCTCATCACTGAGCTTGACACGTCCACGTTGAAATTCAGCAAACCAGCGATAAATTGTGGTTTTGGATGGGGCTTCATCATCAAATGCAGAAATCATCCGGTCAATACGCTGTTTTTGTGTTAAATCACTTCGAAAGTCATAATAAATCATCGCTCTTAAATTTTCTCGAGTCAATTCCATTTTTTAACGACTAAACAAGTTTGACAAAACCTTGTGACTAGACCAAGAATTTTTTTAAAATAAAGAAATGGTATTCGATTTTTAAAACCAAGGAGTTTTCAAAAGATTTTAATATGACAGGAACAGTGGAAATATTCCATTCCCGATACTTTTATTGCCGCCCTCGTACTAGAGTTTCTATGGATATTTTCCGAGAACGCGGAAACCACGTCATTCTATGTTTATATCTCTTGCCGACACATATAAACAAGATTTTACTAATTATAATACGATGTTTTCAGGTTAAAGAACTAAACGAAAAACTCGACCAAGAAATAGACAGAGTGAGCAAATTCGAGATCGAAAACAAGAAACTGAGCAGTCAGGCGGCTTCACTGCAGAGGGAAAGAGACGCACTACTGCAAGAGCGAGACACACTGAAGGAAACTTTAGAAGAACTGAGGTGTTCTACTGTCTCCACCATCACTGCAGGTATGGTGTTACATATAGGTATTTGTTTTATTTACCTACTAGATGTTTCTAGGATTTGTAATTTGCAGTAATTAAGGTGATTCACTCTTATATAGGGGTAACTAGGGCTAATATTCAAGAAAGGGTATGTAGCTACAGAATCTTTTGTTTATAAAATTTGGATATTTCATACATTTGTCCGCTCGTAAATGAACTTTTTGTATTAAAGATCTGTTTTTTTTGCTGCTACCCGAACGCATACAATAAAATCATTCAAATCGATTTTAGCTGTTTAGGTTTCAGTGACACACACAGGTAAAGTAGAATAATATATTTAATATCAACTCGCGTGTTATTATTATAGAAGGCAGTTCGACGGTGTCACGCGAGCTAATGCCCAACGACTTGAAGGAGCGTCTCATAAGACTTGAACACGAGAACAAGTTGTTAAGGGAGAGCCAGGCGCAACATCAAGATCACGCCGCTACGCAGGTCACTTACTCATTTAAACTTTTACAAGTTATTGACTAAATCCTCACAGACCTAGTATAAAATAGGTCTAAATAATTGTCTGGGTGTTTATTATATATAATAAACACCCAGACAATTATTTAGACCATATATATATACATATACATAGATTTACATAGTTATATACATAAATACATACTCATATATAATATATATATATATATAATACTCATATATATATATATATATATATATATATATATATATATATATATATATATGAGTATGTATTTATGTATATAACTATGTAAATCAGTCATCATGTTACCATAGCACAGGCTTTGTCTAGTTGGGACCTGAAGACCTTTGTGTGGATGTTGTCCCATATTATTATATTTGTTATTGAGTAAGATTCAACGTAAGCGAATATCCAGGAGCTGCTAGAAGACTATGCGAAGCGGCTAGAGAAGCTGCGTACAATGAACCGAGAAGCGAACCAGAGGATCATGGAACTGGAGGCTGCGCAGGACACGCCGAACCAACGGCTAGAGGACAATCAGAGGAAATGTAAGTTTATAGCACAAAAAATACAGAGAATTTGAAGAAGATTGCTAAATAATATATAAGAAAGACTAGCTGTAACACGCGGTTTCACCCGCGTAGTTACCTATCCTATCCTTTGTCCTTTACCGGGGTCCAATCTACCTGTGTACCAAATTTCATCCAGATTGCTTCAGTGATTTTTGCGTGAAAGCGAGACAGACAGATTTACTTTCACATTTATAATATTATTAGGATTATTAATATATATAGTTATTAGGATTATCTTGATGATAGTGAACATTAATTAGTTACGTTCTGGGTTTTGATCTACCTATCTGTATGATATTTACTCTACGTAGATCCTAAAGGTGAACCTAGAGACTGAAATCAAAACAATAAAATCTGAAATCTTTAAGATATAGAAACTTCCTAATATTCGTGTGTAAACATGGCACTTGCAGCATTACAGGTGGAGGAGCTGCAGGGGGTGCTGACAGTGGAGCGGAGGCGCGGCGCCAAGCTGCAGGAGGAGCTGGCGGCGCGGGAGGCAGACCTGGCCGCGTTACAGGACCGGTACAACAAGTGTGTGGAGAAGGCTAAGCAGGTCGTCGCGTCTCTTAACCCTAGGACTGCCACCGGTTAGTACTGTAATCGTAAGTAAATATTAAATGAATACCTATCAACCTATAGAATGCGAGAGGATCCAAATGTCACGGAGGCGTCTGCCAAACGGCCTCCGACAAGTGGGCCGGCCTACATATCGCTGGATAGTGCCGTAAAGTCCGATTTAAGTAATCTACATATTACCGACTGGCGGGAAATAGAATAGTCTTCTTCCTCATAGCTATAATTTGAGTCTTTTTAAGTCGCAAATGAATGGTTACTTCTAGGTAAGCGTGCTCCATCTTAGGCTGCATTGTTGCAAAGTATGAAAAAAGCAATAGAAAAAAAAACAATATGAAGAAGAAATATTGTATTTCTTTTTGTTTAATAAGAGAGTAGGAAGAAGTAAGCGAGAAAAGGTCTAAGGAATGAAGGGAGGAAGTAAGAAAACGAGGGATAAGAGCTATTGGAGACGTGTAGGGTTCAGAAGGCACCGCCCAGCGTTATTGTGCGGCCGGGGACAGGCTATTTAGGGATTGTCAATTTGTTAAATGAAACAAATTACATTTCCTGAATATAATAATAACAGAGTAACTTATTATTTTAAATTAACAATTTTAAAATAGCGATCCACGTGCATGTAATTGTGCATCTGATGTTACTTTTGTAATTAATTAGCCATAATATCTGTGTGCAGGTCAGCAGTCTATAACAGACGTGACGCTCGGCTATTCACAAGCTGCGGCCAGCACTAGCGCAGCTGCCACCACCACTACCAACAACAAAGAGTAAGAACTGCTCTTTTATTTTAGGACAAAAAGGAGTAAACTCTGAATTTGCCTTGAATGAAAATTAATTAAATATATACGATGCACACATCATATATCACGCGCGGTCATGTCACTTTTCCTCGTGCAGTGTAATTCAAATTAGTTCACGATCGGTTACTAACGTAATGGTACATAATAGTCGTTCGAGCTGGATCTAGACATCGACTTAGTATGTTGCGTTGTCGAACCAAAATTACGTGATATACATACTAGAGGTATCATGTCGATATGTCATCTATCACTTTCGTCTCAACATCTTTGAATGATTTGTGTCAATTTCGTAACTTTTGAGTTTACGTATGATAGCAGGTTGTGTGTTACACGTAAGTTTATCAATTAATTAATTCTGTAGAATATGTCAATATATAACTTAACATCGTTAATCAGATGGGGCGGCAGCAGCGCTCGCGGTGCTCTAGCCGTCGAGTCCAGGCTTCTAGCGTCCGCGTGGCACCAGCTCGGCGCACGTTGTCACCGTGACGCGGTTGACACGCGACTGCGGCTACTATCCGCGGGGCACTCGTTCCTCGCCCGGCAGCGCATGACCCCGCCCCGCCCGCGCCCCTCCCCCGCGCCCCGACACTCCTCGCCCGGACAGCCGCACCCCGCGCCCGCGCACTGACATACTACCCTCATTATCGCCAGACACAGTAAGTTCCCCTCTAAGGCTTCGTGTAAAACTGTCCTTGATTGCAGCGTTGTTGGCTAAAAGTGTAATAACAGAGACAATATAACCGTCAAAGTGACAGCAATAATCACTAAAAATCACTAAAACCATTCGACATGTCGATTTCAATAGAAATCGAGTTATACAATGTTAAAAAGATCGATTTTTGACGTTTATATAGCCGGTATTGTACTTTTAAGGTAATGACCCTGCCGTTAATTTGTCCACATCTCACCCTATGTAACGGTGTTGATGCGGCCTAAGTATTCCTTCGCGACTTGAACCAGATATATGGGAAAATTGAAAAGCCAATGTTTTTATAATAGTCATCTCTTCCTATACATATACACACAAATCGGGAGATGTAATTCTGATTATTGATTGAAGTGCTGCAAGTTGAGTTGTGCTAAGTCTGGGTTATTTTCCCCCAATTTCGAAATTAACTACTGTAACACCGTTATGTGTAAACCTTTGAGCTGTCGAGCAATGCAATGAGCTGATCAATCTTCTATTTAGTTTTTCGCTACATAAATCGTGTGATTCTAGTTCTTCTATATGTAATTAATGGCTTGGGGCGTGTTTTCACGGCCAGTGATTTCAATCTGTCTTATAAGTCGCCGAAAGGGTCTCAACTATTCCAAGCTTCATGCTTGGGCTACCAAAAAAGTCATTTTGGTCGCGGAACCCTGTTAGGAAGCTGTTAGTTCCGTATATTGACCCGCATTTGACGTTTTAGGGTACTATATAAACTTCCACTTTGGTGGTATTTTTCATATACTTGCGAGTATATAACACGTTTTAAATGACGAAAATATGTAAAGATATGTATTTTTGCACAATTTTATAGGTGTAGCCTAGCAAGTAGGCGTTATTCTTATAATTTATGTAACTGCTCAATCATGCCTTTTGATTTTTGCTTTAAAAAAAAACTTGTATAAAAATAACGAAATGTCTTTTGTTTTGATAATCTTATTGTATAATATTCATTGGTTATAAGTATTGGTGAAATTATGGCAAAATAATATTAATTGTACCAGGAACCAAATATAGCTTCATAATAACTAATTGGAGAGCATCGCCGATCACAACTCACTACCATTACTGCTTTTTATATGTGATTTCAACTGTAACGTTGGGGGTGATCGCAAACAGAGAGCTTTCTATATATTATTGTAATATATATTTCTTTAGACTATTTGTTTTGTTTGTTTATTGCTGATTTGTAAAATTACTAAAAACGCCCAACTATGACTTTCTTGGGAATTGTTTTATAAGGTATAAAAAAAAACATCAACTTACGTGTCCAGGTATGGTATAACTTTGTTTAGTGTTAAAAAAGCCACTGACTCTTAAGACACAGTTTTTTGACTACTTAAGGAGTCTAAAGATTCATAAAAAATAGCAAACATGAAATATATTTCTATAGGTTTTGTATACTTTGTATTTGACTGGATTGTTCTGTTGATTAGATCAGTTAAGATTAACTGAAATACAAAGTCTCTTTAAGATCCTCAAGTTGATCCAAATAATAGCTGATAGTTTAATAAAAGTTTTAACTATCATCCTATAATGCTTAAAATATTAAAGATAATAATCTTCTATTATCAATTATTTAAAGCCTTTGTCATAACGTCATATTTTTTATCATAAGCACGATTTTGAAGGTTGTAAGTGACAGTTCTAAAACCCGATAATAATTATATACCCGAAATCTAGATATATTTTGAATCAATTTTATCAGCTAAGGAATGCCTCAATATCTCAATTTCTTTGCTGATTTTTGACACTAGTGTATTTCTTTTTAATTTCCCGGACTGTTTTGTTTATTCAAATATTACTTCGTAGAAACGCAAACGCTATTTTTTCATTTTATAAGTAAAAAAAAACTGTTGATATCTATACCATACTTCATAATACTCTAGTGTTATCTCTTAAACTGCTAAACTGGATATCATATTTACAAAATTATATAATTTTATTAGTGTTATTTTAAAGAACGTCCATTTATATCGTAAATGTATCGAAAGGACTTCTTTATTTACTTATTTACTTGTTCTTGCAAATCATTGGCATAAAGTTTTCTTTGGAATCAAAAATTTAACTTCACTGTAAACCCAATCAAATATAAAAAAACGGCGTAAAGATAATACAACAAACTTTTTGGTGTTATTGGACATGTTGGTGCATTTTTGCAGCTGTCTCGCATCAAATTTCTTTGTAACATCAGATTTTTGGTAGCCAAGTATGAACTTGGTTGCCTCTGAAAAATCTGATGGTATCAAAGTCTTCGATGACACCGAGAGGCTCACTCGCTCGCTTGTTACCAGCTCGCACTAATTATTTTGTGAGCAACGCGATCAGTTTGACACAAACTCCTAACTCAGCTGTCGGGCTATCCCCCAAACATTTGATAATAGACACAGTTATCGTTCAAGAGTAGGCATTCTCCCCCCTCTGATATACTTTAATCAATTCTCAAACAAAACAATGTGAGAGACTATTTCATTACATTGTTAGGTATATTCATACTTTATTATAAGTTTTAAGAACAAAATGTTATGTAACCTAAAAGACGAGTTAAATTATGACGTAAAATTATTAACGTACATGTTGGCAATATTAATGGAGAAATAATGTTGATCGTTATTGTTTGTTTATGGTAACCCAATGTATTCGTATTTAGTTGAACCAGTATTTATATTAATTTACTATATAGACAATAAGTTCCTGTATTATGATGCGGGCACGAATCTACATTTTTAGGCGACTGGAACTGGATTAGTCCCTCTATTTATTTCGCCAAGGTGACAGAGAGGTCGTCATTAGGTTTCCATCGCTCTTTACACCTTAACCATGTTAAATATTATTTTCAGTCGTTTCCAAGTGACGTCAAATTAGAGCGTCGAATTTTTTATTTTTGTGCATAAAGTTACCATCGGGGATTATTTTTGAACCGCTCAAATGAATTCATCACTCATTCATCACACGATGAGGTTACATTATAAAAAAAGTATATATCAATAAGATTCATTCTTAAAAATTCATATCCTTCGCTAAATAACGAATTGGTTGAACCTCTCGTATTTTCTACTTTTTTATTTTATTCTACTGATATAGTTTAACCGATGATTCCATTGACCATTCGTAGGTTAGCGAAGGGTAAGAATTTTTCAGAAATCTTTGTTTTTCCACATATTACGTTTGGGACGTCATTAGCAAGTGATTAGTTAATATAAGCGGTTCAAAAAATGGAGCGCCTTGTCATTGTACGAAAGAGAAAGGCGGAAAGTACGAAAGAGGAAGGTGGAAATTCCCTCTCTTCTTGCCACGCAACAATAGAGGCAGAACCATCGTATTTTTCTTCTATATACTTCCCACATTGTTTAAGATTCGTGCCGATACTTATATATTTTTGTGTTATTGGTCTGTTCAGCTTGTATAACAAATTAGATTCTTCGATCAGATTATAAAAGTAGGTAATTCTTAGGAACATTTAAAACAAGATGTTGCATTTATCTAAAATTTGTTAGTTTTATTGTTCATTGCTATACCCCGGGCACGCCGTTTGAATTTAATTGTAACCATTTTACGTCTAGCTTGAGCTTATGTTATTTATTTTACAAATGAATCATATATTTGAGTGGAGAAAAGATTTTTTTCTAATATCTCATTTATCGCAATTTCTTCTCTTGTTTTTGACACAAATTACTGAGATTAACCACTGTCATTAAAGGCAGTTTTGCTGTATTATATCGATAACTATGTTGTGTACATAGTATATACTTGTGTAAAAATCTTAACATGAAATTGGTAGAACATTTACTGTCTTCTCAATAAAAATTTCTCAACCTTGAGCGTCTTTGTCTTGTTTTGACGCGACACGATATCAATCGGACGGACGAAGACAAAAGACGCTTAAAGCTGAGACGCCTTTATCAAATGGTGCGTCTGCGTTGAAGTTAAATTAGCATTTACGAGTGTGGAAAATTTTATGACAAGACAATAAATATACAATCGCTAAAAGACTGGTCTACAGAAAAGAGTTGAGTTTTATCAAAGGAAAAAAATAATTAAATTCATCAAAAATGACGTTGAGAAGAAATTGAACTTTTAGAAAGTGGAGATTACGACGTTTTTGGCCAATATCATTATTTTTTAAATACTAATAAAGTTATTTCAAAAATATCGCATCGCGTTTCTGTAGAGTAAATTATAACCGATGTACCCAGTCATATATATATTTTTTAACTTCTATAACGCATTTCAGGTCCGCGGCCTTTAATTACCTATTTAAGGAGGTTAGTTTGGTTTTGTGTCCGCTTTATGGTGTAAGCTCAATAAGTTCTAAAGAATACAAAAATTTTCATTAATCAACGTGCAAAACAGACCGTTTAAATCTCTTTGTTTTCAAATACTTCTAGTATATTTTTAAGTTTTTGTGATTATTTACACTTAACATCACATTTACCTATTGTATTGTAAGTTGACCCATTGAATTGACATGTGATTTATCTCTCCCTAGAATTAAGGACTAGACAAACTAATAGTTAATAATAATGTTGTGTAAAGTTTGCAGAGGTGCAACTAGTGCAAATTATTTATGTTAATATAAAAATGTATGGTTCAGTAACATGTGATTATTGTTGATAATTAAGTTTTGAGATAATATATACATTTTCCTACATCTGAGTAGTTTTATTTTGTAACTAGCTGTCAACCGCGGTAAGTTTCAATCTTTAAACACTCATTTTACTCCTTTAGGGAGTTGGATATCCAAAAATCCTTTCTTAGTATACCTCTACACCCTAAAATGAATACACTCTCCAAATTTCATGTCTCTTGGATTCAGCATTCAAGCGCATATTATGTACATATATAGAAATTATGCAATAATCTAAAAAATAAGAATACACAACAATAAATTCGTCATACTTGATTTATAACACATTTGAAACACTTGTAATTAATGAATAAAATTACACCCTAAACTGACATTAGAGTCTAGAGAGAATAGTAGTCAAAAAGTATTTTTGATAATTGTATACATTTCCCGTGTATGTCATATTGCTAGGCATGAGTTTCCCCAAAGGAGTGTGACCATAATCCTATGCTGGCTTAATGCGGGTTGGAGACATCACGAAGGGTTCGAACTTTCTCTGACATGACAGGAAGCATTTATCAACATATCTTTATTTATCGTAACTGCACAAATCTAATCTGCACCACAAGTGTAAAATTCAGAATTGCATTGCATGCCTGAGATAAGTAATGAAACAAAGCAATCGATTTAATAATTTATTAATTAGTTACTGAGATCACAAGCCACTTAAATTTAATTCATATCACATCAAAACTAATCAAACGAAACACACCATTTTATTTTTATAAATCGTTAACTTAGGGCTTTGTAAATCAAGTATGTAGAACACTACAAAATAAAATATTGAAAACATAGCAGAGCTCAAAAAACGAACCCCGCCTTATCAAATAAGGACTTACGCTACAACTTTTTAAAGCTTGTGTTTAGTTATTCAATTTTTTATTATTGCACCGATTACGATTACCTATAGCTTGATGATTTTTGAAACTATATACCTAATACTTTTACATTTATAACACTGGGATATCGCTCGTCGGGATATAGGTGTTTGTGTCATGTAGCTTATATAATCACAATTTAGATGGGAAGGTATTTTAGTCGCATGTCCAGGGTGATAGTCGAACCCGTGACTTGCGGCTCTGTTAGCGAATGCTGTATATAACCACACGTTGGCCACGTCGTTCGTCAAAGTCTAACGGGTCTCAACATGAAACTGAATAATAATCAGCACTGCCATGCTGACAATTACCAACTAAACTGACATTAGGGGAGCTAGTCCGCTACACGGATATGATGAACTACCCTCTTTTTGTTTATGTTTTTTTTTCTCGGGCACTACAGTCCCACAGTAAATTATTGCTCCTAAAAATTTTGATGAAGACTTGATTGAATTTAGTACACCCTGTTCTAGCTCTTAACTCTGTATACACTAGCAAGATCGATTAAATCGGTCAGTGTTCCGCATTATAACACAAATTGTACACGTCGTTCCAGTAGCCATTACTAATTACACATGCTAATGTTTCACTGGGGTTTGTATATCAACCAATAAACGAGAACAACGCCACGAACACTGGGGGGAAATATAATTATAAATCCGCATTCTGGGTGGGTGATCTAACTATTGCATATTACTATATCGACTTCAAAAAGAGTGCAGATTTTCAATACGTTGTTTTTTTAATATACCCCCAATTTATCAGCCTGGACTGATATCAATTTTTTTCTTTTAAAGGTTATATACATTTTCCAGGATCCATATAAATTTAATCAATATCAATTCAGTACCCAATTTGGTCTATGAAACAAATACCAAAAAAAAATCCTATTGAAATACGCTACCTTCTGTTATTGATCGTAAAAGCAAGGCACATAGATTCGAATTGCGCGTTTTTCTATCAGCGTCAGTTGTCAAGTCTGGGATGTAAGTAATTTTGTCCGCTCCAAAAAGCTACAATTTAGGCAAGTGCCAAGTGTTTCAGTAGGAAAGTAAATTGCAATGTACATTCAAAAACTAACAGTATTTTTTCCAACATGAGAATGATTTTCTCTTCTAAAACAGGTAGGTATTTATCGGCCTTGTTCAGTTGGTTGAAACAGTTGGGTGTGAGCGTTTATCTTAATATTATTACACTCTAGTCAAACTCTTCGTCGGAATCTGTCTTGAGGACGCTGTCAGAACCGGAGCCAGGGTCGCTGTCTACGGCGATTTCACTGTGGAATAGGAAAATAAAAATAGTAACCTCCACAATACGAGACTTAAACAGGAAAATAAACATGTACTTACAAAACATCGATAATAAACATACAGCGTGTATTAGTAATGTTGTATTCGCCTTTATGATACCCTTATTCCCTTTTTGATTTAATTCTTTCGTATCAGTTATTTGAAACGGTCATAAGATGCTTTATCACCTGTACAATGTAACCTACATACTAGCAAGAAAATAGTATTTCTTAGGCTTATGTTAGACTATCTATCAAGGAAATAAATTAAGAAAAAAGCAAAATTTAATTAACACGACCGATTATATTTTGCCCCCTTATTTGCCCCCTTATTTAAAAGCAACTATCCAAATAAAATATTGAGTTACTGTAGATATAAATGAGATCCATGAAACATTATGACTGAATGCAATGTCGAGGTTAATTTGCTTCACGATAAAAACACGATTTGCATATTCGTTATCGATGCATTTAGCGTAAATTATTGCAACCACATATGCATACATAAATATGTGTACGCAGTTATGTTAAGTATGGAAATATGAAGTGGCAGGACTCGTTCAAAGTTACGAGTATTACATACAGCGTAAGTTATAAAGTTACATGAAAAGCTGTTGCATTCTGTTAGGTTAGTTATACATACGAGTCATGTATTGATAAACTTGCCTGCTCGCTTCTGTGCCGTTCAGTGTTATTTCAACGATATTTCTGTCAAAAGAGATTGCGACAGTTTAAGTGGCGCGGAATATTTGTGCTTAAATTTCTCGTAAACATGCGAGCTTTCTGATAAGTTGTTCTTTCCGTGCTCTTATTTGGGGGCACGTCACGACCACGTCATTTAAAGTGTGAAATATGTAACAATACTAAATTGGTGTTGTAAAATTATTTGTGTGGTAATTTTAATTTTATGTTCGTAAGGAGTTTCGTTGTTTTGGCTCACCTTGTTGGTAGCAATTTAAACTTTACAAATATATTCCTTAAAGTGGTCTCTGGATTATCAATATCTGGATATCTACTGTAATATGTACCACAAAAATTTACCTCCACCACATTATGATTTTACTTACTAATTTTTTTCTTACATACTCAATAGTTTCATTAATGTAGACCGTAAGAACGATTTATTAATGTTTGGAGTAAATTGTTCGGTTTTTTAATTTTCTCTTAATATATCTAAAATAAAAAATAGATAGTGAATTGTGACGTAGGTGTTCAATGTTATTACGTGATGTGGCTTAATTCTAACTCCAGGGAGGCAAGGAAGTATTCAGGAGTTATCAGCAACTCCTCTATGCTCTGGGCTATAGTCTGTTCTCTCCTCTCTATATGGTCTAGGCCTCTATGGTCTAGGATATAGTCTTACAAAATAAGTAGTACTAACCCGTTAATGTCTTTGGTGAGTTGAATATCGACATTGGTAGCGTTGTCGTTCAGGCCATTCAAGGCTTCGCAGAAATCGCTTCCCACATTCTGCAGGTGCTGCGTATTCAGATGAAAACCCTGGCAAAAAAAGGCACAAGTCAATACACCAAGTAAAGAGTGGCTAGCATTTATTTCAACAAGGAACCGTAAAAAAGTACTTTATCAATTATTAAATTTATGTAAACTCGAGAAGCACCCAATTGCGGACGTAAAAAAGACAATTTCAATGCATTATAATTTCTAATACTTGTTAATAGTACAAGTGTTCCTAGAAATTAACATTGTTCGGGCGGCTTGTCGCAGTCACGTAGGATTTGTCTTTCTCTTTACAGTGATATGCAATACCATGATATTAGCGAGCATTCTGTTTGTAAACGTTCGGCAGTCACGCATGTTTCAATAGCGACGTGATTCATCAATTAAACAGCACGCACTTAGATGCCCTGCCGCATACTCGGGTCTATTCCTGAAAATTCCACTGTCTAACCAACAACTCACATTTTTTGAATTTTCTATGTACGGATAAAACTGACTGATTTTATGTCATGCAATTCTTTAAATATTACAGGTTACTATTTTATTTAGGTAATATATATGCAACAGTTGTTATCAGATGTCTAGTCGTATTTCATATGACTTAAGCTCATTGAGTCGTGTAAGACACTCCAGGCTTGCTATTTCTGCAAACCAATCTTAAAGAGTTATTCTACACCTTAAATTGTACAAAAGTGTTTGTTTTAAATTCACATTTAATTGACTGTTTTATTTATGTATTTAATTTAATTAACTGATATAGTTCTTACGGTGCCTGCCGTAATGGAATTTGGTAATAACTTATTTCAATGAACTTTTTTGACAGCTGATATACCCACCAGTGGAGATAGACAGCGGATATTTTAGGAAGATTATACGTGTACACTCCTTAGATAAGTGTGCGCTCGTGCAGATTTGTTGCATCTCCGAGGCTTATCGGCACATCTGCCGGCCGTCCGGGCGCGGTCTGACACTGCTAGATGTATTACCCCACATGTCCTAGCGTTATCATTAATCTCGGGATAAGCCGTCATTTCTAATTGGAATATAAGTGAGACTGGACGTGTATCATTATTAAATGACTTCAGAATATCAGAAGGTAAATGTCGGTGATGTTACGCGTGGGCACATTTTATACAACTTATATAAATATAAATGATAAACGCGTTACATTTAGAGACACGGGACTACTATCTGAGTAGCTCATTCGATTTAATAGTAGCATAGAGCTCGGAAGGTTGGTAAGTGTTTGAGCCCATTGAAAGGCATAATTTAATTGACATGGTTGTAAAGAGGCCACCCTTGTGCTGCAGGCATTATAACTGAGTTGTGGTGAGGCTGGCTCTAATGTACTGTGGCTTGTAAGAGCCTTCATTGTGTTAGGTGTGGTCGCCGTAATTCACAGCGGTATTGACTGTGCACACATGCCAACGATGTACCCATAACTTAATTTAAATAGGTGGCTACAATGCTTGCCGTATCTTATTCAGATTTAACCTTGCCGCGTGTATTCAATAGGTAAATAATGTATTATTTGCGATGTAGAGGCTTCGATTTTACAGTTTTCAAACTGCTAGTTCAACGTTCGAGTCGTTTGATCGTAGGTATGTTTCCTTATTCTTGCGAGCAGGTTAATACTCGTATCTAATATTTGAATTGATACGTTTATTTGCAATAGCATGATACAGTCGGCAGCAAATATGACAAAATGAAACCGTTAGCTTACTTAGTGGCAAGCGTTTTAAGGTTTAAGCCATCTGTTGAAATTAGTATTTGTATTTTGAGAAGTACTTGTTTCAGCGAGATTGAGAACTCGTTATACTACGCTTCTGACTGTCAAATTAGAAATACCTAAATCGGTCCCGCACGATTACGAATAAATTGATTGCCCTTACTTTGAATGGCCCTCTGTCGAAGCCACAAAAAGAAGCTTCCATGGTATAGGATCGAGTGACACCAAGATGCCTCCACACGGTGACTCGTGCGGTGCTTTCTCGTTCCCGCTCTATCCTGAACGAGCAGGAGCCCAGAGCGAATGCTGGTGATATTCGGTGCATCAGTGCTGGCAGCATCTGGCAATCAAAGCAATTGGATTTTGAAAGTATCTAAATGTGAGTTAAGACAGAACTGCTAAGGAATTCTGTACGCTTTATATTCTTAGAAATATGTAGGTATGAACCGATACTAGTCTCTGGAGTCCGTAGTTACAAATAAAAAAATACGTTTAATAACAATTAGTCCACTGTTTATACAGATCTCTCCCAAGAAATGGCATTCTGGCTATCTTTAACTGTATTCCTGCGATACATCTACACATGTAAGTAAACAAATGTAAGTTCTACTTTTATCGCAGGTCATTATAAACCACGCTTGTGGTTCGGTGTAGGTGAGGTTTGGTCTTAGGTTGCCAGTTTGTGTCCATTCTATCGCGTTTAAGGTCCGAAGTACCGCAGAAGCTGAGCTGGTAATGCTGTTCAGATACCTACCTAGTTGGCATATTTTTTCTTCGCCTTTTTATGCGAATGAGATGACTAATGGGCTTGCATCTCCCGACATGTTAAATTTATAGTGTGTACCTCTACTTTGGTTTGTGTTTTATAATTTATAAATATGTTTGCATCCCAAGATTGAACTCGGAACTAGGAACGGTAATAAATTAGTAGGACTTTAGTGTACAATTATGAGCAGTACAGAAATATATCCAAATCAAAAAGAAAACATCATGAGGAAACCATAGCATAGTGTGTTCCGGAAGCATTCCTTGATAGCCTGTCAAATCATACTCTGTCTAGGGTCACAGTGCCACTGACTTCGTTGGTCGTGCTGGTGATCAAATGCCTTAATTCAATAAATTATAATATCTGACGATATTCTTGTAGTATGACAACACATGTACAAACAACAAGAAAGACAAGACACCGCAAGGATTTTTTAGCATAATCCTACGAATCCCAACCAAGCATAACGATACTAGTAGTGACTGCCTATTTGAAAGATTTCTATCCGCCGTTAATACAGAAAATAGACTGGCCGGTTGGAGCAATTGGTAGCAACCCTGCCTTCTGTGGCGCTAGTCCCGGGTTCGATCCCCGGACAGGTTAAACATTTGTGTGCATGAACATGTCTGTTTCTGGGTGGTGTTTATTATATGTATATGTATGTTTTTATGTATATCAGTCATCAGGTTACCATAGCACAGGCTTTGCCTAGTTTGGGATCTGAAGACCTTTGTATGGATGTCTTCCCAAAAAAAAGGAAATACTCACGAGATATTTTACAGGCTCATCTGCAAGGAGACGGTCATTGTTGCACCAGCTCTCAGCAGCTGCGCAGCCATAAAAAAATACGTTTTTCTTGCGGGAGTGGCCATGGTAGTCGCAGTAGACCAGCGGAGGCTTCTTCCAAACACGCACGAGATATTCTATAAGACCCTGTAACCATGCCATATTAAGAAAAAAATTAACTTCGCAGCAAACATTACTGCAATGAACTACTACAGATAAAGCTCTACTATTCGACAATTTTGTTCTAGGATATTATTGAATTTGAGTTTAAGCGAATTTTTTGTTCGTTTTGGATTTTTGTAGAGATTTTTCAGATTGTCTATAAATATGTTTGTCTATGCAAAGCCATTAAAATTTGCACACATTCATTTATAACTGCTACACTTAACGATTTAATTTAGTCTTAAGAGCATATTCTCCTATATAATTAGGTTCCAAGCCAATTTACACTCTGGCCCAGCTAATATACTTTATAATAAGGGCGCACGTTATCTTATCATATAAGATCTTGCACTATATGCATACTAGAAACAAGCGGTCCTGTAATGTATGCCTATGCGAAGCGGTTTTGTAGCGGATACTGCATCGGAATGCAACATATCGGAGCCGCGAGCACACATTGAGTCCGCTCCTTCAATCACAACATTACAGTGGTAATATGATCATGTAACGTTACTTCACCTTGGTATGGTAAATAGAAGGATGCAAAACGGGACTGGGCTTGCACCACCGTCGGTTTAAATCTTCATTAGTTAGGCCGCATCGATGGCTGCAACAAGAAATGACAATTTACAGGTTAAAGATAACCAGGAAATCTCGTAAGGACGACCAACGACGGCTAAGCGCCGATAAGCGGGTGGACGTGTACGATGAATTGAAACGAATTGTAGGTCGGGAGTCTACTGTCGGGGTTTTATTATTGAAGTTAAAGGTAAAGCGCCGTATATCACAACTCAATAATGTCTTCGTTCCTAGCGGTTGTTTTATCTTCGTAACGAGCGTGTCTCTGACTATCGTAGCCTAGATTTGCACGCCGTCGATGTAAGGCGCATATGATGTGTTTACAGATATGGTGAGTAAAATGTACGCCTTCAGGCGGCAATCGCAGTCGACACGTCATACAGGAAGAGGACGTAGGTACTTTAATCCGCCGTTGCTCTTTACTGTATTGGTTCCTAACGAGAGCTGGTTTACAAGATTACCGAGCTTGCGACACCTAGTATTTTTTGTGTAAAATAAATAAATGTCTGAGCACGTAGACATTCTTAGCGTGCAGGGTGGGAGGGAGGGAGGAGGGTGTGCAGTGCGGCGCGCATGCGCGTGAGAGTGCGGCGGCGCACGCGCCTCCACGCTCCGCTCCCCGTTCGCTGTGGCTTACGAGTACGACTCGCCGGCGCTCCGATGTTGTCTCGTTTCTAACGAAATTCATCTTTATATTCCCAACGTAACATGTTTTATAACACTATTGTTTTATTAATAAGCTGTAGACATGATGTGGACATAAAGTCTTCCGGGATGAGAATTTTTTTGCTCGCCGTTATTCTATAAGGTTTTTATTTTATGACTAACCGGTAGCAGAGGCGAGGTACGTTAATCACGATTGTGTGCTATTATTGTAGATGGTTATGTCTGAAAATTACTGGGTAATGTTAAGAATATTTGTGATAAAAGCTCATTGTTGAGCTCTACGAATTTATTTTACGTGGAAAAAGCTGTGCACGCAATTGTTGTTACGTAGAACTTTGCTATGAACGAGTCCGCCTGTGTCTACAAGATTGTTGATAACATAAAGATGTTTCAGAATTATATCCAGCCAACAATAGAATCATTGTCTATGTTACGATACGGGATTTTAATTCATTTCTTCATTGCTGGTAGTGATGGTTGCGGGACGCATTTCTATTATTGCTACTGCGTCTATTAAGGAAACAATAACTCTTCCACTCGTGTCATTATTTACAGCTACATCAAGTTTAGTGCGTCTGCAATCTACGACAATTCAGTACGGTTCGCCGTTATTAAAGGGCAATTCTTATAGTGTACGTGCTTCCAACGTAATTCACAAAGGTACGTCGCGAAGCACTCATCACGATTACCTAACTGTACCTACAACATAATTTATTTACAAAACGGTAGAGATGCTTCATTGTTTACAGCGTGTGGCAGGCACAGAGAGTTCGGACCCGAAACTACTTCCCGAGGAACGAATATGAATTCACACCTCACACATCACGATAAGGAAGAAGGCGGCGCATAATATCGACAAATTATTCCCGAGATAAGGGCCGTTTCGTGCGCTCGCCGACTTTAATGATGGGGTCAATTTCACCGGAATTTGATAATTCGTATGACTCAAGAAGCGGCTTCGTCGCGGGTCTATTTGCGATTCTGAGGATCGGAGAGTGGTGGAGGTGAATTTTTTCCTGGAGCGGTACGGAGTAGGTCCAATTAGTGGCGAGGAGAAGGCGAATCATTAGTGTGCGCGAGGAACGGCGCAAGCGCAAGCCGAGGTCCTCGACTCGACGGCGGCCCTGGCTGCGGCCTTCGCTCCAGGACCGGTTGTGCATCTTTTACTCTAATCAGGGGAAAAAATAAGCACTAGCCGCGCATGCGCGAATGAAAGCGAACAACTCGCACCCATCGTGTTTTATGGTGGATTGTTGCGGTATAACCCGACCCACGAGAATCCCCTATGGCCAGGGCTGTCACAGATCAGGCCAGTTATCTAATTTGAATAAGATATGTAGTTAATTAGTGTGATGCTCATACATCTGATAACCCTTGTCCTTGCTAATCAACAAATTTTGAATACGACACGCTTAGTCAGTGACCAATTAGTTTCCGCAAATTATTTAGCTAGCTCAGAAGTAAACCTGCTAACTGCTGAGTTTGATTAAATGTTTTTCGAGATGATAACCCGCAGGAACCTAAAGCGGGATGCTGCACGGCTGGTTCGAGGGTCCGTCCGCCTGTAGTCTATTTATAGTCGGTGAGGCGCGGGGCGATGGTATCGCGGCGCTCGCCTGCCCGCTTGTCCCGCCCTACGAGCACCCTGCGCATAACGTCCACCAGCAAAATAGACCAAATAAACGCAGCCATTTTATATTTATTCCACCTATTTATATCATACGAGCATGTCCATTGTTTCTACCTCAGCTGGAATTCATAGCCGGCGGGCGATTCCAGTCGTATGCCAGGGATAGTCGTTAAAATCATCAAATTGCACCGCGTTGAATAGGACGATAATTTCACTCTCGCGTGAATGGTCGTCGGATCGGAATAGCGAGCAATAAATTAATGTGTGTAATATTAATATTGAGAGGGATTTGAATAGGTCGGGCGGGTTCGGAGCGCGTCAAGTTCATCCGTATGCAGCGCGCGGAGGTTGCTTCCGGCGTGTGGCTGCGAGAGCACAGACTACCATCAGTTCTCGAGCACTCTGTAGAAAACTGAAATCATTGACTATTGAACTTGATGTTAGCGTTAGAATTATGTTTGAATCGAATAGCAAGCACGATCGAGATTTGTTGTTAGGGGTCCAGTGAAGACCCTACGCCGGGATTTGCTAACCGCCGCTGTCGATAACTCTGTATGCGACCGGCCTGCGCCGGACACGAAGCGAGTTATTTACGATAGTTGCGAGACAATCGCCCGGTGCCGGCTTATCCGGTGCACCGCGACAATAACATGACGTGTCTATCTTTATTAAATAGCGTCCTTTGGAATTAACACGCGTGCCTCGAGAGTATTTATAGAGACGTTGAATCATTCGCGAGGAATGGCGGCGACATTAGTTAGAGAATGTGGGAGTTGTCGTCGGTGTTTGTGAAGGTACTAATTTATTGTCCCGCGGCGTTGTCGTCCTTACGGATTGTTCGCTAGCTACGGATAGTTTGAAAGATCACAGTTCCGAGGTCGGCCCAGGACTGGAAGTCACGGAGCGCGGTCAAGTCGCAGTAACGGTACGCGCTTCGCTAATTGATTTTGTTTGCGGGGTGTTGTTACGGAAGCGGAGCAATTCGCCACAAGACAGTTCATTGACACGACTCTTCTCTGGCGACACTCCTTACTCTTGGAATGCAGCCACCATTAGCCACAACAGAACTTTCTTGCGAGGGTATTTATTATTTTTACAGTTCTCATTTAATCCTGATTGTTTATGGAAAGGTTAGGCTGCGGATGACTACTCAAGTGAGAAATGGGGTCGTATTGATTACATTTCGTTGAAATCTTACTTACTTTAAATAATTCGGGTCTTATCCATACTTCAAATAAATTATAGCGAGACAAGCGAGGGAGTTTAATTTTTAATCGTATTTATATAAGTCCATCCGCTATTGCATATTTTATATTTATTGATCCGTATTGACTTTAATTTCTTTAGTCATTTATATAGATTTAAACATCCTCACGGTGACTTTTATGATAAGCTTTGAATTATATTCCATTAAGATTTCCGGTATGTTCTGTCAACGCATCCTTTAGATGACATTTCAAGCTAAATCTTTATATATCATGAAAATGTTCCCATAAGTACCTGCGTAACAACGTGATAATTCCTAAAGAATTTATTCTGTATATTTAATTAATAAATGCTTACTGATAAATTTAATTCCTACTAAACATATATGGGGATACCGTTTATTAATAAGACCGTCTTTTGTTCAAGTTTTTCTTATGTTTGTTACCTTGTTTTTGATGTGATAATAAAGAGTTTTACATATTAACTATTTTAGCTCAGAAAGCTAAAAAAATCTCTTTGTAAAAGAAAATATTACAATTTTATGAAACTTGCTTCTTTAGTGGCCAAGCCATGATTTAGTGTCGATGATCCCATGATAAACCCAATCAGGTGGTCAGAATTCACACCAATCGGGACAACTGGCATTTACTTCCGCCCTAGACCAACACTTGACTGATATCGGCATTGTGCCTCCATGAGCCGACACGACGCCATCGTCAGTTATTAAACGCTTACTGGACGGCAAGCTAGTAGCTTATTAAACACTTCGTTTTCAGCTACCGTAAACAGTCACATTCTCAAATAAAATAGACTACGATATTGAGTTGAGGCCTAAGGTCGAGAGGATGAGCAGGTAATGGACGGTCGGCGAGTACCATAGAGGGCACGTAGAGTGTATTATTTACATAATAGCGAGGACCGGGCGGCCTTCGAGCTTCGCCGCCTACTCACTACTTTCCTCTCAGTCTACTTGCATATTTACAAAATAATATTAACGATAGAAGCATCGTAACTTCGGTAATGATTCATCGAGACGCGGTTCAAGTTGAGCGGTGGCGCGATGAGTCGTCGCCAGTGTCGTTGACTCGGATACTCGACTATTACAATGATGCAACGAAAGAGCTCGAGCGTGAACTATTCGCGCGAGTTCTGGCGGCGCGGGCGCGGTGGTGCAGTCGCTGCTGCAGACGCAATGCGGTGCGTGCATTGCCCGCGGCGGCACCGGCGGCTGCATTAAGCTCTGCGACCCGCTATTATAAGGATTGCCTTAGTAATTCATTAGCTGACTCTGTTCGCTTCGCATTATTTATGACCGCTTAGCTTTTGTGCACGATCACTTTCTTACCATTTCAAAGTTGCAGTCTCAAAGGCTGCGCTAAATGAGAACGTCTGAATAGAACATCGGAGGTCAAGGCTCGGTCGTACAAAGTTTCTTTAGACGAGCTTTCAGTGGATTTGCCGGTTATGGACTTTTAATTTATTACTTCGCTGCTATTTATGAGCTGGAGGGATTGTTAAATAGTTTCGATTGGTTTGGCAAGTAGGTTCGACATCGGTTATTAAAGTCAGCCAGTCTCCCACGAAGTTGCTCGTAACTTCATGTTTTGGCATCATGTATTATAACATTTTACTATCTCACACGAGTACGAAAATTCTTAAATACTACGATTGAAAAAAAAACTTCTAACTTTAAAAATGACATTATAGCGAGAAAGTCATTTTGTGATTTCTCTTTTTTTCTCTTTTTTGATTGATGATTGATTGGCTTGAAAATTTGCGCCCACAAAATTACACCTATATTTTACCTCCAGCTCTGCCTCTAACAATAGTCTTTAAGATTGCGAATGAGTTTAATAATCTGTTTTAGAATTAATTATTGAGTGGTGCAGGCGCAGGCGCAGGCGGTCTGACGAGCCGAGCAGCGGGAGGCGTCCGCTCCACTTCCCGGAAGGTTCTGACTTGTATTTTAATTGCTCCGTTGATATTCTTATCCTCGTACGATATAATAACTCATGATGAGATCTGCGAGATGCTGCGCGCGGGGCGGCTACGTGTCCGCGCATCTATTGCGGAAAATGACCGCTATCGATTCACAACTCCGCGATTAATTACTCCTACACGATACGTGTTGTAACAGTTTACGACTCGAACTTTATCACCTAGTGCGAGTATATTCACGTATGTGAGAACTTAGATGCGATCTATTTAAAGGCAATACATTATTGGAGTGGTTAGATACCGGTGGGAGAGTGATGCGCTCTGGCGGAAAGTGCGATGTGAAAGCAATCCCGAGGGAATCCGGAAGCGAGTCGAGTCTCTAATTGTGCAATTGAGTTTTAGTTACGCCTCTGCACCGCTCTCGTGTGTTCTAAGGAAAAAGACAGTTATTTCGCACGTGACACATTATATTATACGAAATATTTGATAATTGTCTTGCTTAGACTATAACCCGCCAAAACCATTACATGCACAAAAATGCACAAGTCTCGCAGCGTCTTTTTTTTCTGCCGTAAAAGTTGTAAAATCGAATATTTTCCATATCGGTTAATTCAGTACCATTCCAGCTATAGGAACAACTATCCAGCCAATTTGTCGTATATTGATACCTTGTTAGCTGGCCAAAATAGTTTTATAACACCCAAATAAATATTGTTATTATCTATTACTTTATAGTGACTTGGCGAACGCACACTGTAACGTAATCTTATTATTCTAAATAGTTATCTATATAAGTACATTCAAATAAATAAAAGTATAGAGCACTAATATAAGAAAGGTACTTTTTGTTTTTATTTATTTGCCGTGTGCGTTTGCCAAGTCACTATATTAGTTAAAGGAATAAATAATAATAATATTTATTTGGGTGTTGTAAAACTATTTTAGCCAACTAACAAAGTATCAATATACGACAAATTGGCTGGATAGTTGCTCCCATAGATGGAAAGGTACTGAATTAACCGACTTGGGTTACATTCGATTTTACAACTTTTTGACTTGTGCATTTTCGTACATGTAATGTTATTGACGGGATCTCATTACTTTTTGTAGGTAGGTTTCCATTACTTTCGGTTCTTATCTTTTGTGCGTCAACTACGTTCTTTCTCAACGACCGGGCGACCCCTCTCTGCTTTGCTCCAGTAATGATTATTGACGTCTGGACGGTAAATGTATCTAAATCTATTATATACCTACAGAAAAATACAATGCAAACTACTGCTCTTAAATACAACCAAAGTATTTAGATGTTAACCGTCTAGAATTGTCACTCTCGAAAGCGCTACATAATGCTTAATCGCATGTGAATAACTACTGAAGAACCAATGTCCATCAATGCACTACGAGTATTAAGACTTATCCCTTGACACATAAGTCATTATAGAGTATGTATAAATGGACAATATAGTCAATATAATTAAGTTTTGGATACTATTCAGGATAAACTAATCACTAATTAATAATTTTACTTCAAACGTTTTGACCAACTGTAAAAGTAACTTTGTAATTACATACAATTTATTGGGATTTATATAAAATTACAAAGTTATTTATTCAGTTATAACTAGTAAACGGGACTAAATATCCTCGGTATATAGGCTTAACAATAACTGTGTTCAAAATTAGGAGCTTATAGGTCTGCTAAAAGTACCTTAGTATTCTGATGATCGGTGAGTCAGTGACAAAATAACTCTTAAAGCACTAGTTAAAATTAATTATAATTTAGTAATATATATATAAATGTAGAAAGTAAGAAAGTAGAAAATCCAGGCTTCTAGCTACTTTCACAACAAAGTTATAGGGCATTGAAAATGGCCTGAACCGTTTCGAGAAAAGGATGGTCCAGCCGTGCCTTGTTGGTTTTGCTCGACTTGGCGGGGGCACTACCGTACCTTCAGATCAGTGGGTGTTTAGTTTAGGAAACATGGTTGTATTTGCGAAACATCTTGTTACCTATGAACAAGTTAACTGGTATAGCCTTAGTTTTATCTTTTTAGCGTAATATATGAAGCACGTTATAATCGCAGGTCATTTAGACAGGATGCATTTATTTTTAAACTTTGTTTTATTACTTGTTATTCCATTTCCAGTAATTGAATCCACTAAAAAATATACTTCAACAGCGTAAAACAAATAACTCGAGATTGAGTCAATATTGTAACAGCAAACATCGATAACAAAGACCCGTACAACTGGTTGCCAAACACGGCTCTCAAATAAAAAAACGATCTTAAACACTTAAAAGGACCATTTTTTCACCTATTCGTCTTGCTGAAGAATCATGCTTCGTATTCCGTTCGAATAGAAGCCATAATTTTCAGAAAATTGCGGATTGTTTCGTGAGAAAGTCGCGACTGACGACGCCGATGAGCCATCGAGATTGGATTTACGGTATCTCGAAATCACGTTCATAACCTTGAACCTGTGAGAAGGAAATAACACCTTTTAGTAAACAGTATTATGTGAATTGTCATAATGAGAGCTACGGCTCGTAAGGAAGACTACAACTGTTATACGTTGAAGTCGACAATAACGAGCGAGTTCCAGGAAGATTTCCTTAATGAAGCTTCCGAACAGATTTATATTATCTTTCTTTATCAATGTAAAGGTCAGGTTGATTAGCATTATTTGCTCTTGCTCGTCCGTCCGGGACCGCGAACAATCGAGGACTAATGGCTTTCCTTACTCTGCGGCCCTAATTATACGCTGCTTGTGATCGATTAAAGCAGTGGGAAGATTCGGTTCATTGATTACGATACGAGAATGCGTGTCGTTGGGCGTGCAACGCGCAAGAATTATTTTTAGCATACTCGTACTACGTTGTCCTTCGCCGCGAGCCACGGCAACGACCGCCGCTGCATTAATTGCAGTGCTGCGTAATAATGCAACGCAATACTGCGGGAGATTGCGTCCCGACAACTGCTCGAATACTTATAAACATTATAATTTTACTGACGCACTTCTACGAGCAAATTCTACAAGCGTGTGTCATCTGGAAATTGGAAATAAAAGAAATAAATGGCATTACATTAATGTTGTGTGCGTATAGCATTTACGTGTTATGGAACATAGATTTACACACGGCAAAATTAGTCAGATGTTGAAAACAGTGTTTTCACTGAACATATTCGTGATGGCGAGTTGTCGGCCTGTGCTTCATCGTACGAAATTATAGTGGCGGAGGTAAAGCGGGGGCTTCGGCCCACACCGGCGCGGCTGACACCTCGGCCAGCCGGCGCACCCCGCCAATTATAACGGGAACCTTTAGGAAGTCTAGGTTTACCTATCGGGCGGCGTGTAACAACGTCGAACTGTGCCGTGTAATTGCTTAAACACACAGCCTCATCCTGCGCCCGCGCCGCAGCCGCCCGCCCGACGATCGGTGCCGCCGCGTCGCACGAGGAGGGAATCAATAACGCTATCCCGACGCTTATCGCCGCCATCAAATATATTGGCGTCTATCGGTATGCTGCGCGGTCGAGCTATTTTACTGTACTTTCAGGCCAATAAGTTAACGTTACGTATTGTATTTACTGGTTGTAAGTACGTTAGTTTAGAATCTTGAGTTTCAGCTAGTGATGGAACAAATTAGATTGCGTCGAGCTAAAAAAGTTTCCATACACTGTAGAAAATTGCAAAACGGGATGCGTAATATTGCGCTATGTGTGTGACATAATAGTTCTTTATTTCTGATATTTTTTTTGTGACGCAAAATATTCGGAACTGGTGCCGTAAGTAAGCAGGAAAACTGTTATAATATTTCACAGTTATAAGAAGTGTCGCACGACTCTGAGGCTGATGGGTTCAGCGTGGAGTCAGCGAGCATGCAAATGGGACACGGCAGTGAACACATCACTCGTTACCACAGAGCTTGAAGGTTGTCACCTCGCTCTCATCAGAGACGGCCGTATTCAAGCAAACTATGAACTTGGCAACTAATCTTAACCTGTTAAAAGTATGCATGGAAGTTTCAGATTTACTGGCAGTTCTAAACGGTCTCTATGATTGAATAGTTCTCGACGGATAGCCAGTTTAACCCATTAAGCTTATTGGAAAGGTTCGCCAGAGCGTCAGAAACAGAGAGAAATGGTGACTTTGTTTTTTTGGGGGATACAAGGTTGGAGGATGTCAAGCTTATTAAGAGCACAGTGCAAGAACACTATTGCAGCCGTTGGTAATAATAATTACGATCTACCTCTATTACTATATCTATGATCATTAACGAATATGCGACAATTTCTCGACCGAAAACACAAAATTGCCCTCCAAACCGGTATCGGCACATGCATGCCAAAACAACATCAAAAAACGGCGAAACGATATCAATCAAGCCCTCCCAAAATAATCTTCCTCCCAAAAATTGGCCTGTGAATCCTGATCGCTGATTAGATCAGGAATATACGATGGCAATCTCCTTGATTGTAATATATTTTGTACAGCAACAAAATATGTCTTTCAGTTACCTCTTAGTATACTTTGTTCATTACAATTTAAAATGTTTAATTAAGTGAGCTTGGAACGTGGACAGAAAAAAACTACGCAAATAACATTGAGAACTGCATTGTAACGATTCTTTTTGTAGATTTTACGCTTTGTCAAACTTTGTAGATAGACACTTTACAATGCAAAAAAGAGCTGAGCGTTTAGTTCATTCAACCTTCCACTTCTCGTTCATTCCATGCATTTTCTTAATTGATTTTATATCTGATCTATTGGATTCGTGTTTATGGTGTTAATTTAACTATTAATAGTGTAAAACAGCGTCAACACCATAAAGTTTACCGTTTTATTTTATGCTAGTGTGATATTTCAAGTAGTCAATGCTAAATAGGTGGTAGTGTGGTGGTGGTGGTGGCTAATATTTCTTGCCTTATTGCCATGAGATAATGCCGTGATGACAAGTTTTATAGGATAAAATAATTATAAGCATTTATCTTGCAGAAAATTATTAAAGTGCGGTTATAAGTACAAGATTTTTAATTTAGATGGTACAGTCCCGAGTGACTTCGTTTCCAAAAAACATTTTTTTAAGAAAATTATTCATTAGCCTTTTATGGCATCATAGGACTCAATATCGGCTAATATTTATTACACATGTATCAAATATTAGCTATACTAAGTGTTTAAATTTATTGCACTATCAATTTATTAGACAAGTAGGTATGAAATTGGTGAAGTTTAAGAGAACATGATATTTATGGCAATCGTGGTTAAGTTACTTTTATAGTCATATTTCTCAAGATTTCCCGCGAACTCTCTAACATAAACACATTATTAAAAGTTTATTTATACTACACATGAATGGTCGAAGCAACACAAGTTATTCAATCTTGATGCTGTGCTTGATGCTTGATGTTGTGGCGAAAGCAACAAAGCTCACATTATTTAAGCTTGACGTCATTATGAAAAGAAGTTTTACTTACCTACTATAAAAGTCTCCGTGCAAACAGCAAATTATTATAAGAATATGCAGTTTAAATGTGTTAAAGTCGGAAAGATACATAAGCTGCGGCTGTAATGAGAAACATGGAAATAGAAAGTTACTGGCCATATCGCCGCGCTAAGAATGCCTATTAAAATACGTCACCGCTCACGACTATGAATACCTAACGAAACAGAAAATCATGAAGTTTCAGTACATTTAAGGAGGTATGTATATTAAATTAACAATTGGTGAATACGTATGTGGTGGCAGGTATATTAAATTTATAAGTGACCGATGACCACAATAAAACTTGACTTTTAAGGAGTAAACTATATATGATGTTCCTTATAATTAAACTCACACAAGAAAACAAAACTATAGGGAGACTGCTATATAAGCGGGTGTCACTGCAATATGTCCAAAAACGGTACACATTGTTCACGTCAGTAATAGATGCATTCAGTTTTTGTTTTTATGTTGCACTGTTTCGTACTCATTTGTAAAAATACAAACAAAACAAACAACTAACAGTCAAACAGAATCACGGAATAACAAAAAAAAGTCCTTAAAATAATGTTTTTATTAGTAAAGCTTCGTACGTGTGCTTTTAGCAGTGGATTGGCATTAGACTTCGCCGTCTAATGCAACACCAGAATCCATACTTAGCGCACGTGATTGCCAACTATCTAGATTTTTATAAATAAAATCAATGCAGTGGGGTAAAAAGTATACAGCTTTAGTTAATAACGTAGTCGGAGAATGAACGGTGTAATTAATATGACACATTCACCGCTACCTTAACCTGCTCTGTGCTATTTTTTTTTTCATGCGCCTTTGTACCCTCGTCAAACTAAGAAAATTGTTTTTCCAAACTTTCCTACAATCCACTTGGCGGTACAGCACAGTACAGAATATTTGCGGTCGCCAAAATATAACCTTGAGAGGTCACATATTTATCATTAACCCTGAGTAGAGGCGATGCTATAACAATTTTGCGAATTGAATAATTTAAAGGCTCGGCCATTATAATGTGTTGACTGTAGAGCTAGTCACGAAGCAGAGCGCGCAATTTGTTTAAGTTACTGTGGAGTTGCGACCACAATTATTGATCGCTCGATTTGCTCCACAATACTGAGAACGTGACCGCTCTATTCAATGTTCTGGACGCATTCAACACCCTATACTTATCTCTGTAGATAGAGGCCAAAGAATGGACCATTTTACACATTAGTCGGTTTTATATTCGAGCGCAAGAGATATGGAATGGAATCTATGCGAGGAGAGCATAAACGCGAGCAAAAATGCAGAGCAATAAAGGTGGGATAAGGAATAAAAGTCCTTTTTTTAGCAAATGCATAACGAGAAATACTTTTAAACCATTATTGTATCAAAATATATATGTGTGTGTGTGCAGAGTCTGTGTAAAAGTGCAATGTATCCAAACAAGAAATTGAACATTCGAAGACGAATCGAAAGCAAAAAATAAGAAAAGCTGACCGAAAGAGATAGTGTATCAAAATCTATATTCCCTTCGTTTTTTACGAATTACATTTTTCTTTTCAGGCAGTAAGTATCAGTCCTGTTATTCCTCCGTATTAATACACTATACTAACAAAAGGCCGATTCTGGAATAGGTTGCACATAAGCCTCAAGTCACGAGATACACTGAACTTTTTATGCAAAGAATAAGAATCGTAGAGCAAGGAATAGTTTTACAGCAACGCTATGCAAATACCGAACCGCGGTATTTCGTATGCGACATAATGACCACGTTATAAATCCCGAACGTTATATTCGTATTCAGGGATGTCAGGCTCGGGCGGTGTACGCGTTATATTTTATTTTCGTCGTCCATTGGTATTGCGGTTGACTATTACGCGGTTATTTTTAAAGCTGCATTAAAACGATAGCGAGTGGAGTTTTTATCATAATCGTGGCAATCAGAGTAGTGGCGGCGACGACCACCGGGGACGGCGGCAAGCTGTTTATGAGACATTAGAATAATTGCACGGACCTGATGACGGAGACAACTCATCGTAATTGCATTGTTATATTAAATTCTAGCACATACCGTGTGACAACACACGGAGACAAAAATTGTTCTTTAAATGTAAATTTTTAAATATATCTTAAAATTAAGAGTCCATTGTTCATGACATAACTGTAACACTGACTTTCTATGCAAGTGTATTCCTCAATTTTCTAAAGGCTTTTTAATCCTACAATCATTATTTATTAATTAATTAAGCGTATCATCGATCGCCACCATTTCTAATTGTTTACCTCGACAATTATGGAACCGAACAATTTCTTTGAATGATGATAGGTGGGGCCTGATTCATGGTAAATAATATCTTGTACTCGGAAAAACTCCATTGTCACCAAATCCAATCCATTTTGTCAATAAATTTTAAGGTTTTTTGGTAATCGGAGATTCGTGATTGGAATAATATATACTCAAAAAAAATTTTTGAGGAAGTAAGTTGCGGAACCAATTACAGGTATTTGGCAGGGAACCTTAACAACCTAAAAAAATTATATTAAAAAAAAAATCTAAAATAATGATATTTTTTAAAAGAAACAGCATACTTTCGTTTCATTTTTCTTAAGAAGACGAATTATTATTTTTTGTTAGCTTGAACAAAAATTGTAGAACTAGGTTCTAAGACACAATTACCACTCATTTAGTTAATCAATGCCATTTAAACTGCGAGGCGCCACTACATACATACACTAAACTGTTGTTTAAATCAACAACAAAGTAAAGTGTAAAGTTCATTATTCGCATCGCTGGAAAGATTACCAAGTTACAAGAATAAGAAAAGTTTAAGCTCAGATAGAAATTGTAAAAGTACTCGGCGCTCAGATAATTTTACAGTTACACACGTTTATCTAAGTAAACGGTTTTTTCCTTGGATACCGCTAATGCCGTTATATCCCTTACAGACAGGTGAGTCGTTTTTTCATGCGACAACATCGCGGAATGTGTCGGCTAATACTTCTACTAATCAGGTATAAAATCTAAGATGGAACAGCAAAACGGGAGAACCCAGCAGGATTTTATACAATAAAGTAATTATATCATACGAGGTCTATGACTTTTATACATACGGCTTTTATACGTGGGAATAGTGAAAGGTCTAAAATTGTTTCATATTTACAGTTACTAGTAATAATATAAAGGACATACACAATTAATACAAAGGAGAAGAGGCCTATACCCAGCAGTACGAGTAGAATAATACAGACTGTCGACGATGACAGTGATGGTAATATTAAAACAGATATTAAACAAGTTGCTTTCATGAAATGTAATACACACAAGGACACAGTCATACTATAAGTAAGGCTTAAAAATGTACATCTCTGAGGGTTCGAAATGGGGGTCGAAGTTTACAGTGTGTTGCATGTTTCCAAAGGATATAGCCACTGATCTCGCATGCAACATCACGAACATCATAAGTAACATACAAGTACATGCTAGTATCGGTATACTAACATTTGAGACTGCTATAGCTCATTTGAGTAAGTAGATTACGAGGATCTAGACATATTTATATTTTTACTCCGCAGCAGGACTACGAGAAATAGGTCACACTAGTATAAAAAATTAATACCACGGGGAAACACCTGTAGTTTCGTGTTGTAATTTTCTTACATGCACATATTTTGTGTCTTTTTTACCTATGAACCCATATAGTTACATCCTGCATTTGTCTCCATCCTAAGGTTGCCTGGAAGAGATTGCTAAGCACATAATTAATAACATTTTAGTGATAAGGCCCCTTGTCATACCATATTTTATAAGATTTGTTCTCTTGTATTTAATTTTTTAACAATAAACAATAGATCTATTTATCTGCTGCAGTGCTACAGGCCATTTTTACTATGTTTTCTTCCTCCAAAAAAGCAAGTGGTAATTAAGTGCTATTAGTGTACTAATATTTTGATATATTTACTTTATTGTTTGAAAACTGTTTAAGAAGTCTAAGAATGCTAGAGTTTAGACTCTATAGAATCTATTTTCTGTGGACGTTAGCATCCATTGAAAATAAACAAGGGGCGGCTGGGATCAGTAGATGGTAGGACTAATTTAATATTGTCGGCTGTGTAGCGACTCTCGGTCGCATGATTGGCGCATTAATAGTATTGTTTGGGCGGTATGTGCGGCCCTATTACTGCTATTATTCAAAACATCGGAGTCATGCACCCGTTCAATTAAATATTTCTCGAAGCGGGCTAACGTCTTCAGACAAAAAACGAAACGTTTGTAGCGCTACAATCCAGACGCTTTTACTCTTTTTGCAGCTATTAAAAGTATTACTTTTAATATATTTTTTTCGAGTAAAATAAACCGTGATTTTTTATTTTATCGTCTCGCATCCCGTCGGACGTAACTCATCGGATGTAAAACAATAGCGATATGTATCAGCTCGCGCGCGATTAAAAAGAAACGTAAGACGTTTCTACCTACGGTCTCTGAGAGTAATTCGACTTTTGCACGGTTCATTTTAAGTGCAGTGTCTTGTATTGCGAATTCCTATGTGATGTGGTGCCTAATAAAAATGTTTATGCAGGCATTCTTTTCTGGCGAAGGCTCTATTTATAATGTGCTTGCATGCAATTATAGGGAGTGTGTTGCGGGGGTGTCACGGGAGAGGGTGTGGGGGCAGAGAAGGCATGCGTGCGGTGCAAAAACCGTCGCAACAATTAACATACTTCGCTAGGCAGTGCGTTTGAGCTGTGATGCGGCGGTAGCTTACAAGTACCTACTCATCAGAACTAGCTAAATGCTTTTAATTGACTGAGTGAGCCAAGCGTACCTGTTTCTGGTCTGGCAAAAGTCAATTTCGCCAATTAGTATGTTGGCAATCGAAGCTTTGTATAAGTAACGATTGTTTTACATTGACTTTAATACTGGGTTTTTAAAAAATCAGTAGAAAAATATTAACTACGTGTTAACAAGCTCTTTTTATAAACTTTTTTGTATTTATAACATTATATCTACAACTGACGGTGTTTGTAAGGTAAGGTAAAGACCCAAATTATGGTTATTAGGAAATAGAGAAACCGGCAGCGAGTTCCACAAACTAGCAGCTCGCACAATAAAATTAGACGACAAGCATTTTGTGCGAGCCTCGGGAACCTCTACCATGTACTTGTGGCGTCTGGCTGTATCTCTACTTGTGCGATGGTGAAATAAGGATGATACCGATAGGCTTGCCACTTTCCAACGATGGTCAAGGCTTTGGAGCGTAGCCTTGGCTAAGGCATCGTCACCTATAATTTTTATAGCACGATGAAATTTAGCTGATCAGTCCCAAAGGTGCGAGCAGTACTAAATACAAGATCGAACCTGTGCTTTATATAAAGTGAGCAACTGTTTTGACGGATGTGAAATACCGCCGCACCTTCGAGAGGATACTCAGCTTTTTGGCAGCTACTTGAGCTTTTGAATCCATATACGTACCGAAATTTAGAATTGAAGTCAGCGTGACACCTAAAAGCTCGAGGTGGTCGGTTAGTGAAACAGATACATCCCGGAAAATAGGAGCCAGCTTAAATGTCCTCCTTTTGGCAGAAAACAGACACGCCTGAGTCTTGGCTGGGTTTGAACTTGACAAGATTGTCTTGACCCCAATTGGAGGCTGCTTCAAGGGACAAGTTAAATCGCTCGACCATGGCTTCTCTTATTGACTGAACCTCAGTCGCATTGATACTTGGGGAAGATATGTAACTCTCAACTACTGTGCTCTACTACTCTGCATACCCAAAGATACCAGGTTTTAGCAGGTCGTTTATGTGTAGCAAAAAAGAGTTGCTAAAAGTACCGTTCCCTGAGGGACCCCGACATTTATAGCCGTAACTCATATTGAACGGTCCCTCAGAAAGTCAGATATCCACCCACAGAAAACAGGAGGCAAGCCACATGAAAGAAGCTTGGCCTTCGTGCCAGACCCGATACAATGCCTTTGAAATATCAAGAGAAACAGCAAGCGCTTCTCCATATTTTTCAGTGGCTTCACTTCAAATGTATGTGGCGTATGCTAGAAGATCCCCAGTGGATCGATTTTGGCGGAACCCGTAAATGCCATAATTCAAGTTTTCGTACGTAGTAAGTAACGTATTGTACGCGAGCGGAGCGCGTCGATGTCTTTTGTAACTTACAGTTTACGTCTAAAGTACTGCAAGGATCTTTGGGTGTAAAATAAACTCATGAGTACCTCGCTGACAATTAGCGTATTATAAATATATATTGTTGGAATACCTGCTAATTTATACATTTGTTTAGGTAAACAAAGGTTGCCTCCCTCCTCCTCTCAAAAGCCGCCTCTTGATGCACTGCTATATTATAAGCCTTTTCTGATGCGTTTATTATTTTGTGTACACAATAAAGTGTTTCCTATCCATCTATACGAAGAACTAAAAGATTTCAAAAAAATATTTATATTTTAATTTATTTCAGAAAATTTTACAGAAGATTTTTTCCTTACTGAAACCCAAAATTTTACAAAAATACCAATAGCAACTAATTATTTCTATTTTGTTCAGTAGGCAAAGTTAAAAATGGCATAGTTTAATTTAACTTTTAACAGACTCACGATTGCCATTTTATCCGAGCGCGAGCCTAATTTATTTAATTGCTTACGTTGCGAGCGCGAAGCTCAAAGGCTCACCCTTGAGCGTGCCGCGCTATCACGGACCGAGAAAAAATCTACGACAACGTCGACAACCCCTCGGACAAGCGAAGAATTCGCGTCCGACCGCAACAAGAACAAATTGAGAGCGAACTATTGTGCGGTACGATTCGCCGAGATAACTCCCGTGTAGCTGCGCGGGCGCCGCCGGACGTCCGCGGCTGACGGCTCCGCACCACTTGTTTTGTTACTTCTTCCATCTGCGCATACATCGCTCGCCAAGCGTGGTATTGTTAGATTAGAGATGTTCTGAGCGCGCAATGTGGGTTCTATTTGAGTAGTGGATCGGAGTAGCGGATCCCGGGTCGTGGTGCGCGCGGGACGCGTCTGTGTTATAAGGGGGGGTCCAGAGCAGCGCGCGCTCAGTGTGCCCGTGTCCCGAGTGCCGTACCCCGCGTGTCCGTGCATCCTCGTCAATATCACTCCTCGCACTCCGCAACAATGCAGCTAGTACTGGCCACCTGTCTCCTGCTCTTCGCAGCCATTCCACGTCCAGTTTCAGGTATGTCAACTATCAGTTTCGACGTATTCAAAATTGATATGACCTAATTGCAATTGGAGTGGTCAAGAGCAAGTTAATTTCTTTCAATGGCTGAAAAGCCACCAAAATTAGTTTTGTCAGACTAGACGAAAATTATATCGTAACAGCATGTGAAATGTTAGAATATGTATTTATTCCTACCTACGAATTAATATAAGGCCTTATATCTATATAGGTAGGTAACTTTTTCTTAAGCTTTATTACAACATGGCTATACTACATATCCACTTATAATTATTTAAAAAAACGGCATAGATAGATACTACTTATTTTAATTTTTGGGGAGAAATGTATTGTTATAATCTAAATAGTGACTGTAACGTTATAATCCCAAAACTGTACATAATAGTTTGAATGTCATTCCAGTGTAATGTCAATAATAGAGCAAGCAATAAACAAGTATAGTGCTGAAATATTATGTGTATATAAATGATATATTACATCATATTTTTGAACAAAAATTATCATTATTTTTTCTTAGATCAATTCTCAAGAAAATTTGCATTTTTTATGAGTCTCACTCTTTAAATATACATAATCCTGAATATAATTTTATATTCAAGACTACTAAGAGTTCTCTCTTTTTTTTAATTAACAGCGGACAAAAATAGTCTTAAATGCAAAGAAAGCATTGAACGGAGCCACATTGCGGCTGTAAGCTGCTTTTCTAACGCATTGCTGCTCCTCGATAAACAAAAACTAGTCTTGTTTCTTTCTAATAAGGATTATAATTATGCTTTTCTTGAGAACACGTAGCATGGTTGCTGTTGTGACCTGAAGGTCTTCGACCTTCATTGTTCAGCTTTCATTAGAGTACAATGGCTGCTTTACCGCACCATCACCTCCCTATACTAACAATTTTCTATTAATAATTTTAATTCTATTCATTTTCATAGTGAGACTTCATTCAAAACGAATACTATCAATCTATCCTTCGACGCTCATAACTTTGCAAGAACATTCTATTATGCAGAAGTAGAGTTGTAAAGTTTTTAAAGCATGACATAAAATTGTCGCGGGTTTACTTTGCACCCATTGTAAGCAGTTGTAAAAGCTCAAATTATACAACTGATCCAAAAAGTTGGTCATGAAATCGAATTATCACTTCGAGTTTTACGTGCAAGTGTTCGTTATAAAATTCATTGGTTGCTTTGCTCGAGATAATCCGCAGTATCGACTAGGGTAAGACTACTACGCATCACAGATAGTTTTACATTTAGTGTGAGTAAAGAATGAGTAGTTCCACGCTGTAAGGTAGTGAGGGAATATGTTTTGCGTGTGTTTGTGTTGACTCAAGTGCGGGCGAACTGAACAGGTACCTTCCGGTAACAATGCGACAGCAACAAGATGAACCAGCGCGTCCTCCCGACCCCCTGGCTATACTTAAACAACACCGAACCGCATTAATATTTGCAAGATTAAATGCTTGGCAATATACATGCAGCAGATACCATCTCGCGTGCGATCATTCGAAAAATCCCGTTTCCACTAAAAAGCTGCGAAACTGGTCGCAACCATAAAATGTTATCTACAATTAGACGAGTCGTACAAACACTTTTTTGCGTTCATATTTTATTGTATAATGACCAAGTTCAGAGTTGTAACTGCATGATTGACGAAGTTCTTGGAAAGAGTTTTATCCGATGTCAACGACACCCGTCCGCGTAGAGGCAGCCATTTATCGGAACGTCGCGAATTACCTCATCAGGGATCCTATTCGCGAGAGAGCCTCAATTTACAGCGATCAACCGCGTAGGGAATGATTCCGCTAATGAGGCGTGTCCGCGGCTATCGGGCAGGTTATCGATCGGTAAAAACAGTCCAACGGAAGTATATCAAGAAAAAATCCAGAGGGGATGCGGTGGGACGGACGACGACAGATGCGCGGTTCATCGGCCCTCGCCTAGCCGCCGCGTGGTTGGACTTCTAGGATGCGATCGCTTCTATGGAATAACATTAAGGCTCGTCAGATCCGCATGTTCACTGGTCGCACTGCAGCCTGCCGGTATACCGTAAACGATGCGCGTATCTGTGATGTGACAACCGAGAGAGACACGTACAAAATGTAGCTTTTTACATTCCTGCATTGACGGAGTACCGCTGTAAAAGCTCGTATTTACATAGGTAGTTGCAGGTGCGCTTCTTGCCATTTCCTTATCGCGACATCTAACAGGCGTTAGTGGATGTTAAAATTCCTCTTTACGCTTGTTACGAGTATCTTGTCTCATTATGTCAATTGTTTTGCATTACCATTGCAGGAGAGTATAAAGAGATGTATATTAAATATACTGTTGGAACTTTAAGACATATTATCTAACTGTGCTAGATCGCTAAACAAGCGTTTAAAGGGTCCTATGGTACACCGTTGTATTGTTTTTAATTGAATTATGTTGAAATAAGCTAGAATCTCAATGGAAATGAATTCAAAAATCATTCTGCTCTAAAAAGCTCTGTCTGCTACCTTACAATATATAATACAACGATATACTTATATCTGATTTTAACGTTGACCAGTGTAGTGTAATATAGACTGGTAGCTGTAGTAAACTGGCGCTAAAGGAAGTAATCAGAGGCATGTTTAATCAACACCATTAGGTCAAGCCGTGGAAACGCAACAAGCCACGTTAGGATACAAATGAATGTTTATAAACACGCAGTTAACATGCTATGTTGTGACATGACTTACATTCATGAATCATGTTATCATTACCCAACGTGTTTATAGCTTAGAACGGTATCGTTTAAAATATTAAGTGACAAGTAGTAAAAAGCGACTTCAAAAAACCCGATTGTAAGAATTTCAAACCACTGTTTAGGTATAGGCTATGATTATGGCATATGAAGACAAATCCAAAAACATCTTGCTCACAATATTGCTTTACTGTTTTAAGCTGTACAGGGTCACAAAGTGTTGGTCATCATACAAACTTACACATAAAAAAACATTATCCTTCCTTTGAACAGTCGAGTAAAAACGATTACAATGCATTTTCCTGCCGAAAAAAAAAAAAAATACGTAAGTAGTGTTATCAATTCTGGCTCATGGTTGGTTATAGAAATTGAAAATTGGTTAACTTCAATATTGTTTGCTTTAAACTTGTTTGCTTTTATATATTAGCTTAGCTAACACAACACACATTACGAGTAAAGTAATAAGCGTAATGGTTTTATTTCGTCTGTAAGAATTATATTTGTTGAATGAGGTGTATTGTTTTAAAAAATGGAGTTAAGCCAGAAATGTAAAGTTGGTATCTCTAAAACATTATATTTTGTAATAAAAGTAATGTAAGTTATTCTGAAAATATTGAGTGCAAGGAGTTAATTTGCACATTGACCAAATAACAGCAAGCAACCTATCGATAAAGAAAATCTTGTAAATCTTAAATTTTCTGGCATTTGTTTTTATTATAAAGCTAATAAAAGTTAAAAAACAGACAGTAAAATACAATAATTTAAACATTTATGGGATCTAACATAACGTAGAGAATTTTAATATTCCACTCAAGCGCACTCAAAAACTTTTGGACCGGTCATAATATAAGCATTAGGGCAAGTTAATCGTTTATAGTGGGGTGCCGAAAGCAGCTAAGTGTTATTTATTGTTATCTTCACATTTCTACCTTTATTTGGGCTTATTATATTACAAGAGTAACGCGACAAGAGCACCAGGTGTCTCCCTCGTATCAAATTACGTCTTGGTAAGGATTTAAAAGATTTTACCAAAAAAAAAAACCGGCAATCTCTCCGTGTGTGTTCTTCTAACGACAACCGAAGAATTTTTATACGAATGCCCAAAAAGTGTAATAATTTAAAGATTTACCTCAAAATATACTTCAGTTTGTTTGATCCACTATAACTTCTTAATTGTCCAAACGGATTTTATGTATGAGTTATCTTTAAAATTATCACGTGATCCATAAAACACAAAAGGCTTACAATAAATAATATTCGAGTATGGTTGAAGCCTTTTTCAAATGTATTATATAAAAATGAATCGCTGCAATAAGCGCAAATCTCGAGAGCAGCGACACCGATTTAGCTAATTCTTTTTTTAGAATATTCCTTGAAGTACAAGGATGGTTAATTTAAAAAATTGCTTGAAAAGGTCTAAAAAGAAAACTTTTATATACAATCGATTTGTAGTAATACTTAAAAGTCAACTTGAACTTTAATACCATTCCATAAAGTTTAAGTGTTAGTGGAGAGGTTCCGGGAAGGCAAAACTATTGAGTGACGTCAGTATCGTATAAATATTAATGTCAATATCTATACGATGGTAACATTACTCTTAAAGAATCGACTGTTAGGCGGTACGATGTTCGCCGGGACAGCTAGTATGATATATAAATCGTTTTAGGCAATTCTAGTTTTTTTAATCAGCTTTATCGATTAAATATCATCAACGTACATGCCATTATTTACGGTATTTTGTATTAAAATAATGTTTTCGGTTAGCCGGCTCGCCCGTAAGCTCGCTTATGTTGATAATGGTAACTACCAGCTGGGAATTACCAGCTCGTTAGTGATACTGAAGCTTGTTTCAACGGTGTCGGTGTTAGCGAACGAATATCGGATGAGATGGGATGTGGACAGGGTCAGCTTCGAGTTAGGTTGCTAAAAATAGTCTTTCAAGAGGAGCAGCAGACGCGCCGTCCGACCTTGGCACGTCTCTCTCTCGATCGCCGCGAACCCTTTTTTGCGTTCTGATCGTTATCCGACCGCGAACATCCCGACCGGGGTTCCCACGCCCGACGAACGAAACCTATCGATAAACGATAAAATTGCGTTTTTTACAACATAATTTGACATAGACCATTCGTTGATGTTTAAATTGATTAGATCAAAATCGGCTTTGAAGCGCGCCGATCGGAGATGATTATGGTTCATCGACTCCGTTGTTAAACAATCGGCTGTTTCTGTTTACGTCGGAGATTAAAATTGCGGTCTGACCGTGAAATAAAGCTTGTGTAATGTAATGAGATGGTGGGGTTGACGACTAGTGATGTAACGCGGTGCTGCGCGGCGGCCCGGTCCAATGTGCATTGCGCGCAGCCGCCGCCGCCGGCGCCAACGGTTTTGCGGTTATACGATTTCGCACTACTTAGCCACGGATATATTAATAACAAGTGAAATATACTCGTACAGTACAAGTATGTACTTTCGCATTGTAACATCGATTCATAATTTTGATCCTCTGTTTTTATAAAATGCGTTTTATCAATGTGGGTTACGTACATTAATTAATGACACTCTCTAAACATTAAAAAGACTTGATAATGTCATTAATGTTATTGTGTATACATGAATTATTATGCTTAATGATCGTAATCTGCCAAAACTTTGGCATTAAATCATCAACATATCTATTAAAATTAATCTAGGTATGTGTCTAATTTTGACGTAACCATATTATTGAATACCCTCTAAGTGAATCTATTTTGTAGTCACAATCCTCCCAATAAATCAAAATACTACCCTCAAAATGCATAAATCACAAAATATGATAACGATGCCGTAAACAGTACGGCTATACAATATTATCTTTACTTAGAATAAAGGTTTTTAGTAACGTCCCACTGGGCGGGATTGAGATAATATTTTATTTTAACATCTTTATTCTCGTAAATTCGAACCGAGGAGATGTTCCAGAAATCACGTGCGTTTAAATGATGATGCTTATAAATATTTCAAATGCACGACGCTTAAAATAATTTACACAAATTTCCAAGTCAATACACAACATTAGCAACGAAAGTAATGATTTGCTTAATTGCCACTCGAGGAATATTCATCTGCAGCGGTGGTCTGGGCTATTAGAATAACAATTTACACATATATTTGCACATCTCTCGCTGATGATATTTTTAAATAGGACTTGCAAAGCACTGACTATTTATACAATTTTATTTTATTTATAATGTGAATTTAAAATTTATAATTATTTGTCTATCGTAACTTTTTGTATAGGAGTTACAATGGCGAAGTCCATGTAATCTAGTCTAAAAAACTAAATTCTTTAGACAACAAGTAATTAGAAGCGATTTGAAAACAAAACCCGACTGCTAAATCTTTCATCCTGCGTATCACACTTAAATTTCTTTCTTTCTTTCTTTGATGTACCCAATAACACTCTCACGTTTAAGACTAATCTATTGACACCATTCACATAAAAATACGACAAGCCGTTTATGCTCCAGGGCGTGCCAAAGAAATATACATACATACACTCGAAAAACATAACCCTCCTCCTTCGCAGTCGGGTAAAATGAACAATGATGCGAAGATTAATAAAACTACTTATTTATAATTTTAATCATTTACGATCTTTCAAATGTACGAGTAGAATGGATGATGGATGATTTGAACTTGATATTCGACCACAGCACTGTCACCTTATCAAGAACCGGCCTGCACAGTTACTTAACTTTGTATATTGTTCGTGTATTACTGTAAATGTATAAACATCAGATATAAAAGAAAATTTTACTAGTGCCTTAAGTGACGGTTTTGTCGCTTAAGGAGATCTCTTTTCGATGGATAATAAACACCTATGCTGCATATACAATGCTAAAAATGCTGCTACAAAGCTGCGTCTACAAACGCCGTGATTTTGTATAAATTTATTTATTATGAACGTTGGCAATCTCGTGCAGTTTAAACTGTGCCATGAAAGACAAATTTTATAATTTGTTGGTCGAAAAATTCCAAACTGTAATAAAAATAGTAACTTAGAATATTAACTAATCTACTACTACTACTAACTAATTAATCAGTCACAATATTGTAGCAATCAACAGCGCCGAGCGCTAGATGTTGCGAGATAAATGTAGCTTTAGCGACTTTACTGTTCCCAGAATTACTGCTACTCTTGTAAAACGATGGGTAAACATGAATAAAGGGATACGAAGATTTTTACTGTTATAATACGATGCCACATAAGTGGGATAAGGAGCAGAAAATGATGAGCAATCAACCACTCTGCTCGGTAACAGGGTACTTATAGTAACGGCATCATCTACGTATAATGGTATGCAAATAACCCATATAAGTACTAGAAGCTAATTAAGGATAATATTGACCTTTACATCACAATTGTAGCGAGAAGAATGCCTACAATTATGCTGTCATTCAAGGGTGCAAAAATTATAAGTGGTTCTTGGATATACTGATACAGAACTCTATGGGGCGTGATCAGTCAGTTTTTATGACGATAAAAACTTATAAGATTAATTACTGTTTGCTACGTTAAGGGTTCTGCGGATCACGCGATCTGTTGGTTTGGTAATTCTTTAGCACGTACCGTGGGGATAGATAAACACTAAGTATTCTTGATTTGATTATAATTGGAGTCTGAGAATTAGCATAAAAAAATAAGCAGTCTGATTTGAGCGTACCTATACAAAAAACGCTAGTGAATATAATTCGAACAGAAAACTAATCGCCATGGGAAACATTAATTCATTTGTATGATTATAGGCTGATTAAAATACCTAAAGTACACTACCAAAACTGAATGTAATTCCACAAAACTAATAGCAAAAAAATGATTGTATCATACAATGTCAGTCACGAACAAGTCTACATTTAAATATGCTTTAATTCAACGGTTACAAGATGTTCGTACATTAAGTGTAGTAGCTATCATTATTACGATGAATGGAAGGAAGTTCGTATTATTACTGAAGACGTGAGTCCGCGAGATGGCTTTTAAACGAATTCTAATGAGGGACGATGTCCGCCCTAAACGGTCGTTTTGATATAACGCGACAAAATTGTCTTGGCTTTATTGGTGAAGTAGTTTTATCACTTCAAGAGCTCCAAACGTTTTGGTATGGTAATACGGGAGGGATCGTGCTCGGTATGCGCAATGAAGCGTCACATCTGTTCACTTCCGACTGGAGACAGGTTGATGGCTGATTGACTAATGATATCCGAAGTGACATTGCGTACTATGAATATAATGGGAAACAGTCGACAAGTTATGATGATTCATTGTAACAATCAGCTTGATTCAGTCTTATCCTCTTGGAGCTAAATCGAAATGTCCGCATGAGGTTTGTAATGCCTGTACCTACTGGATAAGGATTGAATCTCAGAATAGATCTATTACGATTTTTTGAAACAATGAGTATTCTTTTAAGGTATATAAAATAGGAAATCCTGATTGACTGATGGGACACAATCAACGCAGAGCCTGAAGCACTGAACCTAGAGACATAAAATTTGGAGCGTATATTTATTATTATGGTGTAGGGGTTGTAAGAAAAGATTTTTGTAACTAAACAAGGTGTTGCAAATTTGTAATGCAATGAATCATACACCATTTATGTTGTGATCGCAGGTGTATAGGTACGGTTCGTGCCTTGACATTTTGCGATGCGGTTTTGGACAGCGGCCCGTTACTCTACGTCCGGTGGATGAGCTCGCCGGATATCTAGCACAGTGCACTCACCCTTACATCTTAGGGTTGGCAGATATCATAATTACATAAATATAAAAATTGTAAACGTTTATCTACTATTGGAAGAGTTTGGATGGAGTTGACCAATCAATTCACCATCGGCTTTGATAACAACTTTGTGATTCCTTAGAATTAATTCAACATAGAATAAATAAATTAAATGTTGTTTATCGTCCATGACTATGTACGATAAACAACTGTAAAGTGTCTACTTTCCAGAATACACTTAAAATAATCGTTAAATGCTTAACACTGAACAAAAACTTTGTAGGGCGCGTAAAATAAGAAGACGGCATGTTTCAGCTCAAAATATCTGTACCGTATATTTATATTTCGCCAAACACAATGTCAGCCCTATTTCCACGAGTTAGGCAAGGGCACATAGACCTACGCGGGTCTAGAAGGGTCATCCTTGCCGGTTTCGACGTACCTCGAACGTGCCGGGTTGTGGCTGCTCTAATCAGTATGCGGCGCGGGCGCAGTGGCCGCGACGTGACTCGCCTCCCCTAGCAATGTTCCTTCAAGACGCTTGCATAGGCCGATCACTGCAACACTGTCCACACTGTTACTTCAGCTACGGTTCACATCTTAAATGCAATCTTCTTACATCATTAATTCATTGACACTAAACATTATTTCGGAGTGCACGTGCGAACGCTGCTATGAAGTGCATCGAGTTTATAGTTTGAAGTAGCATTGAATGCAGTTAACATTACATTAGATTAGGCTATACAATATAACAATAAAAGCAAATTTAGTATTTACATTTAGTTATAGTTGCAGCTGCGATATAAGGTTCAGGCATGCATCCCTTAGTTTTTCACTTATATGCTTTATAAAATGAATTACCACTTATGAAAACATCGTAAGGAAACCTGCTTAACGAAGAAGGTAATTATTTTATAGCTTTCAAAGATAAAAAATAGCCGAATATGAAAATTGCGGAGCGTGGTTGCATAGACAACCACGCATCTACATCCTCTTAGTAGCAGTAACCCTTGTCCAGTAGATCTAACATTGCTGGGAACACTATCCGTTGATAGGTCGTATCAACATATAGGGAGGAAGTAACGTTTACATAACGTAAATCGATGTATTCTGTATTGTTATTTGCTTTCCAATCACAAAGTTATTCAGAGAGCCCGCAATAAATTTCGTCATCTCCATAATGACAACAATTGCAAGCACACAATGGATCATAATTTAATTCTCAGCACCATACGGTGCTCATTATCCCGACAGATACGTAGAGATGAGACAAAGGGCATCTCAAGAATGACAGAGTTAAGTCGCTGTGATAAATCGTTCCCGCTATTAAGACCAGAGTAGAATGCCAAGTGCATCAGGAAAAAGTTCCTATAAGAAGTAAAAGCGAGTAAGCGACATCGTTTATGCATGAGGCTGCATTATGCATGGATTCCAATCGACTCTTGAGTCTGTAATAGACGAGAGAAGTGGACAGTTTGCAATTTAACGAATGTAAGGATTATGTTCACAATAGAATCTCTCAATAAGCGGTTTATAAGTAATACGAGCTCAGTCAGACTTGCGCTCGGATCGCTTGTTTTCTGGATTTATTTCATTGCAGTGACCGAGAGATGCCTTCTCACGTTAGTTTCTTAAGGGTAGTTTTACCATGTTGTATTCAAAATCTTTAGTTTAGCAAGATTAACATCCAAAAAGACGTCTTTTGTGTAAACCACGATGATTTCACTGAATAAGTAGAGTACATATTATTATTATCTGAATATTTGGGATTCTAAAACACCCATGACAGGCATACGACTTGATCTTGAGCATAAAATAGTCACAGCACCCGTGTTATCTCTTGTTAAAATATCTAGCAGCAAACCGGAGAATCATTTTAATTAAACTCAACTAATTGCTGTCGTGACGGTTGAATAAACCTCGTAGTGAAGATGCTAATCCCCGTTTCCTCTGGGAATGGTTTTACAATAAAACTACAATTTGCGCGTCACGGCTTCGCGAGTTTAAACAACTCGAGACTCCGTGGAACAACGACCTACCAGTGTCGTTGTTTATACATTGTTAATGGAGCAGAGTTTTCTTTTTGTCAGTTAGTTTTAGTCGTGGTCTCGTTTGTGGCAATGGTGGATAAAGCCAAGAGGTTCGTGCTCTTCGTGTTTCGAAATTAAACAAAAATGACACGGATTCCATGATTGTTTGTACGATACTAACATCGTACAAACAATCACGGAATATTGAAGCATATCGACCGCTTGCAATAAATAAATAAAATGTCACCATACTACTTCGACGTAATAAATTACATTTGGCGCCACACCATATCAGTAACTTATTAATATTCATCAAATTAACCATAAACGTCAAGGGACAAGTAAATATTCTTCCAACTTGTTCATTAATTACTTTCCATTTTATTGACGCTTTAAATCGAAGTGCAGCAGAGACTTCGTAATTTGGTACTAATAAAGACATTACAAGAGAGTGTGTTGGCTTTAAATTCAACACCTAATTAGGAAGCCATTATGTTTGTGGCCGACTATAACACGAGAGTCTTATGGAGTGTGAATATTTATGAATTTAAGGTCGTCACGGGAAGTCGGTGGTGGTCTAACCGCAACGTTCTTTGTCTTGTATGTAATATCTCAAATGCAAATGCAGCAGGCGTAGTAAAACAAACGTGCGAATACGATAACAAATTGCAATAAGCGCCCTTCGACGTTAATGAAAAGATTTAATGACTGCGAACTGTGCATATGTAAGCTTCGTATTGCAAGTAAGTATACGTATAAAAACTATTGACGAACACGACCGCAACATACAAAAACTTTCTACTAGTCACAGCAATTTATAAATAGGTAAGATTTCTGTAGGACGTAGTATATTCCAGAGATGTATCAGAGCGGGTGTGGAGGCGTCCCCGATATCACACGAGCCACACTAAGCGAGATGAGTGATTGAGGGGCGCGACAAGCCGGGGTCATATTCATTTCGATGGCGAGTCCATTGTCGTCTATCAATCTACAAAGTATCAACCCACTTCCATTATATCATATCATTTCTATCCATTAATTAACGAATCTATATATCTGTAGAGACTTTGTTATTATGCGCATCTTAATAAAGTTGTATTATATTGTTACAGCTCAGAGGATAACGACCATACAGCTTGATGGCGTGCAGTATTTCATCTCACGGATGAACCCCTATAGCCCGGAGCTGAATTATTTCCTCGCGTATCAGTACTGCAGGTAAGACATAATCTCGCGAAAATCATTTGATGTCATGTTCGCAACGAACATACGGCGCCAGCTCGGTCCCACGAGATGCTATCCCGCATCGCATCGTGACCAGGAATACCCTTATCTACGGCGTCGTGTCTTCGATCCCGAACAACTCCAGGCATAACTACATTCGGATCGGCTTTAACAACGATAGTTAGGTTCGTTTCGACGCCTCGCGCCCGCGACCAGGAAGTGTGGGGACATTTGCATTACCGTTAGGGTTTCTGGGAAATCTCAAGAACAATATCGGCACCACGGTGCACCACTTCCGCGAGCCTTTCTCACTGTTTAAATATCTTGCATACAAAGGGTCAGCCATTATTGCTTGTTCATTCTAAGTCGTAAATCAGAAGCAGCTCCATTTTCCACTCTTGAAATAAGTGCGCAGTGATTCAGGTTTCAATATTCAAGAGGACGAGATGAGGTAATATTCGAGTAGATGCAGTAGTACCCAGTTGGTGTAATTCACGGAAAACGGATTCGCAAACGAGCAAATAATGATACCATCCCGGCTTGAACCGGGTGAATCTATCGTCGGTAAGGTATCTCTAACGCGGTGCTATATTCCGCGATCTAGATCCCACCACGTGCAACGAGATTGCTGCGAGAGGTCACTAGCCTCGTTGCTCGGTCATCAAATCCTTCTACCGCGTCTTTGTCACGATCACGACCCATTTACAGTTTCAATTGTTAACGATGGCGCGCCGATTTGTTCCATAATATTCAGTCATTATCGTAAAAATATTGCATTAAATCGATTAAGGTCGGAATGAAGCGACGTTAATATGACACCGCGATTATTCATTACGGGAGACAGGCGTGTCTTGGGAGATGGGATGCTATACTGGGTCGGTGCGACGTGACGAGGTGTCATGCTCGCTGTATCCATGGATAATTTAAAAACGGCTCCCTGAGCGTGTTACGGTTTGCTTTGGTAGCGTCGACAAAAACTTGCTAACGGTATCGATACGACAAGTATGCGGGACATGTCATTTGCAATTTTTTGCTCGGCTATCAACGGCCTTTTCGACTCATTCGCGATCAATGTCCGATATTGGAAATAATAACGACCACAAACATATTGAGTTTATTTTTTAACGTCTGTATGAGCAGAAAATGGAACATAATTTTTGATAGTTCATGCATTTTTATAAATATAACTTTGCTTTCTAAGAATGTTGTGAATGTTTTGATACACAATAAAAAGAATTCCGGTCTCAAAAGAAACTCAAACGTTCCATAACGGGTGCAGCCAAATATTTTCAGAAGCTCATGTTAAATTCAAGTGGTGTATAATTTGTAATGTTTTAATTCATCGTAAAAAATGACACGGCATGCTCGGATTGTTAATTAAGTGCAAAGTATTTTATCAGTCATAAAAGAGCCGGCGGTTATGAAAAGAATTTACGAAATGTTACGAAATGATATATATAATACACCATTGAAATATCGGAGGACTATGATATTATTTTTCAAAAATGTTAGTTAAAATGAAATTATTTAAGGAATTACACCCTAGTTTAAGATTTCTTAGGGTAAGGCAGAATATACCTCAAACCAACTGTCATTTAATTTCTCATTTAACAAATCTTTTTACTCGATAAAAAGGGAAATATGTCATCGGATTATCTATTTGAAAATATTTTATGTAATTCGCCGAGTAAGTGTAATTAAACGACTAACTAACTACAACTAAGCAAGTAACGCATGTTTACACAGATGTTACTTATTTGTAAGTGTAAGTTATTTGATATTGAATACGATAGAATTCGACAGTTTTTTTTAAATTCAACTACGCAATAGTAATTTTATGCGACATTTCATAAAAGCCTAGCAGCACATTTCAAACTATCCTTGTAGGCATTGCATTAAGAATATTTATTTATCTTGTAGAATATGTATCCATTGACTGCATCTACTAAGTATGATGTTATTCGCATTATATGACATTATAAGGGAGTCGCCGATTATGCCGTGTCATCGACGTTTTTAATCTCTCAGAGTTTTCTGAACTCGATACAGGAATGCAGTCCCGTCTCTGCAAGGCCACGGGCAGTCTTTAGCGAATAAATTGTAACTCGACAGTCCCGACAAACAGGCTCTATACTACTTTACAGCATAGATAGTATACCGACTAATAGCCGTATACGATTAGCCGGGGTAGTTATTTAGATAAATCGCGTTTTACTCGGGAGAGTGAACTCTGTCCTGCTTCGGAACGAGCTACTAAACTTGGCAAATAACCGATTGTTTTGTTATTTTTCAGATCGTTAGGGTTGCAGCTGGCTTCGTTCGAGACGAAGGAGAAGGCCGATTCTATAACGACATACTTAACGAATGCAGGTGAGAATCCCATCACATTTTTACTATATACATTATTTATAATAAAGAATATTAGAGAAAACAAGTAATATGGTTAAGTGTTATCGATAAAATCATCCGATTATGATGAAAACCCTGATAAAGTAATTGCTTTTAATGCCGGATAAATGTATATTATGAAGTGTGAATCAAATTATTTTAATTAGTGTAATATATTGAGGGTATTTGTCAACTTAAATAATATTCATGCGGACAGTGAAGGTAGGATTTTGTACTTGTTTTTCTGTCAGTTCGATTATAACGTGATTCAGTGGACACCGTGTTTTATTGTTCCTCCAAGTATTCCGGATTCCTGAATATTTTACAGTGGCGACGAGGATGGGATATTGAAGGCGGGTGTCAAGTATAACTGGGATACGGAATGTCAAGCGGCCTTTAAAGAGATTAAAGATAAATTGAGTTCTGGGGAGGTACTTGCGCATTACACACTAGATTTACCTGTAGTGTTAACAGCGGACGCGAGTGGTGTGGGGGTCGGGGCGGTGATATCACACCTCACGGCGGAGGGTGAGCGACCGATCGCTTACGCATCGCGCACCTTGACGGCGGCAGAGCGGGCATACTCACAGATAGATAAGGAGGCGCTCGCTATTGTGTATGGAGTTAAAAAATTCCATCAATATTTATATGCTAGGAATTTCCTTTTGCGGACGGACCATAAGGCTTTAACTTATATCTTAGGTAAGAAAGTTGGTATACCGGTGATGGCGGCATCTCGTTTACAACGTTGGGCTGTACTTCTATCTGGTTATAATTATGATATAGAGTATGTGGCCACCGATAGAAACTGCGCAGATGCTTTATCGCGTTTGCCGCAACCGGAACAAAGGCGACGGCCCGATAGAGACGAAGTAAGTTACGTTAATTTTGTCGAAAATTTTCTTCCTGTGACAAACGAAGAGGTTAAAATCGCAACCGCGAAGGACACCGATCTAAGCCGAATTTATTCGTATATACAATCGGGATGGCCCGGGTCGCGACCTAAAGATGTGCTCGAACAGTATTATAACAAGCGTCACGAATTATACGCAGATAGGAGCTGCATCATGTGGGGATACCGATTAGTGATACCGGCGACGGTCAGGCAAAAAGTGTTAAAACAACTTCACTCTAGCCATATGGGTATCGTAAAGACAAAGTCGATCGCGCGAAGTTATGTATGGTGGCCCAACATTGATGCGGATATTGAGGCCATGTGCAAGCAATGCGAGACTTGCGCGGCAGAGGCACCGGCACCATCACGTGCACCTCCACAGCCTTGGCAATATCATGCTCAACCGTGGACAAGAATTCACTTAGATTTCCTCGGACCTTTCAAAGGTAAAACTTTCCTCGTGTTGATTGATTCGACTTCCAAATGGTTGGAATTGTTCGAAATGGCAAGAACGAATGCTTCGACGGTTATTAAGACATTAAGATCCACGTTCGCGCGATTCGGAATTCCCGTTGAAATTGTTTCAGATCAAGGGCCCCCTTTTGCTAGTACAGAATTTAGAGATTTTTTGACACACAATGGCATTCGGCAGCGATTTTCACCGGTGTACCATCCGTCGTCTAACGGAGCAGCGGAAAATGCTGTGCGAATTTGTAAACAAGCTATAAAAAAAGCAATAAGAGATTCCGTAGATGTAGACGCGGCGCTACAAACATTTTTATTAGCCTACCGTAATACTATCCACAGCACTACAGGCGAAAGTCCATCGATGCTTTTACAAAAAAGGTCACTACGGTCACGATTAGACTTACTACGTAGTGAGCGGTCGCTCGTCGACAGGGTACAGCAGGCTCAAAGTAGGCAGGTAGAATACGCAAGCGGGGTACAACGTACTCTGGCACAGGGCGAGCCGGTATGGGCGCGTGAGTACGGCTCAAGAGATAAGTGGGTAAAGGGAACGGTAGCTCAAGGAGAAGGTTCGAGAAGGTACGTCGTAAGCAAGGATAACGGTGAACAGATCTTTAGGCATGTCGATCAACTTAGGCGCAGGTCTGGTTTGTTCAATGTTCCATGCCCGGAAGGCGTTGGGAGTGGTCCGGTAGGAGATACTGCGAATGTGGAGGATGGATTGGACGGCTCACACCGGGTGGAGGCGGGGAATGCGGATGCCGTAGGAGAAGATAGAGAGCATGAGAACAGTCCAAATGACTGTGTAGTTAGCAAACCAATTACACCGCATTCCTCACCAGCACGGTCGCCTAAATTAGTACCGACCCCGGCCAAACGTGTACGTAAACCAATTGTTAGATTTAAGGTAGAGTAAATGCTGAAATGTTAAAATTAGTGGATTAGTTATCCGGAGTGTATAATTAGTTTTTTGTTTTGTAGAGATTAATTAGTTTAATTTGTTGTTTACTGGTTATATAATTTAAGCTGAAATATATTGTAGACAATACATCCTACGATAGTAAATAAGAAGGGAGGTGTAATATATTGAGGGTATTTGTCAACTTAAATAATATTCATGCGGACAGTGAAGGTAGGATTTTGTACTTGTTTTTCTGTCAGTTCGATTATAACGTGATTCAGTGGACACCGTGTTTTATTGTTCCTCCAAGTATTCCGGATTCCTGAATATTTTACAATTAGCAGTCATTATTATATTGAATATTGTCTGTAATCATTTTCTTTTTTAAGGAAAACGCAATTGATAACGGAATTTGCAGGATAATATGACGTTATGAAATAACGCATAAGTGTTTTACTGGCTGACAAAGACAAATAAACAGAGCGATTACTTAAATGTTCGCAGGTTATTACTTAAAAGTTTCAACCGATTATAAACAAACCGCCATTTCTATTCCAGGATATAATAAATACGATTTCTGGACGTCGGGCAATAACCTCGGCACAGACATGTATCTCTGGATGAGTACAGGGCTGCCGTTCAATGCCACCTTCAACTACATGCGAAGACTACCGATGGATGCGCCCAGCCAGCGTCCCGAGGACAGCCTGGACCCCTTGGACGTGCCCCAGGGAAGCACCGCTCCGCAACGTACCGCAAGACACGGGTACGTCTGCATCTTAGAGAGACATGCAATCGGAGAGCTTATCAACACAGTTTTTAAATAGACATATTCATTCCGAACTCTTTGGTGCTGGACACTTAGGGATTATTTTATTAGAGCGTATTGTAAGGCATTATACAACTTCCATTGCTTACTATACTTAAGACAGCTTAGTTTATTTTTCCACTAGACCTTTTTGCTTTTGATCTATTTTTATTTATATTCTACCATTGCAACTAAATTGCATACGATGATACGTAATACAGTTAATCTTTCCTATAAATTAATATAATTATGGGTACAGGACTTCAGTAGGCTTGAGCATAAATGATACTACACTTAAATGTAATGCTGGGAACAGGAAGTTTGAATTAAAAGTTACTTAGATAACCTATTACAAATGTCAAGCCATTCCACGTATTAAATCACCACCCCTATATTACGGTCATGATCACAGGGATTTTCAGTAAAATTGCCGGTTACACCTCGTTCCCACGATCCGCTCCGGTAGTTAACTTGTTTTAAAAATAGCTCGCTATCATCGGGAAATAATAGGTTCTCATTTCCTTGCACCGGTTTTCTCGACGCGTATTGCATAAAGTAATAAAAACTAGTCGGTATTCCAGGACGGAGCATGTGATGACGAACGGCTGTGTGTCGCTGAAGGCGCCAACTTTCCACTGGGAGCCTCAGCACTGCGGCGAGATCAAGGACTTCATCTGCGAGCAGACGCGTTGCTACTACTACAACTACGGCTCCATCCCCGTGTCGTCGGCGCAGGGGTAATGCCAGGTGAGATGCCAGCCGTCTCCGGAGGCCCGATCCCCGTCACGCCGCGCGCTATTCGGACTTCTTGCCATATCAAACGTGTCCATGAGACGACATCGTTGTTATAATATCTGTGTTGTCAAACGAGGGTTGTATGTGCTAACATTTATCCAGTCCAAGTGTGAACCTTGGTTCAGTCAAAGCGCGTGGGCCCGCGGGACCTGGCCTCTGCGCAACCCAACCACCAAACAAAAGCCCTACACCCAGCAGACGAAATATCTTTGGCTTTAATGACTTTTGAACTTTTATAGTAACCCGAACTCTTCAAAATTCACAAATTATTTGGTGGGTGGGTGAAGGGGGCTTTGCTTGGTATCTCTTGTAAAGTGATACACTTTGTTTATTTACCTTGAACTTGAGTTTTGTAATTTTTTAATGTAAGATATTGTACTGACGCAAATAATTTAATATATTCTCTATTGATAACTTGCCTAAACATATTTTTGTTGAGTATTTTTTTACTAATAACTATATGTATGAGGAACCTCTCAACAGAATATAGAACTTACTTATTTTGAGTTTAACATGCAAACCCGCAAAAAGCACCCTCTAAGACCATCAACCTATAACGTTCCACTGCTGTGTGCGGGTGCTGTTAAGGGGGTCGTAAGTCATAGTCGCTGGCCAAATTACGGCCTAAGACTGTTGAGTCGTTTAAATTTTATTGCAGTTGATAATTCCATTTTTATTATGACAAAGGCTACAGGGACCATAGAATCGATATCAAATGAGATCGTCCCCTTAAAATCAAAATAATATAACATAAAACTTTAGTCTTCCATATTTATTACCAACAATACGAACAATACCTATAACCTTATAAGGGAAGATGAAGACTAACAATCTACTTTGGCTCTTTTAACGTGTTTTTACAAAATATAGTTTGTAAGCGACTCTCTAACACGAGGGTCGTATTATGTTGAACAGGAAGCCGCTATCACTGACGACCACGACGACCGCCCACCCGCTGACGTCATCGTCGCCACCGCCGCCGCTCTCCGAGCACCTGCCGACCCACTTCACCCTCAACGACCTCATCAAGCTGCGTCCTTCCTCGCTAGAGGGCCTGCAGTCGCCACACCTCAAGACCAGCGCGATACTGAAAGCGCCTCCGCAGATCGACTCGCACTACTCTCGCGCGGCTGACGCCAACGTACACGAGCCCGAGTCCGAGGAGAAGGAGACGGCGACGCAAGGTCCGTACGAGGACGACGACGGCATGGTGGGTGACGACCCGGCCGCGTTCCTGAGCCACGAGGCGGCGGTGGAAGAAGCACCGTCCACCGCTGAGCCGGACGCCACGGAACACTCCGTCCACGCCAGCGGCATGCTGGCACCCCCCAAGTATTGAGGCGTCCGCTCCTGCGGTGCACATCTCACACACGATTAGCTATCGACTCTACCAAAAGTATTATTTTTCTATCGCTAGGCGTTAGGGTGTCCTCTAAAGGAGCTCGTTAGCGAGGGCGCGCCTCCTTATCACGCTATTGTATCACATGTAAATGAGATTTTTAAAATCGTAGTTTAACGAGCTTTTCGACAGTTATGGGGATTTCGAAGGTATATTGTATGAGGCGACATTTAATTTTAGCCTCGAAGGTGCTGGCGACTCGCTCGGCCGACTCGCCTCCGTCTTCGCACGTCGAATATCACAAAACGTAGGTAATATTTCCACGATATTTAGGTACCTAAACTTCGCTAATTTAATTAAGCTAGACGTCAGATCTCCGGTGTTTTCGTGTAGACCGTAATATGTGTATTAATTTAATGTAAGAAAATTATGCGGACTAGATGACGGGACATATCATTCCCAGTAGTGGTTTAACAGATAGTGTTTATACGTGTCTTAATTAAGTTATATATAAGTTTGAACTCTGATAGTGAAGTGATTAATAAATAAAGTTTAAGTTTATACGAGGGTTAGTTTTTCATTTGTTATCAGATCTCACATATCACCCCGAAATATTTTTCCAACGTTTATTCTTCAGAAACTGATTATATGATTCATCATGAAATATCTGTAGAAGCAAGTATCATAAATGTAGACCGTTGTTAGCAAAAACTAAAGTTTGCTAATATTGATACTACTATATCTAAAGAGTAAATGTCAAATATCAAAAGTATGCCCATTTTGCAGGCAAGTCAGAAAACGAAAAGCAAAATATAAGCAGCTATAGTTGAAAACTACGGGCCCACAATAATATAACTAGCTAGGTACCCTAAATGGCTCTGAAGTTCACTTTGACTGGATATTATACTGGATAGGCTTTTAGCGGTAAGGCCGCCACTTGTGGCACGATATGTAACATTTAAATTATATTTTTGTATTTTCATGTTTAATGAAAGTTAAATCTTTAATAATGCGTCAACTATCTATTTATCTATTTCCAAAGTGTTTCAGGGTCTAGTGATTACAACAACAGTTAGCTATCCCTCAGCTAACAAAACAACAGCTGGTAACATAAGTATTGCACCTGTCATTGATGACGCCTTCCACTCTTATCCTGGTCTCTATCTCGAATGTATACGTAGTTGTTAGCTAAGAAACGATAGGGCGCTCTCCATTAACAATCGCCCTATACGTTGTCACCACCCATAGCTTAGCATCATCTTTATATTACCATTATTCTATAATTTGCATTTGATACATAAGTGACTTACCAGCCGTTAATGACACCTTCCACGTTAAGCATAGGTACTATCTTGAACACGTATTTGTGTCGCAGTGCCGCGGCTGTGGGCTGGTTTCCGAGCAGGTACGAGAGAGTCCCGTCCATCACCCAGCTCGCGTTGCTTTCGCCGGGGTGGACGCGAGCCGTCAGGAATATTATCTCGCGATCCTAGAAGGTAAAAGCTACTATAAAAACTGAGATATTCCTACCAGGACCAGGGCCTTGGCTCATATTCTCTATCGAACAACGTGATTCTTTGCTAAAAACGCGTAACGTGTTTAATGTTACGTTGACAGTCATTCTGAGAGATGCATAACGAACACGTGACGTGCCATGGCACGATTAATAATAAGACATTGCCTTGGTGAATACCGTTCCAGATATGTTCATAGTTAATAAAGCCCAGTACTTGTTGTCATATATTAACATCATACACATTAAATTTCTCACTCTATGTACTTGTATATAAAACTACTTCATAAGAATGACATCCGTTTTCGTGGTTATTTATATAGATATGATAGAAGATCAGAAGTTTTTGATTTCTATAGCTTTTTTTATTAGCCATAGCCCACCATGCCAGTAAATTTACGAGATGAGTACTTGACCTATTTTCGGAAGCTATCTTCTCCAAAAATACCGACAAGCTTGTTTTCTCACTGTGTTTTCCTTCATCGCCATACCAAGCCGTAATTAATCATAATATTATGCGTATGAATGAATAACAATAAAATATATAGGTAAACTACTGCACCATAAGTTACCCATTTTAGTCCATACTTAATGTGTTAGGTGGGGCTAAAATGCTGGGGGACGCATGAACAGAAAGTAAATGTTATGGTTAGGGATAGTAGAAAGTAACCCTAAAAATAAAGTTTTAGGATAAAAGGCAAAAATTACCACAATAGGATTCGATGGTGTATCATCAGCTGATATAGTTAGCAAAGGCACTTCGTTGCTGTTGAGAGAATAACATAGAGGCTCCACTCGGAGATATGCTCCTGGCGGCATTTGCATACTCCATTGCCATATCTTTGTCTGTAAAATAATTAAAAAGGATCCTATACTAACTTATAACGTAGAAGATATTATAAGTAAAAAATATTTTTTCAACGGCAACATTTTTATTTCGTCTGTAATACAGATCACAAACTCTCTCTTGGCGACCGCTATGGCCTAGTGGCAGCGGTTCCGTGTTTGATTACCACTTGGAACGCTGAGTTTTAATATTTGTTCTTGTGTTTAAGTGTATTCTGTTCGTAAATGTTGAATGGCATTTTCCACATCAACTAGTGAAAAATTCTAGTCGAGCTGAGTGTGAAACGGAGATTCTTACATCATACAAAAGGATAGTTACAGAATTAAGGCGCAATATTTAATGAACCTAACCTTTTCATGTCGTAAAAAGATCCTATCATCTATCGATCGGTGCTGTCACCGAATCTAATTTATCATAACTATGATGTTTAAAGTCAAAAACATCAAAAGATACCTATATATAGACGATCTTAATTTGAGTTGATCTAGAGCAGTTTTGTGTATAAATAAGAGTTGCCACTTCGAATCTTTGGATCACGAAAGATAAATTCTAAGACGATTTCAATATTGCGTACTAACCATCATCATAGAGTATGTAAACGGAAAGTGGTAAGCCAAGTAGCAGACGTCATTGCTGTGCGGGAAGTCGATGTTGAAGGTGACGGTGAGGTAACACTTGTTTTGGTTCTTTACATTGGCATAGTGGTAGCTGTTGCGGTAGTAGCAGATGTCTGAGCCTGCTCGCACCCAACCTGGAACGGGAAATATAAACTGTTAGCATAGAGTAGCAATTTTGGATGACATCGCGTCGCTCGCCTCGCCCTACCGCCACGGAGTCTACATAAACCCGAGCGCGCCTGCGTCAAGCTCTTCTCTGATTCTGACTACCGCGCCGTACACATCTCTCTCGCCTATCGTTCTTGCTTTTTATTTGCATTCCTTTGTTAATTTATGTAATTGAAATATAAAACTACTCTCCGTGTGTTGTCGAATTGTTTTATTTTAAGGGAATAGGTTATTCTCCGAAAAAATACCTACTTAATTTTATATCAGATCACTCTTCACACTAATACTATAAAGGCAAAAGTTTGCATTAGTGAGTGCATATCTGTTACTTTTTCTCTCATTCTGTCTTAATCGACTGGATCTGGATGAAATTTGACATAAAGATAGCTTTTAAGCTGAAAATGCACGCTAATTTCATGTCGTATATTCCCATAGAATGATTCAATATTCACCGAGAATAAAACCGCGGGACACAGCTAGTTAAATAAACAATAAATAACGTGTAGTTGTTTAACTTTTAATGGGTGGCCGTGAAGAGACTCGTCGATTTACTTCTATATCTACTACAATAACCAAGGAACCGTATGGCGTTTTTTGTACAAGATTTTACAGAACCCTAAAATGAAATAGAAATTGTAGAGCAAACCTGGTCTGCCAGCAACAGCTTCTTTGACGGAATACAGCACGGGTTTCATGCCAAAATTAAACTGGCTATCAGACTTTTCGCAGTTGACTATGTTGAAGACGTAGGGGCGGCCCTGCTGCATGTTTCGCACTTCGAAATAGAACCACTGGTGACGCTTTGTAGAGTTCACGTCAGGCATGAGGATGAGCTCGTATTCTCTAGGACCTACCTGAAGGTGGACAGAAAGTAACGGATAATTACATATATATGATATTCTGATCTCCTATTAATCACGAAAGAAACTTAGATATTTTAGTTTAATCTTATCTAACAGCTGGCATTTGTGAAATTGAAACTTTTATTTAGTAACAAAATAAATTTTCAATAGTCATTAATTCAAAGTATATAAAATAATAATAATAAGTTGTTAAAAAGTATATTATTTATTGCAAATAGAAAATCATAAAATAATAGCGTTCATACCTGGATAGCTTTTCTTAGATTACCGGATTCGAATCTGGACTCAAATGACAACCGAGAGGAGAAAGTATTCATTTTTGTAATTTCTTGTTCATCAGTGTTGGTCAGAAATAAACTATCGGTGCTGAAATACACGACCAATGAGTATGTATTTGTAAATAAGGCTATCGCTAAAGCCAACATAAGTATTTTTTAAGAAATTATAAACCCTAAAGATGGCTTTATTTTACTCATTATAAGGAATAACTTCAAAAATATACCTAATACTAATGATTTCTTCACGTTCTTTGGATTGGCGCCTTGATTAAAGGTCTAAATTATGAAAAATGGAGTGTGTAATGAAATCGAAGGGATCTCCTCCCCTTCGGTTTATTACACCTGTACTTAATAAACCTGTATTCATTTTAAAACCGACTGCTATTAAAATAACATGTAACTTATTTTTAAACGCTTAAAGAGCTATATTTTTTTTGATATATAATGTATAAATACTACGAACCTTCTTTGCGGACAGGTTTCCGACCAAGGGCCACCTTGTCCCGAAGTATATTGATCTAAATCGAAAACTACTTCATTCATGTAAGCTTCAGGATTGATCGCTCTATCGACACACGAAAGCAGTTTTAATCTGAAAAATAATATAAAAAGCACATATGGGTAAAAAGTTAATATTGAGCGAAGCAAGTAAAATTATAAAAAACTGAATTTTCACAATATACGGAGAATAGAAGCAAACTAAAACAATTATTAACACGGCACAGCTTAGCTGTATTGTTTTTAGTTTTATTGATTGATTGCAGTAAGTGCTCGTGATAGAGTAATGCAGTAAAAAAGCTTATTACTACTAGAAGTTTTACGAAATTTAGGCCTTGCAGCTACATTTTTATGCGTCTGAACTATAAAGTCGCAAAAAAACCGCTTTAACAACAGCAACAACCTGTTTTTCTGCCTGTTTTCATATTTAGAAATGTTATGTATTTAAAGTTGAGTTCTGCTTATCTTTGTCAAATATTATTGAAATCTATCGGGGACTGGCGAATCAAATAGTGTCATCCCAAATTATTCTCCTTTGAGGAAATACTCCCCGAATGATATCCCTGACAATAAAACGAAGTACTCGTACGTACTATGTACGACTTGTATGCCAAGTTTTGGCAACATTGGTTGAGAACTAATGACCTATACGCGACTATCAAAATTTAGATAAACAAACTGATAGACTAAAGAATCGGAGACGCCTGGCTCGCTTGCTTCAATTAACTTCGATCAAAAAACGCTACACCTATCTCAATGTACTTACTCACTTTAATATGTAGACTAGACTAGACCTTAACAAAACCTGACTGAAGTGAGTCTCCATCGATACACGCAGTTTGTTTTTTCGACTAGCAAATCGATTTCTGTCTCACCTACAAGCGGTCCTTTCCATCTTGTTCAAAGGCTCGGGTTGGTTGTACCCCTGACCACCCATCATGTCAGGGTATGCGACTTTAACAAATGGAATGACGCTTCTCACCCTTGAAGATATCGTGGCGTATACGGAAGGAAAAGGGCTGTACTTGCATAAATCCTTGTGAATTTTACATGAGGAAACTGAAGATGTCGCTGAAAATGTAGAAATCACATTAGTTTACCATGTCTAAAAAAATATACCAAATCCAAAACATTGACAGAGAGGCCGGCCACTAAGGAATATTAATAAAAAAGTAATATCTTACACTCCATTTTAAGCAAAACTGTAATTGTTTACTTTTGTTTTTTTCTTTCTACAATTTTTTATTCATTACCTTTTAATAACAAAATGCAAGTCACAAATTATTTTGACCCATATAAGGTAACGTTAACATTAACGTTAACGTTATTTTGTTTAACTTATTATAATTATACAAAGTGAAACAGAAAGGTGTGTAAATACTTAAGTGTTTATCGACCGCCATCAAACTGAACGCATCACAGAACAAAACTTTCCAAAAACTACGTTGAACTACGTGATCGGCCAGCTGTATGGAGAATACAATATTTTTAACTAAATTAATGGGTTCACTTTGCTGGGTTGACTAACACTAAGTATTGTCACACCTATCTGTTACACGTTGTATATGTAATTCTGAGTATAGACTTCTGTTAAGTCTTAAAAGAATTACATTTAAGATAAGGCAAAATACTTACAAGTTATTTCATGAAGCTTATGAAATCCCATCATAAAAGACTGTTGTGGTGAAGGTGGTCCCACGCTTGAGTCATAGTCTGTATTACCCAGCACGGCAGTTAGCGATAGATTCATAGCAGACGATGCGGATCGGTTGCCGCTCGCTTGAGCCATGAGGAAATCCTCCAGGATAGATCCTCGGGAATTGGAACGACTTTTAACTAACCTAACTTGTTTATTATAAGAACCAAATTCTTTAAAATAAACGAAATATCTGAAAACAGATATACAAAGATTTAAATTTAAGTACATTTCAAATAAAAAGCGTAAAATAATAGCAAAATTGTATTCATACTTTTTTAAGTCTTCTATATCTCTCTCATTAGGATTGATCCACATTGAAGTTTGCAAACTATCACCGCTCTTAACGTGCAGTTTGGCTTCTTCATTGTCATTTTTAGCAGCTTGATCACGTTCTTCGAAATCCATATCAGGAAACTCTTCAATGCCTTCAATGTCCAAATCTGGCACATCGTCTTCATCATCAGAGTTAACTGTCTTGGAATCGGAGTTGGCTCCATCTTCTTCGTCATCATGGCATGGCCATGAAGCATTTGTACCTGGATGGTCATAATGAATAATTAACACTTAACTACCAGATTTTACAAACTAAAAAATGTGCAAATTGTGTAAAAAATTATCCTGGTATTTGTGTTAGATCAGTCAAATTGTTAGCAGCTGCTAGCTCTGAATTGCTTATCTGATTTATGTAGTCTATTCAACTTTTCATATAGTATACAGGTAACTAAAGTACCAAAGTACTAAGTCTAAAGAGGGTCACTGTATTTCTATTTTGTAATTACAATCAACTATACAATCGGATCAACGCAAGATTCGAGAAAAGAATCAGGAATTTGATACATTTTGTCGTCAGCCAATAAATATTGTCTATGTTTCTTTTTTTTGAATTCTGGGTTGGTTGGAAACCGAAAGTTGTTCTTCATGATAATAACTTAATGATCTTAAATATATCTATTTCAGCTCACAATTTCCTCCTAAGATAATGTATTTGAAGTTTTGTGTGTCCACAAAAAAGAATTGATCAATCCTATATGACAGTTGAATCATCATGCATGATAATGTTAAACTCGTAAGTTAATTTTGCGCTGAAATTAATCCTAAAACTGTAACTCGGTACAAAAATCTCGTTGTTTTTTGCGACATACATACATCTACAAAAACCTTAAAGTTCGTTCAAGTTTGTCAGTTCTTCATCTAAATAACCTATTTATAGGTATTGTACCTTTCAATATAGGGTTGAGATTGAACATGGCGGGACTAGAAGCAGGCACGGGCAGCGCTTGGTGTTTCAGACACAGTGTTATGACGGAGCACACTCTTGCCAATAATCCATCAAATTCCGGCTCATCGGGGCATTGGTAGCAGAACCTGTGCAATGTTTGGACGTGCTTCTTCGTACATAATGCTCTACGTCCAGCCTCTGAAATACAAAAAGATTCATTCATCCTATTTTCATAGATATTTTTAGTGACTTGATTGTCTAGGAGTCTCAAATAAAAGTTATCGTTCTAATATTCTTTAAATGCTCACGCTCTCTGTGTTATATTGAAATAGACTTATTTGTGAGTATGATAAGTTTGCTAAGAAAATAATAAATTTAATAAGGTAAACGTAAAATCTTCGACGGCATCTTCACTTACCACCAGGTGGGATCATGGTGAAACGTTGCCTAGTTAGTTATAAAAAAAACATGTGTTTTTCAAAATTGAGTAAGGCAGCGTATACCTACCATAAATATTTTTAACAACGTAAGCTACTGTAGAAGTCAAAGATCAAAAGAACAATTTTCTATCAGGTAAATATCTTACATCAAAATAAGAATATAATTTAAAAAAAGATATTCGAGTTTTATTACAACAGGCGCCGATACAACTGTTAAGACAATTATTTTGATTTAAAAATCAAACTTCAGGACCGATTTTGATTTTGAACACTCGAGATGATATACTTTACCAAACAAAAAAAATCTATATCGGTCCAGTCGTCTCAGGAAAATCAGGTAACAAAGATAAAAAAACATACAGCCAAATTAAGTACCTCCTCATTTTGGAAGGCGGTAACAAATTAATGAGAACATATGGACGAACATATACGTACTTATATTGCAGAGGTGCTGTAGTGTTTGGAGTATGTGGGCGCAAATCTTGAGCCTCATGCGACCCTCATAGCGGTCCCAACGGTCGAACACCCTGAGGAGCACGCTACATAGGCCTGTCTTCACAATCTGCATGCAGCACACCTCTGTGTGAGTTACGTATGTATGACTGATTTGCTTATGTGTGACGGTAAATCACAATACAAATATAGCTATTATAGACATTCTGCAATATAATAGCATTCTGTAGCACTTCACGAGTAATAGAAGCATGATAAATTTGCATGTTTTTGTTTTTACTTGGGATTTTGATTCAATCTCATTCGTTGTAAGGAAAGTTTCAGATTAAACATCTTCGTCATCAAATGCGCTGCAGATTGTCTACTAGTAGCTTTGACACTATTAAATTGTAACATTTAAACAATGGATACTGAGCAAGTCTTTAGTACTATAAGAAGTGGGTATTTTTTTGGATCAGAAAATGAATTTATAAAATTGAATTAATTCCAGAATAATACAATGTGTTTCTAAGTGTTTTTTTTATTCCTATGTTATTATATTCGATATCTATTGCCATCTTTAGTGTCGTATTTCGATGTAGAATATACGAGGTACGTTATTGTGTACAGTACTTAAATAGAATTTACTATTCTATAATAGTTTACAAACTTCCGCATTTGTGATTGTTAACTTTGAGAACGGCAAAAAAGCGACTAGTATGAGCAAGTAAAATGATTAACAAATGCAGGAATTTTAATGTAGTGACAGTAATTTCGTCCCATATATTATCAGCGCAGACAAATCTAATGCTAATCCGTAATATAAACATCGTCGTGGGTATGTGATGTGACAAATAGAGTGTAAAAAATACGAACATAGTAATATTGTATACATTGAAAAACTACCCGAGTCTTCCGCAATGTAAGCAATAGACAATATATTCAGGCAATGATCATCAAGCTAATGCAATTAATGTTCTGATAGAGCTTTTGATAACCTTGCGTACATGCGTTTTGTGTGTGGGAGCATGACAGATTATATGTGACAAAATAAATCGTCCGCTTTAAAGATCGAGGTTCATTAATTGAAATAAAGTGCTGTCGTAATAACACATATGGATAAATATATAAAAAAAGGTAGGTACTTAACTGTTTTTGCTGAAGTAATCGATAGCATCCAAACATAATCGTAACCTGGCGGTGGGTATGAAGCCAAGGCTCACTAACACCCGCTCATAAGTCTGTATAACTCCATCACGGATAAGTATAGACGTTGTGACAGCTGAAACAAAATCAGCATAAATTACCATAATGGTACAAGCCGCACCTATCCAAATGTAGAGCTTATTTTACATACGGTTTTTGGCGAGCTGCTTCATAATAACAAGCAGAGGGAATATGAGCTTATTGTCCGTGAAGTGTCCTTTTAAAATCAAGTGCATTGCTCTCACACAACCGAGCATCCTCACCTTGGAGGCGAACTTTGGATCTGAAAATGTATCAAACATGTTATATACGCGATTGCACTGTATATAAAATTTATAACAAAACACAAGGCCAGACGACGACTTACAAACAGAACAAACTAAATTTTTATACGCAAGCAACACACGTAAATAATATTAAAATTATATTTAGCGATGATAACCTCGTGAGCTAAGCGGGACCAGGATCCAGACGAGATCTTGCATGCAGAGCTCGGTGCCAGCATTTCTTTCGCGTTTGTCGTGAATGAGGACTATGATTTTTCGTAGGACCGCTTGCGTGCCTTTAAAGCATACAAAGTCTTGAGCGCAGAGATGTCGGGAGAGGTTGTTGGCTGAAAGAATAAGAAGGAGGAGGGGTTGAGGCGTACCTCTAGGCGCGAGCGAGGCGACAATCCACACGAGGTCGTGGAGTGTCATCTCTGTGTTGACGTTGCCATCGCGCTTGCTGTGCGTCGCGAGCAACGTGCGGATCACCACCTGCGTGCCGTTTATTGATATGAAGTGTTGCGAGCACTCCAGACGCGCGACGTTGTTTGCTGAAAGTACCCACATGCTACATCGATTTCTTCTCATTTGCACCGACTAATCACGATCATTAGTTTTCATTCAAAGGAACATCGAATTTAGTGTTTAGAAAACAGACATTAGTGCCGATGTAAAAATACATGGTTATTGATATTAATTTCAAAGAATGCAAATTGAAATGATTGTTATTGTATTGACAATTTGTATTACGTATTGCAAGGCCATACAAAACTGGTCCAAAGTCAAGCGTGTTAGTGAGCGCTTCTTAAATGTCAGTGGCGGGACAGCTGCTCAAGTAGAAAGGGTATTTGCTGTACACTAGTACTTAGTTGAAATGTCAACTGTGTCTCAACAGCTGACGTGCAATCGTCAATTCAGGATTCAAGTGAATGAATAATGACGTGCTCTGATTTTAATAACCTATCGATTAGTATCGACACGCGACAGCCTATCCGTCAATTTAAGGTCGCAAGGGAAACACGTAAAATTTATGGCTTCTTATTTCAATAACTTTAAGTGCACTAAAAGCGACATAGGAAGCGATCAGTAAGCATATCAAGTTGATAAGCGGAGTATAGAATGTTTGTTCGCAGTTATTAAGCGCCAAACTGAACATACCCTTTTTGACAAGAGGCGCTTTGTTTTCTTTGCCTGGCTTTTTAGTTTCTTTCTTGCCTGTCTTTTTGCTCTCGTTCTTGTTATCCGACGGTTCGGTAGGTACTAATTTTGTCAAAAAATATGGTATAAATATGGTTTGTATTTAAAGCTGTTTACTCAGGCATGACACTTAAAGAGAATCAAGTTTTTTTGCACTGCATCGATATAAATAAAGTTCTTCAATGCTTCAATGATCACATGATGGAAGTCGAGAATTTGAATACTATTAAGTTGATCGACATACCTGAACATTTTTTGCCTTTTCCTTGTTTGAGGCACAGAGTTTCTCTTAAAATAGATGTTATGTAAGTGGAAGTAGCCGTGTCTCTAGAGTTCTGGAAGAAAAATAACACAATAAAGAGACGGAATGGAACTGTTGAGGATACAGCGTATAATTTAAAAAAAATTAATATCTAACTCTACGAAAATCCAACTACAGAAAAAGATAAACTTATAATCGGCTCTAGATTTATAAGATAGTATAATTCTTTAGAAAAAAATTATCTACCGACTGTCCTTACGGCAAGCAAATTTCTTCCCTTACTTTTTCAGTAATTTCGATTTAAAAATCAAAACTCTATACCAATTTTAATAAAATTATAATGAGACCACTGGGGAGGTGTGATCACTGATCACACCACATACCAACATTTTAAACAAAATTGTTTTTTCAGTCGGTCCACCCATCTACAAAAATCAGGTAACAAACATAAAAAATAAACAATCTATAGACTCTTTTTTGTCAGTCAGTAGAAAAGTAAGATGTTAATTTAATTTTTTCAAGCGCAAGTAACTTACTTCCAATATTGTGAGTAGCATCTGCACAGCTCCCGATTGTTTGTTCCATAATTTGTCCAATGTGCTCTGTCGGACATGTTTGTCTGAAACAAATAATAAAAAATGTATTAAGATCTCAGTTCATTGCCTTCTCAAGGCCTTTTTACGTGGTTCACAAGTTTCATTTTTTTATGAATCCTTAAATTTAAATATCTGTACAATATTTCGTAGAAACAGCTAGATGGGAATGCAACGCATTTCGAGCCAGTTTATCTTTTCAAGTATTTGTTATTATAGTATGTGTTAAGTATTTTTGCTATACTTAACTTTATACTTGATATCTTGTATAATACATATTTGATACTGATGTGGCTACCTCTATCGTCAATAGAGCGTGGCGCTTCCGCGAGAGGCTTTGTTCAAAGATCAAAAACAACTGGGGCGGACGACCAGAGGCCAACCAGTGATATTTACCCCTTTAAATATATTATTATATCCTCGCGCCACATTCCAGCGTAATCACTCGTACTTGAAGCGACAGTAATCATAATCATAATCATAATTTATCGATAGCTTTATGGAGCAGCAGCATAGTATTTATTCATCAAAATAGATCGAAGCGGTAGCAGTATCATTATTTTTGTGTTTTTGTTTATACATGTTAACAAATTATTAACTTGTTATCTGTTTATAAGTTCATTGAATTAGTCTAGAAATAAAATCCAACGTTAAGTTTATAGCGTTTACAGATGTACACTTGTACTCGCCGCATGTTGAATATCGTTTAGTGACATTTCACGCATGGAAAAATCCTAATTAACATTTCGACAGCTGCCATATATCACGGAAGTGATATCGTGCAATGTCAAGATAAGTATTCGCGCCAAATAGTGCAGTAAATGGGCTATCGTGCAGCGACAATGACAGGCCGAGTCCGTGGTGATCGTGACGACTTGGCAGAGAGCCGAGGAGCCACGCGCGTACTAGACACACACTATTTACATATTAGCTAACTACAGGCACTGCATACGTCACGTCGGGTATCTCTCGTCATTTTCTAGAAAATGCTGACGCCATCGCTCATAGAAACAAAGCATTACACAACTCTACAAAAACATGAACACTTCCAGATTCGTTCCGTTGAACAGCTGATTCTTTTGTGATGGTTTTCTAAAAACATTGTCACTTGCAGAAATAATGTATTATCAAGTTATGGTGATAACGTGCCTACTACCTATCCTATATATATATATATATATATATATATCCTGTTAATAAAAAAGCAGCCAGTCCATATATTTTATTTTGAATCATTTTACCGGAAGCTACTCTCATTTGATCACCTGAAGGATTTAATTTCCAAAAACTCTATCTTAGTACACCTCTACACCCCATAATGATAACACCCTGTAAATTTCATGTCACAAGGTTCAGCAGTTTAGGCTTTATATTAATTCCTATAATATCAGTCAGTCGTCCTGACTGACTGATATTATTTTATATGTATATACATATATTTGCACAAATATATATTGTTTTGTATTTTCTACTGTCCTAATATTGCCTCTCCTATCATAAGCAGCGTACTCTAGCTTTCTTAAAATGCTATCCGGCCATATCCTGGAGTTATGTCATTTATAGTCTGTTCGTAAATTATTAAAAAGTGTAAGGTAAAAGTGGCTTAAAGTTTGTGACTTATATTTGATGAGTTGTTTGATTTGATCGGTTCTACGGTATGTAAGACTGTCTCTGCTCCTTAGACGTAGAGCTTAGTCTTACTTACTCCAATTACGACACTATCCTTTATTGAATTTCAATTAGGAATTAATATTAAACGCATATAAATGTTTTTTTAATCAAGAACACCATTTATGATAGTACAAAATTTAAAACTTCGATACATCATCAAATGAAGTCCTTTCATATCAATAAAATAAGTATAGCTGTTTACTAACAAACCTCTGTTATTAATAGTTGTTTTGATAAAATATGATGAGATTAAAACACATTCTGAAACATATGATGGATTGCTTGAACACTCGGTCATTTTTGTATCATTCACAACTCATAATGGCTAAGGCGTTGCCAACGACAAAATTATAAACATGCCCTGAACTTAGCTGCCAAACAAATACCTTTTGGTAATCATGGTTGTTCTATCTTGATGGGCACTTGCAAAGGAAAACATAAACAAGAAATTAATCAACAATAATAATCACTGATAATGATTGTGCCGCGGAAGCTTCGGAACTCAAAGCTAGGAATACGCAATCGACATGTTTGGAGTTTTTAAGCCCGGAAATAAAGATCAGATTCAAAATTATTGACAGCTTGCTATTAATTTGATTTGATGCCGAGTTTTGGATAATTCGCATAACGGAGCACCGATATCTGGGCGCAATATCCCATGATGTTTGGCTTTCATTCAAATGTCGTTATTTCAATGTGAGAAATGTGTATTGTGGTATTAATCGCTACACAGATTTACGGGGTAATTAAAAGGATCAGTGTTTTGCTTCATAAACAAGAGCAGGATTAGTCGTGTAGTTATAGCTATTAATAGCTACGTACATTAGTTAATACACACAATTGTCACATAATTGTCGAAAAAAATATACTTACATTTATGTGGTCTAATAAATAACGCAGCTATAGTTATTTTTTAAGTGTTACTTGTGCTCGAGCATTACTCACGAGCGTTCTTGATATGTCTCTATGAACTATGATATTTTACATCTGGTTTATATTTTTCCACAAAGTAGTGACGTCAATGAAAGCTCAAATTATAAAACAGAATTTATTGCATGCTTACTCTTCCGCCTTATATCAGAACATGTTCTATAGAGGCAGATGAGTGACTTCGAACCTAAAACTGATCCTACCAAAGTGTGACGGCCATCACAGTTGACCCGTCTGTTGGCTTGGAAACCTAAAGGTACGTTTTATTAAATCGGGAATAACGAAGCTCATATTTTCACTCCACTTTTCTACCTCTAGGTATAGAAGTGTCATTACATTCATTCTCGTACAAAACGAAGTAGAAAAAAAGAGTTTTTGAAAGAAAAGACTACGTTCGATTTTGGTTCGATCCCTGATAAACATTTGTGTGCATGAACATGTCTGTTTGACCTGTGTCTGGGTTTTTATAATATATATAAGTATGTGTTTATGTATATAAGTATGTATATCAGTCATCAGGTTACCATAGCACAGGCTTTGCCTAGTTTGGGACCTGAAGACCTTTGTGTGGATGTTGTCCCATATTATTTATTTACGTCTTTCCTCCTCGTCATACGGAAAGATAACAGTGTTATTTATGAAGATTCGAGAATCTTATAAATATCTTCATATCAGTACTTTAGGTATACTTAGGTTTTTGGTACAAGTGTGTGTACTAAATGATGTTACTAAAAACATAAATATTTTAAGAACGTAAGGCTCAATGAAGTATGCCTGTGAACAGCCAGTTGAATATTGTCTACTCGGAAGTCAGACCCGTACCAAGCCGTGTTAACATTATAATTATGTACGAGTACTAGTCGAAACGAACTATCAAAATCGCAGACAGCCAGGGCTTGTAAAGTCACAGTAGGCATATTCCTCCAGAGGAGTGCCCGCTGACCAATGTCAAGGCGCTGGATTTATAGCCGCGCCCGAAATAGCCTCTGCTTGCGTAAACATCAGTTTAATTGTTGCAAGAATATACAGTTTCCATGCTAATAAAAAGCATTACAAAAATGCACTGCCAGTCAGTCAATGGCTTCGTTATGTTAGAATTACTTAATTCGTTATGGTAATTACGTTTAAAGCATATGAGTCGCTTGGTTTAAAGCATTTTGCTCGTATCATTTCATTACCGTTAACTGTTTCACTGAATACTTAAAGCGAAGTAGCATTCTAGAAAGACTTTTAGAACAAGGAATAAGATGCCCAGAATGTTATGTGTACGCTGCCATGTTTAAGGTCCATTAATCTGTATCGATATGCCTTTAAATTGTCGGAAGCTGTAGTTCTTTGTATAGAAATACACTACTTTTCATAAGTGCTAGTAAGAATCCTGTATAAAAGACAAACATTTGCTTTTGGCACGACACATGTTTCCTAATTAAATGTTCAATGTAATCCGGACGTCGTTGGACCGCGCGTATTTTTTATCATCTGTTGTATATCTATTTTACTGGGTTTGACTCTGGTTTTCAATCTCTACAGTAAACATTTTTTTACTGTAGAGATTGAAAACAAATAATCTGTATTATATGTATGTATGTATGTATGTAATAATATGTATGTATATCACTGACTAATTTAAAAGTGTTAAAGTGTTTTTAGTACATTTGTTAAAATCCCTATTGACATGGAAAGTGAATAGGGCTTCTATTATAACCTAAATAGTGAAACACGAAGTCTCATTATGAAACAAAGAAACACAGCCCTTGTCATGTCCCCCAACATACACGAATAATGTTAATAACCCTGTCGAACAATACGAACAGCAGTGGTAAATGGCATCAACCCTCAGTACTATTGGTGCCAGTTGCGATCATCAAGGTTCGGAAGCTCAATAAGTATGCAAAGCACAGTATTGCTTATAAATTAATGGTAACACTTGGTAGGCCGGCACGGGAAGGGCGGAGGCGTTTGGCCGAGGGCCCAATGCACCAAACCTACTTTACATGGGAGAGAGGCACGCGATATTGCTGCAGTCAGACACCTAAGTACTCTATTTTAAGCTACTTTACTACAGACTTACACGAGACCAAGCAAGTTAATATTTACGCAAGTTGAACAGCCGTTTTAGAATGAATTCTTATATGAGAGGTTTCATAAATTTTAAATATTATACATTCCCTATGAGAGCGGTTGGCATCTATGCACAGGCTTACCTTTTTATGTTACAGCTGGTTTTTTTGTGTTGCAGCTCAAATTCAGGGTTAGTGCTTTAGTGAAAGTTGTTTGAAGTGATGAGTATAGTGACTGACTCTCTTTTGGCTTAGTACATCCGTAACGCATAATCCTGTGTAAGTTATGTGTAAATAAGAACACAAGTGGTAAAAAGTAACTTCAAAAAACTCGACTGCAAGAACTTTAGACCCTCGTATTAACAAGTGAAATCGTGGGATGCAGTTATTATATCATATGAGCATCTACAGGTGAAGATTAAAAAGATTTGAAGTACACAATGAGCTTCAACATTCTGACGACAATTACGACGTCCAATTGTATTCTTTTGGTATTTTTAAGAGGCTAATCTTGTTACCAAGCACAAAATACCAATTTTTGCCCAGATAGTTAAGCATAATTATTAGCAACTAGGTCTAGATATAGATGGTTTGGGTAGCTGTCCTACTTTTTAAATTGGTAGGAATTATATTTGACCAAAGAGTGACTGGTAACCCTGGTTTGAATAATGGGCTCATGTAGAAGGTCTATATTTGCCTAAATATAGTCACGCATGATCCGTTACACACGCTAGGCTATTTATCCAAGAGTCTAAAGAAAAATTTTCATATTATTATGTGCAGATGTAAGAAGTAAAACAAACTCACAAAACGAATGATACATTCGCCAAAGAAATTAAAAAGCTGCCTCACATTCAGTAAATTAATTTTGATTAAACTGGCACTAATAGAAAAGAGAGCTTATGAAAATAACATCTCCAAAGAAATTTCGCCGACAAAATGAATGCGTCTATTTTAAATTCTGCCTTCGTTATACCAAAACATCATTTAACACTCGCTATAAAGCGCCAGATAATAATAATTTACGGCTCACTTCGTAAGTGACTTGGTGTTGATGATTATTGATTATACTCGTATTACGTTATTTATATTAGAATATATAATAGATTATTTCTGGAGAACACAACACACACACCGAGCATAAATCATCCATGTATATGTTGTTTTAGCCTTTCGATATTAATTAAATCGAAATGTTTCTTATATTTTACAGTGCGACGTACCAAAAAAGAGGAGGTACTCAAATCGACTATATTTTTACCTGATATTCGTACCTCAAAGACGGCTGAATGTTTGGTTTTTAAATAACTGACAAAATTGTATCGGCGTCTGCCGAAGTCAAGTCAGTAATCAGTAGTCATCAGGGGGTTAAAAAGTTTAACCCCCAATGCAAACCCTGAATGATTTTGGTCATATGTTTGACGTGTCGGTTTGTGTATGTGTGTGTTTGTGTGTCTGTCTGTGAAATCGTAGCTCGCTGATGACGGATGAACTGATTATTTTGCTTTTTTGTTTAAAAGGTGTATTAGTCGAGAGTGTTTTTAGCTATATGTCTGGTGACGATCGGTTCAAGATGGCCGCCACCACAAAATGGCGGAGAACAAATTCTTTTAAAACTCCCTCAATGTAGGTATCAAATGAAAGGGCCTGACTAGTTGAATACTATACACCATTACAACTTCAAATCCAAGATACCTTCAGCAATGTCGGGGTTTAAAAAAAACAATTTTACTTTTTGTAACAGATTTGTGTAAAGGAAGTAGTTCGCTCTAGACTTTAAAAACGAGTTCTTCGCTCCGCCTGTATGGGAAAGAATAAATAATTTTCTTGCTCGCTACGATATATAGCTGCTAGGTACTACTATAAAATAAGGTTTAGGCAATACCTACCTACTATAGAGCACAATTTTGATCACATACCAAATTTCCAGACTAGATCTATAATAAACGAAATATTATGCTTAGCGTGCGGTATCGGACTTTTTACGACCTGTAATCAGCATCTATTATCTCGCAAAAATAGGCCACAATTCAACGCCTACTGCGAAAATAAGCAAAGGAACTTTGAATCTTCGATTAAAGTCATTTAAAGGCTAAGGAAAGTGAAACTTTGTAAGGGCTTTCCATCACGCTGGAAAGCTATTAAAACATTATAGTCACGCGAATTTCCGCTACAGCAAAACTTTTAACTAATTTACTAGTTTTTAATAGCATATTCTTCAGCGCTTACTTTTTAAGCGTAAAAGTTTACTTATAGTTATTACTGAAAACTTTATCGTGAACAATAATTTATAATACAAAATCAAATGCCGCGAAACGATTAAAAACCTGATTGCGCTAATAACACGCAGATTTACGACTTATAAAGGAACCTAGTTGAAAGGTGAGAAGAGAGAGACCTTAGCCAGGAAGTTGGTCAATATTGGTTTAAATAATTATAATATTTACAAGTAAATTCAAACACCCCGACACAAATGATTAAAAAAAGACAATTCGCTATTTAGAAGTGATGGCCATCTTGGATTTTAATTTTATCTTAGTCTAGTATAATTATTCTACTAGTCAACCCTTTTTATTTAATACTCCCTCAATATGAAATTGTGAAAAATATAAAATTCGCCATTTTGTATCGCGACCATTTTGGACCGATTTAACATTCAAACAAAAAAACACAATCGGTCCATCCATTCAGGACATAACGCTGCCACAGACAGTATAAGAGAGAGAGAGAGAGAGACCTGTCAAACTTATCAAACACCCTGTCGGTTTTGCGCCGGGGGTTAAAAAGAATTTCAACATTAAATGAAGCTGGTATCTAAAATAGCGTTGAATGGCAGTTGGCACAGTTCTTTCCAACAGCTTAGTCTCCGATTGCGCAAAACACGGCCCATTATCGAAAATCTTCAATTGTCACTTTCCCGCCCCTTTCCCCCCTCTTTTCCCTCTTTGTTCGTATAACACGAATATCATTGTTTTAGTAAAAGATTTCATCAGCGCTAATGGTTGGCAACCGGCCAAGTGCAGCGTCTAACGAATGTATATTTCACAAAGAATATGTTGTATAAATGAGATTTCTACGTGAACAGGTTTTGTCTGGAACACTAAACGAGATAAATATATTCAAAACAAAACAAAACATGTGGTGTAATATTTGTGTGTTAACATAATATACTATACTTAGTTTTTAGTTAACATAACATACGAGTACTATACTTCGTTACCCGCGGTGTTGCACGCGACATACTATTTTGAAATATCAAATGACACTTTTACAGGTTGAGGTGCCAAAACTCCTTTTTGAGTACACCCCTACCTACATCATAATGACGAATACGCTCTCCAAATTTCACGTCTAAATCTAAATTGCACGTTAAGCGGTTAGGGCTCTGCGTTGATTGTAACTTGTCAGTCAGTCAGGACTTACTCTTTTTTATACATAGGTATATAGAATTTCGGGTGATTTGAATATTACTACTAACATAAGTACTGGTCTTGAAACCAGCAAACGCTTACATAGCTGTGCTATATAATTAAATTGAATCAAATTATGTATACTAATCTACTTAATTACTTCTTCCAAGCAACATGCTTCACATAGGAGCTTTCAGATTAGCAGATCAACTGTATCAGAGCCCAAGAAATCTGATACTTAAGAGTATCGGATTTCTGCGTTAGAATATCTATACTTAATATAGTTTAATGTTTTAAGAAACATTAAACGCAGGCTCTATGAAAAGTAGTTTTGCTACAAAACCAATCACATCTTTGCTGCCAGCAGCCCAGCATGTTTGGTTTACAAAACCAAACATGCTGGGCTAGTTCCAAAGTAGACATATACATACATAAAACTGGAGCATTAATTTACCAACGTGTTCTTTGTACAAATGATTACCTTTTAATACATATTAACTTCCAAAGATCGTAAATAGTCTTCAGACCTTGAAATTTGGATCGGTGATATCGATATAATGAATTTACAATTTAATTGGTGCCTGTCTCAAACAGTCTGCGAACCGTTTGGGAATGGCAGGTTAGCTGTTAATCCAAATTATAGTGGATTTGGTGTTTTAGTTAGCCCAAAGTCTCAGCTTTGCGTGTACAAGGTTCGACCGGGCGAGCGAAGCGTTTCCGTTTCGAGTTGAGCAATAATAATCGTTAATTATAATGATAAGAAAGTATTATTCGACTGTCCTTCTTTACAGGCTGCATTTTAAAATGTTATGATTAGATCGATTTAATTGCTTTTTTATCAATATGACGGATTTATAAAACGTAAAATATATCATACTAGCTGACCTGGCGAATTTCGTACCGCCTACTAGTCATAAATGACGTGAACTTAACATCTTGGTCTCGTTATTTTTTTTGTTCCATCGTCATTACTTTTAGCAGAGAATGCGATGATAGACACATTATGTTTTATTTTTGCACACCCTGGGGAGGTTTGGGGAGTCACAGGATTCTATGGATCCTCTTTTTCTTCTAGTAATAAATATAGCCCATATTTCTCAGTGATAACGTAACTTTCTAAAGGCAATTTTTTTTAAATTGGTTCAGCAGTATTTAATTATATTCGTTGCATACAAAAATCAAATCGTCTTTCATCTTTTCAAATCTTTCAAAGGGTTCTTATCGTATTGAACACATTCGTATTGGCTACAGAGTGAACCATTATTTGAGGTTTTATTAGCCGTAATTTTGCTTTCAGTCGGTTCTTTGCAGTAAAATATTTCTTATCGATTTTTGGTACGCGCATCAGCGAACGGTTCGATTTCATTTTATAACCTCCGGGTGCAGAAAATATAAAATGACATTAATTAAATACGAGTACCTACGATGTCTACAAGACGTAGTACTTTAGAATGTCACGACCATTTAACAACCAATTCATTTAAGATACTTTCGGTTTGTTTCAAGCCTAATAAGTGAATTGTAATTGGTGTAGTAAATCACGTATTCCGAAATTGTATACTTGTCTCTATAGTTGAAGAAATAATAATAAAAGTTAGACCACGTCAACACAGGCGGTGTACATAGCGCTTAGACCCTCGCTCCCTAAAAAACCAAAATTCTACAATGTCTGCGTCTAGGCGCACTGAGAGCTTGAAGCCTTGCCACCATGCCGCCTGCTCGTGCGTTTATCATCGTTACGTTTAAATGTATGAATGTAATATAAGTATATTTGAGACAGTCCATAGCTTAAATGATTCTACCTTGCATCTTGCATGTATTGCAGTAGGCTCACCGTGTGACGTGAGACGCGAGTTGATGCGTGCTGTGATGGCGCGCGCGATCTCCGTGGAGTCAGGAGCGCGCTGCTGGTGCAAGCGCAGTCGCTCGAACAGGCAGTCAGTCGCCGCCTCGTCGGCCATGCGAAATGCTGCAATTAGCAGTCAACATTTTACATAGGTGTCATTGGCAGAGTATTGGAAATATTAAGCAAAATAATTTGACTACTGTGGAATACACTAATCATCATCCACATCCTTCCCACCCATATAAACCTTTTTGTTGGATATAGACCTTTCTCATTTCATACCATCTGCCTCGGTTCTGTGTAAATCTTGTTCAGGATGGGCCCGCGTCAGTTTTTATGTCGTTAACCCACTTTGCTGGTGGTCAACCGACGTGTCGCTTCACTATCCACCGCTTTGTCACAGCTTTATTCCATCTGTCATCACAAGCGACCGCATGCAAAAACTCGGAAACAAATTATAAAACCGTACGACCATGGTAAGACCCTTCCTATACAAGCTATTTGTATAGGTATGGATGGAGTTGGTATGTGAAGTATGCATTTTGGCCCAAACTTGTTTATACATAGACTGTCTCTAGTAGAGCGTAGCTTATAACGTATGATGTCTTTTTACAATGTAATTTTCCTAGAAATTTGAGTTTCTGTTCCATATACATAATATATTCAGCTCAACTTACTTATTTTAGAAGTCTTTAGCGTAACAATTTAGATCTGATAACATGCCGAGCTAGCTCAACATAAGTAATTAAAAAAATCATCACATGAAATATTACGATGATTTGATATAATGCGAAAAGTAATTTAATGAGCCGAACAGTTATTATGAGTACGAATATTACTACTTTTTAGTTAAACTAATCGTATATCGCGATGATGCGAAATGAGCGAAATATTAATGTCGTTAGGAACAAAGAGACCTTCTATTAAACCCTAAAGACCTACGCACGAATCATGTCAATACCGAATTTCAGAATCTTTAATTTAAAATTTTTTCTTAACGATTTTTGGCACTTCATTGTCGAATTCTTGAGTATGTATTTGTAAAAAACATATTGTTATTCTTTGCATGTAATTTATCTGGGTTAAATTCGTGTGAATATGCAGATGTGTGCAATATGCGTCCACTCGTAAAACCCAGTTTGCACTATCTGGGATGAATTTAGTATGCACCTCGCGACCTGCATTTCAGACCAAGTCCGAAACTTGCGCTAATTGAGTCACAAAAAAACATTGTGTTTCTTAACAATCGAACGATACGCATCAATGCGGTGTTGCATTCAGAAACATTGTTAACAAACTCGGGTACGGGATTGTCATGAATGTTGGCCAAACCAAAACTCGGGTTTGCTTTGACATTGCCGGATTTAGGCGTGGAGCGAAATGTATGAGTGCGAGTCTATTACAGTGGTTTTATGAGAAGAAAAACGTACGTGTATGCGTAGAGAGGAGGACTTCTTGTCAAATGTGTCAATTGTAAACAAACTGTGTATGCTGTACGTGCGACGCAGTGGGAGGTCCGCGCTTCGCGGCGACCGCCGGCCGACTGACGCGCTGCTGGGAGGGAAAACGCGGCGGCGCGTCATGCCTGGGGGACGGACGCCTCGGAAAATGTTTTTCTTTTACGGCTCGCAACCAGTCATTTATTATGGTTTTCTATCACTAAGCGCCCGTTAATTATTGCAATATTTTAGACACTCATACGTGTGCTTAAGTCATAGAACGTTTGTATACCACGTTTGAATGTGTACATATTGTTACTAGTGTGTCGTTTTTAGTTTACTCTATTGCAGGTGAGCTAAATTATACATGGATCTAATGATTATGACGTGACATATTCTCAATTTTAAATTATTTTGTTACCTGCACGATTTTCTTACTAGAGAATTTTTGGAAATATATGCTTTGGAAAGAATATCATTCAGCAAAAAGATCTTTATACTACCGCGTTTCTATAAGCAGATTTTTCATACTATGATTTTGTATGTATTTGTTTTTTTCATTTTGTTAAACAACATACGTTGAAAATAAATTTCTGGAGGCGATAATATATGATCGATCGAGCATTACAAGTGAAATAGAAAATAAACATATATAACTTATTTTAAAATACTTATAGAAACCGTAGGTTCTGTGCATAAATATTAAACGTTACGCTTACTTTTATGAAGCCTGGGTTTTTTAACTTCTATAGATTGCACTGACGCCTCGGTGGCTGAAAATATAATGACAAAACCTTAAAGGACATACCAAGTAATTTTAAGCATAACAAAGAAATACAGCTTTGCTAATACCGCGACAAAAATGAATACATAAGTACAAGTATCAGTTCCTTGTTTAGGTACTTTTGCCACGTTGATAAAGCCTATTGGCAAAGATAGAAAATTTAACATGGAGCGAAGCAGTTCTAGGAGTAGAGAGAGAAATTGGGGACGGGGTTTGGTCCATCAATAATGGTTATGTGGCTAGATATCGATTAACGTGTATATCTCAGCAGTGACTGATACTGTCATTCGTGTGACTAAAATTCGAGCTAGAATTACATATATCGGTCGGGATGAAGTAAAATAATTTATTATTATCATTTTCCCATTGAAGTATTTCAAATTACAACGATTTTTACCAATTTCAAAACAGTATTTAAATAACAAAACAATATGGAAGTAAAATACCTGACATACCGCAGTCATTACAGAAACTTTTGAATTTCAGCGAGTTACAGGTTCAAGATATGATCTTAAAATCACACTTTCCATTGCGTAAATAATATACGAGATATATATATATTAAATTTAGTTTAGTTTGACTAAAATAACATAGAGTAAGAAACTGTAAATATCAAGACATTGACAGTTAAAAAATGAAATGTCAATTACATTTCAATAAGTTTCAAAAACTTTTTATCCATAAATTAGTCTGAAGGTTGTACTTACCGGTGTATGAATCCCCAAACATATTACAAATGCGAAAGTGTGTTTGTTGTTTCATTGGTTTGTTTGTCCACCTTCTCCTCGGCAAATGAGTGACGGATTGACTTGATTTTCTACAAAATTCTAAAAAAGAGGCGGTATTTAATTTGACTGCATTCATTGCATAGATATAGTTCAAGTCCGGAGAGTGTCATAGGCTTCTTTTTGTTCCAGGTAAACAAACCTAACACGGGCGAAGCCGTAGGCAATAACTGTTTCGTTAATAAAATAACCTGTGGATCGGTTAACTTGAAAAAATAGGTAGGAGAGACTGCTGCTCTGCAGTAGGGAAGCTTAGGATTTAAGCCGTAGACGTAATAGTAATTATCAAAATTAAACGATCTAGAGCAAAACTAATTCAAATGTAAAAGTTTGCGAAGGTGCCTTTCTTAATTGCACTAGATTGCAAGACAAAATGTCAATGTTAGCTTATAAGTCCTAGTACAGGATCGTACAGTGCATACATACCATATTAAAATAATTCAAATTCGAACTAAGTATAGATTAACGAGATTTCGTTAAAAATCACATAATCGAAGGAAATAAAGTTCCAATAAAGAAAGTGTATATTCATCAAAATATAATGTGTATATATTACATTGTTATAGGTAGGTTCTACGTATATTATGCAACATAATATAAAACACATACTAAACATTGAAATAATAAAATAGAGACTCTTAAAAAGTAGATATAACTTTTGTAAAGTAGTGTACATAGTGTCGAAAGTGCATCTAGATTCTAATCGAAATATCAAATTAAGTTTAAGAGCGACCTTGCTCCTGATTTAATTTTGTGTCTACTTGCTCAATAATAAGCATTACATGCACCTTTGGCGTTACTTTAATTGGAAGATGAAATAAGCTATCTGTACTCTAAGTTATTTGATATCCTATCCTCGAATTCTAATAGTATACTTTCTATGAGTCAGAGATACCATGATTCACAACATTATCAGTTCTAGACAAAAATTTGCTCGTCGTTGGAATACGTATTGAGTACCGAATTCAGGATTACTTTTTTAACCATCAGGCTACGGCGACCATTATTTAACATTGTCAGATCAGTGGCAGTATTTAAATAAGCTGGCAAGTATGAGTCATCTAAGCTTAACATCGAGTCCTGTATTGATATACCGCCAGTTATTTTTTCGGTATGGCATCATACATCCAGAAATATATAAATACTCGAAAACACAAATTATGCAAAAATATATAAATTAAGACGTTATTTTTCCGGTGAACGCGAGAACTTCACAATCAACCAGTTATAAAATATTTTTTCTAATTTGTCTTGATGCATAAACATGCATACGAGCATAATCCAAAACGTCTAGACTTTTATCGCCGATCGACGAATATGAATACAGGTAAATAGCATGTCGTGAAATTGTAGCAAGTAAAACAATAATAGAAAACATTCCTACGCTATGAAATTATAACATCATTGTTTTTGATGTTGAAATAATACAAACAAATCCAGAAGTGTTGAATTTGTCATTAGTATAGTGACAGCCATGTGGAATTTAAGATGGTTTATAATGTATATTAGTGTTGTTTATTCATATAATACCACTTTATGTTTTATGATAAATATGACTGAATTTAGAGAGATTGATTCAGATTTTGACCTTGAAAAGGTAATTTTTAATTTAATTTATCAACTTCTCCAAGCATTAACTTTTTTTGATATATTTGTTATGTACAGCATATATATCTGTTGTGATTTGTAAAGATGTAAAACATTAAAGTATTTATACGACAGTACATTAATTTGTCCCACCTACTAAAGAAAACTAACGCGATAAGAATAATTGCCTTTGTCAATCAGACAGGCTAAATTCCTTTTTATATATTTAAAAACTTGCTGAACATTAATTATCTTTCTCTTAATTAATTGGAGCATTTTGTGTTGTATTATTATTACGAATATGACGTATGTAGCTGTTGTATGTGCTTAATGTTACTAAATATATATATATATACATAATATATGTATGTATTTTCTGTTTTTTGTGGTATAATATTTGTACCATCTCGTTTTTTTTTTGGTACACTATCGACGTTACTATTTGCAGTTAGTCCGATCCATCCAAAGGTTGCCTGGAAGAAATCGCTTTAGGCGATAAGGCCGCCCAATGATATATATTTTTCTTCGTGTGCAATAAAGATATATTGTATTGAAGTTAATTTAAATTCACCACTGTATGCAATACTTTCAGGCAATTCGTAACTATAAGCCCGAAGATTTTGATCCATCGAATATAAAAGTAAGTCAGATTTTGTGATTTGAACCAGTTTTCTAGCTATTTCTATTGCTATATTTGAAGAAGTACAATACAAATAAAAATACGAACAAAATGTTTTGCACACCGCACATTAGAGTTGTGATTTCACCTGTTCACGAGTCAGTATTTAGGAACCAGATGACCAGATTGGTTTGTAGTTCGTAGGTGACATTTTTTGGCCGTGACTTATTGTAATCATCTGCATATCATCGTAGTACAACCTAATTTGCGATTCAGTTCATTATTTATATTTTATTATTACCTTAACAGGGTATGGACCCTGGTTTCGGAGAGGACAAGGGACCTAAATATCCTAATTATAAACTACGAGCTATGGTAATTATTATTTGGATATTTTTTATTGTAACTCTTAAATTGTCTTAGGAAATGTGAATACAATTTTCTTGTCAGTGTGCATCACATACAGTTTTTATATGGTATGAAAGATGCCATAAGAGAATGTAGCATAAGATGTAAAAAATAATAACACTTTTCTATTTCATACTCAATTTAGCCACCTAACAGAACCAGTGAGGAAAATCTAAAACTAATAGAAGCAGCACGTGCCCTGATAGAAACTTCTGGCGAAAATGAGCGAGATCAATTACTGCGTAAAATAGCAGAGAGCGAATCTAAACGACTTGGAGTAAAGAGGACCGACCTGACCGATGGTAGTCGTAATAATAGGAATCAAGCGAAACCGAGCGCGAAAAAACGTGTCAAAAGGGCTGGAGTGGGTTAGTTGGTTCTTTTAATTTAGAAATGTGTGTGCTAATTTGTAATATATTTTTTGACACATGACGTTAGATTTAATTTCAATCCATTAAGGAAATTGAAGGAGATATACGAGTTTGACTATAAAAATATTCCTGTCAGTAAATATACTGCGTTCCCTTCAATGCGCTTTCCTGCTAACATGTAAGGAATTACATAGTACGTCAATGAACATATATGCGAACGTATCTTCACTCTTAGCATCTACAACTATTTGGTATGATTATTAATTAAAATATATTATTTTTGTTCAAGTAATGCGACGGTAAGTCATCTCTTCAATTTTACAGAAAATTGGTAGTGGTAAATTGGTCGCGTAAGTCGGCAGCCGTAAAAGTAAAGGCCTAACATAACATGGCTTTTGGTATTACTTACGTTACTTTAGGCGGTAGAGGTGCACTTTATATCTGTATCTCTATGTTACGTTGTAATAAATGAAAGCCATTTAATTACGTGGTACAAAAATAACCTGACAAGTGTTGCCATGGTTTTTTTTTTTGAAAATAACAATATATAATCAAGTTTATCCTACTTATAGACTATTCTTAAATTTTCAGGTAAATTCTCGGAAGCAGCGAAAGTCGACAACTTAAAGATGCTTCGGATCTACTTGACTATGTTCTCTAACTTGTGGACGGATTCCTACACCGGTGGCACGCATCCTTTACATAGAGACGTTCCAAAAACTATTGTTATACTTTTCAAACACAGAATCATGCAGTTCTTCTTCCCTCCAGTAGGAGTAGAGAAGCATGCAAAGTAGAAATAAGTTGAGGATTTAAAGTTGAACTAAATGAAATTCACATTTTTATTAATTATTTACAGCACTTACGAATAATAAAGTAATAAGAAAAGTGACCTACAATATAAATTAAAAAGTGTAAAAAATGTATGGGTCATTTTCGTTCCCTTTCTTATTCGTTCGTTACTTTTAATTTTAGTTTGTTTCTTAGGTGATAACTAAGTTATTTAGCAACTCGTTAAAACACAGACGTGAATTCGAATCCATAATCGTGCTTCAGATAAAAAATATTGCTTGACCGCATCTCGCCTAATGTAAAGCGACAATTTGACCTATGATGTGGCCGCTTGCCTAGAAGCAACAGATTTACTCGCAATTTGAAATAACCTAGATAATTGCTAGTGGGAAGTAGATAAGTCGGTATCGAATTCCACAATCTGGTTGTTCGCACAATAAAAGCGTTAAGTGGAAGTCCGTGGAATCTCTATCATGTATTGGTGGAGCCTTGCAGTATATCTACTTGTGCGGTAACTTAAAATAATTTAAAAAAAATAATACTTTGTAGATATACTTATAACATGGTCTGGTATTTAACTGAAGCTTGATGATGTCTAGTAAAAATGTTGATAGGTATGTTGTCTTGCTTATAAATAGGGCGAGAAACCCGAAGCGTCGAAGGCTACATGTTGTTAACTTTTGCTTCTTGGACTTACGAAACATAGAATTAACATTGTGTTTACTGGAAAAGATTAGATGTGAACATTATAAACGGAATTAATGGAGCTAATTATAGTTGTACAAGTAAACGCATTTGACGTTATTATTTTGATAGTTTATGAAGATGTCTTATGATGGAAAGCTTGTACATAGAAGAAAATATATATATATATATATATATCACAATCTATACATATATAAAACTGTAGAGGTCAATTATCTGTACAATGAAAAAAAAAAGTTAAATAGAAGAAATTTTGATTTTTTTAAATATTTATTTTTGTTACTCTGTTTATCTGTCTGTTTGTACGGGCTAATCTCCAAAACGACTGGACCGGTTTAAGTGAAATTTTGTATATATATCCCTGGTCAACACATAGGATACTTTTGGTCCCGATAAATTAAGGAAAAGGAATAATAAATAGCACGACGAAGTCGCGGGCATCAGCTACTTTTTAAAAAGACCCGTATTTTGGGTTACCAGGAAACAGTGAAGCTAGTAGCAATTTCGATTGTGACATTTTGCGCAATATGTTTGCATGTTTTTTTAGGATATGCACCTGAAGGTTACCAATATCCTTTGATCTGTTCAAATACCTACGCATTTTGATGCATTAATGTTATGAAAATCTAATAGACATAATTGTATAAGTGATTATAAAAGATATATAAATAGGATCACTGAAAACGGCTTTGAGAAGGTATATTATATGTATAATGTATATAATTTGAAACATGTACATAATACGAAGCAAATTTTTCGTTTAAGCAAACTAATTTCTAAAAATGTAATCCTTTCTAAGGAACTCCTTTTCACAATGTTTTGCGGTATACCTACTGAATTAATCAGCATATTGTGACGTAACTTGTGCCTGCGACATTACACAAAAAGACAAGACACATCTAGTAACTTTCCTTCTGTGATCGTGGGCGGGGTGTTATTTAGTATATAAAAGACTCGTCAGAGGACCTGCACGCGTATTAAAGAGGTATCTCTTGAATCCCCGACATGAAGGTACTCGCCTTAACCTTGGACTTAATTTTTCTACCTTAAAATCTATTGTGTTACATTTGTGATCTCATTCAGTGAATATTTGAAAAGAGAATCGTGATGCTGTGTTGACGAGTTATTCTAGTTTTTATATTTATCCTTTTAGAAGTGGTGCGGTATTGATGATGTCCAAACTTGTTTTGAATTTACATGTTCGAATTACCGTTTTATTATGTGTGATCGGTCAAGTTTTAAATGAGATTTCTATTTAATCCCGTTAAGTGGAGTATTTATAAGTATTAGTTGTGTGTAGTGGTTGTGTGGTGAATTTTGTGCAAAAAAATATCTGTCATATTAAAGTGATTGGTGTATATAACATTAATTGATATAAACAGTATAAATATGGTATATAATATTTAGTTTTCTGTCAGGGCCCATTACTATTTCAAATAATAGTAATCATACACGCTTACTAACCGAAAGTAAATTGTGAATGTGGAATTTCTATTTACTATTTACATTACAAATTTAGGTACTTTCGTTTGAGTAGAGTATAATGTTTTAGTAGTTTTTAAGATATATATCTCAGAAAACTTTATTATTTATTCTGTAGCTAAATATCTCATGTAAATATGTTTTAAGGTGTTACTGGTGGTATACGCGGCTATGGCCGCCGCATCGGCAGGTTCAATCTCCTGGCCTGGCGCCACGGTGGTCACCGAGCAGAAGACCCTCGTCCCCGCACACACGAAAGCCTTCGGATACTCTACTACTCAGTACATTAACGCTGTAAGTAACTACATATCTATCACGGAGTTTTGAACATGTCAGTTACGTGTCTTTGTGTTGCTAGCTTTATAAAGACAATTGAAAGCAAGTAAAGATGAATGTAACCTTACGGTTGACCATTAATATTTCTACTACTTACAATATTGATGATTATTTTGTAATTATTTTCTGAAACTTAGAGATAATCTATTTTTGTACGATTATTTTCCACATTTATTCATATATAATTATTGATTCAGTCCTGACTCATTGACACTGACATATACAACGTGTAACAAAGAGGTATATGTGATGGGTAGCCTACGCCCTTAAGTATTATCACACCTTTCTATTACACGTCGTATATATAGTAGATAGAACGGAGATTACATGAGATAATTTTACCTGTACATAAATTAAGCGAATAAAAGTACCGTAATGAACGAAACTACAAGTACAGGACAAAAATATGGTTTTTGGGTGACCGAAAATTGAAGAGGATTGTTCAACCACAGGCAATCGTATATTTTCTACTTAACAGCTGATTATGATTTATTTGTATAGAATGTCGACCACTTACAAAAACAAACGATTGTGTCAACTTACTCGTACACTAATTACCTAATGTAATTTTTTTGTTTAAAGGTGCCTCATGGCCTTCACTATGCTTATCAACCACACGTGAGCTACCAGCTGCCTGGTCTGGCTGCAGTGGCACCCGTACAACAGTTTGTGCCGCCACCCGGAGCAACTTATTACCCGTCTACGGTGTTCTATCCATCACACCCTGGATTATTCCCATCCCCACCTGTATCGCAGTTCCCTGGCACACCAGTTGCACCGTTCCCTGGGGCACCTTTACCCGGTGCACCTTTCCCAGGGGCACCTTTCCCAGGTGCACCTTTCCCACCCGGCCAACCAATTCAGCCTGCTCAACCAGCTCCACCTTCACAAGACGTTCCGAACCCTTCTCAGCCCGCCGGTGATGCTGATACGGCTGTCGTTGACTCGGCAGATTTTCCCCAGCAAAGCGAAGACGACCGACAGCAGCAAGACAGCCAGCCTTCTACAGAAACACCGCAACAAGAAGAGCAATCTACTCCACAGGAACCCCCAGCGCCTCAAATTCCTCAGGGACCTCCTGGTTTCCCCTCATTTCCTTCATTGCCACAGTTTCCCCCGGCAGGTGGAGTACCTTCATACCCTTCATTGCCTCAATTCCCGCAACAAGACGTTCCTTCTTTCCCGCAAATTCCCCAAGGGGGACAAATTCCACAGTTTCCATCGCTACCCCAGTTTCCTCAGGGAGGTGGGGCGCCCGCTTTCCCAGGCTTTCCTCAATTCCCACAGTTTCCACAGGCGCCATTAAACCCAGGCGTCCCTCAGCCACCCTCACCGTCACCTCCATCCTCTTTCCCCGGAGCGGGTGCGGGAGGAGACAAGGGCCTCAATGATGAAGATACTATTAGTGTAGAATCCGCGTAAGAAACACAGGATAGAGAGCAGCCTTTCAACATCTGTGATGTTTGATGTAGTTTTTTTACTCTAAATTTACAAATAAGAAATCCACTCAATACTCATCACTGAATGGTGAATCTTACAAAATCACTTAATAATAAAATTATAATTTTCTGCTTTCACATCAGTCTTTATGTATATTTTATGAAATGTTTGATACGAAAGTAAATCTTTATATCTTTTAAGCTATTTAAGTTGCGTTAATTTATGTTTTGTAGATGTAATAAAATATTATAATATATTTTTAGTAGTAAACTGATTAAGCGTATTCATGCTAACCTTATGTCACATAAACAATTTGCTGAATTGCCTGGACTTAAGGTGATGGTTCCCAAATAGATGCGTTTTTGTTTCCATTTTCTAGCATCACCGTATACTGTGCCATGTTCGAAGTTAATACATCATGTAATACATATACTCAATTAAAGCATGATGTTTCAAAATGCTTATCTTAGTTTACCAAACCATTTTAATATATTTTTGAGAACTCATTATCTCATTATTTTGAACATGTTTCTTTCGGTATACGTGGAATGTCTACTTTGTAATGTTAAGGTAGATTAATCGAAATATTGACACCTTCAGGCTAATGTATTGTTTTTGTGTTAGAATGATAGGTAAGTGAAGTTTTAAAGATAAATGTTATTAGAGAATACTAAAAAGTATTCATTTAGAAAAGCACGTTGCTAATATATTTAACTAGGCACTTAGCACATATTTTAATGAGGCACTTTGGCTTAGCTAGCGAATAGCGTTCGTTTTATGCGACGTTGCATATGTGCCCGCCTGATCCTTGCCACTTCGCGTAGTGCGCGACGTTGTCAGACTTCATCTAGTGCAGCGTGAGAATAATTTATATATAATATTCTTTCCTAGGATAGTTACCGCGTGCGCGTAATAACATACTTATAAGTGATTGTGTTTTACTAGTAACATTCTCTGCCGTGATTTTTGACACTACTTGTAGAAGTGTAATAATATACAAATGGAAGATAATAAGAATCTTATAATATTTATATAAAAACTTCTTATAATCTTTATAAGTAAACGTTCATCGATGATTTCGCCAATTTACTTTTTTTAGATATTTTTTTTATTGAATATTTTATTTATAAATCTAACTATTTTGACCGATTTTTATCGAACTTATATGAATTAATTGTTCGTTAATTTTAACGTCTCTAAGAAAACAAAAAAAACTTGAAAAAAAAAAACCATAACTGAAATAAAAGGTAAACAGTTAGGTATTTTTACTATGGCAGCTGCTCCTTACAGTGAAGAATAAATTTTTATAAGATCTCTTCCCGTAGCAACCATCAGCTATAACATCTATGATAGCAATGCCGTTCGAATTCACCCTTCCGATTCAGATAAAAACAATTATATTTTTAGTACCTACACTGTAAACGCTTTTTACGTAAATAAAATATAAATTTTGATTGTTTCTATAGCAAAAACAGTAGGTTTTGATTACCGAGAAAAAAACCTCGTATTACGTATATTTGTATGGTATTTACCTCGTATTTGAGTAATTGTACTTCACCTTCTGTACAATAGTAATCTTTGACCTATCTTTCAGAAAAGTACGATGTTATTTCTCTGAACCTACATTACACTATGTCAATATCCAAACTGTGCATAAGACATCATCTATCTATACAGTTAACAAAATTATAGACGGCAGGCCAATGCCCGCTCCTTTGATTCGCCCAGAATCTAACAGATGACATGGCATGGGTAAGTATCAGTACATACAATTATTTATTCCGTGGCTCAATTCTCAATTGCGTTTGTCTTTACCCGTCGCCTTAATAAAAATAATAAACTCAGACTGTCTCGTGATGTTACACTTAAAATAATAATTCACGTTATTTTTCTGACAGTACTAAACAAATGTATATTTCACTTCACCAGAATCCAGGAGTACGTTCTTGCTTCCATTCAAGCATGTCCCTCTCGGTGGTATTTTTACCGGAGAGCCCCAGGGAGTAGAAGAAAGAGTAAGGAAACCAGTTGGTAGTGAACCACAAAGTGATGTTGTAACCGCCGACGCCTTCGATGTGAGGAGTGACCAGACGGTTAGGCAACAGCAGCCGAGCGCAGATTATCGTGCACTCTATACCGGCTGACAACTGAAACAATAATAACTATACTATACAATAATTCTTTACTGTCACCAAAAAAAATACAACACTAAGGAATATATAACAAATATCATGGCACAAAAAGCGGTCTTATCAGACTATCATAAGTAACGCTTATAAAAAAGTAACAACAAACTTCAATTCCGCAAGCGCATATAAAAAATCTGTTATTTTGATTTACATACAAAACTAACAGACCGATTTTGATCAAATTTATATGGGAACATCTGAGAAGCAAATCCCTACAACATATATTATATATTTTATGTTTGTCCGATACGTGTATAAAATAAATACGGCTAAGTGCGAGTCAGACTCGCGCTCCAAGGGTTCCGTACCCACAATATTAGTTCAAGCTTCTACATGTTGTTATTAACATCAAGCAAAAAACGGCAATAGTCATGTTTATTGTATGGGATTCCCATTAAACATTTATTTTATTCTGTTTTTAGTAGTTTTGTTGTTATAGCAGCAACAGAAATACATTACCTGTAAGTTTTTCAGGTCTTTAGCTAATACAGTTCATGTGATAGACATACAGCCTGGTGATTGACGGACGGCCGGACCGTCGAACAGAGAAGTCTTAGTCGTTTTCAATATTTTAGGTATAACCCTTAAGAGAGTCCGACAAATTAAGAAACTTTTCCTTGTCAAAATCGAAGTCGGTGAAATATAGTTTATAGATTAGAAAGCAATTTATATATGTAGCTCTGAACTTCTTAAAATCAGACTTCAATAAACATGCCTATCTCTAAATCAGCACCATTTCTTCCTTTGCTTCTAAAGCCCTTGTAGCTTTATTATCTTGGGATCTAACATCACCAACAAAACTAAAATCATAAACATTATAAGAAAACTAAGTCCATACCATCATCTTTATAGTAAATTTAGCTGGTAGATCAGCATTCACTTCAAATTTTTCCGAGTAAAAGAAAGCTCCTCGTCTTTGAGCCCTTGCGCTTGCATAGCAATTATTTCCGCTGACAAATGTTCTAGATTTCCATCCAGTTTTCTGGTCGCCACGTTTACGTAAAATGTTTTTGCGTACTCCTAGCGCTGCAAGATGACACATACACTTTCGATTGCACTTAAGAACTGAGACGTTCTGGGCATAATACCATAACGTCAGTTATCATTGATTGGAACGTTGTTTGTTATAGACAATTTTGTCTAAAGGAAAACGACTAAACTAGCCAAATAGTAATAAAGAGAATATATAATTATGGTTACAAGAATACTTATTACATTCTTCTTTTAACTAAGCAGAATGTGATATGCAGACATTTTCATTATCTTCAGTATAATTTTGCTGCATAATTTTAGTTCTATAATTTTGTTGCAAGGCTTCTATGATTTCAACTAAACATAAATGATATAAAGACATTCATGTCTTAAAATGATTTCAACTAAACATAAATATCATTTTTGTTTAGTTGGATTCGATTAAGTACAATCTTATTAAAAATCACATAGATATATAAATAAATTTGGATAGGTTACTTCGTCAACTTTGTAATATCTTCACCACTTTCGGCGGTAGTATCTCCCAATAATTTTATAGAACTAACTGAAGTTGGTAAGAATTATTAGTTCTATGGAACAAATATTTCTGTAATAGATAAAGGGATAAAACATGTGAACAGTGCTATGACATCACAGTTCTAAATACCTGAAAGGAACCACCTTGGAAAGTTCGTGCACAGTGATGGCTCTAATGATCCATTTGACGTAAGGGTGAGAAGTTTTCAAAAATAAAAGAAGTCTCACTTTATCCACCATCTACGCGCCTGAAGTTCTGTGGGTATGGAGAGGTTAGCTCGTGCGCAGTGATGACGTTGATTATCCATGTGACGCAAGTGTGTGCACTCTTACTTTGAATAACGGAGAAGTTTTCAATAATAAAAGAAGTCTTACTTGATCCACCATCTACGCGCCTGAAGCTCTGTGGGTATGGAGAGGGTAGCTCGTGCGCGGTGATAACGTTGATCATCCATGTGACGTAGGGGTACACATCTATGTATAGTGGAGGCTCTTTGATCAGGCGTCGGCGCATCGACTTGCGGGAACAAGGCGCGCCGCCCGCGGCTATGCCTGTAATCAACATTTTATAGGTCATGTTAGTATTTTTTAACTTCCTACGCAAAAAAACGCAAACAAGTAACGAGGTTTTATAAGTTTGACGTATGTGTGCGTACTTAAGTGTGTGTTTGTCTGTAAAATCGTAGCTCTATATGTTTTGTTTGGTTTGACAGATTAATTCTTCGAGTGTTGTTTGATGGAAATCAGTCCAAGATGGCCACCGCCACAAAATGGCAGATTCTTTTTTATTTATTTCGAGGGTATCTCTTAATTTTAAATTTCACTTTTATCAACCGAATTCAATTCTTCATAATGTTTTTTGAGTTCCTATATTCCCTTGTTTCACAGATATGCCTGGACTGATTTATTTTGGATTTAAATAGTTGGATTAATGAAACGGTGACATCTCACGTTACGCGCAAACAGATTCATAAACCACTTGTTTAAGTATAATGCGTTCAAAGGCAATCCCTCTTTTTAGGTAACTCGATCATAATAGCAGGAGCGGTATACCAATAAGTTCGAACCCGCCCTCTGCGTTGTGGCTGATGATGGGTGCCCCAGGTCGTACGCCGCACCCTGACGTGCACAGAACGTGTGTTACGCCTTCACTGCCCAATTTCTGTAATAACAATTAATTTATAGTTTAAAAACGAATTACTAGAACAAGTATCCCTATCCCACTTGTTCCATTGAGATTTATCTTGTGGGACGACTGGCACTAAATTAGTGTCAGTTCACCCTGAAGACATTCTTTTGACGTGACAACGTCTTATAATTGATGGAGCCGGCAGAACGCACAAAAAAACATGACTCATGCGGCGTTACCTCGTTCTGAGGCGTTCCATTTAAGGCTTGAAGTGCAAGCGGGTGCGGGGAACGAGCGACAAAGAGACACAATCGGCCTCCGAGTTCGGCAGCGTTCGACATCTGTCTCTGTCCTACTTGAGAGAGCGATACGTCCGCGTAGACAGCAGCTATACAATAATACATTTACATGTTTTCGTCAAGTATGAAGTGCATTGAAAAGTGAATGTGGTGTCAATTGTTTATAGCAACGATAATTGCGGCGATAAAGGTAAATGATTCTTTCGATGCAAAATGTCAATCAAACAAATAAAATTAAAATATTCTTTTGAAAAAGGAAACCATTACATCAGTATTTTCTTATGACGTTGTCACGTTCAACTATCGTCAGTAAACCGACTTGACAGACAACCGCTTCTAAAAAAAGTGACATCAGACCAACGGTGCTCATTTTTAGCAAGCGCCGATGTGTTTTTTTCTGTTATTTAGATTGAAATATCAAACAAATCAATAGATTTCGATAAAATTAATATACGAGGCACTTAAAATCAACAACATATTTTTTTCAAATTGGTCCAGCCGAATTTGAGATATCCATGAACGAACATGGTGAAAAAGTTTCACTCATAAAAGAGATTTTATGAGTGAAACTAAGTATTTCCTGCAAAAGTAGCTCCTTAGAACACGTACTTACAGCTTTCATCCGGTGTCTCCTGCATTCCTTGTGGGTGTACATTTTGAGCGTTTTCTTCCCCATTCGTTCTCCATCGAAATCGCGTGGCACATCTGAAATATTTTTTAAACATTTTAATTTTATAATTTTGCTCTATTCATGATTTCTGTAGGTTACTCAAATTTCTGTAGGTTATACTAAGCACGATTTTCACGCAACTAGCAAATTAGTTTTAGTGCGTACTACTCTTGAGTAAATTGTTAAGTAGCTATATGTTGATGCAATTAACGAGATGAATAATTCAGACTTGTGATTATTTATAGTTATATTAGATCTAGTATAAGCCCGTGCTTTTACTTTGGACGTAATTACATCCTATGAGATGATTTTACAAAAATACTCTAGTGCGGTCTATACTCTGAAAGAAATACTCTAAATTAAATCATCATCATTTGCTTATTTATAATTATTATTATAACATTACATTTATAACACTTACTACTGATGTAGTCAATCATGTACACAAATCTATTATTATTTTTCTTTTGGCGTTCCGTAAGTGATGGCATACAAATTGGCACCATATAATCTGTAACAAAAATATTTATATGGGACTAGCTGTCCCGGCGAACTTCGTACCGCCTAACAGTTATGTATGTTTCTCATCGTTTAAACCTTCCCTGGAGTACGACAAACATTCCAAGACCAAAATCAGCTAAATCGGTCCAGCCGTTCCCGAGTTTTAGCGAGACTAACGAACAGCAATTGATTTTTATATATAAGACTAGCTGTCCCGGCGAACTTCGTACCGCCTAACAGTTATGTATGTTTCTCATCGTTTAAACCTTCCCTGGAGTACGACAAACATTCCAAGACCAAAATCAGCTAAATCGGTCCAGCCGTTCCCGAGTTTTAGCGAGACTAACGAACAGCAATTGATTTTTATATATAAGACTAGCTGTCCCGGCGAACTTCGTACCGCCAAAAGTTATTTATGTTTTTACCTTTTAAACCTTCCCTGAAGTACGACAAACATTTCAAGACCAAGATCAGCTAAATCGGCCCAGCCGTTCTCGAGTTTTAGCGAGACTAACGAACAGCTATTGATTTTTATTTATAAGATTATTATAGTCATAGTAATAGTATAGCAGTAGTAGTTTCTATGTAAACCAGATTTATTTACCACCAGTAGCTTTGAACAGATTTTGTTGGTTCGAAATCTGTAATCTATTTCAATTTGTTTTAACTACTCCATCACAAACTTTTAACTTTCCGATCCGCAAAGCAGCTAACCTACAATTAAGTGGTATCCTATTAGAAAAATAATACGGTGGCCGCACATGTTCCTATTGTGCCTAGTTAACGAAATAAATATAATATACCATTTGATAGTCAATTGAAAACTAAATCAGTCTATATGCACTATAGAAGCTATTACAGACGTTATTATAATAATTTTAGTGTAAAATATAATAGTGAATTGCAATGTACTTACGAGATTTCATAGGTCGCAGTAATTTCACTAAGGCCAAACTGTTTCCTACACCAAACCTATAAATACAACCGTGAAATTATATTAACCTTGTGCCTCTACAAATAGAGAACAAATAGCTAGATATACAAATTAATGTTTTATGTAATAGTGTAGTGTATTGCGTAGAAAAATGGTTAAAGTTAGCAGAACTTATGCAAGGAATAAGTAGGAACGAAATTCAAAGGTTAAAAGCCGGTAGAAGATAGCTGTGTGGAAGTACGGTACCTTGAATACTCCGGATGAGATGTGATATCCATTAAAGGTATTTCAATGTACGCTGGTGCACATTTGAGCCCTAGTTTGATTTGAGGTCTAGCCAGTCCGCAATCTACCTCATCTCGATCGTATTCACCGAATACCACATTACCTCTGCAAAAATGAGTTCGCAGCTGATGAATGAGACCAAAAAAATTTTTTTTTCTGGTCTATCTCGATCCTTAAAGATTAAGGGCGACATATAAAGATATAATTAGGAACAGCGTGAATATTTGAAATGTTTGACAATCACGGGAACGGAATACGAGTTTCAGAGAGTTGAGTGGTAAAGCTTACGAGATGTTTCTTTATTATAAAGTTAAACAAAAACTACTCTAAACGTACTTCTGCGTTTAAATCTGTGGAGTCTCCTGGAGCAGAAAAGCAAAGTTTTGTGCAGTACTTACAACTTGTAGTTTTTAGGTAAATGCAGCATGTCGGTAGCTGTTCCAACGACGAACTGTTTATGGATGAGCACCACCCTCGGAGCCTTGCTGTGGTGAGGCAGGCCTGTAGCTGCTGGAATGTCGGTATGTATGAAACATTTTATGAAGAGGAGAAAATCGTTTACAAAGGTGTTTCATTTGGTTTTCGCGACTATAACAGATCGAAATTAAACCAAATAGAACTACCAACTGTTTCAAATGGTTGATTTCAATTTAATAGGTATTACATTAATATAAGGCGGTAAATATTCGGCTTAACTTATTTTTTTCAATTTTACATTTCAATAGGAAAGCATGTTTGTTGCCATTAGCTTATTTAGAACGCCTAGTAGGTATGGATGACTTACAATCCCCACAGACGAGTGTTACGGGATATTAACAAGTAGGCGCTTTGCTACTAGGCATAACTACGTAGGTATGACATTTCAAAATATAGTTATATAAGTAAGTACCTACTTATAAGGCAAGGGAAATAACAGCTTCTAGAAAGATACTTACTATGGGTGTACTGTACGAATCCCAGCCAACTAAATGTGTTCCGTTTCAGGATGCCATCTGGAGGCTTTAGACTGAAGTCGTCGTGACAAACCGCGAACTCACCGAGTAAACTTGACACTCCACGATTAGTTACTGAAATAAGTAACGTTCCAATAGTCATAGCTCGAAACTACTGTCACTTGGGCGATCCACGAAATGGAGAATACCCTGATATCATTTGAACACCTTGTATCGGAAATCGATCAATTGACTTCTGACTTCCTGACCCTGAGTGGTGACACTGACTTCTGCCAATGTGATCGGTTTCATACAACTAGATACCTATATATCATAAATATGTTTACTAATTAGGACTATACGAACTTTTGTTTACAGAACCCGTACAGAACACAATATCCTAACTTGTATTTATTGGTTAGTCTAGCGTTAGAAATTTATTATTAATATATATTTAAAAAAACACAAATTTGTCCGGATATCCTCTCCGAGGGATCTGTGCTAACGTATGATGGGTTAATACTACTACAGCTACCTCAAAAAAACTCCGGCATCAGGCATTACTATCTGGGTTTATATCGTACAGAACTTATACGAATCAAAATTACTTTTATGTGTTATGAAGGTCAAATCAAATCTGATTTACAATAAACAAATTTATATCTCAATTACTCACCAATAAAAAAAATTAATAGAAAGTTCAGACGTCTCATGGTGTGAGAGAAAACAGCAAGATGCATCAGTTAACTCAGTGCGTTACTGTTTACTAAACAGATGATGTTTGTTCCAGTTTCCATCCCAGGTGATCTTTTCTTTGGAATTCATCTTGTTATTGATGAATATTTTGCTTGTGCATTTCAACAGACATCCAATTGTAACAAATATTTAAGAAAAATGCACAAATACCTAAATTGTATTTCTATATTACGCGTAGTAGAGTATGAAGAGTTCTGTTGCCGAACCTTTGGACGGTCGAACATAATGTTTTGCGGAGTGATAAAATTAGTAGTTTTTTTGTTGCGATTGCATTTGGGTCACTTTATGCCTATGATTTAACTTAACCAAAGTAAAAATTCCCCTTGAGAGCTGCCAATAATTACATTAACGACTAAGGTCACTTACCTATTGTTCTATGTACTCAATTCTGACGCAAATCTTTACGGTTACGTTACGTTACGGTTTCTATAATCGCAAAGTTTTTCTATTATCAGGGTAATGCTGGCTAGGCCATGGTTGGAGCCGATAGCTTAGCAAGTATATCAACTTGTTTTGAATCAAGGAAGCACTTGATACTTCACAGTTGTATATGCGCATCTGAGCATAACAACGCCCTAAATTCTAGATATATTATATTCTAGAATAAAGATTAGACTCTGGATTGATCATACATAGTAACTGACGTAAAGAATGGAAATGGAAGTAGAAATGCTACTAACTCTACTAAAAGCAAAAGTGGATCGCAAGAAACTCTCTCAGTTCAGTTCAGTTTAATTTACTTGGTGAACAGTATATTATAATAATGTAACACTGCACCACCAGGGCAATACTAATGATCAGCGAATTTGTGTGATATTTACTTCACTGGTGGTTCTATTCATAGGAGCCAGTAGAGTGAATACCATTCTGTATCAATATTAAACGACTTTGATCTTAAATAAAGAGAACATGATTAATTTGGCGTATAATTGACGTTGCAGTTACGATATCGAGGAGGTACCGTTGTACTCGTAGTGTAGGTACTAGGGAAAATGTCCTGGCAACAGTACTTTGGCATCTCTTTCAAGGTAATTAAAAAAATGAGCATGTTTTAATTACTTTGGAACTGTAGTAAAGCCTCTCTAGAATCGGCCCTGTTATACTATTCAAATAAAATATAGTCGGGGTAATTAGTTAGCCAGCGCAAAACTAAGAAGCATAGTACTTCTCTGTATTTTTATATAGTAGGTATAAAATTCATAAAAAAAATCTCTTGATACTTTCTTATATATACCAACGCATTGCCTCCTGCTGCTAGGCACGGGTCTCCCCTATGAAGGGAGAGTAGGTCATAGTCACGAATTTGGCCAATTTCTTCTTTGTTCTCCGACTATTAAATTGCTTCACAATGTTTGCCCTCACCGTTAAAGTAAGTAGTATTAAACTGTAATATGCACATGATCAGTAAAACAACCTAATTTATGTTTTTATACAACATATTTATTTCTAAACAATATGGTAACCGTAGGGATGATAAAACTCGAAGTAGATGTCTACCGGCAGACGTATGGTCATGCCGAAGTAGAATTCGTGTAGTGCCATCCTGTGTACAGTGTTGAACATCATCACGAACAGCTGTCCCTGGCAGTAGTAGATGGGGATGCGGCTGGTGGTGAACAAGAACTTGCCGGCGACGTAGAACTTCATCACCACACATTGACGCTTGAATCTCTGCGTGTTCTTCATATCTGCTATTACCTGTTCAATTTAAAAAAATACTCGTGTTAATCATTATTTCATGCCCTCGACTCTGCAGGCGCCATGTTTGATTTCGAAGGATAAAAGCCTACGGTGCTCTCAGGGCCTCAAACTATATCTGTCCAAAAATCAAGATGATCCGTCAGTTAGTTGCTGAAGACAATATGGACAAACAAACCAATACTCTAACAAATGTATAATAGTTGCGCATTTATAATAGTTGTGGGGACTTACATATAAATATGTAGACAAAGTATCTCTATAAGTGTCGAAAGAAACGTTGACAGTGGAACGTAAATATTGTCTCACAGTAGCCTCCGGAGGGCAGTATCCAAATTTGTACACGCTATGTAGATGAGCTGGAAAATAGACCATGAATATATATATATATATTTTTTTATATATTATAAATTGTAAAGATTCTGTCTAATTATAAATCTCCTCCGTTTTGATGGTGGTTTCAATGCATGAATCAGACATAGCATTGCCAGATTTAGAGAATCTCTCTGTAACTCTGGCAATGTGATCGTCACGAAGATTATCGGGCACTGCTTTAATGTTTTAAAGCGGTGGCCAAAATTATTAATTTATTGTATTTAAATTAAATTAAATTATGTAATATTATTGCGAACCTGTGTTGTTTTTAATAAATGAAAGCAAGAAAAAAAAATCATAAAAAAATCTCTAGATCCTTTCTTATATATACCAACGCATTGCCTCCTGCTGCTAGGCACGGGTCTCCCCTATGAAGGGAGAGTAGGTCATAGTCACGAAGTTGGCCAATTTCTATATTTATATTATTATTATTAAAATATATATATAAGTTAATAGAAAACAAGCTGTTAGTCGTGATTTGGTTAGATAAGGCTTAGAAGTCTTCTACCTATACATCGATAAAATACTTAATCAGTATTAATTAATTATTCCGTACTCCTTGGCCGTTTTAAATCGGGCAAAATTTCATTTTCGTATACATCCTCGGGAAGGTCAATGCCATCATCCATGCGAACTGCTGTCCACCCACCGCAGTATGCTGTAAATTATTGTATAAATTATTTAAATGCATAGTAATTGTTCTAAAATTCTCCAGGTATTTTTTGTATTGTTATCCGAATTTGATGACAACAAAGTCCTAAAGCACTTAGTTTAATTTTTTCCTAAAGTTAAAAAACATATTAAAGCTATGTCAAATAATTAAATGTTTAAAAGATATTCATTGAAATAGAAAACTTACCAAATATAGTAGAAGCCAGCACAAAACATAATAATATAAAATACGCCATATTTAAAATAAAAATATTGCAAATGTAATGAGATGGAATTTACTCAATTCATTCACAGCGATGCGACGATTCAGGGTGTACTGAAACCAATCTGTAATTGAATGCTTTTGCTAACAATGTTTGTATTTTTTTCACATGATAACCTGTTGTTATCTGAAATACTATGCATAACATTTTGAAGAAAACAATCGCAATTTTAGAAATCCATATTGTTATGTGCAAAATCGGTCGTTTTATAATGAGAATTCTTTTGATTACCTAAATGCATGTTGTTTTCGTAGTTCTCGTCATTACTATTAGGTCCTTACATATGAAATTGGCGTTTTGTCGTACTGGCCACTTTGATCTCAAATATCTCTTCTTTGGTTAGGGATTCCAATTTCAAATTTATACAGCTATTTATTCATACATTTGTATTTCGAAAACCGTAATTCATTTGTTTTGTCCTCGTTTTGTTTTTTCTTTGCGTCACGCAGTTTACAAAATGGAAAACTTGAAATATCGCGTTATTTACGAGTACGAGTTCCACCGTGGTACCAGTGCTGCAGAAACGGCTCGAAGGATTAATGATGTGTATGGCGGCGGTGTCGCAAAAGAAAATACAGTGCGTTTTTGGTTCCAACGTTTTCGTTCTGGAAATTTCAACCTGCAGAACAAGCCCCGTGGACGGCCGGAGACTAAAGTTGCTAATGAAGAATTGAAAGCTATTATGGAAGCAGATCCACCGCAAACCACGTCCGAGTTAGCTGCAGGCTGCGGTGTTAGTGATAAAACTGTTTTAATCCACTTGAAGCAAATTGAAAGGTGGAAAAGCTTGAAAGGTGGGTACCTCATAAATTGAGTGCAGGAAACCGACAAACGCGCGTCAACTGCTGCGTTACATTACTCAACCGGCACAATAATGAAGGGATTTTAAATCGGATCTTTCGGATATTTCAAGTTTTTCATTTTGTAAACTGCGTGACGCAAAGAAAAAACCAAACGAGGACAAAACAAATGAATTACGGTTTTCGAAATACAAATGTATGAATAAATAGCTGTATAATTTTGAAATTGGAATCCCTAACCAAAGAAGAGATATTTGAGATCAAAGTGGCCAGTACGACAAAACGCCAATTTCATATGTAAGGACCTAATATTATTTTTATTAAGTATTATAGTTTAACTCGAACCAATCGCTGATACTTTTAAGTTGCTGGTCTTGAAGGATATACACCAGGTTATTTAATAGGGAAACTGTTTTGGGCAAAATAGCTTATATTGAACTCTATACTTTATTAAACAAAATACAGAAATATGTATGAATTTCAAACAATTTAACTAAACTCGAATACAATGCTATAGAAACCTACAATATGACTTCCTCGACACGCCCAATTTTCTGGACCAGTCTCGGAAATAAACACCATTTTTGATTTTTATCATAATATATTTATTAGAAATATACCTATAACAAGTATTGAGAAAGTTTTTATTCAAACTTAAAATTTACTAGGATGCTTAGCTAAACAGATAAAGAGCAAAAAGGAAAACTCCTAGTCAAATTTCGCACCGTGAGCTCTTTTAAAGCAAGTGAGAGACATGGACTTAACATACATGGTGAGAATACCTTTTTTGAAGACGTCATATCTATTTTTTTTAACAAAACAAAGTATGATAGTAAATATTTTTAAAAAGGTACCTAATGTACCTAATCAGACCACTAAGCAGTCATACTTATAAAGACCTCGTGAATGGGGGTCGTTATTAAAGAAATGAACATAGAGTTGATATCCCATTATCACACATTTATCCAATAAATTTAGTTTAATTTCAATTGTTATCTTAGTTAAATTCTAATTTTGAATTAGACATGGTTTTTCTTTTTAGTAGTAAGAGAAAATATAAGGAACGTTTTTAACTTCAGTTGGCTATCTGAAGTTAAAGTACCCTCATTCCTCTAACATAATGTTACTTACAGAAATATGATTAAACAATGATTAATACAATATAATAATACAAATACACTTAAGTATATCTTATTTAAATTAATTTAAATTGTGGATGCTTTATACGACTAGTATAATTATGCTACATTGATAAATAACAAAGTTTATTTAATTTACGTATCCTTAAAAGCTTAAAAAGTGTTCATAGTTTTTCTTAGCTCATACTAGTAATGCTATCTCTTGAAGTGCTTGAACTAAAAGGAGGTTTGACTAAAGTTACCCACAAATTTCTCGTTGCTGGGTCGCAAATAATAAAATAGATGAAAAGGACGAAACCCTGTAAAGTAGAGGTCAAGCAAAAAAGGTAGGACCAAATTAAGCTAGTGCTAAAGGAAAATATTCCAAATATCCAAGTAAGGCCCAGCAAAAAGAACAAAAATACAGACAATCTTAATTGAGCACCTACCAAATCAAAATCAGTTGCTTTTGTTTTATCATTTGACCCACGCGAAATTGAATGTAGGACCAACAAAAAAAGAACTACATTTACAAAGAGGATTATACATATTGGCAACAAAACGGCGATGATGAAGTATAGTTCTTTAGGATAACAAAGTTTTTTGTGGGATGAAGGATCAGGAATATAACTCTCAATGTTGATAGACAAAACGACTATGACAGGTAGTAAAGGAATACCCCAACCTATTAGGGAAAATTTGAACATAAATCTAGAGGGCCGGCTGACGCCTAGTACACGAACGTATCGTATAAACTGTAGTATTGCAGTTATAAGCATCCACATAAAGCTAGCTAGGATAGAATAATGTAAAAGAGAACCTAGAACGATACACAATGGCCTCATATGCGAAGCAATAACATAGTTGCCATTGTCATAAACAAAGATAAAGTTATCTAAATTGAAAATCACAATAAACACGAGTGGTAAAGCGATAGCTGTAGATAGCTGTAGTAAAACTTTTGTGCCAGCTTTTTTCCTCCAATTCGCGAATACAAGCGCTGTTATCCAAATACCCGTAATACCTACTAAAGAAAGAAAACATCCTACTAAAGTAATTATATTCAGTGCCTTAGCATGCTGTATAGCGTTAGGATGTTCTGTTTTATCACCAGTAGGTATGGTTATTAGCTGACTAAAATGAGTCAAATGGTAACATTCACAAATGGTAATGTTGTTTTTAGAATTTACAGGGAAACAGCCCTGGGTTTTCCAAAATCCTGAAGTCATCGTGGATTCTTGCATTTCGAAATCCCAAAATCCACAGTGCTTTTTATTTTTAAACTTACTAAGTTGTCTGAACACAATAGGTAAGGGATGTTCAAAGTTTGATATAAAACCTGGAATAGAAACACCTATGATACGGCTATTTATGATATAATCCTTTAAAACCAGTTCTTGAAATATAGCATCGTTTTGAAAAACACTTATTATTATGTGTAATTCTTTTTTTTGATTCATACTCTCATTAGAGTTTGGTTTAAGTGTATTTAGTAATTTTAAAGGTAGCCAAGTAGCAACTTCCAAGTTATTTATATCCAGTACATCAGTTAATGTAGTATTAGAATATAGTGGCTTAACGACCATATCAGTGAATTTCTCCTCGTCCGATGTCCTAGAAATGGCAATGCCAGTGATATTAGTAAACATAGGATAAGATATTTGCACAAGAAACTGTGGTTTAACAGCTAATTTATAAACTTCCCCGACAAAACCAGTACTATTAGATTCATTTGGTACGAAACTAGTTTCATTTGAACAAGGTTTTGCAATTATTTCAATTATATCATTTACTGAATTCAGTATCACGTTCGTAGAATTCAAAGTTTGTGCCAGGTGTAAATAGTCACAATCAAATTCCATCACTCTATCCATAACCCAAACAATATTATCAATATCACCCATTTCGATGCTCGTTTTGTTTTGCTGTGAAATATGAAGAATTTGTTGTAACGACATTGAAAGGTAATAAATATCAGCAGGAATTATTGTGTTAACGTCACTGAGCACGAACTCTAAGCCTTTTGTCAGGAACGAAGATGTGTCATTCCTTGGCGCCTGTCCTTTGCCAACACTGTATAAAAATGTTGTTGTTTCTGTTGCTCTGTAATTAGAATCACAGCGTCCTTCAACATTTCCCCAGTATGCACCATTTAAATAAGATCCGAGGCATTGTCTTTTTACGGGTAAACCATTAGATTGTAAACAAAACTCATTCGGGGCACACATATGACCAACCGATGTCAGGCCCCAATTAAGAGTAATAGTGTCATTGGAAGTTGTTGGTAAACAATAAATGGAACTAGTTACGTTTACAAATGAACAGTTTATACTTGGCAACTCTAACAGTGCTGTATCTTTGATATTATTTAATGTTTCTTGTATATTTAGAGCTTCGTCGTCATATTTTTGAACTATTATAGTATGTATATGCAATAAAACAGTAATAAAGTCATGAGTAAGTTCGTAAACATCCATCCAGATTATTTTTTGAGCGTTGAACATTTCAGTTAGTTGAAAAAGAATGACATCAATTCTTGAAGTATCCTCAATTTCATAACTTGCATTGTAGAATTTTATAGTTAGAGCAAACACGTGAATTTCTTTCCCTCTTGGATTAACGACTATTTTACGAGTGCTTACTAGTGAAAAATTAAAAGTGTGTCCTTCGCACCAGTACTGCGCCGACTGTTGTGTTACAAGATCAATAACGTAGACAATTTTTTCGATGTAAGTTCCTTCGTCTTCTATATCTTGTTTACTCGTAACAGAAAGCAACGGCAAATCATTTATATCTACTACTTTGACAAATCCTACAGCATCTGAGAAACATTGAATGCCTTTGTCGTCATAATCATATTTCCACAAACCTGATGGGAAGTAGACTGTTAAATATATTTGGTTATCTACATCGTCATATTCAAATACTAGTTCAGTGTCTCCATAAATAACGTCAGCTTCGCATGCCATACAAAACAAATTTGTTGAACTGTTTAACAATCCTAACGTACCAACATTATTTATTACTCCTTCCAAGCCTCTAAATGTGTTCGTAAAATTTTTTTTAGCTGAATTAACATCATTGTTTTCTAAATCCAATGCAGTTTTAAACCAACACCATTGATCAGTAGGTAGGGCATGAAGTTCAGCTATTTTTGTAAATATGAATCTATTGAGAGTAAACTGGCTGTCAATCATTGGTTTACTGCATTTTGTACGTATAAAATTACGAAATGTTAATCCAGTTTCAGAAGTTTCTATACCGTAACAAGTTCCATTATCAAATTTATATCTAAATGCATGATACCCTTTCGGACAAACAGCTGGGTAGTGAACGTTATTTATATAAAAACAAAGACTAGGGTATGCGTGTGTACATGCATCTGTTGTGAGCACTCGTTGTTCAATATCCAGTGCAAGACAATTTTTCCAAATTAAGTTATTATATGTGATATGGTCATTAGTTTGTACCGGTACGCCCCAGTTAGGTCCAGGAATTGACCAAACTACTGGATTGAACAACTTAGGTCTGTGCGCTGGAAGCCAATAAAATCGGGAAACGTTCAATGCAACAAGGGAATCTATTAGCGAACTTATTTCTTTTTCATCGAGATCGGTAATAACTGACGCGCCACCGCTAGAGAAGCATGGGTAGTCCCACGGAGCATCAGAGCTAAATTGGTAGCAGTATTCGTTGTTATTTTCAGCTATTTTATGGAAACCCGGAGGACAAGATGTGGCATTAAAACTATTAACAGCTTTGAGGCAAGGACCGACGTCGTCAACAGACGGAATCCACGTATCATTAGTACAATTTCTTGTCACTGGTACGTCGTCTAAGTAGCATTGGGGGTCAGATTTTATGTTAAATGCTGATGAAGATTGACTCCATTTAACAGTTATTCCATTGTGAGAAAATTCTTCCGGACAATTCTGAAAAAATGGTTGAGTTTTTTTATATTGAAACATGTTTATTATCGGCTCTACATGCAAATTTTGCGTACCTGTAAACTCAGCTGAATTGATGCGAAGAATAGTATGTTGGATAATTTGTTAGATATGAATATCGTAAACATTATATTATGCATTTTTTATCACCATTTTTTCGAATATTGTTAAAATATTTTTAACTGTGGTATGTTACTAGCCCAGGCACGGTTTGCAACTATTCTGTGATTTTCAGTGGATACCAAGTGCCCACCGCGGGTATTATGTGATATTACACTCTTGTCCATGTAGCAATCAATCCATTCACCTACATGGTGTTATATTTTAGACGGTTGTTTAAAAAAATATACGTATTTAAATAGATTGACAATTGATTGATTAATATATAGCTATATATATATATATATATATATATATATAGATCAAATTAAATAAACATTTATTTATAATATAAATCAAATAATTACGTCACAATTAAATTGTTACAATTAATCCGTATTTAAATTGTTAGGTATTTTTACTTGAATGAAATAACGTCTAACAAACGAACTTACTAAAATTACCGATATCAACCGTGGCAGTATTATTCCTCCAACCTTTATTATCTTCGCAATTTAGTATTTTGCTTTGTTTTGTTAGGGAAGCCCCTTGCATTTAATAATAAATATGGACGAATAAGACGAAAACATTGTGCGACATTATGTTTGTTTGCATTGGTGCATTGGCCATTTCCTTTGTTTGTTTATTTAAAGTTTTGTTGTCTAAATACGCTTCTCTAAGTAATCTCATTGGCCTCAAATTAACTACTAAACCTGTCTTGTAATTTTATGAAGGAAGATAGATCTTTTTGCTATGCGTGCGTGGAAATTAAATATATTGGCATCGATAATAGGACTGATAAAACGTACGTAGAACTAAATTTGATATTCGTTTTTATCATCAAATAGTATCGTTTAGAAAAATATTTTTTTACAGAATATCCTGTAATAAGTTATAAGAACCACTCGGCGTTGAGTGCTATTGTATTTACTAATATTGAACGTCCAGAGGGTAAGTTATGTTTGATATCGGATTCCATTAAACAGTCAAAGATCAGAAATCAAACTCACTACTTTGGGTTTTGGGTTGGATTTCTGTTTGTTGATTCTGAACCATGTCAAAGTTTTTGGGATCGGTTTAGAATTTATTGCCAGACGAGGCCTGCCCATACTTGGGTATGGATAACTTTAGTGTGAATCTGAAAAACACTTTTTTTATTTTATAGATAATGTACATAGCGAATATTTTTATGGAAAATGCACGTCTACAAAGAAAACCTTGCTAGCCCATCAACAATGGACGTACGAAGAGCTAGCACGTAAACTTACAGTTAGGGTGCGTATTTAGATTTTTAATAAGTAAGAGTTATCAGTTTGGGGTGTATTTGGGTTTGATGGCAGCTTCATGCATGTGTGTCATGTGTATAATCTAATTAATTACCACTTTCTTTCTAAGCTTTTGAAGACAAGTGAAGTCCCCAACCTACAATTTGTCTAGCGAGGTGTACTATGCTTTCCTCCTTTCTATCCAGATTTTTCTCATTCCAGAGCTGGCTAAATGTGACCGACATACCTAACTGTGTATACGTCAGATCCAAGTCCAATTACGGAGATCTAGTAAGGTATCACGCGTTCAAGTTCAACGTATGCATCTGCGTTCTCGTTTACAATTATGGAGGGATGAAGTTCACAAATATATACTACGAATGGTACATTCCCGTCGAGATGGTTAAGAATATAAATTGGGATCTGTTCTTTTATTTATCATAATCTTAACTAACAATAGATAGCTGATGTAATTTTTGTAAATCGTAATAAAAAAAAAACATTATTCGAATAAAATAGAAAAAGTAACAGATATTATATTATTTAATAGTTAACCTTACAGTGCTTTACCCACAATACACCAATAAGTAATATGAGCTCTTTTATGAGATAAATTATTACTGAATAAATCATATACGTTTCTTGTAGCAAGAAAAATTCTATTGTTTTTCCTAGTTGATGTTATTAGTTATTCCACGGTATTATTGTTTTGTATATCGATTGTTGCTTTATAAATAGAATTTCCCGACATGTTAGTCATTTATTAAAACAGTTTACTCGTAGTTAGAGTGACCACTGACCAAATGGCATCATTTTATTTAATATATCGATTCCTCCTTATTTTCATATCGCGTAAGTTACAATAATTTAATTTTCTAATATCCGTAGAAGTACTTAAAACCTGCCAAATTTAAAACTCAAGTAAAATATTTTTTATATCAACAGTTTTTTTTTACTAGATTATAGTAGGGATTAGTGATTCTATGGTTTTAAGTAAATAATATAGAGCATGCTTTACTCGTATTATTTCATTGGATACATTAGAATGTGAGATAATGTGAGATTTAGTGTTGGCTGTTTCCTGTAAGGAAACTTTATGGTATTTTACACTAAAAATAAAAAATAATAATATCAAAGACTCGTGCATTTTATTTAAATATATACTTAATACTTTATAAAAAAAAGTTGACATATATTACGGCAGGTGCCGATAGAACTTTTAAAGTTATATCAATTTAAAAATTAAGTCTCTAAATGGGACCACATGGGAGAGGTATACGCTTTTAAACAAGAAAAAGAAATCGTTTCACCCAATGTCCGAAAAATCAGGTAACAAACATTTAAATTAAAATAAATACGGGGTCGGCACTCGAAGTGTTACCAATTCAAAATGCTGTAATTTTGACAATTTTGTTTCTTTTTATCTATAAACTTCAATAAATAGAAAAAACCATTTTAAAATTAAAAAGAAAAAAATATTGTTCGATGTGGCCACCTTTAGCGCGGATAACAGCATCGAGTCTGTCCGAGAAGGCTTCACACGCTGCACGAATGTGGTCTGCTGATATTTGGTTCCAATTTCGGCGTAGAGCAATCTTTAAGGCGTCGACTGTCTCATATTTTTGCTGACACTTTGGCCTCTAGAATTGACCATATGGAAAAATCCGTTGGGTTTAAGTCCGGCGAATATGGTGGCCATTGTTGCAAAGAAATGAAGCTCGGAACTTTTTCTTGCAAATAAATTGGGTTTCACGGGCTTTGTGGGATGGTGCCGAGTCTTGCTGAAACGTCCAATGGTTTCTTCCGAATTTTTTACGTGCCCAAGGTAACAAAACACCGTTTAAAATCTTTTCATTCCATCTAGATAACTTTTTTAGCAGCGACGAAAAACAATGAGCTTCTGTATGTTTAGGAACAATACAATAGACTTACGACTGTGAAAAAATGGGCGCCATATTGTAAACAGTTTGGTTGCTATAGCAACTTAAAGTTGGTAACACTTCGAGTGCCTACCCCTGTACAGTCGAATTGAATACCTTCTCTTTTTAGAAGTCTCTAGAGAAAAGGTTGCAGTAATCGGAACTTGCCTGATGTAAAGCGATGATGCGACCTAATTTGAAGCTCACTTGCCTGGAAAACTGCCTTGACTTTAACAATATGGGTAGTTCTTCTCGGGAAATAGAGTATGCGGAAGTGAGTACTAAAACCTGGCAAATAAGTAGATAGTTTTGCGTGCGAGTCCGAAAAATTTCTACCATGTGTTTTTTAGACCATTTTATTGTCTGTTTCAGATATTGCTTTCTCGAACTGTTGGCAATTCTTTACATCTCTCAGTGATTTAACTTTGTCGAAGACTCCAAGAATAGGAAGTAATATTAATTTGAATACAGAAATAGATAAAGACAAATATTATCTCAATAATATTAAACCTTTAATATTCATATATCTATATTTTTTTTCAGAGGAGCTTCACAGTTCTTATAAATTCGGGGAATGTAAGGAAGACCATCTCAAGGAGTTGAATCTATACACTCATATACATTTTGATCACATGGAGGTAGTCGGAAAAATTATAATTAGAGTAAGTGATTTGAAGCTTTTCTACGAGAACATTTTAATCTTATCCCACCTCTGGGCACAGGTCCACTATGAAGAGGTTTTGAGCCATAGTCAAATATGCTGGTCAAAGTCCGGGTTACGGACTTCACTTATCTTCGAAAGAAGTTCTCTCTCAAAAGTTCTCTGACAATCAGATTTTCTCACGATGTTCTTTCTTTACCGTGTCAGCATGTGGTAATTAATTCTAATATGCATATGAGGGTAAAACTCAGAGGTGCATGAACCTGGATTTTCAGTCAGTTAGTTAGTTAATTCAGTATCTTTTTTTTTTGTTAATTGTGTTACTAAATGATTTGTGACTTATTTTTAACAGGTTACAAAATATTAAGGTACTCTATTTGACTGTATTTTTAGAATGTTCTCGTTTTGGCATCGATTTCTCAGAGACGCCTACACCTATTTGGTATTATTCTTTTATTACGTTCTCGAGTAGTTCCATGTTAATGATATCAATCAATTCGATGCTTTGGGTTGTTAATCAAATATTTAAAGAAATTTAAGTCCCTAAATTTGCCGCTGAGAACGAGAAAGCATGAGAGTTAAAAGAATAAATTAGCGATATAAGTTCCGCTTAGATTATCAAAATCTAAATTAAACTACTGGTGATCCTTACATTTTCATTCACATTTTACTCCCTCGTTTTTGACACTGAATTATATATTTTTACTATAGTATAGATTACCACTAAGCTAAGATGGCTTGTTCTGAATCTCGTGTTGAAATTTTTTTGGGAATAGTAACTTACCATGAAATTATTTGAAAAAAATATAATTAAGCCGACATCAAAATCACTCATCTATTTGAGGTCGCCGTCGGAGCCAGCCAAGTCTAATACGTAGTAGATAGATCGATCAGCTCAATGTACCAGATGGTTGCATTGTTCTAACTTACTTTATCTAAGAAAGAAATTGTGTCGTTCTTTTCCCTAGGTAAAATAAGTTTCTTTTACAGGGTTGGGTCCCGCTATATAGGATACCAACGTGCATTATACTCGAGGCGTTTTCTCATGAGGAGGATAAGTTTAGGGCCACAGCATACAATTTCCAAATTTGTGTTCCACGCATCACTTACTGCCATTCTAAGAGGAGATTTAAGTATTACTATTACGAGTGGTACATACCGAGCGACTATGTTGGCGGCATGAACTGGGAAATGAAGTTATACGGCCCCAAAAATCCTACTTGGTAAAAGAATATTCAGAAAAGATAATTATATTTACGTAGGTTATGGATATAAGTTATTATCTCACATTAGTGTGTATATAGTATATTATAGAGGCGAAAGTTTGTGTGTTTTTTTGTTACTCGTTCACGCTCAAACGGTTTATAGGATTTATATGAAATTCAGCACAATTTTAGCTTATATCCTGGATTAACATTCAATACACTTATTATCACAGAAAATTAATATGTTCCCATGGGGGACGATTTAACATCAACCCCGGGTAAAACCGCGGGGTGCAGCTTGCGAACAAAAAGCGATACATCAATCACTTATCCACTCACTTTCGCACTTTACCCCCTACCAGGGTAGCTAGGATTGGCTTATTAGTTCTGTCATATCAATGTGGTAGATCCACTAACTATTTTGCAATGGGTTGAGATTTTTTATACAAATAGTTTTGTTCTTTTTACGCACTCTAATATATACTTTCATAGAGGTTACATATGTAGTCTTGGAAGAATATAAATTTGTAAGGGTTAAAACAAAATGAATTCTGGATTTTATGCGTAGTATTAACTAAAATAAATCTTCCTGTATATACCAAATATATTAGCATCAGTGTCATTATCCTTTGCATGTAAGCGTTGATATGATATCGTCGGAGCGGAGGTAAGTAATGTACTTGTATTCATTGATTTTACGCCATAGAAAATTAAGTACATACAGTGATCGTATGTACCGCGCGTACGCCAGGACTTATCTGTATGGACGACAATGGTTATACAAGTGAAATATATGTTTTATTTTACTGAGTACAATAAATACTATAGACAACCATATAATAGAGCTAGCCTAACTTCATAATAAATTGAAACTTGGCTGGCCCACTTTCTTCACAAGTAGGGGAAAAAAACAACAGAAGTTAAATTCGACTTTGATTTTTTGAAGTGTTCATATTTTTGCGAAGTAATTTTGATTATATTTCTGAAAGAAGAGAAGAGGCAGTAGCATAACTTTATGATGAGATACATATTTACTTAGTCACTTTGAAGATTGTCAGTTATTTCGTTCAGTTCGTTCAGCTGGCTGTCGAGCAGCATTAAATAAATAAATGTATGGAAATCTTGAGGTGACTCTCAGAGGCGCTGCTCAGATTTCCTTTCATTAATCTATTGAATATTATCTCGATTATAGTGTAGCCATACAAAAATATTGCTCAGCCTGAAGATAAATAAGTGTTTTTGACGGAAAGGAAAAATAAAATGGAAGTAATATTTACAAACATAAGTAAAAATATAATAGATACTTAGCACTACTTATTTAGTTAATAAACGATTATAATAAAACATTATACTCGTAACTAGTTTACGAACAACCTACTCCGGTTTGTCTGACTTGAGTCCACCTTGCGGCAACGGCGGTGGAGGCACATTGGGTATAGCGGGATCTTTCGAAGAATAGTTGAGGACGTTGAGATCACTGGGTTCCGGAGGAGGCGTCTGGGTCTGATCAGGTTGGTCCGCGGGAGCGGGGACAGCTGAAGCCGGGGCCTGGGCTGGAAACCGAGCGGGAATAAACGGTGAACTTGGCCCAACTACGTTAGGCAGAGGCCGGTATAAGGGGAATCCATACGGTCCCAGACTGAACGGGTCAAACGGATCGTACAATCGAACTCCTGGATACGGGCTGTATGAAGGGTAAGAGTAGGTTATAGGGTTGAAAGCAGCGAAATTAGGGTCGATCCGTCCAAGTGGCAAAACTTGAGGTGGTAATCCGAATTCGTTAAGTGGTATAGGCGACTCCGTGTTAGGGGGAGGAGGCGGTGCGGTTGTCTTGTCGCTGTTCGAATCTGGAGCTTCTAGTGGCTCTTCTGTTGAGGGTGCTGGAAGCTCGGTGGAGGATGCATTGGACGGCTCGGGCGTTGACCTGGCCTGCGGCGGTTGTGAGGGCGGCGCTCCACTTGGTGGCTGGACTGGCAGAGGAAATAGACCCTGAAAATACAATAAAATTGATTGTTAACGTTGCTTTGATATTAGTATAAATGTAATGACAAATATATTAACTCTATAAAGAACGGAGAACCAAAAATGTTTACACAGAAAATGCTCAACAAGACTTAACAGATGACCAGATACAGGAGGTTAATATAGGATATTAAATATTCGGCTAAATTTTTTGAAAAAATTGGCCAATAACGTCGATATCAGCAACTTTATATAAGTACCATTTTGTCATTTTTGATAAATTTCATTATTTCGCTCAAACAAACATCTATTTATGCTCAACGCGTTTGTGTAGACCAGTATTTTTAGTAATTGTATATTTTTTGTTTTGTCACCAAACCTCGTCAATTCTTTAAATTTTCTAAAGTATGCGTATTTTTTTGCAATAACTTAGTTTATTATTTTCAAGAATAAAGGAATGGATAGCTGCTTACAGAGCTGGCGAAAGGGAAATGTCCTCCGTAAAAAACTGACGGTTGCACGGAAAAGACAGATTCATGTAGCACCGGCTGGTAGACAGGATATGCTTTGCTTGGCTCCAGGTTCTGATTGGACGTGATCAGAGCGTTGTACACCTTTGGCACTCGGGCCGGCGCTGGCTCCGCAGACACCAGCGCCAGTATAGCGATCAGTATCTGTAAATTAGAAAAAGCTTTACTACGAAAAAAGAAACGACTCTACAGCACAAAACGTAAAAAAAGTGTAGTAAATTGGTTTTCTTGGGAAATTAGCATAATACTTAAAAAGCTTTAATTTAAAAAACGATAGTATTCTATTAGTGAAGTCCTTTCATTTGACACCAATAGTTAAGAAAAATACTTAATCCGTCAGACAGTGGCGAATCACATGGAGTTATTTAATTTTAAATTTTTGCTGTAGAAATTCATAACCAACCATACTGGTCCTACGTTATACTAAATTAATGATCAGCTATATTTTGGACAAATAGGATTCCATTTAAGCTAAAAAATTTACCCACATAGATTAAATACGAGTTTTGTATTACCTGTCAATTGCAAAACATTTACGATCAGATGAGATAAGGAATTCCATGAGGATAATATTTGCATCAATACAAGCACAGCTTTGATCTACGTCTATAATTTTCCTTTATCATAATACAGGAAACCAGTTTTTCGAATTACAATCAGTACTTGCAAAGACACCAATTAGGTATTATTACCTTGAGCTCTAATGCGTTTAATATACCTAACTTTGTTATACAATATAACATATCTAGGTGTCATATTACAAGTAGGTTGTATCTATTAAAGTATGCCTCAGATATAGGCTTGTGTGTAGAGTAAGTACTGACTGACTGGGTGATATTATTAAGGCATCAGCGCAGAGCCTGAATAGTTAAACCTAGAGACATTAAATATGAAGAGTGTATTCATTATAAACTGTAAGAGTGTTTTATGAAAGAATTGTTAGAAATTCAACCACTAAGAAGGTCAAATGGAGGTTCTAAGTTTGAAACTTCTTTCGTTCCATATTACATCGCGGGCACCGTCGCGGGTATAGTACCTACGTTTAAAATGTCTGAGGTGTGTAGTAATAATAATAATAAAATAGTTGTATCTACTGAAGTATGGCTACTTATAAATACGTATTATATATATTATTCGTATAAACATAGTCACTTAAACGTTCACTGCGATAAAGTTTTTGCCAATAACATCAATTATATTTACGCGACAGGTGTCCGGTACTAAAATGTTAAGGAACACCTGTGCTTGTGTGACATAGATACTCAAAATACATTGGCCGTAGTAGGGACCTAAATATGTAATAGCTTGGCTTTGACTGGTTATAAATCAATATAATACCAACTTCTCATGGGATCTAATGATATAAGTTGTTAGTAACCTACGCGAACATATCCACTGACAAATTAATAGCCTACTTACTTATAAAAATAAAAACGAAGAGGTTCCCTATTTGTCTGAATCTTTTATTAGGTATGTGTCAAATTCAATCATGTCCTTCGAAATAGTACTGAGTATTTGTGCATTCTTACAAATCTCAATCAGTCGAATGTTATCAAATAGCCTGTTAGCATACGCCAAAGTTACGAAGCAATGAAATAGCCAAAATGTGTTAGAGATAACTGATATATAAAGCCTTGACACTTGGATTTGTCATGCACTTGGATTCGTGTTGGTTGGTTACTGCTGTGACCAATTGCCGGGAGCTGATCGCGCGGAATAGCTCGTCAGAAGATTATCTATTTTTATAATTTAGCTACGAGACATCAATTAAATGTAATTAACAAGGTAATTGACATTTGCTCAATTAACTTATTAAAATATAACTCTGGTAGTATTTAACTTGTCCACGATAGTTGCAGAGTCAACCTTATGTTTAAATTTTTTAATTTATTTAAAAATTTCCTACATACAACTTGTCTGCTACTTATCGAAAGGACAATTATAATAATCCTAATGAACAACTTTCAAAAACGACCAAATTTTAATAGAAAAACTACCTTTTCCACAAATTTTTTCGACAATGGGTAAACTTTATTTTTCTATGAAAAGGATGATTTTTGTCAGATTCAGGGTTAGTTACACAATTAACACTTTAATAACAAGTATAGTGACCCTCTTTTGCCTCAGTACCTCTTTAACTGATAGCCTGGTATAAAATATAGCGTTAATATTACGATTATATGAATGCTAAAATAAAATCTACGATTTTTTTCTTGATTTTCAGGTCCCATGGTGAACTATGTACTGTGGTGGCTATAGTCTGCCTGTCTCGATACGCACTTTTATTTTGTATGTTTTTGTCGTTAATTAGGCATTTCGCCGAACGTTGCGTCGCCGAGGCGCAGGCAGGTCATGGGCAGTTCTGTTCTCAGGTGGTACAATAGAGTGCGTGTCCGGCTGATTGCGGAAGTACAGTCAATGTCAGCAAGTCTGTTCTCAAGGTCTAAGAAATGGAACCAGTGCGGATGCTTATTGTATCTGCCAGTTGATTTCGATTTAATATTGTAGTCTTGTAGGCATTTCTGTATATTGTGGTCATGTTAATGTTATATATAATTCACAAAGTATTTTTCTTTAATTTAATAAACCTCTGTGTATTTCATAGTATGAGTACATATGGTTTATAACTGCTTGACACTGATTTGTCGTATAAAGTAGGTATAGGTTACAATTTCGTCTAAAATTAGACTATAACATTATAACTTTACGTATATTCTGAGGAAAAAATTCTTTATCTGTGTTATATACAAAGGTTTTGAAACTGATAAATCCAGCAAATATCTAGCGTTTAAAGTACCTAATATTTAAATTAAGCTAACATACAAAACCTTAAAACAGGTAATACTTTGTAAAACAGTAAAAACTGATTTCAATTAGGCACGCAAAAACTTTACAAATACTTCGTTATATTGTGTCATTATGGCTAAGTAGGTAGTACATAATATAGATTTTGCGAGATATAATATTCTCGTAAATCAACCGAACCAATCACACGAAAAAAGTTTTTAAACTTAATTGTATGAGTTAGCAGGTTTTTCTATACATACTCGTAGTGACGGAATTTCATAATTTAAAGTAACTAAATAAATAAACTACCAACCAAATATAAATAGAAAAAATTAAATTTTGTGTTAGGTTAATAAATCTACCAGGCATAATAAATTCGGACAGGAAATCCTAATAAAAAAAATATTTCTCATTACAATGACAGAATATTGATCTTGATATTTAACTGAGCTTGATTGAATTGATTAATTCAATGATTAATAATTTAAATTAGCACGTGTTTTACCGATAATGGACTTTACAATCACCTTATAAGAATCAAGTTTGAATATGTTAATCGCAATTGATCTTGTTGTCAATCAGTCATGACAACCTTTTAAAAAATATGTAATATGTATTTTCTATATTAAAATATGTAATAGGTATTGTCTCTCAAACAAAAATACCACTGACAAGAAACAAATGAATAAACGTTTTAAATTATGTATCATCTATATTAGTATAATCTCCTCCTTCGTCCTTAGATAACATTATACAACACAAAATATCATACTTATAATTTAACTAAATTGAACTCAAAATCTCAAGCTAAAAACGAAAACTAAACCGTAAGTAAGTACTATTATTTATACTATAATATACGTCTCATTTAAATGCCAACGGGTAAGGAGTCTAAAAACTTACGAGGTTATCCCTTTGTATAGATAATCTTATCCGTTTATTTCTTGAACTAAATTTAACCATTATAAGGCTTAACTTAAGATTATTTCTGTAGAACTAGCTTTCAGTGATTTATCTTTCTAAAGTCAGAGTGCAGTCACGTGAAACGATGACATTTGCGACGAAGTCTGTGCATCATTGTGCATTCTCAGTCGGTGGCGGGGTCACTGGCCGACACCAAAGAGTCTATAGAGCGTTAAGTAACAGGCTGTTTCTATGTCTATAAAACCATACAGATAATTGCAAAACCAAGTCAATTGGAACATAATATAATTATTATTATGTACTTGTAATTCTTCAAAGAAGTAATTTAATTTTTAATTTCGACCCACAAAGGTGAATAAGATATATGTTGTGCTGTGTGCACATAGAACGGTCCATATTAAAAATCACTTTAATTGCACGAGATTCATCTTACTATCTATGATTTATGAGGCTTTGTCTTGATTCCTCAATAACTGACACATATAATAAATGCGAAAGTTTGATTTTGTCTTGTTTTTTAGTCTTCTCCACAGCAACCAAGACACATTCATTGACTCGATTTTTTGCACAGATATAGTTTGAAGCCTGGAGAGTACCATAGGTTGTTTTTTACCCGGTGAAGTATACACGCGTACCCGGTGTACGTCGGCAAATGCTAGTAAACTATAAATTGTCTTCCTATCCCTGCGTGAAATTACCACTCCGCAATGTTTTACATAACTCTTATTGTCCGAGATGTGTGTTCGGAATGCGTAAATAATGTTTTCTTAGAAGGTTGCTTTTGTACAAAAGTTGCTTGTAGAAGTTACATTTAAAAGACAAGTATTGTAAGAGTACGAGTCTCTTTTTTGGTTCTAAAATTGTTCCGTTTTTGTAAGAAATATTTAAAAAAGTCATATTTCGTCAGGAAAACGTTAAATCAAGTTCAATTTTCCCTGTTATTAAAAGTTTCCTTGGGTCTTTAAATGGGTCAGCTCGAAAACAATATTATTAAAAGTACCTAACTCGCATGTTTTATGCGATTTCCAAATTTGTTGCCATATTTTTTTTTATTCAGAATAATGTGCTGTAGACAAGACAGGATAATAATTGGCTAGTTACCTAGACATTTTCATTCATGGCTTAGAACAAAGACACAGACTGATGGAGTAGGTTACGGAACGAATTTTATGACAAAGTACAGTATTTGTAATGATATTTCTCGGAATATTTCTGTTAATGAGTTGTTAGAAGACAGTGAGGATTACTTGCGGCCATCACACAGATAAAAAATATTTTTGATTTTGATGAAACATTTTGATTAATTTTAATGATATTATCCATAAAATAATTTTCGATATCACCAGCCTGATTTCGATATCACTGAGATACATACATAACAAAAACGATTCAAACAAACTGAGACTTTGCTCCATTTTGAAGTTAGTAAAAATACAATAAAAAAAATAATTAAAAAATCGTATAATTAATGAGAATGATCACTTAATACATAAAACTATTAAAACTTAGGTCACAAAATTTGCACACTCTCATATGTATAATAATTTTATTTCGCTACGCGTTGGCGTATTTGGCAGGGACTACTTTAAGTATATGTTTTGCGGAAATGCTGATCGTTATTTAAATTGCTTCTATATAATTAGGTACGTGATTACTACCTAATTAAATCCGAGAAGTATTTCAACGTAAGTTGATAAGTAGGCAACATAGTGATCCTATCTAAATGTATAAGTTCAGAGTAGGTTAGGACCAAAAAATGACAACTTAATCAGTGATTTTTTTCATATTCTGAAGTCTCACTTGTAGTTTTGTCCCGTTTTGTTTCTCAACAATCATTTTTCAGGTGTATTTCTCACTATGAGTTTAAATCGTTACTTATTTATCTTTAAATTTATTTGTTTAAAGCATTCATTAAAAAAATAGTCTTCACTACTGGTTGGTTGGTTGAGGCTCTCCTCCTCAGCAACTGAGTGACTTCACCACTTGATTTTTTATACACATAGATAGTTCAAGGTACTTTTTATCCGGGAAACAAACGCTAGGCGGGTGAAGCCGTGGGCATAATCTATATAATATATGTACAAGTAAGATCTTCTAGTGTGACTTCCTTCTAGTCTAGTATGATATTGTAGGTAAATGTTTAGTTTGACCTCTTGAGAATCAGTTCCCTGCAAAAACGGTACATTTTAGGTTCATAAAGAGGCTGTTCTTAGTTTTTGATACAGACAATTCAATACAGATATGAAACTTGCTCAAGCATCTAATTTTGCTTATTGCCATTTCAAAACTGCAAAGCTAAGTATCAGGTAAGTTACCTCTTATTCGGGTCAACTAGGTAAATAATGGCAGAGAAGTGCACTAAAATGAGGTACAATGGTACGAAACTGTCAACATCAGCCTGAAATATACTTATATTCAGATTATCCACAGTTTTTGGTTTACACATAAATAAATAGGGGCTTAATAGATTTTGGGCAAACAAATAATTGGGTAATGTTGAATTCTTTCGAGGTTTTTCGTTTTATTATATCGAAATAAAACGGATGGCTTATGCACTAATGTTAATGCTAATTTCACTGTATTAATATGTAATTATAGTGCCAAGAACACTCTCCGTACTTTATTTACTTAAAGAGCTGTGCAAAAATCAAATGACTCTGTCACTCTGTCCCGAAGAAGTACAAAATAGAATACACCTAACACTCACGTGATTATATATAATACAGGGTTATAGGTTAGGACTGTATTAAGCCGAAAGAAGATCACTATATACTCATTATTACAAACAACTTTCCTTACGGGACCATCTCTGAATTCGTGAATAAAATTAGCTGTTTCATAAATTTTTCGACGACTGATTAACTTTTTCTATGTGGCAGCTGATTTTTTTCATGAGCATCAGGTGTACTAAGCCGAAAACTCTGTGCCCTTATTTACGATCATAGTGTCATTCTAACGTTGTGTATTATGCTAAAATTTTACGCAGTAACATACAAAAGAAGTATAAGTTGCTATGCATAATTACTAAGTAAAATATAAGAAGTTTAAAATAAACTTGTTATGTAACGCAATAATTGTCATAGTTTCCACTAAAATGTTAAGACAAATGGGAGACAATAAATAAAATACAATAGAATTTACTTCAAGGCAACCTTTTGAGGTGATAATGAGATCAAGGATAGTTTATGACAAGTTTTAGAATCGCAGATGAGGTGTTTTGGGTTGTTCGCTTATTAAACGATATCATATTGCGAAAGACCAAATCGTTATCATTTGCGTAAAGATATCATATTGCAAAACTAGACTAAAAAAACTAGACTTACGTTAGATGTCTAGAAAAAACGGATTTAAAGTTTTTATATGCTAAATACTGATATAATATAATATAAATTACTTAGTAATTAGTAATTTAAATAGTAAGTATAAATATTAACTACTCATACTTTTAAAAATGTAATTTAATCTGCAATTGAGGGTATTTTTTTATAACTAAAAAAAGCCTTTTAACAATGTTAAATATAACATTAATCTCAAAATATGAGGCAAAGAACTTGATACTTGCTTACATACAAGACCTCGCTAATTTCTCTCGCAAACTCCGACTTCACCCATTGCTCCATCAGATATACGCAGACATTGTGTCATATAATTTCACCATTGACGTGAAGATTAGGAAAATAATCTATTACTTTTCAGTCAGTGATGTAGATGCTTTCACATGATGTAGATAAACAATAAACCTTAATATTAGAACGACATCTTGCAAAAACAGCTAATACAATAGTTAGTATCTAGTATTGAAACTATCTTGTCGCAGAAACTAGTTAAGAATTATGAGTTAAAGTAAATTTAGTTGACGTTAAGGTGTATGACAGAACAAAGAGAAATGACTGAAGTGTTTACATCACAAGTGACATTAAATAAAGAAAAAACACTCACGCGCAAGGATTGTAGCTTTGCCGCCATGTTGGCGCAACGGCGAGTGATCGTGGAGTGGCTGTGTACTGCTGGCTGCGCTTGCGCCGTTTGCTCGCCCACACAGATCTTTACATCTGGAAGCGACTTGTACTTTTGATAAGCCACAGTTAGTATTAAACAAAATATATTTTTTAATAATAACTCTGATCTATTCTATGTCAAAACCGCCATTTTGGCACAATGCAATTCTAATTCTGAGACGATTCAAATAACGGACTTGACCACCAGGTCGTTAAATTTCAGAAGTTCAAGGGATGATGTGTATTTTACATTAGATGGCATTTTCCTGAGTTCTCAGACAGCTGCCACAAAATGTAATGATTCACAACAGCACTCGTTGTAAAATACGCTATGGTCATTCTTCCGTGAACTAACAGGGCCTATTATTATTTTAGTTACGTCGTAGCCTGATTGATTAGAACATCAAGGCCAACGGTGTTACTAATGAAACGTTGACCGCTTCGAAGGACGACTAATCAACGCACAGCAAGCAACGATATAAGGAAGTGTGGATAGCCGTACTTATCTATAACTTACAATAAACATACAGGGTACGAACGAATACGGCAAACGAAAAAAAAACCACTGTTAATCAAGATCCGTCATCTTATTATACTTACCCATCTATCACTCACACAGACACACATGGTGAGAACTGAACAAACCCACCTTGACACAGGCTTACAATCAAATAACTAGTTTGTTGTGTAAGACACGTAGAAATTAATAGTGTTAAACTTGATACTTTGATGTATATTACCTTGATGTTGCTATTATATTGTATATTACTTATTAAAACTTGGTTTTGGATGAAATTAATGTAACATTGTAAAACTGTGAATATTGAAACTGTGAATATCGATTTCTTTTTTATAAGTTGTGTAACTATTGTTTCTTTGTTCATATTTTAAGTAGGTAATGTTCCAACTCAGCCTTAGTTCAGCCTAAAAGTATTCGGTAATTTTCTGAGCTTCTTGTATAATAATCTATGTCTATCTGTTGTAGTCTCTTCTATTCAATTTGTATCTTTGTTTGCGTCCTTGCTAGCGAATGCAACGGCAATGTGCTTTGTCCTACTAAACTGATAAGCTTTTGGCGGTAAGTACTTCATTATTTAGCACTACCTTCACATATAATATGTAGCAAATAATTACACATGCATGTAACAACTCCAACATTAAAGCTTTATGAATTTTGTCTTTAACTATTATCGTCACGCCCATGTAATAGGTATGCCGAGCATTTTTTGCATGATTAGTTTCTGACATTATTTAGTCTTGACAATCGTGACGTGACTAATTATTATAATAAAAGATTATAATACATGTTTGAATTCCTGCTACATTCATACGTAAAGTTAGTTTCTCATTAACAATTCACGTTAACGTTCTCCTATTGATAGTTTCTTAATTTTATATAACTATGTTTGCACTGGTATGATAGATCTTAACTCGCATGATGTTAAGCGATGATGCAGCCTACGATGAAACACTCAGCCTTGATGAATACGATTCACCCACGATTGAAAATAACTAGATTACAGTAATAGCAGAAGATATAAGATGACAACAAGCATCACGGCTTGGATTTGCCATAAAATAAAAAATAATGTAAGAGTAGGTAGGTACCTACAGAGACGCAAAGCGTTTCGTGTATGAATCCTTTACCACATGCTACCGTATCTTTATGTGTTCGATAGTATTTCTTTTTCAAATCTATAATACAACTATTAATATTTCTATCGTTCTAGTATGTTATCTTTTTTCGGTATTCGTTAAATGTGTATTTTGAATGTATGGACATTCTAAGTGTCTTATTGTGCTGTTCCAGTTCCTAATATGTAACTTGGTCTAGATCTTGTTGTGATTATTTATAGGGGAATGACTTACTACATTAAGTGTACCACTGTCACATTATTTTAGTATGCTTATCAATCTAAAACTTGATCGCGTTATTATTCTTTATGGACGGATCTAGAGTATATTGCTTTAATTTTGTGCCAGACTGTATTGTAGACGAATTTAGTTTCATCTCTTTGATCAAGGCGCCGCTGCTAGTCTTACTTACTCATTCATAGTTACTTACTCATAGCGAAAAATTGCCGATAGCAATCTCAAGGATACTGGGCAGGGTTAATCAGCTGTTAGATAAGATAGTAGCTTTCAGGTTTAGATAGAACGTCTGACCTTAGACTACCTGTTACTGCACTACTGCCGTAGACGTAGTCATGTATAATTCTAGCATTTTCCGACGGTTTGGGCAGCGTATTGGAAGGATATTTCTATTTTGAAATGTATTTTCCTAAATCAAAAATATACGATAATCAGCTTTGAATCGAGCTTTGTCTCCAATTTTCCAATCGATCTATTTCGTCTTTTGTAGCGAAGAGTAAATAAAAAATAATCAACAACTTTGCGTCAACACGTACCTAACTGACTAAAATTCTCTTGATGTTTTTAAATACCTTCTTACCCAATATTTGAATCACTAAGCAATTCCATGCAACCTACAGGTACAGTTATTAGTCTAGTAGCCATCACCATTTATGTTGTGTAGAAAGTGTCTAAAACGCCATCTATGAAAAGCCACAGGAATCAATTGCAAACATAGTACACAAAATAAATACCTACCACGCAGCATGTAGGTAACGCTGTTGGTTCTTTGTAGGTGTTTTTTCCATGGTAATGCAGGTGCAGGTAAACTTAATGCAAAGTTTATTTTAACATTTTTAAACAGATGGCGCTAATGAATAACTACATTTTGTATTATTTTAGCTGTGTTAAGTTGTTAAAATACTAGGTACCTTTATCAATTGCATATTTTAAGTGAATTACTAGTAGGTAATTCTCTCTAGATAATACAATATTAAGCTCTTGAATTTAAAAATTCAATCTGCCTGCACTTACAGGCAGTCTGTTGGTTTTATGACGATAGGATGGATGGTATAATCCACTTTGTACACCTAGCTAAAATTACTTGGGTAAACAAAATGGAATATATATGTATACTCCACTTTGTCCACACAATAGGATACCTATATCAAACTCCGAACACTCCCAGTAGAATTTAACATCGTTCAGTCAATAAAACTAAACATCCAAATAAAAATATGTTTTAAGATTTATCGACAAAACAATAGAATTCGTGCTGGTACATAAATAACAGGTAATTTACCTACTGTAGGGCAGACCAAACTCAGGAACTAAAATTGCTCTGGCGCAAACCTACAAGGTTGTATTGCAAATAGGCAGAGCGGCGTGTTAGAAAAGGCAAATAGGCGTTTTGTTGTTACAATATCTACGATGATTAGTATGCTGAAATCTTGCATACAGACTCACTATAATTGTCGCCATCAAAGTATCATTTAAACTTGTTAAAGTGCATGGTTGGTTAAGTGAACACGGTCCAAACAGAATACTTAATTACAGATTTTTTATTTTTAGACCGAGGGAGCTCAGCATCTCTGTTTAGAGTCTGGTAACATTTTCTTTTATCATGTATGTGTAGTTTGTTATGCAGGTTACTCGAATATCCAGATTTTCTTTAAAGGAAGTGTCTAATAAACGGAGAAGTATTTGTTAACAAGTGGTTAAAATTGACTTCAAGTAAACCCGATTGTAAAAAATTCAGACAACTGTATCTTAACAAGTGAAACCGCGGTATGCAACTGGTATAGATTATGACTATCCGCAGATAAAGACAAATCCAATGAAACCTCGCAAAATCAAATCGGTCTAATGGTTTATAGGCTCAAACTAGTTTCAAATCTGTGGATTTTGGCTGTATAGAATCAAAAAGAGTTGGACATGTACCTACTTACATTCACTCGAACATTGCCAAAAAACATAACCCTTACATTACGCAGTATAGGTAGGTAAATAAGTAGGCAAATGCTTTCCATAAGAATGTACATACTACAAAGTCCAGCAAATGTAGGACAATCAATAGGAGCCATGGTCGGTCATACCAATAAAGAACTAATATTGTAAGTCATATGACAACATTAGCTGATAGAGATGATAATTATTCTAGACTTGAGACACGTGTTTGGTATATGTCTGTTGCATATACATAGATGTAGTGCTCTGCCAAGTCATTAGCGTAGATTAATTAATGCTGAGTTTGTTTTTTAATTATACTGACGTGTGTTTGATTCATTAATCGACATATAAAATTAATTCAATTCGTCGAAGTCTTTTTCACATATGTTTTCTCTACTCTGAATTCTCAGAATGGCTATACTAATGTGCAAAATATTTTTTTTGTTCGAAAGCTTAAGTATACCTACTTTCCAGTGGCATATACATTTTATGTAAATCAATCCATTAGTTTGATTCACAATAAATGAAATTTTTTAATTTAGTTTTAACCTTGTTAAAGTATTTCGTATTTTGATGTATGAAGTTTTCCCCAAGTAGGCACCTACTTGATAGTTGGGTGGTCCGTTCAAATAAGGGGGATATGCCGAGTACCTAGTTGACATTTGACCGCAACTCACCTCGATGTAAATCAATGATTCAGCTAAAGAACCCCTTCCTTATGCCCCCATAATATGTTTGCTAAGAAAAAAAAAGATGATGCCTATTCATTGGATCGGTTGAAGTGAGTTTGAAGAGTTTACTATCTAAAATCAATATCGAACATCTCTGGACAAAATATAATTGGCAAATATTGTATGTAATGTAATTACACCAAGTTAAACAATATCTTATCATTATTTGCACACGGGTTTCTAATGATACAATTGGTTTCTTTTGTGTGAAAGTTTGAGTTTGGGAAACAAGCTATAATGGTAGCGTGTTGCAATTCTGTCACAGCACAGTTGCCGGTGCGTTGTTGCAGTGAAGTAAGAACTAATGTAGGCTGAGAGGACAACGATCCACTTATTGCTTGACATACGTCATGCATTGGTATTGTTAAATATCATCATTATTAAGTCATCATTTAAAAAGTGGCTACTGATTTCAACTCTGCAGGCGCCGTTCACAAATGTTTCATTTGGTATGTCTTAGAAAGCTACTGGACCGAGTTTGATACTTAACTATGTGAAACTACCTGAAAAGTATAATAATGTCCTTTCAAATTAAAATTAATTTTGCGAATCTTGAACAGAACATCTGATTGTTCTTCAGTTGTGCTATCGTCAGATATGGTTAGAAAACCTCATCCTACTTGAAGTTGGTTAGTAAACATCGTATTTTAAGCTTAATTACAAGACTTGCTATTAATTACATTTATGCAATAAAAGAAATCAGAACATGATACAATAATATAAAATTTATTCATTACAAATTATTTACACTTTATACAGGCTTATCAATATCCTCTCAATTTCCGAGGTCGAAATTTAGTACATTAGACACTTACATTACTTATAATAGATTGTATGCCTATTTAGGTCGAATGCTCAAATCGTTATCAAATGTACTCGAACGGTATATGGCATGCCCTCCTGACGACCAGAAGGGGCAGTTGCGGCAGACAGACCACGAAGAATATAGCGAACGGGCTAAATAGTATGCACGCGCCAAGCCACACCATTAGCAACCACGTGGGCAGGTACGCTAGTTGCTCGAACATCTCGGAGCTAACCGTATAATGGCATGGGTTTCATAATTGCTACTTTACAAACTAAAGTCCGTTTTCCGTTAGCAGGCGCCTGCGCATTGGTTGAGCTGGAGGCCGCTTGCGTTACGAACGCCACCTAGAACAAAGGACAGACAGTTATTCTATTTAAAAAAAAAAAACAATCGACCTAATACTTGAATATAAGAATATGTATGTTTACTGTGATTATTTCTAAGTACATATGAGCAAGGAAGGAATAACATAGGAGCAAGACAGGCACAAACATCAATACAGAAAAAAAATTGAAACAGAACACTATAAAACATAATATAAAAAGTCTTAACTAGATATATGGCTGCTTTCTGTCACAAACCACATCTGGCATCGTACTCATAAAAAGTATACGCGATACTTATAGTATTTTAAACTAACAAGTTTTAGTTGACTAAAATTTGTTAATTAAACTAGAAAAAACATTAGTTAGAGAGTTTGTTGTAAAACTTTCATACTGTACTACCGAAGTTTCAAAATAATTTCGCCGTTCCAAAACCTTCCAGAAAGGTTTTGCGCATTTGCGTTATTTTAATTAATTATCGTATTAAAATATACTCATCGAAATTGAGTGCTAACAACTCGATCGATGCTCGAGATCGGGTCAGTGTATTGTATATAAACAAGACCTTACTTATGTATCTATAAAGATAAATGTTATAAGGGGATCATGAAGCACACGCAGTTCAGGCTAAAATTATCTTATCAGGATTCCACTATCAATTGTTACGTGAACTGTAAGCCCTTTCTCACTAGTTCAGTCAATTGAACTGGATAACAGAATTAGTGGAAATAAAACTTGATATCTACTTTAGTAACTACTTATACTTAAATCTAACGATAGATCGATTGATCTGGTAACACCCTTAATACCCTTAACTGTATCTCCATATGGGAGACAAACATAAAATACAAATAAAAATTATAAAGATACAGTCGAATTGATTACTTCTTCTTTTTGAAAACCGGTACAAAATATAATGAAATGCAGAGATCTTTATATAAAACAGTAAACTATAGTATTATTGACGTGTAATTTTAAAGGTATTTATATGTTATAATAGCTGCGCCCTACGGTGTAACCAACGTGAATGCGGGATAAAAGTATCCTATGTGTTAATCCAAGGTCTAAGTTATCTCAGTACTAAATGTCATCCAAATCGGTTTCGCAGTTTTTGCACGAAAGAGTAACAAACATACATCAACACATTCTTACAAACTTTTGCGATTATAGTATTATTATATAGTAGGAGTAGAATAGAAGGAAGTAGGATATTAAATAGGATCATATCCCTACTTTAAATCATATTATAAATGCGAAAGTAACTGTGTCTGTCTGCTACCGTTTCAAACCTGAACCACGATTATTATGGAATTAGGTATAAAGATAGGTTTGGGAAATCATATAGGCTACTATTTTTTTGTTCCCAACTGCCTAGTGGCCACAGCAATGGGTCACAAGGGAATAATAAATCCTCGTCGTACCCATTTTTTGCGTAACAAGTCATGATATTGTTAGAATAGATAATAAAAGTGTATGAAAATTCAATAACAATACGCACTAGGCGTAATTAAAGTATTGGTAAAATTAAAATGGAACAGAATATTTGATAATGGATGCCAAATAATGGATCAAGTAGAACTCAGCTGGCATGGAATGTTATGATAACATCTAGGTACGTACCTATTTGATTGTTGAGAATGCAATATACAAGTGAGAAGCCAGAAATAGTGGCGTTTTGCCAGACATGGGATATGATAATTTTTCGTTTGTCTCATACAAATAGGTATTGGAAAAAGATTCTATTTTTAGTGCAACAATAAATGAATGAATTTCGAAAGTCCGTTTTTGACCAAACAAGCAAAAGCTTCCTCAAAAGTGCCTCTGCTTCTAGTCTAGCAGTTTTTTTTTCGGTAGCCAGTTACGGTGTAACGGTGTGTATGTCTGGATACAAGCTACTTATTTCAATTTTCTTTTGTCGCCGGTGATTTTTGTCTATGGGAGTATTCCTTCCAAATATGGAGAAAGTTTACTACGGCGCTATTAACCGGCCAATATCAACAGTTCGCAGAGCTATTAACTTTCATACTACGAATATGAATAGTTTCTAATGACTATATTTCCTGGAAGTCTGGAAGTGATTTCGTGTCGTGAGTTGCGCGTTAGAGGAATTATAAAAATATCAATAGCCTATCGTCTATCTTGCAATGATCTGTAGGATTGTAAATTATGTTATTTAAACCGTGCATTAGAGTGAAACAACGATAAACGCTCCAAATTACCACATTAAAGTCCTGGCATACCAAGTGCAAAATAAATACACCTACACGTAGTAAAACTCAAAAATACTATTCAGTGTCCCATTGAACCTACGATGACACTTCCGGTAAAGTGATAAAGATAGATAACGCTAGGGTCTGTTTTGAAAATAAAGAATTTCGCAATGCTATTTTTGGTTTTATTGAAACTTGCGTCGACATATGTGAATAGGTGGTTTATAAGGAAACAATATACACCTATCGTGGCATATTGATTCTTTTTAAAACATGCTTCATAGACGCGGGAACATAAGTTAAAAAGATAGTCATCATAATCTTTCGCTATGTTAGGACACAAATTGCGATCAAGTATCGAATCGACAGATGCCCTTTCGATACGATCTGGAGCATGATATTTAACTATCGAACGTAGTCTGTTTTCTATTCGATTAAAGGCACTTTTAGGAATAGATGTAATAATATTTAAGTTTAATATAATGAAATACCTTCATTACGAGTGCTTTTTCATCTTTAATAATGTAAGCGTATGTACTTACTCTTACTTTAATAAATGCAATTATAAAGTATTTAGTTAGTAATAGTAAAATACAGGAACAATATTTTATAAGTTCTGAAATACATTAAGTGACTTAATTGACCGAGCGAACGAAGTAGTTTCTTTCGTTTGTCGGTTCGGCGATGTTTGATAAAATGTCGTACTCGCATACAGTTCAATTCTAATCAATCTTAACGAAACTTGGTTTAGGGGTTCTTTAAGTCATCTGAGGGATTCGAATTTTATTTCTCTTAATTAGAGGAAGGAGGAGAGGATTTTTTTGTTGAAATTACAATTTCATGACGATAGATTTTATTACTCGTCAAACAAGGTGCAAAATACTGTGGTAATGACATTAATGCAAGATATAAGTTTACAAGGTAACAGGCTGTTATTTATTATTATGCCAACATCGTGCAGACACTTGAAATTTTTGGATGCTCAAAGCATCAAAATTCCGTAAAAGACACTCCTTTTTATCATTACTATTTTATAATCGTAGGGATCGTTATTGTAGTAAGAAGTCAACAGAAGTAGTAATATTTAAAGATTAAGTAGAGAATGTAGCCATTACTTAATAAATTACTCGAATTTGTAGAAGCATGACGAATATAAACAAGTTTCTAACACAAGAACACGAACATGTTACATGTAAAAACTAATGGTATTCACCTTGAGGATACATACTTGCGTGCTCAGTGGTCACCTATACACCACGAAATGTATCATAACGTGGTAGCAGAGTTGGGAAGTTGCGAAAGGAAGCGAGTTTCACGAAGGTTTTCTTGATACTACACACTACCATAAACACTTAATTCACATGATATTTAAAAAAAATAGTATCATAAGTTACTCTTATCTATCTAAACAAAGCTATGTCACAAAGGAACCATAGAACGGAATCTTAATATATCCGGGCTTTAAATATATTTGTAAACAAATTCACCGACAACATATCAAAAGAAACGCGTTACTGACTCAAAAGAATCAAGGCTAATGGTGTTTAAGATATTATTTATCTGAGCAACGGAGTGGATTACGCAGCCGCGGTAATCATCCAACCGGTTTAGTTGACATTGACGCTTATTGTTCATCATAGAACACGCCTGTGAGCATCTTCTTTGTTCTCTAATGTCCCATTCGCTTTGTGTCACCGATTAAATCAAGTGTGTATGACACTAGGAAATATATCACAACCATTACGTTCTAAGCAAATTAAATCGATGAGGAAGGAAGGATAAGATCAACCATCGGGTATTCAATTCACAAGAAAACTAACCACAGAAGTTGCACGTTAAAGTTATCCAAATGTTTGCGAAGTTATCCCGGCGTCGGAGTTCGCAGCACGTGCTCCATGCTATTTCACTGTCACTTTCGATATACTAGGTACTGTTCGAGCTTGGTTTGTTGTGGTCCGAGTGCTGACTGTGGCGCGCCGGTATCGGCAGCGGTGCCCGCGCATGCAACCTCAGGTTTCGACATCGCCGAGAGGGGAAGCCGACCGAGCTGAGGAGTTCGTCTCCCTCGCTCGCACAGGCTTTCTGCCTGCCGCATTCGCTGCATCACTTGCAACGCCAGAACCACGCGAGCGGTCGACCTTCTACACCTACCATTATTGCTATAAACTCAAATCGTCTTTTGCAATCGCGTGTAAATTCCCTCCTTGTGCTACTTAAGATAGGCCGCGATCTGTTGAATTGACGAACTGCGGTCGGCTAATTCAATCATCTAGTTTTGATGGCTTTGGAAGTGTTTGGGTGTTGCGAAAAATTTGCACTTGAGGTTTTTGGAGTTCAAGGTTGCTGATCATGACAAAAAGCCGAGAGCCAAGTGTAGCGTATGATTTTGTTATGGTAATGCATAATCATAATAAAATATTTAAACGATAGAGAGCTCTAAGTTCTTATTGTAGCGATATTTAGCTGCGAGTTATCCATGAACTTATTAAAAGAGAGTGATACAACTGCGACTAAAAGGTCAATTTATAAATTCAGTAGGTATTTTTGCAATTTTTTTCTAATAATTATTAAATTAGCTAATATAATTTACATATATATGTATACATTGTTATTGATAGATTTACAATTTGATTTCGCTTTTGTGTCAATAAATCGATAGTTTATAGGGTTGTGTGTTTCTAGTCCATTTATACTCGTACAGTGTGGTTAGTATTATTTTTTCAACATTTGATGTTATATACAACTAACGTGTTATTGATTCTGAAATTAATTTTAACATTGGTCTCTGCCCAACAGTTTTGACTTACCTATATCTAAATATGTTTTTAATAGGAATCCGAATAAGACCTCGGGCTTACTATAAATAATTTAACATTACGTTATTCACTTATTTCAAGAATGGTATTGATCAGTCGTTTCTTGGATTATTCTATAAACAAAGAATAACATGTAGATGCAAAGAAGCTTTAAACGCTTAGTGTTTATTACTGGTGAAGTAGGAAATCTATTGGTAAATATATAACGTAAGCCTAAGTAGAAGGTAGCTACAAGAATTATTATCTTAAAGTACACTTGACCAATTTTGTAATATATTTATTGTTCACGTGTACTCAGTGTCACATTATGTAAATTTTACGACTTTGTTTCGACTTTGAGATAATACTGTGCCTCTGACCTTTGAGAATGCATGTGAAAATCACGTTCGTGGACACGCTAATATTTCAGTGATCAGATAGATATTAGCACATCAACTTTTATGATTTGTTTGTATCAATTGATGTCTGTTCGGATTGGATATCCACTCGTATTAAACAAATCTTAAATTCACCTTTTATCATTGTATATTTTTTGCAAGGTGCAATAATTACAAAAACTAAACTATTAACTATCGATAACACTTAATGAACGAGCGGGCGAAGAGTGTATTTTTCAAAACTGACAAAATTATCTTTCATTGACTGAGCTTAAGCGAGGCATCTCCCTTTCAAATTGGGAATAAATTACGTATGTCTGTCCGGTGGATGTCCGGCTGTTCTCCTCGATATGTCGCATTTCTCAACCGATTCTTGTGCAATTTTATAGGCTCTATTTTTTTTCGATCGTTTTGATTTTTTCAATAAGGCTGAGCGGATATTGAGAATTTATAGTTTGTCTGGATATTGGTACTCGTCGTACAAATCAAAGTTTCTAACCAGTCTTGTTGAAATGCAAAGTCTACGATATTTTTCATTCAAAGAGGATTTTTACTGGTGTAGATGTATTTACCCAAAAACAAGAGGAACAGCCGTAAACAATTTTGTAATAAATATGACAAATACAAAGAGTAAAAAGGGGAGCAGAATGGGGACTGTTTACTTTGAAGGGCGCCAGTTGTAGCAAAAAAGATCTGACTCTCGAGGTTTGCCTTTTGCAGAACTACATTTCTACTTGCACAAACCATTAACGGCAAATAATTTTCCAGAATATTTGGAGTAGCAAGAGTTTTCGAATAAATGGCGAGGTATATTGCGTGCCATAAAATTGCTGGACTTTTGAGTTGTTAGTTGCTATAGGTACTCCGAGTGCCTTGTCAGTTTTATTTTTCCAAGATGTTGTTTCCTTAATCTGTATAGAAGGTTCCAGAGCCGGGTGTCGGATGATCATTATCTTGCCACCGCTGGACCCCGCCACTACATATTGGATTACACCCTCCTAACTCAAACGAGAAATAAATGGCTTTCATTTGGACAAAAGACTCGAGGTTTCGAGGGTCAAGTTCATTATCACAGTTCATTCAATTCTACGGGTCAGCTTGAATTAAGTATTAGTACTTAAGAAATGTATAGTTTACCTAGAGAGACTTATCTGTTCTAAGTTTGGGTTCAAAGGCTGTGAAGAGCAGACGTATATTGTGTATATAATGTATTTAATGATATAATAAATATATTTGTCTTCGGATGAAATGCGGACACTAATACTGTAGACATTATAATCGATAATCATAATAATCGATTTTTTATGCATGCGTAATTTGAAATTCGCCCCATGATAAGAGCAGTGCGTAATTTGCGTTCAAAACTCAATCTCTAGATTACATTACAAAGTGACAAGTGTGATAGGTAGGTCAGATATTAAATAGATTATGATGCTAAAAGTTCAAAATGATGTGTTAATCTGCGTCATAGCTGCTTTATTACTTTACAAGAGAGTTAATTTTAGATGATCTTATGTACTTTTCCAACGTGAATCATGAGACTACAGACTACAGAAATAAAATTAATATAAAGTAAATGAATAGTAGCTATATTAGTCGTCATCATAAATATTTGCAACTAGTAAGTGGTTTGCATTTCATATCCAGTTTCACCGTCGCGCGTCGTTGGCAATCGACCAGGATTCTTTGATTTGCGATTTCATATCTACGTGGGTCTGACGCAAAATGTATATACTGCTCATGCTAATAATATGTTCTATTGATTATTTATTATGTATATAATTCGAAGTATTGTTGGCAGAGCAGCTGTGATGAAGTGTCTTAGTTATTTATAAGATTGTATTTTTTTTTAATCCTTAACACAAGTTCGCACGACCACGGAAGTCAGCGACACTGTAGCCCTAGATGGAGCATGCCCAGTCTGGAATACACTGGCTCTCAAGGAAACCCGGAACGCACCGTACTTTACTTTAACTAGGTGCTAATCAGGTCAGTTCTCAGGGAAGATTTTAGATAAAAATTCACGCGAAGTCACCTAAGGTTCAAATTAACAATCACACCGCCTTAATGGCTCTCTTCAGTATCTAGACCTTCTAGGTTGTCCGAATCCTGTGACATGACCTACTAATTATTACTATTTAATTCTAAAAAATATGAAAACAAAGGATTAACGGGAGTTTACTTAAAAATAAGATCTACAACTCTATTAGAATATTGTACTAGAACTAGATCATTATTCTTTGAACTTTTAGTATTTTACCAAAATATCAATAAGCAAGAGTGAGAACCAAGAACTATAATGTTTGCACAAGTGCACACACAATTTACATGCTTAGATCAGACAAAATTGCTCATTTGTTTTGTGTCAATTCTATGGATAAGACTCAATAAGTTCATCTACTTCTGTAGTGACTCAAATAGAGTTCAACATTTCAATTACATAATTTCATGATTTTAATTTATAATTTAAATACATAATTCACAGCCATTGTACTGGAAATCTAAACTCCACTGTAAGTAGGTACTGAAAATGTAACAAATGAATAGGTACTCACATCATCCACAAATATTCCTCGTTCTTGCTTGTCTGCCTCTGAAGTCCTCCAATGTGAGATCCTGTAAAAAATAATATTGCATGTAATAAATATTTAGAATCTAATTTTAAAGAGATTTCACGGAATTAAGGTTAGGGCTTGGTTTACTTTATAGGTTCAGATAAATACATATTAGTACTTCAATGTTTTAAGGTGTGTAAATAAATGTTCTTCGAGTTCCACTCATCATAATTCGTATATTTTACTGTAGGGCGGATTTAAGCAATGTGGTCTCAATGAGCTATAATGAAGTCTTTATCGCGGGTTCGATTGATATGATTTGACTGAAATTATTGTATTATTTTGATATTAAATTTATAGTTGTATAATCAGGACCAACCAACCATTGACTTTGAGTTAACGTATCCTATATTGAGCAGTTTTGCATAACACCTTTAAATTACCTACCTATCCCTCAATTGAGTTCTGATATGTTTATACAGTGTTAATCTTCCTGAGAACAGAAATCAATTAATTAAAGTCAGTTCTCAATATCCAACTAAAACATGCCTTAACATCTATAAATAGGTAATTTTCTAGACGCTATATTGAGTTTAATAAATAAGCAAGGAATTGTTGTCGGTTTCTACAAATAGACGTGAATATGGAAATATAAATACTATGAAATCATCGTTCTTCTTATAGGTAGGGCGATAAGGCAGTTATTAAAATAAATAAGCTTACAATTAATTATAATTTATATAGGGTTATCGGTTAGGGGTATACTAAGCCGAAAAAGGGGTCACTATAGACAGCCTAATGAACAACTATTTCTGTGGGACCAACTCACAATTCAAGAAAAAAATTACTGCAATATTTTGTTATCGTCCGATAACTTTTTCTATCAAACAGCAGATTTTCGATCATGATTCCAGGATTGGTCCCTTAATGAATGTTGTTCGTAATTAATGCATTAAATTATCCTTTTTTGGCTTAGTACATCCCTAACCAGTAACCCTGTACTTAAAATAATCCCACAATTATTTTATATTTTCTGAGTATTGTAGCTAAGATGTAACTCAACTCGTACCTTATTAGAAAAATCAATAAAACTCGTAAATACGATAAAATCAGGTCTTTCGTAACATCTCTGTCATAGTTTTAAATTGGTCACATATGCTTTTTAATACTTAATAAGCGAACTTAGATAATCATTTAATATACATTGACTTGACCACAAAATGCCAAGTTCACGTTTATATTTAACCCTGAAGCTAAGGTTATCAGCTTTCAATTGAGCAATATTAGATCAAATACAAAATGTCACTTCACATATTCTAGTTGGCCTAGAGGACGATGGTCATCTTTGGTGGTACATTCGCATTGTACTAATAATTATCACTAGTAGTGACGTCAAGGCTGGGTATCCAATTAAAATTACAACGAGACACTTCTATAGTCTGTGGCATTGACACGGAATATCAGCTAAACTGCTTGACACCAACGAGCGTTTGACGCCACTTAGTAGGGATTCCTGATTATATGTTAGACACTATTTTTCTTTTACCAAAGAGGTTCCGAGACTATAGCTCCCGGCGATAGGACCAATAATACCCTAATATTATCTTTCGCAACTGTACTCGTATTTAAATGTTATATACATATATATTTATTAAAATACCTTTAATTCTATTTGTTTAAAAAGGAAAATCGAAATACTAATTTATAAACCCATTTGGTTCCTTATAAATTAGATCGTAATCGGTCTTGTACCCTGGCTTATACTTCTTTGGTTTGTACTTAAGTATATTAAAAATGTTTGTATAGGTGCCTACCGATTTGAGACGGATGATGTCGAAAGTAGTCGATTCTTGTTATTTTTAAAGTATTACTTGTTTTTTTTTTCTAACTGTAATTCTACTTAACTTTGTGTGAATCAAAAGACATAATATTCTATTTTATTCTGCAGAATCTGAATTGAATCTTTAATTATTCTTATTTTTTGTGATTGTACCTAAAGTGTAATTCCCATTTTCTGATAAAGTTTTTGTAACAAGAGTATTTTTGACTCACTTAATTGTTATTTTAGGAACAAAATCTTTATTTATGACTAGCGTAGCATGTGACCTATAGCACTGTCAGATAATATTCTTAATGTGAGAGATTAAACAATACAGTAAATTGTAAGTTGTAGATTGTGCAATATACAAGTACACAACTCAATGACTTTGTTTGTAATTTATCACACAAAAATTAGCGATACTTGTCAGCAATTTTTCACGTTCATAATATTCATTAGGTAGAGATAGTATTATATTAGGTTCTCCTTTTGGCTAGATATATATTAGGGATTCACCAAGTCTTTCAAGTCAAGTTGGTATTTGGTGGTAAGTTGGCAACTAGGTAGATGTTCCAACCCCTCAAAGGGTGCCCGCATTGTCGAGGGGGGGGGGGGGGAAGAGGCTACAAGGCTACAAGAGGTAGGTTACGGTGTTTTATGGGGACACTGGCAGGCGGTAAGGCCACTGATGACCCGTCGCAGGAGGACCTCAGGCGTCTAGACACGGGGTCGTCTGATGCCCACATGGTGGTATGGTCCTCGAGCTAGTTGCAGTGCATCATGTGTCTGGCGCATGCAAGCGGGGGCAACCCCAAGGGATGGGTCCGGTGACGGACAGCCCTGGCGAATCGCGGATGAGTTATCGGCAGGGAGTGACACCGTAGAGGTTTAGTGGGTAAGAGTCCCACATAACCGCTCTGTCTCCCTGTGGTGGAAAGGTAGGCATGCAGCATTTCTCCACGTTAAAAATAAGGTAGTTGTACCATTGTTTGGGATGGGCACCATAGTCACATTGCTGTGGCGGAGGATCAACCCATTTATATACGTTTATAGCCACCTGTGCTCGAACTTTGTATAATAACTTCGAGGTAGGCAGTATTGTAAATCTACTTCAAAAGGACTCTGCGTTAGACAGAAATGCTGGCTTATATTTTACCCAAAAAATAAGTCTAGCAATTCAGCGAGGCAACGCAGCCAGCATTGTGGGCACTTTGCACGAAATTCAATTTTTTTTATAACTTTTGTATATCTTTTCATATCTTTAATAAATTATGCGAATTTTATTTCAGAAGGTAGATTTCGCACCGGAAAGAATAAATTGAGTGAGACTGGATGTTTTTGGTTTCGCAGTTTCCTCATTATTTCAGATAAAAACTCCTACGTCATGATTCGTGACTTTTACGCTTAGTTATATTTATTTTTTAACTAAATTAACAGTCAGCATCGCACTTAGTAATTATTTTGCACCGTTATCATTACGTCATGCAATGAAGAATAATTTACTCTAAACTTTTAGATGCGACAGCAAATTTTATAACAATGTCGCAGCTTATTGCTGATAAGTGTCTAAGTTTAGAACGCTATGTAGAGCAATAAAATTGCAAAACAATTATGTAATTTATTTAACCCGGTGATGGAAACTAGCTTAGAAAGTAAGTTCTTAGTATGTGATATGTTAATATTTATTTCCTAAGTTTTGTATGTAACAGTTCACAACGAAAGTTATTGTAAGATTGTATATTGTATCTAATAAATACTACGTATGCATTTTTTTTATGCATCGTATTAATCCAGAGCGTCTCAGTACCTACTACCCCGAAGTAGGCCATAGTGCCATAGTATATACTTAATGATTAAAATATAATTCTTTTTCGTTTTACTAGTTATGGTATTTTTTTTGACATAAGCGCTTTATAGCAGTATATAAATATCCGGGGCCCTTGCTTCTCAAGCAAAACCACATCGAGTCGATCGACTTTTCAGGCGTATTGATTAAATTTTTTCGCTAGATAAGATTTTAATACCTCTTACTCTCCCGTAGAAAAATGAAAACACAATCAAGAATGAGAAAGTCGATAGTGTAATACTACCTTGGTTAATTTCGTTAAATGAAATCTGAATAGGTAAAAAAAATATGAATTAACAACACATTCTAGGCTTTTATCAATATATTGTGTGTTAAAAATGTACGAGTAACCGTTACATAGAGGAAAAGGCTTTCTGGCAATATAAATGATTGATTATGTTAATAATTGACTTCCTCATTATTTACTTCGATATTTCTTAAATTTTTGTTATTAGATGAGAAAGGTGTTTGTAAGATAAAGTTTTAACTTGTTTTAAACCATGCGTGTCCATACAAAAGTAAGTAGGTATGTGCACTTTGGTATTCATAAGGTGGCAACTGTGACTTGACTCCGGACCATATTGTTTATTAATAGCCAGTAAGCGTATGTTTTAAACGAGCTTACAATCTCTTTGGGAAGGTTGCGTGGTAGCTTCGACTAAAGGATCTCTTGTGTATTCTGTGGTATAAACAAAGGCACAGAGCGAGGAGAATGCAACTCGTACAATGTGTGTTGTTGACCGTGTGACTTTTTTGTTTGTTTTTGTTTTAAAGTGACAATGTTTGAAGTAGCAGTTGTCCAATAATATATTTGTAATTTATAGATTTTAATATATTGATTATACCATACTTACTGTAAATGGTGTTTCCATAACAATGATATTAATTTATGTCCGTATTCATATGATATAATTTTGATTTAAAATTACTAAACCGTCTTAAAGCAGATTACAACACTTATGCATTCCAAATTTCCAACTTTATATGTACCTATACAATAAATACTCACATATTATCTACGAGTTACATTTTCTATTTAAATGATATGTACTTAGGTACTTCAGAATAGATGTTAGAATACATTTGAAAACATGAACACAATTTAAATACCTATCCAATTAACAACTCAAGGTAAAATAGCACTTAATTATTGTAGTTGTTGACACTAGTCTACTAACAAGTTTGTACAAATAAATTGCAATGTAAAAGTTGAATTGCTTACCTGACGGACAGTTCGTCGGGTTTGAGCTGACACTGTTCTCACTCTCAGTGCGGGTCCTGCTACTAAATATGAAATTAAAAGGGTTATAGCTTGTGTTTTGCTGTGTATTGTTATTCTTCTCGGACCTTTTATTAGATGAATCCATATTTAAATTCAATACAAAGCAAACACTCCCGCGCACACCGGCTGATATAACAATATTGATATGAATGACACAGAAATGACGTTACTGCAATAGAGCCGGTTCCATTGGGTGCCGCGTTGTTTTGGTCCGATCGAGCCCGAACGTCAGCGGAAATGCCCGATCTTGTATTTTTATTATGGTGCTATTGGACTTTGTACAGTAATATTACAAAGGAATGGATCGCTTTTGACTTAATAAGTACTGTCTACTCGAACTACACATGTAAACTCTGCCTCCATTTGCGGCAGTCATGGTTATTTATAGATTTTCTTAATAAAAACAAATGAATGTTAGAACTTGCGGCGTGGCTTTAAACAAAATAATAAGGAATTATATCTAGATAAGTTTTGTATTGCAGCTCTTCTAATGAACACGCTCAAAAAAGGTTGTAAGTTTTTAAAAATATCTCAACTGTCATAACAATCTACTTGTCATTTTTAGGACTTCGCTCAAAATGTAATGTCAAGAAATCATAAAATTTCGCACGCGTTTACTTATATATTTTACTTTTTAAGTTTATAAAGGAAACACGTTAGTATGGAAGAATTGAAGGAGACCGATCCGTTACCGTACAGTTTTTCTTATGTCGTAAATCAGAGTACGCGGAAGGCTTATGCTACATCGAATGTTATGAAGAACTCGATAGCAGAGCTGCCTCGCAAGATCCGTGCTGATGATTTTGAATGGGAAAAAGACGTTACCCCAGCTCCCCTCCGGTATTACGCTGCTCTGGAACTCTCTAGAATATTCCACAGAATAAATCCCTTAAATAAAATTCTAAGAAAAGACAGAGATATGCTAATGGATTTGTATCCGCCTGATATTCCTTTGATTTATAGCGTCCCTCTTATCAAGGTATATTTGAAGTTGGTATACTACCTCGTACAACATATTTTATCACAGATCTCCGAAACTAAACGGATTTAACGTAGTTAGATACTTTTTAAACACAGGACCGTAGCAAAAAAAACTGTCATATTATAAAGGGGTACTGGAGTGAAAACTTGTGATATAGATGTCAGAATACCTACTACAACATTAGGATTAATTTCAACATCCATTAATCCACAACATCCTAGATTAAGAGTGACAAGGGTTTCTAGTAAAATAGCTGTCATAGGTTCCTATTACAACTAGTATGTACGTAGGTACAATATAATATACACACCATCAGCAGCTGTTCGGTATTATAATGTTTTATTTATTACATCTCTGATCCTCCTGGTCGTAATTAATATGATAAAAGATCTCTTGAAGTTACTATTGTTATTTTTTGACTTAAAATCTATTTCACCATTAGCTAAATAAGAAACACTGTTATGTTTACACTGATTTCCTAAATTTTAGGACGAACGCTACTGGCAGAGATGTTTTGAAACTGTTTTTCCTCGGAAAAAGGAGTTAGGAGTTACATACTGGAAGGGCAAATATCTGTCTGCATGTCTGCAAGATTATTTAGAAACAGCTAATCCTGATGTATTCAATGAAAAAGAAGCTGTTGATTTGGCTGTTCTGGTAAGCTATTATGTGTTTTAATTATGCATTGGTTAATTTCAATGTATCACACAAACTAATGATGAGGCATTGCTAAATTAATGACATCAGGAATTTTCTTATTTTCATTGTTCTTGCAGCTCAGTCCGTACATTTTCTTTTTGAAACTTGAAGAACTAATAATGGTAAGACAGCCAACTCCACCGTTACACGATGACGACATAATCGAAGACACATGCGTCTACAGCGTCCCTAAGGTTTACGACCACCTACCACTTGAACCGGTTCTTGTAAAACTCTACAACCTAAAAGAGATTTCCATAGTATTTTCCAAACATAATTTAGAAGAAAACTACTTGCCAAGATACTTCGAATTCTCCATGCAAGACTGCGAGTATTTATGTCGAGGTCTGCAAAATTTACGGCATCTAAAAGTTATCCGCATCAATCGAACTAATTTGTGTTGTTCTAAAGTAAAGTACATTCTAGAACATTTGGTAACGAAGAAGTGCATTGAGGAATTGGATTTCAATCACTGTATTATTGGTGATTACGGTATGAAGGCACTGGGAGGGTTCATATTTGTACATCCAGGTCTAAGGGTTGTGCGTATTGCCAACAATAGATTCAAGGAACTTGGTGTTCAGGGCATTGCGTATGCGTTACAAATGAAACCAGCAGCGCCAATTGAGCTTCTTGGTAAGTTTAATTGTAATTTATTAGACTGGCTAGCAACTATTTTTTGCTCTAATATAATTAATCGACTAGTTTGTTAAACTCGAATATCTTTCCACTATGAAAAATTTTTGACACATTATTTGCGATTGTATTCGACGGCAAAACGTATTTTTGATATAAGTTTACGTGTAAATTAGATTTTAAAAACGCAAGGTGCTATATTTAAACTCGTGGTTTTATATTATAATAATTCCACTATATCAATTCCATAGTGTTATTAAGAAACTTAAGATAAAATGTCATAAACAGTGAAAATAAACTCTCACATAATATCTTCTGAATTTTCGTTCTGTCCATTGTGTCTGCCTCAAAATCAATTCGAGGTATACTCAGTAAGCAATCGAAATAGTTTCAAACTACGAATAATGGAGAATAGAGTTATCTGTACAATATCATCCATATAGGGCTTTATCGTTGTCCTCGATTATCATCGATGTTAATATGAACTAAAGCATTAAACAAGCCATTGTTTAATTAGATTTCAGCCTCAATCAAATGTCACTGGAATGTGCGACGATATTCGCCGCTGCGTTTGTACGCTGCAAGACCAAACCGCAGACACTGATTGTCAACTCATGCGGTTTTCGTGGAAAATCCGCTGAAAAGGTACTAGAAAATTTCTCTAATGATGAGAAAATATAGTGACATCATTAATTTTCTAACAAGCATTCAATGCATGCAAATTAAGTACCCTTGTTAGAAAATTACATTAAATTTAGATTTGAGTGAAGTGCTCACTCGATGCATTCAGATTGCTAAATTAATTTAGTTTAGCGGTTCAGTTTCACTTCTATGTTATTGAGGCAATTGTTTACTGGTTGAAAGTCTCTAAGTATATTAATACAATAAGTACCTACCTCTAGACATGTGCGTAATTTCTTTTGGTCCTTTTAATCAGTTCGATTTGATTTGTAGAGGCAGGTTGGGTCGAAGTAAACCAAACTTAAATTGATCTTGTGTTTCCTGGTAATTGAATTTTATTTTTATGAACTGTATTTGCTAATCTTTTTTATGGTGACTTCACTATACAGGTAACAAAGTAGCACAATACACATTTACGAGTAAATGGTTGTATTTTTATAAAGAGGTTGTCGTTGGCATTATCTTATGGTTTGGGCCCTTATCAATTTCCTGAAGTAAAGATGCATACATTTTTAATAACGTGATTTTGTATCTAATCAAACGGAGTAGATATTCTTTATTATTAAAATACTCGTAAGATTGTAAACAGGTACCTAATCCCTAGATAATTCTAGAATGATAGTAATACTATAAATTAGTATGTAAATAATTACTTGCATGAACAAGGAATAAATTTAAAGACTTAATTTATTGAAGTAGTTTCATGGTAATTTTAAACAACTTTGTAAGTTTTTTGTCTAACGTTGTCAGTAAGAAAAATATAAAATTCATAAGTTCGGACACGTCTGAGTTTGTGTCAGAATCGTCGGCAAGCTTATTAAACTTGAGTCCTACGTTCATAATCAACCGTGATTTTGATTTATTTATTATTATCGTTCTTCTACAGATGGCAGGTCTTTTAAGCTTGAACCGAGGATTGACCAGACTGGATTTAGCGTCCAATGACTTTTCTGGAGAACCTGAAACCACTCTCATAAAAGCTCTCACGCAAAACAGAAACGTGTTGAGGATTGACCTTCGTAAAACTAGTAAGTAAAGGACACTATTTATATTCGTGTAAGTGACATGTTCTGAAGCCTTGCCATAATTATGCATGTGCTTATCATAAAGTATTTCTTAAAGATTAATAAAATAACATAAACTTAATAAAAACCTTTTATAATCTTATTTCACTGATTTACCAACGCTGACTGTGGTAAATAGGTACCTACTTACTACCTATCGCTACGTGGGTCGGATGGCACGTTTTTAACTGTAAGTGAAGGTTTTTTATCTTCGAATTACTGTGTTAGGGTTTAAAACTCTGACAAGAGGCTAAACCACTACGATCAAAATATGAAGACGATGATACAGAATTTACAAATGACACACTTGTCAATAACGAGTTACTGTAAACCCTGCTAAGTCATTGGTTAATCAGATGTAGTTTCATTAATATCACTAGACAAACTAAACTTGCTACGTAGAAAATAAACGTATGGATAAAGAGCTCCTAAATTAAAAACATATTCCTGTTTAACTAAAACAATGATTGTGAATGACTACATTCATATTATTTACCTGTAATCAGTCGAAGAGACACTTCGAATATGCCATTAGATAAAACATCAAGATAGAAACAAATTAAGCCAATACGATAGCTGATACGATGCTCCGTAATTCATACTGGTATCTTAGTCAGTAAATATATAGGTTATAGCTATACTTTCTAAATTTGCGGAGTTTTTTTTGTGAACATAAACAAACAAGGGCTCCGTTGTACTCATCAGAACAACTTTTGCTTACGGCAAGAATATATACTAAAACTACAACGCTAAACATGAAATAGAAAAAAAAACTGTTTGTTCTAAAGGTTGGAGCACACCGCACGTTTTGCGTAACAGCGCATCGCGTTGTGTCTCAGCGCTTTGCGCAGGGTGTTACACCGACCATTTTTGTTTACCGTAATGTGCATTGATGCAACATTCATGACATCTGTCATTTCCCATTGATAGTGTCAAACATGACTGTGGTATAGGCAGTGACGTAGTCTGGTTTGACTTCGGTGGCGCGCGTAGTTGCACAGCATCATGCGTTAGGTGTGTCATTCATTCCCCTACTGGGCTGCGTTGTATTTTGCTACATGCAGTCTGCTTTACCCTTAATAGTTCGTGATTATCTAAAAATGTAAGCAAAACCTGTTGTTGTTGAAAAACTATCATAACTCCGTAAAATCAGTCCGTCAGTCAACTGAAGATCCTGTATATTTTTAAATTTACATTAGGTGACTGTATTCTAAGAGATTCAGATACCTTTCAGGAACTTTTTGACATTTGTCCATGATAAACTTAAAAGTCTAATATAGTCTATATGCTATAGCTATACCCTAAACTTCTAAGAAAAATGCAGAAATAAATTATTTATAACTCATAAAAAGACGGGTTTGTTTTATTTCCGCAGATATATCCGAAGAAACACAGGACAAAGTGAATGAGTTGTTAGAAAGAAACAATAAACTGGTCGGGCAGGAGAGGGAACCGAGTGAAGAGATACCACCACTCTATCTCAACGAACCCGAATATCTCATCTGGGAGTACAACCCCAACAACCCTGACCATATCCCCGGCAAATACCCGGAGCGAATACCAGAAGTGTAGAAGTAATTTTTTCTATTTACAATGTTTGTTAATTACCTGTACCTACGTTTTTTTTTTAAATCTTATACTTACGTTGAATTCTGATACTGTACATAATTGTGTTGATAGTTATTGGATTATTTTCTTTTTAGCTCCTAAAGAACGTTACTTTGACAATTAAATTTCGTGCAATAATAATAATTATCTATTTGCATTTTATTGACGTCATGCATGACAGGCATTTTGCTCACTTTGATTGTTCATGTCATGTATTTAAATTAGTGCACGCATGCTATTTATAGCACACACATAATTAATTAATTGCTCAAGGTTTTCTAACTCTAGTAGTTTTTAATTACGATTAAGTAAATACTTAAACTGTATGTTTTTTGATGTTACATTCATTTTATAACATTTTTTTTAAATAAGATTAATCATTGAACATTATTACTCTAGCGGAACTTCACGAATACCATACCATTTTGGTGACATATTTGCAGATGGTAGTTGTAAGGTACCTAACGCCAAAAGGCATCAGTATCTTTGTCTAGTCCCTATAGTTAAACTGTAATGTAGGTACCTATTTTAAAATTTGTTGTTTTAACTTAAGATTTTATTATTATTTTACCTACCTTATAAGAAGTATAATAATCAGTACGAAGACGTATAACCTGCAATTATAGTGCTTAGGGAAATTGCTTTTAGCCAACGGCTAAAAAAATAAATAGTAAAATCGCTATTCACCAAGCATCTCTATCATTGCTAAGTAAAAGAATGAAAATGATCCCAAGTGCTTGAGAGTCATCATATTTTATTTACATTTCTTAACATTTGCGATTGTATTAGCTAAAATAGCGACCTAATCTCGCCTTTTTCAGGTGATTTTCTGGACACCGCAATTGATGAACCCATGATTTGCCAGAGATCTAGTCACGAATCGGATAGAAATATTTTACCGCGTGAATTTCCCTTGCTGAAATGCATTGTGAACATTAAAATTCAAACTTTTGACGCTGACCTACAATAGTACATCGTATTGTAATATTATTCTTGAATGTAAATTTCAAATTCAGATTCTCAGTGAAATTGTAGGAAGAAGCCGAAGTTGCCTCTGCGCTATTTCATTTTTGTCTATTTCCGGTTGTATACTGACATGGAATAAATGTTACGCTCTGTGGGTATATCGTGTCTCCTACACGTGGCAAAACTCTCAGGGAATAAACAGCTTTGCTTCTAATACTGGTGTTTTTAAAAGAAATAACGGAGATGTTATACGAGTATGTATGTAGGTAAATTATAGGTAGGTACTAAGTAATCATCATCATAGATTGCTCTACTTTGTACAAAACAATTAAGGCTATGACGTAAATCGAGTTACAATGTAGGTTGAATAAGTATGATATGATATTTAAGATTTTAATAAGACAATATTGTAAATAGTGTAATTAATAATAACCAAATTCTACAAATTTTTATAATTTAAAGTGGTAATTCTTAGCTAATGTAAGTGGTATTTTAACGGTTTTAGCTCAAAAAATAAATAAATAAATAAGTATGAATTTAGGCTTACACACGCGGTAGTCGCGGGATCCAAACCATGAAAATAAAGTTGCTATACTTATAAATGAATGAAATTATTTAATGACGATTAATTTTATATAGTAATTAAATAAAAAATATTTTTAAATTAATCCAATGTTTTAAATTGAAACTAAGTTGCGTTCAAAAATTCCGTTATACAGGAGCAATGAATTAATAGTAGATTAGTAGCCAAGGGCTGCTTACAGCCCTTGCTCTATATTTATATCTCGGGCTGCAATTGATGCCTTAGCATCAATTGCAGCCCGAGATATTTATGCGCACGAGCGCAGCGAAGGCGCCTGTAGTTCGAGGGTGCAATTGATGCTTACACCCGAGCTAACTACTCTGCTTTACATCTCGATTGTGAGGTAAGTAGAAAAAAACCGGCATTACAATAATGAAACATTTTAATTGCTGCTTCAGCTTCCATTTTCATTGAATCGGGAGTGCAGCTTATATCTTCATCACTTGCAGAACTCATGCTTTTTCCTAATTACACGTAATTAAAAAAAAATCCCAAAAACAAACAATATTTAAAGTGAAAGTTTTCTATTCCCGCTTTTTTCATCTTTTTGTTTAATTATTTTTTTCAATAACGTAATTGAGCTTCGCCGTTCGATATTTAAAATCGATGACGATTATACTCATACGAAGACAAGGCTGAATAGCGAAGCGACCTCTTTTGTCATTGGGCTGAATGCATGATATCTATTGCCAGTATGATGGTTAGATGTACGCGAACTTTTTGAAAGAGTGAAGTTTTTTTTAATTACTTATCGCCCAAGGGCTTTTCTAGCTACATTATTACCCTAGAACGCTAATTGGTCACCTACAAGCCCCATTTGGTGGTAATAAGGACCTACTTACCGAATATGAGAGATGTAAAATGATATTTTTAATTTATATCCTCCTTAAATAACATATATGTGATGTGCGATTTAATATTGATAAATGGAAGCAAAAGAGCCCAAGAGATTTTTTCATCATTATTTTTTTGTATAATTAAAAAAAATAAAAAATCTTTATGTGATTAAACTTAGTGATAATTATTAAACTACTACTTATATTAATTGTAGTACAATGTCAGTCCACAAAGGAACACTCTAGAACACTCGACGTGTCCGAGATAGGCAAGTAGAAGCCTCTTGTCTGACACTTGTCTATCGATCTTTTTATGAACAATAGATTCACTTGATTGACAGGCGTAGAAGACGCTACGATTAACAGAACAAAATTATTCTCTTGTTACTCCGACATGGCTTTAGTTGCGAGCTTTATCAAAACAATAGATTCGTTTGAAATACTTCTTCTTTCACTTTAGATTTTTACATGAGTATGTGAAAAGCTAGAATTTTTTATTTATATATACAGCTATAGACGGCAGTATCAGGGCCGCGCCGACCCCCTGCCGGCGCCCGTGTGCGAAACCCCTGAAGCGTTTCCTATTTTTACGAATCTTAATGTTTTTATTTTTTATTTATTAATTTTGACTGAAATAAAAAGGTTTTATAGATAGCTTGGAATTTTGAACGTGATATATAACGTGAAATTTCTGTCAAGATTTTTTTTAGTTTGAATCTAACTACTATTTAGGTACTGTTAAATATCCTAAAAGAAAAAAAAACTTTACTAACTTTTCTCAAGTTATTGTTGGTCATAACCTGAGTAACGATGGTCTAGTTTTTGTGATCGAACAAATAAACATAGATCAGGGTATAAATATGCCTTTAAAAATAATAAAATGTAAAATAAAAATAGTAGGATGAAATTAGGATTTTTTCGGTATTCATTCAAAATAATGTGAAAAATATATATTTCAAATCAAATAAATTACAGCGTATTTGGGACATATAAATGTAAGTTTTCACCAAATTTCGTGAAAAAAAAAATGTTTTGTAAAAGATAAAAATAAAAAACTTGGTTTTTTCAATTTATTACATAAATTTTGAGTTTATGTGAAAAAAGCGTGAAAACAAAAGTTTTAGATCTTTTTATTACCTACAACTTTAAAAAAACTACAAATTTTTTCATAGGACTTTTAGTTTTGCTGGAAATCGAGATAAACCATTTTTTACCCTTAAACCCTCACCCCCTCCCCTTCCCGACCTCAGATCGCCCGTAAATTATTTTTCCTTTAATTTTTATAATATTCTCCTCATTTTCCAATGGGTTTCATCCTACTATTATTATTTTTTTATTTCAAAAATTATTTACCCTGGTCTAACAGTCTACCTAGGGAGTCAAAAACATTTCCTTAATGATTTGTACAGTTTGTGGACCCACGAAAACGTAACTAAGAGCCCAAAAATAACATTTTGAATGGTCACAGCTGCTCTACGACGATGATTAATTCGCCCACGAGTGTTTGCAAAGGATTCGTGCCTTGTCAATCAAGATTCTTGAGAACTTTCTAAGCTCTCTCTATTTGGAACCGTCTAAATATGAATTGATGAACTAAATTACCTACCGTTTTTTGAAAATACAATATTACTTAACCATTACTCATCGCTATAAGTAACTTTAGTATGATAGGTAGTCCAGGCTTCTTCTACAAAATATGTAAGTACCTATCTCAAACCAAATCACAAAAACCAGAGGTAGGTATAAAAAAAATGCAGCAAGCAAGTATCAGCAAACAGCAGCATCGTCAAGGCAGAGTAAAATTTCACATAGTTGTACTACATTCTATAATAGTTTTATATTATGACTATAATTATCAAGTAAGGTACCTACCTAACTATAACTTTTACAATTGCTGCGATTGTGTGATATTTAACTATCATGCATTTTATAAGCTTTAGTTACGTACTTAAACTGTTTCGCTTACAACCAACAGACCACAAATAACTACTGAAAAGAATTCTAATACAAAATCGTAGTATTAAAGTTTTCACTTTACTAGATTGGTACTAGCATACAATAGTCGCAGATGCGCGCCTACAGGTTTTCAATCGGCACAGGCTGCGTAGCGAGAAGCTATTCTATTCTCGGGCGAGTTAATCGCGGCCCATGCGGAGCTTGTAACAATCAAGTGCCGAGTGTGCAGATTTGTAACAAAAAAGAGATTAACTGGATACAAGCCAAGCGTTTTTCATAGTGGACTTAGCAGGAATTTCGTGGAAACTAGCTAAGTACTCGTGTCGAATAGTATTCGACAGTTAAATAGAGATTAGGAAATAAGAAGTTCCCTTCTTACGATCGCTAAGAGATCTGCTTCTGTTTATAACCGACTGCCCAAGAGGAGGGTAAAGATTTTTTAGTGTATTTTTGTATAAAATTTGTTTGTATATATACCTATATTTGTTTAACTCTAACATTTTGCGATCCTCTATAGCATTTAATCGATTTACATGTACGTTCCTACGCGGTGTTATTGGCTTAAACAGACAGGCTATACTGGACGATCACGTGGATTCACTTGTTTAGATTCAAGTTTTTGGGTCTACCCATTTGTCATTTATTACCTATCGGATATATCGATAGATAGCTAGTTGCGATAAATTTATGCTACGCCTTCTTTAATGATAGATGCGATGTGTTTTTTTCTGTTTATTTTAGATGGTATTGAACGTAATCTATTATAATTTAACTAATGATGCCTACGTATCTAGTTAGTTAGGAAATTTATTTCGCACTTCGAAATTCACAAACGCTTTCCGTTCGGTTTTTAAGCGACTCATGGTATAATGAAGATATAAAAGCATTTTTCACAGATAAGGCTGTGCCCCGTGGTGCTCTACTAATGTTACCATAATAAGGCTAACTCGTGTTATACAGTGCGCAGTTGGTATTGGAAGCATCCATGTGGCAAGATATACATTGATACTCCCTGATGGACCGGCAAAGCTAACAGCGGATATCCATCCAATCCATTTACGTGACGAGGGAAACAGGGAACAAATTAATTTGATATTCCCAAATTTGTGGCATTTATCACTTACCTAAGCCTTTGTATAAGTCCAGTTATGATTCAAAACGTAGGCACACACGAGCGATCTCAAAAATAGGGCCCTTGGGGTAGTTAGGTTTGGTTGGGTGTCATCATCATAATCAAACCGTCATTGTAGTAGGTATATAAGGATAAGATAAAGAAGACAAATTAATCTTTATTAACCTTTAAATAACGTTCAAATCTACGTAGCAAGTTAATGAATGTTATGTTATTCTACAAATAACGTGACAACTGAACCATTCAGTCCGGTAGGCTCCTTCTTACCTATTATATTGTATCAGTTGTTTTAATTTTAAAACCAATTAACTACATCGATAAAATAAAATGAAACGGGATTACGTACAAAATAGCGCACCGTGTATACGTATATACACGGTGAAATAATGTAAAAATCAATATCTGTACTGGTAGGTATATCTAAAAAGTCGGATACAACACATATACTCTTAAGTACATAACTCTCTATTTTTATAGAGTTCTTCTGAGAACTTTCTTTATTGAAATCGGTTAAAAATAAAAACCGAAGCTGAAAGTGATAAATGAAGAGATTCTCAGACTTGTTCAGAAAATACCGAAAAAACTCACCCTCGTCTATATCTCAAGTTTGCAACCCATTTTTTAAGATGTACCTTTTGCCTCAATTTAAATTTATTTCGCGTAACATAAGCAAGAATGAGCGAGCATAGCGAAAAATTTACTGAGAATATTTACTTAAGTCTGTCAATAACTGTTGTCAATGTTGGTCATTTGTCCAACGGTTTTTTTCAATCTTTATGAACCTTGATGCGTTCCTGCACTTGTTTTAAAGTTACTTGCCTTCAAGTGCCTACTTAGCTTTAAAGCAAGTGAATAGCAGCGTCTCAAAAAAAGCGACTCCAGAAACTGCAGGTATCTTAACTAGGGAAACTACGGAATGTAACTAGTATAGCCTATGACCACAGCAAGCACATTTGAATCAATCTATTGGCTTAGGCTGTCACAAGGAATACATACACTACATACATACAAATATACACTTTAAATAATTAAGTATTTGTAAGAATACCAGCCAGCCAGTATCAGGTACTTAAATTTGTATTTGAAGTAAGTTTTGTAATGTAATGTTAGTAATATGTTGTTTCAGTATTTCTATTTTGCATGCTGATAGGCAAGGACATATCCAGACCTACTTACCTCAAGTTCTTGTACATTGTTAATAACCATGTTCAAGCAAAAAAAAAACTGTTTATGCAATCGAGTTTTGTAATTAACTAGGATATTGGAATTTGTTCCATGTCCGTACTTAAAGATCAATTAGTGTAATAAGTTGTAGTTTGATAATTAGTTAGAAGAAAGGAAAATTGAATGTGAATTAATGAGTCATTACCTACGAACAAATAAAAATACGCAATTACAAAAACAGTTGATAGTTTTTTGTTTATAAATTAATTACGAAATAGTGAAAACTAATTTCTCTTTAGTAGCCAGTTACGAAAACTCAATGACGAAAACTGACGTAAACGTTTTCTGGTTGTCATTTAAACACAAGCCGTAAATAACCATTACAGAAAAATATAGTTCAATTAGAAATGAATAATGTCTAAGAGATAATTTCATCGCCCATTAGGTTTTAAAAATGGCGAGTGGCGTCCACACGATAAAAAAATATCTGATAAAATTAATATTGTAATGACGTAATTATTTTTAATACTTAGCTATGAAAACGAATATAACTAAGTATTACTATTAATATAGTTTGTGAGCTCATAGCCTGAATTAATTCAGCTAATATAAAAATAATCGAATCAACCCATAGGCATTCAACTGCTGGGCTCGGGTCTCCACTATAAAGGGAAAAAAATAAGAAATAATAGTATTAACATATAATATAATAGTATTATTATCGGTACACAAAAGGAACAATAACATTTACTGTCGATTTAATATATCAGAGTGATATCGCGTAAGTGAACGAGATATTTCACGCAGCAAACTGACAGCCATTATGCTACAGTACCTTGGCGAATAAATGTGTACGAATATATCTTATAGCAGCGGCACAAAAGGCGCGAAAAACTGACGAGGCTTGTGAGAGCGGAAACAAAAGATTCACCGGGAGATTTTCCGTTGTGTTCCGGCATTTGTTGCTGTGTTGTAGCCTTCCGCAACACCGCTCTAATACCAGATGCAACATAGTATACTAAAAATATTTAACTCCACATTGTTAGTAATACCGGCCAGTTCATAGCGTGTAAAATATATCGAATATTATTTAATTAATTTATTAGACATACCAGATGTAGACTGTTGTATATACGCGCATTAATCTTATTGTTTTGGATCATAGCAGTCTATAATATCTAATAGCAGTAGTCCGTTTGCTAGTTCGGTTGACCGAACTACTGAAACGTTTAAGTTGCAATAGTTCATGTGTAACTAAACACCGATCTATCGATACAGCTAAACTCGTAATCGTCAGCTGGAATTATCACGTAACGATACGACTTCAAAGTAATGTCGTATATTAGTCACTTAATCGCTAGGAAAGTTCAATATCTTGATAAAAATGTATCACTTTACTCTATAACTTTCTGCTGCGTAGCAGTTACTAAAATATTAATATTATCTCCTATCCCGGGGAATAGCGCTCGTGCTTATGAGAATGATTGTATAATTAGATGCTTATACACAAATAATTAATAGCTAAGTAAGTTCTTAGGCAAGTTATGAGCGTAATTGCCAGACCACTTGTTTTTTATACCAACACACAGGTACAACATACAGGTAGGTGTCATGAATAGGATATAGGTAGTTTATTGAAAAATGACCTTCGGTATTTATCGCAACTAAAAAATATAAATAAAGCTGTTATTTATCATTTTATTGTTATTATAACAACTATGTTTGTTCTTCATAGCCCTATACAATGAGTTTTTGAGCATGACCACTTATTCGTAATAATTCGAAATAAACTAAAGAGTTAGTTATCTAAGATAATAAGTACCTACCTATCAGCCGAGTACATACGTAATAATACGAATACCTAAAAGGTTTAATACTCGTAGTTACGTACGTCCAGACAGAACAGTTGTTAAAACATTAAAATTTCATGTAGTGAAGTGCTGGCCACGTTTTATAATAAGAGCCGCAATACTGTATGACTAACCCTCGGGGTACGAGTATAGGCGTATGCAAAGTATTTTTACAACCTGATATTTGTACTCGCACGTAACATGTGAGCTCACACAATCCCTGAAGTCATAAAAAGGGCGCTTTAAGCTGCTACATCCTTGCACAAGGCTCTAAAGAGACATAATTTCACTTCTTGGGTACACGTGCAAGCCTAGTAACGTACTGGGAAAACCTTTACTTATTAATTTATAGAATTTTCCTAACGTGTCATAGAAAATCGATGACCCTGTTATAGTACTACTCGCGTCTTCTTCACATTTGTTTTGACATTTGACATTATAAAAGTTTTAACACAAAGGAGGTGCTAGTTTATTGCCCTGAGCTAGGTACCAAGAACCATCCAACTCAGTTTATCAATTGTTGGATTATTTTTACTGGTCTATGCACTGATGATGCGTTTTTGTATGTCCTTTAAATTTTAATAAAATTTTAATGAGTATCTACTCGTACTACATTATTACAGTATTACATTTTGTTGACGACTGATCAACTTTTGAATGGAACACAATTATTTTTTTTCGAATTCACAGTTGGTTCTTGAGGGTGAGTATAGTTACCTCCTTTCGGCTTAGTACACTCCTAGCCGATAAATAGTCTGTATACATGTCTTTTTTCAACTGTAACCTATTTTGTCAAAACACATACCATATATTTTCTTTATTAAATTCAATCAAATTACAATTATATATTAATTATTTATTTATTAACGTTATTGTTAACATTAGAAGTAATTTAATTAACGGAACCATTTCGGCAATATAATTGTGTGAACATGGTATAGAATATTATTTGGGTGTGTTGGTTGACGAGTCTATATGTTGTCGCTGGCTAATTGAGGTGAGTATTCTATATGGGGTCAATTAAATGCAGTTTAGGCTTTAAGACACGTGATTTATTGGAGCGCCAGCGAGAGACTGGCGTGACGGTCCGTGAAACGAATAACAAACTTAACATAAACATACTACGCCTAAGTACACGTGTGATGTAGGCGTGTGCAGCCTGCCATACAATAGTATGCGAATCTAAACTTAAAATAAAACTGTAACAGGTCAAATTCTGTACATTAGATCTATTTTGAAAACTTTCACTCAGAAGGGATGTAGTTATCGATGCTAAGCCCGAATCTATAACTTTTTTAATTTTTGTCTGTCTGTATCTTGACTAAGCATCACGTTGAAACTACAGGATGGATTCAAATGAAACTTGGTATACATATAGTTTGTACTTGATATTTAGAATCTTTAGCTCTTCACAATTGTCCACTCATGCTAAACCTCTTTACGCAAACTTCTCTGTTTCACTTTAATTAATCAAATTTGCAGTTAATAACACTACTATCTTACCCATGAGTATCTTTTACAATAATAAGACTTTGGAAAGGATCACTGAAATGGATACTGACATAAATTATACAAGTAAAGCAATAGCGAACGAAGTCCCGAGTACAGCTAGTTTTATTCTAAAAGTCGCATAAAATATAAATTACTTCATTCCATTTAAGAACGCCATCATTTTCAAATGATTTATTTTTAATCTAAGACCGTCTATTGCAAAGCGTTGAGTAAACTGTAAACATAAAATTGTATGAAAAAGATGTACAGTGTTATTGGTTAGGGGTGTATTGAGACGAAACGTGGTTATTGTACTCATCATGACAAACAACTTTTACTATGGGACCAAATTGAAATTCTAGATAACTGAATCTGCTGTTTTCTAAGAACGAAGTGACGCGCGTAGTTACAGAGCATACTCGTAGTGCATTTGGTGTGTCAATCCACATAATGTTTCATACATTACAATGTCATAAGCCGTGCCGTGCTGGTCTGCGGTGTGCTGCGCTGCATGCAGTCTGCTTTACCCTTTGATGTGTAGGTATATATAACCTTGGTTCATTAGAACACCCAGAATATTTTGTTAGTAGGTAGTTACTAGTTTACCTGTATAGAAATCTAGGTAAACTATATAAAAGGCTGCCTAAGATATCAAATAAATATACTTCTTTGTGGGAAATAGGGCCGAAGGTTTGGCCGGTATGAATTGAAATGTTAATAGCAAAAAGTGAGTCATTGTTGCTTATGCCTACATTTAAATAAATAAATATTCAAGTACTATTAGCCTCTTTTTGAGGAGGGAAAAACGTCTGAATGGGCAAAGGAAAATGCCATTTACAGCTATAATTTCGTTACCTTGTCAACAGAAACTAGTTATAGGTGGATAGAGTCATGTAGTAGAATATAAAATGTTAATATTTTCTCTATACTTTTTATTTGAATATACTCCTATAATGTGATAATTATACATTTGTATGTCACAGTAGATAGATAGATAGATAGATCAACGCTTTATTGTAGACACACAAAATATAACAATACAAAAATATTAATTTACATATAGTGCCACAAGTGGCGGCCTTATCGCTAAAAGCGATCTCTTCCAGGCAACCTTAGGATGGAAACCTCTGAGAAAAAAGATGTATAGGACGGGGGTGTACTTACAATAAAGAAAGTAATCTATACTTAAAAACACATGCAACTATACACAATTACATTCTATTACATTAACTAAATATAAATATATACCAATATAATATATAATATTATAATATACATCTATGCTTATACATACATACTAATAAAACTATAGAATTGGATAAAATACATTGATATTACTATTCAATTTAATATAAGAGAGAGAAAAAGAAAATACGAATAAACTAAATAATTAAATACGAGTAAAGCAAGCAATAAAAAAGGAAATTAGAAGTAAAAAATAAAATAAATATCATTATACCGAAGACAAATAAAATTTCCGTAACTTGTCTTTAAAAGTAGCAAGAGATGGAGCTTTCCTAACGTCCAAAGGCAAATCGTTCCATAAAACTACAGCTTGGACGGCAAAAGAACTTTTGTAGAAAGTTTTATGATGCGTAGGCATCTTAAGAGCAAGATTTTCCGACGACCGAAGTGACAAGCATGAGAGTTATGCACAGTACTGAAAGCTGTGAAATACAAGTCGATAAATATGGCTACACTCTCGAACAGCCTCATACGTTCAGGTACTTATAAAAAAATACAATTCATGTATCACTGACTAGGGTTAAGGCACACTTGCAGATTGCAAACAAATTTATTTTTGCCTCGTCGAACGTTATTCTAAAATCCGTAATTTAATTTTCTTATCTTTTTAATGGACGACAAACAGATACGCTATAACTATTTGCTCACTAAGGCTTACATTGATTTATGAATCGGGGCAGTTTGGGCCTTTTTTGACGATGACATTTTATCTTAGTGGTAGAATAAAAATGTACCCCAAAAACAAATCTTGCCAGGTATGTACATCAGGTTTCTAAAGGAATGCCGGCGAAATGTTGCGTTCGGAGCTAACACAAAGCTGGCGGCCTTACTATTGTTCTGCATTCTAGTGATGTACCCGGGATTTGTCAATAAAACCGAGGCTGATGCCACCTCCATTTAAACCTCTTCCTTGGTAAGGTGTCCCAGCACGCACCATAATATGTAGAAGACATCTTGATAGCAACCAGCAGCAGCATCTTCGATAGGCAAGGAAACCACCTACTTCCTGACTTTCTCGTTTCCAAAATAGTGCTGTTTTTTTGACTAAGTAACCATAATACTCTTTTGTAGTGAAACCATGTAGTTTAGATAATTCTAACATTAAAATATCGAAAGGTAGCAAAACATTAATGATACTATTTCAATAGCGCAGCGCTCTCTTAACACCTCTTCTAATACATAACCTAAGCCAAACTCAGCGAAAACGGAAAAAGAAACATTGATCCAGTCTAAAAAACATCTCAAAAACGCTTTTTGCGGGACGATCACTTCAAGCCATATAAACCCAGTAATTTTTATTGCGAAAAGGTATCGAAAAATAGGCAGCACTGGTCCGTAGGCAGATGAATCCCATGTCGCTAGCCAGTTTGTGCCGCACTCAACAACACGTCGCTAGCAGCGCTCCAGCGGTAGAAAGTGGAAACTGGATATACACCCGCTTTTCACACGTCTCCAATTCTACCCACACATTTTGTAACATACTTGTATCTGTGAGATGTTGATGTTTACATTTGCAGTTCACGGTCTAAACAATTTGTTTTGAGCGTGAATTGCCTCCCACGTGACGTTTGAATTCGTTTAAACGCTTAGGCGCTATGCGGAAATCTTTATTCAGCAATTTATTATTTCGGTTTAAATTTGTTTATACAAATATTTTTAGATTGTCCGAAACTACCTTGATGCATTCAGTACGTGCTTTCGATTGAACCCATGGATAAAAATAGGCACTTGTTCGTCGTCCCAGCAATCGATGAAATGAGCGTAATTCGTAAAAGGTTATTGCCCAATCAGTGATCGCATTAGGGCCAAACCCTAAAGATTATTGAAGCATTCATTTTGTTCTATTCATATATCTTGGAAACCGTTATTAATGGATAAGACAAATGAATGGACGAGTTCTTTCAAGCATCTATTTAGACAGCATGTGGTGAAAGTAGGGTTTTGTGCAAAACGCAGATAATATACCACAAATGTCACTTACTACCATATTCATATATATCTAAATATATAGTTAAGTGCCTTCTAGTGATTCAGGGTAGATACCTTTAAAAAAATAGTAGAATGAAACTCATTGGAAAAGGACATATTATAAAAATGAAAGGAAAAATAATTTACGGGCGATCTGAGGTCGGGAAGGGGAAAATTCACCCGTCAAAATGAAAATTAGGTTTTGTTTTCGATATTCATTCAAAATCAGTTAAAATATTAAATATATCAAATCAAATAAATTACAGCGTATTTGGGACATATAAAGGTAAGTTTTCACCAAATTTCGTGAAAGAAATATGTTTTGTAAAAGATAAAAATAAAAAACCAAAATCTTGGTTTTTTGAATTTTTCATATAAATTTTGAGGTTATGTGAAAAAAGTGTGAATACAAAAGTATTAGATCTTTTTATTACTTACAACTCTGCCATATATTTTTTTTCCATAAACCTTTTAGTTTTGCTGGTAATCGAGATAAACCATTGTTTACAATTAAACTCTCACCCCTCCCCTTCCCGACCTCAGGTAGAAATTATTTTTCCTTTCATTTTTATAATATTCTCCTCATTTTCAGGATTTCATGCTACTATTCTTTTTTTTTATTTCAAAAATTATCTACCCTGGTCTACAGGTGATAAAGATGCCTGAAAATCATGTTCTAATTATAAATCTCCACACCCTATACAGGAAAACGGGCACAAAAAGTTAGAACAGAATAAAATATTGTTATATTTATTATTGTTATAATATTGTTAAAGTAATATTTAATATTGTTATATTGTAAGTGTACATTGCAATTGATTATTCCAGCAAACTCAAAGGAGCAAAATTAATATCCCGAGATAAGCTGCTCACTGTTCCGGTAGGTATTGAAGATACCCGATAATTTATCGTCGGCTCCGGTAACTGCGGCTTCTGTTTTAGTTATTGTAACTAGGATCTGCTACTGGCTGTTAGAAAGAATTACACATTATTAAAAAATAATTAAACATTAACACGACTGAATTTAGGCTTGAAAATGTTTATACAAGCTTCACCAGCGGGCGGCGTTAAAATGGAATATAACGAAATTACATATGTTGAACATCCGACAACCCCTTAGGGGCTGAATTTCCATAAATCCTTTCTAAATACACTCTATAACTCCTACACCTTCCAATTTCATGTCTCTAGGTCCAACAGATTGGCTCTGCTTTGATTCCTACGAGTAGCTAATATCAGTCAGTCAAGCGAATGCATTATCAATTAATACCATTATAAAATACAAATGATAATTATAGGATTACTAAATATTATTGTTAATCTGTGAATGTATTTAAAATCTAGAATTGTAATAAATAATGCTGTTCGAGTTTATGTGATGTTTTCTTGTGTTATTGAAAAATTTGTAATAAAAATAAAGTGTAAAATAACAGAAGATAAATCACGAAGTAGGTATTCATTTTTAATATTTGATATTTGAGGCCGTGCTTCTTGGTAGGTATACAACCTCTATAGCCAGTGTTCTTGCGGGTCAAGGTGAAAAGGTTACTCTTACAGCTTTGAAATAGGGGTGTCACTCTCCTGAACTTCCTCATCTCCGAAGCACCGTTCTAAAATTCGTATACATTCTGCTTCATACCAGAATAAATATGTCTGCAAGTTTTATGACTTCACGTCTCTACGTTTTGTTATGCATTGAAGTTTTACACTTGCTTGTCAGTACACGTTTCTACGATTGTTATTTGTAGCGGGATGAAATTGAAATCTGGTGAAACATTCACACGTTATAAAACTAAGGAGTAAAAAGATAAAATATTTTAGCGTTACTTTTCAAATACGATATTTTATAATAAAAAAATATATTTGATATCACCACTAAAACATCTGGAGGAATTTTACGCAGTAGCTATAGAAAAGTATACAATAAGTACACGTATTTGAGCAGCCCTCTACTTAAAAATTACCGAGAATATTCAAACATCCTACCTACCTTCGTTTAACTTAGTTACTTACGTATAGTACATATATTGTTACTTGACGTAGTAGGTACCTCGAATTACTGATGATACTTAAACGCATTGGACAGATTGTAGATTGGACAGATTCTTAAATACCTATACTTATATCCGTTCATATATCCCAACGTTGTCATATAGTAATTAATTAATATATTTCCATCAGTACGAAAATGGAGCTACTGCCTGTACTATTTGCTAGATATGTATTAGACATAATCCTTGTGTACAAGTGATACAAATTGTGTTGACAGGCGTCACAACACTACACATAGTTGTTGCGAACAGATGAATGTCTGTGTTTCAACCTGAAATTTTGTATGAATGACGCACATTGTAGAGTTTAAGAGCTATTTATTCGTGGCTTGGCTGGGATTAGAGTTAGACATATACAAATTTACATATTTGTCAAATTATTTTGTGGGAATTAGTTATTCTATTTGGAATTAGTGTCGAAATAGGCAAATACATAGTGTTAGTTATTTATTATGACTTTTAAATTAGGCACTTATCACAAAAACGTGGTTGGGTAGTAAACCCATGTCATGTTAAAAAACTTTAAAACAATATTAAAAGAACTTTTATTAAAACAAAATATCTAAATTTTTAATTATTTTATTATCTATTGTATTATTTATTAGTCTTAATTTTGTTAATTAGTACCTCAATAACATTTTCTTACAATAGTAATTTTTATATACAATTATCTTTTAATTTTTGTTAAAATACATGTTATTAACTACTAACTTGAATTGGCAACAACGTTGAGCATAACTACTTATTATTACATCTTACAAATAATTTAACTTATTTAACATTCATTAACAACACCTACTTGCTATATGAAAATTATATAACCATTTTCAAATATAAAAAAGAAATCCATTTGCTTAGTAATCATACAATTTGTAATAGGCATAGCAATATGTAGGAAGATTATGTAACTTGGGATATTTAAGTACTTTTCTAATGCTTGAATTAAATATATAATGAAATATAATTAAACGAGTGTCATTATAATTGACGTCACGCTACAAGATTTTCGTTCTTTACGCTAAAAAGTTCTTCGTCGATGCGACATAAATATTTCGGCACATTTTACCTACTACGTACATTAAATAACATAACTATTCTACACATTCCTTAAAAGTAGACGTACACGATGATTTGTTGGCTTAGAGCTTATATTTATAATATATATCACGAAATGAATATATAAAGCAAGAGCTACTGCGCGGTTGCCGTAACAGCTACGCCGTTGATCTTGTGCGATGGCTTCAACTATTTCGCTACTACGGGCATTACCAAGCAGTACCTAGCGAGCGTTTTAACTACAACTGAATCAGTGGCCAATTTGTTCTAGGATGCGTGTCAACGCGTGCAATACATGTTTGTTTTCATTAGAGTTCATCTCTGCCACATAATTAGGAATTTATTTTTTCATCAGTTGTAACTCGAAACACCTAAAGAAGGTAATTTATACACGACAGAAAAAATAGCTCTGACTAATGCTCTAGTTGTCTTAATTCTAGTAAAAAAAGATAACTTATGACGTTTGGCACTATCGTTTTTCATATAAATAATAAAATCACTCATATCTATATTATTTATCAATTATAAAAATCAGCAAAAACTTTGGCGCTTTTCCTTTGCATATACGAGATACCTACCAAACCTTCCATAATTTGCTATACCTTCATTTATTTTATTTGAAAACGTCCCGCCCTAAGGAGTATTCACGAAATTCAAAAGCATCAGAAATTCTAAAAGGCTACTGATTTGACAACATGTAGGTACAGCTACATTTTAATGATAAAGAATGTATTCAGACCCTTTGCTTCGAATATTCGATATTCTTGGAAGAAGCACAAGGATTCTCTAGCTAATTGATGGAGTCAGGCGTTACTTTGCGGAAATCTATTTATAATAAGATAGTATATACATAATATTTAGTGTTTTTCCGCCTCGTCTTGATGTCAGTGTGAGAAATCGAAAAATATTTTTGTTTTTATGGTGTGGTTCCTCCTCACCACCGCCACACCTCACCTTATTATTTCTCTTTCTCTCAGTATCCGACTTCCTCGACACGTGTTTCGCCTTAGCACAAGGCATCCTCAGGAGATTAGACTCTTCAAGCGCTCGCTCGAAAGCTCTAGCTTGTTGCTTCAAGAAAGGTTTACATGGCTTTCGTAATCTAACGCCTTTTTACTATATCATCACAATAATTATTGAAACAAGTTTTTTACAACTTTTGATTTGGCACATTAAATGAAGATATTGGTCTATAAACTCTGACTATACCTACGCTGTTAATTCTGGTAATATTAAAGTTGCAATATGCGTAAGTTACCAACATGTTCCTAAAAATAGAATAACAAGCCATACAGTCAAGTTACACACATAACATTCATAATCATATTTTTACAATAGAATGAATAATCTAATACGATGGAAAAAATAACGATATAACATCTTTATTTTCGTAAGTATCGAGATTACCATTAAATTTCCATGCAATTTATTACAATAATACTTAGCTAAAGAATAATAGTCATTAGTTATACAGTAGCGCAAAGTTGTTTTTTAACCGCGTGCTCACTTTTGATGACGAGCAAGCGAAGGATTCTAAAATTAGAATCCTAAGTGTTAGCGAGGGAATTAAAAGAGCACAAAGTGAAAAATCTTTGCACTCGAGTGCAACACTTAACGTTTTCATCCCATCTCAGCGAGGAAGTGACTACACACAAAAAAAATTATTGAGTCACTCATTTTAGTTTTTTTCACTTATTTTTAACATAAGGTTTTAACAATATGACGTGAAAAAATAATGGCGCGCGCAAAACAAATACAAAAAAGTATAGCAAAAATGTTCCGAGTCTGAGTTTTTAACATAATAAAAAAGATTGTATGATGAATTCGGCACCATTGAGGTAGAAGTAAATGGGTTAAATGAGGTTTTTAATTCACAAACTTAGTGCACACGATATTCTAAATTCAAATTTACTTTATCCTCTAGCGGATAAAAACGGCTTTTGCACTCAGATATTGATTGGCAAAAATACTCTTTCCGAGATGGTGGATGAAAAGTCTATTGAATCATAATAACTTTTATGTCATTGAAATGAAATAAAATGCTTCTTGGTACGTATAGTGCTAGTAGCTCTTCTATTCAATATTTTAGGCCGTCCAAAGTTTTGTGACATGACCAGCGACTGATATCCGATAATAAAATTGTTAGGTTTTTACCAACGACGCAAAAATAACGGGGTGTTATAAGTTTGACGTTTCTGTGTGAGTCTGAGGCATCGTAGCTCCCAAAGGGATGAACCGATTTTTATTTTGTTTTTTTTTTGTATGAAAGGTGTATTAGTCGGTAGTGTTCTCAGTAATGTTTGATGACAATCGGTCCAAGATGGCCTCCACAAAATTGTGGAGTCTAAATTTTTCACAACTTCCTCAATATGAGTATCAAATGAAAGGACTTGATTAGTAGAATACTATACATTATGATACTTTCAAATTCAAGATGGCTGCCATAACTACTAATGTCAGGGGTTTTTCATGAATTTCAAAGTTAATTGTTGGCAAATTTTTTTGATCTGCTAACATTAAAATTTTAACACAAAAACCTTTCAACAGAGACTACAACAAATGGATTGCTTTAGCAATTGGAGACATTTTAAGTAGGCAGCAGACAGCGCCGGCAGGTGTTATATTGGTCGCCTGAGCGCATTTTCGTCCCATACCTAATCTTTCTTGTTACTGAATTGTAAATGCCAGCAGAGGTTGCTCAGACAGCGAGTGGGAGCTAAATAGGTGGTTTGAGCGGAGTGTTTCCCACGTGCAAGTTGTTCAGCTGCGGGAGCAAGATGGCCGCCGTGGATATGGCGGTCACCAACACGAACACTGCCAGCAACGCCCGGTCCGCCACCACTGCCACCTGGAGGATGATTTATACATTAATCGATTTACAAAGCTTGGCTAGCCTTATTGATGATAATACTATGCTTTAATTACAAATATTAAATGTAAACAAGTAATTATTTGAATTATCACAACGATATAACAAAAAAAAAAAAAAGGATTTTATCAATTTGTAGGAATCTCTTTTCTATGTTTGCTCCCTGAATTTTCAAAGACACTGAACGATATGAAAAAATAAATTTTATTCACCTTCTTGACTTGGACCTTCATGACAACTAGTAAATAGCTCTTCATATGACTGAATTCATTTTCAAGAAATATCTTTTCCGTTGTTTATGTAATTTTAGTAGACTGGCATATTTTACTGGACTACCATTATTGATTGAACGTTGAACGCCAAACACTTACTACACAGTCTTTAATCTAGACTTCTGTTGCGCTAAGTCTTGTCTAACTGTCTAACCATGGCCAATTCCAACATAGGTATCTTGAAAAGTAAGTGCTAAGTGAGAAACAACAAATATCATACATCAAAACTGACTGAGTTTCACTTCACGAGCAAGGATTTTCAATATCTCTAACATGCGTGGAACGTTCCGAAATACGGCAAATGTCGTATTTTCCCTTCATATTAAAATACGTTTCAAATAACATTGCCATATTGCCGCTTGGCGGTAATATCACAATGTGTAGGAGATCATGGTAATGTCACTCTTGTATTATTCAGTCTTAAGTAATTCTAATTTATTACCCATAAAATATCGACCTCACAAGTTTTTCCGAAAAAAAGAAAGCTATATACTTAGTACCTTATCTTTTAAGTAGGTACCTACATTATCTCTCTACTCGGCTCCTTTCTGTTAATATGATTTTACTCGCTCATAATACGTTATTTTACATCATTTTGTCAGCAACCAGGGAAATAACAAACAAAACTTTTAGGCTGCTTCCCGCCATTATCTCGGCATCTTGCGATCCTATTATCGGAATAAGGATTATTAACGTTAAGGGCCGCGTTTTTCTAGTACTATATAAATGTAACAAGGTTATAGACAACTTGGAAAACATTGTGAAGATCTAACTATTTGTAGTGATTCTTTTCTAATGTGCTTGGACATTCTTATAATAAAGCGGAGTATACTCGAAGGAGACGCGAATTAACCAGACATTTGTTCTTATTTATATGGCTACAGGTACTAAGTCATATATATAAAAGTCAATATGTCATGTTTATTACATATTTCCAAAGATAAAAAAATAAGATAAGACAAGGCAACCCTTGTCAGGTCATACTTTTTTATTTCATTTTACAAATTTCTTTATTGAAATGATAATTAGAAGTAGGCATAACTAATGTAGGTACATAAATTCCTAGAAATACAACAAATTCTTTACCAAATTGTTTTACAAAGACACGGCTTATTTGTTACATTGAGAATAATGAAAAGGTAGAAGTGAAGATAATTATAATTCAAGTATTGAAATTTACTATTCATGCTGTATAAAAAGCATTAAGAACATTTAATAGCATATATATATGATTAAATTATATCAGGCTCATATTACCATCTATGATGATTTCAATATATATATTTTTAATTCTCTCATAAATGATATTAATGATAAATATACGATAGGAATGAAACGCAGAAAGTTTATTGATTTTGTCCGTCTAATTAGAACACAAAAAACGCCCCAGTTTTTTGATAACTGTCTAACCTATCTCACTCCGGGTACAGGACACAATATTTTCAAAAGCTCAAATTTACTTTAGAAATACTTGAAATACCCGAAATATTTTAGCTGACATACTTGTCTATTTCATCATTTATATTGTTATATACCTACTTCTTATATTCTAGTCTGTCTAAAACATCGGCATCTTAATCGAGAGTTCGATTAAGTGGCTCATCGACCGTGTAAAATAGGTGTCGCAGCAATTTAGCAGACGTGCCACATTCATCGAATTACAGATTTTGGCCAATTTCCGCCGTCTGCGTCCCGTCTGCAATCTACATATCGACCGTCTTGCAACCTATTACAGAGGTTACACTGTTTATACATTGAAATAAGGCAGTCATTCACCTAGAAGCGATAGACTAATCTACTGTGAGTAATATACGTTCGTATGTTTGTTTATTTGTCTGAATCATATGAGTATCATATTTTTTTTCTCAAATGATACTCTAACTTGTAAAGTTGTGATGCTTTAATTTATAATCAATCTCAATTAAAATTTGAAAGTACAATTATTAAAATTTCAAGACGATTACGATTAAAATTTTGGGAACTCTACCAATCAGATTTTTTTAAATCTTATTGGTAGAGTTTCTATAATGCCATTACCTTGTTGCTTATGCGTTCAGCGATCAGCTAAAAGGCCCGCATTTTTGATCTCGTGGTGCACCGACTAGACGCTCTAACAAATCTTTAAAGTTGTTCACATGTTTGCTATTTATAATCATTATTGATAAGAATATTCCACACAGGTGTCATAATAATTAGATATACTCGTAAGTACCTACTATCAATTTATTTTTTATTTTATTTGATTTAGCCTACACAGCTAGGCATTTAACCACAATGCGCACGACCACGGAAGTCAGCGATACTGTAGCCCTATATGGCATACACTGGATGAAATAGTCTGGAATACATTGGCTCTCAAGGAAGGCTGCCGGAACACAACGTTAGGTGCTTGGCGGCAGATTTTACACTTGAGGGTGGTAGTTAGCCAGGCAAACGATAGGAAGCGCCCTACCATTATGCTTTGGTTTCCTCACGATGTTTTCATATAAACACACGATGTTTACATTCATATAAATGATCATGCAAACCCATTTTGCCTGCAAATATCTCTTTTTAGCCTTTTTCACTAATGATACCGTTCGGATATGTATCTAAACGACACACAATAAAAACATACGATCTTCCTACAACTCTCTAGGTTCATAACAAACATCGCCCGATGGCTTCGAGGCAAACGGCCGCCTTGAAATCTAATATTTCCATTACCTGTGAGGTAAAATAATTTCCTACGTAACTTACGCATTTTGAAAGCGGAGGTAATTGCGTTATACAAGGTGACTTATTGAACAATATTTTGATTTAGATTTTCAATATTTTTTAGGAATATATAGCCAACATTAGACCTAATTATAATTAAAATAAAGACACACACAAACTGCGCCTGTAAAAATTACGCAATCAGGGTTTCTTAACCTTAATTTAGGTTACATGCTTATAAATAGCCTTACGCGCTACCCGCTGGCCTAGCATGGGCACTTATACCTCAGAGAAAGACAAAGACAAAATAAAATACAGTTAAATTATTATGATAATACGACAGTTGCTTGGAAACGCATTGAGCGATGTTTAATTATACCTATACAATTTTGAAATTTTGCCCCTTGAATATAGATGAAAATCATTTTATCTACTACTTTGCTGATGTATTTTAAAAGACTTTTTCTTTATGGTATTTTTAATGATGTTATTTTTATCAATAACTAGTAAACTCAAAGATATATAATCTTTGAATAATACGAGTGATCAGTCACCCAGTATTCATTCTCGATATTCCGCAGCTGACGACTGAATGTGTGTGTTTGTACCTTTATTAAATACGGTCTCGTGTCGTGTATCAGTTTGTTTAATTTGCACTGTAATTAGGCTTGTCGTTATGTAATTATCGTTTTTTTGTTAATTATACATAGATTAATTAATAATCATGTTTAGTACAGACAAGTAAAAGAAGGTTTTTTGTAGTTTTTATAGATATAATTATTGATTCTGTAAAAAGACTCCATTTTCGATTAGGTTACAGAAAGAAGTGTAAGAATGAATGAAACTATTAAATGAATGAATGGACGAATGAACGGATGAATGAAGACGGCCCGGACAAATCATAAATGACAGTTTAGTTTAATTTATCTATACTAATATTTAAAGAGAAAAGATTTGATTTTTGTTTGCATCGAATAGGTTACGATACTAATGAAAAGATTTCAAATATTCCTTCGCCATTAGAAGGTTACATTATCACAGAGTAACATAGGCTAAAAAGTAAGAGATCCGCGGGTAACACCGCGTAAACTCTTTACTATTAGCACCGTATAACATCAGATAATAATACAATACAAAATGGTACAAACGGCAGTTATCGCCAAAAAGTGATCACCACATTTATAAAAAAAAAAAACAATACAACATAGACGGTTTACTATACGAGTATGTGCCTTTTAAAAGTATTTATAATGGTCCAGATATTTTGTAAGTCTTTGTTATTTATTATTTTTATATTATATTATAACAATATTGTGCATTGATCATTGACATTTTTTTATATCAGTGATGGTGTTAGTATATATGAATCGGCGCATTTTCGATTTCAGTATTTAGTCCAAACGATGATGGGATAAAATACTGAAATAATGATTTGACTAACCATTTACGATGGTAATGTCTCAGTCCCAAAAAAAACACAAACATGATTTATACTACGAAAGATAAGTCCACATAGATACCTACAGTTAACATCCTCATATAGTAAGTAGGTACAAACGAAAAAATAACTCCAAAGCTTTTTGCTCCCTTAGCAAAAGTTTCCAGAAAAAGATAAACATAATTTGGGATTTTGAGGCAAAGCCTCAAATGTTTTAGTTATTTTAGTCCCAGGGTATTCACTCGTACAGCCTACGTACGTAATAAAAGTTTCACACGCCCGCAGCGGTTTTAGATAAACATCTTTAGATACCGAGGGCAGAAAGAAAATAGGTACGAGGTACATACGTCGGTCGTCGCGTGCTCGGGTCGTGTCCAAGTTGACCTGCTTTCTTTATATTTAGACTCTTATAGCCGGACCCCACTTTACGTCCAGAGCACTCATTTCTATCGTGTCCACTTCACACTCGTAATCGTTTAGTACCCTACAAAGCTAAACTGTTTGTGTTGTTAACGGCACCGCTACTGGTTAAGGATATAACTCCAACTGCGTTACATAGGTACTATGCCTAAAACTTTTTTTAAATACTATGGACCACAAGTAATAAAGTGGAAACAGACTCCAATTCGTCTGTGTAGTCAATAAGATTATAATATTATCGGCATAATAGAAAAAGAAATCTGCAATTGGTCTACCAATATCTGAGAAATAAAAAATAAAATCAGACGAGTTGAGAATCTCGTCTTTTTTGAAACGATAAAACACTAAAACTCACAAACACACTGCTCAGAATAAATTTGAGTTTAAAGCCGAGGTAACTAAAGCGGTACACTCATGACTACAAAACCTATTTAGAAACTATTTTCAAGAAGCTGCCAGGCTCGGCGCGGTGCTAGATATCTACTCGTATTTACTTTTGCTTTGAATCGTGATATCAGTTTCCACTGACATTTTCAAATTTAAACATAGAGTTTTGATTAAGGATGTACTGAGCCGAAAGAGGGGTCACTGTTGTTCTCATCTTGCCAAAGTTTCACTATGGGACCAACCAAGATTATAAAAAGTTTGAACTGTTCAACATTTAATTTAACAGTCAACAAACTGTTTCATGTGACGGTTATTTTTTATTATATATTATTATTTTATTATTAAATATTTTTTCAGAAATTTATCATATCCATATTTAACTACTCACATACTTAACCATTAATAATTATCGGCTGTAAAGTTATTTATGGTGATGAGTGCAGTGATCTTCTTTCGGCTAAGTTTACCCCTTACATGATTTATATGTACATTTTAGGTGCGCCGGTGTTACGCGCGGAAATTCGTTTATCCCACGGGAACACTGGATTTTCCAAGATGAAAAGTAGTCTATGTATTAATCTAGGACATAAGCTATCCTGGTGTCGAATTTCATCTAAATCTTCATTATTTTATGAAGGTGTAACAAACACACATAGAAACTTTCGCCTACTATATAGATAGGACCATCTCACAGCTAAAAGCACACCTCTAGGCTAATTATATTTCTTTAACGGCTCTCAGCTATTACTAAGTGATAAATGTACGTGACAAGTAATAAGTCATGTAAAACGTACGCTATTGTTAATGTCAGCTGCATCTGGATGTCTCAACTCACAGCTGTTTCTGTTACGGGAACTGCAGAAGATTGCATGCATTCGGAATTAGATTTATGCACACTGTGGTATCATTTGCGCTTCCTTAGCTTTTAGGTCAGTTTAAGAAATTGGCGGGAGGCATAAGATGTGGCATTATAAAATGTATAAGCAGACGGACATTCGTTTGTATTATAATTAATTAAATAGTAAAATGTAAACAATTTCATGTAAGTAATTAATTTCCCATCCGTGGCAAATAGACTCTACAAACCTTTTTTTACACGAGATTGGTGCTCAAGCCACTAATAAATTCGCTTAATAAACATTCCCAGCACCCCGGTAGCTCACTCATGAGCACACGTCGTTCCCCACTACACCTAGCAACACACCTTACCATTCACTATGAATGTAGTTAGTTACCTGTTTCCACTCGAGGTTGGCGCGCTCTAGCCGCTCGTTGGCTGCGACTCGCTGCTCGTGTCGCGCAGCTGCTTCTCTCAATGAACATCCGCAGCAGCCACACCTCGAGCAAGAGCACGCGTCAGCCGTCACAGCACCCGGCAGCACACCACCTTCACAAAAAAACAACAAATCTGGACGAATCTGAATTTCATGTTAATATTTGTTTAACATGAAATACAGATCCAGTGTTCAAATTTTTTAAAATATTTTTTTTTCATGATATTAATTTTCATGTTATAAATAAGAAACTGTGTTTGTTTGTCTACATTCTTCTCAAGTCACGGAACGACTTGATTTTTTGCAGTACTTGCACGAGGTCAAACTATTTTGCAAACTCAACACCTACCCTAACGGTCAGTTAGGGTAGGTGTTGAGTTTGACAATTATTTGAACTGATCTAAAGGAAAAAAAAATTATGGTCATACAAAATTTTCTGTTACCTGTCTATTAGTAGGAAGTAGATAGGATTATCGTTAACTAAGCTTGAAAGCAATTCATAATACCTTTATTCTATACCGTCTATAGCCTTGAAAATGTTGAATGAAGAGTAACAAACATTCATCCATAGATCCACTATGGATGAATGTTTGTTACTCTTTCACGCAAAAATGCTAAACCGATTTGAATTAAATTCAGAACGGAGATAGCTTTGACCCTGGATTGACACGTAGCCTACTTTTTATTCTGTACTAGCTGTACCGGCGAACTTCGTACCGCCTAATAGTTATTTATGTTTCCCACCTTTTAAACCTTCCCTGAAGTACGACAAACAATTCAAGACCAAATTCATCTAAATCGGCCCAGCCGCTCTCGAGTTTTTGCGAGACTAACGAACAGCATTTGATTTTTATATATAAGACTAGCTGTACCGGCGAACTTCGTACCGCCCAATAGTTATTTATATTTCCCACCTTTTAAACCTTCCCTGAAGTACGACAAACAATTCAAGACCAAATTCAGCTAAATCGGCCCAGCCGCTCTCGAGTTTTTGCGAGACTAACGAACAGCATTTGATTTTTATATATTAAGGATTAACGCGGGCAACACCGCAGATCGCAGCCAGTAATATTATAAACGCTAAAGTTTATATGATTTAGAAATGTTCATCACGAAAAAAATTCTGTGTAATTCGCGAGTAACACAGTAGGACGCAGCTACCTAAAATAACTACGAATGTTACTGACTATACAGCTTTTTACGGTTGTATGGGATTGTTAACACGGTTCATGAGATACAGTGTGGTGACACATGAGCGGACGGACTGATGGACGTATAGACAAACAGCGAAGTCTTAGTAATAGGGTCCTGTTCTTAATGGGTACAGAACACAAAAAGTTAGAATTAAGTTGTATCCTCGTTTTACGGAAGTCGGTAACTAATCATCTTCATATGAACTTATAGCAATCAAAGATATATTTACAGAGTTAAGTTTTCATATAAAAAAGGTAATTTAAAACTAAAGGCACACGCCACAACTTTTTTTCACAAGACGTAGCATATTAAAAACAATCATCGCGCTAGGCAAGACCGTTGCCGTAACGCAAGAAGTTTTCTGACATAATTTAATTTAAGTTCACGCAAGGTACCAATTTCTTTGTATTATTTTCGTAAACACATTTATAAGGTGTATGTATTTTATGAACATTGACGTATTTTTCATCCCAATGTAAGTGAAAATATGTCATTGTAAAGGCTTGTGTCACCTTCCCCTTTGTGTGAGATGAAATATGGATCCTAAAACACATGTGCTTTTAGGGACACATCTGATATTGGTCCTCTGTTCAAAACACTTACGCTTTTTTAGACTGCTCGTAAATTTTTACGTGGCTAGCAGATATTCGTCTTTTTATGTCTACACCTTTTGTACCTATTGTAAATTCTGCGGGAAGGTCGTCTTAGTAAACACAGGCAGCGGTGAAATAATCATCTGGCTAGAACAATAGCGTGCTCGTCTTGCGCTCCATTCGAAAGCAGTGGCTTATGGACATATGCGGGCTCGGGCCAAGGTGAAATTACGCAACTGGTGATTTTCAGAGAAAAGTTCACATCAAGACAGCATATGCATCATTTTTATGCATTATTTAATGTTGCTATTTATTGCACTTGTTCGTAAAATTTCATCTCATTACAAAGATTGAAAATACTAAAAATATTTATTTCACGTTACCACTACTCTGTTATAATAAGTATTTGGCAATGCAAGTATTTTACGGATGATCTATTTGTTGCCAGTTTGACATACGAGTAGTCTAGATTATGATTGCTATTCAGTTTATGATCAGGGTTTGATTGAATTTTCTGTAGTCAGACTATACATTGTTGGACCTACCCGAATATTTGTTTCTTAGACCGAATCCAGATTTGTTACTCTAAATGTTTTTTAACACTAAATAATAATAGTAGAAAACTATCGATATCGATATTTTTGCAAATTTATAAGAAAAACGACATCCCTCTGTCCGATATTTTTATACCAAATATTATTGAAATCGGTCAGTAAATAACGCTATCACAAACTTTCATCACATCAAGATTGGTTGGTAACTACGACATGTACTCGAGCACAAAGTTACAGAAAATATCAAACACAAACGATCTAAAATAGAAAGATACATTTTTCAGACAAAAGCAGAGACGCTTTGCTTGCTTCTCTCGCTCGGTCAATTAAAGGAGGCACAATTAAAACATTGCTCGAACGGCTATCCCAGATTTATTTATCACGTAACAGAAAAAGCCTTTAAAAAAATTATAAGCGCGATAAAAATAAAACATTTTCTGCAAAAAAAACTGAAATGTAACTGCCTAAAAGTTATTTCGTTAACGATCCTCGCCGCTAAATATGAGTATAAATCATATTCAACGAAACTCGTGGCAATACTACGAGAATATTTACAACTTTAAAGCTCAAATTTTATTTTAGACCACTCAGTTTCACTCAGTAGTTAGTTCCCACGATTAACTTTCGTTCTACTCTATCAATACGATGAATATTAATTTTAATAATTTGTTTATGTTCACATTATGGTTTTTCTCTATTCAACTGAGTGTTTTTTTTTTGTTTGTTATGAGATTACACTGCCAACTTGTTTTCTATGGTTATTGGTCAGTAAGAGCTGAACAGAACAGTAATATAACTACTTGACTAAGGCTATAAGGGACATTGCTTATACATACTACAAGTGCATTATACTTCTTCCTTCTAGTTTTAAAACAGTGAAGTGATTATTATTAATCATTTAACCTCATAAAGTACTTAAGTACTTCTCTATTAATAATCATTTAACATTTATGAGGTTAAATGATTAATAATAGATGAGTACTTAGGTCTTGACTAACTGACAAGTCATCAACGCAGAAAGCTGAACTACTGAACCTAAAGAAATGAGATATGAAGAACACTAGGTATATTAATTTTAGAGCGCGCTCTATAGTCGCAACAATGAATCCGCGGGCAAACGCTAGTAAATATTACAGGGTTATACAGACTTAATAGAATGTCAGTGGTCATCCTGGCTGCTTTAGACCTTATTTTCGACTACCCATAATAGACAAGGGTCAAGGGTCTCCGAGTTACGAGTATAGTTTTAGATTTGTGGCCGATTTGAACTAAACTTTATGAGTTAGGGGTTAAAGATTAAATTCCATTATAAACCTATATCTAAAGTAGTCCTTACTGGTCAGTTAGATTGTACGACTTATACTTTGATCTGTGACGTGTCGTAACTAAATTAAATACCATTTCAATAAATTCCATTCAAAATTATTTAATTAAACCCGACTTAATCTGTGCTAATCTACGAGTATAAGGACTCAAATGTCCTGGAATGAAATATTTGAAGAATTCAGATTCTAGGTTTCGATGACAATTAATTATTTATAGTTTGTTGCCCGTAATACCGTTTCTTACTACTATTAGTCTTTATAGTATTTTCCTGTATTAGACTGTAGTACGTGCATAAGTTCTTTAAAAGTGTTTACAGACTTCCATGGAAAGACACTAATAAAGGTTTAGTTGTTATGCAATTAAGATAAATAATCACAATTAGACCTAAGTGTTCGTACAATTTGTAAAGTGTATTACCTAATATAATGTCAAATATTTCTGTGCACAAATTATTGCCACTATACTTATGTACCTGTTTAAATTACAAATCGACGCAGTCCGTGAGATTGATATCAAAATCCTTTTAGTGGCGTTACTATGAGGTGTACGAATATGTTACCCGTTCATAATAAATTGACACTGGCTCTTTATGCTCGGTAAAACGTATGCATACAATTTAAAAAGTCACTCGGGACTTTAATGGAATTTTAAGCGCACAAAGTACAATGTCACGAGCCAAATATGATACTCCGTTCTGTCGGGACGATGCTGACGTACAGAGTAATGAGACAAAGCAAATGCTTTGCTTTGACTGAATTTTTAGCTCTGCTACAGATTTTAAAACAGTAAGAAATTCTCAATTATTAATCTAAAATATCTAAAAAGTTTTGACAAGTTTTTTATAAACGCTGTAATAAAATCTATATAATTATTAAGGGATCAATTCTGACCTAACTATTATTGACCTACTTATTAGTTTCTGAAACAATGGTACACAGCTTTAAGGTTCACTCACCGGAAAAATAAGATTACTTACTGAACTTAATGATTTTCTTAAAGTTTATCTACTCACCGAGGTGGTTGTGGTTGTGCCTGTGGAAACGCGGGGAGGCGGGGGCTAGTGGCGCGCCGTCGCATCGCGTCTCCGACTTGAGCCGCGAGCCCGTGCGCGGGTTCACTTGCACGCCACCCGCACCGGCAGCCATCGTGCTCTCACCCTGATGTCACATACGATATAAATATTTAATCTTATTTGTACCTATCTGGCATCTGCCTTATTTAACAGGTAATACTAGTGAGTAAGCTCCTACCATCTAAAGGCAGCGTACCCAAAGTAACTCAAAGGGCCGTTTACATAATTTTGATGGGGTTGATATTCTTTCCTTTTTTTAAGCTGTATTTTATATGAATATACATTACAGAATGAGTCCTAACTGACGGACTAATTAACTGACTGATATTTGCTAGGAACCGTCGTAGATCCTAAACAGCTGAACCTAGAGTTTTAGAGGGTATATTCATAATAAGGTGTCGGGGACTAAGAAAGGATTTTTGAAAATTCTACTTCTAAGAGGGTCCGTTTAGGGTTCACAGTTTGAAAGTTCTTTTCAATTTAATGTTATGTTGCAAGCAACGCCGCGGGTGACAGCTTCTACTTTTCTTATTATATGAAGGACTGCATTAATTGCAAGACGGCGCTTTGTAATCATTGTACTTATTACTTACGTCAATTCTTTCGCCTTAACTTGTCACAATATTAAAACATACTGCATAGTTTTGCTTGTCATGTCACACTTTTAAAACTTTTGCGGAGCAGATCTAATTGAAAAACCACAGAATTACTTTTGTTCTCGTAGTACGTAATGCGATACCAAGACCGAATAATAATGAGCAAACAATATTTATTGCTTTAATCGATTTCTATTTATATTTAAATCTTTAAGCCTAGAAAAGTTAGCATGATCATGTTTTGCATATTTTGTAGAATTACAATAATCCAATATTTTATTGGGTATTTGCTTCAAAGAAAACTTTTAATGATTGTGAGTGTAGATGAACCAATCAAACTCGGAAAGTTTACACGAATTTTTATTGCGTCTCGACTTTCCAATCTAATTTCCATATCTTTGAATACTTAATTTAGCTATTGGAATATCTTGTGGGTGTAGCATTTCTTTGGTTATTTTCAAATCCGCAGGGTTTGCTACGTGTAGCCATGTAACTGATTTTTAGGAGCCAAGCCACTTGAGATTCATTGCAGATAGTAATATTGCAAGCATATCGATGCCAGCAGATTTGGTAGGCATCTAAGCGTTTTAGCAGGTTTAACCAGCATCCTTCCGGCTAAGACGCTCAGATTGTGCCAGTCGTACGATTTAAATTTAAATACAGCTTTATTGTAGATAGATAGACTACTCTTTCAAAAACAAGCTTACAAATAATAATAAATAAACCATAACATAGGAAAACCTATAAATAGTAACTAGTTTTTGAATGGCGGTCTAAATACTATCAACTTACTTATATATACAACCAATACTTATACAAATACACAGATACAAATATATTATCTAGATTGTAGGTACACAAAAAAACGATAAATACAGATAATATAATAACATTGACGGTTTTATTGCGTTAAGCAATTTCTTCCAGGAAACCATAACACAAAAGTTACTTCTAATATAGGTAGATGTTGTTATTTCTTATTTTTACAGTTTGTGATAAAAGTAGCTACAAAATATAAAAAAAATCTTTCGTATATTCAAATGTCAAACAATATAAAGCAAAACGATATTTGCCGATAAGCTATTTTTGAAACGTCGCTAAGGAATGCTTTTACATATTTTATCCCTGGTGACTGGCTTTTATCTGCACGATAGTCCCTAGATAATATTTATTTGGCGCTAAAGAATCGTAGCGGTGTCGCACTCTAGAGAATTCCAATATTTCTATTTTGAGGTAGAAGCGAGAGATTTACTAGCTGCCAAATAGTATTTTACCACAGCTTTTGTCAAGATGAAGGTGGGGTGGTAAAATGTAATATTTACCGTACGTACATTTTTAAATGACATCTGGCATACCCTGACAACAATTTAACCTATACATTATTGTAGGTTATTATGGTTTCAGATTTGTAGCTTTCTACGAGTATAAGAAATTAAGTTAATAGGAAATACTAAGCACTTGGCTATTGCTATTACTACACTATTGTCAAGAGGTACCCAATTCAATCTTAACAAATCATTCGGATTGATGACTAGGATAAAAGCTAAAATAAACTGTAATTTTTGTAATGTAATTTTAACCAGGTTTTTAGTATAATGTGCTTTTGTTAATAAAGCTTTTGCAGTGAAACAGAGATAACGTCTGGTAAAAGTGTGAGTATTGATTATTGGGATTTAAGAAAAAGCAAGGAATATTTTCTGGAGGCTATAAATCGAACGGATTTGTTTCGTGCAAAAATGCGGGGTCATTGCGTGACACAGACGCGACGCGTGACGTTATTGTCCCGCGTGACTAGCTAGACGTGACACGTCTAATAAAAGATTGGTGTCTTACTGAAACCTCGAAAACTCTATAGTTGACCAAGCGAGTGAAGCGTGTCTTCTTTGAGGATAGCAATTTTTTATAGTCTAGCAGTTATTTTGTAGAAAATTTCGTACTCACTTACAGGTCGTACATTCCAACCAATTTAGACAAAACTTGGTATATGTAGTACAGATTCTACGAAAATAAACAGTCAAGAGGTTATCTTTTAATCTCTAGTCGCAGAATTACTAATTTAAAAACATAGTTGTCCATGGTCGGAGAATAGAGCCAAACTAGTAGTCCTGTCAAAACTTGCGAGTGGAAATTGGCAATTTTATTTTGAAAATTCACAGTGACGGAGATGAATATATACGATCTCGTAGAAAGGTCTAGTGATCCTCGGTTGAAATCAAATAAAAATGTCTTTATGTTACATTGGATTGTTTTAAGCAAAATGGGGAGTCGTAAAATTGTAGCAGGTGTCACTACATACACAATTTAGGAGTTCTGCGAACTGTTGTCCTAAACAAAAATTTTTTTGCGATTTAAAAAAAAAAAATATAACCTCTTCTCTCTCTTTTCTATCTTCACATATATCACAACTACTCGTATTTTTTCATACTTAGAATTGGTCTTTACAGTACGGAGATTTTTGGTTGGGCGAGTATTTCCCGCCAAAGGTGGAAAGGTGGAAAATTTACAGACCGATATCGTTCATATTTAAATAACATTTCTGTAAATCTGTTACGTGGTTATATTTTTTTAAAAAGTCCAAGCATTCAAGTGGAACACTCTGTAGAACTGCTAGTATTATTTACACAAACAGGCAATAAACTAATTTAAACTTATAATAAACTTTTTTGCCAGTTTTTGATTATGATGTCACAATCTTACAAACATGAAGTTTTTATAATATTTCTTATATTTATAATATATAAAACATATACGTACTAACATTTAAATTCTTATGTTTTCTTTGGGGCGAAGCTTTGATAAGGAAATACGCTGAATATAATCAATCATGTCGAAAAAATTTCAAGTTACCCGTTACTCACCTGAGTTGGCAAAAAAATAACTTCAAAATGTTTCTTCAAAGTTTTCTTATGAAACATAAAAAAGGTAAACAGGTAAATGCTTACGCAATACTTAGCTATAGCTATAGATACTGAATTAATGCTTTTATACCTACCCACTTCATTGTCACCAACTTTGCAATTGCAGATTTATTTACCCAAACCAGAAATAAATTTTTTGCACTATTTTTATGCACCTGACTACAGACAACTCAATTATTTTGTAGACTGTAATATTCTGCAAAAAATAATTTTAAATACTATTTATTATAAAGTTAAACATTATTTTTATAAGTGTTGAACATTTATAATTGCAAAAAACTTATACATATTGTCAAACTAAATAACTCAAGCAACCCGATGCGATGGCGCAAAGGTGTCTAAGCCGCATCGCCACATAAAATAACCAGCCATAACAACTGGGACATTTCGGAGCGGTTATTCAATTATTAGGTTTATTTAGATTACTAAATATTCGCTCTTTTATTTTTCTACTAAGTAAATAAAATTACCTTCGGTGGTTCAGTTTCGAAGCTAATGAAGAGCAGCCTGGCCAGCCGCTGCAGCACCAGATCCCGCAGTACTGCCGGCACCGGCTGCCCTCTCACTCCTCTACGAGCAACAACGCATTTTACTACCCATCACATCATAGTACCAAGTTTCATACACACATTTCTGAATCTCTTTTGGGAGCTACGGCAGTCCCTGTAAGTGCTACAGTAGTGTGTAGAAAGTGTGCTTGATTAGTTTTGTATACGTTATGTTCGTTGTACGTTTAAGTGCGTAAAAATGTTATATATTGATATAATAGTAATACCTTGTTAATGAGTTTTAGACTCTGCAGAAAGTGTTACGCTTAATTACGTTAAACGCGCTAGAACAATGTCCGTACTCGTAGAGACACGTGTTACACTCGTATTGATAATGACACTGCGTCAGAGAGTTGTACCTGCGACGTTGCTACGCAACACACTGAGTACGTTCCGTTTGTATTATTTATTGAACAACTCTAGACTCCGTAGATAGTGCTACGGCTTGATTGCGTAGCATTCACTAGACACAGTTTCGTTCAGGTACTGTAAACTTGTAGAGAGTTATTTTCTTGCTGAGCGCTTGCTACACACATGCCTATGTTATATAAATATTGTTACCGTATACCTCACGAGGTGGAACTATGTAGACATCACTAAGGTTAACGTCAGGGCGTTGAATGTTCATAGGCCAATAGTTAGGTGATTTATTCAGCGCTATGCTAAAATTACCAAGCAATAAATGAGTCACGTATTTATCAATTACATAACATAAACAAGTAGTTAAAAATGACTTTACAAACAACCAGAAGTGCAAGAACTTTCACGTATCCTAACAAGTGAAATCTTTCACTCTTAACACCTCCGTCCATAAACCTCCTTCTTTCGTCGGTTATAAGTGCAGTTACGGTACGTTACGTTAGAATTTGAAAAATGCTACCGAACGTCCTATTTACACTTTGTCAAGCAGACAATATATGTGTTACATTACATTAGTACACATTAATCTCAAATCTAAAGTAACATAACATACATAACATAAAACTTACGTAAAACATATTTTCAGCGTGTATTTAAATACAACAAATAGGAACACACAATCAAACGTAAATTAAATTATTCTTCACACAAGAGCTTTTTAAACAAACTCAATGCATACAGGCGGCGCAAACAAATGTTTTTATGCAAATACCCCGTTATTTAACTCGCATCAACAATCTGCAATTATTTTGTGTCGCTACAAATTACCTGATTGTACACTATTTGGTTAACGGTGCTGTAATTAAGTTAATTGAGAAATTTTTAATCGACACACAGATGTTTCACCGAAAAGAGTTACGTTTTGTTACAAAGCTAAGTTTTTGGAAAAAATACATACCAGCAATATAAATCTGTATAAGGAACAGTGCCACAAACGTTGAGACAAAAAATTGGAAAAAATGTAAGTAGAGTTTGAGGTTGATATGAGAACTCTTTGATTTGAAATGTCGTCATTTCGAGATCTCATCATTTTGAGTTCTTGAGATTATCAGACGGTCAAATAGTCGTGGTATGTTTTTACCGAATTAAAAAATCTAAATTGTAGTTAAAATTCTTGTAGGCTTTTAATTTATTGAAGAAATTACTTTATATCAAATAAACTTGCCTGTAAGATATGTTCAGCGTGACGACCGACAGTGAAGCGGAAAACGACACTAGACACGTACTGACACCGTAGTAAAGACCTGTAACAAAGAACCGCAGCTGTGAAAATATTCACGGACAAAAGCAAGACAAAGTGTCGGCAAAATAAGGCACTGTCAAGCGTGTGATAAAACAAAGCAAGGTTTTTGTAGTGTTTAAATAGAGCTGAGTGTAGTATGCCCCTTTCAAACTTACATAGTTACATTTTTTTAAACCGAAGTAGGTACAAAAAAATTAAGAGCCTATTAATTCAACGGAATTTTTTGGCATGTTTCTCGATAATTAGTATTCTTTTTTATATTAAATGTTTCATGTGTTCAAATGTACAGGCAATTTACAAGGCGGTTTCGTTGTAGCCCTACAACAGTGGACTCCCAATAATCCAGCCCTGTCTAACCCGGCACCTCTCGTTAACTATGACATGTCTTTAATTAAATGAATTAATATGAATTAATATTTATTTGACAATTTTTGAATACGAGTAAATATTGTTTTAATTTTGATTGTTTACTTTGAATCTGACTATGATAGCGTTGCGGCCTAGCGTGCGTTTAATATTTACTGTTTACGTATACGTACCGTAGATAATGTTATCATTGGATTTGTAATTTGTCGGACAGCAAGGTAGTACTCTTTAGTAAAATAAAACCAAAACTATAGGGGGTTCTAGACAGTTCTTTATAACTGACAGACTTAATAGTTCAACACTACCTTTCAAAATGTTTGTTGGATTACCGGTAGTCCGTTGAATCTTTTTTCATAGTTTGGGGCTGTGGGTTAAAGATGTATTAAGCCTTAAAGCGATCACTATACTATCCATCATTATGATGGTTTCACTTTTACATTTACACGAAAGTAGAGAATGATAAATCTAGTTTTTCAGACATTCTATCATTTTATGCTTTTAGTTTGCGGTTTTGCTTATTCATGGTTTATTCCCAAAAATCAACTTAGTAATATGTTAGACAACGAACTCCATTTAAGTTTCAGTAGGCATATACCAATATTTTATTGTATATTTATTTTAAAATATTGCTAAAGGAAACTCGATACATTGTATGACAATGGTTAGGTTACATACAAGGTAGCTTTAAGTGCTTGGTCTTGAGGAATATACGAATAGGACCTTTGTTAAGTTTGCAAGTTACAGCTTCAGGTTAAAGCAGTGTGTTTCTTTTGATGTCTTAAATTTGTACTTACTTTTATTTACACCTAAAATGTGTTTACAGAAAGAATGTAAAATTTTGCGTATAAAACGTGATTTATGTGATTACGAGGTGTGATTTTGTGTCAGTTTTTCTTATACTGTAATGTTATATTTTTGTCGTGAGTATAAAGCATTTTTGTACTTTATTGTATAAATACTGTACGGATGAGAAGTTTCTTTTCAACAGAAATCTCGAAATAATATATTTTCCAACGATTCTCAGCAATATGTAGCAAAAGAAATCAACTGGAACTACCTAGAATACCAGCACATTTCCAACACGGTCTACTGCGAGAAATAAATGAAAAATAACACAACGTCGAACGTTCGTTACGCGCACTAACTCAAGATAACAATGTGAAGATAAATTGCTTACTTATAAGTGGAGTTTTCTCAGTCGGAGGCAGGGTGTCTCTGATGGTCATCAGGAATACCGTCATGGATAATAGGGCGCTTATTCCTAGGGTCACCTTTTCCCCGGATTCCGACGGCACGTAGAAAACCAGTAGCGCTGAGAAGTAAGACAAGTTAAATTAGGTACGTCAAAGGAGTCTAAGCATATTGATTATAATACAAGTAATACTTAAATAAGTGAAAAATCTACCTTAATTCGGCAGACAAACTTTCAGTTGTTAGACAACTTTATTCGAACCTGCAGTATTTTTAGAAAGTAAAAATACAGTTTTTAAGCTCAATAATCAGTGGAAATGTCTTTTCTCAAAAAAATCAGACTCCGGCGATATATTAAACAGTTTCTTTTCGTGCGAAAAATCTTATTTCGTGACAATACTTTGGTAGTACGAAACCGCAGCTATTTTAAATTAACTCCGTTTCGAATTGAAAACAAACTTTGTCAATATGATTATACGATGGATATTGGCTTCTTTTCATTTTTTTACCAATATCTGTGATATTGTATTCCTCTGTAAAACATGGTAAATACTTATAGAACTAAGTAGATAGTTTTTAATTAAGTTCAGTGGGTATTAATAATATAAATGTGAAAATAGAAGTGGGTATTAATAATTAAAAATCTTTTTTTTATTTATGTTTTCAAGGACGTCTATTAGTACTTTATTTTCACAAAACATACTTTACAGATAATCGAATATATATTTATTTTAATTAGTCCGATTGTTTTGTAAATTAAAACAAATGAAAAAATGCCTAAAATTGTCCACCGAATTAAAGCGATTATTTATAATCACTTTTAAAATTAGGTTTGACCTGTTAATAAACAAGCTTACAGGGGTAAGCTTGTTTATTAACGGGTCTATATAACATATAGAACCTATCTAGAAGATAATTATTGTAAAATGTAATAACGGAAATGCTTGAAAAATGCTTTCGTCTCTCACGTAAGTTGTTAGGAAGCTTAAGAACTATTCGCTTAAGTTTTGCCCGAGGAAGGTTCAAGACAATTTCGACTTTCTTCGGTGAAGTTTCTTACTCACGTGAAACGTAGCAAAATAGAAAGCCGGATTATCTTGCAAACGATCTAGGCTGGAACTAGATACCTACGTATGTGATAGAAATGCAAGTATCTACTGATTTTAAAGCACTTTGAAACGACTTAGAAAGAGAGAATGTAAGCATCAAATACGCTAGCTGATGCAAGATCTATACGACATCTTATGACAAAGAAGATATAATAATATAACATGTTATGAGCACATTAAAACCGTAAATATAATCGGTTAACAAAGACCGAGATACAAAATTTTCATTCATTCAAAAACTTCAATGCCACTAGCCTCCACAACCATTTTACAAACATACCTTATCTATCTAATGAATCGTGCAACATTGGCCCAGTTTAGCGATTTAGTTCACCAACAACGGGTCGAAATTACCATCACAGTAGCTGTGCTTCAATTTTAGCACCTACATTCTATTGCTAAAGCGACTGCTTTCTGAAGGTATTTCTATACCAAACGACCCGTAAATCCCAGAATATATTTCGTCAATCTCTATTTACGAGCGAGATGCTTATGAATAAAAATTTCGAATGTGTGGTTGAGAAGGGTTCGATAAAAATAACTAAGAATAACATCACGATACTTTGAAAAAAGAGTGGCAAATCACCGGGCGCGTGGTACGAGTAAGCGTCAAGCTTGTTTATAGCAGTTAAAACCTACTACCCTGAATATCGTTTTTTTTTGTCTGATTGCCCAAAAGAAGTGGAAAAGTTGGTCGAGTATGTGTTTATATATGTTAATGTATTGTGACCATCTAATGTGTAAACCGGTAGACCGATGTTGATGTACGAGGTGTCATTGTTTTGGTATTTATCTACAGATAGTCCTAAGTATATTGGTTAAATCCCGCGGTTCACTCGTAAATTTTATGTAGTCGGGTTTATTTTAGAGTCGGTTTTAACGACTTTAAACTTAGGAGACTAATTTAGGATTAATCTGTGATACAAAATAGTGTAACCATTCATTCGTATATCAAAAAGAATATCAGGCGAAACCTGAAAAGCTTTGAAATCCACAATAATATACCTAATTACTTAGTAAAAAAATAAATTTCACATCGTAACTACATGAAATTATATGTCATAGTATTCTTATACATACAAGGTACTAAATGATATAAGGTTATATACCTTATATCATTTAGGTTCTTTGAATTAAAAGGTGAATAATTGGGTAGGTATGTATAAAGTTCAAAGGAAATCACCATACGCATCATTACGAATATTTCATGCTGCGGGCTGACACGCAAAATGAGAAAAAAACAGCCCGATAGAATTTGTCGTTGGCTTCTAAACTTTTTCTATGCAAAGCAAAAGTTAATATTGTATTGTAGGCTGAATTAAATTCCTGGTCTATAATCTTGTTTATGTAGATATGCCGAGAAATATGAACGTTAAGACTTCGGAAAAAAATTTATTGAGGCTTCCGGTCGAGTACAGTCCCAGTTACAGAGTTATTATTTTTAAAATGTTCTTAGTGAAACTGGCCCGAACCATACTTTTTTTTAATGTACGGTTAAACACAAAAATGCTTCAAGTAATAATCAAAGAAAAAACTTGCTTAAAAATATTATTTATTCAGAGTTATTGGTTAGGAGTGTACTAAGCCGAAAGGAGGTCACTATACTCATACTAAAAGGAGGTCACTATACTCATCCTAAGGAACAACTTTCACAATGAGCCTCTGAGTTCCAGAAAAAAAATCATTTCTCGTCGACAAAATGTATGAAACAGCTGATTTTTTTTTCTTGAATTCGGAGTTGGTCTTAGTGGAAGTTGATTGTTATAGTGACCTCCTTTCGGATAAATAACTCCTAACCAATAACACTGTATAGTATATATATACAATGTATAACAGAAAGGAGTGATAATACTTGAGAGTGTTTGTCTACCCATCAAAGTGAAACAATTGTTAATCAAAATTTTTGCAAAATGCAAAAATTAATGCTGCTTCCATACGACTGGACCGATCACATGACTATTTTTTCTCCATATAAAAATTGGTTACGATCGGTCAAAATTGCAAAAATTGCGTTCTCCTACGACTTGACCGATCACGTGACCAATTTTTCTCCAAATAACAATTGTGTCTGACCGAATTACAAAAAAAAATATGGTTCGGGTCAGTTTTCTGAAGAAAAAAATTTAATTAAGATAAGATCCGACAACTGGGACTGTAGTTCGAGTTTATTACAGGCCCAGTCACTGGAAGCCTCAATTATTTGATGGCAAACACAGTAATGAATGAATAAATGATAAGAACTTTTGCGCAGAAAATATATACTACGACAATGGTAGTAGGTACATAGATAGATAGAAAACTCTTTATTGTATGCACACATAAATAATACAATTAACTTAATAAACCTTATGATTACGTGCAACAAACGGCATAAATAATACTATAAACTTAATAAAACTTATGATTACCTACATACATTTATGATATTCATTATTTCTTATCAGTATAATCTTACCAATCCCATTGATGAGCAGGCAGGGCAGTATCAAGTTGAACACGTAGAACATAGGCCTCCTTCTCAACTTGATGACGTAGGTGATGTCAGGGTAGGGCTCGACGCAGCACGAGTAGTACTGATTGTGGCGGATCGCCTCGAAGCTAACGAGATCAAACTCGCCGTTTGTCTGGTAGTTCGTCGTGTCACCCTCGTCGAACTGCTTTATTAAGTCTAGCTGTAGACAATAAAATAGGTTGTTAATGGATTTGAACTTTATATAGTGGTTCCGTACCTAATGGATAAAACGGGGACTCTATTACTAAGACTTCGCGATCCCTCCATTCGTCTGTCTGTCTCCAGACTGTATCTTAGGAACCGTGATTGATAATATCAACTGTCTATGGCAGTTTAAATTTTCACAGAATGTTTGCCACACGATTTAAGACCTTGTTTCATGAGTAACAAATACTATTTTTATAGAATCGTCGTGATATTTGCATTTTTAACGACACATCCATTTTTAAGGGGAGAATGCCCGATTACCCTAAAATCGTTAGAAAACGACAAAAAAACGTAGAACTCATCATACACCAAGTTCCGACAAGATTGGTTGGCAACTACGACCTGTACGTGAGTACAAAATTTCTTGCGGACAAACATCCTTACATACAAACATACAAACTGACAGATGAAAAAACATTTTTCCAGACTCGAAGCAGAGTTTATCATATAATTTTACTGATATGATATTGTATTCGGAATATATAAAGACGGACAAACGGCGGACAGGACAGTAATTATAAACCTATAAAATGTTTCAAAAGTAAAACAGTAAATAATAATTTCACGGTATAGGATACTGTCTATTAAATAAAAGACTGTAAGGCACATAGTACTTCACTGGATAAATGCAGACTTACTTATTTGATATTCGGATTCTTCGTGAATCTTGGCGGATAGCCTGGCTGTACTCGGCCAATGAAATGGGACTAGAAAATTCATTTGAAAGTCAAATAATACTTCAGTACCAGTTTGATAAACTATATTGTAATTCATACCACGACAATGAAAAAGGATTATGTCTTAAAACTTTTTTTTAAATTTGTTGTGAAGGTTTATGTAGTCACCTTGAAAAACAAAATTATTATTTATTAAATTGAACTTCAGCTAGACTATAGCAAATTTTCCGATAGTATTTTTGATTTTCTAAATCGTATATGGCTATGAGTTTTGCCGATGTTGTAAGAAAAATATGAGGCGCCAGCGAAGCGTGGGGCTAAATCCGCTTAAGCGTGGTTTTGTACCGAACTTGCTATAAAAGGCTTTACAATCCAGGCTCTATAAAACTATTAGTTTTAAGTTTCTAAAACGTAAACATAAATATATTTTTAAAATACGTAGCACTCATTTCAAAAACAATAACAATTTGTTGTCATCATAAAATCGGAATTATATAATTATGTAGCAATTTCAGGTAAAACTCGAATTCACTTGATAATAGTAACTCTTTACTCAAGAGATCAGTTGCTCAATTTTGAAATTACTGAAACTAATTTCAATGTAAGGCGCCAGTTTTTTGTCAAACGAATATGAATATTTTTACTGAGATATTTATACCTTACGAATAGTAAAAGAATTATTGCATTATCCTATTCATTAAATATACTAAAACGCATCTAGCGTTTTACAATTTAGTTGTATCTACCCATATGTGCCCCATTGCTGGGCGCTGGTCTCCCATGAAGAATATACTTCCACTACGCTAGCCAGTTCGCCAGAAAAAAAGCGCCGCAGACGATTTCTCCCCCAACCATAAATCTAAAACCACTAAAAAATTCTAAAAATCGCAGAACCTAGATATACATTTAAGTTTTGTCAAAATTTTTTTGGAAACTATGATCTGTACGAAAATACGAAATTTCCAAACACATATACATTCAAATATACAACCTAACAGACGAAATAAAATTTGCAGTCTCGAAGCAGATACGTTTCGTTCGCTCGGTCAACAAATCTTATGAATATAAAGATAACTTTACCCACATGTTCTACAACGTAAAAAGACAAGTGCTCATACTTACGTGGATACATACATTATGACTATCTTTCTGAGCGACAAAATATGGCCGACTGTGACTTTTAGAATGACAAAAACAATTATAAAACAGGAACTTTTGGCATCAACGTTAGCCATGAATAATCCTCCAGTTTTGTTACATAACGTTATTAACCTTTAAGGGGTCGGTGGGTGTGTTGAAAGAGAAAAAAATTAATATGAAAAAAAAATATGTATATTTTTTGTTAGGAGTTTTGTCAGTGCGATGAAAAAAGTTAATGGTATCGTAATTAAGACCCTTGCCTGTTTCAGTTCATTATTGTTAATAAGCAAATCTTTTGAATGTATATATATGTTCGAGTTACGAGTGAAAAAGCTTTGTCATATTTAGTATTGTAGACAGGCGACATAAGATAGGCAGTAGTTTGAACATGCTCAAAATCTTGTTTAGTAAATGTATTTTAGTTTGACATATTTCTTAAACAAATTCATGTTTAGACGCTAAAAACATACATATTCTGCAATGAATACCAATATATTCAAATAACAGACACTAACGCTTGTTTCCTTTAACGTACCAATCTATAAAATAACATAACGTTATCATAGTCAGTGGCATTTCAAGACTAACAGTTTTCGCACGTTAACTTAGCTGAAGAGTTCATTACATAAGCAAATGACATACATTAATGTTAATGCATTCGTTTCTGCGTAGGCCTCCAGCTAAGGAAGTCCCCGAAGTGTAGTCATACTGGAAAATGTAGGTTGGATAGAAAAAAAAACCTCTGCATAATTTAACACCTCATGACCGCTACGAGGAAAAGCGGTGTTTAATTATAACTGCCACAGAATAAATATGGTAGGCTTTTTATTTTGATAAAAAGTACAATGAAAAATGTAGAGTAATTTGCCACAAACACAAGCTCATTGTGCACAAAAGGACTTTCATCGCCGCTGGCTCATAGATTACGTATAACGACATTCCTTCATACTTTTTTCACGATAAACGCTTTTATACTAAGGTTTCTTTTTTATATTCCGAGCTAAGTATTCGTCATGTGTATAGAAATGATAATGACTGTCTTAACATTTTATACCTATTATTATAAAGAGGGTTATTTGAGAGCATATACTCTTCTTTTTTATGCAAAGTTGCTACTTTATGACCGTGTACAAATATAATAGTAATATTTTATTCATACCCTATCCATGTTAAAAAGATAATATAAGAAGCAACTTCTTTTAAATGTCCGTAGCCAACAAAAACTTTAAAATAAATATAAGTTCATAATAAAATACTACCCACCTATGTATAAAAACCCTGCTTTGTTATTTCAACAAGCATCTTAACTCTTGCAATTTGTAATTCGTACAGGTCACGACCAAATGCATACAATTATTTCGGAGCCGAGTCCGTCTTGTTAAAAACAAGTGTCGCGGAAAACTCTCCGTTGTTTTACACTGATTTTTATATTTTATATTTTTTCTTCCAACTCCATTTAAGTAATGAGCGAGATTTTAGCTCTTGTTGTTGAATAAGAACTCGGTGTTTATTATCCGTCGTGCAATTCGTGGAATGGTTATTGTCGAGGCAAGCCTACTGTTTTCTTTGAATGATTTTTTTTTGCTGTTTTCCCGTACGACTGTTGAATAGATAATACGGAAATGGGTGCTTCCCTATTACATTTCTTCGCGACTTTATTTGACTACTGTCAAGCGTTTAATTTCGGATATCGGAATTTGGGATTCGTTTAGCATTTTGATTCAGCTTAGCAGCAGTAATAGTGGTCTATTTGGGTTACCTAACTGATTAATCTGCGAAACAGCTTAGATAACTTTAAATGTAAATTTTAATCACAGTAATTTGAATACGGCATTAGCATCGACGAGAAAAACATTTTTTGGTCTCTTATAGTTCGGCCATCAAGGCTGTTTTATATGAGAACCGGTGAAACTGAAATAAGGGGGGGTGGGGCTTGTGAGAGGCGAGGTATATTTAATACCTCGCCTCTCCAAACACAAGCCCCACCATTGCATGTTTTCCCGCACATTTCGTCATTTTATGCGAAATATGTTTTTTTTTTCATTTTATGACACCAAATGAGAAAATTACTCGAATTTGTGACATCATCACTTACTGGCTCCTAAAGAGGAATAGTTGTGGTTCCCTTGCGGTATAATTTAGGCCTGACCTATTTATTAAATATCGGTGGCCATAAATCTACATAGGCACTTGCGTTGTTTATTTAGTAATTGTCAGCCATACCTATAATAGTGGACGAGCTTGGTAAAATTTAAATGAGAACAAAAAGAGAAATATTTTTGGCAAATATCATTTCTGGTATTTTAATACGGTAACCCTTATAGATAGAGTCGCGGGGCGAAGGTTATATGAATTACATTTTGTAAGTAAAATTTGATTGTTCTGAATCATTGTTCATGCCCAGACAAAAGTAAACTCTTGTCTGGGCATACGCCACTATTTTTTGTTACTGGTATATTTTTAATATTTTTTTGGCATACGCCACTAAACCATGACATCCACCTATCCTAATAATCTCATTCCGGAATCCCCGCCTGCCGCTCCATCCAAAAAGCATTTTTTCCGAAAACTCTGTTATATATTCGTAGTACTCGTAGCTAATACAGTTCTGCGAGCTCGAATGATTTTCAGTTTTCCACATGATTCGATTCAGGTGTAACTGTACAGTGTAGGGTTTCCCACTCTGCAATTCTCCAAGCGGAACTACTCCACCGGGCTTTCGGTTGGTTGTGTACTAAGGCGAAAGGAGGTCTGTCATCATCATTACTAACAATTTACAGGACAGTCCCTGAATTATAGAAAAAAAAAAATGCTGTCTCTTAACAAAAAACTATGTAACATAATTTTTATTTAACATATGTTCCGAGATCTCTCAGAGATAGCTAGCTAGCACTTTGAAAAAATATTTTTATGTTCATAAAGGGTACTTTCCAATTAGTCCTATATTACATTTTATCAAAATCGGTCCAGCAGTTTTTCTTAATAACTTTTCATTTAATTTTAATAACTTTTCATTTAATTTTAATAACTTTTCATTTAATTTTAATAACTTTTCATTTAATTTTAATAACTTTTCATTTAATTTTAATAACTTTTCATTTAATTTTAATAACTTTTCATTTAATTTTAATAAATTTTCATTTAATTTGACTACATAGATAATATTGTATTTTGTAACGCAAGTTTTGCCAGTCGAAAACGATTTTAGCTTTTTTAAAAGTATTGCTTGTTAATTCTCTTATTCATTGTTGGTCCCATAGTGTAAGTTGTTCCTTGGGATGGATATAGTGACCTCGTATCGGTTTGTTACCCCCCTAGCCGATAACCCTGGTAACTAGGCGGATTTGTTTCGTTTCTGTTTATTTTAGATAGTAATCAGAAGTTGTACAAAATAACCGGGGGCAAGGACGGCGTTATATGTTATTATTATGTAGTACAGATATTAATAGTAATACTTTCATTGGTATTTTTTTTCTGCCATGCGTTTCGCTGGGAATCATATATATTTGATCTATCTACGAATACTAGTTACCGTGTCATTAAACTCAAAAGATGTTTATGTGCCCCATATAAGATTAGAATTAAATTTAGAAAATGTTTTTTTTTATAAAAAGTATGAAATTTGAATTAAAATTAATTTGCATGTTTTTTTTATATGTTACAGTTTCCCAAATGTTGAACTCGAGCTAAGTTATTTTTATCCTGCCGTCGCGTCTTCTGTCGTTGTCGAATTAATTATTTAAAAAAGGAGCTACTTGCTCGATCCGGAGATATCCAAGTCATAATTAAAGTTACATATAAATATATCCTATTTCATGTACACGATTATTTTACATTGGAAAAATATGTTATGTTGTTAGTGTAAACAACGGAATATATTATGTAAAAAGATACAAATACAACAGCATAATTTTTTTTAAGTCGTTATATGAAGAAAAGTCAATAAAAATTTATTGACTTTTTTACATATATATACTTAGACATACAAACATTGTTACAGTATTATATATGTTTTGAGAAGGTTTTTAATATAATAAAATTGTGTAAGATTGTATTCATGTCTCCCAAAAGTTCGCTCGCGCTGTAAGGTAACTTCCGGTTATGTTGAATAGAGCTGATTTCTTATTTACTGAACGCATGGTCTATGGGGCGAAGCTTTTTTCTTCATTGTATTCCGTAGCCGGTTTACAATTTCTTAAAGCGTGATAAATACTTAAACTTTTGATCATTTTACTTCTAAAAATACCAACCGATAACATAAATATGCGTCTGTACATGAAAATAATTCTTTCGTACTTTCTTTGTACTGTAATGTCACCACAAAAAAATTGAATATTACATAATAAAAACAACAGAATATATGCACAAATGACGGTCTTATTGTAATATGTATTACAATATATAGTGCTGTTAGTTTTTTACTAGTTTTATTTTTAGTTTAGTTTTTTGAGTAGCGGAGACTAGTTGTCTAGTTACGTACATAAATTGCTAGTCCAGCCAACTGTTACACCTCTGGCTAAAGGTCACTGGCCATTAGCGCAGAGCTCACTGCCCACTACAACCATTCCTACGACAATCCTAACTGGATTGGCAAACGTATATCACAAAACGGTAAATTTATGTGGTTTACTTTGTTGTACACAACTATATATCTGTAAGAAAGCGCAAAAAACGACACATAATTTCATCATAAGTCCAGTGTTTATGACCTCCGACAGCAGTGAAGTTATTTATTGGTGTTTGTGGAGTAGTAATGATAACTATAGTTACGTAAAACGCAAGTCTAGAGTTGCCTAAATATGTTTAAGACATCTTAAAAGCTGTTATATCGGTTCGGGAGACCCCAAGATAATGTTAAGTATATTTGCCTAAAATCCATCGAAAGTCAAAGAAGCACAATAATTGTAAGGCTTACTGAATACTATCATGAGTCTGCAAGTCGCAATAGTAATATTAATTATAGTCACCTGAAAGCCATCGTAAGTCCAGGAGGCCCACTTCATTGTACACAGCTGTATGTCGAACGGGAACTGCTCCACGTTGATGTCGCAGACTGACACGTAGATGCCGTGACTCAGCCATGTCACCTCGCCCGTGTGCTTCACTATCACGTTTGTGTTTATCACCGCCGAACGGTAGTTTGGGTCGGCACTGGAACAACAATGATAACGTGAGTACATAACTATTAATACTTTCCTATATACTTGTAACATAATACGCATGGAGACATAGAAGTCAGTCTGAAAGATCACTCGCAACATTCAAAGGAATGATAGTCTGAAACGAGTAATATTTAATATTAATTCCCACAATAACTCCCAACATTCGTGATGGCGGCCATCCTGCATTTGGAATTATCATACTGTATAGTATTCTACTATTAGTCAAGCCCTTTCATTTGATAGATACCTATATTGACGAAGGTGTGAAAAATTTGTAATCTGCCATTATGTGGCAGCGACCTTCTTGGACCGATTTTCATCAAACATTATGTGTATTACTTGGGAGTGTTAATAGCTAATGTACATTCCCGACTAATACGCCTTTCCAACAAAATTAAAACAAAATCTAAATCGGTTTACAACACACACAAATATAGGTCAAACTTATAGCATCCCGGAGGTTTATAGGAAAACCTTAATGTTACTCGTAGCACTGAGACTTAATGAAATGTGCTTAGGTACCGCGTGCGCGAGGCTATCCTGTATGTGACGCTGAATCAACCGTTACTGGCTATTATGATATACATCGAGTGACAATTATAATTTCTTTTCTTTTTAAGATTTAGGTCAAGATTTTTTTGTACTTTTTGTACAACCATGTATAACGGTTTTTTAACCAGTTTGCGTGTAAACAACTATATTTTTGTTCACAATGTTTCTTGAAATTGGCAGAGCATTTTTACAAAAATAATGATGTCACACTCCAAATTTACAATAGGTCAAGGTCCCTATCTGAATAAATTGTCTTCAAAATACCTCTAATATTCTTTTTTGTTAAGTTAATCTGAAGTCATTAATCAATGTTCAGCTAATTAACTAAATTCAAAGAAAAGTTTGTGTAAACTGCGATCATTTTATCTGCATCTTTAACGTTATAATTGAAGGAAAAAATACTTCGTAAACTGTAGGAGTTTTTATCGTAGAGCATTAGTTATACATCACTGCAGCACGGCATACTCGTATTCACGTAGGAATCCCAAGCAATAAACTGAAACCAACAGCCAGCTATCAACTTAAACACTGCAGGCAGTTTGTAAAAAATATCCGTTGCTGCTCCATTTCGCTGTGGGGGCGTTTAGCAAAACGCAAAATAAACATCGCAATACTGAAACAACACAAAGGTTTTGCTCCTTTGAGACTTTTCTACCAATCATCAAGCTTTTTTTGCTTCCTGTTGTTTTAAAACGAACTGAATAAGTTATTAAGATTTAAAATAGAGCAATTAGAATTTTGTGACTACACAAAATATAGGTTTTAAGGGATTTTTGAATGGAAAAAATTGTATACGAAATAACATTTGTTTAATTTAACGTGATTTAAATATTAACATCCATAGACAGAAAATCACATTATTATATTTGTAAAAATCCTGTATGCCCTTTTAAGTAACTCTTGTTTATTCCCATACATTTTTACTACATTTTACTTTCATTCAGTTCCTAGTGAGTTTTGTTTGTCATTAGAGTATGAAAATTAAGTCAGTTGATTAAAAAACAAAGAAATTCTAAACAAAACTGTCAAGTCCCGATTTTTCATATAATTTTTTATTGAAGGTATCTTGAGACATTTCATTATTTTATCCAAAAAAACAACTAAAATAAAGAAAAAAGGATTGTCTGGAAGAGATAGCTTTTTAGCGATAGCACCGCTTTTTGTGCCGGTTTTCTGTTGTAATTATTATCTGATGTATCTTTGTAGTGACAATAAAGAGTTTTGCATTTGTAATTGTAACTTACACACGTTAAATATCGCGAATAAATTGCGAAATTGAATAGGATTGCATGCAAGTGCGCGTCAGTTCATCGATGAAGAGATGATGACAGCTTCGAAATCGTTGAGAAATTAACTCTTTGCAATATTTAACGTGTGTAATCATTTTCAATAAAATATTTTGTATACAAACATTAACATAAAGCAACATAGAGCTAGACTGAAAAGCATAGTAGCATACTATTTTATTTTTACTTAAGAAAGTAGGCAAATATCCATTATTCCATGAAATCCATCGAATTAGAAAACTTAGGTGTAATTATAAGATGCTCAGCGTCAAAGAGAAGCCTACGATTATTAATTAGTTTACCTAAAATTGAATTTTCGGTAATAAGAGTATTGAAACAAACACGGCTTAGTCTGTCCGTATTAGCATAATACGAGTAATAGGGATCATTAAGTAAATGTGTTTCAATAGTGTGTTCATATTATTTTAGAAGAACAGCCCCTTCATATTAATTTAATAAATATAATGATATTTCTTTATTAAGATAGGTACATGAAATAAATAAGAAATAGAAATTTTACTGTTCTTGGGATAAAATAAGAATTCGATACTTTAAGTATACAAACATGCAAAAAGAGCCTGAGCTAACGGTGAAGGAAAACATCGTCAGGAAACCATAGCATGGTAAAATAAATTTATAAAATATTATATATATACATATTTGAAAATTCAACCCCTAAGAGAGTCAAATGAAGGTTCAAAGTTAAAAAGCTTCTTTATATTTCTTTCTATACGGCGTGCAATGCCGAGGGTGGCAGCCACTTACTAGTTGATAAATATTTAATATAAGAAGATGTAAATTTTAATACTTATGTACTTATACGTAGAAAATAAGGATTGTTAAGTACATAAAACCCACAACGCTATGAAGAGCGGATAAGATAATCATGGGCACCTTTGCTAGGCATATTCCACTTTGTTCCCTCGGTGGTTGCTGTGTGAACTAAACTAAATTAAAGTGTTCTCATTTCACCTTGGAGTTATTGCACCTGGATGATCTCAGGTCACTTGTGCTAAATTGGTAAATATGTTCACATTGGCAAGTGTTAATAAGATGTCGATTATTACATTTATTTATTTACTTGTATACTCGTATGATATACTTTTATTTACACTAATAGTATTAGTGTAAATACATCTTAAATAATACTACTTGACCGAGCTAGCGAAGCGTCTCTGCTTCGTTACTACGCAAAATGTTTTTTAGTCTGTCAGTATGTTTGTGTGTATGGATGTTTTGTTTGCGTAGTTGCTGGCTGTTATTTTTTTCACGATGCATATGACATATTAGACATTTTCTAAAAGCCATTTCTTTCTCATTGATTAATTGGCCACCACACTCTGTTTGTTGTGCCAATTTTTCTTTTTGCATTTTTATGATATGTTAAGATATGTAATGAAATTGTAAAGTCTTGGAAGCTTGAAATGTTTTTAAAGCCGCAAAATTACTGTGGTCGCGTAGTGAACAGTTTGCAGGATTGTTCTGCAAACTGATATACCCGACTGTCATAAAAAAAGGTTATGATTTATTATTCATTTATAATGATGACAATGCTACAAAATGAATACATATAAAAATATGGTTCAGCTTTCAATTATTTTTTACAAACGCGAAAGCGACGTAATTTACATAACTGCGTCGAAACAAATGACCGCTCCTTTGATTAATATTTCTATCGCCTCATCCATTAAATGAACGATCTCATAAATTGTTTAGACAAAAACATCCGTGAAAAATAATAAAATAACCAATGCAGCATCAAAAGACGGGGAACAAAGTCTATTTAAATAATCATCAATAATACTACCAACGAAAAATACTCAAAGTAAATTCTGCTGAGTATTTGTATCATAGGTAATGAGTTCATGCAGTGCCAGAAACAAAAGCCAATCGGAATTTGCTACTGTGATAGCAAATCCCGATTGGCTTGTGTTAGTGAGTAACTATACCACAGAATAAATAGTATTAATTACGACTATACCTTGAAAAAGTGTTGACGCCAGGGTGGTTGCAAAGTTACAAGTTGTAGTAAGGGCAAACTTGTAAGTCAGTTACAATATTCAATTTCATGATTGACCGAGCGAGCGAAACGTCTCTGTTTCTGGTCTGGCTTTCTTTCGTCTGTCTGTTTCGAATTTTGGGTGAATGAATTTCCTGAAATTTCGCATTTGCGTCCAGGTTCTTCGAATTTTTTAGTCGTTGAGGATTTTCTCATGGAGGTGTATTTCTTCTAATAAGGGGGCTTTCGCTTCGGTACCATTTACTGGCCTATTTTAATAACATTTGCGAACATATATGCGGAATACAATATTAATTAAGATTCTTCATGAATAAAGTATGAAAAAAATCTGTCAGGTGGATGTCAATTTTTTTAATGTTGCAAAAAATATTGTTGTCGTTAGTTCGTGGAGCTTCTAGCATTACAAGGTTTACATGATATTTAAAATAAATTTATAACAATTACCAATTCCAGAATGTTTCGCCACGCCAGCCTGAATGATATCATTCGCCGGGCTTTTTCCACCGCCAATGTTGCAGCTGTGCACGAACCGAGCGGTCTTGCACGTGACGATGGAAAAAGACCTGACGGAATGACGCTTGTCCCTTGGAAGTTTGGTAGGCCTCTTGTGTGGGACGCGACATGCATTGATACATTAGCGCCATCACATCTTCCTTTGACACAGAGTAGAGCAGGAGCGGCGGCTTATTCAGCCGAAAAGCAAAAGTGACGAAAATATACTAGCCTCGGTAAGAGTTATATATTTGAGCCATTTGGAGTCAAGACTTTAGTGCCTTGGGACCGGCAGCTCATCTTATTTTCCAAAACTTATCGGAGCGTCTAATCGATTCGACGCATGGCCAGAATGCCGGTTTTCTATCTGGCCCAACGTATCAGCATTGCCATTCAGCGTGGTAATGCGGCTAGCATTCTGATCACACTGTCCTCTAGTGGTGGGTTGGAGCATTTGTATTATATGTAGATCTGAAATAGTCTATAGATAATCTTTCTGCTATATTTATTTGTTATTGTAGTAAGTCATTTTGTTTATGTTAATAAAGGAAAAAAATACCAATGAGTAACATCTTAAAATGCAGGCTTCGTAAGCTAGACCTTAGATGACCAATTGGCCATTATTTAGTAAATTAATGTTGACAAATATTGTGCCCTTTTTTGAATTGTCTTTTATAGGATGCCGCTTTAAATATTATTCTGGCACAGTCAAATAATGATTAAGCAGGGTAAAGTAGGTAACGCTTGGATGTTAAAAAATAAATCCTAAAAGACTTTTTTGAAAATATTTGTATGCTCGGTAAAATAAATATTTACGTCATTAGATTAAAGAGTTTTTATTTTTCTTGCTTTGTTCATCGCGAGTGACAGTGGCGACACTTAATTTTATATACATATAATATACCAATAATAATAAAGACTTAACAGCTGGCAACCTCAATTAATAGTCAATGCGCTCTGTACCCTCTACATCAAAGCAATTAATTGTCAAATTAAATTATTTCAAAGGGAATTGATACACTTTTCTTCAAATAAGACGAAACTATTAGATGTAGCTGTGACGAGATATAAAGACGGAATATAGATCTGAATTTGTAGGTGTTTATTTTACGTATTTTTGTGTTAAATAAGTAGCAGCTGTCACATGAATTGACATTACACACGCGACATAACGCGACCTATTTAAAACCCTTGGAAGTTTAATTTACAAAAATGCATTCTTAGGACACTCCTAAACTATATAATGAATACACGCTCCAAATGTCTTGTTTCTAAGTTCACCAATTTAGGTTCTACGTAACTTCCTTTTTATTCATATATATAGATTAATATATATATAGATTATATAGAAAGGTTGCCTGGAAGAAATCGCTTTAGGCGATAAGGCCGCCCAATGTACTACCAATGTTTTGTTTATAATAATTATATTTGCTGTATATATTTTTCTTGGAGTGCAATAAAGATATATTGTTTTGTATTGTATTGTATATATTTCTACAAACTCGTCTACCGGTGCGCATAATGGTTCTGCGGCGGCCTTCGAATATGGCCATTTTTTTGTTTGCTAAAGTAAAGTTTATTGTTAAAGTTTACTAAACAAAGTGTCTGGCCAAAAAACTACAGCATGATATTTCTAGCAATAGAGATACTTCGGCCACATTTATTTTTATTGTTAACACCAATTCTTAACTATCTATAACTATCAAACTGTAACTGACGGCTAATGGTAGACAGTATGTATAGAAGTGATCTCGGGAGAATAGTAAGAATTTCTTCAATAAAAAAGCAATAATAAAGAAATCGCTGTGCAATCTCGCGGAATGCACATCAGGGGCCATAGCAAGAGTTTTACATATGGAATGTCTCATACTATAACGCAGGATAAATCCCATCAGGCTCAGTAGCCCATCCCAAATACTTTGCTCTACTCAATATACCATGCTACTAAATTAATGACTGTAAAATCTGATTTCAAGCACTGGTGTAATTCCTGATAAATCTTCGGATGCTTAATATTGTAATTGAACTCACTTGTTATAAAGTATGATGTCTGGCCTCCAGACCCTCTCGTATGGTATCCTTATGACAGCTATTCCGTCAAATTCACTAGTGTTCCACCTTAGGTGGTAGTCGGTCCATATCTGTGTGATCCAACAGTTTGTGGTCAGCAACTGGTCTTTTTCCTCCTGCAACAAATAAATAAAAGTAGTAAAATATATCTTTATACTAAGTGGATCGCCCTAGATGGATTTAGGCGCTAATTTTTTCGGTTATTACAATTTAAAAATCAAACTGATATTGGTAAAACTTGATTGGGACCACTCGAGAAGAATCCTTTCAAACATATCAAACAAAAAAAGAATTATTATTGAAATCAGCCGTCTCCGTGAAATCAGGTAACAAACTTAAAAAATTATATATACCGTCAAAGTTTTTGAAAAGTCGGTAGAAGAGATTCGAATAGTCCATAGTACTCCGAGCATCACTTTGAATAACAACAATTAACAATATTAACATACAAATAAGTTAGAAGCACAGATATTACTTCACTGTTGGGTTGGTTTACAAAATTTTGGGTATGGAAATGGTATTTCTAAATATGTTTCAACTGCAACGAAGATAATATACTTACGGAATTCTTTTAAAACTCTGATGCGAAATACCAGCGGCACAAAATGAAAAATATCTGCTTTTGAAAACCGAATAAAAGTATAAAATTTAACGTAAAAACACCAAAAACCCCAAATGTTCCCTTCGATATTTTTATATTACACCGAATTAGATCTAAGAAATGTTGAAAATGATCTTTTTTGTTAGATTTCCATTAAGGAAAAAGATCAATAGAAAGTCAAGCAAAGTAAAATAAACAAAGAGTTGGCGAAGGAATATTCGTAATTAAAAGAGAATTTAGAGACCAAGAGTTGAATGGCCGAACATATATTATATACAGATATATATTATAAATATATATTTGTATCTTGGCAACTAGTGTACAAATCGTAGTGCCTAACTTATATTGACGATGGTACAATTATTTTTTTTAGAATTTTTAGTCGTATGATGCTATTAATTGATTCTAAACTAAAGTGTCTTGAATTTGCTACGACACTATTTACGATACGATTCAATAATTATTGGTAGAGAAATGCAGAATACTGTCTTGCACAAGAATTCTGTATATGAAAAAAATATCGTCATGAGGTTGATAAAAATGGTCGCAGAAAAGTTTGTGGACATAAAAACGCCAACCATTAGTAAGTTAAGTATCGTTAAGTTATTGATATTTAGCAAACCAAGCCAAACCCAAGATTTGTAATTTCAATGAGAGAGATTTGTTTCTCGGGGCTTTTAAAATCAGAGTTTAATATTGACTTACCGAGCTGTTTTTAAAATAATTGAACATAGTTCTGATAACTTTAGTAAGATAGCCTAGTGGTAGCCTAGTCGGTGATTCTAGGTTAAGTCTTGCACCTCTCACTCGTGTGCATATTACGATTGATTACCATATTGATTGATTACGATTATTATATATATTGATGCTTAAAACAGCGAAGGAAAACATCGAGAGGAAACCTGTTTGTCGGAGAAAGTAACTTTCTAAAATAACTAATCTATCTTATAGGGAGAAGGGAACTTTCTAAAATAAATAATCTATCTTCTAGGGAGAAGGGAACTTTCTAAAATAACTAATGCTCCCAGCCTTAAATTCGACCAGGGTGGGGATTATAGCCTACGCCTTTTTCGTAGTGGGACTCTATGGGTTGATACATAACGCCACGATTACTCCGTGTCGTTCTGCCAACAAGTTATATTTGGTCAGATTTTAAGTTACCTATTTATTATCATACATTGATAATTGTAAGTGAAAAAGTACAATTAACTTCAACATTTTGTGGAGTCACAAAACAAAATGGCGATGCAATGGTAATGAGATATTAACGCCAACACTTTTCTACACTGCACGCTGTACTTAATTAGACCATTACGGACATATTTGAATGTTTCTGGCGTCGAAATAGCAAAGTAGAGCTCTAACAGACAGGTACATGAGCGTGCAAAATTAAATTGGAGTTACATACCTATGTGAAATGCATACTCAAAAGCTAGATATAGGCTTATAAAGAAAACTACAGTATTTATATATTTTTTAATATTATTTGTAGATAGGTATTTACGCAAAGTTAAGAAAATAGCACATAATCTTCAAACCGTTACTTCATCACTGCTCTATCAGCTAGTTCTATTTAGCAGTTGTATCACCGAACATTTTATGTCCTATAGCCCAACTATTTTATGCTTAACTTAGTTGGTCCGTAAATAACGTGTTTATTATATGTAGTTACTTATTAACAACAGAAGGACCTAGCACTTAGACAAACCTCTGCGAGGTTTTTTAGTGTTAATATACTAAATGTTTTTTTAAGAAATACTAATAAATAAAATAAATAATCATCTCTTTAAAATTCAAATCTTCCCCACTGCTCAACTGGATGCATCAAGTTAAGCACTGAAAACACTGCAATTTATGATAAAAAAAAAAAATTCACGGCCCTACACCTCATTTCATCCATTGAGACATATTATATGACCGATGATGAAGGGCAGTGCGCTAAGTGTTTCGTGTACAGAACCTTAATATGTCTTGGCATAGTAGTAGAAAGATACGCAAAGTCAGGCAGCTTATTAAGCGCCTAGTGCCTAGTGGCGTGTATTTATAAAAAAATATGTTGGTTTAGCGACAACCGCCTAGGCGGCCCCCTGCCAGTGTGTTTCCAGCCTAACAATCCACCGAACACACTTAGGTACATATTTCTACAGGTACCTATATTTTGTACCTACGTACAAGTTTCTAACGTGAAAACCGTTAAAGATGCACATATACAAACATATATACGAAACACCCAGTGATGAGAAACTTTCCAAGTAAGTTTTACAAAGATTTTCGACAACTTTTTCGTTAGCTTACTAGTTGAGAAAGTGTGTAATTTAAAAGAAAACTTGTTTGTAGCGTCGTGGTCTATTAGTAATCAATACGGAAAAAAAATTGGAATAAAATATTTTCGTACGGGCGGAGCAACTCGCAGTATGTAGATTCTAGGTCGCCCGAAGATTTTAAGTAGACAGGAAAGCAAAACTGTATACAAATCAAACTGGCATCAGAGGAAACTTCGTAGTTAATTTGTATCATAAGCCTGACTTTTCAGATACCTTGCAATGTCCGTGGTCACAATATTATATTTGTTGTCAGTAATCGCACATTTAAACAACTGTTTGACCGAACAAGTTGTTGTTCGTTAAGACTTATTTGATTTCAATCTATAACAATCAAAAATATAAGTAAACATAACCATAATTCTTATAGACTAAATTAAATCATCTCCGACAATAAAATACTCATGTCTGCACCAACGTTGTCCTAAATAATTGAAGCGCTCAAATGTTTACCTGGCAACCTTTTCTTGAATTAATTAGGTAATTGGAAATGACTAAATGAGGCATGAACTCGCATTTAGATAATGATAGGCCATTACCTATAAGCACTTCCATTTGGCAATAGATTACAAGCAGAGATTCCGACTTAAGTAGGAGAAAACGAAAGGTAAGGATACACTGTCGTCGCTCCAAGGAGCAAAAGTACTAAGGGTAACCTGAGGGCATAAACAAATAAGTTTTAAATATTATGATTATCAAAAGATAACTGCCGTCTATGAAGTTCAGTTGCTCAGCCATTTTACCCGCGGATCTCTAATTTATATAGCCTAAGTTACTTAGTGATAATGTAGCTTTCTGACGTGGCGAATTATTTTTTAAAATCCGTAATGTCTGTCTGTCACTAGGCGATATCTAATGAGATAACTAGAAACGTGACAACTACACAGTAAAAAGTTTCAAATGAAATGATGTATTTATGTTGCCTCCAAAAAAAAAACCATTGCATGGTTTTTGCCGTGTTTTGTTCAAAATTAATAACGACAATAGGTAGAAACTTGAAGTAGGTAATGTTAAATAGATAATGGAAATACAAACTCTAGCAATAAGAACGACACTCCGCCTACACGACAAGAAAGTAAAAATGTTTTTTGCTTTGTTGTCGTAATTTTATAGTTCAAATTCCTAAACTAGGCTTTAAATTACTAGCAAAATGTTGATAAGAGACAATGATCAAGTATAATTACAATCTTTTATATTACTTGTTTAAGCACGCAATAATTTAGCAACTATATTATAGCCAAGAAAGATCTTGATAATATTTGAATTTTTCTAAGTAGCCAATAACAAGTGGCAGTCTTTCTGCTTCTCTTAGTTTTCTAGACTAACTTACGAGTTTACTGAATAAGCTCCGAAACCTTTCAGTATTAAACCGTAAATTGAATGATACAAAAAGAAATTTTAATAATACCGAATCTCGAGTGAATGCCTTCATTGTTACCTCTACACATCCATTGTGACGATACGATTTATAATGAGGTGCCATGTGTACCAGCCTTATATGAGGCTCTAGAATAAAATAGGCTATTGTGGTTTTGTATTGTTGGAAAGTTTACGAGTTGGGTACTTTATATAACGACTGACACTTCGGACGTCTATTGAAGTGATAGAATTAAAGTGTATACTGTGGCTTTTCGAGATGAATTTGAGAGCAACTTACCTACATATAGAGATAGACTTACGAGTTTGACGTTAATTGGAAATTGACCGGAAACTTCTGGCACATGTATGTGTATACTCGGGAGCCTTAAGTAATTAAAACGCCTATAAATATAACACGCCAACAAGCATACTATTAAAACTAATAAAAATGTATAGCCATTACTAATAGCTGTCACCCGCGGCGTAGCCTGAGATATAATGATGTTTCAAACTTTGAGCCCTCATTTGTCCCCTATAGGGGTTGACTTCCAAAAATTCCCCACATGTATAATAAATACACCCTTCAAAATTCATGACTCAGCAATTCATGGTTCATGTACAGCGGTTAAGGTTCTGCGTTGATTCCTAGCGAATATTCATACTCTTTAATATATAGAAGATATTTCTGAGAAATATAATCATTGTGAATCACATACTCTGGTTTTCATTATAAAGTTGCTTTCAAATATTTATCTCCGTTAGCCGTATTTTATTTAAACTACATTTCAACACATTTAGCCTTTTCAAAATACGTAAGTCGCGTCGAATCGCATCATAAAACATAGTCACAAATTATACTTGCTACGTCGTAGCCCCAAGTACTACGAACGTTTCTAAGAAATGTAAGAAATACTAAGAAATTACTTTGCAACGACTTGTACGGTTGTTGATTTCGAATATTAAATTGTATACAAACTTCGTACCAGCTTCTGCTGTACGACTTTAAAAAAACTTGCATGAGTTGCATGAGTGTCTTGGTAAGAAAATCCGTTTAACATTTTTCTTGAAAATAATAAGACGTTAAGTCATACAAATTTGTCTTTAAAGACATGATCCTGAAATTGAAAAAGAAAATTGATTAATTATTTTTGGTCAATGAGATTTTCTGTACTACTTACACATAGTAAGTAATTAAGTACATTAATGTTTATGATGGTCCTCTTTCCCTAGAAGTATCTTCCGGTATAGGGAGCTACAGTTTTAGATCAAATACGTAAGTAGGAGGTGTCATAATTACTCATTGGTAGGTCAGTATTTAAAGTTTGCTCTCCCTATCTTCTGTGAACTAAATAAAATGCGACTGTTTCACTGATTATAAGAACTCTTCGGTTCGTATGACGTTTTTCAGATGATTGCCCCCTAGGTGGATTTGATGCCAGCCTCAGCGGGGTTACAAGCTTCAGGTATCAATCATCAACATTCCCGTAATTTGACAATGGAGAGACAAGATACACGATGACGCTTCTAATGCGCACTGATGCTCAACAGTTAACATGGTAACGGAAATTATTAAATCAAAATTCTTAACTAACCAGCTAGGCTCGTTCGAAAAAGGTTCGTAAGTAATTAAGCACTTATTGAACAGTATGTTCCCAAAATAAAAAATAAGTATATAATTTGGTTTACCTAAAAACAATATTAACTTTATGCCTAAAATCACAGAAAGCTTTACAAATAGGTGTTATACGAGTTTATATTGGATGCCTGCCTATTGCTTTAACAATGTAACGACACATTTGTTGTATGTACAATGTAAACGAATATTTCAACAAAGTAACAACACATTTATTGTGCCTATAAACAATAACATTGTCTTCCGTGTGTGTGATGGAATAGAAGACAGATAGCTTTAGTTTCCTTTTCGTAGACAAATTGCAGCCACATTGAAACGTTTTGGATGTATATTGGAATTGTATCGGTAACAATATTGATGTTATAGATCGTTTATCTCTATGCCGATATTTGGAAGGTCAATATCCTACATAGGTAAGCATTTCACGTGCATGTGTCACTTGTCCTTTTAGTTTTTCGTAAACTACAGTTGAATAGAATTATATGGCTGGAAACCGTACTTTTTACTTTACTTACTACCTCTACCAATTCTTCTACAAGTACCATTTTTTGTCTGTGCCGAAATTAATTTGTGCATAGTTTCACACGTATACTACCTAAAATAAAATACGTCGTGTCTTGTAATATTTATGTGTCATAATATATAAATATATTATTGTACGAGAATAAAACAAAGCCATCATGTACAACACCCCAGCCGGGGTTAACATCCAACATAACAATTAACCCCGGTGCGGTTCTATTTTTCTTACAGTTTAATTAATGTGTAAACCCAGACAGTTTTAATTTCCAACACTGGGCTTTATCGCTCGGGGCTAACATGTGGTTTAAATCCCTGAATAGGATCACCATGCGATCGAAACTTGCAATTTCTATTTATTATATGCCTGGTTCTTGCCCGCAGCCTCGCCTACGCTATGTTTATTTTCATGGCCTGTGATACACTCCTTACTTCGAAGTATGATCCGTCACTCAGTTGCTGTGGGAAAAAGGACAAACAAACAACTTTCGCATTTTTAATATGTGTAAAGATGCAATAATAGTTCTATAAACAGTAGTAAACCTCGCAAGAGCAAATTTTATTCAACTTCAGTAAATTTTCAATTTGGCTGTATTTATATTTGCGTTATTCGATTTTACAGAGACGCGCCTGGACAGGTTTGAAGGAAAAAGAATCCTTGTTTTTGAATTGTATCATGTGTACCTATATTATCAAAACTCGTCCATTACTCGTAGCTCAGTTTTTAAAACAAAGTAACTGAATAATTTGTATACGCGCCTGCCGGATTGTAGTCGAGTCCAACTATTTTGTAAAAAATATTCAGTGTGTTTTTACGTATTACTTGAAAAACAGTAAAAATATATGGTGACCCTCAAGTTTAACGCGTGTGTTAAAGGTAATTTGCGGTAAGGTCTTTCGATTTAACACACAATTGTTGTTGTAATGTCAAGATGAAAAGCCGTATTGATCAAAGTGTTCAGATGTAAGTAATGTCCTTAACAATTTACCTTAATCACAGCTTTGAACTGGATAAATTCGATAAATAAACCTTGGTGACTTAAAGTATTGAAGTAAAATTCTGATTTTTAGAGTCCAGTTAATCTGCGCTTTTAATTAATGGAACACGAGGCATTTGAGACCATTATGACGGTCGGCGGGAATCTCTGCTTGACAATTACATGGATGAGAATTTAAGCTTTAGGTTCGTGTTATTCTTTATAAAAAATTCAAGCCTCTTCAAAATAGTGGAGGATGTCAATTTTTCAGAATCTTTTCTATTTTTTATGAATTTTATGCATGTTTCCCAATTTCTCAGAGACGCTTGATCTATTTAAAAGAATAATGTTGTTCTAAATGGTATACTATGTAGTTGGTCCAATATAAATTTTATCAACATCAATTATTAACTATTGTATTATTAACCATAGTAAATACATAGTACTACAGAGGTCATAGTAGTTCGCTACAAATATTCACAACACTTGGTTTGTGGGGTCCAGATTTTCTTAGCCGTAACTGTACTTCTTTATCTTCAATTATATTTGTAAAAGTACTCTTTGGTACAAGACACTTACAACATCAATTATGTGATGGAGCGAGACGCCAAATGTGACCAGGAGGGGATGCGAGGAGTTCTCCACGGGACGCACAGATGGATCATACTTCTGCATCAGATGCCGCACCAAACGGTACTCCTCGTCGCAGCACGTGATACCTGAGGGAAAAACGAAGGATTCATGTTTAAAACGTATGGTATAAAAAGGTACTTATGGAATTCGTCTGCGTATAATAAATTCGTTCTAAAATTTGAAAAAAAAAACAGATTACATTACATTTGGTGACACTACCACAATATACACACACTTGTATATATCTTTGTAGTTTCACAATATTAGTTTACACAAACACGGTAATATTTTCTATAGATCTTTTTTATAAATAATATTTTTAAATTAATCAAAAATCGAATATAGGGTCTTTATTTATTTATTTATTTATTTAGATAACTTATATTTTGCCCAATAAATAGGTAGCAGCCAGCATTTTGGGCACGTTGCCAGAAGTTCAAATGTTTTTATGTGATTTATTTTTTAACATAGTATAAAGTTTTTGTTTCAATTACAATGTTTATCTGTAACAAATTTAATATCCAATAAGCCTTTAGAAAATGTCTTTTTCGACGTGTTTGGCTAGTTTCAATAATAAATGGTTCAATTAATTATTGGATTTTTTTTTAACATATTTCGCTAAGGTTTCCTCACGGTGTATTCTTGCACCGTTAAAGCAAGTGGTAATTATTGTAATCTGATTATTACTATTATATTAATCGTTCTTTTTATACGTCCTTAAGAAATCCCAAGTCAACGATTTAGTTTACATCTAAACCAGAAAAACTACTAGCAATGAAGAAGCGAAAACAACGCACGTATATAAATGTAGTAGTTGCCGACTAGACAAGGCAATAAACAAGGATGCGGGCGATTATTCAATCACACTGGCAGGCAATAACGTTATATCAATACAATTTGTTTCGTTTTGAAAGTAAGAGCAAAGAAGAATACAATGTGTGGTACGATTACGGGATAAAGGTGTGAGCATTGACCAAATGAATCGTAACGAAATTCCCACACCGAATTAATACCTACATAATGGAAAAATATATAACGGGCAAGTGTAACAGCGAACGTGATACTGAAGCTTACAAGTAAAAACAATGCGGTAAATAGAAAGTCTGATTGAAGTGACTCTGATGGACAAGGGGAAGAATGGAGTATATGCGGATATTTAGTTCATCCAATGGTCTACATACTGGGCATGGTGGTGATTTAGAGCCTTTGTATTATTTGACTTTCTTAAATGGTCTCTAGGTAATCTATCTGCAATTTTTTTTATTGTAGTTAGGCATTTCGGTTTTAGTAATAAAGTAATCATCCACTAAGGTGTAATATCTATTTCGGAAATTTAAAATATATTTCTCAGTTCTTCCCACAATAAATATAAAGCTATTAGCCAAGCTATATGTTTTTAAAGCCCGTTGTTAGCGCTCAAGTCATAGCTCTAAACGGACTTTAGCTACAGCAGCTAGACTTATATGAAATAATATGGATTATAATCAGTAAAACAGAGGTGAAAGAAACATCAAGCTAAAGTAACCTACATAAGTAAGTAGTTAGGAAACTACGAAGCTGATAATTATGAAGTTCGCTACTCTTGGCCGTGATAGATTCTAACAAGAAAAAAGTGGATAAGAATAAATGTAACGACAGTTGGATAGTTTGCAAGAGTAGTAAACATATAAGTATCTATCATGAGGCACATATTTTTTTGCACTTGTATTTCAATTACATGTAGTAGGTATAAGTTTTTAATTTGTTGTTTCATAACACTTGATCGATAATGACCACAGATAAATGACCAACTTCATATCATGCAACCTCATCGTAAAGTAAACTACCAAGGGAGGCAATGTGAAATTCGTGTAGAAATTCGTCGAAAACTAAGTAAAAATGTTCATATAGTATTTTTTTAAAGTTTCTTCGTTAATCAAACTGACCGCCATAAACTGAAAAAAAAAGTGCGATCATGCAAAAAATGTGAAAAGGTGATTGTGAACACCGATTTATTGACAACAAATGTCGAACGCTACTCCATAGTTTATCAAATGAAATGCCCAGATAATTAATAAACTATTAATGATTTATAATTTTGCTGTCTCGCAAAAGGTGTGAAAAGTAGTATGTTTCGCCTTCGATTTAGGCAACTTGAAGCCCTCGCTGTACTCAGGACACTACATAGAGTCCACGGTTTAGCTAAGGAAATAGGAATGGAAAAATAATTCAAATGCTATATCAATAGTCAGGCCCAACATTATATTTTTGATTCGAATTTAATTATGATGCTTTTACGATTATGAAAACTAACTAACAAAGATTTCTTCATTTCGCAAAATAAACGTGTAGAATCTTGTTATTTGATCAAGAACAATGCACCCGTTTCAAATTCTGATGAAGAAAACCACAAACCGTAAAGTAACCTTGTCAACTTTACTAAATTGAATAGCTCCGTCTGTTCTTTGATTTCTCTGATGTCTTAAACGACATCAGAGAAATCAAAGAACTCATAAATCATATTTACTAACTAACTATCTTTTGAAAAGTGTCTGTTATTCACAGTCGTACACATTTTTCACTTATTATGATTTACAAAACAAATTACTTCACCGATTGTAGTATAATTTATATGGGATAATTTGGAAAGTATCTGAACAAAAAAAGATAAATCATTAACTTAATAGCACCATTTTAGAAATCAGTTATAAACGTGCATCGTATAAGTCGTTCCAAGGTTACAATATATTTTTTGGGTTTTCATGTTTGTAATACATTAAAATAATGTTAATGCTATTTGTTTGGTAAAGCTTGTTTAATATCTACGATTGTGTAGTTGTACTAAACATATTTGCTTATTTAAATATTCCATCTCTAATCGCTTAAGTGCTCCGAACATGTCTGTCTCAACCATGCGGTTAGCGTAGGAGTCAGTGTCACATACAGTTTTGATGAAGGAGCTCTTGGATTGTTTCAGGGCAGAGCGGAGTAAGTTATAAAATAGGTTGGTGAGTATTGATTAAGTTAAACGCACGACACCTTCAATTTATCCTGTTTATACATAATATTGTATGCAGCAGCAGTACCACCGTAACAATTTTTCTTTCGATAAACCATATTACGATGTACTCGTATAGTGCTCGTGCCTAATAACGTAAACGTTTAGATGTTATCAATTGAGAGGACAAATAGTAGGCCTATATATCCATAACTAACGTGAAGTTATTTTGGTGTTTTTTTTTTTTAATAAGACGGGTTTTTAAGCGCACTTGATTGTTGGAAAGGTCCATCCATAGTTTCGTTCGCGTGAAAACCCGTCCTCTTAAACAAAATGAATCAAACACGCCTTAGTTTTCTACATAAGATTTTGATGATTTTCCTCTCTCTTTGGACAGAAGTTGTTTATAATGTGTGAAACGAAAAGTAATTCTTATTTGCTTTTTTCCGTTTGTTTGCTCTTACAACTTTTAATCTGTGTTTACATTCTAAGATAAATATACTACATACGAGATCTAGAGACCGCGTGAGCCTGTACTTACCCCTTGGTTCCGCCATTTTGAAAAATTCCCAAGGCTGTTTCAACATCAAAAATTCCATATATATTATAGAACTTGCTCTCAGCCTCAAAAGAAAATCGCTTGAAGTGCGTGAAAAAGAGAACCGAAACGTAGACGCTTCCCTAAAGCTCGGCCAATTAAAACCTTTCCTTCAACCACCATCTTAAAACCTTGTGCACCAATATTTAAAGTGAAATAAACATGTTAATGAGTCTGCCAACAATTATTTTATTCCGGCTCATAAACCACAACAGAGTTGTTTATACTGCTTGCAATGTTGGTAGCAGAAACAAGTTCGTTCGAAACATTTTGCTAAGCCACTACAGCGTTTTCAAATCTCAAGCAAGTTGTAATTAAAGTTGTGAGCACATTTCACTTGAGAAAATCTTGAGACCTCCATATTTTGTACACGAATGCAATCAGAAAGTTTTAAGAATGATTATAACGAATTCAAATGTCCATTAAAATTTTTTGGGATCTTGGAAACTTTGTGACACTGATGAGTGACTACGAGTATAATTAGGCACTGAGGATTTTTCGCGCGTCTCTTCTATTTTATTTCAAAGTCTAAATTCGCTACAAATCATTAACATTGTCTTTATTCATTCGTCTTAATGTTAACACATTTTGTCCTCGTGAACGTAAGACTGATCGAATTTTCCACATTTGGCATTCACCTCAATATGTAGCGCTCGAAGCACAATCAGTTCAGGTTTTGTCCTCAAATAATCAACAATTAGGCACTGTTAAAAACCGTCATCGCTGAAATGGCAACCTGGAGTGATTTCCCGGTTGCATGTCTTACTAAATCAGAAGACAGCCATATTTAGCGTAGGTTTAGGCGGCAAATTAGACTTGTACGAAGAAGGAGACGCTATACACGTTCCTACATTGTTTGAATAACAGCCAGCTACTTTCAACCAGCTTAGTTGAGCAGAACAGTAAAAATCTCAATGAAAGTAATACCTAAAAAAAGTTAAATTTGACTTCAGTTCGGCATGCTACACTTACGATACAAAACACAATGTCATCTATGTATTGTTAAGAATAATCAAAAAATACATTAAATAAAAAAATATTAGGTCCTTACATATGAAGTCGATTAAAAAGAACAAAAATCCGAATTTTGTATCTTATAGAAAATATTCGTTTAAAAAACTGTCCGGGGCAACTATAACTTACGGCTACAAGAAGATTCTTCAGAATCGCAAGGATGTTTACAGAGTTCAATACCAGTTAGTTTGTACAGGAGCCTTACTCCGCCCTTACTCAAGGAAGTATAGGAAACGAAGTGTTGCGAGGGATTGCTATTTTTAAGGCTTGTAATATTCGCCGCCAGTAATATTATCAAGGTTTTTACGAGGCCTGTAACTTATTTATGGTGATGCCAAATCAAATATGTTTTGGTCGTAGTAGACATTTTTCGGATGTTATAAAAAGTTTGTTCACAAAACGAATAGACATATAAGGGAAAATAAACAGACTTATAAGAAAAAACTGTTTACACTTAAACTATGGCATTACGTGAATTTAAGCAAGAATAGGGGCGACTCGTGCCTGGCAATCAGACGTTGTGGTACTCGTATAATTATGCGTCCCAGCAAATATAAATAAAGCTATATTCTTTTGTAAACGTATACATAAAAAAGTCCTCACTGACTGCCTAACTGATATTACCTAGGAATCAACGCAGAGGCTAAAACGCTGAACCTAGAGTCATAAAGTTTGGAGACGTATTCATGATAGGGTGTAAGTGTGTACGAAGGAAGGATTTTTGGAAATTCCACCTCTAAGAGTGTCAAATGGCTGTTCCAAGTTTTAAACTTATTTATATTCCATTTCATGTCACGGGCAACGTCGCGGGTGTCAGCTACTACTCTGATATACTTTTGGTACTTATTAATACTTTTTTTTTACTAATGAGTAGTATTTAATCGAGCCAATGTAAATTAAAATATGAAGTGTAAAATATAATTAATTAACGTCATTGTATTACTAACTGTGCGACTGACTGCGAGTGACGAGCAATCAACAGAACAGCAAATTACAAACATTTATTTGAGTTACTTTAAACACAAAATGAGAAGCCTTATAATACTTGAGGGTCCTAACCTAAATATTAAAGTTGCTCTCTCTGCATTTCTAGTCGCTCTCTTAGTAATTTAGTCGCATACCTATAACCTATTTTTGGATTTTGTTATTAATTAATAATCGTCGTTAGCTTAGATAAATTATAAGTTTCTCAAATTAATACCGCTCATGTTATAAAAACAGCATCTCATCATTCATCATCATCAGTCGCCTAGTTTTTTTTTCGGACGTTTTATAATTCCCCGGTTTATAACTACCTCCTTAATAATAAATTCAAAAATAAAAGACGCACCAGCGAGCTTATAAAAGTTTGAGGGATCTCGTCGCTGAGTTCGACTACTTACAACTCTGTTAGCGAACTCATTCGAGATTCTCTTGGAGCTTAACAGTTTGTAAATCACATATTAACGGATGTAGGCTTTTGATTCGTCCTCAAATTTTGAAGGTACTCGTAACTTTATCAGACGACTATTATTATTGGTTAATCTTAAATAATCTTAAATACCTACAGGTAAGTAAAGATCTTTGACGTTTGGTGTAATCGAAAGCTGTATGAAGAGAAAACCTTAGTATTACAAACAACTTAAAAAAATTAAACGAGGAGGTTATTAATTTGATTTCTCTTCTAAATTAATATTGTTTTTTTAAATTAACTTTTGTTTACTGTAGCAACATAATTTTTTTATCTAAATAGATCCAATAGGCAAAAACCAGGTTTGTTGTATGGGAGCTCAATTAAATATTTATTTCATTTGTTTTACTTTACTTTGTTTTTATTATCTGTTGTAATAGCAGCAACAGTCATCATTTGAAAATTTCAACTATCTAGCTATTACGGTTCATTAGATAGCCTGGAGGCAGATATATGGACGGACGGACAGCAAAGTCTTAATAAAAGCGACCCGTTCTTACCCTTTGAGTACGGAACTCTAAAAACAACAATTGACGCACTTTACTCCAGTTAAAAAATAAAAATACAAATAAATACTGCTAATCATATCATTTTCGGTATTTATTAGTATTTGAATACTTAAATAAATAATTAAACTTGTTCTTCTAATTAAATATCTATATTATAAAAATGAATCGCTGAACGTGTTGCTAAGCGCAAATCTCGAGAACAGCAGAACCGATTTTGCTAATACTGTTTCAAGAATATTTTTTGAAGTACGCGGCAGGTTCTTACGGAGAGAAAAAATTAAGAATTTGCCTGAAAAGGTCTATAAACAACATATTCTACCATACCATCGATTCGTAATAATACTTAAAAGTAAATTTGAACTTTAACACCATACCATAAAGTTTAAGTGTTAGTGGAGTTTTTCCGGGAAGGCAAAACAATCGAGTGGCGTTAGTCTCGTAAAAATAATAATGCCAATATTTATACACGATGATAACATTACTCTTAAAGAATCGACTGTTAGGCGGTACGAAGTTCGCAGGGTCAGCCAGTAAATTATGAAAATAAGATATAAAACCTAAAAGGTCTGGGATTTCACTGATGCGATAAGCAAGGTCAGACATAATGACGAAACAAGTGGCTGCAGAAATGAAGCAAAATAATGTAATTGTAATGCAAAATGTACACGAAATGACTTCGGTGCGAATGCACCTTTGAATAGTTTTTGCGATGATCCGCCTAACGCATAACCTTCTTAAGTAAAGTAAATAAAATCGATCAAACTACTCATCAAACGTAGACAATTCTCGGTATATGATAAAACGTATTTTAATTAATTCCATACCAAAATTATTATTAGTATGTATACAAATTTTTACTTTCATGTCAGTGTAAAGTTTTAATTTTCATGTTGAAAACAGTTTATCGAGCCATAAATCCGTTTCGGTTAACAACTATAAGTTGGTTCTGATTCATCGTAGTTTGTAAATCTAAATAAAGTTTCTAATTGATTCCCAGATTTACCCACTTTAACATTAGAGAAACTAATGTCCATCAACACTTATTTACCAAGAAACATACAGAGTTGCCTTCAACTTATCAATTCGTTGATCTCAATTAACAACTTTCATTCTGAAACCTTTGAAAATTTGCGGAAATATAATTCAACACATTTTTCCTCGCGAGTCTACGAACTTTTTATGAGAAATAGCTGATTTTGTATGAGAAAAAGTTATTTGTGTATATCAGTAATTGCTATCAGTTATGACGATCAGCTTGTCTACTCCTAAGAGGGAATACCAACTCTGAGATATCATGGTTTTAGTATAGAAGTTTTCTCATAATTTTCTCCCTTGTTATTAACACTAGAGTAATTTAAATTTGTATATCTTAAAAGGTCTATAGGTAATCTTTCTCCTATTTTTTTTGTTGTTGTAGTTAGTCATCTTGTTTATCTTAATAAAAGTTAATAATTAGATGAGAGACTATTTTGACATTATCTCAGTAAATTGTTTATATATTTTAAAGTCTTCTCTATAACTTGAATTACCACAATCCAGTCTACACATATTATAAATGTAAAGCGTGTTTGTTGGTTCAAAGAGTAACAAACAAATAAATAAACATCAAACCAAGTTTGATAGTTTTTTGTTTTTCTTTCCTAGCAACTGCGAGACGGATCTACATGATTTTTCGCACAGAGATAATTCAAGGCCCGGATAGTACCATAGAAGCTTTATTCTCCGAAACAAACAAAATGCAATAGTTAGTATTAACTAAAGATAGTTCAATAAATTTCTCATATAATTTTTAAAAAATGCGTATTTACAACATTACAATGTCTTTGAAGATATTTATCGGTTAGGTAGTTGGTAAATAAAAATAAACCAATTTTATTCAATACTTCACTACTACTCGTTTTTGTAACAGTTAGATACAATTTTGCCTATAACCACAGAGTATTTAATATTCTAGCCTACGAAAATCAATATAAATTAATAATTGACTAAATGCAAAGCAAATAACAGGCGGGGACAGCCAGAATGTTTCTATTCAATAAAGCTAATTGTTTCGCTGATAAGGGACCACTTTGACGTTTTGACAGATTTTCTATAATACGAAATCTGTCATGCTCTAAAATCGAGTTTTATTTTGACATCACACTAATATTTGTATGTATGTGCATGATTTATATATTTATATATATGAATATTTCTTCTAAATCCGTTTGTATAAATCATGCACAGACACATACAAATATTAGTGTGATTTCAAAATAAAACTCGATTTTAGAGCAAATGTACCAGGATAGCTTATGAGCTATCCTGGTACAATATTTCTTCTAAATCCGTTTGTATAAATCATGCACAGACACATACAAATATTAGTGTGATTTCAAAATAAAACTCGATTTTAGAGCAATTGTACCAGGATAGCTTATGAGCTATCCTGGTACAATATTTCTTCTAAATTCGTTTGTATAAATCATGCACAGACACATACAAATATTAGTGTTATTTATAGCTCATAAGCTATCCTGGTACAATATTTCTTCTAAATCACTTTCAATTTCTTTTAAATCCGTTCGGCCTAGCATATCCTGGATTGACATATAGGCTCTTTTTGATCCCAGAAAAATGCAGTGTTCCCGTGAAATTATCGTGAATCTTTGCGGGTAACACTGCGGGGCGCAGCTAGTAGAAATTTAAAATAAAAACAGAAATACAAAACGACTTGACTACAAAACTGCTTTTATTATAGATTTTATAAGGCTAAAGCTTTATGTCCAGTTTGAGAGTTATTCTCAGAACAGCAAATACCTACCTAAAATGAAAATCCTCTAAGTCCATCTACATTTGAAACGCGCATAAAACCATCTTTACAGTATTTCGTATAAAATGTGTCGGCTCATGACAATTTATGTAAGGATTGACAGACGTGATGTGGGTTACCAAACATTGTTTGTTAATCTCACAATAATATTAAATATGCGAAAATAATGTTACATATGTCTGACCAATAGGGTTCACTATGCTACTCCGAAATATTCTAGGACATGTAAATTTTTTTACCACCTCATCGAATCCATTACTTTACTACTTCTTAACTATAATTTTGTTTTATGTAATTTGCTGTAATGAAGCTTAAAACATTTTCATCGAAAATCATGACACTACTAGCACTACTTACCTTTTTAGGACTGACTAACTGACAAAATCTATCATAAAGAGTGAATATTATGGCTTGTGCAATGTTGTTATGAGAATGCTAACAGTAATCTAATAATAAAGGGGCACGATACTCCTTCTAATACGATCCTTACGGTGTAAAAAGTTGTTTATTTTTGTCGACTTTTTTCACTGTATCAAGACATTCTTCATCATAATAAACGTCCGTTTCTTACTTGTCTTTATTTTTAACAACTTTCACTATTAGTGAAAGTTGTATGAAACCAACATGGATATCGAGGAAAAAAACAATTGTTTCATAGAAGTGTCTCAGCATTGTTACGTTTGGAGTAGCTGATTTTATGTTCTGTAATTCTGGATTATTCTCAAAGGTCCCGTAATGAAAGTTGCTCGTGATTATGAGTAAGTACAGTGACTTTCTTGTAGCTTAGTGCAGCGCTAATCAATACCTCTATATATGACAATTTTTAATACTGACATATTACCTACTGAATTTTTTTAAACCGACTATTATATTGTTATGTTATAGCGTTAGGGACTTTGCTAATTGATTCACAAACCATGACGAGGGTCTATTCTTGTTTTATCTCATCGACTTTAAGAGGAAGAAACCGACGACGGAACAAATTCGTGAACGCTGTTAAGTAATGACAAATTATGGGCCTTATTTCTAACATTACAGTTATATATAGGTAGAGATTTTAATAAATGATTTTACCACATAATAGAACTACTCTTGATAAACCCGCATCTTAATGCGGTTGTCAGTCTATTATTGTTATGGTGATACGGGTTCAGAACGTTTTTGCCCATATTTCGGGCTCTACCCTTTAAACCCTTTGAGTGATACGAGTAAACTAAAATGTATAACTAACTTATATCACTATATCAATATATTTTACTTGATAAAAAATATAAAATGTGCACTTTTACTATAATAAGTTCATCAGTGATAGATAGGCAATGGTATTTTTTACGAACTTAGGTATCTCATAACTTTTTCTTTGGTAAATCAAATGAATAAATCCTCTATATTTCATGTCTCTACGAGTAGGTTCAACAGAATAGATTCTTCCTTGATTCCTAGTAAAAATCAGGCAGTCAGCCAGGACTTACTTTTTATACATACTAGTAACTGTAACCCACGGCTTTACACGCTACATAAAATGGAATTTAAAAAAGTTAAGAGCCCCTTGAATCCCCGGAAATGAAAGCCCCGGCTTGAATTTCCAAAAATCATTTCTTAGTACACCTTATGTTGAATACACTCTCCATATTTTATGTCTCTAAGTTCAGCGATTTAGGCTCTGCTTTGATAGCGAATATCAATCAGTCAGTCAGAGCTTACTCTTATATATCTATAGATATAAAAGAAGATAGATTTCATAAAAACGTATTTTAAGAATCATGAAACATAGAACATAGAACAAAGGTTTTAGCTGTATCATTTGCAGATATCCATTCTGCATTTCAACAATTGAGTAGGCTTTTGATATAATTAAACCCGACGTTTCATCGCAGTTGATTGATCATTTTATGTGACGTTGATGCAATTCGGTAGAAACCATTTGAAATGTGGTGATTAGATGATATTTTGATTTGTTCGCCGTGACATTTAAAAACTTACCTAAAAAATATTTATAAACTATTATTTTACTAAGCAATGTCAATAATTTAAACACGCTTTAAAGTATATTACGTAGAAAAAAATACTTGCGGTCGAATGTCAGAATTGGTTGTCAAATATTGGTTAAACAAGGTTTTTGGTTGCATAAACTAAAACGGGGTGGTTATCTGTAAGCAAGTGATGGCCGCGGATTGGTGTAAATAAATTAACCGAAATATTTAATAGGCATATCCAAATCTAAAATTTATTATATATATTTATTAGTACAAAATTTCTAGTTGTGTGTTGTTGAATAGCATTAAAACCACAATTATTATCTACTCAGTGTCCATACAGTAGCAAGTCTGCTTGAGCTTTTTTTCCCGGTAAAAGCAAAAATAAAAATAATAAAACTCAAGGAGTTTAATTTAACTAGACCTAAAAATTCATAAGAATAAGATTATCCAATTGAATGTCTTCTAAATAAAATAATATGAATATTATATATGTCGATCAGTTCTATAAACACTAATTAAAATTAATATTCAGAAAGAAACTTACCGAACTTACCTTTTATCAAAACTGACGCGGCCATCAAAACCACTCGTCGAACCAAGCACGACAGTAACATATTGAATTTTGGATCAAAACTGTTTCAATGACAAAATCTAAGACACCATACTTTCTAAACACCTATAACTTATAGGTGAGTGTAAAGTTATTTTTGTTGTAAATATCATACTGTTTATTATCGGGGGCACATAGGTGGGGTCGATTTTGGCAATAATTGTTTTATGGGGTCCGTAAAAGGCAGTTAACGACGCGTGGTAAAGTTGCGTGTGCGAGTTCGCATCATAGCAGAGCGGCGCGACCGCTGCGTCGGCTGTATCACTGAAACTGAAACTTGAGCGTAGACCCGCTACGCCAGCCGCTACGGACGCTAACGGCTACGGGTGCTACGAGCTACGAACTAAATATAATAGTAAGAGATAATGATGTCGCATTAAAATAAGATTATTATTAAGATATTTTGATTGCATTTTAGTGTACTTATATAATTAAAAAGTATTTTTGACTTAGTTTTTTATGTTTAGGTAAAAGTGACGCAATTACAACTAGTTTATAAATTCGCATCTTTGGGATGGATCAGCAATTTACATTATATAGAACTAGTAGCAAGTAACGTTACGGTTAAGAAAAATAGCAGCCATGAAGCGTTGGAGTCTGTCGAAAGGCTAGCTAAAAGACTTATAGACAACGATGCTCTTGCTAAAGTTAAACTTCAAAGTCTTGAGCATCGTCGAAAAGTGGCTAGCCTATCGGTCTTTTATCGGATACATTTTGGAGAGGGTGCCTTGGAATTACATGAATTAATTCCCCCATCTCCATTCTACAATTGGACAAGTAGAGATACTGTAAGGTGCCACCGGTTCATGGTAAAGGTTTTACGGACTCGCACAAAATGCTTCGCGACTACACTTATTATGCGAACTGCCAGGTTGTGGAATTCTCTGCCAAGTTCTCTAGTTCCCGATGGCTATAATCTCAGTCTCTTCAAATCTCGAGTGAATCGGTTTTTCTAGGCAAGCGTGCTACATCCTAGACCGCATCGTCACTTTACATCAGGAGAGTTGCGGTCAAGCTCAAGCCTATCGAATATAAAAAAAACGAAATAGTCACCGATAGCGCTTTTTAGTTTTTTTGATATAAAAATTGGGCCTCTTGCCTAATTTATTATAAGAATATTTTAATCGCTTCAAATTAAACCATCTGTCACCTAGAAATCATTTAACAAAATCAATAAATAAAGGCACAGTCAAATTGAGTGCCTACTTTTTTTTGAAGTCGTTAGAGATACAAGTCATATGTGTGGAGATATTTAATAACCAATAATATATTTCAATACTTAGTTAATATAAAAACTAAATGCTCAACAACATTTTTGAGCGGTATTTCAATAATGACTCGTATAATACGCCAATAGATTAGCAATCTGGGTAGTTAGTTTGACAAAGATTCCCTACCCCATACTTTTTTTGAAATCGTTAGATAATTGAATATGAGATGAGTTTGAGATGATTTAGATGAGTTTAAAAGTTTTAAAACGTCAAAGTCAGCGTTTGATGATTTTTATACTCGAAATATAAGAACTGGTAGCGGAAATGCACTGACCGGCGTTTATTTCTCATTCTCGTAGACCTATACCGACTTTCTCGCAATACCATGACTGTTTCTTTTTTGTTATCTTTCTCCCTAGTCTCCCTGGCGCCCTTATCGACATCGATATCAAAAAATTTCCAATAGTGTTACAACTTACACAAGTTGTTCAAAGTGACTTCAAAAAACCTGACTGCAAGAACTTTAAACCCACGTATCTTAACAAGTGAAATCGTGGGATGCAGCTAGTTTAGCATATGACCATCTGCAGATGAAGACAAATTTATTGACACCACTCACATAAAAATACGACAAACCGTTAAGACTCTAGGTCATGCCAAAGAAATATACATACGTACATACATACAAACACTCGAAAAACACAATCCTCCTTTTTTCGCAGTCGAATAAAAAATAGTATAGTGATTGAAGCACATCTGAAACATATTAGAAAAGTATTTTCATTTTGACCATGTAGATAAGCAATAATTAAATAAAGTGAAAACCCGACTGAAATTCGCCAGACAAGGGTTTCAAGTATTTTGATTTTTAAACCTTTGTTTTGCCCATAGCAAAAATATTTTTAGAAATCGTTCCAGGCATCTTTGCGAAAACGAGAAACATACATGTACGAAAATAAAAATCCGAAGAATCGAGAATCTACTCCTTTTTGAAGTCAGTTAAAAATGTACATACCTACTTGCGAGGACAGCTGTTCGCGTAACTAATCTATAAGGGTCAGAAATTAGTTACAAGGTAGTGAGACCCCACCTAGTAGGGATAAGCACATGAAGACATATATAGAAAATTAGTAAGCTTATAGTTCTCAACACTTTGTAGCTGAAAAAGTCATTTCGTTTTGTGACTTATTGACTGACGAGAAAACGCGGGCGTTAACATAATTTTGTGTCAACTTTGCAAAGAGAAAGTATAATAGAATAAGTTTTTGTCATTCTTTCCCAATTTCAATCGGCACACGTCGAAACAATCATCTCAACTTGACAATGGCGGACAATAACCCAATTTCCATTTTCTTGTTTATAGAAATATCCCTGTTTATTGTCCACAGTATATCTCGAAACTGGCGTTCGTGCCGAAACCTAAATTTGTTGGCTACCGATTTTAATATTCTCTATTTAGATTTACTTTCAGAAAAAATATATTTTTCGTTTATCATTTGCCGAGGCAAGCTTTTGTTTAAATACTGGCACTGTTTTTGTACGGATTAGAATTATTTACCACTTGATTTAACAGTAATCAAAAAATATAGGCTGAAAAATGCTTACTGCATAGCAATTAGCATAGATTCTGCGAGTCCCGAGTTCAATTCCCGGTTGGGACAATGAGTTTGACTAGGTATTTGATACAATACAATACAATATTTCTTTATTGCACACAAAAAACAAAATAAACAATAAGATACAGGCAAGAACAAAACATCGATAGTACATTGGGCAGCCTTATCGAATCAAGCAATTTCTTCCAGGCAACCTTGGGATGGATCGCACTTAGTGAGAACAGTCACGTCGGTGGTGCATTAATAACAAAAATTAAATAAAAAGGTATGGTACAAATATTGTACCGCAAAACAACAAGATAAAAATATATTTTAAAATTAATCAATATACATAATTAATACATACCTATACATACGAGTACATGTCATACTCGCAATAATAATAATATTCATAAATAAATGTTCCAGTTAATTTATGGAGATATAATGAGTCTGATTTTTTTTTGATGTTTGCAACAAATAACTCTAGTCTAGAGCTATAAAGAATAAGACTAACTTAGATTACCTTTAAAATATAATTTTTTTTTTTTTTTAAATATATGACACCCAATGGAAAATATACCCATTCCAACAAAATAAGATTTTTTCAAATGGGTTCAGCCATCTCTGAGAAATCGGGGAACATACATAAAAAAGAACCTCCTTCGTTTTGAAGTCGGTTAAAATAAATAGCTAAACACAGGTTTCACCTACACACGCCACTCACAAACCTAACACACGTATTAGCAAACCTTCCTCGTAAATGCCGCAAAACTGTCGTTTATTCCCCGCCTACTGCAAACCAATTAGGGTTGTCGCTCAATCGTAGCGGGAAACAAGTCCCACTTACCGATTTGCTGGCCAATGCACCCGTGTACGGCGTACGTGATACGGCTAATCGCAGCCCTGGGAATAGTAGCGGAAGTTGCATGGACTAGCACTATAGTAGATCGGACGTAAATAATTCTATTTTGTTGTTTCTCGATTAAAAACTAGTAAAAACGCTTATGAAACAAATTTAGAAACGTAAGAAACAAACTAAGACAAGCAAAATTAAAAATGTTGATAATTCTCAACAGAAAAACTAAAATAAATTTAGTTCGCCATTCCGGGAGGGAGGAGAGTTTATCATATTCTACAAGACAAATTATATTTAAGATACCCAAATTAGGAGAGCTTCAAAGAAAAAAATCAAAACCATTTCATTAAACTGGTTATCAGGCAAGAAAAAATCAATGTTCGTATCTGGTTATCAAAGATCAGTTACAAACGTGGATTCGTTTGGGAGCTAAGATGTCGTAAACAGACAGACATAAGACAGTTATAAGACACCGTTGTTTTTACGTCAGGTGTTTACAACTAACGAGTGTTAGAAAATGTTGCTTTGTTTTATAACAATTTCTTTTTTAAATACGGGTACGGTTTGTGGGAAATGTCCCACTATCGTTTTGTGTAACGAAGCTTACGTCCTAATTTTTGCGTCTTAGAATCACTGACACATCAGTAACCTTCGGACCGTCTTAAAAATCTGGCATTAGGTCAATCCAGTCCATATATATGAAGAAGAAGCGCACATTTACTAAGATTCTGTCACTCGCAGCGATGACAAGAACCTATATAGTGATTATAACTTCGTGGATTATCCCTGTATTAACTCAAACGTAGCTTATGTGTTAATTCATGATATATTGCCTAAGCTGTTCTTAAACCTCTCAAGGTGGCAGTGACATATAGCAGATACATACTAAAATAGTACAACGTCGGGTAATTTGTTCAAGTAGGTAATAAAATTGTCTGTTCGCAAAATTTAGCTGTCAACCACGGCGTTGCACGTTGACATTAAAAGTATAAAAAGAAGTTTCAAATTAGACCCCCAATTGACTCTCTTAGAGATTGAATTTTGAGACATGAATGAATACACTCTCCAAATTTCATGTCTCTTCAGCAGTTTAAGCTTTGCATTGATTCCTATATAGCCAACATCAGTCATTTCTAAGACGAAGACAGCAGTTTCAATCCTAGGTTCAAGCTACACCACTGCGATTTCTACTCATACGTAACTAGTTCTGACAGTGAAGGAAAATTACTTACTTTTAACCCTACAAAGGATCAGTGCAACCCTCCGAGGAGAACCTTGCCCGTTAGTATGATGTAAGTACATGAATTGATTCATACTTTCTTAGTAATAAAAGTGAAGTGACGTGAAGTCTATTTTATTTCTGGTCTATGGCATTATAGACGTTGTAGAGGGCGTACTTTTAATTATAGAGAATGAGAAAACAGGGACACGGACATGTTAAACACGACAAAATGTACATGCAGCATCCATTTATAAGCTTGATATATAATCACTACTGTGCTACCCGTATCATTGTTGCTTTATAAATTAATCAATGCGGATAGATTGTAGCGTAGTAGGTAACTTTAGTGTTTGTTATCGATCACCGAAGTTAAGCGACATTCAGCCCGGTCAGATCTTGGATGGGTGATTGTTGAGTGGCAAGGACAACTCGCCGAGCACTAATTTAAATTATATAAATAGCATGTCCTGTTTCTTTTTCATATGAACACAATTCTAGTCTTGTCAGCGGTTTTCAACCGACTTTCAAAAAAGGATCCTAATTCGTCGGAATCATTAGGTATTTTTCGCCACACTCCAAATTACGCCTGTCACGGCAGGTGGATTAGAATAATTTATTCAACAACGAATCAATGAATGTCTCTATTGAATTTAAGGATACCAATAACATACGATCAAATAAGATCCAATTCAATTTTGCTGAGGGATGCCCATTTGAAACCAATTTATTAGCATTTCGCCACAATACGAATTGGAAGCCAATATTTGACATTGAAAGAGCTCATACGGTTAGTTGATTCGTATTCTAAACGTCTATTTTATTATCAAACTAAAGCCTAATACAAAATTATACTTAGCGGGTGTACTACCGACGTTTTGTTCTTGCCTGTATCTTATTATTTATTTTGTTTTTGGTGTGCAATAAAGATATATTGTATTGTATGTACCCATTTAAAAAAAGTAGGTAGGTACCTAAATGGTAGTTTTTTAGCTTAACCTAGCGTCCGTTTCTAGGCGCCCGGATTCTTCTGATACGACTTGCGAGTATCAATCCTAGGTTTTGATATTGATTTTATGGGGTCAGTTACAACTTTTTCCGTGATCTTTATTAGATCTAAGTGAGACATCACCGTATGTTCAAATTCATTTACATGCCTCGCCAGCTCTTGAACATCGGAGCTTTTACTCCAAATGCCTATTTCATTTTTGTACATATACAGGCAAAGTAAATAAAGAAGCTTACTCGTAGAAGAACATGAAAGAATGGTTAGTAATATATTAATCGACGGCTTTGAAAACTGCACGGCTTCTGCTCCGCGAGGTGGAAATTATTTAATTAATCCGCGAAGCGCAGAATGTTATATTTTACAAACAACCTGATATTTATTCTTTGATTATTACTCACTACTCACGTCACCATACAACCACGTACGCCGAAGTTTAAGTAGTTATGTCTTACAACTACCAAGACGTAATAAAAGCTAAAAATTTATAAAAATAAAGAATAGAATAGGTCTCAGTTTCCTACAGCTATTATTTTTTTCCTCGTAAACGCGGTTTTTAATCTTCACTGAGACGTAGCAGTGCGGGTCTAAATCCATCTGAATTAAATATACATCATTCCGCCAGTTACCTCCCTTCCCGGCTGTCCTGGATTAATAGGCTTGCAGTAGGCATTTTATCAAATCAAAAATTTATGATAATAATTTAAAAGAAGTCTGTTCTTACGGTGTAGGCTTTTGGCTCCAAGAGTGTAACTTCAAAAGAATAGGCGTAGCCTAAAGCGGGGGGCATAGTATGTATATTGCAAACCTAAATAATAATGTAAAAAATATAAAATAGGTTACTTTGTATATAGTTTAGTTAGAGTGTTTTTTATAAATTATATAATATGACACAAGGCAAACGACACTAATAAAGATTTACCTAAAATAATGTAAACTTAGTGTAATTCAGTATACATCAACATGCTTATGACGTAATAAATATATTTTTCATTTTAGGGACCTACATAATACCAAATAGTACAGACAAAGATAGATTGAAGTAATATAAAAGTACGGGCTATAAACAGTCAAAATTAAAAATATTAGATTCGAAAAGGCCGTGGTCTGATTTTTGTTATAACCTGCTCGAACGTAAATAATCATGTGTAGATGATGAAAAATCTCTGAATCACTATAACATTAACACACTAAACAAACGTGCACTTAGTCTGATTTAGGTGTTATATTTTATCAATTTCAATTCTTTGATTTCGTGTTTGCGAGATTAATTTTAAGGATTCACATATTGTATTCATAAATAATTCTAACCAAACTTATATCTGAATTTTATACATGCTCTTGTTAATTAGCCCGATATGTTGAAGCTGTACTAGAAACCACCTACGTAGATTCTAAGAAGGTATACACCTATTGTACTGATTGTGCCCTACGGCGGAAAAATGCCTTGTTAGCATAATTTTCATGTAGGTAATGTAAAAAAGAGTAATATTGAAAGAATTGTTTTGGAGGCACGGTAGTGGCCCCGCCAAGTCGAGCAAAACGAAGGTACGGCCGTAACATGCTATTATCGAGGCGATTCAAGTCATTTTTACTTGGTTGCAAAAAAACCTTGAAATCTAAATTTTCAGTGACTAATATGGGTATACATTTATACATATACATATTTCAAAATACAATAAATTTGAACCAGTACTTTAAGAATTATACAAAAGTTCCTTATATTTTCCTCGATTTTGTTCAGTACCCGTATGGATGACCCACACGTGTACTTTGAAATGAATAATAAAATAATTTACCAGATTCATCTATACTTATAATAAAACTGTAACAGGTAAAATTCTGTACATTGGATATATTATCTTAATATATATAAATCTCGTGTCACAATGTTTGTCCTCAATGGACTCCCAAACCACTTAACCGATTATAATAAAATTCGCACACCATGTGCAGTTCGATCCAACTTGAGAGATAGGATAGTTTAAATCTCAAATTATAGTCGCAATTTTAATTTATTGCTAATTATTTGTCTGTTATTATTTGACAGTCACAATTATCTGTTAACTCCAAATGATTCTAACAGATGTCGATACCTTTCGACTGGATTGAGTAAGTAATCAATAGATGGCGCTGCTATGGTAAATCTACGAACGTGTCATATAAGCTACATTTTAACAGCATAATTACCACGTGTTGTTGACGCTATAAAATAGCCACAGCAACGCGTGGCCGGGTCAGCTAGTATAATATAAATTTCACTCAGGTGGGACAACCCCTACCTTAATACTCTAATAACTACAAAGTTATCGATGCTAAACCCGAATCTATATTTTTTTTCAGTTTTGTCTGTCTTTCTGTTTGTTTCTTGGCTAGGCATCACGCTAAAACTACTGGATGGATTCGAATGAAACTTGAGATACATATAGTTTGTACCATGATGTAACATCATATTAACTTTATTTATCAAAATTCCTCGGGATTCTTCTAGGAGGGGGGGGATGAAAGACATAATGATATATTAAGTGATAACTCAGTAACGCGTACTTTGATTTCGATAATTCTTATTGTTAGCATGGACTAACTAAAATTGACATACTCGTAATCCTGAATATTTGTGGGGATTCCTGTGAGAGAGGAGATGAAATTTCGATGTTTCGATTTAGATGATTATTTTTTTGTTGGAATAGGCTAATGAAAATTAATGTTATTCCGCAAATTGATGATGGTTCCCAATGGGTGGGGGGATGAGTGTCGTATTTGACTATGACGCGGTTACGCATGCTTGCATCTGGATGGTTCTCGATTTGTTTGTTTGTTAACCAAGCGGTTAGTGTGTTCGATTGACGTACGAATGGCACGAGGTTTGATCCCACAAAATACGCAAAACTTTAGCTACCGGTGAAGGAAAACATTGTGAAAGAAGTATGGTATTTTCTAACGATCACCTGTCTAGCTACCACCCTCAAGTTGAAAAATATGTCGCCAAGTGTGTTCCGGCAGCCTTCCCTGAGAGGAAGTGTATTTCAGACTAGGCATGCTCCATTTAGGGGCCACAGTGTCGCTAACTTCTCTAGTCGTGCGAGATGGATTGTTAATTTCCTGTCCACAAAAAGCTGTCTTAAATATAAAAAATGTGCCGGACTCTCCTAATCAAAGGATAGGCTACCACGCCAGTTCACTCACTGTTTACTTTCACATTCTACAAGCAGGTTTACTCGGGATAAGGGGATTAGAATTAAACAATTAGAGGGTGAGGGGAAAGTGGGGTACTGTTATGGGCAAAGGGCAAGATAGTAAGAGGCGGGATCATTCCTCAATAGTCAAAGAAGAAATCCAATATTTTCCTCTTTACTAAATATGGCGGAAACTTAGACTGTATTTTTAAAAGCCGAAAATAAACACAAGTAAAATCCGATCTTATTTATGAACAATAGGATTAAAATAACTTTTCAATCAAAAGAAGATATTTTCAAAGCTATGTCTGAGAAATTGGAGAAAAACATACACGAAAAAATTTGCCAAGTGTGAGTTGGACTCGCGCGCCAAGGGTTCCATTATCATTAATTAAACTTTCTAACCGTTGTCGTTATTAATATCGAACAAATAACGGTTTGTTGTATGTACCTCTACATATGTATTTTATTATCTTTTTAGTATAATATATAGTTGTTGTTATGGCAGCAACAGAAATACATCATCTGTAAAAATGTCAAGTGCCTAGCTATCACGGTTCATGAGATACAGCATGGTGACAGAGAAACGGGCGGACGGACAGCGAAATCTTAGGAACAAGGTCCTGTTTTTACTCGTTGGGATACGGTATCCTAATAAAAAGATTCCGGCAAATTACGAACCCTCTCCTATTTAAGCCTGTTACGAAAATATGCTGTTTTCGCAAGAAATAAATAGGCGTTAATGCTATGCAGAACTTTAAGCTCTTCAGAATTATTCACTCATGGTAAACATGCTTACACTAACTTCACTGTATCGCATCAAATAATCAAACTAACGTTTAAAAATACTGGTATCTTTTCCAAAAAAAAAAATTATGGGTACTGACCCAAATTGTACATGTATAATAATTGCGAACTAAGTGCAGGTTCAGCTAGTGTTTATTATAAAACACTAGCTGAACCTGTTTCAACCTTTGTAAAAATGGTTGGATAGTTGCTCCCATAGATAGATAGGCACTGACTCAAGACTTGGTTTATACTCGTATTGTTATCTGATACTTTTACAGCAGATAAATTGCGCTGCGAGACGAGTGCATTTTTGGTACATGTTTTTGGCGGAATTATTTAATCAAATCATATAATTTATTTCTCGAGCAACAAATAGTTATAATAATTGAATACAAATACAAAATGTTAGGATTTAGTCAAGCGATACTTGTGCCGATATATGATTATTGAAAAATAGTTGGTATTATATGGGTTGGTATTATTTGATGCATTGCCATGGATCTCGTTGTCCTAAATATAAGGGCAGCTGATGTTATCGTTAATTTTGAATTCAATACGTGCGCTAAAATAGTTACGCTGCTCAATAAAGGGTTGCTAACTTATTTTAAAATTCTGTTTCATATTATCATTACTTAACATTGCCATGTTTTATCTTTGCTTGTAATGAGCCCAGAAAACGATACTCGTAGTTTGAATCTCAGATTAACCATCCAACGCACTTTGTTTTGAATAATTTGGCCGGGAAATGCGCTTGTGGCTTGACTTTCTGTATATTCGCGAGCTTTATACCAAAATTAGACTACGAGGGAAAGTATTTGTTTCGTCATTGGTTTAGTACAGATGAAATGTCAGTTGCTTCGCAGCCTCGGTGGAATTCCGCCACTAACCGCAATCGAAGCTGGAAACTTTGTGGCGGCAGTGACCAGACAAATCTATTAGGAGAAAGGGTTGAGGCGTTTGAAACCAGTCCAGTAGTTCACGGTTATCCGTTGTTTATTTTGTGGATCACAGGCCTTTTTTGAACATATTCACGTAACAGTATAAATATATCATTTAACGAGAGACGCAACAAGAGGAAAATATACTAAGACAAAATTTACGCATGTAGGATGCTGTTAATTCTAAAATGACGCAACGTCTCGATTGAAATATCAGTAATCCCTAAACATATAATAAATGCGCAATGTGTTTGTTGGTCCTTCTTCTCCTCAGCAAATAAGTGATGGATGGACTTGATTTTTTTGCGCAGGGATAGTTCGAGGTTTAAAATGTTTGTCATAAAGTTTTGTATGTTTTTCTTTTAAAAGTATATCGGTAAATGGTTGAATGTGTACCTTTATGTTTAGGTAGGTATAGGCGTTTTTTGCTACCTACGTTCAAAAAGTACCGAGTAAAAAAGTTTAATGACTAATGTTTATTTAAGCGTAAACTCTATGTTTTTTTTATGCCTAAGAGAGACCCTTTGAAAGCCTTCCTAGAAATATTACAATCTAGCCTAAGGCTAATAAGTAATTTAAATTTAACTTGAAATTCTACACAATAATGTCTCTAAGAATTTGTCCATCGACACTATTCTTATTGTTTTGTTAAGGTGAAGACACTTTTTCATGTGTTCTTTATTAAGTCTTAGCACTTACACTATAATTTTTCACTATCACTATTCTTAAACAGTAACTCAAACGGGTTCGTTCCCTTAAGTCTTCTTGCTATGTCAGTGTGGTTGAGGAGCTGAACAGCCTCGACATTCACGTGGTGGTGAAGTCGGTTTTGGTGAGCTTCGGTGTATTTTTGTCCTGGTCAACGAATCCCATTTGCAGGTCCCGATCGAGATCGTCGTTTCTTACGTACCAAGGTGCATTAGTAATGTCCTTCAGTACTTTATTCTGGAATCGTTGTATTATTAATTTATTACTTTGGGCGGTACAGCCCCAAAGTAATAAATTAATAGCTGTATACCATACGTCCATATTGGCATCAGGACTTGCTTATATACTAACAGTTTATTATGTATTCACAGCGGAGAGTTTCTTCAGATTAACCAATACATTTTTCTATAGCGTAGGTCCAGCTGTTCTTTTTTCTTCTTGTCGTGTTCTTTCGCGTCAAGAATCTTTCCTAGATATTTGGCTGTATTCTCGTATGGTATGATCTAGCCATAGATATAAATGGGAGAATACTGGTGTTGTTTATTACCTAAGTCTATATGAATTGATTTGGATTCATTTAATTTTATCCTCCATTTCTTAGTCCAGTCATAATCTTGGTTCACAGAGACTTGAATTTTTTCTGCTGCTTTTTCATGGGTGTTCCCTATGGCCACGATCGCAGTGCCATCAGCAAAAGTTGCAATGGTGTTATTTTCAGGTTGTGGTTTATCACAGGTGTATAACAGGAACAGGACCGGACCTAGCACACTTCCTTATGGTACACCAGCCTTTATATTTTTCAGAAAATGCATAATCATGTCCTTATTCCAAAAAATCTATCCGTTATATATGATTCCAGAATATCCACATAATCTCTCGGTAACATATTCCTCAGTTTCAATCAGTAAGCCCTCGTGCCAAACTTTATCGAAGGCTTGCGCGACATCCAGGCATACTGTAGAGCAGACTTTTTTTTCCTCAAGAATACTCTCAATTATGTTTGTTATTCTGTGCACTTGGTCTATAGTAGAGTGTTTTTACAGGTACAAGGTTTAATCACTTTATAACCGGCTTTAGCCTTTTAGTAAAAATTTCTCAAATAATTTTGATATTATTGGTAAAAGGGATATAGGTCTATATGATGATGTTTACCTGGTTTTGCTATCATTATTACTTCGGTAACCTTCCGTAAATCTGGCACATATTTCAAACGCATTACAGCATTTATAAGTGTAGTTAATTTGACTACAGCTTTTCTTTTTTATATTTTGTAGTACTTCTCCCGATAAACGTCATAGCCGGGAGATTTTCGAGGGTTGATACTTTTCTTGATTTCTAAAACAATTTCTTTAAATTTTAAGTAGTTTGATCGGAAGCATCAAACTCTGTAAGAATTGGAATTTCATTTGTTTCACTTTCATTTGGTTGAAATATTGCCTCTAAATGTTCTGCGAATCTTATAACTTTTTGCTCTTACTTTAAGCCCAAAGTCCAGGGCTGATTTTAATCGGTGGAGTGTGAGCAATTGGCTTTTTTAGCTTTCTTTTTATTTTCAGAGCTTCTGGAGTAGTACCATATTTTTCGTTGCTTTCTTTTTTCTGCAACGAGCTCTTTTATTTTTAGTGGATAAATTTTTCCTTTTGTAGTTTTATTTATTTCCGGTGTGTTGTTCCATGCGGTACGCTAAATATTATCTACAAATATTCTGACCCCGTTGTCTAAAAATAAATGTTTTTTTGTTATTAGAGGAACCTTCAAATCTATGTAGCTGTCTAGCTCTATTTTAAAATTCTCCCAGATTGTAAATTTGTTAACAAGACTTTTTTAGTAAATAGTACTCTTATTTCTAAACAAACAGGTGAGTTGTCTGCGTTTAGATCTAAGATTTCCTTAATTTCTAGGTGACTAGGTGATAAGTTCTTGTAGATGAAAAAGTCTGGTAAATTAGGATTTTATTGGGATAGGAATATTGGTTGGTGTTGGTTTTCCAGTTGGTATTGCGTCTGCATTAGAATCACGTACAGCATGTAGTAGTTTTCTGCCTTTTGTATTTGTAAGCCTAGAGCCCAAATGTGTGCAAATGTCTTAAAGTCACTTCCGACTACAAATCTGTTTCCAATAATACCTAAGAGGGTCTTGTATGTTTCTCTTTCGAGGTTGTGCCGTGGTGGGCAGATCTCTTCGTCTCGGTCCGTATCGCTACGGCTTGGATTTCTACAGCTTCATAAGGTTTTCTTTTACAATAACTGCACTTCTGGCTTTGGCTATATTATCAGGATGATGATGATAAATTTTGTAACCTTTAAAATTGACGAATGATAGTGTAGTGAAATGCGTTTCAGATATTAAACACACAAATATTTTTTTATATTTAAGACTAACTGCAGTTAATTTTTATGATTAAACCATTAGCATTCCACGGGTTGATTTTCAGTTTTCTGTTCAAGTCTCATAAGAACTTGAAGATAAAGACTTTATTGCTATTTTCTATTTTTTTTTATCGTGCGTCAAACGAGTTCATATGTTTTAAGATATCATCGAGCTTTTTATCGTTGTTTTCCGATACATGAGATACTTGTTGAGCATTTCTTTGGCCTTTCAAAGTAGCTTGGGCAGAAGAAATATGTTTGAAAACGGAGTTCGCTGTAGTTGTGACTGGTCTATGCGGCTTAGAGCTGCTGTTGGGTTCTGAAAATTTATTGTAGCTACGTGCTAGTGTAGGCTTTTTTGAGATTTCATTTGTTCGTAGCTGTATTTCCTTCGCTTTGGTACATTATCTATAGTGGGCTGAGTTTGGCGCTCCACAGTGTAAGCATTTGAGTTTGTCTTTTGCTGGTTTCTTACAGACTTACTAAGATGTTTCCCTGTGCATTTTACGCACCTTGGTTCTTTTGCACGCTATTTTTGAGTGTGGGAGTAAGCTTGACACCTTTTACATTGGGGAACCAATTTATTAGTTTTAAGAGGCTGTATCTCAATCACATAACTCAGAATAGTTTGAATTTTAAATGTTTTATCAATATCTTCTACGTATTTAAACGTCAGCATAAACATATTGAGCGGATTTTTAATTTTCCAGCTCAACAGCTTCCATAATTTTAAAATTTTGTGTTTTAGGTCTTCCACAATTCTCTCTGGTTCACACGTGAAGTGTATTTTTTTACCATAACTCTAATTGGTCCGTCTTGCTTATTCTCGTAAGAGTGCCAGAGACAATTGTTAGCATTAGGCGCTTTAGTAATGTCTCTATACACCTCTTCATTGGCAGCATTTATTTGTATGGTATTTCCACTCATCATTTTTATAGCTAAACTATCTGCGTGGTCTTTCGCTAAGAAATCGTAGAAATGTTGAAAATGATCAATGCCATTCACTAAGATTAGGAGAGGCTGAGGCACCTTTTTTGGTTTTGTTTTCTCCTCTTTAGGGTTTTTCCTCATCAGTGTTATAATCAGTTTGAGTAGGGGTTATTGCCATGTTGCTGGCACTAGCTTTTGTTGAACTTGTCTCTGCAAAATATTTTTAGGCTCTGCGAGACATTTAACCTGTTGCTGCAAAATCTCATTTTGATTAGGTAATTAAATCTTTTTCGCTAGCTTTTTTCACTCTTCCTGCTCTTCACATAGGTGTTTGTGCAGGAATCTTTCGTCTCAGTTTTGATATTTATCTTTACTTTAGGTGAACTCATTATTAAGACTAGCATTAGCGATGCCTTAACATAATAATAATTCGTCATCTGTCCGACTGACGCAATAACTTTCTAGGCCTTCGCGGCCCGGCCGACTCGACGGCGTTTGTTATGATACGTTTACACTTTTCACTGTTGGCACACGCGACGGCGAGACACAACTTTTCTTAGCGGATATTGAACAATCACTCCGAAACTCTACGTTAAGACACCTATTAAAGAAATGTTTATATTAATAAGCTGGGGCTAGTTAAACGTAATCTCACGACATTGAGTATCGAGGAGTATTTGATAGGTAAGGGTAGGTGCTTTTAGCGGACGTGAAGACTTTAAATATTCCTAAAAGTATTTAACTACTACTTTTTCTCTAAATACTTTTCGATAATTAAAAACACTGCTACCCACTGACGACACTAAATTTGTACAACTAGAGTTAGGAACAAATTATGAATTATCTTGCCCTTCGTTGTACCGAATTCAATTATCCGGTGGTGTTACTCGTATTTGAAACGTTTATGCAAATTAAAACGAGTTATTTACGAATATAAACGTAACAAGATAACAAAGTTGGAATGAGAATTTATCTCCTGAAGATCCACGTGCCGCAGCAATTTGATTATTTGTAAATAGTACAATTAAAGATTTGTAAATAGAGTTTATTTACGCTAAATGTAGAAGATAAATTACTTGACAGGAAGGATAGGCTTGACTATGCCACATGCCCATTATATTCGAGTCGGTTTTTGATTTTGCTATACTTAGTTGAACTTCCTTATTTTTTAAAACAACATAAAATGTTATTTATGTACGTTTTTTAATCATAAAATAAGTACCTAGGTCGTTCTTATATTTGTTTCAAGAGTCTTGCAAGTATTTTTTTAATTATTGTTGTAGCAATAGATCAATATTAACAGATATATTAACGGCTTGACGAAACTAAGCAATGTCAAACTTTAAAAAAGATACCTACTAATTTTTGTTAATAAAGTCGTATTGCAATACGGACACGTAGATTGTTCAAGACTTATCGTAGATTCTGTTTGTTCATTTGTTTGTTGTAAGATACTCATTGTGGACCATTTCGGAAGATGTTACAAAGCTTCGAAAATAAAGCGAACTACTCCTTTTATAAAAGTATTAACTCACCCGTAATACCAAGAAATGGATTGAAATTGGTTTCATTCATAAAGTCGATTAAACTGTCAAACTTTAATGCTCGAAACAATAAGTACTTGCTCTACTAACGTAATTTAACAAAAGCCAAATACATAACCCAATGAGACGAACCTATACAGTAATCCATGGATGTTGTCATTTCTAAAAGTTTGTTTAGAAAGATCCCAAAATTCAGAGTCACGTCCGTTTACATAATCTTATCTTAAACAGATTTGTTTTCATTGAACTACTTTGAGATATTATTTTTTAAGTTATTTAAAAGATAGGAATAATCTGGCAACTTTGGGATTAAGGAACACTGATTCGATTATAAAAAAACTCTTATGATTGTGTAGATAGGTATAGGTTCTATTTTAAGATTTTGATAAATAAAGTGTAATTTTTCCCCAAAATATTTATCACTAAAAGCAAAACGATAACAAATGACATAATAATCGATTATTTACTATTATTATTTTTCATTTTGTGATCACCAGAAAAAGAAATTGCTTGCTATCTTAAAGGTGCAGATCTATATCAGTATGTAGCTAATAAATAAAATTATAGCTTAATATATAAAAACAGTTATTACATTATCTTTACATTCATGAGTGCAAATCAGTGATTTAGATATAATATGATATGTTAGAACATAAAGTTTACGTCTGAAGTTGATAATACCTCTCTATTTGTTTGATATCGATGAGATTGCACCTAATCTCCAATTCATGCAATCAGATCCGAGATTTACAGTAGGATTAGTAACTTAGTTGATTGTTTCCCAACTTCCACCTCAGGTAGGCTTTGAATCTCTGAAGGTGGTGCGAAACTTAGGACATTTATTCAGTCGATCCAGCGGAATCTATTTTTACTTACAGATATCTCCCCTATCTATGTTCTCGAGCTGGATCCCGCAATATCGTTGGGAGCTTTTGAGATTTTTAACTAAATCTTTAAAAAGAAGATTGGTTTAAACTACTAGCCTCAAAAGTATTGTAATACTACTTGGCTATGTCTCTTAAACTATTCGTTCTTAGTATGTTCAAATCTTTTAACAGACTTCATAAAAAGGAGGAAGTTGTTATTAAGAATGAATCTTAACTAGTGTGAACTTGAACTTGAACTTGTGAATGTTGTACGTAAACACACAGTCTCCGGTGTACATAGGTACGGTATTTGTTATGTAACTGGTTTTTATTTTTCAATAGCTAATCTCTAAAAATTAATTACCTATATGGATAGTTATCGGCTACGGGTACTTACCACATAGATGTTCTTTAAGATTTGGTTTTGAATAGTAGGCATTGTCCACGCAGTGGTCTATTGTGTCGTCATTGTTTAGTTTCCGACACGGAAGTGACATCAGTTGGGCGTAATGAGACGAACTGGCAGGAAGAGGGTCGTAATTGGCTGCCATTCGTCCCAATGATTTGCAGGAAAAAGAGCGTAGCCAGATTGGAACGCTAAACCCTATACATAGAAAATAGCTGCGTTATTTTGATCTTGGTTTGAATGTAATTTAAGCTCGATTGTGTTGTTACTTCAATACTGAATTAGGCAGTCTTTTGAATGAAATGATATTGTATTTTCTTCTACCGGCTTCAAAAAAAAAGGGTACTAACTAATTCGACTGTTTTCGACGACGGCAAAACCGATTATTTTGTTGGATAGAGCATACTTCTCTAGTGCTCCTATTAAAATGTTACCAAAATCGGTCTAGTAGAGGTTTGATTTCGAAAACAAAATAACTGAAACAGTTCTATTGCTGTTCACCGTAATGGAAGGTAATCAATGTTATAAAAGAACTTGTTTATACAAAAAGAACTGTTCTGCGCTGTGCATAAAATGAAATGTTTTCTATCCATGTTTGCAAGCAGTTTTCGCTACATTTTGTATCGTTGGTTGTATTTTATTCCGGCATTGTTCACTGTCACTTTACCTTACGAATTCTTTGATAAGTAGGAGACCCTCTCTCTACACAAATCTTCGTTTCAAATGTACCTTATATTAAGAGGAACTTGAGATGAAGTAGCATGTAATCCTTATCTTAATCAAGGAAGATTTTACTCATACAAAACATCACAAAAGCTACACAACTCAATTGAAGGACCTAGAAACGGTGGTCTGAAAAATTCAGAGACCCATCGGATTCTGTTCGTTTAACCATAAGTAGACATACGCACAACTTCGGTACTTTCTGATTTAATAAAAAAAGGTAAAACGAGGAAATTGAGCGAATGTTCGTGAAAGTTTACACGGCGGCGTACCTACCTATTGTAGGGGGACATGAAATATTTATAGGTATAACTCAGTAAAACAGTAAGGCATACTGAACAAAGTTACGCCCTTTAATCCTGGCACATGAAAGCGAAAACAATTTCGGTATTGAACTTTTTATGTTGTTAACTAGATTCGATCGATAAAATATTAAAATATGTAAAGAAGGAAGGAATTCAAAGTTGTAATTTCTCTAGAAGCTGCTGTATTTTGGCGTCGCACGTGCTACATCAAATTGCCTTTTGCACGCCTATCGAAATTCTCATCATGATAGTAAATATGACTCCTCTTATATTGCACTATAGTTAGTATATTATGTATTTCATTTTACTATTTAGTAATTATTGCCTATTAGTTAACGTAAACATCTCATTAGTTACGCAGTTAAATACTTATGACCTACTTACTACATAATGAAGTAGGAATACTTATATCTTCTATGCTAATGATTAAAAACTAAGGAGGTTAAAGGTTAAGCTTAAGGCTCTTAAACCAAAATATGGACAGTAAAAAGACAGTAAAAATTGAAGTAGTAAGTATAATAATAATGTGCAATATGTATATATACAAAATAGTAAGTCCTAACTGACTGACATTCGCTAAGAATCCACGCAGAGCTTGAGCCTCTGAACCTAGGGATATGAAGTTTGTAGGGTATATTAATTATAGGGCGTAGAGGTATACCTACTAAGAAAGTATTTTTCTAGTATATCTTTATTTCTTTAGCACGCCCTAGAGCCTAAAAACGGCTTTCATATTTTTATGTGAGTGGTGACAATAGATTCGTAGTAGATTCACTTGTAGATGGTCATGTAATTACATTATATTACATAGGATATACTAGCTGCATCCTGCGATTTCACTTGTTAAGATATGTGGGTCTTAAGTCCTTGCAGTCGGGTTTTATGAAGTCACTTTTAACCATTTGCTGACGTGGATGCTACGAAATTCAATCCCTTGATTAAAGTTTGGGTCCAAGGGGGTCCAAAGTTTGAAACTTCTTTTTATTCCATTTTATGTCGCGGGGACACTTGCTATTTTAATACAATATAATAAATGATTACTGTCTATGTATGTCATCTATGTATGCCATAAATAGTTGCTATTAAAATAAATAAATAAAATAAATATTGATGTGATTATTCGTTTACACAGTAAGTATTGACGTTTCTTATTTAAGCCGAGCTACATCTATACTCACCAATTCTGCTGTGAAAGCAAATTGAAGGCAGGGAAAATGAAATCGTCAGTGGTTCACTCTGAATTACGTTCTCCGGAAAAAAATTATATTAGGTATGATTTGTCCGATAGCTTAAAAAAATTAAGAAAACAATGCGATACTAAATTGGTAAACGAGGAAATATCTATTCTTACTTCCTTTAATTGGATATCATGGTTTCACCAATCAATAAACCACCTTCTTCAAATTCAATTAAAGTCAGTAACGTAAACTGCCAATCTAAAACAAAAGCCCTGATAAAACTTTAGTCAAGTTAGTAGCCTTCGGACAAAAAGGAAAATCAGTTTGTGTAGAAACCTTCCGGTGATGGATGACGGCCTGGAGGGCGTAATATGCCTACGAAAAAACTCGTTAAATCACGAAAATTCCCGACAAAACTGGAATTTCCTGGCATTTTGTTATGTTTTAATTTATTAATCAAATACTGCAGAGCACTTAGCCTCATTCATTTTCGCCTGTGTTCACATAGATTTCAGGTCATAGAATAACCAAAATGAAACTCTATTTTTTAAGGTTTTTTAAGATCCATATATTTTTATTTTGAGTAAGTTAATTCAACTTACTCAAAATAAAAATATAATTTAATTAATCTTTTCCTAAACATCTAAACTTTTGCGTTCCTCTTTCAGCTTAAATGCCCACTACCTACAATTCATAGGTATACTTGTATAAAGGCTTTTTCTAGAAAATCACGGAAATTCTTTGATGGTCACGAACTCTATCAATTCGGTGTATTTAGGACATCTCAAGATTTATACAGGATGGTGTTCTAATAAACTATAAAAGTAACCGCGTTAATACAAAAAGGAAAACCATATTCTGTGGTGCTTTCAGGAAATTCAGTTTCCTGTGTTAATAATTATTATAGGCAATGACAGCATTAAAATTCCTACTTTTGTATCTGAAATTACAAAACAGATTTTGTTTCTTCGCCATATTTTGCTGTAAGGGATGTTTCCTGCTTTTTATGTTTATTTAAAAATGATATATCTATATATATCCTACTGAATTCAATTCAGAAGGAGTCGTCGGTTCGGTAAAAACAATAAGTACCTACGTACAGTGCGTCATGTTAAATTACCAAAGAACCTTTTTCTTTGCAGAGTAAGAAAATAACAAAAAAGAACGTAGTGTAATAAATATAACGTATTTTTTATGTGTAATTACTTACCAAAATAATATAAATTAAAAAATTAAACGTCAGTCATGGATCTGTCACGGGTTTACGAAATTTTATGCTCCATTTATAAACATTTTCAATGAACAAATAAGAAACTATATATTTCACGTAATATTATTAACCATTTATAAAAGTACCTTTACTCTTGTTGTAACTATTTAGAATTAAAATTTTCTTCATGATGAACGACTTTTCAAACTTAGAGAAGGTTATAGTCCGCGAGCTTGCCTGCCGGCTGTGTTTATGTACGGACGTGGTAAAACTAAAACCGCTCAGTGCGGAGATCAAGAGAAAGATAAAGAGGCTTTTCGAAATTGTGGTAATCATAAAAATACTTATTCAGATACTTCGCAATTATCAGATCCAATAGGTATCGTAGGTACTTCATTGAATAAGTCAGTAGGGTGAACTGTTCGACAATGAACCTAAATTTTCAGAACTGATTTCGTCATAACCGTAACTCAATTTTCTTATCCATCATTACTAAATCGTTTGAAATTTATCTGGCTTTAAGTTTTTATATTCGCATTTCGTTGAAATTACTTTATTGCGGATTTATAAACCTTTTTTCATAACAAGAGATTTGGCTCAATGTGTCCACCTCTTGGTATAGAATGAACCACGAGTTGTTGTGCATTGAATCGCCAACATTTTCATGTCTGCATTGAACCACTGACGCGTACACATTTAACCACGCCCGATGTGGTTCAATGTGTACTTATATGAAGTTCAACAAGTTAATCCTTTATGCATCAACGTCGCTGCAAGCGACAAATTAGATCAAATAATAATGTAAAATCGTTTAATTTATGAAAACGTGCAGAGGGTTCAGTTTTTGTAAGTGTACATTTAACCAATGCAGTAGGTACACAATTAACCACATAGTGGTACGCATTGAACCGTGTTTCATTGTTAAACACTACATAATTGTTCAATGTAAGGCACCACCCTCCACTTGAAACTTTGGAGCCTTCTAGTGGAAACAAACTGCAGTCTAAATAGTCATGATATATGTCATTAATAGCACGGGCATTGCATTATAAAGCCCCAGATAATTGATTTTGTAAAGTAAACAGCCATATTGTGAGAAAAAACAGTCTTGTGTTTTTACATCGACGATGCCAAAATTCGGTTTTCTCCTATTGACAAGGCAACACGTGATGAGAGCGAGTGGCGGACTTGTGAGCCGTTAGAACACTCGAAAAAGCTCGTTGAAATGTGTTGTTGCGACGATCTAGCAACGTTGCATTTCCTAAATAATGCAATGATTCATTGTGTCCCACTGGTTCATTGTTGAACAGTTGACTAGTCAAGAAAATCCAGATTATGCATCACCACAGTAATTTTATTGTCCACACAATAAAATTATTGTGATACATATTCTGTTTCAATAGAAGCATGAACTCTGAACTCAAACATCTTATGTGCACTTCATTTTAGTAGTGGGTAAAGCGCCAAATTACTTTGGGATTAAGTCTGTAGATGATCTTATACGCGGGACAGACCACGCTTCTATCAAGTGAGCAACAATCAATAATTTTTCGTAGGCGCGAAATTCTAATCTTACCCTGGTCGGTCACGACCAACATTACAGAATTAGTACAAAGTGGGCGCAGTTTAGAAATAGGATCTATTTCCAACGCATTGCTTTTTTTGTTTCTTCCAGGTTCGCACTGATGACTGCCTTCCTAAGGCCATATGCCACGATTGTCTCCAACAAGTTTCAGCGCTTCATTTATACACCGTCAAAGTAAACAAAACGCAAAAGTTTCTCGAATTTCATAAATTGAAAGCTCTCGAAGAGAAAAAGGAAATAGAACCCAAATTGCACCCGATCATAGCAGCCCTTTCCGGTCATGCAATCGACAAGCCCCTGTTGCTATCCACGGACCAGCAACAAGGAGATTCAAAGCCGCCTAAACGTAAATCAAGTCCGAAAAAAAAGTCCCCTGCCGAGTTGAAGTTTCTAGAAGCTCTAACTTTGGAAGAGTTCGCAAAAGCGGAAAAGCTGGACAAAACTCTTCTTAGTACAAGTCAAGAACTGTCAGGGTCTACGCCGCTTTGCTCGGCACCACTTGCATTGACAACACTACGTGGAAACTTTCGGGAATGTCAATCAGACCCGATACATTCAGATTTCACTCCCGATACTCTTGACCCTATAGTGCTAGTCGATGGCCGGCCGGCCAAGCAAGGCACCGCGTTAGACAAGCAGATCACTCTATTCTACAAAATGGAGTGCTGCATCTGCCACGAGAAAGGCTTCCACTTCAGATCACTGATAAGACACTATAAGGACAGACACGGCGTTCCTGGCTATGTGACGTGTTGCGATAAGAAATTTCACTACTTTTATCCTAAGAAGATAATTGAGCACATGGCTTATCATCTTCAACCGAACATATTCATGTAAGTACTTAAGTCATTTAACAATGCTTAGCAGTTTTAAAAGCCCACTCAATTGCAATACTGTGATCCACAGGTGTTCAAGCTGTCATCAGAACTTCCAAACTTCTCAAGAACTGGTAGAGCATCAGAGCAACGGCGGGCGATCTGAAGGCAAGATCGTGTGCCCTCGTTGCTCTGAAAAGTACCCCACGTATCACGAGTTGGGATGGCACATCATAACACATCGTTCGGACAAGCTACAATGCGACTACTGTGGAAAAATGTGAGCTAATTTTTAATGAGAATATGGAGCTTCGTACTTCGCTAATATTGGTGTCTAGTATGAAGTTTTAAAATAATGCCGTGGAAACATTCAAACTTCTAGGCTAGGCGCATTGCTCTAAATATTTACGTCCCTCATTATTTTAGTTCTGTACATATTCGCATACCTACTAATTCTGTGACTTGTACCTATGCGAATATGTATTTCGCAATTATGACTATTTTGCGCAGTCTGATTAATTTTTTGGGAGCAAATATTTTAATTTTGCCATAACGTGTTCATATTAAATTGACAACATACACCGAGAGCGCGGGCTGGTACCTTTGATCTTTTAAATCTTCAATACAGTATTAGTCGTTTGTTTATTTTCCAGTTTAAGACATCATCACCGCAAAAAGACGGTCAACCATATGGAGGATGTAATCCTTTGTTCCGCGTGCATGCGAACGTTAAAGAATATAGAGAAACACGATAAAGAGATCGTAAGTACTTCGATTAAAAATTAATATAGGTCCATAATGTTATCCAAAGGTTATACTATTTTAGATTTAAGAAAATAAAGGAAAGCTAATCGTAGAGTAAGTTTTTCAATCACTAATTCAAATGAGTACGTACTTATGTGATATATTTATTTTTATCTTTTATTAAACTACTTTAGGTACTATTATAACTAATCGAAATCTAGGTATTCCAAGGCTTGAATTTCGCTTGTAATAACTACCTATAACATAGGGTAATATCACATAGCGTGCCTACTTACAGTATGTCAGAATAGTCGAACTATAGTTTTGAATCGAGTGTTTTCAACGTTATTACGTCATAAACAAATTATTGAATGTGGTCAAAACTATAGTCCTGACGAGCGGAACAATTTTACAAAAAACGTTAGTCAAAGAGGAACTAACCTAACCTAGGACTAACCTTACCTATGACAAGTGTTTTTTGAAATAAAATCCAAAAATACACTGCATGTTTACTGTTGTGCAATAATCCGGTCTATAACGAAGCAAGCTTGCTATAAAAATCCAATGGCTTGCAGTCTTGATTAGGTTTTACTTTATCTTGCAGAAAGAAAAAGTAAAACCCAAAAACATCGATCCAGCTACTCTGCAAAAATCTCAAAAATTCAAGCATGCGATGGGTCTTTCAGGCGACGAAGACGGATCTACCGACTAAAACTAAGAAAATATAAAAATAGGAACACCACAAAATATAAAATTAAAAGAGTATAATGTAAAAAAAATAAAAGTCCCGTTACATAACACATGTCACATTTTATTAATAAACTTAATCTAAGTAGGTATGTAGGTCCAGCATGATCATTACATACAAAGCCAAGACTGGAATGCTACTAGAAGTCTACTAGCAGCAGATTGCATACCGTTTAACAAGACGGGTTTTCACGCGTACCTGAGTGTTGGAAAGGTCCAAACGATGACACGTTTCTCACACGCGTGTCATCGTTGAAGACACGAACGACTCATTGCATCCCTGATTAAGTTAATCGAATGTGAACGAAACTATAGTTGGACCTTTCCAACAATCAGATACACATGAAAACCCGTTTTCTTAAACAATATGAATCAAACACGCGTTAGTTTTCTAAATAAGATCAGACACCGTATAAAGAGACTTTCAAATATATTGTACAGCGCTTGCCAAACCACTCCTGCTCACTGGTGACACTTATTATACCCGGTTACCGAATTAGAAACACACAACAACTAAAATACGTATGTAACTCTTTTAATAAATTTTTTGGTTCTTAAATACCTTTTTTTACAAACAAAAAGAATTCCATATCGGCCCAGGCGTCGTCGTCGCTGACAAATCGGAGAACACAGTAAAAATTCCGGAGAATTGATAACTCTTACTCCTTTTTCACGTTGGTTGAAAAAAAGTATAACAATCACGCCAAACATTCCACACGACTTAAAAACTATGTTTTAAATTTTAACTACCTTATTAAAAAACGTATTTCAACTTTCAGCATCTTTCGTCTCGTTTTATCCCATAGACACCCATACGCCAAAACAAGACAAAAGACGTTCAACATTGAGACGCGTTTATTGATAAGGTTCTGTATACGTCTATTCGAGCCTCCGTTTCTTGACCAGCGATCCTAAGAGGTCCGATATAGCGGGCAGGTTGTTCGTCTGATCGTTAGCGCCAGTGTTCAAGTTGGCAAGTGGAATGTTCAGCTGATTGCTGGTGGGTTTCGTCTGACCCTTCATGTTTCTGTGTTGCGGGAAACTTGGCATCAGTTTAGGATCACAAGCTGAAATGAAAAAAGACACTAGTGAGAACTGATAAAACTAATTATTGAACACACGCGTCTTCACAGGCGTAGATTTTACATTCCTGAATATAAACTTTAAAAATCTATGTTCTTAGTAAATCTAGTTGTTTAGGCTCTTTGTTGATTATGACCTATCAAACACACAGTCAGGCCTTACTTCTTTTATATACAGGGTTATTGGTCAGGGATGTACTAAAACCGTAACTGGAAAGAGGTTGTATTTATCACGACAATAAATTTTCAGTATGGGACCCCGAAATTCGAGAAATTAATAGTAACACTCTTAACTGATAAGCCTGTATATAAAGAGATTAGCAAAAATTAGGTCCGATTTTGTTAAAAGTTCCATGGGACTGACAGCGACTGTAACGTAAGTATTGAAACATAAAAAAATCCTCCTCTTTTTAAGAAGTCAGTTAAAATATGACTTACGTAGCGGCTGCTCCTTGAAGTAGGAACTCTGGAGACATTCCTCGGCCGTGGCTCTCTTGTTGGGATCGTACATGAAAAGGAAGTTCAACAGCCTCAGTCCAGCGGCAGACAGCCAGGGAAACCTTTGCTTTAGGTTATTGTATGGCTGCTGTTTGAGGGTGAAGTTCTGTAGTGCTGGTAACGCGCTGAATTCTGGCCAGATCGCATCGGATGGAGTGCCTAGGGAGAGAAGAAAGAACAAACATTCTTATATCTAGCATTTCTCATTCCCACCAGTACTTTCTAGCTGTTTTGCCGATGTATCGTATTTATAATTCGATGTTATACTTTTGGGATGGCAATAAACTTAAATTTTAATTTACTTAACTATCTCTAATACTTTTAATTACTTGGGATTCTATCCTGACTGCCTTAACCGGATTAACTCAAAACCAGGTGATTCAGAAGCGCCGTGCATGAATTAGATAGGTGAAAGACGTATATGCAAAGTGATGAAAGACGTATTTTATTGTATTTTCCTCGGGTACCTTAGCTGACACTGCCTGGCATTGGGCGCTATTAGTATAAGACAGCCACTTATTGCTTCACTTGTTATCACAAGAAACAACAGGTCTTTATATTTATTTACTTAACTTAGTGTTTTATTTAATTTGTGTAAGTAAAAAAAAATTGTACTTCACTCTTGAGTAATTGCATTAATTGTTATCATCCACAAAGCAAGCTGTTATTGTACCATAACTATTTACAAAATGCTAAAGAAATTATTAGTAATAGCTTCATTAAAATCGTGACTAATAAAGAACTATATCATCAACCAACATACAACAATGAATGGCTAATATAATGTGCAACAACATTTCCAAATGATTATGAACATAAACATAAAAGTACCAATTGCTACTTAAGCCTCTCTACAGCACTATAAGAAAAAAAACAGACTTAGACTTATAATAAATATATCACAGAGGAATACAACTATCAATGCACTACATTGACACACAAATATAAACCCATAACAAAGGATATCCTTCTTCTTAGTGGTTGGTTAAAAATACTCTGAAAAACCTACCAAGCAGATCAACAATGAGTTCCAACTGCTCGATCTCTGTCCTGCCCGGCAATAGTGGTTTGTTAGCCAGCAGTTCACCCAGTATGCAGCCGGCGGCCCACATGTCTAGTGCTGGAGTCTGTTTCGGCGACTGTAGGAGCAGCTCGGGCGCTCGGTACCAGAGGGTGACGACTCGGGGGGTGGCGCAGCGAGCGGGAGCGCCCAACCATCGGGCCAGGCCGAAATCCGCTACAATCATAAAAAAAGGACCAGTTATTGTTTCATGTTTTTTTTCTACAGAAAGATATTTTAACATTACATACAATAATGTATCAAACAATAAAGTGAAAAAAAAAATTACCTAAAGACAATTTCAGGATATTGATCTTCATTTTACCTTGAGGTAATTTTTTTTTTTAATTTTTATATATGCAACCTACAGCTGAGAATGATAGGAATTGTACAATAAACAGTTTATTACTATAGATAAATTAAAGAACTTACCAATTTTTACACATCCTTTATCAGTTAGTAACAAGTTTGACACCTTAAGATCTCTGTGCACAATGAAGTTGGAGTGCAGATACTTCAGACCTTTTAACACTTGCAGCATCAGACATTTCACTTGAGATTCCGTAAAGGGAGATGTCATGTTGTCAAGAAGAGAGGCCAAGTCTTGTTCGCAGTACTCCATAGATAAAAATATGCTGAAATAATGTCAAGTCGAGCTTCAGCTTAGGTAAAAATAAATTATACCTGCCTGGTCAGTGCATAAACTTTGTATGGGTGTTATAGGCAAATAAAGGGTTTTCTTTAACAAATATATCATCATTTGGCATCCAATACTGCAAATATGACTATCATTTAACAACAGGACAATAAAAAACTGAAGTAAATGTTACTGTGTGCATATATGTTTTTGCTTTTAGGTTTTTCTTTGTAAACCTAAAGTGCCTACTACTATTTTAAACCTAAAAGCATTTATTTTTATGTTGTCTTGTAAATTGTATGCACATGACAGTCACATTCAAGGGAATGGATGCCAGATGACACATTTATAGTTTTGCCTTTACTATTCATGGTGTGTACAATATTATATTGACTGGCCGGCTGGCACAGTTGGTAGCAACCCTGCCTTCTGTGGTGCTGGTCCCGGGTTCGATCCCCGGACAGGTCAAACATTTTCGTGCATGAACATGTCTGTTTGACCTATGTCTATATTATATATATTTACGTATTTAAGTATGTATATCAGTCATCAGATTACCATAGCACAGGCTTTGCATAGTTTGCGACCTGAAGATCTTTGTGTGGATGTTGTCCCATATTATTATTATTTATTATTATTAATATGATGGCTGGATTATAATAACATTCATAATTATTGTTTTCGAAGTAAAGAAAATACGCCTCCTCTCCCTTATAGCACTAAATTTTAAGTTTTAGGTTGATACTAATTTTTGTGTGATTTTTATTACTCCTTATTTTTGTGAGATCACATTTAATTAGTCTATAAAATTTAAAGAATAGTTAAATATGACACTAATTATATACAAAGTAATATAATATATAATTCTGCATGCCCTTATATATTTACATTACACTTCCAGTTGCACAAAAAATGCATTTAAAACATATTGTGTTGTACAAACAAAGAACAATAAAAATAAAGAATATACAATAGTTATAAAACCAACCTTTCTAAAGACCTGCCTACTAGCACTTCTTTTAATTGCACAATGTTCTCATGTCGGCATGCCATGAGCACCTGAATTTCTCGGAGGCCACTGAGAGGCAAACCATCTTTTTCGACATCCATCCTTACTTTCTTCAAAGCAACTATATTACCATTCAGTTTGTCTTTAGCTCTGTCTGTAAATAGAAAAATTCAAAGCAATAAGTTTAAAAAACCATTTTTTTTTAACTTTATTGGATACTCTTTTACTTACACACAATACCATAGGTGCCTTCTCCAATACGATTGATTTTCTCAAATTCACCTACAAATCTACATCTTCCAAGCTGCAATTAAACCGATTAGTCAATTTAACCATGTTTCAAAGGTGATTGATAAAATGGTACTTATAGGTTATGTTTTACATACTATGTCTTTTTCAGGTATTTCCATAGTCTTCCCAGTCCTGAAAGATATCAGGACGCCTTTTCGTGCAGCCGGGCCAGTAGGATCCACAACATCTTGGTTGGAATTAGGTTTCTCAGAATCTGAAATTTAATGGACGAGCAAGAGTTAAGAGACTTATTTATTGTGATTTGAAAACGGCATTACTTAAGCGAGTGATAATCATTACTTACTTTGGCTCATTTTTAATAACTATAAGACTAAATTAAGTAAACCAAATTGATGCTTTGCTTTTTGAGACAAAATCAAAACATCAACAAACAGAAACCATAGAGAATAGAGAAATGAAATGAGATCAACCACAGAAATAAATTACAAATCGAAAAGAACGAATGAGTACGAAGACTAAAATCGAACGAACGTTTATACATTGATTACCATAGCAAAATAAGTGCTACTTCCGGGTACAAAATGAATAAATACTTGATGTCACAATTCATGAAGTGCATTAATTTTATTTGGCTGATACGCGTGTTTCATTCCTAACTCTATGGATACAGAACGGTCTAGTATAAAGCCAACCAATCAGGGAGAGCCTTCGGACAGTTGACAATTTGACGATTTTAAGATTGTAATTTGACGGTTTCACTTCGATAGATTGCAATCTACCGAAAATAATACGTTAAATTGTAAGTAGTACGTTTAGGTTCACAATCTTTCGACAGTTTACAATCTCCGTTAGATTTTTAATTACAATTTTACGGTGACATATATATAAGAGGTATCCAACTTTTTGGTAAAATTTCCCAATATAATATAAACAAACTGGCTTATGTGTCACATTCTGGGATAAATTGTATAGAATACAGAGAGAATGGAAAAAAAATTGCAGCTATAAATTAAACTTATCAAATTGAATTATTTTTTATGGCAATGCCTTTTTGAAGAAAGAGAAGCACGATAGTGTCCACGCGCGTTAAGATTCTAATAGTATTTTATTTGAGGATTCTTGTGGTCAATGAACTCATGCCTTAACTTTTTTTTTATTCTTCTGTTGTCAGATCAGATTATTGTCAAAAATTACTCTGGCGATCAGCTGGGTTTAGTAGGTAAATATAGAAAAAACTAATTTCCAATTTAATTTTGGTCTTGTGGGTGGAACGGAGAATCAGCACAGGGAATCCTGAAAAAGTGTTATTAAATACTTTTTATTTCTAATATGGATCTATCTAACAAAGTTATTGGATCTATCGGCAAATTTTGGCGGACGAGTGTGTAAGTCTTTTTTTTTCACAAATGTGTTCTTTATTGTTTCCTTTTGTATTTTATCATAATTGCATAGCTTCGTTACACTTCCACAGCACACGTGCATTGCATTTGTTTGGCTTACACTGCTTGTACTAATTACCTCTATGTGAGCACTAGTGTAATGATTTTCAATAACCTCATGGAATCTTTGAGATGAGTTTTGTTTGAGCTGCTGCACAGTGACGAAAGTTCCTTAGAAGATCGACAATAAGCTTAAGATTCTGATGGTGTAAGTTTTTTTTACATATTACTTTACATCATGCTTAGAAGCTGAGTCATCAATCACTATCTTTTAGAAAGTCTGTAATTCCTTAGATATAGATTTAAAAAGTTTTAATAGTCACTACCTTGTTTATTATTCTATTCTTTATTATTGTTTAATTATTCTCAGTTATATATTTCCTGTATTGCATTGTTGATTTCTAAACTTACTACTCAGTTATATTATGTGCTGTCACATTTTCTCAAGTTAGTAGATTTATAAGCATGCTAGTAAAATGTTGTTGGATTTTATCCTAAAAAATGCATCTTCATCATTGTTTATAATATAATATGCATATTAATAATAGTTTAACAAGAAATGTGTGTTTGCACTTACCACTATCACTTTATAGTTAGTGGCATTTTTATTGGTATGATATTAGCAATTATAAATTTATCTTGATATCTACCTAACTAATCAAAATCCAATTTACATAATGTCTCAAACAAGTTCCAATTTCCTTTTACAGAAAGCACTTTGGTGTTTATGAAAAAGTAAGACCTATTGACACAACACCTAGTAGAAAGGTACCAGATCATATTGAAAAACCTAACTATGTGATTGGAAAATCATTAGCTGTTCCAACAGCACCAGAAGTTAAAGATTTAAACCAACTGAGGGGCATGAAGAGGAGTTGTAAACTGGCATCTAATATTTTGACACAATTGCCAAAGATTATAAAGGTGAGCACATACTTGCAGGAAGTCAACACCATTATTAAATGGAAAGTAAACATATACACATATTTTTTTAAAATAATTTGATTAAAATACTTCTTTGGAACTGGCTGTATAAGTACTATGTCTGTATGATATAGAGTGAATAAAAAAAATAGATTCTGATTATATAAGATAAAGAGAACATATCAAAGCTTTAATGTTCGTGTTTGAATTAATGAATTTAAAAATATTAAAGTAATAACTATTGTGAATATTGAAATGATCTTTCATATTTTATATTTCAGCCTGGTACAACAACAGATGCTATTGACGAGTTTGTGCACAATCTAAGCATTGAGTTAGGTGCATATCCGTCTCCCTTGCACTACCACGGGTTTCCTAAGAGTGTGTGCACATCTGTCAACAATGTTGCAGTGCATGGTATACCAGACCTGAGGCCTTTGGAGGATGGTGATATTATTAACGTTGATATAACGGTAAAATTGCATTATTTTCAGAACCACTTTATTCAATCTAAAGAATATTTTTAAACATATGTTTATTGTTGCGGAGAGAACTTTTTCAGTAATTTTGATTAAACAATCAAACCTCTTAAGTGATTTGATAAAATTTAACTGGGACCACATGGGAAATTATGCACCTGTCAAACAAAAAAAGAGTTTTTTTTCAAATCAGTACACCTTTTTTCGAGAATATAGGTAACATACGTAAAAATATACAGTTAATTTGAGTACCTCCTCTTTTTTAGAAGTCGTCAGAAAATAGTGTTTATTAATATGATGGCAGCAACATCAGCTTGTCACTTGTACTGGGTATTGGTTGTTCGGACAGATTTCTTAGGTATTCTAATTAAGTGTATCAGTCATATTGATAAGACAATATTGTTAAGCAAACATACTATTTTAGGTGTTAACCCAATTGTTTTTATTTTCTTTACAGGTATTCTTCAAAGGTTTCCATGGCGACTGTTCCAAAACATTTCTGGTTGGCAACGTCGACGATCGAGGGTACGAGCTTGTAGCTGTCACTGAAGAGTGTTTAGATATTGTAAGTAACTTTTGTTTTCCCATAAATGCCTTAGATATAAAAACATTGATAAATGCTTACAATTATCGCTAATGCAAAGCTAAAGCTGATGGTGAATCATTCAAATAGACTTATTATTTTTTTCTTTTGTATTTGTTTCGTAGTATCTTAGTGACTCACCCTAGTGTCTTAGTTTTTATGGTAGGACAAATTACACCAGCAACACATAATGTAACTTAGCACACCAATATTATAAATGCGAAAGTGTAAGTGGGTGTGTATTATTTGATACTTTTCTTCAGGGTCAAACATTGCATGGATTTTGATGAAAGCAATAGATGTAGCTTATACAGTTAGATTGTTACATACGCCATTTTTTATTCCCAAAAAATGTGTTATGTAAAATGTTGTTCCATATTTTATAACTTTAACCTTTCTAGGCAATCAAGTGCTGCGGTCCGAATGTGCCCTTCTCAGAAATCGGCGCAACAATACAGAGGCATGCGAAACAAAACAGGCTGACTGTACTTCCGGCTTTCCTCGGACACGGGATCGGAGAGTATTTCCACGGACCGCCGGATATTTATCATACCAGTATGTCTTACAATATTATTTTATTAATTTTTAGAATCTTTATAATTTTTAGAATAGAAACATTGACATCAACGAAATATTGAATGTTGAAGGTAATATGATTATATGTATGAAAAGTTTTCGGAATGACATATTCTTTTCTTAAATATTCGTAGAACGTATCCACCAAGTTTCTTCATGATTGGTTGGTAATTACGACTCGTGCGCGAGTATGAAATTTCAGTAGACACAAACATACGAACAGACAGAATTAAGAAAAAATTGCCTAATCCAAAGCAGAGACTCTTCGCTCGCGCTTGTTGCAAACATTAAGAAACTATTTTTACTGCATTTTATTTCCAACAGTAAACGATTACCCTGGGACAATGAAACCCGGCATGACGTTCACAATAGAGCCTGTACTCTCTCACGGCAGCGAAGACACGGTTATGTTAGAAGATGGGTGGACAGTTGTCACTGAGGACGGCTCGAGGGCGGCGCAGGCAGAACATACGGTGTTAGTTACTGACAACGGAGCTGAGATACTTACCAAATAAATAAGTATTGAATTTATTTATAAAATTCATAAGCTAATGCCCTTTATTTGTGGAAGCCAAACTTACTAAAACCTAATTAAACAGTTCTAAAACTGCCATCTCTCATTTTGTTTCTGTAAAAAATGACGGATGCATGTAAGTATTAAAAAAACTGGGTTTAATTAGTATAACAGGCCGAATTGGGGTCAATGTTGAGGTTTTCGATATTGTTATACCTATATGCATAGGTATGTTAAAATAAAACAAGTTTTAGCGGATGCCTGGTTTAAAAATGTCTACAGGGTTATCGGCTAGGGATGTACTAAGCTGAAAGAGACTTTACTCACCAATACAAACTAAGGCGAAAGAGGAACACTATACTGATTCTAAGGAACCAACGTAGATTAAACAGCTGATATTTTTTCTCTACTTCAGGATTGGTCCCATAGTTAGTTGATCCTTAGAATCAGAATAGTTTCCGTCTTACGTCTTAGTTCACCTCTAGCCTATATCAATGTATAGTTTAAAATAATTAACCCGTGCGCAAAATTAAATGAGCTTAAAGACAAATACCCAACCAATACTAATAAGTAGAACGTGTCACATCAAATCATGTGCCAGTGAAGTGTTAAATTTGTTAATTAAATTCTATCATAGAGTTATTGGATTTTATGACCAACTCTCTGTCACACCAGTATGACCAACCATGATTCTTGTTCTCGTTGATCATACTACTGCTTTTCCCCCCGGGCGCAGAATGCGCCCCAGGAAATAAAATTCCCTGGGATCAACTGGCCCCAGCGTCCAGCCCGGGGAAATAGCAAGATAGCTCGACCCCCGTACCTTGTGCCTTCCCCACAGGGGGCACGAGACGCCCCGTGATGATGCTTTTTCACAACATGTAATTATAGCGGCTTACATCAATAATTGTTGTGACAGCCTTAGCATAGTTTGCTAAAAACTATAGTTAGGTATTGACTATATGTATTCAATCATGTAATATAGATCGCAGCCATTCAGTAGATGTTCAAACTAGTCAGTATAGGCTTAGTTACCTTTTAAGATATTAGAGTAGTAGTTTCTTGTTAATTAATTATATTGATAATTTTAACAAATTGTATGCCTATAGTAGATACATTTTCCAGAAAAATTTCAATACGCGCGTTTTTTATGCAAAATATCCTTAACTTGGGAAGGAAAAGAATGCACTATTGAAATAGCGTTGTTTTTAGAATGAAAAATGTTTACTTATTGTTGTACAAACTGTAAATAAATATACAAATGTTACGCGTTCAATTGTTCCTATTTCATCCGATTTTACAACGTGCAATAAAACGAACCGATCAGCGTGTAGTGTTTTATTTGTTTGCTCGATAAACCTTAAAAATAAAAACATGTAACTTGTTACAATAAAAGCACAAGCACAATAATTTATATCACTCATAGTTTTTTGTCAGTCAATAGAAATTCAAAGGCTTAGGAAGGAAGGTATCGACATCAGTTAAGATTATAAGACAAGGCGTAACCAATGGGACGTATTCACACTCTCAGCAGACACTGAAATACAATAACAATCTGGGTGCCTCTGCATCTGAATCAATTCCCGACAATTTGGTCCCAAACATGGCCAGCTACGCCTCTTCCACTAAGATCAATTTGATTATGAAGATTAATTACATAATATAAGTACTAGAATAGTAATTAACGACATTGTATCATAATTAGTCTAAAGCAATAAGGATTACATAGACGGCGATTTCATTAATCTTAACAAAATACCCGAAAGTGACTAGAAGTTTGCGTTTTACGAACACAGATTTTCAACCCTGCAGAAAGTATTACATAAAATTATTGAATGCGGTATATTTGGTATTTAAAATTAATCGTATAACATCACATTATTCAGAAATCCTCATAGTTTGTGCTGTTGTCCTTAATCCTAACACATTAAGTGAATATTTTTATAATATACGTAGAGAATAAGAGTAAAATACAATGTTTAAAGTGGAGAGATTTGTTTAAAAGTCGTCAAACATGGTGGTATAAATAGGTCGATGAAACTGTTTGAGTATATTTTAAAGTGGGTAGAGTAGTCCTATCGCTTATACGAATCGCTCACGCTATAACATGCTCACGAACGCTGCTTAGTGCTTTAAAAACACGCAATATTTTAATTGGGGTACCAACAAAATCATTACATTATATTCCACTTCACACAATGGAACCACTACTTTGTATAAAACTACGATAAAACTCTTAAAATTACCGTTTATATTGTATCGTCATATAATATTTTTATTTTGTTTAACATGCTAAGGGTGCTAGGGAAGATTAAAAAGAGTGTATAAAAGTTGTTACAAAATTGTTAAATAGATTTAACAACATACAAAAGCTACTCGCGACGTTTATATACGCTACAATACAATAATGTCACTTAAACATTTATAAATATATCACTCAAGGTAACACTCGATCCGTAAATAAGGATTACCTCAGTCAAAATGAGAATAAAATATAAATACCTCTACGTTAATATTAATAATATACTAATAATGTAAAATGTTTCACAATTACAATATTTGAACAAATTATGAACATCAAAACACCATTTTATCATAAATTGAAAAGGGTATGCCCAATACAATGTAGCTAAGCCATGCACGCTGATTATTTTATAAGTAAACGGTTATTTATTATTTATTTGTGTACCTATTTAGCGTTATTTGAATATAATTTATGTAGGTATTTTTTCGAATTTGATAAATATAACTTTCAACGTTTAAAGGAATTTTAATTCTAGCTTTTATGAAATTTAAAAGTGACTACACAATTCCAATAACTACGTACTCTTACTTTACAATGTACAGGCTTAGCTAAACATTTTCATCATATAAATATATCATACCATATGCAGCTAGCTTTCCAATTATTATATATAATTTATTATTTATATATTACTTAATATTAGCAAACAGCTAATATACTTTTGAAGATAATTTAATAGAAGTGCCTACATTTATTATCATGCCATATTTAATTAAGAACATTAAAGAAAACTTTAGAATATACATTAAGAAGGAGCTGGATTCCACATTTTGATTAGCTACTATTCAAATAAAATTTGCAATCATCAACATTATATTGTAGTTGGTATGTGAAGTTGAATGAACTCAGTAACGTATTATATATGTGTATTACGTGATTAAATAGAATATGTGATCATTATAAATAATGTCAAATAATTTAATATTAATTTCAAAGTATACTTACCTACTTAAACATTTTCATAGACTTCTCAAGAATTTTAAGAATACAATAAATGATGTGACAAATGTCAACATATCTGAAAAGAACTACGGTATAATAATAGTACTAAAAGAACTGAAATATTTAACTTATTGCCAATTTTTATAATTATGCATGTATTTAGTTACATGGCATCCGAATCACAGATGTTTCATTTTAAGAGCAAAATTGACGATTTAATATAATAACAAAGATTATTAAAACATAATCAACTCATAACATAAACCATATAAGGTCATGACCAAATATCAACATTGGACTATCTAACGGAGGAAAATTTCTCTTTACTTGTTGATCTTGTAAAAGCGTTGAACAAATTCCGTGAGGCTGAATACTTGGCCTGGACCCAAACCAATATCCATGTTGATGAATTCATCTAGGTTGTGTGTGCACGCTGGAAATATATATTAGTTACAATAAATATAAGAATATATATATATAATAAACACACTTTTACACTTTGTTTAGAAGGGGTGACTTGTCCTATTGTCTAAGCTCAGAAATAAGAAGGGCTCTGACATGGCCATAGTTTTTTTTTGTTTTATAAATTATAGGACTGGAAATCGAGCCCTACAAATTAACGTGTCTTTTGATCTGACCCACAGCTAATGTGGGTCAGATCGTTCAATTGTAAACGCCACTCCACAGTCACCCATTCAACACCTGAGAGGGTTCAATGTTGCTAAACATCAGCGATCATTTCATCAACGATCGCTTCACACCGGCTAATGAATCTGACATAGGTAGAATTTATAGTTTAAAATATAATCTGGATTAATGGGTAAGCTTGAAATAACATTAGAAACACACCAAATAATGTAAATGGACTGCCAGATGTATTATTATAGATTTAACTGATTTAAAGAAAAATTGTTTTATCCTACTATCTGATCCGATGCCAAAAAACGAAAATCACAATGAATTGATCAAATAAGATTAAATTACAGAGTAACATCTACCTTTTACTCAAAAAGCATTTTATAAAATAAGTTACATACTCAAAGTATTTAAAAAAGGACTTACTGCTCGTGCAAATCGCAGGGTAAGGTGGTGGTGGCTTAATCCAAGAACCGTCTGGTCTTTTCATGTGTCGACGATCAGAGGCAAAGCTTTGCAAAAACTGTTTGGCAGGCACTACACGGAAGAATCTGAAATATTGAGTTAAGCATTATTTTAAAATAATGCTAAGCGCGAATCTCGAGAGTAGCTGAACCGATTTTGCTAATTCTTTTTTTAGAATATTCCTTGAAGTACGAGAAATGGTTCTTAAGGAGAGAAAAATTTAATAATTGCCTGAAAAGGTCGAAAAACAACACTTTTATATACTCCCATACAAGCGATTCATAATAATACTTAAAAGTCAATTTGAACTTTAATACCATAACAACAAGTTTTAGTCTTAGTGGAGAGGTTCCGGGAAGGCAAAACAATTGAGTGACGTTAGTATCGTATGAATATTAATGTCAATATTTGCTAACCCGGCGTCCCGAAAAGCAGAATAAGTATTAAAAAAATTTATTAAAGAATCGATTGCTGGGCGGTACGAAATTCGCCGGCTCAGCTAGTTTGAAATAAAAATGTTCGTGGATTTGAGACGAAGTCGATCACGATAGTAAGTTGAAACAGATTGAACTTACTTCAGTGATTAATCAGCCAGTGAACAAAATAATTATTTTATTCCTAATCTAGAAATGACAATAATTAATTCAATTTTTTAGAAACTATCGTGAGACACTTTCATAAACATAGTATTTATTACCAAAATACACGAGTATATATGTATAACGAAGCAATACATTCAGCAAGTAAAAATCGTAAGCTTATTTTTCCGCGATATTTACGATCAGTATGAAGTTACAAATACTGTACCTAATAAACAAGAGATGACGTTCGGAATGGACAAACTGTTTATACTACTATACCTACATTTTAACCTAAGATCTTGTTACAGTTAAACAATAAATAAATTTCTATTCTATTCCCAGTCATACATTTTAATGTTATGATCGGCCCACGCCAACAACCAGCCTTTGGTTTCTTGGTCTTAATAGCGTAACATGACGTGATATCCAATAGCACTAATTTTACAATCATTTATTTTCTGTGTAGAAACGGATTTAATTTAGTTAGGTAACTAGTTGAAACAGCAAGCGTTTCAATCAATTTAATCTTATACAGTATAATTAAATTACTCTTATAGCCGCGTAAGTTAACCGCGATGTACTCAGTAAAAGTATTTAAATATTAATAAACAGGGTTTTTAGCTAGGGGTTCATTATACTCGGCCTAAGGAACAACATTCACTATGGGGCCAACTCTCAATTCGAGAAAAAGAAATCAGCATACAAAAAGTTGATCGGTCGTCGACAAAATACATGGAACAGCAGATTATTTTTCCCCCTGTCGGTTTAGTATACCCCTAGCCGATAACCCTGTAGTGTTAAATTCAAAATTAAAATAACTAGTAACACCGCAGGGCGCAGCTAGATTAATATATTTTATGACGATAATGATTAAATAAATGGCATTCACCCATAATTAATTAAACATAGTATAAAGCTCTACATCAATTAATCAATATCTAAGTAGGTATAATGTCAATAAAATGAAAGGTCATGCTATTGATTTAGCTAATCATAAACTCTGGCATGAATTTTTAATACCTACATTTTGCGCATTTACTATCTGGGACATGTGCATGACTATTTGAGGTGAGCTATTTGCAGTACTTTAGTGTGATGATATATCTGTCCATCGTAATGTAATATAATTACATCGACCCACATGATTTACTTATAATTAGATTTACATTAGAAAAAATAAATACTAAAAGATTATAAAATTAATTTGGGTCTAGTAAATAAAATTCAATACAAAAACATATAAGTTTTTTATTACCATCGTCAATATATTTTCTAAGTACACCCCTTAGCCCCTATTCTAATAATAATTATGACCTCCAAATTGCATGTCTCAAGGTTCAGCAATTTAGGCTGTGTGTTGATGGTGACCTGTCAGTTAAAACTGACTCTTTCAGATATACATATATAAAAGAAAGACATGTTAGTTACACTGCTTATAACTCGAGAATGGCTGAACCAATTTCTTTGAAAATGGGGAAGTAGCTTAGTACCAGGAGATAGACATAGGATACTTTCTATCTTGAAAAAAATCTCGTGAGACAATTAATGGGTATACCGCGGGGAACAGCGAGTATTATTTATGGGAATGTGTGATTTTTCCCAGAAAAACAAACATGACATGGAGCCGCATGCAGAAGCTAGTATGTATATAGATTAAAATATTGCTCTGACTTGTACCGATAGTATAGTGCCTCTTATCATCTTCACTCACTCTTGCTTTCATGCATTATTTATAGTAAAAGCTGTCTTGCTAAGGTTGCATGGAAAAAATCAGTTAAGGCGATAAGGCCATACAATGTACCCATTATCAAGATTTTCTTTGTATCTAATTTTAATGATTATATTTTTGGTGTGCATAAGAATTATTTTATTTACTTTTTCGATAACAGGTATTGATTTAAATTTCGAAGAATTGATGTGCAAAGGGCCTACAGTACTAGGAAAAAAATAGTGTCAAACAAAACCCCTACCCTCATTGTATGGAAATTAAAGTCTCATAACTTGCAATAAAGAACACAACACAATCCCATTATGTAATAGCTCACATTTTATTTAAGCTTAGATCTAGGCAGCAGAGATACTCAATCCCGTTTATCATAGAATCTGTCCTTGCTTTAACGTGAGAGTTATGGAAATGACTACAGAACATGAAAATACAGACATTTTTATTACAAGTTCATGCTCACAGAATACAAATTACTGTATTACAGTTCTCCGCACACTAGTTTAGTGTACAAAATAATAATCACTACTAGTACTAGGTACAACTCTTGAGCACTAACATTTATACTACAGATTCTGTCTTTTAATGCTTATGCGTCATAAGCATTACCCATGCACAATGTATCTCTTACTTCCCCACTGCTCAACTGCATAAAGTTTGTAGTTCAACATTTGTCTACCATAAATTTTCATAATAATCAATAAACACCACTGGCCTCAGCACATTACGCTCGTTTTTGTCCTTACGACTTTATCTCAAAAAAAACCTTTTTTTTCATAATGCTTATTTGGAATTGGATTTTTTTAATACCTTTAGATAAGTATTTTTGAGTTTTACTGTTGGTACATAGGATGTAGGCATATTTCTCTATTTCTCATATGATTAAGACCTTGATTTGTCATATTAAGGGATGTGGTAATGAAGAAATTAAAATCAGTAATTGTTCATTATAGAGTCAAATGTTGGAGATGAATTATAATCAGACAGCAATAAATATATAACATGTCTTGTCGATTGTAATGATGTGGAGTTTGATTTTAAATGCATCCTAATAGCATGTAATATTATGAAGTGAATTGTGAAAAAAATAAAAAATGTATTGTCATTTTAATTGAATATTGCATTAAAAAATTAGTGCAATATTATGAAATGAAAAAATAACTACATCAATTGAATCTAAATCAGGATTTGAATCTCCAAAATGCACATTAATATATATATACATATATAAATGCAAATACAGTCAAAATCTGTTATAACGACATTGAAGGGACTGCTCATATTCAGTTGTAAAAACCGATAGTTGTAACAACCGGTGATGTTTAATGTGTATCGTGTAATTACAAACAAATCGATAGGGAATCATTGGAAAAATATATTCATTCAACAATTTATATCCAAACTAGAGAGCGGAATTAAAAATAAAGACTGAGCAAAGGAATATGGTGTACTCGTATCACACTCGTCAATTTCAACCATTTGGAAAGAGCGAGAAAAAATTCAAACGCTTTATGACAATAATTTTTTAAAAATAAAACGAGCCAGTATAACAAAGCAACAAACAAAAATTCTTTGCGAGATTTTAAAAGTTTCACGAATAACTCTACAAAGTTTTGATGTGCTTTGTGTATAGATGAGGACAAACTAACTGAAGAGATATGAAGATGCAAGCTTTGACTCTACTGCATGCACGTGTTTTGTTTCTAAGAATTAGAAAAGACCATACACTAAACTAAATCCTAGTTTTCTTTCCTCATTTTAATAGCCATTGAAGACAAATGTGGATCCCTATTCAAATTGTTTACAATACAGTTTAGCCGGTAGTTCTAACAGATCTAATTCTCCGAAATATTAGTTAAATGTGGTCGTTTTATGAGGTATGTTGTTATTAGCAATGTTGTATAAAGCGATGTTTTTTATAAGGCGATCATATATCATCCAGCCCGTTATTATAACCGTTCTAAACGATGTCGCAGTAAACAGTTTTGACTGTACAATCATTCTTTATTGATTAAACTACTTATACTTCAAATCACTGACTTTTTTGGACTTTTGACATCACTAATATACTCATATTGTTTACTTGTTTATTAAATATAAAACAGACTTAAATAATAGTACTGTTTCCTGCATTCTATCACAGGCTTATAATGGGAGTGGGGGGAATATCTGATACGACTGCATCGAGACAGATGGGCCAAAATTATTACACATTAGAAGACAAATGCTAAATACAAAAGTAACAATTTCTACCTGCTACACTTTTTATCTAAGCCACTCAATCAAATTTCGATAAAATTTGGTAATAATATAGATGAGACCTTCGGCTAAAATTTACAGTGAAAAAAGACTAAAATGGTTATATGTGTGAATGTGTGTAAAAGAGTTTACCTGTGAAAATCCGATTTTAAAACTTGATCAGTGCGGAAGGTTTCTGTGACATATTTGTGAAAAAATGTTGGGAATGGTAGCTCAGAGTCCAAGTCGTACACAAGACAAGTCTTGCAGTCCCAAGTATATAGAAATATCACATGGTAGTCCTGAAATTTATAAACCTTATATTTATTTTCATTCTAAAATGGTTACATATATATCTACTGAACTTTATAGATCTAAAAATAAGATAGCATCGTTATTTGGTGCAACACAGTCATTACAAGTGATATAAAATTGTAACAGAGGGTACATATAGCGTGACATAATTACAGTACACACCCAAATAACTAGGCGATCCTCTTCGCGCCCAGCCCTTTGTTTCCACAGGGGCACAGTACGGCATGGATTCGATATAAAAACGACGAAGCACCTATCCAGCTCCTCGGGTGCTCTCAATGACACATCCTGACATAGTTTCCATACGTTTTCCTCGCTGCACAACAAAACAACAAAGGCATTTTACATTTGATATTTTTTAAGAAAAAGACTACTAATGCTGTATCAAAATTTAAACTTGCCAATAACAAGACACATGTGAGCACTCTTCACGTTTTGGGAACAGCGGTTTAAAGGTTTTATCGCTTCTTTTATTATTTTCGTTGCTGCTCATATGAACCTGAGCGTTGACCGACATTTTGACAGCTGATGAGAAAAAATTACAGCATGTTTTGATTTTGATTTCACAATTGCCAACCCAACAAATATGTATCTTAAAAAAATCATAGGCGTATCTATGGTATTTGCTTGTACTATCTGTTCCTTGTTCATTCTTTTGTTTGTGGTTTTCATAGAAAACTGTGTTTATGCTTCAAAGGGATGGACATTAATTTCTTTTAGATTCATAATTCATATCGATATTACATGCGTAATTGTATTGCTACAAAGTTAAACAACTACAAGCTTATTAGCTATTGGCGTTAGGTCTTTCTCAATCGTCTTGCGCTAAACCACTAAGAGCCCAACTGCAACATTTGCGGTGGAGAAAACCAGTTTAGCTGTGTAATCACAAATACGTTGTCAGACAACGTATTTGCGATTACACAAAGTAATAAAGCGAGAGTAATCGCAAATATGTTGTCAGACAACGTATTTGCGATGTATGTAGAGGTGTATGTTGCATATTTAATTTAAACAGTAGTAGTAGTATTGGTGTATGTGTAGTAACAAAAAGTTGTTCTAATTTTTTTTTATCCTGCACAGGAGCCATTTAGCTAAAGTTATAGCTAATTTAAAATAACGAATATCCTGCTTTATAATTCTTAACACCATGTTATGCTCATCCCATCGTAATACTAGATAAACATTATTATTTGTAGTTCTGCAAACTGTCGTCCTCACTACCTCACTAATTTTGCGATAATATTTCTAACTTCTAAATCTCAGAGCAATAAAAACTCTCTAAAAGAAACTCTTTGCATTGTAGGGATATTGTACTGACTTCCCAATAATTTCCGGAAGTATCAAAAGTAGCATCTCGTCGCTTTATAGCTTGTTTGTTCTAGATAGATAGATAGTTAGACAACTCTTTGTTAAAAACCCAACTTCACAATAAATAAACTATAATATAGACAAAATTGTAAACGTATACTACTTTTTGAATGGCGGCCTTATCGCTTAAAGCGATATCTTCCAGGCAACCATGCACGTACAAGACAATTACATAATATCAAAGAGGCCTTAAAATATTACACTATCAACTTAACAACTCTCAATACAAATATAATACATACATACATAAATACAACACATACAATACATTTACAAGAACAATACTAGGCATGGAAATATATAGACAAATTCTCCAGTAATAATTAGACGAAACAAATATTAGTGCTACAGCAATAGATTAGAACTATGACTCGATGCATAAAACGTTTAACGAAGGAACACGTCAAATATGAAGGGGAAGACTGTTTCATAGCAAGACAGCTCTAACAGTAAAAGAGGACTTAAGGAAGTGGTGGAATGTGAAGGAATAGATAACTTAAGATTTTCAGATGATTTTAAGGTATAAGAATGGGTAGTGTGACAATACTCGCAACATTTCTGAAGGTACCGCGGAGAAGAAGGGTTAAATGATACATTGTAAAGAAGGGAAAGTATATGAACATCCTGGCGACGGCGAATAGGGAGCCAATTGAGCTTAATACGATATTTGGAGATGTGGTCATATTTGCGTAAACCAAATATAAACCTTACGCAAAAATTTAGAAGGCGCTCAAGTTTATCGAACTGCTCCTGGGTGAGATCTAGATAACAAACATCAGCATAGTCAAGAATTGGAAGTAAGAGAGATTGTGCAAGCGCAGCTTTAGTGGTAATGAGTAGAAAGTTGCGCAACCTACGTAAGGAGCCTGCTAGTTCTAGTTCTAAGTAGCTAAGATCTATCTACTATTGGTAAAATTTTATCTACCCACTTAATTTTATTTTATTTATATTTTATTTTATTATTATAATTAACTATTAACTGTTTTGCTTTTATATACTTAACTTGGATACTAGTTGTAACCCCCCATAGTGGTTGTATTACATAAATACTAAGGAATTACTTAAATTACATTAAATATATCCTTACATTATATGCCACTGTCCATAAACATATAGATGATCTATATAAAAAAATATGAAACAGCTGACTTTTTTTTCTCGAATTCAGGGTTGGTCCAACCCTTTCATAATGATGAAAGGTGTTCTTTAAGATGAGTATAGTGACCTCCTTTTGGCTTATGTGACTAACTGTGAATTCAAGGAAAGTATGTTTCATACATTTTGATGAACTTTTTCTAGATCTAGTCGACTACTAATTTTTTTTCTGTGATTTTTAATCACCCAAAATAAAAAGTTTTTCTTTAGGGTGAGTATAGTGACACTCTTTTGGCGTAGTACTTCTCAAGCCGATAACTATGTATAGGTGCCATGACGCACTACAGCTTATACTTCATTGTTGTAGTTTACAAGTAGATATGCGAAATGTTAGCCATGCAGCCGCAAAAAAATATTAAAAATTTAAAAATATTCCAAGCTTTCAAAAATGATAAATTTTTTTTTTTTTTAGGGAAAGAACATTTTGCCAGACATGACGCAGAGACGCTTTGCTCTCTCGGACAGTAAACAAAACAAAAAGGAGCCGTGTACAAGAAAATATCTAGAATAGCACGACATTTTCAGGACTAATATAATAAAAAACGTGTAGTCTTGTCTGTCCCTCTTTCTCTTATACCATATCGCTCTCGTCATATTATGTCGCATTTGTTTATCAGCGCTAACTGGAGAGAAGCGGATAGCGCAGCGCATTTAATATCGATACTATGGTGTATCGACATATTTTCCCAAGCCTAGTATCACTGTAGTATAGTGCTTTGTGGTAAATTCTGCCAGCTGGTGAGGGCTTAGAAAAAGCCAAATCCAGTAATTATATTTTTGTTAGTTGATAGTTTCTTTCATATTGGTTAAAGTGTGGGCGGTGCGTTGTCCTAGGTTTCGGCCGGGCTAGCGTATCGTCCGGGCTTTGCAATAGTCGATCCTTTACTAATTAGGTAATTGCGACTTGGGACTGTCTCAACCTTGTTGGAGAAATAAATCTCTCAATATGACTCGTAAGTAGTTAATCCATGCTAACATAGATATGAAATAATTTCTATTAAAATCACTATCAATTACATTGTAGCAATCATTGATATGAGTGCTACACAAAATAACACTTGTAGAATGTTCTGGATTTCTTGATTACTCATCGTTGAACTCTCAATGAATAGTAGCATTTATAAAAAAAAAATGTGTTTAAAATATCCTCTCAACTTAGGTTTAATTCTTAGGTCTTTTGTTAATAAACATGAACATAACCTAAAATGCCTATGCATCCTGCAGCAATATAATAATATTTGTTCATTTTTTCCTGACTACCTATCTAACTAATGTGTTCTATTTTTCAGGCGGTAATCAGAGAGATTTGGCTCGTGCCAAGAACCAGAAGAAACTGCAGGAACAACAGAAAAAAAAGAATGCTAATGAAAAAACTGGCATGTCTCTCTCTGAACGTAAACACAGGTGAAATTAATTTACTATCTATTTTACAGAACCCTGACTAAATGTATTCATGCTATTACTAAGCACAAATACGTTCAGAAGCTATTGAATGTAAATTGTACAGTTAAATTCATATATTATTCAGGATCCATAATTTGCTTTCTTTTTAATAACATGCTGTTATAATATTTTATAGGGATGCAGAACTGATGCGTGAAAAACAGCGAAAAAAAGAAGAGCAGAGTCAAGTCCAAAATATTTCCAACTAATATTTCACTATCAACAGCCTACAGTATATTTCACATTTTAACTACCTATATGAACAATGAATTTCACAATAACTTGAGCTTGTTTTTGAAAAGCTGAAATTGTTCAAGTGATAAGCAATTATATGAATTAGTGTAACATTTAAAATCTTAAGTTGATAAAGCCTTATTAACAACATGATAATATGTGGTTTTCTTTGGTATTATAGCGTTAAGGTATCTCAGAGTTTGCGGTTTGAAGGGATGATCTGAATAGTTTGGTTAATCTGTGTGTTAGGAGTCACAATATATTTAGCATTTATGCAAATCTTACTGTTATTTTGACTGAATAGGTTTGTATGTAATACTAATCAATGCCCACAATTTTTGTACAATAAATTGAAAAAATCTGCAATTGTTTTATTATTTCATTAAGTATTAGATTTGTTCATAGTGTATCATGCAATCCTGCAGGTGTAAAGTAATTTTCCTTAATGGATCTCTAAGGCTTTTCTCTAATAGCTGCTTGCATAAATCTTGGTGTCATTGTGCACACATATGTATAATTTGCCACCATACAGTAAGCATAGAAACTTTAATCCCTATTTTATACTTATTATAAATGCGCAATTAACTGCCTGCTTCCTGAACCGATTTTCATGAATTTAGCACAAAATTATCGAGAATGAAAGTGTCCAGGCTTATCACAAAAAACCCTAAGAAAATTCAATGGCAATTCGCAAACGCCTATATAAAACGTTACAGTAGCAAGTAGGTACCTATTTCTTTGGCTTTTCTTTGATATAGACAATACGTATTTTGTTTTGAAAATCTATAAAGTATGGATTATAGTATGGTCATGACCCTCCCCTGAGCTGGTTCCAGGACTTAGATACCTCTAGCTGTTATGACAAATCATTCACCACGGATAAGGAATATAAATAGGCTGCCTCCTTCCGTGCGTGATAGATGGCGTGAGAAGATGACAATATGTACGTGTATATGTACAAGTTATTATGTGTTAAGTTTTTTAAGTGTACAATAAAGAAGTACCTACAGTACTTACGTACATTAATAAAATAGGTACCTACTTTTTATTTGTATATATTATCAAAATTAAATAATAAGTTCTTGACTTGACCACGACTATGTAACCAAGTTCAAGTTTGTGCGAGACAGTTGAATTTCTGAATCATTCCCGTTATTCCGCGTTCCCTCCGACACGCTGCGCTGGGAAAATATACGCAAAAGATCTAATCATTGTTGTTTAGATCTGGAATCGCCGGTTATTTTCTTGTATTTTAGAAACAATACCTTTAGTAAAAAATAAACTAAAACAATACATATTTAAGAAATTGAACTTTATTAACGGCTGTAATTGGAATTAGCAACAAAGTTCAATGTTTATCCCACCAGGGGGGCATTGAAATAAATATCAGCTTAAAATCAAATTATTATGTAGTAGGTACGTACTTAGGTAGAAAATATAAATTCATGATCATTGGTTATTCGTGTACTATCTAAACTGTGCATTCGAAAAAGGTTATCAACCATTCTTATTTCATACATTTTGCTGATGATGTAGTAGTAAATAAAGTACATTCCTAGACAAAAACTCTGTACACCCTACCCAATAACCATGTATTTACTGAACTGAACAAAACGAACTACGAATAATATTTAACTAGAACAATTAAGCTTAGTACATAACTATCAGCATTTGCGTCCTAATCCAAACACTAAATTACAGACACACTTAAATTATATTATGCTTCCAAATAAATTAACAAAAATAATATAACTAAGACTAATGACGTTAATACTCTACATTAAGTATTGTCTTATTATATAAAACAGCAAAATAAAAGTAGGTAACTGACACTAGCCACGCTAGTTAAAATAAAATATTCTTAGTAATAGATACATCACTCATACATTTGACAATTATTGTAAGAAATTTAAAAAGGGGAAAAAGAGACGATCGTTACAAACACAGAGAGAGATGTGGTAGATGCCAAGCCGGTGGTGTCATCAGCATGTCGTAAAACGTTTGGCTATGATTGCAACATGTTCCAAACAACAAAATATACTGACATGGACAAGGATGTCTTGATGTGTGACAAACTTTATTTGAATTTGGAACAAGAAACTCTACCTACAGTATTTTTGTAGGTGAATTTCTACTGATATCTTTAGAGCAAGTGATGATTAATTCTAGTCTTCACATGAGAGAAAACTTCATAAGAGTATGCCTGAACCAAAATTAAAACTTATTGCTCTCACTTGAAAGAATGTCACAGAATGTTGCAAAGACACCACTGTTAGACTACAATGTGGCTTAGCTCCATTTTCGTACACGAGAAAAGATTTTCTTGTCCAGTGGACTATTTCATACCCATTCGAAAGTGTTCCTTTTATAAATTTGTCCCATAAACCAAAACTTAGGAATCAATATTGGTTTAATATCTTTGTGATTAGTACATATTTCAAAATTCAGGCAGCCAAATATTCGATTCCAATGCCCGTAATACTAGTGTACTATAGTAGGTCCCAGATTAGATAGCTTATTGTCTATCTGTTTGAAATTAACTCATGGTTTGAATATGGATACAAACGTCCTAATATACATTTTAACTCATATGATAAAGATTAACAGTTAACAACCAAAATGAATTACTCAAATATACTCATACCTAAATTATTACATCGCACAAGAAATTGAAATACTTCATTAGATACAAAATGCTAAGCACTTGAATACTATTTTCTGTTCTCGAGTTTGATAACTTCGAATACTTCATTAGATAAAACTAGAAGCTGAGATTATATAAGGTTTTTAATAAAGATTGTCTAGCTAGAGTAGAAATTGGCAAAATTATTGCCTGCGGACATGTTTCTTACAACCTTGTTATAGAAACTAGCTATGCATGACCGTTAAGTAGGGATTTATTTTCGAATTCCTCTCGCTGTCTATACAGTTCGGAGACAAGTTGCTGAATGAATGGATGGTTGAACTTCCCTTCAGTAGCTGTGAAGAATTCTTGGAGCTTCTTTGGTGCATTTTCCCGCTTTTCATATTCAAACGCTTGCTGTATCATGTCATAGCGGTCTAAGTCTTTGGTAAATTTAGCTTCGGGAGATGTTTGATTTTCATATTCCTGTAAAAATTAGTATACTATTTTAATAATAATAATAAGCCATTTAATCTGAAATCTTTTTTTTAGGTTTCTATAATATTTCTCTGATTTCAGGATACTGTTAGAACACATTAATTATATCGCACCATATTGTCTCATAGCTGGTCAAAGGCCTTCTTTCTTTTTTTATGTAAAAGTGATTGCCAACTTCCATTACGTCAGGCGCCGTCAAATTCAAATTCAAATATAACTTTATTGCACACCAATAATATACATATACATTTCAAACAGATATCATAAAACATTGGCAGTACATTGGGCGGCCTTATCGCCTAAAGCGATTTCTTCCAGGCAATCTTTGGATGGATCGGACTTGATGAGAAAAACACGTCGGTGGCGTACCAACATATACTAACAAAAAATACACAATAACCTTTTCACTACAACTATCTATATAGACAAATGAAAACAAAAAAGAAATAATTAAAAAATTATTATTACCAATAAGAGATGTTAAAAAACATAGATGTTTCGACTAATAATTTATTGAAAGATTGTAGAAAGTAGTTTTTTGTTAAATATAAAAATAGATTTAGCCTGTCTGACCGACAAAGGCAGCGTATAACATAGCTTGCACAGTAAATGATGTGATGCCTGAAAGAAAGAGTTGATAGATGAGGGATTAGGCAACATAAGATGAAGATCACGTCAGGATTACAGGGAAGTTGAGTGGGAAGCAGTCACAAAAACGAATCAAGACGAGTCAGGATTTTTCAATTATTTCGATTGAAAAATTAAAGGTCTGGATAAACTTTTATTATAATTTAAATGGAACCACTAGAAGTATAATCCTTCAAAAACAAACTTTCCAATTGTTCCAGCCATCTCTGATAAATCAGGTGACAACCATAAAATAAAAATAGTCTCATTGAATACTTGCTCTTTGATTTGAAGTAAGAAAATATGTTTAGATGATTCAAAATAACGTAATTAGTCCAAATTTATACAGTGTACAGTATATACAAGTAATACGTAGTCTGTAGGATCATATTTTAGCGACAAGACTGCTCTTTGCTCTATTTCTTTTCAGAGGTTTTATTTTTGTGGCTAGTACAGTTTTATATTGTACACATATAAACCAGAAGTAGAACTCAGTGAAATAAACATTTGTTATGTAAATTAAACTAAATATAATACAACCAAACCAACAGTATTCATATTATGACGAGACGAATAAACATACAGATGATGGTTTCAAAAGATTCTATAAACTTTGATTCACTTGGCCAATAAAAAAACTGTCTTTAGCGTCAAGCGTTTCAGCTCTAGATACTAGCATAAATAACTGAGGGTATCCTTAGTTATTTATACTAGTATATAACTTCAATATGGACTATTGATTAGTATCTAATTGATATTTTATAGTCCATAGCAACCATATTTAATGTAACCACAACAAAATGTGAAATGAAAATAGTTTTTTTTGAACTTTATATGAACTTACTTTATACAACTCATACATTCTGTCCCCTGCGATGCCAGTGAGTTCTGCAATCTTTTTCATAGCCTCATCTTCTCTTCGATGTTTTTCTTCAGGAGAGACACCACAGTGGGGCGTCAAGTCCCCAACAATGCACTCCGCGAGGTCATGGACAAGAGCTGGAAACATTAAATCAGACCATTAACTCGAATGACTTACATACAACTGTAAAATATGATATTTTTTTAAAAATATTGTATTCTACAATATATTAGTAAACAATAATATTCCTACATGAACATTGCAAACAGAACCTACTATGCTCAGGTCTGACATGAAGGAGGTTGTAGGCATAGTCACAAAGTTTATTCCTATTTTTCCTAGGTTTATTCCTCCTTTCAATATGTCTAAAGGGACTTAAGGTAACTAACAAGAAATCTTTTCTGCCCCTGTAAGGCAAATAAGAGAAGAAACCTGCAAAATTTTCTACTCATCTTATTAAAAAGCATGCTTAGCAAAGTAATGTTTAAGTTTTTACAAGCAAACGTGATGATAGTTTATTAAAAATTGTTAACTGTAATAGAGGTTATAATAATTACTTTTTTATTAATATACGGCTAGTTATTGAAATACCTATACCTAGAGTGACACTAGAAGTGAAATATAATAAACTATTGTTTGTACCTATTTGAAGACATTTGAATCTGTCTAACTTTGTAGGATTATTCTCTTCAGTAAGCAGGAAAGTCATCATGCCCATGCGATACATATGCCCAGCAATAGACTCGCATTCGTTTATATCACACAGTACCCATCCTGTTCGTTTTTCATGCTGAAAAAAGTGTTTTTATCATATCAAGAATTTTTTTATACATCAAAGGTAAGGTAACCTTGTTTTTAAAGGTGAAAGTAATCTTTATTTGATAATATAATAAAAATGATGAATGAGGACTCAAAACGATACTTAAGATTAACCTTTATATAGATCGGTAAAAATTTGACATGCGAAAAGGAAAGTATACAACAAACCCTACAAAACTAAATATACAAAAATCGGACAAGGAACAAGGAAATTGGCACATGATAAGCTTTATTTTTTTACCTTGAGACGACCAACCAGCTCCAAAAACTCTAGGATTTTCTTCTGATCCATTACCAAAGACATGATTCTAGCAATTCGTATACGTAAGTAAAATGCTACAATGACAATTTTAACTAGTCTGCTAGTTCATAACATTAACTTATGTTAAGTAAACAACGGTAATTGTATCGATAAAATTCTAAACAGAGAGAATGTGAAAGATAATATAATACTATTTTTTTTTCATTATTTTTATTGGCAACTGGATACAAAGTCCTTAATGCCTAACTTATTGAACATATAATACTAACGACTATCAGTGTTGCCTAATTACGGTTCTGTATTCTCCCTAAATCTTATCCGAAATCCCCCCAAAACTAAGGGTTTGAAGAAAATATCCCCTAAAAATAGAAGTCATTTCATTTCTAGATTATAATAATTTCAACTCACTCAATAACGAATTCTTAAATATAGTACCTACTACTTTCACACTTCTTATATGTTTTTGCTTTGACAGGGCCATTATGACTAATAGAAGCGATCAACAGGCTGAGTGAGATAAGACGCGATTGACCGAAACGAATACGCTGGCGGTAACTTTGGCACCAGTTAGCTCGGCTGCTATTTTGCGCAGCATTCTGCTTTGCTAGTAATTTTGTTTTCAGTTTTGGTAACGGTTTTGCTATGTTTGGCATAGCAACTGGTTATTGGTGTTAATTTATGTCTGTACAGTTATTATATTTAAAATCAATATGGGTTTTCCCATATCACTGGTTTGGAAATGAAAATCCCCCGATTCCCTCCGATCCTAGTTTTTGACGTGACAACGTCTTATAATTCGATGGAGCCGGCTGAACGCACGAAAAAACATGACTCAAGCGGCGTTACCTCGTGGCGTTCCATTTAAGGCTTGAAGTGCAAGCGAGAGCGTGGAACGAGCGGCAGAGGCAAAATCGGCCTCCGCGTTCGGCAGCGACATCTGTCTCTCTCCTACTTGAGTGAGCGATGCGTCTGCGTGGATAGCAGCTATACATTTACAGCAAAGTAAAGTAAAGTAAAGTAAAGTAATATTTATTGACCTTTAAATAACGTTCGTTACAGGCAAGTCTTATTTCATTTGAATTAATAATTACTTAAAAATTTAACTTACAAATCTCATTTATATACGATTACTTAATATTAGTTCTTAGTTTAATAGTTCTCATGACAAATATTTACATTATAATTGCTTTGTTTAGTTATTATTAATATTTTATTATGGTTGTTCGTTACACAAGAACGATGATTCCACAAGCTGCATTGACATATATTCGCTGAGTTTATAAAAAGGATTGCTTTCAAAAAAATACTTCAATTTTTGTTTGAATGTAATAAAATTGAGATCCATTACACTATTAGGTAATTTATTATACATCAGTATTTTGGTATAAAGCCCCTGCTTCTTACATTTAGCTAATCTATTTATTGGTAGGATTCGCCCTTTTTTATTATTGCGTGAAATTCTTTTTTCCGGTATTTCCCTATCCTCGTGTACTTCTAATAAACAACTATAAATATAAAGTGATATAACTGTCATTATTTTATCTTTTTTAAAGTGTTTTCTCGCAGGACTACGTTTTTTCAAACCGTTAATTGTTCTTATAGACTGTTTTTGACATATTAAGACTTTTATGATATCTTTAGCATTTCCCCAAACAGTAATAGCGTATCTTATAATAGAATGCACGTAGGCATAATAGACAGAGATGAGCGACTTTTTATCTAGTAATGGCTTAAGTTTAAATAAAGCATAATTACCACTTGCCATTTTCTTGCAAATTTTATCGATGTGCGCATTATGGCTAATTGTAATATCTATTGTATAACCTAGAAATACATTTGTTTTACTAATGGAATTCCCGAAAATACCTAACTTTGACTGATACTGCATAGAGATGGTTTTATCAGAGTTAAGAACAATTCCATTTGCGTCAAACCATTCGTTTAACAATTCCATAACGATACTAACTTTATTTTCTAAATTATGTATACATTTGTCTCTGATACCTACATGTGTGTCATCTGCAAATAAATTTATGTGAGCCCAACTTGGCAATGCATTGGTAATATCATTAATATATATCAAAAATAAGACTGGGCCTAAAATAGAGCCCTGTGGTACTCCAATTAACATCCTACCTTCTGTAGAAATTTGTTCATTAATCGAGACAATTTGACTACGGTTCTGTAAGTAAGTTATCATCATATTTAATTCATGACCTTGAAATCCGTAATATTGCATTTTTAAAATCAATATATCGTGCCTCAAACAATCAAAAGCTTTTGAAAGATCACAAAAGATACTTGCACATTTATTTGACGTATCTAATGATTCTAGAATGTAATATACTACTTTTCTTATAGCCATTTCTGTTGAGCGGCCTTTTCTGAATCCAAACTGTGACATTGTAAATAAATTATTTTCTTTAAAGTATTTAACAATTCTCGATTTAATAATAGCTTCTAAAATTTTTGATAAAGTTGGCAAAATGCAAACGGGTCTATAATTACTAATATCCTCTATATCCCCTTTTTTAAAAAGTGGGATTACCCTACCCGTTTTCAATACGTCGGGAAATATTCCGTCACTTAAACATGAGTTTAAGACAATTAATATTAATTCAAATAAATTATCGTTATTTATTATTAGGTTCCGTAAAGTCTTAGTACTCATATCATAAATATCTAACGTAGGTTTTTGCTTCATGTTAACTACTACCTTTTTGAGCTCAATATAATCTACTGGTCCGAATGAAATAGATGTCAACGGTTTACTACAGTAATTTAAATACTTTTTGCAATCATCCGCGTCAATTTCTAGATTACAAGTTAACGTATGAGCTATGTTGCGAAAAAAATTATTAAATAGAGTAGCAATTTTTTTAGATTCTGTAATACTTGCTCCGCTTTCGGTTTTTACTGATTTTATTCTATTACTTGTATTGCATCGCGTATTTTGACCTGACTGTTCGTTTATAATTTTCCAAGATTCTTTAATTTTATTTTTTGATTTTTTTATTCTATCTCTATACTGTATTTTTTTTGCTACGACCATTGTTTTACGTAATATTTTTCTATACCTTTTAATGTTTAACTTTCTTGTTCCGCTAGGGTCAACCTCTTGAAGGATTTCCATTTTGGCTAAATTTTTCTTACTAGTTTCTATACCTAAAGTCGACCATTTTTTCTGAACATTTATTACTTTATTTTTCATTTTTGGAAAAGCTATGTTATAGTAGTATATCAAATCATCGTATAAAATCCTCGTTCTTGCGTTCGCGTCACTAGTCATTAGTATTTCTGTTTTTATTGACATATAATTTTTGTTAAACAAATAGTTAAAATAATTAAGGTTATTTTTTGAAAAATTTCGAGCCATATAGGCTGTATTTTTACTATTAACATTTTTGGTATTGAACAATTTCAATTTAATTACATTATGGTCTGATAGTTTACATCCTAAAACTGATCCTCTACAACCACTAAAATTTACAATAAAGTTATCAATGCATGTGGAACTGGTTTGGTTCATACATGTTTTCGTCAAGTATGAAGTGCAGTGAAAAGTGAATGTGGTGTCGATTGTTTATAGCAACGATAATTGCGGCGATACAAAATGTCTATCAACAAATAAAATTAAAATTTTCTTTTGAAAAATGAAACCATTCCATCAGATTTTTCTTATGACGTTGTCACGTTTAACTATCTTCAGTAAATCGACTTTACAGATAACGGATTTTTTTATACGAAAACTCCCCCAAATAATATTGTCACCCCAAAATATGTCCCCCCACAACATAAAAGAACTCCCAAATTTGGGGAAATTGCCCCTAATCTAGCATCAGTGAGGGCCAGATCATTCATTCTCTTCGACAGTTTTTTTCTCTTTTGATATATGGCACCATACGGTTTGAATATTTGCCAGCGTCAAATTTATTTAGGTTATTAAGCAATCCAGATCTACCTAATAAGTCATAGTGGTCAAGTAAAAGTCACATCATGTAACCTCGTTAAGCGGTGGAGACTTTACCAGAGTTTCTACGGAGATTTCCCGCTAACACGAAAACCACGTTATTTCGTCTTAATATCGCTTGCCCACACTAAACTTGTGTACATAAACAAGATATAAATGGTTGATAATCCACCAATACTAAACCTAAACGGGAAATCCTTCTTACAGTTTGATATATCTCTGCTTTGAGGCAAAGAGCAATGAGTGTGAGTCACACTCATTGCTCTTTGACAGAACTGAAACAGGATTGCACAATGACAATAACTGTTTTGTTTTCTTTTTTGCCATTTTTACACTCAGCGTATTGTTCCAGTTTACAAGTTGTTTTAATTTTCAAGATATAAAAAATAATCATTTGGATAAGTCAAATAGCAAGTTTTCATTTGTCGTGACTCGTGGTTAAGTAGTCATAGAATGTACCCTAGTAAATCGGTGGAGATTTCACTAGAGTTTCGGGAATAGTTTAGGAAATACAAAAACCTTGTATTTGTATCTGTTACCCATACTTGTGTGCGCACGTAGACAAGACATTATTAGTTAATAATCCAACGTTTTTACGCAACAATACTTGAATAATCGAAGACGGCATTTTTTCAGCTTACACGGGATAACTAACTGCTTGCTAGTGATCCTTACATAACTTTTTAGAATTCATTATTGATCTTTCTGAGTATTTTTCCAGTTCTCAAGTTCTTTGAATTTGCATGATTTTAAATAATCAATGAATAAAGTAGATATTATTAAAAATAATTCATCGTGGGCAAGTTAAACACTAAATACTCCACTAAAGCTATGGAAACTTTACTAAAGTTTTTATGTAGATTTCCCGCGAACACGAAAAGCATGTTATTCATTCTCTTGCCCACACATACATGCACAAGTATAATAACCCTAAACTAAGTTAAAGCTATAAGTAAGTTAATTAAGAAAAATGTAATGACTAACCATAACTAAAACAGCAGATAGCTTACTTACAGCAGATAATGTACCTACACATCTGCTAGTGACTGCCACGTAATATTTTTTTTTTCATTTTTCCTTCTCTTTTTTGATGTCGATTAATAACACGTACTTATAGGTTACGTAGTCCACCTCACTGTAGTACATACTTTACTATCTATGGAGATTACTCATAGAATAGCAATCGTAAATCATGACAAGCCTTCGGGCGGATCAGTAACTCAGGTAGGTACGAATGAAAATAACTCCGCCAAGACTCAAGATATAAAGCTAAATCACCTACGGTATCTAGCTAGCTACCATTCTTATATAGATAACCACATGAAGTTAAATTAGTTTTAATCTATACTAATATTATAAAGAGAAAAGATTTGATTGTTTGTTTGTTTGCATTGAACGGGCTCCGAAACTACTTTCCGAAAAATTCTTTCGCCATTAGAAAGCTACGTTATCACTGAGTAACAAAGGCTTTAAAAAATTAGAGATCCACGGAGCCCAGCTAGAATATAATATACCTACATCAATAGACATCATCAATACCTAGATGTTTTCTGCCTATAAACTTTCCTTTAGGGGGACAGACAGGAAATTAATATAAACGTAGATAAACTTCATTAGGGAATTTAAATTGCGCGGCACATGACATGGGCTTAGAACTCATAAAATATATAAGTAACACTTACGACAAGATTTCTCTATTTTAATGAGGTATAGGTACATTTGAGGTACATACTTTCTTTAGTATGATTCAATGGCCAATTTCACACAATCTCGTCACCGTTTCCGTGGCACACTTGTCCCATGCGTCAGTCCTACACACCAGCAATAATGATTAGGGTTTAATTTGATTAATATGATCGGTGGCCGGTACTGGAGGCGTCCTATGAATGGTAATGCCTCCAGTATACCGCTATGTAAATTTAAATTCAATCTTGTCGTCGAGCGAGCAGTGAAAATGCGGGAGTCCTCGACGACGGTCCTGCAATTAGATTTAGCTTCAAAATGAGCGTTCTAACCCGTTTAAAGTTTAACAAAGTTTTGTTCGATGTGTGGAAAGTTGGTTTCGCTCTCAGTGGGTCTGGTGTTTGCGAGGAGACGGAGCTGACATGATTCGGTGGCTGTTTGCACTCTCTGCAGGTTCGTTTGTGGTTTGGAGAAGTGCGATTTTAAAATACCTAGTTCTTAGGTAGTTAGTTATATGATGCTTATTCATTTGTTACCTACTTACGAGTATCTATAGGTACCTAATTGCAGTAGATCATTGTACCTACTATGAGCATATACTATTCAACAGTTTCCACCCAAAGGTTGCCTGGAACTCTTTAAGCAATAATACCGACATTTGTGACAATAACTGAAGTAGCCAAGTGTGTAAAATGTAGGTATTTTATGTGCCTGCAATAAAGAGATCATCCTATCAATCAATATAGAACGTTCGAAATAAGCACAAAACTTTGTCCTATAGTAGCGAAACTATATAATAGGCATATCCGTAGGTAGGTCTGTACAGAGAAACTCTAAAACAGAGAAGCTTCTCTCGCTTAGTTGGTAAAGAAATACGTACCTACGCACTAGTACTGGGTGTAAGTACTTGGCTTTAGTTTGCTTCAGTCAACATCGAGCTTGGTGAATTATCTGAAAACTATGATATTGCTGATTCTATGGGAAAATCTAAACCTAGATTACCTAGATAACCTTGTTAAATAGGCTTGTCAAAATAGAGAATAACATTCAAACTCGCCATGGAATAACTCAAAGATGGTAGTATCCTACTAAGGAAAAGATTGTCATGTTTTATCTTTGGAACGCCCTTTGAAAAGCAATAACAATTTAACGCATGGCCAATGATTCCCTATCGCTTCCCGAATATTATAATTGCGAAAGTATGTGAACCACGGAACTGTTTTTGATGAAATTTTATACAAATATAGTCTAGACCTTGAGAAATGACATAGCGAAAATTGCGAAAAATGAAAAAGGGTTGAAATAGGGGATGTAAACAATATACACCGCACAATTGGACGCCTGCATGTATCGTTACAGCATTTTCATGAAAAAATCTTAGTCCACGCGGGCGGAGTCACTAGTAATAGATAGTATATTATGTATAATAATACGACGGCATGGCTACAATATGCGTGTTCAACTTTGCTGTTCCAGTATTTTTTGCGTTCAGTTACCAGCAACCAAAAAAAAAACGTCTCACACACGCACTGATAAAATCCTCCAGCGATTTCTCTTGAAATTCGAAACAACTTTGGCTTGAATAAAACAATGAATAATTAATTACTCGTACTTACATACATAATTAGTAAGTGGGTACTCTCTCGTGTAGTGGGAAAAGCTGTGACTGTTGTTGAATGCTAAACGTAAGTAGGTATCCGTATTAGGGTCCAAGCTTCTAATATGTGCCCGAAGTAAGTAAACTTTGTTTTCGTATCTTTTTAACTACCTAACGCCAACCTATTTTACCATTCTCGTGATGTAACACAAGTATTTTTACGCACAGTTTTACGAATTTAAATGCTAGACGTTCTTCAACGAAGCTTGTATATGTCAAATTAATATCCGAAACGATCATTTTTTTAAAATTCACTTATGTAAATAATATTGTTTTTAAGGATAATAACACTTTATAGAAGATTCCAGAATTTTATTGTTTAGTCTTGTATAGGTAGCTCTCTTATGACAGTTTCATTTTTCACTTTTTCCACATTCTTCAGTCTTGAGATCTACAAAACATTTGTACATGATTTATATTACCTATCTACAGTGGTATCGGCGGTAAAGTGGGATGCGCCGAAGCCTTATGACCCGGTGTGGCTGGCCAGCGTTCAAAGCTTCCCCCCGATACCTGCCCTCAATGAGACCCGCTTCTGGTCTTGGGGGTGGGTCTACGACAGCGACGTCGAGTTCCGCCTTTTTACAAGGTAAGACATGAATTAAAAATTAAAAAAAAAAAATTAGGTCCTGGCAGCAAGTAGGTAGTCACTAACTTTACATTTTCAAAAACGTTAAAAGAAACAAGCGTTAAAGACTTCGTTATAAATACATTAGTTATAGAATTGCGTTAAAATGCTAAATACTATAAAAACAAACATAGACTGAGATATTACGACTGTTTAAAAAAACAAGTCTTAAAGACTTCGGTTTTTTAGATCCCGCAAATAACCTGTCTATTTTGGCGCCAAGACCTTTTTTATCGCTAATTTTCTCCGCACATTTGTATGAAGATCCCGTCCAATAGTGGAATGGCAATTATTTTTGCTGTACAACACCATTTCGTACGTGACGGCGATAGATATACCTGTTTGAGGCACTATTTATCGTAATTTTATCATTTCAAAGCGTATGAGGGTATAAAGACCTCGCTCCTAGGAATAACGGTTCAAAGGAACTAAAGACTTCATTAGAATAATACTGTACAAAGATGGAGAACGGAGATAAAAAAGAGCAACGAACTCGCTCGTAAAGAAATATCAACTCACAATACCTATATAACTGTCTTCTTACATCTTGCTACGATATTCAGTGTTCATTTGAATAGATGCCTAAATGCCTATTGATAACATTGGATGCTTATTGATACGTCAATGGGAAATGATTAGTTATACATGTCATGGGTTTTTCATATATTATTGGAACATTTCATGTCTATACCAAATTTAATTTATACAAGTAACACTTTATAAATATTTAAACCGACTTCACTTCGGCAGGAAAAACTTACGTCACTAAACAGAATGTCATCTTTGCTTCTAAAGAAAATCAGAAAGTTACTTTCATAGATGCATGTTAGTCCTTCACAAATTACGAGGCGTATCCTCTTATCTCCCCTTACCGGGGACGATGGCACTAGATTTGTGTCATCTGACCCGGTAAATATATCACCGGGCCAGTTATAACTTTTTTTCCCATGTGGCCCGGCACCGGGCCAAGTCACCGGGCCAGATGGGATACACTCATTTTAATTAACAAAAAACTACTAGGCCAGTTATAATTAAAGGACATGTTTAATTTTTCGGCTAGAACGATGTACATCTGAAAAAATGCCTCATATTATGTATTAATGAAAAATGCATCAGTCGCCTCCTTTATTGTGTACAAAAATATCAAAATTCTGTGAATTGGAGTAGAATTATGGCATTCCTGGGAAAAAAATGTGTCCTAGGTTGACTCCAATAGTCGCATTGGTCTGACACAAATGACAAAATTTACACAATAAATACGCGTAAATCATGTTTTAGTTTGAAAAGGTAGCAGTATTTTGATTTGAAATTTATTTTGTACACGGCGAAAAGCTGCGTTATTTTAAATTTAGTTCAAAGATTATAGATGAATAGTCCCTAGGGTATTTGTGGTATCATGAACACTATCCTAGCCGGAGCTCCATACATTTTTGAAACATCTCTTTATTATTTTTTTTTTAAATGTTCCAGCTAAACCAGAGAAATCGAAAAAAAAGCTCCGATGAATTGAGAATCTACTTCTTTTTAAAGTCGGTTAAAAAGTGACTTAAGCATGTTATAAACACCAATCTCGCAAACAAACGTCAGGTTTTCTTAAATATTATGTCAAACTTTTGCAATCCTTCTTCTCAGACGAAATCCTTACGAGGGCCAAGTTTTGAAGATCAATGACACCAAATCTCTATGGGACTCCAACTTCGATTTCCACAGAAAGGTGAAAGTGCTCACTCATGGGTGGCTGAACGATGGCTCCGGACCTATGCCCGAATCTATCAAGGAAGGTACGCTATCAATATTCATGGCTGCTGGTTGGCGTACTCAATTATTCTGCACAAAGCAATTCATGGGCCCATAGCGTTAGTGAAGAGGGTCTAAAACTACGTTATTGTATCTAACCCTTCAATTAAGAATCTGCAATCCGAAGTGAATTAGTCTTGGAGTGTAAGTTTACATATTCTATAAGAACATACATCAACAATTATTGGTATTCCTCAAGTACTTACTTTACAGTCTTGTGTCTACAGTAGCGGATTAATTATAACGCGATGTTTTTATAAGATAACATTAATCTACTCCAAACTTCTCATGTAGGTACTCGTAGTCTAGGATTCTAGGTCTATTATCCTACAATAAAAACAAAATTTACGACGATATCATGTTCACCAGTATACCAGTGTGGCAAGCTTGTCATCAAAGTATACCTCCTAACATTTGCATAGGAAGACTTGATTATCTTAGCAAATTTTGGCATTGCGAGCGTACCGTTACCTATGAATATCAAGCAACAAATTAGATTCGAACATCTGGATCATAGCTTAGACACCTTCTGATATTGAAATTGCAGCTTAGATGACTCCTACTGTAATTCAGAATGTTCTTATTGTTAACGGGCATATTTAAGGGGTCATTATCATCGTATTACTTATGTGTTTATGATTTCGGGCTTACCCTTATCCTGATATCTTACAAAAACTGGTGTTCTCTACATTTTAGTGTGAATCAATATCAAGTTATATATTTTATTGAACTGGTTTGTTATTCGATTTTGTTATTGATCCCATAGCAAAGTGTGTTTATACCCATTTAAGCAGGAATGCCAATTATTGCATATTGATCACCCGAAAATACTATCCCTGATAATTTCGCATTTACTTTCAGCATACCTAAATGTAAGCGACCTCAATATAATAGTCGTTGACTGGGGCAAGGCTGCGATGGTGAACTATATCCTTGCTAGCTACAACGTGGCATCAGTCGGTCGTATCCTTACAGAGTTCCTCAACTTCCTCATTGAAGAAGGGGTTTCGATGGACGACGTCCATTTGATCGGACACAGCTTGGGTGCGCATGTGGTGGGAATCGCCGGCGCTTATGTAAAGCAAGGACCTATAGATACTATTACAGGTAGGATATTGATCATTCAAACAATAGACTTTAATTTCAGCTTCATTTTAATATTTCGAACAATCTCCGGTTATTCTTTACCGGTGCTTATGTCAAGGTACCTCTATATTGCTTAAGTAACCTCCTATCTTCTATACATCTGTTTTTTCTTCTTTCTTCGTATATATCGTATATATAAAAATAAATTGCTCTTCGTTTGTCTCTTAGAAAATCGAGAACGACTGGGCCAATTTAGCTGATTTTGGTCTTGAAATGTTTGTCGTCCTCTAGGGAAGGTTTGAAAGGTGAAAAACATAAATAACTGTTAGGCGGTAAGTTGGCCGGGTCAGCTAGTTTAATATAGACATTTTAGGTATATAATCTTTTATTATATTACAAGTCATACATGTCAAAATTAAAATAATATTACAATAATACTATTAGGTCCTTACATATGAAATTGGCGTTTTGTCGTACTGGCCACTTTGATCTCAAATATCTTTTCTTTGGTTAGGGATTACAATTTCAAATTTATACAGCTATTTATTCATACATTTGTATTTCGAAAACCGTAATTCATTTGTTTTGTCCTCGTTTGGTTTTTTCTTTGCGTCACGCAGTTTGCAAAATGGAAAACTTGAAATATCGCGTTATTTACGAGTACGAGTTCCACCTTGGTACCAGTGCTGCAGAAACGGCTCGAAGGATTAATGATGTGTATGGCGGCGGTGTCGCAAAAGAAAACACAGTGCGTTTATGGTTCCAACGTTTTCGTTCTGGAAATTTCGACCTGCAGAACAAGCCCCGTGGACGGCCGGAGACTAAAGTTGCTAATGAAGAATTGAAAGCTATTGTGGAAGCAGATCCATCGCAAACTACGTCCGAGTTAGCTGCAGGTGTTAGTGATAAAACTGTTTTAATCCACTTGAAGCAAATTAGGAAGGTGATAAAGCTTGAAATGAAAAAAATGAAAGACGGCTGCCAAATTAGAGGAGCTTCAATTGGAATGTCTAAGACATCCACCGTACTCTCCAGACCTAGCTCCAACAGAATACCATTTTTTTCGAAATTATCCAAATTTCGAAAAAAATTGTATTCTTGCAATTTCTTGCGAGGGAAAAAATTCAACTCCGATGGGGCAGTCCAAAGCGCCTTCAAAGATTTGATTGATTCTCGTCCTAATGGTTTTTTTAGTAAAGGGATCAATGAACTACCTATGAGATGGCAAAAGTGCATAGATAGCAATGGTACATACTTTGATTAAAAAAATATATTATTATAAAAAAAAAACTTTATGTTCCTCCCTTACAAAACGCCAATTTCATATGTAATGACCTAATATGTTAGTATAACATAATATGGTCAAAAATCTAAACCTATATTAGCCCCTCGTCCAAACGTCCCCGTAAGACCAGCGGCATTACCACGCTGAATCGCTAATGAAATGCACTGGGCGAGAAAATGACCAGAATGTGGATCACGCCCTTTCTCCTTTAGACGACGCCGACGACTCAGTTCAGACACCAACGTCTTGGCTTTAGAGCCCCACGATCCCGCCGTCTCGACGGTGAACGGAACGAACTCGTACTGTGGCTCAAGGCAGGTGTACTTAAGCCGCTTAGCTCTGGCCGCTGCCTCCGCGCCAGCACCACATTCCCGCTGAGTAGCAGCCAGATGGCACGCAGCAAATGTACTAACGCACGTGGATCAGACACGCCATGACTCTACGCCATGGTACCAAATTGAGTCCATCCGGTCGCTTGCCATCAGAACGCGACAGACCGGGAGGCTTCAACACACAGGTACCAAAGTGAGTCCGTCCGGTCGCTTACCATCAGAACGCGATAGACCGGGAGGCTCCAACAGACAGGGAATGTCTGCATCCGCTATGGCACGTCTGTGGATCTCGTTAAGAGCGTGGTGTATGGGTCTGCGTCCAGCGCACTTCAAACAGCTCAAACCGTAAAAGCCATCTGCTTCGACTTTTGCACGAAAAACACTAATGTGGGGCTCGCACACAGAACAGCCCAGGCGTAGGCCTACCGCTACCCGAAGAGAGTCGGTTTGCCCCAATGAGAAGAAGGCTGGGCATGCAACCAAGCACCCGACTCTGGCATACAGGCAGCGTTGAGGCGTGCTAAGTCTGCCCATGAGTTTGCATTCCCAAGCTAATTAAGGGTGTGCTTTGAGGTAATATCATCCCAACTTCTTTGCGCCTTAAATTTTTTAGGGGGATGAGAATCGGGGCAAAGCGAAGACCATGCGCTTTGAGCCTCTGACAAAAAGGGGATGTGGATTCTGTCACTATTGTTTGACACTATTTGAGTAACAAGATCCTCAAGACCTCTTTCCCAGACAGGCGAACTTGCTTGTGTCCGTTGCTTACCACTGAGACAAACATTTACTATCTGTTCCAAAGCATGTTTTAAAGAGTCTTCACAAAGTTCCACTTCGCTCGGGCACTTCCACGTAGGAGCCGTTTTAACTATATACGATTATTTTGGCATCGCGAAGCAGTTCCTAAGAAGAATCAAAGACACATGTGCAGAAAGTTGTTCAAAATGAGCAGCAAGGTACGAAAGCAAGTCTGACTTAGAGTTCAATCTTTCCGATACACCCTCAGCAAATATAGGAGCAAGACTTATCCTCGCATTACAAATGCTCGCGTGGCATGAATTGCTGCCTCATAACCACGAGGTGTACCGAATCCAACCTGCCGAGGCTGGAGATAGACTGCCATGTCGGACTTCACTGCCCGACAGCAATAGGACGAACGCTGCCATCCTTCTTCAGGGACAAACCACCGGATTCAGACGGCCTTCCAAAAATAAATTGCATAGTTGAGTTATTGAAGCCAATAATCTGACTCCATTATCTACAGCCAGAAGAGAAATAAGCTCCCTGATATGTTCAGGACGTAAACCATCTAGGCCTGACGCTGAACCGCGATGAAAAGACTCCAGAGCACAAATGACGTCTTTTGCCTCAACCAATAGACATGGTGACAGAGAGGCGGGGGCTGAGAGAATTTGGATTGGACAAGACGGATAAGGATGCTTTCCTCAAAGAGCAGCTAGAGTATCAGAGTTGATTGGGGCAAACATGCAGTCCGATGTTAGAATTCGTGCTGCTCATCTTAGTCTCACCGTCAAAAACTTTTGCCTTCCCAGAAATATCCGGCAAATCTTCACCTAAAAATTATCTTTTACTTTGGTTGTGAGAGACTTTTTGGACCCCTGAACCGGAATCCTGAGTAAAGAAAAAGTAAAAGACAGCAATTTCGTCCAGTCTTCTACCGTGTTTGAACTTACACACCAGTCGATCACAGTAGAAAGATTGCCAGCAGCCATACATCTCGCGCCCTTAGGGGCGTGTCCAAGAACCCGGACCCTTGACTTGAGCGAAGACAAATCTTCCAATCTTATACATAAAGGGGTTAAAGAAACTGACTGAGATGCTGCTGAAGATGAGCTCGCCGGTAAACTGTCCTTGTGCATGCGGCCAATGTGCAAGCGGAGCCTGTGAAGCATGGCATATAACTTCGAAGAATTAGCACAGTATGGACAAGGGGATCTCAAAGGACTAGTCATTATTAATAACAGATTTACAACATTATATACTTAATAATATAAGATTAATAAAGTTCTAAACCAATGACAATTAAGGCTATGACGTTCAGTGAAATATATAAATAATGGCATACAATAGACATAAAATACAGGGGAAACAAATTATGCTAGAAAATACAACCAATTATTATTTCCCTTAAAATGCAATCCAAAAGCATATAGGTAATTATTAAAAACATTTAAAAATTAAAAACGAACAATCAGTAATACAAACAAAGCACAAATTGTCTAAAAATCTATGGCATAAATGGCAGCAATTACAAAGTCGGATCCAAGGATTGAACCCACGCCGCAGTCGGAGCTCAGAACCACAGCGCTAACTCACGCTGCTTACTTTGAACTAAAGTTCGATATCGTCCGTTTCGTCCTTGCGACTTGTACTAGGGTCGGTTTTGTATTGATAAAAATAAATTGAACTTAGACTGAACTTAAGCACTTCAAAATGACCTATTTAGACACTGGCTGGGTGTAATAGACCATATACCCTCATAACTTAGGTATCATTTTTTTTTGTTTACGACGTAATATATACGCCACAAACGATATCACGATATCATAAAAAATAACGGTTTAATACGGTATTAATACTTATATTGTCAAAAATTTTAATAAACCATTTGTTTGATTTTATTTACGCGGAGCTAATGTTTGTCGTGCGGCGCTACCCGCATTCCCAATCTCATTTTAATTTAAGTCTCGAGGTTTGTAATTTCGGTTACTCTTTCCGGTGTTTATGTCAATGTCCTTTTAAATTTATACAAGTAAAGAAAATTTATCACATCAAATACTAGTGTTATCACTTAAAATAAGTATTCTAATAAGTTGCGATGTGGCACTATAAAAAGGTTTTTGCTCATAAGCTATACCAACGTCTTCTGAAGTCGGTACAAACTTTACCTATACATTGATTGAAAAATAATTTCCGAAGTACGGAGACAAAAAACAAAAAATTTGCCGTAAGTGTCATATTATATGCGCTCCAATAAAATTTACTTTTCTCAAATTACGCATAAAAATATGAAATGATTAAAACTGCGTTCTTTGAACGACGATGCATTTAATTTTGTGGGTTACCACAACGAGACTAATTTGTTAAAATATGAAACATATATTAATGTACCTACTTAATTTGCTCTATTTAATCAAATTTCAGACTATTGACACACCACAGCTCTGAGGTTAAAATTATTTAACATAGATGCATAAATTCACTCACTCTAACTTATTTTTCATAACGAGGTGGTAGGTACAGATCGTATTGTCTTCGGAACGAGAGAGAAAAAAAAATAGATTTCACTTACTGCTTAGGTTTTGATATACTCGTATACCTGAATTGAAATCGCGACCTGATCTATCTATTTTCTCCTGATAATCGCTCCTGCTTCTTTTCTCATTGACGTCTTTTACTTATTTTTTAAATTTCATTACTTCTAGGTCTAGATCCAGCCTTACCTCTTTTCACGCTGGGCAACAAAGATGCTCGTTTGGACAAGCACGACGCTCGTCATGTCGAGGTGATCCACACTTGTGGGGGCTACCTGGGGTTTGCCTCTCCCCTGGGGCACATCGACTTCTATCCAAACGGAGGGACCAGGCAGCCCGGATGCGGATTCGATTACAGAGGTAAGGTGATCATTTAGAGTGATTCTTTTTTAAGCTCGATTAGAAGATATCACTAGGTATCTTGTTATATCGAAGAGTTCATTTATTAAAAGAATAATAACTTCAGCCATCATGCTACAGCAATATTGTAATCCAACCCGGCCTGTTCTAACTCAGTTATTATTATCTACTCTTTATTTACTTACCGTTAACTAATCGAATTCCCTAGGAATTTTATATCGAGAATGTTTAATAAACTCACTCGAAGAAGATACTCCACGCTCGTCCTGACGATATAGCCCTCGAAACCGGGGTCGTCGGATTCGACTTCCTATCATGAGTGTTTATAGCCAGTGAAGCGAAATAATTATGTTTTGTCGAGAGTTATTCGACAGTAATTATATTTATGGATTCCTCTTACATATGCCAGGTTGAGATTGCCTGTTCGATCCTTAATGCTACCTGAAGAATACTTCTACGATAAATTGTAACATTAGGGCGCCAGTTTTTAAAGCACAGTAAATTTTTTTTAGGTCTGTGTGCCCACAACCGTGCTCACATGTTCTTCTCGGAGTCCATAATATCAGACGTTCCGTTCACCGCAGTGCGATGCGAGAGCTACGACGAGCTTTATTACACGGGTTCTTGTCGAGGTACTGGCGAGAAACTCATCATGGGCGGCTTTGATATACATTACGGGTGAGACAAAACAGTGTACTTATTATATATAATTTATACTTAACCTAGTCACTCACATATCACTTTGGAATATTGAATAATACATTTTGACTCAATATCAATAATGTGGTTGATTGTCTTCGGACAACAGTCGTAGGCTATGTCAGAGGCCCTCGTTCGGTTTAAAAACTCTGATACCAGAACGAACCGGAGTGAAGTGGGCCTACATGAAGAAGAGAAAGAATATTGACTCAAAGTTGAAATCAAACTATTGCAGAAAAAGGTTATCGTTTTGAGCTCCAAGTCGTAGTAGATAAAAAATTATGCATGTAGTTTTGCTTGTGGTTGTAAAATAGCTGCCTTTAATTCCAAACCAACGTTTGTAAAGTTTGATGATAATATTTATTTCCAGGAAAGACGGGATCTATTACCTCAAGACGAACGATCAGAAGCCCTACGCTCTAGGCGACGTGCACCCCAATGATATTGCTATCGGTTAAATAAATTATTAAAATGGTAACGGAGAATGGAAAGGGATAGCATTGAAACTGGGTTCGTTTATTTATAGATAAATAATGGTGTATAGGTTTTAAATAAATAAGTATATATAGCTAGGTTATTCGAATGAACGGCACACATGCACGATAATTTTTTACTTATATTATATGGATTTGGAACAACTGATTTACTAGACCTAGCATGAAGACATAACAAAATGAAGGTTAAAACTATTTTATCCATTGCCCAAGCCTTATCGGAACGTAAAAACTTGAAATCGTCGTTAGTCCGTACATCCTTGGTTGACAAACAAGTCTACGAGACTTCTACATGCCCTGGATAATAAATATAAATTAAAACCGAATTTTTAAAATGGAAATAATTTAGAATTTGATAAATTTGTCGTAGGCATTTTTTTTCTTCATATTTCTGGGTTTTTCTATCTCAGAAGCATTTCATAATAATTATAGTTATACTAAACATAACTCCTCACACTTGCGCTTTCAGTTGCAATAACCCAGTATAGGCGAATAGGTTGCCGCGTCAGGGATAGGTAGTAAAAGGTAAAGTGCCTGAAACTCATGAAAGCATTTGCTGAATTTATCCCAAACTTGACGAATTATAGTTATACTGACCAAGTTTTTATTGAAGGCTCGCTTTAATTAATTATTTACAACAGTTTTCCGGAACTTCGCCATCGCTCTGGGATGAATAATTTATCCGTTCCGCCACAGATTAACGCTAAGCTACTACGGGACCGTTATGAACGAAATCATTCAATGGCGGCAGGTTCAATTTGTAGAGAGCGCTCTTATTCTTAAGCTTTACGATATGTTACTAATCGAGCATACTTACGTTAAATAACAATTGAAAATGTCGAAAACTCAAATAACATACATGTTCACACTAGGAAAGCGAAACGTCGCTCGACCACCACCAAGATGGGATAACGACATTAAATCTATCGCGGGTCCAACCTGGACAAGAATAGCACAGGACCGAGGCAGATGGTACAAAATGAGAGACGCCTATACCCAACAATGGGATAAAGAAGGCTGCGGATGATGATGATAATGATTAACATAGTTTATCATCATCATCTAAATAGGTATACAAACATATTCCGAGAGTTAATTAATTTAACTTTCTTGTTTTGTTTTAAAGCATAATATTTTCTGTCAGAAAATATATTTAGTAAGACGATTGGTTAGCAATCAGACAATGAAATTTAGAAATTTGAACAAATAACGTAATACTTAGTAAACACTTGTTAACTATTCTCATAATGATTTATAGTGTAATTTCCAAACCAAATTCTTGGTCTTGGTCAAATAACGTAGAACATGAGAATACGGTCCTACGAGGTAAGCGATTGCTGGCGAATTTCCAAATCTCACTGACTTATTTCATTATTTTAATTTAATCAGCCGTACCGTCCGTATGTATAATAAGCGTTTATTGAATTAATGCCCTGTAATAAAATACTCAATTAATATTACTGTTAATGTCAGAAGTTGATGAATGAGCCACTAGTTAAATTTATTTATTTATATAGCGTAAGAAGATTTGTATTAATTTATGACAACACACTTTCCGGTGACGTGCGTATATTTTAGCTGTTGTTAAGAAACAGGAGAATTGGTTTGAAGGTTTTAAAAGTATTTTTTATATTTACTAGGTATTCAAATTGTACACTTGAATCCTATAAGACCTAGGTTTTTACAGTGTAATCGGATGCATGACGGTCATAAGGTACTTAAATGAAGTAATTGAACTTAAGATCTTTGCCGTGGAAGTGATCCCGGAATTATCAAATATAATTTTGACAAAAGATTTGACGATAACTTTTTCCGACAATCATCCAAACAACCTGTATATATTAGTACGTAGTTATATTATGTGTAATGCAAAGAAATAAAATGCTTCATAAAAATAAGCTTTTATAATATTACATTCCTTCTTCGAGGTACCATTTCTACGTCGTGCAACGTACCTGCACAAATTTCCTCAAAGTAGACCCAAAATAGACTTAACCGCAAATTACTTTTTTTAAGAAGAAAAGTTTAACCATTTCATTTTGTGTACGAATTTTCATCGTTTTATCCAAACATTTGAGAAGCAACCGTCTGTAGTTAGTAGAAAATGCAATGTATTTGTATTCCTGGTGGGATGGGCTCCAGACACCGGCGGAATATTAACTGGTGCCCACCAGAAATAATGTAGCATAAACCGCCGCGCCGGGACGTGCATAGACCATGCACCGCTGGTATGCACCGAGGGTTGCCATACGTGAAATGCAGGTTTTATAGTTCCACGCGAGAGAAAACACGATCTGGCAAGTATCTTCAGGGTATTTAAGTAGACAAAATGTTGTAGTAAAAGATGAGACCATTTGACTATTATTCTGAAGTGTTTACTCTAGTAATCAGTTGGTTTGGGGTGTATGTATGTGGCTTATGCTTCCTGATTTCTTTACCAACGTAATCATTATTTTTTAAGGTCTACGGTATTTTTCTTATTTCCTATAGAAAGAGGAATGGAGGGAGGAGAGGGAGGAAAAATCTTACATCTAGTGTCAAAAAAATTACCTTTACAGTTTTTATTTTTATATCTAGTGGTGTATTTGCCCACAGACAAAAGGTGGCTTGAGGTTTTGTAAGGTCAGTCATGAGCATTGACCGTTCTGAGGCATCAAAATCTTGATCAAAATCTCACACAAATTGAAAAATAACTCTAAAATATTATCTCTAATATGGCATTGTAATAATTTTATTACAAACCTACTACTTACATATAACTTACTACGAGTAATTAATTGGGTTTTTATCTCACGGATTACAGCTAAGAAAGACCTAGATACAATTTGAACACATCGATCAATTACAAAATGTGAAATTGTAAATGACACACTTAATTTTACTATTTTATTTAATTTCAGACCAGATATAACGAGTTAAGACATACCTCAAGATTTACTAATAAATTGTATCGTTGTTCATCCCTGCGTCCAATGCCGTTCTATACAAGAACAGACCGCTCCGCGTTTAGGTAGTCAATTCTCAGACACATTGAAAATTCTGTCGAAGATGGTACACTGCTGTTCGTACTCGTATGTCCCTTCACTTCCGATGTGCGGACGGACTACTCTACACTCAATGGTATTGTGTTTACTCACAGATTGTCGATAAAAGGCTTTATTTTATACGTGGGATATTGCCCGACACGTCTTTTCAAAACGGGGTTAGATCAGTGGATGGTCTAGTAGGTGTGCTTGAGTGAAGTGCTTAATGCATTTGCCGATACGATATTATGTCCATTTTATGCGAAGTACTCGGGCAATCGTTTTCCCTCCTAGATAGCAGGGTTTGAGAAGTAGAGAAGCTCGAATATTTTAGAATTTTAGTAAATAATTGTATCTATTTAAAACCATTAGTATATTTCTAGTGTAGGTATTTTAGTAATTTATTTTGATAGATATTTAGGAGATAGTAACATCAGGTATGAAACATTGTTATCTAGTGTATGTACATAATTATCTTCTAATTTGATAACATACGCATGCTTTCATAGTAAATACATATCAAAGTATCTCTGGTTATATTTAATGTATAATAGCTACAATAAAACTGTAAAATGTTATGTAAACAAAACGTTATTAGTAATTTAAAAAGTTTGTTTTTCTCGGTTAGTTTTTGAAATATAATTTCTGAAATGATAATTTAGAGCTAAAGATTTTTGCATATCAGATGAGTTTGTTTGAAATCTGTTCGCGATGCCTAGAAAGCGTGAAAAGCAACTATACCATCTAGGTCCATTAAATAAATTGCTCTCATTTCGAGAGTGTTCCACAAAAAGCATAATATGGCAAGATGTTCTCACAGATGCGAAGTTGCGAAGCTGCTGAGAATACTGACATTTTACTGTAAGTTTTAGTTCGCATTTTACGAATCTCTGGGTGGGTTATTGTTATCATAAACTGTTGTAGTATGATATCTAGCTATGTTAGGTATCTACTTGCAGCTTTACCACTTTTGTAACATTTTTATGGAGCATCAAAGAGACACTTTGCACGTGGAATTTAGATTTATTTCAAGAAATGCAATCACCTGTGTGTTATTATTATTGATACTAGATGTTCGTACTTATATTGCTATATTAGCTTACTTAGGTAATATCTTCTCAGGCATCAGATACCTAGAGCCATATATATCTTTAATTAGTCTACCCATATGGCCTACATACATACACTTCGGATTAATAAAATCTGTCACCAGCTAAAAATAGGAAATAGGTGCCTAATTCGGTAAATAAATTAGAATTAACAGCAAACAAGCCCACACTTTACACTTAAGTACACAAAACATGATAAGTACAAAGCGAACTTTTACAGCATCGCGAAATTATTCAAATCATCGCAATTTTAAGGTTAACAAAGGAGTGAGTTCACACAAAGTTACACGCGGGAACCACCGCAGTTTGCTGAACGCTTCAACATGTTAAAAGCCACTAACTTTATATTACCCTTTCTCTTCGGATAATTACGTGTGGTTTTCCTCTCGGATACCTACTCGTTAGTTAAATAGGTACTTTGATGTGGGACAACTGCAACAAAGCCAAGCCTAAGCACTTACATTGTGACAGCAAAGACTAGATTGACTTCGTCACTGTTTCGATTTAGGAGTAACAATGTACGTGTTTAGTGTTCGTAAACTTGAATCGATACGCTGACGTAACTTTTTGCTAGCGAACAGGAAATCAAATGTTTCAAAAACCTATTTAACTATTTTTTTACAGACACTACAAATAAAAAACTTTCAAAGTACAGTCTTGTTTAGTATTTTACGACATAACGACGTAAAATGTCAAGAACCACATAATAATTTCGGCATTGCTGTAACATTTCAATACTATTTTTGTAGAACGATAGATATTTTGCTTCAAAATAGGTCTCTGTTTCAGAGATTCGAGTCAAATTTTGTACCGGTGAGCATTTTTTTGAGATCTGCGAACTTGCAGTAGTCTCTGAGAGTCAAATCTGGCAAATGTGGGAGCAATTCGTAGTTCTATTCTGTCTTCTTCAATGTTAGACCAGGGTAGAAGCCTTTAAAAATTATAAAATTTGAAAAGAAATAATAGTAGGATGAAACCCATTGGAAAAGGAGGAGAATAATTTGAAAATGAAAGGAAAAATAATTTACGGGCTATCTGAGGTCGGGAAGGGTAAGGGGGTGAGTTTTTAAGGGTAAAAATGATTTATCTCGATTTACAGCAAAACTAAAAGTCCTGTGGAAAAAAGTTAAATGGCGAAGTTGTAGGTAATAAAAAGATCTAAAACTTTTTTACCAACACTTTTTTCACATAACCTCAAAATGTATGTGAAAATATAAAAAAATCAAGTTTAAGGTTTTTTTTTTCTTTTACAAAAAAAATAATTGTGAAAACTTACCTTTTCATGTCTCAAATACGCTGTAATTTATCTGACTTGGAATATTAATTTTTTTACCTTAATTTGAATTAATATCGAAAAAGCACCCTAATTTTCAATCGAAAATTCACCCTCGATTCGATGTAAGATTTTTCCTGTATATTTGATGTTTGTGTGTCTGCAATAAAGAGTTTATTCATTCATTCATTCATTCACTCGTCAAAGCATTTTTCAAAAAGTACTAAAGTAAATCTTATCTACTACTATAATTAACAAACAAATAAGTTAATAAAATTAATATTTAATAAGACATCTACATCTACTTCATTAATTTATACGCGTATTTATTACAATATTAAGATAACTTATATACCTGAGTGACCTACGAAAAATTTAAGCCCATCAAAAAGTATTTCTTAGAGGAAGGAGGTGGGCGGGTCTGGCCTTTACTTTACTTTTTTCATTTTCTGGGAAGATTTACTATAGTAATTTTTTTTTTTCAGCTGATTGTTTGGTTGAGGTTCACCAGTTGTTCTTCACTCAGATGAGGGTCGATTTGATTCCGGTCCGATTGACACATATCGACGCAAACTTTTTAATTTATACGTTCGAACATGGCCTAACTCTCAGTATCATCAACACATTTTTGCTTTTGCTCAACAGTGATCAAACGCGGCACCAACATTAAACAGAGCTTTCTCATAATAAAATGCTAATGCTACATAAAGCTAACACGTTCTTTTGATATTTTTACGATGTCAGCTAACTCACGCAACCACACTTTTCAATAGTTCAAAACAATTTTGTTGATTTCTTGATGTTTTCTGGTGTTACCACCTACCTCATTTGGACGTCCACAGCGCTCTGCAACATCGGTCTATCTACCACCACGTTTGAAGGCAGCAGACCAACGTTGTTACTGTTGTTTCTAATAAAGCAGAGTCCTTATGACACTTTTCAAGCCATTGCTTTGCTTGAACGGTAATTTTGTCAAAAATAACAAAACTATTGTATATGTGCTAGGCCCGAGATTTTTAAGCCCACGTAATATCTACCTACATTTGCCATGCATCTTGTTATGGTCGTATATCTTATATATTTTATATATCTTATATCTAATGTAAATGAGACGAGATCTCGTCGCACTTACTTCAGCACAATACTAACCAAACCTTTTCTCCCTGTTATTATAGATTTTAAATTTTCATTGTGCCAGTGAAATAGCACCAGTTCATTGTATATTTAAAGCGTTAGGTATTCACGGGCTCACGGATGTCAGGGCCCCCTTTGGGTGAGCGACCCGCTCCGCACTGGTCCCAGTTTTAAAACATGCATTAACAACTTTTCTAACTTCATTCGGGGTTTCAACAGAAATTGTTAACGCAATAAAATGGATACTTATATTAACTGTCATGGTATTGAAAACATGTTTTTAATGTATATTATTTACATTTTGTATAAGTAACTTAATAATTGACTGAGCAAAGGGCTCTGCTTTGAATCTGATAAAATTTTCTCTCACTTGCCAGCTTTATATTTTTGTCTAGATGTTGGTACTCGCGTTTAGGTCGTACTTAGTTCCTATGAATGTCAGGAATCTTCTGTTTTTATTTCTCTTTTATTAGTTTCTATGAATATCAGAGATTGTCGAAGGAGGGGGAGTATTTCTCCCAAATAAGGGCAGTTCGACGGTATTTACTGTCCAAATTTAATAAAATTTGTCACAGACATGCAGATCAAAGCTTTAATAATAAAATTATATGAAGAAATAGGTCAGGTGCGTGTCGTTTTTAATTAAGTTGCAAGAAAAATTGTGATCCCGATGTCTTCAGTTCACATAATTAGTAAGCAATCAAAGGTTTCGTAGTTGAAACAAAAAGCAAAGAAAATTCTTAGCATTTCAGCTCTAATAGTAGACTATTCAGCATCTAAAATGTTTCGTACGAGTAAGAACATACTAAAGGTACAAAATTAGGCAATTGGGCCTGCATAATTAACGATATGGCCAGATAATGCACATAATACATCAGGGAGGCAATCGATTGGACGAGACCCGGCCTCTGAGCAACTTTGATTCATTTAGGCCTAATCCGGGCTCCGCTTCCGAACTATCTCATTAAACGGCCAATTTGTTCCGAGATCTCTCAGAGACTTTAATCTTGCGGTTTCTGCCTTGGCAATGGTTGGAGAAATTAATAAAACGACGCGCAACGGTTTCATAGGCATTGTCTTCATTTTACCGCTGCAATCAACTGAACGCTGACTATTCTCATCCCTTGGTGAAGTAATGAGCTATATTTTTACTTTAGCTGCCATATTAATTTTAGCTGGGTAGTATTGCCTAGTATCCATAGCGAAACAGCACGATAACCACTGAATATAATACGACAAAAAATTAATTAGGTTATTCCAGAAAAACGATAACAGCGATATAATACGAGATTATTTTCTATGTCCAACCATGGAGTTTCGCGAGGCTAAGGATAGGTGGTTTAATAGTCACAATATGATAAGTATGCGTATTGAAGCTTTTCGCTTATCTGAAAATTAGTGATCATTGAATTGATAATTAGTGATTATCAAACTACTATAATTTTTTTTAAATTAATGCACTGTCCCGTTATTTTGGTTGAAAATATAAATAATACGGTTATTCGTTGGAAAATAAGACAACTCAAGTAGGCAATGCACCACTAAATTATGGTTCGATTGCATATTTCTCAATTTTGCGTGCACAAAACGCGATACTCTATATTCTTTAAACACAGACCTACACAGTAGATTTTATTTCGCAATAGTTGTGTATTTTCAAGGAGGAGAAGTAATACCACGGAACATAACGTAGAAGAACGGAAATAAGGCTGCAAGGAAGTTTTGTTAAACTTGTATGGCTGTCGAATAATACCTACACTCAATAATAATGCGAAGAAATCAGGCTCATAAATTTAGATCGTACAATTCTGCGTTGTTAAAAGATATCGAAGCAAGCAACGAATAATATTCCAACACATCGATGAGAAAAAAAGAATTGTCTCTTAAATTAGGTATATCTACATTTTAACACTTTTATTGACTCGATTCGAATACATAAATAACGAGTTCCTGTGATAAAAATCGAAAGACTGCGTACTTTATGCGTAGTTATGTTATGATCCTAATCTAAATTATTGATATTCATGTTTGAAACGCAAATACATGTTATAAAAACCGATATGTACTTTTACCTATCCTATGTGGGTCACACTTCTCAAAAGCCTATCAATTCGACGCGCGAAGATATTTTCTCCTCATCAGCGACGAGGAAGCGTTCGAAAATGCCATGTAAAGGAAATATGTAGCGGTATCGGCTTCGATGTCATTAGCGGGATATTCTTATATTCACACTCATTTCCCTGGAGGAGAATTGTGTTTGGTGCGACGCGACGCTGTACCTATTATAATGTGCGCAAAGAAAATTGTTTTGGACTTGATTTCCATACATATTTAGATATACCGGAGCAACTCGAAAAACAATAGAAATGTTTACAGCATATTGTTTAAATGTGGTGATTTACAAATTAGGAATTCAAGTATCTAAGTGAGATTACCTACCTACACAGAAATCGCCTCGGTAATCGCAAGCATGAGTAAGGAGTCTAGGAGCAGTTCATACTAAGTAGAACATCATAACTATTGCCTCAGAACCGCTCTACTATACCGTTTATTAATTTTTCAGCTCAGTATCAAAGTGGCAGATCGATACAGTGTTCGCGGTCGCCATTTGCATGCAAAAGCTTGGAGGCTTTGAGTATTTTCCGCCTGGACCGGTCGCCGGCCGACAGCAGACGTAAGGGCATTAATTAAAACTGCAATTTATCTCACTTAGCACGCCAAAGTGATACTTTACTCTCGCGAAACACTTATTTGTGGAAAGGTGACTAGCCCGGTATTTGGAGTTTATTCACAGCGTCATTTGGAAGATCAAATGGTTTTTTATATATTTCTGAATACCTTATTAATAGTACTTGAAATAGTTATATATTAAGTAGATACGTACACATATTTTTTTATATCTAGCTGTGCGTTACGTATTTACAAAATCACCAGTGGTGAATTTTCCGCTACCGCAAAATGGCTAAATACAAAAACGTAGTTTACCTGCATGCAATCTAACTGAACCAAGAGTAGCTGTAGGTAGGTAAGTTTTGTTTTATGGTTATTTCGTTTGTTGAAAAAACCCAAACATAGAAATGTGCCAGCTCCAGCACGTTTGGAAATGGCATGGAACGCAACGTCAGGCTCTTTGTTTTAAATCGTAAATTTCTCTCAATATGTTAGTGTTTTAATATGCAAACCGAGGCTTCGTACCTATGTGTAATATCCGCTGCATGATTGAAGCGTAATGTTTTTCAAATTAATTGTTGGCATGCCGGCATTGCCGTAAGTCACGTAAGTAGGTAAATCGCTAAGACATTTCAAATATTATTTTATGTTGGTCAGTCTCGCACTAAAAATCGAAGGAAAACTATAAAGTTAACTTTAATAAAACATATATACTAAATACTTAAAAAAGCGATGTTATTATCTGTTTCTCAAATAAGCAATATTTTAAAAGAAACGCCCAATATTGTAGTACCTCGTAGCACGGCTCAAAAAATTCGTCATGGATCATTAATTTTTATGGAATAGCCTCTGTGGATTTAACAGCTGAACTAAGTTTTCCGAAGCCTTTCTATACAATGTTTCCGACCTCCGATATTTACAAACTTGCCGTTACCGATACAACTCACGTCTCACCGAGAATAAGGGACAAAGTTTTGTGCAGTAATAATTCAACGAACGAAAACAATGTGTGTCTCACATGGAGACGGTATTATTACTTCTGTTTCTGCTCCCAAATGGTGTCGTTGTTAGAGCCACGTTTCTTCTAAATAGAAAAGTTTTAATTCGTTGTGGCGCAGCGTTACAGGGCGAAATGCACGTGGTTTCATCCATGTACTCGTAGCTTGCATGTTACATTGTATGGTGGCAAATGTGGATAGAGAGTCAGACGTGGCTGCGGTAAGTTGTCCTTGTTTGGCTACTAGGCAACTTTGTGTAACATCAAGTGAACTCATGTTTCGTAGTTGAAAATTTTGTTATGTCGACATGGAGTACGTTACGAAGTTTAAAAATACGTTACAACTTTAGTTAAATTAGGAATAAGTACACTGACTAAATTCAATTTAAACTTTTTTGGTTTGGCTTTCACGAGTAATAAATAATAGCAGTAACTATTCACACTCTAACAATGATCAATTCTATCTGACTTTGAGACCAATTTAATTTGTAGCAGATACGCTCAGTCTGTGAAATAAGTCGTTTGAATGACTACCTAGTCTATTGATCGACGTCAATGTAAAGTCTGTTAACAGATAAATAGTCTACTGAACAATACGTAATCAAGAACTTTGAAAGTTACTTCAATCATTGAAATTAACTACAGCGAGATGAGATTTGGAACTTTCAATAAGTTAGTAGTTCAACTTGTAGATTATCTTTCTCTAACAATCAAGTCTTTGGATAATTCAAACAACTAATAGAGACACGCCACAGAAAATTAGACAACCTTAATTAAATTCAGTAACGATACAAGAATATGTTGCTAAAAAGTGATTATTTTAACTTTTAACATTTATGAACTCTACCTACTTATGTATTTATTTATAATATAAGTTTTTTTTATTTTTATGTAAATAAAAATCACCATAAACGATGGGGTGTTATAAGTTAGACGTGTCTTTGTCTGTGCGTGTATCTGTCTGTGGCATCGTAGCTCCCGATCGGATGAATCGATTTTGATATCGTTTTTTTGTTTTAAAGTTGAGTTAGTGGGTATTGTTCTTAGCTATGTTTGATGAAAATGTTTTCAAGATAGCCAACGCCAAAAATAGCGGTATACATATATTTTTAAACTCTTTCTATATGGTTATCAAATGATATGGCTTCACTAGTAGAATACATTATGATAAATTTCTACTCCAAGTTGGCTACCACCACATAATGGCGCATTTCATAGATATTTTATTATTTTGTAGCATATATTATGTAGCGTATATATGTATATGTATAGCAGCATATTTATCAAATGTAAAAAAATTTATAACAATACATACCGCGATGCTCGGTATGAAGGTAGGGCTGTGTAAAAGCATAATTAAATTTACTAAGCACAGAAATGTGGTCTAGGTGCTAACAGTGGGAGACAAACTAAGCTGTGAGTCCGTGAGTTACCTTCCAGATTTAGCTTATCCTCTAACCATTAGAGCCCAGTTACACATCTCTTGAAAACTACCATACGAAAACGTATAATATAAGTGTTTAGTATCGGCCAAACATGTAACAAAATATATTTAGGTGGTACTTAGTACTTTAGTAGAATACTCATATTACTCTCGCATTTCATTTATTTACTCTGGCTGGGAAGTTTTTTTCCCTCTTTTGTCCTATATAGAGATCAAGTTCAGATAGGAAAAGTGGAATAGCCCACAATACTTGCTATAGGGTGGTTACACTTCTGGTTAGTAATTGTTATCGCAAGACCAACATAGACATAACGATGACTAAAATGCCACACAATGACGCCTTTGCATGTTTTTATTGAAAATTATCCTAATTGTACAATATAGTATCTTAATTAACTTTTTAGTACTTAACTTAAATTATTTATTAATAATTAGCAAACAACTATCGATGAATACAAATTATATAGTGAAAATATTACTAAATATCAAAATACAAGTTCCGAACCCTGACAGTTGATTTTTAGTAAGTCAGACACCACGCGATAAGAGACAAGGCAGTACCCGGTAATTAAGGTATGTGGGCAATAAAATATTTTGGAAGTTTACTTGTAACATGTAGACTGCCCATTACCTACAACTCAGTTGATTATACATGCAAAAGTCTATGTGCCTTGGGGTTCATAATTCGATTGCGATATCTCAAGTTTGTTACGTAGTTAAACAGATTGTTTGTTGTTATCAAACAGAATTCTTAACAGCTACGTTTGTAATATTGAATTATGTAGGAAATGTTTATGTTGCAGGTATAGTTATCAAATCTGACAGTTTTGAGTCTTAAAACTTTCCGATGATTGTTGATTGTTGTTAAAATTTTATGATTTACTTATTTGACACTAAAATATTATGTGTATTATATTTGTTGTGTTTTAAATATACAGAATAATACTAAGCAGCTAGTGTTATATTATGAAAGACTAGTATTAATTAGTAATGATCCACAAACAAATATCCATTGGTCTTGTAAAAAAGAACTCATAGGTTACAAAGTAGATCTTCGAGTTGTTTGGTTTATTATTTATTTATATTCTTACTACCAATACTTCGATTAGTAATAATTCAAGTTTTGTTGCTAATACTAATAGCATTCTCATTTACAAAACTATCAAAACTGAAATTTTATGGGATTAAGAATGGACTTCTCAAGATGTCTTAAAACTAGGTAGGTATGGATTTATCATTTGGTATTTAGTTTATTTCTACGTAGTATTTCGATAAAGTAATTAAGTTCTTTGCTTTATTAAAATTATAACGTTTTACAACTACTCGTTTCGAACAATAGATAAGTTTCCAGTAACAAAGAATAACATCGGCAAGTACTATAGTATAAAATCAGTAAGTATCCAGTAACGCTGATATCGTATAAAAAGTCGACTTTGACTTAAAAAGCACATCTATATAATGAAAGGGAAGTTAATATTCGTATTACTGACACAGGTCGAAAAAGTGGGAAAAGAAGATAAAAAGAGACATCAAAAAGCAGTCAGATACAAAAAATCCTATTACGATATAAGTCTCTGATGTACAAACGATGTGCGTTTGACACTCAATAAATGTAATAAGAGATGCGGAAAACCAAGAGCTAAAAGAAAATACAAATTCAGTATGTAAGAGTAATGACTAATATAAAACTACTATTACAACCTAGTGAAAATGGTCTGTTTGCAAGAAGAATGTCGTGGGTTTAAATTCCTGTACAAGTTAGTGTGACGACAAACTATTAAATAGTTGTCACGTAATTTAACAGCAACACAAAAAGATCGCGCAGTAAGCTGCTTTTCAGAGAAAAAACGATAAAAGCTTTTAAAATAAGACCCTAATTTGGCCGAAGTTGGCTAAGGCTAGCTTACATCATCTTCATAGGCTAGCCATGCCAGCACCGATACATAATATGGTTTGTTAAAGGTACGTTTGATATAGGTACATTCATTTCTCTGCGCTGGAGTTACAGTTTGGTGTAACTTTAATTATTATAGTCAGCAAAGCCGTTAACTAGTTTTGCCAACACGTTTATACATTCGGGACTTAATTAAAGTTGATGAAGAGGCTAACAGGTATAGAGCTGACAAACTTGACGGAAATAGGTCATATCATGTGCAGATTTTTACTAAAGTATACTTGCCGGAACGAAAAGTACAACAAACATATCATTTACAAGTTACATCTTACCCATCTTAACAAAAAATAAACAATTAAGTATGTACAGCTCAATCAGTAAATCGATTTTTTAATGAGAGTTCTCCAATTATTTCCTGAAAATCTTTTTGTTTCAATGAATTTTCTTAACCTATATCGGAGAATCTGTATAAGTAGCTTTTTTGATTTAGATAATTAATTACGTAACAGTTAATATTTTTTATAAACGGTTTAAATATAGGTCTTTACGTAATGTAAAGGTAGAGCAATCAAGAGAAGAAAAGTAACCTGCAAAGTTTCCTTGCGACTGAACTCGATTAAGTATTAGGCAGAAGTTGGTACCAGACTTGATTTGAGAAGAATACATGCTATGTGATTACTTTGTTTTATGTGAAACCTGAGAAGGTATTTGGAAGTTTCTAACTGTGCCTGCAATTATGACGAATAACCCCTAGTTACTATGAAGTGGCATTTTTGTACGAATTGCCAAATTAAAGGCCGCATTATAGGACATCAACCGCAAGATAAGTCCTTTGGGTGACCTGACAACTATGATACTAGAGCAAGCCTATATACATACTATAGGAAGAAAAAATACCACGAATTTCAAACATAAACATTTATAATAATTGAAGATTACTAAATTAATACAAGTTTATAATAAGTGTCGTTTTATTCTGCTTTTACTGAGCTTCTGAAACGAGTAGCATGACAATCCACTGAAGGGTCGGGGTTTGAGGAATACTTACATAGGCCTGCTTGCCAAAGATAAGGGCTTACAAAACATCAGCGGTACTACAAGTACGGCTTATACCCAAGTATTTTACAGACATACTTTTAAATAGGACGTAAAATTATGAACGTAATCTAAATCCCTATAACGATGCTTTAACTGTAATGCGTAGGTATATATATTCTTAATAGAGAATATCACGTAAATTAATTGGTTAATTGATTGATCTGTCTGTTTCTTAGTATGATAAATTAAAAAAATATTAAAAGTCACTTAAGTAAGATACCCTCCAAGGGATACAAAATATTAAATTATTTTTTGATAAATTGGCTTATACATAACAAAGTAAATATATAAGCCAATGTATAAGTATGTATGAATGTAATGTGGTATTTTTTTGGATTTCTAACACACACTAGGGCTGAGATCAATATTTAGTATCGTATAAAGCTTATTTATGTTTCATAAACTACATCAGTAAGTTAAACCAGCAAAGTGAATTGCCGTAGCCAACTCCGAACTGGACGCAATATTCATCTCTCGGGAGCCTGTTGCTCAATACAATTACTAGTCTGGATTACTCCTGGCCTGCCAGCCGGTCTATGGAGTCCGAACGTCCGCCTTCATTAACATTGTTCACGTGCGTTACGTGCACCAATCTATTCAGATTTCCATAGATACTGGTATATGAACCGCTCTCATACAACAAAACGTCAATTGCTAGAGGGCACCAAGCTCGCTACAAATTAACGTTGATGTGGATACCTTTACCTGCCATATTAAACTCAGCAGTATCTACTCGTAAATTGTATGCAAACTAAATACAGTTGACTTTCGCACGCACCTACGTTTTCCATTGAAGCCCAATATTGCCCTAATTTAAATATCTACTTTGTTCTCCCGTTAATATCGACGTGACTTTGTAGCAACATATAAAAAAATTGCATTAAGTATATTATTATACGGATAAAATACGTAGTGCATTTAAATAAAGTCAATTTTCTTTGAAGATAATATTTACTAATAAGCTGAATACACCATTTGGCAATAAAGACATGTGGCAAGGATCCTTCAAGTTAGCAAGTAGGTAAGTCACTCACAAAGTTAGCAACAAAATAACTATGTCTGTATTTGCAACCCTAAACCTCATACGCCGGTAAGCAACAAATAACTAATCAAAGGTATTTGACACAAAATATCGTATCGCTGAACCCTGCGCAAAGGTATGTTCTGCGAGGGAGGCGAGCTTTTGTTGATGCGACAATATTTTATCTCGTATGAGCTACAAAGGCGAGAGGACCTGAAAATGGCGTGACCAGCGTTTGCAGCGTTTCGTTCTTGCCTTTGATCCATCCCCTATGTGAACGGGTTTAACTGTTATCCAAGTACAATCAACTCACAATTCTCAGTGAAGTGTTGCAGATGTTTTAAACTTTAGCAAACAAGATTAACTTCCCATTATTTGGAGCGATAATTGCGCTTCTCTACGTAATTTACATCACCAATTACATGGGTTTAAATTAAATTAGTTAAGTTCAAGTCTCTGTTGCAAAATATACTTATATTTTGAAAGCTTAACAAGTTCAAATATTGTGGGTATGAGTTGAGAAGACAGATTGAAATTGAGTTTGCGTGCTGCTCGTAGCCGTGTTTAGTTGTTTAGGTACTTGAGTTCTCAGGCATCAAGGATTAATTTCTCTCGTTATTGTGTCGAGTTTAATTAAAGGTGCTATTTAACGAGTATAAAATATTTTTGAACTTAAAACTAGTAAGTAAACAATAGAAGTGACGGAAAGCCTTTAATCATAATAGAGGCTTGTAACAAAGTATCTTAAGGTAGAGCTTTCCAATCAATTTAATTAGATTTCTGCTGAGTTTCACTTCAATTTCCGGTACATTCTAATGAAAAGTTTACATTTTCAGCTGTTTAAATTGAAATTAGCTAAGTGAAGCTTTCCATCGCAAAGTCAGAGCCAGACACTATTTCGAGTTATTTTAGTTAGCGTTTGATTAAAATAGGTTGATTATTTTAATTTATTAGTAATTTTAGATTGATATTTTCGTTACCTACTTATTATAATCCATATTATTTATATTACTTACACTCGTCACAGACACAGTCTAGATTTTGATACACAGTGTAGGTATCGAGTATAAGGCGTAGAAAGAAACTCCTTATAAAAATAGGTTGATTAGAATTAATTACTTAAACCCTATGAACATGCAGAATTAAATGTATATGAAAAAAAGTCTATGCAATTCTAATGACTGACCTTAACTCGTATTCATAATTCCCAGATACATTTGAGGAACCAATTTGTTTGACAGAATCTCCAACGCCGTCTCGCGCAACAATGTTTTAAAAATACTTCGAACAATTTAAATTAAAACGCAATGAAAATGATTTGGTCCCGTAAATGGAGTTCCTTTGTGCTCGGAAGGAAACGAGGCTCACGAATGTTTGTTTAGAGCAAACAATGAGTCTGCAATTTGCGGTCGACGACGTTCGCTTTGTTGATGCGAATCAAAACCTTAACAAAATACAGCTTTAACAAAATACAGTTCCAGCAAAACACAGCTTTAACGGTACAAATTTAATTATTTTACCCGAGACACGTGTTAACAACGTTTCAGGTTAATTCACACGTGTTTGCTACGTAAACATAACTTAAACGTGTTACAGATTGAGATGCTTTGTTACCAATGTGATAACTAAGCGGGCTGTTATATGTACTTATTATGATGTAGAATTTCTCAAAGCTAGAATTTAAACTTTGAGATATCGTTACCAGTAGCACGTGTAACGTTTAACACAATATTTAACATCACTCATACATGAATTGTATGGACACAAACAGATTAAATCGCAACACTTATAATGTATGATGTGCTTTTACATTTAGTTACAGTTGAGTACCTATATAAGTGAAATTTCTCCGTACCTCTGAATAGGTAGGTAGGTAATTGCGAAACCTGGTAAGGTAAGCTACGACATGTTTTCATTACGTCCTAAGATCACTGATAACTCCTTTGAGGATTCACCGAACTCCAATTTAATTTCACGCAGAAAAGCCCGGGCAAGTTTGATGATAATCACAAACTGTCACGACCACCTATGCCATTATAAGTAGGATTTAATCACGATGAGATCATTACAGGTCTTAGTGTGCGTATTTAATTTACGTAACGTCCTGTTAGTGGTGTCTGTGCCGTGGTATTAGTTAAACTTTATACGATTTCCGGCAGCTAGGAAACCCAATTAGCAGTATCATCCGGCCTGGGAGTGTAACGAGAGTGGAGAGGCAATAAGAGCCTGGTACAGTTAACATACTGCAAATTGCTGTTGAATTTACTTAACACCCCCGAATAGAAGTGCTGATACCGCTGGAGAACAGCTGCCAGCCCCGTCTTAATTGTTTAAGCATCGAGTTGGCGATTTAAAATGTTTTGGGGTGTGGACACGATACATTTTGTTACATTTTCCTGAGCGAAATGAAAATGTAGGAATGTTTGCACTCGTATCCGTATATATACGTATATACCTAGCCAACTCCGAGATTTTGATACTCTTGAAGTATATGTAATTATATAATATTTAGAAAACTAACGCGTGTTTGATTCATATTGTTTACCATCAGGGATGAAATGAGTCATTCGTGTCCTCAACGGATTCGAAAACTTTGAAACATGAATTATGGGAAGCTTGTTACTTAATCTAAAATATTAAATATTGGTTATTTAATATTTCAGATCTAGAATATATTTCCAAATAATAATTTAGGATCTTCTTATAAGTTTTGCGTAATTCGTGTTGCAAAGTTTTCGAATCCGAGCGGAAACTCATTGTGAAAATGGGTGCAAAACGCTACACAAATAATAACATCTATAAAGTGTCCATGATTAATCACATGAAAAATTATCTAATTTCAACATTTTAATAGAAAAGAATGCCATCGCATGTCAATATTAATTCGTGGAGTATTTTTAGTGCGGCAAAGAAAAATATAGATGGTTCGTAGATTTACATAAAAGTACCCTAGCCTTGCTTTACTGAGACGGAGTATTTGAGACAGCTCAAAGAGTCCTTGAAAACCATTTTGCAATACTCGATAAATGTCACAGGACACAATTTTTCCGTGCACTGTTTTCGAGCGAGCTACGGACGGCTAGGTAAAAGATAGCTACCTAGCTATCTTATTGCATCGGACAATTTCTTTGTTCTGCTTCGTTGGACTCCTAAGACAATGCATAGAATTGAAGTGGACACTTCGTAATATTTCATTTTGTAAGCTCTTTTAGTATCTTTGTCAAAGATCGCAACCTCCCGTCTTCTTGGCGATTTTATTTGCGAGTGAAGTGAAATTGGCAGAAAAATTGAGAGTAAAGTTTTAGCTCAAAGCATTATTATGTACCTACACTGACCCCGCATCCTTTGTACTACCTAACAGTCAAGAAAATTCACTATCTGGCATCACCATGGTCAATTTTAAAAATGAAACGCTCGTGACGTCAGCTGTCAATTTCGGAGTACGGAGAAATAGAATTTATAAAAAAATATTTAGTGTAAAAAATTAAAATTTTAATTTTTATTCTGCTATTCTATCAAGGATACTTAGAACAAATCTTAGATCATAAAAATCGGTGCGGTCATTCTCGAGTTATAAGTGATGTAACTAACCCGACATTATTTTAAATATTAAGAAGGACATAAGCATTTTTCGGGGTTTAGCCGGCTTTGTAATCTTTTAAACATAGTAATTTACAAGAACTGTTTGCATTCCCATGATAAAAGAACCTATATCACTTCCCGGACCACAATCTCCATCTGTACAAATATCACACTTTAATAAAATAACGTCTTTAAAAGGAATCCAAGTGAAATTAGTAATCGATATCCGTGAATGATAAAATATTACGTGACTCAGTTACGATATCTGCTATTACTTTTACAGCATTTCCAGGAAAAAAATGTACTTATGTATACCGAATGCCGATGTTGATTAACTTATGCCTACGACGAAGAGAACATGTTATTATCGTTCACCGACCTATGCCTATTAAGATTTTTGTTGTAGACATTTGATTTTTTGATTTTTCGCCTAACTTTTTTATATATAAATTAACAAGAAACATAGCATAGGTTGATACCTACCATCAGCTTTAATTAAGTCAGTGGTTCAGGCTATTACTTCAAAATCATCTGTTCCTAATCCTTTCAAGTAGTTTCTTCCCTCTTTTAGTTAAAAGTCAACAAATATAAAAAAGTATGAATAATCATAGAACATGCTGAGAAATGAAAGATTTTTTTCTTGATTATCACTTGCTGCTCTCACTTCAAATAAACTTCAATAATGAATCATTTTTAACAAGTACCAGTCTCGATTCCCGGCTGATTAAGCAACGTTTTAAGAAAGTTGTAACTTGTAAAAAGTGAAAAATCGTGTTGGCAAAGCGCTAACGATGTTGATCCTCAGGCTCCATTTATTAGGACTAAAGCAACTTAAGCTCATCAATTTAATGACTGGCCTCTTGAATACTACCCGAGATTTATTCGACAGAAGGCATTTGTCGTAGAGCAGGAATGGTACATGTAACTGATGAAGTTTGTAAGTTAAGTGCTTAGTTTGGGAAGTGCCATTATTAACGTAAAGTATTGTTATTCATTTTAGAGCTGAAACTAGTTAGCGAATTACTAAATAGAAGGTGAGATTGATACATAAAAGCAGACTAAAAAAATCTAAGACATATTTTACAGTTGCAGCATTGTTTAACACATCGAAAAATTCGCCTGGATGCTAAAATTAACGCGTAAATTTTAAAAGGTTATTTATTTTTTACAGTATTATATATATGTACAATACAATACAATATTTCTTTATAGCACACCAAAAACAAAATAAACAATAAGGTACAGGCAAGAACAAAACATCGGTAGTACATTGAGCGGACTTATCGCCTAAAGCAATTTCTTCCAGGCAATCTTGGGATGGATCGGACTAAGTGAGAACAGTCACGTCAGTGGTGCATCAACAGCAAAAAGAGAAAAAAATACAAGTACAAATATTGTACCGCAAAAAAACAACAAGAAAAAATATATTTTAAAATTAATAAATATATATAATTAATACATATCTATACATACGAGTGCATGTCATACTCGCAATAATCATTCATAAATAAATGTCCCGTTTAATTTACGGAGAGATAATGATTTTTCAACAAATTTTTAAATATATAAATAGAGGTTTAGCCTGCCTGACTGACAGGGGTAACATGTTCCATTGCAGGATAGCTTGCACAGTAAATGATGCTTGAAAAATAAAGTTGGTTGAGGTGAAAGCTGGCAGCAGAAGGCGAAGATCTCGTGAAGGTCTTAAAGAAATAGAATGAGAAGCAGTTACAATGACAAAATTATCTTTTAAATACGAAGTAGTGGTGGGATTGAATATTATTTTATAAAGAAAAGACAGAATATGACAATTACGGCGAAGACTAATAGGTAACCATTTGAGCCTCTTACGGTAGTCGGAGATGTGGTCATATTTGCGTAACCCAAATACAAAACTAATGCAAAAATTCTGTAAACGCTCAAGCTTGTTGAGCTGCTCTTCGGTTAAATCTAAATAGCAAGCGTCTGCGTAATCCAATATGGGAAGAAGAAGCGATTTCACAAGTGCAGTTTTGGTAGTAATCGGAAGAAAAGTCTTCTTAAGGAAGCTGCAGACGCAAAGATTTGATTTAAAGAGTTGATTTTGCGATTGACTTCTGCAAGCTGTGGATTCCAAGAAAGTGTATATATTTGTATTGAAAATGTAGTCTGATCGCCGCATGTCCTCTTTCTAGTTTCGTCAACAATTTCGAACTATTCATAGTGTTGTAGAACTTCGCCTAATATTTAAAATTCAGATTTTTTATAAATTCATCATCTTTTTCGTTAAACAAATATTCCGGCTAATTGTGAAAATCTTTTGGGGTTCGTAAAAAACTATAACTTCGCGTTTTTTAGTTGAGCTGATTATTACTATATTGAGTTCTTTTCATGAAAGTACTCTTAGTCTCGTGGCAAACAGTGAAACTAACCGCTCTGTTTCGCAATAAACATACTTGGGAGCCAATTTTTTCGGGAAAGTGCGAAAGCTCATCATAAATTAAAGTAGGATACTGCTTTTTGTGAAAGAAATCCCACAACAAACATCCGCGGAGCTAACCTAACAGTTGCACGATGACAGCGTTGCGTCTGCGGTCTTATTCCATAAGAAGCACTCCATCACCAGTCAGTCCAAACAGTCATTGTGTCATGTTAATGTAACTACTAAAGATTGATAAATTCATATTTTTGAATATATTTTTATCATCCTAGGCTGCATAACATAGAATTGGATTTAGCTAATTTTGTACCACACTGACTAAGGAGAATTTTGTTCGACTTTTAAAAGGAGCAGTTGAAGTAAGGAAGCCTGTTTTTATCGCTAAACGACCTGGATAACTCAGAAGTCGGTAATTACAAGTTCAGCAAGGGAGGGATACGAGTTTAAAAGTATATATAGTTACTATCACCTCAGAACAGTTTTTAACTAATGATTAGGTAGGGGCATATCAAGACAAGGAAATGCAAACAATTCTTTGTAGAATTGTTGTAGAACCGTTTTGGGGACTCATTATGAAAATAAACTAAGGTAAAGTAAATAACACAAACAAGTATATAAATATAGATACATTGTAATAGAAAACTATTACAATCTATCTATATTTATATATTTAGTGCAAATGCACTAAACACTGGGTATAAAAATGAACTATTGAGCTTATGGCACTATGAAAAAATCATCTCATCTCAAAAGGTTTGATATGGGTACAACAAATATAACGGAAGCGAATTAGTGATACTACTTGGATGGCTTTGAGTAGAAAAAAAAAATTCTTACAAAATCATCTTCATAGGTATATCAATCGTACATCATTTTCCTCTATGTATGCTAATATAATAACACAGAGCCATAGGTCTAGATGGAGGTGTCATACCACATATCAGTTGAGTTCAAAATCCAATTATATAGATGTGCGACGATGTGACAACGTGCCTAACTCTATTTGTGGAAATTGCGTCGACAGTAGACATCAGTGGCGACACTGGCGACACTAGGTTTGTTATAATACATCAAGGAGTAGAAGCTCGGTGGCCGATATTCAATATAATGAGCAGGCAGTAGATGTGATGAAGATGATGATACTATGTAGATAATGATTAGTCGAAAATAAAATTATTATAAAATAGTTAATTTCGCAAATAATTTTGCAACCGTAGTTCTCATATGAACGAATGATATTTTTTGCACACCACCTGCTCGACAATATCCATATACATAAATACTCACGTCATGCAATCTCAACGTAAAGTAATGTGGAACGTCAAATTCATGTGGAAACTCGTTGAAATCTTTCAAGTATCTACTCCTATAAATCCCATATGGTAATTGAAAGAGTTTTGTCAGAAAATCGACTTAGCCACCATAAACAGAAAATATGCCAAAATATGAAAAGTGACGGTGTTTTTTATTTTATTTTACACAGCTAGGCATTTGACCACTAGTTCGCACGACCATGTATTATGTAACTAAACTAACTAACTTTTGGTAGCTAGCCAGCCAGCGATAGGCAAAACCATGCAAAATTTCGTAAAATTGGAACTTATTGCTATATTCGTATTTTTAAAAAAAATCGAACGGTAGTGTTATACTCCAGAGTTTATCAAAATAGACGATTTATTTCGCCCGTGACGTACGATACTGCTTTATCTCTTGGTGCATAATTATACTGTTCCCTTCACTAGTAGCAAGCACGAATAGAGGTAATGACTAGGTATAGGTGGAATTTCCTTGATATCAATTCTCTAAACCAATACTTTTCTTCCATTTCCTATATGTATGTCGGTTGATTAAAATTTTTACTATTAACAGACTTTTGGCCATCCCCCCAGCTTTAGACTTCCCTCCTTTTTCTTTAAATCAATTTAACGAATAGTATTTTGTCTATCAAATTGAACGCAGTGGTGTGATTGTATAAGTCGGAACATGCTAGTGCCCATCCTTGACGTAATTCTTCCTGTTCTGTGTGTCTTATTTAATTACTCTGTTTCTTGTGGATTATTTCCAGCCATTTGGAAAGATGCACAGATCATCCCTCTACCAAAAAAATCTTTTTGCTTACTTCTACTAAGGTTGGGCTCGCACAATCTGTTCTTCTCCCCATCTTAGACTTCGCTGACGCCTGCTATGTAGATCTTCGGAGGGACCAGCTTAAGCCCAGACAAGCTTAAGCGGCTTCATAATTTCAGCATCAGATTTATATTTGGTTTGCGCAAATATGATCATATCTCTCAGTTTCGTACTATGGTCCTATATATATTTTTTTCAAATGTCTCCTTCCTAATGTTGCCTGGAAGAGATTGCTTTTAGCGATAAGGCACTACATGTAAATTTATATTGTTATGTTTCGTGTGTCTACAATAAAGCATTCATGTATCTATTTATCTAAGCTCAAGTGGCTGCCTATTCGCCTTTGTGGGAATGCTCACATTCTTTCTCTTGTATATAACATCTTATTCAGTCCCACTACGCCACAATATTTAAAAGAGTGTTTTTCTTTTTTACACAATACCCCTCCTTGCCACTTCGGTCATCGGAAATCCTTATTCTAAAGATGCCAACGCACTGCAAAACATTTCTCAAAAACTCTTTTACCGTCCAGTCAGTCTTGCTTTGGAATGCTTTACCTCTGGATACGAGTATAAGAAAAACTCCGTCATTGAGTAGCTTCAAGGATAAGGTGAATTTTTTTATTGTCTAATTGCTTTATTTAACTATGATATACGAGTATTATACTATTTAGTAAGTGTATGTATTGATTACTATTTAGTAAGTGTATGTATTGTTAATATTTTGTATATTAAGGTATGTGTGTATAATATTTTGTGTAGTGAGTATGATCTTTATTGTATACCCCGTCCTATTTCATTTAATTTTTTCACAATTGTCTCCATCCTAACGTTGCCTGGAAGAGATCGCTTTTAGCGATAAGGCAGCCACTTGGAGCACTATATTTTGTAAAAAAACAGTATTTTTTTTATTGTGCGTCTGTAATAAAGAATTGTTCTATCTATCTACCCTGATCAAATTCCAGGCTTAGTTACACCGAAGTATTTTTCTTTTCCATCAAGCTTCTACGAGCAATTAGTTGTACTGATACGTAGGACTATTCCGATCTGCAGCTTATTGTTAGGACTAAAATATACGTTAATCACTAAGAAAATTATGTCAAGCTCTGATGAAAATTTAGTTTATTCGGTAATAAAGTTGAAGCTTGAACCTGGGATTGGTTGTCTCTGGTCTTGATTTGTTTTGTTTTGATTCCTCCAATACTTTCTCCGATACAAGCATAGATTAAGGTAGGCGATACACGCATAACGCTTTGTTCGTAGGGTCGTCTGACAGCTTTATAAAGAATTCAGGTAGGTAATTCTCAGCTTACCATTTAATATTATCGTAAACGAAATTATGCTCTTACCTAGCTACTTATGTGTATACTTGTACGTAAGCTCGTAAAATATCTCGTTCTTCAGTGCAGATAGTAATACGAGGATGGCACTTAGGCGTCATAGGTAAGGGTAAATGAATTAAAACCACATTTTGTGACGTAGATGCATACCTGGACTGTTCGTAGATGGCACTCGCGGCTGCCAGCCTCCCCTGTACATGGTGACAGCTCATAAGGTAAGTAATTCAATTTGAGTCTGGTTCAAGCGTTGGTTAGTGAGGGATCGAGTAGACTTGACGCAAATCTGACAAGCGTTAGACTGGGGTATACTCGTAGCAGGTCAATAATTAATTGGTTAACAAAATAATGTCGATAGCTGCAGAGAAGAAGAGAACGTAGTGATTTTTGTTACACCCCTGACACAAAAACGGCGGATTGTTATTAGTTTGACGTGTGTGTGTGTGTGTGCTAGTATGAGTAAGTGTGTGTCTGTCTGTGACATCGTAGCTCCTGAACGGGTGAATCAATTTTAATTGGTCCACCTTTTTTTTTTTTTTACAACATATTTTTTGTAATTTTTTGCTTGATGTCAATAACGGCAACAGGAATACAGTTGCAATATTCACAGAATATTTGATTGTATATTCACTTAGAAATAAATAGCTAAATCAAAATAATATAAATATTTTAGTTCCAATTCAACAAGCGCAATATTCGGTACTTACTAGGGTATCTTATACCCTGGATTAACACATATGCCGCTTTTTATCCCCAAAATACTAACAGGTTCTTGCAAGATAGCAATAAACAACCAAAAAACTTAAATTTTTTTACCAATTAAGTAACATAAGAGTGCAAAAAAGCGCTTGTTGAGCTCGCGCAGTATTCTAATAACAGTATTTTACATTCAAAACTTTTAATTGCTGCGGGATCTATTTGTACCTGTGTCAAACAAACCTCGAGATCACATACTCCGCTAAACAGCAAACGTCTTAAGACTGCTCATTTCAAGTAATTTGGCCGTTTCAGATATACTCACAGATGTTTAAAAGTAAATAGTATTAAACCAATAGTTTATTCCGCGGGCAACGCCGGGGTTAAAAGCGTGATATAAATATTATCTGAATAAAATATAGAAATTGACTTTAATTCACATTTTTCAACAACAAATTTAATTACGATCCGTTAATTTAAATTCAAATTGTGTAAAATCAAAATAAAATTGTTATTTTTAAAACGAACATTCGACAGAAGATGATCTATGAATAGTAGGTTTATTTTATGGGTTATCTTCATTGAAGTATTACATGGTGGTAGGGCGTTTCCTATCGATCGCCTGGCTAGCCTCAAGTTGTAAAATCTGTCGCACCTTACGATGTGTTCCGGCAACCTTCCTTGAGAGTTAGTGTGCTCGATCCAGAGAAGGCATTCTTCAACTAAGGCCACACGTGCGAGCTGGTGGTCGAATGTCTAGCTGTCTTGACTAGCCAGGTGAGTGTTAGAAAACTCCCTACCACCATGCATTGTTCTCTTATATATTTTTCCTACCTAACCTATACTGCTCCATACATCACGATCCTGTGTCACTTCCCGCCAGTCCAGATAAACGCGTCGAGATCTTTACGCCAGCCAGTTTCTCGTTTACTTACGTACATAGGTAAATCGCGTTAAATTTAGTAATATCTATTTAACTACGTCTGAATACGACATGCAAGGTAGATCCATGAAGCTAATCTACTCTTCTGTAAAATGTGTCATGAGGTTATGATGATTACGAAATTAATTTTGTCATCTATTTATTCTTTAAAGAATGTTGTTTTTCAAATTCCTTGATTTATTTTATTCGCCTTCTTCAAACAGGAAGTGTGAATATGGATAAAGCGAAACTTTAAGTAACCAGAGATAGATTCAATAAATCACGAGAAATAAGTCAGAACATAGCACTGTTCTCAATTTTCTTAGCGAGCCTAATCTTACAAACAGGCTGCTTATGTTCCACTTTAGTAAGAATATTATTTTGGCAATGTTTGGATTGGAAGCTGTTTTTGTTGGACAATTAAGGAGCGAGACAGTCCCGTTTGCGGTATAGATAATCTAACTAAACTTCTAGTTCCTACACAGTCTTGTCTAAAACAACATGGCTATGCTAATATTGAGATAACAGTCTTATTGGAGTGAGATTGGATGGCACAGGAACAGTTCTGCGTCTGTTGGAATAAGAATGTCAAATCGAATCTTCCGATGGACGGCTAGCTTTGTCGAAACGCCGAAGACAAGGAATGGAAGTTTGCTTTGTTGGAATTAAGGATTAGCTTGAGCTACTATAGTAAGTAGTCTTAGCAATTTCGCTGTCGTTTCGGTCGTTCAAGATATTGGAGATACGATACAATTTAACTTCAATTAAACGTCTTCACTGAATTTGAATCGTTCGTCTCTCTCGGTATGAGAGATTACAACAAAAAAATATCGTACCAATTTTATACTAATCTGGACATCCTTTTAAGACTTTTATAATTACCATAAGTGCTTCCGCGGCAAATTGATATAAATCCTCTTTTTGCTGCAATATTATAATCTCTGCAAATTTATAATTTCTCAACCATACCAGGTTTTTGTGATGTATATTTTTGGAGTGAGTTTCAGTTCGTTTTATGAGACGCCGCTATGGAAGGCACGCGAACGTGAGGTAGAAGAGAATGGGATATACATACCATGCCATGCAGTGACTGAACTAAAACTAAATTGAGATTTGAGTACTCATACAAACATTTTGCCTTATTAATCAATATTAATACACATTTTGTTGACTGAGTTTAGATAATTAGCAGGAAACTCTCATTACGTTTTCATCGCTGGGTATCGAATTAAACAAAACTTTAAAGATTAAACTCCAAAAGTGGACTACTGTCGTCACCAAAAGCGACCTTCTAAAGATTTCTAAGTAATAAGTGCGTATTACATTTAATCATATATTTTGTATATAACCTGCATACGATTTTTCTAATAATCATAGTTTATACCTCTTTTTAATTTTTAAATGCATCTCTCTCTCGAAATGCAATAAAGTTACCTATCAACGCACCTGTCAAAAACTCAGAACCTTGAAATTTCTTTAATTAATTGATGTTGGGAGTTAATAAAATATTACTAATTATAAGTCGGAGACTCAGTAATTTTTAAAATGTTATAGTAATAAGCTGTGGTCTCAGGTACTGCCAACATTAAGTCAATAGCTGGAGGTCATCTAACTTCAACCATAAACAAGCTCGCGACTGTTACCTATAAACTTGTGTAAAGTTGCACTGGAAATTATTGTTTCAAATGGATCCGAAACTTTGGAGACCAACAAACACGTAGATACTGCAGTATTTTGTCAAAGTGCCGTTTTCTTTTGAAAATCGGAAAACAAGACCAGATTGAAATATTCTAGTGAAAAATCTGCACCTGTTCGCTCTCTGAGCATTCGGAAAGCTTTTTCAAAAGGATTTGGCAATTTTTATCAAAGCGGTGGTAGTGCAGATCTAGTGAGCTATTTTTATTGTACTCAAAAAGGCATAGCCCCTCACTTTCCTAACTGAAAGAAACTCTATTTGGAAGAAACTCCATTTGGAAATGTAAGGTAATCTACACTTCTACACCTCTACACCAACATTATAAAGAGGAAAGATTTGTATTTTGTATGTAACAAATAAACTTAAAAATAACTAGACCTTCTTTAAAAAATATTTTGCTGTTCGAAACCTACATTATCATTGATCACTGAGTAATATAGACTATATTTATTATTAGATAAAATCAACGGTGCGAAGCCGGGAACGGCCGCTAGTTAGTTATTGAATAGGTATCTATTGGTGACGGGGCCCATAAAGATGTCTATAGTGACTGTTGTCAGTCACTTTTGGATTTTTTTGCATTTAGTTCATTTCTTGAAATTCTGATGATACTTGATTGGCGAATTTCTAAATTTTGATACCATAAAATATTGAGTCCCATACACGGTTAGTCGCGATCCAACTGGCTTACTTTTTAAACCGGCCAACGGTTATTAGTGTCAGCATCAGTCTTTCAGCATCAGTCGACGATATGCCACGAGTAGTTCGTTAGTCAGAGAGGGTCCTCGTGCACTAGTCAAGTGGCAACGGCCCTTTGATGTCGCCAGCTGTGAACCAACCGAGCGCCCTTGGCCTCATTATGTCGAGTTGACATCTTAACCCGAATCAACGAGATTAATGTGGAAATTAATACTTGCCACGGACCCATATTAAAAAACTGTGTTAACCTAATTTGGAATATTTACATAACTATAACATAAACCATGGCCTTTTATATGTATATAAATAAAAATAAAAATCTAACCGCCATGACTTTATTAGAAACATTAAAATGGTTCCTAACGAGATGTAGTTGGTAAGTGACCCAACGAGTGAAGCGTCTACTCGTACGCGTAGAATCTGGCAGATTGCTCTTTCGTCTGACAGTTAGAATCTTTCATTGTTTGGATGTTTGTCTGGAAATTTCGTCGTTCTTGCACACAGATCGTAGTTACCAATTTTTTGAATTTCAGGTGGCCAGAGATTGGAATTAAATTTGAGTGTTTAATCTAAAAATGCGAGGAGCTGCATGCATAAACTACCACAAATTTATAAAAGTAAATTTTATTACTCTTGAAACAAGGTCAAAGATAAAACCTCGGTTACCGGCTGATAGTCAAATCAACACCTCGCATGACAATTTTGACATTTTTGGAAGTCTTTTAGAATCATGTTTCTTAAATCTTGAATCTTGTGACCTCAGTCGAAGTCTCGACTTCGACTCGAAGTCAACAGTTTATAGAACAACTAGTTTATACATGTATATGGACAAATCAGAAGTCAAATTATCCATTTTCGATGTGCTTAAAATACAATTAAAGCAAGTATTTTTAGATAAGATTTCAACTTCTTTAGTTGAAATCTGCTATTTGATTGAATTAGCAACAACAACTTCATGTTAAAAACAACTGGAACGAAAACTTCAGACCGTTCTTAAGCTTTTAAATAAATATTCGTATTCCAAATTAAACTTTTGCTGAACAATGAAAGCTTTACAAATTAATTTTCGCTTTTCTTAAAGAATAGTTAACAAAACATATAGAATAAATAAGAGTTCCAAATAATAGGTAGGGTAATATTTTCTATAATAACACCTACTCGCTTAATTTTAGTGTATATCAAATCGTAATTGATTTTTCAAGGCTCAAGTTAATACCTATAGTAATATGACCAAGAATAAACTGAAAGTTTATAATTGTCAATACTTAACGAAAACCTCCTAATAATTTGCAGAATATCTGTGAAATATTTTTGTCAGTTTTAGGCGACTTTACTAAATTACTTTTTTGCTACCTTACGATGTTCATTGCTAAGTCATAAACCCTAGTTTCTTTATTACTATTGCGACACATTTGGTTTATGTGTTGTGATAGTATTAAAACTAAAAAATATTTTTACCATGGATATACATACGAATTTCAATTAGAAAGTGAACCAATTGCAAAGAGTATGCACAAAGTATACTTTCATTCTAACTGCATTGTTCGTAGAAAAGCTCGGCACATTAGCATGCTGTTTGCGTCCGAGGTAATAACGCACGCGCGACAATCAATCCAAATTACTCAAAAGGAAGTTTGTTTTCAATGCGCTTCTACGAGTATATATGATATTCGTAGCATGTGACCTATATTTGTCGCGTACGTAGCCGAGGTGAATTTTGAATGAATTGTTTAGTTTGTAATGTTTTGTTTAGTTGTGTAAATCTCAACATTATATGCTAACAAGATACTTCCAGAGAAATTTAACAAAATTTTAAATGTTTATAACCCGGCCCTAACTCAGATAAATGCTGGTTGCATCAAGCAGCACTGATCTTCCGCTGGAATCGAGAAGTGGTCTCTTTGCTGCGTACTTGCACATAATATGGGCTAAAATCCATACTAATATTATAAATGCGAATGTTTGTAGAATTAAGTTTTTTGTTACGCTTTTACGCGGAAAACTACTAAACCGATCATCGTGAAACTTGGTACACATATTTTTGGAGGTATTAGAAGTAAAATACCATGTTTGTACTTTTTATTGAAAAAAAAAACTTTATACGAAAGATTAAAAAAAAATGTCCATGCGGAGGAAGTCGTGGGTAATAGCTACTTAAATAATACAATACAAAACCATGCAAAATGTTGCATCTCCTAGATTATATTTTATCAGCAAAATATAGCAGTAAAGTAAGCTAAAGATAGATAATAAAGTATAAAAACTATTTCTTTAAGTGGAAACGCATCTTTTATTTTAATTCTAGGCTGTAGCATGCATTTTGTGATTTTTTTCTCTTATGCGAATTTCGAATTATTTAAGGTTTTTTTTAAATAACGATCGATAAAGTTATTTTAGAATACTTGCTTATAGCAAACGGTAAAATTACTTAGAACAAATGTTTCCAGTCCTAACATACAACTGAGCATATTGGGGTGGGAGGTAGTTGATTATGGACTAAGAATATAGCCTTCGGCAATCCCATGCCCAGAGGTAGAACGCAAGTAAGTCGATATACCGATTTTTTTTTGTCGATGGAGTCGATAGTCGTTTACCAATATTTTATCGTCTTTATGTAATTTTATCATTTATTATTTTGATTTTTCATTTTATCGTATTATATAGTATTATATTTACTATTTATACCAGGTTAACGAATGATGTACTTCATTTTATATTTTCTATATACTGTACAGTACAGTAGTATATCATATTCCGACAGTTTTCCGAATTAGTAATATTATTATTATCATAATAGTTGAGTAAAGGTATGTGGACAAAATATTGCCCTGCATTTATATGAACCTTACATATTTTGATCGTCTGAGAAAGTGTTGAAAATTTTTATGTCTTTGATTTGCTGATTTTTTTATTCTAGCAATAGCTAGAATAAAAAAATCAATTCTTCTCGTTCGTTCGCGTTTCTTATAATCTTATAAGAAACGCGAACTCGAACGCGAACATAATCGATGCCCTCTGGTGGTAGGTTCAACCATTTGGATCATCTGTCCTCGTCCCGTTGATCCATTAGGCCAGGTAACCTAATTTATTGAATTAAGATCTAACACATTAAGATCTAAGAAAGAATAAGAAACGCGCCTATAGCGCTTTTTTCCTCGTTTGCTATAGGCCATTAACAACTGTTAAATCCTTAACAAATTCTATTCTAAACTTTAAACACTTCAAGCTGTTGTTTCTCAATCATAGAAGAATCGACCTGAATGTAAAGCATATTGCCATTCACTGCAATAATGCTCTAGCTACTAGCTATCTGGCTAAGATGCCCTCTGGTGGTAGGTTCAACCATTTGGATCTTCTGTCCTCGTCCCGTTGATCCTTTAGGTCAGGTAACCTAATTTATCGAATTAAGATCTAACACATTAAGATCTAAGAAATAATAATTATAAACCGTCAAAAAAGCGAAAACTACTTATCGAATAGCATTGGAAAATTGTCCCATGTTTTAACAGTTTCATTACAACTCATATAGACTTGTATATCACGTTGGTATTTTGTAAATAAGTTTCATCAAATCAATTTTCAAGACTTAGCTTCCAAGGTGATCTAATCTTAAGTTACAAGACTTTGAGAAGACCAAACGAACTAACTAATAGAAGAGTTCGAGTATACGCACATGACTTCAGAACAAACAGTAGAGTCAATGGGAGGTTTGTCCCTGACAATAATTCCTCTGTCGCTGAAACTTTGCAGTCAGATAGAATAATGTTAATAGAATAGAATTAATTTTTTTTGGTTTATTGTATTTGTACATAAACATAAAATTACTAAATAAAAACAATGCTGGATTCTTCGTCAATCATAATCTTTAAACGTCGTTGGATCAGACTGTAAACTTTCATCAATAGAGGAAAAATAAGGGAATATATATACAGAAAAGTTGTATATCAATTGAGTTAAAACGGTATACATGAAATTATGCGCCTGGTTTTCTACCACTCCGGCTATAAAGTACTTACTAATTATTAGAATTATAGATTAAAAAAAAATAGGAAGTCCTCGATTCGAATGCATCTTTAATGTAGTTTGGTTTTAAAAATATAAATAACAGAATTAATTGCATCGGTGGATTACATCACTTTATTTAAATATTTGTGTATCAAGATACCAAGAAAAAAAAAACATTATTCCGAACAATATGTCCCTAGGAGCAAATGTCAAACATTATGAAAATTTACATGAACTGTTAATTCAAAAGTAAAACCTGGTTACTGAAAAATCACTACTTAAAAATAGTAATGAAAACTTTATGATCATCTGAAATTCTTGTACACAAACCATTCAAAACTGTTGTTTATAAAATAAAGAAACCATACGTAACAGATAAACTTAGTAATACATGTAAAAACTTAATGCGTATGTTATAAAATAAATTAGTCACTTAAAAATTTTGAATATCTGGCAACGTGCCCAAAATGCATGCTGCGTTGTCCTGCTGGATCGCCAACGTAATATATATATAAACTCGTATATACATGTAATATATTTCATTATTCATTGAGATATTATAAAACAAAACGTTCAAAAATACAATAGCGAAATTAATCCGTTGGGTGATTTTTTCCGACAACGGATTTAACAATTTTAGTAATGAAATGGAATTAATATCAGGACGCGGGTTCGTGTTTCGGATTAAAGGAGGACAGTAAAAAAACCTAGCCAAATGACGCTTTTAAAATCGACAGATTATAGGAAATGCAATGCAAGAATGGAAATATACTAAAGATTTTTCTACACTTAAAAATCGGTCAATTGCAAATAAGACACGCGCGCGAAAGGTTCTGTACTATTATCAATACAATATTAGTTTCTACTCGGTGTCGTTATTATTGAGCAAAAAACGGCAAAAAAATCGTTTATTGTATGGGAGCCCACCTTAAATATTTATTTTTATTTAGTTGCTACAGCGGATATATATTTAGAAATATACATCATCTGTGAAAGTTTGGCTGTTTAGCTATCATGGTTCAGGAGTTCCAGTCTAGTGACAGACATATGGCCGGACAGTAATACGAGTAAATATGTCCGATATGGAACATTGAAAAAGAAAATGTTGAATGATGTCATACAATATGACACAATTTTATTCTTGCAAAAAACTCACCAGGTTTCATATCCGATCCATATTCATAAGACGATTATTTAAATCACGGGTATTAGTTTTTTTTTGTATGATGAAATTGAAATTTTAACTATAGCTAAATGATTATTCAATTCAATTCAATGCTACACCATTTGAATTCGACTAATGTTATTTTCCTTTCGTTTTAAGGCCTCTTTTATATTTCGGTGCAGCTATACAAAGTGAGCGCACCGTCCTCGTCGCTGTAGAATATATACTACTTTTAAAGTTAAATAACACAAGGGGGTCACTATACTTATCATTAAACTCTGAATTCGGTAAAAAACAGCTTTCTCATACATTTAGTCGACGACTGATAAACTTTTTGTAGTTTTATTCGGTATTTATTCGGTTAGTTAGTGGCAAATTAACATTTTTTTTAAGTATGTGTATTGAATTACGATATTCATGTGATTTTGTTGTATTTCACGCCTTGTAATGTTTCAATAAGAAAAGCTTCAATTAATTTCAAAATATAAATCATTCGTTATACTCTAAAAATCATATGCCACAAAGTAAGTCCATGCATCAGAAAATGGTGGCCACTTTGTGAATCGGAGAATAGCACTTTCCGGTTATTGTAGAAATGGGATTCCTATTTCGAAGCAGATAACAAAATGGGGTAATTTTATTGACGGATCGGACGGCACCTTAACAAGATATACGATAAGCGATAATGTTACCACTACCTGTTTTACCTTACCCTACCCTAATGGTACACTGTGAACAAGAATATACGGTTGTAAAATAATATTTTTTATGTGACTTATTATCAATAATTTATACATTTTTTTTTCAGATTGCAGATGTTGACTTGATACAAAAATTGGACCAAGCACTCTGAAATGAATTCCAAGATCAATCCAGTTTATTTATTTCAAAATTTAAATTAAGTTACTTATAATTAAATGAGGGATCCGATTCCAAGAAACGAAGTCCGCCAAATGATTGTATCTGCTAACGATCTCAATTATTTTCAAGAGGCAGTACTTACCAATTCTGACGAAGTAGGTCAGCTTACCTACTCGTATATAAGTATCAATATGTATTTTAGTATCTTTGCCCTGATGTTATTAGTTTCCGATTAATATTAACAAAAATTGGTAAAGGGGATCTAAGTTTTTTTTTTATTTGGCGGCAATTTCGATTGGGTAAGTATTTTTTCTCTAAAATGGAAAACTCTGTTACAGAGCTTACAGGCACATTTCAATAATACTACACATTTAAATCAGGGTTCTGAATATTAAAGATATCCATCATCAGAGGTTTAATCATAATATTAAATTTAGAACAGTAAAAAATGTGGTCCACAAGTTCGCAGAATTACTAATTAATATTTATATTTACAAAGCATGCAACCAAATTCCCAGTAAAATTGCAGCTTACCATTAATTCTGCAAATATTTTTAAGGGAAGTATTCACATGAAAATCCATTGATTCCATCGAAAAATTTAATATCCCGTTTAATGGCTATACAAAACAATACAGAACCACTGAAATAAAAGAACGTTACCGTTAAACATGACGTTTTTAAAATTAAAAATTATATATACGCACCGTCAATGGTCGAAGTATTTTAGTTCTAATTTCATTCAAAATTTTGTATAGAAGAAACAAAATTATGCTGGTTTATTGCATTAAAAGGAGAAGTGACGGAATAGCGGGAAGATTGGGAGAATTACCAATTATATTATTATTAATTTTATTAATTATTGGGGACTTAGTCCAGCGAGAATTTTAAACGACATGCGACCATGATGTTGACTGTCTCCGCGTGGCGTTTATCGCGGCCCATCGAAAATTCAATTATGAACCTTCATCTCTCTCTCGCTGCGCAGTAGAGCAGTTATTAGGTTTCAAGTTTAAAGACTATACGGAGCTTACAGGGCTTCGGGTTGAAAATTGTTCCACGGTATCACATACACGATGTACAAATTAGATTAGATGCAGCGGGTTGTGGGCACGCTGTCCTGTGAATTCTGTGGATATTTGACAAGTTTGCTTTAAATTTATAACAGAAAATTAGTGTTACTTGGAAGAAATACAGTAAAAAACAAAAATACTTATCAATAGCAGTGCCTATTGTTAGGTAGTATTATCGCTAATAGCAATCTAATCTAGAGTTGATAAGGGATGTAGGTAACGAAAATTTTCTGACGATTCGTGTCTTATGAAAATGCGTGAACTTAGTTCCTGTTCAGAATGAAAGCCCATGTTGAAACAGGGTCCGTCCAGTGTGCCCCCTTGGGCAAACACGTCACCGCGTATCTCCTTGCGCGACCTCAGATCTTAATATGACCTCTGCCGACACGGCGCTCACCCAAATTTGATGTCAATAATTCAATAAATCACACTTTATCTCTAAACCCACTTGGGAACAGTCACGATACTGGTTTTTTCTTTGTGTTAAAGGGATATAAGTGAAACATACATGCTTTATGCACAACTAGCTGCGTTTCGCGGTTTTACCCGCGGTAGATATTTGATCATACCGTGAGAACAATTAAATTTTCCAGTATAAAAAATTGCCTATGTATTAATCCAAGGTATAGGCTACTCGTACCATCGTGCCGAATCCGTTAAGCTTTTTGAGCATGAAGGAGAAATAAAGAAACACACACACATACAAACTTTCGCCTTTATAATATTAGTGTGATCAGTGTGATACTGCAGCTTGTAACTTTAAAACTGTCGTTTGTTTACCGTATATTTCGATTACCTCTTATATTTTTTGATCTGCCAGTACGTAAATGTAATAATTTAATTTTTATATTTGTAAATGGTTGTCTGGTTGTTCAAAATTCCATACGAATACAAGTTATATTTTCAACGAATTCTATGACTACTACAGGATTGAAAAAAGTGGTCCAACAACGGCATTTTCGAATGGGAGATTTTTTTCTTAGGAAAAGGGATGTTAATGATAGGGCTCTGGCCCGCGCCAGATCATATCATTAAATCGACTTGTCCTTGTGTCCATGGCATCCCGGGGAGAGGCCTGGACCCTAAACCTATCTAATTGAGGCAACTGATTAGATTATTTGACCGAACTGCCCTGGTCTCCCAGACGGAGAAAGACCTAGGGCCCTATCAATCAACTAGGTGACCCTAAGAGTCGTAAGACACCACGTCCTCGCCGGCGAAGACAGGACGTAGAGTGCGTCCGCCCCTCCCCTTCCGGACAGCGATTCCCCGGGGACAGCTACCCTTAAGCTGCCCCCACCCAGCGGAAAAAACATTAAAATTACCATACGTTCGTTCGACCCACGGAGATAAAACAATATACCCCAAAAAACAACACAAACCAACACATCAAGCACTGCTCACCGGAACAGGAAGACTGGAAGGCGGCGGCTAACCACCCAAGACGAGGCGGAGCTGAGGAACCGACAGCCACTGCTGCTGCTGTGGCCATCACAACGCGACGCGGAGAGTGTCGGAAAACCAGCATCGTTATCGTATCGTGACCACAGGCGCTCGGATTTAGGGGAGAGGGGGGGGGGGGGCGAGAGGGGGGGAGGGGATTAAATTCAATGTTTAGGGACCCTTGGACAGGGTGGGGGGCGGTGGGAAGGGTGCTTAGGTATAAGAGGCTTAGGCCCCCTTGGTGGGGGAGGGGGGGAGGGGAGACGGGGGAAAGAAGGGGGGGTTAGAAAAGGGGAAAAAGGATGAGCGTAGAACTCCCGCCCGAGCGCCAACAGACGAAAAGTAGTGATTCCCGGGGACCAAGAGTCCCTGCGCCCAGCCCCAATACGAGGTTCTACCTCAGATGGTATCCTACTTCCCCCGTGGAGGGAAGCAGACGACCCACGATACGATACGGCGAAGACGCATTCTTTTTCGTCGGTATGGATGTCGAATCTGGTAGCAGGACCAGTACCGATACTACGGCTGCAATGGAGCCGTCCGGATCATTTAAGAAGTGTCTAGGGCGCCTATGCAAGGGGGGCAGACCGTTCGGGTCAGTCGAGTAGTACGGCGCTTGAACCACGAGCGGGTTCGGGTGGTGGGGAGCAGAGTCCAAGTACCTACGCAAGGCATCCTTCATGAGTTGACGGACGGAGGGGAGCCCGAGGTCGCAGTGGAGGTCCGCGTTGCGCATATACCATTGCGCGTCTATCGCTCTACGGATGAAGCGGTTTTGAATGACTTGGAGTTTATCCAGTTGATAAGAGGGCGTGTGTGCAAAGACAACAGATGCATAAGTCATGAAGAGGCGGATCACGGTCTTGTAAAGTGTCACCTTATTTCTAAGGGACATTTTACTTCTCGCGCACAGGAGGGGGAAGAGGCGGTCTAGGAAGAAGGCCGCGCGATTACGCACCGTGGTGATGTGTTTTTCGAGGTTGACCTTATTATCCAGGGTCACACCTAGGTATTTGGTCGAGGAGCCCTAAGAGATGGGCTGGCCATGGAGGATGTCGCTCGTGTAGAGAGAGAAGAGTAGCGGGGACAGGGCTGAGCCCTGGGGGACCCCTGCTTTGATGGGGTGTGGAAATGAACGTTCACCCTCGAGCTTGAAGCGGAGAAAGTCCTGGATGATGTGGACAAGATGGTCCGGCAGACCGTATTGATACAACTTGTATATCAGGCTTTGGCTACGTCCAGGAAAACCGCTACGGTCCCCTGGGGGTTGCCAAAGTGTGGCGTGAGGCGGTGTACTTGTTGGACGTAAGACTGTCGGGCTCTGAAACCGAACTGCTTGTTGGGAAGGAGATTGTTGGCCGTGACGTGGGCCTACATGCAATTCAGTAGAAGTCGCTCATAAATTTTCCCCTGGGAACTGATGAGGCTAATAGGGGCGGTAGCTAGTGAGTTCTGAGGCCTTCAGCTGCATTATTTTTTCACTAAGCCATTGTCAAATTTTGTTATCGTGCAGTGGCACGTAATGCGCTCGTTTTGCATCATAAAAATTACACGTCACGCGTTTAGCAACAGAATAATTAATATGTAATCAATAATTATTGTAATTATCGATACCATTTACATAATGGTCAATATAATTATTACTTCAACATGTTTGTTCTCTACATTAAAAAAAGTTACATTTTAAAGAAGTTATCATTTAAATAAATTAGGCAATTAAAAACAATTCAGCACAAAAATACAAAACAGCTTCTTGATAAATTACAGCTCCAATTCAGTTAAAATTTCAATTAGAGCAGCAGAAACCACCAACTGGAAACCAGAAAACTGGATTAGTGAATAATAAATACAAGCAAATGTAAGGGTCTTAACTACTTGGGGGGCTTAGTGCGACTTGTTGGTAGAAAATTTAAATTTCTGCCCTCCTTTAGCAAACGAGCTAATTTGTCGTGACACTTTTAGGAGTAACCTTGAACAGAAAGAGTGCTTATTTATAATCTTTTTATATCACTTTTTGTTCGCTTTGAAAAGGTAATAGAATTGAGGGTCGTCTAGAGATTGAAGTTAACCCTGCATTATATATCTTTTATATATCAATGCTGGCAGACACACATAAAAGTAAATACAAATACGTTAAAAATTTAAAGGAGAAAAAAAATACTTATGAAGACTTGCTGCAAGACGTTTATTGTAATTGCACATTTAAAACTGCATAATATGTCGTTTAGCATAAACAGCACTTATAAAAAACTCATAGGCGTGGTAAAAATACAATAATTGAATATTCTTTTGATAGATTTATCAAACGTATTGTGAACAATAATTAAACATTTCTAAGGTTTTTACAAACGCGTAATTTACAAAAAGCAGCCATTCTGTGACTACGGCCGCTGTAAAACGTTTATTAATTAGCGGTAGAAAGTAGTTATGGGCCTATGATTCCTTAAAAACAAGCGATATAAGAAACTAAGGGTGGCTCTACTTGCTGATAAATAAAAATTATATGAATCTGAAACTCAAGTAAACAAAAAATACTTCTCAATAGGCCTACTTTTATGTACTTGAATAACTTAGTGGCCGTGAAGTTGGAGGTATCTGTTGATGAAATGGAATGTTGCCAAACAATTTGTAACTTCAAGAAGTGTTGTTCTTAGTTTCGCATTCTTTCTTAACAATCAGAAACTTTTTCATTTAGTGTAAGAACGAAAGAAAAAACAGTTTGGAAATGGATCTAATTGATCGAAATGCTTCGAATGACTTACAATTCTTAAACGGTGACTTGTGGATTATATCGATAATCGATATAGAGCAAAAAAAACCATATCTCTTACTTAGTATTATTTCTGAAGCATAAACATTAGCTTGTTTTGCTGTTGCAGTATTATTTAAAATATAAGCCAAACAATATTTTATCGCATATAAATGCCTAGTAGTCGTAAAAATGTCTTTTATGTTTTGTAGAATTCATCTAAAATCTTTATTAATAGCTAATGGCAGCAAGGATTTCTCAAAATAGAAAGAAAGCTGCAATAATTATCCAAGATATCAATAAACACTAATATTATAAAGAGAAAAGATTTACATTCATGTATGTAACTTGTAACACTTAAAACTATCGGACTGATTTACAAAAATCTTTTGCCGTTAGAATGCTGCATTATGACTGAATGCTGTGTAACACTTAAAACTATCGGACTGATTTACAAAAATCTTTTGCCGTTAGAATGCTGCATTATGACTGAATGCTGTGTAACACTTAAAACTATCGGACTGATTTACAAAAATCTTTTGCCGTTAGAATGCTGCATTATGACTGAATGCTGTGTAACACTTAAAACTATCGGACTGATTTACAAAAATCTTTTGCCGTTAGAATGCTGCATTATGACTGAATGCTGTGTAACACTTAAAACTATCGGACTGATTTACAAAAATCTTTTGCCGTTAGAATGCTGCATTATGACTGAATGCTGTGTTTGATTGAATTGAAGAATGAGCAGCGGATTTTTTTAGTAATAATTTTAAAAAAATCCGCTGCTTAAGTTTCACATAATTTACATATCGAATATTTTCCATCATTGCACGCAGGTTGCGTGCAATTGATGCTAAGCTTCTATTTATTTTTTCAAGATCGTATTTATGGAAATCTCGGCACATGCATAAATAAATTCGGAATTATTCATTGGAGGCCATTCGTTCAGTTCCTCTGAAGTGGTCGGGAGTCCAAGATTTATGTCTGGGGCAACTTTGTCTTAGTAACGTACGGTGGCGATGAATGGCGGCTGCGACGATGCGCGTGAATAAATCAAATAGTTACCTTTCGACGAATTTTAAAACATATATACTATAGGCATTGGTACATTTATGTACCGGCTGGAAACTAAATTTTTCGTGTAATTCAGTTCTATGTATATGTATTGCACAAAGAATATAAACCACATTTGTTTCGATGGCAGGAAAACGGCGACAGACTGTCAACGCGTAATTTGTGTTAAGTTCCTAATATTTATTTATTTATTTAAGTGGTCGATTATTACTAATTATCTAAATAATTACATTAATTCGTGTTTTCGAATTTTTTTATTCCATTGCCATTGTATTTAGACCTTGTTCCAAGAGTAATAGAATCAATGTTTAAAGATTTATCGAGGTTTTTGCATTTTCTAACGTAACTTCCTCGTTTTTCAAGCGAAATAACCTTCAAATAAAAAATCCCTGACAACCAAATATCTGAAAAATCGTAAGAGCCATACAAAATGTTTCTTCAAGATTGATTTTAAACGACGATTTGAGAACGAATTTTCTTGCGCATAATCTTCGATAAATTGAAATATACCAACTGACAAACGAAAGAATCATTTTTTGCCGGACTCGGAGCAGAGACATCTCGCTCGCTCTGTCAATAAGTTTTTTTTGAATTTATGTATGCTAGTATATATTCATTTTTGGTTTACTAATCCTAACCTAAACCTTAGTGGTTAAACGAGTTTAGTACCATACACTCTTTTTAAGGTTTTCTATGATAAAAAATACCATTCTGATTAGATTAGATTCTGTAACTAAGGTAAACAAATAGATAAATATTAAAAAAATGTCCCTTCCTATATTCTTTTCTTCCAGTTTCGAACTTCTGCATTCAAAAACCGTGCATACATCGAGTTCGTTTGTATGTGTGACGTAAAATGATACTCGTAATATACATCTAACTTGAGTTCCTATTTTGTTACTTTAACATTCTGTCTCCATCTCGAATGTTTTAGATATTAGAAAGAGCCGCGCAGCAGTGCTAACACACAAAAGCACATAACGTACAATTTAACACGGAAATAATGAAGCTAATGAAGATCGGTAGCTAGGTGAAGGCCGTCGGTACTTTGCGGAGTTCTCTCGTGAAAAACTTAATTAAAATGAATCTTTTTGGGACAAGGCCTTTTTAGATGTAAAGTTTAAAAGAGAATGCTCACAGAATCTACTAGCTTTCTGTTTTAGCAATCATGTTAATAAATTTCAAATAGAGACGACTTACGAGTATGTAGTAATTATTACTTTGTATATCGACAAATATACTTACAACTAGAATCTCACAAACTGTTTTTTTTAATCGGTGGAGTGAAGTGAGCTTTTGACCAAGTAATCTTTAAAAATGTAACTAAAACAAATAGTATTTCTGCGAACTCTTGACCTCGCGACCACAATAATATATGGCTTTAAAATTATTTCAAGCTTCCAAGTTTCTACCACTTTCTGCCTTGACTTTCACTTGACTACGACGACTTGTTACTAACACGACTCGACTTTACAATTTAATAATTTTATACTAGCTGCGCCCTTGCTGTGTTACCAGCGTAAATACAGGGTTTAAAAGTACCCTATTTGTTGTTCTAGGGTCTAAGCTGAGCTATCTCCCTACCGTGTATCCAAATAAGTTCAGCAGGGCCTTTATTCACTATGAACATTTCAGCACGTAAGCGGCCGCCTCATTTTAAGCTCTTAGAATGTCAAGTCTTAAGTCTCTCAAGTCAATGACAAATTGTATATCGTGCCGTGGCACGGGACACGCTCATTTTGCATCATCAGATTAACGTATAGTATCAACATAAGTAGTTAGGTTTTCACCGGTTCTGGCTCACCGGATCCAGAACTTCCTAAAAAAACAAGCGCCGGTTCGACCTCGCCACCTAAAAAAAAATAAAATTGGTTTCTTTTCCTAGGTTTTCGTTTTCGGGGTCGCTGAATCGATCTGTTGCATTAATTTTGTGATATCTTGCACGGATCGCGAGATAAGTAACCGATTTAAAGAGCTCCACTACATTGCTAATCACCTATTGATAACCTAATTGTTTCCTAATCACCAAGTGTACTCGGTGTGCCATTGTTTGTTAATCACCTCTGACGCATACCTGAAGCTTATTAGCTTATTAAAATGAGTACAAAATAGTTTGTATAAAAATATATCGTTATTTATGTTATTGCTACTGAATAATTTAATAAAATCCATGACGGCTTATTAGGATGTTCTAGTAAAACAACATTTTTGGATTGATCACAAACCTTTATTTTCTTTAAAATAAGTACAAAATAGTATGTATAAAAATATATCGTTATTTATTTTATTGCTACTGAATAACTTAATAAAATCCATCATTGTATTTCCATAAAATTTGTTATAAAGATATGTTATACAATATTCTCCGCAAACTGATGTAAAATCATCTTGTAATCTATACCTATTAAAATCCCACTGCTTCGAATTTCTGTTCAAGAAATCCCTATGATATCCTGTAGGTGGTCGTCCATATGAATCAAAATACTCACCAAACCTATTTCTATCTATGTGTATGGCCACCCAATGAGAACCTGGCATGCTGTCGGTGTCCAAATTGCTTATCAGATACGTTGAAACTATAACGTGTAGGGGAGGGGTAACCTGTTTGCTGCATATAATTTTTTTTGTAGAGTGGGATGGATTTTGTTCAAATATTTTTGAATTTCAATTGTGTTCATAATCAATCAACCTTTTGCGTATTAAAGCTGTGATATGCTTGATCTTCAAATCAAGAATGTGGAACTAAATAAACTGAACTTTTCGTTATCGCTCGTTACCACCGCAGCTCTATTGTTCTTAATTACCCTGCCTAATCGCCCTGATAGTGTGAGGTAGGTGAATAAAAATAAGAACTACTATTACGATTTTAACAGCTTTATTTCTTAAAATGTGATCCTAAACATGCTGTATAACAATATATCGTTTAAAATGGTTTCATTTTCGCTAAACATTTTTGTAATATCTAGCATACTCTTGCTATGAAATTTGTAGTACAAGTATACCAAGCAGTATTCGCCGCATACAGAGGTCCAATTATTTTGTATTATCTTGCTATTAAAATCCCACACCCTACAATTTCTATTCAATAAAGTTTTCTGAAAACCTGTTGGAGGTCGGCCAAAGGAATCAAAATATTGTCCAACGCTCTGTTTGTCTATATGTATAGCTACCCAGTGAGATCCCGGTTGTGTATCGGAATCCAAATTGCTAACTAAGAACGTAGGTGCTTCGGTGTGTATTGGTAATCTGTTTGCTGCGTACACGTTGTTTTGTAGAAACGGATAAATTTTTATATAAACATGCCTGAATCTCGATAGTGTTCATATTTTACACCAAGTAAATATACATGTGTTACCTTCTCCACATAACTTTAGTGAATGTTCTACTTGATAAAAGAAACTTACTATTTAGGGTCACATATTGAAAGATGTATTGGATGTTATATATTTGGTAATTTAATTGATATCTACATTAAGATCTACATTCAATTATTTCTTAACTACTATAGTCTGCGATTACATTGCGGTTCTTATCTATTTATATGCCGAGTTCGATAATAACATTATCGAACTCGGCATATACAACACAGTTTATTGTTTGAGAAAGAGAAGATTCAAAACGAACTTCCAATCTTACGCTACCATTACTTATCAGATTTCAATGACTAGATGAGTTGGCTGATAAATCGGGAGGTTAATCAAAAGCCAGTAAATAATAACCTTTAGCATACTGTTCTCTAGATATTCCATTACCTTCGTTAAGAAAATGTATGCCCGTTAATGAGAATAATGTATAATAGGCTGCAGTAAAAATATTACTCTCGAATGAAGGTATTTACTGACTATCGATATATAAACAAAATGAACTCATATCATAGTTCTCAAAGTTAAATGGATTTTTAGTAAGGCTACCATTGAAAGCCGTATTATTAACAAACCCAACTATGCATCTTTTAGGTACTTGTCCCTTGTTAAATTAATATTATGAGGTAAAACTTAATAATGGGGAAAGTATAGAAGATATTGAAATTCATAAAATAGTTTGACGTATGCCTCATGTCAAAGTATCTGACAAATAAAAAATTAATTTACTAAAAATCTTAGAAAAAGAGAGAAAAATTTCAACAGTCATATTACGGCCGCAAGAGTGAACCGTTGTTAAACATATCAGACTTTAAAAAAATAGCTCCGCTATTTGTATTTGATTGCTCACGACAAATAGATAACATAAAGTCTGGTCATAAAGCCAAAGTAGTAAACGTGCGAGTGGAGTTCGAAAGCAACACTGAAATTCCTGCTAACACATCTGCATACTGTCTTTGAATAATCTTTGTGTCTAATACAAACCTTTGAATAACTTAGTGAGAAAATTATCATGAATCCTAGCACAATCATTGTAGATCTTCAAGGATTCAATGATTCAAGAAATACATTTATTGTAAAAGAAGTAGCAATTTCAAGTCAGAACCACACTCAACAATTTCTGATAAAGCCGCCTTACCCATTTAACAAGCTATCTCATGAAGAAAAACGACAAGTGAAATGGATTGAAAATAATAGAGGTATTTTTTGGAGCGATGGTTTAATTGATTATCAGGAGTTCAAGCGTTCTATAATACCATATATTATTGGAAATAAAATTATAACTAAAGGCTCGGAAAAGATAAAATGGATCCAAGATCTTTGCAGCGATTGTGAAATAATAGATATAGGAGATAAAGGCAGCCCTAATTTTTTAAAATTGCATTATTTGTATAAGGACTGTGATTTTTACTGTGTAAATCACAATAAACAATGTGCATTAACAAAACGTGTTATGTATTAAAGAATGGTGCAAAGATAATAATATACTTTTTTTTTAAATATTATTAATAACATCTGCGTTTGATCATAAATAGAATCCGTTATGTTTTGTACGACGTACACGTACGTAAATTGACGTTAACTATAGCAAAATGGTAAGTTGGCTAGCGTAGACTTTTTCAATATTTAATTGTTTTAGTAATATGTAAGTTAAGGTAATTAAGAGCTGCGGTGGTGACGAGCGATAACGAAAAGTTCAGTTTATTTAGTTCCACATTCTTGATTTGAAGATCAAGCATATCACAGCTTTAATACGCAAAAGGTTGATTGATTATGAACACAATTGAGATTCAAAAATATTTGAACAAAATCCATCCTACTTTACAAAAAAATGTGTATGCAGCAAACATTTTACCCCTACACGTTAAAGTTCCAACGTATCTGATAAGCAATTTGGACTCCGACATCATGCCAGGTTTTCATTGGGTGGCCATACACATAGATAGAAATAGGTTTGGTGAGTATTTTGATTCATATGGACGACCACCTACAGGATATCATAGGGATTTCTTGAACAGAAATTCGAAGCAGTGGGATTTTAATAGGTATAGATTACAAGATGATTTTACATCAGTTTGCGGAGAATATTGTATAACATATCTTTATAACAAATTTTATGGAAATACAATGATGGATTTTATTAAGTTATTCAGTAGCAATAAAATAAATAACGATATATTTTAAAACAAACTATTTTGTTCTTATTTTAAAGAAAATAAAGGTTTGTGATCAATCCAAAAATGTTGTTTTACTAGAACATCCTAATAAGCTAATAAGCTAGGTATGCGTCATGGATTTTATTAAATTATTCAGTAGCAATAAAATAAATAACAATATATTTTTATACAAACTATTTTGTACTTATTTTAATAAGCTAATAAGCTTCAGGTATGCGTCAGAGGTGATTAACAAACAATGGCACACCGAGTTCACTTGGTGATTAGGAAACAATTAGGTTATCAATAGGTGATTAGCAATGTAGTGGAGCTCTTTAAATCGGTTACCTATCTCGCGATCCGTGCAAGATATCACAAAATTAATGCAACAGATCGATTCAGCGACCCTGAAAACCTAGGAAAAGACACCAAACTTTTTTTTTTTTAGGTGGTGAGGTCGAACCGGCGCTTGTTTTTTAGGAAGTTCTGGATCCGGTGAGCCAGAACCGGTGAAAATCTAACTACTAACACAACATTAAACTCGTTTTCTGCAAGAAATCTCGCTGTTCGGTATAAATAAAGGTACAGTTTTTGCGTGGAAGAGTAACAAACATACATAGAAACTTTTGGGTTTATAAGTTTTTGAAAGTCTTTATTGTAAAAGATAAGATAGCAGTATTTTAAACTGCAAATTTTATCAACTGAAGCGATACATAGAGATTCGCGTAAGCTTGTTTAGCATGAGTGGACAATTCGAAGAGCTTGAAGATTCTGCACAATATTAACGCCTATTTAATTTTTGCGAACTTAGCACACATTTTTAAACAAACTTAAAAGGGAGGAGGTTCGCAATTCCCCGGCATCTTTTTTATTAGGGTTCCGTATCCTAAGGAGTAAATATGGGACCCTATTACTAAGACTTCGCTGTTCGTACGCCCGCTTATCTTACCAGGCCGTATCGCATGCATTACCAGTTGAAATTTTTACTGGTGATTTATTTCTGTTGCTGCTATAGCAACAAATACCGAAAAGAGATTAAAATGAATATGTAAGAGAGGTTCCCATATAACAATCGTGTCATTTTTGCCTTTTTTTGCTTGATTTAATATCGACACACTTAAAAACTTATGCTAATGTTCATGTCCGACTCGCAATTGGCAGGTTTTATTTTGTATGTTTATTTCTCAGATTTCGCAAGAAAGTAAAAACATTCAAAGCTATCTCAGCTTTGAATGTTTTTACTTTTGTTTGAATTTTTTTTTTCAAAATTTTCTTCTATATTTTACCAAAATTGGTCCAGTAGCTTCTTTAATTGTCTACATAGATGACATTCTCGAAACGTAAGTTTTGCGTGCCAAATTGAACTCAGTTTTGACTATTTTTACGCAAAACTTAGTCAAAGAAGAATTTTAAATAAATGCAATAAATTAAAGGACCATAAACAGCAGAAGCCGTAATTCAAATCTCAATCTTACTGCGATTATCCGTGCCTTGCTAAGCTTGCCCCCTATTTTATGATTTGAAAACTTTTCTCAAAAACATTCCGTGCCTTAAATAATAGAGCTGCATTGTAGCATTGTTCATGTACGAAGCCAGTTCCGCATTATATTTGTTGCCAAATCCATTATTGTCCACAGTAGGTGTACAAAGAAAGCAATATAGGCTCGACGGTGCAGCAACGTCCCTGCTTTCTCGAGATACAAATACAAAAAATAACATCCAGTATTTCGATCGGATATTTTCCAATTTGAGATATTTCTGCTTATCATTTTCTCCCGCCGATACGCCTGGCTGACGAAAATCTACCGGAATACGGATTCCGATGTATGTAGCCGTATAGCAAGTAAATTCAATATTCTGAGGCACATTTCATGTCACACTAGATTAGATAAAATTCTAAGGGGTGTGTATATACCTTATTAGATACCTAGAAATATATACATATTTCTTGTAACCAAAGTAAACATTTGTACCTTAAGTTTTTGCATAAGCCTCTAAGAAGTTTCATTAGTTTATTACAGTCTAGTTATTACTACTTTTACTGTAAAAATGTAAGAGAATAAAGATCCTCCTTTTATAATCCGGCATTTACTTCAAGTCAGAAAACTCGAGAATGTTGGCAAGATTTCTAAAATTTTAAGCTAGACGGAGCGAGACCAGCCTTCGTTAGGGTCGGTAATCCAAGACTTAAACTCAACTATAGGTATGTAGGAACATAGCAATTAAGAACGGCAGAAGACTTTACATCGTATCTCACGCCTACATGTGAGCACATGTTCTAAGAAATGCGCACTAATTTTTTGGAAAAGGTTGACGTTCTGGGTACTCGTATATCTCAATCCGAACTATATACAGTTTTATAAGAATATAGTTTATATATATCTTTATGGGAACGTATAAAAATTGCGTCCCAATGCGGAGCATAGGATATACTATAGATAAACGGTAACGTATACCTTTAATCATTTTTAAAAACACAAGCACGCAGAAACTTGGTCTAGTGAAACGTTTTAACGTAAATTCAGGTTAGAAGGTCTGTATAATCTTTTACAAGATCAACACAAGGACATATAATAATTTTTATTGGTCAAAGAATGTTTCTAAGTCAGTTTATGATGTCCACTCACGGTTGAATTTTAGCGTTAGGAATGTGAAGTTTTAACCTTCTCTATATTCAAGCAATAGCGTTAAAGTTCACTAAGCACATGATAGTTAAAATATAACGCCATAGATGACGCAGTCACTATCCACAGTCGGGCAGCGTGACGCAATGCCCACCTCTTCCTGCGGATTATATGACTCGTGTCGTAAAGCCGTCATACTTATTCATGTTCATGTTTATGATCATTGATATGGGCCATATAAACGAAGCCTGCTATGAAAGGCACGTAAACTCGTCTGCAGCAGACTGGAGCTAACTGGCCTCATGTTTTAATAAGCAGTTGGGTATTAAATAAATAAATAAGGCTCGACGGTCGCAGCCCGACTCTTACCTAACTAAGGTAGGCGAGGTACTATAAAAGTCTAGTACAAAATGAAAATGTATTGTAGCCTCTGTATAAACAGTTATTAAACACGTTACGTAACTATGTAAATCTATACTGAAACTTTAGGAAATAACTACAAACACTATTTAAACTTTTTCTGTCTGCATAAAATAGGTATCTAATAAAACTTGCTCCGGGTGCAGTACAAGCAAACAAACTAGCAAATTGCAGTATTGCCTCAAGGCAGCGGCGCCTTCAGTGTTCCGCTACTAAACGGTTGAAAGAAGCTTGAAAATGCTTCCTGGGTTCCAACTTCGCATTCTTCAAAGTCGATTTTTTACTATGCGATCTTGTCAATTGCTCAGCTTTGGATTATAATAGATTTCACCGGACAGATCTGTAGAATAAATTCTTAAAAAACCAGGAGCAAGTAATTTAAACGCATATAATAACAAGTATTTAGAAGCAACTTCAAAATAACCCGACTGCTCAATTTTTAAACCTGTAAGTTGCATTACTCTTACTTTACTTTATGGCGCCATAAATTTTATTTTTTTAATTTTGATGTCTCTCTTACGACTAAGAAAATCTATTGGCACAACTCGTATAAAAATACGACAAACCGTTAAGGCTGTAGGGCGTTCTAAAGAAATATACATAAAGGAATACGTACATACACTCGAAAAACATAACCCACCTTTCTTCGCAGTCGGGTAAAAAGAAGAATAGAAAGGCCAGTAAAAATATTTTTCAGTAGAACTGTGACGTAACTTGTGCTGTCTAGTCCATACTTTTTGTTCAAAATTAATCCCTCAAACTGAAACAGTAATTTGGCCAGAACGTGAGTGGTACCATGATTATTTCACTAAGTGACCGAGCTTCATTTACTTTGACAGAAATATTTCGGCTTCTAGTATCTTTAATTATGCCATTACTAACATACAACTAGCAACGACGAACACGGTACAACTACGTCTCACAGAGAAAAGAGAGAAGAAAACAGTTGGTTCATTGGAAAACAACCGACAATAGATAAACTATGTTTGAAGTGCAACACAAACGTCTGGTGTACTGTTTCTACAATTTAGTTTGTTTTGTAAGGCGCACTACGTATGTACGTACTGTTCCCACTGAAGGGATGGAACGAGCGTCTACAGAGAAGGTTGGAGCTACGAGATAAGCGAGGGACGAGGGACGAGAATAAGTTGGTGATAATATAACTCAGATTTGAATTACCCTTACAAAGTTTTAGTATTTAGTTTTAGCTAAGTATGTAATATACTTAATTAAAATGTATAAAAGAGTAAGCCCCGACTGCCTGATTGACCGATATTCGCGAGAAATCAACTCAGTGCCTAAAACGCTGAACTTAGAGACAGAGGACTTTTGAAAATTCAACCCTTAAGAGGGTCAAATGAGGGTTCAAATTTTGAATTTTTTTATATTCTATTTTAAGTCGCGGGCATCACCGCGAGTGACAGTTTTACCATTGTTAATCAATGTCAGGTACTAAAGATAACGGCATTAACTTTAACAAAAAGTGGCAAGTGCATTTATTATCAGAACAAAATGACTAACTACAACTACAAAAGTATAGCAGAAAGATTACCCATAGACCATTTAAGATCTTCAGATAATACAAATTATACAATACTTTAACTACTTACTTGATTTATTGAATGAATTTTATATGTGCTGGCAGGATTCTTAGGTATATGTATTCTGAATAGGCTTAAATTTAACTAGGTCGAATTTAATTGCAATTTCAACTCAATGAATTTGCTTCATTATTTATATCTGTAATAGAAGTTTATGATAGTTTGTGTCCAATATATTGCTTATTTACTGTAACGTAAGCATAAATTAAACCTGAGCATCGTAAAAAAACGCTCATTTAAAGCCGTTATCCTCACAACAGTTGATTGAACCCATGTTGTCCCGGTTCATTTGGCTTCAATACGAAATCGATCTCGACTTGCCTTACAAGATTTTAATGTTTGTTTATTTTCTTGTTATCTATTTGTGGTACACTTTATAGAAAGTTAACGATACATGGTTATTGGTTAGAGATGTATTTAGCCGAAAAGTGATCACTATACCTACTCGACATTATTTGTGAAATCCTAGTGCAGGGCTATGTTTTCTACGCAATCGTTTCACACGTTATTTTATTTATTATGAGAACTTAAACGCAATAGTAATATATAATAATAATTATTTATAAATAGTGACACTGACGTCAATTCGGTAGACGCCGATACAATTTATCCAGCTATTTTCATTAACCAATTATGCTACTGGATTTTGTTAAAATAAATTATAGGCCCATACAAAAAGTACATTGCATTACATTACTCTTAAAAAGTCCAGAATTTTTCAAATCAGTCAAATCGGGATATTAGGTAAAAAACTAACATTTTTATTGAAAGTTGGTAGGAAAATCGGTATATTCTACTTCGCCCACCTTGGCGAACAAAGGCCGATAAAGTACCAGTTATTTATTAGGTAGATTCAATTCCATTTTATTTATTTTTCAATGACCATAACGGCGCAATTACTATTGTTGATACATTCGAGATAATCTTCATATGCTCCCAGAAGCTATTTATTATTGATGAAGATAACGTTTGTATCCCACGTAATCTGAAACTACCTGTAACACGTTAATCAACACCGGCCTAGTAATTAATTTAAAGGCACACCTATTGGATTGCAATGGATTGCATTTGATAGATTGCGGTTTATTAGGAAAGCATGTTGGAGTAAGTATAGGTACACACCGATGTCTAATAGCTCCAAAGCCATCAGTTAAAACTAGGTTTCTCTATTATTATTCAAATGCCAGCTTCGTATACAATAACGAGTGCCCAGTAACCATATTATACATATGTATACTGCTATATCAGTAGCGCTGCTTCCAATGGTAATATGTTGGAATATTTGTGTAAAGTCATGGCTCACAAGAGCAAACCGGCGCCGGACACGTAGCGCCTAGCCGCAAGCGAATAGGTTTATTCATATGGATATCTATGAGCATGCGCTCACTACATCAGCTTCTTAACGTAACAGTAATCTGTCATGTCGGGTGGGTCATGGCGGTGAGCAACCACTACTTGCTGGTCTCGCGTTGATGGCTCGCTTCAAACGCACGGGCCCCAAGTTGGCCATGCAGCGAAATCCCGTAGGCCACCAGTCGACCCCTACATCGGAAAGGACTTCGAGCGACGGCGACGAAGCGAAGCTGGTCAGATGCGGAGTAGCTCTAATGAGCTATGACCTCATCTCATGGCGAACTCATCTTTACCCTATGATCTTTAGTGGTCCATGGTTGATTCTGTGCATTTTTATTAGTAGTTAGCTGTATTATTTAGAAATTGAATAACTAAATAATCGTCATACTATTTTAATTTCAATTGACTCGTTAACACTACGTCTTATTAAATAAAAGAATTATTGCGAATAGGTATATCACAACATAAGTCCAAACAATATAACCATTTGTAGTTGTATAAAGAGGATAAACGACAAAGAATGTTCACCTATTGTGTAATACATACGAGTACGTACAGTAGACCACAACTTAGTAACCCAGGCAAAACATATTTAACAAACAGGTTTACTGTATCTGTCTTTTTATTTAATTGACCACTCATACAGTAAACGCCTTTAAAAATTTGATTTTTTGTCTAATTTAGCTTTGATCATCAGTAGTTAACTTGCCAATAAATTTTAGGAGATTTATATAATATAAGTTCTAAGAATTGGTTACAATTGTGTTCGTGAGATAGCTCTCCGTCTGTCTCTATTTGTCGGTCTGGTCGTTCTGTCTACTGAGCTGTTTCACGCCTGAACAACTGAATCGATTTTGATAAAATTGTGTAAAAAGATAGATTAGACCTTGGAAGAGGATTATTATGAATTTATTGCAAAAAAGGCTTGAAAGAGTTTAAATAGGGGATTAAATTACTATTCATACTTATCAAGTAGCCTGGCATATTTGGCACAATTGAAAGCCGGCATGAATCGTTAGTTAGATTTCTGCGCCCAAATAATTCTAGGAATTGGGACAATGTCAACGCTCCAAAGTAGCGTAAAAGCCTACCATCTCATAGCGCCAGCCAGCGTGAGCATCCCACTGGAATAAGCAACCTCTGTTGCTCAGAATTCGTTCAAATTACAAGAATGTGACATGACGATTGTCAATAAATATAACTTTGTGTGGCAATTGTTTGTATACTTGCTTTTAATCCAGTTTGTATGCTTGGCTTTAGAATACTCAATAAAAGTGCCGTGATTTATAAATTACTGAAAATAAATATGTCATGGTATAGAAAGAATGATCACACTTCTAAACTGTAGCGAAAAAATCAAATTGTCTACATATAGCTGTCTGTGGTAACCTACACGAATCACTCAGCTTTCTGGCCGGCCAAACTGGCCAAGATCTTCTAGATTTAGTGGGTTTTTTACCGACTTCCCAGGAAAAAAGGACTCAATTCGACTCGTATGTTTTAAACGCTAGATGCAAGGTGGCTTTACCTAGTCAGACGATTGACATCAGAATGTCGGCAAGCCTATCGTACGGAGCCGGAAAAACATATTCGCTATTTGTAGCTAATCTAAAAATATAGGGGCAGATACTATCTCATGAGTCACATGTACGTAACTTCTACATAATAATAATATTTAAAAGACAAAACGCATTTCGGGCGCGGTTCAGCAAATACGAGCATAGGTAGGTATGTAGGTACGTACTGTAATGTTTACTTACATATTCTAAGAATCATCTATTTCCTTGTGCTAAAATAACGTTACTCGTAGTACAGTTTCAAGGATTGTTAACCATAATAGCGATGTTCACAAACCATGAAATTAATACTCTCTAAGAAGATCCGACGCAGCAACCTCTTGAAATATTTTGATGTTTCTTGGGAATGCCAGGCACTTCCACAGGTTAATAGTTAGTTTTCCGAAATGCGTTACTCAAACAGTAATCGTACATTTTGGAAACAATAATGCAAATGTCAATTATCTTTTAGTATTGCAACGTGAGTAATAAAATACATTTAAATATCGATTTATTGTCATTTGAAAAACTTATTGTGGTATTTATAGGATATCAATATGGTTTTTGTACCAATTGCCAGATCCTCGTGTTTTATATGGCATACATTAACAATTCTTCAACAATAAAGCTATTTAAAAGTAAAGTTTAAAGGATATTGAAAAGAGGCACTACAATTTCCTTGCAGAAAAATATAGCATCAACTTGCGGTTAATCTAATTTCCTTACCTACCTTGTGCCGAGGGTAGTTTTACTCGACAACGCTTGTGCTTCTTCAGTGTGATTACGTAAGGTATGTATCGTAATATGTATTAAACATACTTGCAAACATAATGTATTATGTCTCTTTTTCTAAACTAAATTTACTGGCACGTAGACAGTCCTAAGAACACATTACCGAAAATCTTATTTCAAATATCTGCAAACGCTGCGAAACGGTGTTTTACGCAAATATAAAAACATAAAAGTATACATTTGTGTAACATAGGATAATATCTCATACTCCGTATCACTGCTCAGACAAATTTGCGTAAATGGAGTCACTACTCACGTACGCGAGAAGATTGAGGGCCCATCAACCGCATTACTTCAAGCAAATAAGCAGAATATGAGCATTTTCCCTACGCCTGTTTATATGAATTCCTGCTTGAAAATTATAGCTATTATTTATGCTCGGGGCATATTAATGCCTGTTTCCAACTACGGAAGCTTGCGACCTATTAGGTACGGGTACGGCCGCGACCGCGCAAATTCATTTACCCACAGCCGCAACCCTTCCTGACATGAACGTCCTTGTTGAAAAATATTATATTCTATTATTACAATGGACGGAAATTAAAAGGGTCTTTTTGACTTTAAAATAAGCACTCGTGACCGAATGAAGTATTGTAAGTATTTCAGACGGCAACTAATAGATGAGACTCACATTGGATTGATTATGATTATCATATTGGCTTAATGGGCAAGTATTCTACCAATTTTAAGAAATGTTTGGATAACCTATATAAAGAACTGTAATTTATTTACTATACGAAATTGAACAAGTGAGTTTCCAGGGTCACAAACATAATTCAGTCAAAACTGCAAATGCTACTTTACATTTTTGGAAGCCATAAGAAACAAAGAGCATTGGACCTCTGTAAAATAAACTCCTTTGCCTTAAGAAATAAGGTAAGTTTAATATTTGTCTTATATAAAGAAGCTTGAAATATTTTGTAGCCATAAAACTATTGTGATCGCGAGATCAACAGTTCGCGGAACCACTAGCGGAATTACTTATATTTTTATTTATGATTAGACGAATTCATTTTGTAAACTGGTTTTATGCAATAGTGAATCTAATATAACTAAAACATAAAATTGTGTTGTCAAGTAAATGTTAGTACTTACATAAGATTAAGTTGAAATCGTGAGCTCTGTTTAGTAAGGTAAATATTGTAGAAAAATAACTGCACGAGGGGTTTGTTATTGATGGCGTAAAGTGTATTTTGTTTACAGTTATAGTTCAAATTAAATTCCAAACAGAAGATAATATTCCGTCGCACTCCTCGCATAAATTCCTAAGTATACAAAGCATTTCTCGATATCGAGATTAATACAAATTTGATAATCCCGTTGCTTTGTTAAATTAATTTAACATCCCAATAGTATTGTGTCGCTGTGCCTCGCGTCCGTTTGTTTAGCGTTATCTTGTGTCGGATACACGCCGAGGCGCCGCGCCGGTACACGGCAGCTCTCACATGAATGGTGAATCAGAAGTGGATTCGACAGTATTCCCCGCGAAAATTCCCAAACGAGATCAGAATATCAATTGCTCTCCTGCCCAATTTTCCTGTAAATTGCTACGGAATATTGTACGGCGAAATATCTAATATTTGCATAACGCCGCACGCATACACAAAAAAAAAGTAAAGTGAAAGTGAACCCTGTAACAGGTGTCATTGATTTTGTTTGCTTAGTTTTGCAAATGTTTGTGCTTCGTTATTGGCAATTGTGATGAAATATGCTCGTGTGAATCGGTTTGTCTCGCTCACCAACTGTTGTACTTTGGGATAAAATCTTGATTCGCTTCGTGGAACAGCTTGGAAACTTTTTATCCTACTGATAACTGTTTCATTGTTGTGGATGCTGTCCTCGGAAGCCTGCTTTATTTGGAATGGCTACGCGAAACTTCTATTTTACGCCTTGGATCTGCTGAAGCAACACTTCTTGCTGTTGCAGGAATCGTGGACCGTTTTTGTACAGCCTCCTTGAAATATGCAATATTATGTCTTTTTAAAAAGATAAAAACTGTTTCTTCCACATTTTGAACCATTTTGTAAGACAGTATATCTACTCTAGCTTAGTTTCATATTTAGTGATTATTTTTACCTATATTTATATCGGTGACATTGAAATATCCGAACGACTGTCGAGACAGAGTTTCATAGAAATTTGCTCACTCAGATTGCCAAATAAGGCCAATTTTACCGACAATAATTGCATTTATCTTGGTACTGAAAATAAATACAAGTTCATATTGCGTTGGTACGATGTCGTATATAGTTTACTAAAATATAAACGAGGACGTGGACTGCCTGTGTATGCTTCTAACAAACATGCAGCAAACATTTCAATTTAGTACTAGCGTGTATAATTAGTTCAGCGTATAATGTCACGGGTTGCAACCAGCCTGCGGCGTTGTATGAAGGTATATACAATAATATAGAACTTGGATTAATGCCACGATATCAATATATGGACGCATACGTATCGACAGATCCCAAATCAAATAGACAAAAATAATTTATTTCAGTTAGGTATTTTGAGTGTTATAATTCCATTAAATTAAAAAAAACATATGCTTAAGTAAACAAAATTTACAATTATTATAAAACATATTCATAAGTAGTGTCTTTCATATTCGTTTATTCTTAAATCCTATCATAAAGAGATCGTTGAATATTATAAGCGCGAAAGCTTGTAAGAATGTATGGATGTATGTTTGTTGCTATCTAACGCAAAAACTGCAAAACCAATTTGTATGAAATTTGGTACGGAGATACACTTACCAATTACATGGACGTATACGTTTCGGCAAATCCATACGCAAAAATAATTTATTTCACTTACATATTTCGTGTGTTATAATTCGATAAAGTCAAAATTAATATTTTAACTAAGTCCGTGTTGTGCTGTAGTAAGTAATTCATTTATAAAAAGTTAATTAAAATGCTGTAGACGTCCCCTAAGGTGATTCTTTTTTATTCTCGCACAAAGTCTAAATATAAGAAGAGCTATTTGGATCTAATGTCCGACAGTTCAGTAAAATGATCACAAATAATATTTATACTCGGTTCGTGATTTATTTTAGTATTTAATAAAGAACAATCGGTAACAAGTAATACTTAAAAAGTAAAAACCGATATCAATTCGGCATGTAAATGTTAAGTTACGGACTGGGTAATCTGTAAAAAGTAATTCACGATCAACGGTGTGAAGTTGGCAGCCAAACTCAGCGGCCATATAATGCGACCAAATTAAGGAGGAAATTTTGTGAAGTTAGCGGCCAAGAATATTCTAGTCTACTGGGATACTAAGCTTCTTCTTGTTATAGCTAATCAGGCTTAAACAAGTCTAATGCTGCTCTACAAAACAAGGAGTAACGAAATACAGTAAAAATAAAATAAAAAAATTTTTTCAATAAATTTGAAAAAAAAAACAGTTGTACCTTAGACGGCTGTTTTGGACTAACTCCGTATGTCAAAAGAAAGCTTGTATTTCATGCTATATACCTGTGAAATTTCAACGCGGCAGTCGTACTGTAAGTAGTAGAAAAAAAAATTCTTTTCTACCATTTTCAAATTTGAAAAAAAAATCAGATGTACCTTGGACGGCTGTTTTGGACTAACGCGGTATGTCAAAAGAAAGCTTGTATTTCATGCTATATACCTGTGAAATTTCAACTCGGCAGTCGTACTGTAAGTAGTAGAAAAAAATAATCTTTTCTACTATTTTCAAATTAGAAAAAAAAAACAAATGTACCTTCGACGGCTGTTTTGGAATAACGCGGTATGTCAAAAGAAAGCTTGTATTTCATGCTATATACCTGTGAAATTTCAACGCGGCAGTCGTACTGTAAGTAGTAGAAAAAAAATATTCTTTTCTACCATTTTCAAATTAGAAAAAAAAAACAAATGTACCTTGGACGGCTGTTTTGGACTAACGCGGTATGTCAAAAGAAAGCTTGTATTTCATGCTATATACCTGTGAAATTTCAACTCGGCAGTCGTACTGTAAGTAGTAGAAAAAAATAATCTTTTCTACTATTTTCAAATTAGAAAAAAAAAACAAATGTACCTTCGACGGCTGTTTTGGAATAACGCGGTATGTCAAAAGAAAGCTTGTATTTCATGCTATATACCTGTGAAATTTCAACTCGGCAGTCGTACTGTAAGTAGTAGAAAAAAAATAAATCTTTTCTACCATTTTCAAATTAGAAAAAAAAAACAAATGTACCTTGGACGGCTGTTTTGGACTAACTCCGTATGTCAAAAGAAATCTTGTATTTCATCTTATATATAAAAATCAAATGCTGTTCGTTAGTCTCGCAAAAACTCGAAAACGGCTGGTCTGACGTAGCTGATTTTGGTCTTGAAATGTTTGTCGTACTCCAGGGAAGGTTTAAAAGTTGAGAAACATGAATAACTGTTAGGCGGTACGAAGTTCGCCAGGTCAGCTAGTGTTATATATATCTGTGAAATTTCAAAGCAGCAGTCGTACTGTAAGTAGTAGAAAAAAAATATTCTTTTCTACCATTTTCAAATTAGAAAAAAAAAAAAACAAATGTACCTTGGACGGCTGTTTTGGACTAACGCGGTATGTCAAAAGAAAGCTTGTATTTCATGCTATATACCTGTGAAATTTCAACTCGGCAGTCGTACTGTAAGTAGTAGAAAAAAATAATCTTTTCTACTATTTTCAAATTAGAAAAAAAAAACAAATGTACCTTCGACGGCTGTTTTGGAATAACGCGGTATGTCAAAAGAAAGCTTGTATTTCATGCTATATACCTGTGAAATTTCAACTCGGCAGTCGTACTGTAAGTAGTAGAAAAAAAATATTCTTTTCTACCATTTTCAAATTTGAAAAAAAAAAACAAATGTACCTTGGACGGCTGTTTTGGACTAACTCCGTATGTCAAAAGAAAGCTTGTATTCCATGCTATATACCTGTGAAATTTCAACGCGGCAGTCGTACTGTAAGTAGTAGAAAAAAAATATTCTTTTCTACCATTTTCAAATTTGAAAAATAAAAACAAATGTACCTTGGACGGCTGTTTTGGACTAAGGCAGTATGTCAAAAGAAAGTTTGTATTTCATGCTATATACCTGTGAAATTTCAACTCGGCAGTCGTACTGTAAGTAGTAGAAAAAAAATATTCTTATCTACCATTTTCAAATTTGAAAAAAAAAACAAATGTACCTTGGACGGCTGTTTTGGACTAACGCGGTATGTCAAAAGAAAGCTTGTATTTCATGCTATATACCTGTGAAATTTCAACTCGGCAGTCGTACTGTAAGTAGTAAAAAAAATAATCTTTTCTACCATTTTCAAATTTGAAAAAAAAAAAACAAATGTACATTGGACGGCTGTTTTGGACTAACGCGGTATGTCAAAAGAAAGCTTGTATTTCATGCTATATACCTGTGAAATTTCAACTCGGCAGTCGTACTGTAAGTAGTAGAAAAAAAAATCTTTTCTACCATTTTCAAATTAGAAAAAAAAATCAAATGTACCTTGGACGGCTGTTTTGGACTAACGCGGTATGTCAAAAGAAAGCTTGTATTTCATGCTTTATTAGCATGAAATACAAACTTTCTTTTGACATACTGCCTTAGTCCAAAACAGCCGTCCAAGGTACATTTGTTTTTTTTTTTCAAATTTGAAAATGGTAGAAAAGAATATTTTTTTTCTACTACTTACAGTACGACTGACGCGTTGAAATTTCACAGGTATATAGCATGGAATACAAGCTTTCTTTTGACATACGGAGTTAGTCCAAAACAGCCGTCCAAGGTACATTTGTTTTTTTTTTATAATTTGAAAATGGTAGAAAAGAATTTTTTTTTTTCTACTACTTACAGTACGACTGCCACGTTGAAATTTCACAGGTATATAGCATGAAATACAAGCTTTCTTTTGACATACCGCGTTAGTCCAAAACAGCCGTCCAAGGTACATTTGTTTTTTTTTTCAAATTTGAAAATGGTAGATAAGAATATTTTTTTTCTACTACTTACAGTACGACTGCCGAGTTGAAATTTCACAGGTATATAGCATGAAATACAAACTTTCTTTTGACATACTGCCTTAGTCCAAAACAGCCGTCCAAGGTACATTTGATTTTTTTTTCAAATTTGAAAATGGTAGATAAGAATATTTTTTTTCTACTACTTACAGTACGACTGCCGAGTTGAAATTTCACAGGTATATAGCATGAAATACAAGCTTTCTTTTGACATACCGCGTTAGTCCAAAACAGCCGTCCAAGGTACATTTGTTTTTTTTTTCAAATTTGAAAATGGTAGATAAGAATATTTTTTTTCTACTACTTACAGTACGACTGCCGAGTTGAAATTTCACAGGTATATAGCATGAAATACAAGCTTTCTTTTGACATACCGCGTTAGTCCAAAACAGCCGTCCAAGGTACATTTGTTTTTTTTTTCAAATTTGAAAATGGTAGATAAGAATATTTTTTTTCTACTACTTACAGTACGACTGCCGCGTTGAAATTTCACAGGTATATAGCATGGAATACAAGCTTTCTTTTGACATACGGAGTTAGTCCAAAACAGCCGTCCAAGGTACATTTGTTTTTTTTTTATAATTTGAAAATGGTAGAAAAGAATATTTTTTTTTCTACTACTTACAGTACGACTGCCACGTTGAAATTTCACAGGTATATAGCATGAAATACAAGCTTTCTTTTGACATACCGCGTTAGTCCAAAACAGCCGTCCAAGGTACATTTGTTTTTTTTTTTCAAATTTGAAAATGGTAGATAAGAATATTTTTTTTCTACTACTTACAGTACGACTGCCGAGTTGAAATTTCACAGGTATATAGCATGAAATACAAACTTTCTTTTGACATACTGCCTTAGTCCAAAACAGCCGTCCAAGGTACATTTGTTTTTATTTTTCAAATTTGAAAATGGTAGAAAAGAATATTTTTTTTCTACTACTTACAGTACGACTGCCGCGTTGAAATTTCACAGGTATATAGCATGGAATACAAGCTTTCTTTTGACATACGGAGTTAGTCCAAAACAGCCGTCCAAGGTACAACTGTATTTTTTTTCAAATTGATTGAAAAAAATTTTTTTTTTATTTTCACTGTATTTTGTTACTCCTTGTTTTGTAGAGCAGCATTAGACTTGTTTAAGCCTGATTAGCTATAACAAGAAGAAGCTTAGTATCCCAGTAGACTAGAATATTGATGGCCGCTAACTTCACAAAATTTCCTCCTTAATTTGGTCGCATTATATGGCCGCTGAGTTTGGCTGCCAACTTCACACCGGTTTCACGATCATAGATTACAATCAGTGAGTGAACAATCAATCATGTCCTGTTTTCCTACCCTTAGTGTTGGATATTTTTTATATGAGCGCTTATATGGGACTACCTTCAGGGTTATTTATGGGATTATACACCCTTTCCTAAATAAAATAAGAATTATAAAATCAGACTAATCTGTCATACAAAAAAATATATACGCGTCGACTTCTCTTTCTAAATCTCTTTCATTTTTTCGTTGGTTACAAATACTATACAAGCGTCTTGCAGGGACGTTTTTCTTATAACTCTTTATACGCGAAGTAATTTGCCCTTGAAGACATGGATAAAACTTGGTAACTAAACACAAAAACAGCATTCCATGTTCACCCAACCCAGATCTGATTACGTTAACTTTAAATTAATTAAAATCGCATTAAAATATGTATAATTCAGAAATAGTTTCCACACTTCATAATTACATATAAACTAATCTAGTTTATAAAACGTGCACATTGCCATTTACTATTTTTTTGTTTATGAAAACCCTCCGCTTAATTAGTCCTCTAGCTATTCTTGCAGACGATATTTCCTGGTCTAATTACCTACGCTGGCTAATCCTCCTATTTATTTCAGCTAACTAGGTTAGTGAAATATCTCTAACAATATTCTATGTAATTTTAGGGTTCCATATCCAAAGGGTTAAATGGAAACCCATTACTAAGACTTCACTGCCCGTCCGTCTGTATGTAACCAGGCCGTATCTCATGTACCATGATAGCTAGACAGTTGACATTTTTAGAGGTAAACATACTAAAAATAGAATTAATTTATAATTAATGGTGGCAATTTTTTCAAAATGAAACAATTTACAAGTTTGTCAGCTTATCTAACAAAATCTCGTACACAAAGGACAAGTATTAATAACAAGCCGTCAGCAAAAATACTCAAAAGCCGCTTGTAATTAACAAAATCTTCGTTAACGAACATCAAAAGAAAAAACTGTGAAACTTCTCAGCTCGAATGCAAATCGGTCTATTCAATTAAACTGCGCAATTTACAATTAGTAGAATGTATTTTGTCACGACTAGCGACTTTCAACCCCGGCACTGAAATGAGCTAAATAGAACATAAGGCTTCGTATTCACACGCTTTAATTAATTATACTGTCAAACTAAAAAAAAGAGTTTGCCTGATCTGACCCACATAACTATGATTAGATAGAACTGATGTTCTATGAAATAGAATCAATTACAGCGCAATGATTAGCCGTAGTTATAGTACGTACAAGTATGTTTTCTTCTAGTTTTTGGTTTACCGGCATTTGATTCGGATGGAATAAAGTTTATGTGGAGTATCTTAATGAGCTTAAACCAAACATTTACCGTGGAACTCTATTATATTGTCTGACTGAAAATACAGATGAAAATATATCAAATATCTTATTAAAGTTTGTAACCAGACACTTGCTCCCACGTCTATAATTCGCACACAGAACGCTGCTAGTGTAGACTATCCCTCAGCAAGTCCGACCCCGGGCAGAAATCACCCGGGCCTACTCCGAGCAGAAAACACCCGGGTGTTAATTGTGTTTCCGCTCGCGGCCGAGCCTCGCGACCCACTGGACTTATTCCGGTTTATGCAATTGATTGAAATTTAACCGCAATTAACTTTGTTCTCTGAAGTTAACCGGCACATTGAGTTAAGCTGAGTTGATCAGTCTAAACTCGATTTGGTATTTCCATTTCAATTCTATTGCATTCTGAATAGCGTTTATTAGCTGGGGTGAAATGGGAGTACTGAAAATTGAAGGAAGTAAGTTTTATGCTGTTTGTTGCCGCAAGTTACTTCACCAGTTCTTTCAGAGTTCATGACAAACTCGTAGTCAAATGGTCACTACAACAATGAGCATGTACCTACTCGTATCACATAAAATACGGAAATATATGCGATTTATTCGAAAAATTTACACATATCCGTGTATACAGAACACAACAACGCAGCAAATCTAGCAATCGTTGTGTCGAGAGGCTATTATAGTCGAGTGTCGATTCAGTGGGCTGCTATCCGGTGGTTCTAAGCTCGATAGTGTATGCCTGATATTTTAGCCGTATCGGATATGAATAGCACTTCATCGTTCATACTGTTGCGCTGATACGACATGCGTGTGATTGAGTAACTGCGCTGTAAAAATAACAGTTGCAGTGTCAAGATTTTATGTTGACTTCAAAAAAGTAGGAGGTTCTCAATTTGTCATATTATTTTTTTGTGCTTTTCATTGATTTGATGTTTTGTATGTTTGAAAGAATAATGCTTAGTAATTTGGTTTATAATCATAATTACTGAAAAATGGTCCTGCATAATTGAATGTTACTTTTTTAAAATTACTAAATATTTAAATATCATCAATAAAGATAATATTTATCGTGATTTACAATCATAAATAATATTCATAAGTTCTTTCATATTCGTTTATTATTAATAGAGATTACCCGCGTTAATACAGGATAAAAGTAGCCGCAGTTTTAATCCAGGGTCTAAGCTTATCTCCGTACCAAATTTCATCCAAATCAGTTCTGCCATTTTTTGCGTGAGAGAGCACTTCCATACATCTACACGTCCATACATCCTTACAAACTTCCGCGTTTATAATATTAGTAGGATTCTTTGCCCGTGTGACAAATATTTGATGTTGGCGTGATTATGTTGTTTTTATTCTTAATATAATTGAAAGAAAAAGCATATATAAAGAAGTTAAGCTTGCGATTAATCCAAGGATTATTATATAGCAGCTACTAATACCGAGTTTTACGGTGAATTTAATGCCTTGACATAAATATTGCAATGGACACTTGGATACATGCACTCTATATTTATGGTAGAGGTATGATTGCTCTCATAAAAATATTTAAAAAAAGTGCAGTAGGTACATATAAAATATATTTCAACTGACTTTAAAATATACAAGGCTGTCAATACGTCAGAATATTTTTTTGTTATGTATGTTCCCCGATTTCTTTGCGGCGGCGTGTTTTTTGAATATTTCTTTTTTTGTTTGAATTAGTATATTTACTTTCTAGCTCCTTATTTAGAGATATCGGCTAGGATTTACGATAGTACTTATCCTAGTAAACAATTTAACTATGGGAACAACTCTAAATTCTAAAAAGAAAACAAATGTTTAATATACTTTGTCTACGACCGACAAAAAAGTTCTATGGAACAGCTGATTTATTTTCTCGAATTCAGGGTTGGCCTCATACTGAAAGTTGTTCGCAATAGTGAGCATAGTGACGAAATAATTATTATAATATAATTTAGAATATCCCAGGGTTTATAAATTAAAATAACTGACTTTGATACATAGTTCTTCACTTATTTATAAATATTAATTTTTAACAACAAATATAACAGAAGTTACAAATTAATGTACGTAAAACTAAAACGAAAGCCGTGACAGTAACCGCGTTTTAAAAATATATAATCTTATTTTAAATCTTTCATTTATGACTGGTTTAAGATGCTACTTGCTTATTTATGAAGTTAAATACGAAGTAAACAGGTAAGAAATTATTTATTTCTGCTTCACATAATGTAGTAAATAGGAATCTACACAACTCTTTTAAAATTTTAAGGTGTTATTAAATAACTAATGTAATAAATATAGAGCCATGGCAAAAATAAGATATTAAGCTCAACTACATTTATGCGACAACACTACCAGTTGATCTTAAATAAGCAGAGAGCTCCGTAAATGCGGCAACTCGTTATTGTAGTGAGTGTAAGATTCCAGACTAAGTGTCCTTATTATTTATTGTTGTATTACTTTGACACAGTTTCACTACGCAAGCTGCCATTTTACTTTGCATAATGTCAATATTAATTCTAATAGTTAACTTTGCAGATTGAGTGACTTCAGCGGAGTATTTATTGCCGCATTTTACAAGTTTGCCGGCGGTATCTAGTCAAGTGCAGCGAGACCAATCATTTATCTAAGCGGTTGAGATATATATTTCTTCAAAGGAAAATCGTTTTATAATATAGAACTCGCTAAAAATAGTCTATCCTAAAAACAACTTCACGCAATAGTCTGTACAGTCTGTAGCGGAAGTAAACACCGCGCCGATTTATTGATATTGCAAAGAAATTCTAAATACAATGTGATATACCTTGTGTAAGATATTATTGCTCAAGTGGGTACTAATAATTTACTCCATCAAAATACGCTCATTTATCATAATTTCACAAAAGTCAAGGCCTCGATATGTCAAACGCAGAGAAGATCCTTCCCGAGTTATAATCTTCACCGCTTCATCAATTCATGCTTCTGACAGCAACACGAAGAAATGTGTACGTTCGCGAAGTTTCAGAACTGATTCCGGTTTCCGCTGCCCGTTTCCGGACGATACATAATTTAATAGTATCTTCATACGTATGTGTTGGAGCCTCGCGAGTTTTGCAAATGCGCTGCTTTGTAAAGGCGCCTCCGTCTATGATTTAATAACATTGTTGAGACAAGCAACTGTCTCACGAGCAGAGAACTTCGCCATTATTTTATAGTTAATGCTCTCGGGTATACGGGAACCTGAGAGGTGCTTTTGTTTATGATGCCAGTAGTGGAACAGGAAGAGGGGAGCCTTTTTGCGTTTCCTTGTTTTTTGGCAATATTGTTATCGTGCGAGTATATATTGAGGACTTGATTTATTTGAGTTTTGGAAACAAGCATAAACGTTTTCCTACTCGCACTACTTACTTAGGAATGTTTTATCGGAAATACCTACGAGAGACTTTATTATTTTCTCAGAAGATATTAGGCAGCGGCAAAGAGCAATATATATACGGTAACCTTCTTTCATGGCCTCAGGTCTACTCCAATTATTATTTTTAGATACATCGCTTTACCAATGAATGCTTACTTATTATATTTGCACACAAAATATATTTGAGTTATGGTCTATAGGCAGTGTTAGTTAATGAACAAAGGAAAACAAAGGTTTATAATTTTATGTTATAATAATTACAATTAATTTTTTGTAATTTGGGTTTTTCCAATTATAGTTTTGTTCACATTCGGTAAACGAAACTATAATCCGTCTTCTTAAACAAAATGAATCAAACACGCATTAGTTATGTAAATAAAATTATATTTTAGGTTGTATTTAATTCCACTAATTACAAAAGTGTTTATGAATTTGTACGTTAGGGAGTATTATACATTATTAGAATTTTGTTGGCTGAAAGAACAGTATGACGTTCACACACTTAGGCGTGTCATATTCGTTTGAGCAGCATTTGTTAAACAAAGCGGAGTTTGCGTGGTGACAAACAGGACACAATTATGAAGTGGTCGATCGGCATAATCCAACGAATCGGCACTCTCTACACCTGTGCGTATTTATGCTGATCCATACATATATTTTACAGAGATGATTACATACTTACTATTTGTACAAATACTCGAGTGCTGTGGTATGATATTAACTGTTTTATTTAACAACTGTACTTGCTTTCGAGGTATTTATGTATATATTTATTTGTAAAGTGGTATATACAAATGAACCGAAAAAATAAATATGTAGCTGTATATTTAGACCTAAAGAAAGCTTTTGACATGGTTTGTGTCCCCATATTTATTTAAAAATTAGAAGACATTGGAATAAAAGATACTCCATTAGCTCTATTCAGAGACTATCTGAGTGATAGAACTCAAAGAGTTAAAATAGTTTCGTATATTAGCAATGACATCTTTTGGAGTGCCCCAAGAAAGTGTTTTAGGCCCAACCCTATTTTTAATTTACATCAATAATTTATGTGAACTTAAATTAAGCGACGCAAAAATATTTTCTTATGCTGACGACACTGCAGTTGTTTTTCTGACGTAACATGGGAAAAGGTTCGCGTAGAAGCTGAGCTAGGTCTTAATATAATTGCTCAATGGCTGAAGTCATATTTGTTAACACTAAACGCTCAAAAAACCAACTATATGTGTTACAGTATTTATAATAGAACTCAACCAGGTAATAAATAACTTTAACATCAAATTAATTAATTCTAACACAAGAAACAACATAAATTTAAATAAAGTAAATAAAATAAAAATAATATTTGGGGGTTGTAATTGATCAAAGACTATCATGGTTTCCCCGAATTGACGTGCTAAGTAAAAGAACATGAAAACTAATTTATATTTATATTTATTTTACTTTTTAATTTAAATTTACGACATGTAAGGAGTTACTTAGTAAAATAGACATGGAGTTACTTAGTAAAATATACATCATGATGGCCCAGTCTGTTCTAAGTTACTGTATTCCGATCTGGGGTGGGGCTGCTAAGACCAAATTGATAGAACTTGAGAGATCACAGCGAGCTTTAATAAATGTCATGTTCTTTAAGCCACGAAGATATCCTACTAACAAGCTGTATACCGTAAGCAAATAACTAACTGTACGAAAGCTGTATATAATACAGACAGTATAAAAATTCATAAAGCAATTGTTTTTAATCCAAACATCAATAGTAATAGAAGAAGAATGCAGTTGGCTGCACCGATCAGAACATACAAAACATATTTTGCTGGAAAGCAGCATGAGAGACAATCGGCGCGGTTGTACAACCGGCTCAACATACACTCTATGACACGCTTTGAATGTAAAACAGCTGTTACTGCTTCGATACTTACTAAATCTTACGAGGAGATTGAACCACTAATAAGTATTAATAGATGAGTACAACTATAATTACCTACACTACTTACATCAATAACACTTATTAAATATACGGCCTTCGGCCTCACTATGATACCTTGCTCTTCAACGATTAGCTGTTTGAGTAAGTATGCGTGGCGTCGCCACGGCATGCGTCGCCACGCCAGAAATCTGTTTTACGTGCGGCTACAGATGTTTCACATATCAACCTGATACTCAGAAACCCACACACAAATATACACACGAGAGTCGAATAATTATAATTAATATATTGTCCCGTTATTTAGTTTAATGTATTTTAAATTCTTATAATTAATTTAAGCACAATTGTATTTTTAATTGTATAATATGTGTATAGATATGGAAGAGCGGGACCCTCTGTCACAAGTATTTCTGTACTTAAAAGAGCCCCCCCCCAAATTGATAAAAAACACTTTTAGTTACCGAAATAAAACCATCAAGTTTTTTTTTATATACATAGCTGTAAATAATTAACATTCATTTATTATCCTCTGTAGCGGAAAAAAATTACCTACCTACTTACTAAGCGAAGTAAGTAGTCATTAATTGAATTATTTATATATTTGACGGTACTCTAGATACTTGCAACGATAAAAACCAACGATCATTATGAATAATAACCGATAGCATGAATCGACAAAAAGTCGATTGTATAAAAGGCCCTTGACGCAGCGTTTTTCTGACGGCGCCATCGAAAACATCCATATATCATGTTGAAACCGCCCCGTGACATTTATTAAAACTCCTTGCCGGTTTGATTGCAGCCATGTACTCGTACCACCGACGTAGTACAATGTATTTGGAATACTTATAGGTCTAATCAGAAGTATGGGCAACATTATGTAATAAAGCTAGTCACATTAGGCTGATATTTTTGATTCTAACGATTTGTAAGAAATCAAGAAATAAACGCCGATTCAATGTCATACTCAACAGGTTTAGAATTTCATGAATAACAAAGGCGATTGTGTCACAGTAAATAATAACACGCTTGAGTCTGGGTTACATGCTCCTATCATGTTAAATTACCAGAAGTGTCTTCTGAATCCTAAGTAATAGAATTTTACTGCGCTCTACCTCACGCTGAGTACACAAACTAGTAATCAATCTGTGACCTAAACGCTACGTCTACCGAACACTGGTTAATTTTACGAGATCCAATAAAACGAGTTGTTGCCGAGAAATTATCTGTTCAGAAGACAATTTATGCTGCTACAATTAAACGGCTCTAGATCTCCTTAAATTGCTGGCACTGCGTAATTGTATTCTCTTCTTAATAAGGAGCACCGTCTTACCTCGTAAATATAAAGCGCTTAATCCTGTTTAATTTTCTTGTTTACAAAGATTTTCCCAGACATTCAGTCTTAGTGACTCCTTTTTATAAAAATTGGATTATTCATCAACATTAGTTTGCAGGTTAGATTATTTAACTAAATAAAAAAAGTTGACTAGCAATTTAGATACCTACGAGTACCTATATAAAATGAGGAACGTAACTGAACAGAGTAGGTGATCATTGATTTTAATAGCTTTAAATGAAGAGCAAGATTATATAAATCATACAATTGTTTCTACTCAAATGTTCAACATAACGAATAATAAATTCTAGAGAACTAAACAACTGTTGCTCAGAAAACTTCAGCAATAAATATAAGAGAAGCCCTTGAAAACTGAATAAATGTAAATCATAATAAACAAAAAATTATACAGCTAACAAAAATAGAGTTTTCACATAACTTTTCATAAAATGATGAAGATTGAAACGTAAAAGTGTTTTAGCAGACCGCTCTCGCGCTAATATTTGATGAGCGCACCTCATAGTCTTTGTTTGGAGTGTCTAGCTGGCTGGCTTCATTCATTATTCAGGTTCGGCTGTTCCGGTGAGGTATCTGAAACGCCGGGGGACAAAGATGAAGTGTGTTTCGTTTGGAGCGAATGTGTTTGGTCGTGCAGCGGTGCTGGAACAATCTGTCTGGCTCGCGGACTGACAGTGTGGTGTTCTGATGTATGGAGGGCGCTAGAATATGCTTTGACATTTTGTATTTTATGAGTTAAGTGGCAACTAATTTAGAAATGTGTACTAGGTGACTGTTGAACACTCAAATATTCATACACGCTACCTAATCCGATAGCACAACATTACCCCCTTTACAAACTTTTTAAACAAGAATTTATTTTTTTAAGGTTTTTACTTGTTGCAATTATCCAGTTATATAAAGCTGGTTATCACCAAACGGCTATACGAGTTTTATGGGTTATATAGCTTTAGACACTTTCACTCGATTAATAACTTCAGTACACGTTAAAAAAACAACCAGCGAATTGACAACCTCCCCCTTTATAAAGTAGGTTCAAAATAATAATCGAAGTCGGTCCATTCGTTCCGGAACTATGATACTACTGACAGATACAAGTTTAAGCTTATTTAACATTATCGGTTTGCGTCAGGGATAAAAATAAATGAAAGAAACGAAGAAGAAGAACTCGTAAAAGTAAAAGTTGGTCATAAATATAGGCAGTTCATTTTCATGTATTGTTAGAAACTCAAACATAGTACTGATGTTGACCTGGTTTAATAAAAAAATATTAAAAAACACGGCAATAATGAAGCGCACATAAAATCTAAATATATAACATAGACGTAATAAAGACGTTTTGTTCTTAGATTTACTATTTTCTAAAAATGATATTTGCTTTTTAAAACATTAAGTTTTAAATTAGGTATATAGTAATCAAATTGTTACACTAAAACATTAAAAGAAGACGGACATAAAAGGTTTTGTATAATATCGCAAATACGTATAGCTCGAGCGGGTCCGTATTGGGTTGCATACATTTAAAAGCATAATTTAAAATTGCATAACTTTTTTTGGCATACTCTTTGTTTCGCATAACGTTCCAACAGAAAAAAACATTATCAATTAATTATACTTTACTATCCCATAACTTCTTTTATAATAATGATAAACCAGCATAAAAAATTACGCATAATTTTTTTACAATAACGGTTACTAAGCATAGCATTTGTTGGCATCTTACTCAATGGCATAAAGATTACAAGTCATACATTTAGAATACCATAATGTTAACAGGTACATATTTTTATTTTTATATCTAAGCTTGAAGCTACTGCTAACCTTGTTGGTAAAAGTATTCGAATACTCATAAAAAATAACCTGAACCTACATCTTATCTTATTGGCGAAAATATTCGGATTGTCATAAAAAAATAACTTGAACTGACTGCGGACCTTGTTGGCGAGTTATTTGGATTGTCATAAAAAACAACCTGAACCAACTGCGAACCTTGTTGGCGAATACTGATGTATATAGCAAGTAATAAAAAAAATGAGATTCAAATTTATTTACGACTTTGTCCAAGACTAGGCTGTCATACATGTATGCTGCAGCTTACAAACTTTGTTATGAGTTAACGTGTCATATTTATTCATTCTTTTATAACTTAATTGATTATGCATACCCCCATTATGCGTTTTGTATTTTATGATATATTATCATTAGGCGTATAACAATTATACCCTTTACATTTATGCTTAATAAAATTAAGATAAAACAATTAGAGCAAGTTAAAATTATGCCAATTAAACCATTATGCATTTATAACACTCTGCTTATCATAATTTATGCGAGAAAACATTATGCTAAAACTTTTGTGCCAAACTACATTATGCCGAAAAAGATTATGCGATCGAAAGGGCTCCCAGCTCGAGCTACCCTTACAAAAGCATAGTGTTATAAGTTATACAAAGTAAGCAATTAATGATTGCGAGTGACTCTTATACCCTCGCCTTAATTAACGTAAGGAACATAAAATATAATAATAGTTAGGCTAATAAGTAGAGGTCGGATTGCCTGTTATAGCCATGAAATGAGCCACTACTAAGATGTTCGCATTATAACTAAAGGTACTTATTCGTATGTATCAACATACGAATAAGAACCTTTAGCTAGAGTACTATCTTATAAGTTAGTATAATCATGTCTTTGGCGCGTAATGATGTTATTATAACCATCAAGACCACTAAAATGTTACCAAGATTTTACCTTTACGGTTAGACTAAATTATCTTACTACCTAGAAAGAACGAGACGGTAATGTTGTAGAATTTATTACTTCTCTATTCTTGTGAAGCGTTAACACCGCTTTTTGTTTTGAGTTGTATTTTTGTAATTGTCATGCAGTAAGCCCTTAGTAAAAATAAAGTAGTAACATATTTTCAATGTTTGAAATAATCCCGTACTGTGCTCTTCACCCCTTCTAGAAAAAGTTTGGTTACATATTTCTGTTATTTAGGTATATCAGATAAATACATTCTCAATTTATTAAATTCTATTATAAAGGTAAATCGAAGAGGTTTAATTCGTAAAAGTTGATTAAGCTCTGTCTCTCGGATCGGACAGAACAGAATCTTTATTCAATTTAAATTTCGGTTACAAGTGAATTGGAATCTCTTTTGTAGTGCGTCCAAAAGTAAATTGAATTTCATCAAATGCGTTCCGAATGAAATGAAAGAAAGGAATCGTCGATTTCGTATAAACTGTTAGTTTTCATCCACTAAAGCATTTTGTTGAGCGTAGGTAATTTAAGGTAGAAATATTTTTAGCAAAAATATGGTAGAAACTCCGTTGAAAACTACGGCAGACGGTTGACAAAAACGCTATACTACGTGCCCATAAGTCATGGTAAATGGTGAGATGTCGCCAGACCACTTAAGCTAGAGCTGCCGAGGCAGGAAGATTTATCGCACCTACGTGTAGATACAGTTTATAAATCAACCGTTTCTTCTCAAATTTTATATAAACGTTAGGCAATTTATCGACGTCGTAAATAGCAGCACTCCCGTAAGTTTAATTTTAACGTTAATTAAGGTAGGCGGCGGCTATAAAGTGGCGCTGACTCCCGACTAGCGCAGGGCCGGGTCGGTGACGCAAATATCCCAATAACCGTAATATACGATTCAACTTTACCTCCCTAGAGTTAACGGGTCAGCAAGGCCGACACGCGATTGATTTCGTTAGAAATCCATAGCAAACTAAGATAGCCAAATGACCTCGTTTCTCTCACATCGACTCAGTTTTATCACAAAGGTTACGCACACATTAATATTATTTCTTCTTTCTTTTAAAAAGCCGCTTTACCAAATAAGGCATAAGTTTCCCCGGAGACAAAACTGGAGTTTGTTGGGGTGAAATATGTATGGATGTATAAATATAACGTGGAAACCGCATAAAATCGGTACGTTCGTAATTGCCCGTATTCCACGGGGATTCACCGTTCATACACAGGCGAAGGAGCAGTGTGCGAGGAAACTGAGTGTATATTTTTTGCTCATTGCTCTGTGGCAGACAAAAGACGCTCGGATCAGGATCCTTTGTCGTGTAACGAGCTGATGAGGCCGGCAGCGCTGCGCCCCTCCTCGCCTGTTATTTCCTGTCATTCTGCGATGCAGCTGTCTGTTTGTACGTGGATGGCACACTTAATACCTCAAACAGAGGGAAGAACTACAGTATACTGATTCTTACTCGTATATTTCTTTCTCATTTGTTTGCATGAAAGCAAAACCAACAAATAATATTTGTAGATAAATCCTGAAAATATGACAGAAACTTCACTAATGATTTCGTTGTTTATCAAAGATTCTTGTCATATTTTATTGCATTCCTTCAGCCATATTATTGTGATACAATAGCATCCTTCAAGACTTATAAAACTGTGATAAGTATAACGAGAGGCTGTGCAACGACGCAAACTAATAAAGAGATCCTATAGAAACTTGTGTAATACAGTATGTCGCATTGTCTTCAAACTTCGTCTTCACAGAATGAGACGTGGCGAGGTATTGGCGATTGAGTCAACCGCCTTTACCTTGCTACAAAAGAAGAGCTGATGTTCTTGCAAAATACGAGTAGCATCAAATCGTATAAGATAATATTTTTAATACAAATTATACCTTGTAATTTTACAGAAAAAGTTTTCCTCTTATCTCTTAGGCAAGTCCATACATAATTTGTTGCCATAAGAAAAGTATCAGCCCCTAAACTGATTAATTATGAATACACCTACAATCCTATTATTTACTCTGCTCATAAAGACTCCAAGTGTTTTTATACACAACACTTATTCACAAAAACCTAGATGATTCAAATATTAACTTAAGGCAAGTTCTCTTGCCTCAGGCAGAAATAAAAAAGAGCTAATAAATCCTTGAAAAATTTTGCCTCATTTTCGAAAACCTTGGTTCATCGAGCTCTAACGCCAAGTTTTCAAGGTGAGCCAAGAAGAGTTGGCCAGAATATTAAGTAATAGGCGATTGCTGAAATAGAAAAATAACACTGGCGCCGCTTATTGAAACGAAATCGTAACACCCACCATTATTATCATCTTTAATTAATGCTTCCGATTTAATCTATTATAGTCATATTTGAGTAGTGATAAGGTATTTTTTTATATTTAATTAGCTTTTTCCTGCGGCTCCGCCCGCGTTAAGCTGTGTTTCCTAGGAAAAAATCTATTGCATTCTTCGGACCTCAAAATATCTCTGCGCAAGTCGATCCATTACTTAGTTGCGGAGGAAAAGAATGACAAACAAACCAACAAACACACTTTCGAATTTATAATATGTTTGGGAATATCATATACATATTATTATTACATTGGGTGGGAGTAAAAGTGACTAGTTTTGAAATTGTCAACTTTTAAAGCAAAAGGGTCTCTAGCCTTAGAGCAATCATGTGAACGTCTGTCCTTTGCTTAGTTTGATTGGATTGAGAGCCACCGTATAGGTTCAGTCGATAGCCATCGTAGGTGTCTTGCAAAACACATTGTCAAAGGGAAGCCAAATAATTGTGCATGTCAGATTAAGAACGTAATAAATTTATGCAAAAGAGTGCTAATAATGTTGATTAAATGTGGTGCATGTCATAAAGATACATGATTATGCCAAGACATAACTATAAAACTGTCTCATAAAACCGTGTAAACCAATTATATCATATGCATTTAAGTTTAATTCTACCACTTAATTAATCTTGCCTACAATTGCACCTTTTTTAAATTCTAACGCAAGAAAACTTCTTCTTCTAAGAAAACGAGCAAAATTTTGGGTAAATATCCAAAAGTTCGAGATGCAATTTTGTGCAAGCGCATCATTTTTCTCTGGAAGGGAAAACCGCAACCTGCACAGCACAAATAAGACGCCTTGACTCTAACTCCGTTTATAATTCGGTATCAGAGTCGCGCTCCCGAGTTAAATCAACAAAAAGGTCTGATGTCAGTCTCAGTGAGCGACGGTACGTAATCCAACAAAAATGGCTCGAAACTCTTAACTGTACGGGATTATCGGTGGCGTGGCGTGGGCGAGATTTCGCTCTGATGGCCCCAAGCCCTGCACGGATACTCAGTTATTTGCTCCATTTGCAACTCATTTATTATGTACACTTGATAACTTAGTACCTATTTATTTTAGTCTTATCAACGTTGCTAGTTTTGATGGTTAAATAAAAATACCCTGAGTGTAGCGATTTTAGAAGTTAAAGGTATATTATCTATCTCAATAACCTTGAGAATGAAATGTCTCTATAATATTACATTGCGTGTAAGTCAAAAATCACACATACATGGATTTGTATTTGTACCTATATAAAAATATGTGAGCTCAGTAACGTTTTTGAAGTAGTTTTTCAGCAGTACTCTCCCATTAGATGGCCAATTTGTTTGCCTACAGCGGGTGAGCCCTTAATCCCGCATGGCACTTTGCTCAAGTGACGCGGTTTGACCACGCACCCGTTCCCACCTATTATTTCCCCACTTTAAACGCTAAATTGACGTACCGTGTAATTGGTTTCCTAGCGGTGAAACCCTGTGATTATTCAGCGTTTTTATTTGTCTAAAAAAATTTAATCGTTTGCTTTAGATCTGAATAAAACCTGGAATTAATCACGTTTACCGATCAATTCAAAATGAGTATTACGGTCGAAGATTCCTCGCAGTCTTTTTTGCGCCGAAAAACGAGTGATAAATTGTTCAAGGTGAGTTCAGGAAACTAATTTGGAGAATCTTGAGATGTACGTAGATATCTACGGTGCTACGAGCTACGAGGGTTACGAGGCTACGGAGCTACGAGCGCTACGAACAAACACAAGCTTTCAACCTGTTTATTCCCAAGTGTGCTATCATGTCGTCTGTCTTCCATTGTTGTGGTTAGATACACAGTACACAATGTGACTATACATAAATATATATAAGTAACTTAGAATTATATACAAGTTGATATGAGTTTACATACGAGTTGTAAGTATTTTTTTATTTAGTTTTTAATTATTGTTTAAGTGGAATCAGTTAAATTACCTTGCAATTACGTTTATTGCGTTTTAAACGCTGTTATTATAGAATAATGGGTAAAAAATATTAAGTCAGAAAATGAAGCTGATATACAAATGATGATATACAAAACAAATTATTATCGTGTGATTATCTTTTATACAATGAAGCATCCTGATTATAATAAACAACGATATTAAACTTCAAGCCATGAGGGCTCATTGTGATTTAATTCTCAACTCTGGATGTCTTTCAAGTCAGATGACATTGACGTTACTTAGCGAGTTGAAGTGCCGTCTCAATATTTGCTAAAGTGTTTTAAACAATGATATTATTCGTTGTGGAGTTATATTAGTGTTCATTATATTGTTGAAAGTATAAACAGTGTAAGTATGTTAATTTTATGTTTTTGTAAATTAGCGTTAAAGTAATGTTGTATAAAATAGATCAGTCAAGAAAGTAATTATTCAGAATTTCTAGGTAAGTAAAAATCTCAAACAATGCGTATTTTTATGAAATTCTCTAAGGTTTGGGCACAGAACGAATAAAGGTAGTGCATTTTCGGGAGATAGACTATTGATTTCTATGACTATTTAGTTTCCAAATTCCAAATCCCAAAATAGCTTTGGAATTCGACGTGTCCCACAACCACTAGCGGCCCGGTGCTACGGCATATATACTCGTTCTTGCATATATACTCGTAGTAGGTACCTACTACCTACTACCAGCTACCCCTACCATTGTATTTAATGATTGCGACGAGGTCTTCCGTGTGCTAACTTTATTTAGCGATAAGACCAACTTTTGTGATTTTTTTGTCGTATTTTTTCTATACAATTGTTTTTTTGTGGTGACAATAAAGTATTTTCGTATTGTATTATAACTAATGCAATAGCCAATTCTAAAATTTAAAAAAAAAAAACAATAAACTGTTTTACATTTTTGCCATGTAATGCAGCTGAAAAATCAAAACTGAAACCTAAAAGTGTAGGTACTGTTAAACACTGGAGTGGGGGGTTATTGAACAAACCGAAATCGAAAATCAATGCGATTTTGAAATTATTTGCGATATGTAATGAGGATCTACTACATTGTCAGAATAGTGCTATAGCACTATAGCACAATATAGTAGTTTCTTTAGGGTTCCGTAGAACAATAAAGAGCCGTTGTAATTTTACTCTTTCCATCTGCCTGTGCGCCTTCTAACATTTACTTTAATAGTAGCTATATGTTTTATTTAGTTTAAAAATAAACTTTAGCTTAGTTTTTTTAACGACAAAGTTTTTTATCTTTGATAAAAATTTTAAGATTTTGTCTTTGATATATTTTTTAAGATCCATCCCCAACTTAGTTTCTTCTTAAATCGGAACAATATCCTTAATCCTATGCAGTTCCTTACAGTACTGAAGTTAAGAACTTAGGAATAATACTTGACACCTGCTTATCTTGGAATCAGCAACTTCAATCTGTTAGCCGTAAAATGTTTGCTTCAGCTGGTTCCTTGCGACGTCTACAAAATGTTTTACCTATTGCTACCAAAGTTGCGCTTGCACAGTCCCTTCTTCTTCCTATTCTTGATTATGCTGATGCATGTTATCTTGATTTAAACCAGGATCAACTAGATAAACTTGAGCGCCTCCAAAATTACTGTATAAGGTTTATTTTCTGTCTTCGTAAATATGACCATGTCTCCCAGTTTCGTAACAAGCTCAAGTAGTTACCCATTCGTCTTCGCCGGGATACTTACATTTTATCTCTTCTTTACAATATTTTGTTTAATCCTTGTTCTCCTTCTTACCTGAAATCTCGTTTCACTTACGTGCTCGAATCCCATTCTTGTAACCTTAGGTCGTCCTCTAATCTTCGTCTTCAAATTCCACAACACAATAATACCTTTTATGGCTCCACCTATTCCATGCGTGCTGTTTGCCTTTGGAATGCTCTCCCATTGGCTATCAGGCGTGCGCAAAGCCTTGATTCATTTAAAGCTCAGGTTAAGAAATATTATCTTTCAAGTATTGTTCACTAATTTTCATTTTGTCAATCTATTTTTATTAGTGTCCTGTAATTCCTTAATTGAATATACTTATATATATAAGCAGTTAGTTGTTATTGTTATGTACCTATGATATTATTATACGTACTTTTGTATGTTGTATTCATTACTATTTTTTATTTAAATTTCTCATATCTGTTTTGCACCATCGTCTACGCAAAATTTTATTATTATGTTCCATTCCTATAAAAGTTGTCTGGAAGAGATCGCTTTTAGCGATAAGACCGCCTTTTGTGCCATGTTATTTGTTTGTTGTATTCTTTTTGAATTGTATTTTTGTGGTGACAATAAAGAATTATTGTATTGTTTTGCAAATGAGTTCCTAATTTAGAAAAGAAATACGTCATATTTGTCAGAATTATCATATAGTACGGAATGCAATATGAAAGCATACAAAATCTGCTTTGTAATTCCAATTATAGAAAAGAATATTTTGAAACTACTAAATCCGATAGTAAGGGTTACAGGTCACAGTACTGGCAGGTGCGTAGTCGCCGTCTCCCGCCGGCTCTCACGCCCCATTGCGCCAAAATTGTCCGGCGTCAGGAAACTAAGCGTATTTCACAGGAACAGCTCACTCGTTCGTTCGGCCTTTTGTACAGCCCTTTTTTGAATATCGGTACGAGAGACCAATATAAACAATTGGTACAGTTGATGATAAAACTGATGTTAATTTATGATAGTAAATAAATTTTCTCCGCTTGTGATAATACACTACACGAAAGAACCCTACGAATAAACTACTTAGTGCATAAAATGTTCCATGAATTATTAACAATCTATTTTAATCATTATGAAACCAATTCTAACAAGATATGCCTATCGTTAGTGACCTAAAATTACTCTGTCATATAATCGCGACATGGATGAAATATACCTACTCGGTACCTAACGCTAATTTGGGCTGCACATCCTGGCGGTTTATGAATCATGTAAGTACCTATTAAAAGGTAAAAGAGTTATGTAAGCGAACGGAGTTTGACAAGACGACGCATTTTTGTATCATTTTGGTCACAATGTTTTTTAAATTACATGCCCGAAACAGTACATTACCTAGTAATGTACTAACTATCATATTTACCTATAGATGATTGAACGCAGCAGCTATTACTTTAACGTGTTATCATTTCTGTGCTCGATAGTACTCAACTATCACCGAGTCCGATAAACAAACACACGCAAGGCGTGCCATTGTTTGCAGAAACAAATCGATGTGCTATGAACTCGGTCATCTATTGGAAATTATTCGCCGTATTTACTCAGGGATAAACAAACGATTGGAATAAAACCGCCCCGCTCGTGATTATTCTGACCGGGGTTTTAATGTTATACGCATGATTTGAGTATTATGCTCAGAAACAATGCAAAACATATTCTGATATCAAGTTTGTGCCTCATAGTTAAATCTATTATGTGTGATGAACAAAAGGCTAAAAGCAGATACTTTAAATTATGAATAATATTCAGCATATCATATTAGTGAATTTGCCTAAAGCTCTAATGACTTCAATGGGCTAGTATACACATCGTTTTACACATATGTAGGCAAATTATGTCTTTCAATAAGTGTTAGCCGACATAGTAATATTATAAATTGATATAAGTAATGAAATTATCTACTTTCCCGCATGTCTACTAAGTTCGTTGATATCTTCTGATACCCTTGAATTAACATTTTCATAGTAAAGGCCAAGCTTAGATTTTCACTGCCCAAATACAGCTGTAATAAAATATAACAGTAGGCGTAAGATCTATGAGTCAAATAATAAAGGACTAATCCTAATCTCCGTTTCTGCGAAGTAATAATTGAGTCAAAGTTAAATACACAGTTCCAAAGTTTTCAACAATTTATCGCTGCGTAAACATTAAAATTAAGTTTTTCCTCACTCAATTAGCGAGGAGGCGTCGAATGAATTCAGCTGCGAAGACTTTCTTAATTCCCGAGCCCAATTAACAAATGTGAAACTTTACGATGTCATGGAGGTCAATTAAGAAATGTCGCATCGTGGAAAGTATTACTACAATTAGTCTAATTTTACTTGCGCTGGATGTTTAAGTTAGTGAATTGAGTATATATTACGAGTACCTTAGTCCTTATAGACTTAACTTCGTTCTTTAACTGTTGAAGTACTTTCAGTAAGAAGCATTTTCAGAAACTGCGTGATCTATGTTCGTACCGGGATTTTATACCATGTGCCATACACATTTCTAAGAAAATTGCTGGCTGGCTGTAATTCTTATAATTTAACTAAAACCACTAGACTGAATTTTTCATATTCAGGATTCCTAATTATATTATTTTATATTGTTGCGTTCTGCATGTAGTACCATAGTATCATTAAAATCGGTCAGTAAATGTACCGAAGCAAGCTTTTTTTGGAAAAGAACCAAACCTAACCTAACCCCTATCAAAAAATCAGCGATGACTACATAAATCATAAGTACCCCGTACATCAAGTTTCGTCAAGATATACATACATATACGTAGTGTACACGAGCTCGAAGTTTCCAGACAAAGATACAAACTGATAGACGAAAGAAAAATATACCTGGTTCGAAGCAGAAACGCGTCGTCCGCTTTTTTAATGAGTTACCAACAGTCTTACAACAACAATATAATATTTTCAAACATATCTTTAACTATTATTTTGCTAAAGAATGTCTAATATTAGAATATTCTTCAAATATACTAGACATTGTATATGATAAATTTATATAATATAAATAAATAATAAATAAAAGTCAAAATTAGTTATCAGATACTGGTTAATCAAGGTTGCGGTTGTATAAACTTAAAAGGGGTGGTTATCGCTAAACAAGTGATAACCGCAGATTTGCAATTAGAAATGAACCTAAACATCTGCTAAATACTTGTCAAATGCATGTCTAAATCTTTTGTGTTAAGACGGTAAGTACCTAGTTAATGTGACTATAGCACAAACAATGAATATATTACACACATTTCTTTTTCATTTTTAGTTCTCTGCAAACGATGAAGTCGTTCGACCTAAGTTAATCCCAAACGGACTTATTATGGCTCGTCAAAGAATGAATAGCAGGATTTGTAATCAAGCTCTTTTGCAAACTTACGAAGAGGAAAATTCTTACTAACCACTTTTGGGTTGTTCCGTGACTTTAAAAGTAAGAATTTACAATTCAATGTGCGTCGTGAATTTATTCATGTTTTTTCTGAGACTTCTCAGAAGAAAAAAAACATGAACAATACTGTTCATGCAACCATATTACAAACAAACATACATTACATCAGTTTTGTTGGTACACAATTACCTGCCGACATTATTTTATTTCTTGTAGCCGTAGTTTATGGATCACCTCATATTATTTTTGTATTTCAAGATGTTTATTTTTCTGTAACTGTGCTACTAAGAGTTGGAATCTTTTTAGTAGGTATAATAAATTATGAAAATAAAACTGCGGTAAACAGTATCTAATGAAACTTGGTTTCAAGAGTTATTTTTTTAATTACCCGCCTACTCAAAAAATATTATTATCCTCCCGATATTTTTTTTTGTTGTATGTTAGACACATATTTTTTTTTGTTTGAAATTTAAGTATGCGTGTATCTCTTTGAGACTCTTTACAGCCCAAACCGGTTGACTGATTTTGATGTGCATGTGTGAGTTATTGTATTTGTTTTTATTTGTAGATCCTCATAGGTTGCATCTCACGGTTTCGCTCATTGATACCTATCTACACTGGCTTAAAGTTTTTGTAGTCGGGTTGTTTTGAAGTCGCTTTAACCACTTGTATATAAATAATTATTTGCATTGTAAGAAACCTTCGACCTATAGAACACACAACCTAGAGTATTTACACAAACTTATCAGATATTCCCTGCAGTAGATAAATGGGACAAAACCAGCCTAGCACTAATCCTAGAGCCATCAAACAACCTTTGTCACATGGGCAACATTTATTAAGACAATTATTGAATTACAGGCCTAAAGCACGAGTGACGTGGACAAGGGCCTGGGACTGATGCAGATAGTTTAAGTACTCAGTTGGGCCCACATCAAGGTGCCGGAATTCCGTAACTGACAAGTTCTAATCCCGTTAAGACATTAGGTTGAGACGTAACAATATCGGACAAAGTAGGCTAGTTACAGGCTTATTTTGATTATAAGCTTCTCCGATCTATATCTAGGTATAGTTGAAATTGTTGGCTTCACCGATTACATTTAAGAGCAGATAAAGCTATTGCAAACTCATTTAGATTTTGTTCTTCCTAATATTGATACAATACTTTGGTTTATTTACGTTTAAAATAACGTTTACTATCAATTAAGGGAGACTTCTGCCCAGCAGTGGGATAATACAATTTAACTATGAGAAAACAAAATTAAACAATTACTACAGTAAATAAAAAATAAAAAAGTAAATAGTTTTCCATTTCTATTCATCTAAGACATTGTATTTTTCCTTTTTCGCCTAATGGAAACTCTAGAAGCAACTATAATAGTTTTGTTTTGATCGGTTTTGTATGTTTTAAGAAGCAAAGATTTTTCAGAGATCTTCTTTCCATTCTTATAGAAAATAGGTCTCAGTTATTTGTAAGCAAAATACTTACTTATGAGACAGTAAAGTCGAGACAATAAGGTCATTCAACACTAATGAACTTATTATAGAGGAGTCTGTTGAATAGTTATTTGTTATACAAGAGTGCAAAGTTGCTATTTAACCGTGTACTCACTTCTGATGGCCGAGCAAGCGAAGGATTCAAAATTGGAATCCTGAGCATTAGCAAGGGAATTAAAAGAGCACAAGGTCAAAAATCTTTGCAGTCGACCGCAACGCGTAACTTTTCATCCCACCTCAGCGAGGTGAGGACTATATACGAAAAATAATCACTAATTTTAGTTTTTCACTTATTTTTAACATAAGATTTTAACAATATGACGAGAAAAGAAAATGGCTCGCGCAAAACTTCTATCTCTTTTTTTCTTATTATTTAATACACCACCGACGTTATTGTTTGCACTTAGACCGATTCATCCAAAGGATGCCTGGAAGAAATTACCTTAGGCGATAAGGCCGCCCAATGTACTACCAATGTTTTGTTTTTATTATATTTGCTGTTTTTATTTGATTGGTGTGCAATAAAGATATATCGTATTGTATTGTATAAAGTCCTATATATATATATATATATATATATATATATATATATATATATATATAAACAATTGCTGTTCGTTTGTCTCGCTCAAACTCGAGAGCGGATGGGCTGATTTAGCTGATTTTTGTTTGTTCATGGTACGTTTGAACGGTGAAGTATACATAACTGTTTATTGAAAGTAGAAAGATTTCAATTTCCCTTATTGTAGATGTGGGGTACGTACATGCTTGTGCAATGTACATTAAATACCTACGTATAAAACCCGCTAATGAAAGGAAACGCATGGATGTTTCTAACAATATTGCGATCTGTTCGTAATGAATCAGCGGTCTCAAAGGACCACCGCCGTCCGCACATGAACTCACTAAATACAACACAAAATCCTACTAATCCTTTACAGCGCCACTGTGTCAGACGTGCTGGTCCCGCGACGTGTGGTAGCTTTCGCGGACCCAATTATAGAGTTTTAACGAACTGCACACAGTTCAAAAGTTTCCCATAATTCGGATTTGTTTAATTGTTGCCGTATAAAGTAAGGCGTCAGTGTGGCCGCTCGCGTCGCGTGCCTTCACTGAAACTTTCCGATTGTGCCCGAAAGAGTTGGGGTTAAGGGAATGAATATTTGCCGTGCCCGCATGTAGTTTAAATTGCGTTTCCTTTGAGTGCGGCACAAAGACGCCGGCAGCGAAATGGGAGGAACTTCATCCACGGGAAGGCTTTGCGGCTGCCTTTTTCAGGAGAAAAACTTTGAAGTTGGAAAACGTGATGTGAGCGGAAAGCCGCAGGTGAAACGACAATAATATGACCGTAATTGGTACAAATAAGAATACGAAGATCTCGTTCCATTTTACTTTATGCTCAATTGCTAAGAGCGAGCGGATAAATGTAAGTTTTCAAGAGAAACAAACAGGCATTTGTATTTTATGCTATTCGATTTTACATTATGCACAAATGATGCAAACTTTTATATGTTTCCGCTTCAGATACAATAGCTGCTCCGACTCAGAGCTCGTGCGATTCCACGTGAAGCGCACGCCCCGTAATAGCCGTTCGACTGGAGAGGAAAATAAAAGCACTCGAGTTCGGGACCTATCGTGAAAAGAAGTTTCCATCTTAGAAACCTCAAAGGCAGAGCGGAAGTTTAAAGAATGGCAGAGAGAGCCGAACATTTCAAATGGAAAGTTTAAACCGAGGCCCGATCGAACTGATAAAGCTCCGCTTTGCTGTTTGCCTCCATAATTTTGTTAACTTTAGTGACTCACTAAATGAAATGTTTATAGAGCTGTCATATATCAGATCTATACGGTTAAAAAAATATTATTCTAATGTAATTTTCCAAATTGAGAAAATTTTATTTGATTTAGTAAGCGCAAATATTTGCTTACATAAAAAATGTGACTTGAATTTATCTAACATCTATAAGCTTCCAAGGTTGGATGAAAATAGTCTGTCACGTAGAAAATGTTTGATTTAGTACCTAATCGTGACCGTTTAGAGCTAGGGTTTTAACGCGTTATGCGTATGTATATATCTACCTATCGGAAGTAGACAATATTAAGAGCAGTTTATCCAGCAAATAAAGTCAATTTGGTTTAGTTAAACAAGGAAAGTGACTTTTTATCCTCAAATCAATCGAAGGAGAATCCTGTAAAGTATACTCAGATGATAAGTTTTTCTGATTAAGAGATCCTGTTACCTAACGTTCCAAATTTATGCGGTGGAAAGACTAAATTGTGCTGACTTGTTTTATTTGTAAATTCTAACTAGCCAGAATCTTGTCTTAATTCAAACAATAAGAGAATCAGTCTCTTATTGTTTGAATTAAGACAAGATTCTGTTGTATTAGCGCTCTTAGTTTAGCGTAAACCTAACTAAGCTAACTCAGCTAGCTTTGCTGATATTAATAAAGATCGTACTTGCGTACAGATCGTAGTTTCCAAACAGTTTTTACAAAACTTGTTCTATGGATATTACGAATTTTAAAAATATTTACTTGTCGAGAATTTATGATTGGGGGCGTATTTTTTCTAAAATTTACTACCGCGCCATTTACTGGCCGATTTCAATAATATTTGATACTTACAAGGGCATTTGACTGTTTAAATATAAACCTACTACTGTCAAAGCTAAGGTTTTATGGTTTCGACTCGGAAACGATCAAATGGTTTGATAGCTACCTCAGCAACCGATATCAGTATGTGAAAATCGAGCATTCTAATGGCAACTCTTTGAAATCAGACAAGTTGCCTGTTAGCCGAGGAGTCCCACAGGGATCCATTTTAGGTCCAATTCTCTTTATTTTGTATTCCGCGGATGTTACAAACCACATTCACAAGAGTAAGGTTCACATATACGCTGATGACATACAAATTTATATATCGTGTAAGCCGTGCGACATTGATAAGGCCATTACTGAACTTAACGAAGATCTTGCGAGAGTGACAGTATGGGCTTCGAATAACAGCCTGTTGTTGAATCCTGCAAAAACAAAATTTATGGTTTTTGGTAGCAAACATCGTGTTACGAATCTTAGACCAACGATTAACGTTTCAATTCTTGGCGAACCTATCGAGCAAGTCTTTGAAGCACGTAACCTGGGTCTGCTCATGGACTGGGAGCTGCGGTTTAAGAAACATATAGGTAATTGCATTAAAAATTGTTTTTATACATTAAAGGTTATCTATAAAATGAGACCATATCTAAAGGAAAACTTACGCATCCAGCTAGTTGAGTCATTAGTTCTTTCGAAGCTTAATTACATGGATACCGTTTACGGCCCCAGGCTTCTTGCTAAAACCAAAAAGCTGGTGCAACGAGTCCAGAATGCATGTGCTAGATTCTGCTTTGATATACCGCATAGATCATACGTGACCCCTTTTCTAAACAAGAGTCTGTTACTGAAAATGATGCACCGCCGTAAGCTTCACTTGGCGTGTCTCCTATTCGGAGTTGTAAACTTTCAGAACCCGTCGTATCTGAGCAGTAAGTTGAAGTGGTTGTCAGGTAGGAATCCTCATATTTCCCGCAAATGTACGATGCAGCTAGCAACGGAGCGACACCATTCCGCTGCCTTCAGAGGTAGTTTCCGCTACGCTGCATCGAAATGTTGGAACAATATTCCGCCACCGATAAGGAATCTGCGTTGTCTGCACAATTTTAGAAATAAGCTCAAAACATTTATATTTTCGCACCAAAAGGGAGAGGAACAACTAGTGCAGGACACCAGTGCAATTTAAATATTCTAAAGTGTGTTCATTTATGTAGAAATTATAATTATTATTACTATTTGTCCAAATATATCCAGTACTTCTACTTCAATTGCCCTTCGCATATATTATGATTTATATTGACGTGTTTTTGCTTTTAGACTTATTTCGTTTGTAGATTTCCGTATTTTAAGATAACAAACCTGTGTAATTTATGCACCTACTTATATTAAATATTTATGTACGGTTTTTTTTGTGTAAGATGTTTTTGTTAGTAGCTTGTTGCCTACGTCACACGTGCGTAACGTCACTGCCCGGTCCCAGCGGAAGACCAGCGCTGGCTGCTGCACAAGCTGCAGCTAGCATGTATGCTGAGTTGGGGTCGGATTCTGACAAACATATTATAACGTTATAGTTTTTCCGTTAAACTTAGTGTATGCTTTTTACTGTTATTGTGTGTTTTGAAGAAGAAATAAACTTTCATTTCATTTCTTTCATTTACATGCAGAACACAACATTAATTAAGATACTTGAATATAAAAAATCGGTCCATTTGACCTATTTTTTATATTCATATTCAAGTAGAAACATTTTATAGGCGCGAAAGTAGGCTTTCACTTAATTTTTTATTATCAATTAATCCTGTCAATTTTTTTCGTGAAAGGTAGGAAAAAAAAATAAAACAAAAACTGTTCAGTTTATCTATGTATTTCAGTGTAACAAACATTATTTATTAGAATCATCTACCTATTAAAATTAGCAATTCGTATATTTCTAGAGTGTTAAGGGTGGGACTACATCGTCGTTGCCATAACCATTATTTTAGAAACAGACGATGTAATCTCAGCTTTGGTGGGTCATTTACATGTGAACTATTCTATGTTACACGTATTGACTAGCTTGTATAGTAAATACTTATATTTAAGGTGCAGATACACCAACGATATTTTTATGGAGCAACATTTACTACCGAATAACGACAATTAACATAATAAATTTCATCACTACGTATAAATATTTCCGTGTCCCATACTTAGATAAAAATATCATAGATAATTTATCTACAACCCAAGTTTCACGGAATGTTCCCGTACTTACCTACGTTGTATAAGTTTAAGCCGTACGGTTTGATCGTAGGTAAAATACTGCATAAGTAATGGTATCTTATTGCAAAATGTCGCTCCAGAAAAAGTAACTTTGGCGTGGAAACACCTTTACGCAATGGTGGTCTACGCCTTTGTAATTGTTATTTCATACATTAGATACCTACCCAAAAACTTGATAAAGCTGGATACCATAAAAAATTAACATAATGTACATAATATGTGTGAAAGTAATATTGTGGTAATTATTACTAAGGCTTTTTAACTAAAGTCGTGATGCCAGGTAGTGTTTTATAATTTTTTTTTCTTACGTATAAAATGTTCTCGTTGTATTTTTTTGTATATTAAATTAAAAAACAAACAAACAATATGTTTCCTCTACTAAAGCGATACCCATATTTTCTTCAAAGTTGTAATATTGCGTTTTATTCTATCTACAAGCTCAAATTAATAGTACACAGTAAAAAAATTACTTAACACGTATTAAGTCATAATTGACAATATATATTACATTCATTTAATTTAGTTCACATGATCACTTACATTATATTTAACCTATGTATGTGTGGTTATAGATGCATTAACAGCTAAGCATTTGAGTGACACAAAAAGTCCGAGAACGCATTTATACGCACTCGATGAACAACAAAATTCCGAAAATAATTCACGGTACTTATTGATCTCAGGAGTGTTTTTTAAAAAACGCAGTTAAAACAGTACTTAAAGAAAATACTCTCGTATGTGTGCATATCATAATACCGTTTTCCGGTAAGAGTACTATGTTTTTGCGATTTAATGAGAATTACTAGATTTAAGTCTTTGACAAATTTATCTATTTTTTCCGACAAACTTTTATTTCGCTTTCATTAGTACAATACTCCAATAAAATATGAGCACGGGACAAGTCTGATCCACGACAAGCTGCAACGCTCTTTACTTTGCTCCACAATTAGACTCAGAAAATGTACCAATTTATTACTGGCTTCGTACTTGTTGCTTTTTGGAGCAACTTTCTTGATTCACTTGAGTAGTCTTTAATTTTAATGGCTCCGGTAAGAATTTGAGGTGCATTTTATTCGCAATTAAGTTACACTTGCTGGTCAATAATTTAATCAAAGTTGTAATATAACAGATCCAAGCAATGTTTAGAGTTAGGTATATAATGTTACGCAATTTCTTTCTTCCTTTTGGAAAACTTTAAAAATATTAGTGTATAATTAAGAATTCCAATATTGCTATTTAAAATTAAATAACGTTTTCACATCTAAAAGTTAAGAATAAAAAGCTGGTATCAAACCTTCTACAAAGGTTTTTGAATTGAAACAATTCAAAGAGCCTCAACAATTTACTTAATTATGAACGGCAAAATTACAAATTCTTACACTTCCCATCACACATCCCAAGTACAATTTATTACAACTGCGATTCATAAGGTTTTTGTTGTTTTCTTTACACGTGTTACAACTTTGCTCCGACCACAATCGATATAGTCCTCTCAATCACAGTGACACTAAAACACAATATACGAGCACTTAAACAAGATTTCTGTCGGAACGACGATAGCCCGACATCGATCGAGCTGCGGGCCAAATGGAATGACTCTACTTATTTATATTCTAGCTTTATCCAAACACCGCACTGCTACCGATTATTTCTGTTGCGGCTTAATCCACACACAATTTTGCACTGTCACCATTACAAGTACTTTTATTATAGTACACTCAACAGTGTTTGTTTACATGAACGCGTCACAGTCGCCAAAGGGTCAATTGATTAATCATAGTCGCGAGATCTACTGATGAGTAAAGTCACTAATCACTATATAACTCTTCGTATGCTACCAAATAAAGTCCACAAGGTGCAGTAAAGGAGGAAGTTAGTGAGGGTTGAGACTGAGGCGGCGGCAGAAGCAGCGGGAGCGGGCGTGGGCGGCCCGAGCCGAGTGTTGGCGCGGACCACCTGCGACCGCCACCGTATCGAATACAGCGGCTGTTGACGCGACAGCGCTACTAACCTGATGAGGAAACAATTGTGTAATTAACAAATATGTTGACAGACACAGAAATAGAAAATAGATATAAGCACAAGGTACACACAACATGGTGTCAGGAATAAGACGACTGGGACAAATGTCATCAAAATATATAAGTAAATTTTCGTCCCTGTCTTTAATGAAACAAATCCTGTAGGTAATACTACAGATAAAAGAAAGTAACCCTAATAAGATAGGGCTCACAGGTTTGAATAATTTTGAAGCTAAAGAAAGATTTATTGACCTTTAAATAGCCTTAGTTACCTAAAAGGTTACTCGCAAGCAGTAGGTAGTACCTGTATAATTATATTACTACTATGTTATGTTAAATATAAATACATCACAAATCTATGGTAAAACCGACATATTAACATATAAATGAAAACACAGTGTGCAAAAAATTCACAAAACGCAGTTAGAATAATTGACGAATGTTCGTAGTCGCGGTTAGCTCACTGCATTTTGCGTTTTTACAAAATCCCTTTACCAAATCATTAAACAAATAGTACACGTTTGCCTACAGAGAGTAGTCTATGAGTAAGCTTACGATATTTATTTATAATTTTCGACTAAACAAAATAACCAAATCAACTCAGTAAGAGCCAATAAGAATACAATTTGTTGTTATTCCACATTAAATAAACAATGCAGGAAAATCCATCATCAAACTATTTGCCGGCCGCTTTGATACAGATACGTTTTTAAGCATGGTTATCTCGAATTTACGCGTGGAAAACGTCATTTCAAAAACGTGTCGTGTCCTTACTTACGAGTCTCTCTAATATGCACAAAGAAATCCTCTCCGTATAAGTACCTGCATTAAAGCATGCGATGGTACGCATTTGGCACGTCTCGAATGTCGTATTAAGGGGAAGGGACATTCATAAATAATTTATCAAATGGAAGATCTGAAAAGCGTTTTTCCTCCTTTCGGAGATTGTTTAGACCGCGCTAAAAGCTTGCCAGTTCTTTTCAGCCGCCTGTGATGAAGTTGCTCGGTAAACACTTAACATTTCTCCTTTAGAAATGGGATCCTTTATATTGTGGTACTCGTTTAGATGGTACCGAATTAGATGCTGATGATTCTAAATACGGGAATAGGGAATTTTGTAAACATATAATTAAAAAATAACAACAAAAATGTTCTATCATAAATGCGCCAATGTTTATCTCAAGCTTCCCATCTAGAAAATCATACACATAATTTTCTCCATATTGGATCTTTGCTGGGTAGCGGGCTTGCTAGATTAAGGAGATAACATAGTCGTTAAGTATTTGTTGACATTAACGTATCTAGCATCTAGCATGGATTGGAATATACAATGAGAACGTAATATTGTATCTATCAAGTATTGTTCGGTATTTATTTTTACATTACCTTTCTTAAAGATAATATATGAGGAGGTAATTCATGTTTTAGTGCGTTTGATGAATTATTTAATTTCCTTCTTAAGATACAGTGTTCTTAAATTTTAGCAGTCGGGTTTTTTTGAAGTGGCTATTGTCCATTTGTTAACTCATCCTACTAGTATCTAAAAAATGTTTGAACACCTCTGAATTTGAAGTCCGTCCTCACTTGTAATCAATAATTGTGCGTCTTAACTGGTAAAACTTTGAGTAGCCACGGCAGCATGAATATGCAGTTTTAATGTCGTGCCAAGAAAGTATACAGCCTTTCTCTCGTCGCTACTATTACACTTGCAAAGCTTGGCACGCCCGTCTCAGACCAGACAGCTGCAGTTCCATGGGGACTGTAGCCTGATCGTTCCGGAGAGTTTCACAAGCCACACGATTTATGTCACTGTTATTGCAACGTGTTTCATTCATTAATGCCCGTAAGATATTCCATGAATCATACGGATTGTCTTGATAAAGAGTTATAGTGCGACTCACCTTATAACTACAGTGTTGAGTCGCCACGGCAGCGTGTATGTGTGGTTTTTGTGTCGTGCGCAGAATGTATACAACAGTTCGCCCGCAGCGGCTGCTAGACCTGCGTCACTATGCGCACCTGGCCCTGACCACTCGTGCAGTGTGATATTCCACGAGCCACAGGACTTGTCCTGAGAAGTAATTATAATCTATGAGGTAACTTAATTAAAAGTTATCAACACACTTTTTAAATAATACATCACAACACTAACAGTTGTGATGTATTATTAAAAAAGTGTGTTGATGTCGTCACTTCGCTGGCAGCCACATTAATGTGACAAAAAAATCTTCTGAATCTTAACATAGTTTAGCCAGTTACTCGTAGTTAATTATGTTTGGCAAATTTAGTACTATTTTTTTTTATATAATATAAGCAAACATTTCCAGGTAGCGTCGTGGTACTGTAATTATATAATTTTATGGATTGAAAATTGAAAACGTTTAAAAAAATTACAATTAGCAAATTGATATCTACTTTCTTTTAGATAATTGTGCGTCTCAACTGAAACGTTTTTTCTGAATACAAAAGTGACAAAAAATAACTATGTTATTATACGCTCTCAAAATTGTGTGTTGAATGAGCGCTTATAAAAAGTCAAACCTGTTCCGACGTGATGTCGATGAATAGCTGCCTCTCGACATTCGAGTCCAGCACCCAAGTGCATTGCTGATAGAAGAACTCATTCAGACTTCCGGTTACTGACACGTTCCGCGATGATATCTCACCTACAGAGAGAAAAATAAAGTGAAAACACCGAGGCAAAACACCGCATTTAAAACGCGCCCGAGAAACATCTACGTGAACAATAATAGGATGAAAAGCCGGGCGCTACGGGTCGCCGCAATACTAGCGGTGTAATTGGAACTTCACGATCTTGTTCAAGGTATTTTTTTCGATCCAGTGTCACCTTGTGCGTGAAACTAGGTCGTGGTACGTAATTTTGTCGGACGCGGCGAACAGCCTCGCGCCCTGTGCCGGAGAGGACAATATCCGAGGCTTTCTCCTGAACGTCTGAGACGAGACTCGAATGTCAAATACCTACGCTGTTTGCTTTCGCTTTATGCGATTGGGGAGTTCATTCCAGATAAATTGCCGATTATCCGTGTTTCCCCGTAGGACGACTTTATCGAATTATCTCGGGTTTTGTTTTCGTGTAAAGCATAGCTTGTAATTTGTAAGCAAACGCTAAAGCGATTAGAATTTGTAACTTTATTACCGGAATGTGTAGTGTAGGTGCGCTGGCCGCACATGGCGTCATCATTGAAGCTATAGGCAGCCGTGTAGTCGAATCCTCGACTAGCATAAGTGTAGTGAGCCACCGAGTACTCCAGTCTTACACTGGTCCAGCTGCGAACCACAACCGGCAACCATGCAGCCTGCGACAATAATACAAGATACACGCGAGCTCGGCAACAGTAAAAAATCGTACATCTACAATTTACATTCAACACATATTCTTCCCGGAAATTTATTTTATTCCTTCTCACATACGCAATCTTTTCAATTTAAAAATACGTGACAGAGCGAAATTTATGACGACACTCGTCCGCGGATATTTTTTCAATTTCCCTTTCATTTTCGTTCCTAAAATTCATGTACAAAAACTGGTTAGATGAGCTTCGTCATTGCACACGTACGTGCATAGCGTTCGATGAAACTCCGTTTGCAGCAGTGAGGCTTACACAATACGCGTACGTACTAAGTAATTGAATTTTCAGGACGAGAGTACGGGTGGGCCGTCGCGTCGCGTCGGTCGGTCGGCCGGAGCACGGGGCGACGCACGGCCGTCGCGTCGTCCGCTAATAATAGGGGAGGACACATGACGCGCGACCGTTACACAGTTAGCCAGTGTTTTATGAGGAATGGGACATGGCACGCGGCACTTAATACCGTTCCTGATATCGCTCAGAGTCCATTTCGCAACAATGCTCAATTGTAACGCTCACCCGTCAACTCGTGATGAAGGTAAAGCACTGTTGATAATTAAATTAAGCGTCCGTGCCGAGAGAGCAGATAACAAAGCTACGCAACAATGAGACTCCGCATTTTTGACTTAAATGAATATGTTTAAGTTCACGGAAACACAAAAATCAATAGTAATAAATAAAATATACCCCTACGGTGAAACATTTTCGTAGGTCTAGCTAGGGAATCCTTTCCTTATTTGTAATTCAGCATCGTGATATTAATTACAATTTTTTATACAAATCAACATATGTATATGCTTCAGTTTCACTATTCTCAAAAACAATATTAACTAACTGGTATTTAATAAGTTATATAGAAAGGTACTCGTATTCATATCTGAGAGAATTAATGTAACAAGAGCCGCTTTCAATTGAAGTGAATGTGCTTACTAAATTATTAAGAGGCGTACTTACTTTTGTGTAGGTTCGTGTGCGCTCGGTTGGTCGTTCCAGGCTTTATTGCTGCTACATACTTAAGAGTAACCCTCTTACTTAATTATGCGGATCGCGCGGCGCGACCGGCCAGCCGGGCGGGCGGGCATGGCTACGGAAGGGTTAGCGCGTTCTATTGCCATGTTAGCATAAGACCCCAGTAACACGATTAATTTATTTGGTGTCGTCTATTCATAGCTCTTGCAATAATTAGATCACACATTTCGCTTGCTACCCGGGATTGAACAAACTTTCTCTCCAAGAACTAGGTACATACAAAATGTTCAGATGAACAACCATCATATTTATTAGAATTTTTATAACGGCTTGTAACAGTTGATGCGAAGTGTAATAAAAATCCTAAAACGTTATCTCTATTTTCCTGATAAACAAGTAAAATAGAGTTGAAACTGTTTTGGCGGGTTTATTGAGGTAAGAACTGTCATCTAATAAGTACTTTTATTATTGATATAAACATTAATACAAATAAATGTTCACTTTTATACAATACAGAAGAATACGTAAAAACATTATAAAAAATGTGTTCCGTAGAAAACTATCCGAAGACATAAATAACGACAATTTTTTATGTATAGGGACACATGTTTTCAATTTTTTTTCATGTTTGGATGTAAAAAGAATAAATAGAAATGATGAATATAATATACATACATATTATACGACGTAATCCATAAAATTGTGTCCGTTATTCATCCGAACATCCTGTATCTAACTTTTGGGTTTTCATTAATTGTTGGAATTATTTTCTCGGAAGTTACGGGTCTATGATTTTTTCCCGTCGATTACGCCCAGTGTTTCCTTTAAACTTTAAGCAAATGAAAGTCAATTTAAATTTTGTCGCTGTGAATATTTTATTCGTCTGGGTAATTAATGTCGATCACAATTACTTTCAGCGCGCCGTTATTTTAAAAGCCAAATATTGGCGTTGTACTGATACTTTGTGAATGTGCCGGGCCCTTACCAGCGCATACTTAATTGACAATGAATGAATCCCTTGTTATCTCAAAACCTTATAGGTATGTGTGTTAAATAATTGTCTGACAAAATTAAATAAAGAGTGTTTAGCTCTTATAGACGGCAATCCTGCCATCTCTACAGTGTAGACCATCGCAGAATAATTAAATAAATATAATGTTAAAAAGTTAGTTATAAACAATGAAATAACTTAAGAAAGTGAACAAATATAGCTACAAAAGGTGCTTAAGGTGGTCTAAAGTTTGATATTTTTAACCTCCGACGCAAAAACGATGGGTGATTTAAGTTACCACCGCACAGAGATACGTCAATCTCTGTGTGCGCGCGTGGGCGTGTGTGTCTGTCTGTGCCATTGTATCTCCTAAACGGGTTGACCGAGTTTGATTTTAATTTTGTTGTTTGAAAGGTGTATTCGTCGGGAGTGTTCTTAGCTATGCTTTATGACAATCAGCCCAAGATGGTCACTGCCACAAAATGGCGGAGCACAATGATTTTCATAACTCCCTCAATTCGAGTATCAAATGAAAGAGCTTGACTAGTAGAATACTACACTACGATAATTTAAAATCCAAGATGACTGCTATAAAACAAATGTCAGGAGTATTTCAAAATTTTCAATTTGAGAGCGTTGCAGTCGTGGTGTGTTAGGGCGATACTCGCAATCCACATTGCTAAGAGTACTAGCCGTGGGAAAAGAGGTATTCAAAGAAACACTCACAATTAGCGTCGCCACAACACTTACCCTTCGCTACGAACACGCAAAACAAGACAAGTGCGAGTCGTCACTAGCCACACACGTCTTTTGTTCATGGTAGACTGATGCTTACCCGGAGCTTACGACGTCTACACCCTGAATATACCTGAAAGTCTCCGCAGAGACAGGACAAGTGCGTCCCATCGCCCGCCACGAGCGCGATGTGGTCGTGGTAGTAGAGAGGCGTGTTAGAGCGGCACTCGCAGCCCGCATCGCCACAAGCAGTGCGACAGCCGCCACCACCAGCGGCCGCGGTGCCGGTCGGCTCAGCGCTCCACATGCGTTCTAACCGCTGAATCTACGAAGCAACATTTCAGATCAGCTTATACATTTTTGCGTGAAATACTAAATGATGGATGATAACGTACCTACTTACGAGTACCCACCCCAATTCATGGTTAGGTATCAACAATAGTACAAAATATAAGCAACGATAATTCTGAAATCAAAGATCTGTGTTTCATAAAGTATGTTAACGAAACCGCACTCATTTCCGCATTTTATATGACAACTGCTTGAAATGCAGATGGTGTGGTAAATATAAAAATTTACTTTTTGATCGCTCCCATTCGCAAACAAATTTATTGAATTCTGGTAAAAAGCTGTGTTTCAATTGTGAAATTCGTAAGTGTGTTTCAGTCACTTCAGCTGTAAAATTGAGAACATCGACATGGATTCTTTTACGTTAACTTTAGTGAAGAATAAAGAGTGTTGACAATCTCCACGTACTTTCTTATACATAGAGATTGTCAACATTGTTATTTCTTCTTATTATTTACATCTACTTCCGACCTTCAATTTGGCCTGCGCTGAAGACTATTAGACTAAATCCATTTATATGTGAGACCTTCATCCAATCCCAGGAAGCTATGGCTTGATGCGTACGTAGGCTTTCTTACTTACCTCAATAGTGACACTCTGGTTGGAAGCCGGTATGAACCGATGCGTGCAAAGCAATCGCTCCTCAATGTTCCAGAATATGTGATGATGCGCTGGCGCCGATACCCCACCGTGCGCGGGCGATGCTAACCCGTAGTGTGTGGACGCGCACGTCGCATCAGGTGATACCGTGCCTTCGTGTTGTTCTGTGAAGTAACGGTGTGTTACAAGAAGAACGTCTGAATGTTGTGAGTCACTAAATATGTATTTTATTTTTTAATTTGTAATAAGCTAATAACATACACTAGCGGACTTAATACAGTTGTAAATTCGACTTTACGTACTTCAGCATATTCAGCAGATTTTATTTGTTTTGACTTCTTATATAATTTTGACATCGAATTTATTGATTTGGATTTTATACATTAAGAATTGGTTGAATAACTCATAATTTCTATTGTTCAGTACATCTTTGATTTGGAAATTTTAGTGGCAGACTGAAATACTTGTTACCACGAGTAAGCGTACTCGCTACCGTTTCTCGATAAGTCTAATAAGGTCGTCTAAAGTTGACAGTTTCCTGGCAATAGTGCTTCTATTTTTGGTCGTATGATCTTTTCAAAGCAATCCAATTTTTGTGAAACGCAAACCTATAAAATTGTATCACTTACCATCGTGAAATGCGAAAGCTCCATCCACGAACTCTTCCTCTTCAGTCTGCGATGCCGCGCGCCGCACCAGTATCGTTAAATTAGCACCTTTTGACGTCACTGCCTGGCGGATCAGGAACCTACCAGCAGGATCCCTGGCTTCCCTCACATTAGGTCCACAAACTCTTAAGAGAGCTCTGTCCCCTCTCTCGTATCTCTCACCCCTCTCTCTCCCTACAAACTCATGAAGCCCCTCCAAAACCTCAATATGAGATCGGCAGCTCTGCAACCTGGTGGAAAGTGAACTGAGATTACAAAGTTTTAAGTGAAACTTAACGGCGTCTACTCGCCACGTACGGGAAGCCGGACCCTCCACGTACCGAGATTAACATTCTAAGTAGTTCGCGCAGGCCACATCTGTATTACCATAAGCCTCTTAAAACTTTATAGATGTTCTAAATAGTAAGTGACGGGAACGAATAGGATGGGGGCTCTCGCGCTGCAATTAAAACTTTATTGGCGCTTTTTAAATTACTTTATAACTTGAGATGTAATATTAACATGCTTTAAGTCTTCAAGTTAAAACTTGCTTTGAAGATCTTTGCTGCGCTTTTGTAGTTTGATCTCTTCCTAGCTTCAACATTGAAAAGTTGGCAGTATTTAACAGGCTTCTGGGGAGTCTCATTCAAGTTATGTCTCAACGTTATCAAGTTATGTCTAACCGTGTTTCGTAGTTATTTAAGATTGAGTAGAGGTGAAGAAATGCTGCATAACTTCATAATACGGGGAACAAGTTTTCAACAATTTCTTCTTATCTTTTGTTGCGCTCTTGGCACACGGATATTTGGGAACTTCCGCCATCTTTCTCTATTTGGGAACAAAGAACTCAAACATTTGAAGTACAAATACTTAAAATTCCCTTATTTGGAAAACTTCTTACTGTAGACATAATGTATTCAGATCTTGTGCATTCTAACATTTCATAGGCAATACCTACGGCGTTCTATTATCTGGTTACATGCCTGAAAAGTACAGAGTACTGTTTAAACAGTAGTTTACCTTAAATTATAATTAAATAGTGACACTTGCACCACGTCCGAGGGTGCTCCCAGCAAGTGTATAGCGCACTGCGTCCGCCACGCACCGCTGCGGGTATCAAAGTGGCCGGAGCGGGCACCTCCGGCTCCGTAACCGCGCACAGTAGCGCCACACCCCACGCGGCCTCCGTTGGAACTACCGAACACTTCGTTCGATATGCTGTTGCCCTCCATTGCGGCCACACCATCCGCTACAGTAATAAATTACATTTTCAAATAACGAAACTATAATTCGTTGAAACTCTTACGTATGCTTACTGCCATTTGATTGTTTACTTGTCAAGTAGCGTTTCCGCCTGAATTTGGAAACTTTGCTTCTTAAATTAAGCGAAGTTTATTTGAAAAATCGAAATTATTCAATTGAAAGTCGATTGTTGATGTGTTCAAAGATAATCGCAGGTTTTAGATTTTGTACCCATGTTTGCGTAATTCGTGGTGCAAAGTTTTTAAACCGCTACCTTAATTAGGTTGCTGTAGACGGTTTTTTTGATAGCTGAAAACGTGAACTGCCTGTAACTGTATTATAAGGTCTGATGCTTACTTTAATCTGCTCGTATGACATAGCGCAGCTGGTAAAATAGTAAAACACGCTTCGAACATTGTTTGTTTATACTACTAGGATATATGAATTGAAAAAAATACCCATGGGACTAAAGCCCTACGTAATAAAATAAAGTGTCTCTTATTTCTACGATGTACAATCTGATAACGAAAATCAATGTATAGCTGCGCCTCAATTACTGGCTGTGTTGGTGTTATCTTATAATACGAAAGGTCAATGCCAGTACAATCCAGATACGACTTTTATTTTAAATGTAACAAGCTGCAAAGGAGTTAAGGTTATTTAAGAAGTTAATATAAGTTTGAGATTTTATGCCTATATGTTTATATTATTATTAAACCTGACTGACATACCGAGAGAGTCTAGTTTTACTGGACATAGAGCGGTTTTGTAACGATAAATTTCGTCACCAACAAAACTAATATATGGACTTGTACGAGTAGAGATAGATACTTGAAAGTTTTCCATTACTAATGTAGGTTCAAGCGAGTCACTTACTTTTTTTTATAAATAAACTATAATTCTGTATTACGAGTAAATGACCTCAATACTCTGAGTTTTTTTGCAATTATTAGGTCCTTACATATGAAATTGGCGTTTGGTCGTACTGGCCACTTTGATCTCAAATATCTCTTCTTTGGTTAGGGATTCCAATTTCAAATTTATACAGCTATTTATTCATACATTTGTATTTTGAAAACCGTAATTTGTTTGTTTTGTCCTTGTTTGGTTTTTTCTTTGCGTCACGCAGTTTACAAAATGGAAAACTTGAAATATCGCGTTATTTACGAGTACGAGTTCCACCGTGGTACCAGTGCTGCAGAAACGGCCCGAAGGATTAATGATGTGTATGGCGGCGGTGTCGCAAAAGAAAACACAGTGCGTTTTTGGTTCCAACGTTTTCGTTCTGGAAATTTCGACCTGCAGAACAAGCCCCGTGGACGGCCGGAGACTAAAGTTGCTAATGAAGAATTGAAAGCTATTGTGGAAGCAGATCCATCGCAAACCACGTCCGAGTTAGCTTCAGGCTGCGGTGTTAGTGATAAAACTGTTTTAATCCACTTGAAACAAATTGGAAAGGTGAAAAAGCTTGAAAGGTGGGTACCTCATGAATTGAGTGCAGCAAACCGACAAACGCGCGTCAACTGCTGCGTTACATTACTCAACCGGCACAATAATGAAGGGATTTTAAATCGGATCATTACCTGTGATGAAAAGTGGATCCTGTACGATAATCGGAAACGCTCATCGAATTGGCTGAATCCTGGCGAACCAGCCAAACCCTGCCCCAAGCGAAAATTGACTCGAAAAAAGTTACTTGTGAGCGTTTGGTGGACTAGTGCCGGTGTCGTTCACTACAGCTTTCTTAAATCTGGCCAGACAATTACAGCAGATATCTATTGTCAGCAACTGCAAACCATGATGGAAAAGCTAGCTGCTAAACAACCGAGATTGGTCAATCGCTCTAGGCATTTGCTGCTTCAGGACAACGCTAGACCACACACTGCACAACAGACGGCTGCCAAATTAGAGGAGCTTCAATTGGAATGTCTAAGACATCCACCGTATTCCCCGGACCTGGCTCCAACAGATTAAATTTTTTTCGAAATATGGATAACTTCTTGCAAGGGAAAAAATTCAACTCCGATGGGGCAGTCCAAAGCGCCTTCAAAGATTTCATTGATTCTCGTCCTCATGGTTTTTTTAGTAAAGGGATCAATGAACTACCTATGAGATGGCAAAAGTGCATAGATAGCAATGGTACATACTTTGATTAAATAAATATATTATTATAAAAAAAGACTTTATGTTCCTCCCTTACAAAACGCCAATTTCATATGTAATGATCTAATATTATCTATTGAGTACAATTAACATTTGCCCTGGTTTGGTGTGGCGCTGCCAGTTTATTGATAAGTGGCCGTGGCTCGGAACGCACGTTAAGAGTTAGAGTATAAATTCGGAATGTCTTGGAATTGTATCAAAGTTCAAAGAATATACAAAAAAAATATACCTTAATTTAAAATACCAGTTTTTTGTTGTTTTTAGAAATCGTTTAGTTATCAAGACTCGAGAGAGTGTTCTTTCTAAGCTTTAACAGCCTAAATTAAATTTAACCTCATTCAATTACTTACATCATTCAAACATAAAATTACTTTGTCTTGCATTGTCCAGAGACGATCGTTATCAGAAAAAACAATACAAAACACGCTTAGAGACAAATTTGATTTGCATTTATTTAATGAGGCCGCCAAAGCTGAGTCATATTCATCATCTGATTATGAAAATTTTTTGGTGCTATTTTTGATTATAGTTTTTTTTTATGAATGTATAAATGAATTCTATTGTTGAGTGTATAATTGTCACCATCAATAAAGTGCGTGAGCGCGGCAAGCGGCGCGGAAGGCGGCGCGGCGGTCGGCGGCGCGCCGCTGCCCTCGCCCCGCTCAGTGAACTCCACCCGCGCGATGAAACCGTTGTAATCGTACGGTGGCGCTAATGGCCCGGAACTGCGACAGAAAACATACATACAGTGCCGGATTTAGGCTGACCTAAATAAACTAAATAAAAAAAATATATGTAAGACATAAAAACACAGAAGATACAATTATCTACTGCTTTCTATTGTGCTGCCTGTATGTGACTTTCTGTATCTCTTTAGGGCCGAATAAGGGAGTGCAATACTTTTGCTATTTATTGGATTATATTAGTGTCCACGATCTGAAGTTTAATATTAACTCAAAAAATTATAAGGCACGTCGTGGTAGCTTCAGCTAACAACTAACAAATGGCTAATCACTGGAAACACATGACTGCAAAAACTTAAGACCGCTGTATCTTAACGAGTGTAATCGCGGGATGTAACCAGTATAGTCTATGAACATATAAATATACCAACATACTCTAGAAAAATGTACTATAGAAAAAAACCCTTACTTTAGACAGTCGGGTAACATATCAGGAAGACTACACGTGCAGTGAAGTCAGGTTTTGGGTTGGTTATTCAGTTTTTCTCCTATTTATTCAAAAAATACGTGAAAGTAAAATTAAGTACTTAAGTAATATTCAAATTTATTTTTTATGATAACTGTAGTCATTTGCATTCAATACAGTTAAATATACCGGAAGCCGACTGTGTTTTCTAGTTGGTACAAAATTGCTAACATCTATTTATTTAGTTCTTCAGAGATTACAAGACATTACTGCATAGGATGCACATATTTTAGATTAATATCTATATATATATAAAAGAGTAAGTTCTGACTGACTGACTGATGTTTTCTAGGAATCAACGTAGAGCCTAAACCTCTTAACCTTGATTTCTGAAAATTTAGGAGTGTATTCACTATAGGGTGTAGATAAAACAAAGAATGGATTATTGTATATTCAACCCCTAAGGGGTTCAAATGGGGGCTCACTTTTTAAAATTCAATATTGCCGTGGACAACGCCGCGGGTGACAGCTAAGTATTCAATATAATATTGAGCAATGCATAACTTGTAAGACATCCACGTCAAGATTGGAAACTCTTCCCTTAATCTATCACTGCATTCATCTATAACATCATGTTAGGAATTCCGGTGATGTATTACGAGACGACAACACAAAGCGGCCGGAATATGGCCCGCCTTTATTGGCGGCGATGGAGACGCGTCAAGAATATGAGATTCTATTGTTTCGGTGTCTCATCACTTCTATTCCGAATGTTTGTCATGTAATCTTTATGTTGCGCTGCGACTGTGCTTTGTTTTGCTTTTGTTTTCATGAGAAAAGCTTATATAATATTCACAGAGAGATCTCAATAAATACATAATAAATGTTGATACAAAGCATGAAAAATACTGTAGATTGTTTTACACACACTGTTTGCGAAGCTTACTTAACTTCAATATGTATTCAAACTAAACCGTAGATTGGATTTGATTTTGTAGGCAAACTACTTCAATAAACAAATTATTCAGCTAGCGCTATTATTCCTAGCACAACGAGTCAATTTAGCAAACAATTTGATTTTCATTTAGTTAGACTTCAAGAATTTTAATAGAACATTAACGTGGGTATCTAAATGTATCTAAAACTACTTTATGTCCAACTACAACAAGCCCATTGTCATTGTCGTAGCGTACACGTATTTTATTATTTACCTGACAATCGCATTTATAAGAAAGTAATACGGAACCCTAAAAAGGTGGCTACTACAAAAATTTGCAGTTTGATCACAACCATAGACCACTACAAATAAACCTAATTGCTCCGTATTACTACACCCGCGACAAATTTCAGTAATAAAAAGTTTCAAATTTTGAAGCCATTTAAACCCCTTGAATTTTCATTAATCTTCTCTTAGTACACCCCTACACCCTATAATGAATATACCCCAAATACGTACTCTACGTTGATTCCTACAAGATATCAGTCAGTCAGTCAGAGGGTTTACTTTTTTATATATATATAAATTTTAAGATAACGCGTAAAAATGGCGTACTTAAATTCTAGCAACAAGTTAGGTCCCGGGTGTTCTAACATGGCCGTTCTCTCCGAGCACAATGAAGCCAGCAACGGCGCCGACGGTGAACTGCCCGCGCGTAGCGTCAAGTAGTCTGTGGTACAGTGACTGAAAATAAACAACTAATATTAGCACTTTTGCTTGCTGCAAAGTTATGGCTATTCACAAACAATAGCCATCCCTAGGTAGGCAGTCAAGCTAATGGTCAGTCAGACAATATACTCTGCCTTATACTGCACGAGATTTACTCGTAGTAGATATAATCACATGAATCGTTGGCAATTCATGTGATTATAACTTAACCACCTTACCTAGCGTGATATAGGCAGCATACACTATTTTTTTATGAAAATCTGCGGTAAAATAATAATGTCTTTTTTATAATGCATTAGATATTTTAGATGCCTTAGTGTTTTAGGCATTATCGATTCTAGGGGAAAATATTATCGCGTTATTATAAAAATTGTAAACAGCAAAGAACATTAAAGGAATACTTAATACATTAAGGCCTTTTTTACGCTCTATTACTAGCTTGAATGAGATCAAGTTATTTTTCATGAGGTTAATGTAAAACTTGCTTATTCTTATAGAATCCATTACATAGATTCCATTTCCTTGTTTTATAGCATGAAATTCTATCGCCATAACCTTCGTATAAAATAAGCCCGCCATCCTTGAGCTATAAAAGCCAATGCATCTCTGATATTCAATATAGGGATATCCTATACGCGACATTTCCTAGAGTTTGCGTTATATTGAACGTCTTTATATCGCATGTATCATAAATTTTCTTCTGAGAAAATTATTATGTAAGTATATTGACTGTGCCTAGGCGACTCCTATAAAATACGAAAAGAACCTATGCGATGCTGCAGGGTGGGAGAACAAAACATAATTAAATATATTCTGAATTTATGACGTCATTTTGTTTGTATGTCGTGCCGGTCTATAAACCTCGAGCTATAAAATTGGTGGTCACCGGTACAAAGCTCAATAATACTGTGACGTGAAATCCGTGTAATTTCGCGTCGTTTCTATGTAACGTACTTAATTGTACCTCGCGAACTTTGACGACGGCTGACATGATTGAATGGTGTTTTGAGACGAGAACCGGCTGTCGTAGGAAACGTAAAGATAGCAAGCGACAGTATACCCCATAAACCGGTGAAGTGACGTCGAAACGCCGGCCCTATACATTAACTTTGTCTTTGCGACATCAACATGAAACCGTCGAGTGGAGAAATCGGCTTCATAAACCTGAGATGAAAGACAGAATGTCACTCTCGTAAATTTTATTCCCACAATCTTTTATCGATGAATTGCCCTATATATTAACTATATGAACATGAAAATAAACTTGATTGCGAATAAAAGCATATTGCATGAAAATGACAATTATTTATTAGCACGTTGCGCTACAAACGACACGAGTTAAACGTTAAAAACAGTGTTAAAAATAATAAATTCTGCGCGTTATTTTATTACTGCGGTTTTTTATAGCTTTGTGTTTTAACTCCGCATAAAACATGCTTTATGGAAATTTATTTGCAAGTTCTGTGGTTGCGCTGAGCACGCATTTGCTGTTGTGGTAATTTCAGTGGCGATTAGTAAACTAGGTAATATTACACAAAGTTAATGCATAAAATGGCAATGAAATTAATCGATCCACGGTGACAGATATTAAACTAAAGTACAAAACCTAATCGCTCAACAACTTCAAAAAAAGAACAAGTAGACCACGAGCGGGACCCCAAAGGATCGTAGACACCTTTATGAATAATAAACAGCCGACAACAAAATCAACATCGTACCTAAACCCCAACCGCTTGACACGAGTGTTAAAAGATCAAAACTTCCTCAAACCTCCACATGTTTAAGCAAAAAGTAGGCCACGTTACTCTAAACCGTATTAGCGTACAGATAATAGCGGCGCCGTTTCCTTTACACGGTTTATACGGAGTTCGCTAAATCTGCTGCTGAGTATATCTCTCGAGCACGTATTTAGTATGTTTTAGTACGTAGGAGAACGTATTACACCAAGATAGCGCTTTTATTTCACCCACTCCTTTGAAATTTATCGCAGCGCTCCTAACGTTCTGGTACGAATGTTTCAATATAAAGATTAGCCGGTTGCTTTTATTGCAATCTTGTCTCACATACGGATTAGATCATAGTTCTTTTGTTAGATATCTATAGTTATAATACATTGTTTCTTAAATTTTTTAAATACGACATGTTCAGGTCTGAGGTCAGAGAATGGTCGAGTGACCAGAAATGTCCAGTGTGTTAAACCGTCCTAATATCAACTTTGTAAAGACTGATTGATTACGTCCAGTCACCTACGAGTTAACCGTCCAGTCCCAAATGGTCCCATTCCGGAAACGTCCAGTGGTATCAATAGTCTAGTCGTAAATTGACTCCTATGAATAAGAACTGGATAGTAATGAACTGTCACATAACACCAAGCAATAATCGATTCTCACAGACTTTACTAAAAATACCAGACATTGTTCCATCCAATGCAACGATTTTAAAATTAAATTCTTCGTGTTTTGCGACGCTTTGATAAAACATACAGGGTGACTGCTACGTTACTCTTAATAAATAGGTAAAACAATATCATATTTATTTTTTATTTTTTTATTTATCTATGAAACTCTCGAGTTTGAAAGCTCTTACTCTCATTACCAATTCATAGTTATTTCATTTGTATTATTTTTAAATTGTACTTCTGTTAAATTGCGAATCTGATGAATTGATAATCTATTCATCTGCTTCTAGCAACTTAAGCGGGTCTTTTTTCAAGAAGCGTGTGCTCGTCGATAAGTAAATTTAATGCAAATCCCAACTCTTTATCAAAAACCAGGTCAGTATTAGGTACATACATACAAAAAATAATAACAATATATAGCCTTATCGAGAACATTGAAAAACGACTTATAAAATAATACCTATGCCCGGGGCATAATTTTTCCCGTTCAATTATATATATTGCATCATAAAACTAAGCACTTGTTTATATTGCTTAGTTTTGAGGTTTAGATATACAACCTCATTATAAACACATAAATTGACAAAAAAAATGTGAGAATTAATACTTAATTCCTAGAATTTGAAGAATTTTCCTCACTAACGAGATAAAAATCGTATGATGTACGCTTACGCAATATGAATTTAGATACCATATAAGCGATTCAATCGACGACGGATTCAATTTAAATTTTCTATGTAATTAATTCTAAATTTCAGCTTAGTGAGATTGGTGATTTTGGTGATTATTTAGGGACTAAATTTTGGAAAATCTAAAGTGAGCAACAAATGCGTAGGTGTAACTATCGGTATACGGTAACTGTTTTTTCTAACTCCTAACTCCAATAATAAAAATTATGTCGTTCAGCAGATCTAGTACAAGGAAATAGTTATTTGTTATACAAGAGTGCAAAGTTGCTTTTTAACCGCGTGTTCACTTTTGATGACCGAGTAAGCGAAGGATTCTAAAATTTGTTTGAATCGCTCTCTACACTCGTGATTCAAAAAACTGAATCCTAAGCGTTAGCGAGGGAATTAAAAGAGCACAAGGTGAAAAATCTTTGCACTCGAGTGCAACACTTTTTATCCCACCTCAGCGAGGAAATGACTACATACAAAAAAAAAAAATCGAATTCACTTTAGTTTTTTATATTATTTTTAACATATGGTTCCAAGAATATGACGTGAAAGATAATGGCGCGTGCAAAACAAATAAAAAAAAGTACAGCAAAAAGGTTCCGAATCTGAGTTTTTAACTAAATAAAAAATGTTGTATGATGAATTCGGTACCATAGAGGTAGAATTAAATAGGTTGAATGAGGTTTTTAATTCACGAACTTAGTGCACACGATATTCTAAATTCAAATTTACTTTATCCTGGATAAAAACGGCTTTTGCACTCAGATATCAAATAGCAAAAATAGTCTTTGCGAGATGGTGGGATGAAAAATATATTCTCCCGATCCTAAGATCGGGAGAATGAATGGTACCTTAATGAAAATGTTACGTTTTAGTTACTAATGAAGTATATAATAATGTTTTATTAAAATAATAAAATTTGTGACCAACAATAACACGTTATTATATAATTATAATAGCAGCGTGCGCACGAGGTGCATGGATCTGCCCTAGGGAGGAGGAAGTCTGTCTCCGTCAGTTCGTATGTTTGTGTGGTTTCCAACCTATCCTGACGAACCTCGGCATATGGGTTCTACGAATTTTTGTATTATTTTTGGCATTGGGAAATTTTGATTGGGAGGGTATTTCTTTCAAAAATGGGGGTAGTTTGTCATAAAAAAATATTTAGTACAGACATGTGGAACATTAATTAAGATTCCTGAATATAAAAAAATCGGTCAAATGGTTATAGTATTTTTATAAAGTTGCAAACACATTGTGCTCGCGAGGAGTTTGCTAGCTAGTTTACTAGTTCTAATTAGTACGCGTCGCAAGAATTTTAAGGTTTTGGCTCAACTAGAACTTGAACCCGACGCACCACCTATATATACGAATAGATACTATATATTATTTTAGTATAAAAATAACGCTGAATCATAGAGGTGGAATGGAGATAGGAATGGCGGCCTTTTATTATTTACTGAAACGATTGTTCTCGCGCCTTTCAAAACGCGAGCGAATGGATTTCATACGGGTGCTCGATAAAAATACATCGGAAACAGCGGTAATATCTCCCTCGGTAATGTCGTGTTTTGCGTATTGTCATGCTTTTATTCGATATTCCATTTTGTAAGGACGTAACCGTTGCAAACAATAACAAAACTGTTTGTGATAGATAACTTAGGTATTTTTTTAGAATCCGCACCTTAGATGTACTTATTTAGGGTATTTTATCAAAATTTTTGTTATACTATTGTTATTTTGCGTCTAACCACAACCTTACTCGCTTATTGTAATGCGATGGTGCAACATGAGATGTAGCATGCTCGCAATTCACTTAAAACCCCTACACTCACTAGCTTGCGTCTCTATTAAAATAACTTCTTGTGATGGTTTATTCCGATTGAGAATCATTTAGAAAACGAACGCAAGTTTGATTCATTTTGATTAAAAAAACTCGGGTTTTCACAAGTATCTGGTTGATGGAAACATCCAACTTTAGTTTCGTTCACATTTGGTGAACTTCATCAGGTATTAGGAGTGAAGACGCGTATTGTTAATCAAAATATTACTAACTATGCTTTTTATAGAAATTGCGTACCCGCGTATTACGCAGCAAACGGTTACAAAAATAACAAAACTCTGTTCAATGATCTAATCGTAACGAGAGCCTTTAAGTACATTAATATTAGGGTTGACTAAACACCTCTAATAATATCTAAATGCAAATGAGATTGGACCTCTTCCAAGAGCGCCCGAACCTAACCCTACTGCACTTATCCGGCCGACCTCAATATGGCCCCCGACTTCTTAATTTGATAGGAGCTTAAGACTTTCTCAGTAAAGGCTTGAGATTATTAAAGTTAAGTATCTAAATGCATAACTGCCAGGTTTTTAAGCTTTATTTGGTGAGCTTTGGCTAGGATTCAGCTACAGAGTTTGAACATAAACCAAACTTCTAACTTACATCTATTGTAATTTAAATTCAAGAAACATGTAGCCTATGTAATGTTTAGTTACGGTCATCGTAATTGCCACAAACCACACAAATACTTTATTATATTGCACTTAGTCTCTTTCAAGCTTAAGACTACGATCGATCATCATCAATGTCAGGTCGCATCAAGCGTAGATCACGTATTTGTTATGATAACATCCTCCTCTTTTCACGAAAGTCAAACAGAATTTCTCAAGAAAACTGAACCTTATTTCTTCTACTTTGGGAAGACGTCAACTTTTCTAGTGGTAATGGTGTCTACTTTGCAAACATATATTGGAGTCGGCAGGTGCACTTGACAACGCCACTTACCATCTGTTTCGGATATTTGCGCTTTTAAAGTGTGTATTGTCGAATAAGTTTTCAAGTATACAATAAGCTGGAATATTTGCAATATAGAAGAGTGAAATGCCAGTTTTCTTGAACTGCACAGCTCGCTCGTGCGATTCAAGAAAATATTCATTTTCATTCATTCATTTCATTTTTATCGTTAAAAAACAATGTAATTGTCAGTATTGATTACAAGCATTATAGAGGAACTATCACTATGTTATCTACTACTTACAAGCAGGCAAAAAGTATATCAGCAGTTTGGAATATTAATAGAATTTTAACCCCTGACGGGGGAAATGAAAGGGTGTTATAAAGTAAAAGTGTGTGTATTTGGTGCAAATCGGTCCAAGATAGCCACCGCCACGAACTGGTGGATTAAATATGTTTTCACAACTCCCTCAATAAGAGTATCAAATGAAAGGTCTTGACTAGTAAAATACTAAACACTAAGATAAATTTCAAATCTAAAATGGCCGCTACTACAGTATGGCAATGGCGGGAGTTTTTTACTTTAATTGATTTTCACAACTTTAACTACAATATATTTATAGCAAAACTGGTGTAACAGGCTCAAAGCTGGCAAAATTCTGCATAACATTGCCTAAAAATGTGTACACAGAGTTTCCAAATTTTGCATAGCACATTATTTGTCATCAAAATCCGCTCCTCAACAATAAATAATAGGTACTCACTTCCGCGGCAGCAGTATCGAAGTGAATATTATCTTGACCCTGGTGTGTACAGAGTTGGTTGCGAACAGGTACCGGCATCTGCGGTGGGGTGGGTATAGGCCAGGGTAGCCGGGGCTGGCTAGCACGCACGCGCCGGGCCCGCGACATGAGACGTCTTGGTACAACCAGTCGCAGTCTGAGAACAAGTAGAAGTTGCTGAGATATAAAGAAAAACGTTTGGAGTAAAAGTAAAGTAAAAAAGCCTTTATTCAGCTACTTTAAGCAATAGTTTCTTACTAAACATAGTTTTTTAAGATACGCGAATATAATTATTATGAAACAACAGTGCCTGCAAAAATTCTCGGATTGTCATTAATTTAATAACTACGTTAATTATTTATAATATCCAGTCAAGTTGTGATATGTCCATTTAATGCACTTAGTTAATATGTATTGTTCAAATAATTACATTACTTTATATGTCATGTTTTATGTAGATGTCGCCTTATTGGCGTAGGCCTCCCCCAGTTTTGCCACTTTCTATCTCGAGCGATCCATATCCTACCTATATCTTTTTGTAAATACACCTTAACATCTCCTGTATTGTGCCCCTCTACTTCTCTTGTCTTTTCGTGGTATCCATTTTATAATCTATCTCGTCCATCTGTCAATGCATCCTACATATGAGCCCAGCCCAATTCCATTTTAGTTTCCTTATTGCTTTCGCGATGTCTCACACCTTTGTTATTCTTATATAAATCACAATCTTATTGTATTGTTATTTATTCTGTCAGCTAATCTAATTCCCAACATGCTAGGTTTTTTGGCATATTGCAAGACTTTTCTCATCTTCTTTTCTCGATGCCCATTTCTGACAGCCATATATAAACCAAGGTAGTATTGCCACGTCATAAACTTTTCTTTTTATTGCGATGTCTATGATTTTGCTTTTCATTATATCCTTTAGAGTCCAATATTTCTTCCAGGCCATGGCTATCCTTATATCAATTTCTTTTCTGTCAGGTCTTCAATAGCTATGAATTGTCCTAGATATGTATGTCTATTGAAAATTAAGATTTTTTTCGATATACATTATAAATAAGGTATAATAAATATTTCAAATCAAATAATTTACAGCGTATTTGGGACATATAAAAGTAAGTTTTCACCAAACTTCCTGAAAAAAAATGTTTTGTAAAAGATAAAAACAAGAAACCAAAAGCTTGGTTTTCTGAATTTTTCACATAAGTTTTGAGGTTTTGTGAAAAAGGTTAGAATATAAAAGTTTTAGATATTTTTACTACCTACAACTTTGCCATATAACTTTTTTCCATAGGACTTTGCCGCAAATCGAGATACACCGTTTTTTAGCCTTAAACCCTCTCCCCTTCCCGACCTCAGATCACCCATAAATTTTTCCTTTCATTTTTATAATATTCTCTCCCTTTTCCAATGGGTTTCATCCTACTATTACTATTTTTTGGTTTCAAAAATAATCTACCCTGGTCTATAAATCCATGAACTATATCTATTTCGTTGACTTTTGATGAATTTTCCTCTATTAATCACGATTACAAATGACAACAATCTAGTGCATGTTTATATAAGAAAATCGTTTTTAATTAACAATTCAGTTGCTCTTTTTTAAATGTATGCAGTACATCAATTACCTTCATACTTCTAAACATTATACATGCAGTGCAACATATTATTATGTTTAGCAGTTCTGAAATTGACATAATCATTTAAATAATTACATTCAATGTAGGCTTTCGGTTGCAGCAGATAACTAGGTGACCTAACCTAAACTTTGACGACTGGCGATGAGCGCTGTGACCAGTCCAGTAAATCCAGACCGTTCCCAAACTTTCAAGTTTACTCATGCAACTTCACGACTTCATCTAAATCAATTATTATCATGGAGTTTAATTTCATTAGAGTAAAGTTAATAGTACAATAGTTAATATTAAATTGGTTTACATTCTGATATAGAAATGTTTTCTCCAGATACATTTTTGTGTCCGATGTGAACAATTCACTGAGATCAGACAAAAGACGTAACAATATAAATGACGTCACCTTAATATTTTTTTATAATAGTATTACGAAAAAGAATAAGCAGTAAAGTACAAAAGCAGAATAATCCGTCCTCGCTAGTTTTATGGCTATAAATTTTGTAATAATTCCCATCTTATTTTAGCAGAATGGATAACATAATCCAAGTACAAAGGGATTTTTTATGTATGTAATATGGCTACGTTGGCAGTAAACCCTTGATGCCAAAGGTGACCTACCCCGTACTCAGTTACAATAAAGGTGATTCTGTTTCTATCTCACACCTCATTTATCAAATCGTTTGGTCTAGACACAGCTCGTAAAGTTCATTGTCTGTGAAAAGAAATGCTCTTCACAAATTCTAACAGGATGATCCAATTACAAAGATCCTAGAGTTGTACTATAAATGCTTAGGTATATTTTTATTTTAAATATCACGTAATAACATGGAGTGACTAGTGAGTAAAAATATGTACATGGCGAAATCAAACCGGATTCATCGTTAAAAAACTTAAAAACTGAATGTTGTTTTCAATAAATCACAATCTAGCGGCCCGTACCAGCTTCGCACGGATGGAAATTTTTAGGGTTCTTTACCGAAAGGGTATTAACGGGACCCTATTGCTGAGACTTCGCAGTCCGTCAGCAGGCTGTATCTCATGAACCGTGATAGCTTGACAGTTGAAATTTTCACAGATGATATATTTCCGTCTAGAAGGATATTTTTTTATCAAGGAATATACAACAAAAGAAAACATGGATATATTCGAGTGTGTCAAAGTATTAGAAAGTAAATATATGTTATTCTGACAATTTACATGGTAAGGGTGGCCATACAGGTAGAAAATAGATAAGAAAATAGAACTCCCCTTCACTCTCTAGCGTTCCACTTAAGTCATTTAATTATTAACTTGCACTCTGTTCAGCTAGCACTTAACGTACCTTATCTTAATCTGACGCAATTTAACATTTCAGCCAAACAAAGATTTTTTTAAATATTTTGGCCAGCTTTCCTGTTTGCTCGACTCTGTATTGAGAGCTTGAATTTGGTAGACATATACTCTAATATAATCTATACTTATAATAAAACTGTAACAGGTCAAATTCTGTACATTGAATATATTTAAAAAAAATATTTCGCGGGGGCAATACAGAACCCAAATCTATATTTTTTTATTTTTGTCTGTCTGTCTGTCTGTTTTTGGACTTTCCATAACTCCGAAACCGCTGGCTCTTATTTACTTTTTATCCCGAAATTCCGAAGCGGCTCCCGTGGGATGCAAGTCGTATTTAATTGTAACTCAGTAACGCGTGCTTTGATTGAATAATTATTTTTTCGTCGGAAAGGACTAATTAAAATAAGTGTATAGTGTAGTCGTGCAAGCTGGTTGTCAAATGCCTAGCTGTGTTGAATAAAAAATAAATGGGCAATCGGGAGACACATACATTAACATAGTTAACGCCTCAATTCGCAAAATTAAATAGTGAAATATAATAAAAATAAACAATAAATTAAAATTTATATTTGAGTGGGGAGTGAGTTAAAAACAATCAAAAACCACATTTGTTGTATGGGAATACAACAAATTTGGTTTTTGGTTGTATTTAATTTGAGAAACTTGAACTTATGTTAAATCGATAAATGTACGGAATTCTTCGTGCATGAGTCCGACTTTCACTTACAGATTAATTTCTTAAACATTAAGTAACGAGGTATCAAGCTGAAATTCATATCAAATACTTTCTAGTGTCTATTGAAGCTATGAAAAAATCAAACTTCTAAGCCAACATAATCAGAAAATGCAGCCGTTTATGCTGCAAATTTCAACTCTTGCAAGATAATCTAAACCTTAGAAACTTAGAATCTTACTTGGCTGGTTTTATTTGTGTTTGTTTATAGAGCCATTTTAAATTTTATATACAAATAGGTTTGTACAGAACCCTCTGTGCGAGAGTCCGACTCGCACTTGACCAGGATTTTTTTAAAATTTGTTTTTCAATATTTTTATTAATTATTGAATATGATATTTTTGCCAATTGTAAACCGATAAAAAAGTAGAAGAAAAGGATTACTCCTGAGCTGGTCTAATATAAGTTTTATAAATATTAATAGTCGTTTTTTTATTCAATGTAACTTTTAATTTTCTAAGAAGACAGTTTTATTTCTATCATCAATACTTCCTTATTTTACACCTTGAGTTCGTTTTTGTATAAATTTGTAAGGATCCCTAATCTTTTCTAGTAATTAATATAACCTATGTTACTTCTGGATAATGTACGAGTAGCTTTCTAACGGTGAAAGAATGTTTGAAATCGGTCCAGTAGTTTTTGAGTTTATTCGTTACATACATTAATATAATATTTTCCTAATAAAAATATTCTAAAGCTTTTTTGAGGTTAAGTATTCAAATTCGATTACACCATTTAGTTACTGTGATTTTAAACAACATTTTCGGTTTTGGTCTCTGTTTATTAGCTAACTATTTTATGATATAATATTATTATATCAATCAAAGAAAGTAAGAACAGTTACCGACAGAATCAAAATCAGATAATAGATTTTTTGATTTGAGCTATACGTAAAAATGTCATCAATATATTTAATGTAATGTAAATACGATTTACAATTATCTGTAAACTTATTCGGAATAAAACTATTTAAATTAAATTATTAACAAAAATTTTTTTTTTCCAACATGCTGTCTAAAACATTTTTTTTCAATCTAATTTATTACTATTTTTTTTTTGTAAAAGGAATCTTTTATTGCACAAACTTATAAAACATGATAATTTTTTATACTATACAAAGCTATAAACTATATGTACAAAAGCAATACCCAAAAATTAATCTAATTTAAATAATTTTAGATCAAAAATTTTATATCAAAAATATCACGAAGGAGTTAGTACGCATAAAGTTCTAAGATATAACTGTATCGCGTTAAAGACTCGGCTTCACTCACCGACATACTTACAAAAAAAAATTGCTTTACTTTTTTACACTCGTCTTCATGTCCATACTGTTTACTACCTCTCATACAATAGCGATATATCTACATTTACATAATAATTATGATTGTAACGAGTTAGTCGTCGGGTGACGAGGGTCGAACAACGTCGGCCGCACTTGTGCTGCTTTCGGAAATCTATCCAGACGTCGAGGTAGCAAAATGGTAGGAAGCACTCCGTGAATGTGATATTAACTTACAGTGATATGGGTATGGGTGTCTTAAGTGCGCCTTCTTATATTTACTCGATTTAGTAGTTTGTAGAGTTAGTTGATGCGCAGTTATTTAAATGCAGTAAAAATCTGCATCTCTATTTTGTTCGGTAATGGAATCTTAAGTATGTCTTCTAATATTTACTCGATTTAGTATTTTTGTAAGGTTAGTTGATTTACAGTGAGTTTTATACAGTAAAAAGCGTCTCTTTTTCGTTTGGTATGAGTGATAATGAGTATATATGTCTTAAATGTGCCTTCTTATATTTACTCGATTCAGTATTTTTAAGGTAAGTTGTTTTGGATCAAGTTAAACGGAGAATAAAGCATCTTCTTTCTTTCGGCTTTACACAGCAATTAATTCACGAATATATGAAAAAGAAGACGTATCGGTGATTAATATAACTGGTGGGCATATCGGTTAAAAGATCTAAAATAAATAGATTTCTAGATAAAGAATCGTAATATAACAATTAATAATAGATACATGGCTACCGGTTAGAGGCTGGTACCTACTAAGCCGAAGGGGAGTCACAATGCTCATCATTGAAAAATTTTTATTGCATAGTCATCCATATATGCAAGTCACTGTATTTTTAAAGAAGTAAAGAATTAACATTTATGTGGTTAGTAGGAAATTGTACCTAATAGCTAACAAACAAGGTTTCAATTTGTGACAAAGTAGTTAGGTTGTTGCTCCCATAGATAAATAGGTATTGAATGAACCGACTCGGCTTGAATTCGATTTCATAACTTTTTACGTCAGAAAAACTGCGCTGCGAGACTTGTGTATGTTTGGTCAGGTAATGTTTTTGACAGGATTTATTTTCTCGTATTCCCATAGTGGTAGTCGGTCATTAGGATGAGCATAGTAACAACCATTCGGCTTAGTACATTTCTAACCGATATCCCTGCATATAGTGGATAATAACTAATACATTTGTTCAATAGAAATATCAGCACTTGTACGAACACTACGTATAAATAATACGTATAGTCAGTATAATTTAGATTTATTTTAACTTTATATTTTGCTATTTGCTATTATTTCTATTGTAAAAAACTAGATTTATATATATCTACGAATAAAACAGTATAAGTGTTTTGTCTACACTCAAGATACATCGAAAAACAAGTGGCCCTTAAAATAAGTACTTAATATTAAATAACTAGTTGGAGCAAAAGCTTTTATAAGTATCTACTTAATACAGTTTACGTACAGTTACTTTGATATATATATATATATATATATATATATATATTATTTTAGAAAATAACTTAAGGCTTATAATTTATCGGAAAAGTATTTATCAAATGTTATATTAGCCTTTTAGGGACGGGTTCATATAATATGAACCCGTCCCAAATCATACGTGGAGCAAAAGTACCAATTACACTAGCTGCATTGCCTCGCTTGACAGCAATGGCCAATTTTTCACCAATTACGATCCGGCGCAGGATTCTTCAGTTGTTTGGGATTTAAATAAGAAATAAAAAGTATGTTCGGGCGCCTGTCGCATAAAATCGGTAGGCTTTTTAAAGTAAAGTAAAGTAAAGTAAAGTAATATTTATTGACCTTTAAATAACGTTCGTTACAGGCAAGTCTTATTACATTTGAATGAATAATTACTTAAAAAATTTAACTTACAAATCTCATTTATATACGATTAAGTACTTAATATTAGTTCTTAGTTTAATAGTTCTCATGACAAATATTTACATAATGATTGCTTTGTTTAGTTATTATTAATATTTTATAATGGTTGTTTGTTACACAAGAACGATGATTCTACAAGCTGCATTGACATATATTCGCTGAGTTGATAAAAAGGATTGCTTTCAAAAAAATACTTCAATTTTTGTTTGAATGTAATAAAATTGAGATCCATTACACTATTAGGTAATTTATTATACATCAGTATTTTGGTATAAAGCCCCTGCTTCTTACATTTAGCTAATCTATTTATTGGTAGGATTCGCCCTTTTTTATTATTGCGTGAAATTCTTTTTTCCGGTATTTCCCTATCCTCGTGTACTTCTAATAAACAACTATAAATATAAAGTGATATAACTGTCATTATTTTATCTTTTTTAAAGTGTTTTCTCGCAGGACTACGTTTTTTCAAACCGTTAATTGTTCTTATAGACTGTTTTTGACATTTTAAGACTTTTATGCTATCTTTAGCATTTCCCCAAACAGTAATAGCGTATCTTATAATAGAATGCACGTAGGCATAATAGACAGAGATGAGCGACTTTTTATCTAGTAATGGCTTAAGTTTAAATAAAGCATAATTACCACTTGCCATTTTCTTGCAAATTTTATCGATGTGCGCATTATGGCTAATTGTATTATCTATTGTATAACCTAGAAATACATTTGTTTTACTAATGGAATTCCCGAAAATACCTAACTTTGACTGATACTGCATAGAGATGGTTTTATCAGAGTTAAGAACAATTCCATTTGCGTCAAACCATTCCTTTAACAATTCCATAACGATACTAATTTTATTTTCTAAATTATGTATACATTTGTCTCCGATACCTACATGTGTGTCATCTGCAAATAAATTTATGTGAGCCCAACTTGGCAATGCATTGGTAATATCATTAATATATATCAAAAATAAGACTGGGCCTAAAATAGAGCCCTGTGGTACTCCAATTGACATCCTACCTTCTGTAGAAATTTGTTAATTAATCGAGACAATTTGACTACGGTTCTGTAAGTAAGTTATCATCATATTTAATTCATGACCTTGAAATCCGTAATATTGCATTTTTAAAATCAATATATCGTGCCTCAAACAATCAAAAGCTTTTGAAAGATCACAAAAGATACTTGCACATTTATTTGACGTATCTAATGATTCTAGAATGTAATATACTACTTTTCTTATAGCCATTTCTGTTGAGCGGCCTTTTCTGAATCCAAACTGTGACATTGTAAATAAATTATTTTCTTTAAAGTATTTAACAATTCTCGATTTAATAATAGCTTCTAAAATTTTTGATAAAGTTGGCAAAATGCAAACGGGTCTATAATTACTAATATCCTCTATATCCCCTTTTTTAAAAAGTGGGATTACCCTACCCGTTTTCAATACGTCGGGAAATATTCCGTCACTTAAACATGAGTTTAAGACAATTAATATTAATTCAAATAAATTATCGTTATTTATTATTAGGTTCCGTAAAGTCTTAGTACTCATATCATAAATATCTAACGTAGGTTTTTGCTTCATGTTAACTACTACCTTTTTGAGCTCAATATAATCTACTGGTCCGAATGAAATAGATGTCAACGGTTTACTACAGTAATTTAAATACTTTTTGCAATCATCCGCGTCAATTTCTAGATTACAAGTTAACGTATGAGCTATGTTGCGAAAAAAATTATTAAATAGAGTAGCAATTTTTTTAGATTCTGTAATACTTGCTCCGCTTTCGGTTTTTACTGATTTTATTCTATTACTTGTATTGCATCGCGTATTTTGACCTGACTGTTCGTTTATAATTTTCCAAGATTCTTTAATTTTATTTTTTGATTTTTTTATTCTATCTCTATACTGTATTTTTTTTGCTACGACCATTGTTTTACGTAATATTTTTCTATACCTTTTAATGTTTAACTTTCTTGTTCCGCTAGGGTCAACCTCTTGAAGGATTTCCATTTTGGCTAAATTTTTCTTACTAGTTTCTATACCTAAAGTCGACCATTTTTTCTGAACATTTATTACTTTATTTTTCATTTTTGGAAAAGCTATGTTATAGTAGTATATCAAATCATCGTATAAAATCCTCGTTCTTGCGTTCGCGTCACTAGTCATTAGTATTTCTGTTTTTATTGACATATAATTTTTGTTAAACAAATAGTTAAAATAATTAAGGTTATTTTTTGAAAAATTTCGAGCCATATAGGCTGTATTTTTACTATTAACATTTTTGGTATTGAACAATTTCAATTTAATTACATTATGGTCTGATAGTTTACATCCTAAAACTGATCCTCTACAACCACTAAAATTTACAATAAAGTTATCAATGCATGTGGAACTGGTTTGGTTCCTTTTATTTGTCTCGGTTCTAGTAGGCTCATTTAACAACCATTTACAATCAAATTTCTTTAGTATGCCGTCAAGTTTCTTAATATTTTTATCTACTTTTAATACATTTAAATTGAAATCACCTGCTATAATAATTTGTTTCTTTTCTTTGCAAAGTTTATTTAACAGTTTTGTCAATAATTCAAAAAATAAATCTATATCATATTCTGGACGGTAAAGAGCCATAATTACTATTTTTGACAACCTTAACTCTATAGCTGCTAATTCAAAATTTGTTTCAAATGACATTTTATTCAAATCGTTTCTAATTTTAAAATCTAAACCATTTTTCGCGGTCCCGCCGTGTTCAAAAAATATTCTGTTAAAGTAAGTCGCCAGTGTGTAGTTCTCGACATTCATCGCCTGCATCTGATGATCTTTTCCCCAGGTCTCTGTCAAGCATAACACATCACAATCTTGCTCATTTGCTAAGCTTTCAATCTGTAAGTACTTTTTGTGTATACTACGAACATTTGCATGAAGAATTATCGTTCTAGAGTCGGTGTTTGTGTAATTTGAAAATTTGAATTGTCCGGATTTGTTGTGTTGTATTGGCACCGAATGAAACGCAGTGTTGAAGAATTATTAAATTTGCTGTCTACGCATGCTACAACATTTTCCATTACAAAATTCCTTAGAGTATTGTAATTTTTAATATTTTCGTGTCGCACATTCGGGTCGAGATATTTGACATTTTCGTTATTTTTTGCTATATTAGCTATTTCACTGTTAATATTGTATATCTCTTTGTCATGTGTGTAATTGTAACGCAGGCCAGTGATAATAACTTTAAATTTCCGCTCGGGACTAATTACAATGTTATTCAAAGTTTTTATGTACTTTTTAGGATTATAGTACAGAGAGTTTTCATATTTCGTAATTAATACTGCTACGGTATCTTTTCCAGTTAGATTTTGAATTGTTTTAGAATAATTTTCCAATATTTCTTGATAACCAGCCGCTGGTTTGCAATTGTTGGTGGCTTGGCAATTCGTTTTTTCAATAATTTTTGAGGCTAATCCTTTACCGATGCTGTCTGAAAATATTACAGCATTTGAGGTTATTTTGGTTCTTGAATTTTTAGTTTTGGGCGCTGTGGGTTTGTTTATGTTTTTAGACTGGGATTTTTGCTCTAATTGTTTATTATTTTTTCTGCTACTAGGCGGTAAAGGAGTTTTTACGACGCTACAATTTTCTTCGTCAGACTCTAATGAACGTGTATTATTAACAATTATCTTTTCGTTTTTCTTTTCCGAAATAATTTTCTTTGAAAAAGAACCTCGTCTTTTAGGCGTACTCATCGCTTCTGTAAAAAGTTTCTTCCACTTCACAGTAAGCGTCTCTTTTTCGGTAATCTGTCTCTTTAAATCAATATTTTCTAGTGACAATTCATCTACTACACTTTTAGTTCTACATAATAAGTTCATATCACTATTTTATGTGTACAAAATCGGACAAGTGCGAGTCTGACTCGCGAACTAAGCCCCCCGCCCCCTGATAATAATTTTATTTTGATTTAATAATATATTTTTATAGAAAATATTCTATGAATATTACAAGCGACAAAAAAATCATGTTGTGGTATGCGACCTATTGAATAATTTTTTAATTCTGTTTTTAGTTATATGGCAATGTAAATACATAATCTGTGAAAATTACAGCTGTCTTGCTATCACGGTTCATGTGATACAGCCTGGTGACCAATAAACAAACTAACGAAGTCTTAGCAATAGGGTTCCGAACCCTAAAACTACAAACATGTTTGTAGGCTTAGTGTGTTAATAGTATTTTTAAATATAAAAGTCATATAAATCGTTGGCATGAAAACTCAAACTTACCAAACAATTGGTGCGTATTCACGTAGGTACTGATTGTTGTTAATATGGTAAAAACTCATTATAAAACCTCATTCGGTTTTCATTCTACACTAGTGAACACCTGTTTTATCAATGCTCACGTATTAATCGGGCATCGGATCTGCACCGCAGTTCCACTGGATAAATTAAATTAAGTACTCCGAGTAAACATTAAATTGCACGTTGACAAAATATTTCGCGAAAGTATTCGATATTTTTTTCCAATCCGAAACCACATAATAGATTTTATTTCTGTCTGATCCCGAGATAAGATAATAGTTTTCAAAAAGATTTCTCATTACTATTATTAATAATTAAAATTTGTAACTATTATTTTTTGATTTTTAAACTTATAAAACACTTATAAATTTTGCCTAAGTACTAAAGTTAAAAACTAAGTAATACCAATTTAAGCCGTCTAACACAAATAGAAGAATGTACACATAATGTAGGCATAACATTTATATAGAAAGTATTTGGTAAAACATATCTCTGAAACACTATGTATTTTATTCAGAGCTTATTTTACACACGATAAATAAGGTAAGAAAGTACCTGTATGAGGTATTCGCGAGCCACCTCTAGGGTGAAATCCCACTCCTTGTGTGTTGCTCAAAGATGTGAAACTGAAGAAAGCAAGAAACTGAGACCGCACCGTCTTTTCCGTTATTCTGTTGACAAAAGATAGGATAGGTTACTATGAATATCTACATAAGATATACAAACATTTGCAAAAATCTTGAGCATTTGTTAAGTTGTTGAAATGTTGTAAGATATTGCAACTAAAATTTTATAACGACGCCGCAAAACGTAGGTTACGCTCATTACGTCTTCGTCATATTTTGGGACACAAAAGGCCGGCTTGACGGCCGCGCGCCCGTGCTATTTCCAGACAGCTGTAATAATGCGATAGTAGGTGAAGTCGCAAAATGAAGCATTTCAGTGTCGTCAGCTGACACAAGCATTAACAGCTACGTCGAGCACCACAATTCCGATTCGAGCATTGCCGGTTCCGCAGCAGTGAAGACCTTTTGTTCCCGCACAAGCGGAACTCGTTTCCCGAACTGTACTGCAAATGGAGATAAATTCTGAAACGTTTTATGGCACCGGCTCCTCACTAGCCGGAAATTATGCTCATTTCGGGTGTCCGCCTGTCCCTATTACTGGATGAAAATGTAATTAATTAATTGTTCATTTTGGTCGGTTTCATTTCAACCGCAAAATGACTAGGTCGGATTGCCGGATTGGCTCTAACGTGCTACGTTTAATGATAGGTATACTTAACCACTCGACCACATTTTCGTTGGTAGTGTCGGCTATTTTCGCGTTATACGATTATCAGCATTCAACGAAACAGATTTTCAACTGTTTAAATATACCTAACGAAAATACATTATCAGTTTCATTTTGCAAAAATCACAACAAATCCCTAGAGCTTATTCGCTAACTAATAATCTAAAATTTTATTTTGTTTACTCATAGAATATGAAATGTTTCAGTTACGAATATAGCTTTGTAGAACGTAAACGGCAATTTTGCCAGGTAGATTAGATCAAGGATAATCTGGTACTGTGTTAGAACTAAATGAAAGTACAAGTAATACGAGAGAGCACAAAAATGCTAAAATTGCTAAAACTGTAGGTACGAGTATGTTCTCAAGCCAGTGAGATATATCATAAGTTTCAATTAACTGCGTGCGCCTTTATTTTTAGCCAAATTTAAAATAGAAAGACAAGTATTTACAGCAGTCTATTACTCTATTGTGCCTTCAGCTAAAAATTTTCTCGATATTAACGAATATGAGCGTTATTTTTCATTTTTATTATCATTATTTTACATATTATATTTACACGCGTTATATATTTACACGCAGGCCCCGCTTGAACAACTGGATGAGGCAATTAGAGCTACTAATTCCGACCTTCAGAAGATTCGGAACTGGAGTAGATCATACGGGCTTACGGTTAATCCTTTAAAAACTCAGTCTATTATCATCGGGAGCTCTCGTATGATCTCTTAAGTAGACTGGTTCCATCTTCCTCAACTGATTTTTGATGGAGTTCCTATTAGTATAAGCGAGACCGTAAAAAACCTGGGTATAATCATGGATAGAACGCTTTCCTGGAGTCCCCAGCTTGCAGAAGTCAGTCGTAGAATCTTTGCGTCTGCAGCTTCCCTAAGAAGACTGCGTAATTTCCTTCCGATTACTACTAAAACTGCACTTGTGAAATCTCTCCTTCTCCCGATATTAGATTACGCAGACGCTTGCTATTTAGACTTAACCGAAGAGCAACTCGACAAGCTCGAGCGTCTACAAAATTTCTGCATTCGGTTTGTATTTGGATTACGCAAGTATGACCATATCTCTGAATACCGTAAAAGGCTCAATTGGTTACCTATTCGTCTTCGCCGTAATTCTCATATTCTGTCTTTTCTTTATAAAATATTATTTAATCCTACCACTCCCTCTTACTTAAAAGACAATTTTGTTTTTTTAACAGCTTCCCACTCTATTTCTTTGCGGCCATCACGTGACCTTCGTCTTGTGCCGCCTACTTCTACCTCAACGAACTCTTTCTTTCGTGCATCATTTACTGTGCAAGCTATCCTTCTATGGAACGCGCTGCCTTTGTCAATCAGACAGGCTAAATCCCTTTTTATATTCAAAAACTTGCTGAAAATTCATTATCTTTCTCTTAATTAAGTGGAACATCTTGTGTGGTATTATTATTATTACGAGTATGACGTATGTAGCTGTTGTATGTGCTTAATATTACTAAATATATATATATATATATATGTATGTATTTTCTGTTTTTTTTTTTATGGTACTGTAAGAGAATAGCCTAGACCGGCCTATATAAGCGGTGCGCCAGCGCCCGCCGACACATTTGATCGCGAGCGCCCGCGCTGTGCAGACCTCCCACGACGGTTACGTGAGCCATTTTTGTGTTGAACGATATTGTTTAAATGTGTTTTGTGTAAATCAGTGTTGTTTCTTGTAATATTATTGATTTGTTTAAATTGTTATTTTGATTATAAAATTGTGTGTACTTTTGTATTTTTTTTTAAATAAACCCGCTTCTGGTTCCTAAAATCAGAAGTGGGATAAAATTACTCATTTGCCCACTGTTTAGCTTTTGATTTGCGTCAAACCATTAAAGAAACGACTGATTGTCCACATTTCATATTTTTTTTTTCATATCTACCTTCAAATTTCGATTATTCGATCGAAGTTTTGCTGTGCATCTTTATTTCTACCTACATTTGAAGTGTCATTGTGTGTGTGTTTCTGTAACTGTTTCTGTGTTTTTCGAAATGTTACGTTCATCACGTTCTCGCGAGAGGCGTCCTCGAGCTAGGTCGCGTAGCCTGGTGTCGAATAGGTCGCGTAATTCGGCGTCGGATAGGTCGCGAAGTAGATCGTTTAGGCGAGGCACGGGCTCGCGACACGGTTCGAGTGACACGCCGCCGCTAAATGGCTTACGTATCCAAAATCGTCGAGATTCTCGCTACGCCGAAACGCGTCGTTCAAGCAGTAGGAATCGGCGTCGCTCGCGCACTAGAACTGAAACACGATCGCGTAGTAGGGCCAGGCGACATACCTGCAGTAGGACTAGGCGTCGCTCACGAAGCAATTCGTATCGCCGCCGTACTCGATCGCGTACCAAGCCGCGTCAACCTGTCGACGTTGAGTGTCAGCCCGCGTCACTAACATCACCCGTGTTCGCGAGCACCCCAATGCTCCAAACGGAGGCAACTACTACACCTTCTGAGGCTTCTACTCTTGCTCAGGCGCTGATGCAAGCCATGAAAACTATGCAACCAGTTAGATCGCATCAATATTACGTGTCGAACTTTGATCCTTCTTTCACTAACATCGACGCGTGGTGCAAAGAAGTGGAACGCGCCAGAGACCTTAATGGGTGGAACGATCATGAGTGCTTGTCGCGAGTGGCCAACTGTTTGAGGGGAGATGCCAAAGCTTGGCTAAGCGAATGGGTCACCAATGATAGGTCGTGGTCTAACTTTAAACGCGAATTCAAATCTCTGTGTCCGAACAAACTTGACTTTGCGAATATTTTGTACGACGCGATGAACACGTCTTCCGATAAGTATCAAACCTACGCAGAATACGCGCGTCGCACGTTGTTACGTTTACGCATTGTAGAGGGACTAAGTGATGAGCTTCGTACCTTGATAATCATCCGCGGTATAGACAACGCACAAGTGCGTGCAGCTGCCGCTAACGCTAATCTTAACCCTGAAACTATTGTCTCCTTCTTGTCTATATACGCGAAACCTGTAGTTCCGAAACGAGACAAAGTAACGGATCACAAAAAAAGACATCTGAAGAATGCTAATTATCACAATGACCAAAGATGTTACCGCTGCAATTCGCGGGGACATATCAGCCGCAATTGCAAACAACCTAAACCAAAAGCTACTCAGAATGCACTACCGGAGTCTAGTAATGCATGTACTTTCTGCAAAAAACGGGGACACGTCGAAGACCAATGTTTTGCTAAAGCGCGGTCGGAAAACCGAAACCCACATAAAGTCAACCTTTGCTCCGATGGTTTCCTTTCATCTCCAACCAATGACATGACCTCCGCGGTAGTAGGCGGAATACCTGTGGACGTTCTTATTGATAGTGGTGCTATTGAGGTGTCACTAGTGGCAGATGACGTTCTGAAACACATGTCCTCTCAGCCAAAGTCAAAACGTACAATTCTAAAAGGCTTAAGTGACAGCGAAATAATTTCTACGAGCTACATAACGGTCACTGTAGAATTCCCTGATATATCCATCGAGGTAGACCTGGTAGTAGTTCCGGCAAAGTATATGAACGCACCCATCATAATAGGCACAGACGTTTTGAACCGTGACGGGATTACGTACATTCGCACTAAGGATAAGCAGTACCTTGCCCATGCTCATACTGGCTCCGTCCTGGTCAACATGATCCAACCCAGTGATGAGGTTAGTGTGAACACACCGCTTCAAGGTGAGGAATTGCGAAGTCTCATGTCAGTAATTAAGGACTTTTCTAAATTCCTAATAACTGGTACCGCTGCAACTACTGTCCAAACAGGTGAAATGGAGATAAAGCTCACTCAACCCAGTCCTATAGCTTATCGCCCGTATAAGCTTTCTTACCAGGAGAAGCTCAAGGTTCGAGACATTACTCAGGACCTACTGGACAAAGGCATCATCAGGCGTTCGAAATCAGAGTATGCCAGTCCAATAATATTGGTGAAGAAGAACGGCTCAGATCGACTCTGCGTCGACTACAGGGCTCTCAATCGAATCACAGTGAAGGACCGCTACCCACTCCCTTTGATAGACGATCACATAGACAGGCTAGGTAGCTATAGGTACTTCACGAGCCTTGATATGGCCACTGGCTTCCACCAGATTCCTCTCAAGGGGGAGTGCATTCACCTCACCGGTTTCGTCACACCAGAAGATCATTTTGAGTACGTCAAAATGCCGTATGGGTTAGCAAACTCACCCATAGTATACCAACGCATAATAAACGACACTCTGCGAGATCACATCAAGGACGGCAACGTGTTGGTCTACGTGGACGATGTTCTACTTCTGAGCAATACGGTTGATGGAGTGGAGCTCCTGCAGAAGGTCCTCAAGACCCTCACAACAGCTGGGTTTTCGATAAACTTACGTAAGTGTTCCTTCCTTGTGACAGAGGTGGAGTACCTCGGCAAGTACGTGAGTCAAGGTCAGGTGAAGCCGAGCCCACGAAAAGTAGAAGCTTTGGCGAACTCCTCGCAACCGGAAAACGTAAAGCAGGTTCGTCAACTCCTAGGCTTGGCAGGCTACTTCAGGAAGTACATCAAAAATTACGCCACGGTGACCGCTCCGATCGCTCTACTGACTCGTAAAGGCGTCGAGTTCAACTGGACTGAGGAGTGCGAAACGGTCCGACAAGATCTCATCCAGCGACTAACCAGTGAACCAGTTCTGGCAATCTTTGACCCTAGTCTCCCTACCGAGGTTCACACGGATGCGAGCAGCGCTGGCTATGGAGCTGTACTCCTGCAATTACACCCAGGTAACCAAAAGAGAGTGGTAGCCTACTTCAGCAGGTCAACCAAAGGCGCAGAACCTAAGTACCACTCGTACGAACTCGAGACGCTCGCAGTCGTTAAAGCGCTTCAGAACTTCAGGCACTACCTTGTGGGTTTGAAGTTCGTGGTGGTCACCGACTGCAATGCGCTTAAGTCAACGGAGCGTAAGAAGGATTTGTTGCCGAGGGTTGCCCGTTGGTGGATCTACCTCCAAGACTTCGACTTTTCAGTTGAGTATCGAAAAGGAGCTATGATGCCCCACGCTGACTATCTGAGTCGTAATCCTGTTGTTACCGTGAACCAAATCTCCAAGCCTCGTAACTGGGCCGAAATCGCTCAGGCCGCTGACGGTGAGACTCAAAACCTCATACAGTACATACTTGTCGACGGCAGACTAGACGGAAACCGTTATTCTATGAAGAACGGTATCCTGTATTACAAATATGTGCCAGTCGGCGAAGAGCCGCGAATGCTATGCTACATACCAAAGGGGCATCGCCTTAGTTTGCTCAGGATTTTCCACGACGAACACGAACACATCGGGGCGGAAAAGACCATCGATCTAATTCGGAAACACTTCTGGTTTCCGGGCCTCAAGCAGTTTGTCAGTAAGTATGTGTCTCACTGCCTCGTGTGCATGGCACACAAGAGAGTTCCCCGTGCCCCGCTGCAAGAAATCGTGTCGTGGGAGAAACCTGATGTGCCATTTAACATCATACACGTGGATGCGCTGGGCCCTTTGCCTGATTCAGGTGGATATAAGTTTGTCCTTCTTGTGGTGGACGCTTTCACCAAATTTACGCTCCTGTATCCTATATGCAGGCAAGACACTCTGGAATTGAAACGAGTGATGACTCAAGCAGTTTCGTTGTTTGGAGTACCTAAACTTGTAGTAACAGACAAGGGTCGTATGTTTGAATCTAGAGACTTCGTGGAGTGGATAAAAGAACTGGGCTGCGATCTTCACTACATCTCACCAGAGATGCATCACTCCAATGGTCAAGTTGAAAGATATATGCGCACTGTTCTCAACATGTTACGTATACAAACAGGCTACAGGCAGTTATCTTGGTCTGATACACTGTGGAAACTACAGCTGGTTCTGAACATGACCAAGCAGAAGACGACACAAGCTTCGCCTCTTCATTTATTAACCGGAGTTGAGGCTACGACCCCGGTCATACGCTCTCTGGTACGTGACGTGGCGATTGATGGCTCTTCACCTAATAGGGAGACCATGAGGGAGATGGCCAGGAGCCGAGCACGACAACTGTGCAAGGCCAATCAGGTTGCTCAGGATGAGCGAGTCAACAGACGACGGCATCCACCTCGCCAGTTCAAACCCGGTGACCTCGTTTTCGTTATAAAAATATCTCAGTTGACAGGGAAACTGGACTCGGCCATGCGCGGCCCCTACAAGGTCGTTGGGGTGCTGCCAAATGGACGCTACTCGCTACAGTTGCTCAGTGGCAGCTACGGAAAAACTACGCAAGCGGCATCTCAATACATGGTTCCGTGGCGGGGCGAGTGGTGTCCTGAGACATGTGCCGCGTTTTACGAAAGTAAGTTGGCACTAACGGCGTTTGTTCGCATTAATGACGTTTGACGCTTGTTCGCAGTGTTTATGGCAATTGTCCGCCTCAGCAGTCTTTGTGTCTGCTGGCAACGTGACGTTCGTTCGTCTCGACGGCGTCGTGCGTCTGCTCGCACCATGGCGTCGGTTCGCCCGAGCTGACTACTGCGTCCGCTCGCAACGTGACGTTCGTTCGTCTCTACGGCGTTGTGCGTCTGCTCGCACTGTGGCGTTTGTCGCCTGGGTCGATGTTTGCGCTAGTTCGCAACATGACGTTTGTCGTCTCGACCGTTAGTTGCGTTTGTCGCACTGGGACGTTTGTCGCCTGGGTCGATGTTTGCGCTAGTTCGCAACATGACGTTTGTCGTCTCGACCGTTACGTGCGTTTGTCGCACTGGGGCGTTTGTCGCCTGGGTCGATGTTTGCGCTAGTTCGCAACATGACGTTTGTCGTCTCGACCGTTACGTGCGTTTGTCGCACTGTGGCGTTTGTCGCCGCATAATGGCCGCTTTTTAGGCCTTGTCCAGGTGGTCCTTGCTGAACAACCAGATGCTGCTGCCTGCTGTGGCATCTCTTCGGCTGGAGTCATCACCACCTGAACCTACGAAGGATCAATCCTAAAAGTCCTAGGCATTTGGTTTGGTTTTTATTTTAAAAGAGACGTCTCTGCTTTCTTAAGATGATGGATGTGCGAATTAGTGTGAATTTTATGAAAGTTAGAAGTATGAATTGACTGAATGATGACTGTATGAATGATGTACATGCTGAGTGTATCCAACCCTGACTTGTTGGACAATCAATAACAGGTTTTTGTTTACAGACGAAAACCTAGACGACGAAGAAACTACGTCCGAGGCGCCTGCCGTTTCCGCTGACGGTATCGAAGCTGGTCCATCCATGCCAGTATTGGACGTAGAAGAAATAACCCGCTCTCCTGGTTTGAGCAACACCAGCGTCGAGGACGACTCAACGTCAGGAGAGGCCGTGTAAGAGAATAGCCTAGACCGGCCTATATAAGCGGTGCGCCAGCGCCCGCCGACACATTTGATCGCGAGCGCCCGCGCTGTGCAGACCTCCCACGACGGTTACGTGAGCCATTTTTGTGTTGAACGATATTGTTTAAATGTGTTTTGTGTAAATCAGTGTTGTTTCTTGTAATATTATTGATTTGTTTAAATTGTTATTTCGATTATAAAATTGTGTGTACTTTTGTATTTTTTTTTAAATAAACCCGCTTCTGGTTCCTAAAAGTACAGTATTTGTACCATCTCTTTTTTTTCCTTTTTTTATTGGTACACCACCGACGTTACTATTTGCATTTAGTCCGATCCATCCAAAGGTTGCCTGGAAGAAATCGCTTTAGGCGATAAGGCCGCCCAATGTACTACCAATGTTTTGTTTATAATAATTATATTTGCTGTACATATTTTTCTTGGTGTGCAATAAAGATATATTGTATTGTATTGTATTGTATTATTATTATTTTTTAAGTATTAAAAACTCTTTTAGTTAGCCTTAACAACCTATGAGAGCGTTATCATTATGGAACGTTTGCTGAAATGGTATACATAATGGAATACAAACCATAAACAGAATCTTAACACTGAATTAGATCTTCTTTTAATTTTAAGAAACTGAGCTAAAGACGGTTTTACTTATGAATAATGAATTACGTCAGGAAATAGTCCGTTCAACTATTTAGTCTATTTCCACTAGTTCTATTAATTGTACATTGTTATAACAAGTTGGACTTTTTTGTCTTAATAGCATCATTACTTTAGGTTTTCTGATGACTGTACAAGATACGTGATTAATAAGTATCTATGTTCCATTGCGAGTATTCGCAGAATCCAATGATACCTACTATAACGTATAAATAAAATAGTGGAATATTTTTACAATTATAAAAAAATCACAAAATAATGAACTTGAAGTAAACTAAAATATGATGTATTAAAACAAAAATGAAGTGAATTATGATCAAGTTATTTTAATATCTTTATCGATCTGTAAATCTAGCATATTATATATCTACTTGTAATCGATAGGTATTCCAAAAAAGCTGCACAGATGACGCACTATTTCTCACTGTTTTGCTTCGGGAAGCATTGAATTTATATTTTTGAGATCATCTTGAATTTACCCTAGTTTATCTTTAATGTATTCTTGCTTTGATCTATATGACTTAGATTCGAAATATTTGATACCTTTTCGTGGTAATCGAGCGAAGCATTAAACTCAGTAGACCCAAGCGTACGGCAAGTGGTATAATGCGTCTAAAGTTTGATTGGTTGCGGTCTTTTTTATTCAAGACAGCTAGGGAGTTTTCTCTAGGCACGACCACGGAAATCAGCGACACTATGGTCCAAGATGGAGCATACCTGCTCTACATTACGCTCAATTTCAAAGAAGGCTGCTACCAACCACCGTGCATGGTCTTACCTGAACTCCAAGGTAGAAGCTCCTTCGTCTGCAAACAATACCACTGGCGGCGTGTATCGCTCGTTCGCGCCACAGAGACGCATCTCCGCAGCGCCGTCCGTGCGAACTGCGCTCGCGCTGCCAAGTTGCAACCATCCTCCCACGCAACTGACAATATAAAAAAAAGATTAATTTCACAATAGGTATACAAGTATAAGGGTAAATGAATTTAGGCTGCTTATATAATGAACTACGCGCGCGGCGCGTCGTTTTTCCGCCCGGGCAACACTGCACTTCTGTCTATCTACGAATCGTGCATTAACATTATTTAACTCCAATATATATCCTTTATTCCGTTTGAGTGTATTTATTTTTAGGTTGATACAGCATAATTGTGAATGATTAGTATGTGATAGACATTACACAATAACGAACAATAGATCGGATACAACCAATAAAAGAGGTAACAGAGGTTTCATATTTGTGCCCTCATGCAGTAGGCAATTTAGGAACATACATTATAGGGGACAGAATTGTATTTGGTAATTACAGTCTTGTGGAAGAGACGTGTGACCTGAATGCTGAGTCATATGGTGGACAAAAATCTTTACTATTCAGCGTGGCAATTCAATTAACATTCTCGGAAGTTTATACGTTGTCGACAAAATGTATGAAATATTTGAGATTATTTCTCGAATACAGAATTTATTATCTACGCAATCAGCTCAAATATTAATCACCTGTTTTAAGCACTTACTTGTTTGGAACGAGTGTACGGAGCTACTGAGCAGAGCACCCTTCAAGAATATAAAGAGTGCTCAAACAGTTACCTTGCATATAGTGTTTTTCAATATTAAAAACTATCAAGGAAAACCATAAAACGAAGCCTGTATTCAAATAATCCTCTGTTGCTTAGTCAACCAATGTTAACAACTTACATATTCGTAGGATAACGCGGAGAGCGCGCGGTAGAGCGGGCCGGCCACGGTACCCGAGACCGAGATGGTGGTCCCAATATTCAATTTGACGGGACATTGATCATAGCCGCGTATGACAAGACCCACCGTACCCAATACTTTTGTGCCATTACGGCCGATCTGTCTTTCGTGTAAGTTTCTTATTCCCAATATTTGCATTTTTATTATTGACGTAGTAGAATAGAGTTTGCGGAAAGCCTCTGGCGCGGAAAATAGGTACCCGTCTCGTAAAGCTTTCACGGATAAGGTTCTGTATTTTGTATTAAGATGGGATGAGACTCAATTTGCTAAACTAAGGGTTTATCCTTTGAAATAGTACCATTCATATAAAATGGTTGCTAAAAATATGAGACATTTAATGAATACTTTCAACTTTCGCAAAGTCAAAGGTCAACGTTATAAGCCAAATTGTAACCGCTCCTTCTTCACCTAGAGCAACTAAATCTTGTGATAATACAATTGGTAACGTCAATGCGCTCCATTTGTAAAAAGCGTATCTCGCACTCGTGTCTTGTGAATACAACCGATACAAATACTAACAAAAGCCTATTAAGCTGAAAATAATAACCACTAGGTTGCAGAAAGTACGTGAAAAAACCGGAAATTGATATCTTTATTTCAACGTCAAAGTTGACCTTAACTCAGCTATCTTAAACGTTTCTCCCAAGGTCATCATTCATCATGGATTTATTCATCTCACCTGGTACCATTGAACCTGCCGACCGATACAAGTCTGTAAAGTTGCACCTCGACTCGTTGACCCGCGTCAGGTTGCAGCAAATACGAGCAGGAACTTGGACCCTCGATGGATGGAGACTTAATCTGCCCGAAAGTCTTGCCTGATTTGTTTTTGAGCACTCGCGAATCAATGGTAATGTTGCACACTAAAACAAATAAATAAGATTATTTGCATGGGCTACTTAATGAGCACATTATTTATAAGTAAGTAACAAATAGAGGTAATTGGAATAAGCCCAAAATTAATAACCGACAGCGATTGTCTCAAATCGCATTGTGTAAGAAAGACTTTTACACCATTTTGTTCACAATAGTCAAAACAATCAGCTCTAAGAAACAGAAAGTTTGAAGATGCCTGCAGGGATAAATAAAAGGAAACAAGCTTACCTACGCTCCCAATAAAGGAAGATTTTAAATCTCTCCGGACAAGGCCATTGTAGAGGTTTGATGGCGGCAAGGGTTAGTAATGGTTCCTTATTGACGAAAAAGGTAAATATTTCGCGGATTTCAATACCCGAGGGGTCGATACTAACAACAAACGGAAGTAAGCTTTCAAATTGCGCCCTATTCTTTCGTATGTTTCCTAATCCATTCTTATATCTTGCACAGAGAATCTTGGTCTTCTATAGCAGCAATTTTACACTGAGGCTACCGAGTTATTTTCGATAGATAATACATGATCACTTAAGCGGCGCTTTTTGTGGAAAAAAATCTTTATTGAATACTTCTTCTCCTCCATCTATGCAAGTAATTGTTACAAAAAATATAGTTGTTACTCTAATATTAGCTACTTTAAAAATGAAAAAGCTCGTCTTCATTACCGTAATGCAAATAAAGCAAGAATTATAAAATAAATTATTCTATGTATATTGCTTGCCACCTCGTTAGGTCACGTGCAAACGCTAGGCGCGTGTATCTGACGCGCTAATCAGCCACCGCTACATTAATTGCGGTATCGTATTAGGTTATGTTCATTGATTGGCTGCCAGTGGTATGGTGTAAAGGTCTTTTAGTTCAAAATTGAAAGCGGCTGCAGTAAAAAATTGTTGGTCATTTTCTTGGCTAGACTGAATTTATTTTTTAAATGATTTTTTCTAAACGCGTATAGAGAAGTGTGTCCGACATATAGATAAACATCTACTTGTCTCTAGTTTACAACTATCTATTAGTATCCAAACGCATCATAAGACGCGATATATTAGAGATACACTGAATATAGATGCGACTTCTCTAAAATGTGTTCGTAGTTCACTGCACTACTCGTACATATTTAGCAACTTTGGACTCCACATTTGGGTATAAATATGTACAATGCCCTGCAAATTCTCGCCCTAACCTAAGCGTCTCAAATCCCTGCCCCTCACCTTATATTCGCTATAGACACCCAAAAATCGTTACTGTGTAACCCAGGCTCAAGTTAATTGCCGGTGATCGCAAATAAGGTTTAACATTAACTAGAGTGCTAGATGTGCCATCGTTGTGGACACGAAACTATAGTTGGACGTTCCTAACGATCAAGTTCACATCCAAACCCGTGTTTTAAACAAAATTAATCATACAGGCGTTATTTTCTAAATAAAATTAACTTACTATTAGCGCAGTACTGCTCGAGCCCGCACTGCGCGCACCGCGTGGGCGCGACACCACTACATGCGCACGCGCCGTCGTGTGCGCAACACGCGCACTCGTCGCCCCCGCCGCCGGGGCACGCGCACCCCGTTGACGTCTGCGTCCACAGATCCACTTGGCCTGTGATAGAGGAAGCTTTTAAGGGTATCACTATATAATAATAATAATTACTTAATAAGAAATACCGATATTATGCGAAAACTGGCTTTCCAAAGCGATTCGCCTATATTTCTACCCAAACATCACTTCAAAACTATACGGATAATTAATCGTAATTGATCCAAAGAATACTTTTCAGAAAATTGATGTTACTTGACAACGAATAGCTCTACTAAATAATTATTCATGTCAATTCACTCATCTCGATACAATTGTGCACTAAAATTGTGAATTGGACCGTTTTAACTAGGACCATTAATAGGTCCATGATGAAACTAGTTTTTTTCATTTTAAATGAAACTGAAAACACAGATTTTTAAGGATGCTTACTACTTCCATCGAGGAAAATCGGCGTCCAAGCGATCTGTGCTGAAGCAGCGGCGCACGCAGCAGCCAATAGCAGCAGCGCGTACGCCAGACGCATGATCGCGCGCGCAGTCACCGCGCCCCGCTCCCCGCCGCCCGCCCGCGCCTCCTTCCCATTCCCACACACACTCGCGCACTACTCACTCACTCACTACCCCACACAAACACTGCCAAAGAACACAACACGCATGATCGCGCAAATCTAAAGTCACTTTACTGTTATTACACCGGCTAGTTTATAGCGGTTTTATTACAAATCTCTTCGGTCTTCCTTTTTCCGGTTGATTGAGTTTCGCAATCCGCTCGAACGGTTTGTGTCTGTAACAAAATAAAAGCATGTTATAAATAAAGGCATACAAATCAAAGATTATTGTTATTGCGTGAAATGGAACACAGAAATAATCGTATAATACTAACAAAATTGTTTGAGGCATTTCAGTCCTTCCGGTTGTAATTTTCTTTGCTGCATTCTACATTTTCTTGCTGACTATTTCAAAATAAAATAAACTAGCTCATATAATCAATAGGCTTATTAGATATCGATACTAAAACCCTTTCATGAATAACTTTAAATAACTAAACAATACCATCTACTGTTTTTAATTTGTATTATTTTGAATTCTTAAAGTATGGACCCCTAGTCTAAAAAATACTGGCTTAAACTAATATCGGAAGTGTTAGGGGTCAACCATATTTTGTCTGTGTTACAGAATTAAAAATATTTCAAACTTAAATATTAATATATATATATTTAATATATAGAAAATCATGCTGAACCAGATAGTGCAACCTAGCAGAGGAATTAATGCCCATTTTCGACATCGATTTCTAAATTTGGGAGGCTCCTTTGTAAGATAAGAGGCCGATTTTATTATTCTTAATCGAAACTTAACTATCCTTTTATTTATACCTATGCTAATACCAAATAATGATATCAGAAGTGTTAGTAAGAAAAAAACACTGTCTTCCGAGATACAGTCTCGGCTAGTTCGGAAGACAGTGAATATCTTTTCTTACACTAGCCCATCAGTCCTTATGATAACTACATAATTTTTTAAATAAATATTTTTTTGGTAACATTAATTATTTACGTTTTGTATATTAGGCTAAGTTATACGCACAAATAAACAATTAGATTGATTGAACGAATATAAATGGATACCTAACGTAATGGAAGTGCCAAGAGCAATTTTTTCTCGTTTATCTCTACCAAATTCACTACAAGTATTAAAAACGTTAAATGAATTACTCTTTTGTTGATAATGCAGTTGAAATTTGTTACAACAGTAATAAAAAATATTCGCGTTAATACCGTAAAACTGAAATCAGACAGCGCTTCAATATATATATATTTTAAACTATTGAACATCACAGAATGAGTGAGCAGCACAGAAACAACTGAAAATCTTAAAACACTAATGAAAATCGCAAGTGAACATCGTAGAAACAATTGTAAGTCGTAGAGACCGACTTAAAGCACTTAAGAATCCGAAAGCAAATTGTTGTCTTAGCCTGTCCGCACTGACACGACACACAGGCACAAAAATGTATTGTTCTAACATCTATATATTTTCTTAACACTGTCTTGTTTCATATTCTTCTAACAATATGGTAAACGGGCTTAATATTTTTAACTAATAAGTATTTTGTCACCCAATTTTTACAAAAGTAGTAAAAGAAGTTAATGTGTATAGAGTGTATATTTGTGTATTCGTACGTTACGTATGATTCTCTATAATTTGATTAAATAGGTTGATACTCTTCGATTGACACCTCATTTAAAATATAAATATATATATATATATATATTTTATAACTTCACCAACAAGATGATGTATTAACAATTTACTATTTGCATGACAAAAATTGAGGACCTATGCAACAGCCTACTTACAGGTAAACACAGCATTATTATTATTATATGCAATACATACATCTGAATAAATCTTTAATTTGAGTTTTATTTACAACACCAAGTGAATAATGAAAGTATACTTGTAAGAAACTGACTGACCAAGACATGCTTAGTTAGCTTCTTACTTACACCTTTGATACAAAAAAATTCATCGTAACAGGGCCATAGTAATCCTTCTTTTGAAAATAGGAAGAGAGCCTTCAAAATCTATATAAGTCTATACTATGATCAGACCGTAACCGGTTCGCAAGTCTTAGCATTCCAGTAAGTAGACTATATTTTCCCATAACAGTTCGATGTCTCTTAACATAGAAAAAAATATATTTCTGAGGCTGGAAACCAGGCCGTGGAATGGCAAAATTAATTAATTGCAGAATTTCAGGTGCATTAATAAGACCATTGAGAATTTTGCACAAAGTTATGGCATCAGCTAAGCGACGTTTACCAGTCAGTTTTGTAGTTTGAAATATTTTAATCTTTGCTTATATGCAACTAACTTATTTATTTTTTCTAAAGATATCGGCGCAAAAATCTTTTTTAAGTTCTCTCAAGACATTTATAGTGCGGATTCCAAATACTAGGGCAATACTTTTAGTGGCTTGCGAACTAGAGATTTGTAAAGCGTTGTATGGGGTTTTGGGTTTTTGAATGTGTCTGTGGCGCCAAATAATATCAAGAGTCCGACTAGTTTTTTTGAGAATTGCATTAATATGAGGTTCAAAGTACAGTTTCTTGTCGATAACTACACCCAAGTCCCTCATATCATTTAAGATGACGAGTAATTTAATTCAGTCCCAAGTTAATAATCGTACATGTGTCTTCTATACACAGAAGTTTCACAATTTTGTTTTTTTGTAGTTGTGTAAAAAGGGCCGTCATTTCGAAAGGGCTAACTAAAACGAGGGGATAGAGTGGGGCAACGACCGGATTCATGAATCTAGTGAGCGACATAAGCTAAAAAAAAACACGAGACACAAGTCAATCATTGGAGAGAGGTAGAGCTATCACAGTACTTTACAATATGACAAACCAAAATGGTCAGTGTGACATTCTACCCAACGCGTCAAGTCTGCTCCACGCTTAAAATGAACCTGTTTAATTAACTTACTTGGATTTAAAAGAGTATGAATATGCTCCTTATATTTGTTTAAGTTCCTTAAAATTTTATGTATCCAACAGCGGCATTTAAATCTCCTACGACGACGTTTTTTATCAGCAGCTGCGCATTTTTTCGGAGTCCATTTGATTATGATACTGTTTCAAGCAAAGGTTAAAAGAAATAGCAGCCGCCGACTGCAAGTCTCGGCCTCGAGCCACAAGCTTCTGTGCGCGATTCAGCTTCTTTGTGTCAGCTTCAGGCTTCAAGTGGCCAATTGTGTGATGATACTCTTAATTCCTTGCGAGATCCAATCGTAAGTAACCGTGCAAGCCGACAAAGTCTAAGTGCCTTAAGTTATCCAATATGTCAGAGTCTGGAGCACAGTAATGACGAGTTCCGAAATATCTTCTAAATATAATGTCTACACTAATCGCCTATATTATGTGATATGCAATTAATATCGACATCAAATAAACAGAAAAATTCATACGAAATCTTTTTAATAACATAGCTACCAAATTGTTTAAGACAACGCACACAACTAATTTATAAACCAAACATTAGACACTAGAAAAACAGCATGTTTTGGGTGGGTCCACTGCTATTGCTTCGACACATTCTACGTACTCTGGACTGGACATGCACGGATGACAAGCATCGACGGGCGTGCACGGAGAGCACAGACTTTCAGGGTTAAACACGGGGATTTTGTAGTGATGATCGCGCACGTGCGGGCTGCTGTGGTGGTAATAGTGGCTCATGCAGCTAGGCTTCTTGCTCTCAAAATTGAAGCAATAATTACCCTGGCGAACAAAGAAAACAAAAACAACTGAAAAATTACCCAAAATTCATGATAACCTATAAAAACGTAACGTTATTTTTTGTTTAAAATCTGGACACGCCAGGCCAGTTTTTAGAGTATCTGACGAAGTGTCAAGGTCATGTTACTCTAAAACCTTTGTGAAGTGAAGATTCATACTATGCATACATTACAATCTTACTGACCACCTAAGAACCAGTCATCAGAGCCATTTTCTTAGTAGTAGTAAATGTAATAAAAAAGTTGCATAGCATTGAAACATTATCCTATTAACTTGGCAAAATAAAAGCAGCTCAAAAGCAAAATATCAAAATGGCAACTACAGGGGTAGGCACTCAAAGTGTTTCCAACTTTAAGTTGATATAGCAAGCAAACTGTTTACAATATGGCGCCCATTTTTTCATAGTCGTAAGTCTATTGTATTGTTCCTAAACATACAGAAGCTCATTGTTTTTCGTCGCTGCTAAAAAAACTTATCCAGATGGAATTCAAACGCCACAGTGTCATTACTTTGTATTTGGCTGGAAAATCGCAACCAGCCATTGTTAATGCGTCACGACATTTACATCCGAATAAAATGTGTGTGTATCGGACCATCACGCGTTACAATGATACGGGTAGCATCAAGAAACGCCATGTAGGTGGACATCCAACAACAGCAATATCATCAGAAATGGTTTGAAAGGTAAAGGCTAGAATTGAACGAAATCCACGACAAAGCGCAGTTAAATTGGCGAAAAGTCTTAATGTATCTGCCCGGAGCATAGGACGCATATTAAAAAATAAACTACAACTGAAGCCTTACAAAATACAAAAAGTGCAAGACTTGACACTTGCACAAAAGGCAGTTCGCCTAGAAAGAGCTAAGGAGTTAAAGCAGTTGCACGTTGATAGCAAGCTTGAAAATTTGGTATTTTCCGATGAAAAATTTTTTACGGTGCAGCAATATGTGAACAATCAAAATGATCGCGTATGGTTAAAGTCTAAATCAAACGACAATTTAGACCAACGAATTGCTCTGCGAAAGCAAGCACCAGCAACAGTGATGGTTTGGGCCGCGGTAACTGCTACGGGACGATCACCTCTCGTTTTCATTGAGCAGGGTGCAAAGATAAACCAGCAAATCTACCGTAAAAAGATTTTAAACGATGCTTTGTTACCTTGGGCACGTAAAAAATTCAGTAGAAACCATTGGACGTTTCAGCAAGACTCGGCACTATCCCACAAAGCCCGTGAAACTCAAATTTTTTTTGCAAGAAAAAGTTCCGAGCTTCATTTCTTCGCAACAATGGCCACCGGCCAAATATTTGCCGGACTTAATAAATGGATTTTTCCATATGGTCAATTCTAGAGGCCAAAGTGTCAGCAAAAAATATGAGACAGTCGACGCCTTAAAGATTGCTCTTCGCCGAGAATGGAACAAAATATCAGCAGACCACATTCGTGCAGCGTGTGAAGCCTTCTCGGACAGACTCGATGCTGTTATCCGCGCTAAAGGTGGCCACATCGAACAATATTTTTTTCTTTTTAATTTTAAATGTTTTTTTCTATATATTGAAGTTTATAAATAAAAAGAAACAAAATTGTCAAAATTACAGCATTTTGAATTGGTAACACTTCGAGTGCCGACCCCTGCATTTATTAACACTTCGTTTTATTACAGTAGTTCATCCGATCTAAAAATTTTTCCATACTGGCTCATAACGTAAAATAAAAGCTAAAGTTGTAACATTTACAAGTTTATTTGAATTCAGATCTGGAAAAAGTTTGTTTAATTTTTAAATTTATAAAATCCGAGCAATCTTTAATTTGCATAAGCAGCTGAGTTTCACAACTCGAATCTCATTAATTAATTCTCAGGTAAAAAGCACAAATCGTAATTCCTATTCGGGAAGTTTCGTGTTTTGTAAATAGCTGCTCTTTGTAAATTATAAAGCTTTAACTCCGAAAGTTAACGTTTTGTAAACAAGCATACCAATAATGTCGGTAATTAAATTAAATAAACATTCAAAGCAACAAAATCAGGGTCATAATTTTATTGACACTAGAAAAATCAGTAAAACTAATAATTAAAAAAAAATGTTATTATTGTTAAAATTCCGTTAAATATGACATCACTTTCTTACAATTTGAATAGTCTTAACACTTTAACATCGTAACGCAGAATCGATCCTCACGCATGCTCGTAACAATAGATTTGTAACGGAACATCAAATCGTATAGCCATCGTAAATATACGATTGGAAAACGTGATTAAATTTTGAAAACGTGGCCGAGAGGAATTATCAAAGATTAAACATTGGCACGCTCGAACATTGTGTGTAGAAGGTTCGGGTATTGAGGGAAACTGAGCAGATTCAGGCGTGATGGTAAATAAATTCCAATTTGAACCCGTGGAATAAACATTGCGGCTAGGAGTCGCAATCAATGCCGGAAATGTACCAAAGCAACCTACTCAAAAATTAAATCTAATCTTACGTAATTTACCCCAACATAGCCTGCGCCGATTCAATTAAACATTCTAGAGAAACAATTCGGATCCCGTTTTTTCGATTTGAAACAGAGTTATTTTATTAATTATACTTTAATTTCTCCTTTGATTATGATTGAAAGAAAAATATATATTTCCAAGCCCAGTATCCGTTTGAGCTTTTATCGACAAAAATGCTTTTGTATGGATGACCCATTGTTGTCATCTGCAGGTTGCATTACTCAACCGGTTTCCATTATATAATGCATTTTTTCGTCGTTTGAGCTTTTGTGGAAAAAACCATCATGTTTGTGCGATGGGATTTGAACGAGTATCCTATTATCACATTTCGGCAATGACAGACTCGCGAGGTCTACAGCTTACAGAGTTTCAAGTTTAATTAGTATCCGAATAAAATTGATAAAACAATAAAACTAAAAAGCGTAAATTTGGACCAGTAACCACTCGTTTTATAACATAACTGAACTACTAATGTGAACATTTTTACAAAGCGTTACTTTCAGCATAATGTCCAAGTTCACAGATCGGAGTGCAAAAATATCTCATCTAATATTAGATCTTATTCCCGATTGAGGCTTACTGCTCAAGTGAAATTCATTTTTCTAGCTTTGAGCCGGGTTTGTAATGAAATTGAATTTCTTGCCATCGTCACCGGTGGCGCTGGCGGCGCGGTGTGGCGTTTATTCGGCTTTTTGCTTTGGCTTCTAAAAGGATATTGCGTGGGAATCAATTCAGGTGCTGCTCTTTCGACCTCTGACTGAATATTAATTTTTCATAAAATACCGTAGAGTTCAATTGCTATAAATGGGATTAAATGAACTCGCGATGAAAAGTAATCAATTGGACCGTAATTATTCTTAGTTCAGCTGATTTTAGAAATACAATTAATTCATTCGATCATTCGAGTTATTATACTTTTCTATTTTTATGAAACAATATTTAATCTCACACAATCATTAACGTATTTTATTAACATCAAATATAGCCGTCAGCTATGGAGCTTTTTGCTGAACTAAAACATTTTTTACTATGAAAGCGGACAGTCTATGACACGATGGCTTGAGGCAAAAAGTGACAAGTTGATAAGCCGCTTGAAAAACTACGTTGTTGATACTGAAAACGTGCAGCATTTGCATTGCATGCTCTTACCCGTAGTCAAATATAAAGTAACTAAGGGTAATAAGCCTTAATAGCATGATAATATGACCAGTCTATTCTTTGTTAATTGTAGTAAGCAATAATGTCGGATAGCGAAGCTCAAAACTAAATCACAATTCTTAGTAAACTAACGGTTCAGTTGATATAAGATACCCGTTCATCTTCAGAGTGGTACTGTATTCCTCTTGTTTTATCGACGTCGATTGAGGACTCTAAGAATGGTTTTTTCCTAAGACGAGTACCTACAGCGACCTCGCACGCTCGACGCATCAATAACGTCGGCTGATTTTGCTGAAACAACAGAGAAAAGATTTCAATATGACTTTCCTGCATCAAAAAGAGCGTCGGTAAAGGGGCGCTCTAAACATTACTCAACGAAATTTTCAATTAGGGCAGAATTCGCGTACTAAAACAAAGAGTCCGCTTTGTAAACATTTCCCAAAATGAAATCCGACATGACTTGTACCCGGCGATAATACAGAAATCCGCTTACGTTAGCCACTCCCTTTCATATTCCGCCCCTTATTCCGTGTTCCGTTTTTCAAATGTCACAGTTTTCTTTTTGCATATTTGCAATATTAACTTGGCGCGCTTAATCAGTATCCAAAATGTCTTCAAGTGACACTTTAATCGGTTTCTTTTTGAGGAAAGCGCTTCCAAGCGGTAAGTTCGTGAAGAGTGGCACTTTAGCCGGGTCTCCGACTCTAAGTGGACGTGTGCATACGTCACATTCGACCATCACATCTCGTGGACATCGCTGTAGGAAATTTGTAGTTCCAGCATTCTTCGAATGTTCCTGGTCCTGCATTCCGTTACGCTTGAAAACAGACACGGGCAGCTGGCGCACCTGCAACCAGACAGCACCGTTTAATGCCATCCTCAATAATGTTATACATCGTTCACTAACGAGTATATATGTAGACTCACTTTTGCAGGCATGAAACTAAACTATAATTTTCTGAACCGTATTTAAAACCTTTGTTGTACGTTACGAAGAACCTTTGTTTACATTGCCCTATTGTTTAAGACTTATTCGTTCACCACTATTCAATTAAAATAAATGATTCAAAGTGTACGCACCGAGTGATTAATATTTCCTAGACATTTTGACAGCGCATTTTTTCGTGGGCACGACAGGAATCGCGAGTGGGCGGTCACTCCAAGTCGCACTACGCCAGCACTTGCGTATGTATGAAATGGCACCGCACTCGGCAAACTTTTGATCTTGGATTCCGTTTCGCTTTAATGCCGATGACGGTAACGGGCTTGCCTGTTAGATTTTGCTTTATCATATTCCACATTTAGTGTTTTTAAAATTTCGGGGTATTAAAATGGCGGGTAGAGTCTTCACTTTTTATCTTTTTTCCTTCGTACGGGGAGCATTTCTTGTGTCACTTTCGGATACAATCGATGCATGGGTTGTATTGCCATGCATAGACAACAACCCATAGCCATTTCTTTAGCACACAGATATTTTTGTGCTCCTCTATAGCCGTACACTTGATCCTGTATTCCATTGCGGCGGTATGCAGATATCGGAAGCCTACCATGTTGGGTCGGAACGTACCGTTCCTGAAACCAACAAAACAATAGTCATCCACTCGAACAAAGCTTTTTGCAAATCGCGAACAACGCCTACGAGGCACCGAGGTAAAACTCAATTGTTGAAACGGTTTTGCAATCTCGTTCATAGTTGATTTTAGGCTTTTGTTCAGATTCGTTTTTAGTGCCTACTTTACGCGCCAATGCAAAAAATAGAGATCGATAAATAGTGAGCCGTTGGTTTCAGGAATAGCAATATTTATCTTTTTAATGAATAGTTATACTCGACCATTGGGTCGAGTATAACTATTCATCCTTAATTGTAAGGACCTTAAAATTTGTCATTTTGTAGAGTAATATAATACTAGACTTACGATGCGACCGTCTTCATATCTGTAGCAAGGAATCACATATTTCGTTTTGACCGGCTTGCAGATAGGTTGCGAGCAAGTCGGACAGCAGTCGGACGCCGTGTGCCGTGCAGATGGCGGGGACGAGCGGGTCGAGCGTCGCGTCGGAGAAGGATGGCGCTGTCTCGTCGGTGCGTGGCAGTATCCAGGGTAGTCATGGAATTTGTGATGCTCGTGGCAGTAATCGTGGTAGTCACAGCACTCTTCATGCTCACTACAACAGTTTGGAGGGTGGTTTTTTGGAGTCCTCGGTCGCTTCTTTTCACAGCAGTACGCAGCACCTTTTGGGCACCGCGGCAGACAAGGGAAGCACATCGGCGGCTCGTCATATTCGTAGCACTTCTCAGGGTAACAGGGCGCAGCTAGCATCGGCCCCACTGAGTAATTTCCGCATTCTTCCGTGTAGCAGCAAGCCATATTTTTAGATTTCTATGCTTATTTACTATTTCTTGTAAATTTTGACTCTACATAATATTTTTTATCTAATATTTTTAATTATTTTGTTAATATTGTAGAACTGTCAACGTTTGAAATTGTTCGACGATTTCATATAATATTTTTTTCCTGACAAGTGAAACATGGCAGCAGAATAAAAAAGGTTTAGCAGATAGATCTATTCAAAGAAGTTGATAAGTATTTTTAAACTCTCGGTATTACTACGAGCATATGTATTATTTGGCTGTAGCATAAATCTGTAACTACGTTATATTTTATTACATATTTAGTATACCTATTACTCTATTTAAGTAGCAAATTATTAGTTTAAGCTTGTTTATAATTTTTCGTAAATACATACCATAGTAAAGTTATTGGTACATTTCAACTACTTGCTGTATTTACGAGTAAATTGAGTACGAGATTACTAACACAAACACAAGACTTCGTACTCAAGTATAGGAACGTATATTATGAAAATGTGAATCATTCGCAAACATTCGACGGCGTGGCGCCTTCTTGTCGGCAACGTTGACTCGAAAATGCAATTTTCCCAATGCAAATCGAACGCCCCTAGACAGATTTAATGGCTTTTACTTGCAGACTCCGATTATCATTTCCGCATAGAATTGTTACCGGCCGAGCCCTACCTCGACCCAATCAAAGATAATTTACTCCCAAGTCAAACAAAATTTCATAATTTCCTGACTCTTAGAATCTTTGTTATTTAACAAAATGCCAACATCCAATTTTCAGCGTCTCTCAACTTCGATCAAAGTTTTGATGAAAATAAACAACCTTCTGAAGTTGATACTCATACCTAAGTACCAACTTTCAGAAACTTTTGTAAATAAGATAACATCTTAACTGTGCGTTTGTATAAAAAATTGATATTTACTTGTTCAGGGTTATCATTTAGGGGTGTACTTAACCGCAAGGGGGTGACTATACTAATAATAAATAACAACTTTTACTATGTGACCAACTGAATCTGATTTTTTGTTACCGAATTCATAATTGATATACCTATATTGAAAGAGGTAAATTAGGATGAGTATAGTAAATTACTTTTGGGTTAATGCATCTCTTATCGATAACCCTGTATATTGGTAGTATTTTCGATTATTGGTGGCTAGCGTGTATTTGGGGCCAAGGCAGTGCCCCCGCCAAGTCTCGTACGGCCGTACCATCCTTTTATCAAAGCGGTTTGAGCGATTTTCGACCCCCCTATAACTTAATTGTGGGAGAAGCTATTTATTTATGGGAGCAACGAGAAACTAGAAATACAAATTTTGGAGGCAAAAAATATTCTCAAACAATGGTTCAATGCTAATGGAATTATATTAAATGCGGATAAAAGCATATGTTGTCAGTGTATTATGCATACGTACATTCCATGATAAGATATGCGATAACTGTATGGGGCAACGGGGCCGATATGATTTAAGTCCAAAGAGCCCAGAAGAAGGCCATAAGAATAGTATTTGGATTAAAAAAACGCACGTCAGCACGAAAATACTTTAAAAAATACAAAATAATGACAGCGGTATCCATGTATATTTATCTTAGAAATTTTGACGAGAAAGATAATCTAAATTGATAAAACCGAATCACATACCATTTTAGAGATCGCAATAGACCGGACGTACTTCTAACAAAACCAAAAGTTCAATTAGCCAAAGTAAAGAAACAAGGCATCTGGATTAAGATATGTATGTTTAATAAATTACCTCGTCCTGTAGCTAACTTACATGGCAATGATTTTAGGTGTAAATTAAAAAAATATTACGATTCCACTGCTTTTTACTCAGTAAAAGAATTCTTACAAACTGATCTAACTGAATATTCATTCTCGAATTAATTAAAAATGGATATTGACATTAAACAATACTTGACTAGTAATGTTACCGGACTGATACATAACTAAGTATTATGTATATAGTAATCTGACATCAATATTAAATTTAACATTATTTATCTAGACGTAATTTTATCATCCATATAGGTATACTTCGATAAATATTGGCACAGAGCCCTGATATAAGAGTAAGATCTTATATATATGACTAATATTTACTAGGAAACAACGTAGAGCTTAAACCGCTGAATCCAGAGACATGAAAGTTATCAATAAATACATACTCCAAATTGAGTAGAGATGTTTTTTAAAATACAACCCTTAAGAGGGTGGGTATAAAGGCGGGTTCAAAGTTTATAATTTTTTTTAAATTTTATTTTACGCCTCGGGCAACGCCTTGGGTGACAGTTTGTAATAAAAACATTAAACTGTAGCATTTACCTCCAATTTTGTACTGCGAGCAGATAAGAGTAAGCCTGGCGTTCGCATTACCGCTTTGAAAGTGTCTATTATTTCCAATCGAACTAACACTTTCATTGTGTCCTTTGAAGTGATAGCGATAGTAGTTCCCTATGCTAGAATCACGCTCTTGAGCTTCACCAGATAATTAATTTAATTAACACTATGTACATTATTTGTGTCGGCGGTAGATCGAACTATACATTATACTAACACGTATTATACATAAACGAGTACATCCAATACATAATATATAACACAGCTCATAATAGACAGCCGACTTGCATCCAAATTGGTGTCAAAATACCCGTGAGTATTTTTTTTATGTTTCCATTTGTTACTGCTAGTCAGCAGCGGGTAATTACCACTAAAACTTCTGTCAAACTAGTATTAAATAAGTAACTGAAAGAAAGAACTTGATTAAGAATCTATCTAGAACAGTTAACGTTTGCGTTACGCGACTAAATATTAAATGTTACGCAATTACAGGTTTGGGTCTTTTTCTCGAACTCCTGCGAGTTTGTACGAAACAAAATTGCTTCTAGTACTTTTTATTTTTTATATAGATACATTTTCTTTGACAGAAATAATCACGTATATTAGTTAAGTGGTGTCGAGATCTAAATAGACAGATAGAAGATAGACAAGAGGTAAAGTTGTGAGCGGGCGCTATTGGCCTGTCGCTTTTGTTATATCTTAAATTAGTAAGACACTACATAGGCACTACTAGGTAGTGGAAAGCTATGGATTGTTACTAATTACTAATTTTCAGAGGTGTAGCAAAGACACGTGCAATGGCTTCGTGTGTAATACTAGTATTTTACAAGCTAAGCTACAAATATAAATAGAAAACAACCAACAACTCATAGACAAACCCGTGTATGTTCACAGAAACATCTATTTACCATTATTTAGAGAAGGAACATCTTTCGAACGAGACCGAGGGAGCAAAGTGGCGGATGAAAGCGTAAGAATGTATTTATTTACGATGCTTTTTGTCAATGGGACTTGGGTTCATTTAGGTGAGTTATGGTGCTCGCCCACAAAGAGGGTTTTGTGCTTATGTACCTATCTATTTATCGGGACGTAATAAATTCTTCTGTTTGTATGGAATATATTATTTGAAAGGATTTATTTTCCATATAGAGGAATATTTTTGAATTGTAGATGGTTGTCACAATAATAAAACGAGTGAGCTGGAAACGTGTGAACACGTGAAAGATACTTTGAAATATTATTGTTATTTCGGAATACATTCTTTTTACGGGACTGATAGAAAATGCTGATTCATAACTATTTTAAATCCATTTTATTTTTTTAGGATTGTTTTCTTTCTTCTCTTGTTTTTCCTTCGTTAAAACAAGTTATCGTTATATATACCTAGTTAATATCTAATGGGCGATAAGTCCGTTTCGATGGAAAACTCATAGGAAAGTCTAGTGAAGTCTCTAATATTTTATTGGGACTCGTAACATGAATGACTTGCATACGTTTTACTCGATATTGCTAGCCTATTTTTAAATGCAACTTTAATTGAAATATTTTATAATTTAATTTTTTCCATATCGACTAAATATAGCACTGTACGAAATTCCAACTAACTAGAAAACTACATTTTCTTCACAAAACAATAACCTTATTTCTTACGGAATAAGTATCTTTTACAGAGTTCTAACGCTCGTTAGTTTTCTTAAACATGTTTGGATATTCTAAAGTTGGATTTCCTGACCCTTCGCGAAATTTAAATATTTGAAAATTCACATTTATTGTGTTTATCAGCGAAATATACGAAATAAAGGCAACCACGGCGGTAACTACTGAGTACTTGAAAAAAATATATATAAAAAGAAAATAAATGAAGATTTCGGCGTCTGGAAACTATTGCTGAAGAAATACAACTTTAGTTGGATTTGTGTGCATTATTTGAGAAATTTGCCTCGGCTTTACCTCAGTCATAATAAAATATTAATTACTTGCGGTTTGTGGTATTAAGATGAGGATCATACTGGGTCGGCGTGTCTGTAGCAGCCGGCTTTCGCACATCCTGATCCTATTTGTCATGTGACCTTTTATTTTTTGGATAATTGTACATAGCAATACAATTAAAGAAGTCCATAGGTCAAAAGAAAAATTATGGGCAGAGCAATTTTCCTGCTGAACGAGTTATAATACAAAATAGGTATTTACAAGTTCCTGCCTCTCCCAAATTGCAATATTCTTGGATTACGATACATCCCTATACATCCCTATTTTATAAAGCTGATCATTTCAGCAACAGAAATTTATTATTAGATATAAACGAGGAACTGACAATAATAAAAAATAGTAAATGACTCCAATTCTGCGACTGCTTTCTAGAATTCCCTTTCGTAACAAAACTAGAAAGAAAAATCAAATATGGAAAGGAAAATAAACGAAATTTTCATTACGAACCCGCGGTCCGCATAGCAAAATGGACCGCGTTTAATATTTGATAGGGCACTCCCTATCTGTGCATCAATGGAAGGGACTGTCACTGGACACGCCCTTGATTTTATTATAAGGTTTTTACCATTGTTTCATGGCGTTTAATCAAGTGCCTCTCTTTTCTGCCAGACTTTTATTAATGGGCATTATAATATTTTACGTAATGCATTATTTTAAGTAAATTTTTAAATATGATATAATCTAAAACAAAGAAAAGTCGTCTTCACACAGATATACTTGTTAGCCATTAATTAGTACCACCAAGGAGTAGTTAAATAAACATAATCAATGTAATTTACTAAAGTAAAAGAAAAGCTTTTCTTGTAAGTATTATTTATTTAATTCCTCTCGAAGAAGTTATTTTGCGGAACAAACTTAACAACTAATAACAGTAATTAAGAAGTGTCTTTTAGTAGATTGTTACTCTGTCTCGGATGACAAAACTTTGCGGAACTGATCAATTATTTATGCGCAGACTACATAGGTACGAAATAAATTTAGGTTGCAAAACAAACAACTGAACAGAAGTTTTCAAGAATAATTTAGTTACGCTAGGGAAGTAATGAACTCAACAAATATTTAGATAATTTATTATGAATCTGAGTCAAAAGATAACGAAGATTTTTGTTGTAAATACGAGTACAGTAGCTAATGCTATTGCATTAGCATTGCTTTGTATCCGTCTTAGTTGTTAACGTACTTGGAAGAATTATCTGGGTTTCTAGACCTTTCCTAAACAACTCAAAATCGGAATAGACCTTAATAAACAAATTTTATGATAAGAAAACAAAGGTTAAAACAACGCTACGCTGTATTATACCTTTACAATATTTTAACTTCACCACTCTTATACAGTAATCAACAAAAGGAAAAAATTAAGAACCTCTGATGCCTCTCTTCGCTGTCATGATAAACAGAAAACAATCTTAGCATCTTACTTAAAACACGGCAAAGAAAAGGCATTAAGAGGAAAGTTAACTATATTTATGTGTTTTGTGGTCCTGTGATGTCGAAAAGCAGGAAAGCCTTGAGGGAAGATTTATGTTTCTACAAAAAAGGGTTTTTGTTTCACGATAATTGTTTTACTCTGCTGCTGTTTTTCGCTAATTGGTAACGCTGTCTCTATGGAGATTACTTCTTAGCTATGCCCGGAAATGGTTCTTTAGTGTGAACGAATTTACTCGAAAATATTTTGAATATTGAGTTTTATCTGACGCCTCAATGATAAATAACAAAGCCAGGAACAAAAATTTGAATTTACCGACTACTAGCTGGGGTGGGGCCAAATTTATTTTTTTGTTTTTATTTTTTGTGTGACTAAAATAAAACGTTCATCTATCTCCGCGGTGTCACCCGCGGATCTTTAATTTTTATGGCCTATGTTACTCCGCGATAATGTAGCTTTCAAACAGGGCACGCATTTTTGAAATAATAATAATATGGGACAACATCCACTCAACGGTCTTCAGGTCCACAAACAAATTCAAGAAATAGTTCAAGAATTCGGTCAAGTAGTTTTTGAAGTTTCCTTACATACAAAAATACACAGATCTTTCCTCTTTATATTACTAATGGTATATCAGTATAGATTAGTATTACCACAGACTATAAAATTTAAACAAAAACAAGAAAAAAGTAAACAGATGGTTTGTTAAAGTGACAAAAAATAGTACCTAGTCTTAGTTTTGCCCTTCAGACTTGACACAACTGAGGTGTACAACTACCAATATTCCAAGTTATGATATTTCAAGGTCGCAAAGGGCATAAAAAAACACTTTTAAAGATTATACTGAGACAGGGTGAAGATGGACCCCTGGGTAAGCTAAAATCATTAATACTTGACAAGAGGACTGCTGGTCATAATCATTGCGATTTTGTATACAATTTGGTCTGCAAAAGCTTAAGAAGTTTATTAGGCATATTCTACTTATTCTCAATTTGTCTTGGCCCTATTGCATTTGGGTGATATCACACAGGATACAGCCACAAAAGTCTGCTCTTAGGAATTTATTTATGCATTATTATGTGTTTATTGCCAATCTAGCCCTGTTTCTGAGAACAAGGATTTTAATCCACAAAGAAAATACGCCCAAGTTGAGCGTTATACGTATCTACTTACGTACTATCGGGCGGACGGCTCGAAGCTCAGTCAGTCGAGGCGCCGGCAAACTCTTTGAAACTGCTTCCCCATAACTTAATGCTAACTTCTAGGTATCGGCCATTGTACCCACATACTTACTCCTGTTACTGTAGCTAAGCGTTAACGCACTTTTCCGTGATTCGTTATGTTAAACAATTTTAAAGACCGTTTCGTAATTACGAGAGTATTCAATGCTACATGAAAGTAAATAACTAAATGTATAACTTGCTAATTAATTGAACCCTAAAGAATTATTCAGCTTAAAGATGATAAGGGTCTTGACAGTCATAGACAATCAAAAGCGATAATACCGATTAACCTAAGGGAAATCACTACTCAATCAAAACAATTTGAGACTGAGCGTGGTGGGGATTAAAACAAATCGCGCAGGTAGGTACGCATTAGTTATTTGATTCCGATTCCCGAGTATGATTGAATTCGCAACGAGCCTCAGTCCCGAAGTACGCCTATTTAGACATTAATTAAAACACAATGTGTAAACGAGGTTGCCGACGCGAAATGAAGCAATTACCTTCATTTACAAATACAAGCACTTTGTTGATTTAATTCATGTTGCAGATATGATGCGTAATTGGATGGCGAGTCCGTCAGAGGTATGTACGTCATATGCCAGTTATGTAGCTATTATGTAGCGCGTAGCCCTATATTATTAATATACCATAATTTTTTTTTATATGTAACATTTCCGTTTGAATAAACGTCTTTTGTAGTGATTTTCTATAGAAGAAAAGCTATTCAATCAATGTAATTTGGTGAATGATTTATTATGGTTTTTGTGGTAAATTAATTTCAGCAAATCCGTGTAAATTAAGAGTGACATTTTAATTTTACAACTTCGGCAAACACCTGATCAACCGTGTAAAGGCTTTGTTCTAATCAACCATTAATTATTATTAGCCGTTCATTAATCGTGCTTAAGAAGCGAAATAATATCCATTGTCCTCAAAGTCTCACCGTGATCCCGTAAATGGGTCAGTATTGATTTTGCACCGAAGACGTTAACCAGTTTTAATGTACAGGAAGAATATTACAAATGGATGAAAATCGATCGAACAGAAAATTAAAGGCCCCCGAGGCTCGGTCCTTTATAAGTAGAGCGCGTACTTTACGACAGACTTACCGCTTCATTTAGGATAATATCCAAGGTATTTCACACGGCGAGAATAAAGTTGTTATCCCATTATCTCGAAAAGGCGTCGACGTTTGAATATTGTGCTCTGAGTAAATTCAATAAGACTGCAATTTGGTGAATAAAGCAAACGAATTTGAATTGGCAAGTTTCACCCATACATATTCAGCGGTGGGCGTCGCAGTGCGCAAAACTTTTGGCACTCTCGCTTGCATACAAAAAATGAAAGTGTCTGTACGCCTTCACCGCTCGACGAAATGGTGCATTACCACGGTACTGTGTGCACTCTGACCCACATCCCGAGCTCGATTCATCACACGACTCGAGCTTCAAGCTCATACATCGTAGCCTTGAAAGTGTTAAATACCAAAGGAAATTAAAATTTATTTCCGGTATAATCGAATGGGATTCAGTTCAAACCTTTGAATCAGAGTAATTCAGTACATCAATAGGGCAAATTTTGATCAAATCACGGTTCATGTTCTACATTTACAGACGATTTCAATTCTACATAAATTACTATGGACAAAGCTTTCGTCAATTATTAAGCCCAGTGATTAAGCAATGAGTGCATAGACTAAAAATCATAACCTGTTATAATTATGCTCATCACAATGAAGACGTCTGTATTATCAAAAACGAAATGACTAACTAAAACAAAAGAGATTACTTACTCCATAAGCTGTATATTTTAATTTTATTGCAAGAGAGATTTTTTAAGTATTATTATTTTTGATCTGGAGCTATAACTTTAATCATTTTAGTATTGGTCTTATTATCTTCCTAAAACATAATTTTCAGTTTAATTGTTATCACACTAATTAGGCTTTTTATATAGTCGCCATGCGTATTGCATACTTTGCATATATTTAAAAATACGTTTTTAAAGTAATTTATTACCACGTTTATCTTTTCACTAATTTACACACACATTAGATACATTAGTACATTCTGCTCATTATGTTAAAACACGTATTAAAGATCAGTCAGTACGTGTGGTAGTCGATATGAGTCTGAACGAATTTTACAAAAAGACTAGATTTTATGCAAAATAATTTACCAGTTGTAAATGTAGGCATCATAACTTGGTAAAATAATTTGTTTTGTGCTTAATTAGAAGCTTTTCGGATGTATATACGCTCTCACCTCTTACATAATGTTAGTTACTGTTACAGTATTTTGTTCCGAAATGGTTACTTCAGCTTGTTGCTCCACCAAAAGTCTAATATTAGTTTAGACGGTTAGCTACCAAGAAACACTCGTCGAATTTTGTTGAATGTATTGGTAATCGGGTCGCTTAGAGGTACATGCAGTGGTCTGTTATTGACGAGAAGAACCAAAGATAAAAGCAGATACTCTAGAAAAAACGTGTTGTAAGACTCCATATATATTTTATATGGAGATATATATATATTTTATATGGAGAAAAGTCGAAAATAAGTATTTACTCTGGGTTTTTTTTCTATTAATAGAATATTGGTGTTTAGTGATTTCGGTTTCATTGCAGATTTGGTTATCCTTCCCTAATTATTTAGTTTCACCAATACCTTTTATCATTATGATTAACTATTGATGTGTTCGTTTTGTTTTTATACCACCATTTACGCTAAATTTAAGTAACTTTTTCATTCTTATACAAGATGTCTTAAAGAGAGTGCTTGTTAGCGATATGACCGCCTTGTTTTTTTTTTGTATTTATTCTATAGTATTGTATTTTTGTGGGGACAATAAAGAATTTTTGTATTGTATTGTAACTATTGTAAAAGTCAATTCTATGATTTAAAAAAAGTAATTTTAGATTAGAGAAGATAGGAGAAAACTCGTAAGCTCGTAGTACTCTGTTGTAGTACTTGTAGAACTATTGTAGCAATTTTAGGACTATTTTAACACTCGTAGCACTGTTGTAGGACTTGTAGCCTTGTTGTAGCAATCTTAGCACTGTTGTAGCACTCGTAGCACTGTTGTAGCACCGTTATAGCACTGCTAGCACTGCTGCCTTGGATGTTTCTAAACGCTTCGTTCAGTCCTTGACAAGGTGTTATACAAAACTAAATGCTGCCGTGTATTTTATATTCATATTTGTGAAGTTAAGTGATACTCGTATTTAAACGCAAGCCCTAGTTTTTGTAATGTTATATTAATTGGTCAAAAGTCTCTGGACGGCCTACAAACACTGATATAGAGTGAGATACTGAAGCTATATCTTCTATAATATAAAAATAAATTGCTGAATGTGTTGCTAAGCGCAAATCTCGACAGCAGCTGAATCGATTTTTCTAAGCATATCTTTTGTTTAGAATATTTATTGAAGTTCGAGAATGGTTCTTACGGAGAGAAAAAATTAATAATTTGCCTGAATAGGTATAAAAACTACACTTTTCTATACTCTTGTACAATTGATTCCTAATAATACTTAAAAGTCAATTTGAACTTTAATACTATACTATAAAGTTTAAGTAATAGTGGAGATGATCGGGAAGGCATAACAATTGAGTGACGTTAGAATAGTATAAATAAATGTCAATATTTGTCAAATTTGCTCAAGAACAGAGTATTCGCAAAGACAAGTTTGTTTGATTTGCTTAGAATCTTGTTATAGATATTAAAATTTGCTTCAAAATAAAGAAATTTTAGAGAAACGCAACACTTAAAGGAATAATAATTTATGATAATATCAGATTTCATTTTAAAAGGCGAGGTAAAAAAATATTTTATCTCAATTTTATCCTCATCTGTTACAATGACGAAGCTCTTCAATCCTCAGGTGTAATGTGGAAGAACTGCGTCGTATTTCTTACAATTTTTATAATTTATTCCCACCACAAGAAACATATTAAAGACTAATAATAGTAAGACTTTTTTTTTCATAATATCAACTGGCTGTCCCGGCGAACTTCGTACCGCCTATTAGTCGATTCTTTAATAAATTTTTTAAACTTGTTCTGCTATTTGGGACGCCGAGTAAGTAAATATTGACGTTTTATACTGACTGCCAAGAAGAGGAGGTACTCAAATCGAGTATATAGATTTAGATTTTTAAATCGAAATGGCTGAAAAAGCTATAGCGGCGCCTGCCGTAATGGAAGTCGTTAGTCAAACTGGGTTTAATAGATTGACTCAATATGCGTTAACGTAATACCTAGGGGTCATTTTACTCGTAATCTATATTTTAATTCTTATTTTGAACTTATCACAAATTTAATAGAACTAAAATAAATGTTAGATTATAATTAAGTAACATCATTAAGGTATGCTGTTACATATATCGGAGTATATATATTTCTAAAAACTATATCTTATTCACTGTTATAACTGATACCACAAAACATCTTGTGGCTCTGTGGTTGTTATACAACATAAGCAGTCAATACGGTTTTATGAACACCAAATACCAAAATAAGAAAATACGGCCTAGTTTATGAAAAATCCATAACATGTAGGTATGGAGAACAGAGTGCAATTAATTGTGATAAATCCGCAAGGAAAATACTGTTTGGTGTCAAGGTTGCCTATCGTTTCCTTGGAATCCAATTTCACGCTACGAAACGTATTTGCGTCGTCGGCGTAACCAACTTACCTGAGGTCACGTGTATTTCAACTTCGATACTGTCCAAATGGCGCTACATTTACTGCTGACAATGTCAAAACCACTTATGCAGGTTCACTCACTCACTGCACCACAGATTTTAAATTCAAACGAGTTGTGCTCGCGTTAAGTCTTGCGAGTAGGGTGTTAAGTTTATTTTTTCGCGTCACTTACGTAAGTAAGCGGAGCAGGGCGGGCGTCGCGGGCGCCCTCCGCGGCTCGACGGATGCCACTGTAGCTCGAGACATCCGCGCGGCACACCGCGCATGCTTCTCCACAATAAACCCGAGATCACACCCGTTACTCAAAGAGCTCGTACGCTCCGCGAAGTGATTTTTATTTATACAACAGCTCTATCCACGCGACGTCGACCATATCATATTAGGCACTCGAATAAATGTCGAACGCTTGAACACTTTTCTGCGAAAACTTCGTGTAAACGTAGCCTTATCGGTCCGCCTTTTAACTATTCATGAACGGTCGCTCTTATATTTGCCGAGCTAGATAACCAACTGGCTGATATCTTCCTTATCGCATTTCAGAATAGCTATAGTTTTCATAGCGAAAGTGAGCTGACTCACAGTTGCAAGATCGGCCTTTATTATTTTACGATTTATTTATGACTTAATAAATTACGTCGAATACCCTACTACACCTTTTCAGAAAAAATACCTCACGAACTAAGCAAAAGGTAGCTTTATTAACATAATCGTAAATATAAGGTTTTATCTCGTAGTTTTCTTGAACGGGAATGTAAGTAGGTTAAGAATGTAACATCGAACTTAACTTTTAATAAACCTGTTTGGATTCCGGAAATTTAATAAAATACTTCTGCGTTCTTGATTGAAAATGTTTTGGCTTGGTGGTTACACGACCTTAATTTATATTTAATTTTTCTATCCAAAATATTCGAAGTATCAGGTGGATATGCTCTCAGGTTTAAAATACATGCAGGTGGTTTAACAAACACACATATGTTACTCATATGTGTTTACAACTTCATTGCGAGTCGCCACGTGATCTGAATTAAGTGTTAGCCTTCGTTTTTGCACAAACGATGTCATGGCCGAGCTAAATGTTCATGTAAACATGTCCGCATATCTTTCACTTCTTTACCTCTCCTTTGTACTACGTAAATTGACTTTGGTACGTTTGATCCCTTGAATACTGATATGATGTGTCTACCCAACAGACGCATGTATCACGGAGCTTATGAAAAGTTTAGCTTCTGAATATTTGCTTTACTTTGAATTTGCAGCAGAAGTTTTACGCCAATATTTTCAATGTTGATTGAGTTCCGTGATATGAAGATTTTATATTACATTTCATGAAATCAAATGCTCATAATATAATGTTTGAAACACACATAAATATTTTTCATAATAATCCTTCTTATTATACATAACATACACTTAATCGTTACTTAGAGGTTCAGTAAGACATAAAATATTTCAGGTCTTGTGAGCTGCTTACTGTAACGCTGTTTGTTTGCGATATTTCTATTCCATGAAAAATTTCATTTCGAGCTTCTTGAATAAACAAATTGATCCATAAACAAAAAATATCCACTCTCTTCAACATTCTGGCGTAAAAGGCCTGTCAGATTTGAGCCTCGATCCTTAATCCCTGTATTGCTAAAAACAGGAAAACTGTAAGCAGGATTACCTATAGATGCGTAAATACCAACAAAATGTTAGTAGAGTCGGTGGGGTGGAATAAAGAGGGCACGCCAAAAATAAAGTTATAAAGGAAAAACCAGAAAGTAGACGTCGAACGAATGGGGTGTTTTTTCATCGTGTGTCCAATATTGTGGTATCGACAAGCGCTGTGTACCGCAGACAATGATATGTCACCCAGAGCCCTCGGCGTAGGCACGATACTGTCGAAACGGCTCCTTATATCGCCGCCGACGATTTTATCAGCCACGGAAAATAACTTAGTTGACAATATCTTAACTGAAAGTTACCTGATACTATTATGGGAAGATCTATTTTGAATCTACTTGGACCTGAATGTACGTTAAGGTTATGAAGTATTCTTAAAAGTTACTTCTGGTTATTTTACTGTTTTTAGGATTTTATAAAATACCGTCTTTTAAATAGGTACATTTTTAATGTGTACCTACTACTGAGAATTTACATAATCGACACTATGAATAAAAACAAATTACGCACTTTCTTATAGAGAACAGTGCTTAGTAGTGAGATGTATATGAGTTGATATGACTTAGGTTAAAAAAGGTTTGCGAATGTTTCTACATTAAAACTTTGTATTAATTAAAGTGACGTAAAAGATTTTGCATAGTTTACATGTACGTGGATTCGAAGTAGATATATCAGAAACATCATATTGAAGTTATTTCAGAAGAAGGCTAGACCATCAGGCGGTCAAGTCTGTTATTTGAATTGTCTCAGAATTACGATTGGATTGTGCCAAAATGGCCGTTTTGATAGGCCGGTCTAGCAAAATCTAGGTCTGGTTAGTATACCACAGTCGTCCTCAGCGCTCGAAATAACCGAAATCAATAGTCAACCTTGTGCATTATTTAGTTCCGTCCTAGTTTTAACCATCATGACCGATTCTAATATTCACAAACCATTGTTTCACAATGGTTTTAAGGGTATTTTTTATTATTGTGGCTTTTTGTAACGTGTTTTTGTATTTGAAGATTGATGATTGATACTTATTGTTTATATGTACAGTCTGCTTATACTAATACTCTTCATCTAAGGACGTAGGTCTTGATCAGTTAAAATTACACCAAACCCATGACTACCAATAATGCAATCTTAATTTTATATATTTTACCTTAGTGGAACATAGGGACCGCGTAATAAACCAACCTAACCTTTGATCTTTTTTAAATAGCGAGATTCCAAACTCTTTCTTACGCTTCAACTACCCAAAAACTCGGAGTCCACTGCGCCCCACACATTCATACGTCAATTGTCCACAAAAACCGCTGGGGCAGCTCAGCTCAACCTAATTAATGACGCCCGCCCCCCTTGGGGCAGATTAAGTCGCATAAAACCTTCTGGCCGCGACATACGCTTCGTGGCAACTGCCCGATGTGATCGATCTACTTCTTGCTTATTGGCGTTCGGTGTCAATCAACTCGAAGAGTGAATAATATCGACGTTTATGTGTTTCGTTTATGTTTTTATTACAAAACAAAGGTGTCACGGAATGGTTTATTATTTAGTTGGTTTAATCGAAAGCTTCTTTGCAACTAAATTTTTGCCAAGTATGTTAGTCTATATAAGATACCTATTTAGTAAATTATTTCTTGCAATATTGTCATCAATTTTGTTAAAACATTTTGACTTGCATAGCATAAAACAATTATTCACAAACTTTGCCATTACATTTTTAATTGTGATTAGTGTTATATCAGTTCAACCAAACCACTTTCAACAGAGACAGGGCTAAAGTAGTAAAGTCATTTTATGGACCTCTTAGTGATATTACTCTCATAAGCGCAATAATTCTATATATACCCAAAAATTGGTGGACCATAAACCTTTAATACCTCCTCGCGGGCGTAAAAGATTTGGACCACACAAAGTTTTATTGTGGCGCGTCTCGAGGTCGTCATCAGTGGGACTTTTATACGAGGAACGAACGTGAGATTTCCATAACAACAGCAATTCATTGAAATGCGGGGACGTCTGGTGCCGTCATACAAATCCGTACTTTGCAACTATTCCGCGTCTTCTTCTTGGCTTTGCCAATAAATTTTGACAATGTCACCAGACGTAGCACCCATGCGAGAATTACAATTTTAATATTGAATTTGAGTTTGATGTCGTTTGTGCCATAGTGATAGTTCCTCTATGGCTTGTGCCAACAATTTAAGTGCAGTGATGTCATATCTTAAAACTTGATGAGTTATCGTTTGATGAGTCTAATTGAATACAAACTTGTTGATGATAAAATATATTGTGTCATGCAACAACCAGACAACCCGACGAGCAAACCAACCGAAATAACTTCGTCCAACACAAAAACCTCAACCTCGTCAAAAAGTCCCAAATGGCGCACAATCAAAAACGCATTCTTGTTACACACAAAAGGTTTTAATAAAATGCTGGAACACCAACATTTTATTCCATTTGCTTTCACAAGCTTACATTTCTGATTTAATATATGAACAAGACGTAATGATGCTTAGAAGCATACGTCAATGCTTAGAGATTCTTGTGAAACTATGGCAATACCTACATTCTATAGAAAATTCGAAACAATGGCACAGAACGTCGAGTAAGTAAAAAGGCGCAGGTTAAAATTTTACTTGTCAGTTTATTTGTTTGTATGGCAATCATTGTAATTTTGATATTATTTATACTGAATTTAGATAGTAAATCTGCCATTAGTAGAAACACTGCTGGAAAAACAAGGCAAGCTCGGTTAATACAATATAAAAACATACAAAAGCTGATTTTTCCTTATTTTTGAGGCCGATCGTAAGTGCTACTGTTGCCTGATATATCATTAAGTACTTAAACACTAGGACTGTAAAAGTCCAAAAAAAGTAGCACCAGCAAGACAAAAGTTACAATCACGAACACGTCAACAATGTAAACATTCAAATTGAATGAAAAGGCAACCTGAATGCATTTAGGGCAGCACTCTGGCCATGCTCTGACCGTTAATGGATGCGGGCCAACTAAAGGGTTGTAGGGCATTTTATTTATACATTCTCGTATACTTACGTCCGACAAAACGATTATTATTTGACGTGGATACTTTATAACTCAATGTGTGTTTTTTCGTGACTTCCTAAAACACCTAAAGCTTTACACATACATGTATATATTTTAATTATACACTGAAAATAATTATCCTACTTTATTATACCTCCTACTATATATTTAACGTAGTGCTTTTGGTAGAGCATATCAATGTCGGACCTACCAGCTAATATGAAAACACGTGGGTTTTGTTTCGAACGACGTAGACCTTAAATGAAAAGAAGAGAATATAGTAAAGAGGTTATAACTAAGTAACACGTTTAAAAATTCACCGTGTGGTTATAGTCCACCACGTAAGGGGTATGATATTTTTTATACTTCTCTGATTTTAAGTCAATGCAATGTGAAATAAAAAGGGTAGATAAACGCAAAGGGCATTGATGTGAATATGTTTCCGATGGCATATCATGCCAAGAAATATGCCCAGGTTACTTTGAAAAAATTAAATACAATACTTTCTAAAATGATACGCAAAATCTATTATACCAACTGTATATTATTAATCAATCAATCAAAACTTTATTTCCCGGGTACAAACAGTTTACAAGATATCTCATTAAATTACATTATTGTATTTAATACTCACTCCTGAAAAGGAGTGCTAAGTCATTATTTGTTGTTAGTTTTTGCGTAAACTTGCAATCAGATTACATGTTTCGGGTAGGTAGCTAATTTCAAAGTTATTTCTGAATATGAGAGTGCAGTGTTACCAGCGTGCACTTGTTTAAGTTATCGCCGGTGACGGCAATCCCCGGCCCAGGCGGATGGGCCGCCGGCTCAACTTCCCGCTGACTGGAAAACTTCTTATTATTCATTGCAACACCGGCTAACTGATAATAAAACTTGAACGCTCCATTTTAACTGTCAGCATTTAATTTCTCAAGAAACTTGTTCAGATAAAAGATGTACGGTTTAAATAGCTGTCTGTGGGTATCGTGGGCGACAGTATTGACACCAGTTTTTTTCTGAATGTCTGAGTCCTATTGGCTCAAACGAAAAGGGAAAGGTACCTATGAAATCCAATGAATAAAGGTGATGCCACATTGCCACACTTACATAAATTTGATTTACATTTAATTTAATCATTATTAAGTATTAAAATTGACAAAGTTTCTTTATTTATTAATATAAAACAAATCGCAATACAATAAGTGTAATTATATAGAATTGAATTTCCAGGAAACACAAAGACATATAATAGTTTGTAACTTGTGTTCGAAACGACTACTTTTATTTATAAGGTTTGTATATTTATAATATTTAGTGAGCATTTTTACAAACTCTATTGGTTCATTATTCCTATTTAAAGCCAGTTTTAATTTTTAAGGTTGCTTCGTATGTTTTAAATATAACAAAGATAGATAATAACAAATTAAATTGAGTTTAAATATAACAAAGATAGATAGTTTGCATAACAAATTATAAACATAACATAAAAATAACATTCTGACACGAATAAATTCTACAGATTTACCAACTGAATAATATATTAAACACCTCGCAAACCGTTTTCGAAATATACCGGTACCTATCCATCCGTACGTAAGCATTACACGGTATTTTACTGAAACCCGTAATACTCCTACATATTGTCGCCAGCGACGGCACTTAAGCTTAATCATGAGCTATTAGAAGGATTTTTTGAATAAAAAAGAGGGTAGAAAATTATATTTTTTCGTGAAATGAGTACGATTGTAATCTGAATGGTCTTTATTCATTACATTACGTCGGAAAATAAATTTACGTTCACAAGTCGTCATGATAACATCGGCATGCTAAGTTTCGGGAGTGGAAACATTGAATCGTTAAATTTATGGCAACGGCCGAGGAATAGTTCTTACTGAAATAACTGCGCACCATGAAATAAATGACTCGATCACAGTGATGGAAAGTTCATAAAACCACGTCATATCTCTATAAACGTCATCTAACATTGTAAACCTCCTAAAGCTTGGGTAATTCTACACACGACTTACCTACATTGTAAACAGAAGCAAAGTTTCATATAAACGTTCCTATAACATTTATTAGGTACCTCTAAGAGGTCGTTAAACAATGTAACACTATCGCGATGAAAATGTATAGTAATAAAATTAATCTTCATACAATGTACCGCAGAAAGTACGACCAAAGCAGTCTCATGATAATTTTCTGTTAATAACACTTTATACAGCGGCAGTTCCGTGCATATGGCGCAGACCATTTGACTAGATAATAGGGTTTTAATTGAGATGGAGCTGCACTGAATAGAAGGCTATTCCATAGCCTATAAATTTTTATTCATAACCATTATCGACAATCCAACGGCGAGCGTCGATTTAGGAGCGTCCGATTCGCTTCGTTTTAATAGTTGCCCAGCAGCTACAATAAAGTCGATGTAATTATTTTTTCCGGATTAAATTGAATATTCACGATTTTACGTTCACGAAATAAAAATAAATCGAACAACGTAACTACGCCATAACTAATAGCCGTTCACAAATTCAAACCCAACATGTAAAATTCATTTCCCGTTTTGTATCGAGTCGTGCGATGTTGACTTTACACTAATAACTTTGTAGGCGACGGGATTTCCATTGTTGTCAAATAATTGGTGGTACTTGCTCTCGTATGAAAGTTATCATTCACTTTATCACAATGTTGTTTGGTAGTTGGTTTGGTAGGGTAATGTGAACGTTCCATTGTATGCTCTGCGACACTCGGGAGATAAAATTGGAAGATCATAAAATGGATCGCTGCGATATTTAACGGGGGCCATTAACATGACATATTAACCGTGACCGCTCCTGGGATTAACGGGGCTGCAGCTTCCCGTGCCAACCAACCAGTTAACGACTATTTGCCTTTAAACTATTCTATATATTCACGCAAAGCATAAAACTGACTATCGACCCATTCAGCACATTCATTTAGCGTGTTTGTGGAATTAAGCGTGTAAATACGTACACAATATTGATAGTGTAAGCAATGATCATTGTTAAATGATATTCAGCATCTATATTAATTATACCGGACATGCAAATAATATAACTGACATACACTCTAATAAATTAAATAATGTTGTAACTATGAAATTACACGTCGGAAGTTGAAACAGTAGATAACTTTACGAACTGAATGTTACAAGATTGTTGCTTACACGGATCAATTGATACAAAGTCTAACTTTCAACATTTTACACTATGGAGACACCAATCTACAGAACGTATTGTTTTTTAGTAGATAATTAATTTGCATGACTCTTTCAACTAATTAGCACAATAAAAATCTATCAGCTATCACCTGAAAGTGATGCCCGCTACTTCAAACCATTTGAATCAGGAAACTCAAATAAGTACAAATAACAGATCCTGAATGATTCTTCGGTTCGATTGCTAATTATTACAGTTACACTCATTTGATCCCTATGACTGTGATTTCTAGAATTACCTACACTTTATTTATATTTGAACAATAGCCCATTTGTATTGAAGGCATACAAAAAAAGTACATACCGGGTGATTCACAAGTTCTACTACTTTTCTGATATAATATGTGGTAGTTACATTATGTACTGATGAAAGGTTGACTGGTATCTTTGTAATCACACTAATATTATAAAAGCAAAAGTTTCAGTATATGCGTTTGTTTGTGTATGTTTGTTACTCCTTTATGCATAAATTCCTGGACGATGTTTAACATTAACATCAAGCATGTTTTACGTGAGAGAAATTAGGTAAAGACATGAAGCAGAGAGTCTAAAATCGATTGAGTTTTGTTCGTGGCAGGCAATGAATATTTCATTTAGTTAGCCGGTTAAGTTCCAGCTTTCCATTGTGTCTCGATAGATAAACAATAGAATTGTCTCTGATAGTGTCGAGGGAAACAGCGGTGGCGCCGGGCGGTGATACACTTTCCATTATATTGTACATACATCGTATTACATACCTACCTATAACTTGATACTTTGATTCCTATTCTTCTATATTTATACAGTGTTTTACCGTAGAAACAGACTATCTACGCCGCTTGAAGTTCGCTTACGTACCTTACGATTGCCATTCTAGATATAACAATCGGAATCTTAGGTTAGCCCGATCATACGATCCACTCCTCGAGTGACCGTGATCCTGATTCAAGACCTGGCTGACTGTCTTAACAACGGGGATTGGTTAAATTATACACCATAGCATTTTTTTAAATTAAACCTGATTAGTGAAATATATTTTGTCTAATTCGGAAAACCTAGTAGTTTTTAATTACAATAAGTGAAACTTGACATATCTGTCGTACCTTTAAATTAAGACCTACTCGTAGTATGTGGCCAAGTTTATGGCTCGTACCTAAGTGCTATGCAGGTAATTGATTTAGAAGAAGGTTTTTACATTATATTTTCATAACAGTAGTTGATCCGAAAAACTATTGTAATTCAATGAGAATACATTTAAGAGTGAAATAATTCGATACTCTTGATGAGAGCATGTATGAAAACGAATATGAAGCAAGTGTAGTGTCTCCGCAATGAGTCTGACAAAAAAAAATGTTTATGTACGTTTCCATTACACTTGGAGCTTTAACATCAGGCGAGTTGCGGCTAAGCGCAAGCATATTATTTATAAAATAAAATAAAAAAAAAATTTTGAAAACAAAATTGTTGAATCCCTTCGTCATTTATATTTTTCGGCAGACCTTAGTAACATGTGACTTTAGTAGCATAAGGATTCTGAACATAGAGCAAATAGAAGTGGTCGAGAATGCCGAGGTTGCAAAAAATTTGTGCTCGCAAGGCCAACTGTTTGCAGAACTATGTGTTATGTAAGAAGTATATTTTTATAAAAGCAGTCGGAAGTGGCGTTGCGGTAGCAGTGGCAATTGCTCCGAGCGCTATGAAACACGCAACTAACATCCAATACAATTATTTTAATGACTAGCTGAGCCTTACGGTGTTCCCGTGGGATAATGTATTTTTTCGAAATGAGAACTAGATGTGTTATTCCAGGACAACCCTGGTGCCTAATTTCATCCACATCCGTCCAGGGATTTGACTATAAAGGAATAACAAACAAACGCACATATTGAAACTTTTGCTTTTATAATATTAGTGTGAATACAAAGATACCATAATTAATGCATAATTAATGCCTCCGTGAAAGATCTTGATATCTTTCACGACTCTTTAAACATCTTTAAGAACAAACTAGTAAGGTATTTAGTTGGATGATGTTCTGTCATTTTCTGTCATATAAGTATTATAAGTATATTGTAAATCACTTATATTTTATTAAATTATAGCGTTATTATTTTTTTTTGCTTAAATATTATTTAAAATTTCTCAATAAATATGTTCAAGTTGACTAATTGTATTGTTCAACGAGAATAATGTTCTACTGAGTCTAAGAATGTTGTAAACACCCATAAAGGGTATATATATCAGAATCAATATTGGTTATCATGTATTTTAAAATTTTGTAATATATATACTGTTGGTGTTTCCTTGTAAATAAATAAATAAATACCAGTCAACCTTTCATCAGTACATGATGTACCAGTAGTACCACATAATACAATCAATCAATCATTTACTTATTTGACACAACTTAACAATTTAACGTAGTATTGAAACTCTGGCTTCCGCACTAGTCATAGAACTGTGTCGTGGAAACCAGCGTCTTCCCAGTTTGTTGTAAGCACTTATAGCTAAATTAATATAATACATAAGAAAAGTAGTAGAACTTGTAAATTACCCGGTAAGTACTTTTAGGAAGGAATGGGCCATTGTTTATTTCAATAGTTCTACCAGTGAACTACATCAGCGATAAATAAAGTGTAGGTATTTCTAAGATATCACAGTCATAGGGTTCAAATGAGTGTAACTGTAATGATTAACAACTGAACCGAAGACTCATTCAGTATCTGGTATTTATACTTATTTGGGTTTCCTGATTCTAATGGTTTGAAGTAACGGGCATCACTTTCAGGTGATTGCTGAGATTTTTCTCAGTAGTATACCGAATAGAACTTTTTAAAGGAAACAGCTGTTATTCGGCACACCAACTAGTGTGTATAATTTTTTTATGATGATTAACTTAAGTTAAATTAATCGCCGTTAAGAGTTCATTATGAACCGCACGTTTTACCAATAACAGAATCAATACTTTCGTCCATATTTTTAAATCAGCACTACCTCAAGCACTGTCAAGGAATCCCCTACAGTCTCGAGATAGCCACCACTATCATTAAACTTTTTACCGCGCAGACCGCTAAAAAGTGCCGAGTTATTCTGCAGGCGCCGCAGATAAATCCTCGGCGATGGTATCTCTGAAGGCAATTAAGATAAGCGAACATTGTGCTGTCAGTGTAGCTCACTGGCTCCGCTTAGCGGACGCACGCTCGATTTATGCGCTTCGGGCAGGGATCAGAGCAGCGTCCGTAGTATTTATTAGAAAACTAGGATTAGATAACACAACTATTCACAGGAAACTTGCATATTTTCAGCTCATAAACCGAAATATGATATTTTGCTTCTGTTACTTAAGAAGACTAATTTTAAATCAACCATATTTTAACTGTAACTGAGCACACATCGCTCATGAGAAAAATATATAAGCAATAGCCCACCCACAATGCTTGCCTAATACAGGGCTTAATCGAAGTTCAATGCTTGAATAACAAAGGATTTTTAGCTAAGCTCCACTATACTAAGCGAATATACAAATCAAGGAAAAAATAGCAGAATTCAGACACAAAAACTAAGTGTTTGTTTCAATGACAGAAAAAAAACTCTTATCGTTGAAATGATTCATGTTCGTGCAAAGGTAGAATTGCATCAGCGCACCTAAAGATACCGGTCCTACGGTGAGTGTGTACAGCCCTAATCACAGCCACATCTCCTCTACGACACGCTACGTGGCGTAACTCACGTAGCTTGTGCACAATAACAGTGACAAATGTGCACTCCATTGCCGGACAAACTGCTCGGCCACTTGCGGTAAAAGCGTTCTCCTTAACGTATGTACTAAGATACATATTCACTAATAGCAGAGTGCTACAAATATATATTAAGCACTCTATCCTAATTGTTAAATAGATGCAATAAAATGGAGATGACCATTCGAGTTTTTGTTTTGGCGATATGATAAAACTAAACTTCTGCGATCCCATTGTACCCTTTTAAGGTTAAGAAATATAACCGGTACTATATTACAGGAGCAAGAAAAATACTTATATGCTTGGAAAGAGGGGCCTTTGAAAAAGTACCCCGAAGCTATAAATTTAAAAAGTACAACTCTCTGCCTTTTGTTAACAAATTATTCTGCGTACTATAATACCTTTGTTGGATTATTCCGTTGGATTTTACGGCCTCACTCCCTCCCTAGCTTCTCGGTGAAGTGAAGGAAGTCAAGGCTAATGATGAATGAGCACGCTTTCTCATACTTTTATGATAATATTATATTGCAATATTATTCCACGATAACAGCCTTTGTTGATGAACGTTTTGCTGGTCTAGTGTGAGATTTCGCGAATGCTACGTCGATAATTAACTCCTAATATTCAAAAGTAATGTTCCATCACAAAACAAAGCTCTGTACATAATACGAGTAGGGTAACTACAATTGATCAAATAAAATATAAATATAAGTGACACGGTTTTAATTTTTAATTTTTTGGCATATTTAATTTTAAACTGTATTTAAAGCAACAATATAGCTATTTCATTATATTAACAAGATGGTTCCTTGCATAATTAATTTTTTCATAAATATAATAGAAATAATTAGTAAATAATTAACTATGATTAATTATTTACTAATTATCTTGATTAATTAACTAATTATTATTAATTATTCTAACGCAGCATCATCAGCAAAAGGACGGACAGAGTTCGAAATACCACGGTGCGTTCCATTACAGGTGTTAGCCGCAAGACTTAAAAGGCATTGGGCGGGTCACATTATGCGGAGCACCCCAACCGATGGGCACAGATCGTGACGCAGTGGAAGCCTTATGGCCTACGTAGTCGAGGACGGTCTAAAAGCGTTAGCGGGTTTAAAATCAAGTATTTAGAACTGGCTATAGACAGCTGGAAAATGGCCTGCAAGGACTTACTTGGGTAAGTCCTTGTTCAAAACGCCTCCAGCAATGAGATGAGCCACTCTGTGATATAAAGGCAAAGTGTTTGCTGGAATATCCTATTTCTTCTGCAGAGCGTGCTCGTTTCGTTGCGGTATCGCGTTAGGAATTAGGTCTTTGATTGCATGCGTTACCATCTAAAAACATTGGCAACCCTTTAAAAACAGAACTTATAAAGCGGCGCAAATATGAAAACCTTGACACAGGTTCCATATTTGTGCCGTTTGGGGACAAAGTTTCTTCTGCAAACTGTTTGTCACCCCAATCTATCCCCGCAAGGTGACAAACAGGAATAAAAAATCCTTTCTGTCCCCTTTTGTTATATAAAGAGATATCAAAACGTCTAGTGGAAACGACATGTGATCAGAATGCTGGCTCTTATTTTGGTCATAAAATTAGCATTGCCATTCAACGTGGCAATGCAGTTTTTTGGCTGTGAATGTTTTTTTCCTCTGTTTTTGTGTTAATACTGTACTGTCCATGTTTTAGGTAATAAACTTTATAAATTATATAATTATAGCTATGTTTTTTAAGACATGTTACTCCTCGGTAGCCACAAATGAAATTCTCCCTTTTCTAACAAAATAGCTTTATTATTAATAAATAACCTGTGTAGATAAACAGCCATGTTATTACCGCAAGCAATCTCTGAGGACGGCAAATATGTTTACATACGAGTACACATAGGTTACTGGAAGGACCGCGAAGAGTAATAAGCAAAAAGTGCCTCGTAATACATACTCGGAAGTCTGCTCGACTTTAATTCAAAGCAGATAGAGTTTATGTTTGCTTGTTGTTTCTAAGTTAATAATAGCAATTATCGTAGAGTACGCGCGGTATGAGAGAGCGTGTTAATGCGCAGTGTACACGCGAGCAGCAAGTACTTGTTCACTTGAATCGCTGGAAAAGAATCTAATTAAAAAAGTAATCACGTACGTTACAGGAGGGAATACTGATTTAACAAAAACATAGGGTCGCTCCGTGACTAGCGGGTATTGTAAATCGGCCGTTTTAAATTCACGTCTTGAACGCACGAGATACAAGTATGTAACTAAGAAAATAATTATCTTTGAAGGCAGGGTTGCCTTTCATCTCATTATGAAGCGTGGTGACCCGTGTTAGTAAGTTAGTTGGGTGTCCCGGTTGGTGACCCGCCCGCTCCTGTCTTAAAATATTTTGTTTTCGCTATGCTTGCTTCCTCATGTACTTAATCTAGTGTATGGGTACTCGTGATTCCTTCCTATAAGTAATATCGACGCTATCGGATATAAAAGTATCAATCTACAATTGAGTTAAGGACATCGGATTGATTAAATTGTCAGGAGCTGACAGGGCACATGTGGGCAAACTGAAATGAGCAAAACTCCTTCGGCATACCTAAACATCCTCTCAAGGGCATCGCGTCATGTGTAATCGCGAGCCTAACAAGTAATCATTTATGGTAATGTTTCTTTGGTGGCCGAAGACGGCGAAGTTCAGTGCCAAGAATCCGGATAGATAGAGACTCGCGCTGAGATTACGCGCGCTACTTGTACTTTGTACAGGTCTCCGAATGCCTATACCTCTTTGTCTCCTTATCTTTCGTATTCGGTGCGCTAGTGAATGTTAGTGCTTGCCAACGACAAAAGCTGTTGTGCTCGTATGTCTGTAGATACGAGGGCGTTTAGTCGTGTACGTGTGCAAGTAGATGTTACCGGCCAAACTTGATTTTTGGGCAAACTGTTTTGGCCTAGAACGAACTCGTTAGACCGAATTCTATTTGCACAGGCCGGATTTTACCTTGTTTAAGCAACTCTTTCAAAGCGACAGCCATATCAAAAGCTTATCACGAAGGTCGATGTACTTTGGAGTAATATAACCTTTCCCTAACGACTCGTACTGACAACCAAAAGCTAAAAAGAGGCAACTTTATTCATCAGCCAATACTTCCCATATTAATTTTTATACAAAATGTACTAAACTCACAATTTAATATAAGTCGTAAAAAGCTAGTTCAAAAACCAACGTTACTAGACAAAACTTTTATTTTTTTCTGCATTAATATGCTACGAGGTTTTCGCAGGCGATTGAGGTTGTTTGTTGCCCTGCCTTGCCTTGCCTTGCTTGTTGCCTTGCTTAATCAGTCAACACTAAGTGATTGTAATAAATTGAATACTTTTATTAAACACACTAGTACCTAGCTTTCACCCGCGGCGTTGGCAGCGACATATTTAAATAATAAAAAGTTTTGAACTTTGAACCCGCATTTGAATCCAAGTCCATTACAAAGTTCAAGTTATGCGTTGTACGTTGTCTACGTTACGATGCGGCGTACGTCTATACCGTTAGTGAAAATATTTTAAGACATATCAGTATTTAAATAAAAATATTAGCAGTGAAGAAACATTTATCTTAGCACTTGTTTCGTAGAGCTTAATGAACCGGGAACTAAGTCGAGAGAACTTTCTACAAAACGAAAACTTTCTAATAAACCTACCTCAATATATAGAGCACTTTAGTTGCCCCTAGTCAGCAGTAATATAGTATCGCGAGGTCTCGACAAGTTCCGTAACCGATGTCTCGCCGTTCGTGCCCTCTGCTCCAATCATAGACCCGGCAGAAACAACAACTGGGAACGAGCTCGCTTCATTCCTGCTTTCGCAACTTGGGGAATAACTTAGAAATTCAATTTGCTGACGTTGAACGTCGCTGCCGAGGCCTGTACTCGTGCCTAACCATCGCCTTTGCAGTCAGAACTTAGATACCGCTGACGCTGCGGGATCGCGAGCCAGATTTTAACACCGCAACGAAAGCTCATGTGAGTTTGTGCACTGAAAAACTTTGCAACATGAACAACTTCCTTCGATTCCGAAGTTGCCTCGAGCGTTTAAATACTACTACGAACAGTGCGAGCATCCGTAACGATGTGTTTATTTGAACATGAAACTTGTTCTTTGTTGAAATGGTTTCCTTTAATGAAAATTATTTGCGTTCACTTACTTACTTCAAATAAAGCTCACATATGAGCTTGTATTAAAATACTTTTATTAACACATTTTTTTTAAATGATTGTGAACACTTATCGAGAGATAGTTTTGATTGTTTTATAGCATTATATATCCAATACGAATTTAATTTACATAAAATGCACATATTTATATTTTGGGTTTTGATTGTTTACTTTTGCTCTTATTCAATTCTGATCGAATATAATTAGATTCTGATATCTTCTATCATCTTTGTTGAAATGAAATCAGAATCGAATATTTGACTAGTTGAATACATAATTGTATATAATTCGATTATGATTTCGGTCAAAATAACTTTGCTAACGAATATTTAGTAGGTATATATGATCTTTCGTAAAAACGTTGAAAACTTTTAGCTTGGGAGACCAATTTGTAAACATTTAAGGGAACTTGAAGACCTTTATGTGGATGTTATCCCAAGTTATATCATAATTATTACACAGACACGTGAAACTTACAACACCCCGTCATTACAAAAACCTTGGCTTTGTACCGTCTGGTACAAAAACAGATAACATTATTCAAAGCGAGGCGTTCATAGAAAACCTTTCCATGTCAAAAAAAGGAAAGCGACAGATCTAGTGAAGAAATTAATTAGTTCAATAATGCAGCTGTCTGTACACTTGTATTTTTCTTGGCTTCGACTACGTATAAAGACATTACCTTCTTACCTTTATCCTTAATATATATAGAAGTGTTTATGTTTTCAGCTCTGTTCTATTAGTTCCATGGGGATAATAATATAAAAAGCACTCTCCGATATTTAATCTACTTGTGTGGAAAACATCAAGAAGATCTACTACAGAATTTGTTGGAGTACGGAGAAATACGACTAACAAACCAAAAAACACTCTATAGCATTTTTAATATGAGGATTTGTTTACCGGGTTGATTAAACCAATTTAAATGTCTTTTATTTTAAAAATAGCGTCAGAAATACTCCCTTCATTTCAGTTTTGTACATGTCATTAAATTTCTAGTAACAAACATTACAATTATATAGAAGTAACATTGTGCGTTCCCTCAGTTAACAATCATAAAAAACACACTGGTGTGCTCTGACATCTTGTTCATTAGCTATAATAACAAAATTAATACTAATTGAACTTACCGTAGCTTTACTATTTAAACACGTGAATCCATGTCTAAATCTGAGACTCAATACTTTTAAATTAATAAAACTCTAGCGTTAATTGGTGTTAAGATATTAAATGCACGATTCTAAATGAAATTAAGTTAGTCCGTAGTAATTTTAACGAAGGGGAGACGCGGCGTGAAAAATGGCGGGCGGAGAGGTCGTGTCGGGAGCATCCCCGGACCATCACTCTTGTTTGATGCACGGCTGTTTGCGTCTCCCCACTGACGGATTTAGAACCGACGGGACGTGCGCTCCAAACATATAATTCTTGGTTTTAAGTACTTACAATGGGGTATAACCTGGATACTTTACATCATACAGGTCATGTATGGCGTTAGATAGATTATATGATAGATATGGTTAGAAATAAGCTTTGATTGTTAGCCAAGTCGCCTTAAACATCAAACATTTGGAATAAGGTAGAATTTTGTAAAATTAGTCTCTAGCACTTGTGCAGAAGTACGTCAGAACTTTTTTAATTCTGTATTTACCTAAGTATATATACGCTGGACAAACACTACAATATTAAATCAATTGTTCCCTAGAATAACATTTCATTACCAGCTCATAATAAATTAGCTCATAATATATTTGGTATGTATGACCGTCGCCGGTATGCTCACATACTTTCTCTGCTTTATAATGTCTTATTTAATCCTTCTTCTCCGCGGTACCTCCAGAATACTTTAAATTCTGCCACACAACCCATTCGTTTAACTTGAAGTCATCGGAAAACCTCAAACTATCTGTTCCATCACATCACACTGTTTCTTACTGGTCCTCTTTCTCGGTGAAAGCTGCATTATTGTAGAAAAATCTTCCCACTGACATAAGACGTGCTCCTTCCCTAAACGCTTTCAAGCATCGAGTCATAGCACATTACTTATCACTCCCAACAATCGTGTAATTATTTTATAAGTAATTTCATATATTCATACTTTTATAAATTGTATTATATTATTGTATGTATTCTTATAATAATATAGTTTTTTATTATAGCTTTTTATAAGAATAAAAAATATGAAATGTTAAATATTTTATAACTATACTATATAGTGAGTTCACTATTAAAATAAAAATAGTTATATAGCTGTTATATTTAATAAAAACAATTAAAATTGATAATTTGAAATGTAATATTTACCCAAATTTAAAAAAATTAAATAGTGCATGAAGATACTAGGGAGTAAATTAGTTTATAAGAAATAATTTTAAGTAGATATTTAAAATGTTATTTTCATCCCACCATCTCGGAAAGAGTATTTCTGCTATTCGATATCTGAGTGCAAAAGCCGTTTTTATCCGCTAGAGGATAAAGTAAATTTGAATTTAGAATATCGTGTGCACTAAGTTTGTGAATTAAAAACCTCATTCAACCAATTTACTTCTACCTCTATGGTGCCGAATTCATCATACAACCTATATTATTTTGTTAAAAACTCAGACTCGGAACCTTTTTGCTGTACTTTTTTTTGAAGCCATTACAAGCTGGTTTTTTAATAAAGAGTTGTCTTATGTTATCTTATCTCTATACAGCAGTCAGTCAACAGGACTAATCAGGTGTATTATTGACCGAGCAAACGAAGCGTCTCTGCTTCGGGTCGGTCATTTTTGTATTTCGTTTCTCAGCAAACAAACATACGTATATATGTGTGTTGGTTTGTCTACATAAATTTCGTATAGGTCATAGTTTCTAACCAATCTTGAAACCTAGCGTAAGCACGTATTTTACGAATTTTTAGACGTTGGGGACTTTCAATTGGGAGTATATTTGTCTACAGACACGCAAAACACAATATTTATTCAAACTTCTGAATATCAAAAATATTGATCAAGTGGTACTCGTTTTTGTTATTATATCGTAAACATCGTGGTCGTGAGGTCGACATCGTATCTACTAGTATAAAATATATTACTCTCTCACTTTCTGTTTTCAAATATAATTGCTATACCATTACATAAGTACATCAGTTATAATCACAGCTTACTTAGTCCTTCAATTATTCTTTATGTCGAAATGACAGCGTAACGTATTTACTAAGAATCATTATATAAATTGCCATACCGTTATATATTAGGTGTAATAAGTATTAAAACTTTTTCTATTACCCAAAAAGGCGGTAAAATAGAAGATTATTACAATAGTTCTGTCTTTTAGAGATATTAGTTTTCGTAAACAACCTCTAGTCAAGTAATCGATAAGCTGTAGGACTTTTATAGCGTTACTCTACGGGTCGCATGGGACTTGAGACAGACAATTTGTTAGACATGCTATGAGAATTGGTGTCAATTTATTTCTGCGTGTTAATTTAAGGTATTTGTATTACCTTGAGTTCGAATGAAATTCATCATCATCAAAAGTCATCATCGGGAGCGTCAACATCGCACTTTTGATTTGAGTAGGCATTTTTACGTAGGCATAAACTAAAATACTAAGTCATCTGAACCTATGTAACATAATTATCATGTAATATTTTTGCTGTTGTTGCCAACGCAAGCGGATGATAATACAGATGAGAATAATAACTATTGCTTTCATTATTATCAATATCTAAAGGGTTATCAGTTAGAGTGTATTGAGCCGAAAGGGGCTAACTATACTTATCATTACGATCTAATACTTTAAGTATAGGACCAACTTTGAATTCATGAAGAGAATATCGGCTGTTTCATATATTTTGTCAAAGTCAGATAAAAATAAATCTCGAATTCTATTTGGGTTCCGTAGTCAAAGTTGATAATAATGATGAGTATAGTTAGCCCTTTTCAACTTAGCAAAACCCTGACCGTTAGCCCTGTGTACGTTGTTTTTGTATAAAACAATGGCAACATGATCAAGTCACACTACGAATCAAATAAACGACTAAAAGGCCCAATTTTTCTAATATGATTATTGTCGTAGTACCTAAATCGTAGTACATCGTAATATCTAAAGCTCAAGTCTATAAGCAGAGTCTCAACATAATTAACCTTTTTCTAAGAAAATCCGCAAAATGTTTTGAAAGTTCTAAAGAAAATTTTGGTATATTTTCCTTGTAACGATATTTTGAAGCTGAACTCGTTACAGCGTGAGTTGTACAGCGAGGTTGGATACGTGCTTCTCGTTGTTATTTTTCGCAAGGAATTAAGACCTGTATCCTCTAAAAAGCGCCTGTTTTTTCTATATCAGATTAGTAATAAAGTAGCGTCAGTGTTATTTATTAAACAAAGGGTCACCACGATAAGTATCTCGAAACTTTTTTCTCTGTATTTTCTAACGCGAAAATGTGTTTTCCTTTTTCCGTAAGTCGAAAAAACAGTAACAAACAAGGGAATAATGTCCGAAGTTGACTGCGAAGTGCTATAAATATTATTTTTCTTGTGTGTAATCGATATTGTCAGCGATTTGCCGCGTAACAACATGATGGATGTTCTGCCGACCGATGCTGAACAGCCTTGTTTTGTCTTCTACTATAGCTTAAGATTTGTACGTACAAACTGTTACAAATAACGTTTTAGAGTGGGTATAAAAACATCCCAAATCTTCTTTTATCAAAACTATTATAAAATACATTTTGTTGAAAAGAAAATTTCTTAACACTTTTAGCAGAATATAAATCACGTCTGTACTTGTACCTCGCCTTAGCAACGAAGCAAGCTAAGGTAATATCTAAAGTAGATAAACATAGTCCCTAATTACTTTATACCTTCACATGATACGATCTTAAAGCAATTTCCAAAGCACTCAGCTCCATCCTCAGGGGATGCGTTAATATAAATCACGAACATTCGTAATATAATTATATTAATGTTTGAGCATTTTTGAGGCCATTTTCTCTCATGGCATGAGTCTTCGTGGAGTGTGTTGTCTTCGTCTCTAAATAAACAGTTTTAATTTCCCTCGAGCTGGCGGTGGGATGTCGAATGAGATGGCAATTCGCCGCGTCTAATTACTAGCCTGGTTGCTTGTAGATTGCAACTACATATTATATAGGTAAATGCAGAGCCGTATTGTATATAATCCACCACCACATACTCTAGATTTTGTAGTACTTATAGATAAACATGTTTAATTTCTTTTTAATTTTTTTTAGAAATAGTACTCTTATACGATACCTACAAGTAATTTTAAAAATACTATTTGTGACATGAGTTAAGCTCGTGTACCTTATTGTTATCTATTTAAAATTTCTAGTCACATTTGTGCATTAAGACCTAGCCTTTCGGTTTAAGACGACTAGTTTTGCAAACAATATGACTGAACCACGTACGTGAACATAAATAGCCTACAATAGTCAACATTGTATACGAGGCAATACACCCGTTACAACTGCGCTAACACGGTAGTTAACCGAGTGTTCATGCCATTACCTGCATTACCATTAGCACACACGCAGGCAAAATCCCAGACGGGAATCGCAAGCTTAATTCACACAAGAAATTCTCGACTGAACCGTTCCCTTGAGTGCTCTCTAAAGACTCGCTACGAAAAACTCCCAACTGCTTCGCCACTTGTACAATTTATGATGGTAGTTAGGCCAACGCAGCGCTCCACTGCGGCTCTTCCACCGCAAACAGGTAACAACCGCCATAACGACGACCACTTCTTCCCCCGCTCCGCTTCAAGAATCGGGTATGCAGAGAGGCAACAAAGGAAGCAACAAGGTCTCACACTAAACAGAAGCTTTACAGGCAAAGCAATATACAAGCAGGCCGAAGACACGACGCGAATGCCTGATGAACTTTAATTACACCGACGCGGCGGAACCGGCGTGGAAGCAATTGGCTGGCTGCTGTATTAGCATAATCATTTTGTAGCCCTCCCGAGGTTAACTGATGCAAAATTGGTAATATACTGCGCCAATTTTCACACGAAAGCTATTTCTTTAATTACAGTCCTTCGCCGTTTCTAATTTTCGAAATGGAGATGAAACCATACTTTCCGGAAAAAAATGCCGAAAGAGAGAATTTTCCGATACCACATTAACAATTTTGCCACACGATAGCCAGCTAATAAAATCATGTTATAATATAAAACGGGAATGTGTCGGAAGTTATGGGAAAATGATGTCCCCGGCCGAAAGGGCAAGGGAATAGATAAAAATGTTAACGGCGAGGTAGTTCTCCGCAGCAACCCTTGCCTTCAAGATTTATTGCAGATTATCCCCCCAGTATTGGGCTATTAAAATCCGCTTTATATTTTACTACTTGCAATCTCTTTTAAAATACTGGAACCCATTATTTCTTTAAACTGAACGTGATGAAAAGTTAGAAGTCAAAGCTTTTGGGTTTACGACGGCTTGTGAGTTTAGTTTGAACGGTATAGATTACCTGCTACCAATTTTTAATACAACGCCAGCTATAGAAATCTAGGATTAAAGAATTATTTTCCTCAATACAGTCATTTAAATTAGGAACTAAGTAATTTTTTCATCAGCCTTAACATACCACATGCAAAATGCATAAAAGCATTCATTGCAGTGATGGAAAGACCCGAAAATAACGAGGCGTTTAATGAAAAAGCGTCTTTTCATATGTTTCCTGAAATTATTTTAAATTCAAATCAGCCAATTACTTACTTACCTATAAGAATAGTTAATTCATAGTAACATGTATTTTTATGACCAAATAACAAAATTAAATAATATAACGTATTGTTTGTGGAAAAATATAATCTGAGTAATATTTCTTGTTCAGTTGTATTGATAACCTGATGTTTACATAAAAAAGGCTTGATAGACTAAAATATACTCGTCGTTACAAGTATTAACTTTGGTAAACAAATTTGAAAAGCTTTGCTTCACAACCATCATTTCCGTTTGTACAAAACGAGGGACATAATATTTTGCATCAAGAAATTTAATTTATTTGACAAGGAGAAACAGCTTTATTTGACATGGGTACGAATTGTAGATTGCTATTAAACAATTTGCATTTATCATCACAATTTCGCTTTTTTCCCCGATTTTGATAAAATTGTATTAGATTTAAATGGTAATTTTAATCATGTTATTAATGTAGTAGAACAATATTTTTAATTTTGTATTGTTACTAATTTTAGTCTGAATTCCAGAATTAAAATTATAATGTAGAGTTACTAAACTTAAAATCAATAGTTTAGTCAATAAATCTGTATACTTAGGTAACGCCTAGACAAGAAACCTTAAAATTAATTGCATCGTAAAAGAAGACGTTTAATAAATTGTTCGTGGCTGCAAGTTAAAATAATCAGCCAACAAGACACCGAAGAATGCATTAATATCTTTGCTGCTACACTCTAATTTTTCAGCATTAAAGCTGACTGCGACTATGAGAAATTGCCTGTTTCTGTTTTATTTTTCTTCTTGCGGATAAAAATTATAATTTTACTTAAATCTAGACGAAAAGATAACGGCTAAACAAAATTTTTTTTAATATTCTTACGATTTGTGTTTGATAGGAGTTTAGATTCTGTTTGTATCCTTGCGATACCATAAAATTAACAGGTTACGCGCATTTCGATTTTTTTCGATTCGATTTCATAATAAATTATATACGTTGTCGTTGTATTACAAAAGTACATCATTTATAAAATACATTTTAATTAGTGTGAAAGGACTCTATAGGTAACTCGTATCACTCAAACATACAATCTTGAAGATTTTAGATTGGGAAACCATATGTACCTATCCGAAACATTTGCAATTAGTTACGTAATATTTAAAACCATTACTGGTTTACTGGATGGTTTTATGTGGCCGAAGCAATAAATTGAGATAACGACCACCGTACTCGTATTGCAAATTAACCGAAATCTGTAAAATATTCCGAAGAAATAATGTGAAAATGTATTGAATCGGTTTAATTTCCGTTCACACAGACACAGTGACAGAGTAGCCATTATTGCGAATTCATAAATTATGAGTCGATTGACCTAAAAATTGCGCCGCACGCGCCTGACGGTGAGCTGGAGTAGGTACCTGTAGATAGTTCAGAATGAATGGCCTAGGAGGGATTTTCTTTATTTATCACGGCCTATACGACCGGGAAAGGATGGGGAGCGACGCAGAGCAATTAAAACCTGGTGAATAGTAAGCTTGCTTATTGTACCTGTAAGATGGGAAAGCTGCCTGGCTTAGCTGCATCTCACCGTGGTTAATTAATGTTGATACATATCCATCAAATCGAATCAGCAATATATTAATCAGCTTAGGTATCTAGCATAGAAAAATATGTACCTATACCTAATGGTTCTGGTTAATATTTTAGTACTTTTCGTATGATAGTTTATTCACACGTAATTATAACTGCCTATGCGCCCGACGATTGCCTCTTATTTAAATTATGTCGTTCAGAAACAGTAAAAAACACAAAATTGATGTTATAGATCATATTCAAATAACTAGATACTTTATGGTATACTTTATGTATCTTTCGTCTTATTTCTAGCTCCAGTGACACGAAATCCAAAATTAACCTTTTGCAGAGTCTAGCCAAACTGCGCGAGCTGGTGGATAAGCCCAGAATAGCTGCGATCAATACAAAGCGCAAACTATTTAACCGAGGTGTATCTTTTGGGAATGAATTCGTATGCAACTTTCAGACAGTTTGTATCGGGCCTTAAATAGCATTTGATATCTGTTCCATTTTGTCTGACATAAAACTAGCATTAAAATAAACTCTGTATTATATACATGAATCATGTCATCGCAGTATCTGTTTTTATTACTGACAAATCTAATTCATGTCTAAAAAGACGAGTTTTCATTCTGTGTATATAATATTCATTTTATTTTGTGAAGGTATGTTCAAAGAGCGTTGGACTCCTTGTAAAAGAGACTTTTTCTGTGGTATGCTCATTACCTTTTAACCAAATTTTCTTTCGCTTAGGTTTTGGAATATTTCATATTTCGAAGATCAGTTAGAGATGTGTTTTTATTAACTTTGGAAAGCATTTAGGTATAATGCATTCATATGTCTATTTTCTAGAACGTCTAGCTGTTCTCCTACTATCACTAATCTAAACCGATCATCGTGAAAGTTTTTTAGTATATTCGATAATAATATGCATTTATTTATCAATTAAGTTTTTATTCAATAAGACAGTGCATTTAGGGTTGAAGACGTAACTTGCGAACGAAGTCGTTAGGATACTAAAAATTATAATATACAGGTGGTTAGAAGCGAGTTCGAAAAAACCTCACTGCTAATTCGTTAAACCTGTGTATCATCCTTATTTCTTTTTTTTGTTTTGATGTGTCACTCTCATGACTAAGACGAATTTATTGACACCAGTTACATAAGAATACGACAAGCCGTTTAGGCTCTAGGGAGCGTCAAATAATATACATACATACACTTGAAAAACACATAACTCTCCTTCTTTCGAAGTCGGGTAAAATAAAGTCAAAAATAAAAGAGGTTTATTGTTCGAACAACTTCATAGATGTGGGGGTGTGAGGGTGCTTAAAATAACGGAGACAAGCTTGCGACGTCTAGAGCTTACGAGACTGACTGAATTACATTCGCCAGGAATCAACACAGAGTCTCAACCGTTGAACCTCGAAAGATGAAATGTAGAGTGTATTCATTATAGGCTGTAGGGATGTCCTAAGAAAATATTTTTGGAAATTCATCCCCTAAAGGGATCAAATGGGCGCTTAAAGTTAGAAACTTATTTAAATTCAATTTTATGTCGCGGGCAACGCCGCGGGTGACAGCAACTACTATTTAAAAATATTTTTATTTAAGGTTATTATACTCAACCTTGAACCGTACACCTCTGCTAAATAAAAACTTACCATAGCACAGACTTCGCCTAGTTTGGGACCTGAAGACCCTTGTGTGGATGTGGTCCCATATTATTATTATTATTTGTTTTCAAACACGGCTCTGGGCCGGACCTATATTAACGCATCATTGGGGTCGCAACCAACAACGAGAGACCCATTACAATTTTGTTATAATTAAAAAATATATAAAAATACAGAATTATAAAAAGTTATGCGTGAAAAGGTAAAAAAAGTATTGTTAACATTATGTATTTTAGAAATCTGGGCTATTGTGATGAATTTTTGATGGCTTGGTAGTAGGCTATGGGAGGAGGTACGGCACCAATTCTGCCTCATTGCGGCGGGTGGTGACTTGCCACCCACTAAACGGGCCCTTCACTAAAGGTCACCGCATGACGGCGCTAGAGGGGCAAAGTTGGAGGGGCACTTCTACCCTGGAGCTTAGGTTCTAAGCTCTTGCGTTTTCCACCCCTGGACAGCCAAGTAAGGCGAGCCAGCGGGCAGGTGGTATTATTTTATTATTATGTACTTAAATCTAACTTAAATAACTAAATAAAAACATATATGATGTAGTTGACCGAGCGAGCAAAGCGAGCGAAGCTTCTCTGGTTCGTGTATTGGCAGAATGTTATTCCGTCAGTTTGTATGTTTGTGTGGAAATTTCGTACTCGCGTACACGTTGTAATTTCCATCCGATCTTTTAATGAAACTTGGTTTTTATTTTTCTTCTATGGTATTTAGGTACTACGATTATTTAATTTTTAGTTGTCAGGGATTTTTATTGGATTGGAGTTTGGATTGTATTTCTCCTAAATATGAAAAATGGAATGGGGGAAGTGTACTTTAAAAATTCAAAAATCACCACAAATCTAAAAGTAGATTTTATTATTCGTGAAACAAGGTCTTAAATACTGTGGCAGGCAAAGACACGATTTGGAATTGTTATAGTTTCCACGGTTACGAGTACTGGCTGTAACGAGTATTCCTCTGAATACCGCGCTTGAAATGTCGTGTACATTTCATGAAGCCTTTTAGAAGCTTGAAATATTTTTAAAGCCATTTAATTATCGTTATTGTAAGGTCAATAGTTTCGCCTTTTACATAGCAATATCAGAAAGTTAACATAATCTGTTATTCAAGATATTTTTATGCGTTGATATTTTCATTGTGCATTATGAATTCCCGTTGGGCCGCGGCCGCGCGGTGACTGGTCTACTGTATTATTCAGTCGTCTAGTTGAAGATTTATAATTTACAGGGCGGTCTTGAATTTGATTGCGAAGTAAATTCATCGTGACCTACACTACACGCTACACGCTTGTTTAGTCTTCTAATATTCTATTATATCCCCAAACATATTATAAATGCGAAAATGTGTTTATTGGTTTGTGGGCTTTTTTTCATGTTTCTCCTCAGCTACTGAGTGACGGATCGACTTGATTATTTGCACAAAGAGAGATAGAGGGCCAGAACTCCATGGGCTACTAATTACGCCTGCGTAATTTTCTTTCCTTCAAAGTAAAAATTGAACAGGCGAAACCGCAAACAAATCTGGTGTAAAATAAACGCGTATTGACGCAATTTTATAGCTAAGACTAACTAAACTAAACTAACTTCGCATACTTATAAAGAAACAAGTATAGTAATACTTTAAAAGTGACAACTTATATCAATTCTGCAAGCGCATATACAATTTTTTTGCCACAGTGTCAGTTGTACCATTTATTTACCGTCATACCATCGATGGTAACATGGCAATTATTTTTTTGCTGAATCTATACAGTGAACAATGACTGTTGTTCACTCTATAGATTCAGGTTAGAAACGGACAGGGTTAGGTTGATACGAAAATGGGTGGTTAATTAATAAAAAGTACAGAATTTTAAAAATGATATGTCTGTAGTACTTACCAATAAATACAATTAGGGATATTCATAGCCAGTGTGGTGGACTATAGTCTAAATTTCCTTCAGAAGGGAGATTCTTATCAAACAGCGGTATGATATTGTACAGTGAATTGATACGAGGAAACAATAATTGTTTGATATGCATTGCCAGGTTTACTGATAATATAATCGGATGTTGGTGCCATTGTTACAATACACGCGGTCATACAATGTGAAGTAAATAAATTAATTAAGCAGCTCGTTATACAAAATCCTGTAATGAGTTGGTACATTTGATAAATTTAATGCTATGGAGTGTTATCGCTTAGGTTAGGGGTGTACTAAGACGAAAAGTGGTGACTGTGCGTCATCATTACGAGTGAACAACTTTACTATAAGACCAACCCTCAATTTGAGAACATAAAACAATCGTTCTATACAAAAACTACCAATAACCCTGTGTGTTAATATTTTCCTGGACCACGTATAATTTCTGCAGCTTGTTACATAGAAGTAACTCGAACTTTAGTTATTTTGTGGTTTGATTGGTGATTAGTTCTATAGAGCTATGTTACCTATATTAAATAGTCTCTATTATAATTATTTCTACAGACACTACTGAGCAGAAGAAGCTGTGCTGGTACCTTAAACACAATATCGCTAGAACTAACGCATGTTTGATCCATTTTGTTTTACAATGCACGTGATCGTTGAGATGATCTAACTAAAGATATACGTTCAAATTGGATCGAACTATGGCACGTCTCTTACGTTTATTATAACAGTGAGCATAACAGGAGTTTACCTAACGTAAACGAAACTATAGTTGGAGCTTTCCAACGATCAAATACATTTGCAAACCGAAATAAACTGTTGGGTTGCACACACGTCGAGAATATGCGAGATGTACCTACTACAAGCGTCAACAATTACTACGATAAGAAAACTCCGTAGTCTAGGTAACCACACCGCGTTTACACACGAAGTTGGAATTGTTGTCATACAGGCGTCCCACAATTAATTATTATTATTTGTCACAAACGTCACCCTAGACTGCCTCGTTACGTTTACCCGCCACCCGCGCCACCTGAATACTGGAAATAACAGCGCAGTAGCAATATATACATACCTACTTTACTTAAAGGATCGCTCCCAGTGTCAGGCTTGTACCTATGAGTTTTTGACTCATGTGTATATTATAATTAATTACCACTTGCTTAAACGGTGAAGGAAAACATCGTGAGGAAACGAGCTTGTCTAAGAAGCTTTCGAAGATAGGTGACGTCCCCAACCCGCAATTGGGTCAGTGTGGTGGACTAAAACCTATCCACTTCATAGGAGAGACCCGTACCCAGCAATGGGACGCTGAGGGTTGATACGTAAGTATAAATACTTGAAGTATATTACACTCGTATTCACGATAGTTTTACGAAGGCTTTATCAAAAAAAAAAACTAGAAGCGAGTTGACAGTGAGAGAAACCAAATAGAGATTTTGATATGATAACTTATATTTAACATAGGGACGTTGACTAAATGCTAAATGTCCAAATTAGTCATTATCTGATATCGATTCAAATACCTCGTTTATTCATTTCGAACATTTAAATCTACTAGTTAAAAAACAAGAACTATTAAAACTGCAATTATACGACAAGTATTGGCTAATCATCTTATGACTACTGTCTCTACAGTAGATAGTCACAGATCTCCAAACGTTGGGCATAAAATTGATTAAGCTTTTTTTAATTGCGTGGCATTTATATATTAATTGGACTTATAAAAAATATAATATTTTATTCTAGTAATCTACTTCAATACTTATATTTTTTTTAAATTACATTAAGTCAATGATATGTAATGTAAATTAACGAATCGTATCCAGTTATAACTACACTAATTTTAACTCTACAATTGCAAAACTTAAGAATTTCCTGACATTTGAAAATGAAAATACGAGTGAAATGGTAATGTCATCGTTAGTTAGAAACCTCTCATACTGCTTGAAGTTATGGACAATAAATTTTGTAGAACGTGAAACTACACCGTGGGGAGGCGAATGTTATGGTACTTGTTAGAAAAGGTGGCACAGCGCGTCTAAACGAACACCTCGTAAACTATGGGCCTGTATTTCTATTGCCCATCAGATTTATCTACACGATACTATCTATAATACTTCAGTGAGTTGAGGATATTAACTTTTTCAAGTAGTATATAACATAATAAAAATGAGACTCGCGCACTAAGGGTAACGTGGCTTTATCATCATTACTACTCTGTACAACATTAGTTTAAGTTTCTACCGGTTGCCGTTATTAATATCAAGCAAGAAACGGCTAAAAATCACTTGCTGCCATTCGACTTTTTTGGCGTTTTTTAATATTTATCTTATGCTGTTTTTAGTATTTTTTGTTGCAACGGCATCAGGAATACATCATCTGTGAAATGTCAACATTCTTGCTATAACAGTTCATGAGATACATCCTGAATGGTGACAGACAGACGGACGGACAGACGGACAGCAAAGTCTTAGTTATAGGGTCATATGCCATTTTTACCATTTGAGTACGGAAACCTAAAAAGTAACTACGTAAGAATTCGCCTTTATGAAGTCGCTATGCTAACGGTCCATTCGTTTGCGTGCACGTTTGAGTGTATGTAAATGTTAGTAACATAACAGCTTACAATTTTTGGAAATATTTGAATAATAAAATAAGTTTCCAATTAAAAACATTGTATCAAATTAAAATCGGATTTATTGCTACGATTGTCTATACAGTAAGGAACACCCCGTTGAACATTGTATCCACTCGGAATATTATTATTTATTAAGTTAAATAAACTTTAGGTAGGTATTAATACCTATATGTCAATATTTAAGCATATATACTGTACCGATACCAATTTTCCGGAGTAATGGCGCCCAGGAAACGATCTCTCGAGGTTCCAAGTAAAACGGCTGCTCAAGTTGTATTCCAAAAAAAAAACATTTATGAAGGAAACAAAAATAGTGGTTACATATTTATTTTACATTTAATAAACCAATACTGAAACTGGTTGAAACATTTATTAAATACCAACGAAATATACGACTTTGAAATTTTACAAGTTTTGACGGAAATACACATTTTGACATTTACACAGACTTTTATGGAACATACAACTAATTTAAGAAAAAAAAGAGCTGTTGTAAACATTTATTTCTATCTAATTATGAGTTAATTAATCAAAAGAGAATTAAGTAAGTAAACATAAAGCAAGTTGTTCTTCTGATTCCCATTTAAACTTGATTAATTTAAATGTACAACAATAGCGGCTAACAATTATATGTTATAAATACTTTTTTAGCTATTTAAAAGTTGCTTTAGGAGAAATGAGACCAATAATAATAAAAAAAACCGATATAGTTGAGTTTCTCATTCCACATTCAACTTTTAATTACACAGATACGCGAGTTTCTACTCTGAACCTAATTTGCGTATTTCCAGTTGTATTTTCACGCGAATTCAATAGCTATTCTCGAATGAATTATTGAGTCATAAAATTACATTGAAGGGTGGTTCGCGGTGGTTCTTGGGCACGGGCCGGTAGTTATTTAAGTAAAGCAATAAACCGTGTTATGTCTCGTCGGGCGCCGGAACCGGCCCCGTAATCAAATAAAACCTAGTACAACCAATAGATTTACGACCGACCGGGAAAATCCTTAAACTTGTGAAAGTAATACTCTAATACTAATTGCCTACAGAAATTAAAAGGTTGATGCCTATCTAACTACTACAGTACTACTACAGTTAATAATAAACACGAAAGTGCTTATTATTAGGATAATAATTATACAGAGAGAATAAATGAAACACGTTTAGATACAATGTTGCTATCTTATTTTATTTTTAAATAATTCGACTAAATATTCCATGACCCATTTCATTCCAGATTTGGTAAGTATTTAAGGGCTATTTCATGAACTGAATACAATATTATATTAACAAATATTCCTCTAATTTCACGTCAGCGGCTTTGACAACGTTCTCGTTGGTAACCGGAACGCCTGAAAATTTAGTATTTCGTTATTTGTTTATATCTCTATACTACGAGTGACATACTATTTAAAGTATTAAACATACACTACATAAACTTCAAAGGTTGTTGCTACGTTGCCAGGGATTTATAAATTAGTTGGCACGTGAAAATATCGCCACTCCGACGCACAACACTACTTGCGTAATTGAATTAATTACCCTTTGATCTTTTTATGAGGGTGCACATAGAATTTCTGTAATTAGAAAAGGAGAAAACCTACCAACATCCAGGAATTTGCTTGTATCGTAATTACTGTCATGTCTTGATGCTTGTATAGCAGCTCTCAATGCATTTACTACAACGTACGCTAAAGTTATGGGTGGTTCACCCACACCTAAAACAAAATTTATTTTAGGTAGGTACAGCATACATGCATGATTCATCCAGTCCCAACCAAAGCTACTTCATACCTTTAGATCCAAGAATCCCTACTGGGTTCACGTTGTTCCGTCTCAAGTAAGCGCGAAAATCGTGAGGTATATCTTTGGCCCCTATTATTTTGTAATTCCATGTGCGGTCTGTATAAATTTCTCCTGTTTTACTGTTATACTGTGTATCCTCCATAAGCCATAGTGACAGACCTTGGACGAAAGCTCCTTCGATCTTAAACGAAAATGCACTAATAATGTAAGCTGTCTGAAACGAATTTTCGTGTTGATTATTGACCGAGTGAGCGAAACGAGCAAAACGTCTTTGCTTCGAGTCTGGAATTTTTTTCTTACGTCTCTCAGTTTAGATGTTTCTCCGGAAAAAAACTCGTACTCGGGTACAATTCGTAGTTTCCAAACAATCTTGACGAAAATTGATTCATAAGTTTTAAGAGTGTTTTAGAATATTTTTGTCGTCGGGAACATTACTATTTGGTACAAACATGCAGATCACAATATTAACAATTAAGAATCCTAAATAAAAAAAGGTTAAGTGGTCGTATTTTTTTTAAGTGTTTAGGAGTTCGACTGTTCGCGGAACTACTAGTTATTAATGTGATTAATTAGTATAGGTTCACTTACTTGACCAATATCTATAGCTGGATTAACACTACGACCAGCATCAACTAACAGATCAGCTCGTACAATCCATTTGGTACCAGTCAAGACGTCTATTTCAACTTCAATTGCCGCAATGCCAAATATAGAATAGTTTACCAGCCGTGGGTCAAACTCGCTAGTTTGATAATTTGCCTGCAGCAAAATTCCTTGCTTGTCTGCTTCTTCGACAATTTCTTCCCATGTTGCCTGTGGCATTGCTGCTCTCACTGGTGTCAATCTTGCATTAATCTGATCACAACTGCGTATAACAGCATACATACAACATTCTGATGTTATGCTTGACGCAGTACACATGTTATTCGGAGTAGCAAAATTGATCGATGGCAGCACAGCCACTTTATCGACGGGTATACGAAACTCGTTAGCAGCAGTTTGGATGATGCGTGTGAATATACCTTGACCTATTTCGACGCCACCCACACTAACAACAACGGATCCATCTCCATGGTATATCGATACCAAAGCTCCATAATTTCCAATATAAGCTGTCGGAAATGCCATATTAGAAAGTTTTATACCACGTTTTTTCCAACGGTGTCTAGAATTGAACTCTTGAACTTTCTCTTCTCTTTTTGTATAATCTACTTTTTCCATAAACATCGGTACAAGTACGGGTAAGTCGTTATCTTCACGACGGTAATTTGCTATGCGTGTATTTGTTGCATCCATGTTAAGTTCTTTTGCAATGTGATCCATGATATGTTCTATAGCAGATATTCCTTCAAAACCGCCTATAATATAAAAAATATGTTGTATTTTTACTTATACAAGATAGGCTGAACTGGCTGCAAATTACCTGTTGTGAAGCTATAATTCGACCTAAAATGAGAATCACTTGCCTAGAAGAAGCCGATTCACTAGAGAAGCCACCAACGAGTTCCACAAGCTAAAAATAACACACACAAACAAACAAAAGTAGATGCAAAGCGTTTCGTGCAAGCTTTGGGAACCTCTACCATATTGTAGTATATATTCAAACATAAGAGATTTAATGTGATATAACAAGTATCTGACGATAGAAAATCGTTTACTAACCTGGTGCTCTCATAAAAGCGTTAGTAGGCATGTCAGTTATAACTCCAAAAGAATCTACTTTCCACCGCCGGCTATCATAACAATTTTGTAATGAATCTGTAGCATATGTGTTCTCGTTTTCATTTCGTGAAATCCCATCATTGACATAAAATACGCCATCCATGTATTGAATTTCTCCTTTATTGTCAACCCCAATCTACAATTTAAATGAGGGTGTAATAATTATTTAATGGTTTATTTGATAAATTTGATATTCAAATAAGGCCGTAAATTTTTATGTTTATTACTGTATACCTCATAATCAAGCCTGCTGTTTGGTCTTTTTCCAGTAGCGCGCATTATATCCCTCATATGCATGGCCATTCGACAAGGCTTATTCAGCAGTTTTGCAACCAGTGCTGTTGCACAAATCGCAAAGTTGCATCTTCCTATTTTACAACCGAAACCGCCGCCACACCGTCTTGTTTTCACTCTTATGCTACAAAATTAGCAATTCAAATTTTGATCCGATACCAGGACATTCAATAATTTAAAAAGTATATAGTAATATAAATAGAAATTTAATAATACATACGAATGCTCTGGAATTTTTAGTAATATTGATATTGCAGCTTGTACTAAATCCAACCACTGTGCAGACGAATAAATTTCAAGCGCATCATCCACCGGCACTGCAAGATTTGTATGTAACTCCATCATACAATGGTATTGAATTGGAGATATGAATTGTCCTGTTATAACCCTTTGGATATTTACACCTCTGTCGGTTGGTAAAAGACCTGGATATGGAATAAGTCTGTTTTCTTCTTTTGGAGCACAAATTGCGTCTTCTATTGTTACTACAGCAGGCTTCTTGGGAACATTCTTATACTTCACTTTCACTAAATAAGTAGTTTGATCAGCAAGCGCTTGTGTTTCTGCGACAACGATAGCTACGGGTTGATTGTAGTATACCACTTTATGACTTGCGAGTAACTCTTCATTCTCATACATCAATCTGAAATTTGCTTTTATAATGCTGTTGAGTCCTGGAATATCAGCTGACGTAAAAACAGCAACGACACCGTCAGTTTTCTGAAAATCCATATTCACATAACTAAATTAAAGTAAAACAGTAAAGTTGCATATAACATAATTCATACCAAAGCTTCGGTGGCATCAATAGATTCTATGTCACCCTTGGCCACCGTAGAAAGTACAAACGAAGCAAATACTTCGCCTATTATATTAGGCTCATCGTCGCTGTATATCGCTTCCCCTGCGCACTGAATCATACCCTCTGCTTTAAGCATAGGTTGAGTTATTGGATACTGAGATTGATCTGAATCATATTCTTGATAACTATGGCTTATAGGGGGTCTATCGTCAGCAGCAGTGGTACTCCCAGTCTCGTAGATCGGATTCAAAATATCACGCGGGCACATTTTTATAATACACTGAAAAATAGAATGGTTTAATTACTTACCCGAATCTTGATTAACAGCGTCATTAATATAAATTACATAAATGTAAATTTACAACCATCATCATACCTTGTAAAAGAGACTTAACGCCAGTTTTTCCCTAAAATATGGGGATGGATCAGGAGGATTAAAATTGGCGTGGACTTCCGCATTTAAACAAAGTAAAGCTTTCTGTAGTGTTTCATTGTTGAATATGTCTTTTCCCACTAAAAACTTTTCAGTTTTGTAAGCGTGGGTAAACTTCGGATTAATTCCTCCGTATACTAGAGTAGCTTTTTGTATGAAACCTGTGTGCTTGTTGAATTTAAATAAAAATGCTGAATTAACTTCTGCGTGAGCATTTTGTATTCTTGGGGTAATCTAAAATTATATAAAGAAGAAATAAAATGCATATTTTTTTTATTTAACACATAACAATTTTTTATTGTGATTCATCAGAGTTACTTTATGTCAGCCCTTACCTTGTAAGTAACAATTTTATAATTTGTTGAAAGAGGTGGTAGTCTTATATCCTTGATTATTCTGCCTTTCATATCTATATTTAAAAAATCAGTGAGTGTTATTTCCATTTTCTCCAAGTTCCGATTGACTGAAAATGTAACAAAATAAAAAAATAACGCTTTCACTATACCAATTGATAATTAATACTAGACTTCAATCTAATATTTTAAGTCATAAAATATGTACATTTACTTTTTTTCAATATCTTTATGTAATTATTTTTAAATAATTTTAAATAAATTAAATTAAATTACCAATCGATAATGTTGCTCCAACACATTCAAATAATAGAAAAATATCAGACTGGAAATAGGGATATCTGTTTTTAATCATTAAATTGCCAGCCAGCGTCCCAATCTAAAAAATGAGAGCATAATATAGTTTTGATTTAAAAGTAGGTGCATATATTAAGGTAGTACATTAAACATGAATATTAACACTGATAATATTTACACACCTTATAAATAAGACAGGAGGTTTAATATTATTTGCAATTAGCTTCTGCGTATAGATAATGGTAAATGGTAATACATTAAGAGCACCTCTTTTCTTTAATTGGGGTCTTGAATTCCCTACCATACATATACTATACAACTAAATTAAAAAAAAAACTAGTATCTCTCACTTGCGGCAGTGCCAGCGTCATAAAATGGAATTTAAACCAGTTTCAAACTTAAGACCCCAAAACTCCTTTTTTAGTACACCCCTACACCCGATAATTAATACATCATCTAACTTTCGTGTCTCTAGGTTTAGCGGTTTAGGCTCTGTGTTGATTGTATTCTTATGGATATATAGATTTTGACTTTCCTGTTAATATTATTTAATGGAAAAAAATATTTATTTAATTGAATTTACGGTAACTCGTTAAACTTCAGAGCGGGGGCATTTTACAGACTGTTGAATGCATACTTACATTTCGAACAGGTATGTGAGCAACTCTTTGCAGGTGATCATGAAATATGTCCAGATACCAAAAATCAACATTACTCTTCGACAGCTCATAGAATATGTTCATTGTATCAGTTAGTGTGATATTTCCGCCTAGTACTAAGTTAACGTCCAAGTAGTGTGTTGTAAGCTCGGATACACTACTAATATCAATCAACAATTTAGGGTAAAATTTTACAGGCTCTACTCCTGTAAAAAACATTACAAATTTACTGGATAATCTTGCTCTCTATAATTGTAAAATATAATTATTATTTACTCTTCCTACGCGTTCATCAGCGTAAGTAGTATAAATAATTATTATATTTTACATTTGTGCAATATCAGTAAATAATTTAAACACAATGAACTTAACAAATCTCCGTATATCCCTAGAGATATTATTGTATCCGTGTAGTCCTCTGCCACAAAGCGACGGATTGACTTGATTATTTACATAAGCTATATTCGTATCAACTCATAGCGTATCACAACTAGACATGCTCCTCCCCGGCGGTGAAGGCTGTAGTTCACAAACCTGGCCAACTAACGATTTCAGACTTAACTGATCCCAGAAGTTATTATTTAACTTTTTGCTGACACAAAAAAATTTAGATGTTGATACGAGTATGCTTGCTTAAACCTGAGATTGCAACGCGCTCTTCCGTTTGAGAGATAAGGTGTTCACTGAATAATCTATCACTAACGTAGGTACTAGACAATAACTTTATGTTATCGTGTCTGAATAAAAAAATACTACCTTTTCCGGTATTCCCAGCAACTAGCATATACGAGTCATAGCCATGTTCTTCCAGAGTGCTAAATATTGATTTTATATTATTTACAGAATACCAGAGTCTTCCATCACGAAGATTAATCTTCTTCGGAAATGTGGGTAGATCATCTACATTCACTAAACACCAGTCATCGCTAATTTTGTCACATGTTCCACCACATTTCTTTCCAGTTCTTGGACATGTATGTTCGCTGATGTCTTCGATATCTTTTATTTTCTTCAGCAGATCCTCGCTAGGATTCTTAGCGAGGGATTTGAAGGCTTCCAATATAGGGCGGTAGCCGGTGCAACGGCAAAGATTACTTCCAAATGAACTCTCTATTTCTTCTTCTGTAAGGTTATGTCCATTTTTCTGGACGATACTATAAAGTGATAAATTTAGAAAAATTTTCTGTATTATTTTTAAATTATAGAGCCTATTAGGAATTTAGCGATAAAAATATCGTGGATTATTCGATAACTTAATGTAAATAAATGTGTAGCATCTACGACATATTATGCAGTTAGATTTATTTCGGTGACTTCTGCGTGGCATCCCTTTGAACAATCTTCACTAACACTTGCACTTTAGACCAGGGTATAAAATGCCTATAAAAATAACAAAAAGAGAAAAAAATAGTAGGATGAAACACTTTGGAAAAGAGAATATTATAAAAATGAAAGGAAAAATAATTTACGCGCGATCTGAGGTCGGGAAGGGGAAGGAGGTGAGTTGTTAAGGGTAAAAATGGTTCATCTCGATTTCCGGCAAAACTAAAAGTTCGTCCGGCAAAAGAAAAAATTTAAATGGCAAAGTTATAGGTAAGAAAAATGCAAAAAACCAAGTTTTTGGTTTTTTATTTTTATCTCACAAATTTTTTTATTTATTTTTTCAACTTATTTTGAATGAATATCGAAAAAACCCTAATATAAAAAATTAGGGTTTTTTCGATATTTTCGAAAATTCACCCGTCAAAATATCGATTTCGTATTTTTTTTGTATAAGATACAAATAAAAAACCAAAGACTAGTTAGTATTTTTGAATTTTTCACATAAATTTTGAGGTTACATATAAAAAAGTTTTAGATCTTTTTATTATAATACCTACAACTTTGCAATATAACTTTTTTTCATAGGACAATGAGTTTTGCCAGAAATCGAGATAAACCGTCTTTTACCCTTCAAAACTCACCCCCTTACACTTCCCGACCTCAGATCACCCGTAAATTATCTTTCCTTTAATTTTTATAATATTTTATAATATTCTCCTCGTTTTCCAATGGGTTTCATCATACTTTTATTATTTTTTTGGTTTCAAAAATTATCGACCCTGGTCTACTATGCGTAAATATCATTATAACGCAGAAATTGCCTTTAATTTTTGCTTATATCTACTTATTTCATCTCTTTTATTTGTAATGATAATACAATATTATAATTTTATTGCTGATGATTTTGATAATATTACTATACAATATGTAGGTATAGTATGGAATTCTAATATGACAAAGCCAAAGCAGCTGGATATCGACATGTCAAGCTTCTACCAATTTATGGTGTGATCTAACAACCTATACAGGGTGATATATAACAATAATAACTATACAAATCACTCGCAATACAATATCAATCACCTGATATAACACTAGATAGCCAATCCGATTGATCAATAATCCACTAAAATGGATTAAATATATTTATTGCTTTATAATTTAAAAATATTTCGTCTATTGTCCCCATCAATGAGTAGTCTAGAAGCGATTATTTATAGTGACAAGGCTGCCATTTTGGATTTGGATGTAAAATTTGTAAGTTTTGTTCTTATTTAAAAATATAAAGCGTGTTAAATTAATTTCGATTAATTAGACTGGTTGAGTGCAAAATGTGCCATCGTTGCGGACACGTACGACTTATGAAGTACACCAAATGTGAACGAAGCTATACTTGTACTTTTTTATGTTTTGTGTTTCAACTATAAAAAATAATAAGTAACAATAAATCAACCAATCAACGTGCATGACGTACTGAGTAAATTAAATAAATCTTGTGAAATTTCTGCCAGTCACCCTGTATCGTGACACAGGCAGAGTACAAATAGTCGTTTTGTTACCTGTACATGCTCATGACAAATCCGGGGCTGCAATATCCGCACTGAGAACCGAAGTAATGGTTCAATCGCTTTTGTATGATGTTGTATCCGATTTTCCTGTTGCCAATCCCCTCGATAGTTGTGACGTCCCATCCGTCGCAGGACAGCACTGATACCAGGCACTGAAATATTTGAGTTCACGTACATTCAGGAATTTTACAGGTATTTGAAATAATAAACAGAAAACCCTGTACATTTGACTAGTATGTGTAAAACTTTTACTTTGTGTAGTGATTTGTTTGGGTTCACCTCTTGCCCAAAAAGAAGGTAAGGTTTATGTAAATATATAGGCTCGTTGGTACTCAACTAGCATCCTCTCAGCTACTAACGTTCATAAACAACCACTTTTATTATGAGACTTTCGAATTCGAAAGAAATAATGATGTTCCATACATTTGGCCGCGGTAACTGATTTTTTTTTGTAGGGTTAATATTTTTTAGAATTTTTAATGGTCTTAGAACATAAGTTTTGCTGATGGCCATTAGAAGCCGCCCCTCAGAGCAAATTAGTTGATTACCAGTAGCCCGGTACGTTGTACATCTAAATCTTTGTGACACTCTGCAGCCTAAACCGGTAGACCGATTTTGATTTGTGAGAGGTCATTGGATTTGTCTTAACCTGCCAGATGGCCTTAGGCTATACTGGTCGTGTCCTGCGGTTTCTCTCGTTAAAAAATAGTGGTCAAAATGTCTGCAGTCGGGTTCTTTTGAAATCGCTTCGAACCTTGTGTTCATAAATATAATTGTAGTTACTACGAATCTTAAATGCTTACGAAATTTCAATTTGGTATTAACTAAATGTTATAAACAAAAAAAAACAAGTCTCTGAGAAATTGGGTAACACATTTAAAAGTACAGTCGAATTGAGAACCTCCGCCTTTATTGAAAGAGTCCCTGGCGGACGAGAAAAGAACTTGAAAGTATTAAATAATCTTACAACATGCTCTACCATTTATGCGAGTAATTCTACCATTTACGACTATTCTGTTATTTTAAATTATCATTCTATTACCCCATTCTGTCCAACTCCTATGCAAAGGCCTTACTAAATAATCAAATCATGTTCCTAACGTCATCACTATCTTACTCTTATTTGCTTACAGAGTTAACAGAGAAGCTGGTGAGTTCATGAGTGGTAGGGTTGACAGCGCGGACGTTGACGACGCAAACACCACACCCCCCTTCAAGACACATGTACTTTGTTCCTCGCAAGCTTGCATGTCGACGTATGTACTCATTCAACGTAGTGTCTGCAGACAGTTCGCTGCCCACTGTAGGTTATAAAAATAAATAAATAAATAGTTATAACGCAACTTATCTAATTCTATTATATTTTAAACTAATAAATCTAATTATACCACGAGCATTACTGTTCCAAATGTCATGTATCACTACAGCATGGTACATCACTAACTGGTATGATGTTTATTTATTTCTTATGGTCTGTCTTTCTTAGGGTTTATTTGAGAGAAACTAGATAATACGTCAACTTTCGTAACTATCCATACTAATAGCACCACATAGTACTAATATAATAAACTAACTTATGCCCGCGGCTTTGCCCGTGTATACCTATTAAACCAAGAACGAAAAGTAGAGTTTGACACCCTCTAGACTTTAAACTATATCTGCGCAAAAAATAAAGTCTATGCGTCACTTGGTTGCAGATGAGAAGACGGACACACAAACCAATAAGCACACTCTCGCATTTATAATAAGTGTGCGGATTATAATACCAAAAGTGTTGAACACATAATATATTTGGTGTAGTAGAAATGACTATCTAATTAGATATGGTGTCACTCTTGGTATTCTATATTTTCATTTGAAGCTCCGAAGACTAAGTGCCGCGTTACAACAAAATTGGAATCAATATAAGCAACAAACAGCTAAAACTGTCAACTGTTTTGTATATTATAATACTAGTTTTGCCCGCGGCTCCGCCCGCGTTATGTTTGATATCTTCAGATAAAATTTGGCCTATTGGACTCTCTGGAGCCCGAACTATCTCTGTGCAATAAATCAAAGTTGAATCGACCCACAGTTGCTCAGGAGTAGACGAGCAATCAAACCAACACACTTTATCATTTATAATATGTGTAGGGATTCCAGAACTTACCACTATATTTTGTGCCGTTAATTATAAAATATACTTTATCCATATTTGCTTTCCATTAAATCACTGAATCTTGAATCGTGTTACTCCACCAAAGTTTGTAGCACACTACATTCATATTATAATAAATTGGAAATCGCACTCAGTTTAGGCTTTAATTAGGTGTTAGCACACATAAAATGTATATAATTTATAGCATCGCATCACTGCTGCAACGCTGATTGCGTGTTTAAATCCGGTTGTCTGTTTTTTGCTTCTTCGGTCTGATATTAATCGCAAACGGACGATGTATTGCGATTAGCGAAATAGCTCAATTAGTTGCCAGCTCCGTCTACCCACTTGACGATCAATATCTAGTAGTAGTACTACAGCCGGATGCCTGACTAATAATTTACGTTGGCCCGGTAGAAAACTACTCAGACACTCATAAAGTTAAAACGGAAAATTGTAATTTGCTCAGCTCTCCAATCTCTAGAAAGATACTGCCACAGAGTGATTCGTTTAAAGCGCTGGAGATCATTCTTTTATTGTTTCCGTGTACATTGTTGAACCGTTAATTAATTAAAAGTCGGACACGACCCGTTCCGTATTGTTTAAAAAATAAATCAATTAATCTAATTAAATGTGGAAGTTTTCTGACCCGAATGTCTTTGTGAAGTTAACAATGTTTTATTGAACGTATTCTTATAATGGGATTAGTTTCTGGGTGTTGTGCAAATAGGAATGGCAGCGAAGTCGTAAACTCCTCAGAATTTTAAGGCTATTGAATAGTAAACTGAATGTATCTAGAAGAACTAGCGCACAAGAAGCAGCGATTTCTTAAATAAACCTTCTGAAGTATTGTGTTTCAACCTTAGTTAATTTTTATTTTAACAAAATAGTATTCTAACTAGGACTAGTTAGGATAAATGGTGTGGAAAAACCAGTGTAGTGTGACTAACTAGAAAAAATATCCTGTTTGTCATACTGATGTGACTACTGGTCGGTTACGGAAAACATTGCTTTAGTTACCTGCATATATGATTCGCATTCATATATATGATTCGTCTTCGCAAAGTTTGGAACAAAAACACATTTTATAAAATGTTTTTTTGTATTAACAAAAACAGTATAAAAATTCAGAGGTAATAAAAACAATCAGATAATGAGAGGTACATAAGTAAGACTAGTACAAGACAAGTGGGCTTAAAAAAATGCCAACCTGAGCTAAAATGTTTATAATTTTTACGTCGTTTACTCTTCTAGTCAATGCAGAGAGACATTGTAAAATAATTATAAATGCAAAGAAAACCAACAGACTGACTCCGGTTATAGCCTGGTTGTAAATTAACTGCTAGAGTAAATAAATAATAAAGCCTTTGAAACACAAACAGCGTTAGAAATGAATATTAAATTGCAAGGAACTTATGGAAAAATGATTTGCCTGGGTGAAGGAGGAAAAGTAATCCGCAATATAGTTAATTATTCAAGCGGACGGATTGTTTCCGTGGAAGTACTCTCTTGAAACCGATGTAGGAGTCCTTTATGCGCCGCCTGATATATTAAATTCCTCTAACCATGTACACCAACCAATAGATACCATTTGATAAGTTGCCTTCCTCATGCCAGAAAACTTAGTTTAATCAGACTTATCCAGACTGAATAAAACAGCTACTTTCTTACTGAACTTACTAAACAAATTCATCGTCAAAGACAGCTCAGTCTACCTACTGCATTACGTAAGCCTACTATACCATGTAACGCTGATTTTGCATATATTTTTTATATAAATAATAGGCATGCGTTTGACCGCAACTCGCCTGATGTAAAGCGACGATGCGGTCTAGGTTGTGGCAAGCTTGCCTAAAAGAAACCGATTTACTCGCAATTTGAAAAGATCGAAATTATAGTTATCGGGAAATAGAGAACTCGGAAGGGCATTCCACAACCTAGCTGTACGCACAATAAAAGTAGACGCAAAGCGTTTTGCGCGAGTCCGTGGAATCTCTACCATGTACCGGTGGCGTCTTACTGTATCTCTTCTTGTCCGATTGTAGAAAGGGGATGGGGGAATCAAATGATGTTATTCCAAGGCACACTCTCCGAAATGTATCCGTAAAAAACAGGCTAGCCACTTTTCGACGATACTCGAGGCTTTGAAGATTAGCTTTGGCTAGAGCATCGTTGCCTATAAGTCTCTTAGCTCTCCTCTCGACAGACTCCCACGCTTCAAGCATGTCATATATTATTACTTTTTGTGTAATTAATGTTAATTAGGTTCATTTATTTATCTACCCAGCACTGCGCCAATCTTATTCAAATTTTCCGCAAAACCTAATTATGTCGGCAATCCAGCGCTGCACTGGCATGGCATGATTGTGTATAGTAAATAAATAATAAGATGTGCTTATTTAGCTATTCAGATACCTACAAGTTTCTTTTACAAGTTTCTACCGGCCCAAACTTAGATAGATAGATAGACAACTCTTTATTCAAAAACCAGCTTAACAATAAATAAATAACATAGACAAAATTGTAAACATATTCTAGTTTTTAAATGGCTTAAAGCGATCTCTTCCAGGCAACCAAGCACGTACAAGATAATTACATAATATTAAAGAGATCTTAAAATATTACACTAACAACTTAACAACTCTCAATACAAATATATAAATATAATACATACAAATACATATACAACTAAGGTAAGTATATAATTATATGTAGCTACGTTCTAGCCAGAAACAGGAAAGTTAATACTTTTCAGCCATCTTTGCCGAAGTTTTTCATTGATTTTCTTCCCAAATTGCTCCACTTCCACTCTTAAATAAAACAAAAGAAAGTTGTTTCGGTGACGAAACAACGAATTTTCTTTCATTTAACTCATGGCCCCTAATACAACCTCATTGCCTTTCGTTTTGTTTTTGTTCTATTTCGTTTCCTTTTTTTATTTGGGCAGTAAAGAATGAATTTGACTATGTACTGTATTATTTTTACTTTCATTAAATTTATAAGATTTCGTGGTCTAATAAGTTTAAGTGCAATGCTTTTCTGTTTGGTAATCTTCTTTTTATCTTCGTCAAATACATCAAAATTCAATAAAACTTTTGTATTGATTTACAATCCTAACACCTGCGCTATCATTGACAGATAAAAAAAAGACATAATAAGCATAATAAGTATAAGTATAGTACTAGCTTGAGATTTATTTTAACAGATTCTTAGAAATAAAAATAAACCTACCTAAAATCTTAGTTGAAAATTTTAGAAGAGGTATCAAGTAAAGCGTAAAAAAATCCAGCACGCGGTTCGAGAGAACGAAGCGAATAAGTTCGCTCTCGAACAGGGAAAGTCAATCCCAAGTGCAAAGTTTCCTCAACTCCTCCACCATTTGCCATTTGCCCGACTCCTTTGCATTGATTTTTCACCCAAATCTACATTATTGCCGCAACGACTTCTTCTAATTTTCATAGCATAGGGTCGAATAAATATATTTGAAAGATAATTTAAATGGGCTTGAATCTTTTTCCGTTATGCTAACACGTTGGGTCATTCTCATAGAAGACAAATACAGGTATTAACTATGATATTTGCTTAGTAATTGATGTAAATAAATATACAGGGTTATTGATCAAAGGTGAATCAGTCAAGGGGTTACTGTGATCTTCGTTATGAACAAGGCTGGCTGTGTAACCGGCTCAGAATTCTATATTCCAGTTATTGGGGAAATTCTTTACGGTCTCAAGTCACGGTTGACGAAGAACCTACCTATTCGAAACATGAAAATAACTTCTAGCTCTCGCTGGAAAATTGCTCTGTCTGAAACTCATTCAGAGTATGCCAGTAATTATATATTAATACATATACAGGGTGATAAGCTGTTTTTTTTTCTGGAATTCTGAGTTGAGAGTGACCCCCTTTCGGCTTAATACACCCCTAGACGATAACCTTTAGCCATACTATGGTAACCTTTTTTTTAACGTGGATATATGCTGCATGCATACCGCTCCGCCACGGGGAGGCAGAGACACTAAAACTCCACGGTTTAACTCCCTGCCGATGACTGGGACATGGAAACGCTGTAGCACTCATTCGCGACCAGCCACGGCTGTCCGTCTCTGACCCATCGCTCGGGGTTGCCCTCTGTTGCGAAGCGCCAGGCACATGACGCACCGCAAGCTGCTCAAGGACCATACCACTATGTGGGTGTCAGACGACCCTGTGTCAAGACGTCCGAGCTCTTCCTGCGACGAGTCATCAGTGGCTCCGCCGCTTGCCACTTCGGCCGCAGCAGATAAACACCAATGCACAGAGCGGCACAACCTGGGTACCTCTTGGCTTCACCGTCCACCAAGGACACGATTACTGAGCCCCCCGCTTCGACAATGCGGGTATCCTTGTACAACGACGCTTGGTAAATAATTCCGGATGACAACGTTGAAAAAGGTATTTTCAAAAAGTAAATAATAGTATCCAATTAGTATCCAATTCGTACGAGAGTCGAAGGATCGATTATGTCGATAATAATATTTTGATTGCCTTATTGAAACTTGTATTAGATTACTTGCTAAATTGGAAAAGTTTTCCTGTGTGGACCCTCGTCTATGCTCAAGGTTGGAAAAAGAAAGTATAAGATTTTTCGGCGATATAAATGCAAACCTATTTATGACATTTCTTCAATTTTGCTGTAGATACACAAGAAAACACCGCTGTAACAAAAAATGCTTCGTTATTTATGGCACCACCTTTGGCTTTTCAAACTTTACTTAGATAGAAGAACATGCTAACTGCAATGCATCGTGCAAACGCATTTTAAGAGGTTCTCAGTTCAGCTTTGCAAAGCATATTTTATATCATAAACTGAGCTTATGACACAAAAGATTTAAAATAATATTTCCTGGAATTCAGCTGCTCCAGAACAGTCTATTCCAAGTGGCTTAGTAAGGTAAAATTTTCACAAAACTCGTACATATATACGGCTAGAAAAACATTTTAAATATGAGTATACTTTGTTTCTAGTAATAGGTATATTCAATAGTATTTTTTTCTTGCCAAAACAACAGCCAAATCACGCATTTTGAAATTTGAATAGGCATTGTAATCATTACTTTGAACCTATTCGTACTTACGAGTATCAAAAGCAGTCTTCGTCACTAACATCAGTTCTACGTAACTCTATAGCTAGAGAAGCCATTTTCACTAGTTTCATGCCTACTTTAGCCGATAGCACTGGTTTTTTACCCGACTGCCTAAATGTAGGGTAATTATTATTTAATCCATGCAGGGTAACATTTGAAATATATACTAATAAACATTGTTGTCTTAAGCAATACTGAGTACCTACTACTTAAATTAGGTTTAATCCAATAATGTAGTAGGTATTGAACAATCATATTTTTCCTTAGTAGTAATTTTTTTTTCGTATCGTATCGTACGGCATTTAAAACCTACACACACAAGGTATTATTTATTGTTTTTACTAGTAAAGGTATATATCATATTATATATTTAGATCCAATGTTTTAATTATTCAACAAATGTGTATTATTACTTGAAAATAAGTACTGTATAATACCAACATTAATTATACATTTACAAAGATAAATACTAATAGATGAAAACCAATTAAGCTAGTCTTAAATAAGAGAAGTTTAGTTCGCTTCGCTTACTTGACCCTCCGCCCTAATAAATAAAGTTTGACAAGTATATGAACGCAGAAAACCACTCTCGATGGAAACCGTTCTGATAGCATTACAACAATAGATCCCCCACATCGCCTAATTAATTACGTGAACAGACTTATTGTTCTATTTCGATTAATTTCCGTGATAATGAGTTTCTTTAGCAAAATATTGAGTAGGTAAATGTATTTCCTGATATATTCATACTATATTTTCCGCGTTATCGAGGTAACGAAAGTATTCGGTACACTTGCACATCATATAACCAAACGTTAACTTTAAGTCCAAAACCATTTCTAAAAAGAATGTCAAGCCTGGAAAAGTTTTAAGTTTCTATTTAATGTGTACGTGACTAACGTACGTAACGTTGTCTATAAAAGACCTCATTAGTGAATACACATTAGGTTCACATAGTACTTACATATTTATTTAATCTATGTTACTTGATTGCAGCACAAACACAAGTAGTCACCCCTATAACGTACTAACAGCGTACTTCGTACCGCCTAACAGTTATATATGTTTAAACCTTCCCTGAACCTTCACAAACATTTCAAAACTAAAATCAGCTAAATCGGCCTAACCGTTCTCAAGTTTTAGCGAGACAAACGAACAGCAATAGAAATATAAGAAGATTGAAGATTATTATTATTTTATGCTGGTAAAAATAGAATCTAAGCATTTTGCATGTGCCAAATTTCACGTATTTTGTTTCAAAATTTTAAAAGTTAGACCTAGGGCAGATAGACAGGCGGACGGATGAACAAACCGAGAGACGAAAGTACCTTCATACCAAAGATTTAAAGTAATAGAGCAAGAGCCCACGACAGCCAGACCTTCATTATTTTATAAAAGCTGTAAGATTTTCTGTGCATGATTTTTATACAGGTAAGCACAACCAGCGACTATAGAGTTTGGGTTGTGGTTACTTGGGACGGTAACAAGTAGCAAAGATGTGTAAAATAGTGCCTTAAATTCGTTAAAGAATAAAGCTCTATTTTCTTATATTTTCTTCGGGATAACTTTAGAAATCTCGTCATCTATTGCCGGATATTTATGGCAGTTGCTACCTCTGCCAGACACACCTAAACTTTAGTAGATTATAACTATACTTTCGTTATAGTTTAAAAGCTAGATTTTATATATGTTATTTGGGGACCTATAAAAGATGTTACCTTAGTGGCCGGACAGTTTTAATGGTTTTTACATCTTGCCAGACACCTTAAAAGTCCGCTGTATGTCCGATTTAGTTATGTCTTGTTGTTAATATACAAACTACTTTACATCATCCATCGGGTGACACTAAAGATCACAACTAGTATACAATATACATATATCTTTATCCAGAGAGCAATAACGCAACGATGTCAGAATGCTGTAAGCAAAAAGAGTATCGTTAGTATGCAGATATTGCGGTTATTGTCCCTCTCGAGCCTCTCGTGGCGGAATCTATGAAATCCACGATACTCAGAACATATTATGAGCCGTCACTCAGTACCATAACTTATGACTTTAAAAAAATCTTAAATCCTAGTGTAACATTGAATTAACTTCTTATTAAGATTAATATATGTTTAGTCTGAAAGATTCACATTAATAATTAATACTATTAAAATCTTGTGTTTAGTAATTATCCAACCCAAAACTTATTTGCATCAGGCATTCGTTTATAAATACTTAATATATACCATTCCAAAACACGTGACTTACGGTCACCGTTCTTCATAATAATATCCTTACAAAGAGATGAATGATTTTGACGCATTATAGAAGCAAGTTAATGAATACCTTTGCTAAAGTGGGCGCTGTTCTTAATACACTGGCTCATACTCGTAATAAACTGAACTAATTATAATGATGAAATATAGAACGTATGATCTTCTCTACTGGCGAGATTATTGCACTATGTTGGTAATACAGGCTGAATAATGAATGCCGCGCGACCCGCCATATTGCCCCATTTACTTTTTTAATTTACCGTTATGAGCGGAATTGTTACATGCTGCGAAACGATACATGGTACATTCATCTCCTTTGAGCATCGTATTGAACGGCCGTGGTACTTCTCATTTAATAATTGGATACGTTTCTTTTTATTACATATATATTATATGTATTAGCCAAGATACAAGCTGTGAATAGTTTGGGGCCCGCCTAAACACTCAATTTATAGTTGATGTAATCTTAGTATCACAACCTCTGTTTGTTCAGTTATTTTCTTTTTGCAATTTACTTGTTTTGTCAATAAACCATATTGTTTTGATTATATCGAACACAAACTCAAGTGAAATTATATTAACTGTATCAAATTGTCTATTACTAATAGTTCTTATTTCTTAGGCAAGAAGGGGTTGAAGGGTTACTTATAAATTTTTAGTTATTATTACCTACCCTGTACAAAATCGATTTATCAGTGGAAATTGCAATGCTTACATATCACGAAAATAGCCGAAAAGGAACCGCCGCGCCGGAAAAACAAATCCATATATTGGAATGGAGAAATGGCGAGAGAATAGTGGATTAATGAAGACGGGCCCACCTCGGGCGGAAGTCGTCCTCCGTCGCACGTCGCCGGTGCGACGATATCCGGTGCAGCTCAATTTCCTGAACTGTGGAAATTTCCACAGGCTTTTTATTTGCTGCTGGGATTCGTGCGGCTCAGTGATGCTACAATAGAACGGTAAATGCAGGCTAGCGCATTTGATTCGAATGTTTTGCTTTCAGTTTTAGTTTCGCTTCGGGTATCGTTTCGTTTCTTGGGATAATTTCGGAAGGCATACATCATACATAACACATTGTATAGAGTTGATCGTCGTCTTATTCATATGTCATTGCTACTCACGGCTCTCTGCTATATAGTAGGAGGGGGTTTGCCATAGCCGACTACGCGGGGCAAGTTGCTGATTAGGGACTTCACTTATATTCGCTTTTTAACCATCTCCCAAAAGAAGGTTTCCTGATGGTGTATTTCTTTACCTTCTAAGCAAGTAGCAATTAATGATAGTATTTTGAAAACTCAAAAGTGAAAAAACTAATACATTTTATTACTTTCTTTAGGTCTTCAGTATAGGTGTACCTCATAATAAGTACCAATATATATATACTTTCTAACTAATACTGTTTTCTTTTTCTTGTTTTTCACAGTGAAAAGATCTTAACAAGAACTTCGTGGCGTATGGTCAAATGTTTTATAAACCTATTTACGTTAGTTTAAAGCCACAACCAAATTATTGTGGATAATTTATATTCTATTATTTATAAAGCAAAAGATAAAATACTCGAAATAAGCCTACAGACAAAATTGGTTTCTCTTACACGCAAATACTTTTTTTCTGTATAAATAAATACTGGTCCTCATTTTCATAAATCAATTTATGAAACAGACGTGTGTCATTCGCACGTACTCGAATAGTCAAATATTGACTTTTGACGTACTTGTCTTTGCTTGTCTTTGCTTACTGATTGCTTGGCCCTTTCGGCGATCGAATTTTCTATTTAACTTTTGTATTATTATTATATTACGGTTCGTAATGCCGTGGGGTTGGGAATGTAGAGCGAAGTTGATAAAGCAGGTGCCGCCGACGCCGGTGGAACATCGTGCTGAGCCCGTGGGGTCCATACCTACCCCTGCGCCCAATCTATACGAGCAGCCAAAGATATTTTGTTAGTAATTGTTGGTAATTGTGGCTTTTACTAGACAGTCGTGTCACATCCGTCGCTTTACGTCAAATAAATTGAGGTCCAGCGCAAGCCTATAAAAAAAGATTACACTGTTACAACTGAATTTAGAAAATAAAGTAAGAAGAAAGTTTTCAATTCGTTGGAATATTTTTGTTTATGCATGTATATTCCTCGATTTATCGGACTTGTCCGGGCGAATTTAAAAATTCTCAATATTGGTAAATTGGATATTTTCGATTAGAATCAACGTCCTTCATTTTTTAGGTCGGTTAAGCCTCTGTTTATATAATCGTATCTTAAACATTTTTTTTATTGCAGTGATATTCCACACTGTAACGCGAAAGCTGGTTTATATTCTGCAACGAAATTTAGTGTCATAAGTTTCGTAATATATACGATATTCTTCTACATATTTACCTATATCTCTATTTTTACTGCTACAGGTGGTCCTGGATACGACAGAATAAAAAAATCTCCAGCCTATACTTTTGGTATTAAACCCACAGTTATATCAAAGCCAACAACGACTAAAAATGCTCGAATGCTCAACATTCAAGGCATGACCCATAAAGGAGGTAAGATAAAATTCTCTAATTTCTAGACATAAAATGTTCTTGTGAGATAATAGTATTCATGAAAAACTTGAAACCACATAGCTGTTGTAAATACGTATTACTACGTTTCTTACATTGTACACTGTATTGAAACGTAACATTTATGTGTAGGTTTTGAATTGGCACTTAATATAATACGAAATATTTGTAAATAAATTGCCTTTAGGCTAACATAGAAAAGTTAAAATCTATTCTAGATCAGGAATCAATGATATGCAACTAGTTTTTTCTAAATTTAGTGCAGAAGTGTGTTGCAATGGATTAGTGTTGATATTCTCCTGTTTTACATCGTTAAATAACTACGCATGAGTATTTCCCATCCAGGTACAGCTCAAATAACCCATAGCTTAGTGACGCCCCACATCGAGCCAATATTCGAGAGTACGAAGACGCCAGGCCCGGCAGTGTACAAGCCAGTTCCCGATGGCCGCATAAAGAACACTCCTGCGTACAGCATGCAGCGTCGTGCGAAACCTCCTTACCAGTCCGAAGACATGTGGACTCCACCAGCTAATATGTATTGTCCAGCAGTACAGGGAAAGTAAGGCGCAAACAACTAGATAAGCGTAGCTCATAAGAAAGCGAACAACTACAACCAGGGCAGGCTAAATTCGAAAGTAATCAGATAATATATTCTACATAATATATTCAGATTCTAAATTTGTTTACCAAGTTTAATAAAACAATGTATTTTTATTACTCAGTGCGGAACCCGCATATACCCTCGGCTACCCTGTAAGGAGTTTGAAGCAGGCTAAAGTACCGGGGCCTGGAGAACACGATCCTAATTTCAACTACGTGAAGAAACGCAAGCCCGCTTACTCTTTCGGGGCCCCGTTCAGAAATCTCAAGCCAATGAAATCACCTCCGCCAAACGAATATTGCGAGAAAAAGGTGTGTGATTTTCCCGTGTTTTCGTTTGAGCTATATTTAATTTAAAACACCTTAAAAGAACATGTGTAAAGTAACAGTTAATTGCACATGTTTGGAAAATTTAAAACGCGGTATTTATCGTAGTTTTCATTCATTCTTATTCGACCACTTTTACAATAATGATTTCTTGTCATTTTTAAAGTCATATTACGAGTTTTTCCAAAACAGTTATTAACTACAGAATAATTCGTAGCCATATTCTTTTATAATATATGATAGATAGCAAAATATTTTATATAATTTATTGTCAAATAGGTGTGAAACTAGGTCACGACGACGGCAAGCGTGTTTGCATGGCCCATCGTGTAATCATTTGTGTCATTTGTGTAATCGCGCTTAGGTGAACATATTTCCCAGATTTATGCAAACAAAAATGCAAATAAAGTTGTGCTTTGTATTAGAAAAATATATCATATTAACGATGTGGTAAAAATATACGCAATCCATTTAGAATCACATTGTATTAATGTATGTTTTTTTTTCAGTTTATGTACCCAATGCGACGCACTCCTGCCCCTTCGTTTGGCATACGTCACACCCCATTCCTGGGACAGGAAAATGCCTACATCAAACCATCTACATTGGAACTGGTTATAGCAAATACCTGATTTATATTAATACCGAGGAGAATCCAACTGCTACCTTCGATGTAAATTTTGATAGTAGGTAATAAATATTTTGTGAAAATAAATTGTCTTTTCGCTCGGTGAATAATTTCATATATCACCACGCGAACATGTAAGATTTCAACTTTCCTCTACTCCATGAAGCGCAGATAGTTGGTAGTTGGTAATTTTGATGCGAAACTCTAAGAAAGTTCCATGAGTCTGGCCGACGTAAGTTTGTAAGGAACTAATTCAAAAAGCGGTCGGATAAAGGCGCCTAAGATATAAATTGTAATTTAATGGTTTGGCCACGCAGAGGGAACATTAAAACGCGATCGAAGTTAATTTGGCGAAGTTTTGCACAAGCTCGGCCACTGCGCTGCTGATTTGTATGCAATGTTTCACCGGCCGCTGTGACGTAAAGCTACTCTCTACGAGCTTCCGCGGAGGCACTTTAAACTTTGCCGGCTTTTTCCGTACATTTCATATTGTACGCAAATTCTCCATTCAGTGGCCAGAGAAGAAAATGTACAAGTTTAAATGGTGTTGGTTTTTAAGTATTTTGTTCCACTCGCCTCCAAACTGGTCGCGTGTAGAATTTTAAATTCGTAATGTGTATTGTATCACCCATTTAGGATTCTCTATTATCACACGATTGATGGTTTTGATAGCCTACATATGTGTGTGCAAATGAACGATACACATCACACCTCAGTATTCGGTATTATAAACCACTTAACTATGATAAAAGGTGATGTGATCATACTTCAGGGGCCTTATTTACCCCCGACGCGGTGTTAAAAGTTTGAGGTGTCTGTGTGTGTCTGTCTGTGGCATTGTAGCTCCTAAACGGATGGACCGATTTTGATTTTTTTGTATGATAGGTGTATTTTTCGGGAGTGTTCTTAGCTATATTTGATGAAAATCTGTCCAAGATGGCCGCTGCCACAAAAATGGCGAAATAGATTTTTTTTCACGGTTCCTTCAATATGGGTATCAAATTAAATAGCTTTAATTAAATTAATCAACTAGTGCAATAACTATACATTCTGATAATTTCAAATCCAAGATCCAATGTCAGGGATTTTTCAAAATTGTCAAGTTTACTTGTTTTTGAAACGTTCGTATATTAATTCGAACGTCCATCACAGTCACGTTGCATCCGTATAGTTTATAAGTGACGTGTTTGTCAAGAGGCATGATTCATCTTAAATGGTACAAGATCACCCGTGAAATCGCGAAAATATTATGTTAATTATCGTGTTCTGACCTGAGACAAAATTCATAAAACTTATCACGATTGGCGCAACCTTAATACCATACCATATAGTCGTAATTTCCGGACTGGTCCTTGATGGTAGAAAAAAGACATATATTCCAATCTCAGGATGTTCCCACCAATAGAGTTACCTATATCACTATCTACACCAATATTATAAAGAGAAAAGATGTTCTCTCTAAAGTTCTGGAACGTCTAATCCACATCTAACTTAGTTTCTTCGTAAATCGGAACAATATTCGTACTCAAGTCACTTAAGTCAAGACTTACTACGTATAGAATCCTGGAGCAAGTCTTAGGTCTAACTGTCAATCCTGCGAAGACACGTCATTATAATCGGCAGTTCCTACATAATTGCTCGTATCGATTAGAGAGAGCACTCTGCCTAAAAACTTGTTTGGTGATGTAGCAGTTCCAAACAGTACTGAAGTTAAGAACTTAGAAATAATACTAGACACCTGCTTATCTTGCAACATCAATCTGTTAGCCCTAAAATGTTTTTTAACTTTTACTACCAAGTTGCACGAGTACAGTATCTTCTTCTACCTATTCTTGACTATGCTAATGGATGTTATCTTGATTTAAACCAGGAACAACTTGATAAACTTGAGCGCCTCCAGAATTACTGTAAGGTAAGGTTTATTTTCGGTCTAAAGCGAATAACTCAATATGACCATGTCTCCCAGTTTCGCAACAAGCTTAAACTCAAGTAAGGGATACTCACATTTCATCTCTTCTTTACAATATTTTGTCTAACCCTTGTTCTTCTTCTTACCTGAAATCTCGGCCCATTCTTGTAATCTCAAGTCGTCCTCTAACCTTCGTCTTCAGATTCCACATCACAATAAAACCTTTTTCAATGCTTGCTGTTTGCCTCTGGAATGCTCTTTCATTGGCTGTCAGGCGTGCGCAAAGCTTTAATTCATTTAAAGCTCAAGTTAAGGAATTATACTTTTTAAGGGTTTTACTTTTTCAGAGGTTTTATAGAACAACATTCAATGACATCTCTAAAGCCCTGAACTCTTTTCTTGGTTCACACGCAAGAAGAAAAGATAACTCTGGCCAGTCAAGATTACGGGGAAGGCCAAGGTTCGCGAATCCTTACAATCCATGGAGCTCAGGGACTCACAGATGAGTCAGTAATCGTCTTAAAGACCAAAGGCAACCTGAAGTTGCATGACAGTGTCGCACACGCAATCGTCACAGTTTCGAGACACACTGGGACTTTTACTTACTACGCCGATGACGATAATGACGCAATTGGCCGGTTCGTGCGGCGAGCTATGGCAGCATCACCAAAGACTATTGCGGAATATAACCTTAATATGGCCTTAAAAGATCGAAACGAGGCAGTGGTGGACGCTCTTAGATATCGAGTAGAACTAGTGTAATTTTGTGGTTAAGATTTGTATTCGCTGAAAAGTTAAATATTATCCGTAATAGCGCGTATACTCGAAGCACTCATGCTCACTTAAAAGCTTTTTCTTGCAGCGGTTTGGTGTGTCGGGTCACTCTCTTCCCTCCGTTATGGTTGAGGAGAACGATGGCTGGTACATGCGTCAACTCGTGAACGGGTGCTGCTTGTGGGGGCCGTATTGTTTCCGGTATGCGCGTTATACAGAATATTCAAATATGTTAAGTAATTTGTATTTAGTTAAATTAGGTAAGTAGTTTGTTTGTCTAGTTTTATAAGCCCAGAAACACATAAATATGTAATAAAACTTTTAAAAAAATGTAAGTTAAAAATGGCATGGACCTAGGAGTCTGTGGAGCATATATTTTAAATAAATATAAAAGGGTTGTTGTTCAGTACTTCATATTTGTGATCTTGTTGTTTGAATGTCTTGGTATTCCTTATCTGACCCCTTATATATATATATATATATATATATATATATAAGTAGTTAGTTGATATTTTATGTATAATTATATAGATTCTTGTATGTTGTCTTATAAAATCAAATAATTTATTTCACAAAACACGGCTATTACAATTATATTTACTCGCCAACTGGCGAGTAAATTTTTATAAAAAACTTTTTACTACAATTATATGACTACATATTTTTTTTATTATTATTCAGTATTTTCAAATTAGCATGTCATTGTATCTATGTGTTCACTACTATTTATATTATATATATATATATATATAAATTATCGGATTTGTACCACCGTAAACGCTATTTTTTTAAATACTCCATTCTTCAAAGATTGTTTGGAAGTTTTCGCTTTTTAGCAACAAGATCGCCTTTTGTGCCATGTTACTTGTTTTTTATGTTTAGTTGTTTTGTACTTTTGTGGTGAAAGTAAAGAATTATTGTATTGTATGTTTTAGTATTTATCGAATACACTAAAAGAACTACTGGAACAATTTCAAAAATATTTTGCCGTTACATTATAACTGAGTATCATATGCTATATTAATTACTAGTGAAGTTAGATATCAATAGGTGATAACGCTACAGCTAGTTCCATACAAATACCACATGCTACTTGTATTAAATTGCATAATGCAATATCTAGCTAACATGGACCTTGCAATCTATTCTGTATGTATGTTCCTAATCATTAGGTACTGAAGACAATACCTTATTAAAGTTCAATACCTCAGTATACATTTACTTATCAGTTCAACGAGAAGACGTAGTATTGAACGACCGGGTCCCAATCACAAACAGTAATCGACTCTCGCAGTACAAACGTAGGAAGTCAAACATACATCTCGGCAGGGAATGGCCGAAGCAGGCAGCTTCAGGGATCGTACTGTTAGTTTTCGATGATTAGGTTTACGTTGCCAAGTGATAGAGCCCGCTCCTTATTTGACTGGCGAACTCAAACATTATGGGAGCCGGTCTCAGTCATTTGGAATCCGCGGCTTTGCCATTAGCCCAGATATACTTAACCCCGTCGCCCGGAGCAGGGTATGTCGGGTGTATAACATGCATAGTGGTGTGCCAGATATGTACCTACTATGGCTGCATAACACAGTAAAATACAGATATTTTGCTATCTAAATATAGAGTAAGTTTTAATAGACTGACTGATAGGTCACAATGCAATGAAATTTGGAGGGTGTCATTATAGTGCATGTTAGGGGAGTACTAAGAAACCATATTTGGAAATTCAGCCTTTTAAGATCAAATAGGGGTTCAAAGTTATATGTCAGGTACTAGTTTTTAATATGCAGGTATATTAGTAAGGTGTGTGAATAATTAGACTTTGTGATTCCGAAAGATTTGTCATTATGAAACATTTTACTTTGTAACTAACCCAAAATTTAATAAAAAAAAACAGTTCATACATCTTTTCGAGAAATGATTATGTTATCATGGAATAGCTTTCTTTTTTCCTAAATTTCAGGTTGGCTTCATGACTGTTCCTCCTTACCTTTTCGATCTCTGCTCTTTGTCGAGATGCATTTTATTTAAGAACGTTTAAGTTTTTCACAAACAATAAAACCCTTTTTTCAATTATTAATAAAGTTACGTAAATATTATTTTTTATCAACATATACTCGAACTATTTTTTTTATTTTCACTTATTTAACTTAGTTATTTCTTTTATTACAAAACATTGAATAAAAATTGTAGTTGCATATCAATAACAGGTTTGATAATAATATAACAAGAGTTTGAAAGTAATATAAAGTAAGGTTAAGCAACTAAAACGTCGAGCTGATAACGCCGAAAAATGTAAACCTTCGGAAATCCAAACTCATTACGATAAGACAAATTGGATAACATTTTAAGTTAGTAACAGCATTACCGCTAACTAGGTAGGTATTATTAATTGGCAGTTAGCGCGGGAGCGAGCCTGCTCGTGTAAATGGCGTTAAATTAAAACCGTGGAGGCGCCTGTCGAGTATATAATCGTTTCTGCCGCGATCTTCGACCTCTGTGAACCTTCCCGCAGTGCTAACATATATTAAACTTCATTATATATGCATAAATTCTGTGATTTCTAGGGTTCCGTACCCAAAAGGTTAAACTAGACTCTACGTAATAGTAAGACTCTATTTAATTGAAATATTTAGATAGTTGTGTTTCTTTTGCCGCTAGAACAAGAAGTATCAAAACAGAATAAAATCATAATTTTAGGAGGGCTCCCAACTAACAAGATATTTTTGCCGTTTTTTGCACGATATCAATAACGACAACAGGTAGAAACATGAACTATAGATGTATAAATAATGGTACTGAACCCTTAGTGCGCGAGTCCGACAAACACTTGGTTGATATTTATTTATTAATAGTGTTGATTATTTTAATGATGTGTAGAACTACAAATGAATAGTGTATTGTCTTCCTCGACATGCGACAATAGAGCGCAATTACTCAGAGGTTTGTTAAATAGTTAACCATAAATTATTATTCGCCGAGAGAGCGTAGCGTCTTTGTTTCAGATCCGTTAAATTTTTCTAGCGTCTACCTGTTAGTTTATTTGTCAGTTTGGTTGGTATTTCTTCCAAAAAAGGGGAAGTCTGCTACGGCGCCATTTATTGACTGATATTATTAATATTTGTAAAAACACGCTTAATGCAACATTAATTAAAATTCCTGAATTTGAAAAAATAAGTCAAGTGGTTGCCGTAAGTGTTTTATAAAGACGGAAAAAAAATATCGCCGTTCGACCTCGTGATAGTTCGCGGTATTACTGCTAGTAGTTTTGTAAAACTTATAGTATTTGTCTTTATATTACTCATAAATAAATAATAAAATGTCCTCAGGTTGTATTAGTAATCCATGAATTTATAAAGTGTTGTTATTTAGGTAGGGATTACGAGTGTGTATCCATTTTCTAAAGTAGGCGATTTAGTGCCTAACCTAAAATACCTAGTTATTAAATATGAAGCCTATTCTCGTAATATAATAATACACATTCACTTAAATATTCGACAATATACTGAGGTGTCGTTGTACTGGTGGGTACCGTGATATTTAAACAACTGTAAAAAAAATACAACTTCTTGACCGATTTTTCTTTATTATCACTTATCTTATTATTATACAATATTAAGTTCTGTATGTTTATACGAAATATTATTAAAATCAGCCAGCAAGTGGTGCCATAGCAACTTTCGCCCCTTTTTGAGAGGAATACCCCAACGACTATAACATTCTTCAAATTGATTTTCACAACAGTATGCAGTAGTTTTAGGTGTAAATGCATCGACTCTGCGTATAGCTGTCATCCACTTCTTTCTGCGTTTTGGATCCCTCGACACGTTAAAAAAGTCGACACGCAGCCAGCAAACGAATTAGCCATACCCTAGCACACGAGCTGTGACGTCATGACGCTTTAGAATGTCGAGTACGTTTTGAAATTATGTTGAACGAAAATGCGCACTTTGATCTTAATTTTCTCGGCCATTCTTAATGATAGAATAAAATTAAAAACACAATTATTCTTGTAGTTATTTCTAGGTTATTTTGTCATTTTAGAAAAAAACGTTTGTCAGGTCCATTGCGGTTAATAACGGTAAAAATCATGTTTGTTGTATTTTTTAAGTGAATATTCAACTAGATATTCTATGAATATCTGAAGCGTCTACCTGTTGCCATTATTAATATCAAGGAAATTCAAATTCAAAATTTCAACTGTATCACGGTTCATGAGATACATGCCTGGTGACAGACGGACGGACTGCGAAGTCTTAGTAATATGTTTTTACCTTTTAGGTACGGAACCCTAAGAACATATATGTTGTAGTAATCTTTAATCTGTTAGTGTGTTTCACACTTCGTTTTGTAACTCACGAACATAAATACAGCGGGATAATCGTGTATAGTGAAATGTGAAAACATTCAATTTTTCTCGTAAATTCTTCGTCGTAGGCGTTCCTCATTCATTTGTATGGTAATTAATCTCCTTCGACATTTAGCGCCGTCCCACGACAAAGGACGGCCAGCAAAGGGGTCATTTGAGCTTTGTTAGCTGAAAGAACAAGGGAGACCCATCTCTTTGTTTAGTTTTGAAATATCATCCCCTCCGATGCTAACGAGGACGACGGGCTCGAATAAAAAATCTGATGTTTCTTCTAATTTTATATAGCTACTAGATTATAGATTTTTTTCTTTATAAGTTCGCTAATTCAGGTCTATTATACGATAAGGTTAGATCTACTAATTGTTAATACTTAGAATAATATACGCTTTGGTATGTTTGTGTGCGTGTGTGTGTGTGTGTGAGTGAAGTTTATAAAGATAAAGATGACTTATTTTTATAAAGATGAGTTTAACATACAAGTATGCAAGGTCGAATATGTTAGTAAGTGGCTTAAAATCGTGTTTTACCCTAGGGGGTACAAATATGTTGAGTGAGGGCAAGCCATTAAATTATACATATAATTAATTAAAGTAAATTCTATTTTATAATATTAGAAATGTTAATAAAATATATAATACATATATTCTTATAAACTTAATTAACTAACTTAACTAAACTTAATTAGAATAATAATTAATTTTGACCTTTCTTTATCTCATCATTTTAGATGCTGAACAGAAAGTGATTACACTAGACATAATAAGAAAAAAATAATGTATAAATCCAAATCTTTGCATAAGGAGCCCTCGATAAATTCAAATCAAAAAAACTATGGAAATGTAAGACTAACATTACACCAAGTAAGTAACCAAATAATTTACCACATTTATTACATTTGCGTAATATTTTATTTGTATTTTGTACAAAACTTGCAATGATATTTTGTTAACTCTAACTGAACTGAACTCACTTAAAACATCATACCTAAAACTCAAATAATTTGGGTCACATTCTCAATTATACACACACGTGGGGCATATTAAAAGTCCACTGGTAATTATAAATGAAGGCTTTTTTTTTTAGCCGTCATTGTTAGAGTAGCTGTATAAATAAAACTTAATGTTATATTCAAGCAACAAAACAAATTGTCTGTGTATTCACGTTAACGCGTTCTATTCATAAAAATGGTTCTCTCTCATTCGGTTCGTCAGGTACATATATTTACATAAACGTATCTACTCGTATTTTATATGTTACATTATAATATTTTTATAATCAAAATATTAGTGTGTGTTTTGAACTAGAATGAGTTTTGTGTGATCAAATGGGGAAGATTATCTAAGCTAGCTTTCTTAAAATGAAAAAAAATTTCGTCTCCATATCTTCTGAGCCGTTAGCTGTAGAGTTCATATTTGAAAAGATATTTCCTCCAGTTTGAGCAACAGGTGTTGTAAGAGGTAAAAGGTACTCCACTTTATAATAGCCGAATGATAACGGTTTCACTATGTCGACCAATGTCTAGCTAACTGATTTACTCTTGACATGCAGCAGCGTCACGTAACCACAAAATGAAGCCCTAAATTTACCAAACCAAACGCTCCGTATACGCATAACCTACCTTGATACCAACAAAAAAACTCGCAAATTTAAATAAAAGTACAGGCTTTTAATAAAGGATACATGACGTATATCGCGTTTGATTAAATTTGTGTCATAATCGATCACAGAACCTTAAAAAACAATATTTTTATATTAAATAATTAATGTTTTCATTTGATGATTGTGGGATCACCTCAGCTGGCTGCTTTCTCGGCAGGAGGTGTGCTGGTTTACCCTACAATGCTGATGCAACAGTTCAAAAATGATCCTTCGATGCAGTTAGACCTAGGAACTATGTCTTGGATAGGTATTATGTAACCATATTCTAACGACAATAAAAATAAATAAAACACAAGCACTTTCTCAAGACCAATACTTTATTACTGACTTGAAGTAAAGAGGTTGGTTCTCAATTTGTTTTTGTTTGTAGGTGTCGAATCGATCCTGATCAGATTTTCCCGCATATGAGAATTAATTAAAAAGGAAAACATCGTGAGAAAACCTGGTGGTGCATAGAATTCAACCAGCATATGGCCACCGTGGTGGACTATGACCTACTCTCCTTGTAGGAAATTCTAATTAGCATTTATTTCATTGTGTATTGTGATTTTATTATTTCTTAGAAGTTAAATATCTTAGATTGTAGCAGTTCACAATCTGGGAAAAGACCGCTCGCACATGTGCGCTTACAAAAAATATTGAATGAGATGTCGAAAGAAACTAAAAACACCAATTTATGACTTGGACCATTTAGAAACAAAGACTACAAAGCAATACTCTTGAGAATAGAATAAGAACAGAGAAATCGATTAGCAAAAATAAATTAACTGATTCAGTTTTTGTTAAATTAGGTTGTTCGAACTATTAGGTACCTAACATATTAGAGTTGGATGAAAATAACGTTTTTCGCGAGGTCTACAGTTCGCAGAACTACTAGTTTTTAACATTAACTAGCTCTACATTAGTTAACAGTTAGTAAACATTGATAATATATCTGACGTGTTTTATAAATTATTAAAATTGGTCTGTGATTTACAGGATCAATATCCGGATTGGCTGGAATACCAAGTATACTCCTGCCTGCTTTGATGCAATGGAAAGGCAGAAAGTTAAGTTTCATCGCAACTTGTCTCGTGATCAGCGTGGGATGGTTCATATCCTGGATGTCTAACAATATCAGTGCCATTCTCGTAAGTGAGTCGTTCCATGGATTAGGCACCAACAGCTTACTAGCGATCAGCCAGCTTAGCATAAGCGAGATGGTAGCCCCCAAATACAGGAACGTATCTCTAATGCTGTTTGGCACATTTCAAGCTCTCGGCTCTATCCTAACCGGAGTAATGGCTCGGTATCTGCATTGGAAAACTGTAGGACTAGTAATGTGTCTGCCAATTGTAATCGCCATGTTTATCGGCTGCGCCTGGCCGGAGTCGCCGGCTTGGCTCGCCTCTAAAGGCGAATTCGATAAATGCGAATATGCATTTTCTTGGCTTAGAGGAACGGATGACGATTCCAAGAAAGAATTACGCGAAATTATAGCCGCTCACCAAAAAAACTTGGAAGCCCAAAAAGTGAAATCATTCTCTCTTAGAAAATTCTGGAGAATTATAGTCAGTAGAGACTTATACGTACCGAGTTTCCACATGTTCATAGTATTGAACTTGATGTACTGGAGTGGGAACATGGTTATTATAATTTACTGTATCGATATAATTTCGAAGACTACTACCAACGACATAGCATCTTTTGCAAGTATAATTATAAATGCGGAATTGTTTATCGGGTTTTTGGTTGGATGCATGTTTCTTAAACTATTTAATAGCAAAACAGTGCTACTGACTAGTAGCTTTAGTGCATCATTGTTTCTATCTGCAGCTGCTGTTGTGGATTATCTTCAAGACGTTGATATAATTTCTAAAGATTCGTTATGGTTTCTGTGTTGCCTGGTAGCTTTTATGCTAGCCAGTAGCTTTGGACGAATTCCCGTAGTGTTCGGGATAGCAGCGGAACTTATGCCGGTAAAGCACAGAGGCGTAGGAGGCGCATTGTATGTCATATTCACCTGCGTGCTACACTCTTCATCTTTAAAAGCGGCACCATATTTATTTCTCTACCTAAATATATGGGGTACGTTTATAATTTATGTAACAAATGCGGCAGTATGCGGTCTAATAATATGGAAATATGTGCCTGAAACCAAACATAAAACGCTTCAATATATAGAACATTACTATAATGCAAGAAAGTTTACTGCGGGAGAAAATTCGGATGCTGGCAGTAAACTCATTGAACAGTGATGAAATAAGTGAAGAGGAAAGAAAAAAATTCTCGTGTTTACTTAAAGTGTTAAAGAAACGAGTGGATTACATACACCTTTACTCGTATTTTATGTACTAAGCAATAATCAAGTAATAATATAACGTGCCTCGTAAAGTTAGAAAAGAGTACAACAGAGTACAAGTAATTGTTATAATGAAAGTTTAAAATTTTATATTTTACAACATAGATGAAAGCACTTTATAGTATGCATACAGAATAGAAAGTCTTATTATAACTAGCACTAAAATATGGAAGCACTATGTGGATCTCAAAGAGTTGAATTTCGTAAGGTGGTGTACAAGTCCAAGATACCGACACGAAGCTTGCGTCAGTCGGCCAGGGCCTGCTATGAATTTTGCTGAATTACCGTACACTATTCGAGTTTATTTCGATTTCCGCTTGTTATTTTGACATTTCCGAAGCGTGACCTTTTCATGAGGCAGGAAATGGAATACTGACGAGATATGTTGGCGCTTACAAACCTGGCATATTTCGTTTTGAAATGCCGTCTCGGACGACGTAATAAATTTCTACAGCGGCGATAAATTGTAAATTTACCGATGTATTTAATTTTGCTGAGAGGAGTGTGAGCGTCTTAACCGCGGTATAATACTATTTGTCAGCCGTTCATAGGCTTATTCTATGCGGGCGGGATCTCAACAACCTATTTGCATTTCTCATTTTCACCCCTCGTCTTACATTCTCTCGGGTACAATTTCCACTCGAGGCATCGTACTGCGCCTCGCCAACACTTCCATTTAGAATTCCTTCCAAATGAGAACAATGTGTGTGAAAAGTTTTTAATAAGAAAGAAAAATAAAGGTGTTTTTTAAACCAATCCTTGAGTATTTTGTGTCGTGTATTTTAAAATAAGTGTGTTGTTACCTTTTTATCTTTACATATTACAATAGTTAGAAAACAATTGAGAATTATATCGTGAGAGTTTTGATTTCAATTCTTAAAAAATATATCTTGGATTTATTATAAATATGCAGTTAATTTACTCGTTTTATTTTATATAATATCTACTAGTAGCTGTCACTCGCGGCGACTTTGGACTCTCCCTTTAGGAATAGAATTACCAAAAATACTTTTTTTAGTACACCTCTACACACTACAATAAATACACCCTTCATGTCTCTCGCTTTAGCGGTCTAGGTTCTAAGTTGATTCCTAGCAAAAATCATTCAGTCAGTCAGTCAGTCATTCGGGACTTACTCTTTTATACCCACGGCGTTGCACGCAACATAAAACGGAATATGAAGAAATTTTAAAGTTTGAACCTTTAGTTGACCTCCTTAGGGGTTGAATTTCCTAAAATCCAGTCTCGTGGTATACTCTTACACTTCATAATGAATACACCCAAATTTCATATGTCTTGGTTAAGCGGTTTAGCCTCTACGTTGATTCCTAGTCAGTCAGTCAATCATTCACGACTTACTTTTTTATAAGTATACCTAGATAGATTACCTACATGTCAAACTAAATATTATTAAGTTTTAGCATTACTATATTGCCTCACGTTTCATTGATCGAGGATGTCAATTAGCCCAGCGAACAAAAATATTAATTATTGCCCATCGTTGATGTTGCCCTAAGGGATGATGTCAGAAGTGGTTCTCATAAGTTTGAGAAACGTCAAGTCAGGCAATATGAGCCAATAAAAAAGACTAAGTACTCGTAGTTCCGAACCGCGACCTCGCGACCGCGACATTGTTGCAACAGTTGACCGCATTTGTCATATTCAGGAATGTTAATTAATGTTGTGTTCCGCATATTTGTACAAACATAGCCAGAAAAAGTCAAGTAGGAAACTTCATCCTCTTTGAAAGAAATCTTAAAATTCTATTATTACAAGAACGCATACACCAGGTTTAGTTTTGGTTGGTAACTGTGTCCTGTACGCGAATAAAAAAATTCGGACAAACAAACAAACACACAAACATCTTAACTGATAGTTAAAAGAAATAATTGCCAAACCTGAAGCAGAGCAATAAAATACACGCTATACAATACAAATAAGTTTTTAAGGAATTTTTGTCATCGACTCTTTATCATAGGAGAGTCCACGATGGTCACTCAGGTACCTGCGTACCTGCTTCTGATGCCAGCATGACGATCGTGGAGTAATCGCGCGTTACTCCTATGATTAAGTGGCAATGACAGCTTCGAAACGCGTCGAGATTTAGTTGTATGCGGACATAAGTAGCCGGTGGAATATACATGCCAAGAAATCAATATAGAATGTCCCCCACTGAATAAAAAAAGGAAAAAAACAATTTGTACTCAATCTAACGAGTTTGTAAAGGATATGTATAGATAGTAATCATTTATGTACGAGTAAGTGGCCTTGTATTGTGCGGACGTCATTTTATTTAATCCCTGCCCGATATACAATATCGAACGGCGGGTAACGAAGGAAGGCAATAAAACGCCTATTTATTCGAAAGCCAGCAGAGCCTGCCAGTAATGAAATTCCTCGCAAAATATTAACGCATTTTTTTTCAACAATAGAGGTGATGTTTTATTGAGGTTGGAATGTGACCGCGGACCTCAAAAGCTTTATACATAATAGGTTGGTTCTCTATTTGCAATGCTCATTGACAATTTCTGTATGATGATGATATTTATTTATATTTTTTTAAATATTTTATAATATAGTAGCTGCGCCCCGCGGTTTTATCCGCGGTGGATATTTGATCATCCCATGAGAACACCTAACCTAACCACTTGTTAGACATCCGCAAAACTCGGGTAACACAAATCTCTTGATCATCCCAATCAATATCGGAAACTAAGCGATTTATAAATCCCAAACCATTCATTTATTGAATCCCTACAAATTACATGGGCTGTAACTGGCGTCGAAACAATCAGAGCCCGTGATCCGCCTATGTTATGCAAATCTCGGCTTTGCTCCTGACAATAGATATCACCCAGGCCTACAGGCGCTATGTTACAGGCGCTAGTTACCCGCTTTCGTTCGTATCTCTTGTTGTAAATTGCATTTATCAGTTTGATAAGCTGTTCTATTTTCGAAATTTGCATTTTAGATTTTAGAGAAACTTAGATACAGAGGCAAGGATTAAATTATAGTTGCTTTGTAAACAAGGGTCTATTGAGTATAACTCTATCTGCCCGACTATAATACAGTGGAACTCTAAACAGTATTTTTGCATATACGAAACTGAATTAGGTGAGTTGCGGTCAAGCGCAAGCGTATAAAATGAGACATGATAAGGCATCATTCGGTTTAGTTTACTTTTAATTTTATTTGCATATTTTACTTATTTGAGATATACATTATTTTTATGAAATGAATGCGAATAATTTCAAATATGTTTGTGCTGCTAAGGAAAGATCAGGAGTGGGTTCTCAAAAATATGAAACCCTTGAAATGGAATGCCTAGCGTTGGGATCAACTGTTCGGTATGCTTAATTCACAACTGATAAGCAAGTAACTTTTGAAGATCAACATACTTTGTACATACACCTATGCCTATCTGCACTAATCTGCAGTGAAAACAATTAATATAACTGTGCATTCTTTGCGTAAGCCAGATTTTCTGCCTACCCCGCAAGTTCACCGCCCCACACCGCGTATAGAACGACACGTGAGTCAACAATGGGGCGCGTGGAGTGGCGTCAGGGCGCAATGAGTACCGTCACTCAGCTACGCGGCAGATCAAGAGCGCCGAGTGCTGCTACAATGTGCCTACAGTACTACCTACTCTGCCTACAGCCGGCACTACCACCTACGAGCCATACGTATGTAGGTACATGGTATAAGTCTCGAGGGGCCAGTGTCAAGTTGATGTTACTCACATTTTAACTTTTTGAAGGTAAATGAACTGCAGCATTTAAAGTATGATCCAAATAGAAAAAAGCACTTAATGGAGTGCTTTTTTCTATTCACTCAATGGAGTCGAATGCGACTGAATATTTTTATATTACTGAATCAGTTTTTGTCTGGACCAACCTAATTTCGTCCAAATCCGTTCATTCGTTCATATACGTATTCGTTAATGTTCATATACATACTTCGCGTTTATAATATTTGTGTGATAGAGTAATTAGATATAAGTAATGCATAGCAAAACATGACGTAGCATCTATACTTATAATGAAACTGCAACAAGTCAAATTCTGTACATCAAATATGTATTAAAAATTTCTTTCGCGTGGGGAGTTATCATCGATACAGACCTCAAATCTAATTATTTTTTCATTTTGTCTGTCTGTCTTTTTTTGGACTTTCCATAACTCTGGAACTGCTGAATAGATTCTGATGAAACTTGGTATGCTTAAGGTTGATATCATAAGGTAAGATTTTAATATTTTTTTATTTCGAAAATCCCAAGGGGCTCCCGTGGGAGGGGGGGGATAAAAGTCGTATTTAATTATAACTCAGTAACGCGTGTTATGATTTGAATGATTCTTTTTTGTTGGACAGGTCTCACTAAAATGATGTTATCCCGAAAATTACTGGGGGTTTACGTGGGACGCATGACAGTCGCATTTAGCTATAACACGGTAACGAGATTTGGATGATTCTTTTTTGTTAGAAAGGTCTACCTGAAATGATGTTATCGCGAAAAAAAGTATAGATTCCCGTGAGAGAGGGGACGAACGTCGTCTTTTACTATAGCTCGGTAACGCGTGCTTTAATAAGGATGTTTTTTTTTGGATGCGTATGACTGTACGTGTATGAACACAGCGTCCACAATTTTTTGTAGCGATGGTGACCGAGTAGCTAAAGGGAGTAGATTGCGTGTGAGAGGTACGAGGTCCAATCCTACGTAATACGCAAGAAGAACTTCAGCTTCCGTTGAAGGAAAACATCGTGGGAAAACATTAGCATGATGGCAGGGCATTTTTAACACTTGCCTAGCTGGCTACCACCCTCATATTGAAAAATCTGTCGCCAAGCACCTAACGGTATGTTGCGGCGGCCTTCTTTAAGAGACTATAGACGTATTCCAGACTAGACATGCTCCATCTAGGGGCCATAGTGTCGCTGACTTCTGTGATCGTGCGAGCTGGTTGTCAAATGCCCGACCTGTCGGGATAAATACATAAGCAAAAAATTAAGTATGGGTTAAAATAAGTGCTGAATTTGCAAAATGAAATAGGCATTAATGCTATGCAGAATCTTTAGTTAAAAAATTATTCACTCATGGTGAACATAATTGTGCAAACTTCTGTATTGCTTTAATCAATCAACAATTTTGCAGTTCAAAACACTGCTATCGTATTGTATCTTTTACAAGGATAAGGCTTTCAAAAGGACCACTGATATACATGTTCTAATTTTTTAAGTCCCACTGATATATTTATGCAAGGTTAGCAACCGCGAACGAAGTCGCGGGTACAGCCAGTGTATAATATGTTAGTTTAATAACACGCTGCTGGGTTTTATTTTCAGTGATCTATCGGAAAATCTCTGGGTCCATTTAGCGTTTCCCTGGGTCCAAACAAAAAGACGTATCTGTAGCCAGAGCATGAGAAGTAACACTTGTGAACTTGTGCCGAAGATGTGTACCTACTACACGAAGTTAGGCTAAGTTGGAATACGTAAAGGGTCTGGGAAACTTTACAGTGTAAGTACAAGTTGGTATATTTGCCTTCGACTCGTCCAAATATACCTATTTGGAGTACCCTCCATGTCGCGCGGAAATATAATTTATGCGTACAAGTGACCAAGGGGCGAATGATGTGTTATACTTACCTGGTCACCTGCATCGCCTTTGATGTATTCATGAGCTGCTCCTGCAGCCATGAATAAACTCAAGCAAATCTCTACCCTATCCTTTCTCTTACAAAGCATAGATCTCACCAAAAAGTCGACGAACCACATAGTCTCTGACCACGGTGGTCGGTAACAAGTTTAGTTTGTAATTCTCTAGTGGCTTGCATAAATATTGATAGTCATAATATTATTGCAGGTGCGGAAACTTGAATAAATTTTCCTAAAGCTGTTATATTTAAATAAATTTTGCGAGCGGAAACCTTCGTTTTATGTTGATGACGTTAATGTGCTCTTCAAATAAGTCAGCATTTCTTTGAATTTCGCTGCTTAAACACGCCATTTGCGTAATTATCGACATCAGCGGCCATCAGTGCACGTTCGCACCTCTCAGTAAACAGTCGTTTATGCGACTAACGAACTAATGCAAACAAGGAAAAATCGTCTCCGATGCTTAGGCGGCATGTTTACGTAAACAGGTGTAAAATGGATCGTTATGCGGCCAAATTACCATAATGTTTGTTGTCGAAATATTCGCTCGCCGAAACGGAATATGTAATGAGCGGGTCGAGTCAGCCGCCAGATTTTACACGTTTATACGGCTCGATGTTCGTTAAAGGTAGCTCGTAATATTATGCACTCATAAATTTAATTCATACTTTGTTTCCGGGGGCAGCCTTGCCTTAACCTAAAATATAAAATGTCATATATTTCCAGCATAAGCTCTTCCAAAGCACATGCACGGACCGCTCTCTTTCGACCGACGTCTCGGTATTAAAGTCTCTGGATGCGTCGAGGGAATTTTTCAGATTTAATATATTGGAGAGAAGTTGGAAGACCTTAATCCACACGTGCAGTGTGAGCGATGGCGCAGGCAGTGAGGTCGCTCGGAATGATGTCGCAGCGTGACTGCGAGCTTCGAGTCTTCACGCTCATCGGTACTCTGCGGCAATGGCGGCTCTGTACTCTGACTGCAGAAATAATAATAAAGACAAAGTGTGTGCAGTTCTTGCGAGGCGGCGGACATTGTGCGGCGCTGGCGCGACTCCAGCGCTGACGCGCGCCCCGCTGCAACGCCGCTAACATTTATTTATCATGTCTTCTTCCACTAATATTCAGCGCAAATTATCATTAATTTACATGTACATACTAAGAGCACCACGTTGGCACTGCGTTAAATTCCACTTCAATGCTCGCGCTTCCTAGTCGTCATTTCCATAGCCCGAATTTTATGTACAAAACTAGTTTAAAAGTTAAATAATGTTTCGTAAATTAGGAAATATATTCGTTGCGTTACTTTGCTTCAAGAAATTTCCAGGGAATTCAATTGTAAATACTGAGCTTCAAAACGTTTATGGTTATTACGTACATATAAATTAGAATGAAATTTGCTTAAAGCTACTGCCAGGAATAACAAGCGATATTCAAGTAGAGCAGAATTCAGATAATTTGGAGCGCTGTGTAGAGATAAAAATAGGAAAAAGTTGAGGCTGAATAAATTGAAAGTTTATGTTTATTGATTGAGTCCTGTATAGATTGTCATTTATCCAGCATATATATTTGAAGCGGCGCTCATCTCGTTATCAACTAGAACTTTAATAAAGTTTACCTACTGCGAAATTTAAAGCAATGCGCAGAATGGCTCATCAAGGTAATAACTTTTTTTTTTATTTTCCGTCGATTGTCCCAACTTGAAATTATGTGCGCGTGTTATGGTACTCGGGAAGTTTTGCAGTAAAATCTGCGGGACGTGATTTACGATGTGGCGCTTTGTTTCAACTTACTTAATGAAACGACTTTGTTCGGCTATGCAGTAACTGAAATTAAAGTTACTTTTTACTGTAAATATATGTACCTATTTAAGTTTCTAAAGAAAAATTTGGTCAATTCTTCTGACTGCGTGGAATTTAAAAACTGGCAGTTTCGCGAGGGAGAATAGACGGATGGACAAACAGACAGAGCGAAACTATAAATCTAGTAATAAACTATTAGTAGCACTACAGAACTCTAATGCGCAGAGTACAAACCTAACTCGTTTTATCGTAACTTTGGTATCGACAGGCAAACTCATTGTGTTCCCATGTGGGCCCCAGAGCCCCGGCCTCCGTTCAACAAACTTAAGTGCTATAACTAAGTCAAAGTTGCGAATCGACTGTTCCCAGGCACCGAAACAAATTACTCCTCCTCGATCTATAAAGGAAAATGAAATCAACAAGTGCGAAACAACTCGTAATTACTTTTGTCGTAACAAGCTGCAAGTTACTTGGAAATTAGTTGGTAACATTGGCTCCGGTCATTTGCGTTAGACTCTTTTTATCGACGGGTTTCCTGTGCTTTTACGGACAATAACATTTTTATATTGAAAAATATACTCTAGAAATTTACGAAAAAAATAACCGTGCTGTGCTGCCGTGACGCGTCATAGCTCGCTCGGCGTTTTTATTTTATTACATAGAACGGAAATTAGTACTATATTTCTATCGCGAGACTAAAGCAAGGTTTCAAAATGTTGCACCTCTTGTATAGTAGGTTATTTTATTGGTTTGTATTTACCTGAAAAATATTTTATTAATATTACATAAGAGCATTAGAACTATAAATATGTTTTTAGGCAATACTTTCTTTACTGTTAGACTCTTGCTAATCATAAATAAACACGTCTCAATATTGAGATATATCTGGAATATTTTAAAGTCGATTAATAAGAAAAGACTTACGTCAGATTTCTATTTTAACAAACATTTTGACCGGGTACTTATTTCTTTAAGGTAAGAATAATTATACCTGTGTTCAAATACGAAACGCTCTATGTAAACATTTTTCTAAGACTAATCAATGATACAGTTCCAATTATCTTCCCAACACAACAGTCGTATATAACAGTCGTATTATATGAAACCGCCGACAGGTCTTGTTTGTCTGACAACATTCGCACGAGCGTGAGCAACTCTATTACCGGTGAATACAGACTGAAAGCGAAATGAAAAAACCGTGTATGTAGTGGTCAGTTTTCCCCACGGCTCGAGCCGGGAAAATACCTGCGTCACGGTAACTGCTGCTATAAATCCTCACGACTTCCGAGGATTCGTAGGGGCTCGCGCTATTCTTTGAAACTTTTAGGCTGAGATTGGAGAACAGAAGGCGAGTTTTCTACTCATATTTGTAAAAAATTCTTATACTGTTATTAACTGCTAGAACTATGTCTAAAACATTACATTGCACCGTGTAGCTGCAACGGATGAAAGGTACGCAAAACTAATAAAACGTTAAAATACTAACAGATTCATCCGATTTATGATTATTAAGCATGTACTCCTTTTTACCAATATAAGAGTATTTCATTTATTCATATCACTTATCACTTTTTATAAAAATACGAGCCCTGACAGAGTATAGTCGCACCCTAATATCTCTGGATCCCGGCCTTAGCACGTGTGCTCGAGACAGCCGGCCGACACTTTCAAGTGGCCCTTTACGGTTTTTGCCAAATTATGGGCGAGTATTAGCGGCGAGAAGTAGTTTCGGTGGGTTTGTTAAAGTGGAAGGGATTTCGTGATAAAACATAAGAAGTGACTTAGCGTTCAAATAGACAAATACGGGTCTGCTGATACGCACAACATTGTTTTAAAAACAACCTGAAAAACATTTTAAAGGACAGAGCACTGTAAATATTTTAACAATTTCTTTTGTGTAATTCGTGGGAGTAAATAGGACACAGTATCGGTAAAATTATATTTACGAAAGAATAATAAATTGTTCTTTGATTTTTTCCGCATTCGGGGAAAACAAAAGAGTAACCGTTATTGACGTCATTCAATTTATTAATTTGAGGTCAAAGGAAAACAATAATCTTACGAATTTTTTAAGCTGTAGGCAATATTGTGGTCTTTAATCTGGTTAGAACAACAGGCAAAGGCTGTATTACAAGTTTTACGTATGTCTCCGTGTCAGTGTGTGTATCTGTTATTGGCATCGCAGCTAAGCAATGTTGTCTAAGGTTAAAACTGCTACAAAACAGTAGGTTCTCAATTCTTCGGAATCTTTATAAGGCTGCACCGAATTTAAAAAATATTTTTTGTTCGAAAGAGTATACTTTCCAATTGGTACCACTTTTATCAAAATTGGCCGGTAGTTTTAGTAAAGCAATATAACTTTTTTACTAAACAAAGATGACTTTCTGTTTTGTAACATGAATTTGGATGTCGAATTAAAGTCACTTTTCACGTAATAGTATTACTAGTTGTTAAGATAGTTACTAGGATTTTCCTCTTCTTAGTCTTATGACTGGCATTGATACGGAAACTGAATTCTAGATTAGGAATCAATGTCCTAATTATAAAACAAGAGTTCTAAAGTTAGGACGTACATTCCACGGTCAAAAGTGAATTTCATGTTAAAACCTTTGTTTTTTGGCTTAAACTTACTCGTAATCCTAAGATAAAGTGCCGCGACCTATAAGTTAGTTTGTCATTATATATCGCTATCGTTATTTTATTACAAATTATTGACGTATAATACTATTCATTTTTACAATCTGTATAAGTTACTGATTTTGTAAAACGTAAACAATATCTTAATTAGTATGAGATTTGCATGTAAAAAGTTTTAGTACTGATATTTTTTTTCCTATTAATTATTAAGGGATTTATACTATTTGTTAACCATCTAGTTATCCCTTAATAATAATACAATCTAGCCTAAGGCCAATAAGTAATTTTAATTTAGCTTAAACTTCTACAAAAATAGTTTCACTAAGAATGTGTTCATTAACACGTATCATATAATATCAATTTATTTGAAGACACTTTGTTCATGTGTTCTTTAGACTTTGCACTTGCACAAAATTTAACAATCACGAATTATTATTACACTACACTAATTCGGACGGTATTATTCTTTTAAGTCTTCTTATAATGTCCGTGTGGTCGAGGAGCTGGATGGCTTCGACATTCACAAGATGGTGAAGCAGCTGTTGATGGGCTTCTGCATACTTTTGTATAACGAATTCAACAAACTCCACTCTTAGGTCCCGATGGATATCGTCGTTTCTTACGTTCCAAGGTGCATTAGTGATACCCCTTAGTACATTGTTCTGGAACCTCTGGATGCCATACCCCACAGCTGTATGCCATAAGTCCATATTGGCGTCAGGACTTATTTGTATACTAAAAGTTTGTTATGTATTGACAATGGCGACTCCCTACCAAGTAGCCAATACATTTCTCTGTAGCGTAGGTGAAGCTGCTCTCGTTTCTTCTTGACGTGTTCTTTCCAGCGAAGCTTCGCGTCAAGAGTCATATCCAAGTATTTAGCCGTACTCTCATATGGAATTTTCTTGTCGTTGATGAATATTGGAGAATATCTGTGATGTTTGTTCCTAAAATCTACGTGTATCGATTATGACTCATTTAGCTATATCTTTCAGTTTTAGTCCAATCAAAGAATTTTTGTACAGCAGTTTGAACTTTTTCAACAGCTTCCTCGTGTGTATCTCCTACAGCCATGATAGCAGTGTCGTCAGCAAAGGTAGCTATTGTGTTGTTTTCTAGTTCTGGTAAATCGCACGTGTAAACAAGGTACAGGACCGGACCTAGCACACTTCCCTGCGGTACACCAGCTTTATTTCTTTTAATTCTGAGTAGACATCATCTTGTCATAAGACAAGAATCATATATATCTAATAGGAAATTTAGAATAATCTAAATTTCCTATTAGATATATATGATTCTAGAATATCTGCATACTCTCCTGGAAGCATATGAGCCCTTCGTGCCAAACTTTGTCGAAGGCCTGTGTTACATCTAGAAATACTCTCAATTATATCTGTAATTCTGTGAATTTGATCAATTGTAAAGTGTTTTTCTCGGAATCCGAACTGGTGTCCAGACATTAAATTTAATGTTTCTATTACTAGTTCTAGTCTTTTCAATAGCAATTTTCCGAATAATTTAGATATAATTGGTAGTCATCTTACAGACTATACTGGTCTGTATTGGTCTGTAAGATGACGTTTCATTAGGTGGCTTTCCTGGTTTTGGTATCAATATAACTTCGGCAACTTTCCATACGCCGGGTACATGTTTTAATCTAAATGCGGCATTAATTAAAGTTGTAAGCTTCACAATAGCTTTTTTCGGATGTCTTTTTAGTATTTCACCTGATATTAAATCGTAACCAGGAGAGATGTTATTTTTCCTGCTACCTCTCTCGGAGTAACTAGCTTTAAGTTAGCAGGCTCGGAGGTAGCATATTCTGTGATAAATTGGATTTCATCTGACTCACCCACATTTGGTTGGAAAATTGCTTCTAGATGCTCTGCAAATCTTGTGGCTTTCTGTTCATTGCTTTTTGCCCAGACCCCGGGACTGATTATAATTTGTGGAGTATAGGCAAAAAGTTTCATTGCGTTTTTAGACGCCTTCCAAAGAGAATATCTACGGCCAGTGTCATTTGTCAATCTTTGGAGATATTTCTTTATCATTAATTTCTGGTGTGTTATTCCACGCAGCGTGCTGTATGTGTTCAATGAATAGATGCGCTTCATGGTCCAAGTTATCTGTTGCGATTTCATTGACGAAGCATTTTTCACGTTACTTTCTATCTTTCTCAGTCGTTCATCAAAGGACACCATAAGCTTCAGACATTCATCCAGTTTTTTGTCGTTTTCATCCATTGTTCTGGGATGGTATCCTTGGATACATGTTCTGAAGTTTGCGCGTATGTGATATTTTTCTATACGCTGGATTTTGAGCTCTTGTTTCTCGAAGATTGTATTTCTTTGGCAATAGCACATCCTCTATAGTTGCGGCAGGATGAGGTGCGCCACACTTTGATAATTCTTCTGCTTTTTTTGCACAGTCTTTTGTTAAATGCTTTCCCGTACATTTAACGCGTCTTGCTTCTTTAGAACAGTACTTTTGTGTTTGTCCATACGATTGGCATCTTTTGCCTTGTGATACCAACTTTGTCGTTTTAAGTGACTGTATTTCTACCTTTTCTGTATTTCTGCATTTTAATTGCTTCTGAAGATTTTGTTTTGATTTTTAAGGTCATAAACAAGACTCTCCAGTTTTTTACGCTGCAGCTATAGAGGATGTGCTATTGCCAAAGAAATACAATCTTCGAGAAACAAGAGCTCAAAAATTAAATAAAAAAGATGTGAAAGTTGTTCAGTCTCCGTTTTTAGAGAGACCGTAACTTTGGTAGGATTCATTATTTAAGATGCCGTATCGCGTCACTTTAACAATAACAATAATACTCGCCGTCACTCGACGTCAGCATGAAGTAATGTCCGTCTGGGTCATCGCGATGCTAGGCGCCGTCGACGGCTTATGTTGTGATTAGGTTGCACTTTACACTGACGCTACCCGCGGCCGCGAGATAAACTGTTCTCAGCGAAAATCGATAGTACTAATTTAAAAAAAAATATTTTGCTTATGATTTTAGTTAAAAAAAAATTATATATTTAATTTAGAAATTTTGAATAATAAAATAATAATTCTGTGAAACTTTACCTTTACGAGTTCTTGGTAGGTATATCTACTCGTATTTACAGAAGAGGTGAATACACACAAATATACATACACACTTATTGAACGTCTGACACTAGTCAAACCCCTTCATTTGATGTCCATATTGAGGGAGTAGTCAAAAAATAGATATTAAGCCATTTTGTGGCGACGGCTATCTTGGACCAATTTTCAACAAATTTAACTAAGAACACTACCGACAAAACTTTTGTGACAAAAAAATCATACAAAATCAGTTCATCCATTCGCTATCTTTGCTACTGCAAAAAAATGTTTTGAAGTTAAAAAGACATCATCATAGGATACTACGCGCAGCTAACTGCTATATAAGTTGAGTATTTCGTATAAATTGAATTTCTCAAAGCCAACCCAAAGGCCGCTATTGTAGAACGTTCATATTTTCCCTTCCCATTTTTTGTAACACCCCAATATTATGCAAATACGAGGTTATAATCTTTAATTGCACGACCGGCACCATCGCCCTAAAAGCCTTGCGAAAATAAAATATTCCTAACGTTTAAAGTTTCTTTGCAGTATTTTTTTTTTGTCGAGAGTTTATTTTACAAGCTGTTATTACCGCTCCTGCTAGGTGCCTACGTTAACTTAATAGCACCACCATTTTCATGCTTAAAAGCAGTATCTAAAATTAGTTCTTGTATTTTAAAACGAGCTCAAAGTAAAATCAGCTTTACAATTTTAAAAATTATCCTAACGGTTTTGCTACATTTTCTTCTTATGATAGCTATGCATCGTGCCTATATTTCTACATATTTATATTCGAATAGTTTTTATGCATTTCTTGTGGTAATTAAATGTAATATAATGTTAATTGGATTATGTATCTATTATATCCTAGAGTTACTGACAAATACTCGAATGCCTAGACTGCTAAGATTTTTTAGAAAACACTAGATGTAATACAAATGTATTTGTAAAAATACAACAGCAACTATGTCAGCGTGTAGTCGCTATGAATAACAAATGTACTTCTTTACCATATCGAAAATTTTGCACAAATGCTGAAATGTTTAATTAATATGTTTTACGTTATTATTGTATGTAGGTAAAAACTACATAGTTTTATGAAAAAAATGTATTGCAGATTTTTACTAAGCACCTAGTACTCATCTTGCAGACACCGCGTCTACAATATCGAGAAGGTGAAAAAAGACGGATGTTATATTTATTTCAAAATTCTTGTGTCGTTGTGTTCCGCCTGTCTTTGTCAATTATTATTTAAAGTACCGCGATTAGTTGACTAATTAATAACTAACTAATTTGATACTAATAGGTATACATAATTTACATTAGTTATTCACAAACCTAGTATTTGCTAATACATTATAATAACATGTAAAAACTCGAAGTTGCCTATCGACCAATAGAAAATAATCAGTAGTAATATACAAAACGTTCATTTTCCGCGGTTATATTAAGGTTGAACAAATAAAAGTTATATGTTAATTTTATCCAGAATCCGCCTCGTATCTAGTAAAGTTTTATTCTTATTTAACTATAGGTATTTGCATATCGGTAATTATCAGGAAATTTCGCAAACGTCAGTCCTGTTTTCTTTCTGATACACTAGCCGAGTCAACTCAATAAAGCCTGTCTCCATAGCTCCCCATAAACGTACAGCATAATGAATAAGAGCCCGATATGAGTGAAACAGCGGGGAAATTGGGGACACTGCCAAGCTTTTTCCACTCCAAAGTGCTCCCTGAATATTTAGAGAAATGGACAGATAAATTATGTATGTTCTTTGAATGTCTACGTCCGCGCATCAAAGAACAGTAATATTATAAATGAGAAGTGATTTTTGCTTTGCAAAATTCAGTCGTTACGATAGCGATTTGATTGGATGGCGGTTGAAGAGGATATCTTACGGGTCAGTAATAATTTTAGTTCGTGTTAATAGGAGTACTAGGCAATTTTTCCCCATGAGAAGCTAAATGCAAATATGTGAGCAAAAGAACGACGCAAATAGCGGCTAACTTTCTAATAACTTTGTATTACAAACATATCTAACATCTTAGTTCACATATCTTAGCATATATATTAATATACTTAAATAAGTTACTCAAATTGGTTTTATAAACGTAAAAAGCGATCACGCAAATTACAAGTGATACTAAAAAATCTCAGATAAAAACCAACTACGGGAAATATTGTTTTTACATCGTTTTCCAATTATATAAACAAACTGCTTCATGCTATTACATAGTATTGTGAGGGTGAGATTGAGTGTAAGTACTATCTCGACTTGGCGAGGGCACTACCGTGCGTCAGATCCCAACGTTACTTATTCTAATTGGTGATGCATGAAATAATATAGTGATGTTCAAGACGAACTTCACTTAATTAATTTAATGCCTAATTAGAGCTTGTGACTCGGGTCGCGGTTGGGAGACGACTGGGTAGGAAGGCACTCGGACGGCCTCGCTACATAATGTTTAGTGATACAATATATCACTACACTGCAGTAGGTATTTTGAAACGAATTGTTGATGACAAGCATAGTTTTTAAATATCGCAGTTAAAATTGTCGTAAGTCGACAACATAACAATACCGTTTGGCTTCGAAACTCCATACCACAGATTTATTAACAGTGTCGAAACTACGAAACATCGTGTCTGCACTTCGGCGCGTGAATAAATCACAACTTTATTGCCAAAAACGCCATGAAAAGTGAAAAATGTAGTGTTAGAACAAGTTGGACGTTCTTAACGGATAACGGAACATTTACCGCGGCCCGCGACGGCTTAACTTCGATAGCATTCAGTATTCAGAGAAGAAAATTATTTCGGGGCCATTACCTCTCCCAGCTGCCACATACAACTTTCATGTTTGTATCACAAAACGACGCTACTGTGGAGAGTGGTCGGAAAAATGACGTATAGATTATATTCTAAACGAAAACTTTTCTGAATCAGGATAAAGGTATGTAACAGGCAGAGAAAAAGACATCCTAATGCAACTAAATTACTTACATGCCTACATCTTATAGCAAATTTATCTATCCAAGTACCGAATATGTATGTAAGTACATGTTACCGCATCTCGCTTAATACCTACCATATCCAATAAAATCACCAAAATCCCAAACATCTGGCAGGCAAATTACGCGCACAAGCGCCTATGAATGCATCTCTCACGATTCAGTTTCGATCTCTCGATCAATGACTTTTCCGGGATTTACCCAAAGTAAATTATGACTCCAACTATTATTTATAGTGTGTTGTTTATTTGTTAGAACACTCTGAACAGTGATGCTCTATATTGAAATAAGGCGCTTTGAAAGGGTTAAAACATTTTATAGTGTTAACCGAGCGACTACACGGTTTCAATTTGGTTGCATTCAATACGAGCTACAAAAGAGCTTTGCTCTATTTGGTTACGTAACTAAGCTGGCTTATTCGCTCTCATGCGCTAACTTTATTTGTGAATACATTTTTACGGGTGCAATTTTCTGTGCTTTGTTAATTTTAATTATATTTAAATTTTTAATGAGTACATAAATCTTTTTATTTGAGCGAGTGTGAGATTTTTGCCTGTCAAGGGTTGCCATGCTATCAATATATATATCTTCTTCTATTTATATTTATATATACTAATAATGACGAAAGATTTGTATTTTTGTATGTAACGAATAAACTCGAAAACTACTGGATCGATTGCAAAAACTCTTTCGCCGTTAGAAACCTACTTTATCCAGGAATAACAAACGCAATTTTTATAACTAGAAAAAATTGAACATCCTTACTAAATTCTACTAAAACCAACCCTAGGTGTCAAATAATTTTAAATAAAATGTCTTTCATCGCATACGCTGCGGTAAGTATTGATGATAGAACAAAAAAATGTTCCACAATATTATAGAACATATTAATATCTAAAAACGTAGCAAAGCCATATGTTCGACTATTGTACTTATGTCACTATAACTACTTTTACACATTTTAAAACTTGATAGTAATACCGATCAAACTCAGACCGATAAAATTCATACCTTTGTATTAATTCTTATAAAATAAACTATTTCGTATTCAGATATGTTTCAATACCAGTCGATAAGTTTTTGAATTATTGAAATGGGATAACTTTGATAAAATTTATATGGGAACCACCACCTCGGCAGTATACTCCTTCTAACTATTTTTTTTTTCGTTTTACATTTGGTAAAAATATCATATCAAATATCAAATCATTTCACTATTGTGAAGGAGTTTCTTTCTTCTTATCTAATTTCTACCTGTATTTGCTATCAGAGATATGCTGGAGCACAGAAAATATCATAATCTGACACGCTCGAATATATCCATGTTTTGGATTCATCATTATAGACGATTTCCCTACCGCATTCAATAGGTCTCCAACAATAGGGCAACGGAAATACATCATCTGTGAAAATTTCGACTGTCTATCTACAGTCTGGTGACAGGCGGATGCACGGACGGATGGACGCAATAACGAAAGGACGAAGTGAAGTCTCAGCAATAGGGTCCTGTTTTTGCCCTTTCGGTAAAGAACCCTTAAATGACCAAATGTACAAAGCCGGGGCATTGTAACATTATTAATGTGAATGTAAGTTTGTTACGCTTTCCCGCGAAAACTATTTAAGCGATAATCATGAAACTTTGTACACGTATACATTATTCTTAAACTTTTTATTGAAATTTGTCCACGCGGACGTACTTGCGGGTGGGTGTATCTTATAAACTGTTACGTAGTATCCAAAGAGTTGAATTCGTACATAAGTACCTCGATAATAACTTTATATCGTTGTATCGTGGTGAAACCTCTTTAATTAATTTATATTCATAGCTCAATGTATCCTATTTCCTTCATTAACCTCTTGTTTTTCGATAAATATTTTATTCCAATTATTTACTGCAACAAACTTTACTTGCAAATACTAGAAATTCATAGTATATGCCGTGAATTGACTGAAATTGCAGTCAAAATTGTTTGAATAATTCCAGTGCACAACGAATTCATCCTTTTAAAAGCCACTGTATTTTGGAGCAGAGTCTATTATTGGAATCGAAATGACCCGTATAATGCTCATCTGTTTTTCATTATTTAGCTGAATTAAAGCTAATGTCATCGCCATGAATAATATAGCGGGAAGAGCCGGCCATGTCGGGTTATTCCCAATTTAGCCCAGGCTTGTATCGAGCGCATTCGCTATGGAGATGTAGACGTACACTACATACTGAACATCGGGCAATGATTCCGATTTATGTGACAACTTCACGATTTAGGAATCGGCACTGCAGGATTGTGTGCTTGTTTACGGGTGCTGCTATACCGTCCGTTCCCCGCTGTTTAATCGGACAGAGGCCTTAGAGAAATTGACACGTAGACGTTATATATTCTATAGTAAACTAGTGCGACCTGTTGATCTCGCGACCACAATAACCTTGCGGCTTTTCAAACATTTCTTCAAACTTCCAAGTCTCTATCGATTTACTACCACTTACTGATTGACTTTAACTTGAACAAGACAACTTATTACTAAGCACGACTGAACTTTTAAAAGTAATTATTTTGCAAATGCAAAGAATTTGAACAATTGCCAATACACAGAGTGTGGTGGTTAATTAACAAAGAAAATAATTAGGCTTATATTACTCTACAGCTCACTAGCACCATCCATTACACTTTAAAAAAAGTATCAAAGTTAGTTATTAAATACTTCTCTATAGTTATTAAATACTTCTCTATAGCTTATGCTTGAAAAAGCGTTTTCAAGTATAAGCTTTAGTTAAAAATTAGTATTTTTTATGCGATAGATTAAGCAAAGCGAAACATTATCTCTAGAAATAGTCTATATTTATAGATCCAATTCACTTTAGTAGGTTAAATCCAAAATATTTTTTTTGTATCTTTAATTGTAAACATCACCACATCTACGGCTGAGAGAGTCCCTCGTAAAGACAAAGCTATGCCTTACAAAGATCTTGTAGACATATTTTAATTCCGTTCCGTAAAATTCCCAACAGTATAAACTTTATTTAGAAGTACTTATCTTAGTTAGTAAGCTGGCATTACAATATAGGTACCGTAATCAGTTATTTCTCTCTAATTTAGAAAGGAGTTACCTACATTGCAAATTTCTGAAAATGTCTCAATTTAAAACTTTTCTCATAAATTCCTGTGTTAAATTACTTGAAACATGTAGATACTCCAAATAATTTACTTTATAAGCTACGAAAATAAGAACATATATTTTACTAATCAACGGTTCAACTAGGCACGAGGAAGTTTTGCGTAGGTCACGTCCTTTCTAGCTGCTTGCTGGGATACACGGTAGTCGCACTGAGAGGTTGTTTTGCGTGCTGGATTGCAAGATGCCCTAGTAATTTGGTAGTCGGCAAGTTGGCAAGATTTTACTTCCAAAAATAGCTCTATGTTAATCTGCTACTTATAGAAAGGAGATTCATTTTTTGTTTGGGAGGTGGTTTTACATTTTTACACTAATATGATATATACTGGCGTGTAGCATAAAAAATGCGGAATACAACCAATGCTAAGAAAGCTTTTTTATCACCTCCATTTGTCAGTGATCTTGAATTATAAAAAAAGTAAGCTGGCATTACTAATTGACCCATCATTAATTCAAAATATGGCAACTCTGGTCATTCAGGCTGATCAAACCGTTCTTCTGAACGGTTGATTTTTAATAATATTAATTTATCGTTTATTTAAAAAGCTTCAGCTTTGTACGATGGTGACATATATACATTTCATAAATTAATATAAGAAATGGAGATATTAATTCTGCCAAATCATATATTTTGCAGAAGCATATATAATTAAGTAGTCTTTTTATAAAAGGTTAATGTATGATTGTCGGAATCGCCGAAACTGCTTTTGATCTGGGTCCTTTATCTTTAACATATATTATTTCACGGCTCTTCATGTTTGATTTATACAACTTGACATGACCATGCGCACAGTACGGCAGATCGCAAACATGCTGTTCGTTTTATGCTACTGATTAAGCTCTGACCGCCCCAGGCGCTAAGCAAGCCCCCTGCCTGTGCGGACGTGACCTTAGCAAGATTATATCGTATTGCAAAATTATATTTCATCACGATAGTTGACCTTCTTGAGGTCTAGTGTCTGTGTGTTGTTACCAAAACAAATTTATCTAAATAGAATTAACATCGACAACGATATCCAAAGTCCAGCCAGACAGTTAGACCAAAAAATAATACATTAAGTAGAAAGCTTAACGCCAAAATGCACTCAGACTACACGTCGCCCTAGTTTCGCCCTACAGAGGGCTTTTAATGCAAATCACCGGTGACTTGTTTGTTTTTCCACGTTTTATGAGCGAATACTCTGCAATTTACTTATCAACGATATTAAGGATTTCAAGTTCTTTTATTATGCATCGTATATATATATAATATATATATTACTTACCTAAAGAAGTGTAAATAAAAATTGTAAGCGTAAAATAGCAAATTTATTTAAACTTTATTAATTGGTAAATTGTATTGAAATGTGCAGATATCAGATGTTGATTCGACGATAATCACACCGTGACAGTATAATTTTGATGATGAAATATCCTACCTTTTTTTAAGTGAATTTTTATAAATATTATTTATTTTACTTAACAAATTTCAAAATTTTTGTATATTTTACAGTTTGAAGACGACATGCAAACTGTAAAATATACAAAAATTTTGAAGAAGAATGTATGCTTAAACATAATTTAATTCATAAGTTAAACTGTAGAAATAAATTTATATGAAACTCGCGATTGTTGAGAATGTTCCATACCTCATAAAAATTCTAGCCTCCTCCTGAGCAGATGAGCATTCCCCGGAGCGTGAGATGTGTGTAATTAAAAGCTGACTCGTTAGTTGCACAGCAGAAGATAGCGCCGTCCGAGCACAACATTCTCGCTGCAAATGTAAGCCAACCCCCCTCCTCTCGTTCAACCAGGTGGATGGAACTCAATTACCAACAATTATTCCGACGACGGCGTTGCGACGCCGACCTAAAGTTTCTTCGACTATTTCGTAATTAATTTTGTTTCCAGCGACCCCGACACGACTTGTCGCGACTCTGCTCGCCCTCTACGTTTATTTGCCCATAAATTATTTAAAACTCACCTCAGGGCTAGTTTTCCGAACGGAAATAGCAATTGCGGAAGACTTACGTATATCAAATGGGGCGACGAGGGAAACTTTCCGATGGTTTTCACGCCCGCTACTACATAGTGGTCCATAACGACCATATAAGGCCGATTGCTTTCTTAAACTTATCCCATTTGTAGAGCCCGCGCGAAGGAATTGGAACTTCTTTATTGTGTCGAAGTTGCAAAAGAGCGCAGCTATTTCCATTTCTATCGAGTTGTAGGCGAAATCAATAAATTAACCTCTATCATACTCGTACTAGAGTTGAATAAATACAGAGGGAGCACAATAACTGAACGGCTAAATTGGCGAATAGGTTTCTTCTGAATAAGCGAACGTATTTTTAAACGAAAGTCGATGTATAGTAAACTTTTCAAGTGGTTCGATTAACGAGATAGAAAGAACAACTCTCCAATAGTTCCAACAATTTAAATTTGCTGTCTGATTAAAATTGCACATATTAATATGGCCCTGCCCTGCCCTGCTCTGAGGCAATAACAAGGACTAGATGTTTTCGTAATTGGAAAGGTTCTATCTAAATTACACATGATTACGAGTAAACGTTTCGGGCTATGCAATATTGGCGAAACAACGCGCGAATTGGTCGGCTCGGTGTAAAGTCCCATATTAACATAGTAAGGAACCCATTTCCATTATCATCCCCAATTTCGTGCTCGGGAGGCACTTAAGCACTTAATGGGTCTCAGCTCTCCGTAATTTACCGGGACGCTGGATTGAATAAAATCGTAAATCTTAACACCAACCCAGCGAAGGTGTTATTACTTAGAATGATTCGCAATTATTCTTCTCTAAATGAAAGATCATCGCGTAAGATAAATTATCTCTACGTTATTAAAAGGCTACCGGACGAGTTAATTAACGATTTATCAAACTATCTATTTTGGCTCTGTATGATTTAGATAAGACGAGTAATGTTTGAATTAAATTTTTGAGGAAATTAAATATTAAACGATGTGGCGATGATTGTAAATTTAGCTTCAGCCCCTGGCGTCGAAGCGGAGCGAGTTGAGCAGACGAGACGAGACGAGGCCTCGCCAGAATGCACCACTCCACAAATAAACCAAATCAATAGCCGCCGCCGCCGCCGCCGCCGCCGCCTCCGCCGGCGCCCCGCCCCACCAGGTGACCTAAAATATATCCGATTTCCCGTGCTCCGTATAACCATATTATTATCAAGCGACCATTTTAAAAATGTCACAGTTCAAATACAAAAATATTTGGGTGTCTCTATCCAATAGCGCGACATGTTAACACTTGTTATTTTTTTCTTGTCAATCATTAGTCATTTAGTCATTACATTTTCTTAATATAGGCACTTGCCCGGTAGCCATATACAAATATGTACATGATTTAATAATATTGCTAGTTAGAAGCTATTGTTAGTTAGTATTGATAGAATTCGCTTGTTTATTATAAAGTGAACTTTATGGTACTTTCTTTATACGACTATAATCAGTATCCAAAATCTGAAACGGCAGCTACAAGTTAAACCCGCCGTTAGGGACAATGTTCAGAGGTAGATTACACTTTGAGCGTGCACTTCCATATAGAGGCACGTTTCCGAAGGCCTTCGGGAAATACAAACTCTAATACAGCCAGCCAATAAAACATTGTTCTGCGTGTTCTCATGTAAATCCCATAACTACATTTGATCCCGGTATCCCGGGTGGCTTGTTGTTTCCGTTCTTGTTACGACTCTATAGACGGATTGCTCTGCCATGTGTGAGGATTCCACCTTCACATTCTGCCTTACACTAAGTGCATCGCTCTTCAGGAATCACTATATACGCAACTACACGTTCGGTAATTTTCTTATACATGACTGTAATATGTTATTCCATTGTGAAGACTGAAAGAAAATGTAATCTTTAAGGGTCTATTACGAGTTGCGGCCGCTGCCATTGTTATTTTTTGTTTGAGCATCCCTGTAATAAATTCAACGAGAAATCCAGAAAAGTATTTGTGAACGCAACGGCTTCCACAAAAGACTCGACCCAGCATAAGCAGATAAGTTACTTACTTAAAAGTCAAAGAGCAGGGGTTAAAATGGTAATTGAATCTCGGATTCAATCTGACAAAGCTAATTACGGAACCCATTACACGCGAAGAAATCGACCGAGTTTTAGATTGAGAAATCCATTACGATCTTCAAATGGTTATAAAGTGACTGCGCCTAGAAATCTTAATAACTGAGCTTAATCATAAACCGGGAAAAGCTCAAACTTAACGTGGATTATTTTAATTGAGAATAAACAAACACCGAGAAATTAAACAAAACTTGTGCAAAATCAAAAATGCCTGATATGCCTGCTCTTTAACGTATATCCATAAATAATTTAAACACTCCATTACAAATACAGCAAACAAGACGGGACGGGAGTGACTAGAAGCGAAGTGACGGGAAACGACTGCAAAAAAACCCGACTGGTAAATATTTAAACCTGTATTATTAAAACCTGTGTACTTAAAGTCCTATTAATAACTTCAATATAACATATTAATTATATACATATTCGTTATCACCGTTGAAAATTCTTTATTTTGATACCGCAGTCGATTTTTTGAGATTCGTTTTTTTACGCTTTTTTAATTTTTTATGTACGCAGTGTCACTCTCACGAGTAAGACGAATCTATTGACACCACTCAAATAAAATACGACAAGCCGTTTAGGCTCTAGGGCGTGCCAAAGTAATTTACATGCATACATAAACACACTGGAAAAATATAACCCTCCTTCTTCCTTCGCAGGCAGGTAAAATGATATTTTATTAAAGTATAGTTTAAAACTAGCTGTACCCGCGACTTCGTTCGCGGTTGCTAACCTTTCATTATTATGTCTGTGGGACTTAAAAATTAGAATAATAATTTCAGTTTTCCGTCTGATATCTTATTATTGTAAAAGATACAATAAAACATCAGTGTTTTAAAATGTAAATTTTATTAATTAAAGTGATACAGAGAAGTTCGCACAATTATGTTGAGCATGTTAAGATTCTGAATATCATAAACGCCTATTTAAATTTACAAATTCTTCATTTTAACCCGTTTTGCTAATGTATGTATCCCGATTGCCTATCTATTTTTTATTCTAGACAGCTAGGCATTTGACAACCAGCTCGCACGAAACAGAAACCAGCGACACTATGACTTCTAGATGAAGCATGAATAGTCTGGAATACACTGGTTCTCAAAAAAAGCCGCCGCAACACACCATTAGCTGTTTGGCGACAGATTTTTCAACTTCAGGGCTAGCTAGTTAGCCAGGCAAGTATTCAGATTGCCCTTCCACGATGCTATGGTTTCCTTACGATGTTATCCTTCACCTCAGGTTCTTCTTGCGTATTTAGTGGGATCGAACATCGTACCCCTTGCACGGCAATCTACCCCCTTTAACTACTCGGTCACCGTCGCTACAACAAATTGTGGACGCTATGTGTTCCGTCTAGGGCTACAGTATCGTTGATTTCCGTGGTCGTGCGAACTTGTGGTCAAATGCCTAGTTGTGTAGTATAAAAAAATAAATATATGTAAAAAAATAAATATATGTACAGTGCCGCAGCTATAACCTCAATTTTCTTTATAAAGAACTACAATACCGATCTCGTATTTTTTGCAGTACAATAATTTCAGATAATCCTTTCTAAAAAAATAACTATGCAAATTAAATTTCAATAGTAAAAACTTCCTTGCTACAACTTTTTATGTAGGCATCCAAAAAAATATTTTTTGTTATAACTACAAAAATGAAGTAGTTCTTTTTGGGTACAATAGTTTGAGTTGGTCATTACTTACAAAAAAAACATCCTTACGGAATCACGCGTTTGCAAGTAATAGTTAAATATGACTTCTATCCCCTCTCTCACGGGTACCCCCACAAATTTTTTGGATAACATCATTTCAGGTACACCTTCCTAACAAAAAAAGAATCATCCAAATCGAAGCGCGCGTTATAGTTAAATACGACTTTCATGCGTCCCACGGGAATACCTACTAATTTTCGGGATAACATCATTTCAGTTAGACTTTTGGAATAAAAAAGAAACATCCAAATCAAAGCACGCGTTACCGAGTTCTAGTTAAATACGATTTTCATCCAACCTCCCACGGGAACCCCCACTAATTTCTGGGATAACATTAATTTAAGTTAGTTCTTTCCAATAAAAAAGAATCATCCAAATCAAAGCACGAGTTACTGAGCTATAATTAAATAAGACTTTAATTCCCAAAAAAGTAGATAAAATCCTATCTCATAGTATAAACCTTAACCATACCAAGTTTCATTAGAATCCATCCAGCAGTTCCAAAGTTATGGAAAGTCCAGAAACAGACAGACAGACAAAAATTGAGAAAAATATAGATTTGAGGTCTATATCGTTAATAACATACCCTGCAAAAGATTTTTTTTAATATATTCAATGTACAGAATATGACCTGTTACAGTTTTATTATAAGTACATTTGAACACAAATTTAGTCAAAAAACCGCTCCGATTAGAACCTGGTGCAAAGGTGCCTATGACGCTAGCTGCGTTACCGCGCTGGATGGCGATGGCTAACCTTTGCACCAGAAACGAGCCGGAGCGAAAGTCACCACACATTAAACAGATTAAAATGAATCTTTTTGCCGTTAGTGCTACAATCAGTACCACATTATCATTCGATATTGTACCGCAGCAAGTATATTATTACGTACAACATAGGCTGTAGGCACACACAATGTTGTTTAGTTTAGGTGTGGCCTCACAACATGACAACAATGTTGTATGTTAGCCTAATGGACTATTTGGTCGTCTGGCCGATATAGTGATGTATCTATTAGGACACAGAATGCATACCAGTACATTACATAGAATCAAGATAACAATATAGATACCAAGGTAAAGATAGCGTCCAGTCGCTAAGCATGAGCCGTAGGAAAGGCAAAAGATACGACAAATTATAATTGAGATGAACTACATTTAGTTTGGAATACATTCAATGACGCTTTTATTCAGAAATATAAATATATCTTAATATTATAAATTTTATCTGTCCGATGGTCATCATCATAATCATATTCATATACTTAGTGGAGAATATATTATAATATTAAGAAGTATAAGGAGTGTATTTAAGAATTTGTTGAACAACTACTTTCTTTCAATAAGATATTAGTCGAAACTTCTATGTTTTTTAACATCTCTCATTGGTACAAATTATTTTTTTATTTATTTAATTTTGTTTTAATTTGTCTATATAGATAATTGTAGTGGAAGGGTTATTGTGTATTTTTTTTTGTTAGTATTTATTGGTACACCACCGACGTGTTTTTCTCATCAAGTCCGATCCATCCAAAGGTTGCCCTGAAGAAATCGCTTTACTGTAACGCAACGCAATGTACTGCCAATGTTTTATGATATCTATTTGAAGTATACATGTATACTTTTGGTGTACAATAAAATTATATTTGAATTTGAATTTGGATTTGGAGTGGTTCGCGCTGGTGTAAAATTTCGAGGCTTCTGACATTTTCTACGATTGTTAACCGAAGACAAACAACCGGGGTCTAAAGTTGAAAGTGAATTAAAAGCATTTTATCAAAACTAAACATATTTGTTATATCTATCTAACTTCAAAACATAGAAGTAGGCCAGTGATGTGATTCATGTAGTTCAAGAAACCACGGGCAGCGGACGGTGCGACACTCGGAGCCAAGTTTACATTCAGTATTCAAGCTCACGTCTCGGCTGGAGTGGCCACTGTCCAGACACTGTTTTGCGGCCGGAAAATGGCTCCTCGGGCCTTACGCCGCTGCTTGTTAGACACTTGTTATGTTAATATTTTGGGCCCCAACAGCGTGTTTCGTAATAGTACTAACCGCCCTTATACAGCGTTATTTATATCTACCAGAACGGCTTAACAACTTGTTAGATGGTTGAATGTTTTTTAATACAACTATTGCAGATTGCAGTAATTTAATCAATACGTTATACGTACCTATAAGTTTTTTTAAAATTACTAATCATAAAGTTGCTGGGCGATTAGCTATATCGCACTACGTGTGAATCAAACTAAAAAAGTAACTTTATTTATTTTTAGTATTTCCTTCTCTAGCAGATAGTTGTTCCGCGGACTGCTAACTTCATAACTTCAATATGTTTTAACTTATCTTAGGATCAAGTACAAACATTTGACCAGTTTAAAAAAGTGACAAAAGACTTCAGTTAGGCGCCTATTTTTTCATTTATTTGGTTATGAATGAATATGAATTATGAATAAAATCCTTTCCGCTTGGCGTACTACATACTCTTGGCTATGGTATTCCTAAGCAATAGCTCTGTATAAGATATAATTAATCTGCCGGTATAATCTCTGCAGCCAAGGAATGCCGTAATAACAATATTGATTACGTTCCCTTTCACGAGGGTGTGGAATGTACTAATAATATCACAGGTATCTCTTCAGCAAATTCCCTACTAATGTTATATTAGGTTACGACTGTATTTATAAAAAATATAACATAACAACGGGAAAAGTTGCTTGATCTTGAGGAGGTTTTCGGGGTATAATACCACGGTCCAAGATAAACATTACGTACGAAAAGATGCCGCAAAAAGCTTTATTTAATCAATGTATACTGGTGATAAATTAAGGGATTTTGAAGACTTACAAAACGATTCATAATGTGATGAAACTGAATCAGGAAAGAAGTAATTAAGTCATCACCTGAATCGTGAAACATTAGAAGGACTAAAATATATGTTTCTATGAAAAACAAAAATACTGAAGACGGTGTACTTAATACTCGTAGTTACTGCAAAAATATACAACCTAAAACTAGGGACTCAAAAGACGATACTTCACTGTCGTGTCTGGCGGTGCAGCGCTATGTTTCTCCGCTGTTTGTGTGGTAATTTAATGTCCGCTTTAAATTAGAAATTTCCTAAATTCCAGGTGAAGGATATTAGGTATGCATCAAGGTGTCGGGAGCCGCCGTAGCGCCGTCTGTCCATCGTGTAATCGGATTATCTGGTGGCGCCCCTCGTGTTGCTCACTGGCTTCAACAGAATGCAGCACTGTTGATGTGCTGAATATTACGAACTTAAATTTGGCTACTGCCCTTGCATGTGTCGTATTGTTTGCAACTCTACCCAAGTAACGTCTTGCTGGCCACCAAGAAAAAAGATCAGATATTTTTTAAAGTGATATAAAACATCGTGATGAAACCTGATTCTTAGAGCTCTAAAAAATTTATATATAAACTCAAAAATAGAACGACCCACTGATATCATGGAGTTAAAAAATATCAAAAAGAAAAAAAATAAGACCAGCAATTTGACCAGCGTGTCTGGACTATGGCGTATAACTCCTTCAGGTCTAGCAGTGAACTGCTATGGGTAAATACTATACAATTGAAGAAAACAAAAAAAATCAGAACAAAATAGATAAATAAATCTAAAAACACCACAATAAGTAAGGAATACAAAATAGTAGCAATTAACCAAGAGACGCTGCAATATAACAGTCTCGTTTTGCTTAAACGCGAATTGTCAAGTATTTAATTACACGTAAATAACTGAATGCAGCAAAATAAAAGAAATTGAACAAAATGAATGCATTTCCATTCTTCCTCTAATTACACTTTTTGCATCGCCGTAACGCCTGGCGCGGTTTAAACCGGGTAAAGTTTATGAAAAACTTCAGTTGCATACAAAGTAGTTCCATTTGCGAGTGTTTCGCAACAAGCGAACCTACGGGTGAGGGGTTTCCGAACACGAACCAGCGCAATTAGAAATCGGGCATCGTTGCGTCTGTATCTGACGATCTGTTGTTTTGCTGTTTGTTCACACAATCTACAAAATGGTATGAACTGTGATCGCCTCGGGGGAGCGTTTTGAAACTTCATAAAGGTACGCGCAACCGTTTATGTTCCGTTTTCCAGAAACGGTTTTGTTATTGTTCCGATAGCATAGCAGGCCAATATAGGGAGAGGATACGGAATTGAGGCTACCTACTATTCCTTGTACGTTACAGCCACTGACAAAACGCCAATGTATATAAAATATTATAGTCAGTTATATAGTCAAGTTAGTGATAGCCTAGTCGGTAAACCCGTTGCCTCACAAGCGAAAGGGCAGGCGTCAAATCTAGGTTAAAGCATGTATCTCTGTGTTTTCAACTCGTGTGCATATTAAAATTAATTACCACGTGCTTAAACGGTGAATGAAAACATCGTGAAGAAACCTGCATGGCAGAGAAGGACAATAACGCATCAAAGATAAGTGATGTCTACAACCCGCAATTTGGCCAGTGTGGTGGACTATGGACTACCCCCTCCTGCATGGGGACACCCGTACCCCGAAGTGGGACGCTATGGGTTGATACGTACGAGTATATAGTCAAGAGAGATAGTAAGCGCCATATGTACTAGACTCACAGAGTATGAATTGTATTAGTGTAATTAAATAAAATTTTAGGTACTACAAATATCTGATTAGCATGTGGAGAATTATCGTACTGTAGTGGTAGGACGGCACTACCGATGATGAAAGTAATGAGACACATATAGGGTCGGTTATGCAGAGTGGTGTGATATGGAACGCCACAAGCAGTTATGTTTATTTAAAATTTAACCTAAATCAATTATAGAATCTCTACCCCACTATTCCCATAGTGATTTTATCCATCCGATAACTGGCACGACTTTAGATACAGTCGCTCAACTAGTCTTTAAACTGCAAAACAAATGCAAACATCAATTTTATTGAACAACACGTTTAAGCCGTACCAGTCAAACGCAATGTTACCAGTTCAAACTTCAAGTTTGTATTCGCTTCATAGGCAAATGATATGGTGAAATAAGAATAGCAAAGAGCGCAGCTGGACTGATATTATGAGCACTCCATTAAACTTGTCGCAAGTTTTGTATCGCGGATGTGTAAGGGGGACCTGGGATGGCTGGAACGGCCAGAATATTCAATTGGCGTATCGCAGGTTGGCCGCGGGCCAGGCGGCCGTGCATACTGATGTGCCAACTTTTCCCGACTCAGCTCATCGAGGCAAACTTCACAAGCCAACCTGCCAAACTACGACCACGCGCTGATCGCGTGAGTTTAATGAGGTGCCCGCGAGCAACAAAATGATCGCGTCTCATGCACTCTGCTCTAATCATCTATTTGGCACTTAAAATGCTATGGAAATCAATTTTAAATTGATTTTAGATAATATATGATCTATGATTTAATAATTAATTCATCTTAGGGGGCGTATATGCAAGGTGTGCCGCTAATACTAAGTTACGAATAGCTTCAAAATCGGAAAAAAATACATTACTATGAATAACGGCTGCGCTTCAAAGTTTTTTTTTAAAGATTTATAATTTATTTGTCTTGATATACACCAAGGTAGGATACATTAAGTCCAGATCAGTAATTTAAAAATATCCCATGCAGTGTTTGTCAATTTCCTTCTTTTGGTAGGATTGAAAAAGTTACTATAAATAGAGCCGTCGATTCTTCACCAACTTTTTCAATATGACCGAGATTATTATAGCGGCGGTGTGGTAAAGCAAACTATCTTCTTTCATAAATCGAACAAAGATCAACTTTGGTTTGATGGATGAGCTTCCACCGCTCTGTTTGTAGGTATTCCCCGGGGTGAGCAAAGAAATCTCGGAAATAATGCCGCTTATACACGGTACCGGTATCGACGACGGGGATTATATTTGCCAGAGCTCATAATAAACTCGACGGTAATATAGGTTTTCGATATAATATTTACAACAAATATATTCTTTTGTATTCTATAAAAACGCAAAAATATGTTAAGCTGCAACGTAGAGCAACTGCCTGTTTTTGCCATAAGATCATAAATAAAATTAATAAATATATTGTAAACTTAAATAAGGGTCTTTGCTTGCGCTATATGCAAGTAATATGGGCTGGTCCAGCAAAAATAAACAGGAAATACCGACACTGAACTAAAAGCGAGGTTTTAACTTTAAGACGGCACTGCAGAAATAAAACTTTAATTACCTGGGTAGTTAGAACATTCGACGGAAGCACCTCGATTAAAGTTCGGCTCAAGATGGAGAGGTAAATTCGAATAAAACACTGTTTTAACTTTATTAGAACTAGCTTTTATGAAATTACCTGAGTTAATACTATCGTTAAAGTTGGTTCCTACTTGTCAGTTGTTTATACCTTCTCAAAAAAAAATATTTACTTACTAAAACCTTATTAAAATTAATGTTTGTAATATTTTTAGGATGCTTTTAGGTAATTGAATCAAGTTTTTTGCCTAGTAATTTAATTTATTTGCTATTTGTTTTTATGTTAACCTGTTTTACCAAGAAATAATTTTACATTGTTCTAGCTGAGTACTTACTGTCTTTGTCTTCATCTCCGGGATAAATTTGAATTTCAAAAGTCTTGCTAGAGAGCACGCTACACTAGAATAAAGTTGTTTCTCTTCTCTAAACACTCCCCTACTCATGACACGGTCTAACATTCACACGCTTACTTACGTCTTCCTGTTTCCTCTTGCTTCCATTTACTACTGCTATAAACACATCCAAAGTTTTGATACACACCCGTGGAATGCTTTAAGTCACGTTGTGTATTCGTGAAATATACAGGGCTATAGGTAATCAGTAGGTCCATATGTGAAGGATTCTATTTAAAGTAAACTATTTTTCAAACTTGTTCATCCTTCGCTGATAAATCAGGTAATAAACATAGAAATAAATAGTCGAATGGAGTACCTACCTCGTCTTTTTTATAAGTCGGTAAAAAAGAACTAAACTTGTTAAAAAAAGTCCTTCGCAGAAGCCACCCGTATTATCACCATGCGGAACATATAAGGTGACAAACAGGAATAAATCGTAACAGGGTTAATACAAACTAATTACCGAATACACATATTATAAATGCGAAAAAGAGTTTGTTACTTACTTTATTGGTTTATTTGTCTCCTCTAGTAGCTATGGAGTAACGGATCGAATTGATTTTTTGCACAGAGATAGTTCGAGGTCCGGAGAGAGGCATAGGCTACTTTTCCCCGGGAAAATAAATAAAACGCGGATAAAAGCGCGTGCAAAAAGCTAGTAATATTCGGGGATACGGCTAGGGGTGTACTAAGCTGAAAGGGGGCTGTAATTAACCTCCTTCACAATCAAATCAAAATAATTTATTGTTATTGTAATATATAAATAGAACAAAAACAATGGAACCAATTCTAAATTCGAGAAACAAAATGTGCTGCTTTTCGTTTTGTCAACCACCGATAGCCTTTTTCTATGGAACAGATTATTTATTTTTCTCGATTTCAGGATTAGTCTCGTAATGAAAGTGGTTCGTAATGATAACTATAGTCTCCCCCTTTCGGTTTATAACACCCCTAACCGATAACCCTTTATATACATGCGCTACGTTATACATTTATACTGGACCGAAGCCTGTGTGTAGATATATCTCGTTAAGAAATAGCAGGAACAGCGAAGTTTCATCCAACTCGTTTATACGGCAACGAGAGTACGCCCTAGAGGGCTAACCTCTTTCCTTACGACCTTAAAACCTACCTGCCTTAGCTGAAAGTTAAGAATTATTCGGTAATTTACTAGCTAGGGTGCGTCAGATATTTACATGAAATTTTACTTTGTTTTCATTGTTCTACAGTCAATTAACTCCTTCCTATAAAGTGGTATACCTTATAGGAAAGAGTTAATTGACTGTAGAAGTCTTATACAAACCCCAGAGTCGAGCAAAACCAGGCCTACATATAAGCTCCTAATTTTGAACCCAGTTATTTTTTTGCCTATAAACCGAGGTATAAATCTGACAATGCGGATATTTAGTCCCGTTTACTAGTAATAAGAACTGAAAAAATAACTTTATAATCCTATATAAATCCTAATAAATTGTATGTAATTACGAATTTACTTTTACAGTTAGTCAGAACGTTTAAAATAAAATTATTGATTAGTGATTAGTTTATTGTGAACAGTATACAAAACTTTTTAAATTATATTAACTATATTGTACATTATAGAGTATGTACTCCATAATGACTTCTGTGTCAAGGGATAAGTCTTAATAGGTATTCGTAGTGCATTGATGGACATTGGTTCTTCAGTTGTTATTCACATACGAAAGAACTTTTTTAGTGCTTTCGAGAGTTAACAGTCTAGACGATTTACATCTAAAAATTTGGTTGTTTTTAAGCGCAGAAGTTTGCATTGTGTTTTCCTGTATATAATAAGATTTAGATACATTTACTGTCCAGATGTCAATAATCAGTACTAGAGCAAAGCAGAGAGGGGTCATTGAGAAATAACGTAGTTGAGGCAAAAAAGATATCAAAAGATATATAGTAATGGAAATCTACCTACAAAAAGTAATGAGATCCTGTCAAAAACATAACATGTACAAAATGTACAAAGTCTCGCAGCGCTTTTTTTTCTGCCGTAAAAAGTTGTGAAATGGAATGTGACCCCAGTCGGTTAATTCAGTATCTTTCCATCTATGGAAGCAACTATCCAACTAGTTTGTCGTATATTGATACCTTGTTAGCTGGCTAAAATAATTTTATAACACCTAAATAAATATTATTATTATTTGTTCCTGTAACAAATATATTGACTTAGCAAACGCACACTTAACGTAATATTCTTATTATTCTAAATAGTTATCTATATAAATACATTCAAATAAATAAAAGCATAGAGCGCTAATATAAGAAAGGAACTTTTGTGTTTATTTATTTGCCGTGTGCGTTTGCCAAGTCACTAAATTTGTTAAAGGAATAAATAATAATAATATTTATGTGGGTATTATAAAATTATTTTAGCCAACAACAAGTAGCCTATATGTTATTCAAGGTAACAAACTATCCTCTTGCCAAATTTCATTCAAATCCTTCCAGCAGTGTTTGCGTGAAAAAGTGACAAACATTCATACAAACTTTCGCGTTTATAATAATATTATTAGAAATTTGAATATTTTTATAGCGGTAGTTCCGTCTATAATTCCTCCTAACATAGCATTGCAACTCTTTATCGGCGCCATAAAATATAAATGAATGGACGCTTGAGTGCCGATCTATTGTCGATGAAATATTTCGCTTCCTTTGATTGATTGGCCTGTCGTTACTGTGTAATCGTAGTCGTGATCATTTACTATAACCCAGATGAGATGCTATTCCATTTCTACGCTTAATGTTACTTACCAACTTCCTTGCCAAGATGTCAGAAGATCAAAGTGCTTAAATTCCCTACTAGAAGATTTGTTGCTATGTTCTAAAGATATACCATTAACATAGTCATAGTAACATTATTTCTTCTATAAAGATGTTATATATATGATATGGTCTGTGAATTTAATATACATTTGTAAACTCAAATATTGCTTACAAGTTGTGGGAAGATTTTAGGATAAATATCTCAACTATCTTGCAAGCTGCAAAGGAAAGTCACTGCCTCCTATATCTTAAAACGAAACGTTTTACTAAAACGTTAACTACTATATCGTGTCACTGAACGGGTGTTACAAGATTTGCTCCGAAAATTATAGCAGGAGTGGCATAATGACTTCCACTCCATACAGACTCTGTCCTATGAATATTCAGCCGCTCATATTGCTAGATGAAGCTCAAAGGGCTTATCTAACCGATAAATGCTTTAATTCCCTGAAGCATATAGTTAATAAGGCTTCGCCTTGGCAAATACTCGTGTTTACCAGTATAATACACTTGCTAGTTATAAACGCCGCTCTTCAAGCTCAGATTGTCTAATGGTTAGTACGTGTGATAAGCTTACCCACACGGATGTTATAGTTCGTTATCTGATAACTGCTATTTGAAGCTGGGAAAATTTAACGTGTATATATTAGAGCAGAATGGTGAGTGTTTCAATGAATGGCGACAAACACAGGTACTAGATTGGCGAATTTTAATATCAGTTCACGGTTCTGATGTGTTTTATGATGATTTTTGATAAGTAAGCAAATTAGTACAAAAATATTGATTTGAAAAGTAAAATTAACTATAATAATATATTATATATATCTATGGTAGAATAACGATTAAATAAATTAGCGGAGAATTTAAAAGCGAAATATTTATATAGTCTAAAAATATTGAACATTCTAAATAAGCTTTTGTCTCGGCCCTCTTTCAATAAAGTAATCAGAACAGCAAATTGAAAAGTTATGTCTCGATTTATTGGGAAGAAATTTAAAAGGCCAAAGATAAAATAGGAAAATGGCACGAAGTTTCTTGAACTCAAATAACGAAAATTTTCATGAAAATATTTTTGCTTGTCGTCACAAAATCTATTTTCCATAGAAAATATTACAGATATAATATATATTGATCTGTAGCAATATACCTTTTGTTATTCACGTGTCTATTTATGACAAGTAATATTCAAAAATATGAAATCCAACTTTAATTCGGCATGCTAAACTAACATTACATCATGTGACGTAAGTATTCATCATGTAGAGTAAGTTTACACATTTAACTTACCTGTCATCAATGTATACTCAAAGAAAATAAAAAGTTATAATGATTTAAAAAAACTACTGGCCTTTTTTTTAATAAAATTAGTCAGTGACCACTTGCAAAATATAACACTTTAACACAAAAAAAATTTTTTAAAAGACTACATCCATAACTAACAAATAGAGAAACACATAAAAAAGGCTCCGATAAATTGAAAACCGTTTAGACATGTCTTTAAAATAAAATATAGGATATTAAGCGTAAAAATATGGACTCATGACCTCACGAAGAAGGTACAAGAAAAAAGTTCAAGACAAAGTGGCTAAGTAAAGAAAGGGCGGACAGAGCTGCAAACTACCTACGCCACGTAAACAAGAATCTCATTGGTTTTATTTGAAAAGTTCGGATGATCGTGGTTTACTACGTTGCTCACAACTTTCAGAAACAAAGTCTTCATTACGGAAAATCAGGCTAAACCGCCGAATACCTGCAATCTTCAATATTAAATTGCGATATCGTAAAAGCAGATAAACAGAAACTATTTTAATAACTGTAATTTACAATTTAACTGGGTTTTATAAAACTTTTCATATATACGAGTACGTTTATAATCGTTACGTGGAGTGTTTCGCTGGGCGGACGGGCGAACGTTACGGCGAGCCCGGGGCAGGCGGGAGGAGCAATGCGCCGAGCGCAGACCTATCATTGTTTCGCACTCCGAAACGCAAGCTAAGCGACGATGAGCTCAATAACGCCGACGTATTTGATGACGAGGCTCTTCCATGCAAACGGCACTCATAATCTATTCCATCAATGGCGTCAGATAAGATTGTTCCATCGTTATTGAGCCGTAATTAATCTTTGTCATTGTTGCTCCCGTTTGCAGATCTGCCGGCGTGAGATATAGAATAGATCGGGGCTGCTCTTTAATACTCATTCCCGTTTATGACCCTCTCCGTGACAGACGAGACGATGCGGAAGCTTTCTCTAGATAAAAGGGGAAACAGTAATATTAATTACTTTTGTTGATCTCGAAATTTTGGCAAAGCTATCTAAAGAATTACGATTGTTTTACTCGCGGCCTGGGAAGTCTGTCAAAGTACGATTTCACTCGGAGGGAAAATACCATTATGAAACCTACGGTAAAGTTGACTTCCAAGTCGATACTTAGCTACAATATTGTGAAAACCTTAGATTAACATGGACGAAGACAAAATTCGCTATGTTTATGCTATCTTTTTGACTTAATTTATTTGTGCTCGATCATACAGATTACGAGTACCTAAATCACTCGAAAAAAAGCGTGTAATGCAATATTTATACATTCAAATTAAATCCCCTAAGCTTGGTAAGTACCTACACAGCATACTATATTACGCCTCTATTCTAGATCTAACAGTGCTTAAAATAGTTGTTATAAACAAATTCGAATCGCGTCAGGCAATTTCTAAATTTCATATTTGAGTATTTCATAAACAGAAAATAATCGCTTCGCCATCTAGCTCGCTCGGAACGCCCGTATATATCTCTTCTGTAGTCGAGATTAAAGAGGCGATAGCGTGGGCTCGTACCATCCATCTCAGTTAATGCTGTTTCGACGGCGCTCCATCCGCGATCACAGCGCGCCACCAGAGTAAGGACCTTTGCATAGCAGATTTTCAATGATTGATCGATGGCTTATCCCTGCAATAGTTTGTTACTGTAACTACGAGTACACTCTATATTGTACCATCAAAGGACAATAACGCCAGTAGGTAGTTGCACTAACCACTCTGATCGCTTAAGAGATTTAGCCCACTAACACTGGTCAGATTAGGGGTTTTAAAGTTAAAAGTCAATTCATTGTTTGGAAGGTTCAGCCTCAGAGCCCACTTAGAATTCAAATGCCTAAAAAGTGTCGGTAGTCATACTGACTGTGTTATAGGCAATATTGGCTTAGTTTTATGCAAACACAGCACAATCGTTGCGTATTAGCAAGAGAACAGTATATGGACTGTATTAGTGTTGTATCAGTACAATGTCTGTGTCAGCAAAATGGCAGAGCGCTGTTTGTATATTTGGCAGCACTGCCATTCAAATCTGTGTAATAGTCCCTAAGCCGAGCGCGTCCGTTGCACGCTTCCATCAACACACATTCATGCACCATTCATACCTTTCATCTCTAAAAACCCAATGCTTTTTTAATCACACGGAATAACCATAAACTTTTATGCCTTCAATAAAATAAAAATTATATTTTACATTCGTTTATTTGTGCTCTCTCGCACTCGTAAAACACTCACAACAAACCGTAACACAAAACTTAAAAATTGTCCAGTTAACACTATACCAGGTTTGTTCAGCACCAAGAGTCCACTACGTATGAACTAGGGTAGTAGGATCTGCAACAAAATATTATATTCATAAGTTATGTGATTAACATACGCAGTTTAACTTTTAAGTGAAATGTAATATTTTCGTCCGACCACAGCAAATAAGACTTGATGAATTTGACGTTATGTTATAATTTATATCTCCGTCAATATCTTACGGCTATATCTTATGGCTCTTTTTTCTAGGTATTGCACTATTTTAAAAGCAAGTTTCATGTTATTTTTTAGATTTAATTTCGTTGGGGTGTTTAAATTGGTGATCACACTATAAATTATTTCCACTTATACACTCTTATATACAAAACGAGGAATATTCAGTAGTTACCTGTAGCCATAGCTGGGGTAGCTGGTATAGTAGGAGCTGCCGCCGTAGCCTCGTCCGTAGCCACCGTAGTATCCCCCGTAGCCGCCTCCGTAGCCGCCACCATAGTAGCCTCCATAGCTGCGGCCGTGAGACAGTGCACCGGAAGCCAGCGCCCCGCCGATGAGGCCAGCCTTGGCTCCGACGACGGCACCACCGAGCAGACCGGCGCCCAACACGCCGGCACCGATAGCACCAGCGCCCAACAGACCAGCAGCGCCAGCACCTGTACCAAACACAAAAAAATGTGACTCAGATATTACTATGAGTTTACTTTTACTGTGCTAACTGCAAGGTTGTCGTTACAGATATCTCTATTCCCCAAAAGCTATAATCTAGGTATTACCAAGCGCCAGCTGTTTTTCCGAAAAATCGCATTTATTGAAAACTCATACCCTTCGTTAATAAAACAAAATGAATTACACCAGTGATTTCTTTCCGCAAGTGATACTTGTACTCATACGAGCGATCTCAAAAATAGGGCCCATAACTATTGGCTAGAGTTAGACATGAAAGAGGTGAAAATAATAGCAAGCAAATTTTATTTCACTTTGAAAGCTTAGAAGCGGCCAACCATCAGAACAAGTCAATAGTCCTGTCCTTTGTTTTTATTGCTATTTTAAGTAAATTTTAGAATAAATATATTATTGACAACGTTATTAATTCGGAAAAACTGTAACTAAATCTGTCCAAAGTATGACAACTTGAAAAAACATTCAAGTAGAAGTTCAAGGTACAAAAGAAATTATTACGCAACTCACCTGCGTTTACTTACTTACATATTAACATATTTATGTAAATCTATACATTCCAACCATCACATTTGCAAATGTGACTCCGTGTTTACTCAGTAAATTAATATTTCTAATGGCCGGTAACAATACCTAATACAATACCGACTATCTCGAGGGGTAGAAAGTAAGGCGGTCTTTAGGGAGCAAGGCTGTACTGGTTATTACCTAACATCGTATATCTATTATACGTAACTAACGACTGGTTTACAGAACAAATAGTGAGCGGGAAACCCAATTAACATGTATGCTGCCTTTGTTTAAACATAATTTTAAAATTATAAGTCATCGTTGCTGTCATATTTCTACTTATTCTAGATATACATATAAAATATTAAAAAGAGTACGACAACGCTGCAACGCTGAACCAATGGTTGTTTGGAAATTGCAAATTTAATTTTGCAATTTTCCAAACAACATTTTTTTTTGATTGTGTCATTTCTGCTCTAAAGGTACGATATTATAGCTAATTTAACTAATGAGAAATTATTCACAAGTTTTACTACTCTGAAGCAGATTCTAAGACGTTTGCATACTTTTTATCCAAATATTTTCAAAATCAAATTAAATAAACTTGTCTAGTCTGAGTGGCTTTGAGTTAGCATTTATTTATCTTGAATAATTTATTGGCTATACAATACCCAATGCCTGAATCGATAGCTGATATCAATCCGTAATTAAACGGTTCTTCTTGCATTTGCGATAGTTGATAATATTTTTTGCATATTGGTATGCACAGAATGTTTAATTAGCACATTCAAAAAATATTTTTTTTCTTCTACAGAATATGTTTTTTTGGATACGTATTTTGTAGCGTCTGCAGTCAGCCGAACGGCAGAAATAATATTTTTATATAAAAATTGTGATTGCATTCTAAATTAACAATTCTACTTTTGCAGTTATAACTTGATGACGATAACATATACGTTCAAACAATATTTTTAAAATAGATGTTAGCAATGTGTAATAAAATAACGGTAACTAGGCGTCTCTATGTCGAAAGAGCATTCATTCATCCATTCTTGTATGTATTATATTTATACTAAAATAATAATTTCTCAAAATAATTACTTTGGGTTCTAGATCCCAGATTTAAAATTATCGAATTATAAACTTTGTTTTCGAAAACTACTGGAGCTTTAAGCGAGTACCTATATGAACTTACAAAAACCTAAAATCGAATAGATAATAGATAAGAATTTAATATAAATTAATAGGACTATATAGAAGTAAATAATTTTGTTTTAATTAATAATCTAAACGAATTATCTGACCGCATTACTCCTTATTTAAGCGACGATGCAGCATAAGAGATAGCACGCTTGCCGATTTACTCGTGACTTGAAAAGACAAGGCTTGAAGAAATCTCACCAAAACCTTGCAGAAAAGCTAGAAAAGAAGCTTGTCAATTCGTACACTAATAGTTGAAGCATAACGTTTTGTAGTGCCTATCAAAACTCTACCATGTACTGGCGGCATCTTGCAGTATCTCTACTAGTCTGATTGTAGCTTGATGTTGAGGGAATTAAATTATGTGATTACAAGGCACACTCCCCGAAATGTATACCATAAGGAACCAAGAGGCTACCAACTTTTCTTTAGGTATATAATTATATAGTCTAAATGGTTAGAAGAGAAAAGTTCAAAGACTGAAAGAGGACAATTCTCATATGATATGATAGTTCACCATAGTAATGGGTACCATAGTGATGGGACTTTATTCATCACAATAATACCCATCACATTTCATACCAAATAAGAATTTTCAAATATGAAACGAAAAGGAGCAATCCTATACATTATGTAGTCTGTATAATTTACAATATGCGCTATCTACGACAAATCCACTACGTACCTAGAAGCAAGCCTCTCTTCTGCCTGACTCCCTGCGTGGATTCGACAGCACCATCAGTCGTGTGCTGCAGCGCGTACACAATAGGAGCGGGCCCCTGTGCGAGGACCACCACTGCTGACACCAGCACGCCAAACATGATTGTGCTCACTCGCATTTTGTCTGTTGAATAATCGATTCAATTATTTTATTTTTAAATGTGTTACATAAAATTTCTTAATAATATTGGGCCTCAACAGCATGATTTCACACAAAGTACAAAAAGATAATTTTAACATCTAGTGGCTAGGTTCATATCGAACATACAATAACATTTTCTTAAATCTAATTAAAGTAATTAGATTGATTAAAATAATACAAATTCAATTCGTAAGAATTTATTCTGAGACATGTAAAAAAAGTTAATTATATGATAAATTAAAACACAACAAAACTATCTATGTGGTGTATACGTTTGTGAAACACACCTTTTTGCGTTTTAAAATGCATTAAACAACAAGTAGTTTGTAACCAAAAACCTCTCTTATGAGTGCATTATTTTAATCGTGCGTGTAATTCTGCGCTTTTAATTGTGGGAAGGTTTACGTTTAGCGGGTGGAGACGAGAAGCCCAGGATAGGGCCGAGTGGCGTGTCATGGGAGAGGCTTATGTCCAGTAGTGGACAAGAGTAAGCTGATGATGATGATCCGTTTTGAGGTAAATATAAATTATTCTCACCAAATTAAAAAAATATTAATATAAATGGTAGACTTCATAAGACTACGGAACAATCTTGACCCACCTGTAAATTAATTCACCGTGTTGTACTGTCACTAACCGTCACTAATCTGGTGCCTTACCGGATCCTTCCTAAGTCTTTTATAGGTCGGCGTCTTCGCATAGACACAGTATACAACATAATACATAGTATAGCCAGCACATCACATAATATTAACGTAAGAAAGGTACTACGTATGTCGCCAACCTGCCCCACCTCTGAACCGTATCCAAAGTATATATCTATTTACTACATAATCTATAGACATGACATATTGACGCTCTATAGATTTATCTGTTACCGCAGAAGGAGGTACAACATGATACTGTGTGTTGTTGTCTATGATATTTAGGTATGATAGTAATATAGTAATCACTTTATTTAATTTCAGAACTGATTTCTATCATTTCTTGTAGGTAGGCGTCATGGTTCATGTTTAATTTGGATTCGTTTGTTACTAAAGATTTTTGAATTGACTTCAACGATCATCAAAATCTATTCAGAATTTTAACAATTTTGGGGTTTATTTTCATTTTACTCAGAGGTTCTAAGTATATGTGGAATTTTATAAAAAAACAACGACAGGTTGAATAGAGTTATACGCTGAGTAAGATGAGAAATGTGATCTTTCTTGTTTTCCCGCGATAAATGGAGTTTAGCAAACATACACACACAAACTTTGACATTTATCAGGTAAGTGTGCTATATTATAGCATACGCAATATTCCCTTGTGACTGTGCTACCTCCAAACGTTCAATATTCATTAGACAATATTACAAACATGAATTTACTGATGGGCATAGTTCCCAAACTCGGAACTTTGTAGTTGCGATGCGGAAATACCGGAGGTACTAATCAAAAGCTAGTGTTTAGAGTACTCTACTTATCTATCTCTACCTGATATTCGAAGATTGATGTTGTTCATTATTAATTCAATATAGATTACAGGCAACTTTAAAAATTGCTAACGTACTAAGTCGGTCTCTAAGTGCCGTAGTAAATTAGTAATGGTGTTGCTACCTCAAGCCACATTTCTAAAGATATTTAGAAATGTGGCTTAAAACCAACTTTATAAGAAACTGAAAGGAAAATAAACTGGCTTACAGATCTGTCCATTTTACAGTTGCAGGCACTGTGGGTGCATTTTTTTTCTCTATACAAACACGAATGCATACAAATACAATCAAATTGAAATCCTACTTCTTTTTCTGATTCGGTTAAAAATATTTTCTGATAAGATTATAAACGGGCAAACTATTTTCTAACGAGTACTGGTTACGTCGAGTCATTATCACATGTATTTATTCCATATTTCCCTGGAGTGAAATACGTTATACAGACTAGTTACTGTAGAGAATACAAATGAGTGTCTCTACAATTAACACGAAATGTTTAGTCAATAACACAGGTTGATAAGTAAATATACTTACATGTGTATCAGTTGACGTCACTAAAGGTGTAAATTATGGTGTGTTCGCTAAACGTGGCCTAAAGCAATTCCAAAGCAAAAAATAATTAACATATGCTTAGTTACACAGTACGTTCACCTCTTAAAACTAGTTATTTCTTAGAATTCGGAAAATCCGAAGATTTCAACATGTAAAGTCGCAATAATTTAACGTCCCTTTCTTAGTATCGATAAAGTTATGAAACACAAAAGTGTCAACGATGAAACATAAAATATCAATAAATATTTACAAAGAACTTCACTTCATCGAGATCGGCGTAAGTTTAATGTAAAGTTGGTCAAAAATGCATTTATAAATGGACACAACAAGGTCGAGGTGGAGGTTGTTTCCAAAAATGGATAAAATGTTTATATTCGGCTCAGTTTTAAATTCGGCGAGATCGAGTCAACGAACTCAATAAAATACTTCCGCAGAAAACTGAATACGTAAAATAGATTATTGATAAAGTTTAAGTACAATTTTAGAGTGACACGTGACAAAATAGAATATAAACTAAGGGCTCAAATGGGGGCCATTTGACATTTAGAAATTGTGTTTCCAAAAATATTTTCTTAGTACATCCCCACATCATATAATGCAAACACTCTCCAAAGTTCATGTCAATCTAGGTTCAGAGCTTTAGGCTCTGCATTGATTCCTGGGTAATATCAGTCAGTCAGGACTTACCCTTTTATAAATAGAGATAGATGTAAACTCCGACGTCGGTCATTACGTTCACGACGAGCAACTTCCACGTGAGTCAGCTGTTTTAAAAGAACCGATCGGCTGTCAACAAAGTGTATGAAAATGTAGGTTGTCATTCTTGATCTAGTTTACTCACAGAGTAACAAACAGTTGTTCATCGTGTTAAGTATCACTTATGTCAGAGGAGTTAGATATTCCTGATCCTTTTTTTTATTACAGGGGGGAAATCTTCTCAAGATTCCCGGCTGCTTTGGGACACAGCCGGATATGTGGGATTTTTACCCACTAAAACCCCCTCGGTGGCCCACTTCTGTGTATACATCGAAGGGCTCTAGGATCTCCAATGGAAACACTACCAGAGCCCTTCCAACACTTTCCGTTGCGTCCCGTAATTTTCTTCTCTATACAACAACGCGAGCCACTGTCACGTTGTTGTCCTTCCTGGGCCTAGGTAGATATTCCTGGTCCTATGGCAAGTACAGCAACTACTATTTGACGGTGAAAAAGACTAAGTTTGTTGCGTTGCCTGCCTATTTTGATAGTATTTGGTAAAAACATATACTCGTAGTACCTACAAGGTAACTTACGACCTTTGTATGATGCAACAACTGAACAAAATTTCTGTGAGTATAGAGTACTAGGTGGGAAAAGTTTGTGGTCGCAAAGTTTACGAGTGCTAATTGCAGAATTTTAATCTGCGAGGTAGAGGGTAGAGATATTATATTCTGTTTATACACAATGTAAGAGTTTAAATACCTACCTATCCAAAAAGATCGCACCCACCACGCGTTCTAATTCAATGTAGCCTATGTGACCCAAACTAATAAGGATTCGATGACACCTTAACATTCATAGAAATATGATAAGTAGTTTATGTTCCAAAAATACCTTCATTTTGACTTAACCGTATGTAATTAAAGCACACCTTTTATGTACTAGCTGACCCGGTGAACTTCGTACCGCCTAACAGTTGATGAATGATGTCGTCGATGACTTGACCTATCAATTGCGCAAGAGTCTAAAGAAAGCCAATTTATCTGAATATATTTTATAGTAAGAGTAGCTAGTTATTCGGAGCGGAGACGTGCCAACAAACTAGAGATAACAAAAATCAGCCTACCCGATTTTAAGTTGACGTGTAACTATCACGACTTAATTTTCTATTTTATATAAAGTCAGGTTAGTTACAACTCTCTATATAAAAATATTCAGCTGCCTTTACTATATACTTACTTATAATGGTAATTGTTTGTCCAATTCGTCTGTGACGTAAAAAAAGTAGTATGAAATGTATGTTAGTTATTACTATATTGTGTCTACATTATAATATATATATTTAATAAATTTTAAAACGCTCTAAAAGGACTTATTACCACCGATAACCGTAAAATCACCTTACACTGACCCTTACTTGACTTCGAGTTTTAAAGGTATTTGACCTTCTAGGCGCATTGTTCCAGCAACTTATTAACAAGCTTATGAAGCTTTGCGAAAAAAATATTAAAATGACAGTCAGTATATACTATTTTATAAGTTTATTAGAATAAAATGAACTGATTATTTATAAAAAGTAAATACTTGAAAGCATCTATACAATACATATTTACATGAAATAAGATTTTTGGGGATGAAAAGTAGTATCCTGAATATTTATGTTTTATCTCTATACAAAATTCCGTTCACATCCTTCTAGCCGTGATAAAGCAAGCAAACATCCAAACACACTTAGAAACTTAGACTTTAACATTCAAAATATTAGTGTAGTATAAAATTCAGATGTTATGAGTGGATATAAACGGAATATAAATAAAATATCTGAATTTTTAAATGACAATGTAAGTTAGGCGCTTATTTTGCTCAAAGTTGGATATTGTTCAAGAATCATACCTACGTTTAGTAACTTACTTAGTACTAATTAGTATCAGGTAGTCATGCAGTGACAAAGAATGACCAGAAACAGCATAATCATGGCCTGTGGGTGGATGCTATAGTGCTGTGAGTAGTGACAATCTGCATAAGTCTTGTAAAAAAACCTTTCAGTCAATTACGTCGCAACTTTATGATTCTGGAAATTACAAGCAAAATATATTAAAGTTTAAGTTGCAAAACACTTTAAAACCCTGATTTTAATTTATATTTTACATTTTCTAAAATGTCTGAAACAATATAGGTATTCAAGCATTATGATTTTGAAATATAATCAACAACACAATTACTTAGCAACTCAAGTAAGCCCTACAGCGGGTCAATTTCTGAAATTGTAAAAAAAATATTCCTGACAGTCATCATCTTTTAAAAACTGCATGTTCATAGGGTTTTTATCAGATCCATGCATAAACAAACGGCTAGTAGAAATATATTGACTATATGTGATTAAATATTGTACTTTATCATCAGAAAGAACACCAGTTGTTGGCTAACAGTCGCACTCTATACTAATGTAATAATAATATATCATGTCATAATTATAAGAAATTTACACAAATAAGACAACCTCATGTATTATCTTTCCATTTATTTTCACAAAAAACAAACCATACTTTTCGTACATTTTCCCGAACCATCGTTATAAATATTATAACAAACGTCTCCCCACAAAATATAATCCACTGACAGATTTCGCTTTGAAAATAGGGTTATTAAAAACTCTTGTGTGAAATTTATCATCATATAAATACATATACATGAGTATTTAACTCAATTACAATATGCATATTTAGTTCAGTCATATTTAAAAATAATAACTTTATATAAACGTAAAGCAACATTTTGTAATTGACAAAACAACTTGTTATGTACAAGGGTTTATGGCGTGCTATTAAAAAATGTCGCTTACGCATCCAATGGCACATAATTCTAAGGATTCGCATTTTCGGTATAAATTTCACTTGTTTTATAAGTGATCATCCAAAACTCTGAATCTTAGCAGTATACAATATCAATGATGTTTATAACTTTAGCAGCAACAGTTTTGTTTGAAACTCTATATAATACGCCCGACACAAGGTGCAACCTCTACAAAACATTAAACTATCTTAAGGCTACTTAAAATTAGTTGATGGTACTGTACACTAGACTTCTTCGGAGAAAACTAATAATGCTGACACTCTTTACCCGGACCAACTGAAAAATATAAAAACATATTTATACATTCTTAATTTAGTAACGATGATTCCTGAAAGAACATATTCTACTATTGCAAGATATGACTTGGTAATTAACTTAGTAAGGGACAAGAAATAAATTATAAATAAATAAAAATATTCGACGTATAGTGGTGGGCCGCCATCTTGGATTTAAAATCTGTTAAAGTGAATAATATTCTACTAGTCTGACCCTTTCATTTGATGCCCATATCGAGGGAGTTGTGAAAATTATGTTATTCGGTGGCCATCTTGGACTGGTTTATTTCCACAAACATAAATAAAACAAAATCAAATCAGTTCATATTTACGTTGCCAAAAACTGAATCACACACACACTTATTATTACTTATTACATAACACGCTGCTGTTACTGCGTCGGGGGGTGAAAAATGTGCAAAGAGACACCCAACTACTGAGCCAGTAAAGCAAAAACTATAAGTTATAAATTTAAAACTATCTACTAAATAAACAATGCTATTAAAAGTAAACTAAAACTAGTTAATGTACTTAGTAGCTTATATATGAAGGTAAATTCCAAACACATAAAGTAGAAGAAAATCCGCATTCCAAAAAAGTGATGGTATCAGTTCAAAATCTATCACTAGTATTATGTCAACATAAAAATAATGTATTCACATTAAAGGTGTATAATATATAGATAGGCATATGTTGACCTCAGTAGTTATCTGTAACTTGATTTACCGGTCACCTTATTCACCTATACTCGTATTATTAAATAACGAAGATTTATTTGACTCAATATATATATATATATATATATAACTATGGGTTTTAATATTATACAATCTTACTAAAGTAGCCGATTTTACTCGCACATATAGGTGAGTAAAACCAAGGTTAGTATATCTGTTTACTTTATATGAGACTTCAAGAAGATGAATTCTGAATTCAGAATCCTTTTTTATAAGACGTATATTCCTCAATCACTCAAACACTCCTAAACTGGCTTGAATTATTTTTCTCTTACTCATATTGGTATATTTTCCAGGTAGTCCCTAAATTTTAGTCACAATCTGCCCAGTAAAAGTTCTTATAACAAAAGTTATTGTAAAATTTGAGCCTACAGGACCTACCGAATTGAAGGCTTTTGTGACTTTTTACTATTAATTAATGTGGTGAGTTTTGAGTAAAATACGTACATAGAAAACATGCTTGACAAGACGTCTCGCAGACACAAAGACCAATAGCTAAATAATGACAAAAACCTTGATCGTAGTAGAATATTGTGTTCCAAAATATCATGCAGCAATCATATTGGATGACACCTAAATATATATATAGATAAAACGTAAATATATAGATAAAACGTAAGTTGAGAATAGATCGATTGCACCATTACATTCAACAGACAGAAACGAAAAGCTAAGCTACATTTCTAAACGAATAATATTAGCTAAGAAGCAACTAATACTAAATATAGTACGAGTATGACCTGGAACCTAGAAATATATGGGTACCGCATCACTTACCCTATTATGTTCTTGATATCCTAAGAATACTCTGGTTTTCTAAGGATAGATAGAACATTCTACCGGTTTTTTTAAGTGCTCATTATAATTATTTTTAGAGTTGAGCTGCCGATAAAATTATCAAGAAATATAAATGTGCAAAATCAACAGATATGTGAATTAAGTCAACTCTACGAGTAAGTTTCTTAAGGATCTTTTCACCAGTGTATTTTAAAGACTGTGTAAAGTAGTATTTATAATCGTGCTATGTGCGAAGAATTTTGCAGTTGCTATGCAATTTGCTGTGCAGAATCGACTTTAAAAATTGACTCACTCATTAACCTCTACGTAGGACTGAGGGATCCCCACGTGTTTGTGGTCATGGTGTTTGCTGCAATTTTAATGAAACTTATATAAGTGAACAAGATTTTACAACCATTTCATAACGACTTTCGTACAAGACTGTCAGCTTTAGGCTTACATACAAACGGTTTTTTGACGCACGGCTAAATTAAGAAACAGCGGATATTCCCCAATAAATTTTCATATGTCGTAGAGAAGATTATAGTCTTGATATTCCAAAGTTCCTCTTAAAAAGCTCCGCTTAAATTACCGAGTGACCCCGTGTTAAGGACGTGCTATATTTACTTCTGTTTCGGTAAAAAAATTACATGAGATCTAAACAGGTTTAACATCAGTGCAGTATATGTACACAAATGAATTAGTGTCATTGCTTTAAAAATATAAGACCCATCTAAATACTTAACTCACCTATGTACTTCAAGGGTATGCTCGGGGCGCTTATGGCTGAAATATTTGTATATTCATTATTGATGAGCAAACTGCAGGAGATACGTACACTTAATTTTTATATTTTGTAGTTTGTGTAAATTGAAACCAATTAAAAAAAACAAATAAAGAAATTAATAAAATACCTGTTAAAAACCAGTAAAAATAGTATACCTGCCAGTAGCTTAGTATCAACCTAGACCTTATTTTATACAGCAGTTTATTATGTGACAAAAATACAACTCATTACGGAAAATACCAACGGAAAAACCTGCCAGAAATAAAGCATTATGTTTGTAATTATAGCCATATTAGATTATCATAATCTATATGGTATGTATGTACTATGGTAAAGGAAATTAGCTAATTTGTAAGAAAACAATGATCATCAGACCACGCCCTATATTAATGGAATGACACTAAGAACCACCTCATATATTAACTTCATGATTAGCTAAAATAATTTGCGGACTTTCCTAAAAAATTTAGCTTGGTTATAATTTATGGTAGGTATACCTATAAATGACATTTAATAATATTATGTTTTAAACACCACATCACCTATAAGTTCATGTAAATAACCGAATTTATACTATTTTTTTACTTTTCTGTCTTAAATGAGGGGCTATGTTCGAGTCTGTTTGTATGCAGGTATGTGTGTATGTAATCTGTGTGACTCTCTACAGCCTAAGCCTGTTTAATGATTTTGATGTGCGAGGTGTCAATGGATTTGTCTGTATCTTTTTATTATTATTTTCTCCCTTAAGAATCATCCTTGTACTGCAATGAATATTCTAAAAAAAGGTTTAGCAAAATCGATTCAGCTGCTCTAAGATGTGCACTTAGCAACACATTCAGCGATTCATTTTTATAATATAGATATTCTCAATAAAAATAATATAATAGTAAATTATGAAAGTGCCTTACAATGTAGAAGTAAGGATTCATTCTTGATTTTTTAATAACGACAGTGTACATCCTACCACATGAGACCAATAAGTAATGTCTTAATAATTGACGTGTTTTCTAAGTAAAGTTGGTATGTAAGGACAGTTTCTTACCCGGACTTGCTCTTAAGGGCTAGTGCTCCTGCAACCCCCGCAGCGCCGACAGCGCCGACCTTCACTGCTTTCAAGCCTAGGGCACCTGAAAACCAATAACAATACAGGATGAGTGGTTGAATACTGATGATTTTCATAGAGAAACCCTATATTTAAACTCTTTCTCCAAAAAGTTTATAAAAAACAATAGCTTAATATTTAAACAAATTGTGTAGAGAATCATAAAATTGTGTGACAATAAATAACAGATACCTATTATATCTATGACTAATCATGATTAGGTACATAACATAGTAACGCTCATTAAAAGATAACTTTTTAGCGTGAGATTTTAATTAGCTGTGCCTACAGACCTTCCCAATTGACTATCGTAATTGATACCTTCTTACTATCATATAAATTTGCGAACACAATAGGTTCCCGCGAAAATTGAATACGAATGTATCTTGTAAAATGCACGCTATGTCTCCTTCATATTCCACGTCCAATACTAGATAATGGAACCGAATCCCTTTTAGGTTTAACAACTCTCCGAGTAAGTATGTCGTGTGAAACCAGAAACTAACAAAGCCTCAGCAATCCGTATACGTCATAAAGCCACTAGAATGGCATTGACCCCATTACTTAAAGAATACCCACAGCAAATACAAATACAGGTCACCCACTACCAGTTGCCTTGGCGATGTTCAAAACTGTGTTTGTTTATAATTAAGATCGGTTCAAATATTTGGCATTCCGACCGAAGTCGTGAAGCCATCCTCAAAGTCAAAGTATACAAAAGACTAGGCTTTTAATTACATAGTCCGAAATTCTGTCTTTGAGAGTAAATTTAAGCGACTTAAGTATGTACGAATATATAGACTTGATATATTTTTATCATACTAAAATTTGATTGATTAATGGTAATCCACCCACATCCTTGGTCACTGTTGTAATTTTACAAAGTTGCTGTTCCGTGTAATGTTCCCGTCTAGAAGTCTCGGAACAATGGAGATAAACCGAGCCTCAGGCGGTTTCATAAAAAAACTGAGATGAATTCCTATTAATTACTTTTAAGACGACGCGCCTTATTTAAAGGCGTGTCGTTTCTGTCTCTGAACAGGTTTTGTACTCGTACTCTCTGTCAATGATTTTGCACATTATAACACGAATAACTCTCACAAGCTAACATCGATTAACAGACAGTTTACTGTAAAAGATCAATGAATTGAACACATCACTCGTTTTACGTAAATATGTCGCTTAGAATATTAAATGAAAGCAAATAACTGTGACCCTGGCCGAGGCGAGGCTAAATAAAAATAAACACCGAATAGGTATTATGTAAAGCGGGAATTGCGCTGGATCCGTGAGATTGCCGGCTAAAGTAAACATCTTGAAGGCTTTTCATTTTTATCAAAGTCCGGCCGGTAGGTAGCGGAACGTCATAGTAGAGTTTTCTTTATGTTTATTTTGTCCAAATAGAGAGAGAGACGCACACAAACCAACCCTTCCTTGATGTCGACGTTTTATTTTTAGAAACAGCGCAGTGTAGATAAAGTAGTTCTTAAAAAGGGAGTAAAACGGTCACAGGGTTTCACAAAGGTGTGATTTATGAAGTGTGTATGTACCACACGGCGATGGTGATAGGGGTGGGATAAAGAACAATAATGTTGGCAAATAGCAAGGCATGATTTTCTGCTCCGTACGCGCCTGCTTACGCAATAACATTACTTAAATGAAAATTTAATTTGTTTAGTAAGTTATCAGCCCCAAGATAGCAATCGAAGGTCATGTCAGGCCGTTCCGGTAAGCCGAGAAATCGTAACAGTATGGTGAGCCCCTAAACGAAGAAGTAGTTATTTATTGTACATAATATGGTGGTAATGAAAAATTAAAAAAATATACCTCCATTCGCTAAGTTTCTTGTACCATAAGGGTCAAGCTTGGCTACTCGGACAACCTAACCTAACCTTAGGTGTTGAAAATATCTATACATATACTCTGTACAATGAAAAAATATGCTAATAATCGAGTCAGGGATGTAAAAAGTGAAATAGAACTAATTTAGTTTTATTTTTCAACTTTTATGTTTCTCTGTTTGTCTATCTGTACGAGCTAATCTCCGAAACGACTGGTCTGATTTTAATAAAATTGTGTATGGTTGTAGCTCATGTCCCTGCACAACATACTTAAATTAAAGAGAATGAATAATTAATACCACGCAGACGCAGCCGGGACGCAGCTATTATTATATATGTAGATAGAAGAAAAAATTCTCTTTTCTGCATGGAGTATAAGAAGTCAACGTTAGTTCAAAAAAGACACCATACATTACATGATTACGCCTTTCGAAATAGATAAAAAAGTCATTTTAGTTACCGAGTAAAAGCTTCTTCTTCAGCAGAAGCAAGCCTCGCTTTGCCCTGGGACTGCTGTCGTGCACAGGGGTGTCGAGATCGGCTTCGTACGCGGGCTGTGCCTCGGGGTAGTGTTCATACTGAGCCGCCACCACCACGGCCAGGAGGCAAGCGAGGACGAATACCGTTGACGTCTGCATTCTTATTTACTGTGGAAAGTTGAAGAATATTGATAGATTTAAAGAACTTTTGTTCTTTTTAGTAAATGACTACTGCATTGTAGAGTCTGAATAAAGGCAGTTTATCTGTTTTTACACAGAACAAATCATCTTATTGCTTTTCAGTAGATAAGCAGAAATCAAGAGTCTTTTATGGGTAATATGTTGCCTCCGTTTTCTAAGAGGTTAGTTAAAATCATTTAGATTACATTGTGAAGGAGACCAGCAATAATGTTTTATAGCAATAACTACTACACTGAAAAACTAGTCGTAAGTTTAATTATGATTTGTGAAACAACAATTTCTTTAGAAAAAACGATTACCAACTTCCACTACGGCAGGCGCCGATTGATGTTTTTTAGTTATTTCGATTTAAAAATCAATTTTCTGGACTTATTTTGATATATTTTAAATGGGAACACTCAAATATTATACACTTTCAAACAAGTAAAGATTTTTCTCTGATCGGTCCAGCCGTGTTTTAGAAATCAGGTAACAAACATAAATAACCATACCAACGAACTGAGTACGTCCTCCTTTTTTGGGAAGTCGGTAAACAAAATCAACTCCCAATTATCAAAACCAAACTAGACCAACTCCCAAGATTGAATCATCAAAATGCAAATTATGTGATTATAAGCAACGATAAAAGCTGTTGAGTGTCCGTGGCATCCTTGCATCGCGTGCCGGTGTTTCCTTGTAATTAAACTCTACGATCAATTTGAAAATCCCTATACAATATTGTTGGCGAATTTTATATCTCTAGAAGCCATGTCCGAAAACATCCCTACGGGCAGATTTATGACAGGTGTCAATTCAAGTTCCGCATTTCCCAACTCGTCCCGGGCCCCAGTTTTCCACTGGGAAAACTACCAATACGAATGATTTACATGCAACCATTAAAAATAAACAGCACAATTCAAAAAATATTTCACGCTTGGTATTTTTGCATTTCGCCGAAAGCATGCAGGTAAAACTCATACATGAGGTGGGAGATATTTCGATATATAAATTGAGTAAAAAGAAACGTCGCAATTTTCGTAAGAAGCGTTCGAACGGAAGTTGAGACATTTCTATTTGGTCTGGGTGAACATTTCCTAGCCATCTCGTCGGATCCGGTTGCGGCGGGCGCGAGGAAAACATTCTCTCCTTGCTATCCGACCGAGTGCACTGAAATACTTATTACATTCAGGTATACGAAACATACTGCGGCTTCAATGATCATCTATGAATTTCTGCTGAATTGGAATTGAAAAAGAAATGAACTTTGGAAAAGGAACCTTTTTCATCACAGTAAAATAACTAAATGAATAACGTTTCTACAGACTCTTTCATTCTTTACTTTTCGACCAGATTATTCTTGTGGACAAACTAAACATTCCCGTGTCCCTATACCAGCCGATAATGGACTCAAAACTAACATATTTCGAAGTATTTTCACTTTACTCTGATTACTAGACCATAGCAGTCGGTTAACGGAAAATATGTAGACTAAGTTTTTAATTATTTACGACTACTTAACTCGTACTCCTACGCATTAAACAGCAACACTTTACTTTTGAAAAGATACTTTAAAAAAAAGGTTACTGATTTAATCTCCGAACACTGATTCACCCTTTCAATTATTTGCTAAGCTGAAACCTTCATCAATTAGATCTCAACTATTATTACCTGCAGCTATCAAGGAAAATCTAAATAACTTGTATCCTGATAGTTTCTATCTCATGAACAGTTCACGGCTGCACAATACAGTTTAACAAGATAATTGAATATTTGCTGTATCTTGATTTAAAATCAAAAGGAGTTTGGTGTTCTAAACTCGAGCCATAAATTTCCTTTAAAGCTTAGCGATAATACTGCAAAGCTTGCTCGGTCCTGATCCCACGTGGTCCCACATAAAACCTCTAGAATCTGTTGGATAAAGCTTGTCCAAGTTTTAACTGAGAGATTTCCCAAAAAATGTTTTCTCAAGTTTATGATATTTTTAGAACAGTATCGAATTTCAACCTGATTATGATAGCATGTTATAATTCATAGCTAGTTAGACGATGTCATAAATTCTTACGTAAACTTATTTCTGCCAATTAGGCACTTTTCCAGAAAATTCCCCTAACCCCTCTCACTTTACAGAAACTTTTACCCCCATTATGAACCTTTTTTAAGTTTAATATTTTATTTTTACGTTGTACATAATATTTGGTATTAGGTTTTCCAATACCAAAAAAATGTGCCTACGTCTAGTGTTTTAACGACTTACGTTGTACTCGTCTGTCAGTCAATCAGGACCGACTAAAAAACTTATTAACTAAATAAATCAGTAAAGAAATTTAGTTCACTCTGAATAATGTTTTATCTGGATTATCTATGACAAAGATTAATCCAGTACTGAGCTTGCAACTTGTACTCCTTCCACGCAACTACTATCACAAGCACTACGCAATCCAAGAACACACGGGTTAAACAAACAGTTCTCAAGTACCTTGGCGAGTCAAGTATGGATGTGCACACAACACAGCACTGCTGCAGCTACTGACACACAGATGACAATGCCTCCTTGTAAAATTCTTTTATAGACTGCAATAGTGAAGACACAAGGGGAGGGCGGTCTCTACCCGCTACCTACGATGGCTACCTACAACTTTGCATGAGCAAACAGGGTTCAAGGAATACCATAACTAGCTATTGACTTCATATTAGGCATCAATTAATATCTACTTAATACATGCTCACACGATTGATTGTAAATGCATAATTAAATATTGTATAAATACATAATTAGATTTTTACTGTATATTATGTTAATATGTATTCAATTGTAATCCAATGGACGTTCATGCTAAAATGTAGAGCTCGTAACATACTCGTGGCTAAGATCTCTTGTAGCAGAACGATATTAATTTATAATAACATTAAAGTTGCTATTTTTGGAATATACAATACAATTCTTGCACACCAAGAAAAGTATACACAGCAAATATATTATAAATAAAACATTGGTATTACTACGTTAACATATTTTGTTAACGTAATAATACGTACATAGGGTCATTGTAGGCATTTCTATTTGATAGTCAAAGTCAAACAACGTTCTCAACATTATAATAGAGTTCAGAACTTAGCGCTACCGTGAACAGTTACACATCTATTGTAACACAATAATTCAGTCACTTTGGTTGGCACTTTACTTAGGTACATGTAAGAAGACGCAATGAAATGACTATGAGTATTAAAATGTACGTCACCGGCATGTGAACAATTGCCGATGAGTTTCACTGAACTCATATGAACCTGTGTTACCACGGCCTTGACCTTATTATAGTAATTTCTCTTACATTGACCTTAATTGTGAACAACTTGAGTAATTAGAAACAATGCATACATTAATTGGGGTAATTCATCGAAAGTTTCATCTCTAAATTTGCATGGTCACCTGCTATTCTACCCACTTTGCATAAAAACGAGGCTATCCTATTGTATGGCTGTGTATGTATATAATTAACATTGGGTAAGTATTTGTTGTTCTTTCCTAATCTTAAGCATTTCATTTAATATTTACTAGATCTGCGAGTCCTCCAAAAACATAAGTTCATGAACTATTGACCAATTTGTGTCTCAGGTAAAGCCAACTAGCATTTATTGGATAAAAAGCGTCACGTAGAGTATTAAGAATATACTACGATTCTCCTGATAATTATTATAATCATATTATTTCAAGGCTAGTTAAACGATCGACTTAAAATTAATAGGTTTAGAACAACTTAGAGAAATCTTAGAAAATTCACAAAGCTTAACTTATAGCATAAGTAACTACTTAGTACGTATTTGAGACGAAACAAAAATAAAACGTACCTACATAGATATAATTTCTAGATCTGTACAAGTGTTGGAGACAATACAAACCTGACTAAAAGCTGCTCAAAGGTTTTTTTTATCTAAGTACACAATAGTCAGCCCATCATCCCAACAACATCTTAATTTTGTGCATATCACGACAGTATTTTTTATTCAGGTTTTGTTTAATAATTGGTGTTGATAAATGTATTTTGTCGAAGCCATCATCGAACAATGACTCGATGATCAATTGCCGTGTGTGTCGTCTTTTTTAAGGTATTCGGAAGTTATAATCTCTGGCCCCGAAAATAAGTGCAGGAAGATGCTTCGAGGGAATCACTTGTCATAAAATTTATGGAGGTAATTATTTAGCTCTTACCTGCATCAGCAAAAACACCTTAATTATAAAAAGCTCGTTTTGGTGTTCTGATGTGGTTTTATTTATCACTTACGTGCTATACTTAAACTATTCTTAACTTTCCAGCAAAATAACGTTAGTACGTATAACATGTAGGTACCTATTCGTTTAGGGTTACAAGATTTTTAAATGCGAGGTGTAAGTATATCAAGGAAGAGTTTTATTGTTCTCTTTGTAATAACATTATGAGACAACTTCCTTTTTAAAAAACACTATCACATCCGATTGCCGGAAACGCATACACCGCATGCATATATCGGGGATAGAGTCGCATACAAAATATAGAGAGCGATAAAAGCCGCAAATTGAAAATACACCTATATTTACATATTAACAGTGCATATGTCTGTTATAATATATTATGTACACAAATTACTAAATCAGCGTATCCACAGAGAACCCTTGAGCCAAACGAAGATAAACACATTAGACGTAAAATAGGCACTAGAAGCTGGCAATAAATCTGCTGACACTACTGAATGCACAAAACGTGCAGAGCCATAAAGCACCAAGTGAAAAAAAAAACATAAATTCATACTATTGCATCGATATTGCTGAGTCACGATACGATAACCTTCAATGGGCAGTAGAATTGGTACACATGGTTGTCGTAATATTTCTAATCAAACATGAGGAAGGTCTACCTACGTCTTTATTCTTCGAAACTTAATACTCAAAACTCTTTTTACAAAATAGTATAATACATAGGTACGTGACATAACCTAATCGTGAGTTGCGGGAAGGTTAAATTAAACTTGAACATTTTATATGAATTAGTTATTGATTATAGATAGATACTTGCATAATACCTCTAATTAGATAGGCATGAATATACACAAAGTTGTCTTAGGATGTTTACGTATCTAAGTTCGTAAGTAGGTATAACAACCTACTATAACATCCCGTATCTTATTTAGCCTGGTCGTCTTGTCTGTTTTACATTGTTCTCGATGAATTTTAGTAGGAAATCTTATTTCTAAAGTTATTTATTACAAAATTCCTGTGTAACTATTAGCAAGCCGTTGCTAATTTTGATTAATCGATAAATAAATGTTACTTAAATCTGCTTTGTGTTTTCATAAAATCCAAACAAAGTAGGGAAATCTGAAGTTACTCTCTGAGGCTAACATTCAGTTAACCCTGAACTTCCTTTCTGTTTCATCTACATTGTTTGATGATAATAAATAATTATTAATAACAATATTTTTTAATAATTTAGTAACTTTACTCGTATTTATTACAAAATTCTTTTGCAATGGTAAAACTTTTATACATTTCGTAGGCACGCAGATCGTAGAGATACCTTACCTACTACTGAGTAGATTACTAATAAGGTTCATTAGACAAATACTAATTCAGTGCATATGATCGGATCGATTGTTCGATAATATCAAAAAAAGTCGCTTGTTCGCGAGATCCTATCATATTTTTAGGTGAGTTAATTAACTAGCAACTCATATCTGCCTATACCAGTTTTATTATTTGATTTGGGGTAAGTAGATACATTTTATTCAATTTTGTGACAGTAGGTACCTACTACGTGAATTAGTTAAAAATGTCAAATATTTAATGTGGTCTGTAGCATATACATACTAATCTGCGGCTGAGAAATTCTCTGTTAAGTAGAATTCAACTGAAAAGTTTCATTTGTAACTCTTTCAGACCCTATATTTCTACTTGGGTATTGAATATAACTAAACTTATTCGTAGTAGTCACTACAAGTTAAGCAGAAAGGAACGCAAACATGCAGCAGGTATTGTACCTAATACCTGCTTATTCATGTTCCTTACTTCTAGATAATAATTGAATAATGAATTCCTTTTACTGAGTTTCAATAAAATTGTAATTTATGTACATACACTGTTCTTAATAGTCAGCGGTTTCAATCGAAGGCTTAGTTCAATCAATGAATGCGACCTTCCGATATTTGTATACCATATACAACAGTGGTATATAATGAACTAAGTAAGTAGTCGACTGAATTTAGCAACTCAAAGAACGCACCTTTATGTGGTTATACATAATTGAATGAACCGCAAAGATTCTGTTGTACCTACATGCTTTTAGGTGAATAATGGTGTTATGTTTGTTACAAGATTATCGGTTAGGGGTGTACTAAGCCGAAAGGGGGTAGCTATACTCAACCTAAAGAAAAACGTTTAAGAAGAGACCAACGCCAAATTAGAAAAAAAATATCAGCTGTTTCATAAATTTTTATGGCGTCTGTTAAACTTTTTTCTATGGAAGAGCTGATCGTTTTGCTCGATTCAGAGATAGTACCATAGTGAAAGTTGTTTGTAATAGTCGGTATACTAAAAATAATAAAAAGTTAAGACAAGATATCCCTACATTAAAAATCAGCTTAACAATAAATACACGAACACTATGTAAAATGTATAACTTATATTTTTTTATGGTGGCCTTATCGATCTCTTATATATATATATATATATATATATATACACTGTACGTATATGAAAACTACAATATTAGAGAAGCCTTATAAAATAAGACCGGTTGACTTGCCTAAGTAACGATCAATAGCAATTAATACAAAGATACCTATAGTACAAATCTATTGTTTGATTTTATTTAAATTGTAGAGGTATAGCTTGTCAGCTGCTGCAACCGAAGAGGTCACGTACTCTCACCTAGCATGTGACCAAGTGTGTGGAGTGGGACACCATTGTGGAAGTCTATGTCCAGGGGTGGACAATCCAAAATAATTAAAGTAGATACATTTTTAAATAAATTAGATGCGGTTATATGACCGTAACCTTAATAATTTTCCCAATATATGGTATCCTAATAATCGGTATCGTAAATAATAAATACTACATTTTTATTCACGGAAATACAGAGTTACCTGTACCATTGGGAATAAGTGTCTTCGGTTTGCCTTGTATAGCTAATGTAGTAAAGTAGAGGGCATAAGCACCAGTGGACTCTCCCACGAGATAGATTGGAAACATCCGCTACGAATTCCATCAAGGAATTTGTACCATAACCTCCAACATAGAGCCCATGGGGAATAATACAAACATTATGTGTGTAATTAATATGAAATATGTACATTGTACATAAAACTCGTTACAGTGGACGCATCGCGAGGCTGGCTACAAAATCACGACCCTCACTTCGGCGAAGTGAACAGCTTAAAAAGATAAGTCTATAAGAAAGTTAGAAGCATACACTAAGTTTTCGTCGGTACCTAAAGTTTTTCAATCAAAAGAATCTTAAAAAATCTTAAAAGCCACGCACGTAATTAAATATCCTAAACTAAGAAACTGTCTAGACTATACTCGTAGCTATGAAAAGTCTCATTAAAGTCATGAAATAATATCAACTGACAAGCAGCCAGCAATGTTTCACCTCACGGTTACTGGCAGTCCAAATAAGCCAAACAAAAAATTGCTTGGTATTATATCAATTACGCAATATTAGCGGTTCATCGATTACCATGTGTAACGCTCGGGTGCTTCTCTGCATCGCTCGTTTTGTGCTGGTAGTGTAATTTCTTATTACGTCAAATTGCGTGGCCAAAATGACATAAGGCATGTTACAGACCATGTTTCAGAAGCAACGCAACTCGCGAACTGGCTTCATTGAAATACGAGTCAAGACCGCTCCGACTGCTAAATAGCTGGGGACGCTACGACCTGCAAATTAACGAATGGACGACGGTAATTTAAAGCCGAAGTGCTTGACTATCCATCTTGTCGATCACTTTGTATGCGTAGAAGATGCCCGATGCATGTCAGGTCTAGTGGTAAAATTACGATGAGGAAGTTAAATAACTAGGTAGGTAAGTAGTAAAACTAATACCTAGGTGCTCTCGGAGTACAAAGTTATTATAAGCATTACCTTGAGGCTCGCTTTTACAAGCTTTACAATAGGTATCAAAATTATCCTTTGATGTGATATTTTAGAAATGTACCTAGATGTCTCACGAAATTCCATCCATATTCTAAGCCAACAACCAGCATACCTAAATGCTGTTGAACTTCGAGACTCGAGCGTGCATATATATAACCTAACTTGTCTTCCCACAGATGGTTGATGCAAGCATAAACATAAAAACATTACATTCGTACAATTTTATACAAATGTCTAATATAGGTAGATACTCACGCAAAGTTTCTCGGTAACATTCTAGACTCTAGAGCCTAGTAGGTACGCCTCAGGGTGACAACGACAACTTCCGATAACGACAACTTTCTGGAATGTCAACTTTTGAAAACGACAACATCCTAAATCGTGAACTACCTAAATTGACAACTGCCAAAATTGAGATCTCCCTTAAACGACAACGCGTGTTTAAGAAATATATAATTAACAAATATATATAATTAACAAATATATTTTATTATTATTATTATTTTATTATATATTTTTTACAATAATAAAAGGTGCTCAGTAACAGATTAAGGATATTTTTTCCTATTTGTCACCTTGCGGGAACAGAAAAGACATTTATGTCATTTTCGGAATTTGTAATATCAGGAATTGTCATTTTAGGTTTCTTTCATGTCAGGAATTTGTCATTTTAAAAATGACGAGTTTGAATACACGTTCTAGGAAATTGTCATTTTGAGAAGTTGTCGTTGTCACCCTGAGGGCCTAGTACCAAGCTGTCCTTTTTTAAGTGGTTAGAAGCGAGTTCGGAAAAGACCCGACTGCTAAATCGTTAAACCTGTGTATCATCCTCAATTTCTTCTTTTTTTTAATTTTGATATACCCAATGTCACTAACACACCAAGTGCGTCCTAGAAATACATATACGTACATACATACACACAAACAACCATACACACATACACACATACAACCATACATACATAAACCCATAAATACATACACTCGAAATACCCTCAAAATAACCCTCCTTCATTTGCAGTCGGGTAAAAAGGATGCCTCAAAAGTATCAAACCATTAGGTGTCCCAAGAAAGGCTCAAGTACCTAGACGGTACAAATTTGATGATGGGCATAGAATTCGAGAAAATAATTAGCTGTTCCACAGAAGAATATGACCTTCTTTCGGCTTAGTACACTCCTAACACACAGGCAGGCGGCTAACTAAGCGCCTAGTAGCTTGCATTCCTATGAAACATGGTGGCTAAGCGCCAACATTGTAGAACGTTGGTTTTACTAAGGTGGCTAACTAGGCTGTAGGCGCTAAGCCTGCCTGTGCGATCCTAGCCTAACTGATAATTTTGTATAAGTAAAGCAATATTCTAAGGTTCTAGCCAAGAGCACATGCATAATATCTATAGTCATGTTGTGCTAAGCTATACAGTATAGCCATTGATTATAATTATGAATGGCTATATTATTATTATCATAGAAACTAATAAAGCATCCTTTAGTATTAAATAATTTTAGCGTGCTACTCATGTGGCCTCTTGGTCTAGGGGTATGATTCCTGCTTTGGGTGCAGGAGGTCCCGGGTTCAAATCCCGGAGGGGCCCTTTTTTAACGTTTCTGTGATTGCTGTTCTTGATGCAATTTTTATTTTAAGAGTACCTATTTAATCTGTACTGAAGTGTTCAGATACTTTATAAATTCTGTATACATGGCATGAATAAGAAAACTTGATTTAATATTTAACTGTTTTTGCTATAGCGACATCTCTTGCACTTCTATCAAAACACTACATTATTGTTTCCTAGAACGTCGCACTACGGTCGCAACTAGCACTTCTACCACTGCTATAAAATACAAGCAGATGTCGCCTATTTTGTACCATATTCGATATTAATTTTCAGCGCCATCTGTAAATGTTACATAAGACAATAATAGATGTCGCTATCAGGATTGAAACAGCTGTTTGTCAAAAAGTGAAATGTTTTCCCTTGCGTACTGTTGCTAACTTCAGTATGTCGTTGTCAGCGAGCTAGTCAGCCAGGCGTTCCTTCGCATCTTTGCTGCAAAAATCAAACAAAACAGTGAGCTGTGTGTGGAAAAATCGTGTTCTGTTCTGTTGTGATATCCTTACGATTATTTTGAGTTACTTGTAGAATAAAATCAGAACAGTATTATCGTTACCTTACCTCTTCAAGGAGATTTCGGAGTTGTTAAAAAAACAGTGAGCTGGAAAAATATTGTGCGTTTACGTGACTCCTTTCACAAAGGAGGGATACAGAACGGGAGCAACCAGTATTTTTTCTGCACGTAAGTAGTACCATTTAAACAAGATGATTATTAACATTTGCATTACTTTATGTACATCATCAAATTGAATTTTGTGACATAGTGACGTTTAGCACAGCTGAATTCGCAGATGGTTTGCAGTGTTTTTTTGGCCTTATCAGGATTTAGACAATTCTTATACTATCTCCAAATATTATATTGTACTGCAAGTGTAATAAACATCTTTCCCTTGCTTTCCGGAAGTTTAATTGGTCAAGCAAATCAACAAACAATCCATCCTATTTTGGTCAAGTTTCACCTTCAAAATGAGGACATGGCGTGAAATCAAAGGGTAGGTACATTATTGTATTTTGTCAATGGAAAGGAAAATATAAAAGTACAGCCTATGGCTTAACTTTATTAGTTAATTTATTAATTTATTTGATGTTAATACAAATGTTCATTAGATCTTCAGTTCAGTATCTAAAATAAGGGATAAGGTGGGGTGTACTAACCAAGGCTAATTTTTTTTTCTCATGATCCAGTTTTAGTTTATTTAAACATTAATTTCGTTGGAAAAAACAACAATCATACTGAGTTGCTTGAAGCATGTTAATAACTTGATAATTATGAGTCAGAAGATATTATATTAAAATCTGTGCTATAGATGCATTCTATGCATATCTCTGCATGCACAAGCACTATTCGATAAAGAAGCAACTTACTTATTTTAGTCATTATAAAGTTGAGTCACTCTGAGAATAAATCTAACAGTTCTTGAAAATGTTCAGTTAAATTATTGCTCAGGGTCATGTAAAACTTGGTTTTGTATGATTGTTTGAATTTGGCTATTCTCATATTAATTTCTATAATATTGTACAACAATATGCCGTTCACCATCCAAATATCAATAAAATCACTCAAACAGATATTGTTTAACCAAAATAGTTTGTAACCTGATATCTCTATAAAAATTCTTATTAGTTGGATCTTCAATTTGTACCCAATAATTTTTTATCAAAAATCGATCCAGCACTTTAGTTTTTAAATCAAAATAACTGAAAAAATTATGTTAACACTTACTGAATAAAAGTGGAAACACTTTTTTATAATATCTTGTTAGTTTTTGTGGTCTAGAAAAATATAGTTGTCGCCAGGATTAATCATTACCTAAACTATTTAATTAATAATTTTGAGTATTTATATTATGACAAAAGGGATAATGTTTACTACATAAGCAAGTATTTAATGACTCAACATTTAGGTAATAAATCCCCTATGACCAAATATTGTCCCTCCATTCTTTGCACATTCACTTGATTGAGATGTATGGAATGTGTCATTCACAAGTTTTCTTTGTTAGCTTGGTAATAACTGCCTTAATAAATATATATATACAGGTTTCTAACCAACCAATGCTAAGGTAAAAGGGGGTCATTGCCTCATCATTATGAATAATAATTACTTATGCTAAATATTATTGAAGCTCAGGTCTGTTTTGCTAACTTTCACCATAGTCATTCTGTGAAGGAATTTTAACCACATGCAATTTTATTTATATTTTTTTTTTACATTTACATTTAACCAGTTTGTGATTCAAAGACTCCCAAAGCTTACCCTAAGTTAGTGTGCTGTTACTTTACATGCAATTTAAAATGGCTTATTGAACTAAGAATATAAAAAAAAATACAACTTGTAAAAGACATACTGTAGCATTTATCCGAGCTCATTTTCATACAAGTATTTTGACTTTATACAATATAGCCTATAGCACTCTCTGTGCTTATAAATATTTCTGTGTAAAATATCAAGTCGATCTGATGCTCAGTTATTGAAGAGAAAACCAAACCAACAAACACACTTTCGTATTTATAAAAAGTGTAGGGATAGTTCTTAAATGACAAACAAAAAGTTTTGAAACATTCTTAGTGAATACTTCTGCACATATTTTTCTTTATATAGTCAATTGATGAAAAATTAAAGATCGTGAGAGAATCCAAGACTAAAGAGACATACTAGATTCTGCTGTTTGCAAGGTTTAACCTGAAAATCTTAAAGTTCATTTGTCTTGTAGTGTAGAAATCCAAAGGTCCAACTTGCAAAAATTTTTACTTTGTTATTTAATTTACAAGCAGTAAGTTCTAAAACAATAATGCCTAAATTGCCAACGGAAACTCAAGTGAGTTTATTCTCCCTGTAAATAAAATCTACTCTACTCATTTCAAATGTAATGAATATAAGGATAAAGTTGCTGTTATATTTGTGTCATCATCATCGGCACGACGCGGCGACGACACGCCGCTCGGCTTCCTCCACCTAGTCGCAGGGCATATTATCCTACACTACGTTTGCCGGTTTATTGGTCTCCACTCGAGAACTCGTCTATCCCACCGGTTGACGGGTCTACGGTATATGTGACCGGCCTACTGCCACTTTAGCTTACAAAGACGTACATATATAGCTTGGTGACTCGGGTTTTCTGGCGAATCATTTCATCGAACACGGTAAATTGATATAAATGGTGTAAATGAATATAGAGAAAAGCTCTTTCCTAACTCACTGAGCGACTTTAAAATTGTATAGATAATGGTACGACGGAACACTTTTACACAAGTCCGATTCTCACTTAGCCAATGTTTTATTCTTGCCAACAGGGCTACGCCATGTTCACTTTTTTAGGCTGTTTCTTGAAAAATGAGTTAATTATGATAAGCTCATCTTTCTCCAGAAAATAGGCAAGGATTTGCCTCCTATCATTTCCTGCTGCAAAACCGTGTCGCCGAACTACCGATTCGCTGCATGTCCGTACTCCCATAACAACTTTGAAGTGGCCTTTAGAAGTGTTGTATAAAGATTTAGCTGTATTTGTATAAATTATCTAAAAAAAAATTAAGTTCACTTAATTGCTTATCTCGACAATTGCTCTCATTATAAATATGTAATTATACTTACTCAATGTATAGGAAGAATTTTTTAATCAGTAGCCTAGAATCTCACATCGCAAGGGTTATTAAACCAGCATTTGCATTTCACGGTACATAGGTAGGTAGAGAATAGAGATCTCAGTGGGTCAGTGTGCGCTTCCGCGAATGTTTGCATCCGCGCAGATCCGCTTGTTCTACTATTGAAATTTTATCAATTACTTATGGTAGAAATGTATGATACATGTGTATGGAATTCAGAAACAGCATAGTACTTTCCTGATCTCTCTAGTTACACGTTTGCAATTCTACATCTGTTTATCGCTATGAAATTAAGAGTTACATTAATCAAAAGGCTCGAAGTAGTTTTCACTATAATCAACTCTAACGAGGATGTATATTTGTTAAAAAAGAGTAAACGCAATAATAATTATGTCAAGACGGAGATAACTGTTGCCCACACCTCGTAGGACAAAGGCAGGAAGAAGGCGAAGACTTGGTTCTTAACTGATAACTACCGCATGTTGCATTGATCGCACGCATGCACTACACTGATACCAGTCAGTGTAATCTTGACCCAGATCACGGTACTCAGTTCGCGTTTATTTAGCCATTCATCGCTCGAAACCTCACGTGCTGTTTACAATCATCAGCAATCAAAGCAAACATCATGACAAAGGCAAACATGATATTTCTTTGTTCACATCACACACAAGTAGTGGATAAATTCAATTTGCATAACAAGAGTCTTACTCGTATTAAAATTATCAGACGTCAGATATTTTATAAAAATCAAGGAGATGTTGGATAACAACAGAAAGGTAAACAATTAATCTATATTATATATATAAAGCTTAGTCATGAAAATGAAACAATACATTGATCGAGAATAAAGCCAAGACTTTATTATAAGTAGTAAGTAGGTAGGTAAGATGAATGCAGTCAACGAGTCTCTGAGGTCTTGGCGCAATCCGATAGAGTTGCGTAAACCCTCGCTTAGTCTCTGTCCGTGCTTATCGAGGCTGCCCACGCTTACTGGTACATTATCCCTGCAATATTTGCAGAATACTGTGACATTTGGCCTACCTACTAAAGGCCACACAGACAGATTTCGAACTACTTAGGTACTTACCAGAAATCAGATCAGAAATATTCTTAGCACGTGAAGGTAACTCCAGTCGTAAAACATCCCTGCCTTTGCAAAAACATAGCTATTACGTGCCACGCGACAATATGAAAGATATGCAAAGTTGCAACTGCATGGAAACCACGTGACGTCAGCTATATTTATAAAAACCAAAATCCGAAGCTAGACTCTAAGCAAGTCTAGGAAAGGTCCGCCGTCTGCGCTAAATAAGGTACTAGACTAGAGACACGTAATGCAGCGCAGACTGTGCTAGGTACCAGCCCCGACAGCTTTGTATGAAAGTGGATCTAACAAGGTCGTTACAGATCGCTCGTGTACATATCGCTAAAGATAGCATTGTAAATGGTATCTGGAATCTAGATGGAATGAACTTCTTTTGTTGCAGAATAACGACCGATCAATTGTGTAACAGATCCCTATGTAACCTTGATGCAGTCGTAATGTTAGAAAGTGCAATGTGTATATTTTGTTATGTCAAATTAAACAGTAGTCTAAAGAGCAATTCAAATTGCTAAGTGGTATGTGGTGTGGGCATTTTATTTTCTCTTACATGCAGGGAACGATTCTAGAAAATTTACAGGATTAAGAAATTGATCAAAATAACCCTTTAAAAATAACATATAGAATAAATAACAGTAAGTATTGCTTTGCAAAACATTGAACAGCTGAAAATGATATCTTATGAAAAGGATGAAGAAACTTAAATAATAATAATATGAGACAACATCCACACAAAGGTTTTCAGATCACAAACTAGGCAAAGGTGTTACTTCTACCTATCTTATGATGTTTTAGTTTGACATCCTATCAGTAAACTCTGTCTAATAAATCTGTGCCGCACCGTTAGTATTTACATTGTAAAGCATCCGCTACCCTGCGCTGCCGCTGCAACATAGGACGCTCCTAGTGTTTCTATTTATATTGTCGACATTTGATTTGATTCCACATATTGATTGTAAAGTAACTCTTACATTTGCCTGTAATTGTTAAATCTATATAAACTACTATTGGAAAGTTTTGTATTTTTGTATCTAATTGCATCGCATAGCGATCGTAATTCTCATCAAACCAGATGGAAACTGCATCAGCATCATACTTGAATAAGGTGTCCTCAATTACATCAATGAACCTAGTGTTAGATTAAATGCAGTTAGGATGACTCTATTGCCATTCACTCTACAATAAAGACGAGATATCGTCAACGTGATGTGTCTGAACGTCAACGTGAATATTTATTTTATAGTAAAGGTTAAGGTTAGATTTATAGTTTAAATAAATAATATGTTTTTATAGAAATCAATGATGGTCGTAATAAATATCGATGTCAAACTCATAGTTCATTCTGAAATGCACTTACAAGTACACGTGCTTTCAGGTTTACCCTATGAGTCATCGGTAACATAAATCAAAATATGTATTTTGATTTATGTTTATATTGCTAATAATTCCAGGTGGACTTTCCAAATACATTTTTTTTCGTACAACAGGATTTAGTGAACTTTGCCTGTGATTGTTATGAATATAGTAGATATAATTTTGAAACTCCGTCTATTCAAATAAAATTGTTATGATACTTTCTACACTAGTCACTATACGCTGAAAAGCAATGTAGGTAATTTACAGATAGTTTTTAGAAACAATTTATAGCCTATATTAGCATAGCCAAATATTTGTTAATGCTCCAAAAAAGTTTTTTTTTCCTAGATCTACATGTAGGAAAAAATATTCTACTAATTAAGCATATAATAAAATTATATAATAGTACTACTCCTGCATATATTATTAACGCGAAAGTTTGTAAGAATGTATGGATGTATGTTTGTTGCTCTTCCACGCAAAAACTGCTGAACCTATTTGTATGCAGTCTGGTACGGAGATAGTTTTTGCCCTGGATCAACACATAGGCTACTTTTTTATCTTGTATTAACGCGGGTAACACCGCAGGGCGCAGCTAGTATTCTTTATATAACACCTACTTTGAGTAGATCTACAAACTACTATACGAATATGTATACAAATAACTACATAGCTCATTAATATTATTTTACTCGTAATAGCGTAGTTAGTGTTACATACAATATACTGGACAACGCCCGCGCCGGTGTGATCGCAAGTCGGCCCTATCAGAAACTATGAGACTATTGTGGTATGTTCTATTCATTGTCCTCTATCTATGGAGCTTTGTGAGTAGTTTCATACGCTGACAGGCCAGAAAATTATACCATATGGCATCATACTGCCCTCGGACTGTATGCTTTTTGTAATATAATTTACCTATTTTATCATATGTTTCTCGAGTAAAATAGTTATAGTTTCTTCCAAAAAAGCGAAAGATTTAGAGTAAATAAAGATTTAACTTTCCTGCTAGAAATAACGTTTAATGGGGTTCCATTATTTCTAGCAGGAAAGTTAAATCTTTATTTACCTAATTTACATTTACTAGATATCCGTAAATTGATAATCGAAATTAATACATTCGACACGCTTTTAAGTTGCGTGCCAATGTCGCTATTGAACAAGGCCTCGATAAGTTTTCCAGACCATGGTAAATTGTTTATTTCGAACGGTTTCGATTTTTCTATTTTCTCCGTAAATATTGCCAATTTCAAAGTTAGCTAATGTTGTGTAGTCATAAAATCTTTGGTCATGTCTGACGTGGAAAAATCGCTGTAAAGTCGTCGCGAAATTTCAAAGAAGCCGTTGAAAATTAGTGTGTAGGGCGAATCTTGCGACCTTGCAAGGTCGCTGGCACTGCTTTGCCGCATACCGGCAATTTAACTACGCAGCTACGAAGCAACACCCAGCTAGCCCTGGTTATTGAGCTGAAGGGTCATCATGGCCTTATAGAAATATATTAGATAGGTATAATTAATCTTTGCAGGTGTTTTATTCAAACACCTGCAAAGATTCTCCTTTTATGTAAGAACTTGTTTGAGAACCTTTACCTGCTCTATGAACTCTCCTGCTTTCCAGATGTTGATGTTACCTTTAAAATTGCTTTCTTAGAAGTAGATAAACTTTTGCTGGATGAAACCTTGTTGAATTTAGTAAGTGTACACATTACTTCATTATGCTGTACACATTACTTGATGTACGATGATAGCATATGAAGCATAATTTGCTAATGCATACTGATTTTGCAGAGTTTAAAAGGCATAGTAGGTGAAGGAGTTTTGGACCTGTTTTTACTTAGATTTGGGTGTGGCAATACAAAATGACGACGTTCTGACCTTGTCGACTGCTTTATTGAAAATATCGATTTCCGTGTCCATTATCTACCAAGCTACGGTTCGATTTCAGTAATTGTTTGTTGTTTATATAGACAATAAAAACAAAATTCGTGTTAAAGACCATTTGTAAGCTGCGACAAATGGTTAAAAATGTATCACATAGAAAGTCTTTACAATATTGATCAAGAATAACGAATCAACCTAACAAGAAGTTAGGTAATGCTGTAACAACGTATCTAGTTTTTTGTAGTTAGGTATACTTATTATCAAAGTCAAAAAAGTTAACTTCCTGTCCGACCGAACAGCTGCACAATGGCGACGATATCGCGTGAGGTCAAACGATCACTTTATGATAAAGACTCCAGACTCTGTCGACCTCCATCGCAAAATGCTTAAATCTCGCACATATATGTCGCTTTGCCCTTTATCAATCTCCGTTGCGACCCTGATGTTAGCATGACATTAAGAAACTTATCAATAAATAATCAAAGCATAAACAAAATTAATGCGCATCTGAACAATTTCATATTGTTTGAACCGGGTGTTTGAATAAACGTCTGTTTAGTCAGCATTTCAGACAAAATGACTGAGATTTGCTGACATACTTCAAGCACCTGCTTTATTGTAAAAAACCACGTCCATCAGGTGCATTCAACCTCACGTAACACCCACTAGTTTGACTAGAAGCGTCCTTTGTCCACTTTTCTTGGTTTTTATTAATAGCACAACGTATATTGCATCTTATTGTGCCGAGTATAAAGGTGACATTACGCGTACCCTACGTCTGTATTGTTTGATATAGAAAGTGCAGCTAGTACTGGGATCACGACGAGCATTTTAATTGCGCTCGTTCTACGAAAGGACAACCTGGCAAGCAGTATTACTTTACGTTTGTTAAAAAAATACGTGCTATTTTTTATGTAAAGAATCAACTTAACTAGATTCCATCCTATGTTTTTGTCTACTTGCAGAACATTGTCATAGGAATCATAATCGGGCATATCCATTAATGTCTTCTGTGGGCTCAAAGTATCCTAGTGACCCTAATAGATCAACCTATGCAATTTTGTAAAAACTGACGTGTTGTGTAACGAGCCATTGCCTGCCTACTTTCTCTTTTACTAAAAATTGTTATTATTAGTATTTGGCAGTAGCAGAGTGGTTTCTTTTTTCAACCAATTTCATGCTATTTATACCACTTATTTTCGAACGTTGTTGCACTTGCAAAGCTCCAAACAAAATACGTATTACGAAGTCATTGTAATATAAGTGTGGCTGTAATAACTTGCGAATTAATTTCTTTTATCGTACTCTTAACTCATTACCGACCCATAATTATACAATAGCAAATGCTATAATTGCGAAATAGATATTATCACGATAATGTGAATTTGTTATGTGCGCGAGATTGTACTCGTACCTACCACATCTACGAGTACTTTCTGGTTTGCGACATTGCCCACATTATTTAAACGGTAAATTATTTCCCATGTGTATTCAGCTTGTGGTAGACTCTTTGTCATCACCAATAAACATAATGGGCACGTTACTGTACCGAATGACTGTTTCTCCGCATTTCTCTTCACTAACATTTGAACTCAATGCGGAACAATACGCATTTACGTAGGTATTAAATTTTAAAGCACGCCTTTTTGGAAACAGTACACTTTCTACCTATTTGTCTTCATCAGATTACGTAGAGAAATATCACAAATCGCCTCGGGGATTTGGGTTTACTGGAGCGTCGAATCTGAATGAAGTAATCACTTCGGCTGGCGAGGCGTATTTATTCCGATCTGAAAAAGGATCGTTTAGATATTGCGCAATAGGGACGACGCAAGCGCAACGAAAGATAGAGAGATGAATCACGAGCGGGCAGGAGAAGATTGCGAGGCGTGCACGACGTTGACCCAAGGCTCGGTCGCTCACCTCTCGTACTACCTGGACCTTTTCTGAACTAACATACCAGCTAGCTTGACAAATGAACCGCGGCGTTATTTGTTGCAAGTACTTTCGTACTACCTGGACCTTTCTGTCCTAACATACCAGCTAGCTTGACAAGTGAGCCGCGGCGTTATTTTTTGCAAGTAAATTATAAAACTATGATTAGAATGTGATTATGTGTAAGTAGCCCGTGAGTTTTGCGCTCACGTTAAAATTATTGAGAGTTAATAATATTTCGGTATCGCTAGTTGGCAAGATAAGGGGCAGGGAATGACCCAGCGATGTCACTTGGCACAGTTAAGTGGTCAAGCGGTGAGTAGTAAACAACTCTCACTCGGATGATTCAGACTGCTTCATTGTTATGTATTGTTCTATTCGCAAGTTTCTAAATACTCCGACTGATCAATGCTTACCATTTTGTAATTGGTTCGAGCGATTGTATGTGAAAGGAATATTTTGTTCTTAGAGATACAGGGATCAGACATATCAATATAATTATGTACCTACAAATGACATCATCCCAAAACGAGAAATCAATTTAATTTGACTATTCATACGCAGATCTAAAACTATGCTATCAATATCAAACAAAGAGAAGATAAGAATCAGCAGCTCCGACGTGGCTTTAGTTTTATGTATTTTAAGGTGCTCTTCCGAAGCGGCTTGCACAAACCGTGCAGCAGCTGCACGATGCACGACTGATTTTAAATTATATATTTTTAAGTAACACATTCCAAACGCCGATGCAGCTCCAAGTGATGGCAGCATCAGTATTCTGTAGCCCGCTTCATAATACCTTAATATTTCTTACTGTCATTATACAAAATATTACTCCTTCAAAAAACGTAAATATACAAATAAGCAGACTCACAACGTAAACCTTATAAAAAAATCTTTTTAGTAGTTGTCGTATAAAATATTTATTATCATTTCATATAAGTACTTATGCCACGATACATTGAATGATATACTTAACCAAAAACAAAGATGGCATGTCACTGGACTGTTTATTGAGTCCACCGGTGCTGATGAACCATAATGCCTTCCTTGCCCTAAGCGTCCCAATTTTCTTTTCCCAAGAGTAAGATACCATTTTCGCGTGCCCTTGCCTACGAAATTACTAGACGAAATTCTACTGCGTAATTTCAGGCAGATATATTCGATGATATATTATTGGTATTTTTTGTTAGCAGCAGTAATTTCCTAGTTGAAGAAGCTCTTGGAACCTTAGGTTACACTTGGCGATGTGTGTGTGCATTCGAATCTCTACAATGAGCTTGAGTTACCTATGATTTTTCTGTGGTTTACTTCAGCACAACCATCAAGAGTTTGTTGCTAACCAAAATACAACACGTCATGAATTAAGGTTGGTCAACTACTATCACTTATCGAATTAACTCTCGGGTTAACTCATGCAGCACGGTAAATAGAGATACTGCCCTAGATCTTCTCGTGGACAAGTAATCAGAGCGTCCTGTGCTGTTGCTGATTTTTATTTTGTTTCACTGTTATATTTGTTCTTCTTTGACTTGTTTGTGCCCTCCTAATCATTTACATTAAATGCCCAAACATATTATTAATGCGGAAAATATGTTTGTTGGTTTTTTTGTGCCTTTTCTCCTATTCCTTATGTTTAACAGAACGACTCAATTTTTTGCTATTTGTAAATTAGTTAGCTTAACAAACAAACATAACGCTGGTGAAGCATTGTTAGGAAAGAACACATTTCCTCTAAAAAGTATAGTCGACGACCTCGACTATCTGATTTCGACTATCAAATTAAATTGACGTTGCAAATTGTTACCATATTGGTAAAAGTTTCCGTCGAAAAGATTATACTATAAATTAATTTTCATTCTAATTAAATTTTAGTACAGAACGTCACACCGTAAAATCCACAAATATCCCTGTTGTTTACTCTTATGATAGATAACAATGAGGCGCGTCGGGTGCCTTGGCTGATGTTTTTGTTGCTATATCTTACGCCCATGTCTTTACATACTACGAAGATAAAAATATCACAGTCTGGCGACATTACTTTCTATGTGTTAATTTACAAAGAGTAGTGAACTCTGTTTGTTCTTAGTTATTCCGAGTGTTATTATAACATCTTACAATAAGGTAGCTGTTGCGATTTTTAGGAGTGAAATTACCTAAAAATACTAGTGCGAAGCGAACGTCGCACTTAGGATTTTGTACCATTATCTATACAACATTAATTCAAGTTTCTAACTGTTGTCGTTATTATATCGAGGAAAAAACGGCGTAAAAGTAAACTTTGTTGTATGGGAACCCCTTACATATTTATTTTATTCTTTTTGGTACATGTTTTTATAGCTACACAATTACATTATCTGTAAATATTAAAAAAGTGCCTAGCAGCTATGGTTACTGCCTACGGTTCATACAACCTGGTGACAGACAAACGGGCGGACGATTAATAATAGGGTTCCCTTTTTACTCCTTGGGATACGGAACTTAACTGACAAATTGCGTATCTCCTTCTTTTTGAAGTCAAATATTTCTGTCACAAATTATTGAAATCGTAGCAGCCTGCCTTCATTTTTCTGGTGAACTAGACTTCAAATCGAATATCTCCGACGATTAAAGAATTGAAAGAACTAACAGCTGTTTAGAAAATTATACATGATTACTTGAGTGTCAACATTCAGACGTAGATCATCATCATCAACCTAAATTCGTCCACTGCTGGACACAAGCCTCGAGCTTCGTTCCAGGCCTGCCGCTTTCCGCATGTTATTTTCACACCTGACCGAGTGCGTTCTACATTACGTTTACCTATCGCGGTCTCCATCGGTCGTTGTCCGTCGGATCTTAGCTTTTAGCTGAGCGACATTTAGCATATGCTACACTGTGAGTGTCCAATTTTCGGCGCCGTAAGTAACTTTGGGAAAGTTCCAGAAACAGAAGGATCCAGCTGGACTGGGCAGCAATTAACAAACTCCGTCTGGTCTTCACGTCGTTCGTCAGTTCGTCCTGTCTGTTATAAGTGGTTAGCCCTATAATATACATACCGACAGACTGACAGATTTAAACAAATGTTGCCAGGCTTGAAGCACTGACCAAGACTTGAGTTGCTTCGCGCTTTCAATTATAGATCTTTAATACTTTCGATTCTTGATGATACATCGTAGAAATAAATAATCAGCAAATTTGTTACTCGTTGTGCCTTGTGCTGTTATAATTATTGAACAATTAGGGAATTAAACAAATGGTTTACTTTGTACAGGTACCTAATCCTACACTCATTTATAAAATGTAGGTCATTTGGGCCACATTATGTCAAGTGCTTATACATTGTATTCTGCCTTAAATTCACAGTATATGGGTCATACATATTATATACAAAATAGATCCCATATTAAATTATTAATTTAAGTTTATTATTTGTTTCAGATTTTTACTGGAATGCCATAAGAAATTAACTTCAGTGACACTCCGTGATAAAGGTGATATATGTCTTCTTACATCTTTCTTATACTTTTAAAAGAACACGCAAATACCAAACGACTAGTGTGAATAACATAAGTAAATCATAATAGTGTGAATAGCATATGTCGCATTAGGGCACTGTACGCAAATGGACAAATATGCAAACTTTGGAACGGCAAATGGTGAGTCATAATCAAGCATTAAAGTGTTTGTCTGATCGGACAAAACCGGTCCCTGGTCCAGTTGCGTTCATTGGCACTGCACTGACCCTCTAACAATAATTCTGAACAAAGACCAAATATACAGGGTATTCATTCATTCACAAAATGTGGTGGTGATTTTCCTTCAAGGATTACTCGCAGACAGCTAGCAATAACAATAATCAGCAATGGCTTTGTTCTGGCCAATATACTCGTTGATTACTCTTTTATTAAGTTACGCGGCCCTGTTTTGACCTCATACGATAAATCTGAGTCCTCGGCTACTACTGTGAGAGATATCATCGATCGTACGAGACGAATTTATTTTTAGTAGCCTCACGTCCTCATTGTTCGTTCCCATGTCAACGGAATGGATCCTTTTAGCCTTTCCAAATATACATTATAGATTTACCAATGTTATCAGCCTAGCCCTTTATAACCCTTTGACTCGACCAAGATGAAGCCTTTTAACATGCTGAAGTACGTTCCCGAAAGTAATATACTTACATATAAAAGGCTTTTAATAGGATAGGTGATCTTAAATGTAATGCAGTGTTTGTTATAATTATACGTCGCGATTATGCTAAAGCAACTGAGACTAGACTCGGACATTTACTGCAATTTTCGGTCAACGCTTACGAGCCTATCGATTCAGCAGTAAACGTGAGCGCCAAGAGAGCTGACCTTCCGTGTGACACATGACGTAATGTTCGTGATTGTCAGGTTCATGGATGCATTATGTTGACATTTCTTCTTTTCGCATGAATCATCAAAGAGCATCCAACATTCACTTATGCACACGTTTAGCCTTCTTAAAGCTGTTACTTACGTGATGTCTAATCTTGCTTAATCTTATACCTGTATTTTTTATTCAGTATGTAATATATACATACGCATACCTTATAATCATGAAACTATTAATGGCCAAGTTTTATTTTGAGTGTTCATTGTGGCAAAACATTTACGTGATTTGATTATCCACAGAGTTCTAGTAGATCAAGTTTCGGATCAACTTCAAGGAAACCACAACGTGACATTTAACAGATCCAAATCGGGCTGTCTGTAATAGATAGGTTAATAATTTGGTCGCAGACTAGAAACTGGTTTTATTGGCTTTTGGCAGAATAAGAAATAGTGTGTATGAAATGAATATGCTACGTATGACTGACCTCGGCAGCCTTTCCCTCAGTGACGTCGTCCATGCAGAGGCCACAGTCCACACGCACAAACGCGGACATATTTTGACAACTCAAACAATATGATATTTAATGTGCTATAATTATTATTTTGCTGGAAGCAGTATTTTAGTTTTTAAAGAAGAGAATAAATTATATATTCCCTGTAAAAGTCCCTGTTTAGTGAGTCCTGAACACAGCAACAGCTATTATTTACCTTTCTTATTTAGTTTTGTCAATCATTATTTTCGGAAAATTAGACAAGTTTTTGACCTAAGGGGTACTTGTTGACTAGACTAATCGTCGGATAAAGTTATATTTCTCATATGGCAGTTATTTGGACTAATAAGCCTTATTAGATGATCGATAAATTGAATATTTTTGCTATAAATCTTATTTCTCTTTTTATGTGACTATCCAAAATTCGCACATAAATCATAATAATGATATTAAGAAATAAATTATTATTAAATCTACAAATAAACACAGAACAGTCGAAAGTCAAGTTCTGATTATAAAGCATATATCTCTCAATTCAGTCAAATAATTACTAATGTAACAAGAAAAAAATAATTTTATCCTAACCAGTTCATTATTTGGCTGACCTACGTCGATTATTTTTACATTTGCTCTATAATTAGTTTGACCGGGAAAATTTAGATGATACGACTCTGGTACCGGATATCCAAACAAAATAAATCTCATTACGCAAATACTGAACATTTATTTTGCTATGGTTGGATGCACAAGTAAAATACATTTCAATATTATTTATTTTAATCTAAATTAAAGGCAAAATAACAGTTTTCTCGACAGCACACGGCACGGCTATATTTTACTAAAATGTGTCCTTGAATTTATGAGCATATTAACTATCATTTTTTTAAAATCTTATGTTTATTATAAAAGATGTTTTTCTAAAATCACTAGGCATATAAACAAGTAGGTACTTATTGAAAAACGTGTTCAGGTGCTGAAATTTACTCATAAGTTTTAAGACGCTATGATATAGTACAGACAATCCACACACGTCGTATTACGACAAATATTTTTGTGGATATTTACTAAGTACAATACGAAAATGTTAAATTTAAAATAATAATTTGCTATTTGATATGTAAATATTTATAAATGCTATTCAAGACCTTGTACTTTTGCAATATACCAATTGTCGCTAGTGGTAGAGCTTGCTTGAAAAAACTTTCAAGTAATTCTTGAATACAAAATCCGGTTTTAATCTGTAAACTAGTCTGGCGAAACGTAAAGGTCCAAGTATTTGATTTGTAATGAGTCTTGTGAGTATTAAATAACAATATGTTATGTCACTGATTATTATTATTGATAGAGATAGGCATTTGTGAGTATGATAAAGTCACATCACAATTCCGTAGACAAAAGAAATTTATGCCTTTCGAAATATTAATTTAGCATGTAACTCGCTTATTTTGAGTTCGAAACTTGTGCCCACTTTTTACAACGTTACTATGAGACATAATGTTTAAAATGATGTTACATTACGAGTAATTATAAAAGAAACTAAGTGAATCACTTTGACTATCGACCGCAGCGCGACTCCCGCAGTTTTATTAACCTTGGTCACACACCCAGATTCACATGAAGTCGTTTTAGACATCTTCTTGCTCTGACAACATTTATTGATTTACTAGATATGTATACATCTGTTCCTTCTTCCTAGTGGAATAAATTACTAAGTAGTTCGAAATAAAGTTTCAAGATATCTATTGGAAGTACCTATTCTACATATATAGCCTGTATTAAAGAGTTAAAACTTGTATTACCCCAATATCACCTTTTTAATTTACGTGATTTTAAGTCATGAATATTTTCTATAAATTACTGTGTTTATTATTCACTTAATATTTTTAATATTGGTACAAGTGTTATACGAGTACTGCCTTGTTCGTATTCTGTTTAATTTTTACTTTATTTATTATATTGATTTTTATTTATGTGACTAAATTTTTTGTAAGTGCTTACGTTTATGCGCCAGTTGTTCTGGTATGTATTTAAATTTTAAACATAATTGTTTGTTTCCAAATATGAATTATTATACATTCTGCATTCTTAATACCGTTCCGTTCCGTTTTACATCAAGACTCATTTATGTAATTATATATGCCTATTTCCTACATGCATTACATTACCATAAATTATTACATCATTTTGTCTTAATATTTTATTCTGTTACATATGTTTGGTCCGCACACGGAGAAAGCGGAAAACACTATAAATTATGCAACAAGTTTATGATAACCAGTATATTAGCGAAAACGCATTAGGATACGTGTACCGTACGTATGTTTATTAAAAATTTACTAAAAATATTCCTCTGAAGCTTACTTCTACTTATTATTTATCTCGTTGTTTCCTATTATGCTTAATATTTTTTTAAGTTTACGTATTCTCTGAATTTTAATTTTTTTTTGTTTGAGATTATATTTTTACTCCATTTCCTAAGCTTCGTATGGTTCGGGGTGGACTATAACGAGTGAAACAACTTCATTTGTAGATACATACAGATAAAATTTTATGCGGTTTCATCCCCGCGGTACATGTCCGCCGATAGACTCTTCCAACGACTCTGTGGCAGATGTGTTTGGTTTGGAGTGAAATTTTGGCATCCGTCCTCTACCTACTCTGCGAAAAAGTTACATAACAATGCAGGTATGCGCCCACGTTACATTCGGGATGTTTCATTGACTTCGATGTGTCCCATGGTCATAAAAGATAATTGTACATCCCTTTTGAACATTGTTCATAACTTGCCATAATATGTTATTATGTCGCTTGTGAATGTTTTCAATATATGGCTTTAGTAACATGACATGGATGACTTTTTAATGCCTTTAGTTACCACGCAGCTTACATCGTGTGCTCTGTTAATTATTTCATGGCATAAGGTGAACGGTGCCGTAAAACAGCTGGTGCACCAATCATTTTCATTACGGTTTTATGTACCCTTATAATTTGCACGAAGAATGCAGATATAACATTGAATGGAAACTTAAGAAACGTGGGCTGCATTCAAGATTATAGAGAACGAGCTAGTGAAGTGTTGTTGAAAATTTCAGAGCTATGAATAAAAATTTATATTCATATGCACCCATTATGCATATCCATAGCTCATTGTTCAGTTCAGCGTGCTAAAGTTGCAAGGTGTACAAACAGTTATACAACGTCATTTTAACCGTGGGAGGTGGCCTGGCCACGGACTCATTCCACTGGTATACCCGTTATTTACGCGAAGCAAAAACCCATAAAGCGATGTGCCGTGTCATTGTGCCTAGATACAACTAGTATTTTGCTCCCGGTGCTCTGGCTGTGGCACCATTTACACATCAAAAGCTTATCTAAAGATCGAACAGATCCATAAGCAAATGGAAATTTAAATGAAATCATGCCGGACGATACATTTTTAGCGAAAACGTGTTCAACTTTTTGAGTCGCTATATCACCTATGGACAACAAGAACTGGTAACAAAAACGATGAATTTCATTAAACTAGTATGCAAATCTTGACCGAAAGGCGCTATGAAAGTAGAAGTCGGCCATAAATATCAAAAAATTTTAGAAAACAAGTTTTCCTAGGATTCTTTAGAACGACTACAGCGAAATGTTCGGTTTCAAGACTATGGCCCGTATCGTCTTTCCCCACAGATCATAATATGTGTATGCCCTATCCGCATACAAATGGCTATACCTTGCCGTCCGGCTTAATTGAATAACCACGAATAAGTACGTTTCACTGCCAATATTCGATATACATATATTTATTATGTAGTGCCTGAATCGTTTATTTCGTGTGTGTAAAACTGGCAATTTATAAGCTTACTTATTTCAAATTATATCGTAACTATAGATCGCAACCTCATTATCTTTTCTATATGATCCCTTTCCTACGGTACCACTTAAATATTTTGCATATGTCAAACAGTTTACAATTGATAAATTGGGTCATAATGTGTGTATTGCTTACTTCATTTCAATTCTAGTACAAGAGGCTTGGTAGTGATGACCATCGAACAGCAAAATTATTCGATAGATGCTCATTGAGATATCGATGGGCATGCACATTTTCTTACGACACAATTCCTGTTTTAAGGTAAAACGAATAAGTAACAGCTACCCACTATTGGAGATATAATGTCACAGTATATCGATATATACTGTGATATTTCTCGTTATGCGGTGACGGCTTAGTGCTTACTGCAAGTATGTTCAGTATGAAGTTTGTTCTTAGTAATATGTACGAACAACCCTTTTATTTGCTAAGAAAAGGTTTAGTCGAATAGTTTATCGTTAGATAAAGCATCTAAGGACTTAAGCTTCGGGTGACATGACATCAACCGAAAATCTAGGTACTTGTAACATTTAGAAGTAAGAAAAATTGTTCTATATTGATTTGTGGAAGTTCATTCTACGACAGTGTATCAATCAAGCGACTTGTTAGCCTGGGACGTACACAATAATATAGTTCGATCATAATTATGCTTTCATTATTTACGGTCTTCCCAAAAAGAAGGTACCTACTCACTCAAATCAACCCGATGTTTTCTATGTTCGTCACCTGGTTTCTCGGAAACGGCTAGACCGATTTAAAAACTTATTTTTATGTTTGAATAACCTCTGAAGTGATCCCATAGTTCTTTATTTCGACCCGGAATTATTTTCAAAAAGTGATTGCACTTTTCAATAAGGAATTTCATAAGAAAATTTATGGAGCTTATGACAGTGTTCATGATACCATAAATACGTTAGAGATTTTTAATCTATCTTTAATGTATCAACCAAATTCACAATAACCTATATTATTGATGCAAAAAGACGATTTACGCGTTTTGTCTGTCAATTGCGACAGACGTTACTCTTAATATACTCGTACCAATTTGACCATTTCAGTCAACACTAAATAGGAACACACAAAATAGGACACAAGAAGATTCTTGTAGTTGAATTATGGCATCCTTGGAAGATTCCAGGGATGCCATAATTCAAATACAATTCACAGAATTTAGATATTTTAGTACACAATATAGTAGGCGACTGATGCAGGTTTCATTAATACACAATATTAGGCATTTTTTAGTAGATGTACATCATCCTGGCTAAAAATAAAACATGTCCTTGGCCTACATATGGCTATTAATTATCAACTAAGTATCATGCAAACGAATATACAATGAATTTTGGTTATAAAACAATATCAGCCAAATAATAAACAAGTAGGTATGAATATTTTTACATAATTGTTACGATAATTATTATAATTTAGTTGTGTCTGTAGACTGTGTCATTATCAATACCGCGTAATGAATGTATAGGCTACATGTTACTCAATGTTACCAACGCTGGGGGTCAATCCCTGGTAAAATAACCCACTAATTATAAATAATCTGGCGCACTGAGCGCCACCACTTCTTCGTTTATACTCGTAAAAACAAGCTACACAGCTTTTTCGTGATGCGGTTTTAAAAATAAACTCTTAATCGATGCGATGGCATGATTTTGAAACTATATATATCAGATCAGATTGATGGACTAATTTATACTCGTAATAAAATATTCGCGAACTACTTTTGTAGAAGAATTTATACCTGATTTATGAACAGGAAATCCAAAAGGAATGACTGTTTGTAATAGTCCCTGCTTTGCGTTCTACTATATCGCTTAAACTACGAGTAGACAACCAGCCGTTTATATCGAATATTGTTTTTTTTAATCGTCATAAAATCTAGTTCAGATATTTGTTGAATTCCTATAGTGTAGACTGATATTGTTCTGAATGTTAAGGCCAATGTCATAAGATTACATAATTATAAAAAAAAAACTATAAGAATATTGAAAATATTATTCAAAGGAAGGAATATTACAGAATAATTTAAAAAAAAAAACATTTGCTAACGTAAGAACGAGATAAAGCTCTCGACAACATTCTCGAGAACATTATTTTTACAAGACGTTTACGACAAATGATATAAACATATAGATCAATAAGTCTCTGAATGCTTTTAAGTGAAATATATTGTATAATTCTTTATTGGCAGCTGATAGCTTGCAATAGGTACTTGCTTTGGCATAAGCCAAGATTCCAAAATGGCGTGTGAATTAAACGGAAGTATTTTATGACCTCTAAAACTTCCTCATTGAAAAAAAAAACTATTTCGGTACTACTTTCAAACAGTCCTTGAAATGTCTATAATGCTTTGTGTTTTGTAAAAATGTACTGAAATGTGAATATTCTTTGTTGGAACAGGTGGAGACGCTTCTGGAAGATTGGAATGGGCGTGCGGTGAGACTAGAAGGACCACAACAAGATGACGGAAGGAGAAAAGCAACAGAACGCGGGCGGCACCAACGCCGCTCCGCAACACAGGAAAGGACACAGGTAAGCAATTTTCTTATTACTGTATGTAATAATGATGATACAATGTGAACTTAGAATCTGGACGCAGCATAAGAACGTCGTTTATCTTCACTTCATATCTTTTAGTCACACTCATAATGTGAACCATAAATGTAATTCTCTACATATTAATTTTTATCCCGCGGGATGAATTGACCTATTCATTACTGACCGAGCGAGCGAAGCAAGCAAAGCGTCTCTGCTTCGAATCTGGCAAAATGATTTTTTGTCTGTCAGTTTTCAATTTTTGTATGTATGGATGTTCGTCCGCAAGAAATTTTGTAATCGCGTACAAGTCGTAGTTTCCATTTCTTAACAAGACTTGATGTATGGGTTATACGAATTTTTTGTCGTCAGGGATTTTCGGATGGATGGGGAAAGAGGGAAGTTACTCGTGAAATAAGGTATTTTACTGTGGCCTTCGGGCAGAGATACGATCCAATTAGATTCGCAAAACTACTACATACTTACTCGTATTAGTTGGTAGACTAATCTGCTACCAAATTTAACAAAATACAGCTTAAAGTTAAAAGGTTCTAAAATTGATTGTTATAAGATTATCTTATATGATGAGTTCGTCTGATTTATAGCAAGAACACATGGCCTCAGCAGACGCAGATGCTAGTTTCTGCTCATATAGCATAGCGCATTGCAGTTATTATAACGGCACTGAACAAAATTGCAAAGCTATTAAAAATTAAAGAACTGAAAACTGCTTCTACTCTGGTGCGGTTATATCCAAGGCCAGCTAATATTTACTTGAAACGATATTTATTCACTTTCACTATGACCTTGAATGACGATGAATACCTTATTAATTTGTGAAACATACTTGTTCAACGTTTTTGGTCATAATCTATATCGAAGTGATGGGCTTTCTAGGAATGAAACCCATTTATATGCTAAAATTGTGAAAGATAAATTATAATATGCCAGCGTATACGAGTAAATACAAACAGTTAACAGTTTAAAGAGTTAAGTCAGTTAAGAGCTTTTGGTAATATTACGGGGTCCATTTTACATAAATACTACATTCATAAGAAAAAACTGTTGATTTCAGTAAGGTTTTAAAAATATTTTGTATGTGATTGGCAAGACCTACATACAGTATACAACATACAAGTGAAATATATGAAACGTTATGATCTTAATCGCTTAGTATAGGAAATAGACATCTGGTTCAACTGCAGCAGGCCGACCCTTCAACGAATATGACATGGTTCACATTAGCGTTATCTGGTTTATCGCAGCCATTCTTGAAACTTCAATCAAATTCAGAAGCTCCTTTTCAGAACATCAATCAGTCATGTCATGATGTTCTGACCCACTTATTCTGGCTTCGCTCTGATTGCATGTGACCTTAGTAATTTTAATAATGGCCGCTGCGTCTATTATAATGGTCGTTTTAATTTCATCTCGTAGATTCAAATAGCACTTATTCGGGAGCATGATAATTTGGCAATTAATGCCACGGGTTATTTGATTTCATTGAACTTGTTATAGATAGCAACATTAGCAGCGCTTTTGTTCATATGTTTTTCTTAATCTACATTTTAAGCTTGAACGGGTTAATTTTGAACTAAGTTAACTTTAACTTTCTTTATTTAATGCAAGTTATAAAGTAGGTTTTTTGTGTCACAATATAGCGACTTGTCTAGGTGTGTAACGAGCTATTGTTAGTAGCTTGCCCACTCTCTTAATTGGGGTTATGTATGGCGTTCGTTTATTGGACCGTGTAATCAATATGTTATAGTTCTGCCAGTCCGCTGTAGCAAGCATAGTTTCAACAGCATTGTATTAGTTCGCCAAGTTTTAACCTTTGTTAATGCGAATCATTCTTGAAATAAATATGTTTGCAAAATTGTATATTAGGATCTTCTGTATACAATATACATTAATTTTCTACATTCTATTATTCAGAATCCACTCACTCTTGCCGTGTTGCAGTTTCTACCTATATAAATCTTAAAGATAAGATCTCTGGTGAATAATTACTTCATTTTAGTTCAGTGCAATTTCAAACAATATGCGTTTTGTAGGCTTTTTAAAATTATTCTATAGAATACATCTCGTATAATCAATTTACCTCATCTAGTTCTCGTCTCAGACTAACGCTCTCATGCGTTAACTTCGCTTTGATAACAAACATTGACGTAGGCGGAGAATATACACAGATAATTATTTTGAACAAAGGTTTTATAAAATCCCTTTGTTCAAAATAATTATCTGTGTATATTCTCCGCCTACGTCAATGTTTGTTATCAAAGCGAAGTTAACGCATGAGAGCGTTAGTCTGAGACGAGAACTAGATGAGGTAAATTGATTATACGAGATGTATTCTATAGAATAATTTTAAAAAGCCTACAAAACGCATATTGTTTGAAATTGCACTGAACTAAAATGAAGTAATTATTCACCAGAGATCTTATCTTTAAGATTTATATAGGTAGAAACTGCAACACGGCAAGAGTGAGTGGATTCTGAATAATAGAATGTAGAAAATTAATGTATATTGTATACAGAAGATCCTAATATACAATTTTGCAAACATATTTATTTCAAGAATGATTCGCATTAACAAAGGTTAAAACTTGGCGAACTAATACAATGCTGTTGAAACTATGCTTGCTACAGCGGACTGGCAGAACTATAACATATTGATTACACGGTCCAATAAACGAACGCCATACATAACCCCAATTAAGAGAGTGGGCAAGCTACTAACAATAGCTCGTTACACACCTAGACAAGTCGCTATATTGTGACACAAAAAACCTACTTTATAACTTGCATTAAATAAAGAAGAATATTCTATAATAATGACAATAGTTTTTTTTTCTCCTTGTGCTTTATCATGGTTGAGTACTCTACTGAGAGTAATCTTAAATTCTTTTGCAATATCACTTTTCTTCTCACCTTCCTCTACTTTTTCGATTACCTTCTTCTTTTCTTGTTGGACGCCCGTTGGGTTCGAATTAACGCGTCGTTTTGTTATATAGCAATGACTTTTTCGTTCGAATTACCAAGTGCATAAAAATATATTGATTCAGTTCATAATAGAAAGAGATTTTGTAGGGAACTCGTGATAACTTTGAATTATAGAAAGGTTATAACTGTATATAGCTTTGATGTTGTATTTTTGTAGTGACAGTAAAGATATCTTGTATTGTATGATAAAACAAATACTACAATAGGTAGTAGTAAGTAATGTACATATATTTTACATATTATTCTAATGACACAGGGCTATTTTTTCGTCTATTGACTGGCTATTTTAGCTTTATCAATATTTTTATGCTAAGGCATGCTTATTTGTATTTATTTTAAAACATTAAAAAAATTAAGAATATACCGATATCTTAATATGAAAGGAAAATTATTTCACCAGTAATAGATAAAGTAAGTGGAACGAATATCTGATATGATTTCTTGTAAATGCTTAATCAATATTGGCGACATTCGCTTTTAAATAGATCTTCGTAGATAATTCATTACTCACATATCTGTATCTGGTTAAATGTAGTTTCTGTCATTAATAAGGAAAATATTTAAAACATACAGGGATGTTAGCTTATCTGTAACCCGTCTGTAACCCTCTTTCTACCCTCACGTCATCTGTTTGTGCCACTTCAAACATTAAGATCACTTGTGTTAAGATGATACAGGCAAGGGTTAGAGATGTCTGCAAATATGAGACGCATACTGAAACTGCTTTGCTCACATGTTTCCATGTAAGTACATATACATTGTTTATCAACACCCACGTAAACAAGAATATCTGTTCCTATCGGTTCTTTAGTATGAAAGATAAAAGAACGTAAATGTATCAGAATCATTACACACGTGTACGTTTTCATAAACAAATCGTTATAGATGCATGAATCACCTGCCGACTATTAACAAGATTCCATTTAATCTAGCGATCTTTTCAAATTCAGCCGATAAGCGTGTCATCGTATCACTGATAAGTGAGATAACACAGTTTCGGCTCACATAGAAACAGTAAACCAACATCGAACAGCCCACGCATCTTTGTTCTCATGGTCAAAACAACGTTATTTACACAACATTTTATCACGTCAGAGTACTTTATTTTCTTGCTGTAACGCTAAAAACGTTTCATAATATAAATGTGGCTCTCAATCGTAAGAATATCTTGTAATGTTTTGCATTAGAATTGAGGTACTGCGGTTTCTTACACTGTGTGAAGAGGTTTGCAACACTGTCCCTTTTCGTAGGTAATCGTGCGTTATTCTCGTATCACTAACCGTACACAAAGCTCTAAGTTAGTCATCCTTGTGTAATGTTTGGTTTGGGCACGCGACATAGTTCTTCTCTCGAAATTTGTCAGTGTTAACAGGTGCCAAACATACGCTACCTGTATCCATGTGCCACTCCTCGTTATGTACAATAGTTTATTTCTTTTATTATAAATTTCAATCGCGGGATCAGGAAGATAAGAAGTGTGTACATATTAGGTGTGAAATCGTGAAGTGTATCAAATACGAGTATGCCAGAAGGAACAATAGAACAACTCCGTCATTTGTTAGAAAGGTAAATACGGTACTTGGAAAATTTATAAACATTTTCTGACTAATAAAACTACACGGTTTGTTCTAAGATGTAGCTTGCTTTTGGTAGGTTATCACATTAAGATGTTCATTCGACTAGTCGTGTTACGAAGAACAGTTTTAATTTTTTAAAATTAAAAACGTATATGATGTGCCAATATGAACAATAATCGTAGTAATACAAGTATGCAAACTATTTCTTTTAAAAAATGTGTAGCGTTTTATCTATAATAATGTTTATTTTTTACCTGCAACACTATTTCTACTTTCAACAATGTTTAGAAGTAATTAAAATCGGACTTTACAAGCAATACGAGAATATTATTTTTTTAAAAATTGTAATGGATGTTCTTTGGCCTAGAATTTTTACAAATAAATATTTTTGTATGACATCTCAAGTTTTAATGCTGAAATGCAAGATGAACATTCAACAGCTATTCATGATTAATCGTACAGTTGTTGAATGACAATGCTAAAAGAAAACAAATTTCCCACACTTTCATTATCACTTTCTGTTCGTCGCAATAAACATGTCGATTGATATTATTTACTACATTGTCTACTATGTACTCGTATGTATATAAGGAAGAAGCTTTGTTACATTTTCATTTCCTATTATTGCATAGATTGCTAATGTATATTTTAAATGATCATGACTTTTCTTGTAAACAAATATTGTCTTTATTCTATCGTCAGCAATAAAACACATGCACAATTATTTACTAAACGCACGTGTTAAAAACATTTTAGTGCACAAACAATTCCGCTGTAAAGATAAAATATAAGCACAGGGCGGACACTGGGCGATTTCTCCGCATACAAACTTATAAATATACCTACTACACAGATAGCACTAGTGTTGCCAACTATACTGTTTTTCATTAAATTATACTTTTTATTGTTGAACAAAAAAAAAGTATACAAAATAGTGTTTTCAGCATGCAAACACATTATTATGTGTTATACCTAAAATAAATGATAAGTGGCGGGAGGATAGAAATAGAGCATTATATTAAAAAATTAGCTCCTCATTTATTTTAATTTTTGTTATAATTGTGGTGAGGCGTATGAAGGTTTTAAAAAAGATTGTAAATTTGTATGTTAGAATTAGAACTCCCTATGACTAGGTGGAAGCAGAAATACGCTAGGACCGATTAGCGTGCCTTGAGAGAAGCATATTTTGTTTGAGTAGATGTTCATCCAAACAATATCTCCGACTTAGTGTCGGAGGATGTTGGAACAGTAAAAAAGGGAGGCTTATGTCGGCCGTGTACGCTAATGTTAGGTTAGATCCCATTTGAATATTCCATCTAATTATCCCACTTATCCCACAATCCATATCGTATACAGGAGGCAAGAGTCAATGTACGCCATGACTGGTTTGTACGCGGAGAGTGGCGGCGCAGGCGCAGAGGGCGAAGAGGCCGGGCCCAGCACGCCGCCGCTGCCCTCACACCCGCCGCGGGATTCTATCAAGTGTCACAGCCGGAATCCTTCGGCTGGCATATGCGACAGGTATCACAAATTAACATTTACTAGAAGAAAGCACTACGAGTAACTTCGACAAGGAGAATGCAGTTAGATCATACTCGTATGTATAGATAATCCAAAAACTCCAATCCTCAGTGTGTAAACAATAAATATTCCATATTATTTTAAAGATCCGCTCCTTTGAATGAAATTAAATAGTATGCTAGCAAAATTACCACGCTATGCAATACATATACGTTGAACCAGATAAACACTAGAATTCTGGTCACGCGACACCTCGATCAAGCGCTTTATATACTTTTTTTGAAAATTAATTGTACTAGCCTGCTGTCCCTGATGCCCTAAAGTCTCGAATTTTAATTTGTAATTATTCCATTTTGACAACTTGCCATTGAAAGCACCTTATGCCATATAAAATACTTTTTTTACTGTGCAAAATAGATGATGCTTATACTATAAAATACACTACTTACATTCATTTTGTACTTGTAGAAAAACACTGACAGAAAGCTCCTCGCCGATAACGATCACCATGTTCTTGACCTTTACGATGACTACAAAAAATGTTGTAAATTTGTATTATTCATTTTAGCCTTATTTCTTACTGTCTTATGTTTCTGGACATAGGTATCTCCCATATTTCACTATAATACTCGACCTACAACTTTGAACACCCAGGGGTCTTATTCACTGTGAACATTTTGACACGTAACGCGGCTGTGTTATTTTAAGCTTGTAGAACTCACGTGGAACTGTATTCACTTAGCCAATCTCAATTTTTATATCGTGCCGTGGCACGGAACGCATCATCAGAACAACGTATTGCGAGTACATAACGTTAAACACCGTTGCGTTTTCAGCAAGAAATCTCGTTACAGAATAAGGGCCCAGCTATCAAAAGCCAAATACCAAACTTAGAACACAGAAGAAATAATAGCTTAAGGTCTACAATAAATTACGAGCAAACTACTATAACTATAAATACTTATCTGCAATTTTTTTTATAAGTTTTGACAAAACGCGGAAAACATGACATTAATTGTATCGCGATTGCGAAAAGAAGGAAATGGCGCAAAATACTATGGGTGGTTTCCGATAACGGACGACCTTGGAACGTTAAGTATTTATGTAAAACATAAAATGCGTAAAATGTTAATATTATATTTAGCGAAGACATTAATCGCTATTTACTTTAATGATGGATGGACCTTGTAACATGTTTTTGAAATTATTTTCTAACCAATATAGATTTATTACAATATAATAATTTCTACCAGCGTCTTTACCCACAATATCAGGATGAAAACGCTTTATTACACAGAATATTTCTGTTAGTTTTGATATTCTGAACTTTCTATAAATGTGGCTTGCTGTTGTAGCAAGTTGTTAGTGGTGAACGCAAAACTTTCTGTTTCCTATACGAGTACCTCTTCGGAAATACCAGCTAGCTTAATAACGTTGACAAAGTTCACTAGTTTTAATATCGAAACACTTTGCCCCACAGGGATCGCGAACGAGAAAAGGAAAGAGAAAAGCCTCGGCAAATGTTCCCAGAAGTATTAGACATTCCTCATGACACAAGAGACTGCGGTATCTTGTCTTGGAGACCGCTATTCATCCAGAGCTTTTCTAGTATTAAAGTAAGAAATGAACCGAGCTTTGTATGAAATTATCATTTTACTTATTGAACTGGTGGACTAACCGTCGCTTTATTTTCAGGTATTTGTATTTTTCCTTTCGATACTGGTGACGTTACAACAGGCGCTAAGCTCTGGATATATTAATTCTGTGATTACAACCATCGAAAAACGTTTCGAAATACCGTCGAGTCTCTCGGGACTCATAGCGAGCAGTTACGAGATCGGCAATGTCATAACGGTGATCTTCGTTTCATATCTCGGCAGCAGAAGACACATTCCAGTATGGATCGCAGTCGGTAAGAACGATAATAACCGAAGCGAATTTCTTTGTGAATTATTTACTGTACATATTTGTAATTTTTATAGGGCGATTTCGCTCGATATTTGTTTCGAACTTATCAGTTACGCTATTTTATTATTTCAGGTTCTGTAATTATGGGCATCGGCTCGTTAGTGTTCGTCGTTCCGCATTTTATAGCGGAAGTGAACAGCGAAACTTTGATGAACAATAATTCAAGCGACAACATCTGCCAGGCGACGCCCGTCGATATGGTCGGGCGACTGGCTCAAGGCATCCCGTCCGGCAATTTGAGACCTGACAATTGTATCAAAGTATGTATTGTAGACTAGAAAGTAATAATTGCATTAGTTTAATCTCGAATCGTAAATAACAATGGTTGCATTTGGCAGAGTACTCCGAGCACGTTCATGCCGGTGATGGTGTTCGTGGTTGCGCAACTGTTGCTTGGTTGTGGGGGGTCCCCGCTTCTCACCCTCGGCACTACGTACGTGGACGACCACGTTCGACCCGAATCCTCCAGCATGTATATCGGTAAGCACCTCAAATTGCTTCGACCTCAATCGAACGCCTCCAAGGGCAAAAAGATCGATATGTAAAGACGGGTTTTCGCTATAATTCTTGCCCTTTATCGATCCGTTTGTGTTACATAAATAGTTTTCGGCGTCTTTTCTATATTCTCTTGCTGTGACTGGTCGTTAGATCGTAACCCGGTGTTCTCGTAAACTTTGCGAAACAGCAGATGTCGTTGAACTCAGACCAGACAGACAGATAACTTTAACTTGACTTTTTATTTCGTAAGCCTTTACCGAAATGCTTTGTTTCCACAAATTGCATTACGAAAACTAACCGTGGTTGCGCCGTAGACTCATTCACTCTGTCTAAATCTGTAGCTTCATGATTTACTATTGCAGGTAAACATAATATTGGGTGATTGACTATGTATCTATTCCTTAATGAGAGGAATACCATCCTAATTACATCTCAAATACCATATGTACATTAGAATTCTGGGTAATTGAAATTATTCAATGTTCAACGTTATTACATTGAAATTCGACCTATTAGATAGGTATTCTAAGAAAATATCAAAATTAAATATTGTGATAGTGATACTTGTGATATATCAAATATTACAAAAACACATAAATAGATGAATACGTGAGATACCAATAACAATATGATTAATACTACCATTACGGGAATTCCATCTGCCTCGCGATATAACGGTTTGATTCATAACCTGACCGGAGCTGCTATAAAACTGCAGGACCCGACCATTCGCTCAACCAATTCATAAGCCTGGTCATTGAACCCACACGCAGTGTTATGTCGCGTCTATATTTGTAGCTCTGCATTCTCGATGTCCATGTCAACACGCTATAAAATATCTTCAAAGTTTGCATAGGTGCGACGAACAAACTCATAAAAGCAAATTGCAATTGTCGCACGAACTTGCCCTTTCGACTGTTAGTCAGGTGTAGGTGTGGGCGCTGGACTCGTAGATAACACTGCAGCTGTTTTAATTGAAAATAAAGCAAAGCATTTAATCTTTTTGCGCACGTTGTAACTTTTTATTTTTTGCTACATAGTTTATCTGCATTTCGTCAAATGACTTATTGAAGTGAATCATGGTTGTATTCGTAACATTTCTTGATTTATGACTCTGTAGCGTAATACTGTAGCGTTCTGAAGGTTGTTCTGGTGAAGTGTCGCGTGGCGTGGTAGATTCGAATCCATTACTATATATAGAGTATAGGTTCGCTCCAGGTGCCATGACGCGGCGCTTCACTCCGCTACCGAGTCGCGGCCTTGACCGACCCCAGCGCCGCTTCGCGCCTAAACTCATAACAACTCTAATCTAATTTACTAGCCCAAAAACCAAATACCAATCAACCGGGCTTCATCTTACCACCTCTTCTATTAGGCGTGAGAAACTGCGCAGTCTTGTTTACGACGTTGTGACCGTTAATAAGCCAGCAGACTTGTCAATAGTTTCGGGCGATTGATGCGGTCTAGGTACAGACGGGAACACTGCACCGGTTCACCTTAGCAGAGCCGAAGACGATGTAGTCCCAAGTTGAACGACAGTTCACGGTCAGCCTGACGCTGCGTAGAGGTCGCATGTCCTCCGGTCAAATTGGGTACAAGCCAAATTCACCCATATTATGCAAACCACAGCGCTGTTCCACGTACCGCGTCCTGCGACAAAATAGCGATAAAATATTTAGGTCACTGTGTCTCGTTGCGCCGAGAATTACGACAATTTTGCAAGTCATAAAAATATTATTTTATTACGCTCACAAATCTACTTACGATATCGTCGCTCTCTTGTAAGATATGAGTTCAGTTTTTTTACGTACCCACTAGATTTATAAAGCATCAGAACGCATGTATCGTGTGGTACTGTTTATAATATTATATGAATAGATTCTCGTAATGAATCTGATATTTTTAATGTATTTTGTCATCTCTTGCTTTAATATAAAAGAAATATGTATCTTAAGCTATGTCAAGGTGCTAAGCTTGTATTGAAAAGGTCTTTGATAAATTTTCTTTATACCAAAATACGGCTCTTGGACTCGAGTGTTCGCAGACACGACCTTAAGTCGAAGTGTCTCTTGTACTGCTATAGGCCATTCTTTTCTCTTCTTCTCATTACGACTCAGTGGAAAAACTCTTGACATTTACGCAGCACTTGGCTTCTCTTGATCCGCTCACTTCTCGTTTATAAAGATAACATTACACGTTCAATGAAATGTATAGTTGAAACTTGGACAGGTACATTTGCAGTTGTGCACGGTACAATTACACGTTATACGATGATAATGAAAATAGCATCGTGGAAGCAAAGCAGACACGCAACTGTTTCATAATAGAATGGGTTACCTCTATACACTCTTGAATATCACGTCACACGCACACTTCATTTTCTCAGTCAATTTAGCTAATGAAAACTGTTTTTCTTCGACTGCTTCATTCCATTCCCCAAGCCAATAGCGCAGTGGAAACTTTCCAAGAACTTGAGAGTGTTTCGGGTACAAAGCTAGATTTTCAGCGATAAGTCATTGATATTACCGGCGAAACCCTGCACCATTGTAAGAGCGCAAAACAACTATGACCTACTTTTAGGACCGCAAAGCGATTCGTCGCTACCGTTTGATACGGGCACTTGATGTTGTTACCAACTATAGGTACGGACTAGGCAAAATATACGGCACTTCTCTGCCCACTAGTTATAACTGCGTATTTGAGTTTGAAGCGGGTGTAAACAACGTTGTCAAACGTAATTTACTTATTTGGCTGCCGTAGGTATATTACAGTTAAAAATTTGTCGTGTAATTTACAGGATGTATGTACAGCATGGCAGCATTTGGTCCTGTATTGGGTTTCCTGCTCGGCGCATATCTGCTGTCTTTCCACATGGACTCATTTTCCGGTCAAAACGTTAGCTATGGTAAGGCCTTGTACCTGAACTTCCTACGATGTACTACATATATATAAAATACATCTATGTAATCTAACTGCCTTCTACTTCAGTATGCTAAATAGTTAATCACATCACTTTTGAACTATTATTAAATTGTGATTAGAAAGATGAATTGTATATGTGATGTTATTTTGTGTAATTTACGTGTGTTATTAAACGTGTAAAGTTTCAAAAAAGTCTACGTAATTAAATCTCATAGCAAATCAAACACAGCATAACCTGTAACTATCAAGTTTTACGCCTGATGTAGACGTTTGCTTTCGATCATCGATAAACAAACCTTGACGATTGAAGCTATCGAAGCCAACCTAAACAACAAAAACATTTTTGTTCATATTATTTTCTTAAGATTCTTTCACAGCCTTCTTTGTGTAACAAAAATCAAAGGCGATCTGTGCCACAGTTAGCCAAAATTAACGCTTTAAATTCATTTAACGGCTACTAGGCTAGTAACTGAGTTTAATTTTTAACTAGGCAAATCGAAGGCAAAACGTGATTTTAAATTGGTTCAAGATCAAATTAGCACCGCTGTGCAACAAGCTTTTAGTGGAACCAATCATCATATTACAGGCATACGTTTTGAGTATAAACCAATCTTATTCGCTTATTCCAAATGTCGTAAACAAACGACAGTCGGATCAACAAACAGTCTTTTTGTGGGGATTGCTTTATTTAGGTTTCAAACTTGCATATCACAATTAATTATTATAATCTAAAAAAAATGCTTTCATAAACAATCTAGCCAGGAACGCATCTTGACAAGTAGACGCAGCCGTCTAAAGTTAGTCTAACAGGATTTCATAAAATCCCTTGCGTATAAAACTAACCAAAACTAACTGTTATTATCTAATCTCCAGATACGACCGACCACCGCTGGGTGGGCATGTGGTGGGGAGGGTTCCTTTTGTGCGGGTTTCTGCTCATCCTGGTCGCGGTCCCGTTCTTTGCGTTCCCCAAAGTTCTGGTGCGAGAGAAGGAGAAGATCAGACTAGTGGAAAAAGCAGCGGCGGCTAGTGGTGCCTCTTCATCCAAACCGCCGCCCAAACAGACTGAGCTCAAGGACTCTGGATACGGGAAAGATATAAAAGGTTAGCATCACAACATGAACATGCAATGTAAGGACGTAAGGATTATATTTTTAATAACTAATTGTGTAAAGTATATAAACTAAGTAGTAACTTTTGCTTTGGAATCAAATCCTTAATTTGCAAAAAATATATCAGTTATTTCTTTTAATTTTGTTAAAGGTTACCCTTATGTATATGTAGGAACGCCTAGTAGTCGTCCGAGCAAGTAGTCAAATGCCTAGCTGTCCTGATAAAAAAGGTGACACCCCAGTTCAGTATGCAATACAGTACAATTTAGGATATCGCGCTAGGAGTTTCATACTAAATGTAAGAAAATAATATGTATAATATGTTAGAAAATAACCATTTATTTAGATAATTTGTGTGTGCAATTTTAATTATTTCTTTGAACACTTATATTATTAACGCGATTGTTTAATATAAGTATGTTGGTCCCCTAGACATACCGGTGTCCATGTGGCGGCTGATCAAGAACCCCGTGTACGTAGTGACGTGCCTCGGCGCGTGCATGGAGCTGATGATAGTCTCCGGGTTCGTGGTCTTCCTGCCCAAGTACCTCGAGACGCAGTTCAGTCTTGGCAAAAGTCAGGCCAGCGTCTTCACCGGTAAGATAAGAATGCAAGCATGTGATGAATACAAAATGGGTTGGAACCTTCTTATGGACTATGTATAGTCCATAATAATGCCCAAAGAGTGGGCTATACAGTCGAGTATGTATTCATACTCGAATGGATCGGCGTGTTCCTCTCCTTCTTAATTTAGCAGATCAAAATTTATTTCTTAATTTAGCAAATTAAAATATATACAACAAGTTTCGGAATCGTCACATTACATAATATTACAATGCGATAAAAATAGCGTAACAGTACATGAACTTGTAATGTTAGAAGGAAGTACCTCTACATTATACCTACTCATAGTTACTTTTTTGACGTATATTGAATTATGTAGCATGAAGTTTAGTAATAATATGTATTATGTTAACTGCCAAAAATGACGTGTTCCAACGCAATAGAAGCGATCAATCATAGCCCTACGTGGTGCCGCGAGGCTAAAGGCACGCAAAGGTGGATAAACTAGACCGACTATTAGTCACTACTTGATACACTAAGTATAGCTCGGCTTGTACATTTATACATAGGTAGGTAAGCTGTTTGGTGTCGACGGAGCTTTATGGGACGTTACGTCATTCGGGGCTACTAGAACAAGTAGAAAGAATCAAATACAAACGTTTATTTTATCATTCAGAATTCAAGTAAAAGAGAGATATTTAAGTTTTTACTACATATTTGAGCAGGTGTGCCAATATTTAGTTTATCACACTTATTCCTAAAGAGGTCAATATATTGACTAACTGCATAATTCAGTCATAGCCAAATATGAATAGGACTTTATCATACACCTACACTAACGTTTCGCTCCCGTCGGAAAATTATTGTTCTGGTTCTATCAATACTTTTATGCTAGCTTTTACCGCGAACCAAAATAAAAGGTACTCATCGGTTCTCTTGGCAATAAATTTTTACTACCGAGTCAGTACTTTTATTGAAAAAAGAAGAATTAAATAAGTATAAAAAAATGTGTAAATAGCAGACCGCCCCAATATACTGGCGATTATTTCAACACGACATTAAAACTTATGTTTTTCAGGTTCTATAGCTATCCCTGGTGCTTGTATCGGCATCTTCATGGGCGGGTGTCTGTTGAAGCGGCTGGAACTACGACCCAAAGGCGCCGTGCAGTTTGTGCTTATTTCCAACATTGTGTGCCTCTCGTGCTACGCTCTGCTCTTCTTCCTCGGCTGCGATAACATCAAGATGGCTGGCACCACTATACCGTATACAAATAATAGGTAATCCATCAAATATCATCAGTTAGCATTTTATATATTATATAGCAGTTTTTACGTTCGTAAAAACATATCGTGTTGCGGTATTGTTATAGATAATTTTAAGCGGACTTCGAATAAGATTTAAAGCGGATGATTGTATTTCACTTGTGGCTTTGAAATGTGTTTACCACACCACATAGTTTAGTTGTCACTGCGGAGGATATGAAACTTATCCTTGCATTTCTTTTGATTTTAACGTTCCACTAACTTCTACACAGATTGCACCATATCAACCATTCAGTTCCATAAAGTAGTGTCGATTAAAATATTCTTAGGTTGCTGAGCCGTTCAACCATTAAACTACTACGTAAGGAGGATTATGTTTTTTTAACAGTTTTTAATAAAAATGGCCATATTTGCGCAGTAACCTGGAGCCGTTCAAAGTGAACCTGACGGCGGCGTGCAATTTCAACTGCCTGTGCACGGAGACTGACATGGAGCCCGTCTGTGGTAACAACGGGCTGACTTACTTCTCGCCGTGCCACGCCGGCTGCGCGGCATTCTCCTCTAGACGATCCAACTTTACCAACTGTGCATGTGAGTACAGGTTGATAACTGTTTACCGTTCGCTGAGGTCCTATTTTCAGCCCTGTCACATCGTTGACACAACTTGAACCAATGACCTTGACTATGCTATGACAATCTCTGGCGCGGTGAAGTAATTTCGTCGAGACGCGACCGGTGACCCGTCGGTCGATGCACATGCACGAAAATACCCCTACAACTTTTAATTCATGATGATTGCTGTGCTGTACATTGCACAACAAACGGTATCGTTAACCTTTTCTATCTATGTCAATCAATCGACCTAAGATATCATAGCACGCCACGTGATAGACGATAGGTGTGGGTAGGCTAAGCACTCGATTTTTTTAAAGCTAGTAACCGAGGCAAGTCGATAGATGGTAGGATTGGTAGGGCCACGTTTGTCCATATCAATCGCACCTAATTTTTATTATTATAAATATGATGAGGGTAGGTATGTTTTATATTCTATTTGGGTGTTATGAGTATGAACGCGTTATATTTACTGATTTTCTATCCGCAAATTCACATATTACTCAATATCTTGAAGTGTCTTCCGAGTGACATTTAATATCCCGACATACTTAATCGGTCTTATTAATAAACGTGTTTTAAGTTTAAACGTCTTACGTCTTGTTTTGACACGTGACGTTCTCCATCGGATAAAACAAGACGTTTAAAGTTACGACGCGTTTATTAATACGACCGTATGTATATCTTTAATTAATGTCATTGTTGTTGTTTGCAATCAAACAATGACAGATTTTTTACTGAGCCTTGACATCTAACAAAAACCCAATCATTCCCATGTCTAGTTTACCTAAAAGTCAGAAGTTAAAACTCACATAGCCTTGACACTAAATAAAGACTGCCGTTAACGCATTTCAACTCGTCATCGTAGTTTTATAGACTGCCGGAGTTTCCAGAAGCTTATGACAAAGTTTTATTATTAAAAATCATCTAACACTGCAATTTATAGACATTTCTGTAAATAAATAATTTTGAGAGATTATCTGTTCACGTCTATAGTTTTTTAGATTCGCTTCTATCGGTTATTTGTTCGTTCCAATTAGTAACATTATTGTAATCGTACTGCACAAGTGCCATCCATTTATATCTCGCCGGTTAAACTGTGCTAACGACCTGTCTTGCGTTACGTCGGTGTCGAATTCTGCGCTCGAAATAGCATCGCAACCTTTTTGCGAACCAAAACAACAGCCGTGTCAGGGTTCACTACGGAAGGAACCTACGCACGTTTTATTTATGACCAATAAATCACAAATAATGCTCTGTGTAATGTAGACTTCGGTGGGCGTCTTAATTTAACTTCTGCAATGGACAGATGCGTTCAAAAATAGAAAATAATCTTATTGGATATTTTCTTCTGGATCTTATCGGATATTTGATCAAGATTGGCAGTGACTACTCAGTCCTGGCAATATACAGGTCACCTTCTTTCTCCAGTATAAATAAATTTCAAACTTCGTTAGAAAAAATACTAGATGAAATGAAAAGCCACACATCACATACTTCTCTTATAATTGGTGATTTGAATATAGACGTTAAGCATGCAACACAGACTAAAACAAAAACGCTAGAATACATAGAACTACTAGCTTGTTATGGTTACATCGCAGCCCATCAATATCCCACTAGAGTGGCAAATTGTGTAGACCACGCGTTCATAAAAAGCAATTCTCAATGTTCTGTGGTAGTTTGTGATAGCAAAGTAACGGATCACGACGCAGTAATAGTAGCTATACCAGGGCCGGTCTCTAATATCATGTCAGCGAGACAAATCATTAAAATTGATTATGATGGCGTCAACACTGAACTACAAAAGACTGATTGGGCAAAATTCTACTCCCACACAAACCCCAACGAGGCAGTCTCTGACCTAATACAAATCCTGAATAACTGTGTGAAAAAACATAAGAGTATGAAAACAATACGCAATTCAAAATTCATACGAAAGGACTGGATCACACCTGGACTAATTAAATGTATGAAAAAAGAGATGCACTACAGATAAGATCAAAAAAAAGCCCAAACAATTCTGAATTAACTAAGAAGTATAAGAAATACAGAAACCACTGCAATAATATATTACAAAACTTAAAAAATGAACACGATAGTAATAAAATTAAATCAAACATAAGTAATAGCAAAGAACTTTGGAGTTCAATAAAAGATGTCTGTAATATACGATCATCTACTACCAGGAATACCGACCTATTGGACTCTGCTTCCACTCCAGAACAAGCCCTCAATAATGTGAATAACTATTTTGCCACCGTTGGAGAATCACTTGCCAAGGAAATTTTGAACAAAATTGGTTCCACTGAGTGTGAACTTGCTCTTTCAATACCCGAACCTCCTCAAAAACCAGCAAACTCTCTATATATAGCTCCCACAGACCCAAGTCAAATCAGCAGATTTATATCTGCTCTCAAAGTTAAGTCTGCCCCTGGTGGTGATAATATCTCAAACCGCTTGCTTAAGTCGAGCCTATAGCGTTTATCTGCAACCTAAGCATTGAAACCGGAGTATTTCCCGATTCATTCAAGAATGCAAACGTTTGTCCTGTCCATAAAGCAGGTGCTACAAACCAGCCTTCAAACTACCGACCCATATCACTATTATCTTCCTTGTCGAAAATTCTTGAAAGAGTCGTGAATAAAAGCTTGATGGGTTTTTTCGAAAAACAAAACATCTTGTCTCCTAATCAATTTGGCTTTCGCTCAGCCAGGTCATCGGAAGACGCCGTTGTATCTCTGGTAAACTTTGTAGTTAACAAACTCGATGCAGGCCAGAAATGCATTGGGGTCTTTCTTGACCTGGCTAAAGCGTTCGATACAGTTTCCAGACCAATCTTACTAAGAAAGCTGGAAAAACTGGGCGTGCGAGGTACTTCACTTGATTGGTTCCGCTCATACCTGACAGGGCGCAGGCAACGAGTAAGACTTAATGAAATGTATAGCGACTTTCAAGAAGTAATTTTTGGAGTTCCACAAGGCAGCGTTCTCGGTCCATCCCTATTTCTAGCGTATATTAATGACCTCTGTCAAATGGAAATACCACAAGCAAAAATGTTTGCCTACGCAGATGATACAGCCATTGTATTTTATGATAGAAACTGGGACACTGTGGCCAGCTCAACCAATAACGGAATGCGAAGCGTAGCCAAGTGGCTCCAACAAAACCTTCTGACGCTTAATGTAACCAAAACAAATATAATAGCCTTCCGCATCTCGAATCGATCGGCGCCTGTCCGTCCTCTCTACATACAACTACATACCTGCAACACAGACACGCAAGACTGTTGCTGTTGCATATGTCCAAAATTAGTTCAGGTCAACGACACTAAGTATTTAGGCATATTTATTGACGAATTGCTGTCGTGGACTAAACAGATACAAGCTCTGAGCAATAGAGTTAAGAAACTCCTGTTTATTTTCAAAAAGCTAAGAGTGGTAGCTGACACCAAAACAGTAGACATGGTTTATACGGCGCTGTGCACATCAATTTTGAGCTATTGCATAGTCGCTTGGGGAGCAGCCTGTAGCTCCCACCTAATAAAAGCGGAACGTAGCCAGAGGCTGGTGCTTAAGGTTGCGTACAAAAAACATTACAGGTATCCGACAGACGATCTTTACAAGGATACAAAACAGCTAAGAGTCCGTCAGCTCTTTGTATATTTCTGCGCCCTCAGATTTCACAAAACTGCGCGCACTACCTTGAATTCCCAACGTACACCCAGATGGGAAACACTCAAAACTTATACTAAAACCGGGCAGAGATGCTTTGAATTTTTGGGGGCCCACATATACAAAAAACTAAATACTAAACTTAATTTAACACAAGACACAAAATATAAATGTAGACATAAAATAAAGTCCCATTTACTTGGCCTAACCTACAACGAAACAGAAGAACTTCTCCTAACATTTAAATAAACTAAACTAATTATTAAATAATATTTGAATACACAATATATTTACACACACAAACTCACAATACTCACAACTTCATTTAGGCAATTTTACTATTCAACTAAAAGTAATGCAGCAATATCACTTTGACATCACTAGTGACACACATGTACGAGTACTATCCCATGACACTGGCACGTCTGTAATCGCCAAGGAATGACCCTTTGAAGACGACTAGCTCCCACAAACACAGGGAATCCTACTGTGGGAGTTAGGGCTCAAATAGGTAAAAAAAGGATGACTTATGCGTTCATATTAGTTAATTAATCCCTAATCTTTACATCAATGTACCCTCCATTATAAGGCATGTATTACTGTTGGTATCACTGTCATATTTTATACAAATGTAACTATAAATTTATTGCATGTCTATGAATTAATTATTGTAAATAATTTCAACTTTATTATTATATCTTACGTAAATTTTGAATGCAAATAAATTCATTGTTGATCATTAACTTAATGCATGTTAGTCTGTAAATTAATTATTGTTAATCATTTCAATTCTGGTATACTCTTATCCTAAGCAAAATTTGGAAGCAAATAAATACATTATTATTATTATTATTATTATTTGTTATAACTACTACATTTTAGTGCTCATACTATGCCACAGTAACCGATAAATAAGAGATCATCGTTGTTGTACTAAGAAATAAGTACCTGAACAAAATAAGGCTCTGATGTTTTTTTGAATTGTTCGCTTTAGGACAGATTCGCTTTATGACACATTCGCTTTATGGCAGAATCGCTTTATGACAGAATCGCTTTACGGCAGAAATTGTACAGTTAAGTACACTAAAATAGTGCTTAAGTAAAAAAAGGTATAGGTTCAAACACGAGAGGTACAGACGTTTAATAAAGACGTAAATTAAACGCAATTCATGGAAACGTTTTAGCAGATTTGATCCTTACATTTCTGTTGCCCTGGTACTTTCTTTTCAATTTATTAATGTATAGTTGACCCGACCGGGAAACGAAAGCGATTCTCAGGAATGTACTGCGTTCAGAGACTATTTCTCAAAACAATGGATTGTATTAATTACGACTGATAAATTCAGTTGCTACAAAGAAATATTCTGAACGAATAACCCAGTTGAAGGGTGGCATGCCCGCCTTAAAAACAGAATTCCTGTAAAGCCGCCGTTGTATCGATTCATATGGTTACTCAAAAAGGAAGCCCCGTATCAAGACAGAAATTTAAGAAGGATAGAAACCTTTTGTAAAGGAAAATGGCGTAGTTCAAAGTTAAAGGAGAAGGATATTAAAATTGACCTGATTATTACTAGTGCACTGAAAAACGAAATTACCGTATTGGAATGTTTAGAACGCTTGTGCAGGGTTAATTTAATACGTTGACTTGAACGTGCCAAGAAGCCTTTGTTTATTTTAATTTAATATCAATAAATGGTTCAATTAATTATTGTCGAGTTGTCTGTACTTTTGCCTTAAAGCGAATCTGTCATAAAGCGAATCTGTCATAAAGCGAATCAGTCCTAAAGCGAACAATTCGTTTTTTTTGCGCTATATTAGACAAACTTTAACTGAATTGACACTATGATAAGCCTTATTTTTTAGCCCATGTCTAGCATAGTTGCGGATTTTTACGTTATTTGGCATCAAAGACTCAACGATTATTAGTTTACTCAAATGCGTCGACCGAACGAATCGAACGTATTGGCAGCTTATCTTCAAGACAAGGGCTGAGTGTCCTCAACATTTTTTTAAATAATATTTGTGTTTTTCCGCAGGTGTACATGAGAACAGCCGTGACATGGCACTAGGAGCGGTGGTGAGCGGCGCGAGCGCCTCCGCTCTGACCGCCGGCGTGGCGCGGGAGTACAGCGAGGTGACCGTGGTGCCGGTCGCGACCGCCGGCGCCTGCAACCCTCCTTGCACCACTATATTCCCATTCCTTGTACTACTCTTCTTTATGACCTTCGTCGTCGCCGTCACGCAGATGCCACTTCTTATGATTGTGTTGAGGTTAGTTAAGAAAAGTATCGAATAATTGTTTCTTACTATCACGAAATCGCTGGTAGCCGTGCCTACTTGACTTCCACGCGGTAGGCACAGTTTAAATCTTGGATTCAGCTCCGCACCTCTCATGTACAGATTGAATTTTATCAGAGAGAGTATATTTGAGAGGTACACATTGTTATTCGTGGTAAAAAAAATATAGCACAGAGCTTATGTTTATCGAAAAAGTTGGACCCTCTAGGGATAGATAAAGTTCGTAACCCGCAATTTGACTAGAATGTACGCTATACTCAGATGCATATAAGTTGATACTTTATATTGATCTGATATAGAAACGCAACAACGCATTATCTTAAATCAACTATTATCTAACTGTTTGCTCGTACGTTCTTTGCAGATCCGTAAGCGAAGAGGAACGTTCGTTCGCCCTCGGCATGCAGTTCGTGATATTCCGTCTGTTCGGATACATCCCCGCTCCCATCCTGTTCGGGAACCTCATCGACTCCACCTGCATACTGTGGAAGCAGAGCTGCAGTGGCGAGAAGGGCGGACGATGCTTGCTTTATGACATCGAACAGTTCCGATACAGGTAAATTTTCATTTAAGATGTTGTTGCTCCGTTTTTTTGGTCAATTAACTCTACATTGGACTTTTATCCGACTCGAAGTACCAAAACACTGACTTACGACTGTTTGAGGTTGATAACCACATTACAATTAATGCGGTGGCTAGGTATGTGAAGACTATATTTTCTGAGTTCGTGTTTAAATTGATAGTTGTAGTAAGACATATTTTTTATATTTGATTCGTTTAAATCTACTTACTAGCTGTGCAAGTTCGAAACATTTCTAAAATCTATTTTGTTGATATCCTATATCTATATAAATATGTAAAGTGTAACAATAATGATTTATTGATGACATTGTCAGGTACGTGGGCCTTTGCGGCGGTATAAAAATCGTGGCGCTTGGCATTTTCCTGGCAGACTGGTGGCTGGTGCGCCGCCGCAGGCATCTTGAAACTGCGCCGCCGCTCGATCACAAGGACATAGCCGGCTCCATCATTAGCCTAGATAAATGTGAGTCAATAGTGTTTGCTACTATTGCCATTGTAATTTTTCTGTTCCGCGTTCTTTGTATTGTGCCATAAACTTATATTTGTTTTGTGCTTTGTGTGCACATGCTGCGCTAAACCTCGCTAACTAACGCTAACTTCTACTAATTCTTTTTTGCACCTTTGCTAGCTAATTATGAAGCGTGAAACCACAGTGTAGGACTTCAGATTCATTGGTTTATTCCTTTTATATAGTAATTGGGCTTCCGTTGCGTTGATTGCAACTCGCCTGATGTAAAACGAAGACTACTCAAAATAAAACTATATTTCCTGTAAGAAACCGATCCTATTCCAATACCTATTCAAATGTTTTCCTCTCACATAGTATTCGAAGAGTTGCCGTCAGCTGACAACGCGAGCGGTTTCCGTTCGGGCGTGACGTCGGGCCTGAGCACGGCGACGAGCACGCCGCTAGACGGTGAGGCAGGGGCGGGGGCGGGGGCGAGACTCACGCGCACCGACTCGCAGCAGTCGGCAGCGGCGGGCGGCGAGCGAGTTTTACTCGCATCTCGCCACCTGCGCAACGATTCCAAGACCATCCAGCTGGAGCCGCGCGCGAGGCACCACTCACGCTCCAGCTCTCGCGACCTGGCGCTTGAGGCGCTGCGGCAGCTCGCAGAGATGGCCGCGCCGCCCGTGCTCATCCCGCTTGACGACGAGAGCAAGCGGCTCATAGAAGGTACGGTGCTGCGGCACCGGCGCACCGGGTCGCGCGACATGAAGCCGCCGGCCGCCAGCTCGCGGCATAAGCGCACCTCCTCTCACCACCTCACGCTGGAGCCGCACGAGCTCGCGCTGCCCATGCACAAAGGCCGCAGCGTCGACCAGCTGCCCGTCACTGTCGCGCCACGCCTCTAGATAATCTCCATACGTATCGCCCCTTGAGAGACGATCGCTTAGCGAAAATTATATTTAATATCGAATTATCGACTAGACACATTATTCAGTCTTATTCACAAACTCGTCTCAACTTTGGACGTGTTATTCGATCGAGATCGTCTCGCACCAATGCAAGCCAAGAGTCGCTCAAAGTTGAGACGCGTTTATTAATAGGGCCGTTATATTTTTTTTGTTTCGATTAGATAAATGAATGAGTGATTCCGAATCATATCTTAGCGGTAATGTAATGCTTTTGTGTAGTGATCGATAGTGGTATGGGAAGTCGCCGCAGTGTTGGGCTAGAGTGCTCCGTTCGATCGACCGTGTCCGCGAATGTTTCAAGTGTGACTTTCGAAATAATAGTGATGATTTATTTTCTCTTTATGATTATCTTCATGTTCTTTGTTCGAAGTATCGTACGCTGAAAACTGTACGCTTTTGTTGTGATATCAAAATAATTTACTAAATTTTAGTGTACATATTACACCTATTGAAATAAGATAACCTGGTGCAATTTAAACACTAAACGAAACTTCTATAATTTTAAGATATAATGCTTGTTGTACTTAATTAACTATAACCGCGCTGATAGACAATGTTGATAAAAATGTGAAAAACAAAAAAATGTGTGAATGAGCAAAACTAAATTATCAAAAAAAATGATTCTCAACCAAACCTGTAAGAATTTAAAGAAAACTTATTTTCATTCTGTAGGTTACTATTATACTACGAGTATAGCTAGTATAGGATATATTGTAAGTGGTTCATAATGGGCTGTTATGTAAAAAAGATATAGATATACTGGCTCTAATTAGGACAGGCCACACTAAGCATATAAACAATAAGAATTCACATTCTTAAAATACACCTTCTTTTTAATCCTACACAGCTAGGCATTTGACTACAAATTCGCACGACCACAGAAGTCAGCGATACTGTAGCCCTAGATGGAGCATGCATAGTGTGGTTAGCCCTAATTAGAGGTCACTTTTTAACTTCACAATAGTGTTCATGAGACCATGTGGCTTTTAAGGAATGAAAGTCTCATTTTGTTGGTAGGAGTTGTAGTTTGTGTAGATTGAAGTGATATCACGGGAACTAGAAGTGGAACAATGAATGAATATTGTAAAGATACTGGTGACAATTATTAGAGGACACTCCCGTCTGAATACTATTCTATAGCACAATAAATACTTTTATCTAGTTAGAGGCTCGCCTTGCATTGCCATTATGTCTTTCTTTTTTTTATAGTAAGTTGTTTTATATCTTAATAACATTCCTCATAATAAAGCACAAACAAACTGTAGTTCGTTTAAATAAATACATTGATTTGTTTGTCTCACCACTGTATTTATTGTGATCTCAAACAGAAAGATTTGTCAGTAATGATTATAGTGGTGTTGTGTGTCCATGCCCTATATATGAGAAAATATTACAATCTTGATAGTGTTTTTCGGGCATATGAGAGATCATATGCCCGAAAAACACTATCAACTGAATTTGGATAAGTAACATTTAAAACATGTTGGCCTTTTCAGTTGTTGATGTGTATGTAAGAAACAGCAAGTAAAGATGGACATTTTCTCAGGTATAGTTTGAAGAAATTCAGATTTATAAAGTATGTTCTTAGTGACTAAGTTTTATTTGGGTCTGAAAAAGTAGCTTTATGTGTAATTGGATAATATTGATTGAAATCAATATGACTAATGAAGTGGTGACTCACTCAATGCCACTTGAACTTTAACTGGTATGTGTAGTTACATAGCATATCTGTAAAGTGTGCCATACATAATGCTACCTATTGCATAGAAATTCTATGTTTCGGACCTAGTATTTAGTAATAATATGAATATTTAGTTTTCTTACTGAAGTAACTATACCTATACTGCCTTTAGTTTTGTTTTTAACTGTATGTTATTGTGTATATTGAATTTTGTTAGCTATTCAATTATTGTCTTTTTGTGTTTGTGATCTGTAATATCAAAGTCAATTAAGAAATGCAAATGTTAAAGTAATTGTAGTAGTTCAATGCAATGAAAGGAGACAATGGTTACATATTGCTTATTATTTTATGCTATGATGTCCAGATACTTTGAGATTTCTAAATTAAGAGTATATATTAGCAACTTTAATGTAGAGTTTCTACAGCTTATCAAACACAGCAAATGTGACCCATGTTCAAAATGTAGTATGTTCATAAGTTAAGTCCAAGTACTGTAAGAAAAAGTTTTAAAAGGTTTTATCATTGCAAATACTTCCAAAGCTCTATCATCAGATTATATTTTTAAATTTAACTAATTGTCAATTTGTAGGCTGCTCTTTTAAATAAGACTTTCAATTACTATTTGTAGAATCATTATTTTAGTATGAGATGTGCATTCAGCAATATATTTATCATAAAAATAAAAAAAGACAAAAGGTGTGTGTAAATTTTTGTGACATATGTACATGTAAGAGAGGTCTAATAGTTTGATATGAAAGAGAGTGTTTTATCTAAAAATGCCTTATTACTACAATAGGTCTTAAGACTTGATAGATACTGACTTAGATGTATGTAATTAAAGTATGTTGTTATGTCAATCACACCAGTAAGTTTGATGATAGCAACTCTTGAACTAATTTGTTGCATTTAGTGATTAATAAAAATTGCATACATATTTTCATTATGTTTTTATTACTAACGCTACAACTATTGTATTCCAATATCTTATGTGTTCTTCACGACAGCAGACTTCGCAACAATACCTTCGTGGTATACACCTGAATATTAAAGTTTATTGTGGGATAAGTAGGTTCATTAAGATTTTGACTATTCAAGTATAAAGGGTCATAATGGATTATACTTTATAAAAAATGTTAGCGCGTGGGGACATGAAAAGTATTTTCCAAACATGCAATGCATAATTTTATAGAACCATTTTGCTTGTATCAACTGGTATCACTAAACCAAAAGGAAAAATTCATATAGTAAGCCAACATAAACATCAATAAATCTCTACAAAATAATAACGTGTAATGTAAAATAAAATGCATAAGATAGGTTTGAAATGAGTCACAGATCCTACAAAGAACACCTTGACTCCACCTAGTCTTGGGGGACACTACTAGTGTATATATAAATAGTGCAGGATCCAGAAGCTCAAGGGAAGTCCTGAGAGGAGTGAGCCATATGAAGCCAAGCATAGCAAACAGAGGTGGTGAGCAAAGCCAGCTGGCAACCTCCGGAGTCTGAAGTGAAGTCCTTATTATATTTATTACTACTATTACTATTGTTCTTTTAAAAGCCAGTTAAAATGTAACAGTTCCTACATGATATGGAAAGGAAAATAGGATGGAAATTCAAATTATGAATAATACACTATGCTTTAAACAAACTACTTTCTATTTAACTAGTAGCAATTTCAAAAATAACAATTTATACTTATTCAAACTTAACTACAGCTCATAGATAGGTACTAATCTAACTCACCACATTCAGCAATAACAACTTTCTTGGAAGGTTTCCCATTCTTGGAACCCATACCTTCCATCTTCTGAACTACATCTAAGCCTTCCACAACTGAACCAAAAACAACATGTTTTTTATCCAACCATGGTGTAGCCGTAGTAGTAATAAAGAACTGAGATCCATTGGTGTTGGGCCCAGCGTTAGCCATAGACAGTATTCCAGCACCAGTGTGCCTCAGCTTGAAGTTCTCATCCTGGAAAGTGCGACCATAAATAGACTTGCCACCGGTTCCGTTGTGGTTTGTGAAGTCGCCTCCTTGACACATAAAGTTCGGAATGATTCTATGGAACGATGAACCTTTATATCCAAACCCTTTTTCGCCCGTGCACAAAGCTCGGAAATTTTCCGCAGTTTTAGGGACTTCTTCAGTGTTCAGTTTCATGACGATTCGGCCAAGCGGCTCGCCATCAGCAGTGACATCAAAGAATACCTTCTTGTCAGGCTGAGTGGAAGCAAACCTCAAAGCAGCAGCAGAATACAATGTGCCATTGATAAGCGTACGGCGCAACATTGCCGTAACAGCCATTTTGCAAACTGAAATAAATTATAATACCTATAATTAATCGAATGTTTGGTAAGAAAAAAATCAAATTAGAACAATTTAATTTCCTAAAACAAAAAATAACCTTACGATATTATGCAGCGGCACGAAGTTTTCAAATAATGGCCGGCCTGATTTTGTACAGTCTAATAATTCGAAGCCGCGAATAATAGAGATCACTCGGTGCGGACGATCCTGGCTGTATGTGTTATATTTTATCGACCGGAACCAATTTAGTACGGACTGTAATGGCCAGCCAGGAAAATAATAATAAACTTTATTCCAGATAACTATGATAAGTTTTACATAACACCATGACACAATAATAACAACTTAATGTAATTAATGAAAAAAATGTAAAGTAATGTATACCGCAACTATTGAAAACTAAACTACATATCTATACATTTATATTGAAAAAACCTAACTATTATGTCTTAAATATCTATTGACTCTTATTCTGGTATTATTGTTTTGATCCAATATTTTAATATGGGGCAGTCGTATTTATCACATAATATTTATTTTCAAGAATACTGTTGAAGCTGCATCTTACGCGTATAAGTAAAGATATGATTATTTTAGGGATGCTTGCTTGACATCCATCAGTCCTGGCTTCAGCAAACATCCCAGATGCGCTACAGAACCGAGGCAGCTTTAACAGCATTCTGAAGATATTGTTGTATTGTACACGCAATGCATTTAATGATCTCTTAGTGTACTTCAGTGTCTACTAGTATAAAAACATTGTCAAAATGATTTAAACAGAGTTATTTTACCCGGAATAAAACAGTGCGCAAACCTTCGAACAATAATGTTGCAAGCGCTCTACGCTCTCTTTCTATATCACAGTCATCCTTGAGATCTTGCGTGACTATATGACCTAAGTTTTTCAATTGTTCTACATTAAGAGACTCTTCGTACATTTTGATGGGCGGCACATTCTCAGGTACTTTACAGGTTGCTACCAATTGATACAAGTACTTCACTTTTCTTTGAATTATACAACAAGCCGTGATCCGTCGCATATGTTTCACACACTCGTACCAGCTTGCTCGTTCATTTACAGGTTAAAGAGTTTTAAAGGTGTAATGCCACCCTGTCTTACTCCACACTGTAATTTATAAGAACCCGACCAAGCCCTAGACCATTTTACACATTTAAGCTGGTTTGCGTACCAGTATTTCAAAATTTCAACTAACTCCGTGGGCAAAACTTTCCTCAATTTCTTCCACAACAGCTCATACGGTACTCGGTCAAATGCTTTGGATAAGTCTAGGAAGCATGCCTATACAGGAGTTTTTTTTTGTTTTAGTACCTACTTGACAGTGTGTTTGAGCTCCATAATGGCGGCCTCCGTTGAAACACCTGCCCGAAACCCAAAATGAGCATCGTGCAAACTGTTAAGCACCCTAGCAGTTATTGTTGCTAATGAAACTGGCCTGTAGTTATTAATGTCTGTTACATCTCCAGTTTTATTTTTAATAATAGGCACAACTATCGTCTTCATAAGCTGCTGTTGAAGATGAGACTGTCCCAAACAAAAAGAATAGAACATTGCTAAAACTCGAGGTAAATAAAATCCGGCATAAACAAAGTGTTCGATGCTAAGTCTATCATGTCCCGGCGATTTTCCTCTCTTCATGCTTTTAATTGCCATTTCTACCTCTTTTGGTGTAAATTGCACGCGGGTTTACTTTCTGGAATAGACTCAGCATCGAACGATTGGTCATCCCCTTCTAAGCCAGTTTTGTTCACAGCTAGCGCTGATACTTTAAGGAGCAAAGGAAAAAGGAAAAGCACGCAAGTATCAAGATCATGTACGCGTATTATCAAGGCGAACAATATCAGCTGTGCAATACAAGTTCCAGCCTATATTTCTTATTTCGTGACCAGAGCAGTGTTGTTACTTTTTTCCTATTTTTAGACTAATATTTTTAATGTATAAATATTAGACTTTAATGTATTTATTTTAAAACTGACGTACAGAGACATGATGAAAGGCAAATGCATAGTAAAATGCACTCTCATAGTGTGCGGAATAATGGCTGTAAATTAATACTATTAATTTATATTAATATTATTAATTTACAGAGAGTATTAATTATTTAATACTGCCCGTCAAAATGAGGATGTGTCGAATGTGGATCTCTACAGTTTACCAACCCGTTTGAACTCCTATTGCGGGCTGGCATAAGTAGAAATATATCGGATTAGTATATTATTACCAAAGAATTATATACGAGTATACCCTGCCGAATGATAAAAACTTAATATGTTATTGTTCGCCCGATTCGCACTAATAATTGACTGGAAATACTGGTACTGCTTTTCCTGCCCGCCCATAGCAAAATTGTTTAATATTGATTCGTTGATGAATTACGTACTGGTATTGTACAGCTAGGATTGTCAAAGATTATTTTATAGAGGTCGGCCAATATCGGCATTATTAGACCATGCATTACACTACACACATATGTACGGAGGAATACTGTATCATAGTTTTAGTTATTTGAGTTGCGTTCCAAAACCAATCGCCTTCAGCAGAATGCATTTTACCGAGTGATTTTTTGTTTTGGAACTAGGTTTGGGAGGGTGAATATTACTCGAAGTGAACATAGCAGCGCGTGATTTTTACCTTGAGTGCTGCCATTTGCAAGATTTGATGGCCAGCATAAAGCTTTTTTAGCATATTTGTGACTCCATCAGTAATGATTAAGCTGAAATAGGTCACTGTTCATAATGAACTATACACAGATTTATAAAGACATAGTAAAACTGAACAAAAGTTATAGAAGTAGGTTATTATGAAACAGTTGTAATTATTTGCCGATTTTTTTGTGATGGGATGATGTTGTCTAATATTATAATAATATTAAAACATCATTGCCTTACATCATTGACGTAACTTCCTAACCCTGTATAACAGGACAATGAATTTTATTTAAATATAGCGTAATTTATAATTCTTTAAATGGCTACTCGAAAATTGGCAAACAAAAATCTCCGCTCTAACCTTATATAAACTTGTCACTAATCTTGAAGACATAAGGTAAGATTATCTGTCAGAGTGAAATTCAACTTTGATTTTACCTCGGTGAAACATTTAAACTGTCACGTGAAATTTTACCCTAAGGTAGGTTCCAAAACACTAGATGAAATTTTCAAAAAGTGTTTTGGAACCGGCATCGAGCAAATTCACTCTCTGTCGGTCAAGTAAAATTTACATGTTTTGGAACGCAACCTTGATAATATAATAAATGTGGTTCATAGCAGAAACTCATATAAATAAAGGATAGATTTTTTCAGCAAACTAATTAGTAATTATAAATAAACGCGATGTATTGCGTGAGAACAATTATTTCACATATACGCTATGCACGAGATATATTAAAGCCTCCAATTAGAAGGCCACTACAGCAAGCAAAGTTTCTTACTAAGCCTAAGTTTTTATCAACACAGGTGGAATTTGAAGATGAATCAGGTAATAAAAGTTGTCTCAGAAAAAGCTCGGGGTTTATAAAAATGCTAGCTTATTTATTTTGGTAACTTCAATGAGTCCCAATCTTTCCTGCACTGTATCGAACCATGGCTAAAAAATCTTTTAATCTCTTGAAGACTACCATTACATTTCTCCAATTTTTATTCTAGATCAAATAGTTCAAACCGTTTGTAATGGAGATTCTGAGCTCGAGAAAAAATTGAGAATACTCATGCTTGAAGTTGAAGTGATGCGACAAGATGGGCGATGTGCTCCTAACAATTTAAACACAGATCAGTGGGAACATCTTTTATCGTTAAAAAGCAGAAACCAACGGTCTAATTATCTGAACTTTTTGTGGAAAACAGAAAAGTCGAGAGAAAACCAAAAGGTATGTAACACAGTTGTGTTGTGTGAAATGGCTCTCATGTATTGTAATTTATTTAATTATGTTTTTTCTATATTTCAGGCTAAAAAAGAAGCTAGAAGAAAATTTTTGGATGAACAACCTATGGAAATAATAAAAGAAAATCCAGATGACATATTGTATGGCATAAAACATCAATCATTATTTGTGAGAATTCGTGACCAATCTATTAACATGTTTGATAACTACAGGTACTTATTTTAATAATAAATGTATGCCCTTGCACATTTTAATACTCTTTATAAAATAAGGGAGTAAAGTAGTATATGTAGATGTCAGTCCGACTGGTACTTACTGTGAAATGTCCATCTATCTGGTAATAGATTGCAACAAAAAATTCAATATTAAAAATCCTTCCCTGTATTCATCAATTCAGAAAACAAAAATATATGCCGCATTAAACAATTTTTTGTTTCAGGGCACTACAAGCGATAATGCATGGACAATCTGTTGTAATAGACTGTTCATATGAAGAGCACATGGTATTTAGAGAGACTGTCAATGCAGCAAAGCAGATGACATTTGTTTTTGGTGATAACAGATTACACAAGAACCCTTTCAACATACACTTGTGCAATGTTAACATGGGAGGGGCGTTCATGAAACAGTTAAGGAAGAATATTCCTTCTTTGGAAGAATCATGGTTTCCTCTCAACATTCACACTGAAAGCTACTTGGATAACTTCCCTAAGGACAAGCTGGTATATCTAACACCACATTGTCGAGATGAATTGACCACTTTTGATCACGATGCTGTATATATAGTTGGATGTATGGTTGATAAGGTGACTATTTTCTAAAATGTATTGTGGTGATATTGTCCATCATCAATACTTTTGTGTTGTTAATATTATTAATGAGTTACCAAAACCTAATTGTTTCAGACAAATAATGAACCACTGTCACTGGCTAAAGCTAAAAGAGATGGGTTGAAAATGGCGAAACTGCCACTTGACAGGTACCTAGAATGGGGTCCAGGATCTAAAAAAAACCTGAACATAAACCACATGATACCAATACTGTTGGATTTAAAAGCTACTGGCGATTGGGAATATTCATTGAAACACATCCCTCGAAGAAAGCTCATGGAAACTAAAATATTGGCAATGGAAAATAAGTTTGCACGCAAACAATCAAGACAAGATCCATTCAAAGATTTTCAGATGCCTAAAGGAGTAAAATTAAATCAAAAAGATAGGAAATATAATTCTAAAAGGTCATTATTCGATGATGATACTCTATAAATAAAAGTTGTAGATATAATTTTATTATTTATTTCATTATTATACACCTCATAGACAAAACAAAGAAAAGCTATGCTATACATATTATGAAAATAATAATATGTTGTTAAACTATTTTTGTACACTAAATAAATTTAAAGCAACTCTCTATTAATAATATTACTTGTCTTATGTACAAAATAAAAACAGCAATATTCCTCCAATAAATGGCTATAGAACATCCACACTGATTTCTAGATCCAATAAGTACCAAATATTTTTTTATATTGCAGATCTAAAGATCCCTATGTATAATATTTCCGTAGTTCTACTATAACAATCATTACACATACAGTCAAACTGAAAAAATGAATACCTACCCAGATTAGGATAACTTGTCCACTGTAGATGAATCTTAAGATAAATTTAAAATGCTTTCTTACTAAAAACTAAAGTAAACTAAACTCATTATTTGCACCGCAAATAAACCTATATTGTGCTTAGATAAATATTTGTTACGCCTAGAGGCATTTGTAATTTTATGTAGCATATGATGTTTTCTGAAAACATTTGCTTGTTCATGCTAAAACATTCATATAAAAACTTCTCTAAATAAACAAATCAAAAAGCGTGGAAATTTCCCACTGAATAAATCTAAATAATCTTACTAGTCACATTGTATGGTAAAAATACTGATAAATGGATAAATAATAATGAGAAGCGTTAAAATTTCAGCTATAGTGTCATAGTGGAAAGGATTTATTGGCCAAAGAATGAGACAGTATAGTTTTCAAAATAGGCAGGTAAATTACTTACTGTGACTCGTTCTAGTGCCTATTCAACAATTCTCCAATATGTTCCCATTTGCAAAACTAGTGTCATACTGTAAAATAAGTCCTTTAATAAAGAAAAGTTAATAAAATACCTACTTCAATTTAGCACGCGCCGATAATTATGTCAGTAATTTTTATTTATAAAGTAAACTTCTCAGCTAATTAGATAAAATTAAAATTGGACCACATGTAAAGTAATCCTTTCAAACAACCAAAAAAAACATTTTTCAAGTCAGTCACTGAGATATCACGTCCGGTAAAAATCATTAAAAAATACAGTATATTTGAGTACCTCCTCCTTTTTTGGCAAGTCTACGGTAAATAATGATAGACAGATAATTTATCCTAGGCGTAACAAATATGAAGAATAATCTGTAAAATAATTAAACACTTATTACAACTAAGGTAAAGGCGGGTTTCGCATGTCGACGTCGTTGGAAGCCTCCGAGCGTTGCTTGATGGTGGCGAGGATCTCGTGCAGGTTGGAAGGCAGGTCGATGCCGGCGAGCGTCGGCACGCTCTGCGGAGCAGGCGGGGTCATCGGCCGCGACGGGGAATATGCCTCGTCATCCTGGAAATAATTACTCCAACTTGAGACTAGATATGAGAGTACCTTCTTCTCATGTGTATTCTCTCGATACCTAAATATAAATTAGTGAGGCATGTCTATCCAAAGACTTTCAATACAGATTCTTTTTACATAGCTTTTAGTTAGGCCATTAGTAAAAGTTGATTGATAATAATAAATTCATTATACCTGTGCACCCTCAGCGAGAACAGAGTCAAAAGCACCAAACCAAATACTTATAGCGTATCTACGCTCTTAAGCACTTTTGGATAAACGTCTCTTTTATCATATGATAAACTGAATTATGCTGACTGAATAAGAAGTAGTATAAGCACCTAACAAAAATAGGTATGAAAATATCAATAGTTAAACCGTGTCAGAAGCTTGCAGGCGGCTTATAGAGCGACCCACTCCGCCTAAACAACGAGGACGAACCTACAAAAAAACTGACCAAAAATGAAAAGCGAGTGAGATTCTAGTTTGCCCCAGCAGTAATAGATCCTGGTAAATAGGAATGTATCATAAGTAATAAAACACAACTTTAATAAACGCCAACCCTATAAACGACTAAAACAAAAGAAAATGATACATAAGCACATACTTCTCCAGCCACCGAGGAGTCAGCTTGCGACATCTTCAAGATCTGTAGTCTCTTTTCCTTAATTTGTCGGTTGAGCTCCGCCATCTTGGAGCGCAGGGTGGGGTCTGCGATGACAGCCGGTGCGGGCGCAGCACCGGAGCACCCGCCGCTACTACTCGAAGAACCCGGGCTATAGGGCTCCTCCATGTCTGCGCTCGCTGTTATTCAAATAATGAGATAAATTAATTAATGTTAATAAAAAACGCTACGATAGTAGAGATACAACAAGAGTATTTAATTTATGCAATCTTAAAAACAATTTCTATTATATTGTTGGAAAATTACGAACTTCTCAATTTTCAAAAAAATTAAATCAAATGATACCTTAGTGTGGAACTTGCACAACACACATAATGTCCAATTTATAATAAAAGAAAGAAAGAATCTTACCCAAAGAGGCGGCGATCTTGTCCTTGACGGAAGTGGAGAGCGCCGTGGAGGTGTATGCGGGCAGCGGCAGCGCGCGCACGCGCGGCGAGCCGGCCGGCGGCGGCGTGTACGACCGCTTGCGGGACACGCGCGACACCTGACCACAGCATCGTCACACATATTATAAATGCAAGTGTGTGGGCATTAAAGGCACATACAAGAATCTCCCCGCATTGACTCATGCCATAGTCCTTCACACTACACAATGCCGATCTGGGGATTTATCTTTAACAGATGTCAGCAGGTATATTTGATGTATCGGTTTTATATATGAGTTGGTCACGCAATATTTATCAATTACCTTATCACTGTTTTTTACGATTATTTGTTCTTTAGTTGATATCCGAGAATTTTCAACAGAACTACATAATGGAAAAGTAGTTGCGTTCAGTTATTAAATATTGCCATGATTTTGTACTAGGAAATAAATTGTATTCAGTATGTACGCAGGCGAAAAACCAAACTAAATTACTGGGAACTTTTTAAGATTACCATCAATGAAAGGAGTTATGAATGGGTAATTGGGGGAGAGGTATTATATGTAGTATTATCTCATGTTACTCATCCTCAGTACAAGGAATAATCTTACACAAAGAAAAACATGCCCTTAAATGTAAAGATGTTAATATATTTAGCGCCCTCTACTTGCTGATTTGTAAATAAAACCAATTTAGGGCTATGTCAATTTTAGCATTGAATTTGCCATTTGAGGAAGGTATGGGAAAGGATATGGAGCCTATCAGAGGTACTCTTTATTTATTTCCTATTACAAAACTTGAGCAACGAAGAAATAAACAATTGTACAATAAATGATATATTTTTATTTACAAATCTTCACCCGACGAACTAACCTTTGCCGGTATTATATCTTTAGGAATGTGGTGTGGTGGTCGTTTCCGCCTCTGTCGTATGATGACCGCTATGAGGAGGTGCGTCTTGACGTCGCCGAGCCCGGGCCCGTCCAGCGGGAGCAGCACTGGCTGCAAGCTCGAGTTGGCAGCCAATGGAACGATGTAGAAATCCTTCACCGTCGCAGTGTTAGGCACCTTCACCACCCCTAGCCTAGAATGATATCTATCATGAAAAATATATAAATAATAAAACATCGCAAATAAAAGAAACGAAAGACGGAACAGTTTTATTGAACGCTTCAGATATAATACACACCTATTACGACTACTAAGATAACTGTACAGAGCAATATATTGCATTTTTTCCTCGTCGTTCGCGGCCTGTAGTCTCAGGATCACGATGTCCTTGTTGCTCGTCTTCTTAGTTTTGTTGATGTAATCCCAAACGGTGTCCGGGTTGATCCTTCCCACTATATCCAGTTCTGTGCTGAGATCCTCTTCCAAGTCCATAGCACTGCCTGACACCTGTAAAAATAAAACATGTGTGTAGGCGATGCATCGGCATAAAATTTTGTTTTATATTACGTATTTTTATGTACTAAAATGCTATTGACCTCGTGAGCAGCAACATAGAATCTGGCGACATCGACCATGTTGATGCAGCCGTTCCAAACGGTCGCTGCTGCATTATCAACTGTACTGCTTGGCTCCTGATCACTTTCCACTTCTGAAAAGGATAAAATAACATTTATTACTAAACTATTTTAAATCAAATATAAGATGTAAGTTTCCATTGTTCTGAAAATTCTTACCAGGTTTGTCGTGATGCGGAATGAATGTTGTACTCGGCAAGATAATGCTAGTGTCTAGTGTGAACGACTTGGTCGGGTCGTAGTCAGCTCCCGCGTCGATAATATCGCTCTTGTAGGTATCTTCGTAGGCGTCGTCAGCCTTTCTCAGGTCCTCTTCTGAAAACGCGGACGTGATCATAGGCTCGTGAGGGTCGTATTCAGGATGGGGCTCCTTTAACATCGCAGACTTGGGCCTCTCTATAGAATCCGAATCTGTGGAACTGGAAACACACAAATGGTTAGCAAGTGTTCTAAAAGTACAAACAACATACAAGTCCAGCATCGTCAATCAGGATCCCTAGTCCGGTTCATGTCGAATTGCATATCATTTGTTACTGATTGATATTCAAATTGTTGAGTTTTTTAAGAGGATCGTGATGGACGAACTTAGAAGATGAGAGCATACTCAGTCTTATTTTTAGTGTAATTTTCTTGAGATCTGGATCTGTGTACGGATGTGTCTTCGTTGGTGGCGGGTTTGGACCGCGAGCGGTGCCTCCTGTCGTCCCGCGAGTGCGAGCGGCGCCGCGACCGCGACCTCTCCCGCCCTTTGGAGGCCGAGCGCGAGTACTCACGAGACTTTGACCGCTTTTTGTCCTTGTCCTTCGAGCGCGATCTTAGCCTCGACCTTTCGCTCGAGTCCGATTTCTCTTTAGAATCCGATTTGGAAGCTTGCCGCGACTTCGATCTCGCTCTGGATTCTTTCTCCGCTCGTCTGCTCGATCTCCTGTTCTGTCCCTCTCTCAATTCCTTTCTCTCCTTCACCTCAGATTTTCTCCTCGACCTCTGAGATTTCCGATCGGAATCGCGTCTCGAATCACGCCGACTCCTCTTCGAACGAGTCGAACTGCTATCTCTTTCGCGTTTTCTACTTTCTTTCTTCGTCTCCTTATCCTCTGATTTACTTTTGCCTCTAAAAATAAAATGCTTCGTCAATAATTTACTGCACTAATACGTTAATAATATTTAACCTGAAAATCATATGAAACATACTCTTCGAGTACTTCTCTCGTTACTTCCTCGCCGACTGTAGAATCATTTAAAGCTGTGACCACATCCTCCACTGGTACGTTTGGATCTAATTCTAATTCTGTAGCCTCTTTAGTTTCCATTACCTGTGAAGATAAAAAACTTATCGTTATGAAATTCCAAAATACTTTAAAAATACTGTTTATAATATTTGGACATTTACTTCTTCCCCTTTATGTGTTTTTAGTACATAAGTTTTGCTGGCAGCTAACAAATCTAACTCAGATTTCTTGATCAATTCCAACTGATGTTTGGATTCTTGATCTCTCCATTCTGCTAGTTCTTGACTTGCCAGCTCTTCAGGGGACAACCGAACCTGTTGAACACAATACAAATTATAAACCCTATACATCCAAACACAAAGTCTTCAAACTTATTCACTGTAATGTTACTTACCAACTGTTTAGGTGTTATAGATTTGTCGCATATTTTCTCCCAAAGTGTCAAGTTCTTGCGATCCTTGATGTTGAACATTAAAGATCTGTACTTAGCTTTGTACTTCATACCCGTGTCGCGGAACAATTCATGCAGTTCCAGCTCAGTGTCTTCAGCAAACTGTTGTATCTCGTCTTCTGTCAGTTTAGACTTCTTTTTCTCAGCCATCCGTTGACTCATTTGCTCCTGCAGTGATTTCCTTACATTTTCTCGTATATCTAGCTCTGGTGCGCTCATTTTGCTCCTGTCTGATGCCGTAGAATCTTTTCTGCGCGTAGACAGCGACGGTGAAGGCTATAACGTAATAATTACCATAAATATGCCAATCTCGGCCTATAATCAGAATACAAATATTACCAAGGCTATCTTATTAGGATGGACGAAGTTTAAACAATAAAGCTATACAATTTAGATGATAATTTTAGAAAGAACAAGGTAAATAACTAATAATAAACAATAACTCAGTAAGAAAAAATATTTTTGAAAAAAAAACCTTCACACAAGTAACATTGGTGAAGTAGTTTTATTCAATGCAATTCTTTTTTTCACTCGTCTCTTTCGGGTAATATAGTGAACTACTGAATACTGAATGAGTACCGGCGACATAGGTAACCTTGTCTCGCACGCGACGTAACTTTCCGTATTTTGATCAGGCTCTATAGCATTATAATACTTAGCTGTTTATGGCGTGGATTACGTCATCTGTGATGAGTCAATATGTTTTATCTATACTCTAGACGTGAGGATAAAGTTTTGAACATAACATGGCTTCAGTAACTTTTTGCTGAATAATATTTATTCTATCAAAGACTTACCTTGATTAATTAAAAAAAATTTGGAATGTACTAAACAAGAAGGAACTACTGACCTTTTCATTCGACTGAGATCGGTTTAAAGCACTTCTTACAATTTTACGCGGTTCAGCCGCGGGCTTCGCTGTAGACGTACTGGGTTTCGGCGTTTCCGACATTTGTAACATTTGAGATTTAAGAATATTTGGCGCCTTCGGGGTTTGTGGTTTTTCTTCTCTCGGAGATGGAAGAGTTCTCCTTTCTCTGCCTTCAGTTGGCATACTGCGCGTTGGTGTTGCATCCTCTTGAGGTTTCCTCGGTATGCGCGCGAAGTTTAGTGTCGTCTGAATTTTAGGAGCCGAATCCGTAGCTGGTGAAGGCTTCTTCTTTGATGTTCCAGGCCTTATAGATTTTAGAGCTCCAGGTCGCACCACTTCAAATGTCGGGTTCTTCTGTAGCCAAGCTTTAAGATTTTCCGCAGTGGGAGCATTAGGACCTGCCAATAGTCTCCCGGACTTTCTCTCATAAACAATCACCTACAAATAATGTGGTATTTAGCAATACTAAATTATGTAAAAATACGCAAGTATAGACTGATTGTAAAACAGCGACTCCATTTAGAATCACCCTTCCCAAATTGACTATCGTAAGTTGTAAAATGTATATAACTATCATAACCTTGAAACCTATTAACTTACCCTTGAATCAGACTTCTTATCTTGTGGTCTCCCTGACTCGTCTGCCTTCGTAGGTGAGCTCTGGAGTGAGTCCTGCGCGTGTTTGAGGATGCAAGTATCACTACAGTATATACTACTTGCTCGTGCACTCTTCTTGCACACTATACACCCAGGTTTAGAACCACTGGGGAGAGCTCTCGGCATCTCAACTGGCATTTCCACAGACTCATGTCTCTTTTGTAACGGCGCTTCCTGTAAAGCACATTCTAAATAAATACTTAGTCCATTAATACTGAGCAGTTTGCAAAAAACAGCAATACAATATTACTTCAGTTTAGTTACTGAGAAATCAATACTAGTTTGTAGCAGTAAATATGTTGTAATTTTCATAAGCAGTAACTTCTGTTGCGGGCTATCAAAATTGTAATACAATCAATAGAGTTTAGTGCTTCTGTTATCTATAGATTTTATGGTACATATTTGCCGCACAATCTGAATTTAGTTACACTTCGATGGATTACAATTTGAATACATCTAATAACTTGATATTCATTGCCTTGGCTACTTCAGATATACATAGTTACATGCTATTACTGCATGTGATAGCTGTTGCAATGTTTTTACATAATTACTTCGCTCTAAGAAATAAATGCCAAAACAGCTATTTCCTCATACATAAAAATTATAGATACAGAAATATCAAGCTTAAATATCATTTACTAAAAACTTTGTTACCTTAGGTACTGATTTTTGTGTTGATGTCTTAGTTTTTTTAATGCAATTAGGACATCTCCACTCAATGCCTTGCTCTTCCATCTGTTGCCCCATGGCTTTAGTGATGTTCACACACTTGCCGTGGAACCAATCCTCACACGCATCACAGCATATCATGAACCTATTGTTATGTGGCTGTTTACAGATGCACCATAGCCTAAAAATAACATTATGTTTGATAAAATATCAAAATTACTTTTTAAACACACCTATTTTCATTTGTTATTATATTGACATTTTCTGCAATCCACAAGATATTTAAAGAATTAAAGATAACATGATATAGGAACATCAGCTAACTAATACTAACCAAATAAATTACTTCTCTTTTATAGTAGTATTTTAATTTAAAATATGAAAACACAATACAAAAACATACCTATAGGGATCATCTTCCGAATTCCAGCTTTCCTGTGACTCTGCAGATATTTTGTCCACAGTGGGAGTTTGTTTAAGTTGCACCTCTTGTAGTTTAGGTATGAGCTTCTTGTTGACATATTGTTTCGAAACGGAAGCTGGCGTTATCTGCGGTTCTGGCGTCACAGACGTCGTTGGGACCGGAGCTGGTGCTATGGGCGATGATACCTCCGTAGAACTAACCGGTACTTCATTGGTCACTTGACTCTTACGCTTAGAGGACCTAGTGGTAGGCGCTTCGATCGGCGGTAACGTTATAACGCGCCCGTCGCGTCGCACGATCTCAATAGGCTGTTTAGTGGGCTGAACAGTCTTCTGAACAGCCTTGGAAAGGGTCTGTGTATACAAACTGGAAGCTTGTGTCTGCTGAAATGGCGAATGAACAGAAATCTTTGTAGGCACCGAATCTACTTTCCCCAGCACCTGTTTGTCTATCACTTCTTGCAAATTTTCCGAGCTCTCCACTAGCTGAGCTACATGCATGAGTAGATCTTCGGATAAATCTTCCTCAGCAGTCAATCCTGAAGACAATCCACCGAGCAAGTCAAGAGTAGGTGACAAAGGACCACCCAGTCCGGGACTAGCCATACTAGTGGGAGTAGTAATAATATTTTTAACTGTACTACTTGATATTCCAGTGGTATCTTGCAGTATTTGTGCCAGACTAGCATCATCTAGATGAGGTATCAAATCATACCCTTTAGATGCTTTCTCAATAGGAATAACAGTTTTCTCCTTCTTCAAACCTTCATTAGTTTTCACAAGAACAAGTTTAGTTTGGGGTATTGGTTTCTTATCAGATGGTTTGCCATCATTTGTTTCATGAGGTTTGGGAGTTCCAATAGATTGTTTATCACTTGGTTGTGACTCTTTTTCAGGCTTGCCTGGAGTTTTATTGTCTGTGGAGATTCTTCTGATAACATCAGGTGTAGAGAACAATGCAGTCATGTCAGTCAATAACGCCGGGTGTGCTGGAGCTTTCTTCTCTTTCTTAACTGCCTTGGAAGCCTGTTTTACAACTATTTTATTGAACTCTGGAGTAGGTGGATTGCTCACAGCTATCTTAGAAGTTGGCAGCAAAGTTTCCAAATCTATCTGAACATCATCATTTTGAGGCTGATTTACAATTTTTGTTTGAACTTGAGTTTTAGTATCTTTTGTCTGTGTTAAGAGTTTAGCTTGGTTCTTGTTTTCTTTTATTTCTCTTTTTATAATTTGTTGAGCAAGTTTGGGCTTTATTACTTTGTTCTCAGCTCTTCTTGACTTTGACAATGCTGTGGGTTGCAATATTCTAGCCTTTGCCTTGGGTTTCTTTGATTTAGCTGAGCTTGGCTCTCTTCTATCTGTGTAGTCAGAATCAGAATCTCTGTCAAGGATACTCTCACCGGATGAGCTAGACTCTGTACTCTCTTCACTACTCTCTTGGGCTTGCTTTAACTCCTTTTCTATCTCTTTTATCTCCTTAGATTTTGTAATTGGCAAAGGTTTGCTTAGAGCTTCATTGCCCTTCAAAATGACAGGAGACTCTGGTGGGTTTATGTGAAGTTTTTTACCTTTAGGTATGATCTTTTGCTCTAATATTGTGATTTTCTTTGAGCTTGGTATTGGTTTGGGTGGCGGAGTGTGAGATATTTCAATGATGGGCTCATCAAATGCTGTGAAACTCTCACTCCTCTGAGGTGTAACTTGGCTAGGCGATGTGAGAGGAGTATAGCAATGGTCATTTTGAAAGCCAAGTAAGCTGTTCTCTCGTGTTTCTATTCTCAGTGACTGTAACATCTCAGCTCCACTATCTGAAATAAGGTTATGTACACTTCATTACTTATAGAACTGTACATAAAGAATTAAAAAATATGTATACTATTATTTTCATTTATGCCATATTTCCATTCAACTACATGAGTACAAATTAATATTTAGCTCTTTATAAAATTTATAGAATATTATTTATTCTATATATTTATTATGCATTCAAACAGCAATTCATCATAAAGTGATTACTTACCATATTTTATGATACTGTTGGGTTCATTGTAATAACTGTCCACAGTGAGAGTTACGTGTGGAATCTTATCATCTTCACTTTCTGAATCAGTTGCATCATCAGGTCTACCTTCATGCCCAACTCTGACAACACTTATTCCAGCACTTTGGGATCCATCAGTACCTAGAAACACCCATATATTTTTCTCAGTTATTTGATTTAAAACCAAAGTACTGGACAAATTTATATATAATAAATAGAACCACTTCCACTTAGCCCCATAAAAAAAGAAATATTAAAATTGATTGATTGATTAGACCAGCCACCTCTGAGAAATCAGGTAACAAACATGAATGCAGTTGAGTATTTAGAGATTGAGTACCTCTTTCTTTTGGATAGTAAAAAATATTGTTATTATCTAGTTTTCAAACTACAAAGCAAAAATAGTTATGAATCAGAAATTAGTTTACGGCGTTCATAAACAAAGAATCGAAATTGGCGCCAAAAAAGTACCATTTCAGTTTATTTTTTTTCGTGTTCAATAAACAGATCACTTAACTTAGATATTAATTTTATATATGTAGTGCCAAAAATTATTAGACTTGCATAGCACAGAGAGCTTAGCATCTTTGATTCCTTGACGTTTTGAGTCTGATATAACTAGAATTATGAATATCATGTATAGGAATGCCCAATATTTTAGAAAGTCTAAAATATCTTTTACTTACCCATCAAAGTACCGAGTAAATTCTGATCTACCGAAAGAGATCCATCCTTGTTTACAATAACAACAACAGAACTGTCCGCTTTAGACGACGGACCGTTTAAATCCGTATAGTTAGTAATCACTGTATTAGACATTTTTCATAGGTAACAAATTAGAAATCAGTTCTATGCAACTCCTCTATAAATAGCCATTTGTTCTCTTGCACAGCATGCATCTATTTCTGACGCTTCTGAATCCCAATTCAACTCGTAGATGCCGCCATTTTGAAGAATTTGAACCATCACTCGTTGAGGTAGTTAATTAAAAATACTGACTGGTGAGAGACATCAAAGATTTATTTCCGGTAATTCTTGAACAACGTTTCTGCAGTTTGGTTTAGTAATTTTGATGTCAAAGGAGTTTATATTAATTATTTTAGAAAATTCAATGAGTAGCGTGCTCTTCTTCACAGATAAAAGCAATACTCATAGACAATAGAGAATAGAATAGAGTAAGTTTCACGCACGCAGAGGTGCGTTCCATGCATACACTCTAGGTGCAACTATTCGATCTTCTCGCGTTCACGGCCTCAGTGTAAATAACAACCGACATGCAAATGACGAGTTCAGATCTTCCGTTAGGTGCAACTATTTAACGATTAAAATAGCACGGTAGAAAACACTCCGACGTTTATCTGACAATTGACAATGCATTAATATAGCAATAAAGACTATTTTCCCGTGAAGTGAGAGGTTGAGTTTTTGTCAGGTAAATTTTCTACTAATGCGTTCAGGTAAAAAACAACGAAACAACTACACCCTGAGGCATGGAACACGACCGACAATGGTATAGGGATGAAAATAATCGATAATACAGTTTTTTTCTCATATACAGTCGAGTATATTCGCGATTTTAATATATTTACAATGTCTTCTCTCTATTTATTTTGATGTTAGCCTAAAAACATTTTTATCGGCAGTTGTTTTTATAAGTCCGTAACCGAAAGTGAATATTAATATTAGGTCTATTAATTTATTAATCCTAAAACCGATGATCGGCAAATTTTTTATTTCAGTCTCAATATGTCGTTGTGTTGTAAATTTATAAAAAAACTTTTGATAAGAATGTAATTGCCAAAATCAAAAACAACTGGATGTCAATGTCAAACAGGTACATAAATGTCAGAGATAATTCACTCTTTTGCGTGCGTATTGTTTCACGCCAGCGCGTACATGATTTTAAAATAGTGTAATTACTTACGAAACCGCAATGGCTTTGATAAATTATTCGAAGTTTGATTTAACATTTAAAATAGGTCAATATTTAGACCGGCATCTTGTATTCCCTCTACTGGAATTTTTGGCTGCAAAAGATGTAGGTTATGTTTCCAAGTATCTTATTGATATAATGGTACCAGCTTTTCATATTGTGCCTAGACTACCACCTTGATTACAATTACCAAATCTGTCAGCTTTTAAGTATTTAAATTCTCTATTTTTATATTTTCAGACATATGACCAGTCAGAGCTGCTACAAGCAAAGCTAGACATTCTCAGCAAAACTAACATGATAGATTATGTTATTGATATCAGGGGAATGCTTTATCCCGATGAGGATACCCCAGAGGTATGTAAAAGTAGCAAGAATTACCCAAAGTGTGTTTGTATTAGACTTACAATATCATCTCCTAATGACACTGCAATGTTAAGTATCTTTTAAAGTTAGTTTGTCTTAACAGGAGATCAAGTCCCGACGTGAAGTAGTGCTGTCCCAGCTGCAGGAACTGCAAGATGCAGTAGAACCTGTCCTCAGGCTGATGCAAAGAGATGATGTCATGAAGACAGTGGAAACTATGAGGGATCCTAAAACCCTCATTAACCACTTGACTACTAACAAGGAGTTTGAGGTATGGGAATTTATTATGCATAGCACCAGACTGCTTTACTTGAATCTTCTCTATGAAGTGGTTGCAGACCTCTTTGAGATCTACTATAATGTCCAATGAAATTATTTAATGGGTTATCTATTAAGTTATTAGACAATAAATTATATCAAAATCTTTTATCAATTTCATCATTATTGGTTTGTGAATCAAATTAACTTAAGAATGTGTACGGGCATCTGCTGCAATTAGTAGTAATACAATTTTTATATTTATAAAGTTGAAAACCGAGTGGCTTATTTACATATTTGTGACCTAAAACCATGCATGACATTTCTTTTACTTTATTTTCAGTTCAAAGTAGAGATGATCGACAGTATGTATCGTCTGGCCAAGTACCGGTATGAATGTGGTAACTATGTGGAGTCTGCATCTTACCTCTATTTCTGCCAACTTGTCATGTCACCTACTGACAAGGTTAGTTACTATATATAAATTATGTTGTATTTAATAATTGCGGTGATTCTTGTATTTATCAATTTCATGTATAATTTATTATTTACACTACTTATTTCATGCATTGATTACTCTAACCAATATATACCCTAGATAAACATTTTTATACAAACGCAAGACACGCATGCAGATTGAGTTTATTAGTACCATTACTGATTAAAATTGATATAATTGATAAATGTAATATCATGGTTCACACTGGTGTCACTACAAGTCTGTCACTACTAAACCCTAGAAACCAGTCTTTAAAAAAAATAATGGCAGTGGCCATTGTGCACAATACACCCCAAGCGGGGCGTTAGTACAGGACTTATTGCCTACACACACACAATAAGAAGTGGAACATTTTGAAACTATTATCATTTAACATTGCTAAAAACACTAATTCACCTTTCAAACAAAAAGAATATTAATTCAAAATCGATACATTTGTTCAGGAGCTACAGACACTTAAAGCACCCCATCGTTTTTACATGGAAGAGTTAAAAACAGAACATTTAAAATTATTTTGATTTAAAAACGCGTGCTTTGATTTGGATGTTTTTTTTTGTGTTGGACCTTTTTTTGAAAATTTTTATGAAAATATTGTGGTATATATATACATAAAACGCTATAGCAAGTAATTTTGTTATGAAAATCAAATAATGATATAATTATTTTTTTGTTAGAAATCACTAACTGAAATTATTGTATCATAATAAATATTCCTTCGCTTTGTAGTTGTAACAAAAAAATCTTTTATTGGACGCTTAAGTTCATTGAAATTTGTAGCAAAGAAGGATTTTCTATTGAAACTTTATTTGCATAGTTAGTTATTTCTTTTATTGTTTTTGTGTTGAATTTATTGTACCACAAAAAAAACGACATTGGTATTGTATTTCATGTTTTCGATAAACTATCGACAAGGTTTTTTTTAATTGAAATCTAAATAAAATATTCCATACAAATCTTAAGGTATCTTTGAAACAGTTAGACTAAACGTATAATACGGCCACAATACTATAACCATGAGTTTATAGCTGCAGCATAGATTATTATTGTATGTGTAACAACACATAGCGTCCACAATTTTTTGTAGCAATGGCAACCGAGTAGTTAAAGGGGAGGGGGTAGATTGCCGTGCGAGAGGTGCGAGATTCCATTCCACGCAATACTCAAGCAGAGCTTGAGCTACCGTTTAAGGATAACACTTCAAGTTGAGAAACAAATCGCTAAGCACCTAACAGTGTGGATTGGCGGCCTCCTTTTAGAGCCAGTGCATTTCAGACAATGATAAGACTTTCAGAAGGACCACTGATATAAATTCACAAATTTTTTAATCCTACTGACATAATTATGAAAGGTCAACAACAGCGAACGAAGTCGCGGGTACAGCTAGTATATATATATATATATATATTATCGTCGTTTTATATGTATATATTATATATTATATTATCTTTCTTATTTGACCTATATATATAGGTCATCATTATAAACAAAAAAAATATTTTCAGATTAGTCTTGAGAAATCAGGAAACATACAAACTTTTTGAATCTGTTATAAATAATAATTACCTAACTTATGACATATGTTTCACTTCAGCTATTTCATAAACTATTAGGTTAATTTTTTACTAATTTCAATATATTTTTTGGTAAGAATATTGAATCATAAAACATTTTGAGCAAAATTTGAATAAACAACATACGTAAATGTGACATTACACTTGATTCATATAGAAATTATTTTCAGCAATTGTAAAGTAATGATCACTGCCTTCATTGCCAGTTGTACTATCCTGAAACAACAACACTATTATAACAAAAAGACAAGTACAATTTGATGTGTTTCTAATAGTCTTGATTAAAATGTATTAGGATTATATTACTGTACTAGCGAACTTCGTACCGCCTAATAGATCTATGCTTTAAGAGTAATGTTACCATCGTATAAATATTTACATTAATATTTATACATTACTAACGCCACTCAATTGTTTTGCCTTCCCGGAACGTCTCCACTAACACTTAAACTTTATGGTATGGTGTTAAAGTTCAAATTGACTTAAGTATTATTACGTATCGATTGTATGGGAGTATAGAAATATGTAGTTTATAGACATTGGCAATTTTTAATTTTTTTCTCTCTGTAAGAACCATTCTCGTACTTGAAGAAATATTGTAAAAAAGAATTAGCAAAGTCGGTTCAGCTGCTCTCGACATTTGCGCTTAGCAGCCATACTCAGCTAATCATTTTTATACTATAGACGATTGTATGTATGTATAACATACACATAGAAAACATTTTACTTACATAGGATTATAAAAAAAACCAACCATTTTGTTATAAATAGTAGATTCATGGAGCGGACGGTGCTGACTTCTGTGTGTAATCATCTGCGGTATGGAGGTGTACCACAGAGCACACAGCTCGCACTGGTATACCAGCATGCCTAGGGTCTTCGTAATGCCTGTGTTGCTGTGAGTCTTTGTCATAAAGTGACCCACTTTGTATCTGAAAATATTACTTGGTCATAATGATTTACTCACTGCGCTAAGTGTTTATAAGGATATTGAACAAATGTGGTACCAACATTTTGATGCCTTCACATAATGTTGCTACGCTCTTCGGACTGTTACATCACCTCTAAAAAGGCGAGAGCTGATAGTACAAGTCAGATATTATAATAGTTCTTTCTTTCGTAGATCAAAATATATTATCTAAGGATAATTACAGAGGTATCTATGATTTTTGGAAACGGCAGATAATCGTTTTTTTTTTCTTTCTGTAAAAAACATGTGTCAAGTTAACTTATAAATTCATGTGTCTTGAACTCACCTATGGTTATACAGTTGTTCGTAGGTCCTAAACTTGCGATCGCACGCGTTGCATAACAACATCTTGGGTAATGAGAAGCAGTAATAAGCATTTTGCCATGGACATGCCGGCCAATGTTGCTCTGCTGTTTTGTACGACGCGAAGGTGAGCGCGCAAGAGTTGCACTCATAGTTGCCAGCAGTCGTGTGTATCTTCGAATGTCTCAGCAATCGAGGGATACTGGTGTAGACTTTCTCACAAAATTCGCACTGCAAGAGTAGCGATGTTTTTATTTCTCTGACGCATTCTTGATTGTCAACGAAAGACTTGCAGCACTCTTTAGAATGTTGCATCGCCTGGTCTTGCTTCGGCCAGACTTGGAAGCACTGTATGCAAGTCCAGACGACTTGCCAGCGAGGCTGTATCTCTGCTATGGCGTGACGCATGGTGTAGTGCCGCCTCAGTCCCGTTTCGTACACGAAACATTTCCCGCAAGTGTTGCACGGATACGTGCGCATCGATTTAGGACATATTATGTCCAATATTTCTTTCTTCTTTGTATAGTTCAAAGTTTTATTCAACTTGTTGATATTCTCCATAATGCGAGCGTTGTTCTCTTTGACCTTTTGAAGACTGTGTTCTAAAGGGTTCGGAAATTTTAAAGTGTAGCTCTCTGTATTAATTTTGTCACATACAGATTGGTTTCGTTCTGGTAAAGCAGCAGTATTATGGGTCCTCTCAAGTTGGTCGGAGGCCTCTGCATAGCTGCAGAAAGGTGAAGCGCCTAGAGCGATCAAATTGGAATTGATCGGAGAGATAATTTCTTTGGAACATGCATCTAAATCGATATTTTTCAATTCTTCCCCTGATACTATTTTGACGACTAATCGAGAGGATTTCTCAGGTTCTTCCGGGGGCTGATTATTACAATCGGTCCATTCGCTAAATTTGATGTTGCACGATTCGTCGTCTTTTGGAATTGTAATACATAATGTTTTAAATGTAGAGGCATCTTCAAATTTAATAATTCGTAGCAAAGCAGTTGACATTTTTTCAGTAAATGACAGTGGAAAATTTAGGCACTGACGGACGTACGCACTGAAGTTTGATGACAGAAACAATAGAAGTTACTTCAAACCTACAAATAGAGGTTATATTCATACTATCACGAGACCGCGAGAAAACCCCGCAAAGTTATAGACTTGCCTAAAATTACTGATGCTATCAAAAATTTCATTCGTTGTCTTATTTTAGTTGTTTACTGATTAAACTTTATTCCAATCAATTGTGTTTTTTTACTGTATTTTCACATAGTCATCATTGTAATCTTATTTTCGTACGGGCAATCAACTGCCGCTAATTATAAGTCTTAATTCCCACACTATGCTTTAGTATTACCTTTTTGTGTAAACAGAATTACCTCCCCGCATTATGGGGCAAGCTGGCCAGCGAGATCCTGGTGCAGAACTGGGACGGAGCCCTGGAGGATCTGACGAAGCTCCGCGAGTTCATTGACAATGGCGGCGCGGGCGCCACCGCTACCAACATGCAGGCGCTGCAGCAGCGCACGTGGCTGGTTCACTGGTCGCTCTTCGTCTTTTTCAACCACGTGAAGGGACGAGACCTCATCATTGAGATGTTCTTATACAAGCCTTTGTGAGTTGAAAGTATTCACTACTAGATTAACATGTACATGTATCTGTTATCGTCCATCTTATATAAACGATCTTGAATATATTTAATCTCATTACACTTGAAAAAGTCGTAAGTATATCGTTCGTTAAAAAAGACGCTCAAAAAACTGGTCCAATTTTCAAAATTCTTTCGCTTTTAGAATGCTACATTATCACTGAGTAACATAGGCTATAAACAATTTGAGATCCGTCCGCGGGTAACACCGCAGAGTGCAACTTGTTGTACATATATGTAGGTAATTAAGTGAAGATTATTTTTTTATTGTAAGTTCACCCCGTTCTATACGGTTTTTTGGCAAGAGCCTCCATCGAAAGATTGCCTGAAAGAGATCGCATTTAGCGGTAAGGCTTCCACTTGTAATGCCAAATGATATTTTTGTATTCTGTGTGTTTAGCGTTAATAAAGTAATGCTAAAATGTTCTACAAAACTAATAATTTGATAATATTATTCCCGTCAGGTACCTGAACGCGATCCAGACTATGTGTCCGCACATCCTGCGGTACCTGGCCACCGCCGTCATTATCAACCGCTCGCGGAGGAACGCGCTCAAGGACCTCGTCAAGGTCATACAGCAGGAGGCCTACACTTACAGGTTACATTTATGTATTCAGGGTGCAGGGTGAATGCATTCGCATTATTCATAGGGGTGATCTCAGTAATCGATATATAAAATGATAATATAGGGTGATTCTAAATCGAGTTGACATTAAAATCACCTCGTATGTTGAGCTCATAATGGTTGTATGAAAATAAATTCGGATATAATGACTTAACCAAGACCACGAATAGGTTGTAAATGTCGTTAATTTTTTTATCAGGGACCCGATCACAGAGTTCATCGAGCACCTTTACGTGAACTTCGATTTCGAGACCGCGCGACGCAAGTTGAACCAGTGCCAGGCGGTCTTGCTCACTGACTTCTTCCTCATCGCTTGCCTCGAGGAGTTCGTGGAGAACGCACGTCTTATGATCTTCGAGACCTTCTGCCGTATCCACCAGGTTATCAGTATTGGGTGAGATAATCTTTTGAACAATACATAATGTATTACGATATGATTAGGATCAAAGCAAAAATTTTATTCTATTTATAGATTTGACTAAGTACAAGAAATCAAATCAAAAAGGATCCAATCACACTGAAGTGTATAATCAGTGCATATTAGGAACCTTATTAATATATTATAATATAAATTAATACAATAATAGGAATACCTAATATCAATATTACTCATGAGTATTAATGAGAATAACATTTTGTGCTCATTAGATATTAAATTTTACAGCACCTTAACTGTTTATACCCCACAGTATGTTAGCGGAGAACCTAAACATGCAGCCTGACGAAGCAGAGTGTTGGATTGTGAATTTAATCCGTAACGCTCGTCTCGATGCCAAGATAGACTCTAAGCTGGGTCACGTGGTGATGGGCGCGCAGCCGCTGTCGCCCTACCAGCAGCTCGTCGAGAGGATCGACTCCCTCGCAGTGCGCTCCGAAGCGCTCACCTCTCTCGTTGAACGTAAACAGAAGACTCGCAATCAAGATGTAAGTTTCAATTATAGGTATTAAACACATCTCCAGATAATAAATTGAATTATATTCATCCCTACCATCGGTAGCTTGGGCCGTGCCTCAGTGACTGCTTTCAAAGTTCAATATTTGTGTTTCTTTATTTTACATCTCAGTTTTCCTTATATTGACAAAACATAGTCACAGATCAGATGGATACTAATGAGTCTCCATCCAAAGGTTGCCTGAAAGATATCGCTTTAAGCGATAAGGCCGCCAATTATGGTCCTCTACATGTAAAATTATATTTTTTCTTTCTCTATAATAAAGCGTTCATCTTCTATCTTGTTTTAAGATTTCATACCCAAAGAGTAAAAATGGGATACTATTACTAAGACTTCACAGTCTGTCTGTCCATCTGTCACTAGGATGTATCTCATGAACCGTCATCGCTAGACAAGAGAAAAACTAACTGGCATTTGTGTGGTAATAAGACACAAAACAAAAATATTAATTTTATATCTAGTGCCACAATTAGCGTCGTAATCGCTAAGCGATATTTTTCAGGCAACCTGTGGATGGAGACTCAATAGTATCCATCTGATCTGTGACTATGTCTTGTCCATATAAGGAAAAAGAGGTGTAAAATAAAAAAAAAACTTAATTTTACATGTACATACAGTAGTAGTACAACCTTACATAATTCAATTTTAATATATACTAATATAATGCATTACTTGATGTTAATTTTCTGCATTTTTTGGTATTAGAAGTACTATAATCTATTGTTTTTTTTTGGAGGATGCTTTCAAGTTATTATAATTGACATTTCAGATCCGCTGGGGAGCGCAGGAGTTCTAACACAACAACAGTTGCAAAGTTTTATTTGGATTTTGTATTTACATTATTGTAAAAACATTAGTCGCAAAACTTTATCTTAACTATTAGACTCCATTTATGTAATGAGGTACTTTGTATTAAATATACATATTTCTAAAATTATTTGCATTTTCCTTTTTTAATGAGGTAAGAGTGGAACACAAAATTGACTAAGTGAAAAGATAAATATTTATTTAATCATTACTAATATTATACAATACTTAGCACTAATCTTCTACAGGTTTAATAGTGATGAATCTAGACAATATAAAGGCAACAAGTATGGTGGATAACACAAAGAAGACCACAAATACATAAAATGAGTCTTCTGAGAAAACATCAGTAAATGCTGGTATATGGTGGTATAAGTCACTAATAACCTTGTGTGCACCTTTTTGCTTGCCCATCTTTGGTTTACTTCTTTTTGCTTTTCTTTTTCTCTAACTTGGTTTGTATAGATGACACAGGTTGTTCCTTCGGTGCTAAGGCTGAGATGTGCTTGTTGAAAAGTTGAAATAGTTCTAAGCAGGTGAGATTGCCACTTTTAAAAGTAACTTTGTTTACCTTTGCAGTTTCTGAAATAAGAAATTAACAATACTTAAATTAGGATATCACATTTACTATCTGCAAAAACCAAAAAAAGTACAGTTAAGTAAAGAACATTCAGGCTGCAAAGATATATAATGCTGAAAGTAAACCTAGAAGTACCAGTAGTTAAAAGAAGCATTTTTTACTAAAAATATTTTACACGCTAGAATGTCGGCACATCCATTACCTGCAATAGCTGGCAGTATATTTATCTCAACAGTAGGCTCACTTCGGTCACACACAACCTCTGTCTTCAAAACACAATTAGGGTTTGTGAGACTAATTTTTGGTGAACTTATATAGTGTAGGAAATTTCTGGAAGCAAAGTAATAAGTACGGTTAATGTATAAAATAACTTGGTTTACAAAAAAGTAAATTTATTAACACAGATCATTTCATTGTTGTTTAAAGATGATTCTTCACACAGAAGTCATCATCAAGCGGAATGAATACATCATTAACGTTCTTATACATTTCTTGTTAAAAATGCTTTGCGGTTATGTATTTCAACGCAAGATACATTATATCAAACATTTATACCTTGTGTGTGTTACGTTATCGCCAAAAGGGTCGAATTTTACAGTGATCCGCTTTACAGGTTTTAAATTAACACCCCTTAGTTGTTTCCCAATAGCTGATACTACACCTCCGGATCTTCTAAGCGTGCCACTAAAGGGAATAGACATATTGTTTTAGACAAATTACAATCAATCGATAAAAATAGCTCTCATGTACACAACCATAACAAGGTAGACAGCAGACAACGCAGATAACTCAAAAGTTAGGTTAGGTGGATTTACACTACAAAGATTGCGTAATACAGTACTGCCACATTATGAATCGTTCATGCATAATCGCCAGTGATACCAATAAAAATGACCCGATTACCCGCGTCGGTGTAGTCGATTCCCCGCTTTATTAAGATTGATTCCCCACAATATCCCCAAAATGAGTTTTAGAACAGACTGGACATGACTTTACTAGTTGCTAAGTCTGTTATTTTTTGGGAGAAGCGAGGCAAACACGGATGCACGCTAGCGCAAAAACATAAGCGTCTGTACCACAGAGTTCAGTAAACTGAGTCAGTCCAAGCGTGACAGCGAAAAGAGCAGGTGGCCAAGTCTGTTATTTGAATTGTCTCAGAATTACTATTGCACATCAAAACCGCCATTTTGGCACAATGCAATAGTAATTCTGAGACTATTGAATTGTGATAAAATGGCCGTTTTGTAGTAGTGTTTGTCCCTAACTTTTATTGATGGTGATGGAAGATGCCCCCTTCAGGGGGAATTGCAAGCGTTTAAACTGGAAGGGTAAATTGGTAGGAATAATGGGGATTCTGAGTATCAATACCGTCTCTCCCTTAGCTCCGCCGGTTAGGATGGTGGCTTGCACTATGTACCTCCTCAGCTCTGTGATGCGTAATCTGGTGCCATTATACAATCTAGGTGCATCCAAGTTACGCATCAGTATGACAGGCACACCAACCTTCAGCTCTATCTTGTGTGTTGGCACCCCCGACAGCTCCAGCGAATTCAAAGATTTTACAGGGTAATGTAATCGCGTCGTCATTTTACATCACCGTGTCAATTGATGTCTCACCTCATCAAGCACTTGGTCAATAATTTTTTTATTAATTTTTCCAATCGATTAATTTTTTGGCGCCATAATTGCTCTTTCGCATAACCAGTCCTCGTTGCTTATGTTTAGTTGTAAGCACGGAAAGCCATCATTAATCAGATTGTCTTCCGAGTTTACAAAATTGCTGGAAGCGGCTATCAAATTTAATGACATCATCGGCACGCGGCCTTTGCAGACTTCGAGGAGAGTTCGTGTAAAGAGCTGGACCTTACTCTGCAACGGTGAAGCCTTGAGACATGCGTTAATCTCGCCTGCTGCATCGTTCCTCGCTCAATGACCGGCAATGCCGAAAGCCACCGGCGAGCAAGACGACAATTCCACACATCAGTATTCGGTTGTCACGGATGTCTTGTAAGCTGCGGTTCAAGTGCCTCGATCACACGCTTATGTGATATTCGTCCCACACAATTAATTTGCACTGCTTCAATAGAGCACCGCGACGACTGTTTTTGCTGATATTGCAAGTGAGTGTTTATTCGCTGGCAAGGTTCAGCGGTAGCCTGAATACTGAGTGAGCTGTAGTTCCTAGACTGAACAAAGTTTCGGCTATCCCGGAGGACGCAACAGCCGCGCAACATTCTTGTCTTTGCGCTACAAATTCAGCAAAAATGTCTTACCAGTGCCCCCTGGTGTGTCCAAGAAAAAGAGACCCCCTTGTTTATTTGGTAAAAAATTAGGCTCTGTTTGGGCAACAAACCCCCAAGGCTGTGGTGTCGTAATCGTAATCGTCATGTTCATTAATTTCTTTAAACAAATTAGCGGATAGTTCTCCCGTGATTTGTGAAGTGGGCATGCCGAAATCCAACAATCGTTTTCCGACCATCCAAAATACTTTTTCTTCAATAAATTTAAGCGCTTCATTTAAAAATATGGTATCGTTGGCCTGAGCAATCCATCGGTATTTATGAGCGATATCTTCGGAGAGCGATTTTTGGTGGTGCTTGTTCCATAGTTGCAGGGAGTTGGAGAGTACACAGGAACTCAACATAATGGCAAAGAGATCTCTCACTTTAGCCGCCGACTGGAACAGCACGGCATCCTCCATTGTGGCGTTCCGGTAGCCGTCGTCTTCTAGCATCTCCATCGCCTCGCACGCTTCCCTGGAAGTGCATTTCTCTTGCCCTTTCGACGGTTTTTAGAGCCTCAAAACTGGTGGGAGCCCTGATGCAACCGCGCACAATAACACTCCAAGTGTGTTTCGTGCACAGTGTAAATACAGCTTAGAGCATCTGAAGCCTTCACACCAGGCTAGCCGTCGACGGGTGTGCCCTAAATGTGGTGTTTCCATTCTTGAATTTTATTGTGAACCGATATTAAAAATATTTTTTTTTGTTCGAAAGGGTATGCTCCCTAGTTAGTTTCTTATTTAATATCAGTATGATTAGTATGATTTATGCGTAAATGAGTCACCAACATGCTTGGGAAGGACGTACACTTTTTAACTTTGGTGATTAATTAGGGTCAAGAAATGTAACCTATGTGATGGTGATGGAACCTAGGTGATCCAGGGTAGGCTATCTTCACTCCAAATCCGTCAACCTGTTTTTCGTTTTTCCGTTTCGCATTTATAATATTAGTACTTATGATATGATTTGAATTGTCTCAGAATTACGGCCATTTTGGCACAATGCAATAGTAATTCTAACACAATTCAAATAACAGACTTGACCACCTGGTGATCAAGAGTTAGTATTAAAAACATTGTTTTGTTTAATACTAACTGTGGCCTATTCTATGTCAAAACGGCCATTTTGGTACAATCCAATATCGGTCGCGTCAATCGAATTCTACACTGTCCATTTTATATCAACCCGAGCAAGGATACGATGGTCAGCCGTTGGTTCCGACCGTGTAGAGAAAATATTTAGTAACCGATGTACAATGACAAACCGAAATCTTTACCCCTCATTTGGGCTAAACGATTATTTATTTTTCATCCGAACCTATTCGGAGAGGCAGACATAGGATAGGTTGTGTTGATCCTTTGTCCGTTATAGCACAAATTTAGGACTCGACAGATTCGCTATGATTTCAAAAAACTAGTGAAATCTACGCAGGGTGTAACAATGTTTTTTATACCATTTCAAAATTGATATTCTAAGTCAGTGAATTTATTAACTACTAGCTACGCTCTGCTGTAATACTCGCATGATACAGGATCAAAAGTTCACATTCTGTTGTGTTAATTCACAGTCTAAGCTATCTTCATACCAAACTCCATACAAATCGGTTCAGTAGTTTTTGCTTAAAATATTAACTCCCAAAGTTTATAATATTGGCAGGATTAGCTACGGAACCCTACAAGCGACTTAAGAAATGGAATAGTAATACTCCTCTATTTTGATATTCGGCAAACTTCTGCTTTTTTGGCACATACAAATGTATAGTGAGGAAAACTCTCTTAAACTATCTATACGGAGAAGAAAACAAATATTTTTGGTAGGCTATAATAATATAACGTAATTTTATTTTATTAATTTCATGTGCAAAAAATAATAATTTACAGAGGGTTCAATTACTCTATTAAAATTACCGCAGAATATCTTATAAATATTACATTAAAATAATTATACATGTAAATAACTACATTTATTTAAAAACCTAAATATTAAACGTCTTACAATTTAAAATTTCTTGGGTCCTGATCAGTACTGCAATTCAACAATAAATTGACCGATTAAAGCATCTTTTGTGGCGGCTCCGGGAAGAGATTCAATGCTATAATCAATAAATTATTACTATTCATTTCAAATTGTTAGCTAATGGCAAATGCTCCTCTTTACTCTTTGTCAAAATCTGTTTGATCTTTTTATTTGATCTACATTGACTTTATATGAGCCACCACAACAGCAGATAATGTTGAGAAGGATCAACAGGCATTACACTTCATTACAAATCTTAATATAAAACAATATTGCTCAATTGCATGGATTGCTATTATTCCTAACGCTTACACTAAATACATTTATTATTTACCGTCGAACCAAATAAATATCCGATATAAACTCGACTTATTTGAAAAATCGACAACCCGAGAGCGGGTTTAGTTCGTTAGCCTATCCACATCATCGAGATGCTTACGCAAAGTACATGACTTTTTTAGTGATGGCGTGAACTTTGATGGCCCGTTCCATGGCGACGACAGTACGGTCTTCACTACTGACGGACTGATGGCTGCCCTCGCCCGAGTCGTGCTCCTTCTCGACGAGGTGGTAGCGCGCGCGGAACGCCACGAGGTGCGCGTAGTAGGCGGGCGCGGGGATGGACACGGAGCGCGTGCAGCGCACGTACGTGTGGCACAGCTGGTACGTGAGGCACTGCAGCTCGTCCGACCCGAAGTGGTTGTCGTCCCACAGCACGTGGTAGTGCGACGGACGCGACGTGCCCTGCACACAGACCCCTCGCTCAAACAATGTCACACACCCTTGCATTGCACACACAAGACACACCTTCAGACACTCACCTGTATCCCCTGGTGTGAACACAGGTAGAAGTCGAACTCCGTGGGGTGCGTGATGCCGAGGTCCACGGTGGTGCCGGCGGGGATGTTGCCCGACTTGCCGGACTGCTCCTTCTTGTCGGCGCAGAACAACCGCGTGTGGTGACGTTTTTGTACCGCTATAAACGTTACGCCCGGTTTGTATTCAGCCTCGAGCTGTAATACAACATAAATAAATGAAATTCAGTATTTGTTGCAGTCCTAAAATTAAATAAACATGTAAATTAAAATCGTTTGTGGCTTTATTTTAAAAAAAAATATGAACATTTAACATTACATAAATTTGATCAAAATCATATTAAAGATGCCAAAAAACGTACCTACATGTCAATTATTATTATCGCTTATAAGTCAATCAAATAGCATGAGCCACACATAGCGTACATGCAGTTTAGAGATCGCAATCTCTAAACTGCATGTACGCTACAATGCATAAGCGCTTTTTCAAATTGTTATTGTAAATAAATAGTACTTAAATGTTAGGTGAACAATGAACTGACCGCCAAGCAAGCTTCCCTGATAGCGATAAGCTCGTACTGCAACACGTGTTGAAACTGTCCCTCAGAGATCCCGTCCCGGTACACTATGATGCGGTACGGCTTGAATCCACCAGTACTCTTGTAGAACATGATGAGCAGCTCTTTCACCATACTGCTCATCTCTTGTACAGTGTCTTGTCTGAAAACGTTAAAACTGACAAGTGCATAAGATTGAAGACTTTTTTTAGCACATTCTCAATTGGTAGAATTTAATTTCGGGCTGTAATTACATTTACTTATATTTGATATTTTAACTAAATTTTATGGCTGTAGTGAGAATAAGACAGTAGGTATCGGAGATAGTTTTGTTGTTAAACTCTACGAATCAATAACGAACTATTTGACTAAGTGTCTGTCTGGATTATGATATGAACAGTTATAATATTCACGACCATTATGAATTATGTACAGCTTGTACATTAATATGACTTCCGTGCTATTGGGATGTTGTTCTGGCTATGATTATATTTTTACTGATAACATCCAAAAGCTACACATTTTCAAATTGAAGAAGCCAATACACATAATATCTCGGGAATTATGTAGTACAAGTATTTTAATTGCCTTTGAAGTATTATAAAACTAGGTAAAAAAAGACAACATTATGAGATCCTGTAAAAAAAAGTTACTTTTTGGATAAAACTTACTATGCTATCACATAATTATCTGTTTGTATTTTTATTTTTTGTTGATAGATACAGAACTTTTGAAACACTTAAATATTGACTAAGGTGCCATGGTCGAATATCGCCAGTAAAACCTACGCACATTATTATTACAGTGGTACGTACATCGTTGTACAGTCAGTAAGATATTGAATGCATTCTCTTACTTCTTGTAGTCCTGGCATGCGGGACTGGACTGCGAGCCGGATGACTCCCTGCTCGACGGCCAGTCTGCCACCGGTCTTTGGAAACAAAACACGCCAACGTCATAATCATCAAAAACCGCAATGTTTCTTACTAGCAGTCGACTTATATTTTACTACACACACGAAATATTATACATTTATGTACTTTATTACATGTACACATTTCTTCAGTTATTATTGCCATAATATTTATTTGTAACTAATTTAGGCCGAAATCATTATGTGTTGGCCATATTCGACCCACGTACCTTATTATTGTATTAATAAATCAGTACTAATGTTGATGGTGAAACTGGCGTCCATGGTTTTGGCGCCCGAACAAGGCCGCACCACGTTCAATATAACAATAACCAAGGAAATGTTATTTTGCATAGCTAATGATAGTTACACGAAGTAAACAATGATTGTTTTAGCATTTTAAATTAAAAAACAACAATGCTCGGACAGCTTATGCAATGCATAAAAACATACCGGTTTTTGCTGTTTCCAGACAAGTATCAATAATTACCTATGTTGTTGCACTCTGACTGTGGCTGCGTATCTGGAGGGGTGCGCGTCCATGGAGCCGACGACGGCCGCGATGGAAGGCTTCTTGTTGTCGCCCGCGGGCGGGTGCGTCACGTCCACGCCCAGGAAGATCACGGGCTCGTTGAACACCTGCACACACACACACGAGTCACTTGCTGCCATACACACTCTCTTACACACACTCACACTCGCCGCACTCACCTTGGGTCGCAGCGACGGCACAAGGATCGAGTTGATACCGCCCAGCTTGACGTTGATCTTGAGGCACAAGTTGCTCAGCGTCTGCGGCGAGGTCTTGTTCACGTTCTTGGCTTGCACGCACTGCGTCGCCATGCCTAGCACCGTGTCGCCGACGCGCTTCACCTCCGCTGCGGACATGGAGCGTGCGAGTGAGACAGGGGAGCGTAGAGAACGCGCGCCAGAGAGAGACGGTCACACTCACCGTACACCGGCGTCTTGCCCGGCAGCACCACCACCACCAGCTGCAACTGCACGAACGTGGACTTGAGGTACTTGAACATGGGCTCCACCTGGTCGGGGCCCGTGGCGTACTTGCAGAAGCACGGCTGCCCGATGATGGGCATGCCGGCGTCGTTCGAGATCTTCTGCAGCTGCTGCGTGAAGTTCCTGCGATATGGATGATAGTGTTATAGTGCGCCAGCACCAGCACAGAGAGTGAACGCTCCCACTACAGACGAGCCAGAGGCACTCACTTGAGCGCGTCCTCTCGCACGGTGCGCTGCGGCGCGAAGCACGCGATGGCCCACACGCGGATCTCGACGCCCATGAAGAACTGCTTGCCGCGCATGTCCCACACGCCTTGGTTGGGCAACGCCTGCTGCTCGCATGGAACAAACGACGCAGTTGTAAACAGTTCTAGCGGCACGAGAGTACGCCGATATACCTAGATATATTAAGTGAAGCGATACGAGGAGAATGAATGCATTACTTGTCCGCCGAGCGAGGAGACGCGCCCGCCGTACTGCAGCTTGGGCGGCGGCAGCACGCGGCCGCGCACCTCCATCATGTTGTTAGAGATGGTGAGGCCGAACTCCTTCACGTACAGGTCGGTGTTGAAGTTGGCGCGCCGCACCAGGTTGTTGATCTCGCGCTCTCTGTCGCACACACAACACACGCACATATAGTAGGCGCTCTGTGACACGCGGCGCGTGCGAGAGGGAGGGAGCGACAGACTGACCTGTCGGGCGCCGAGCGCGCCGTGGCCTTGATCATGGTGGAGGTCTGCATGTCGGTCAGTTTCTTGATGCAGCGTTGGCCGGGCACGATGTTGCACACCTCCAGCGGCAGGTACGTGTGCTTGTGCTCCTGCCCCACTTGCAGGCACGGTAGGTGCGGGTAACGCAGTTTCATTCTATACTTGTCGCAGAAATATTTTGCTACTGTACATTCAACTGTCTGTCCATTTTCTAGTTGGAGAGGGAATCTGCAAATTAATAACTTTCATGTGGAAGCTTATACTTACAATGTTGTAATAGTTGATCAAGCAAAACAGCTAAAAACGCGTAATGTTTAATAAGCCTTATATTTAATTAGTTACCTACATATGATGTATATAGATATTAATACAAATCACTTACGACTGCATTTGCGCCGGCCTTCTGGTCACATTACATACTCTATATTTCCTCTTCATTGTACCACAATGTGTAATTTCTATTTTGAGTCCTTTTATTTCCTTAGTAAATTTGACTCTCTGTGAGTCTGTCAAGGGTTTTCTTTGTTCATTAATGTCTCTTATATCTAACACTTCACACATAAACTCTATAACAGGCTGTGCCTTGTAGAATGCTGTTGCAGACACTGAAAAAATAATATTAGTTTTGTAACAAATATATCCAAACAATAATAATATTTTTTTAATTTATCATCATTTTTATCTGACAAAAGACATAACAGAGCAGAACAAACAAAAAAAAATAGTTTCTAAGTGTTACAACAATATGTTAGAATATAGACAACAACGTTCCCAAACAGAGGAAGATAAATGACTTCAGGACTAAACCTTGCCCAAGGAATATGAACACATATTTGTGAGAACTTAAGCAAATATTCGTGAACTTAAGCACATATTAGTCGGTGTGTTAGGACATAATTGTTAAGTGTTCACAACAAGTTCTTTGCTTCAGTCATCCTTAGACCACGATACCGATTACTCAGATGTTCAATTGACCCAAAAACATTTTTTTGCAAAATTAACAACAGTGGGCATAATAATACCTTGTGCATCAAAGAAAAAAGAACCAACATGTATTCAAGCCTTCTTTTAGACTTTAGGACTTACTTATTTGATCTATAATGATCACACAATGCTCAACAAACATCTCGAGCTAAAAATGATATGGTGGGGGAATATTGGAGCATGTGCAGTTTTGTGCATAATCATCGACGTTGTCAGTGTCGAAAGTACCTATCGAATAATTTATGTTATGTAATAACTGGAGCACGTATCGACGACATCCCGTCACCCCTCGATCTATTTAAGATACCTAAAATTGGTCACTGCAGCCCAAGATTTATTGGCTTAGTTGTTTGTTGGTGTCAGTACATCAAGTAATTATAGAAACTATGTTTAATTATACTGCTATCAAATTGTTACATTGTGTTATATACTGTTGTTTTCTATTGCAGATAAAAAATCATTCTATTCTAATGTTCATTAAACATACCATCAATATTTAGCATCATCTTCCACTGACTTGGCCGTACCGACTGATGAAAACCAAACCATACTTCTCTACCTCCTCCTAAAGGGTGATAGTACCCTTCTGGCGATGAGAAAAATGACCGACCAACAGGTGTATATATCATTGAAGGGAGATGCCTCATTACTACATCTAACGCTAATACGGGATCGTGTGGAATTTGTCTTGTTCGGCCTTCGAGAGCTTCTTCTAACGCCGAGAACGATACCTAAAAATTATTGAGAATTAACGAAAGAGTATGAAGTTATTTAGAAAGAACTTTTTATTTAAAAAACTAACGCGTGTGTAACTAATGTTAACTGAATGTGAACGAAACTATACTTGGACCTTTCCAACAATCAGATATGCGTGAAAACCAGTTAACCAAAATAGAAAGAACTAAAATTAAATGGAGAATTTCACATATATTGTCACATTTCCGAAGAGTTGTTGAAAAAAATAAATATGACTTTAGGTGTTTAGACGAACACCAGGTAAAGTACTAAACTTCATAGTGTTAGGATAATTTACTTTCAACTGACAGAGGATTTTGGCCATTTGGGCGCGGCGACTGACGCCACGCGGACAGGTATACTATGGAACATGAGTGCATACGCCATCAGTGTTTATTTTTGATGTGTAGTGTAGACATCTTCTTAAATATCAATAAATTGGTATAGTTCCGATTACCTAAGCATATTTAATTAGTAATAAAATTTGTAATTATGTATACATAATTGTTTTATTTTAAACGTCATTCCTTTTTAACATGCAACAAAAATATACTTTTTACACCATGATCACTTAGGAAAATAATTTTATTTAATTTCGTACTGCCATGGATAACGTTATCAGTGGACAAAAGTCACCATGATCCGTGGCTAACGCAGACTGATCATGCGATCTGTGGATACAAACCTCAGGATAGTAGATCTGGTAGAACACTCTCAGGTTAGACTAGACATCACAACAGAAGTGACTTTAAAGTAGGTCGAAAAAAGTTGAATTAAGAGCTGTGAAGTTAAAGGTTGCCTTGCTCTATGCATGGTGGAAAAATGTTCACATTAGGTTAAAGCCACAGAAAATTAAAAAAAAATAGCATTATTTTTGTATCAAGTCTTACATTGTACTATACATGATTCTTTTACTGTTATAAAACTATGTATGATTGCTCTAAAATAAGAATACAACGTTTATGGTATGTTTTTTTTACAAACATAACTACCAAGTGAACCAAGTGAGAATTTTGATAAGTGTTGAATTTAAAGAATTACAACCAAATATATATAGTATAGTTATTTTTTCCAATCTCTAAAAAAACTCTTTCTGACAGGGCAGTCACACAGGAGGGTAGCTATATTAAAATTTTTGTTATGACATATTTTAGAGTAATAATAATAAGCAGTATTTTTTTAAGCAATATAACATTACAATTTTTATCGATGTGTTACGAGCTAACAAACACCAATCGCTGTGCCTGACGTCATCATTAACATTAGTGATAGTTCTTCTATGGTTCACATACAAAATATATTTGAGAACTTTGATGGGTTTTACAGTTTGGTAAAATTTGTTTGCTTTAAGTTTTTTTTAAAAAATACTATTATTATGTAGATATACTATTTCACCTAACCTAACCAAAGCCAAATTCGAAACCCGGATCTCTAATAATCAAAATAACCTTACATAATCTAAAAACAATGTGTAGGTCCCCAGACATATTTTATAATTCAATTGCAAGATTTGGTTTTGAACTAATGTTTTCAGTGTTACATTAAAATAATTTTACGTAAATTGCAATGTTGTTTTGTAAATAGCATTGTAAGTTTTGTATTATTTTCTACAGCAACACACTAGACAGTATTGGTAAGAATGTTTCAAGCTCATGTTCTCATATGTTCTGTTTAATAAACCTGTATTTGTTTGAGTACCGTGACGTCTGGCACACCAACTGACATTAGATAGCGTTTTGATATCATATTTAGAAATGCAAAACCAAATATTGTGTTTTTTATATGTGAAAATGCGTTATTTATTAAGATTTTTATTTATTACCATATTTTTAAGAAAAAATATTAAGTTTAACTATTTCCAGTAAATTGCTATAAACCTCTTTATGCATAAGGATTTAGTCAACATCTTACCTGCGAGACCCATTTAATACCAACACGAAACACCCTATCCTTGCCTTCACCAGGCAGGGTCACTTCTAAATCTAGTCTATCTCCACCAATAGGCAATGGATCTCTTGTATACATGTTACTTCTGCCATCGAACACCGGCTTGAGTCCACCAAAGTATTTACTGTTACGATCTACCATAGTCTCAACTATGTCTCTGTTGACCTAAAAAACCATAAATGAAATTATTAAAAGGAGGTCACACATGTGCTATGAGTGCTAATAAATAGGTATGTTTCGCACATATGTTTTGAAACAGAAGTTATTGATGCAAACCACTTCATGGGTTTGTTTTTTTACTTTATCAAATTTCATAACATGCAATTTTTTTTCAGAACTATTAAAAAAATAGTTGAAATTAAAAGAGAAATTAGAAAAATATCTGTATATATAAATGAACTAAAACTAGTTCAAATAACTTTATTCCAGTTTCTTTACTACATACTCTTAAGCACCAGCCCTGGTCTAATATAAGAAATCTGCGAAATTAGAATATAAGAATACCAAAAATATGAGGTTGATTTTTAGGCAGATAGCTACAATCTTTTGGCTTTTAGCTATAACTAAGAGGCTGGTAAATATTCAAATTCTGTGTTAACATTTGTATCAGAAAAAGTTCTTACTTATTATCAGAAGTTGTTTTTTTCCAGTTTCATCACATTATTTAGAAGTTGAAATAAGTTTATAACTAATTAAAAATTACCTTTCTAGGGCATTTATCAGGTTGTATAATAACTTCATAGTGATGCACAAATCCCCGGGGCATAGATATTTGAAAATGATTTGCTCTAAGTGTAATATGTCTTCCTTCATGGCCAATGTCTGGTCGCCGAGGGCAGGGTAGATTAGGGAGGTTAAGTGAAGGTAAGGTGGGTGATACGAGTGACAATGCTCCAACGCCTGCCACTACCGCGGCGGGTACAATGGCTCCTGCATTGGGCGTGGTAGTTTGTGCTCCAATAACTGAACTGGTGGTGCATGTTGCACTGACTGCTCCAGCTACACCTATGGTGCTTCCACATGTTTCACCTGATGGAGCTGAAATATTATATACATTTAGCAAACCGTGTTCAATTATAATTGTTATGGGGGAATAGAGACTAGCACTGCCTTCCTTTTCTTTCCATTAAAAAGAAGTCAGTGTCGGTCTCTTTGCTATGCAGTGCTTATTGCATTAAATGATAATAAAATGGAGAGTTATACGGGTAAGTATTGAATATGTTTCCTCCTTTAACTTCATTTCCAAAGATTTCATTAGTCAATGGAATAGAAATCTTAATTCAGGTAGGTATAAGTGTTTGTTGAAGCTGCATTTTCTGCAAATTTAAAATAAACTTATGGTAAATAATTATAGCACAAAATTTCAGATCAAGCAGATAATGTACAATATCAATGGCATATTACTTATTGTTAAGTAGATAATTTTACAAACCAAGTTTTTTTTTAATGATGACCTGAGTCTAATACCTTAGGAGAACCAAATCGAAGGCTTGGTAAGTCGATGGGCACCTAAGTACTCATCTAATTTGTAAGTAGGCCAAGCTAACAGGTCTCCACACAATAGAGTTCCCACAAACATAATTTACAAAGTATTAGTGACACGATCATGATTATTGTCCAAATACACACAAATAATGATAAGACCACAATTTTTTGTCATAACAAAACAAAAACATTAAGTTTGGAAGGTGTTTGAATGAAAATATGCTGCATTCCTATTTCAGTCATGAAGCAATACCAACTCACCTTGACCAACGGGAAACATTTCTTCTAATGTTATTTATTTCTGGCATGCACAGTGACTACACTAACACTACACACAAAGCAATATATTTTGTTTACAACGCTACATAACAATTTTATGAACATTGGTCTGCTCTTCCTCGCACAAAGAAAACTAAATTTTGCTTGATGTGATGAATGGACGTCATTCACACCAAGATGTCACTCAATCTTTCTTTTGTTATATGGCACCATACGATTTGTATATTTGCCAGCGTCAAGTTTATCAATTTTCAAGTTATTATTATTAATCTATCATGATACAAATATCAAGTAATAAATAAGGCATCTTGGTCAAGTCAACTCACATCATGTATGTAGCCTCATTTTGGTTGAAACTTTAATAGGGATTCTATGGTCATTTTCCGCGAACACGAAAACCACGTTATTCCATCTTTATATCACTTGCCCAAAATTGTACATAAAAACATGACATTCATGATTAATGATATTGCACATCAAAGCATGGAGAACTGAACACTAGTATAAACTAGTTTTGCTATACATACAAAGGTGCCATTTTTTCAGCGAACGCGGGAAAACTATGATATTGGTCGAATTGACAACAACATTTCATGTTTGGAAAGTGACGGAAACTTTAAAACCATTTCGAGATAATGTAATGAAGAGTTCGTACTAAATATACCAGATTTCTTTTTAGATTGACTTTATTCCAAGTTTTTTACAACAACTCGTATTTATGCTAAGACTGTCAGATGCCACCAATAAAAATGTTATTGTAACTATCGCATGTGAACCAATAGGCAGAAGTCAGTACCTATAACGACACATATAGTGCTCCATATACTGCTACTACTACATATACTGTGCACGTACGAGTAGTACGAGGACAAACTGCTTTAATGATGGTTCCACATTACACCCAATTACATTTCTGTAGAACTAGGATAGTACCTACTCGGGTAGTACACGACTAGTACTCGAATAGAACTCGAGCAGTGCTCGAGTAGTACTCGGGTGATTCTCGAGTAGTATCGGGACTGAGTTTTTTAGAGAGCTCAAAACCTCCCGGTTTTGGAGAAGTAGCAGCGCTCACGGTAATACTACTGGCTAAAACCGAGTCTTGCACTGGAACTGAACCTTTTTGACTGAACTGGCACAATACACAGAATGTGGTGGCCAGTCAATCAAGAAGAGAAAAAAAACTGTCAAATCTGCGAACAATAATTCTGTCATCGCGCTTGAATGAAGTGGGTTATGTGTTGTTTCGTTGATTTTGTGGTTGATTTTTAGCTTTTAGACAAAAATCAACGAAACAATTACTATTTTACTATGTTTCCCAGTGGCCAAGGTAAGCCAATTACTGATTACAGCCCTCGACGCTAGTTTTGATGTCTAAACAACATAGAGGACACCTCGCACAGACTACATTAGAAATGTGTTTTTAATTTGTTGTCGGTGTGCTTCTTGGTTAAAATGATTTATTCAAAAGAATACTAGAATATCACTCGCTCGTTCATGTTTTTAGAATTTTGTTAATCTTATAATAAATGCCATAAAATATATTTGTACACAAACGTGAATATCAGTAATGAATAGACGACAATGTGTGCGCATTGTGTATAAATTTAATATTAGGTACACAGTTAAATTCACGGAGAATTTTCACTATATTCAATTTATTAGTTAACCTTTTGAACTTTCTTAGGTCCGTTGAGCTTGATACCAAATCAAATCAAATTAATAAAATAAACTTCTGAGCTTAATTTATTGCGTATTTTGACTTTATTGTAATATTTCCGCAGCTACCCCTGGAGAAGCCAACAGTGGCACTGTAGTGACGGGAGTGGTGACGCCCGGCGCGACAGCGGGTGCGCTGGGCGCCACTCCTACAACGCCTACACCTGGGGCCCTAGTGACAGGCGTCGCGCCGGGTGCAATGGCGCTCGTGTCGCCAGTGGTGGCGCCCCCGCCTGACCTGCCTATCCTCACATGCCCACGACGCCCCAACCTCGGCCATGAAGGAAGACCTATTATGCTCCGAGCCAATCACTTCCAAATATCAATGCCAAGAGGATTTGTCCATCATTATGATGTCAGCATACAACCAGATAAATGTCCAAGAAAGGTGCTGTTTCCTGTGAAAATTTACTTAATACTGCAATTTTTTGAGATGAAGATAAGCCTAAGTGTTAATCCTAGATATAAGCTATCCTAGTGCCAAATTAAATCGAAATTGGTGCTGCTGCTTGAAAGAGTAACAAACATACATACAAATAATTGTGTTTATAATAATAGTAGAATTTATTTAATTTATTTATTTATCAAATTAATTAAGACAGCACATTGTAGTCCATTTACATTAATTAATTCAGGGTCGTCATTATACTCTAACAAAAAAAAATTATAAAATTACATTATTAATAACTATTTTAAAATTAAAATCACAAACTAAAGACTAAACTAGAACTAAAGTAAACACTGAAGTCTAGTAGTTATGTGAACAGTTACATACAGATCAGACATTATTGCATCAAATAGACATTTATTAGCCATAGGCCATATCAAATATGGAGACAAGGAAGGAAGGCTTTTACTAGGCTAGAGATATATGATAATAACATACGTTAATTTTACAGATAAAAGAATAAACTATAACGTAATCAATATACAATATATATCAATTCTCTTCATATTTAAAATTGAGTTCTGGGTTGTTCTGTCAATTATGTATTTATATCATTTTACCAGTACATAATGCCATTAAAAACAATACCCATTACTAATACTTCCTTTTTTTAAGTATGCATTATGTATATTTATACCAAGTAATAACAAGAATATTTTGAGCCATACTGAATGAAAGTACCAACTTCCTTACATACCTACATTCTAACAGTAAAACTTAATTTTGTCAGACCTGAGGCATAGACTTTTTTTGTCTTATCTAACTCTGTCAACTACTAATACTGATACGTCATTCCTCTTTTACTGTGCAGGCTATCAATTTATGGAATGCACTGCCATTGTCTATTAGGCAGGAAAAATCCCTGTCTATATTTCAGGACTTGGTATTCAGACATTACTTCTCCTAGTATGAATAGGTGTAGGTATATTTACAACATTATAATAAACTTAACAGGTATACATTCAGCTTCTTTCTTATTACTTTGTGTGTTTCATGTATGAAGAGTTAGTTATTTTACTTTTATTAGATTGGTTGTACCAATAGTTTTTTTTTAAAGTGCTATCCATCGAAAGGTGTCCTGGAAGAAATTGCTTTAGGCGATAAGGCCGCCCAATATGCTACCATTGTATAGATTTGTCTTGATGTATCTTTTTATATTTTGTTTGGTGTGCAATAGAGCTTTGTTCATTAATTAATTAATTCATAATAATGTTATTAACTTTCAGGTGAATAGGGAAATAGTAGAATGTATGGTGCACAGCTACAACAAAATATTTGGTGCCATCAAGCCAGTGTTTGATGGCAGGAACAACTTATACACAAGAGATCCCCTGCCCATCGGCAATGATAGAGTGGACTTAGAAGTCACATTGCCTGGAGAAGGCAAGGACAGAGTATTTCGGGTGGCTATTAAGTGGGTAGCTCAGGTGAGTGGTTGATCAGTAGTAAAAAGCTTATTAGTCATATTTAGTTAGAAATATTAAAATGAACTGTCATTTCAATTGTTTATTTTCATTATTATAGGTATCTCTATTTGCCCTAGAAGAAGCATTAGAAGGCAGAACAAGACAAATTCCCCATGATGCCATCCTTGCATTGGATGTAGTAATGCGACACCTACCTTCAATGATGTACACTCCTGTTGGTCGGTCGTTCTTTTCATCGCCGGAAGGGTACTATCACCCTTTAGGGGGTGGGAGGGAGGTGTGGTTCGGCTTTCATCAGTCCGTGAGGCCAAGTCAATGGAAAATGATGCTAAATATAGATGGTAAGATTCTTTATATATTACCTCTCTTAGGTAAAAGGGTATGTATGTTGTAAGTTATATAATTTCATTTATTGCATCTGTTTCACATACCATTTGGGTTGGACATGGGGAACTTATATCTTGCACCTTTAAACACCAGTATTCATAAAAAAAAGTTGTGTACTTGTACATGCTTTCATAAATTCTGTTCTAAGCTTGTCTAAACTAATATTACACTTATCTTGGATAAGGTTTCTTGCATCCATGTTAAAAGACATATATTAGTGAATAGTGAGTTAGGTCAGCCAAACTAGTTAATGCCGAAGTTAAATTTAGTTTAGTAAGCTAGCAGCACTAAGCTCATGTGCCTATTTGTCATTTTGTGTTGAATACTTCAAATGTTCATTGAGCTTATAATGTTTATGTAGGTTGCATGAAAAACTTGATTGTTACTGAGCCAGCTGTCTAGTTGATTTCATTGATTAATGACGTATTTTGTCATTTCAGTATCCGCAACCGCCTTTTACAAAGCACAACCTGTTATAGAGTTTATGTGTGAAGTGTTAGATATAAGAGACATTAATGACCAAAGAAAACCCTTGACAGACTCGCAAAGAGTTAAATTCACAAAAGAAATAAAAGGACTAAAAATAGAAATCACCCATTGTGGTACAATGAAGAGGAAATATAGAGTATGTAATGTGACCAGGAGGCCGGCGCAAATGCAGTCGTAAGTTTAAAGTTTTCCTGTTACCATTACAACCAAACACATGAACTACTATTTAATTTTTATTGATAAGGTTAATCAGCTTGTACTGTGATAATACTTTTAGGTTTTAACTTTTCATAATAAAGTTATATTTTTACTGATGAAGGTAAAAATATAAAAAATATTTTGAAACATTCCTATTTGCTAATATAATCTAGTTTTTGGCTAGTCAGTCTTATTTATATGCTAAGAATAGAAGAGTAGCATTAGCTTTCGACGTATACATAGATAAAAACTGATATATATTATAGTTATTTGATACTAATAAGAAAGTTAAGTCAGCAAGGCTTACACAGGCATTGAATAAATGAAGTTTCCAAATATATGCCATTGTGCTATTAAACAGTTACCATACATTTTCCTATTATATTAAGCAAACATTAATTTAAGTTATTCATTTCTTCAGGTTTCCCCTTCAGTTAGATAATGGACAGACAGTAGAATGTACAGTAGCCAAATATTTTTGTGACAAATACAAGATGAAGTTGCGTTACCCGCACCTACCGTGCCTGCAAGTGGGACAGGAGCACAAGCACACGTACCTGCCGCTGGAGGTGTGCAACATAGTGCCCGGCCAGCGCTGCATCAAGAAACTCACCGACATGCAGACCTCCACCATGATCAAGGCAACGGCGCGTTCGGCGCCCGACAGGTCAGTCTGTCGCTCCCTCCCTCTCGCACGCGCCGCGTGTCACAGAGCGCCTACTATATGTGCGTGTGTTGTGTGTGCGACAGAGAGCGCGAGATCAACAACCTGGTGCGGCGCGCCAACTTCAACACCGACCTGTACGTGAAGGAGTTCGGCCTCACCATCTCCAACAACATGATGGAGGTGCGCGGCCGCGTGCTGCCGCCGCCCAAGCTGCAGTACGGCGGGCGCGTCTCCTCGCTCGGCGGACAAGTAATGCATTCATTCTCCTCGTATCGCTTCACTTAATATATCGGCGTACTCTCGTGCCGCTAGAACTGTTTACAACTGCGTCGTTTGTTCCATGCGAGCAGCAGGCGTTGCCCAACCAAGGCGTGTGGGACATGCGCGGCAAGCAGTTCTTCATGGGCGTCGAGATCCGCGTGTGGGCCATCGCGTGCTTCGCGCCGCAGCGCACCGTGCGAGAGGACGCGCTCAAGTGAGTGCCTCTGGCTCGTCTGTAGTGGGAGCGTTCACTCTCTGTGCTGGTGCTGGCGCACTATAACACTATCATCTATATCGCAGGAACTTCACGCAGCAGCTGCAGAAGATCTCGAACGACGCCGGCATGCCCATCATCGGGCAGCCGTGCTTCTGCAAGTACGCCACGGGCCCCGACCAGGTGGAGCCCATGTTCAAGTACCTCAAGTCCACGTTCGTGCAGTTGCAGCTGGTGGTGGTGGTGCTGCCGGGCAAGACGCCGGTGTACGGTGAGTGTGACCGTCTCTCTCTGGCGCGTGTTCTCTACGCTCCCCTGTCTCACTCGCACGCTCCATGTCCGCAGCGGAGGTGAAGCGCGTCGGCGACACGGTGCTAGGCATGGCGACGCAGTGCGTGCAAGCCAAGAACGTGAACAAGACCTCGCCGCAGACGCTGAGCAACTTGTGCCTGAAGATCAACGTCAAGCTGGGCGGTATCAACTCGATCCTTGTGCCGTCGCTGCGACCCAAGGTGAGTGCGGCGAGTGTGAGTGTGTATAAGAGTGTGTGTATGGCAGCAAGTGACTCGTGTATGTGTGTGTAGGTGTTCAACGAGCCCGTGATCTTCCTGGGCGTGGACGTGACGCACCCGCCCGCCGGCGACAACAAGAAGCCTTCCATCGCGGCCGTCGTCGGCTCCATGGACGCGCACCCCTCCAGATACGCAGCCACAGTCAGAGTGCAACAACATAGGTAAAGGACGTATTCAATGACTAAGGAAATTACGCTAGAAAACTTTGATCAGCAGGGCTTACTTTTGCTACCTCAAATATTCACTTTACGAATATTCAAAAGTTTTAAATCTATTTTTAAAATTTGATAAGAGCTTGTACATAATTTCCTTTGAGTATACATAGTATACATTCTATTGATTTATCTCGGACTAGCCTATATTATTATTTATTTATCCATTCCTATTAATAAAATCTTTTTTAGGCAAGAAATAGTGCAAGAGATGAGTAGCATGGTCCAAGAGCTGCTGATAATGTTCTACAAGAGCACGGGCGGGTTCAAGCCTCACCGAATCATCATGTACCGCGACGGTATCTCGGAGGGACAGTTCATGCACGTCCTGCAACACGAACTCACGGCTGTCAGGGAAGCTTGTATAAAGGTAAACTATTATATTTACTTTCTGACATTAATAATTACAGGTTATATTACTTTGATGTGGCCGAACGTTTGACGAAGCCGAATTTTTTATTTTGTTTGGCATTTGCCAATCGTGAATCTCTTAAATAATTTCTTTAAGTTATGGATTTTCTCTATATTATTGACTACGACACTCTTCGTATTGATTATTTGCTCTCATGAGAATATAATACACAAGAAAGATAGTTTATAGTTGTGACGTTGATGTTGTATTTCAGTTGGAAGCAGAGTACAAACCGGGCATCACGTTTATCGTAGTACAAAAACGTCACCACACGCGGTTGTTCTGCGCCGACAAGAAGGAGCAGTCCGGCAAGTCGGGCAACATCCCCGCCGGCACCACCGTGGACCTCGGCATCACGCACCCCACGGAGTTCGACTTTTACCTGTGTTCACACCAGGGGATACAGGTGAGTGTGTATAGGTAGGTGTATGTTGCGTATGTAATGCAAGGGTGTGTGACATTGTGTTGAGCGAGGGATGTGTGTGTGTGTGCAGGGCACGTCGCGTCCGTCGCACTACCACGTGCTGTGGGACGACAACCACTTCGGGTCGGACGAGCTGCAGTGCCTCACGTACCAGCTGTGCCACACGTACGTGCGCTGCACGCGCTCCGTGTCCATCCCCGCGCCCGCCTACTACGCGCACCTCGTGGCGTTCCGCGCGCGCTACCACCTCGTCGAGAAGGAGCACGACTCGGGCGAGGGCAGCCATCAGTCAGGTAGCAGCGAAGACAGAACCCCTGGTGCTATGGCCAGAGCTATCACAGTACATGCGGTCACCAAGAAAGTTATGTACTTTGCTTAGAGACTTGTTTTTAACTCTCCTCTGTTTTAGTTTATGATCGATCATGTTAGAAAGATTTAGTTTATTTCGTAACGCGTCAGTGAAATGTATTGAAGCGTTAAATACGAAAACGAATATAAAATATATCAAACTCGTTGTGGACGTTTACGTGACATTAGACATCATCAAAGTAATTAAAGCAGAAAAATTGACACACATGACTTAAGAAGAAGATATGATACTTAAACTATCACATCTCTCTCAACGAATGCTTTTATTATAGAATCTTTCTAACTTAAGTGGTCTTATTTGGCTATGGGGGTACATCTACTATACAAAAATACGGGGCGTATTTACGACTAGTATGGTTTTTACCTGCATCAGGGCTACTAGGCTTAATGTATAAAAATAACATGGCGCCCAATATTCTGTTAAGATAAAAAAATTAAGATTATTTATTAGAATGTAAACAACCGTGTCTGTTGTCCATGTGTCCTTTTGAAGGGTTATCTGTATAGAAACGGAGATTCAGTTGACAACATTTCAAAAAAATAATAATAACAAAATACAGATAATTAATTACACAACTTTTTACGAGCTTTTGAAGAGAATAACGTTATACATAATTTTTCTTAGATTTTAAAGAATCTCAGAAAAAATAATTATTACATTGTGAACAAAATAAAAAAGGGTTAACTTATTTTTATTTATCTGTCCGTTATGGTAATAAAAATGGGGGGTTAAAAATCTGAAATGTTGTCAGTTGTCACTGTTTATAGCTTAATACATACATGTATGAAAAAGTGTCGCAGTTTATGTATTACTACGAACGTCTTGCGACTTGCGCGCGTGTGCGCTCTCGGACGTCGCCGCCTTTTACTTTACCGGGGCCGAGATCTGTAATCTCTGATGCAATATCTATGGGTCTGACCGCATCCAAGCAATTTACATTCTTACCTTTATGACAATAATGTTGAAATCCAAATTACATTTTCGGTCTATTCTGTTATTAAAACAGAATTTATCTATGTGTTGGTAAAGATTAGATTTTGAGTGCACGGGCAGATAGAAAATGCACCTATTTAGCGGCATCCTATCGTAGCGGTTTGCCTTTGTCTAGATCTTTAGTACCTACTTTAAACGGACATTGCATTTATATTTCTATACGCATTTTTCTAATATCGAAGATAAAGAATATAATAAATACATATGCGGCAGAATTGTAAACGTGGGTTTAAATGACAAAGACATCAAATCTTCAGCTTTACTTAAAATGAGGAAAACTCTTTGACTCGGTGAGAAACGTATCAGTATGTTAAAATATAAACATATTATATTGGCTAATGTAGATTAAGATTATAAAATTATAAAGCTATTTACTTAGAGCAAAATATTCGACACGACGGGCTAGCTACATATACTTAGCAGCTACTTAAAGCTTAAAAATAGTTAAGCAGCTAAATTCAAATTTAAAATCCTGATTACTAATTAGATCCTGTCAAACTATACTTACAACCTAATTTATCTGTTTCTAAATGTCATTTACGAGTCGTTTATGATTTTACCGATTTCGATGTTGACGTATCTAATAAAACACCCAACAGCTGAGCTACACTGTGCTGCTATTACATTATCGCCTTTATTGACGCCAAAGTCCAAAGATTTGCCAAAAATATAGTGCAACATGCTCAATATTCGTACGTTAAAATAAATCAAGAATTTATCGAATACCTTGCACAAAATAAAATCAGAGTAATAAGATTCTATTCCGTAAAAGCGGTGTCAAAATCTGTCAAAGCGAACTGGTCCCGTGGCCAGGCAGCCACGGGACCAGTTCGCTTTGACAGATTACTACACTGGATTTTATGTAATTTGTGGACACTATAAGGCGGATTTGAAACGTCGTGTCGGTCTCTTCCATACTTACAAGTACGTCTAAAACAACAGTTCGCTAGTTTTGATGCTTAATGTTTTTGCATTTGAATTACACAGGGTGGTAAGATATTTTTGTAATAAAAAGATGTTTTATAAAGATCATAGATACGTAATCAGTTTCTCGTGTAGGTACCTAAGTTTAAATAGTGTCCACAAATTCATTAATATTGTACTGAAAAACGTTTCTATTGTGAATAAATTACTAGACAAAAAGCGTCGTCTCGCTTTGGATTCGCTGTTTGTTTGACAAGGCACTTAGAATAAAAATTATAAAAATATACGTGTCATATTCACTGGACAGTATTATACATAATAGACGTCAGTGATCCCAGTTCAGAGAGGACGTCAGACAGAACAAAATCTTCCATTAACACTATTATGGTATGTAACCAAAGTACACCTCTTATTATTATCTAAGGTATAGAATATATATATTATCTCCTTATTCTTTTTTTCTAATGCTTAAATTACTTATAATGAGGTATTATAACAAAAAAAGATAATCCAAAAATATTTTTAGCAAACTTCAACAAAATATATGGATATTTTGTCACCACAGGAACAACCCTGAAATCACGATACACACGCGCAGTTGACATAGATGTTACTAGAACCTTGCTTTTATGTCTCTCTTAGTTTTCGTGCGAATGAGTCCAAATCAGTTTGCTATTGGTAATCAATGACGGTGAATTAATTGTTTGCTAGTTCCAAGCTGTAAACTCAAAGCTGGAACATAGGAGAGACTTTAAAGGATATTCTTTTTGTAGTTATTTTTACGTGTAATAGGTACTTACCGGGAAGTGTAACAGTAATTTAAATTGTAAATATGAGGAAATACATTTTGAGATGTTGATTAATTTTTTTATCAAAAAAAAATGTTATTATTATTTGAATCTTAGCTACATTTCATTATTAAAAATAATTTTATTTAAACAGCTGATTATTATGTATAATTGAGTAAGACGAAACCAGGTTCGTTTTGTTACTACATTTCTTGATATAATATATCAATAACATTGGTGTTTACAAAACGTAAACTTACATCATATATATGTCTGGTAAAAAACTTTGAACACTTACAATCCATAGTAGTAGACGTATCAAATCTGAAAAATCGTTAGTATAGTATGACTCGCCTTTAAATTCAAAGAGAAGCGAGACCCAAATCAATATAAAATGTTGTTGCACTAAACAAACTCAAACAAACAATACCGAACGTCTCAAGATATTGCCTCTCGTACCGTTCCCTGACCTCTTTACTCTTTAGTTTATTATTCTGTGTGCTACAACCCTGTTTCGTGTTATTTATGGCTGCCAGAATCCATCGAAACAGAGTATTGTGCCGCGTTATTTATTTTATATACCCAAAACCTCAGAAAACCTCACACAACGGCCTAGTAACATTAATAACATAATTGTTACTCTTTAATTATATTTTAAGTTTGTTTAATTTGATAGATTATTAAAAGTTTTTATCCCAAATGATTTAATGTTATCTTGATATACTCGCTCAGCACCGTCGTGGATTTACGATAGTACCACAGATCTCAGAAACTAAGGGTATCAAAACTAAAACTCATACCTGTGCAAGTAGTTCTAGAAGTAACATTTTTTTAAATCAAAGTATTTCCCGCTACAGCGCTTCAAATTATGATTTAAAACATTTGTACAAGATGCTACTGGTATTTTTCTACGCTATTTTCTATAAGTACCTAACTGCGGCGATGTGAAATTACTTAAACAAATAAATATTTTTAAATCGATTATTATAATCCCAGGCCAGGTTTAATTTGTAAGTTAGTATTACGTTATGTGTCTAGGTACATATTTAATAATGGTATTCCTTACTGTGTTTGACCGTTCATAGCCGACCGATATTTGCAAGCTATATACAAAATTGTATAAAGCAGTCGTTGTTTTTTATTTGGAAGTTAAATGATAATAATATTTTTAGATTCATAGTATTTCTCATACACAACATACACATATACAACAATTCTAAACCCTAATATAAAACAGGTATTCTAGCCATATCACTACAAAAGACATTAACGTATTCACGTGTTTTTTTATTTCTATGACTCTGACCGGTTCTTGGTTGGTAATGTGCTGATGTTCTTTTCTGCCTTGGAATATACTTTTCGACAATTCAGATCGGCATTGAAAATTTTGCGACACCAATATTGCAGAACTACTCGTAGTAACAAAAACCAATAATTTTACAATTGAATTGTTCGTTAAATCTATCTTGAGAGATAATTATAAATTTAGTGAACTACACGCTTAACTAAACGCTTTTGACATTACTTGTCATAACATTAATGCAATATCGAACGCTTATTTAGTGGTGTAGGTACCTTTATTGTGTGTGTAGGAAAATAATATTTTTCATTACATGAGTTAAGATTCCAGTTTGCAGTTTTTGCATTAGTTTAGCAGTTAATCGTAATTAAAGCTCATACACTACCGCCTTAGATTTTTTTATACTTGTTCGGACACCTATCATAATATAAGATAAAGATAAGTAGTCAATATATTCTTACTGTAATGATGTGTTCTATTTGCGTAGTGTTCACTCGTATTATCGTGGTGGGTGACATTACTCAGTTACATCTATGGGTTCCTTAGAAACTTAATTCATCCTTAGGTATAGTTTTGTTCAGATCCAACTAAGCGTGCGAATGAAATGGTGTGAGATTGGAACTAATTTATATAATTATGAGTCTATTGGCATTATAAAACGCTTAAATAGAATATAAAATGTGTATGATATCAGAATTTTCAGTACATATAGAAAGTGACTTATTAAAATATTCAAAATAAAATCAGAATATAAATATAAGAAAAACTTGCCTATCATTAACTTCAAAATTTGTGCACATAGCTAGAATTAGTTCGTTAATCGGGTAAACGATATTATATTCTTACGATAATATTTTCGAAAGATCTTTGACTCTACTCTGCCCCAAACAATCAACCTGCCTTGAATATTAATTAAAATTCTACGGAACCATTTGCTTAATGATGAATTGTGCGTACATGATATTTTATAGCGTATTTATTTTCTGTGAAAAGTAATTAAAGTTGTTCTTAGTGCTCAAATTGAAAGTTCATGCAGGAGGGACGCACTATGGCACTACTAATAAATAATAAATAAATAAATAAATAATGTAACTGTTATTTATTCTGTATTCTTTATGCGTTAGTCGTCAGGGGTTTTATTTTTGAAACACTGTGTTCGTTCGCGCCCAAATTTACGGACCATATTCTTACAAATCGCTTGTAAATGGCGTCAATTTGAGAGCGTACATTTACAGTGAGAGGGCATTATATTACACTTATGGAAGTGTAATATCACCACAATAAAATTCGTAGGCAAATTATATTTTCAAATTTAGATCAGTGACGTTAATATCGACAACACATATATTAATTGGCTAATATTTTTATCGTTGATTTTTTTAAATACGTTCAAAATACCTACGCGATGTACAATCACACATTGCTCTATGCCTCAATGCAAACAGTCATGCCGATTGCCGTTCATCAGAGTAGAAATGGCTATTATATTGTAAGTTAGTATTCAAATGTCGTTTATGTATGGTTGTACATCGTTAAATGTCTTTTAAGTAAGTATGAATTTTAGATCTATATGGCATTATGTATTTTATTATTATATTAAGTAGAGTTAGATGTCTATTGATTAAGTGATCGTCAGATTTGTTTGGCAGAAATGTATGAAGTATAGTATAATGTACATTTTAAAATAGATTGTATTGAAGATATCCAGGGTCTTATTTTCTTTGGCATTTAAATTAATTACGAGTATTTCGGTCCCAATAATAACGGAAAATCGTTTTGCTTAGTTTGCCTCTACCAAAGTATAAATAAAACATTTATATAAAATCAATTCTATATGGATATAGATAGGATCATGTCGATGTGATAATTTCAAGTGAATAAGACCCTTATTTGATAAGTAATTAGGTATAAATTGGCGTTCTCTATAAATTGTTGAAACCGTTGAAAAGCTATATGTGATGTCAATGTGTTGGTTTTCGTGTAATTGTTATATTCTATATTAAGCAATGTCGTTCCAGATTTGCACTTTTTTATTCTATTTAATTTATTTCGTAATGTAAAAACACACGACATACATTCGGGTTATCGGCTAGTAGTTTCTTAGTACTAGCTATTATGTTGTGTACAATTTCTACTACATCCCTATAGCGAACGATGTTTGTAATGGTGAACATAATCTTCCATTTCTGTTTAATACAGTCATATACCTTAGACACTATAACTGTAATAAATTAAATTATGTTTTCAAGTTCTATGGAGAATAAGGGTATGTGTGTAAATCTGGAAGTATATAAATAGTGTAGTAATATATGTAGCTATAGTAATTTGTTTGCTTGTTCGATGTAACTATTATGTAGCTATTAATTCTGTGGCTCACTCAATTTGCTATCTAATGAATTGAATATTATGTTTAATAATTCACTGAAACTGATACATTATGAAATAGGTAAGTGTTACAAGCAACCACTGTACAACACCGAATATATAAAGAGGGATATGTGAAATCAATGTATTTTATTATCGTTTAGGTTTGTAATGTTATAAGGATTGCAATAAAATAGGTACTGTAGAGGTTTCTTTTATTAATAATGACGCATTACCAACAAAACTCGTTATTTGTATGTATATTTTCTATACTATAGTAGAAATTCACGTTCAAGGTGTGTGATGGGTTTAACACAGATATCACTTTCTACGCCTTTTTCAGTCGCACAGTGTCACAGTGTATTAAGATTTTAATCTATTTCCAAAATAAAAAAGAGGTACCGGATTAGCCTCTACGTATTTCTATGCACCTATGTTCGGGTGAAATAAAGTGTATTTTATTTTAAATATTAAATATGTAAGTAAAAGATCCACAAATTCTTGCTACACTTTTTATCGAACCGTGTCAAATCTATCGCATAAAGGGATAATAATTGTAGTTGTATGTATGTGTTTCTTATGGCCCAAGTGATAAATCCATAATAAGTGGATTATGTATATTACAAATAGTGTTTATTATAGAAATTTCATAATTTACTGTCCTTATATTTTTTCTGTCGCTTACGGGTTCTTTTGGTATAACATAAAATAGCCTTAATCTAGCAATATATTACGAGTAGTACCACCTATGATAATTTTCTTGTCATAAAAATTGCAATAAAGTATTGTTTTTCTAAAAAAACTATTTGCCAAAGCCCGAACATTTTTCACATGTTGAATTTATCACTAGAGATATAACAAATTGAATGTCTCCCAACATCTATGTGTTTATATGCAAACTTTATGTGCGTCTCCGTTGATTGAAAGACCCTTCTCCCATTACGAGACGCCCTTGCGAGTCTCGGAGACTAATCACCGCGCAGTATCACACATACTTAAACTATGCTGCCAGTATCATACGCGACTGCGCCATGTCGCGAGAGACCCGCCCACCGTGCTGGCCACCCGCGCAAAGCGCTTTTACATATCAAGATAAATCAATCAGGCAGCGGGGAAATATTAAAGTAAAAAGTTTAAAAACATCCATACAATAAATTTTGTATTTTGTTGTTGTTTTTTATTACCTATGCAAATTGAGTATCGTATTCTACGGTTTTCGCAATGGTAGAAGGGCCTACAGCTTGTTGCCACCATAGAAGTGTGTTATTCTTTTTCATGTATAGAGTCAATGTGGCCTTAGTTTAAGCCTTATATCTTCCGCCTATCTGTTGGTGGTCAACTGATGCCATAAAGAGTAGAATGTTTCATATTTCTTTTAAATTTAAGAAATTATTTGCTAAAAAATTGCTATTATTAGATTTGCTTTTTCTAAAAATGGTAATAAACGAGTATAATGTTCGAATGAATGACTTTCTTTAAGGACTCAACAGTATAAGCCACTATTAATTATATTCCGTAATAGTAAAGTTCCATAGTTCTTATTTATGTTAAAAAAGACATAGAAGTCTGGCCTTGCGGTTGGACCATCTAAAAATTAGTCATTTTTCTTGACACCTTGTATATGTTGTCAAAACATAAGATTGAAGATGTTTTAAAATCCAATTCCTCTAGTATTTTTATTAATATAAGTAATATGAAACATCTCAAATCAAGCGGAGTGTAATTCGATGGAAATCGTTAACGGTCATTTTCATATTTTATTTATTTCAACGCAGCATATTGTCGGTTAGTTTTTTTTCAGTTATAGCATGTTGCCCGTATATGTTTTAATGTGCACTTGTAAACGGGTAATCTCGTATAACCGGTGTTACAGTTCATACACACTTTCTCCAAACATATAATTAAGAGAACACGATGATACAAATATAACAGATACAATGATGAACGTGGCGATATATAAACTCTCCCGTATTAAAACATTGACATCGCCATGTTGTCTTAATGGAAAGGAAATGTGTATGAACTGATTTAGGAAAGATGTTATAATTTTGCGCCTTTATATCAAAGTTGTTCAGCAGCAAACATAGCTATATGTATTTCAACCTGTAGATTGTGATAAATTAGTGAGAGATTGATCAACTGTCTCAACTATATTATGTACATTGGAAAAACATATACGCTTTACTTTTGGAACTCGCGTGGTTGTTTTGTTATTGATTATTGATCATCAATTCTAGTGTTACATTAAACACATTTAATATTAAGAATAAATTCTCATCACCAATCATTTTACCTTTGGTTTTGATTTTATACCTCAACGGAATAGTGAAATGGAAAATTGTTTAACGAGGACGGCATTTTTATTATACGAGTGACCAGTTCTTTCCGTTTGTGTGAAACACGACGGTTTTAATACAATTGCGAGTTAAAACACGACTGTTAAGTCTACTAATAAATATATTTCAAGACACACGACTTTTTTTTTTTAAATTTGCTTATTTACAAATTTACTGTAAAAAGTCACGGCTGTACATCTTTTTCTCAAAGCATACATGAAATTTGAACTATTAGGTACTTCAAGAATTATAGCATTTCAAAGTTCCTTAATTTTGTAACTAACTCACCGATCATCAGAATTCTAAGGTATTTATAGCTTTCAAAACGATAAATGAAATGAGATGATATGAGTACGTAATGTTCAAACTTATCATTCGAAAAGCTGCCCTAAGGGCAATCGAGCCCGGGACCGTCGGATCTCGAAGCAAGTATGCTAGCTACCAGAACAAAGTGATCGTCAGTTAACTTTAGTTCTAACTAAACACAGGACGTGCATTTTTGAATGCATTTATCGCGTCCGGTCCTGGTAAATATCAATGTTAGAGCAAAGCCTCTGAAAACAAATAGCACACACAGACAAAGAGGTAATAATTGAGAAGCACGTAGTTACAAGAAATTAATATCCGAATATAAACGAAAAATACCTAAAATAAGTACCTAATGAGATCCCGTCAAAAACACAACATGTACAAAAATGCACGAATGCTCGTTTTTCTGCCGTAAAAATACTGAATTAACCGACTTGGTTTATATTCGATTTCACATTACTGCAGAAAAACGATAAGTACTTGTGCATTTTTGTGCATGTTATGTTTTTGACGGGATGCAAATAGCCGAAACGAAAAGGACCTAAATACGTATACGACAGCCGAAGGACTTAAAAGACCCAAAATGGTTCCAACTAATTTATTACTAAAAATTAATATTACAATAAAAATATTCTAAGTCTAAAAATGTCTTTCTCCAACTGAAGTTAAGTTAAGAGTGACTCGCGTCGAAGCTCGAGGCATGGGGTAACCTCCGATGGTTAGGTGGCCAGCAGTGGCGTGGTGCTGATGCAGCAACTCGTGGTGCGCCAACGTGACTCGCATGTAGGTCGTCGAGAACTATGGAGCTGCAGCGAGTGCAAATGCACTAAGTAGTACCACGTAAAATGGGATAGTGGTATGGTACAGTGTGTCGGATGTACTTGATTCTCGTTCCAGATTCGGTTGCAACATGCTTTGACTATAAATTTCGTGAATCTTGGTCAGGTCGATAGATTTTAATGTCATTCTTCTTGAAGATAGAGCCTTGTCTTTGAAGTCGAAAGGGTCAGCTATTAGCAGAGGCTGTCCGGATACTTTGTTGTCTTCGTTGGCTATTGTGAATTCTGACGTCATCAAGGTGCAGTTGATAGGTAGGGTGATAAGGTAGCTTCCTTGAAGTTGCTTGTGTTCTTCTCTACCACATTGCATGTGAATTTTCGTAGGGCGAGGAAAAGTAGCAACGTAGCTTTTGTCGTCCAGTTGCTCCATTTCTTCGGTGTCCAGGGTGACGGTGGTCAGGTTACAGGCTACTCCTAGTGAGTGATGGATGACTAGCTCTCGTGCGCAATCATGCTGGTACTTGATCCGGTTGATGGTGTCTTCCACGCAGAGGTACTTCTTGTCTACCTTCGGGCATTCAGCCTCCATGTACGCATAAGCATCCTCATTGGTTGCTAGGAATGGTGCGGTAGGAATGAGGACTTGGTTATGACTTTTCGGTGTGACCGAGAGCTTATATAAATCGAACGCGCTAATGCTAACTATAGGTATTTGAAAAACTATAACTACTTGCCTACGAGTGAAGTATGACCTGGGCTTTATTATACTATAATAATCACGTAAATCTAAGCTTAATACTCTAGTGTCTCCGTAGATCAATCGGAGCCTATCTACCATCTTCCTTAAAGTTTCTATGTCTATCATAGAATGATGCGTGCTTAAGGCGCGCACAAAGGCTAAAGTATTTTCTAATCTACCTATTTCACTAAATAAATCGTCTACATTTTCTGCAATAATAGTCAGCAATTGACCAAATCGAGCGTATTTAATATGGCTAGTATCCTTGTATGCGTCGTTATTAAGTAAAAGCTCTAGTGTTGAGTTAATTAGCTGCTGATTTCTTACTAACTGTTCCACGACATCATTATGTTGCGTCATCCAGTCTTTGCTAAGACTGATATGAGAATTGAATTCGGAAATTATTTTATTTTCATTATTTTCTAAAGCTTTTATTGCGTTATCAAATTTTATTGCATCTTGATAGTCTAAATTGCCAGTGAGACTTTTAATCACGGAACCTAACCCGTCGAAGAGACCTCTTTTTACCCGGCTAGGCTCAAAACTTTGTAAGCGATTCAAAACTTTATCAATTTTGTGCGATAAATAATTAATTTGAAGTTCACAGAGCGCAAACGTGTCGTTATTCAATATACGTTCAAAATTTAAAAGTTGAGTTTGTACCGACATAGCTTTGTTCTCTAGGTTGTCTATCTGGATATACTGCAAAAAACTATGGTAATGAGTCGGGTTGGTCCTAGCTTAAATGGTAGAAGCCCAGGACCGTTGTCAAGCTTGTCAAGTCTGATTTCCTGTGCTTGTGTTCTGCGAACAAGCAGCGCCATCTCCATCAGCAGGTTTCTGCAACAATTTTGCGCTATTAGGCACTCGCTTAAGGCGAGCTTTAGCTATTGGTCCACGTTTCCCTGAAGTGTATATATGAATGGGTAAATTAGCAAGGACCGTGTCCTTAGTATATCTCGAAGCTAATTTTTGTCGGCTAGCTAATGGGTTTTTTACAAAAATCTGCTGGTCTGGCTCATACTCGATTTCTGGTTCTCTACCCTTGTTTCGGTTGTCAATAAGAGTAGTTCGGTTTTGTAGGGACGATTCGTTGATTACCTGGTATACTAGATTCATCTGATCCCGGTGATTTTGTGTGTACTGCTGTAAAAGGTGTTGAGTCATATCTATTCCTACGGGATCTCTAGGGTCAAAATGTCCTGTTATTATATCAAAAGGCCTGCATTTGGTGAAGCTGTGAACTGAGCTATTATAAGCTATAATGGCGTACGGCACCAAATTCACTACAGGTTCGTCCTTGCGCTGTAACTTTAGGAGTCTAAGATGTTCTAGTAGTGTAGAATGAAATCGCTCTATGTTACCGTTATCGTTAGGTGAGTGCGGGAGAACTTTATGGTGATTTACGTTATGAGTTCATAGAAATTCCGAGAATAATTGATTGCTAAATTCTGTTCCGTTATCTGTCACGATCGTTAGTGGCAAACCATGGTTTGTGGAGTATTTTAGTAATGCCTGTAAGACACTGATGGCAGTGCCATCACGGAGGTGATAAGCTTGTCCGTATTTAGAGAAAACATCCATGAAAGTGACGTACTTTTCGCTATCTACTGTGAACAGATCCATGTGAACTATTTCCATTGGCTTACTAGGTGGTGGAACGACATTAAATCGTGGTTTAACGGGATTACGGTCATATTTTCCTTGGCCACATATAATACACTCATTGATAAATTTAGTAATGTGATCTTTCGTCTTTGGGCAAAAAATTTTTTTCGAAAGTGAGAGGTAACATTCGTTGATACCTCTATGATTGGTCTTTCCATCGTGGTAGTGTTTTATTATTTCCTGCTGTCTGAGATATGGTTTAACGTTTTCGAGTTCGACTTTGGTTAGGACGAGATTCATCGCGGAGCTTTTGAAGTTACTCTGGATGATTGGGATGATCGAATAGAGACCTAAAGGAGGGTTAATTAAAAGACCTGTCTTAACCTTAGGGCTGACATATTCTTTTATCGCATTTACAACATCCTATTCTAAGTTGCCTTCAGTGACTTGCACGGAAACTCGAGTGTGCGTCTCGAAGGGTTTCGATACAACTGGCTGCTTTTTGACGTCACCAACAATCGTGAAAACTAACTGGCGGTGGAACTTATTTAAGGGATCGTCAGTTATTGGGACCTCTAGAATAGGATCTTCCTGGCTAGTGTGTACTGTTGCTGTCGCAGACTCATCATCAGGTATGGGGTGTTCCGAGGGGTTCACCATGACTGACCTAGTTTCTTCATTATGAATCTCTATTCTGGACAACGCGTCGGCGTTTTTATTCGCTATTCCTTTCTTGTACTCAACAGTGTAGTCGTACTCACTAAGCTTTAGACGCCATCGAGTAAGGCGTGAATTAGGCTCTTTTAAGCTCATAATCCACTGAAGGGGCTTATGATCTGTTAGAATTTTAAACCTTCTTCCAAAAAGATAAGGCCTGAAATACTTTGTTGTAATTCAGTTCACTGTCGTTAAGTGTACGTGAAGCATAAGAAATGGGTTTGACAGCTCCAATTGCGAAATAGGAAGCATCTGTCGTGAGTAAAAACTCCCTATTGAAGTCTGGGTACCTTAAAATAGGATCATTGGTTAGGAGCGTTTTGCATTTTTCAAAACTAGTGACGTATTAAGGGTCAAAGGTGATTTTTTTACCTTTTTTTAGACACTGTGTCAATGGTTTTGTAATGCGTGCAAAGTCCAGTATAAACTTGCGATAGTAGCCTAATAGACCTAGAAATTGCTTAATTTATTTAGGTGTTTTTGGCATGGGATATTTTACTATCGCTGCTATTTTATCGGGGTTGGGTTTCACCCCTTCATTGCTGATAACATGACCCAGGTAGGCTGTTTCTAGCTTCAAGAACTCAGATTAGTCCATCTGTACCTTGAAGTTAGATTCCCTAAGTCTTTGGAAAACTTTTTCCAAATTAGTCATGTGCTCCTGCAATGAGGTGCTGAAGACGATGATATCGTCGAGGTATACCAGGCAGATCTGGTTCTGGAGACCTCTGAGGATATTATCCATAACTCTTTGAAAGGTCGAAGGTGAATTCTTAAGTCCCAAAGGCATTCTTAAAAATTCAAAATGGCCATGTTCCACATTGAATGCCGTCTTGTGGACATCAGATGGATCCATTTCCACTTGGTAAAACCCGCTTGCTAAATCCAGGGTAGTAAAATATTGACATTTCCCTAACTTATCCAGTACGTCGGATATGTTCGGGATAGGGTATTTGTCGTCTATGGTTTTTTCGTTAACCTTGCGAAAATCAACAACTAGACGCCACTTCTGTTTCCCTAACGCGTCTGCCTTTTTGGGAACAACCCAAATTGGTGAGCTCCACGCAGACTCAGAAGGTCGTATAATACCTTGTGTCAACATTTTATTAATTTGGTCACTAACCTCTTGACGGTGTACAAAAGGGTACCGATAACTTTTGGTGTACACCGGTGACTCGTCGGTGGTACGTATGCGATGTTTAATTTTATTAGTGAAGGTTAAATTTTCACCGTCTAGATAAAAGACATCCGAGTATTTTGAACAAAGAGCCATTAGGTTAGCTTTTTCTTCTTCGTTTAGATGGTCCGTGCGAAGCCACGATAGTACCTCTTTAGCGCGCGCGGATACATGTTCGGTGCGTATGCTTTCGATGTTAAATAATTCTGCGTGAGCAGGACGATCAAGAGAGAATACTACGTCATTGTTGTTCGGGTTTTCTATTTCAAGAATACCTCTGTTCTGAACGACGCTAGTTACGCATTCATGAATAATGCAATTACACAGTACTTGTTCGGGAATATAGACTTCGCTGTCCGGAGCGTTAATCGGGAGTCGAACTAGCTTCTTGCTGTTCGCTGGAATTATATCTTCGTAAAAATTCACGTTTCGGGAATTATACAAGGAGATTGGGGATACTGCGGACCTCGTGGTTAAACTCAGCTGTTTTAAATCAATTTTAGCTTCCCATTTAGTTAGCAAATCGAGTCCTATTAAGCCATCAAAATGATTGTGGAATTTATATATGAAAAACTTTACGGGGTCACGGCCGTTGAATTCCGGAAAACAGGGTACTGTAATCGAGTAATTGTTTTGGCTAACTGCATGAACATTTGTTACCTCAAAGGGGTCGTAATCTAACTGTATATAGGAGTAAAATCTTTCTACAGCATCCGGGCTAAGAAACGATTGATTCGCGCCGGTGTCTATTAAAAGTTTTAATGATGGATTTGAAGTCTGTATGTATGGTAATTGTCGCTGGGTTTGTAAGTTAACCTCTATTTTAGTTTTTCTGATATAGGAGCCTCCTGAAAATTTTCATGGTGGCTCGTGGAAGCTTGAGGTTCGGACATCATTTCGTTGACGTCATGAATTTCATTAACCTCTACGCCGTAGCTTCCCTGGTCAAAATAACCAGTGTTATAGTCTAGATCATACGAAGGGTAATCATTGTAATCATAGCTATAGCTATCGTCGTAGTAATAATCCGCTTTTAAAATAATTGGTAGGAGGAGGATTGCCCTGTTTGCTCCAATCGTGACCAGTAAGTCTTGGTACGGTAGGAGGTAGTACCTTAGCATTGTAATCATAGCTATAGCTATCGTCGTAGTAATAATCCGCTTTTAAAATAATTGGTAGGAGGAGGATTGCCCTGTTTGCTCCAATCGTGACCAGTAAGTCTTGGTACGGTAGGAGGTAGTACCTTAGGTATGTAGTGCTGCACACCGCTCATAGGCTTGGGACCTTGGTTCTGCGGCTGAAAACGCGGTTGTAGACGGAATGCATTACTCCTCGCATTATAATTTGGTGGTGGTGCACTGAACATCTGTTGAGTCTGTGTGGGCATGCGAAATGGTGATGTTTGTGGTACAGTATTTGGTCTGTACTGTGGGTGTAGTTGTAACTGCTGCTGCGACTGATTAAACCTAAAACCTTGAGGTGGCATAGGCATAGGCATGGGCATAGGCCTCTGCATGGCTGGTGCAAACGCAGGGGGTGTCGGCTGATAAATCGGTACGCGTTGAGGAGGCATTAGAATTTGGCCCTGAGATTTTAAAACTTTTGTCGGAGCTTCGTTCCGTTGTTGAAGGTACATAACGTTGAGCTCTTCTTGGACAAATTGCAAAGCCTGCTCTATAGTACTTGGTCTCATGCACCTAATCCGGGATCCTAATGGTTCCTGGAGACCACGTACGAAAGCTTGCATGGTAAGCTTCTTGTATAATGTGCGTTTAGATTCAATGGTAGTATCGAGTGTTTCGTGTAAGCTTACGTAAGTCATAATAGTACTACACAAAGTTTGGCAGTAGTCATAAAATTCTTGAGGACTCCGATGCCCTTGTGCGGCTAAAGAGAGGTCATTGTATAAAGCTGTCTCGTCGCGTTGGTCGGCAAAGTTATTGACTAAGGCTTCGCGAATTCCTAACCACGTGTCCGGGACGCCATTAGAATTAATGATAGTTGCCGCTGGCCCGGTTATCTTGTTAAGTATGCCGTTCAATAAACATAAGTTGCCTAACTGTCCACCGGGTTCATTTGTCATATAGGTACTAACTAACGTATCACATATTTTAATAAAACGTGTTAAGACATTAGGGTTCCCGTCAAAGTCCGGGACAGGCCGTAGGGCTTTAAAAATCGCATCAGGCTGGTGAGTCATATTATCTCTAATTACAAATAACTGTTCTAAATTTAACTCGGAATCGTCTAAATCACTATCTATTTCCCTAATAGTATCTAACTCTCTATAACGGCGAGACTGTCGAGCTGCAGCCTCCCGGTCACCCCGATCTTTGGGATAAATCTTGAAGGATTAAGGGTACACAGTAAGGAATAAGGAAGCAACACAAAAAAGAAGTTTTGCGTACTTACAGTTGCATTTTGGTCCTCTGCGTATCAATGTCTGGATACTTGTCCAAAGCTGCCGCCACACGTAGATTCGGATCTTAGAAGATGGACTTAAGAGCCCGCCAGCGACTACCGGAGCCAACCCGTACGATCGATGATTGATGCTGGAGACCACCGTGCACTGACTCTAAGATCCTACCGACTGCGCCAAATACGTATACGACAGCCGAAGGACTTAAAAAAACCAAAATGGTTCCAACTAATTTATTACTAAAAATTTATATTACAATAAAAATATTCTAAGTCTAAAAATGTCTTTCTCCAACTGAAATTAAGTTAAGAGTGACTCGCGTCGAAGCTCGAGGCATCACATAGGTGGCCTGCAGTGGCGTGGTGCTGATGCAGCAACTCGTGGTGCGCCAACGTGACTCGCGTAGGTCGTCGAATGCTCTGCGTCATCGGTTTCCATATAGTAGGAATATGTAATTACCTTAATACATTTCTAAAAATATACCTAGTAAGAATTGTACGTAATATTGCTCTGAATACATCGAAATACGATCATATCTCGATGTCTAAATCAAAGAAAAATAAAGTATCGACGTAGTATTTATTTTGACGTATACGAGTAGTATAGTGGTTTTAGTCATGCACGACGGAGTCGCGCAGGCGTCGTTAGCATTTCGAGGCAGGTGTATTAAATATAAAGATGATTATATCAAAATCACTGAAATAAATACACACCAAATTAATACATAAACTTTATTTAACATTCTCAAAGGTATTGTAAATAGTGGAAATATTTTATAAGTAAGGAAAGCTAAGCGTTTTACAAAAATATCATTTTATATGTAGTTTCATGGACCTGACAGGCATATTAGTATTCCATCATCTTTTTACTACATTTACAAGTTATTTTCTCCAGGAGTTAATAAACACTGCCTTACACAATGCGTCTTCTGCCTGCCTTACAATGTACAATGTGTTGATGTTTTATTACTTTCTTCCTTTTACAAAAACGTTTTTACAAAGTTACACTATAATAATAGAGTGTATCAACATTTAATTTCAACATTGTCATCATATCAATATATTAATGTGTGATTCTGTGAGCGAATTAAACTTCTATAATGGAATGCATTTATAAACAGATACAGGTGAAATAGCACAATAATGAGCAGTCTCATTTTATAGCCACGCCGCTGTTAGTCAATAAATAGACAACAAAAGCGTGAATACATATTCATCTATTCATGACGCACAATTTTTAATTTTTAACTAAAAACACACATAAAGTAGGCCCACGACCACTGTCCAATTAAACATTGATTTAGAAGTATACAATTAGTTATAATTCGGTTGATTATAAACTAATAGCACACGTCAAAAAGAGCAAAAGTAGAATGTCCATTTTCATCGTAACCAAAACGAATTCACTTAATAATACTCTAAACCATAATCACTTTGTCTTCAAATAAACTACTAATAACAATAAAAGAAACCACTTGCTTGAGTGATCCGCGAGAGGAATGGTCGATGAAAATAGTCATTTCACAATCAAGACTTTAGAACAATACCATGTAATAATATAAATCCAGACACGAACGAACACGATCTATTGCTATTTTATCGTCGATTTGTCGATGACTTTGTGATTCTTGAGTAAATTAGCTGAGAAACAGAGTGTGAAAGTGAAAATAAAAAACGCAGCGTGCGGCGCGGCGTGATGCACGCGGACCGACCGAGCTACACCGAGGCATCCACTGCGCCGTGCGAGGATACTTTCATACGCATCAAAACTGATTAAACTGGGCATAACTTAAATATATTCCATTTTGATAACCACCAGACAGAGAATACAAATTATTCGAACAAAAAGAATACAGAATTCGAGGTAGATACTTAAATAAATGTATGTTTAATGTAAATTTTTTGGGTCAGAGCTTTTCAATATTAAAGGCCCAGTCAAATCAAAGCGATTACTGAATTTTTATAAAAAACATAGTACGCCAAATTAGTGTCACGAGGGGCATACCAAATATTAAAAAAATGACCCTTTTGCTTTGGAAATGGTCAAAATAAAGTCAGTGCTCGGTGTACATTATTAGCAACGAACGATTTTCATTCAAAGGCTTTAGAATTGGTCCTAGTGAATCACTTTTAAGGATTGTAAATACACAAAAAGCTCGAGTCACAACGTATATTTTAGTACTGATAACGCTGTTGGCCTCATGTAGCACGCCAGCGTCACCAGGCTTGTGGCAAGTGCAAATGACTCTGGACATAAGATATATGAGCGAATAGTTCGAAAGCACTCCAGATGGTATGAACCTTGACTTGGGCCGTTGCGAGAAAAGGGGCATAAAGCTGCACCAGCATACCTTAAGGGCCGTGTTCCTTGGGCCCTGATCCCATCCCATGGGATGGGTCCGGCAACGGAAAACTGAAAGAACGCGAAACGTTCTTGTATTTCGTCATTTTGAAGTCGAAAATTAACTCGGAGTCAATATGACAAGTTTTAGTGGATGTAAGATATAAGCCCAACATAGCCGCTCTGCCTCCCCGTGGTAGAGCGGCATGTTTGGACTTAGAGCATTTTCAAAAAAGACATTTGTTTGATTAGCATGTGAGTCTGTATCTGTAGGTTGTTAATAGTCGCACAGCGCAGGGGTCGCTCGGTCGGGCGCGGGGGGGTGCACTCGAGTGGATTAAGGCAAGGGTTTGTTCTCGGGGATAGTGGGCGAGGTGGCGCCGCTGGCCGCGCGGCTCGCGTCGCGGAGCGCCTCGTCGAAACTCTGCGTCGAATTAGATCTAGATGCCACTTTACCCTGCAATGAGATATATTCGTGTGTTCTAATAATGAATTGTTGGGTGTTCAGATTTTTTGTTAATAATGTTTGCATAATATAGGTATAGCACAGTTAGAGCACTTTGTTATATTTCTGTGCTGCCACAGCCCTAATTAGGCGCGCAAATATGACGTAACTTCTGTCAGGCATGTATTATTTTTTAAGAAATCGTTTCTTCCATACAACGATCAGAGTGGCCCTGATGTTCCCAGGTACTAGTACACTCACTAGTTCGTTGAACCTCTCAAGAACTGTATTTGACTGTTTAACTTCTATTCTACAAGGATTATTTTGGGCACCCTGAGTTCTGAAATTCAAAACTCAGTGTGGCACAGAACAGTGCTATAATTATTTATATTTAACTTCTATTATTCGCAATTATTTCTCTGGAATCATTGCCTTTCAAACGATAACGTGCAAACAGTATTACTTAGCGGCTGAATAACTGGCAAAAAGATTGAACTAGATCTGAAAAGTATAACAGATAAACTACAACCTTTGACAGGTTTTGCAGTTACGAAAAATTTAACTTACTAAAATAATTTTTCAAAATGTTCGGTTAAATTAAAGTAAAAAGTAACGTATTTGTTTTTGAAGTACTGCGCAGTCACAATTATTATTAGACAACATATTATTAGTGACGGCATATTTAAAAATTCATAACAATTATGCATACAACAGTGTAAATGCGTTTTTTACTAAGATTTTTTTCTGTGTATTTCAGAGTAGTTTTAAAAAAACTGTCAAATACCTATCCCGTTAACCCTTTTAAAAGGAACAGTCAAATCACCAAAAAATTAATATTTAAGTAGGCAAAAGTGTAACCTTAACATTTTCATAAGCAGATCCGACGCGTTCTTCGATTGAGCGGAAGGAGTCAGAGTTGCGCATCTGGCCCAGCTTAGTGGAGACTCCGGCCGTGATGCCTCCCAGGATCGACGTCGTCTTTTCCGCCGTCGTCTTTATCACAGATTCCGTTTTTTGGTATCTGAATAACGAGCCAGAATTATAAACCGGGTTCTACAATGTAAAATTCACCTTTGGAAAGTTTTTTTTAGGATATCAAAGTTGCTAACGTCGCAGTGGTATCAAAATGCTGACCATACCGATCTAAACAACGGATGTGTCTAAATCAAATCAATAATGATAAACCTATCTAGGATGACTGATACATCGATGCCTACAATTTTGTACAACTACAGGGGTAGGCACTCGAAGTGTTACCAACTTTAAGTTGGTATAGCAACCAAACTGTTTACAATATGGCGCCCATTTTTTCACAGTCGTAAGTCTATTGTATTGTTCCTAAACATAGAGAAGCTCATTGTTTTTCGTCGCTGCTAAAAAAAGTTATCCAGATGGAATTCAAACGCCACAGTGTCATTACTTTGTATTTGGCTGGAAAATCGCAACCAGCCATTGTTAATGCGCTACGACATTTACATCTGAATAAAATGTTTGTGTATCGGACCATCACGCGTTACAATGATACGGGTAGCATCAAGAAACGCCATGGAGGTGGACATCCAACAACAGCAACATCATCAGAAATGGTTCGAAAGGTAAAGGCTAGAATTAAACGAAATCCACGACAAAGCGCAGTTAAATTGGCGAAAAGTCTTAATGTATCTGCCCGGAGCATAGGACGCATATTAAAAAATAAACTACAACTGAAGCCTTACAAAATACAAAAAGTGCAAGACTTGACACTTGCACAAAAGGCAATTCGCCTAGAAAGAGCTTAAGAGTTAAAGCAGTTGCACGTTGATAGCAAGCTTGAAAATTTGGTATTTTCCGATGAAAAAATTTTTACGGTTCAGCAATATGTGAACAAACAAAATGATCGCGTATGGTTAAAGTCTAAATCAAACGACAATTTAGACCAACGAATTGCTCTGCGAAAGCAAGCACCAGCATCAGTGATGGTTTGGGCCGCGGTAACTGCTACGGGACGTTCACCTCTCGTTTTCATTGAGCAGGGTGCAAAGATAAACCAGCAAATCTACCGTGAAAAGATTTTAAACGATGCTTTGTTACCTTGGGCACGTAAGAAATTTGGTAGAAACAATTGGACGTTTCAGCAAGACTCGGCACCATCCCACAAAGCCCGTGAAACCCAAATTTTTTTGCAAGAAAAAGTTCCGAGCTTCATTTCTTCGCAACAATGGCCACCATATTCGCCGGACTTAAACCCAATGGATTTTTCCATATGGTCAATTCTAGAGGCCAATGTGTCAGCAAAAAAATATGAGACAGTCGACGCCTTAAAGATTGCTCTTCGCCGAGAATGGAACAAAATATCAGCAGACCACATTCGGGCAGCGTGTGAAGCCTTCTCGGACAGACTCAATGCTGTTATCCGCGCTAAAGGTGGCCACATCGAACAATATTTTTTTCTTTTTAATTTTAAATGTTTTTTTTCTATATATTGAAGTTTATAAATAAAAAGAAACAAAATTGACAAAATTACAGCATTTTGAATTGGTAACACTTCGAGTGCCGACCCCTGTATTTAAGACAATTTTGTGGAAAACGTCAGATCTTTCATACGAAAACTCCATTGACCCGTGGCGGTTGTATATCTAGACTAGTGTAGCTGGATTTCTTTCTAAGGAATTAAAATACAAAGAAAGCAAACACACGTTGTTGGTCTTGATGTGTCCCTAAGAGGTTTCTCATTACTTATCAGTAGTATTGTGAAACTAATGATTAATCGCATTAATTCATCGCTCGGGTTTAGATTTTTGACCGCGTCACGGAATGGATGTAATACAGATTCCGCGCAGATGGCTCGTTCCTACTACACCCAATTAGTTCAACTATTGAACTAAGATTCTCTGATTAGCAGCAGCGGCGAAGTCCATTTCCGTGGTTACATACACACGGAATAACGCGTACAGTCGTTTTTGAAAGTGATTTCAATTTGAGTCCCGGGGTGGCTTCCAAAGTCGAATGTTTAGTATGTCGTCCTTTTCTTTCCAGAGAAGTTTTAAAGAGACAGACATGACGATAAACATTTAAAGCATTGCGTCCAATGTTCAATCGGTTTGAAAATATAAATTACTTATATTTTGTTAATTAATAGCTACATAAAAAAGAATAGTTTTTTTTTTACTTAGATTATCGGTTATTAGGTAACAGTGATTCGGATTTTATTAGGTTTTAAACATCGGTATAAGGTATGTTTCAATAAGACACCCTGCACTTTTTAATGTTAAGATCTGACATCCGACGTGTAATCAACTAGCTCGCAGTCAAAACTCTGTACACGTCTCATTTATGTAATAGCCAATGTCAATGGCTACTCGCGTTGCCTAATTACATCAAAATTCTGCAAAATTACAACCGAATAATTCTATAGGTTCAGTCCCAACCCAAACATAATGTTACGCAGCCAGAATCAGGCTACTCTATATTTCATCGTAGGTTATCTGGACCACGAATAACATATTATATTTTCTAAACAGTAGTTTACAAGCTTTGCGAAAAATAGCGTCATGCTTAATTAATTTTGCGATCAAATCACGTTTACTAATTTAAATAGCTCAAATTGAAACATACTTTACACAATAAATGCATTTTTCTTTCGGGTTAGAACAAAAAGAGCAATATAAATAAAACTATACCTACTATTTACAGCTCCGAACCCTAAAGCAGAAATAATTATGTGATATCCAAATAATGGACTTACATTGGTGCTTCAGTGATGGCCTTTGTAAGCGCAGCTGCTCGTGTTTCTATCGATTGATAGCTGTTGTATAACAAATCAAATATAAAATAAAACCAAACTAAAACGCCACCAAATAAAATATTTAGGTACTCAATTATAAGCGAAATACTACCAAGCAAAAGGCACCATTACCGATGGCAAAGAAAAATGTTCTAACCCTCGAGAAACATAATTGGATAACCAAAATATGTTTTAATAAATACAAGAGCTTACTTACACTTGGCTTTCCTTTACGTTTTTCAATCCCTGATTAACATCTTCAGTGATTTCCTTCCATACAGTGATGCCAAGTTTTCGTTTTAATTCGGAGCTTTGGCGGATCTGAAATTGTAGATGATAACATTTTTATGGCTATAGGCTTGCGCTTGACCTTTACTCGCCTGATGTAAAGCGACGATGCGGACTACGATGTAACACTATTGCCTAGAAGAAACCGATTCACTCGCTATTTGAAAATATATAATTATATCAATCGGGAAATAGAATACTCGGCAGCTAATTCCTCAATAGTGCGAGTCTGTGGAATCTCTAACATAATATAATTGTGACGTCTTGCAGTATGGAATTAAATTGTGCAATTCTAAGGCATACTACCAGAAATGTATCCGATAAAAAACCGGCTAGCCACTTTTCGACGGTGCTCAAGGCTTTGGAGATTAAGTTTGGCCAAAGCATCGTCGCCTGTAAGTCTTTTAAGCATCCTTTATTACAGCACAATTAAACAAGGAGTAGGTATACTGTTATTCACAGTAAGAGAACAAAAGCTTTGATTTAGACACAATAACTGTATAAAAATTTGAAACTTACACACTAAATAAGCTTGAGATCGCGATGATAAACAACGCTTCTCAGCTATGGGCGTCATTTGACATGTTTTATCCCGCCGAAATCATCTCACATCAATGCAACACAAAATGCACTCAACATTAAGAAGCATTTATTAGAAAGGTCGCTATTGCTTAGCACTGCGTAATAGTGGAATAAAAATGAGAGTAAATGTTACAACATAAGAGCTTAACAGACAATGAAATAAGCTTTAGCAACACTGTTTAAAAGTTTCAATTATTTCCATAATTTTAAATTCCCGTCAAGACTGTCCAATATATACCTACTCGAACGATAGTCGAGTTCGGTACCTGATTGATAAATCAGGTATTATTTATACATGCAGACATATGTACAGACTTCAGTAAATTTACCTTAACACATATATTCTGGTTGGATATCAAATGGTCTATAATATACTAGTAAATCAAGCTTTGCTATATTTAGTAAAGAGTTAGGTACTCCTTGAGAACAAAGTTTAAACTAGAGGAATGTACCCTATAGAAAAGATAATATTATTATTGTTATTTGTTGATAATGGTATTAACATGGTTTGATGTCTGTGGTTAGTGGAATGCGATAACAGGCTCTCTGTTTACTGATCTGGGGGGTTCTATATTTCTTCCATTCTTTTCATGAAATCCTTTAAACGATATATATTCAAAAATAGATCATAATTCATCTTGTCTTACCTTGCTCTGCAGCACGGTTCTAAGCGTGGCGATCTCGTCCTCGACCCTCGCCAGCTCGCGGCTCCACTCGGCCCGCAGCTGCTCCGCCTGCTCGGGAGTGAGTCCCGCGAGCTCGTCCGGAGTGTGCACGTCGCCGCCCGCCCCCACGCCGCTCATTGCTTCCTCAGCTGGAAACGAATGAGACGACACACGTACATTTATACGCATTTATACCTTAGGCATGCTATTTAAATATTCCGAATTGAAAACTGTAACAAGCATAAGTACTTATATAATTATATGAATGCCTTATTTGCAAAGGTATTTCAAATTTGAGCGCTTTGTCTTGTTGTACTAAATTTCTACTTTGTAGAAAACATCATGCTTGATGTTATACTTACTATCATCATACAAAATATATTTTTATAATTAGCTAGGCAACATTATCGAATAGGAGAAACATGTTCTCAAATAAAGACACGTATGATTATTACCCAACGAACACCGAATAAGCAAGTCTGGAGCTAACATATATTAAAAGCAGTAATAATAAAATATACTGTTAGGCTGTTGCAGAGACCCAAAACCAAGCTCGAGACCGCAATTATGAACAGTTTTTCGTTGAGCAATACACTATTTCATGCGACCTTGCGTGCTAGCCGCACGTTTCGCTGACTTTTTAACTTTTATGGTCATTTCTGAATGAAAACGATCTAATGCTAAAGGACGTTGTTATCGTTTTAAGTATTTGAAAAAAAAATACACATGTATGAGAACACATTCCATCCATCCATTCCAATATGAACTTGAACTTGACACTTTGAACCATCACGAATAATGCGATGACAACAATACGACTTCCGATATGAAAACCTTTAATCTGGCAAAGAAGCAACCCTGTACACTACGAGACTCATAAATAAAAGAACACGAAACCAACCTCCGATCGCTATACCTAAAAACTTCTTATAATTGGTATGACTGGACATCTTGGCAAGATAGGGCTTTGAAAGATCTTGGAAAGTGACCCGTACGTCGCGCATTTTTTTCCTGAATATCCTGAGTCTGCGGCGGCGGTTGTCCATGTAGAACTCTGTCTCGATGCAGAGCGCGGAGTCGGCGAGGTCTGGCAGTGCGCGCCACTCGGCCTCCGCGTCCTCGGCTGACCACTGTGCCGCATCCTCCAAGTCATCTAGCTCGTCCACGGCCACATCGAAGCTGGGCGTCGAGTCGTCGTCTGGCGGCACGAAGTACGGATCCTCCATGTACTCCAGGCTCGCCGGGCCCGCGCTGCCCGCTCCCCGCACTTCGTTTGACATCACTACCTCGCACTCCTTCTGTCCTCACACCTTCTGACACATTTCCACCGCACGAAAAACTGTTGCGAAACTGTCCACGTTTCGACCATCGGACGAAGCTCTTCGTATTATTCATATAATACGACGTAATTCTCTACATTACAAAGCGAGCTATCGCTGTCACATCATGAACATTGTTTTCGCAATAAATAATTTCCACGCGGGAACGTGAATACGTGCGCGGGCGGCATACGGCCGAGTCGGTTTCTTTCTTCCGCCACGTCGCATCAGAGCGAGGTGCCCGCGCCCGTCGCGCGCCGCTGCCTGATTGCTGCGCTCGCCACTTTCACCGGCCGCGACTGCAGATCTTGACTATTATAATGTCCGTATGATTGACCTCCAAAATATAATACTCCCTAATTTTGTAACAAAAGCTTTTGAATTTGTACAGTTGCTACCGGTTTCACAACGAGCGATAGCGTCGGACGAGTTCCGATCGGCCGGCGCGCAAAATAAGATAAATAAGCTAAGGCTTAGCTCACCTTGTTGGCTAAAGTTTATTGACAGTGCCTGGGGCAACCGACGCGAGAGCCGGCCACAAGAAATGTTGCGTCATTTTGTAACTTGTTCGAAGACAACAAAAAAAACGGTGGATTGCGCGGCGCGGCGTGAGTCACCGCTGAAGTCGTGCGGACAACTTATTCTTATTGCTAGAAGCTTTTATAAAAGGCCATATTATTTGGTGGACAAACAAAAAAAAAACTGCAATTTACGAAGAATAAACACCTACCTATTTATATACAAGTAACTGCTGTTCATTGAACTCCAGGAGTTGACAGAATTGTTATACTATTGGAGAATTTTATTTAGAAGTAAAAGTTCGGGTTTCTTCAATATTTAAGTTGAGAAATATTTATTAAAATTAATAGTCAACATTATGTTTTCATGGTACAAAAACTGAGAATAAAAAGTTTTATAACCATCATAACATATGTAGGTTTCATATTTTGTCAACAATAATGACGCATATAAAGTTACATAACACTTACACAAACACTTTATGTATATTTTATTTGAATGTGCTAATTTGGAAAATCTTCAACAACACTTCGAACTAGGTGGTGCATGCATTTTACATTTAACATAATAAGTGCTCAACAATACACATTGTTCAGTACGGAATTCATTTAATTTAAACAAATAAATCATGTTAGAAAAGTTAGTAAATGTCCTCATTGGAAATTATTTTCCTTTATTTCAATTGGTATACTATACTGGTATATAAATTTTATTTAAATAGGTCCATGTACTGGACCTACTTTATTTTATAATTCAAAACAACAGCATTTTTTCCGTGTAATTGGAGTCTTTAGTACTCGTAAGTAAGTCTTTAAGTTTGGCCAATAAAACAATTATCTTTAGTACTTAGGTTAAAATGTATTTAACTTTTTTTAAGTATTGTGACTATTTTGATCAAACTTTTTCTGTATAAATTTGTGTTAGTATGTTTCTATGATGGCCCCTTACATAGTCAGCTAAATGTCCTAAGGTAAATTAAGGTATCCATACCAGTTTGAATGTAAATAATTGGATCTAACCAATGTAAAAATTGTATGTGTTGTGTAAGTTATTTAAGTTGCAATAGGAAATTTAATTTACACACGTGACTGGTTTTACAGCTGAAATATTTGATACCATATGCATAACTAGTACCTGTAACCCGAGGCGTTCCTGCGACAAAATTAAATATAAAGAAGTTACACAAATTGAATCCCTATTTGACCCCCTTAAGGATTGAATTTCTGTACACTCCAAATTTCATGTCACTAGTTTCAGTGGTTTAGGCTCTAGTTGATTCCTAATTAATACCAGTCAGTCAGGTAAGACTCACTCTTTTATATGTATATGTATAAATTGTGATAGAAATGCACAAATTAAGTGGTCAATTTGCAAACATTCACAGACACTAACAGTTAATTTAATGTTCAAAGCTGCAACCAGTTCCTAGCTGTACGTATTTGGCTGTACGTGTATAGCTGTACTCCAGTTCTTATGGCTAGATTATTTTTACAATTGCTTGCTTATCAATTAGTTTCAGTTTTAATCATTTTTGTCAAATTTGTATTGTAAGTAGATAAAATGATTAGTCAATAGTCTAATATTCATTGCTGGACTTAGCAATTTGGGATGATATGGTAAAAGTTGGACCCGCATCTTGCAGACAGTGTGGTCCTTAGCTGTAAGTATTGAACCAAGCTAGAGAAGGGTCTCTGCTGATGGGTCTGCCATTTTTTATTTTGTCTGTCAGCTAGGATGTTTGTATGTCTTTTGAAATTCAGGTTGCAGTTTCATAAATTATGATTCCTGAATATAAAAAGATATTGGTCAAGTGGTTGTTTAATTTATAAAGTTGCAAAAAGTATTGTGGTTGCGAGGTCAACAGTTCACAGAACTAACAGTAATGTTATTATATTATCAATTTGTTATATTTATAAATAATAATAATTTATCACATTTAAAATTAGTTGTATCAAACACCATAAAATATCTGTTTGATAACATAAATTGGATGCAATGACTCACTATGATAGTTCATCTGATAACACACGTCCCAAGTGAGTTACATATATCTTTACTCATATTTTGTCCATATTATCATTTATCACAATTAAAACAAATACTGACGTTATCAAGACGACACTACATTGCTATTAAAGAATATAATAGCAATGTAGTGCCATAATAATCTACTACTACTGAGTAAAAAAAAATAATCCGCTTAGACAGCAGTTTAAACTGGTACTTTTAACAGGATTACTGAGTTAAAATTACAAGAAAAGATAAACCACGGAATTAAAATAGTAAGGAAACAATATGCCCTGCCTAACTTGAAAATCAAAACAAAGTACCTAATCTGCGATATTCTTCGTCAAGTCCAAGAAAAAAAACTACAGTCAGGGTGAAAGGTTTGTGAAACCCAAAAGCAATACACACAAAATTATATTCAGAAGACTAGAAACGGAATCTCGTTATACGTCTCGTCATACTAGAAAATGACTCTCAACCCAATCTAATACATTTGACTAAATTACGACACAGAGTTCATTACCTACTATATTGAAAGACAAGCATTACAAACACCAAACATAATAGTCAATAAAAATCTACACTAGCTTACCAGTTTGTACGCCGCTCATGTTGCTTTAAGCTAAATTGAAAATACACAAGAAAAGTGAATAGATCCTGACAAACAGATAATAAACCTATTTATTCAGCTTAGATTTTTACTTTTCACTGCGATGAGTCTTGAGCAGGGGTAGGACACTGGACACTGACGTACATACTCAAAATTTTATTTTTTGTATCATATGCCCTCTGTTACCTTGCCCCAAAGGTACCACATAGATGGCGTTATTTTTAATAACGTACTATTTCTATATGTCAATGTCTTACCTTGAAATGAAAATCAGCCCGAAGATATTATTTTGTGAAAATTTGTTTTATAGATAAAACGATTGTATTAAATTATGTTTTCGATTTTCGTGTCAGTCTGTCAATAGAATTGTGATTGATGAAATATATTACGAATGTGAAGACGAAATCAATATTGTGTGAATTGTTTTTAAAAGCCTCTAGTATTAGTAACACTAACTAAGTAAACTTGCCTATATGTTCATTTTATTGCCTAGGCAGTATAATAGTAGAGTGTAGTAGAAGTAGGTCCAGCCTGCAGAACTGCACTTTGCCATTATACAGTATGAAAAAATATAATTTAATGAATACTTTATAAACATATCTATATGTATGTAGGTAGATAGAAAGTGCACACATATGAATTACTGATACACAAGAAACACACATAAAAAACGAATTTAGTTTTGGGGCTGACCACTAGATCGCGTGGTCTCTCTATTTCATAGTATACAGTACTCCTCTATGGTTTTGGGTACAACGAATCTCATATTGCAATATAGTTAAAAAGAAAAAAGTGTTGCTAGATGAAAAAGTAATAAATATAGCTATAAAGATATCAAGCAGGTTAAAACAAGTTGAGCTAGGGTTTAGTGAAATTATCGATAGTATCGATAAAAATAATCCTGTACCTAACCAAGTAAGCAATTTTAATACAATATTTATACATGAAGACCAAAATTACTTTTCTGTATGGGTTTTAAATATTAATTGAATGCTTTATGTACATCCATGCAGTAACTTTAACATAAAGTACGAAATATGTTAGGGAAGTTAAATACGCCTCTATTGAATCCAAACGTGACGTGTCATACTACATTTATCTAGGAAAAAGTTTCTTTATCTCTAGTATCGAAATTGACATTTCTATTGTTTACAATAGAAACGTCAAACGAATGAAGATTATGATTTAAAAAATATCGAAATTATACAATAACTGGTCACAAATTCGTCGTGCCAAGTGACACACGTATTGTTGTGATTATGTCTCGTTTTTTTTTCAATTTTGGCTGTGTTTTGTTGTTTTTGAGCCTATTTGTTACTAATACTTGGTTTTTAGTAAGTGTTTTGTACGGGGAAATGGAATCCATTCCCCCCGATCCGGGTGACCCACCGGACCTTCCTCCGGTGGTTATGCCAGCGCCGTCGACAACGACATCGTCGATGTTGGCGCTTGGAAGCAGACGATCCCGTGACCCCATGCCAGGTAAAGTCTTGATCACTAATAGGGAAGCAGTGACCGCCTCGATTCAAACGGTTTACACACACCCGTCGTATACCATCTATGCTGGCCGTATATTATACATGTGTCAAAAATAGAGTCTGATCCACCCCTAGGCACAAATTTCCGTCCGATCAAGTTTGGTCAATTCTTACATCAAAATAAAATTGAAAACATACGTCGCGACGGTGTCAAGCGAATTGACATGAATAAAATGTCCATGCAGTTTAAATCATATAAAGGCGAAAATTGGTTCCTTTCTAACCCTCTTCTAGATGCTGAAAAGTATGAGGCTGTCATCCCCACCTACAATATTACGCGAATGGGTGTGGTTAGTGGAGTTCCTGTCGAATAGTCCATGGAGGAATTTGTGGTCTCGATAGAAATCCCTAACGTTTTTACTAACATCATTAAGGCAAGACGACTGATCATGAGGGTGAAGAATGATAATATAGTCTCTTGGGAACCAACCCAAACAGTAGCTCTGACCTTTAGAGGACAAATTCTCCCAGACAAAATATTCAGTTTCTACTCATTTTTAAAAGTAGAAATATATGAATTTCCTACAATTCAATGTTTGGCGTGTTGTGGTTTCGGCCATATCAAGGCTCAATGCCTCTCACAGCAATGTTGCTTCAAATGTTCCCAACCCCATAATGCGGACAACTGTAATGTTTTGGCCTTCCATTCCCTTCCCTTCCCTTCCCTTCCCTTCCCTTCCCTCGCAGTAATATTTATCAAGCTTTCATTTTGTTTCCGTCATAGTTTTTTTTCTCAAAAAGTATTGTTTCATTAACACACGAAATTCATATTTCTAAATCTTTGCGAAAATGCGTTCAATTGTTTTTCTTATATGGCTGTTAAAAAAAATAAACCGGCGGTACAGGCTGAAATTTTTAATTTAGTCCTTCAAAAGAGTGTTTAACATAGAGGTTTCATGCAATTTGCGATAACTTTATTCCAAAATATTTTTTTTTTATCAGACCCTCCGCCCTCGTAACTATGAATATTACTTTTATTCAAAATCTCAGAATTGGCTCACTTTGTAAAAATAACAATCGTCTGGCAACTTATTGCTACACAACGTCATCACAAACGTGCCAGATGTCATTATCAATGTCATTGCAAATAAAAACGTCACTGTCTCGTTTGAGACCAAGCCTTAAATTTTTTTTTTCTATAATATATAAATCGTATGGTGCCAACCATACGATTTATATATTTGCCAGCGTGAAGTTTATCATTTGTAAGTGGAGACTTTACTAGGGTTTCAGGCGGATCATGAATAGTAGCCTATATAATGATGACCTTTCTCAAGATTTATTCCATGTTTCATCAAAATCTGTTTTGTGGATCAGGCGTGAATGCATTTTAAACAGACAGACATAGTAACTTTGGCACTGATATTATAGTAGTAAAATATGTCTGTCATGATCGTAGACAGAAAAGTAATAGACGAAGGGTACATGCGCCATCTCAGTCACACTATTACAAGTGTCCATAAAAATTAATGAGAGACAGTTTTTTTTTGTTCACATTTTAACGTTGTAGTGTTCAACTGTAGTGTATGCTTTTTTACTTTTGTTGTGTGTTTGACGAAATAAACTTTCATTCATTCATTTATTTGATGTAAAATCCCTATCTATAAAATATCAGTGATAAAAAGTATAAAGATCCGACGAAACTTATTATAGAGGATCGTGAGATTTGGCTTTAGTGGCTGTACCTAACAGTATGAGCGAAAAATTTCTGCCATAGCTGCTGTAGTAGTTGCTATTGTCATCATAGTAGCAATAGCTAGTGGTGATAGTATTTTTTTTTATTTATTGTACTGTCCTGTATTCTGACACGCTTGTAATGGCTCTGTTTACTGAACTCTGTGGTCATGATGCTGTCATGTCATTGTAGCATCGTGACTACTTTTAATAGTCTACCTTTTTAGTAATTTTCTAGTAGGTTAAAATGCCCGTCTAAAATAATAAATAAATCGTTTATTTTACACAAATTATTACAAATCAATTCACAAAAATATCTTATAACGATAATTTATATTTGTTGTAATAATATAAAATTTTGATGACGATGAATTAAATCTAGTATTTAATAGGTTAGCTTGGTATTTTTAAATGTTTTAATCAAAATTGTTGATTTATAGTCAACTGCAATTGTCATCATGATAGATTAAGATACTTAGCTATTGAGTCTGTGGATATATTTCATACATTAATGGCATATTAGGGATTTCACCGTTACATTAAGGTAACGGGTATTAATTATTAATTTATTTGCTTAGACAAATAAAATTTCGCAGTAAAATGAATTTGTGAAATGACAATAAAGTTGAGTTTTCTTTAGGTGATAGAACTCATTTACACCTAGAACTTGAATTTGTTTTGTCTATCCAAATTCAGGTACTTAATTGTTCAAAGTTTCAACCTGATACAGATACAACGAAAGTGAATGAACAGGACAAAACTTTAGGCAAAAATGATAAATAAAATGCGGATAGTGATCAAATCTTAAATAATAATACACAAAAAAAATTTCTTCCCTGTATGTGCTATCCTTATTTGTTTAGATTCTCATATGAAATTATTTGGTACAATTTTGGTAGATTTTTTAACAATTTTAGTAGATTTTAGATAGAATTTTAGTAGAATTACGAAAAAAAAGCGGCTTGTGACCGCTTGTCTGTCGTTGTCACTGGCAGAGCGTGATTTTGCTTTTTCGACAGAAGCAGTTTGGAATTAGCCAAAAGCGAAAAAACAGTATTCGTGTAGTAGTTTTTAATTATTGAATCCACTATCTGTAAAAGTGAGTCTTTGTAAATATGTATTTGAACAATATTAACTAACAAAATTTTAATATAACCCTGCTATTTAGTGTTTTTTTAATTGTTATTTGCATAAGCATTTGTAATAAAAACCTATTATTTTCAGAAACAAAATGTCAGCAACAGCTTTATTTGGCAATACATCTGCTCTGGGTGGTAGTTCTGGCGGCAACAAACATTTGGTAGAGTTTCGCGCTGGCAGAATGACTCTGAAGGGTCGCATGGTACATCCTGACAAGAGGAAGGGACTTCTGTATGTTTACCAAGGAGAAGACTCCTTGATGCATTTCTGCTGGAAGGATCGTACCACTGGTGAAGTGGAGGATGACTTGTTAATATTTCCCGATGACTGTGAATTTGTTCGAGTCAATGAGTGCACCACGGGCAGAGTTTATGTCTTGAAATTCAAGTCATTCACTAAGAAATACTTCTTTTGGATGCAGGTAATACTTCTTATGGAAGCTAAGTTGGTTTGACTTTACAATATCTGATGTGGCGTTAGAGGATTTTAATATTTTTATAAATTTTTTATTGAGATGGTCTTTTTAGTATCACAACACTACACCCAAAGTCGTTTTTGTGGAAATTTATATTTTTTAATTTTTTAAAATCGTGCTGTTGCAATATTTACTATAACTTTTTTGCAATTACTACAGACTATATATAGATTATGAGTTCTGTAATATGCGCGAATAACATATACCGAATTAGCAATGCAGTATTTTCGTGTTTTCATTGAACTAAATTGATTAATAATGCTATATTATTAATATTGTTGTAGAATGTTTATCTACTTCTTACAGTTAAGGCATATTCTGTAACATATTAGCAAAAAACCGTTGAGGGGGGATATACCTCTCCCCCTCACCCCCCTCCCGACTCTTAAATTGACGTCAGATATTGTAAAGTCATACCGCAAAGTTTGTTATGTTAAGTTTGAATAGACAAACAATTTTTCTTGAGTGATTAAAATATTTATTGACAGACATCATCACAAATCACTGAAGAGAAATTAAGAATTTGTTGGATATGATTAGCTTGGACCATTGGAAGGATTTTTCATTTATAGACACCCTGAAGAGTGAACCAGAGTCAAGTTTACAATAGTGTTTAGTTGGTGTGTGGCCTTGTTGTTCACTATTAGGTCTTTTATTTTAGACCAAGAATACATATGTATTTATACATAGTGGTGTAAATTTTTCAGTGCATGTATTTTGAAATTAAATGAAATGCTATTTATTTGTCTGTGAAGTCTCACCGAATAAGCCTACTCAGGTGAGAATATAATTTGTTGTGTGTACACTCCCATCACACTTGCAGCATTACCATGCTGAATTGAGATGGTCAGCCTTTGGTCCAAAGGATGACCTCAGTTGCGCAGTTGAGGTCATTCACACATAGCATGATCAAGTGTGTTGGACTCATAAGACTATGAGTTCAGTGTCTGCTCTGCCTGACTTGAATTGATATTTTTATAATAAAGTGGTTTAACCAAAACCCATGGGTACTTTTTTTCTATATTCTTTTAGCATTTTAAATATATGCACAAAAACAATATGATGCTATATAGCATGATTTTAAATTCTTCCGTTTAGACCATATTAGTTTTCTAACTTTAGGGGCAAAATATTTGGCATTGATGCAAATCAGTTAATAAAGCAAAACCTTAAATCCAGGAGCCAAAGAATGATAAGGATGATGATTACTGCCGCCGCATCAATGAAGCGCTGAACAACCCCCCTACATCCGGTGGTCGCAGTGGTGGCGCCAGTGGCACACAGGAGGGTGAGCTGCAGAACTTGCTTAACAACATGTCGCAGCAACAGCTAATGCAGCTGTTTGGAGGAGTCGGCCAGATTGGTGGCTTGTCCTCTCTCCTGGGAACTATGGGGTGAGAATTCTTAATTAGTAGGATATGACATATGTATATTATAATTGCATGTATCTGAACCCTGCGCTACGTGACATTGTTATTTTTTAAACATAGAGCAAATGAGTAAAGTTGTCCCCAAAAATTATTGTTATAATTTGATTAAGAAATACCCTAAAGTTTATTACTTTCTTGAGAACAATAGGAATGTCAGAAAATTTTATGAATATCTGAGAGTTACCCATATTTTTGCGCAATCTATATTCATATTGAGCAATTTTGTGTAGCACTCATATATATCTCCAAACAGCAATAGCTCCGCGAGCGCACGGTCCGGTGGCAGCGGCGCCTCATCCCGCGGCAGCAGCGCTCCGCGCAGCTCAGCGCCGCCCCCCGCAGCGGCTCCGGCGACGGCCGCCGCGGATGCGCCGCGTACTCCAGCCCGCGCGAGGGACGCACCGCCGGCCACCGCTACTCCGCCAAACACGGCTACCGCTACGCAGCCACCGCGAAGTATGCTCATTATTTTTTCATTTTGTATGTATTGTGTTTATCCGCGAAAAAAATGGTGCGGGGCGTACAGGTCATAGTTGCCAATGCTGACGAAACTTGATGAAACTACGAATTTATGAATTTTTTAGATGTCGGGATTTTCGATTTGTTTCGGTTGGCTGGTATTTTACTTAAAAGGGGAAGTTTAGTTAAAAATGCTAAAACGTAAATTTTGTAAAAAAAAGTGTATTTTGTTACTCATAAATCAAGATCCAAAATACTGTGATAATGTCAATATACAAAATGTTAATTTCCAACGCCGCAGGCTGTTTTTTTTATGATTTATCTTCTGTTGCATGTCAGCTTGACATGTTTTTTAAGTCTAGATCAATGAAACTTCTGTAAAAGAAACTCCTATCCGCTCATAACATTGTTTGGTGTGTGGGGAAAAAAAATATTAAATAAATATTTTAACCCAAACTTATTGTGGTTGCGAGGTCAACAGTATCCATTATAAAAATCATGTCCTCATATTAGATACAACCATCATTTAATGCGTTAAATTTAAAGTATTGTATATAGTAATACAGATATAGAAGCAGATAAAACATCTGAGTTTTTATATTCCACCAAAATTCATAAATATTAAAACAGATTAGAATGTACGAAATGTTGCCATAATTCTCATTTTTTCAGTTTTATAAATTTTTTGTGAAGTTAGTTATGATCTGAAAATCGGTTTTTTTTTGGGAATCATGCTCCATATTAGGCCGCATCATCGCTTTACATCTGGGGAGTGATGGTCAAGGAGTAGCATATCTTTTTTAGAACATAATAAATACCCTTGGAACATAATGAGGCGATTGTGTTTCAGTCGCACCAGTCTCACATCCCGCACTGTAATAGTGAGTGATGTGTTAACCAATTTCTTAACTCAAAATGAGTTGCGTTCTTTCAGGCGGACAGATCCACCTGGCCGACTTACAGCGCTACTTCTCCGGCATGGGTACGGCGCCCGCGGGCGAGGGCGGGGAGGCGGGCGCGGGGGCCGCGGCGCCGCGGATCGACCTCGGCGCGGCGCTGGCCTCGCCCGAGGTGGTGGAGACGGCCAGTCAGGGAGCGCACGCGGCGCGTCTCACGCCGCACCTGCCGCCCGCGCCGCCCGGCGGCAAGCAGGACGATGTAAGGACCACCCTGCTCTCACCGCAGTTCGCGCAGGTGAACCCTTATCCTTAGCGCGGCGCAGGGGTTGGCCGCGGACCGCGCTCTAGCGTGCTCACTTCTTCCAGCTGGCCCGTTCGGCTTGTCCGCAGAACACTGTTACTAAACCGGTTGCCACTTTTGTGTTCCACCCGCATCTCTTTGGAATCTTATATTACATCTATTTACTTTGTAAAAAAAAACTGAGATAACACTCATCAATGCGCGCTGATGAACGAAAAAATAATTGACTTTTTAAAAATGTGAAACTAACAAACAGAAATAAATGCAAGATAAAACATTAATGATACATAAATAAAAACAATGCACTAAAAAATTTACACTATTACTGATTAAAATTTCAGTATACGTAATCAGTCACATTACTTAAATGATAAACATGATAAAACGAAATATTTATAACATAGGAAAAAGTGTAAAAACAAAAATATATATTGAAAATAAAATAAAAATTTATTATCCCACTCGCTGAAATTCATCGTGCGTTTCTCGCATAAAAGATGGCGTAATGATGACGGTGTTAGTTAGTAACAGCGATATCGTGACGAAATCTAAGGTCACAATACTTTCTAATTTACTATTAAAGGAAATGCACGGCATGCCAGTAATTATAAGATTCCAAAAATCCTGGTAAACCTAAGTCGTAACCACCAATGTGACAATCTTCTGCGGGTAGGACGAGTTATGCGCGCGTTGAGAATCGTCTCTAGAGGGTAGACCGAGATGTGGTTTCCGTACAAACATATTTTTCGATTTCTTCTTGCATATTATATATATTTTGTCTTACACTAGCTGACTCAGCGAACTTCGTACATTCTATGAATGATATCGTCAAAGACGCGAGCTGTCAATTACGAATTCAGCCCCAAATTTTCATTGCAATAACATTAAGTCATCGAATTTGTCTGCCTGGGTTATCTAGCCCATAAATTGATTTCTATTTTTCAATTTATTTGGTTTGAATTGACTTCGGCGGGGCGAAGCTATGCATACTATATTCATATAGTTTTACTGCCCACTTTAATTACATGTAACGAGCAACGAGTTTGTGTGTTACGAGCGAGATGTGTTTTTACTAAATGCCAGGTGCAGGTGTCATTGTTACTCTTAGACAATTTGAGGTTCACAAGTCTTAAAACTGTCAAAGAATTTACAAGAAGAAATAATATTTACAATAACTACATAAATATAAATGGAAACTATGATTGTGCCAGATTGATTTCCTGACTCCCATTTTAAATTTCGGCGCGGCTCCATACAAACTAAGCGCACGTTGCCGTCGCAGTGAAGTATGTAGTACTTTTATATAGTTGACTAAAATAATATAGTCAATGATTTAGAAAATATTTTCATGTATGTTTGTTGAGCACATGTTAGGTATTGTATTGGTCTTAAATTTTCTAGCAATAAAGTTGTGTTTAAAAGATTTATGAACTTGTTTCAAAACATTTTTGAAAGAAAACTGTATAAGTACAAAAAAAGCACATGATATTTTAAGAGTAAATTTTTTTTTCTGATGGATGGTATTCAACAGAATCTGGTTATTTTTCAATGAATAAGTAATAAATTTAATATACGCTTCATTATTACTAAAGAAGAGAAAACAAACTACTTTTATCAAGTAATTGTAAATAAAAGAAACTATAGCGAAATATACATTTTGAACGATGAAAACTACGTATTTGCGCGGTATTTCGTAAAAGGTTCCTTAAGAAAACCTTAACTAGGAAAATGACTGTTGTGTCACATACACACTAGGGTAAAAAATTGTAAATATGTTTGAATGGATCACATTGTAGTGTACTCTCTCGACTTGGTTGAAAGTTGGTGGTTGAGCGCTGCAGTGATTGCGGGGAATGGTGGTGACGAGCGACGCTGTTATGAAATAGAAAACGGAATATTATTATATTTGGTTCAGTAAATAATTTAAAACTGTTCTTGCTTTCTGCCGCAAAACGGTGCTGCTAATTAGCATAATGCTAGTTGAAAGCAACCAGGTATTTTGGTGATGTTAACTCCATGAAATGCTATCTACTCATACTTCAAAATAGCAAAATGCTATGTAATTTCTGGTTTGGTATATCAATACCAAACGAAACTCAATTATTGCCTTTGTACTTTAGCAGCAGAACAACAAGCACTTTTCTTGCCAAACCAAAGTGAACCCTAGCTGTCTGACTGCTACTACAATTGTTACAATTGTTCAGGTTTTATTGCAAATAACTCAAATATAGAAATGACTGTTCAGTTGATTTGTGTTGCTCTCCCACCACCAACCTTAGCCGCGCGTATTCCGAGGACGCGATCTTGTTCGCTTGGGCTTCCACTTCACTCGCCTGAACTGCGATCTGTTTGTACAACCTGCTTCATTTGCTAACTTTATTGCTAAAGCTGCTAACATGTGTTTGTTTCGATTCGTTATATAATACGGCTTTTGACATATACCTGATCTTCGAAAGATCCAAGTTTCGTTCACATTCACACGTGAATTTTGTGTGAAATCCGTATAATAAAATGAGTTTACGAACTATTTCATTATGTTTTGCGGTCAAGTTATTTGCATTATTCATATGTTTAACCTATTCTAGTGCATTTCTGTGAATCCTATTTGCATGTGACGTTTTTTTTTGCTTTTTAACGGGTACATTGGTATTCGGGGAATTGCAAAATCTTATGGACTATTACGGATTATTCAACATTACGTTACTATTCAGGAGCAAGAACTCGTCTGGGTTCAGTTCAGCAATTTGCGCCATCTGTCTTGCGAATCTCTCAAGTAGTTCGTACGAATGATAAAAACCCAGATGGGGCTCCATTATCTACACGTCAAAGCTTACGTAAAAAGCCTTTTCATCCCACCATCTCGGAAAGAGAGTATTTTTGCTATTCAATATCTGAGTGCAAAAGCCGTTTTTATCCGCTAGAGGATAAAGTAAATTTGAATTTAGAATATCGTGTGCACTAAGTTTGTGAATTTAAAACCTAATTCAAACTATTTACCTTCTACCTCTATGTTGCCGAATTCATCATACAACCTTTTTTATTTTGTTAAAAACTCGAGATTCCTATTTGCTGCACCTTTTTTTAATTTCTTTATCGCGTCATTATTGTTAAAAATAAGTGAAAAAAATAAAATGAGTGGTTAAATTTTTTTATTTTTCGTATGTAGTAATTTCCTCGCTGAGGTGGGATGAAAAGTTACGTGTTGAACTCGAGTGCAAAGATTTTTCGCCTTGTGCTCTTTTAATTCCCTCGCTAACGCTCAGGATTCTAATACTTGAATCACGAGCGCAAGAATCCTTCGCTTGCTCGGTCATTAAAAGTGAGCACGCGATTAAAAAGCAACTTTGCGCTCTTGTATAAAAAAATAACTATTGTTTTATAATTTTAAAGAAATAACGTGCCCGCGTTTGTAATTTTTTCGTATAAACTAACATTTATTCAGGTGAGATGTTTTTTGTTTGTTTTGTTGTTCTTTGCATGATTTTACGTCAACATATAAAACAGGTTCTACCAGTCCGTCTCCAAGCCATTACATTTCATTATCTTCTGTTGTTCCTGTTCAGTATTTGTCGGGTTATTTGAAAGTTCTGTATATTGTTTTGCAGGCAGCGAACCAGTTCACATCGGCGTTGACGTCGGGTCAGATGGGTCCGGTAATAAGCCAGTTTGGTTTGCCCCCTGAAGTAGCGGCGGCGGCCAACACTGGCGACATGCAGGCCTTCTTCAAGACTCTCGAGAACACCGCCACGCCCCCTGAAGGTTCCAGCTCTCAAGACGATAAAAAAAAGGAAGAAAAGAAAGACCGAAAAGACAAGAAAGACAGCGACGAAGACATGGCTCTTGATTAAATTCTACAGTCGATAACGCCGCTCTATATTTTTATCACATTTAATCATATTTAGTTTGCGCTGTAATTTCAATTTGATAATAAAATATGTAACATTATTAAATTGTTTCTATTCATTTCTGAAGTGCGTGAGTATCAGATAACCACGTTTATTTCCACTTGTTCTGTGGAGTAGTTCTGTTGACAGAACTAGTGGTATATTTCCCACTAGTTCTGTTAGTTGTAACACTAAGCTTGACACTCGACTTTGTTTCCATCTGTTCTGTCCGTATATTCCCTCCTCTTCTTATTCTTCTTATTAGGTTAGGTCACATAATAAATAATAATACATAATCAAGGGCAACAATAATTTCTGCCAACAAGTTAAAATAGTAGTAAAGTAAGATCACACATAAACAGACACGCCCAGATTCACATTGCAATTGCCAATTAGCTCAATGTACGTAATGCTATTTGGTTGGATACGATTTATCTAGAACTCAGACCCAGACCATTCAGGTGTAGGAAAATATAGAAAAAAGGTGATAAGAGATACACTACGAGTATACTCGCTGCAGTAACATTTAAAATGTTTATGTTTAAGTTATCATTACGACTTGACTTTATTATAGTTCAGGTTTGACCTACGTAAATTAAAAGAATAGGCACGGCGCCATCTTATTGGTACTAGATTAGTTCTTGCTTCCGTTTGCACGGTAAACATTAAGATGGCGCTACTGTTGCTGTTGTATTCGTGACGTAGTCAATAAATGCAATGCGTAGAACACTACGCAACTCTTAGGAACCAATTATCTATATCTTCTGCAAAAAATATTTTAGACGTATATAATAACTAACTAAAAATGCATGCTCAATAAAAAAATATGTTACCAATTTGATTGTTGATACCATATAAAAGAGTCGTTCTGACACTAGGAGTTATTTACTGTGGTAAGCAAGCTAACTTAAAATTGTACTTAGTTGAGGTATATCTTTATAGTCCTTATGGACATACAAATAAGAGTCACCAATGTTATCATGGCTTCAATCTGCATACATAAACATCTGTAGAGCGATGTAGATGTTTTGTTACTTTCAATTCGGTAGTAATATTCATTATCCGTCTGCGTTCAGACCGGAGCGCGCGTATTCGTGAGTTGTCTATTCGCGTGAATGCGATTTATATATTTTTTCTACACTCAGTTCTCTTTGTGTGTATTACGTGAAACGTGGAAATAGTGTATTGTGAATTAATGATGTAAACAAACGTTATAAACGGGAGTAATGGAATGGCTTCGAGTTTTGCAAGATGTATGAGTAACCAATGACCGCAGGGCATCCCTGCACGGAGCGGGCGCGGGGCGAGGTAGTCCACGGCGCGGGCGCTGCTGCCGTCACCGCGACCGAACGCCAGCTATACCGCTCCAACCAACGCACATGACCTGTGAGTATTTTACACCTACTACTTATATATGTATGTTATATACCTATCGTTAATTCACAATTCCATGTATGACCGCGACCATTATCTGTAAATCTTTACTTTGCAACACTCACCAGACTTTAGTCGGAGCTAAAGCCGATAATGACAGCGCTCTGATAGCTTATCAAGATTCGCGAAAATACGTAAACGCTCAAGTATGTAATAGCAAAAATTAGGGGCTAACTTTATCTGCATTTGGCCGTTTATCTGCAAAAGTAATCTATCGCGCGATAAGCCCATTATTGAGTTCTCACTCTGAGTGTGTACAGTATAGTGATCCTTTAGTCATTTCAGTAGTTTATCTCGCTTCTTGGAAGGCGCATTGTTTACGCTTAATATCGGATGTTGACAGGTATAGTAAACGATTTACTCTTTTCACACTACATTTATTTGTATAAATAGTCAAGTTTCCTTGGAAGGACAAAATATTGAAAAAGATATTGATTCCAGCTAAAATAGTCGTTTTTCTAGTAAATGACTCAATGTAGTATTAAATTTTTAACAACAACATTTCAAGAAAATTTGCCGCAAGGTTTGGAAATGTCATAAGACTTTCGAAACTGTTACAGGTATATATACTTAAATTGGCAATGCAAAATGTTTTGCGTCGTTAGATATGAAGACATTTGCCATGAGTGTGAAGTCCATTGGCTGACCACTGTTAGTTCTATTTCGAAATTGTTTGGTGAATACATTGGGCGGGTGTCGGTTTGGAGTGTTTCGCGAGAGGCGGAGGCAGGTCGGAGCGGGCGGCGGGGCGCGCGGCGCTGGGGAATCCTTCTGGCGCCAGACCGGCATCGGCGTCTGCCCGCGCCCCGCGCCTCGCTTACCGCGCTTGTGCCCACACCCGCTCCTCACAACTCGAAATAGATGCACGGTGATTTACGCCTCGGCTGTATGAGTAAATAATGTTGGTTGCCTGCCTGCCTTGGCACGTCCGCTCGCCCCCGCCCCGCGTGCCGATCTCGCGTCTCTCACACTCCGTCCCGATAGATAGGTACCTACGTTTAGTTAGCGACGCAACTCTCAATTAGTAATCTACTCACCACGAACGAAACGTTGGCATGATGAAGTATAATAGCTATGATAAAGCACATCCACGTAGTACCGACATTACACACTCGTACAACAATCTGTCGATATTTTCACGGCAGGAACAGATAAGGAGGTTCCTTGCACCTACATGCTTGCCGTACAAAACGTAAAAAATTACATAATTTAGGATCTTATTGAAATATTAACTGGAGTTTTAAGATCCCAGAGATTTTAAAAACAAGTTCAGTTGAGCTATTTGAATTTGCCAATACTCAATCGCTGATTATGCATTCATCATAGATTTATAAGGCTAGGTATTGTTCTTGTTTTGGCGGACTGGTGTGCGTAACATACTCTGGCAAGTGCGACAAAGGAGCCGAGCACAAAAAGCGTTGGGCAACCGCGACCGGTCTCACAGGTTCCTTCGCTCAGTCGATACACTACATGCCTTTACCTTTACCGCCACCGTCCATTCCATTCAGCTACTCAGTAACAACGTTCAGTGTTGGACACAATTTAAAATAAGCAAAATTAGCTCTCCGTGCAATATCTTTGTGGAAGTAACAGCGACAAATATAGCACACTTAGTTCATCTCAAGAGATACAAGACGGCCAAACATTATGACAAAATTCATCGACACGAAAATACTCTGAGGTATTTACACAAATATTGCACTTTAGAGGCAAATTAAAATAATAACATCTATGGTTGTTAAACCGGACGGTAGGAGCCCGAGCCTGGCGCAACCGCGCGCTGTCCGGTCGGCAGGTGCATCGACGGCCGCCTTCTGTACTGATGAGCTTACTTCTCGTATAACGCTATCCTCTATATTTTTAGCAATATAACGTTAGTTATTTGTTTTTACGCAATTTAATGAATCCGCATATAAAATGTGTTTGCTTGAGGTACAAAATCCAAGGAACAATTAAAATTATGTATTCCTCGTGACATACGAATGATCACAACGTGACAACAGTTGTATTTATATATTGTAGTGTCGCTTCCAACGGCAACAAGTACCTAGTTAATTAATTATGTAAGTGTCGCAGTTGTAGGGGTCAAGACAAACACAATGAGTGGGTTACAAACGTTGAATGTGTTCACTTTCTTATCCTACCAATAACACCTACTATATAACTTTTTTAATATCAGCTGCTTCAGTTAACATCTGTGGCATGTGGTCGTATATATCAGATTTCAATTAAAAACCCGTATGGTATACTAAAAGTTCTGCGAAATTTCAACTGCTCTTTACATTTTCTTCCTAATTAGGACACATTTAATGATGCGCAACACATCGTCTTCTTTTGCACTAGTTTCAATAGAATCGAGCCAAGTAAAATTTCTCGGTAATCGTCAGTTGTGCTCTGGAAAAAGTTTTGTTTTTAGTATCATTTAGCCTGAAGTTGCAGAAACAAAACAACGGCCGTAGTCAGTAAAAATTACTCTTATAATAGCAGAGGGAATCGAAGCACTTCTTGGAAATATTGTAATGGTAAATGTGAAAAGGCTTGATGGGCAGGGTGGGCAGACGTGGGTTTATTATACCGACGACGGGCGGCGAGTCGCCAGCGGCGCGTGCTTCGAAGTATTCTTGGAATCGTACACTGACTGGACATGCCAGTTACTCCAATAGCTGCCAGATCGGTTATATCTATTGTACTATTTGTATCTATATCTTATTTGTCCTTTCTGGCAATGCCAATTACTCTAAGACTTATAAGATAAAGTGTTCGTAAGAACTTTGATCATAAAATGATTATTCTTGATGAAATTCGTATTCTTAAAGTGATGGTGTAAGTTTCAATTTGTATGGTAGGAATCTTTGCTAATTTACCCTTCAATGATCAGCAGTCGTAGGGATTTTAGTATGAATAATATGAACGCTAAATTTCCGAGATATGCCGCGGTAAATGTAGGTTTTAAAACAGATAAAGAAAAGCTATTAGAATTATGCGAGTCACGAATGTTGAATACCTTTTTCACAATTCACAATAATAATACAGTTTCTACACGTATACTGCTGTTATCAGAACATATTTAGTTAAGCTGGTACGATGTAGCTAGTAAACGTCATGGAGACGTTATCTATTTTGTTATACAGGGAGACTGGTTCAACACTCACAATATTTATACAATTCAATGTTATCAATTCACTTCACTGTACTCTAATCTTACAGGCATCCATTTAATTTAATAATTTTCCCAACTGTAAAGATAATTTCAATAAATATGGCTAGCCATCCGCGCACGAAGAAACTACGAAATCGTCTCGCGCTCTCTTAATACAATGTACAATAGTTCTTAGTGCAAGGTACTTATTGCTTTTATTTTGTTGTCACTTCGAATAATGCCAGTGACTAAGTCACGCTGTATATGAATAGTTCATACATGACTTCAGGTTTCTAGAAAAACGGTTCATAGATAGACTATAATTAATTACCTACCGTATTTTAATTGTTTTTCTTTTTTTGCAGTAACATTACATAGGTCATTAGGTAAATACTTGTACTAAGAATACTTGTTCAATATTGTGCATAAATACTTGTGGATAGTATGCAGCAATATGTAGGTACGGTTAACCGCAGGAAAGCCCCTGTGGCACTGAGTTAAAACGATAAACATTTCTAGAAATAATAAGGTTCATCCATACTAGCGCCAAAAATGTAACATCTTGGCATAGCGAGTCATGATATTTTCATAACTAAAATATTTATGACACTGCTGCGAGTAAATAACAAGATCATATCTTTGACACGTTTGCCAAAAAATGTGCTAACATTTCAAATCGGCAGATGTAGAGTTGTAGTGTAGAGAATGCACGTCGGAAGTGGGAATACCTCTGCACCGCTCTCGGGCCGTTTGGCGCATGTCCAAAGCTGATTCCAACTGCCGCCAGTGATCGTCCCCAACGAGTACCGACTTCACGTTATTGAGGTGGCGGGGATCCACTGTTTTATTTTTAGAATCAGGTGCTCAAATATGACATTTTATTTTTAAATCGAATAATCAGAATTGTTTGGGAAACTCGTGCATGTGAAAAACGATTGATATACAGCTTCCACGAATGACCGCTTGTTACGCTGTGACGTTGGCTTCTGTAGATATAGGTACGATGCGATTCTAAGTAGTAAGTGTCATTACTATAATATGTGACTTATGCTACGAGGATACGGTTCGCTTATTAGGAGAAGAAGAGCCGGTGAAAGTTCGCGCGTCCGCTCAGCAATTCGGCACAGACGCAACTCGACAAATACAAACACGGATGTACGTTTTATAAGTGTGACGTTGCTCGCCGCGTATTTTGGCATACTGCAAATGCAATTAATTGCCGATATCTAACGGCTTTATTCCTTTTAAAGTAAAAAAAAACTGGTATTTCTTCCACAAACTTAATCGTTGTCTGTTTAATCTAGAAGTGCGAATTACAATTGACTAGCGTCATTGAGGAAAGGCTGCGAGCTGTGTGAATAGTTGTTTATTTGGTCAAGTGCTACCCGGCTCTGTCTGACTCACGAATATTATTGTCACATTCATACATATGGCGTATTTTAGTCGTTGATATGCCAACGCCGGAATTCGCCGAGAATGACGCCATTCTCTTGATGCCAGTGCTTAGGTATACATACGTACATATTACCAGGCAGTTTCTATATTTTATGCAGTGGAATATTAAGTAGTACATAATTATAAGTACTTGTGCTGTTATATAAATGAAACTTTAGCTCATGCAATGTTGGATGTTATTTTGTTAAGCACATTTTAATAATTACGATACTTTTTATTAATATACATAATTATAGCTTGTTCGATCAAAAATGTATGAAATGTAACCATAGATAAGTATTTTTTATTCTTACTTAATTTGGGGCCTCCAATTTAATCAATTAAGGTCAAAGATCAGTGATACGAAAGCAGCAAACAATCATCCAGAAACATGTGAATACCTACATACTGAATTAATGGAATATTTTTGGCAATATTCACGACTTCTCGAGGCATGTCGCGTCGGCGTCGTCACCACACTTGGCTTGGCTTGCGCGTGCCATCTTATTTATTTTTGGATAAACAGAAGTTACCTTACCGTTTTTCGGATTTGGAAGGTCACACACATGAAGCAATGTATACTCAATGATGGGTACTTTTGTGTAGTTATTATAATAGAAACACCGGGTTTACAACTTCAACAAATAATTGATGTATTAGGTCCTTATATATGAAATTGGCGTTTTGTCGTACTGGCCACTTTGATCTCAAATATCTCTCAAATATATCTTTGGTTAGAGATTCCAATTTCAAATTTATACAGCTATTTATTCATATAATAACAGTTTACATAATTAAGAAGATCAGTCGGGAAAATATGGGTCGAATTTGAGAACCTCGATTTTTTTTGTAAAATATGTGTAATCTTATGAGGAATCATTACCATGGTGTGGATCATGTGTGATGTATAGTAACCAAAATTACTACACATTATAATATTCACATAATTATTTCACAATCACAATAATGTGTAGGTACCTAGAGTACTACTGTGCTCACAGAATTTCATTATCAAATTTTGTGGTTATGTGTTCGCAATAAATCGTGGTCTCGTGGTAAACGCATGAAATTTGGAATACCTAAGGGACAATTATATTTAATGAGAAGTTAAATACTTGGACTTGTTCAAAAAACTTGTGTTTAATTTTCTGAAATTCAGAAGTCGCAGTAACATTAACTTTAATAACGCCCGTGCACCGAAAACGCTTAACTTTAGGGTGAATACTAACTAAGCGATATAGGTATAGGTATACAAATATGTATGAAATATTTAGTGATCGGCATTGTAGGGTGCGGCGCGTCTCGGCTCGGCGGCAAGTTGGCGTCAGCAAAGTGGTCGGGCCAGTCAAGCAGGCGATGACCTGGTTCTAAGGGAAGCCCGACAGAAGTAGGTAGCTATTTCGCACTGCCTGCTATAACGATAACATAATCATGCTAAAAAAGACCTATAAAAATACTTGACCACAAAAAAGACACTTCTGAAGGGCTAGCAAACACTATCTGTTCAAATATATACCTAAGAACGAGTACATTTATGAATTGCTTTCTTTTATGCCTAAGTACCTAAATCAATATAGTTGACTCTGCTGAAATCCACACTAACAAATTCAACTATTATTATAACAATAGAACGTTGATCACGTTTCAGAAACTAAACACTAGTAAGGTGTGTATTAATTTTGATAGTTAAGGTTTGATATAGTTGCTACGAAGACTGGTTTCATGGTTTCCCGCCCACGCGACTCCGTGGCGCCCGATCGGACCGACATAATTATTCAATATAGTAGCGTTGCCAAATGCTTCAGTATGGATGAATACAAATTGTTTTGAATTCCGGTGGTACAGATTCGACCAAGAGGCTTGAATGATGAATCTTTCAAGAGTTTTACTTGCAATAAATGAGTACTTAATAAAGACTCAAACGCGGCGGATTATGACATCGATATTCAAATATGGCGTAACGCACATGATGTTAGATGCAGGGGACATAGAATGAGCAACGACAGTCCCCGTGCCGCGACTCAAGGCCGTCGTCGGCGTGACGTCGTCGGCAACAGGCGGTACGAGCCGCTAGCCAACCAAACAACGCAACAAGTGCCCCGCGCCCGCGCGTCTCACATGCCATTCGCGAAACACCAGCTGTCAGACCCACCAACGCTGGATGTCGCCTTCGCTTCGACGACATTACTACTACACTTGCACCGTCTACATTTATACTTACTATCTACAAAATAAAGTGCTCAATAGTTACATTAGACACGCGTTCTACTATAGCACAATTCAAAGATATTATTATTGCGTCATTTGAATTTATTTTCATTATACAATGTGTACCTACTTAATCAAGTACTTATTTGATATTACACTTAGATGTTGATGTTTTATCATCAATATTTATTGAGAGTAGAAAATCTACACTTTAAATACATATTATGTTCATTAGAGATTCCGACCTATATTTTCACTTTCATATTGAGAAGCAGGTACCTTAGCCCGGGGTTACGTAATTTAATCACCAAGACCAACAAACAATCTTCGATTATTTTTGATGAATACTGTACCTATTTTCTTTTTAGAAATCTAAAATATTTACAATTATTTCAGTCGGTCGGTACTAGTTATTTAGAGCACCATTCAAACTTAAACATCCTCGAATAAAACTCGTGCGTCATCGCCTCCGCACTACTGATAAGCAACTACCAATTATCATTGCAAATACTGTGTTTATATTTAAATACGTTTCTTTTATACATATATATCCGTAATTTATAATATCTCTAAAAAATATTAAATTTGCAACATGATTAAGCGGCTCGTTTAGTAAGATTATCCTTCAGGAATGAATGCCTACAACAAACGGGCGTGTTTTGCCTTTTTAGATGCTTTGACTACTGAGGCTAGCAATGATTACTCGTATCTTATCCAATGTTGCTCACATAGTCAATGAACACAATGACGTCTTGGCTAAAAGACTGAGTGTGAGAGACATTATTATTGCTAAGAATACAAGTCTATGTTATACCTATTTAAAGTGGATATTACGCCAGGCTTATTTGTCTGTAGGTTAATTTATAAACAAGATAAAAGGTCTTACTGATATACATATAGTTCACGAGATAAGTTTAAATATAGGAAAATACCGAGTATGATGTTATCCAATTGCCCATTTATTAAATAAACTTAATGAACGTTCGCGTATTGTAGGTAATAACTTCTACAGAGAAGATTATAATGTAAATGAGTAGGTAAGTGTGTGTGACCATTTATGATGACCGCCGAGTGTATATAGTGTGTAATGAGAATGTGGCAGTGTCTGTTAGGACGGTGGCACTCCGTATTCCGTGGCACACAAACCGATACCCGTTCTAGTCGAGCGCAACCGTTACGAAATCAGTGCTGCATGAAAATTACGCTATTGCCGTGTTGTGATGCATAGGGAGAAGGTAATCAGGGCCTAGGCTTCCGCAACCAGCAAATGAACTATACCTACGGATATTTTAGAAACGGATCATACCCGATGTTTATTTCTACATGAGCACATATCATTATCAAGGAAAATTGCAAATTTGGAGCATATAATCAAAAGTGATAATGACAGTAAAACGCTAAATGATAAGGGTTTCTTGTAATTATTAGCAACTGTTTTCAAGTCGAGAAGTAGGGGTTTCCTCACCATGTAATAACATTATGATTGATTTTAAAAGACGGCAGCATGCAGGTATACCATTAAAGGTTTAGGCGCACAGGTTAAAGTCCGTGCATATTGTAATGTAGATGCCTACGTATAAATAGATTACGAAGAATAACCGATCCGGTTGCGGCGAAGGAGGGAGATAGATAAAACGCGACATGAATCACTACCAGCGAGCGCAGAGTCAGTGCGGTGTGCGCGCGGTAGGCGCGGGCGGGACGTAGCGGGGCGCGCGGGGGCCGGTCGCGGAACGAAACGAACAAACCGACGACATTAACAAACAGTTGAACACTCAGCCGCGGCGCGACGCCACCTCGCGCTCTTCTGCGCTGCACAATCGAATGTACACGACCACCCAGGATACATAATATTTACATTTTTAACATTAGTTACATAGGAAGTATTTAAGAGTCTAATTTTGATCGATTGGTGTAAAAGAAAGTGTTGCGGACGAGATTCAGAGTGCAAGTGAGACGAGTGACGATAATACAGGTGTGTTTGTGTGAGTGTGGCGAGTGGCGTGGATCGTCGCGTAATTATTAACGATGATTCACTTGCGCGCGGGTGAAATGCTGCCTATCGGACTTGTTGACATTCGTTCCGGAGGCGTCAACAAATGATATCACAACAATACACAAATATAATGGTGGACTGATTTATTGAAACGTGGTACGTAACGCTCTTTCATATTCATGTGGTTGACTTCATTATTAAGACCGTCATGATTAAGCTAGTCGGTACATGATTTGAATTACCAACGCTTATTTAACTACATATGAAATTAACTATCAGTTGATTAGTGACGATCCAGTTAAGTACTACAATCGTCAATAACTAATTTAAATAATGCAGGTTCATTTATTTTTGATATTAGATTATAATAAGACACCAATTATACATTTATTTAATACTAAATAAAAATAATAACAAAGTATCAGTATTAAGGCTATGAAACAATTCAGATGGTTACCTACCGTATCTAAACAACTACATAATATCTGACTTAAAATGAAAGGAAATGATATCGTCAGATGATAAAGAAGTGCAGTTAACTGAGTAGAGGCTGTTAATTAAGGGTAATGTAGTGTCGCTTGAGCTGTAGAGTAGGTGGGATAGGTAAGCAATGAAAGTTGGCGGCGTGCTGGCGGCAAAACAGACGACGCCAGGGCCGCCTGGCGAGGCGCCAGGCCGGCGGGCGGCGGCTGCCCGACGGGATTCCTTTGTCTCATTACAACATCACTGATCCGGTGTGATCGTGCCTTAAATCTTCCACTTAATCCTTCCATCGATTTACTTCTAATATTTAATGATATACCTAAACATGAAAGTCATCTGTGGACGAGAGAAATTCAACGGGAAAATTTATTACTGACATTTGGCAAGGCAGGAATAAAGACAACATTTATTTGCACGTAGAATAGAAGAATTCAACATTCTGAACGGACCCCAATATGAATCATTTCGGGGTCATTCATTAGAATAAGATAGGAACAATCCATGACATCCTTAACACAGGAATAATCTTTGTGTTATGTGAAATTGAGATATTTAGATTTGAGATATGAGAAAAAATAAAATGGAATTAAATGTTATTATTTACAAATATTTTAATCAGATGCGATTATTTCCCATATCATAACGTTTTAACGTTCTGAATAATTGGAACAAATTAAAAATAAAATTAAAAGTAGGTACATAGATATCCGAATCTTAACAATCAGCGTGCACTAAACGACACGAATACCGGTATTGCGCTCATCGTAGTGTGCGTAGTGGCAAGTGCGTACCGAGCTTATTTGCTCGCTCGTTTATAACGTGCCCGCTGGCTTGCCTGTCTCCGATTCTCAGAAATTGTAACGCCTTCTCGGAACGCACTAACATTGCCGTCCACGACCGATTGAACTTAAGTAAGCGCAAGGCGAGGTCATCCTGTCGCTCGGCCGTATCTCGCTTGCTACCTACTCGTCATCGTAATATGGTGATTGGACCTTCTATGATCCATGATAATACTGATAAAGTATACTGTGATGACAGAATCTGCAGTAACTGATTTTCATATGTATGGCACAAATAAAGTAAGGTCAATATTAAATCTTCTCAATACATTAATCCATTTTAATATAATGTATTTCCAGATTGGTTGGGTTTCAGAATTTAAAAAAGTACCATTCGGTTTATCTAAAAAATAGTGCAGTTTGTTCTATTAAATTTAATTTCTTATCTTCATGTGATGTATTCTGAAAGATGTAGAAAAAAATCATAGATTGCAGTACGTACAGCTGGCGGCCGGGGACATCCTCGTCTAATAGCGCCGACGTCACGATGATGTCACGCAAACACCAATAGAAGCGGCACATGCGCGTTGCGTCAACTTGTTCGCCGCAACGCAACGCGCCTTGTGTTCAATGCTTTCAAAACATTTACAATAAAGTGAATTATTCTTTTAAACCGTCGCCTATTTTAATTAAATTTACTCAAAATGGTCTTTCTTACATACCTTTTTAAGAAAGAACATAAACATTGCTAATAAATATTATTTAGTAATCCTCCTAGTTACTTTTTTAAAGGGCTTAAATTAAACTTGCCTTTTTAATTGTTTACAGGTACTAAAAAGCGGATATGATGCCGCTCACACAGGAGAAGCGTTTAGACGCTAACTTTTCCAACAACAATGATCACAGCTACCTGCACAAAAAGTTCAAGAAAATGGCAACTACTATTGCAGTGTTCCCTCAAAATTTACCTAAAAGTGGAGACACCAGACAAAGGGAAACTAGTATAGCAAACAATTTATGCAGCGTCGGAATTTCCAATGGAAGTATAGCCTCGGCTCACCCAGAGTTAGAGAAAATAAAAGAAGATCATCATTACTTGGATGCTCGGAATGTGGAGAAAAATGTACAAATTAACTATAGCGATGAAAATATTAGACTAAGTAATGTAAATAATATTGTTCAAGTATCTGGTCAGACCAGTTTTACTGAAGATTTTTCAAATAAGACTGACATCCTTGAAAATGAATTTATCAGGGAAAACTACAACGGGAATGCAGGCGGCCGTTATGTATGCCCTTATTGTAAATTATCTTGTGCCAAGCCTTCAGTACTCCAGAAACATATCAGAGCTCATACTAATGAACGACCTTACCCCTGTGTTCCTTGTGGATTTGCTTTTAAAACGAAATCAAACTTATATAAGCATAGAAGATCTCGAACACACGCACTAAGATTACAAGGCGCAGATATACCTGTAACTATGAACGAAGATGACTTGTCTGGTGGATCGGAAAGCGATACGTCTATTCCGCCAACAGCTTTGTCAGAAACCGGCTCTGATTCATCAAATGTGCGAGTCGATAATTACGAATCCAGAAGATTTTCTCCCAGTGTGTCACCAGAATCGATAAATGAAAATATTACACAGTCTACGGTCATGAATTTATCATCAAATGCATATGAAAACAAGGCAAAATCAATATACAAACCTAAGTTCAGGGCAGCGCTCTACCAAGAAGTTAATGACAAAGAAAAGTTCAAGAAATCAATTTCGCCAAATGCCGATTTTCTTACGGAACATATCTCTAAAATTATATCAGATAATGAAGCCATAGTGGATGTCATAGAAACACCCCTTCAAAAGAAGTATGGTAAAATTAAGCAAATAGCAGAGAGTAAACAATTTTTAAATGACAGTGTTGATATGAAGTCGGACTCGTCGCCGCTAAATTTAACAAAAAATAATCTTGACGATAATCATCCGTTCAGAAAAAGATCTCACTCAGAAAGTTTTTCTTCTGTTGACCATCATAAACACCCATTGAATCCAGAGGGTTCAATCATTAAAGACCTTTTGCTAAAAACTAAGATGAATGGCTTAGCTTCTTTCACTGGAGAAATAATAGAAGGATCCTTGTATGTATGTCCGCTGTGTCAGATAATTTTCAGGAGTGCTGACAACTTAGAAACACACAGAATGTTCTATTGCGGCAAAGGAAACGTTTCTCATTCACCTGTCAACAATCAAAAAGAAATAAAAGCAGCACGACCCGATAATATATTTGTAAGAAGTAATTCTATCAACGTTCGGTTACCGGAAGTACAGTCATACCCAAAATCAAATATTGCAAATAATTCGCCACCGTTAAGGGTGAAACCAGAAAATCTAGTTATCATGAAACAAGAAACTAACGATATTATTGCTCCGTTACCATCACCAGGTCCATTATTAGGTAACACAAGACTAGTTGACACTAGATCCCCATCAGATTACCCAAGAAAAATGGAAAATATAAAATTAAAACCAATGGCTAGTCCAAAAAGGCGAATTGATAGCAGATCTGACGCATACAGTCCAAGGCTAACTGAAAATATTTCACCAAGGACAGCGGATTTATATGCTCAGTCTAAAATACGATGTATTGAAGCAAACTCAGTAGCATATCGAGCAGTAGAAGAAATGACACAGCATATGAGACACAACTCCACATCACTTCAAATGTTTGGAGGTGAAGTCAAAATAGTTGATCACTCCGGAGGTACTACTACCTTGCGAATCGAACCGAACAAAAACCAGTTGTCTCCCATATTAATACACCAAAACCTCTCACCGTCTAAGCTCGTTAATGACGCCGAGGCGAGCAGTGTTGTAGTTAGATCGAGCTTGCAGTCAGGTGGAACGATAATGCACAATCCGCCGACACCTAAAGATACTATGGCAGCGCCTCAGCCACAAACTCCGAGAATAACGATATCTACACCTGGAACTTCTAGTTCTAATTTACCAAACATTCATGACAGAACTCATTTCCAGTTTCCACCTCTTAGCGCAATCACTGCTTTCAACCCGCTAACATTGCCGCCGCTAAGCCCGTCGCTATCTCCGAATGGTGCGACGACTATATACCATGGAGGGAAGCTGATACCTCATGTCCCAGGAATCCCAGGACCAAACACGCCAGGGATATATGTTTCTCATCAGAATTTATCACCTAAAAATACGATAAATAGTGATCATAATAAAAAACCAACTACGCCCATACGAGAAGATTTTCATGGCAATATGTTGCAAATTAATGTTTCACAGTCGAAAGGGTCGATGCTTACCAAGTATGAAACTCAACAATTGCGTAACACACGTAGTCCGCACTTACGTTTTACGAGTAATGATTCGGAAAAAAATAATCATCTTCAAGATAGCTGTAATAATGATGGTCAATATGGACCACCATATTATTCAACAGTTCCACTAATTAGAATAAAAAGCGTAGACGAATCAAATTCCTTCCCAAGAATGACTTCACCAGGTATTCAAAAAGGAGTGTCTAGACAAGAAGGGGCTATGAAAAGAACGGCAGAAGGTGTGCTCCGAACCCCAATTTTAAAAGAAAATAACACCCACTACTCAATAAACAAATTGAAACATCGTGACAAAGTAAACAACCCTGTAATTAAAATTACTGATACGAAGCCCGAAAAAGAAGTCAGAAACTTCAATTTTGAAAATTTAATATCTAAAGCAGAAATTTTCAATAATCAAATACCAAGTTCCTCTGAAGTTCAAAAAAATACAAACGCTCAAGAAACACCGACTACAATACAAAATGAGCGGTCCGAACCGTTATATTTCCAAAAGAATGTATTAGCCAAATCCAGTACTGAAGACAAAAAACCTAAATTCCTGAGGCCTTCTACATTACCTCTAAAACCTGGCACATACACTCCTAAGAGGCACCACGGAATAACACCTAATGCAAATACAATGCCGTTAGTGTCGCCAGAAACACCAAGACCAGCGAAGGCGTATGGGCAACTCTATTTGAACGGAAATGCATATACTTATCTAGGTTTAAAATGCTCTACGAAAGTGTTTTACTGTACGATCAATCGTCCCCAGCCGACGTATGTTCCAAATCAACACTTCCTGTCTATGTACAGTAATTGGCAGGTAATTGAAATGAAAAAAAAATTAAAATTTAAATAGTACTTAAACAAATTCATTGATACAGTACGTGAGTGTATGATAAATGTGTGAATTATGTTTACAGTTACTATCTGAGCTGACGCCAGACCCGCTGGGACTGTCAGCATCGTCTGCTATGTCTTTATATGACTCACGTCATCGACCGCAAAACGTGGCCCGCGCTGTGATTAAACAGGATCTCATATTGACTCATTCATCGCAATGGAATAAAAATTTTAAAGACAGTAGACAGGTATGTATATTACGAGTAACAAATCCACTCCAACTTTAGATAGATTTTTAACGAAACCATTATAAATGAAGACTCATTTACACATGTTTAAGGCGATTTAATATCTGAAATAAATAATACTCGTACGTTTCCTACTTTTAGATATTAATGAAAGCTTAGATTAATTTACCTGTTCATTTTATAATTCCAGGCAATTCAAACACCTGACACAAAAAAACTAGAAGACAGTAAAGGTCAACCTTCCGACAACATATTGACGCCTAAAAAAGAATTAGCAGGAGGGTTCGAAAGCAACGAAGAGTATACTTACGTTCGCGGCCGCGGGAGGGGGCGGTATGTCTGCTCAGAGTGCGGAATTCGCTGCAAAAAGCCGTCAATGCTCAAGAAACACATTCGCACTCATACAGACGTGCGGCCGTATACGTGCATCCATTGCGCCTTCAGGTATGAGTACGTTATTAATCGTTATCTCCGTAAATCTCAAACCTACCTTGAGAACATAAGAAAAATAATAAAACAACATTTTCAGTTTCAAAACGAAGGGCAACTTGACGAAACATATGAAGAGCAAAGCCCACTACAAAAAGTGCTGTGAGTTGGGAATTAACCCAAATGAAGGCAACGATGCAGACAATGGAGAAATGGCGCCTTGTTCCGGTGAATCTGGCGACGATACTGACTCCGACGGAGACGAAGGAAACGAGGGGGAGACGGAGTCCAGTGGTGAGTTAAAAACAGCTCATAATCAATCTTGGAGTTTCCTATCAAAATTAAATTCGTTTGTGTTATTAACTCACATGAACCTTGTAAATTTCATGAATATGTTGCGTCATCGATGTTTCGATACCTTTGTAATCCATTGGCTAGCTATTATTTCTTTATGTTACAATAATTAATAAAAAATCATATTGTATCATAAATATACATTAGGCTAGACTCCCACAGTATAACTTCATAGCTAATTAAACTTGATGCGTTCAATTTTCCGAGTAATAAATAATGTGTTAGTAGTAACGGCTAATACGCCAAGAATTTACACAATTCAGCGGAAAGTCTATTGGCGCGTGTAGTTTCACGGTTCGTGAGTGATCATGATCGCTGATTAATTCTAGCTGTAGAAACTCAACATTTTATAAAAAAAATTAGGTTTTATCATAAATCATGTATGTGGATGAGATTTTTAAAACGCGACCATCATATCTTTGTGTTTGTTAATAATACCATAAAATAGTTCTGGGCCCTGATTCATATCCCGCTCGCGTAGCTCATCCGAATCCGAATTTCAAATAGGCGTTCGTATTTTACGTATAAACGCATTTCATAATGAAATACGGTACAAGCTTCGGCAATTCGTCGGTTTTTTTCGATCGGTAGCATTTAACTCTCTTCTGTCCCTCTATTAACTATAGAGATTATACGAGTAGAACATGATCATTTTTGGTTTATTGATAATTTTCATACACGAATAAGAGATAAATATTGTCACGGAAACGTTTCCGTCGGCTTTGAGGAGTCGGAAGTTTTACGAGTAAAATTAGCTGTTCGAATTATTTTTTCTTTCCGAATTCGAATTTCAATAGTTTCCGAATTTGGCGTTATGAATTGCAATTATACCTTCGAATTCATTATGAACAACCATCCTAGTAAACTAAAATGACCTATTTCTGGTTTTCAGACACGGAAGCAATATGTAAATCTCGTCTACCGGAACACGAAGCGGCGCGTTGTTTGCTGTCGCTGGGCAGCACTCGGCCTACGTCATCCACGGCGCCGGGTCTCATAACCAGCGCCCGCCCGACCACATATCCATATAGCCCGGTAGAACTTGCCACTTTAGAGATACCCGAAAGAACATCGGTGCATTTGACTCCAAATTCGCCAGTTGAAACTAGTGTAGACGTTGAAAATGAACCTATAGACTTAAGTAAAAGTGATGTAAAATCACCTACGCCAAACATTCCTGAAATCCCAACCGCTAGAGAATCGAGCGTACTCGCATCTCTCGCATCTAACACAGCAAAACTCCCTCAGCAACAGAGTCAGTGGTCAAACGGTGAACCTATGTTACATACATATCTAACTGAACGTGCGCTTTTAGACTCAAAAATAAAGCAAAGCCAACTGACTTGTAATTTCAGCAAGTTAAGAAAAGTTGATTTAGAATCGGCAACATATTCTGAGAAGGTTAAAAAAGAAGAGAGTAAGAAAACCCTACAGGCAACATGCAACAACACAATTACGGTCCCACCCACGTCACCGCCCCAAACGTTTAATGATATAAATGACACAGCCCCAGAGGAAAATGACGCTCAACGATTGATTGTTGTTTCTAAAGATGATAGCGTTGCAATGTCTCACGAGGCACTTCATGGCAAAACTCATACACAAGAATTAAAACGTCACACTGGACACAGCAGTAGTAACACAGAGAATGCGAAACACGTAGTTTCTGAATACTTGAAGCACGCTCGAATCAATCAGATCAAAACACACGAAGAAATATCGAATCAAAATGATAATCCACCTGAAGAAAATAACCGTAGTAGTATCGGTCTTGAGGAAAATGCGAAAGCAGAAGAGATTAACTTATCTGATTCAGACTCATCAAAATTGCCTTCTTTAGAACATGAACCTATCGCTAGAAAGGTCGTTATTGGCGTTGGCGGCGTAGCTTTTAAGGTAGCTAAAGGAAAGGAGTACGATAATACGTCATATACACCGGGAAGACTTATGGAAGACGGTCGCAGAGTGTGCGACTTTTGTAACAAAACATTTACTAAACCTTCACAGCTAAGATTGCACCTGAATATTCATTACATGGAGAGACCTTTTAGGTGTAGCGTCTGCGCTGTCAGCTTCCGCACTCGTGGGCATTTACAAAAACATGAGCGATCTGGTTCCCACCATAACAAGGTTTCGATGACGTCAGCATTTGGTGCTGCTACGTCGGTCAATCCACGACCATTCCGGTGTTCAGACTGCAATATCGCGTTTCGAATTCACGGTCATTTGGCTAAACACCTGAGGAGTAAAATGCATGTGATGCGCCTGGAATGCTTATTCAAATTACCATTTGGAACGTTCACTGAAATTGAGCGAGCCGGAGTGAGTTTGACTGACATAGACACTACAGACTGCGCAAGCTCCCTGGCTAGTCTCCAATCACTAGCGAGGAAACTTCACGAGAAGGATCCTACGAAACTTGAGTATAGAGAGCCAGGCAGCGCGAGCTTGCCTCCTGCTGGTCGGGACTGTTCCGAAGACGAGGAGAATCCTTACAACTACGAAAATATGAGTGAAAGTGAAAAAGATTGTGAATTTAAAAACATTGAGAACGGTGACGGACACGAAGATGAAACACGAGTTAATTATAGTGCCACAGATATTTAGTGCCAAAATTACTTTAAGTAGTTATTGCAATTTTGTTTCGTTGTTAATTTTAAGGTGTGACTATTATTCACGATGGGTCGAAAAATTTAGTAAACAAAATGATGTGCTTTAATTATATGATGTATAGTTTGTACGTATTTCTTAATTATAAAAATATATAAAATGTAAATAAATGTAATAATTTTAATATTGTTAAATTTGCTTCCAATGTAAAGCTTATTATTTGTTATTTGTAACTCTAAAATAGTCGAACGACATGAAAAATATAAATATGACAACTTGTAAATGAAACCCAATGGCAAAAGTAACACATACTTTTAGGTATATATACTTTCAATTTGGGATCATTCTATTCTTCCAGAAACATTTAGAGGTCCATACTAAAGATAAACAACACTTCAAATATCAATGAAACATATTGAAAAAGTAGTCGAGTATCGTAAGATTCATTGTGTTAATTTGTATATATTTTTGTAAAGTATATACTTCATTACTATGATGTATTTACAAACCAAAACTTTGTAACTTCCAGAATCTATTCTAATACGTATGTGAAATAAATTGGCATATCAACTTCCAGATACTTTAGATATGTAATAAAAATCCTTGGGAAGTCTTCCATATCAATAGTGTTTGTGCTAGACAGATTATAGTAAATTATACGATTACTGTTCCGCATGAATTTGCTACATCTATGACATTTTACAAGAAAATAAATCAGTAGTTTATTATTATAATATTGTAATAGTGGAGCCCATTTTTGAGAATATTGTATTTAAGCATTTTATACTTAATATGTATTTGTAAATACTTACATAATTTATCACTTAGCTATCCATATCAAGGAATGTACTACATGAAATATATCAACCATAATACGCTACTTCTAAAATATCGTTATAATATTAATCGCTAATGTAAATTACAAGTGTAAAAAAATTACGCATTGATTGCGAAACTATGATTGTATTTTTCAAAATTGTGTATGTATTCAACCATATTTGATTAGCTCCAAGTGGTAATTGCGATTATTGTAGAATTTTAGAGTTATAAATTTTCTGATGTTTACTATTATATGAGAGGGATAAATTTTACAAAATTGTTGAAAAAGCTATATGTAATGAAAAAGTTACATTAAAATAATTTGAGTTATTTATGTATTTTAATACATCCTTTTTCCTAGTGTAAGGTATAGGTATAGAGGCCAGTAAAATCTAAATCATAGTTGCTATTCAAAAACCATGAAACTTCGCTCAATTTCTTTTCTTAGATTGAAAACTCATTGATATTTTCTTTATACATGGTCATTAACTGTCGAAGAACTTTTCTCAAACTAGCTAACATTATTCTCGCTAAAACTGTTCTTTTGCAGGCTGTTGTTACATATAAACGTCAAGAATGAAACGTTACTAAAGATCGGCTCGATCGAAGTTTTATATCACCAAACGTTACCTGGGAGTGTTCGCTTTTAGTGATAAATCCGCCCCTTGTAGCAGTTGATCTATATCTTACATATTTAAGTTTTATATTGTGTCTACAGTCAAAATGATCTAATTAGGACGAACGAGTAGGCATGCAAGTTAAACCTTCGTCTTCACGGAACACCCACGGTATAACGAAAAGGCTCCCGTACTGGGCAGCTCGAAGTTTTGATCGGTATTTTTAAAGCTACACTACAACTTAGCTAATGTGGTCGCGGCAGTAGAGTGCTGGTATTGAGGTACCTACGCAGCTCTTACCTTCCGTGGCCTTAGTAGGATTTTTATCACCACCGCCAGCCGAGTGTACGACAGTAGACGTAGAAAGTGAAAGTGGCAGACGACAAGACAACTAACCAGTAATGGCCTGCTCCAGGAGGACATCAGACCATCTGACACTAATTAAACAATACCTATGGTTGAGCAGGTTCCGACACAAGCCGCACCGGTTACCACTCACAATACTGGGTCTGGCAACGAATAGCACATGCAGGTAGGGGATGGATGCGACAGTATCTTTATCTTATACTTATCCGTATCCTGCCACTTCATGCTGAAAATTTTAAGTGAATAAGTTCTGCATAACCGCTCATCCCCTCCGTAGTACAGCTATACTCGTATGATATAAATAACAGGCACTATAACATTCTTATGAATAGAATAGAATAAAAAATTATTGTGGTTATACGGACTAGTGTACCTAATCATAGTATTTGTCTAGGTTGTAGAAGACATGAAAAGAGTCGTTTCAAAAATGTATGGAGCCCCGGCCAGGACAGTGTAGGTACATGATACCATAAATACGTTAGGTACCTACTATTAATCTTTAATCTGTTAACAAAAAACTTATCGCAGTGTACAAAATTAAATTAATCAAAATATTTCTATGTTATTTACACAAAAAGGTGATTTACGCGTTTTTATTGTGTCAATTTTATAATTTGTGACGGGCGGTACAATTTATAGACCAATGTGACCACTGGAGTTAACCTAGGATACATAAATCTTGCAGGGATGCCATTTTACCACTACAGTTCAAAGATTTAGATATTTTGTACGTAATTAAGGAGGCAACTGACGCATTTTTCATTAATACACAACATTAACCACATCTTTAGGCATTTTTGGTGGACGTACACCGTCCTGGCTAAAAAATAAACAAGTCCTTTTCTATCTTTTATTTTTTCTACGATGTGCTACAACTGCATAGCCGTTCCCCGTACGCAAAGGAACACAATTTCATTTTTTGTTGTCACTATAAACGACAATGGCGCACACGCCAGCCCTTGTCACGTATGACTATGTCGCCGAAAAGGTTAAGCTTTAAAGAAAATAAATACATTTTAGCACAGAATCGATATCAGAAAACTTAAAATATAATCGGATCCATTGTCCAAAAAAACGTAAATAAAGTTAATGAATGAATTAACTATTGCAGACACAAACATCAAATACTACACAAGAACATTGTTAGGTACACCTAGTGCCACAAGTGGCAGCCAAATTATAAGCAGCTTTTTTTTTGAAATAAAAACACCATGTTGTAATTTACAGAAATGTATTACAATTATTTATTATAAAAAGTAATTTCAATGTATGCTTCTTAATGTAGGTATCTTCATACTGCTGCATCAGCGGGCGTCAAACACTACCACTGAAATTTTGTGTTCAGGAAATTTATGATAACCACAAACATTTACTTAGGAGTTCATGCAGATCAGTACCGACTGTTTTAAAATTTTATTATAAAATCTATTATTACCTAAAAAAATATTACATACCTTTTTCAATGAGCTCAATTTGGCCTAAAAAGGTCTTTTCACTTCAATGGCATAAATTACGGCTAAGTAAGGTATTCTACAGAGAGGAAATTTGGTAAATGTCTGGTTCCATACATTAAGGGGGTCGTAGGGCCTTAAGTTTGTATTAAAGTCCTGAACAAATCAACATACAGAAATGAAATTTGGCAAGTGAGATGTTTTATATGTAGTTAACGTCCATTATAAACGGATTTAGAAACAGGGCCGAATTCATCCAAAATTTGTACGAAATTCATGGGGGCTAAAAGTGCGGCGCGGGAACTAGACGCCCAGCAAAAGGGGCTGGCCAGGGCGCGGGGGATGTCATCTTTTATTACGTACGACTGGGTGGTCAGTCATAACGGGCAGACACCGTAAAGGCAGACATTGGTGTCACACTGGATGTAGGTAAACAATGTCCACTGTGGGGCGTGGTGTTTGTTGATATTGAATACTGCTTGGTAAGGGGCGTTGCCATTAAACTAGATCTAGTTTTATTGTAACATCTTATTATTGAGCAAAAAAACGTGTTTATTTCAGTGTTTAAGGTTCGAAGAGAAGGGTCCTAAGGATCTATTTCACAAGTAGAAATACATCTGTATGACGGATGGGCTTACCTTTAAAACCATTAACCCACGGGCAGTTATAGTGGATTTGTGGATGTCAAGCTGAGAACAGACACATTAGGTTTTTTTACCTTTTTATGTCTCATCACAATCGGTAAAATCTTAGTCTACGTAGGCGAAGTGGCAGGTAACAGGTAGTGGGAATAAAACAATCTCAAACTTTGAAACCCCATTAGACCCCTTCAGCAGATGAATTTCCAAATATATTTTCTCTAGACTGAACAATTTGAGCTCTGCATTGATTTCTAACGAATATCAATTTGTCAGTCAGGAGTTCCTCTTAAGCACTATGCATTTAGCAAGTTGAATGATAGCAACTTTACTATAGGCACGGAAACATAATAATAATAGTAAATATATTTGTAAACTGCTTGTTAATACAAATGCTGTACGGTTCTTTGTAATACCCTAACAAGAAAAAAAAACCGAATACAGTAGTTTCCATAAAACTATAAAATAGGACAGCATTATTAAGTTGGACTTGTATGGGATGCCATTATACTTTGGCTATGTTTATTATATGTGTAGGACAAATTGCATGGCATTGTATACAAAAATTTAACAGCAGAATTTTGATAATTCTAAATACTGAAGTCTTGTTGCATACTTTTTTAGAAACACTACAGAGGTCATAGTTAACCTATAAATAAAAATGAATGGGATAAATTCAACCGACCACAATAGTTACACCACTGGTTGGAACAACTATTAGCCTTAAAAAGTGTTTCACTGTTTGCTTTGTTTTCCATCACCTTAAGCCCTTGTCCAGATTAGTAAAAAAATCTAAAAACAAACATTATTGCAACAATCGTAACTAATGCAAAAAAATAGTAAAATTATGTAAAAGTATAAGAAACCAAACTACTTACCTTCTGGTGAAATTCCATTAAAACAGTAAAGCACTACAGCAAATAATATGTTAGATAATCAAGCCATATAAATGAAAATTATAACCATAACTTTATTTATCTTTATGTCATTAGCACAGCGTTTACCTGTTAGCAATACCAAAACTCGTTCAGGCATAGGTAGCTCATATAAAATGAAAGTTATTAAACATAACACAGGCAAGATAGGCAGTTTAGCTGAAGGGACTTTGTGGACTAGTAGAATTCTTATAGTAAACTTTTTGAATATGGGGGTAATAGGTCCCCCATCAACATCTTGCATGGGGAGCTTTGTGCTTTTCCAGCTTATTCTACTGCTTATAATATTGTAGCACTGCCCTCGAGAGCTGGCTCAACAATCCTCCAGTCAGCCAGTGAGGGTCAGATGTGGGTTGTTTTGAAAAGCCAGAGTTAAAGTAGGAAAGAAAGAGTAGACATATAATGAAGCAGATACATTTGAATATTTTTCATGTGCCTATATGTATTGTAGGTGCATGTATAGAGACATAGTGGTGAAATTAAATTTTACCATATTGTGCAACACATGCAAAAATATCTATGGATAATCAAGAGTTTATCTACTAATCTAACTCTTTCCATAAGAAATGTATGAAAAAAATAACATACACCCCTAAAACCACAAAACAAGGCAAAATATAACATCTTGGTACTTTAGTGTTGCTGACAATCAAATGTGTGTTTGGTTACATTTACAAATAACTATTCCTGAAGTTCTATTTCGCTTCACTTCTAGTACCAGTATGATTTAATGGCAAACAATATTTTTATTGCTAGTGTGAACTTATGGAGGCTAATATCATTAGTAACAACATTCTCTTTTTTCGTATGAAATAAAAAGCTCATCAGTCGAAACTTCAAGTCCAACACATTATGTATATAACTAGGTAAGTACTATGAAAAGGATACATCTTTTGGTTCTCTTTTTGTACATTATGCGGTAACCACATTCTCTGCATCGAATAGGATCCCTTGGTTTGATTTCATTTTCTCTGTGACATTCTGAAAATAAGATTCAAGTGATTTATATTCCTAATTTGAAAGAAAAGAAATCTTGGTGTTTGTTATAAACATAAAATTAAGGTTATAATTTAATGCATACCTCCACACACATAGATCATCGGAACTTTTGCTGGTTGTTCTTTATTACTAGAGTCTGCCATAGTGTTTTTATAATGTTAAGCTTAATGAAATAATTAATTTTATTGCCCTCTCCGCAAACATCACAGTGCTGCGTTCCGTGTAGCCAGGGCTGTTGTGTTGCACACCTGATTCACTGTCATACAATAAAAACTCTGCATAGAACGAGAATGAGTGAAAGATTTTGCGACGCTCCTCAGATGAACCTCGCCCCTCTTGCGCCATACTTCTCCCCTTGATAAAAGCCGTTCGTTCCGGCTGGCTGCCATTTTGTTTGTCTTGGCTATCGTTCGTTGTCAAATTCATGTTACAACAATGCGGAGGTTTTGTTAGAGTCTGTCAAGCGAGTCTAGCCCCATGAAAAAGGCGGCAAATTCAAAAATCTTTCAGGTGTCAACTCTGATAGAGCTCGCTGAAAACATTTGATACTTGAAATTATGATAAAAATAATTATTTGGGGTAATAAAAAAATATATTTCGATATATTCATTTCATTTCAATATATGTATTTATTTGTCACAATCTGAACTAAAATAAAAATCAAGAAATTCAATGCCTTCATATGAGAAATCACTGTCAGTATCATCACTATATACAGAAATTATGAAGGGTTCCAACTCTGTTTCAGATATCCTGTCTACTTTATTACTTTGTACTTATTTTCGACACTAATAGTGTGATCTGTGCACTATCCAGGTTGGCTACAGTAGGCTGTGGTGGACGCTTTTTCCCCGGTGCGTTCCACTCACCCTGGTTTATAGCACCTTATTTTTTTATTCTTCGCAATGTTTTCATGCTTAAATCTGAAAGTTCAATATATCAAGCACACGCACAAGTTTTATGATAATATAATATTGCAAATAAAGAGTTTAAACAAATAAATCTGTACTAACCCGTCATAGCAGCAATTTTTGTCAGATAATCTGTTTCAGATTACATTTTTTTGCTGTCTTCTATGGCTATGACTTGCTTAACTAAATTATCAATTGTGCTTTTTGTTAATTCATCATCCAAAGTGGCTGAAAAAAAAGTTAAACGAATCTCTTATAGTTGTTTTCACAAGCCCCATGTAAGTTTCTACATCATGACTACGTCATCTGAATCTAAACTAAAACCGAAATCGTGAATTAATAAAATTAGACAATTGTGCAAAAAGTATCAACATGTTGTAGCCAACCTACCTGATGTTGAAACGATTTCATCCAAAAGTCGTCGTTTTTCCGGTAACTCGCTGTCAGATTCAACCTTTTCTTGATTACATTTATTTATCATTGTAAATAACAGACTCCTGACACTACTTTTGATAGGTTTCGGCATGATTAAATAAAAAATACAACAAAAACCGGAATGTTTCGAGGTTAACAACAGAATTTGTGACAATTTGTTTGACAGATAATAGTATTGCCATTATAAGAAATCAGCAAAATAGTTGTGAACTAGACTCGCTTGAAAGACTCTAAGTGTTACTTTTTGCATTGAAATTTTTTTTAAGTGAATTAGAAATTTGAAGGCTTCTTTGCTCCATAAGTGCGTCGAGTTGAACCCTCCGCCTTATCGTTGAGAATACGTAATGAAAATAATTGGTGCAACATAATAAATAATGTCCCAAGGGGCACTGATATTATTCGGCTGGAGATGTGTTCTAAATTACCTTTTATGCAGCAGAAAGCTATGTAAAAATACAAAAAGAAATTAAAATAATCAGTGATTTTAAACATGGTTGTTTTATTTACAATTTCTGGACTATTATTTATTACCCATTAAATATAGTATCCGTCTATAATATAGACGGATATATAGACTCTATATGTACGAAGGTATGTATAGAAAGCACGGAGGTGTGGGCGCGGGGTTCAATTGCGTCCCTACCACAGATAATCTTAACAAGTAAAAAGAATGTATAATGCTGAGTCGACTAATACTAGTATTGATGGGGTGATAGCACCCCATCAATACTAGTATGGAGACAAATACGGAGATTTCGGGGGTCTTAAGCCGGGCAAGGATCCTTTAGATCCGAACTCTTATCGCCTTTTTGCTCTCTCTTGTGTAATGGCGAAAACAACTGAAATTCTGGTCAAAAACAGGTTAGAGTGGTTCGTGGAAAATAGGTGCCTCCTCTCTAAGTCCCAATACGGGTTTAGAAAAGGCTTTAGCACTCTTGACAGCCTCAGCATCTTAACTACTGATATAAGGATTTCTCACATAAAGCTAGAATACCTTATAGTCGCTTTTCTGGATGTTGAAGCCGCTTACGATAATGTCATTCTTTCAATCCTCAGAAGCAAACTGCTACAGCTGAGAATTTCAGCGAAGATTGTCAATTTTATTTTCAGCCTCTTTTCGGAAAGAACCATTTTAATTAGCCCCCGCTGCGCTCATTCTGTGTCCATAACCATCTGGAAAGGTTTGCCTCAAGGCTCAGTACTTAGTCCTCTTCTTTACAGCTTATATACAGCAGATCTAGAAGATGCTATCAACCCTTATTGCCAAGCACTTCAATATGCTGATGACATAGCTTTGTATGTCTCTTCAAACAATATATTTCATGCTGAAGAAAATATCAACAATGATCTTATATATCTTGACTCCTGGCTTAGTGATCACGGGTTGTATATTTCAGCTGCAAAAAGCAGTACAGTTGTCTACACCAAGAAAAAGACTATTCCTGATATTAATATTATATATGCCAATCAAAATATTTATCAAAAGAACTCCGTTAAGTTCTTAGGAATTTGGTTAGACTCGAGGCTTACAGGTGCATCACATTTTGACTTCTTAATTAAGAAATGTGAGAAAAATATTAATATACTACGGGCTCTTTCTGGCGTATGGTGGAGCTCTCATCCTTTTTCCCAGAGACTGTTATACAACTTAATAATTCGGAGCCATTTGGATTATGGAACATTCCTCCTCGACTATAATAACAAGGACGCTCTTGAGAAATCATCAAGAATTCAATCCAGGTGTCTCAGTGTTGTACTGGAGGCGATGAAGAGCTCTTCCATTAAGGCCATGCAGATAGAATGTAGGGATCCATCCCTTCATTTGCGTAGGCAATTTTTGGCTGACAGGTTTATATGCAAAGTCATTCAAAATTCAAATCATCCTTTAATATTTGTCTTAGAGAAACTGCACAATTTAATATACGACCGTAAAATATGCCTTCAAGTACCCTGTCTCGTCAATAGTTTTACTAAACACCTATATGCTCTCCCTTTTCCAGTTCGTCAAATTACAGGCAATCTTTTGTTCCTCACAAACTTCAATTCGCTTGTTAATCAACCAAACGTTCTGTTAGATTTTGGAATCAATAAAAACTCAGTGGAACCAACAAAAAGGTTTCTTGTACTCCATTGATAATTCTTGGAAGGACTGGCTCTCTGTCTTCACTGATGCATCCAAATTAAATAGGGATGGAGATGTAGGATCAGCTGTTTGGATTCCCAAGTATAGGATTATTCTCAGCTTTAAGTCCCCATCCCTTGCCTCTGTCTTTACCGGGGAAGCTATTGCCATTCTTGAAGCCATTGTATACGTTTCCTCCCATAACATCGACAAGGTCATCATTTTTCGGACTCAAAAAGCTGCCTTCAAGCAATTATTGCTAACCCCTTTAAATCTAAAAATAAGTTTCCGATTACTCTTCAGATCAAGGAAGAATTACTAAAATGTCCTTTCCTGGATCCCAGGTCATGTGGGCATTCCAGAAAATGAGAACGCCGACGCCTTTGCTTAGCAGGCATCTATTACTGGCAATGAGGATCATTACCACGTATACTCCCATGATTTATCTACCTCTTGCCGTCCTGCTATGTTTAATTCATGGCTGTCCGACTGGCATAAGGTCAAACAAGTAACAGGGAGGTTTTAAGGCCAAATTCAAGAAACAATTCCAACTAAACCCTGGTTCTCAAGGTACAAAAAAACAAGCAAACAAGTAACATCAACATTGTGCCGCTTACGGTTGGGTCACGCTTGCACTCCTGTGTTTTAGCAAGAATCAGAGTACGTGTTCACTCACTGTGTGAATGTGGTGTAGCTATTGGGACTACCGAACATATATTCTTTGAATGTCAAAGGCTTCGCTGCTCCATTTATGACATGATTCCTGCAGATATTCCCCGCCCCTCTAACTTTTCCTCCCTGCTACCCCTTTTTTTAACTCCTTTTGTATATATTCTAAATAAGCTTATTACAATTAACAATATTAAACTATAAATTACCTAATCTTTGCCTTTTTATATATTTCATGTTACTAACATTTGTGCCGTTATGTACATGTCCTTGTATTTGTTTCAGGTTTGTAAAAAAGTAAGCTCAGATACAAAATTGTTTCTCATTACCGAACACCTGCGCAGTGTCCACGGTTTTTTATTGAATTGCGTTACCTGCCAATCTTATCAGCGTTTGTCTTGCTAGTCACGCGACATTGGCAAAATTGCGGTTATACCGCAGGGGCCATAAATCAAATATAGAATAGAATAGAATATGTGTTAATGTCATTGTCTAAATCTTGAAAAGAAAATCAGCCCGAAGATATTATTTTGTGAAAAGATTACGCATTTATGTGTTTTATAGTACGAATTTAAGTGTTTTAGAGATAAAACGTTTGTGTACTTTATGTTTTCTGTATATGTGTCAGACTATCAATGGAATTTTGAGTGATGAAAATATATTACGAATGTGAAGACGAAATCAATATTGTGTTGTTTGTTTTTATATAGCCTCTAATGTAAGTGACACTCTAAGTATACTTATAGAGTATAATTTAATAGTAAAGTGCAGTTGAAGAAGGCCTAGCCTGCAGCACTGCACTTTGCTATTATACTGCGTATGAAAAAATATCATTTTAATGATTACTTTTTATACATATCTATATGTATGCAGGTAGATAGAAAGTGCACACATATGAATTACTGATACGTAGGGTACACACACATAAAGAGCATTTAGTTTTGGGGCAGACCACCAGATCGCGTCAGACTGACAAAAAAGCGACCTCTGTGGCCTCTCACTACGTTGTAAATATTAATACTGTGCACGGTAGTTTGACTTGCTTACATAATTACATATAGTATACGGTACCCCTCTATGCTTATAATACTCTTTTCATCGGCTTTGCGTGTTTGTTTGTTTTGTTCTAAATTGCACCCTGCATTATAAATTATTCTTTGGTTCTAAACATTAAAGTACCTACCTAGTAAATTAAAATCTTTGCTAGTTGCAAGCGGTGATCTTTGGAGTGGTGCAGGTCCTTTGTCTGGTTGGTGGTGGTGTTCCGGACTAGTGTTTGATGTAGGTTTGTTTTGAAATTTTTAAATTGCTTGAGTAACTTGATTTAACTGAATATACCCAATATTAATTTCAAATCCAAAATGCATTTCCTAAATAATTTTGATCCGGAAAGATCAGAGCGTGAACGGCGAAAGATCGATAGGAAAAGTTATTTCATGAGGTAAGTGTTTTAAAACTTTACATTTTTTTTGTATTATAGTTAAAAACTGTTCGTCGTAATGATTACAGTGACATTCTCTTGGCCTAATATATCAATCAGTAAAACTCAAACCAATAACCATATAAAAGTGGTGCAGCATATAGCAACATATTGTTGTCCAGTGGTTTTCTTATTCAGCATCTCTTAAAATTTGCATACTGTTTTTCTTTTTTTATTTCAGTCGCAAGTACAAAAACACTAAAACCCTGTACAATGATCAAGGCCACTTAGCAGATACTGGTAAAGATGTGTGCGACTGTTTGGATACAACATGTCCTGGATGTCACTTCCCTTGTCCGAAATGCCAGTCAAACAAATGTGGTCATGATTGTAGGTAAGTAACTACTAATTTTTGGAATTCGGTTATGAAGTAGGTTTTTAGCTTATGACAATCAACCCACAAAGACATTTTACTAAATTGTCCTGACAAAGGGGCTTAAACCTGATTCTATCTGTGGTTTAAATTAGAAATATTCAATAAGGATAGGGATGGATGGATACGGGCAATAAAGGGAAAAACCAGGCTTACGTGATTTCCAACCTTCGTAATTTTTTATTTTGCAATTCTTTCTTGTGTTCTCGTGTTCGGGAAATCGCGATAATATTAGTAGATATATTTATTTTTTATTTCTTTGATACGATTTGTTAGGTCTGTCCAACACTTTTTGAGATAGACATACATAGTCCATACTTTGCTTAGTTGTTTTTGAAATAAAATTCTTAAAATAATATTTTTTCACTCTGAATGTACTTCTGTTTAATAGCGAATCTGTAGAATTCAGAATCTGTTGGATCCAGAATCTGTCCAATTCATGATCTTTGCCAATAGCGAACAATCATATTGAATGACTACAAGCCTACATACTCATTACTTGAATGCATGTTTTAAGTGCAGCCAAGTGAATGCTGTATCTTGCTTTATAAAATTTTTAGAGGGTTGAAGCATTCAGATTATCAGTAAATTCTATTTAAGAGATCTTCAATGTAATGGCACTTGACTAAAAACATAGAAACATTGTTAAGTAACAATTAATTATAATATGTTCTTTTTCCTTTTTCCAGAGTCAACAGAAAATGGATGTATGATAAAATTGAAATAGAAGGCAATGATTTTGTGTTAAAAAATGAATACAACAAAAAGTAGATGTAAAAAATGTAATTAGAAGTTATTAAGTAGTCGCCAGCAGCTTGAAAAAATATTCCACTTCTAAGTCGCCGTCTTCAGGGAGGTCAGTGCAATGAACCGCATTGTATATCATGTTTTTACCATAATTGGCCCTTATACAATCTGGATATAGCTGGCGACATAAGTCCTGTAATTAACATATGAGATATTAAAATTGATGTATGTAACAAAAATTGTTTAATTTTTTATTTTGAGTTGCAGTTGTTACTAGTACAGTAAGCGTAAATCTTCGAGTCACTTGGGACTAAGGGGAGTCTATTAAATACTGAGGCTTTTAAAGAGGGAGTGGGTCGAGTCAAACCTCACCCAATCTCACATGGAGAGGTTGTTGTCGGCGAATCTCACGTAATTTAACGTAATTTTTTGGTAAAATTTCACCCAGGAAGTATATAAAAAATTTAGCTTCACTAAAATATGACTAAATAATATTTACCGAGGTTTAATTATGAACTGACAGAAGAACTTACTATATTTATTTAAAAATGTGCATTTCGATGCATCCTACGTGAGATTAAGAAGGGAGGGGGTGTCGAGCAAAATCACCAAAATTGCCTCACGTTGCATTTATGGATAAATGACGATAAGTGACGATAAATAGTAAAAAAGTTCAGTGCATACTACATATGCACCTAATAATAATTAACTGGTAAATGTAGGTACACTTAAGCTCGAAGACTGTCCAATTATACAGGTGTTTAGAAAAATGACAGACATTCAACATAAAGTTGTGGTAGGTTTTATAAGATACATTTAAAAGGTTGATGTTTTATGTTCTCTCGAGTCAAGTTAAACATTCCGTTTATTCCCACCTGTTCTATGGAGTACCTAATTCTGTTGACAGAATAAGATTTTTCTAGAAGGATGATTAAACTTTTCTACCGACTTCCAAAAAAGAGGCGGTACTCAATTTGGTTGTTTTTTTTTTTTAAATATTGGTTACCTGATTTCTCTGCGATGGGTGGACTGATATAAAAACTCTTTTTTGTTTGAATGGCTAAACCTCCCATACCTTCCCATTTTAATTTTATCAAAATCTGTAAAGAGGTTTTATTATAAACCTCTTTACAAATCGAAATAGATGAAAAAGTTCTATCGGCGCCCGCTGTAATGCAAGTCGGTAGTAATTTTTTTTAAACTATTTGTATTGCAGATCTAAGTTCTTTTATTCTACTGTGGCGTGCTTAGCGCGACTATATTCAAGCGCGCGGAGTTTCACTACCGGTATCCAGCCTTTAATTTCACAAATACTTAGTTAATCTTACTAAGAGAGCGAGTCCAAGATACTCAGAGTTGAATGTCGAATATTGTATAACATTTTCAAAACCTAAAAGCGTATTACCTATATGGTGTTTCAGTTTATCATAGAACAACACATTACCGGGTCTCTAGGTCCACACAGCTTTCGGAATTCACACACAACATTGATTGTGGGATCTAAAGCTTTAATTTCAAGTGCAACACATTTCCCCTCTGCTAGCTGTATGCACATGGTCTGTTATAATCATGGAAAAAAGGATAAATATTACTTTGTATTCGTATAAAGTATAAATAAATAGCGAAAACGCATTACTTTCAAATCAAACCTGTATTGCATTTAATTATTTGAGTAGGTACCTCATATTCCTGCAAAACACCTTTGTATATTTCATAGAATTCCTCTGCGTTAGCGAGACTTACTCCAAACATTGCTATAGCGGATATATAGAATTTTCCAGAAAGGTTGATTCGTTCCAATATGGCTCCGACGTTACCATCAATGACAGCATGAGGCTTGATAACGCAGCAGGTGCAGTCCTTGAACGTTGCTCGGAAAGGAATCTTTGGCAAGGATTTATCGTAGCCAAAAAACATACTCAGCATCTAAAGGAAAATAATGAAACATACGTAGGATAAAATATAGTTAGGTACGTAATTTGCTTTCTGATGCAATAAGATAATCATTCAGTCAATGTAAGTAATTAATTTTCCGCCACTAATGATAGCCATTATCTTAAATCAAATTCAAATAATATTTTGGAGGCCTCGTGAGTACCCAAACTATGACGTGGTTTGGGTACTCACGAGGCCTCCAACTTTTGGTCCCATTTTTTCAACTTTTGGTGATCACTTTATTTATGAGGAGAAAACCCCCTCCCTCCTGTGACCAAGCGTGGTCTTTAGAAGACTGCCCCTGAATAATATATATATGAGGAGAAAATCCCCTCCCTACTGTGATCAAGCGTGGTCTTTAGAAGACTGCCCCTGAATAAGTCAAGTATCTAGTAAGTACCTCATGCTAATTTGTATACAATTGATTTTGAAAGTTTAAAATTCCAACGATAACAATTTGTAATAAAACGCCAAAATATACAGCTGACTCAAGAGTCTTCTATTTGAATATTAACTAGAATAAAACTAAGTTAAAATCAAAATGACAGACTACCTAGTAAAACTGTCTAAAGCGATTATTTTTCTCAATCTACATACCTACCTATTGTTCGTTGAATAGGCACTTAAAAAGCAAGAGCCCCTGCAAACGTGTACAATGAAGGTTTATGTGTCTAACTGAAGAGTATTTGAAATTGCACTAGGTACGTATATTGTTTATCCATTAACGAAGCTGACGAAATGTATACCTAACCTTCGTGGCGGCTTCAATAGAGTGGCATCCGTGTGCAACATTCCTCAATTTGTTTTCCCCGTACAGCCTGCGTAGGGTGTTTGGAGCAGCGTGAGCTGGATCGGTGGCTCCTAGGCATTTGCGCCATTTCTTTACCGCATCTGGTGCGACCAGCTCAAGTCCTATCACTTCACCACCAGTCACGTAATCTATGATTATTCTGTAGGAAGGCAAATTTACCTTATTTAAATGTATATCTATTATCATATCAAACAAATCTAAAATAGAGATAAAATGATTTGCTGCGACGACACCTAGGTTGGGTCACATATTAAGTATTTATGTATGTGGCTAAGTAATCTATGCTTTGATGGGCCCAACTAAATGCCATCGTAAAATACTGTTAGAGTTAGGCTATCGAAGGGACCACTAGTAGGTATTGTAGAGTAGCAGCTTCTTCTTCACTGGGAGTCTTGAGTGGAGAATCGGGAAAGTTTAGCGCGAGCTCCCCCCCGAGACATGCCGTGTACGAGAGTGTACAGGGTAGCTCTCGTCTCTGTACCTGCCTTGTCGTGTCTCTCCCGCTCTCACATGGGAGCGCTCGTGGATGAGAGCCTCACGGGCGAGAGCACTTGATCGAGAGTGTACATTCGCCGTAATAGTGTCATGCATGAAAATCAAAAATCATAGATTAACGATCGTTGATCTATGACGTCACGCACGACATGATAGGTACTTGAGAGCCAGCTGTAGCGTCTACAAAGGGAAGCTGCTTATCGATTACGAACTCGTAAAGCTTGAATGATGTTAGTCTTAGTCTGTGGCACTACAAGTGTAAGAGACAAGTAGGTAACCAGCTATTAATTATAAATGCACTGAATACTAACGGCATCTTATTATTCCCAGAGAGATGAGAGTACATTTCCATCGCAAATTCTTTACCAATTTTACCGTTCTTCATTTGAGTTATTTGAAATCCGTTTTCCATTATGTATGTTATTATTTTTCCGTGCATGCTTGGAGGCACAGGTTTGATCAAAGCAAACGTACTGTAAGATACAACCGTTGTGGTCAAATTATTTTATTTCTAACTTGGTACAAGAACATTGCGCATTCCCTCCTGCTATGCACTCAACTTTGCACGATCGGCGACCGCTTAGAAGCGTGAAACAACTCGGTCGTGACCAGCGATCGAGATTGCACTAAGGCTGCTGTGTCAATACCACAGGAGCCCAATTCTGTTATTTGAATTGTTTCGGAATTACAACTGCATTGTGTCCTGATGAATATTTGGTAGTCTGTTAACATTAAGTTCTATATACTAACGCAGACCTATACTATGCCAAAACGACAATTTAATTCTAATTCTGAAACAATTCAAGTAACAGACTTGGGTCCCAGTGTGTTGTATTTAGGATTAGGATGAAGTAGGTTGGCAGACTGAAACTTAAAATATGATTATAATGTCTTAATAGCTTAATAAAAAATATATAATATTGATACATATTTTCACTACGATATCGTTAGATACGTACCTTTCAACCCTTTTAAAAAGAGTACGTCGAGTAGCAGGGGCGCAATCCCTAATTTGCAGTAGTTTCGAAAATATGTTGATAATGTTACCGATTTGTAACATCTCTAGTTTCAGAGTTGGCAGTTGCACTCGCTTTAGCAAATTTTTCCCTCTGCCTGTGTCGATCACTTGCACGGAATTATCAAAAGGGAAGAAATTTAAAACCAAATCCCTGATAGTGTCTGCTTTTTCATCGTACATCTCACACAGAAACGTGTATTTATCAAAGTAATCATAAACCTGTTGGTTATTTAAATGGAATTTAGAGTCAAGGGATGCTTGTAGGGTAGGTATAGGTACTATACTCCTCTTACTACGGACTACTGTTGCTTCGGACGTAAACTCAGACTATATACCTACAAGTTGTATGTGCAGTGTGCACATCAAGTTTGAAAATGTATTCCTAGATCTCGCCTTATCAGCGATATACCCTAATAGATATAAGCTACGCCAAGAGGAATCCAGGATCCAGGGTGGGGGCTGGGGGAGGGGGTCATGATCCTCCCCGGGCTAAGTCTAGGTCCCAGGTGGACCAGTAATTAAAATTGTTAAGCGTAATGTTATCATATACATATATTTTGTCAGATTATAGATTTCATGTAGGTAAGTACCTTCAATATAATATTTTGTATGATGGCAAACGCATTATTCGGGAACAAATGCATCGAAAATTTGGAATAAAGCTATGTGACCCTTCGTGTTACCAAAGCTGCATAGTAGGTACTACTTCAATTATATATCAATTACATACATCCGAAGTGGGTATGTACAAAGTACCTACCATCAAAACTACTTATTTTTACATAATTCCCATAAAAGTAGGAGGTGCTCAAGTTGACTGTTTTTTTAAAATATTTTGTTACTTGATATCATCGAAGAACTCGTTTTTTGTTGAAGTAAATATACTTCACATGCAGTATGGCCCGATTTTAATTTAATCAAAATCGGGCCAGATGTTGTTTTTAAATCAATACACTTAACTGAATAAAATAGTATCGGCGCGTACCGTATTGAAGTTGGTAATCACTTCTTATTATTAAGACCTGTTTCGTAGAAATGCATTGAAGCCTAATTGGAGCACTATGTTGGTCCTTATGGTAAAAATACAGGTACATGTACGTATGTACAATAAAGGTACTTAAAGTATAAATAATATAAAGCTGCATACCATTGTTAGAAAAATACCGTCTAACTGGCAAGTTTTACCTACTTATCAAATACTTTCAAGAGATTTGTAGCAGGTAAATAATTAATAAAATTGCGTATTCAGTAAAGAAAACGTTAAAGTGGTTAAGTGTAATTTCAAAATATTTGACTTTGTCATTAATCCATGGGCTCTTTTTGTTATTTGAAATGAGCGTTCATACTTTGAAAAATAAACTCCTTTCTTTTATTATAAGCTTATTGTTCTGGGGATACTACAGACACATAGAAGTGAAGAACAATATGAAACCAATACGCAAGAAATTCACATTAATATAATCTTTGTCCTTCTCACCTTATTCTTTTTTACGTAGACAGAGACAATAGATACAGTAATGAATATATTAGTCTCAGTCACATTATAATAAGGAAGGAGATATGCCATTTCTATGGAAATGAAAGAGTCGGAGCGACATATTTTGTTTATGGCCAGTTTTTCGTCGTATTCACACGCAATTTCCTGTCCTTTTTGCCGATATGCTCGAATCGGAATTACTCTGTAGTACATATGCCTATAGTTCTCCTATACTATGCATGCTAATGTCACTGTCTGGTAAGATTTCCGATTCCGTCCGTTGTTTCGTAAAGATTCGTTTTCGTTTGTTGTGTTGTGTGTGGTATCAAAAATATTTTGATGTGTAGTTTAAATTCTAAAAAAATATCATTTTGTGTAAATTTTTCAGGAGTTCCGGCATAAACTATAGCTTTTAACAAGTTTAGTAACTAGATAAGATTTCTGTTAGGAGACTTCCAGAATGGTTTGTAACATAAAATAACTTTCGTAGACTGTATTCTTTGAAACCATCCCACTTTACCGTTGATACTGATACATTAGTAGCGATATTAATATAACATTGTAAACACTATTTGTCTGATTTTCTCTGTACATTTTTAGGAAGGAACCTACAGTAATAAATACTCATTTATTGGCGAATGGTACGACAACCAAGCGAGCTTAATTCGCCGGTTTAACATATTTTACTATCCCACTGATGATACGCTTGAAATGTACGATCTAAAAAACCGTAAGACATTTGTGAGGCGCGTTAAAGTCGACGGCATCAATTTGGACAGCTTTTATATTGGTTGCACTTTGTATATCTTAGGCCGGCTGGTCAAGATTGTTGACTTCGCTTGTGAGAATACCAAGAAAAAATTGCACAAAGATATGCAACTGTAAGTAGTTGTATAAGAATATTCATGTTTACTTGATCACTGGTGTACATTAGCAGTTTAATTAGTAGCATTAAAATTTTATTGTTCCATAATTTACTTTACAATAATAACTGTAAGATTGAAGTTTTCGATAATAGTTAGTATGGGCTGAGCTTTCCATTACAAGTGTTCTAAAAATATAATGAATATAGTGTGTGAATAATATAGCTCTCAAGTCATATTTATTTTTCAGAACTTTTGCCATGATTAAACCAATTCCAACAACACTGGCAGGCAAGATTTTCACAGCCTTGCATGAGAATAACTTGCGAGTCACTAAATTGAAGAAAGTTCGTCTTACAACTGAAGATATTAATTTCCTGTATAGGTCAAAGATTACTGACCCAACATTTCCGTAAGTACTCTTATTATCATTCAGGGCAATGGTTTAGGTTTTGTGTCTTGTCTGAATATAGAATAACTGGGCACAAGGTTATCAGTTAGAGTCTGTGCAGAAAGAGAACCTTTAGGGTCCCTGGAACAGTTATTACAGTTTTAAACAGGATTATCATGTTGTATGGTCTACCATACAACATGATAACCTGTACCTGACCATCAATAATATACTAGTTATCAATAATTTCTTTTAGCCACATTTACTTAACTGTTTTTAGGTTTCTACTGGACTATCTATCTGGTCAGCTAGTGTATGGCATGGAACTAGTAGGCAAAGATGCAGTTAATGCATTCCTAACACTGCTTGGTGACCAAGACCCCAAAAAAGCAGCACCTGGTACAATCAGAGCTATGTATGCACTAGACCCAGTTAGGAATTGTGCTCATGGTTCGGAAGACCTTCAAACAGCTATGGAGGTAACTAAATTATTACATATAAGTTTTTATAATAGCTTTAGGCTCAATAGAATTATAATAGTACATGTGCAATTAATACATTGTTACTTGCCTAAGAATAGAGCATTGAGCTTAACATTTTCAAATCAAAAATTTTAACATCTTTTTGTAGGTCTCCAAATAACATATATAAAATCTAGCTTTTAAACTATAACGAAAGTATAGTTATAATCTACTAAGGTTTAGGTGTGTCTGGCAGGGGTAGCAACTGCCATAAGTATCCGGCAATAGATGACGAGATTTCTAAAGTTATCCCGAAGATAATATAAGAAAATAGAGCTTTATACTTTAACGAATTTAAGGCACTATTTTACCCACCTTTACTACATTGTACCATCCCAAGTAACCACAACCCAGTCTATAGTCACTAGTTGTGCTTACCTGTATAGGAAACGCGCACAAAACTCAGCTTTTATAAAATAACGAAGGTCTGGCCGTCGTGGGCTCTTGCTCTAATAGGATAGGCAAAAAGCTAGTTATTTTAGAAATAGTACCAGTTTTTTAAAAAAGATGACAGGCTTCGATATATGTTTAAAGTATGTTCTTGCGTGCCAAGTAGCCATTATTAGTCTTTCATGACAAAATATATTCCTTTCTTTGTAATCCCAACAGGATATAGACTACTTCTTCCCGTCGGCCGCGTTCCGCTCCAGCCGGCTGCCTCTAACCGCTACACTATCCAACTGCACGCTGTGCATAGTAAAGCCTCACGCCATCCGCGAGGGCAAGCTGGGCGCGGCACTGCAAGCGATAAACGAAGGAGGCTTTGAGGTCACAGCACTCAACATGTACGTAGTCGAGAATATCAACGCGCAAGAGTTCTACGAGGTCTATAAGGGAATCGTGCCCGAATATAAGGTAATTGTAGTATACTGTACGAACACGAATCTGCAGGCAATCTATCTGCGCATGCCATCCGAAGGGAGACTCATGCTCATTGTGATACTTTTGTAAACTATCTTAAAAGTTTTACAAAACTTACTTATGTGTGGCTTGCTATCATATTAGCTTAACAAGGATTTTAAAGTATCTAGAATAATTTGCACATTCAAAATCAACAACAACAGGTCTTCTATAATACTCAATGCCCTTTTTGCAGGGAATGGTAGAAGAGCTGGCTAGTGGGCCGTGCGTGGCGATGGAAATAGTGGCCAAAGACAAGAGCGTTAACACCGCCGTCGAGTTTAGGAAACTGGTCGGCCCTACTGATCCTGTGAGTATTTATTTTTAACGACTTCCTAAAGAGAGGAGGCACTCAATTCGACAGTTTTTTTATGTTTGTCAAATTGCTCCAGGAGTTTGATTATTAAATGGAAATAACTGGAAAAGTTGTATTGTCGCCGCCGTAATGGAACTCAGTAATCACATTATTATTTATCATAATTTCATTTTTGAACAAATTATATAATTTGAAAGCAACAAACGACTTACAATTTCATTTATATTTATATTACCACGAAAATTACACAAAAGAGGACATTTAGAGGTAAATTAAAGACATTATTTACAGTATGGTTATGTTTCGTGTTGTTTCAGGAGATCGCACGGTTGTTACGGCCACACACCTTGCGTGCCAAATTAGGTAAAACTAAAGTACAGAATGCGATACATTGTAGCGATTTAGCTGAAGACGGGCTGCTAGAAGTCGAATATTTCTTCAAAATACTTAACTTATAAACAAGGCTGACTTATTTCTGAGATATATATTATTTCTTTAAGATTTTATTTATAAGTTTATTTTGTATTATAATTTTGCTGAAGCGCTTTTATAATTTTGTAAATGTTAAATTTTGCAGTGTAACTGTGTGATTTATGAAATCTATTTGATGATAAGGAACGGAAATACTCAATATTGAATCTAATGCCTTATCAGTCTGACCTAGGTCTTATTAGCCGTAGTGCGCCCCATTCGATCGCTGAGATCCGCGATTCACGTTTTGAACTACGCCGCTCTGCGTCTTCGTTGCTTCGTGACTCTCTCTAGTTTCTAAGACGCCTGAAGGTCTCGGACCTACGATTGCTATCCTAAAGCTAGAGGGAACTAAAAATTATAACTATCTTATCCCACTTCAGCTTATCACATCTTTATTAATACTTGCTAAGGTGGCTACGGTATAGCTTCACACTTGCTATTCATAAAATGTCAGTGGCATTAAACTATTAAAACGTGAAAGGTGATTTTCATATTTCTCAGTTTAAAATCGGTTCTGCGCAATTAACGAAATATTTCAACAGCTCGTATGTAAATTCCCATTTCCCATAACTGTATAAATCTGTTTTGTACTTGTATCAATTAGAAAAAAAGTATTGATAAATTCGAAAATGTTTGCTAAAACTATTCATAGTAACGTCTATTTTGTAGTAATATTATCCTTTAAAAATATAATAATAAAATTTGTCAATTTTTTTATGTAAGATGGTTGTTGTTAATAGAGCACGCATTTGCGTACGAGTATAGGAAACGTTGCGTGTTATTTTGAGAAAAGAGAAGACGCAACTATATTTAAAAAACTAACGCGTGCTTGATTCATTCCGTTTAAGAAGACTGCTTGTCACGCGTATTTAATTGTAGGAAAGGTCTAACTAGTTGGACCTCAAACACTCATTAGTTTTCTAAATAAAGTTGCGACTTATCTTTTGCAATCTGAGGCAGTTTATACAGCTTGTAATTTTTATTTAACGTTCAAAAATAAAAGACTGATGTGAGTAAGTAAAAAGTTTTTGAGTAATTATTAAAACCCATAATTATAGTACATTACTATATATTTTTTTAGTCTTTCTTGATTGGCCACCACACTCTGTGTATTGTGCCAGTTCTCAAGTTCTTCATTACTATATTAGATTAGTGATATAATACGAGTAGGTTTACTACCGGGAGCAGTCATGCTAATGGACTTGTTCATCTTTTAATGAGTAGGTATACTATTTTTAAAATAATTAACAAGTAACAGACTTCAATTCGGTAGGTGCGTATATAATTTGTTTTAGTCCTTACGACGACCAACTGGAAAGATTTTGATAGCACACTGTATGGGAGCACATGACAAGAACCCTTACAAACAAAAAGGATATTACAAATGGATTCAGGGGCCCAAGTATATTTGTTATTTAAATTGTCTGAGATATACAACTGCATTGTGATACAATGGTAGTTTTTCCACAGACTAGCTGACTTATTCTATTGTACCTATGGTATGTTAGCAATGGACTTAATGTTACCAAATCTGTCAAAATCTGCCATTCTGACGCAATGCAATTGTAATTCTGTAGCAATTCAAATAACAAACTTGGGCCCCAGATGTCTCTGAGTTTTTTGCGAGTTACACTGTTTACTTGAAAACCATATCATTTTTTTAAAATCGTTAAAAAATATCAAAGTAAGTATTGTATGTTGTACGAGTATGTTCGTACAGGAAAAAATCTTAGCTTAGCTATAGGACTGCACTAGTTAGAATAAATGGTGTGGAACATCAGTAGTATGACGAACTAGAAAAAAAAAACTTGTTTTCATACTGGTGTGATATTCTGGTGTGACTACGAGTCGGTCACGAGATTTTCTAGGATGTACCTACTTTGTAAGCTCGTGATGTGAGTGCAATATTAATTTATAGGACTGATCCGAAGGTTATAATTATATGCAGACAGCGTCGCAAGTGAAGGTTTCCTTTGTATACATGTTACTGAAGATCTTATACCATCTCAGTCGGACATCTTTATGTTGGCGTATTGATGACAGGCGTTAGGACGTGCCATCATTGTTGTCACGAACGACTTATTATACATCCCTGATGATGTGAACGAAACTATAATTGAAACTTTCCAACGATCAGGTACCTGCGCGAGAAAACCCGTATTGTTAAACAAAATGAATCAAACACGCGTTAGTTTTCTAAGCAATATGTTTTCTATCAATAGGTACTCATGTAATTCCTAATAAGAATACAAAACTAATGAATTCTCCTACACAAGCGTGCTCCATCTGAGGCTGCGTTGTGTAAAATTTAATAGCTATTGTATTTGTTAGGGTTTATTCCCAATAATTAACACCCCCGACTGTGTGTCTGCATGGGAATAAAATATTTAAAACATTCCCAACTAGTCACACTGTCACTCGATCGATTGCATAAATAGTTAAAAAATAATCTAACTTACTACTTATTCTCAACGTGTAAAGAGAATGATTAGAAGTAAGTACCTAGCATATTTATTAAAAACTTTTGAACTGTGATAAATACAACATACGAGTAGTAATTTTATTATATAAAATATTAATCTTTACTGAAATAGTCGCAATATCTGAGAAGAAGTAAAATATTTATACTAAAGAAAAAAAAACGTTTGATTGATATTAATGGAAGAGCTAAGAAAAATACATACTGATAGAATCTACGTAGAACATACGAGTAGATAAGACATGACACAATTTTTATTTCGCTTTAACGGTTAAGGTTTCGTTTGGTCCTTAATACCTACGTAGATACCAACAAAATCGCTCAAGTAGTTGATCGAGCGAGCGAAGCGTCTCTGCTTATTGTCTGGCAAAAAAACTAAAATCAAATATCATATACGCGCTAGAGTTAATTGAGATCTATTTTAACTTTTTTTTTAAATAATTATTAGGTCTTAGGTAAGGATATAGTAGTCCACATTTATATTGTTTGCCACATTATAAAGACACTAGTGGTCGCCGCTAGTGCCGCTGCCTTGTTTTAGGCAGCGGATCGCGCAGATATCTAGTATAGGTTTATAGATTGCGCATGAGTGCACGAATGGTGGCCGCACGCAGCAAAGCCAGTCTCCGCTAATACTTTCCACCTTACGGCCGCGTCACGTACGACACGCGGATCGTCAATACGCGCGCATCTTTGAACAAACTTCCTACACACTGGAACATCAACAAAAACTAAACAATACTCAACTATAACGGACTTGAAAATCAACCAGCAAACTCTGTTCCTTTTAAGCGAATTGACGCTAACAATTGCAAGTGGATTTTTGTTTGATTGATAAGGTTTTTCAATTGCAGCAGCTGTAAGTACTATTACTTTTAAGTATACGTGCGTAGATATTGCTTTGGTTATTACACATGACCTATCTTAAATATAAATTACTAACCAATGGGAAAATTACAACATAGCATCTTTGGCTATATCTCCATACTCATCTTCAAAGGTAATAATAAAATTATAGCGTGTCAAAAATATTCAACAGACAACCTAATATTATATTAGACCTTATTTGCTAAACTCATTACCTACGGAGCGGCTGCGTTCCGTTTTTTTAGAAAATGTTGCATTTGTGTAAACTTATTTTTATATAATTAAAAACCTACGAGCATTAAGTATAATGAATATAGTATTTAGTGAATAGTTCCTGAAATTATTCTATACTTAAAACGTATCGAAACTCAAACTGACTGTAATTATAAATCTATGAAAATTGTGATAGAAATGCCTTTTTAGGTTCTCTGAAAGGCATCCCTTATAGTTTCACACAGTCCGTCCGTCTGTCCGCACTTTCTAACTTTGTAGTTATACTCGTATACCAGCATGCATTTAGATGAAGTATAGTTCGGTTACAACGCGAACAGAAAGGTGTCACAAAACTTTAAAATGACCCATAGTAGTTTTTTTTGTAAAACATAAAAAAACAATAAAAAAAAATATAACACTCTCAAGTATTGTCACACCTTTCTGTTAAACGTTTGTACATAATTTTGGTGTCATAATATTATTTAAAGGTGGCACTGGCTTCGAAACATTTGAAATTAGCATGTTATTTTTATTCATGCATGTTTTTTTTATTTATAATGTATGCTCCACAGTTTACTTACTTTTACTATTTACAATTAATTTTACGTATTTGAATATTCTGCAAAAGTGTTTACCGGATGCAATCCGGCCCCCGCAAGCAGCACCCGTTTATAATTCAGGCATGTCGTGTGGTGTAGGTAGGTAAATAGTTTTTGTCATGACCATACTTTTACCATAGAATAGAATACGAGTAGATACACCAAAGAGAGCTGGGCTTATATTTATTTGCTAGTTCACAAAAGTAAGCCAATAACACGTTCTCACTAAATTTTTGTGCGTTTTTGCTATTTCTCCACGTTATAAAAGCCATACATATTTTTTTTGGCTTTGCGGGCAACAAACGCGATACGCGATTTTTGCAATATATCTAGCGGCACATCTTCCTTACTCGTAGTTCACATTTTAAGTATTATTAATAAAACAGTCAACAAAAAACCAAGACGAGTTATGAAAAATCGAGGATGTTTTCCCGCGCGCGTATTTTAACTTTTTACTCCAGTCAGCTGCGCTCACATATCAAGCAAGGCGCGACGAAAGAGTTCTGTTAATCCTATGTTTTTGTATTTCTTACTTTTTGTGTAAACCTAATAAGATAAAATGTAGTTAATGTAGTATATTAAAAATTCACTAATTATTTTCTTCATTATTAAGTAACTCCAATTTATTCCTCAAAATATTTCAACTATTTTTAGCGGCATAAAACCTCATTAGGTACCTAATGCAAGTTGTAGTTAAAACTCATTTATTAAAAAAATACCTGTGCAATAATAGTAAAGTGAAAAAGGCGAATGTGCATAATGAGATGCATTAGGTGACTTTAGGAAGTGTGTTGTAAAAAATATTATATTAAGTTATTATGTATACGTATAGTTAATGTATGCTAATATAATTAAAGTCACCGGTTACTTTAATTAATCTACGGCACAATACCACTAGAAAAAAATCTTTGCATCTGCTCCCTAACAGATCAGCAAAGCAGATGCAAAGACGGCCACAGGTATAAAAGGTAATAAAACAAACTAACTTAATAGTATATCTGTAGTGGGTTATAAGTATTTTTATCAGGATCTCATCATATAGCAGAAAGCAGCAATGAAAATAATTTAGTGTTGATGCTAAGCTACTCTTATTTTCAGTTGTTAAATTAGTATCAAGGTTTTGCATGTTGAGGCGTGTTTAATTATTTTAATTATCGAATTTCAACCTTATATTTTACCCTGAAATATAAAATCACTGTAACAGAGCGGCCCTAGAATAAGGAAATTAACATTAGAAATCACATTAAAATCATATTATTAATCACATTGTCGCATAGCTCGCCACAGCGCTATTAATAATTCTATTCGTCAGGCCCTCGGAAGCTGTTATATCGCTGCAGGTTTAGAACTCAGTGGTTTGGTGCGTGACGATTGCAAGAGGCCTGACGGAATGAGTCTTATTCCTTGGAAGATGTGACGCCCTTTGGTGTGGGACTGCAGGTTTAGAACTCAGTGGTTTGGTGAGTGACGATGGCAAGAGGCCTGACGGAATGAGTCTTATTCCTTGGAATATGGGACGCCCTTTGGTGTGGGACTGCAGGTTTAGAACTCAGTGGTTTGGTGCGTGACGATGGCAAGAGGCCTGACGGCATGAGTCTTATTCCTTGGAAGATGGGACGCCCTTTGGTGTGGGACTGCAGGTTTAGAACTCAGTGGTTTGGTGCGTGACGATGACAATAGGCCTGACGGAATGAGTCTTATTCCTTGGAAGATGGGACGCCCTTTGGTGTGGGACGCCACGTGTGTCGACACTTTAGCACCGTCCCTTCTGCCGGAAACCAGTCAACAGGCGGGTGGCGCAGCTTTGTCAGCAGAATGCCTCAAGCGGCGCAAATGTTCTACTCTTTATAGAGTGTATTTGTTTGTACCGTTTGGGGTAGAAACTTTGGGGCCGCGCGGACCGGAAGCTCTCAGCTTTTATAAGGATTTGTCAGAACGTCTGAAGGACTCTGCGTTAGACAGAAATGCTGGCTTATATTGTGCCCAAAAAATAAGCCTTGGAATTCAGCGGGTTAACGCAGCAAGCATTTTGGGCACTTTGTCCGAAATTCAAATTTTAATGATTGACTTATTTAAAAAAAATATTTTTTTATATACATAGATACGTATCATAACAAATTATTTTATTAAGAATGATTATTGTATATGTATGTAGGTACTACTCCACATAAAATATCTTTGAATAATCGTTATTGTAAGACATGAGATGCCTTTGCGTACATATACCACAACATGCGTGCGATTTTGCACGCATGTTGTAGATAAAATTTACTTAGTACTTATTTTCGTATTAAAAAGCGTCATAAATCTGTATTAATACTTAAAGGGTGTTACCACTGTTTCTCTATATACAAATAGAAAAAAAGAAAGACTAGTATTTTTTTTCTATATTGTATATTACTTATTTCGACAAAAAAGCGGAAGTTGACGCCGCCGCCAGCAATAGTGGCACACTCCCTACTTATGTTGTTTTGGTAAGCACACCGCAAAATATATATGTATATATATATATTTCAAGTCACGCATCGAATTGTTTTATTATAGGTAAGCGCGCTACATCTTAGGCCGTCTCGTCGCTTTACATCAGGCGAGTTGCGGTCGTAGTAAATGCAAGCCTATTTAGCTATAGAAAAATATAAATGTAGTTATAGCAATGTTATTACGAATATGTCTCGTGTTATTACTATCGATAGGTAATTGTTTTTAATGACAGGTTTCTCACGCTAGAATTGCAGTCGCTGCATTTCCTTACTTGGTTACGAAATCCGCAGTTTCTCGGACTCGATGCGATGGGACGAGCTGATGACACAAGCTACTTTGAACCGAATTCAAAAAGTAGGTACACCTACTCATTCCCCCGGAGCCTTTTTTATGTATGTTATCCGGTTTCTTGATAGCTGGACAGATTTGAAAAGGTCATTCTTTGTTTGTCAGTATATTTTCCGATTGGACCATATAAAGTTAATCTAAATCGGTTCGGTAGATTTTTTTGTAATTAATATAATCTTTAATTTTGTTTGACATTTTTGTAACGTAAGTTTTGCGTGCCGACTTGATGTCGGTATTTCTTCTATTAAAGTACTTATTACTTGTTGTAGCATGATGTAAAGGGAACATACGGCGTAAGATTTGGCACGCTTACTTAAAATGTACTTCTCTATTTGCTTACTGTACTGTTTGGTACTTCACATGTGGTATAATTTTTATTTTATGAAATTCTGACCAGTATAAGGTTCTCAAATCAAAGTAGCGGCAAAAATTATATAGGCGTGTGCCGAATTGAAGTTTGCAATATTAAAAAAAAGATTTGATTGAAGACCGTTCAAAAAATGTCGGCAAAAATCTGTTAGCATTACGATGCATTTATGCAATCTATATTTTACATACGTAACTATGACTGACTATTAAATATGTGAAATAACGATTGTTTCTACACATCTCTATTCATAGATAGCTTGCTTGTTGTTGTGAAATGTTTAGGAAGTAAATAACAATAGAATACATAGATTGATAAATCCTGAACGCATCCAAAACACATTTTTTTTGTTACCACCCCGAAAATACGGGTAGGTAATTTTTTCCCTTCCTACCTACACGTCAATCCTTTTGCGACTGACAGTTTTAGCGTACCACCGCTCTCTTCCGCCGTAGCGCTCAGCCGACGCAGGTGTCGAATACAAAATAAAATTCGCCGATCAAGGTGGAACCGTGCTCAGGATCCCCTCTCGTCGCGATCACCCTCATCAACTCGCAATCAGCACCCCAACATGGAAAGATAGGAAAAGGAATTGCAGTACATCCCACCGTCGAAGAACCGAACCTGCTAATCTACGCGAGCACGAGGAATCCGGTGAGTCAGTCGCAAATTTCCCCCCTATCTCAACCATTTTCCTGGTCCTTCGAGCCGGATTCTAGCCCTACTTGTTTTTTAAAACCATTGCATTCATTTTCCCTAATTTATTGAGAATTCATTTTAAATTTCAAGTTTTCTTTGGGTTTTTATCATCCGCCATATTTAATTCGTGTATTTCGTGTTCTGTCAAACAAGTTTTTACTCATTCGTCAAGTGTTCATTCATTTAAAGTGTCTATGGTAATCGATCGATTGGATAAATCGGTAAATTGCGAAAAGTTTGTAGCAAACCTTATTTTATAATTTTGTGTGCAGCGAATCTTATCTTTATTTGTGTTCTGGCAAGCATTCGTTTGAAACTTCAACTTCACGTCAAGGCTTGTCATTCACTTCAAGTTGTTTACGTTTTGCCGGTTTCGTGTATTGAACCAATTTAGTGTAAAACAAACACTTTTAATAGATACTTTTACTTTCTTTTGCCGTGCAAAGTGTAGAGAATTAAAATGTCTGAACGTAAGGTGAACGTAGTGACTTTTGAGCGTTGTGGTAGGTTTATTCAGGAGCTGTATAATTTAGCAACTAAACTTACTTCGCAACAAGCAATAGCTCCAAGGGATAAAAAAGTTTTGCAAGCCAGATTTATGGATCTCGATCGTCATTGGCAGCAAATGGAAACTGCTTTTGCCATTGTGAGTGCTCATATCGATGAAAAAGACCACGAATCTCGTTCCGAATTAGAAAAGAAACTTCAACATTGCTCAGATATGGTCTACTCAACTAAATCTCTCCAAAGCTTCTTCGTTGAAAACGAAACTGAATCAAAGGTAGGTAGCGTTCACTTACCTAAATTGTCCCTTGTGCGATTTACTGGCTTGGCAATTGAATGGCAAAATTTCATAAACATTTTTAACTCATTAATTCATGAAAACAAACAACTTGACAAAATTGCAAAAATGCATTATCTTCTGAGTGTTCTAGATAAAGAACCATTGGCATTAGTTAGACATTTGCCTATCACTAGTGATAATTACTCCGTTGCCTATAGGTTACTTTCTGACAGGTATGAAAACAAGCGAGTCATAGCTGACAAACATGTAGAAACCATTCTAAACTTGCCTAATCTGAAAGAAGTTAATGCTAAAAACTTATGTAAGTTTACAAACATCATCAAGGAGAACACACAAGCTCTTCAAGCTTTAAAGTTTGACGTTCAGTCATGGGGTTTTTTGTTACTTCACATAATTCTGAGAAAACTCCCACCGGAGTTGAGAACCAAATTTGAATCATCAACTGATCCATTATGTATTCCTACTTTTAATTCATTGCTCAATTTTATAGAGCGACAGCATAGAATACTGGAGAATGTTTATGGTTCTTATTCCAAGCCCGCTTCAGGTAGCACCACTTTGAATGTGGTCGAGAACATTAAGGAACCTCAACATCAAAAGGTAAGTGTTAGCATGCTATGTCCATGCTGCTCACAGAGTCATGCCATTTACAGATGTCCGAAATTTGATGGCATGAGTCCAATACAACGTAAGAATTTTGTCATTCAACAGAAGCTTTGTTTTAATTGCCTTCGTTCTCATAGCGTCTCCAGGTGTTCTAGCGCTAGCGTATGTTACGTCTGTGGAGGCCGTCATCATACAAAACTTCATGTTTCTAATCCTAATACGGAGAAGAAATGCTCAATCTCAACAACGGAAAATCATCACTCTGACCCAACTTCTGTGGCAATATCATCTGAGTCTGCTGTGTCAACACTTAGCTCCACAGTCCATTCTCAAACCTTATCTGGTGTCGACACTGTATCCACCATGGTTCTAGGTACGGCTATTGTCAGCGTCCAGGATGTTGATGGTCATCCTTATTCTGCACGGGCACTAATTGATAGTGGCTCTCAGTGTTCAATAATGACTGAAAACTTGGCTCAACGTTTGAGACTACCTCGTACTCAGTCAGGTGGTTTGTGCGGATTAGGTGCTTCATCATTGCAAGATACTCGGGGCATTGTTCGTTGCAACATTTTATCAACTTTGGACAATCAACATGCATTTTCATCAAATTTCATTGTTCTTAAGAAAATAACGGGCACCTTGCCCTCTGTTCCGGTCAATCAAAAAGTATTAGAACTTTGTAAGTCATTGATTTTAGCCGACACCAACTTCACAGTTCCCGGACAAATTGACATGCTATTAGGGATAGAACATTATGAACAGATTTTAGACGGCAAAAGGTTCAGTCTAGGCGTTGGTATGCCTACTGCCTATTCATCCATTTTTGGCTGGGTTATAATGGGAAAAGCTCCTGCAGCATCACAGGCTGTTCTCTCAGCTGTGTCGATGGCCTGTTCCATAGATTTAGGTACTGCGCTCAGTAGATTTTGGGAGGTTGAGGAGCCACCCAAAATTAAGATCCAAGATCCAGAAGATGTTCAATGCGAGAAACATTTCACCGAAACACATACTCGAACTAGTGATGGTCGTTTTGTTGTCTCTTTACCATTCAAGGTTACTTGCAAGCCTTTGGGTGAAACCTACTTATGCGCTCTGAAACGGTTCCATAGTTTAGAACGCAAGTTAATCAAGGATGCCAGACTCAAGGAGCTATACGTAGACTTTATGAATGACTATCTCGAATCAGGGCATATGAGAGAAGTACCCAACCCAACTCTAAGTGAGCGTTACTATATCCCACATCATGGCGTTCTAAAGGAACATAGTTCGAGCACAAAGCTGCGCGCCGTGTTTGATGCTTCAGCACCTAGCTCTTCCGGTGTCTCCCTTAACCAGGTGCTCATGTCAGGTCCTAAGCTGCAGGAAAACATTGAAGATATCATTATGCGTTTCCGGTTGCACAGTGTGGTCTTCACCTGTGATATTAAACAAATGTATAGGCAGATCCGATTGCGTGATGAAGACTGCAGCTATCAGACCATACTCTGGCGGGCGTCTCCTGACGACCAGCTCAAGCACTTTGAATTGGCTACAGTGACATACGGTGTGTCGAGTTCGGCGTTCCAGGCTATTCGAGTTGTGCATGAGCTAGCTTATCTCAATGCAGAGAAGCACCCAATCCCTTCCAGGGTCTTGCTAGAGAGCACCTTTGTGGATGACGTCGTCAGCGGATCTAGTGACCTCGATTCTGCCAAGAACCTCGCACAAATTCTTGCTGGCATTCTCGCACAGGGAGGTTTGCTTTTGCGTAAATGGTCCAGCAACTCCCCAGAGTTTTTAGAAGGGTTTCCTGTCGACCATCGCGAGTCACCTTACCGATTTGTAGAGGATGGTGACACTATTTTTAAGGTTCTAGGCATCGAATGGAAAGCTAATCACGACTGTTTCGTTTATCACGTTTCTGAGATGTCAAAGGTCTTCACCAAACGCGGTGTTCTATCCAATATCGCCAGACTATATGACCCGTGCGGATTTTTGTCGCCGGTCACGTTTTTTGCAAAACTTTTTATGCAACGCCTTTGGGCTCTCGAAACAGGCTGGGATGATCCGCTTCCTGCGGACATCCATGCTATGTGGGTCGAGTTCATGGCCGACTTCACTAATTTAAACAAGGTTTCTATACCCAGATGTGTGATCACTGCTGAACTTGTGTCCAGCCAGCTGCACGGTTTCAGTGACGCATCTGAACGCGGGTTCGCCGCATGCGTCTACCTGCGCGTTCAGAATGCTTGCGGTCGCGTTTTAGTGCAGCTCCTGCTGGCTAAATCACGCGTCGCGCCGCTCAAGCAAAAATTAACGATTCCCAAACTCGAGCTAAGTGGTGCGTTGCTCTTAGCTCGCTTGCTGGAACATGTCTTGAACAAAATGAACGGAAAGCTTTCGCTGGAGTCAACGGTAGCGTGGTCGGATTCCTCCATCGTGTTATCGTGGCTCAAAACTTCTCCCCATAAATTGCAAACCTTTGAAGGTAATCGTGTCTCGCAAGTTCAGTCACTAATCCCAAGCGTCTCTTGGCGGCACGTCCCTTCTCTACTGAACCCTTGCGATTGCGCGAGCCGCGGCTTGTTGCCGTCTGAGCTAGTCAATCACGTTTTATGGTGGTCGCCAGCATGGCTCGAAGGCGAACCTTCGTCATGGCCTGGTGAATATCAAGTAATACCTGATGCAGATTTACCGGGAATCAAATCAACTTCTCCCAGCCCCCGCACTCAAACGGCTCAGCTGTCCGCATTTGCGGAAGCTTCAGAGACGACTCAAGTTCGGAGGTCCGCAGACGACTTGCTAACCAAATTTAGCACCTTTCCCAAGCTACAAACAACTGTAGCTTGGTGCAAGCGTTTTATACATAATGCGCGCAATCCGTCCCAAAAACGTACGGGACAGCTTTCGGTTGTCGAGCTCAAAGATAGTGTTTCTACAATCGTCAAGCTCGTCCAATCTACTGATTTTGCGGAAACAATAAAGTTGTTGCGTGCTAACAAGGTTGCCAAAAATTGTCTAATGCGCCTAAATCCCTTCCTCGATTCTGAAGGCCTTGTTAGAGTGGGAGGTAGACTCTCTAAATCAAACTTCGATTTTAATCGCAAACATCCTTTGTTACTCCCTAAAGGTCATCACGTTACGCACCTTATAGTGGATTATTACCATCGAATGTTTATGCATCCCGGTCTAAACACTCTTTTGAATTTGCTTCAACGCAGATTTTGGATTCTATCCGCTCGTAGGATAATACGAAATCGTATCTTTCAATGTCAACGCTGCTATCGCTTGCGGCCAAAATCTATTGAACCCTTCATGGCTGATCTTCCAGCCAATCGCGTGACCGCGTGCCGTGTCTTCCGTAGGGTTGGCATCGACATGGCTGGTCCATATATGCTCAAGACCTCTCGCATGCGTAGTGCCAGAGGTTTCAAGGCCTATATGTGCATTTTCGTTTGCTTCAGCACGAAGTGTTGTCACCTAGAATTAGTTTCCGAATTGTCAACAGACGCTTTTTTAGCTTGTTTCGACAGATTTGTTTCCCGCCGAGGATTACCAAGCGACGTCTACAGTGACTGCGGAACAAACTTTGTCGGCGCTCGCAACTATCTTAAGGAGGTCACAAATTTCTTAGTTGATTCAAACCTTGAAGTTCATAAGTCCTTGGCCGAACGTCAAATTGTATGGCATTTCAATCCTCCTGCAAGTCCACACATGGGTGGCTTGTGGGAAACCGCAGTTCGTTCTGCTAAACTCATTTTAGCCAGAGTAATCGGTGACCGCTTGCTCGTCTTTGAAGAGCTCGCCACTATTTTCTGTAAGGTCGAAGCTGCGCTTAATTCAAGGCCGCTAGTTCCAGCCAGCAGTGACCCTAATGATCTTGAGAGCTTGTCACCTGGCCACTTTATCATTGGTCAACCTCTCCTTGCTTTGCCAGAGCATGAGTCGCCCCAAGATAGCATTGGTCCACTGAAGCGATGGCAATTGGTTCGCCAAATTACTCAACATTTCTGGAAGCGGTGGCAGACTGAATATCTGCACACCCTTCAGCAGCGTCCCAAATGGGTACAAAAGATTCAAAATTTACAAGTTGGTGACCTAGTACTTATAAAAGAACCCAATATGCCACCTCTCCAGTGGCGCAAGGCTCGCGTCATTCGAATCTGTCCTGGGACAGACGGTACGGTCAGAGTAGTTGAGCTTAAAACTTCTACTGGCACTCTACTAAGGCCAGTGGTGAAGCTTTGCCCTTTGCTGCCATGCGCCGAACAATAATTATTTCTTAAGCTTATATAACCATCACACATCTTTAGTCGCTAAGTTTTTCTTAAGTTGCATACCAATCTTTTTCATTTTAATTCATATAAGGAACTACTTTCTCTCATTTGCATTATACGACGATTACCATAAACGCTATGTATTTCAGATTTATCTTCATTTATTGAAAGAGCTAGGTAGCTCTTTGGGGGGCGGTATGATAAATCCTGAACGCATCCAAAACACATTTTTTTTGTTACCACCCCGAAAATACGGGTAGGTAATTTTTTCCCTTCCTACCTACACGTCAATCCTTTTGCGACTGACAGTTTTAGCGTACCACCGCTCTCTTCCGCCGTAGCGCTCAGCCGACGCAGGTGTCGAATACAAAATAAAATTCGCCGATCAAGGTGGAACCGTGCTCAGGATCCCCTCTCGTCGCGATCACCCTCATCAACTCGCAATCAGCACCCCAACATGGAAAGATAGGAAAAGGAATTGCAGTACATCCCACCGTCGAAGAACCGAACCTGCTAATCTACGCGAGCACGAGGAATCCGGTGAGTCAGTCGCAAATTTCCCCCCTATCTCAACCATTTTCCTTCACTCGTTGCGTACAACTTTATAGACTCATAAATGCCATACGGGTTACACACAAGTTCGTACGTTAACGTGATTACGATGTTATTGGTAAAAGGACCACTATTTTAAAGTTGGCATGTTATTTTATATGAACATTTTGTAGAATAAAAGCCGACGTACCCGGGTTAGAATCCCGGCCAGGGCAGGTATTGTAATGACTAGTTTGAATATCTGGTTTCAGAAATCCCTAGTGAGGTCCATAACTGTAGAAGTAGAACAGGGCGAACGGAAGAACGGACAGAGCGAAAATGAAGAGCATTTAGAACCCTAAATAACCTAAAATCGAAATTTGTAAGACCTTAAAATATATATTATGTAAGGAAATAAATAAGATCCGATATAATGTTACGGAACACGTGGCAAATTTATTCTGAGAAACAGATTTAGTAATTTAGGTACTTTTATCTATTATACTGCAACAAAGCAAAGGAACAGAAATTGCTTGAGTATGCAATGTTGGTCAAGTGCATGTAAAATTTTGATATCCATTCGTTGATGTACTACATTTAATTAATCTAAACGTAATGTAGGTCTAGTACTAAGTGATTAGCTGTTAGAGCAAATATTTTATCTAGTCATTCACCTTGTACACAAGAAGCTTTTGTTTATGTTATCTTTATCTTATCTCGCATCACAATGATCATCTTGACATGTCCTAATTAGAAAGCAAAAAATTAGTAGTTATATTGCTTCAAGGATCATCTTATTCTTTTCTGTTAGTTAGCTGATGGATTAGTTTATCTTAATTTTGGCGCTCTTATCTTTAAATAATTAACTCTATTGCAGACACACAAACATGGTACAGGCAAATCTTACATCTAGTGTCACAAGTGGCGGCCCTATCGCTATAAGCAATCTCTTCCAGGCACCTTAGAATGGAGATAATTTACAATAAATATACAGTATCTTTAGGTTGTAGTACAGTCGGACGGACAGAGCGAAACTTTATAGTGTCCTTTTTGTTTATCCGTCCGTCAGTCTGTCAGTTAACTTACTCAATTTTGGACACAAACGCGTGAAATTTGACACAACTATATAGAAGGTATTACCTATATTTTATGTTACCTATGGAAAACTATTGAAATATGTTACCTGTTTTAAATATTACAAATAAAAATTAAAAGTAGAGCAAGTTTGGCAATTCTTACATAGATACATGGAACCAAATTACTCCCGCTACCTTTTTAGAATGGCATTTAGCGATCTACTAAATTATTGTAGAATTATAGAATATACTAACTACACAAGTGTTGTAGTAAGTAGTTATATAAATTATGGAATTAGCTATACTTTTTGAGTTTTTAGTTTGCAGAGCTACGCGCTTCTTGCGCCTGATTTACCATCTGTAATTTATCTCATAGCTATAATTTATTTACTTTTAGTTTTCGATCATCGTAATCATAGAAAACATACTAGAACTTGACTTACATATCGGCGTACAGTTTTCTAAGGGATATCTCTAACCTAGTGTTTTTTCTATAAAATATTGTTTTTTGTTGCTTAAGTGTGGAAGATATGATGTTGTGAACCTGTGTTAATTTATTATTCAATATAGCTAACCATCTTTGACTTTACCGTAATAATACCTAGATAATTATAATTAAATTTTAAATGACATATTTATAGAAAAAATGATAATGATCATTATGTTCGTTTCACATTATTTTATGCTGGATGATTCAACTGCCGTGACAAAAACGTGACCCTTAAATTGGTAACCATTAGTGTGGTGTCAGGTAAATATTATCTCAGCACGTTTACATTTGTTGCGAATATTAATCTCGGCAAGTACATGACGAACTGACAAAACCAAGTCTAAGCATTAAGGCTTTGTATTTTTTGCTAAAGAGAAAACGTAGAGTTATCTTCATTGTTTGTTGAATCCGTGTGTATATGTACGAACTTGTGTGTATCTTGCCACATTAGGTATATGTACATGTTTGTCAATGCGAATGCTTATTATTCTATTCTTAACCGACTTTATAAAAGGAGGAGGTTCTCAATTCGAAGTTCAGTTTCATTTGTGTGGCCACAAGCGTTGTTTGGCGAGCCCACTTGCAAACGCCTGTTTTCCATTAGCTTAGGAAAAACTTGCACTTACCACGACCATCTTTCGAAGTCATATTGTGATTTTATTGGCAAGAAACTGTATTAATCACTAGGGGCCCGCTCCGGCTTCGCACGGGTATAAAATATATGGCCTATGCTATAGGGAGAACCGCGGCCTCCGACGCGCTATGCATAGGCATGCCCCGGCCGGCTGGAACCGCCGCAAACGCAAGTTTTAAATCTGTAATATCTTCGAAAATATTCATTTAAATCATATGCTGTAAAGGGCCATATAAATATATATTAAATAAACAATGTATTTAAGGTATTTAATTAGATAAGGAATCATGCTGTATTGGTTAAAATCGTTTCGAAAATTAGCCATTATTTGTCGTAAAAAGTAAATGACAAAAATTGTTATTGTGGGTTATCCATAAAAGATAGACATATACCATAGCGGAGTTTTCTGTAGACCTTTTCGATGTGTACATTACTTAGTAAATTATTTTGATAAATCTCATAGGGAAAAAAAAAAAATTACGACATCACAGTATTTCTCCACTATGTAATGGATGTTATTATACATACTCGTATAAACTTTCCTCTTCAATCACTCTATCTATAAAAAACCGCATCAAAATCTGTTGCGTAGTTTCAAAGATTTAAGCTTACGTAGGGATATAGGTGCAGAGAAAGTGACTTTGTTTTATACTATGTAGTGATGTATGTTATAAGTTGTGTTAAAAATAATATCAGTATTAGGTTCCTAGTTCCATCAAGTAACTGTGAATGCTTCTACATACTCGTAGTAGGTATCTACGAACCGTTACATTTACTCAAACATATGTATATGACATACTCATACATTCCGTATACTAGTATGTCAGCATTTCTATCCTATCTTCCCTTCAAATATAAATGAAGTGCCCCCCAATTTTACCGGGGTGACAGTAGCCTACTGAACTCTGCTTTGAAAGACCCATGCTGAACAGTGAGACGCTTATACGAGTATTTAGTTTTTGCTTATCAATCTGTGTATATGAAAGAGTAAGTTCTTACTGACAGACGGATAGGTCAATTAACTCTTAGAGCCTAAACCGCTGAGCCTAGAGACAAGATATATGGAGGGTGAATTCTTTATAGGACGTACCTAGAACATTTCTCATGTAATCCAACATGTGAGGATGGCACTTCATTTTCATTAGATACTAGTTGCTATCCCCGCGATTTTGCCCGCTGCATAAATTGAAATATAAAAACTTTTAACTTTGATCCCCCATTTGACCCGTAGGGGTTGAATTTTCAGAAATCTCTCCTAGATAACTCTTCAGGTGTAAGTGTAGGGATAATGAATACACCCTCCAAATTTCTCTACGTTCAGCAGTTAAGGCCCTACGTTGATTCCAAGAAAATATCAGTCAGTCAGGACTTTCTTTTATATATAGACCGAAGATACTTACGTAGTTTAAGTATGCCTATTGCTTATTATTATGTTACGGGCTTGCCATTGTCTTCGATTAAAAGCCATTGTTCGCCTTGCAGGGCGTCAATGAGTAACTGTGTATGTAACCCGCACAAACCTTGCTTACGAGATATTGTTTCGATCAAAACAGATTATTCCAATTGAATTAGAGAAAAAAAAAGTGTTTCATACGGTCGACGATCGATTAGCTTTTTATGTGGAACGTCTGATTTTTTTTCGGATTCAGGGTTGGTCTCATAGTATGTATGATGAGTATGATGACCCCCTTTCGGCTTCGTACTCCTCTCATCAATAACCCTGTACACTATCTTCCGAAGTGCAACTCTATTCGTATTAACTTTTGGTTTGTAGGCATTTAAAGAGCTCCTGCATGTAAAATAACTTCCACACATTAAAATAACAAGTAAACTAATTACAGTTTTTCTTTGTTTCAGAAACACGAAAAATAACCATTTTCCATGTATCAAAAACGTCGTCACATAAGCTTTTATGAGGGCGGTTGGTTGACGAAAGACTTTCCTACCTAGACCATATCCTTTTTGGAAAGTATTTACTCATAAATAACTCGAAAGCGGAAGCTACATTTCAAGATGCAGTTCATACGATCTTTCTTCAAGAGGATCACTGACGATCTCAAACAAAAGAAGCTTATACCTTTGAAAATACTTTTCTTCGTCCATGCGTCGAGTAAGTATGTTTTTATGTTATTGTTTACAAAATATTAGTTCTGCAAATATACCTACTGTGGTTCAACGACTCCGCTTAACCGCAAAGCCTTTCATAACGGTAGGGTTAGTTATATTTATAACAAACAGTCATGAATGATTGCAAGACGTCTATATTTACATGTGAATGAACATGTTTATTACTATGGTAGTATTATTATTATCTTCTTTGTCACTATTAAACATTTTCATTATTATGTAAATTGCATGACTGCGATAGTAGTTTGTACCTTTACAATTGATAATGTTTTGATCGAACACTGAAATAAAAGCTAAATATTATAATGTTAACGTGTTTGATAGAATGAAGATTTTTATCGAGGAAACTCCAGTTTTTTTTCCTTTCCTGTATTACCTAGTCCAATAACTCCTAAAATTTGATTTGGTTGAGGAAAGTTTGAATAGTGCACAAGAAGGAGGTTTATGATTTTAACCTGTCAGTTCTGTTAATATTGCTGCGAAATCAGAGACTTTTACTGTATAACTTATGCTTCCGAAGATATCGAAGGCTTTGTATGTGCCAACCAGCTCTCGCCATCTCTTTCTGATGGCTAACCTAATACGAGTATATCCAGATAGCTTACAAGTAATATTGATATGAAATGGAAAACTTGACTTCTATGCAAAAATATTCCGAAACGGTCAAGGCGTCGCTGTGAAAGTATAGGGAACGTACACAAAAAAGAAATAAATTTTGAATAATTGAGACCCTCTTCCTCTTTCTTTCGTTAAAATGCGTTTAATTTCAGCGCTTTTCGTCCTGTACCCGTACCTGACGATCCACATGCGTGAGCTCGGGATCAATGTGGAAGAGACAGCTATCATGTCAGCCGTGACGCCGGTCGTCTCCATTGTCATGCCGCCACTGGCCGGCATGTTGGCGGACAAGATCGGCAACTTTCGGGTGAGTTTCATACAAAACTTTGGAATTCATGACGTGTCCGCGAGCTAGTTATGTAGGTGAAACTCCTATAATGTCTGACGTTACTCGGGTCGACACTATTGTAAATAGTCGATAATTTTAGTGTAAGTATCTTTATTGAGATTAGATACTTTGTGTAGCACTCCAATGCGATGTTTGTTTGAGAAGTAATCCTCTTGCTTATTCAGTAGTACCGTGACAACGAAAAGTATGCACAGCCGCGTTAGGCACGCTAGCAAGCAAGCGATTAGCCATCAGCTATTTTCACGCTCAAAAAATGAACAAAAGATAAAATAGATTATGTATGAATAAAAGACACTTAATATATAGTAGTAGTACACTAATAGTAGTTTACCGCTGGCCGTTCACACAGCCTGCGGGAACTCTTTCTTTACAATGTTGTCGCCGCGACCACAACTATCAAAGTTAAAACTCGCTCTGAGATGCTCGCTTGACAGTCCGTATACACTCGGACGTGCTCCACACTCGCTTTATAGCCATGCTGAACATCTTTAGAAACTACACACTCGCTTCTCGCTGCTCGTCAACTCTTTTCTAGTTTCTAGCTCTAATCGCCTATCGCGCATCGCCGGCGGTGAAACACACCTATGCGAGATAAGTCTAATGCGATCGACGCTAGAACCGATGATCCCTGCATAGTGTTGCAGTTAACGCACTTGAGTTAACTGCAGCAAAGATCTAGCACTCTGGAAAGGGTTGACATAATTTATCTTTGTCTGTAAGTGTTGTGATCTATATACATTTAAAAGTCGTCTATGGAGTCGGATAGGCAGTAAAGAGAAAAAGTATTTACTGAATCTCCCAAATGCTACCATTGGAATAGAAAAACAACAAATCCCGACTGCAAAATTTTTAGCCCACTGTAATCAACTGTAACTTGACGAGTGAGCCCGCGGAATGCTACCAGTATAGACCATGACCATCTGTAAATAAAGACAAAACCAATGACACCTTGCACACCATAATAGGTCTAGGCAGTAGGTGACAAAAAGTTTGACATATTTGAAGAAATATACAAAAATACTCTTAAAAAACATTACCCTCCTTTTGGGCAGTCGAGTAATAAATGCTGATGCAACAGTAGTTTTGTTTCCTCAGTAGCCGTAAACCTGTATGATTATCTTTTGACCAGCTCGCCACGATTACTATTAAACCTAGCTACGACTATGAGCATAATTATCGTATGCGAAACCAAACGTCGAATTATCAGCGAATTATGTTTTGTACTTGAATTGTGCTGAATCTAATGTCCCGATTCGATATAATCGAGTTGATCCGCAACGTCCGTAACGCAAATTACGTTCAATTCTGGTTACAATAACCTTTACCTTGCATTGTGTGACATTGTGGATATGGATGTACTCGCACCACACTCGGCTACAACTAGTTAAACAGTATGAGCGTCCTAGTCTGGGCAATGCTATCTTTATAGTGATGACTAGCGGTCTGCCCCGGCTTCCCACGGGTCGACATATTTTTGTTCCATTATCAATACTTTCCGCAGCGCAAGCGATGAAAGGCTATTTATGGCAAAAAAGAAATTACATCTTGGGTTGGTTTTAGTAGGGATTTCTAAGGATCTCTAATTGTTAGCTTAAGTTACTCAGTGATAACGTAGCTTTGCTATCTGGTATAATATGTTTTTAAATCGGTCCAGTAGTTTTTAAGTTTATTAATTACATCCAAAAATACATATGTTTCCAGCGTATAATATTAGTGTAGATGTAAATGAACCTCTTAGTGACACATTCCAGCCGTCAAATCTTACAGCAAAACCTTAAAAGAAAGTACCTAGTAAATAGGCTTTCGGATATCTACTTAGTAATATTTACAAGCGATTTACAACTTATGAAAGTAAAGAAATCGTAGTTTATTGCGTGTCGGCAATGCTGGTATTTGTATCGATTATGACAGGCCATTAAACAAACTAAATTAGGTTATAATAAAAAATATTTCATGACTTTGAAAGTAATCGTCTGATTTCTATGACATAAGAGTCCTCAGGGATGGGGCAGGATGGGGCAGATTCTGAGGCAGGTCATATTATATCTACTCGTAGTGTATAGTTTTAACTAGAATGCGATGCACGTACATGGCCTTGTTTCGTAAAACACATTGGGCTATCCAGCAAGCTTCTACAAACTTCCGAATTTGCATAAATGTCGATTTCACTGCGTTTGTTTTGTACTCTTTCTAATAAAAACTGGTTTTACTTATGTGATGTTTAATGGTATTTATCTCTAAATATTATATGATAAACATCATTCATTATTAAATTGGGAATAAATATACGGTTTCATAACGGAATTGAAGAAAGTGCTTTAGCCTAGGTATCTATATGATTGCAATCTATAATGGGCTCTCTGGTAAGAGCAGACAAAACATTAATATTCGCCTGTACACAGACATGTTTCTTATTATCATAATAAAGATTCAAAATAGCAGTTGTAATCAACGACCTAGATAATTTGTAGAGTTCACAATTTCAACAGCGCGATAAAAGAATCATGTTAGACGATGCATCAAGTCTCGTCTCTCTTTAGAAGAAACAAGAAGCTTATAATTGTTAAAGAAGTAGCCTTCTGGTGGTCAAGTCTGTTATTTGAATTGCCTCAGAATTACGATTGGATTGTACCAAAATTGCCGTTTTGACATAGAATAGATCAGAGTTAGTATTAAAAATCTTGTTTTGTTTAATACTAACTGTGGTCTATTCTATGTCAAAACGGCCATTTTGATACAATCCAATCGTAATTCTGAGGCAATTCAAATAACAGACTTGACCACCTGATCCTTACTGGTAGCTGAACGCTCTGTAGTCTGTACCAAACAGTGAAATCTGAAATCATACAGAGTTACAGATAATTTGTTAGCAAACTCCTAAAAGTGGCCTATTGTGTCCACAACTTACAACAATAGGTTATATGTCAAATAAAATCAGATGTCCCGTATTTTTTTCACGCAATAACCTTTTGTATGTAAACCAGGACAAGTAAGTAAGTATAAGTATATATTGAAATAAACACTAAACTTGATAGTTCATTTTAATCTATATATTATATATAAAAGATTAAGTCTCGACTGACTGATATTACCTAGGAATTTAGAAGCAGCAGAGCCTGAACCTAGTGACGTGAAATTTGGTAGGTTTTGGTAGTAGTTGGATTTTTGAAAATTTAACCACTAATGGGGTCAAATGGCTTTGAACCCTTCAAAGCTGTTGAAGTTTGAAGTTCTTTATATTCCATTTTATGTCTCGGGCAACGCCGCGCCGCCGGGCGACAGCTACTAGTCACTTAGTTATTCTATGAATGTAATATCCGAAACTTCTATAGTATCACTGACACGTTAAAGCGTTCAATCGCAACAGGTATTTGTTTTTTCCGACTACATAAACATTATATACACATACAAAAACTCAAAAATACGTTCTGCACCCGATGTGACCATCATCGGTCGCACAAGCCGCTCCGGTTGCTAACTTATGTGTACCAAATTAGCAACCTGATTCACAATTCGTTTCCAATCGGATTCGAAAAAATTTGCAACACAAATCACGCAAAGCTCGTTACAGAATGTCTAACTCTTAAATGCGATTGTTTTAAAATTTAATGGATTTTCAATCGCTTTTTGATGTCAATAGACTTTGGTAATACGTATTGAAAAATATTTGGATCCGATCGGAAGCGCATTGTGAATCGAGCTGCAGTAACTGTGTAGGGCGTCGTGCGTCGTGCGTCAGACCGGCCGATAGCAGGACGCCTGGCCACCGGAAGCCTGACCGTCTGATGCTACTATTGGTATACGACGTACGTCAATGCCATCCTACTTCATTGTGGCATACGCAGTTGGCGCTACCATTAGTAATATAGGTAAAGGAATATACAAATTTCCAAATAGGTACATACCTTTTTAAATTTTTATCCAAGACAGCAGCAGTCGTATTTGACCAACAGTTCGCACGACCAAGGCAGTCAGCGACTCTATGGCCTTAGATGAAGCATGTCTACTCTGGAATACACTGGTTCTCAAGGAAGGATACCGGATCACACCGTTAGGTGCTTGGCGACAGATTCTTTAACTTAGGGTGATAGCTACTCAGGCGAGCATAAGGACACGCCCTACAACTATGCTATGGTTTCTTCACGACCCGCTCAACTGCCGTTATATGTTTTTATTATATAATTTACTGTAATAAATATAAGCAGAACTAAAATAAGCAACTGATTCTTGGTCGAGCTCAGTTATGGTTTTTACAGTATTTGACCAAATTTTAAGCAAACCGTCTCCATTTGAAAGAGTAGAAAGTTTATTTATCATTGTCATCGGTAAGATGGTGCAGGCTGTAGATGTCTACTTACCAAAATAGAGATAATGATTGAACTATTTAGGGTACAAAAAAATTACTGTAAATAAAATATAGTAACTGTGTACATCAGTATATTCCTACTGGTCCTGCATCATCATCAAATTCGATCAGTTTTTATAATACATAAGTACTAAAAATGCGTCAGTGTTATGTATAAAACATGGTCGTCGTAGTTTCGTGGGAAATATTTTTCAATAAGATTACACAATGGCGCAATAATAGTGCCGCCTGTTCGCTTTCCGTCCGTGCCGTGCCTTCAACGATGTACTATAGTGACTACGAGTACATCTATTCTGGATGACGCGACAGTTTGCCCACAATTGCACCTCGAGCCTACAATTTGTCGTGGGTCAATTGAATACGACTTACAACTTCTTAATATCAGCTTCCTGTTTTTCCTTCAGTTACAGCAATTTGCTTGTATTACACGGGCGAATGCCTTCTCTAAATGTGGGCATACAGTTTAGTACCTAGTGTGTTGTATAATCTAGGCTATACTGCTCGGTTAAGAATGCACGAGTACGAATATAACAGGACCATGTAAGTTTGATTCATCATTTTTTGTAAACCAAATAACGTATGATTGTTTAACGAAAAACAATCAATATCATCTGGCAAATAAAATAACTAGTCACCAATAGAAGCCCACATTTAGGGATTATACAACAGTACCTAGTATGTTGTATAATCTAGGATATACTGCTCCACAAATGACAGTACTGCTGTTAAACACATGTTTGTACCTACTTCACTTTTCATACCTATGTTCGGCGGTCGCGCTAGGGTTATCAACTTTGGCTTTAGCACAAAAAGCTATCGTGGTAGTGACAGTGGTATCGTACCTACCTTGTTGTTAGATTTACTGCTGTGAATGAAACAGAAAGAACGGTAATATTAAACAATGATAACTGAAATATTTCAATATTTGCACAAAAAAGTTGACGGTACCTCAAGCGGATGGCATTCTCAGTAGCACTGTTCCCAACCGTTCTGAGATATAGTGTCCGTGATCGGTGTCTATGTGTGCGTGCGGTATGGAGATTGACTTCTGCACTATCTGTCTTTTGTGACTGTGCTATTATAAGTTTCAAGTTCAATGCTGGAGGGTGGCAACTGTTGTATTATTTATATAAACGATAATTAGGTATAACTTGTAACATTATCATGCGGTACGTACAAATACAAAGTAGTCACTAGAAAAATAAATACATATAATCAATAGTATAACAAGCACAATAATTAATAAAAATTTGTTGTCAATAAAATAAGCGTATAACTTTTATATATTTTCGGTTATTCAGTAAGGCCAAATACTACTTTTTAAAGGTTGCCCAAATACGGAAGTATGATAAAAAAAACAATATGTTGTCGTATTTAGTATGTGTAGACTCCTTTGAAATTGTATTTTAATACTGTCATGAATATAAATGTACCGAATGTTTACTTTTAGTAAAAAGTGTCTTTTTCCGCCTGTTTGGAAACGCGGCCATTAAGTCATCTTTCCTCCCTTTTATACATTGGCGCATATTTTTGAAAATTTATTTGTGTTGGTTATCTTCCGTGTGCTCCACAGTTATTGCTAGCGCTGTCTTCGGTACTGGGCGGTGCGTCAGCGCTTCTGTTGCTGGCGGTTCCTGTAGGCAGAATCACAGTCACCTTCCCTCCTTCTGTGGAGCTGCTGGCTTCGTGCGAGCCCTCTGGCCTGCGTCTGCGCAACGTTCAAGACCACCCTTGTACGCCGCTCCATCCCTATGCATATGATATTAACCTCACGTGAGTGTTACTTTGAAAATGTTTTTGTTTGTTTGTTGCTCTTCAGAAGTATATCCAGCTTGACAGTTTTAAAAACCATAGTTAGATAGAACGATAGGAACAATGTTTTATTCAAGCTCTGCTATGAGAGAATACATTGCGTTTAATTTTTTTTGTTCCTATTTAATTCGACAAAAAGTTGAGTAACAGTACAGTAAAGTGTTGTACTTAAACAAAGCTATAGCAGTATTCTATTCAAATAGGCCGGCGGGTGACATGCTCGAGCCACTCCTAGATAACGTTAGTATAGGTATGATCTGCCATTTATCGAATAAACGCCGTTTCTCAACTCTTTTGGACAGGGTACTTTCTTGCGGATTTATATGCGATGAAGCGGAGGAAGAAATGGGCAAAAACATAGATTCCATCCTTCGATCGGCGTCCTACGACGTCCACCTGCAGTCGCCCCGCGACTCCCGTCGCCTGCTTTATCGGCACACGGTGACGTCACACCGCGCCCCCACACAGCCGATGAAAGACCAGAGCACTTCCAGAATACTGACCAACGACCCTTACTTCAACACATCGATCTCACAAGTGTCGAGCTCAAGAGTATTCTTCCCCACGCCTCGACTTTTCAACATGGAATGTTCTCATGACTCGCCAAACGCAACTTGTCAATTCGGTAAAGCAGATCTTTTCGCCGATGCCGATGACAGCGATGAACAGGTTGTGTACCGCGCTCGAATATCACACGATGCTCAAAAGCCACCGGAAGATGTAAGGGACTATTGGGTGGCGGCGTTGGCGATCGGAAACGTGACGAAATTCGACGATGACTACGATGGTGTCGAGAGTGTATCGTGCAAGGATAACTTCGATACCGTGAGTTACTTATGAATGATTAAATTTATAGTTTAAACTTACTTAACCATGCTTGTATAATGAGTTGTTTCTCTATAAAGTAGTAGGGAGTTTGGTACACTACCATTTAACACAGGCATGAGGTGCTGAAATCTAAATAAGATTTGTATGAAATCTAAATCAGATTTGTATCAAATCTAAATCAGATTTGTATCAAATCTAAATAAGATTTGTAAAGATGAATGAATTCGATCCAAAGGTTATCGAGATGTAAGGTCGCAATAAAGTTTGCGCTCGCGAGGTTAAATGTTTGATAAACACTAGTTCTAATTCTGATGCTATCATTTTCCTCCATCGTTGTCCATAAACATGTTTGTGTGTGACGCTAACAGGAAGTTTTCCCTAGGCCGTGGGGGAACAAATCCGCGTGCAGGTGGGCGCAACTCACCTCTCGTCGTGCTCTGCCGCGTGCACTATAGCCGTGCCGCGCAAGCTGTTGTGCGACAACAAGCAGCAACAGATCGAGCTGGACCCCGCGTTTACCTTCTGGACGTATCTTGCTGTAAGTGACATGGCAACAGGAACTATAATCTCTTGACTTTAGCTCTTATCGTGTTCTGCCGCGTGCTCTATAGCCGTGCCGCGCAAGCTGCTGTGTCTGTTTATAAGTAGCAGTAAAGTATCCTTTTTAGACATTTTAGCTGTAAGTCACAAAAACTGTACAGAATACTAAACAGAAAGTTATTCTAACGTATTAGGGGGATCTCCCGTAGTGCTCTGCCGTGTATACCGATCGAGACTGCGTTTATGTTCTGGGCGCATCTTGCTGTATTTTACATGTTATTTATAGAGCTTAGGTGGAAATCAATGCTGACAGTCTCAATACAAAATTTGATGTTAAATCAAAAGCACATAAATAAATAGGTACGTTTATATTTAAAACTTGTCTATGATTCCAGCATTACGTAACAACCCAGGTTTTGTATTTATTTAGTTAGATAAGCTTATTGTCGTTTAGCTACGGTTTATTATTTCTTCTGACTAATTCAACTTCCATAACGTGCATATGCGTTTAGATGCGAATCAATTAAATTATCATATTTTGTGATTTGAAACGTATATTCATACTGTAATGCATTACGTATTTTAGATCTGTTTTAATAGACACGCGTTTCAGACAAATAAATTGTCAAATAGACATAGCGTTGGAGCCAAGTTAGAGTCTTACCCCAAGAGCAAGCCCTTGAAAGCCTCGAAGGCACTTGATACGCTGGCGAAAATTTTTATTTAGAAGGCGATAATTATTATTGGGTATATTATAGAGACATAATAATCATATTTCTGTATCTAGAGCGTATTGTAAAATATACCACATAAATACGTACGTACGTATTTAAAAAAATATCAAGTTGGTGATATTTTTGACTAATTCTGGTAACCACAAATTTTTACAAATTGTGAAAGTACCTACTAATCGGCATCGATCATAAATAAATTATAAATAATCATCTTTGAGCTATGAGTGATGATTACTGCATCTACGGATAAGCAAAATTAAGCCGCGACCATAATGAATAGCTTGAATGAAATACTATCGTGGACTCTAGTTTAGGTTGGTACCTAAACTAGAGTCCACGATAGTCTGAGGATGTGATGGTTCACATCCTCAGAGTTTATAGGTATGATGCGAGCAGGACGCATTTGCAGACGCTACATCTTAATACCAAGATGGTCGACACGACTCGTGGATGAGACCTCAAGCGTCACTAGACGACACAACGACCGAAACACGTGGCCCGTCGTAGAATTACGCAGATTGGGCTGCAGACGTTGATGGGAAGATTGACGCCTAATCGCCTTTAACTGGGTAATGGCGAACTTGATATCGCCGCGCCGGCTACCGGGCCATACTTGTACGGCATGTACTTGTGCTCTTATTACTTACTACTCTTCTCAGTATTTATTTGACCTTTTTTACATCAGTTTTATCAGTTAGTTAAACCATCTCGTAAAAAAATTACAACGTTCATGTTTCTATACCCAAAATAATGTTCAGCGTTTGTTTTTACAGCCGTTCGTGAAACAATCCTAGAATGGAGACGATATATTAAATCTCAGCTTATGAGATTATCAACTAAAAAATTATCTAGTGTTCTACGCTCATCCCGGCATAGATAAATCTGCAAGAAATTGCCTCGTTTTGTTTCGAAACGAACATGTCAGACATACATCATCTTCAGACATATTGTAATGTGACTTGCCTAGTATAACATAAGTGGTTATAAGGCCAATAAATAATTTCATTTCATTTCATTACATACATACATCCACTGCAAGATACTAAATACGTCGATAGACTTTTTCATAAGAGGAATAGCTGCAGCTAATACTAGAAATTATTGTGAGTTAAAAACACGATTCTAAGAAAAAGTGTACGTATAATAATGTTAGGCTGCAAATTGAAACACTAGGTTTAGCAAAATATTGCGGTTGTTACAAAAGTTTTAATAACACGTTATGTAACGACGAGATACATATTTTCTGTAATACACAGGTATTCTACGTTCTCAGTGAGTTAATCTTAGTTCTCACATTCCAAAATATATCCGCAATTACAAAGGCACTTTAATTATATTGCGGTATTTTGCTGAACAATCTTGAAATGTATTTTTTGTGAGCATTATGGTTCGATGCGCTAAAGTTTTCTACCGCAAAAAAGGTCATAGTTGCTCTTTGATATCTTCTTGAGAGAATGTAAGCTATGCAACTTGTACAGGTTGTTGCTATCGAAGCTACTAGTTAGTCAAGTGGTTTAAAATTTAGAGGTCAGTCAGTGCCTTAATAGAGAAATGGGTTTTATAACTCAGAAGAAGAAGAGGTCGTAGGTTTAAAACCTGACGTCCTTTTCGCGTTTTATTTATTTTCTTATTATCATCAGCCCCTATGTTCTCCATTGCTGAACCAAAAATCTCGCCTAAGCAAGGGGTGTCGAGTGGGCCTGTCCGTGACATTGTAAGTCGACATCCTGACTTGACCGATTGACCGTGATTTTTGGATTCCGTACCCAAAGAGTAAAAACAGACGGACGGACATCGTAGTCTTAGTAATAGACCCTATTACTAAGACTACGATGTCCGTCCGTCTCTTTGTCTATCACCAGACTCAACCGTGACAGCTAGACAATTAATATTTTCACAGATGATGTATTTCTATTGCCGCTATAACTACAAATACGACGTTTTTTGCACGACACCAGGTAGAAACTTGAACTACTGTTGTATAATTATATATGTACAATAGCGTTCCATGGCTGGGCACGAGTCTTCCCTATGAAGGGGTTGTTGGCCATAGTCCACCAGGCTGTCAAAATCGCGGTTGTAAAATTCGGAACCCACAGTGCGCCCTCGGCTTAGCCCGATTTCAACTCGCACTTAGCGGATTTAAGCTTTACCCTAAATTAAAAGACTGAATTTTCTAGTAGATTTAACGTGATGTTTAACAGACAAGTACTTGCATTATGCAGCTGGTAAGCAGAGTTTTTAATTATTTATGTTGTTATTAGTAGTTATGTATATGTGGTGAACCACGATGTGATGGTCAATAACACCATATTCTGTCTTATTGTTATGCATGTCTGACTGCAGTGCACGTTATTTTTATTACCTAAATAGAACATAGATAGAGGGTTATTTTGAATTACCAAAGGATCTCATGAGGGCGAATTTAGCGGGTAACATTAAGTGTTAAAAGTCTTGTTCTATAAACTTACAAAAATAAATCACTTGTTTCATGCAAAAATTGATCAAATCAATGCTAGATGTTTAATTTTTGATAGTTTTCAGTACTCGTAAAACACATTATGAGTAATAATTCGCCAGACGTTCAAACCTGTCAACTATTAAATGCTAATTTTGTATATTATTATTTGAATACAACTATAAACACACAAGATTTTCAGTTTCTATGTTATAAGACTTTTTTTTGTTCAAATCCAAAGAAAGCATTTACTGATTGATATGCAAACTTTGATACTTGTTACAAGGAAAGTCATATCACATTACAAAATAACTATGTACTGTATCGATGCAATAAAATGTATATAGGGCCACGTGACAAAAGGACCGCCTCAAAAAATCTTTTGTTTGTTTGTTGGTCGTGGTTTTTAAATCAAAATAAGTTAAAAAATAAGGCGGTGATCACTTTTTTTAAATACCTTATGTACCGAGACTGCCAGCCGGCACTGAGGATTCGCCTGTCAGCCTAATTGAACTGCTCTTGCAGGATAGATAGTGCATAGATCCGCAGATGACAGTAATTAGGCGGTAACTCAAAGATAATTAGCTGTGTCGTGCAGTCTAATAGTGAGGTTGTGTTTCGCAATGACTGGAGTCTTGAACCGGCGCAGCGGCCTTGTGCTCGATGCTTGCGAGCTTAGATTACAACGATTGCTTGTGCGTACTCATAAGTCTAGTTTGTTTGTTTTGACTGAGTTATAATGCAGGCTCTCTGTCTGTACAGGTTTATTTACATTTCTACTCAATATATAGGTGAACCTATCTCAAATCCAATAATTTGGTAATTGATCCACTATATGTATATTCTCCTTGTGATAATCAATTTTACTGACACTAACTTGATAAGCGCGAAAAAATGTGCTGTATTCGCAACGTTTTCAATGAGGTCAGCCATGTAGTCTTTAAAAAATAAGTTGTTCTTTAGAGGTCAAAGTTGGCCAAAGGCCTCGAAACGGAAATAACTTGAAGCTACAGAAACAAAACATTCAGAAAGGGTAACAGTAAAAACGATTGTACCTAGTAATACTTACAAGTATTTAATATTAATATGAAATTTATGGTACCTATATGAAATTTATTTTGTGTTTTGTATCTTGTAATGATTGTTAACAACGCTGGAAGTGTTGTGAATTTATTTACTGATGATATTTCTATGCAGATATCTAAATTATTAATGAATATTAAACCATTAGTACCTTAATTACGTCATCACGAGTATTATAATTTTCAGCTGATCATCAGTTGAAAAATCACTATTCATATTATGCAAAATGTGTAAACACAGTAAAAGATATAAAAAAGTAATATGATTCCATACAAGTTGTTATGGTAATTGCTAGAGTTGTGGAGTGGCTTGTTGCTGTTGCTGCGCTATCAAGGGCGCAGTCATTGACACTTGCCGTTGATTTACTCGAATATGGAGGGAAAATCGGAACTGGCTTTTCATTTCTAATATGTACCTAAGCCGGTTTGCGGTTGAGGGCTCTGTAATGGATTCCGTTTAAATTATAAGTTCGAAAGTTTGGTTTGTTTATCTACTTGAAATCAAGGGATAATAAACAAGCTTATAGCACCTTGAAAATCAACCTAGTCTTGGTCGATAGTTACGAACGACAGTAAGAAACTACGATAAGGTAGGTCCTTATATTATTATAATGTATTTTTCATATTTTTCGTTCATAAATAATAAAAATAAGCGACTGAATTACTTTATTTCTCTTTTATTGTTCTTGCCAAAATAGAAGTATGTTATTTGTTGCGTTCAATAGACAATTCAAAACCGATACTGATTGTACATTTGTATGCGTAAATATCTAACATATTACCATGAAATATTTATACCCACTTTCAACCTTATGGAGCATGTTAATTGAAGTTCGGTATTTATTTTTCCGCTGGGGAAAAACCTAGCATCAGTCGCTTGTGGGGGCTAGACAGAGATTAAAATATCCCAATATACGTTTCTAACTTGAACGTAACATAAAAAGTAATACGTAACGAGATCCAAAGCTCTAGTAGGAACAGTGGGTATTTGTATGTTTGTACTTCCTATTTTTTGACCGACTATAGTGTGAGTACTGAGTACATATTTACGTATATAACTAAATAGTCTAATTTAAATTTCAGGTGCGTGTGTTCATCGGTATCATTGGTGGCACTGCCTTCGCGATGTTTGAAGGCGCCGTGATCGCGATCGTTCGAGAACAGAAAGCCGACTACGGTCTGCAGAGGGTTTACGGCAGTTTGGGAGGCATGATTTCTTCTCCGCTCTCCGGGATGCTCATCGATTATGCTAGCAGCGGCAAAGGATATACGGACTTCAGGTAAAAGCTCTAGAAACGAACTGTATATTGGGATGTCGAAAACGGGGTATGGCCGGGCTTGGGTGGGCCATCACATAATATAATATGTGCAAATGAGATTTACGACATTCCGTCAGATTTCGCTTTCGTCAGAAATCGAAATTTTGAATCTACTAAAAACATGAAGAAAATGTGTCACGTGGTTTGGGTACATTGCCTATCTCGTATTCCCGCTCTACGTACGTACAGTTTTTTGCATAGCATTAAATTGCTTCGTCATATTTTTTCTTTCCAATTTAGTTCAGTTTCTAACGAAGTAAAGTTCGGTGTGCATACATACTGATCAAGTTTATTTTAAATTTTCGTTTAACCTTCTTGATTCTAGACTTATCTGTTCATCTAAAGTTATACTTTGAGCCTTGACTTCTTGGACTTACTCGTATGTTGCAATAATGTTGCTGTACTTGTATACCGGTGCACGTGTTATTATAGACGATGTACGACATTAAACTATTTAATCGTATGATTATTAAAGAATTTAACTAACGGTATTTATAGTATAATAGTAGGTAGCCATCACCCGCGGAATAGCTAGCGACATTAAAGTTTGAACCCCCATTTTGCCCTCTTGAGCACTTGGGCACAATTTTCAAAAATGGTTTCTTAGTACACCCCTACGCCCTATTATGAATACCAAATACCCTCCAAATTTCATGTGCCTATGTGTTCTTGTGTTCAGTGAGTCAGTCAGTTAGGGCTTACTCTTCTACCGACTTCTAAAAAAGAGGATGAACTCAATTCCAATGTATTTTATTTTTAACGTGTTTTACCTGATTTCTTAGAGAAGGGACTGATTCGAAAAAGTCTTTATTTGTTAGAAAGTATATACTTCCCACGTAAATCGGCCAGTAGTTTTTGAGTTTATTACTCGTAGTTCCATACAGTTATACAAATAAATAAATAATGGTAACATAAAAAATAAATATAAAGACACTTGCTAAATTAAGGTAGGAGATGAGAATTATGCATTTATGAAGTATGTTAAATGTTGTGTTGCAGACCAGCGTTCTACCTGTACGCGGTGCTGAAGGTTTCATCCGGTGCCTTAATGTTGGGCATCGACTTGCAGTTCAAGCAACCAGCGCAGAACTTGCTCGATGACGTCATCAGCGTTTTCAGGAACGTCGAGATTGTTGCACTCTTCATCGCCTGCTTCATCATGGGTAAACTATAGTTTTGTATTCAAGTTTCCTTAATTTTTATATAAATCATAATATAATTGCAGAAGTTGCCCTAATATTGAGCATCGACTAGCAGTTCTGGAATCTGTTCAATGACGCAATCTTCAGACACATCGAGATCATGCGCTCGAGATCACCTGCTTTAAAAATATAAAATTATGACTATCAAGTCAACAGTCTGGTGGTAAGCATTCGCTTGCTTATAACAGTTGAAATACCACCGTGCCACCCTGATCTTCAAATGAAAATGAGTACCTAACTCAAAGACTTTAAGACTCAACGTGGTAGTGTACTGTGCTTTTTATCCTGGTATATTTGTAGTTTGTAATAAGTTTGTAACACATGCTTTTGTAATTATATTTTAATAGCCTACCAACCGCAACACAATATCAAATTATCAGTTAAAAACTGACAAGGTGTGGTAATTTTACCAGTAATTCTGGATAGTAGTATTCTTTAAAATGAATACTTCTTTATTATATAAATAAAAAATTACTAAGTTTCTCACAATCGATTTATTTATTTCAGGCACCGCATGGGGCTACATTGAGAGCTTCTTGTTTTGGTTACTTCAAGACTTGGGCGCGTCGCGCTCTCTGATGGGCATTACCATCACCGTAGGTGGAGTCGCTGGTCTGCCACTCCTCGTGCTCTCCGGCCCTATCATAAGGCGGTTGGGGCATGCCAACGTGCTGTTTATTGGCTTCGTCTTCTACGCTATACGGCTACTCGGTTAGTGATAATTTATAGTGGTTTGGCATTAACATCATGAAAGTACCATTTACCGCCGTTTGATTGGGAGAATCCAGTTTTAAACAAAAAAACCTGAATGTCTCTTTTTTCTAATTAGTATCACCATTACTGTGATTGAAGTCTTTGGTCAGCCACTTCTCGTGCTAACCGGCCCCATCATCAGGCGGCTGGGGCAAACCAACCCTCGTTTGTTGAGGTCACGTCTCAAGCTATTTTTGGTCGGCCGGGATACTTCTTTAGTCTGTGGCTCTCAGTATACTTTTTTGATATAGTAAGTTTAATTTATCTATACTTACATTTATAATTCCAGGTTACTCCCTGATTTATAACCCTTGGCTGTGCCTGATTTTTGAGGCGCTGGAGTCGGTGACGTCATCCCTATCGTTTACCGCAGCCGTGACGTACGCAGCGCGACTCTCTTCCACCACCACTGATACTTCAGTGCAAGGACTGCTTGGTGGATTGTACTACGGTGTTGGTATGTATTTCACTTATTGAGGTGTTCGGCGAAATTTAGTTTTCATAAAAACTTAAAATGTAAATACTTGGGCAAACTTCGTTTATATATTGAAAAGTTGAAAAAATAACAACCAGTTTCAATTCCGCAGACGCTTTGATAAAATTTATATCGGACCTTAAGGGAAGTGAGTCATTATCATCATTATCAGCCTGTCCATTACTGTACATAGGCCTCTCCTATTTAATGCCATCGAGCTCGGTTCCAGCTCGTTCCATTCAGTTCATGCCCGCCGCTTTCCGCAAGTCATTTTCACACCTGGCCGGCTGGCGTCCTACATTACGTTTGCATTAACACGGTCTCCACTCTAGAACTCGTTTATCCCAACGGTTGTCGTTTTTTCGGAATAAATGGCCAACGTACTGTCACTTCAGTTTGCTAATTCTTTGAGCTATATCAGTTATCTTGGTTCTTCTTGGTATCACTTCATTGCGAGTTTTGTCCCTAAGAAAATCTCTGAGCATAGTCTTTCTATAGCTCGCCGAGTGACTTTAGGCATGTGCGCTGTCTCCGCCGTGAGTGTCAACATTTCAAAGAACATAGGATGCATTTAGGACGCACTACTTAAAGACGTTAGTCTTAAGGCACTGTGATGTAGACGATGTGAAGATCTGACGAAATTTGCCAAATGCTACCCAGCCCGGCTGGATCCTTCTCACATCCTTCCTTACATTTTAGCCTCCTTCTCAAAGTTGTTTTTAACCAACTCAAGGTCGGGTCAACCGTTTACTGTTATCGATCCCGGATCCGCAATAAAGATGTTAGACATGATTTTGGTTTTACTCATGAGAAGAGCCAGCTAGGTTTGTCAGCATTGATTGCAAGTCTTGCAGCGACCCTGCCACGATAATATGGTTCGCAAAGCGCTGGTGTGAGATGTATTTGCCGTTTATAATAATGCCTATACCTTTCCTGTCTAGCGTTTTAAACATATCCTCGAGGACACTTGTTAACAGTTTCGGGCATATCACGTCCCTCTCTCACACCCTTGGGTAATGGGACATATTGAGACTGCTAGTTCTGTACTGAAACATTTACAGCCGTGGTTTCATCGATACATCTATACTCGTCGATATATCGGTAGACTACTTGGCAACACTGCAAGGGCTCCGTAAAAGCGAGTTGCCAATAAAAAAAAAAAACCGTAACAGCGAGTTTCAGCGAAGTCAAATGCTTTTGCAAAAGCAATACACAAAGGCTGATTGTATGTGGTGGTTGTGGTTGGTGAGCTGACGCTGGAGATTGATTTTGTTGACCTCGCCGTGTGTCTATAATCCAAAGAGTCTCGTCAGAGAGTTTGGATCTTTAATAGTAAACCGCTGCTGGCGAAATTTTGTGCCTTTTTTTATTATCTCGCCACATTTTGGAGTTTCTCGTCTACATCTGTATACTGTTTTTCTAATTTGAGTTGGAACGTGTCAAATCCCCTAGTCTTATTCTGAAGCAGGTTAGAGCGAAGAGTAGATTTCATTCGACGACATCTTTTAAGCTTATAATCGATATTTAGAGAGCCGTGAACAGGTTGGTGATCAGAACCAGTACAAAACCTATTGAACACTGAGACATCTCTAAATATATGTTTCTTGTTTTATTAAAATTATCTCCAGGTTTTGACAGTTGACAGCTTTCTAAAACCAATTCACTTGGGACTGCTTTTAAAAAACAAGTTCATTATAAATAGCTTCTCATTTTCCAGGAAGTTAACTAACATGTGCCCCCGGTCAATGTGTAATCCCATCTTAGCATTAAAATCTCCCTTTTTTAGTGTTAAGTAATTATTTTACTGATTATTCTGCTTATAGTATGTCCATTTTATTAATAGTCTTTTGACAGCTCAACGTTTGACAAAATAAGTGATGTGCAAAAGTATTTCAAATGTGATATCATTCCGTTTGTACTATTATCATTATTCTAATTAGGTATCTCGGTCCTGGACTGACGACACTGCTGCTTCCACCTCCGCAGTACCTATTGGTAAAGGAGAATGGCCATATCGTCCTTAGGATTCCTCCGTATCACTGCCAATACAACGCCATCGAACTTATATGGGCACAAGTAAAAGGGCATGCTGCTAGAAGCAATACAAGCCCCCCATTCACAGCGAATAAATTGTTACAATTACTAGAAAACGCTTGCACCTACGTGACGACCGAAAACTGAGCGAGTGTGGTGGAGAGAACTAAGAGAGTCATAATGTGTGATTGGGACCGGGACATTACATTTTATAATTTATGCACACAAGAGCTAATCATAAATATTACTGAAGACTCCTCATCGGACCAATCAAGTTCAAATGAAGATTCTGAAGAGTCATGTTAATAAAAGTAATTTAAATTAAAATTTCGTTCTCTGTCTGTTTAAATTTTACATTACACCTTAATAACATATTATGAAGAAGTTTAGATGTATTCATAGCATTTATTTCTACCGATTATCTGTAATCTGTGGCACAATCGTAGTAATCGTTATGTGTAGCTCATCACTAAGTTGGCGGTAACCGTCCATGAATTACAATATAATTTGTTCGAAAATTTAACGTAAACAATACGAAAGTTCATGGGCGTAAGGTGTCAAAAAACTAATGATATAATGGACATAGTATAGTTAAAATACTGCATAAGGAATGTAGCGTTCATTCAGTACTATTCCGACCAAGTTTATTATTCGTAAGTCTAGTATTTTCACAAATATAACTCAAGACCAAAATGCACTATTAATCATAATTTCCGAAATAATTTTATCAGATAACTTAAGATTTTCTTGACTCCCAGGTAAAGGCGCTGGCAGCTTGATAGGCGGCTACCTAATGAAATTCTTCGGCACGCGACCCACCTACCAGATCTTTTCTGGAGCTACGTTCATCACGGGCTGCATTTACTACTTATTTAACAAATTCTACCTGCGTCATAGAGCTGCCAACGACGATAACGATTTGTGTAAAAAGAAACCTACGGACGTCGAAAGTCGTGAAACGAAAGAGGTTACAGCTATTATAGATGGCGCTGTAAAAACTGAGACGATAGATACGGTGACGTCAGAGAACCGAAGTAAGTTAGTTGCGGACGTCACAGATGGCGGCAGCGACTCCGGAGTTGATAATCCGGCGTTTGATAGTGAAACTGTTTCCAAGAAAGAAGAATCTAAGATCGTCGGGTAACGGTATGAAATTGTGATACATATAGGAAACTGTAGATTGAATATTATGCAAACATAATTTGGGAATACTAATTCGTCAAATTTGAACTTTAAATTGATCAGCGACTCCGTCGGACCGTAAAAAATACTATTTAATATAAATAGTTTTTTTTTATACATTTAACATTCAAATTCTGGCCTAATACTTTAGATGAGTCTAGTTTCTAGTTACCTATGTAGTGTAAAATAAAAATAGTGATGATCTTTACAATTTAGCTGTAGTTAAACGACTATAGTTACCTATTTAGCTTAAGGATATCTACAGTGTGTGCCAAATAACTAGAACCTGCATGGGTGCATATTATCCAGCGGGAAACTCTTTGAATTTATGCACAAACCTGTGTGAGTGAAGAAGACAAGTCATACGAGGCGCCTTTTTGGTTATTTGTCGCGCACTGTTTGTTAATATTTATATTTTGTAGCTACCGTATTTTTAGATATAACTTTGTTTTATTGTGATATTGACATGTAAACATGTAAAGTAAAATATATATTTTAAATTACTTAAATGACTCTCTACTCCTGTGCAATATGTAATATGCGTTCATGCGTCATTGAGAACTTAGTAAGTTATACAGCGTGTTATTATTTTTTACTCATAATCTTGACCAACTAAGTAAGTGCTATTTCGACATTTTAACATACTTTCGATCGGTATTCACTTAGTCTAATAATCAAACTGGTTAAATGTATTTTTTTTTAAATTATTAATTAATCATATCCGGGACTGATATTTGATTGGCAACCCATATACAATATATTTATTGGCCTATTAAATTTAATATAAAATACGTTTGATTAAATAAACATCTCGGTGAAGGTCGTTGTATACTCGTATCTTAGACTATTACTTGCAATCCGTGTTTCCAATGTAGAAAATACCAGTAAAAAATTAGTTTGATATGTCTGGTAGTTCAAATATGATTTATAAGTATTTGATTAAAGTGTAGGTACAAATTGTTATTATATTTAATCAAATAAAACAATCCAATTTTATCAAATTGTATAATTTTGTCCTTTGTTAGCAATAAGTGCGACGAGTCGAGAATGTATTTCTTAAATTTTAATTAACATCTCACAAAAAATAACTTATTATACAAATAAAATAAGAACCAAAAATACGAACAAGGGCATTTACTAGTTCATAGGGTGACTTTATATCCTTACATTTATATACTTTGATACATATTTTTAATGCAAGTAGTGTGTCGAATTGACACAATTTTATTGTCCTATTATAATCTAAATTATCTAAGTGTAGTTTGTGTAGTTCAAAAAGTTTTTTTTAATTTTGTCTTAGTAAAATTAAAAAAGATAGATAGATAGATAGATAGATCAACGCTTTATTGTAGACACACAAAATATAACAATACAAAAATATTAATTTACATGTAGTGCCACAAGTGGCGGCCTTATCGCTAAAAGCGATCTCTTCCAGGCAACCTTAGGATGGAAATTTTTGAGAAAAAAAGATGTATAGGACGGGGGTGTACTTACAATAAAGAAAGTAATCTATACTTAAAAACACATACAAATATACACAATTACATTCTATTACATTAACTAAATATAAATATATACCAATGTAATATATAATATTATAATATACATATACGCTAATACATACATACTAATAAAACTATAGAATCGGATAAAATACATTCATATTACTATTCAATTTAATATAAGAGAGAGAAAAAGAAAATACGAATAAACTAAATAATTAAATACGAGTATACTTCCAGCGAGCAATGAAAAAGGAAATCAGAAGTAAAAAAATAATATATATATATCAGTTATACCGAAGACAAATAAAATTTCCGTAACTTGTCTTTAAAAGTAGCGATAGATGGAGCTTTCCTAACGTCTGAAGGCAAATCGTTCCATAAAACTACAGCTTGGACGGCAAAAGAACTTTTGTAGAAAGTTTTATGATGCGTAGGCATCTTAAGAGCAAGATTTTCCGACGACCGAAGTGACAAGGCATGAGAGTTATGCACATAAGATATGCAATCTTTTAAATAATGCGACGCAGTGGGATTGAAAAGAATATTATAGACGAGGTGGAGAATGTGAGCTTTCCGTCGAAGGCGAATAGGCAGCGACTTGAGCTTAGTTCGAAAGTGAAAGATGTGATCATATTTGCGTAGGCCGAAAATAAATCTGATACAGAAATTTTGAAGCCGCTCAAGCTTGTCTAGCTGGTCTTCTCGAAGATCTAGGTAACAAGAGAGAGAGAGAGAGAGAGGAGACTAGTAAACTAGTCTATTCTTGATGAGCAAACGGCATAGTGCATAAGTTAGGCATAAGTACCTACTATTTGTTTATTTATTATTATGTAGATAACTCTACTTTCCACTGATATAGCTCCAAATATCTAGTACAAATATGAGACACTTTCTACAAAGGCGGGGTCGGGAGCGACATTGATTAGGGCGCTAATAGTGTAAATTGCACGATGGCTGACATAGTCGTGCTTGGACCGTTCCACATACCAAGTACCGCAACCAATTATCGTGACTTAACACCCAATTTCTTAGAGCTTCTTGAAAATATTAGGCCTTAGCATATCATTTTACTGCCAGTCTAGGGACTGGACGCTCGCTCTCAGTACTCGATAAAGCTGACTGGCTAACATTTCAAATTAAAATAATATTCGGTGGACGATAAATGTTTTCGTAACGTCATCATGGATAAATTCCTAGTATTTGCCGTGATAGTGTGCTTTTGTAAACATGAAACTTACTCGTTGAATCTCCCCGGCCCTATGGTGTACGTGGTGACGCCGTCGCCGCGACCGCCCGGAGTTGGTGACGCCCGCGCATCGCCCTTCTACTACCACAATTGGATGCGAAGGATGGACTCGCCTCAAAACTTGACCACTACAACCACCACTCAGACACCGGATCTAATATTCGCTGAATTCGAATCTGGTAACAACATGAAATCTATTCGTAAACTTCTGGAAAAAGAGAGAATCACAGCCAAACCGCCCTCGACGACTTCTACCACCGCGAGACCGATCTACGTGCCCGACTCATCAAACGATGTCACTTACATGTCACCGGTAAACACTGAAGAAAAGAAAACAGACGATACAAAGCCCGCTGACATGACTGACTACTTCGCTTTGTACAATAACTTGTACAACCCGAACAGCGAAGATCAAGCGCCTGTTTATATGCCGTCAACTACTTTAAGTACAACTCAAAGGACGACAACTACTACTGTCAGTTCTGGCCCAGCAGTGGAAAATATTTGGCACATCATCGACAGCCAGAAGCACGACCAATACACTGGGCAGTGGGAAGAAGAGCCCCTGGAAAATGATGTCGCTACAACGAGTGCCCCGGAGGAACCCGAAGAAGATTCGAAAACCGAAGATACAGAACAGGAGCTTGATGAGAACTTCGCTTTACCAGGGTAAGTTCCGTAAATATTAAATTAGCTAGGAAGGTTTGTCTTTCACGTGTAAACAGGAATATTAATTTCTATAAAAATATTTGTTCTCAGTTTTGCAACAAATCCTGGAAATGGAGCTGAGAATGAATCACGAGCCATTCGTACAGAACCCAACATGCGATTTCCGTACATTAATCTGAAACCTTTTCAAATAAAATCTCAGAAGAATCCGCTTGTGAACTCGTTTTCCAGCATTAAAAAGGGCAGTAGCATGTTTACAAGTTTGGATAATTTTCAAGATGTAAAAAATCCAGTGAGAGGTGAAGCGCAAGACGTCGTGATGATGCGGCAGCCCATAGACCGGTACAATCCTGCGCAGCCATACTTACCTGATTACGGAACTAAGTCGAAACAATCTGGACCTTCCGTGACGCAGAAAACCGTAGCTAATTTGGTACCTCCACCGCCGCCTCCTCCCCCAAGGATCAATGACGGGAACTTTCCAGCTCCCTCGAGCTACGAATCGTTTCCTCCGTACGCTCCAAGTGGTCCTGTCGCTGCTCCGCCGCCTCCTGCTCCTGCACCAACACCTTCCATTATGTACCAGGCTCCTGTGGATTCGTCTGACGACTCCAAAACAGATTCAGCGCCCGATGTTGGCGACAACCCTCCAACGGACCTGGGATACCGTTACAAACCACTCTCTCCTCCAGTTCAACCTTTTCTACCCACGGCACCGCCATCGTCTGGATATTCATACAAGAAGCCCATTTCTAAGCCTTTCGCAGGGTACTTCTACGACAAACCTCCGATGGTAGATGATTCTCTCCCTGACAGTGGGGATGATAAGCCAAGTTTTCAAGGATACCATTACGACAAGCCAGAAGCGCCACCCTCGCCATCACACGATCACCCGCTGGTGAGTTATGGACACGATGCTCCTTCGTACGAACACGATTATCCGAATCTGATATTTGATAAGCCTCACGATAGCGGTATGAGGGGTAGCGATGAAACAAAAGATATGGGTATGGTTCCGCCACCGCCGCCGCCGGATATGAAGCCCGACATGGACCACGGAGCTCCTCCGGATGACCACGGGTTTCCTCACGATTTCCCTGGTGATCTAAAAATCTACCATGACTTCGCGGAGCACGACGATTATCACTACCATCATCCCAAGACAACGACTACTACCGAGATGCCTCGTGTAAACAGGTACAGTTACTACTATCTGGGCAAGAAGTTATACTACCTGCCGCTGTACTTTAGTGTTTATTTCATTGTATACGTCGGAGCTCTTATCATAAAGGCGGTGCTGCGGCATAAAATCGTGTATCCTAACAGCTGGAGACCGAACGACCAGACCGCAGGATTCTTCTCCAAACGATCGGTAGACTCGTGGGATCCTTCAAAAGAAAGCCTTCATGAAATCACAGGAAAAGTAACGCACGCAATAGCAGTGGCTGGAGAAAAATATTTTGCTCAAAAAAAGAAATATTGAAACTAGAAACATTTTAGTGTCGTAAGAGTAGTGTACATAAATAACTGTAATTTTCCTTAGAGTTAGTGTTATGTTTTGTAAGTTGTTGTAAACTGGACACGTTCAAGCTTCCATTTTGTTTGCCTAAATTGTTTGAATGTAGTTCATTATTACAACGTCAATTTATACTGTGTACTTAAAAGTAAAATATTTGCTCAATTTCATTTATCTCTGCATTATTATTTAACTTAAGTATTTTGAATGCTCTCCGTTTAAGAGTCCGCATACATTTTTAAAAGTCATAAAATATGATGCAGGGCGCTCTGGAATAGCACGTAAAATTAGATACTAAGTATAGATAACTGTATAGAAAAAATAGGTTTAACCTAAAATAATGGTTGATAAGTTCTTTTACAATATCCTAATATTCAAAATTGATGAGATAGTCAAGGTTATTTTCTTATTTCGTTTTTAATACTACTTGTGAAGATTATCTCAATAACTTTCCTGCTATCATTATTATCAGTTTAAAAACGAATGAGAATAAAACATTGAGATGATATCACCTAAATCATGATAAAAATTTCGTATATTTCGTGTGTCCTCAGAGATAACTATCCAACTTTTTAGAAATTTTTCTTTAAGAATTGAATATATGTATTTATTTATAGAAAAAAATGTGAATTCGTGCATATACTTGTAGGGTTCTTAGATATATATATATATATAGCATTCAGTTTTCAGGGTTATTCATTCAGTAATCGTCCAAGTAGCCGTTTTGTAATTTTTCATTCAATTTATAGAAGAGATCCCAAAAGGCCATTCTGTCATGGAATTGTCTGCGTTCCAGTGTGAGTTCAGAGTCAATGTTCAAGTAGTAGCGCGTGTCTTCTGTCACTGGAGTCCAAGACACTGGCAGCAGCTCCGATATCTCAGGAGTAGGGTTTCTGAAATAATTCGTTTTTATTGATAGCCTGATATAGTCAAATATGATACTTAAGTGTCGTCGGAATGTAAGACGGAATTACGAGTAGATGGTGTAGTCATCATTACCCTTAGACCATTTTGGAATTATAGAATAAAATATTAATATTTAACTTATTTTTATAAAGAGAACGAACATAAATAACACGACGGGAAGGAATCAAACCTGCATCTTTCTATGGACTAATTAGCCACGCCGGATTTTTTTTGACACTGTCAAAAAAACGTAAGGATTCGCGATTGGAATACCGAAAAATAAGCGCTGCTTATGCTGAGTTCTTCTAGTATCGTGAGATTTTTGTGGGAAATTTGGTAACACGCTAGTTTGCTCTGTTATAAGTAAAAAAAATTGTGCGATTAAACACTTGCAAGGAAGAAACAATATGAATTGACTAGTTTAATCATTACTAATTAATAAAGTTCATATTACAAATATTCAATATTACAAGCTAGTCTAGTGTAGTCATGCAACAGAAAAGTAATAAGAAAAGTGACAGTTTTACTTACCCATATTTCACGAAGTTCGCCCATAATGTAGTAACTTGGTCAATCACTAACTGATCTTCAGCCGACGGTAGGTCACTCATAAATGAAATATCAAACAAGTAACTGATCTCATCAGCATGGGCTGCACCACCTACAGTCATATTCAGTCTTTGTTTCACAAAGTTCCTTCCACCAGTATACGAAAACATATACTGGTAAATAATTTTAGCTCCACTCTCGAGATATTCTTCAATAGTCCTCTGTGTAGGATAATTAAACATTAAATCGGAATTAAAATCCACTAAGGACCAGATTGATTGATCGATGACATCATTATCACCGACGTAAAAATGTTCAACGAGCATTTTCATCTCGGCAAATTGTTCGTCCTCGAAATTGAAGTATGTTAGAAGATAGTCATGTATAACGCCTTCCATCGATGAAGGCGATAGAACACTAGTCACTTGTTCATCATTATTATGTCCAATTAGAATTGCAGTTTCCCGAATTCTTAAAACGTTCGTGTTCAAAGGATGTTCAGTCATGAAGCTCTCGACTCCTTCAAAAACCTTTTCTACACATGGTCTGTGCCGAATATTCAAATCAGATGACGCTGCGATAATTAGTTTTGGATCCGCAGTAGCTAAGAATGATAAAGCTTTTGCGACGTCATCCGTGGAGAAGCCTAAGTACTCGGCTAATTTCAGAGGAACAGTAGGGTCCGACTCAACTATGGCCCAAGGACTCAAAGCGGAACCACTCTGCAGGATTATTTGATTGAAGAGTTCCTCCACATTGTAGTGCAGATGTAAATCTACCGAAGCTCCCCCGGCGCTTTCTCCAAATAAAGTAATCTTATCAGCGTCACCACCAAATGACCCGACGTGATTTTTGATCCATTTCAAAGCCAAAAGTTGATCCTTAAGGCCTTGGTTTCCAGGAATTTCTGGAGTGTCCAAACACATAAACCCATATGGGCCTAATCTGTAGTTAAGAGTTACCAAAATGATATCGTGGCGAACTAGGAAACTGGGTCCATAGAGGTATCTTCCGGAAAACCCCATAGTGAATCCGCCGCCATAGATCCAGACTAAAACAGGTAAACGGTTTCTTGACGTGGCGGAGTTGGGCACGTAAATGTTTAAATGTAGGCAGTCAAGGTTTCCTACGATAGTCTTGTTGAAATTTTCTACTTGAGGACATATTGATGAGTCATCAAAAGCATCAAAAACTTCTTCGAATCCAGGATGAGGGGTAGATGCCTGGCAAAATGTATATATCGATCATGTCTTTGAAAATATATGTATGTAAATTTTGTACTGTAATTTATTGTAAAATTTTGTTATTTAACTTACCCCAAATGGATTATTTTCGTCCACTGTCGCATATGGTATTCCCATAAACATGGAATATTGCCCATCGGTGGACCGAAGACCTCTTATTAATCCCACATTTGTTTCTACCAGTGGGTCAATCCGAGAGGCAGCATTTGAGTTTTGGATTAATGCACAGATGCATACGGTCAAAATAGTATATATTCCAACACCTTCCATATTGAAACTAGGACACCTTACTGATCAAAATTTAACGTTTTGTTATACTATATCTAGGTTCTTTAAATTAATCTAACACTTGAACATGTTATCAGATTTCCCGCGATCCACCCTATCGTCCTACCGTTGTGATAAATGTATCAAGATGGATACATTTTCACACTTAGACTTATTATTCGCAACAATAAACAAGAGTAAAAGGCACTTTATTACTTAGTCTTTTTAAATGTATAAAAATAATAAATCACACCGTGTATAAGTAAATATGTTGATAGGTAATATAGGATAATAAAACTGATTATGAAAACTGATAAGCATGTTAGGCATATTGAAGATTGAAAAATATTTCGGAAACAATTTTACTTTTACATTACCTTGCAAGTATAATTTATGACTTTTTCTCATTTCTAAAATTAAATTAAAGTTATGAGAAAAACTATAGATCTCTTTTGCATCAGTCACCTGGTTTGATCAGCTGAATATTTTTCTTGATTTAGCCCAGTGCTGTCCAATCTTAAGGTTAGAGTACACTGGTTCTAAGATCCTTAGCGCAAGAAAACCGCCATATTATATGTATCCTGCCTGATGCAGTTCAGTGCATTAACGAAAATAACATGGTTAGACTTTTCCCACGATCAGTTACGTGTGAAAACTGGTTTTATAAATTAAAATATAATGATATTCTATAAGTATGTATAGTAAAGCAGCGCCTCTATCAGATGTGAGAGGTATCATAAATTCCCTATCTATTAATCTTGATGAAGTCAACATGTTTTAGGTATTGGATTTTGGTTACGAAAGGAACAAACAATCGATTAGTTCTCGAACTGATTAATTTTAGTCTCCTAGATATTAAACATAATGAACATTATCAAATAGATACAAATACTTTTTAGGTATATTCCACTTCTTTCCAAACTTATCTAAGTATTATCGCGATCACTTGACTGCATTGTTTGGTTATCAATATTAAAGAATTCAAGGCGAAACGAACATATCACCGAGATAATAGGTACTATAGTATCGCTAAGCAGGAGAAAGATCTGTGTATGTCGTCATTAAATTATTGATCGGTTGTATGAAATAAAACACATGAATTTGAAATCCAAAAGGACTTCTACGTTTCTTTTATTGTTCTACACTCAAAGATAGTCACTATAGCCTTTTTGTGATTTTTCATTCAATTTATAGAAAAGATCCCAAAAGGCCATTCTGTCATGGAATTGTCTGCGTTCCAGTGTGAGTTGAGAGTCAATGTTCAAGTAGTAGCGATTGTCTTCTGTCACTAGATTCCAAGACACCGGCAGCAGCTCCGACATCTCAGGAGTTGGAGTTCTGTGACATTAATTTTAATTATTTACTGAATGTCTGTTATTATCTGTAGGTACTAAACTAAGCAAAAAAGAGAAAAGGGCTTACTATACAATTACAAACAAAATTTCATTATGGAGAAACCCTAAATTTTGGAATAAAAATAATTGCTTTGTGCGTTTTGTCAACGCAAAAAAATATGGAACAGCTTTTTTTCGGTTTCGGGTTGGTTCCATCCATAGTTATGGCAAAATAATGTAAAATGATACGATAAAGTGTAAGCCATTGGATCCAAAAATCTTATCCTTTAGAGTTAAGTTTTTTTTAAATTTACGATATATGTATACAAGCTGTAGGTATGAAGAATAATTCATTAGTAATCGCTTTAGATAGGTAGCTCACCCATATTTAACAAAGTTGGCCCACATTGTAGTCATCCGGTCAATGACTAACTGATCTTCAGGTGAAGGTCCTTCTCTTATGAAAGAGATGTCAAACAAGTACCGACCTCATCAGCATGGGCCGCCTCACCAATGGTCATATTCAGCAAATGTTTCAACAAGTTTCTCCCGCCGACATACGAGAACATGTATTGATAAATGGTTTTAGCTCCATTCTCGAGATAATTTTTAATACTTCTTTGCGTAGGATAGTTGAACAAAAAGTCAGAATCGAAATCGGCTATCGACCAGATTTGATCGCTTACGTCATTATCTCCGAGGTAGAAATGTTTCACCAGCAATTCCATTTCAGAAAGATGGTCGTCATCAAAATTGAAATATGATAGAAGATAATTATGAATGATGTCCTCCACCGATGATGGCGAAAGAACATCACTCACTCTTTCATCGTTATTATGTCCAATAAGAATGGCGATATCTTGAACTCTTGGTACGTTAGTATTCAAAGGGTGTTTTGTCATAAAATTTTCGACTCCATTGAAGAGTTTTTCTACGCATGTTCTGTAATTAATATTTAAATCAGATGATGCTGCGATTACCAATTTTGTGTCTATTGTGGTTAAAAACGACAAAGCTTCATCGACGTCATCTGTAGAAAAGCCTAGATATTCAGCTAGTTTCAGTGGAACCGTGTTGTCTGATTCGACGACGGCCCAAGGCCCCATGGCGGAACCACTCTGCAGGATTGCTTGATTAAAGAGATTCTCCTGGTTGTAGTGCAGATTTAGATCAACTGAAACGCCCCCAGCACTATCTCCAAATATAGTGATTTTATCGGCATCACCACCAAAAGAGCCTATGTGATTTTTAATCCATTTCAAAGCCCGAAGTTGATCCTTGGTTTCCGGGAATTTTTGGAGTATCCAAACACATAAACCCATATGGGCCTAATCTATAGTTAAGAGTTACCAAAATAATATCGTGGCGAACTAGGAAACTGGGTCCATAGAGGTATCTTCCGGAAAACCCAATAGTGAATCCGCCGCCATAGATCGAGACTAAAACTGGTAAACGGTTTCTTGATGTGGCGGAGTTGGGCACGTAAATGTTTAAATGGAGGCAGTCAAGGCTTCCTACGACAGTCTTGTTGAAATCTTCTACTTGAGGACATATTGCTGAGTCATCAAAAGCATCAAAAACTTCTTCGAATCCAGGGTGCGGGTTAGAAGCCTGTTAATAAATAAAAAAAAACTTATGTTATACTCGTATACTTACTGAGAGTATTTGTACTTTAATTATGCATGCTTAGCGTCCATAATTATTTAGATTATTATACTATAGATACTAGCTGGGTTCCGCAGTGTTATACGCGGATCTCTATTTTATTATAGCTCAGGCTATAAAAATGTAGATTTCTAACGACGAAAGAATTTTGAAATCTTTTCTGATATTTCGGAGCCTATTCAAACAAACAAACAAATAATCAAATTTTAAAAAATTTGTATGATATTAGTATAGACAATACAGAATACCTATATTTATTTAGATGTCTAGTAGATCATAAATATACTTACGCCAAATGGGTTACTTTCGTCTACTGTTGCATATGGTATTCCCATAAACATAGAATATTGTCCATCGCTTGATCGAAGACCTCTGATTAATCCTATATTTGTTTCCACCAGGGGGTCAACACGAGGGACAGCATTTAAGTTTGGAACTAATAAACACAAACATATAGCTAGTGCTCCACGCACATATAAAACCTCCATGTCTTACCAAGGAAGCTCAACTGAGCACTATTAGTACCTAATTCTCGATGCTTCAGAGATATCTATAACTTGAACATCTAATATTATCAGAACTCTCCGTTGCGATAAATGTGTTACGATAGTCAGGCGAGCTATATTGATATTCAAAAGTACTGTTATCTTAAATTTATAAGATATTAGGTAGGTATATATTTGGCAGTTATATGACCGTCAAGCCCTGCTTTAAACATTATGTTTGTTCCGACTAGTTCTTTTAGAAATAAGTTCTTCTACAAAAACAAATTTCAGGCATCCATAAAACTTTTAATTCGATTACAAAATCAAATCTCTTTTAGGCATGAATAAAATTAAAATGCAACCACTCGAGAAATATACCTTACAAACAAAGAAAAAAAATTATAATCGGTTCAGGCGTCTCCTAGAAATCAGGTAACAAACTTTAGAAAACCTCGTCCTGTTTTTTGAAGTCTGTAAAAAGTGCACTACAAGACGGTGGGTTCGCAATCTCACACCAAACACGGTTTACTGGTCGTAACATTATTTTTGAAAAGCATTTCCAACGAGTCACTCAAGTGTCAAAAAAACGGTGTTACAAAAGTAACAACGTAAATAAAAGAAATACTTGGCGAGGCCAAGAGAGTTGGTAGAGGATAATTCGTCATAAAATCTCTTCCATTTTATTTGATTCCTCAAACCTTTACAACAATATGAATATGCATTTATAAGAAATATTTATTGGCCTTTAAATAACGTTCGTTACAGGCAAGTGTGTTATATTTGATATACTTTAAAAAATAACTTATTGAAATACTTTTATAATTCTAATATGAAATATTCATTGTATTATATATTTACATAATTATTTATTTCTTTACTTATTAGTAACATTTTGTAATGGCAGAAAAGAAAAGAATCGTTTATAGATCTAAACTGTTGTCAGATTTATTTTACTTTTAAATTTCCGGATCACTGTTACACACAAAACATCTACAAGTACCTACTCTACTAGTCCATTGAAAGTTCTTAGTCAGGGAGAGTATGGTATGCCAGTTAGAATATTTAGACGCAATGTGCTAAGTGGAGGAATGTCTACGTCTCGCGTACTTATTACTCGTTTTTATATTAATTGGATGACCTTCTTATTCTACTCTAAAGAACTTGTGTATGTAAATGTAGCGAAATATCATTAAATAAAATAAAGTTTTAGTTTTTAGTGACAGGGCAGTTTTGTCGGTTAACTCTTTTTCAAAGTTTATCTTGCAGTTTCTGTAAAATAACTTTTTTGTAATTGATATAATATGAGACCTACAAAATTACGAGTACGTAAATTTTACGGAAATAACATAGTTACATTATTATAACATCTATTAATGTTTATTAATCGACCGAGGACTAACCTATTAAAAATATATCATATATACACATATATCTAGACAGTAATTAGCCGTAAACCCTGCTTTCTAAACACCAACCAGCGTTCTATATGCATACCTTCCAAATTAAATTGACAAGTCGCTTGAGACGCGACGCACGATTTGTTTACATAAGTGATATTTCAGAAGAGTCCGCGTGTTGTTAACTGGACCGGTAACAAGGAGACCGGTCAGTTGCACTTCCACCTTCGAACTATGAACATTGATTTTCGAAAATTGAAATAAGTGTAACCGCACCTACAGTTTTCCGATCTAATAAGCAATAAAACTAGGCAAGCTAACTAAGAGAGGGTGTTATAAGGGATAGTTGGGATGGTGTCAAAGAATGTCGTGCTGTCATGTCAGGCGGTGGTGTGGGCGGGCGCGATCGCGCTTGCGCTGTGGGCGGGCGCGGCGAGGGCGGCTCTGACGGATGCCCGCTACGACACCGCTACGCCGTATGCGCCGCCCTTCAACAAGTACAAATATATTCCGTTGCGGTAAGTATTTCATTATTTTTAATAATTACTGATTAATACAGTAGTTGGAATATTTTACTGTAAAACATTGTTTGTATTTATTTTGTTGTTAGGTATTTTAATATTATTATATGGGTTATTCCGCGGTCAACCGCAGACTACGTGCATTGTAGTTGGTAGTGCAATAGTAGCAGGAATATATTGAAATCTGTGCAATAGAATTTTATAGAAAACTAACTAGAGGACGGTTGCGGAATACTTCTTTTTTCATCAGTTAGTTATCTCTTAATCTGATCGGTAGAAAAATGCTATAATATAGACATTAGTTTTTAGTATACATTACCGGAAAGTAGCATCTAAGTTCATAAACGAATTAAACAGCCTTATATAGTAGGTAACGATAAAATTATGAACTTACTTAATACAAGTGATTAGAAGCGAGTTAGAAAAAATCCGACTGCTAAATCTTTAATCCTGTGTATCATCCTTAACTTCTGTTTTCTTAAGTTTTCATGTACCCAGTGTATAAAACGAATCTATTGACACCACTCAGATAAAAAATACGACGAGCTGTTTACGTTCTAGGGCGTGCCAAACAAATATACATACAAACATATTTAACATACATACACTCGAAAAACATAATCCTCCTTCTTTTGCAGTCGGGTAAAAACAGAGACATAATTATGTACCTCTTAGACATTCATGATTAATTACGTCTAAGTTATCCATTTCAGTAGATTCCTATTTGTAATTAAATTTTGAATGATGATAAAACAAGTGAGAAAACAAGTAAACTTGCAACTTAACCAATATATTCATCCAAACTTTATCTTTCTACAGTGGCGGTGATGATGGCTACGAATCCATCGATCCTGTCCCTCAAGAGAAGGTCAGCCCTGAAGAGCATGAAGAGTCCAGTGGTGTGTCTCCATCTCAGTTTATCCTGTCTTTTTTAAAGACTGCACTGGAAGCTATCAAAAACATGAACAAACAGCGGAGCGCTACCACACGAAACACCAATAAAACTGCCGTCATGGTATGTAGTCTTTTTAAATTCCTTGCCTAGATACGATCGAGCAGAATCCACATAAGCCCACCTTCTGTACTAGTTTGCCAAGTATTGCTGAGACAGAAGATATCGTTAGTTTCTTTGAAATATCACCATTTGGTACTCGAAGGGGCTTTTAGAATCTAGATCATTTTACGCTATAATATATAAGTACGTTGCTAAGATGATATGACAGGCGCTACAACTTTTACCATCCGTTTTTTAGGATTTCGTACCTCTAAAGGAAAAAACGGAACCCTTATAGGAATTACTATCTTGTCTATCTGTCATGACCCTTTTTCTCAAAAACACAGGGAGCAAACGAACTGAAATAACTTTTACTTATATACAGGTTTGTTCAGAACCCTCGGTGCGTGAGTTCGACTCGTACTTGGTTGGATTTTATATTACTCTCATCATATCATACATAACACAAACGTCTTTCATAGTTTGAATTCACTTTACACGCGTTCTTCATCGTCTTTAACAATTCAGACACTAGTAGAAGAGAGAGAGAGTAGGAGAGATAATAGTCCGCCAAACGAATAAGTGCAGTGGCACTATAGTATCTACTTAAGCTACAAATTATAGGGTGCTTCTCAATAGTCTATAAATAGGTTTCTATTTTACCCAAAGGCTTCTGTTATGGCTTACGATTCTTATCCGTTGTACGAACGAGCGTAAAATTTTACTTGTCTTATGACGCATGATATGCACTCGTTGTAATAATCACCCATCCTAAATAAGGCTGAATGCTGCTTAATTTGTATTTGTGTATTTGAACGATACAAAAACCTATGTTGTTATATGAACACAATGCGTATTGCGTATCCTATTTAAGAATACATTGCTTCGGGGCAAAATTGGATATATAATTATGAACAATCATATTGAAGTAACAAAAATCCAAATGCAATCTTAAGCAGGTCATAGAACGGTATCAGCTGAAGTAGGTGACCTGGTAGTAGGTCGCTAACTACAATAACCATTTAGCACTCCTGTTCGGACGAATGATCTACATCGTCTATTTGGCGGCCTGGTGCGAATAAGCTGACACTTCTAATGAGCTTATTTCCCGTAATCTGAACCACTATTATGACGCCATTACGAAACTTTCTTTTACAAAACTTCTCCTTTATATACGAGTATGTCACATAAAATAGTGATTCAGTGTAGTTCGGTTAAGATTTTAAACCTATGACCAACTACCAAGTAGGACTTACAACTTAACGTGCTAACGTGCAACCTAAACTACGGTGGCCGCTCAGTTATATTTATTATTCCACAGCTTCCATCCAATACTAAAATTTATATGACAATTCATTTTCGCTTCCTTAGACATGTTTGAATAAGATTCTAGGAAAATTTCGATATTAATTACCCGACTGCGAATAAAGAAAGGTTATGTTTTTCGAGTGTATTTATGTATATTTCTTTGGCACGCCCTAGAGCTTGTCGTAGTTTAATATGAGCGGTGTCAAGAGATTTGTCTTCACCTGCAGATAGTCATAGTCATATACTAACTGCATCCTGCGATTACACTTTTTAACATACGTAAATTTAAAGTTTTTGCAGTCGGATGTTTTTGAAGTCACATTTAAAAACTTGTTTAGCTCTTTACTTATACACTTGTACTCGTAGTTACACAAAACGTTATGATTTTCAGCCAAGGCAAATTAGCATTAAAAGCACCAACAGCTCTTCTGTATCGAACGGACGAGCTATCGATGAATACAACAGCACAGCCGTTGTCAGCGGGCGAGGGTTCGAAGACTACTACGATGAACATCATCACCACATCGAGACGACCACCACCCCTAAGCCCATGAAGCAGGGTAGGTATACCGACCCCTGGGCTGGTTACTATGACTGGATCATCAATGAGGGCTCTTTCAAGTTTTGGAGTGTTTTCCAGGTATGTTTTATTTATTTTATCCACTGTCATTAGTTATTTTTTATCCAAAATCTCGTAGGTACACGTGTATCCTGATTTATATAATCCGTGTAAATCTTTTTAAAAATCAAAATTCTTTTAGTTCATTCTAAACACAAAAGACCAATTTTTATGCTGAAGTAATAAACATATTATAGTTTAACTCTGGACTACAATATTAAATTACACAAAAACAAAAGTATTTTTTTCCTAGCCTTATATTTTGTTTTATCTAGTTCAATACAAGGTATTCTGAGGTTCATTCATGAATCGGACTGGGAGAACCAATTAGCTCTATTTTCTAATATTAATATTAATTTAATATTTTTTAATAGAGCTCCAGGTATCAAACAGACGCCTTCTCGCTTCGAAACGCAAGGTGTATTTCAGTTAACTGATCGACATATAATCATAGAAGTGAAAAGATGAATGTAAAATTTTAGAAGCAGGTTAACTAATATAAAATAATATCACGGCAAATCAAATGCATTTGTTTTTTCTGGATTTGTCTACTTCAAAGCAAAGGCTTTCCATATTAGGTACTAGAGATAGCCTGTCTTTGTATCGTTTTCATCCTCGGTATATTCAAAATGTCGATGTGTGCGTAATTTTTTAATAACTCATAAAAAATACCAGTATCATATTATATTTGTATTTTATAACCAATTAAAATAAAAACGTACGCTAAATCTTCAGTTTTGTTTAAGAGAAATGTAAAATAGATTACATTGAAGCTGAAATTTCAATTAAAATAGTTGATGCATCAAAAATATCTACAGTATAGTTGCAAGAAAATATAATGACGTCTACAACACCATTATTCTTTGTTAATTCACACAAATGGATTCGACCTCTTGAGCACCGTAGCGCATCGTACCGCGAAATATATTGTTGTTAATTATTTCATACGAAAAAAGATGAATATTTACTTTGTCGTTTGTCGTTCATCGAGTGAGTGTGCGGTTGGGGCAGACATAACATTGACACAGTTGTAATGCGACATAATGAGTGCTCTGTCAAGCATGGGTGACGCCACCTCGCATCGCAATCTGACATAATTCAAGAACGCAGCAGCCGCCGACCTTGCGGATGCGATTATAGGCTTCCATTTCCTTGATTTATGTTTTTGTGTTGAGCGTAACTATAAGAGTAAACATATCATTTCGTGATGTCTTTATAGGTGTTGAAGTTTACATAACAATAACACAAGTGGCATTATATTCTTCTATCTAGCTGCTTGGCAACCGCCGACTGTTCACCAGTTATTGAAACTGTTTCTATCACTAAACCATAACAATTGAAATAAGCTTAACAAATATGTCACTAACCAAAAATGTACATATAGGTAACTGTGCATCAATTTTCTTAGCTCCAGTCGATAGCTCTGAAATAATAAATATAGTTCAAGATTCAAAAAATAAAAAACCACCGGATTCGATCACATACCTACGCAACTAATCAAACAAAGCATTATTTTTATAGTCGATCCTCTCGTTCATATAAGAAATATCTCGATATCATCAGGATGTTTCCCACAGAAGCTGAAAGTAGCACTTATAAGACCAATTCATAAAAAAGGATCTAAAGTCGAGCCGAATAATTATAGACCAATAGCACTCCTTACTTATTTATCCAAAATTTTAAAAAAGGTAATTTCAATTGATTTTCTAAAAAAAAATTTATAAAATAACTTCATTAATAAAAACCAATATGGATTTCAAAAAGAAAGAAATACTACTGCAGCCATATTTCATATGATAAAAAGAATGGGCAACAATATAAATAAAAACAATCTGGTATTGCACTATTTTTAGACTTGACCAAAGCAACAAAAACAACAACACAATTTTTTTAGTTTGATCGTGTAAATCATAAAATACTAATAAATAAATTAAAAAATGTAGGCATCATAGGTCACGCATTAAAACTTATATAGTCTTATCTTTAAAATAGAAAACAATCGATAATGTTAGATGTTTATGACAGACCTTTAAAAACAATAAAACAAGTCTTTTCAGAACCTGGAAACGTGACACTAGGGGTCCCACAAGAAAGTATCCTTGAGCCTTTACTGTTTCTAATTTATATTAATGAATTACGAGTACCCCAAAAAACCAAGCACCTATGTATAATGTTTGCTGATGATGCTACAATTTACATACCCAAACATAAACCAAGCATCAGTGATTATCAAATAAAAATAAATAGGACATTGGAAGAAATAGGCTCTTAGTTAGATGAAATAAATTTAAAGTAAACGTAGACAAGACCAAAATGATAGATTTCAGGAATTATAAAAAAGGTCCACTTCAACTCAACATTTCTTACAGAGGTAAAGAGGAGGGTTGAAATAGTTAGGGAAACTAATTTTCTAGGAGTCATTATTGACACTCATCTAAATTGGAAATCACATGTAGGTAATGTTAATAGTAAACTGTCTCAATACTGTTACATGTTATCAATATTAAACAACAGTTCCAGTAAAAAACCCCACTATAAATGCTTATTATGGTTATGTTTATCCTCAACTTACATGTGGAGTGTAATCTTTTGGGGAAATTCCGTGTCTGTTTTTATAATGCAGAAAAGATGCCACTGGAAATCAAAATTCTAGAAGGCAATATATTTAAAATAGGTTAGAGACATGGCTTATCTGTAAAGTATTTTATTCTTTAAAAAAATACATTGATCTTCACAAAATCTGTACCTATAATTTAGTACCCTAAGCTATTACCTACCTACTAAATTGTATCGTTGCACGCTTGAAAGAGACAAACTGTTGAAACTACTATGTATATGTAGCACCCTATGTACACAGTTCTAAGCAATAAATTATTTCTATTTCTATAGTTATTCAGAGCTACTATCGAAGAGCCTTTGAGAAAATTGATTCAATAAACGAAATGCATGTAAATGATAGGAGGAAAAATATAGAAAAACCAATCACGACAAAACATCGATTGTAATTTTACTGTTGAAAAATTAATAACTTATTCATGCAAGATTATAACATTAGATATTATTTGCTAATCTCTTCATTTCTATGGTTTCATTGTGCCGAGATATTGTTAGCATAAATGAGCGGTTATTGACATGTGTAGTACTAGTATGATTGCTGAGGCGTGATGATCCATGGTCATCATTTAAGTGCTTCTTGTATCATAATTCCGCATTTTTTATTAAAAATGTTACGGATATTATACGGTTATATTACGAATTAGATATTAAACAATGGCATATTATGAAAAAAATATCTGAAGCCGTAAATCGTTAAATATCAGTTAGCTCTTTATATATCTGCACAATATCCATCCGTGTATTGTAGGTACGGGTTTGGATCAACACATAATGCTTTATTATTTTAAAGTTACATTTTTGTGTTCTGTAGAATCTAATAATTTAATATTTCCGGACGAGCGATAGCTAGTTCGTAAATGTTTTATACGGCAAATTAAACTATAAATTTGAGACTAACGCGTATGGTAAGATTTTAAAATATATGACAACTTAAAGAATTTTCATTCTCAACATTCAGCAGACCGCTCCATAATGTTTTTCTGATCGGATTCAAAAACATTGCAACATGAATGCAGGTTTCAACCCATAAGTTCTGCGAAATATCTTTAAATCCGGGTTACTAGAGATATTGAAAACCCAATATTGTGATTCAATTTTGGTTAACTTGCACTTTTGCTAATGAGGCAAGTAGCCAAAGGAGGTGGGCCGTCTCCTTTATTACTTTAATAAGCTTAATATTGAGCGAATATTTTATCAATGAAAAATGGGACCTTTAGACTATTCTTGGCCTACTCTCGTTGAAAAATTACGTTTAGTAAGAGCAAATCAAATGGTTTATATTTATACTATAAAACTTTACCTATATCGCTTTAATGAGTCTAATAAATATTACTATACGCCCAAGCGCCTCAAAACTCTATTCGCGCAATTCGTTATTTATACATGCGCCCGTGGTGTTGTTACCCGCGTGTATTTGATTATCCCACAAGAACACTGCATTTTTCCGAGATATAAAGCATACACTATTCTGATGCCGAATTTCATCCATATATGTTCAGCTGTTTGAGCGTGAATGAGAAACAAACAAACACAGAGTTTTGTCTTTATAATATTAGTGTGATTATTAAACTTAGCGATAGTTTAATATCAGAATATGAAACTATAAAAAAACGTTTGCTTTGTATCTTAAATAGAAACGTGACACAATATTGTTTCAGTTTTAATAAAAATTAATGCATTATAGAAATTGATTGCTAAGAAATATTACATGTTCTTAAGAAAATAACAGACTGATTGCTGTAACTATTGTTCTGCCGTGTTACCGGTTGGAAATTTTTAATACACCTTTCATATATGTAAAAAAAAGTGGAATAGCTCCATCCGTTTGGAAGCTACGATGCCACAAATAGACACGTCAAACTTATAACACCCCTTCGTTTTTGCGTCGGGGGTTAAAAATACAAATATTTCTTCTTTATAATATTATTAATATAAATTTATATTGCAATTACACTAAGTTACTTATAAATAAAAACTTTAGGTCTAAACATATCTAAATAAATAAATAAGATTTGTGCACTTTGCTAAACAGAATTAGGGCGTAGCAAGGTTTGGTAGTTTTCCAGACAAGTTGCTAATTTGCATAAAGAAACAAAAAAAGTATTATTTAATACTATTGTCTTAAGTCTACAAGTCTTACAACTTATTTTGTTACATCTTATATAGGTTATTATTTAAGTTTATTTTCTTAGCTTTATAATATATAGTGAGATGTTCCCTAAATAGTTTTTATTTTTTTACACTAGTGTATATTTTTAAGTAGCTGATTTTTTCCCGTAGTATATTGCATTAAATAAATAAATACTTAAATGACTCCTTCCTTGCAGCTCTTCACCGCCGCTCTGCTGCTGTACGCGTGCCTATCAGCCATTTACTACGCAAAATTCAACCCCATCCTACCTGACTACTCCATGGAATACGATGACTACTTCTTGGAGAGAACCGTGGGCAGGCACGCCAGGAGCCTAGAGCCTTCGGATCTGCCTTCAGGTCTCAGTTGGATCAACCCTCGGACCTTCCAATTTATACTGGACGCTATTTCAAAACATTACGAATCTTAGGTTATCACTTAGAGTTTCGGGACGTCCAAGCAATACCTTCTAAAATACGAAATAAGTATGAAAAACTTATAATGATAGATTAAATTGAAAATTAAAATCACTAGATCTTGGGATTAGGAGATAACGCAAATTTCAACTCTATTTCAAATAATTTTAAACGTCCTGCAAAACTATGTGACATTGCACGTTCGAAAACTTTAAAATTATTATCTGTTTACACATTCTGCAATTCATAAAAAAGGATGTCCTATCGAAAGCTTCAATTCAGGGCAACGATGCCTGTAAGTATTACTTGTAAATATATTTTGACTAGGTTACCGATAGCAGTCCCATTTCTTTAGGTAAGTTTTTAACTTTCTGTTCTTGTTACCCTGTGTTGAAGACCTAAAAAAATCTTAATAATAGACATGATTCGACAGAACTTTAAAAAGAAAGCTCCCTTTGAATCAAGTCTTGTTTATATGTTAGTCATAATTAAACATCTATTCTATGTAACTGTTGCTCAATTAAATAGTTGATAGTTTAAAATAAAACGAAAGCACAATTTCTAATGGAAGTTTTTATTATTCATACAGCATAAAGGTATATAGTTAGAATCGTGAAAACTTGGCGTGTGGTACGTAAGTGTTTTGTAAAACATAACAATGTTAGTGGTCGTGTAGGGTTTTATAGGTACGGGAAGCATAAAATAAAGTTCATGGGGGTCTTCGACGTTTATGGTAAGGCTCGAGCGAGGTGGGAGAGGAATAAGCTTAGATGTCGCACGAACTTAGCCATAGTGTAAGCATGCGGGTAAGTTCACTTAAGGAAGTCAGAGTTACTGCTGACTTGGTAATATCTTATACCAGAATTCTGGCCAGAAGAGCAATATTTGGTCGTGAATAAAAACACTACTTACAATTACACTTTCAACCCACTCTTTGTGTTGATACGAGTACTAATAATAATGATTTTTCCAGACATGACATTATGTTAGTATTGTTATTTTAATTTATTGAAGAAAACACTCTGGTTCCAAAATACCCTATATTACAATTTTATCGTATTATATAGTTGGATTAATAACAAGTAAAGCCTGAAAGTAAAGTCGTATGTCTGTGTTTTTTAATGTCAATTTAATACTAATTTCTGTAACTTTTAATATACCCATGTTTTCAAGTTCCTAATTTGATTAAGAAAATGCCTGGGAAAGGTGTGCTTGTGACTCAGGATGCACGTTTATTTTTTCTTTTACTTATCACATTTGATAGTTCCTCAGTTGTTCGTTTCACGTCATCTTTCGCGATGTTCCGCGAATCTTCGTTGATTGTTTGCAATCGTGACTTGTGTTACGAGCATGAAATTAATAGTCCTGCTCTTGAGTGCTGGTGTAAGGCCGCTTCTACACGTTGAACATTATCATGCGTTGTTCTGGACAAAAGTATTATAACTTGGTATTATCACTTTACATCAAGTGGATTGCGATTAAACAAAAATCGCTGACTGTATAGGGTTCTATGCTGATTGTACTTATAGTTAATAAGCTTGTATAAATCTACCAATTTAAGAGACAGCCTGGTACGGAATTGATATTACGCAGAGAATATCGAGAAGTATTTGCGTGAAAACTTTAAGCGCATCACGTTTACTGGTGGCGCTATTAAAGTTTCCCATGCAATACTTTACGATAGCTTTTACATGAAACCTACCCACCTGTTTTGTTTTTGTTTGATTTCGAGAACTTTCCTCGAATGGGATTTGCGTAAACATTCAAACACATATAGCAATATCCGCTATCGATTGATCCTTTATTTACGTTTCATGTAAGCTAGCCTAACGTGTGGATACGGGCTAAAAGGGGGCGAGAGAGGGGCGGGTGGACGGCGGGTCGATGTCCGGCAGAGGCCTAGGATAAGGCAGGATGTAGCTATTTTTACGACACTACCTTCTATACTTATTCTAGTACACATTTACGAATATTGCTAACCCGGGAATCAAACTTAACTGAAGATTATTATAATAGCGCTATATACTACATATCGCTTTTAACTAGGAAATGAATGCTTGTAAATATTTATTATTGTTTAATTTATATTAACTTTATTTATAGAAATGGAATATCTAATATAGGAATGGCATGGTTTTAGCTAGAGCTTTTTCGAATACCTTCTGCATTAGTAGCATAAAAAAATATACAATGTTACTGTAGAGTAACTTACGTAGGTAAACATATATATAGTAATTAAAAAAAAACAGTAGCAAAAATTATTTTATTATAATGACGTAATTGCTATTGTTTTGGTATTGTTTAAAATATGCTTATTATTTTTTATCTAATGTAAATAACATGTTCAGTGGATAGTTTAATGTAGATTTATGTACTTAATAAGCAGTTATTCTCATTTGAAAAAAAACGACCTCGCATCTTCTTTTGTTGTAAAGAACACGCTGTTTATAATTGAAATAGCTTATTAATTCAATTATTTTAATTATATCCATTTACTATGTAGAGATAGCAAATAACTGAGTCTAAATTACTATAAAATCAGAATTTTGATTCACTTTTAAAAGTTGTCTTACTTTACTGTTGAACTTAGTTTAGGTATGTTATAGACGTTAAAGCATAATATTTCAGAGCAGACTGTTAGTATCCTGCTTTTAGCAGCTGGCTGATGTCATATTGTTCATCATAACGTTAAAGATGAATTTGCTGTCATCAAATGCATATTCATCTCAATACTGCAAAATTACCTTTGAGCATTTGGATTATCTGTAGAACTTAAGTGATATAGGTAATCTTTATGCTATATTTTTTTGTTGTCGTAGTTAGTCATTTTGTTAATGTTAATAAAGGCACTTGCCACGTTAAATAAAGTAATTAGTTACGAGGTAAATTTATAGATTTTATAGCTATAGAAAACTACGTAAATTGGCTGCTCGCCGAAATCAATATAAGATGGCACAATTAGTGCATATCTCCAGAATAACTACGTTAAAGATAACGTTACTGTAGATTTGAGACAACAATTACGAGCGATCAATTAAGGTATCGGCTCACGGCGCGGTCGCCAACCACAACACTGTTACCGAAATGCTTTTGCGGTTCGCAGTCCATTGGCCGCGTTCGTATTTTGCGCTACAATTACTTTGGATGTATATACGCTGAAGGTTATTCGCCAGAGTTGAATGAAGTCTCCTTAGTGGCAGGTTGTAAGTGATGCGGTGGTCGTTTCTCGCGGTCGGGTTGTCGCGCCAGTTCAGCGTTCAAGTGCAGCGCCCGCGCACATCCGAAGAGTCCGTTCCCGCGTGCGGCTGCGTGACTGCTCGATGCTCATGCCGCGTTCTATTTACGAAAACACGAGTTGAATACGAACTAATAAACGAAACTACTCCGTTAACCTTACCTACATCTTTGACTGATCCCGTGTGTTGTGTGTGCGCAGTTCGACTTACAGGAGCCGTTTTAGGAATCAAACTCGAAGGTAAATATAATTTTACAGTTATTTCTGATACAGTTAACTAAGGATTCTACTTAGAATCTGCAACCAATACCATGTATAATTTCGCGAAGAGGAAGATTATCTTACGCGGTACTTTATACAGAAGCATAAATTAATGAAAACAAAAGCACATATGATATTTTAGATTTGTATTATTAATTTATAGTATAGGAAAAATTACACGTTTTTTTTTTACAAAAATATAATGAAGTAATCAATCATACACACAAAGTTGTATGTGATGACAAGTAGCGATGGGTGCTTAGCGCGGCGTAGCACTTTACTGCTTCTTTGAAAAGACATCGACGCGCGCTACAGTTTTGCCGAGTTTATACAATTAATTGAAAACAGCTCGTAATTACAGGTGGCACTATGTCTGTATGACTACTAATGCACGAGTGAACTTAGTAAACTTAAGACTTTATTTTTCAAAAGCCTTTGAAGATACGTCAATAAAATTGTTCGAGAATGAATAAAAACAAACATTTGAATATACTTAAATAGTAAAATATTTTGAAAACTTGTGAGAACTGGTAAACAACACAGGTTTCGTTATTGTTAATCTTTAAAATTTTATGTGAGATGGTACCTTTACTTATATTAAATAAGATACAGCAGTAAATATAAAGTATGCAAATGCTTTTAGTAGAAACATGATCGATCAGTCACTGGTTTCTCTCACGTCACGCTTAATTAAGGGCAGTATATTTAAATATGTAAGTCACCGTTAATCAATAAATTTACTTAATTATAGGCTCCGTCGACTCAACATAAACACGATAATGACTGCTATCTGCATCTCTCATAACTGGTTATGAACGAATGTTATTTATATTTTAATTCAATCAACGCGTTAATTTAACAAACTAAGATAAATATATACCTTTAATATATATTTTGGTTTATACTTATATATTATACGGATAACTATATATTAAACGATGAATATTTGCTATCAGTATAAATTTACTATTTAGACATCTATTAATTAATTCAGAAATATAACGTTAGCATGATTGGAATTATTAGTACATTTGCATACTATTTATTCCACGTTCATCAGCACGACGAAACTGAAAGACGAATCTTAAGTCTCAAATAATGAATTTAGTCCATATTCATATGAAATTTTGTAAAAATAAAACATAACACATTACACAGCTTCAAATTAGTGTTTAACACCGCTATCCGTGGCAAATTGTAACGGGAACTACGGCGAAACGAACAAAACGGTGGTTTACGCTTTATGACATGACATGACAGACAGTGTTACAATTCACCGAGATTCTACCAACTCATGTCAATTACCTGCAGACAGCTAGTCACTATTGTGCTTGTATACTTTATGTATCCACTAGTAATGAGAGACTTTCTAGCTAGCTGTGAGTTCCTTAGTGGCTTAGTAGATAACATCAGGCATCTTAAAGCTAACCGACCACAGATTCTCGTTTGATTATCCTTGTGGTCAGATTTATGTACGTGCATCCGCCGGATCATAAACTATATGCAACACATGAGTATTATCGGTTATTTTGACGTGATGATTTAAAGTGCGAAGTAATGGTAAACAGATCGCCTGAAGCTTCTATAATCTACAAAAATCCGAATGACAAGACTTGGTATTTTGGATACTGCAAATGCTGTGGATCCACTGTTACTAAGATACTCTTGTAGTGGTAATTAGTGTATACGGATGTTACGAGTAATAATTACAAAATGGCTCCGGAATAGTGTAAAAAAAATTAAAGAAATTTCGGGAATGAAAATCATTGAATATTTAGCACTTGCTCTACTTGCTATATTTCTAAATAGTAGAATTTAAATATTATTACGAACTCCTACCTGGGATCACATTTGCTCAGCCTAGTTAATATGCTAGAGCCTCTAGGGCAGGGCTATCATCATCTCATCACTTGCATAAAAGCAGGTAAGCCGTTGCTGATACTGTCTGCCTGATTATTTTTCAAAGCACACATATAGGATCTACACCTCTACAGGTGTATTAAGAAAGGATTATAGAAAATTTAACCCCCAAGGGAGGCAAACGGGGATCAAAGTTTGATGTCGCGTGCAACACCGTGATGATATAAACTCGTTTAGAATAAACTTGTTTTCTGTATTGCATACAAGTAATAAATACAAGTAGGTTGTGATCATACAAGTACAGCATTGAGATGCTTGCCTCATCTAAATTACTACAAAAAAGACATTTGATACGTAAATAACCAAGTAGTGTGGAAAAATTCACTGTGTATTTGTTTCTTACTCAAATTACAGAGAACAATTCCGTAAAATATGATCACAAAATTATTCATGAAATCTGATTTTGTAATCGAATGCCTAATTTAACAGCCTGATTAAAATTACATTTACGTAATTATAAGACTGTTAGTGAAATAACTTCACCAAAAATATTTATGACACTCTAAGCCTAGGTACCAAATAAAATAAACAACTCCAAAAAAATCAATTGACTTTATTAAAAGAGACCTAAAGTGATGTATTATGATTCAAACTAAATGAAATAATATCAAAAAAATCGCAAGCCTTGCACAAATATTATTTTTGGCTCCTAAAACGGCCACCCAAAATATGACACTCCGAATGCTTTCGGCAACAAGGTCCGCAGTAGGTTATATTTAGTCTAAAGTGTATTTTAAAGGCGTCCATTTATTTCTATGGCAGTCAATTGATTTATTAATAATTTAAAAAAACAATTAAATAAATTGATTTATCACATAATATTTTAGGAAACGTAATTTGGTGATCATCTATCAATTTAGGTAACCGTTTAGAATTATTTTTGGTAGTAAAATAGCTTTGTGGACGGTGTTTAAACACGAGCCGTATATATTTTGTCGTGTTATCGTTAGTATGATACAGGTAGGTTTGGATCCCGTACACAAAAATAATCATTCTGGAAAGGGTGTGTTCACATACTTGTAACATAGATAGTACGAGTATGTATGGATCTATGGCCTATATAAAAGTGTAGGAAGCCTTTCGCTAAACTACCACCAAACAGGTTCTTTGTTTGACGATTCGTTGAGATTGTTACGGTGTTAACTTCTGTAACGCTTGTATGTTGTTGCACTTCCTAGTGCAACCACTTTACACCTGAGTATGTATGTACCAAACATATATATAATAAGCACCAACATCTTCAATCTCGAATTACGTTTATTTATCTTTTTAAGTTTTTTTTTGATCTTTTCGTGGTTTCGTCTACATTTAGCGATGAAAGTAGTGAAAAAAAGTTAGCGATCTTGGTTTTCGTTTTCGACAGTCCGCCTCTTCAACACTATTAATACGAATCCAAGATGACTATTATATTTATTCATTTCTTTCATCGCTACCACGGCTGGTTTACTTACTGGTGTACCTAATCCGCTCTAAACAGACAAATATATGGACTTATTTACACATAATAGTATGTAGTGTCTATCAGAGTATTTAAACGCTAAGCACTAGTATATTAGACCAGAATTTTAGCAGTAGATTTGAGTAAGGAGTGAAACAAATACGTAGGTATATTATTACGTTTATGTCACAAACTTTTGACATATATATGTGTAAAAATACACTGAACTTGACTATTTCCTGATGCCTACGGCCTAAATGTGTGTTATTAGTTACTAAAACAAAAAAAAACACAATCCTCATTAATACGACAATCGAAAGTAATACTTATAACGGCAATATAAATAATACATCACCTAGCATTTGGATTGCTATTTATTAACCGTTGCGTAAACCTGTTATACACAATGTTTACAAATCCATTAGTGAATGTAGGGGAAATGCCAAATTTAATGTTTATTTTATCTTTTATCTCTATTGATGACAGTTTACACCATTTATCGTAAGTTTAATAATACTTACGTACGTTAATTAGAATAAATACAGTTTTAATATGCTTTTGATAATTTATGGTCAATAGAATAAAGACAACTAACTTTGATAGTCACACAATTGCCTTAATCAGCCCAATGATTAAATGCTATTATAAAAAAGCTACTGTCAAGAAGAGTCAAGCAGTTTTTTTGAATTAGATGTATGAAAATTTAAACAGCACCTTTACAGGAACCTCAAATCTTCATACTTATTACATCACATTCCGATAATTTCAGCGTGAAATTCCTAATAAGTGGGTAACATAAAACTATATGATCCTACTACGATCTGGCTATCCACTGCAATTAATCAATTATCGATCTAGGGATTCCATCGATTACTATCCTACAGAATTTAGTTATAAGTTTATCTTCGGTCAGCACTAAGCTACTCGTGTTTCTGGTGCTTATGGTTTATAAACCAATATCGGCTATATAAACTTGCATAAGAAAATTATTTTTTATTACAAAATAGGCTCCTTAATATTGTATATAAATATTAAATTGTTATCTATTGCACGTTAATTTGAAGGATAAAGTCTCCAAGTAGCGTCCGCATCGCGTGTCAGGAACTGTGGCGGCTACGACACTGTTTTCCATTCAATGGTAATGCCGCTGTTGCATCGCTGCCGACACCACATAATGCACCAACTGAGTAGGAGGCACTACAGAGACATGGCTCTTAGGAATATTGATGCAGTAATGGTAGAACGCAAGTTTGAATCATACAATAGCAAGGCATGTTCAGCAGGCTCAATCAATTGCAAAACGAATCGACAGATGAAACAAGTTAAAGATTTTTAAGAGATGAGTTATACATACAACTAAATTGCATGGTAGGTTAGTGTCAACATAGCTCACAACACGGTATGCTCTAAGGCATACTATATGGTTCATAAATTATAAATGTCAATCTTGTTTGAATTAGCATAATATAAGTACGCTTATCATAACTCAATAGATGATGGAAAGTCAAAATTACATACCACAGTAACAGTTTAGTATCATATATTAGATTCAGGGTACATCGGGTACCTGGTCATGTATAATGCTGTCTCTCTGTGGAGTTTTTGCTCCTAGTTGTACTGCAGTATGCACCTTGCCAGTACTCACCGCACTTTATGTAGCCACGCTCCATGGCTTCTAACATCCCATACACAGTTATACTATATACGCGCATTCGTTACGGGCGCAGCGCGTGTCTTACAATGTGTTAGCAATGCGATGCCGATGGTTAGCATCAAATAGAACGCGTAAGCTCTTAGACTATATTTTTTATTTATTACATACTTCGCGTCTCGAAAGCTCACTCGCGCGTGCTGAACCATTAATTTAATTGTTTCAGTATCTCGTAGATTTACCGTTCGATTTCAGATTGTTGATAGACCGGGAAATTAATTTGCTCCGGTTCCACTCGACGCGGACTATGTGTTTCCATTTGAATAATTAATAGCGGCCCAGATAATGTGGGCGTAAACACGCCTTCTTCATTAAACTTGTGTCCCTTTAACGGTAGCTGGAAAATCTACTCGAGTGTTACCTTGAAACCGTGTCATCGCCTTATCAGGCCATATTGCCATTATATTTTTTCATAGATATAATAGTTCCTGTAAAAAAATGCTACAAAGACGCAATTAATGAGTTGTAAGGGACTCAACTGTGTAGAGTTATAGTATGAATGGTAAAGTAATAATAATGAATATAATAATAATTTAAAAAAAATTGCTATATTTCCTCCTCAGAGTTCCACTTTACCTATTTCGGCATTATTTAGATACACAAAGGGCAGTCAATCAAACATGAAATCTAGTGAGAGCGTGTGACTTCCATGGCGTCTACAAGGTTAAGTGCTCAACCTTGCGGGGACACATGAGATAACTCACCAAACAACTTCAGTGTCAAGTTAACGAGCTCCTATTTGTTCTTGCAGGCAATTAATTCCACGTATGTGTAATATGCGATTTTGTTAGATAATTTGAGTATCAAATGGTAGTGACGTCACCGAGGCTAAGAGGTCTCACGCTGGACCTCCAGAGGACGCTGCGTTCGTGATGTGATGCCTCGGCAGCAGGAAGCACACGATTTCACGCTCATTACGCCACAAGTTTTACATACCTGCTTCAATTCATGACTATTATTTGTACACTTGGTACATTCATTAAAAGAAAGATAATATATTAAAAACATAGACATAGTAGAAATTGTATTTGATGGTTTATTGGTTGGTTCTTCCTTCCTTCTTCTCCTCAACAACTAAGTGACGCATTGACTTGGTGGTAGGTATTGTCCCAAGGAACTCCTGTACTCGTGGAACTGCTACTGAAATACTTTGAACGCGGAATGATCCAGCTCTTTTATTTCCAGTAGCATTAGGAAATTTAGGGAAAATACACACTGACAGGCGCATACAAAAGGTGCATGACAATTTTGCCTGATTTAAAACATGAGACGTGCCGATCGCTTACTTACTCAGTAAAGGATTACCTTTAGGTATATTCAGCTAAGGTAAAATATAAACTACCCTTTTGTCAAATGAACAAAGTAAAATCATAACTCATACAAATATAAAGGTGCGTCACAGTGCATGCTTATTGTGTCTTATTCTTTGTTATGTCTGTTTTGTATAATGATCGCCCGCTATGCCTTGCCGGTTGTCGGCTAATTTTAATTAAACGTAATTATTGTAACACTTAAACACGTGGTGGTGTTGTTTTTTATGAATAGGAGCATGATTAGATTTCCTTAGTATAGCCGATTCGAAGAATGGACGATTATCTGTTGATCTGTGTAGCCTAAGGCGAACGGTAACGTACATAATTAAATTTTAGATAAGTACTTATTATAAAAAGAACGATGGATGAAAACATTCTCATATTGTGTTGTTATTACTAGAACGCTTTGGGTCAAAACGATACTTCTAAAATAAAATAAAATAACTGACCAGGTTACAGGGAGAAGTAGAAACAAACAATTGGACAGAATCAGACAAAGAGATTACTACTTCCGGACGAAGGTCCAGCAGTAGTACAATACGGTTTAACCAAAATAAATAATACTAAAATGACATAGGTTTTAAAATTCGGCAAAGCCATGTACCTTTCCCTAATGTTGTGGGCCACGAATGAGCCGCATAGCAATAGTAGGTAATGATACCAGGACTTAGCTATCGTTTACTAGTGTCTACCATTGGAGGTACTAGCGAAATGAAACCAATTGTGCTTGAGTGTATGTTTGCTTAGTAGTTTGACTGAGCTTGTATAATTTATTATATCGTGTCCAAATGGCCACATTGTGTTTCGGGGTCGTGTGACAAGTATTAGAGTGTGTGTACCGTATTGACCGAATTCCGAGTTTCGCGTTATGTCACCCACATTTTCTCCAAAATAACGTCAACAGCTTGGCACACCTAGTAACCTGCTACACGACTTTTATACAATTTACTTACAGTTAGACCAAATATTAAGTTGCTGTTGAGTAGTGTATAGGTAATTATTGCCTGCGATAAGATAAGATTAATTGAAGTCCATGACCGAAGTAATTATAAAAGGATGTAATCATAAGTTATGTATAAGATGATAATACCCATGTACAGGTCAATACTCCAACAGGTTTACAGAATAATAATATAAGGAAACATTCATAATATATGTTTCCTTCAGATTCGAAAATAAAACTTACCTGTTTGAGATCCCTTCCTCAAAGTAATGGCTTTGTCGCGAAATTTGGGTAAAGGGTCTCACATTCTTGTCCGAAGCCAAGTCAATGGAAAGGTGACATTGACATTGCTGCTGCGTAAGGCCGCCGGGCGCCACCGGGTCGCCTCCTCTCGAATCATTGAACTCGGCTCAAATTTTGTTTACTAACATTTAATACGCATTTACAGACTTTGCTTGTGAAATCATAGAGCTACTCTTTATAAACTGTAGGACTTTTTGTAAAAGAAGCTTTCCATTTATACTTCTGAGGTTAAAGATCTAGTTAAAAAAATCACCATAATCTTTGCATTGATTATTATGTGATGGACTTGCTCTGAAATAAATGAATTGAATTGAATAATCAGTTCATACACAAACAAGTTAAACACAAACACACATAGGTACCATATAAATACATTGAGAATTAACATTGTACTTTAAAGCTTAATCTTATTTCTAAAGAGATCCGTTAAAACTGTGAAAAAGCAAGTCACGGGTGGTGCGGTAATTTTTAATATAAGGAATAACTAATAAAAATTAATAGATTACGCACAACAGCTGTATGTACAGAACTACTCGTACTATCTTGTAATTATAGTTTTTAATAGAATATAATAACATCATAAATAAGTCGGGTAAAGGTTTACGCTTCACCCTGAGTCATCTACGATGCTCCCGGACAGGTTGCGATACGATAAAATATTTTCTAAGCGATAGGTTTACCGCCCATTGTTGCTTTAGTTACGAGCCATGCAAAGCTTGCAGATAAGCGAAGTTCCCACGGTGGCCCTGGTAGTACATTGTGAGTCAGCGGTGCCCATCAAGGCAAGAGTGCTCCACTTTACTTCTCTACCATGAACGATAAAACGCACTACGCAGATATAATACGTGCTAACTGCCATACACAACGTGATGCCCAAACGTAAGGGCATTATTATTAGACGTATCGTTAGCGAGATGATAAATTGTGCTTCGAGACAAGTAGGTACAGCTCCAGATGGCTGCGAGGGCCCATTAATGTATATTTAACAAAAACTGACCACGACTTAGATAATAATGCGGAAGGTAATTAAGTTCGGAACATGTCTACATGCTAAACAGTACTCAGATGCTCAAGTGTTTCTCACGAGGAGTTCGAATATAATAATATAGTTATAGCCTCTACATCACGCATAATAGACTCAAACTCAAAAAATAACATTAAAGATGCTTTAAAAAAAAATTACTCACTCTATTATTATAGCAGCCGGCTGGTGTAGATATATAAGTTTATCCATTTGTCAAAAATTAAGAATGGATTTTCTGAACATCAAAAGCAATTCAACTGTAGTTAGGTTCGTTGTTAACAGCTATATTTTACCACGTACCAGAGCCGCTATTCAGAACAGGCAGGGCCCGATATCATCGATAATTAATTTCAATATCGGTACGCACCTATATGTTTTTTGTAAGCTCTGGATGCGTGTAATGTTTATGACATATCATTCAGGAAAATTACCATGTAACCGAGCCGAGGTTACGTACTGCTGTGGGAAGGCTACGAGGAAAACGACACCGTTGTACATCGTAGAATATGTATTATGATTATATGCTGCCTCGATCACAAACTATGTAAATTGTAGAATGCCAATGTTGGCAGCGTAACTGGCACGGTAGGAATGTCATTCAAAAGTACGTATAGACATGCATACCTAAAGACATATACACATATACTTACATATACATAAACAGACCAATATGTGGCCTGTTTATGTTGTTCCTCTTCGTTAAGGCAGTGTTTGTCCATGGTGTCTGAATTTCTAGACCAGTCTTAGAGAATGCGTTAATATAGCTTTTTTCTTGCTTATATACGCGGATAACAAGAGAAGCGTTAGCCTAGCGCCTTGTATCAAAAACGTGGTATTGCATATTACGCTTGTCACCCTGAGGGTTATAAAAGATTACATTTTTAAAATAATATATATATATATATATATATATAAACTAATAAAAACTTTACCTATGGCTACAAATATTGCTCTGGACGAAGTAATTATATTTTATATAAAATATAAAGCTCGGTGGTTTCACGTTCTTCCGGGAACAGCCGGATTAAGAGGCTATTATGCGCTTTTACTGTTACGATATAGTGGTACTGTTGACTAGTTACGACTCTAGGCGAGGTATTTGACCGATTATTTGTTTATGATACTCGGCCTCGGTATTGATAGACCGGTTTTTTCGTCCAACAGTTGACATTATGCAAATGAGTGGGCAGTAGAGTGAGACAGTGACACACAGACACTGTAGCGACGCTATCCCGTTACGTGAATGCATTTTGTCTGTTATTTATTATTTCCGTGGCTGTACGATTAAAACCTGTTTGAATGTAACTTGTATTTTGAATTAACTTGAGTTCTTCGTCTTGAGTTTAATATGGTCAAAGTATTTTATTACAATTGCTACCTCAAATCAGATACCTACTCAAAAATGTTGGTTATAAAATTACACTTATGCTTCTTTAAACTTACTTACTTAGTTAGTTATATTTTAAGTAAGATTTACAGTTATGGAATTCTAATTTAAGATAAGATATGGACATTTTATGCTATTTTAAGGGCAAACTACCATGAAAATATGTATGAAGTTTAGCTAATATATAATTACGTATTTGATGGAAATCTGCAGACATTATTAAGATATTAAGATAGTCGCTAGTAATAACAAACAGTTGTGTGATGCAATAGCCTCGTTCTTATAATATTTTAATATTATTATTAGTTAATATTTTTTTAACGAGGTTTGTTTTAAGAAGTTTATGTATTTTTGTTTGCATTATGTAGACAAATACCCATCCATAAAATTTCCACTGGATATTATTTAGTGTTTAATAAAAATAAACATAGTAAATAGGCAAGTCATTATTTCCTTACATGGCTGTCAAAAATAATTACTTATTTAGTATGTGAACAATGTGCAGTCACTAAAATAAATGTTTTAAAATTAAACTTTAATAACGGATACATCAACAGTTCATAAAATATTAGAAAAAAGCATAATTGCATAGCAATGCTTAAAATGCATGACAGTATACCGTCGCGAGTTATTGATACGACGCATGCTCTTGCGCACTCAATGGGCTATAAAGGACCTGAAGGGATCTTATACAAATCATAAGCATACATAAGTTAGCAGGCATATATGTACAAGTACTTGGTATAAGGCTCAATACTTTAATTGAATGCAGTACAGATTGAATGCTTCGTAAATTTAATTTATTGTAGGTACTGGCCGTATAAGTTCAATGTTGCCTTTGCACAATAAGACTTCCTTGATCAGTTGAATGACAAACATATTATTGTACTAAATAAAAACGTATTAAACCTAATTACGACCAACTGTAACTATGAGACCAGCTCTGGAGCTTTAAATATGCCTTACGTTCGAACCTCCTGATCTATCAATTTCATTAGTAGGAAGAATGCGTGTAGCTTGTACCTATATCCAACTGTATTATAAATCCTCTTCCATTCTACTTTATCAACCGTAATCTCATCTTTCACTCCCCTTTCACACGTATTCCTTTTCACACAACTAATACATGTCTTTTTAGGTTGCCACTAAACTAACACGGCACTACTGCTTTTTATCATTCACATTGTCGTTTTAATAATAAACAGGTTGGCATTTTAGTTGGTGTTGTTTGTTTCAGAGTAGAATCATGTGAGGTCACCTCGCACCGCAGAGCAGCCCTCGCGCAAGTGACGAGCTATCGGTGACACATTCTCTACACCATGCATACTATGGATACCATGGGCTACGGGCACAAGAAGTACCGCCCGCCGCTGTCGCCCACCAGCTTCTACCAGCCGGACTACTACTCCAGGCATACTACGTTGAGGCCGCAGGTATGTTATTCATTATCTCTTACTGACTGCTGAATCTCAAAAATGGATTATCGTATACGGAGTTGCAATGCTTTTTGCAAATCCCTATCGAAGCATCCCTCAAGTATATATGTTATTATTATATATATATATATATATATATATATATATGACTATAGAATACAAATGCTGAAAAGAGTAAGCCGGCTGAGAACACAAAAGCGGTGAACTTGTCTACAATCCCTGTATGACATTGTTTTGTTGCCTTTTTTAGTGTTAAGTCGATGTGCGCTACAATTTGCTTATCATTTCAAACAGCAGAAAAAATACGTAACCAATTTCAAAACTCTACATTCCAAGTATTATTAATATTTTACTTCAGATATTGCTAAAATCTATGTAGGCTAAATTAAGAGCTCCTTTATACAAATTCATGCAATCACTAGATAGTATTCCCCATAGTATAGTACCAACTCATCTATGTATAAAGCAGGGCTCCACTGAAGGGGCGTGAGTCTTAGTCGATTTACCACTTTGGGTAAATCGTTTTGGGAAATTTATAAATTTGCGAACCTCTCTGAGAAACATGTTTCGTAACAACAAATACAATATTGAAGAGCAAACAGACTAATTGTAAGCCCTTTGCTATACATATCAAAACATCTATCTATTACTAACATGGTAATCGAACTCCAATCATACCGGTACCGTGCCCTATCCTATATAAATCAAAGCATAGTTTCCGAAACTCCGACCTGTAATTTGGAGATAATCCGCTGGTCGCGTCGAAGCGTACTGTAGGGCCCGCGTCCCGTTACAGAACGGTACTGACAATAGGCGGACAGATAAATACAGACCGACATCGTTCCGACCAAATCTGAGGAGATTGACGGAAATTCACGGCTGAGAGAACTTAGTAAATCACTTGATATCAAAATATCGAATTAATTAAGATGTAACAAGTAGGCATCGTACGTTCTTCGTTTGTACACTATGTATTTACTTACTAGAAAATTTTAACATTTCTAGTTATGTTTAGTTGTATTTATAATAAGTTGCTTTGCCCGAAAAATTATAAAAAGTTAAATACAAATAAAATGTAACTGCAAAGTAATCAATTGATACCATACACAGAAAAACTAAATCTTTTTGTTTTTTTCTACTTGAAAACTTAAACAAACCGCATATTCTTTATTTAGCATGGTATTATTGAACTTTGGAGTCACTTACACTCGTTTGATTTGTCATAAAAGTTAAAAAACATATTTATAGACATTCGACTCAATTGACATATTTTTGTCCTTTAAATAACCTCTACATACCGTAGTTATAAATTATTAATGTGATGCTAGATGAAATTTTAAACGTTGCTACCTAATTAATGCGTCGGTTTTGTATACAAGCTATTTATAAAGTCTTACAATGAGCTACAAATTAGGCAAACTAAACATAGAAAGTTATATATGTTTTAAGTGATGACTAGTCACATAGGTACATCGTCATAAACTATGGACCTTGCGCGTTCAGTATTCATCGATACTAAAGAAATGAATGTTCTTCCAACATATAATAAAATTACCGTGCTTTTCTGCAAAAAAACCATAAACAACTAGAGATCTACTTATAATCGATATACTCGTATTGTACCAGAGAGCAGCGTACCCAAAATTTGTGATTAGCTTATAAATCACAGATGTTCCCGAACAAACAAGAAGTCTCTAGAATGGCCCCCAGATACGATCTGTTCCCAGTAACAATGCTCTCGAGACGGTGTTTTACTCTAATCAAGCCTCAATAATTGCTGTAACTCTTTGTAAGTTGATTACACTATCGATGTTGCGTGTACGTGGATCACACGGTGTCGTTCACCGTTCCCTATAGATTTGCTACCGTTACCTTTGCCATCGATTCGTACCTTCGAATCGCCGATCTCCGTTTCAAAGAACTATCAAACTTGCAAATGGTGTGGATACCGATAATACTAAAGTTTAGTTACTGAGTAATTAACGTCAGAAACGTACGAGTATTCCGAAAGAAGAGATTCAAAATGGTTACGTCGGGTGTAGCAGCTTCTGTGGCCCGTCGATATTAAATTCACACCGTGTTCGAATTTGTTAGTCTCTGTAAGACCTATGTAAGAAGCGTTTTTAAGGTGTTGGTTTCGTTTTTTTTTTACATATTATGTAAATATGATTATATTACAAAAAGTTTCTCATAAAAACACTAAATGATATCTAATGTGAAAGAAAAACAAAATCTACGCCCCCTTACTTTAAAAAAAAATTAAATTGAAGTTTGGCTGTTCTAAGTTATAGCATCAGATTCATGTTTAAAACAATAGAAAGTTTTCCAGAAGTTATTTCTTCCAATCTGGGCTGAGCTCGATTGAGCTTTGATTTCACAGCCGCCGACCGCAGCACCACAGCTCTGAATCGATTACCATCTGGCTAGAGTGGAATGAGTAAAAAACATCGAGTATCATGCTCTGGTGAGCTACATCGTACACCGGGCCTCATTACCGCTCTTCTAGTCACCGTGACTGTCAGTTCAACTCATAAACCTGTAGAATTTTACTACATAGTTAATATCTATTATTATGATTACGTAACGGTACAAAACTATAATCTTTCGAAAATGTTTAGAAGCTTTTGGGATGGTTCCCGAAGAAATTCGTAGGGGACCAGTTTTCAGACTGTTTTATTCAATAAGTTCGTACCGTTATAATTTTTCCAAAATAAGTCAGTATTTGCTCTAGGTTAGTTACGGTATAACCGCGATCTGAGCTTTGAACTATTTATAACTTAGGTACTAGTGAAATCAATGGCGCAAAAATAAAGAAAATTAACCAAGTTAACCTTGCGGGTCAGAATCGGATGTGACCAGGTATAATCAGTAATTGCGTGCTTAGTAATCGATGCCAATAAACTACATATATAATATAACTAACAATACTTAAGGGTGTTAATCTACCAATCAGGGTGCCCCATGGTAAAAGAAAGTTTTGCATTATTCGAGAACTATTAGATTATCCATACAAAAATTGCTCACGTGATCGGTCAAGTTTTATGGAGAACGCAATAATGTTTTCCCGAATTTTGCAAAATTTTGTTTATAATGGGTTCACTTTGACAGGTTGATACATTCTTAAGTATTGTCATACCTTCCTGTTACACGTTGTTTATAATATAGAAGTTTTATTTCATTTTATTTATTTATTTAGATAGGTGAAAACATGAGTTACAATAAACCAAAAACAATCACCGAACTTATAAAAAAAGAGTTATAATAAAAAATCTTATTACACAAAAAAAATAATTACGCAAAAAATACAATACAATCCTAATAAAAATTAAGTTAAAATTGATTTAAAGCAATATGACTTTAACTTTACCATGATGATTTATTACATGAAACTTGAATTAATTTGATTGATTAATAACTTGAAAATTGATAAACTTGACGCTGGCAAATATACAAATCGTATGGTGCCATATATCAAAAGAAAAAATATGTGGTCGATGGTCCTGCCATGCGCATGCATGCAAAATTTTTAATTACCATCGACCACGTTCCGGAGTCTCAGCACTCAGCCACTTCACCCAAAATACATCTCTTCATTCATTAATATTTTTGGATTGATGAAAAAGTATTCGTCATTTCCTTGTTGGTCGTAGGAAGTGGTCTTATTTTGCATGCGTCTCTCTCTTCTCTCTCTCTCTGTTTTTTTACATATTATCTTGTTCACAACTAAAATATTACGAGTAGGTTACTAACCATGAAGGAGACAACAACAAAGCGTGTCTGAGGGCAAGGTACCATAAATTGAAACTATGTAACCGTTATTTTAAATAAAACAAACCCATAGACCGCGAACGTTACTGAGAATAATTTATTTCCATAGCGTTATGTAAGAATTAAAACAGGCATGTGCACACGAGCGCGTCCGCAGCGCACGCGAGATCTCCGACCACCTGTTAACAAAAACTAAGGAAACCCGCGAAGCTTTTAAGCGATGCTGCTAATCATCTTATGAATAGTTATGAATCAACTTCCGCGTGTACTTTTAATTACCTACACTTGAAACTATGATTCAATATAATCTGTAGGTACTCATACGCCACCTCCTCGTTGCAGATGTATTGCCGCATCATTTGTTGCTCGTTTGACCATGAAGACACGCGCGGCCAATATCCCGAAGATAAATGAACAGCTGCCATATAAAATTAATTAATATACGTAACCTAACACGTTCGCAATTATTGAACAATGGCGCAGTGAGAATTTTCCGCTACTCGATATTGACTTCATTATATTTACATTGTGAGTACGTTACTTAGTTCATTAAAGTATCGTATCAGTTCATAGCGTCTCACTACTGGGTAAGGATTTCAGGGACCCGTTTATAGCGGATTGTACCTATAAATCGAAAATTAACCAAAGGCGTGCAACATACTGACCAAATAGCGGGTTGGAGAATTCACTTATCTTCAAAAGCTATCAAGTTTTCCTGACGGCAGGTTTCCTTATGATGTTTGTGACGTTAAAGTTAGAGTTCTAATTAATTCTAATATACACATATTACAGATGAGTGTAAATGTCAGAGATAGTTGGGTACCACTACCTAAATATATTTGTATAAAAATTACTGTAGAGCATATTCAAGCATACCTATGTACATAATGCCATGTACAACTATAATATTTTGAATGTGTTATTGGTCCTAAATTAATTTAGCTATAAATTAGTTTCAAAAAATGATCTTTTAGTATCTCTTGGGGGTTCAGCAAGGAAATAAGACATATTCAATCTTATGTGTAAACAAGTGCAGTGTCCATTATATGTAGGATTTATTCATTATTGTTTGATATGCGTAGAGATATAATCAGTAGCGTGGGAGCCGAGCATTGTCCAAATGAGAGCTCGTTGACCTAGCGCGGGTCAAGTGTAAAACGGTGTCTTCGAAAACATACCTAAGATACACACTGTGGTCTTTTCATGACGTTTTAAATTTATAACATTCGTGTTTTTAAAATGGTGAAAACGGTTTGTTATTGAAAAGATCTGAAAATTGATTGATTGATTAGATTGAATCTAAAAATTGGTTTATTGATAGATATAAAATAGGCGCCAGAAGATATCACTACTATGATGATGTTAATGATTCTGATATTGTTGTTCCTGAAGTTGTTGATGAACTGCTGAAGGTGTGTTGTAGCGGTTTCGATGATGTTGGCGTTATTTTCTTGATGATCACTTTATTTTGAATTAAAACAAATAGGTACAAAACCGTACGCACGCAAGCTCGTTGAACGGCGAAGTCGAGTAGAAGTAAGCGATGCCATAGACTAACAATAGAGATGACAAATTATGACTATCCACTAAATTGAATAGAATTGAGATACATGTTAATTATCGATTAACACTAGACATCTACTAAATATTACAGTAAGACTGATCATAGTGTCACTGCCGCAACGTGTTACAAAATTAAAAACAAAACAGGTCTTCAATAATAAAATAATATCTACCAGCACTACAATATTGATACGAGTAAGATAACCGTTCTTATTCCAAATAATAAAAAAATATTTTTAGTGGGAGGTAAAACCCGTGAAGACTCGCTTTATAACAAATTGTTCTTCTTTGACCTAATTAAAAGCTCAAGCTTGAAGATGCGATCGGTTTTGTAAGCAAATAGTAAGCCATAACTGTATTTAAGAACCAGTTCACCGACAAGGTTTCGTTTCGGTTTTATTAAAATGCCTCGGGGGCATTATTTTGTCTGCCAATTCTATCTATGCGGGAATCTTTGTTGATTTACATTGCCAGCTTAATGAGGATGAAACATTCGGTTGAATGTCATGGTGCCTAAATGTTTCCCAGTCTCTTATGGAATAGTAAGTCATTTCGAAAATTTGATCCCTAGCACAGGTTTTTAAGTACGACTGATGATAATATTTACCGACTAACGTTACAGAAAAATAATAATTTTAAAAAAGTGCGATCTACAGATTTGCGGTGCTATATTTTTTTCCATATATGTTTGCTTGTGAAAGAAGAAATAATGAAGTTGGCCAAAAACATCGATGTTAGAATCAATTCAGTTAAAATATTATGTTTCAAAAACAGTTAATTTTTCAAATATCACCGTGTTAATTCTGTAGACCAATATTTTGAGCAATTGTTCTATTTTTTTTTATATTACCAAATGTAGTCAGTTCCGTTCAGACAGAGAATGTCCAGTGTCCGGAAATGTCCAGTGTGTTAAACAGTCCTATTTCAACTTTGTAAAGTCTGACGCTGACGGGCCTCATTAATTTCCGTTTCAAGCGTTTGCGTTATGATCTTCAGGATCACAAGTTTGGTACTTTTATCTACATCAAATGATGATGTTAGCTTGAAATTAAGTAGTTACCGTTTCAGCGGAAATCTTCGCAGTATATCGTGAACGTACGTAATTGGATAAAAGTTAATGTGGTCGCGTTCACAATCTCGATTCCGCGGCCGAAGCTCGTCCCAACCGAGCTTGAGTGTTATTTTTCTTTTCTGTATTCAACAACTACCTTCGAAACTGCGATATTATCTTATTATTTATCAGGCACTGTTATGGTATAAGTATACACTGAAAGTTGCCAATGTAACAACAGTCTCGGTTAGACTAATTATTCATATTTTCTTAAGAACTAGGTAGATTCATGTATCATATATGTCATATTAGGTTATCTTGCTATTTGGTATCCTGTACTTTGGTATTTTATCTATATATGTGTAGAAAATATAATCGTTACTTCCCCACTGCTATTATCATCGCTATAGGTGTTTATATCTATAGTTATAATATATACAATATGTGTTTAAATAAATATATGCACATATTCGTTACTTAACTTACTGCTTAATTCATCTCTACTCGTATGCAGCAACTTAAAATGTTGATGCTTACTTAATTCCAAAGCAACAAGGATACTCATTACGAGCAATGCGCATCGAACAAAACCTAAACGAAAAACACAAGTTAAATAAAAAGAACATACGCATATACGTTATGTATACTTGATATATAGTAGGTACTTACAAGTAGTTATTTTGTAGTTACGACGTGTTACGTAGTGTGGTTCGCCTTGCACTTGGCTTTTCAGTGCAACAGCCGAGCAGAGCGACTGCAACCGGCTGCAAACCGGGTCAATACTGTCTGAAGTAATATAAATTGCTTTTAATGATTCGCTAAATATTGTTATATTAAATATAGAGAATTATCAAGGATATTTGTTTGTAGGTACAAAGGTTGGTTTTCTTGTGAGAAAATAATTATTTAGTACGTAATTGCTTCAAAGTATATCCAAAATTGAATATTTTGGTCCACTTTATGCAGACTTCCTACTTCTTCAGTTAAAATAAGTTTCCAACAGATAGCTTTACAGCTCAATGCAACACGAATATTGGAAGAAGCTCGCATTTTTGCATTGCATTTTTAAGGGCGTGTTCTTTGCCTTCAATTATTTTTTATTCTTATTTGTGCAAAAATAATATCATTCAACTCACTTGCGCATCTTCAGTGCAATAGCCGGCCCTGTGACGACCGGTTCTCTACAATCAGGTCAATAATAACATAACTGGTTATATAGCCTCTGTACGAGTAAAATACCTAGGAGAATTCTGTAACAAATATTTTTAAAACAAAATTGCATTGTGTTATGTAGGCCTAGTTAATTGAACTTTCGTAAATTCAAATCGTGAGAAACTAGGCATTCGCTTGAATGTTATTCTTTTTCTCATATTTAATGCAAATAAAAACCTACATACTACCAACCATCAATAACAGTCTTTTTGAGAGTTTTAAATTATCTTGAATCACTGTGCGTCTGGCCAAAGAATTCTATCTGACCACGATTTTATTTCAAGTTCATTACCTAATATAAAAGAAATGAGATTTCCCTCACGACAATTGCTCTGCAATCTTTGCCTTATATAGAGATGGTCACGACTAAAAATAGCGACACTTTTTTATGCGTATTGTATTATTCCGTGTTACTCCAATAACGATATACTATTCCATGAAAAACAATTTCTACCATATCGTTAACTGTTTGTTAACCACATTTTCATCGTATAACTATAATGAAAAATGAAACATAACTACTGCGGGATACGTGGGAACTAGTTACTAGTTTATATTTAGCATCCAAACCACCTGACAACCAGTCCCGGCGCATCCAGGCTATACACACTATCATTGGACTTCTGAATGTCACTACAGATAAAATAAATAAATTAAGAGCATCAGAGGCCATCCCTAGGGAAAGATTGTTCAATCAATGTCGTCAGCATTATCTAAGCTGTCGGTAAACTGTTGCATCGGATTTACTTTAGAGTTCATAAAATGGAGTTAGGTTTTAACATCGTAAATTGTGTTGTGTGGATATCAAGACAATTAACCGTGTGCTATATTTACATATCAACTCATGTCTGTACGAAGATGGTGGGTACAGGTCTCCTTTCCTACGGGTCCACGCTTACTAAATCGCCGGTGTTGTGCTTTAATTTTCTTTGGAGGTTTCACTTAACCGTTCGAGCAACATCAATTAGATCTAATCGGAATATGAGAAAATCGACTACGAGGTGTATGCTTGGGATCAACCCATACCTTTTAACTTGAGGCAAGGTACGTCCGCGTCCACCATTGCTTCCTTCTAAAAACGAATGTGGAATACTAAAGTGGAATGGCAATTTCGCTTTAGTCGAATGTCGTATTTTATACATAGTAGTCATGTACATAATATGGTATGACACACTGTCTGACCAAAATTTCAGAATGCATAATCTGCTGCAAGTACATATCATAATTCCCTAGTTGTTGTTCAATAGTAATCTATTAATTTATACCAATGTATAAATTATATGTAAAACTGAGACTAGAAAATTAGATTTTCAAAAAATAGCACGGTGATTAACGTTCCTAAAACAGATTTACAGCGTTCAAAGAGCAATGACGCAAGGAAAGTATTTCAAAGTGTGTCAGTAGGTACAGACATTCACCTTTCTCTTCATATACCTACCTATTACACCGTACGACAATAACATATTTTGTTTCCCGCCAACGACGAACAACATTTGGAACTGAGGCCGAAGAAAGTGACCGAAGACACCCAAATAAATGAGCTGCCTTGTCGTGTCTTTTTTTTCAAAGATAAAAGTGAATAATACCTATAGACAGTGACTTATTGTTTACCCAAATAATGACACTTTCACTTAGTAGTAGACAAGTAGTAATAAATATCTAACAGTAATGAAGTGTTCACACACATTTACCTCGAAATCTTAAATTAATTTGTAAATTCGTGTTGAGTTGCTGGCATTTGTCATTTAGATGTATTATTGTCATTTAGATGTAGATTTTATTTGAAGATGTAGTTAAAAAGTAACAGGACTTTATTCGCTTGTTGAGATGTTATTAGTGTTATAAGTATCTGCCCGACCACAGAGTAACTACAACAAAAAACTCAATAGAGATGTCTTATTCAATAAATTCTAATGAAGCTTGTTTTGTGGGTAAACGACCTCTAGCACATTTAAAAGAACGAATTTAAACGATAATTATATCATTATGTATTGAATTTGCCTTCTCATTACGGTATCTACCGATAAGTGTGCAGTCATTATGTTCTGTTGTAATGTTCTTAAAAAGAAGGAGAAGGTATATTTATGATCATCATGTCCGTATTAGAATGTTCATATTTTATATGGCAAACAAAAAGTAACAAATCATAAGCATATTCAGGAAATAATTCAAGCAATCTTAGTACATGCACACCAGTAATTAAATAACTCTATTTAATCAGTGCTGTGACCTGCTGGCGTCCTTTATTCGTTCACCTGATATTGCCTCTAACATCTATCTACCTTACAATTACTGCTGTAAACCATTCAGCTATGTATTTTCCCTTTAAATTATCTCAAGAGCTTCTATCCCATGAGAGGCTCTGCGTGTAAACATAGTTTTAAAAGGTTTAAAGAGAGTCCTTTTAAAAACAAGGATCCGAGAGCTAAAAACAAATATTATGGCAGCGTGCCTCGCATTGCAAGGCTTTTGACCTGGGCGAGGTTATTGACCGCGACTAGACCGTACCTGCGTCCATGCTAATTACACGATCATCCTTTGCCTTTACAAAAATAAATCATAGACTCGGGAGTTTTATCCGTATCCGTACGAGGCAACTCGATAGAAAGACCCTCGTTCTGCTAATTGCCAATGAGTCCCATACAGAACTGGTTCTAAATTGGAATGCAGACTTTTGTACCGTCAGAGATTTATTAGCATTGCTTTTGTAAATCTAATCGAATGTAGAGATTTATGGACCGTTGTTTCGTCACATAAGTTGATTGTTCGAGAGGGAACTGAAGACATTTATGTGGATGTTGTCCCATATTATTATTTATTTATGTAAATTGGTGATAAAATATAGATGTGGCGAATTCGACATCCAGATTCTTTATTTATTGTTGTTGTTAACAAATAAGAGTTTTTCAATACTCTGGTAGGTACACCGAGAACTAAAAATGTTGGTTAAATCTACCAATTTAGGAGGACTTCTTATGTTCTATTAAAATATCCTTGACCAACGTAAATCGCCTTCGTACGTATGACTGAATGAATGAATGAATATAGCTTTATTACACATCAAACAAAAAATAAAAAATTCAGCAAGACAAGTCTATACAATGATACGTATACGTATAAATGCGGGTGTGGCTGATGAAACAGCTGAATTTCTACCCAAATTTTCAAAAGTATTAGAACGAATGTGCATGTCTGTACTAAAATTACTCTTCTGTGTTTCCTCATAGTTACCAGTAACTCTGTAAAAATCTATTTTGGACATAAATACAAATATAATTTACTCTACTCTCGTCTATTATCGTCTTAAAAAATATATCAACTTCCGGATATATTCTAATAATAACACACAACATCATACTTTACATTGTTACTGTTTCAATATTATATTAGAAACGAGTAATTTACATCTTATAAGAACAATGCTAATGACCTATGCACCTGTAAACAATGAAATTACCTGTTTCAGGATACCAGATACTAATAAAAATTCTAAAACTATTTATGTAGAGCCTCAAGCTATTCACCTGTACTATTGTGATTAGAACTGATCGGTTATTATATTATACCTTGTACCAGACATGGAGAAGGTAAAATGCAACTTAATAAATTCCACATTTTAAATTAATCATTGACCGCCTCTGAGAATCTTTCTTGATTTTCTCTTTTAAGTTGTCGCTCCTTACGGAACACAATTTCGTTTCTTCATTATCTTTTAAAAAACTGTCTTACATTGCAAAACAGAAAAGTTTCATTCGTCATTTTTGTAATGAGACTTTAAATATGATAGATTGCAATGCAAACCTAATCGCAGGACAGTGTCATGCAAAAAAAAAGTTGGGAATACTTCTTATTAGATTGACAGGAAAGGTTTCCAAATTGCAATACCTATAATGCCTCGTAAATTTCGTTTTGTACGTGCAAATAACTTTTAGTCATATTTTTTTTGTGTTCTAATCATAAATAACCTAGATATTACATTCAAGGAAGCTCGTGCAGGGATCACGTATTTATTATGTCTGCAATCGTGTTTTACTCTACCTACTAACTATATTGCATAATTAAATAGTTTTGGTAACTTAATTCAGCAGAATCTTATGCTAGATTGATGCGGAAAAAAAAATCATATTAACTGGTACTAATACGTCACAGTACGAGCACGGGTCAACCCTAGAAGATGGTATTGCAAGCTGTAATACTCCGAACTGCCTTAATAGTATACGAGACTTAAATTTTCTTCAGTTGAATTTCGGCCCAGATGGTTTCCAAAACATCCATTGTTTTTTGTATCTTTGCGTCAAATAAATTTAACTTGTATCAAACGTATATGAATATACCTACATAAGAATTAAAATAAGTAAAGAATCACAACTTTCACTTTTAATTGGAATTGTTATTGTAGCATTTCGATGAAATCTACGTTCGTGTTTGGTAGGACGACGCGTTTGGCCCGCGCCTTGCGGTCAGTAGGTCGAACAAAAGACATCAACGCGCGTTATCCTGCGTGGGCGCTTGTTTCTGAAAGCTAAGAAAGAGAAGATATTTTTATTACCTACAACTTTGCTGTTATTATTTTTTTCCATAGGACTTTTAGTTTTGCCGGAAATCGAGATAATATTATGAAATATTATAAAAATGGAGAAAATTATAAAAATGAAAGGAAAAATAATTACAGGCGATCTGAGGTCGGGAAAGGAAAAGGGATGATTTTTAAGGCTAAAAAACGATTTATCTCTATTTTATTTTTTTATGAGAAGATTTACCATGGTAATATTTATTTTTTACCACTGTCGTAAAGTATAGATTTCAACGAACAGAAAGCATACCAAGTTTTTGAATAAAGCTGATATTTTGACGGGTGAATTTTCGATTGAAAATAAGAGTGCTTTTTCGGTATTAATTTAAAATAAGGTGAAAAAATAAATATTTCATATCAAATAAATTACAGCGTATTTGGGACATAAAAAGGGAAGTTTTCACAAAATTTCGTGAAAAAGATATTTTTTTTTTAAAATATAAAAATAAAAAAACCAAAAGGTTGGTTTGTTGAATATTTCTGGTAAAATTTTGAGGTTTTGTCACAACAGGGAATAAAACAGTTTAAGATATTTTATTGCCTACAACTTTGCCATAAATTTTTTTTCCATAGGACTTTTTAGAGATAATCGGTTTTTTACCCATAAAACTCACCCATTTCGCCATCCCGACCACAGATCGTCCGTAAATTATTTTTCCTTTCATTTTTATAATATTTTCCCCCTTTTTCAATGGGTTTCAGTCTCCTATTATTATTTTTGGTTTCAAAAATTATCGACCCCGGTCTATTAGGTACTTATTTACTATAAACCAAATTAAACACAAATCACCAGCAAAAAGTTTGCACACATTTTACGAAAGTCGACAATAAAGAAATATTCTATTTTGAATAAACAAAAAATATGGTGAATCATTTCACAGATTTTATTGTCAATGGGTTACCCCAATACCTCAATTTGTCACACGAGGGTCTTGCGGCGTGGGAGGCGTGAAGGTCTCATATGGCATGGTCATTGACCAGAGTCCTTGACCCAAACCGGGCCAACAGCGACCACGTTCATCATTACTCCTATTTATGATGAGTGGGCGCATCTCAGTGAAAGTGGCCGAATCGAACATTGGATTTTTTTTTATATAATGAATAGTCATCTACTCGTAACAGAGGTTTTTAGATAATAAACAATACTTAAAAAAATTAAAACAGACTTCAATTCGGCAGGCAACACTTTTATAAAATAAATAATTGAATATTAGTAAATTAAAATTTATTTTGATTTAACTAACTACTGGACCATGTAAACACTGTGTTTACATGGGAACAAAGCGAAGAACACTCTTCAAACAAAAAAAAGTATGTCCAGCCATCTCTGAGAAATCGGGGAACATACGTTAAAAAAAAGATTCTGTCGAACTGAGAACCTCCTCCTCTTTACAGTCGGTTAATTAATTGGGTTAATAAAAACAAGTGACTTTTTAATGGATTTTAAAACTTAGGAGGAGGTTTTTGTTTATATTTTTTTGGTATATTCCAATAACATACTTTGTCTGTGAACCAAATTGGTAAAATCATATACGACTAGTTTAGGTGATCACATTAATTAATTAATGAATTTTAAATTAAATAAATATCACTACGTATTTCATCACTTTCGATTTTCTGGTTTTGAAGATGCTCGAAAAGATGATATGATTTTTTTATATCGTTTCGTATTTCATGAAAACGTAGATATATCAACACTTTAATGGTCAGACTTATTATAAATCAAATACTATAAAAAAAAAATACTATAGATATTATTTAGTTATGTTAGGAAAATTGAGTGTTTAATAAAGTTATTAGGCAACACGTGAATCCAGCGCGCAAATTAAACAGCTTTGTGTTATCGCTGTGTAAATAATGGTAATTAGTTTATTGATTGAAATTAATTGATTCCGCGTTTCCGATGCATTCTGAATAGTGTGATATATTATGTCATACTTACTCACTACAAGGTTTATTCTATTACGTTCTGAGTTAATTATTTTTCCAAGCACGATTTTTCCGAATGCAGTCTTACTCACACTTGTTACATACAATCTTAACGTTTACAATTCTATGTACCAATTTAAATTAAATTATAAATTTTTCGGTGGTTTTGAACTTAACATTGAACATAGCGATTCAATTTTATTGTGTTACCAAGATATTTATAACATAAATAAATAATAAATAAAATGAATGACACACTTGGGTAATTTTAAAAAAGCTTCTGAAAAATATAGTAATTTGTCAAACGTTGTCAGTCCACAACGGCTCATCAAAGTGCCTCGGGCAGTAGCGCACGCTCATGTCGCAGTATACCTAGCAGTTAGTACAGTAGCGTCTTCACCGTGACGCCTCTACCGTTATTCGACACAGTCAGGGCAGGCCGTCGCCTCGCCGCCCTGCCCATCCTGCTTTCTAATTTATTTATCATTAAATCCTTGCGTGAGACAACGCATGCAAGGATTCCTGAGCCCTAGAACCCTCACAAACGAGTTAGTGAGAAACATTAATGAAACTTGTTAATTAGATGGGTTAGTCGCTAATAAGGACACGACGTAACGCTCTTTGCTACGTGCAACTTGTTAGAAAACCATCTGAATACACCTGCAGCTGATTAAATTATGCGACACTTCAGACACATGGTAACACAGTAATTTGTGGTAGCTGTAAAATAACACGTCACTTATGGTGCTAATGGAATAAAGATACGACAATGTTAGTAGCTTGTGTAATCCGCTATTTACGCATTCTTCTACATCATCAGAAAATCGATTGTACTAGCTACAATACCATGATTTATTGTGTTGATACAATGATGGCTACAAAGACGGAGTTATCTGTCTTTGGTGGAATGTGGAATAGTGGAAGCATTGGCAGCGCGTCATTGCGATGCAGTGACCATCTGATGCGAGTGGTGGCTGTTCTTACTGCATTCTTTACTTAATGCGCGCATTCCACAATGATTGCACCATAGAAATAAAACAAATCAACTTTAAAAAGCGAAAAATAAATACCAGAGCAAGTTAAATCGCATAGACTCAAAGCAGATTTCGTTTACTCTATATTTGATTTTAACCTTTAGCAGTCTTATTAATAAACGCGTCTTAACTTTAAACGCCTTTTGTCTTGTCCGATCTGATGGAGAACGTCACGCGTCAAAATAAGACGCGTTTATTAATAAGACCGTAGATGTTTTATAAATCATATAATTAGTTGTTAACTCTCACTGACCGAAATCAAACCAAAACATCTGTGATGTATTTATAACTTTTTATTTTGTTAGTCCATTCTAATGACTTGGGCGATCATTGTGCCAATAGAGTGTGATTCCATGGCAAAAAAATCAGGAAATAATAAACTTTCCTTATAACAATAATAGATTGTTATTTGTTGCTCATTATAGAAAACAATCAACAAGAGCGTGACAATCGACAAATCTTTCAGCATTATGATGGGCTATCGTTTAAAGGTGTACTAAGCTGAAAGTGAGTCACTCACACACACACAGTATACTCACCTAAGGAACAATTTTCACTATGAGATCAACTCTGAATACCTACCTACTACTAGGTATAACTTGAACTTGATATATTTCATCAAAACTTGTATAACTTTAAGAAGTCACTTCTCAAGTTAGATTTATTAAATACTGATTAATTTGACGTTGTATTACATATTAATTCTGATATTATAATAATGATGTGTACAAAAGTTGATTTAGCAAATTTACCACGTTGTCATACTGAATTTTGTCTTTTATATAAGTTTTAATTTGTTAAGTGTTATTGTACCAAAGTAATAAAAAATTAAAATACTACCTTTGCCCTCAAGCCTGGCAAGCATTGTCATGTTTTATCTTTGTTTAAGCTTATACTCCCTTAAATCCACCTTGGAATAGAAACGTCCAGCCAGGTAATATAGTAGTGTTTGTTTGCCCGTCGCCTACCTCGCACAGGCGCATCTTGCAAGTGTTTGTCGACATGTAATGGATCGGCTTCACAAAGCTAAAAAATCAGCTGTTCCATACAAAAGGTTGATCGATTCGTTCGTTAACAAAATGTATGAAATATATGAATGAATGTACGAAATAAATTTCAGAGTTAGTCCAATAGTGAAAGTTGTTCCTTACGATGAGTATAGTGATCCCCTTTCGGCTTAGTGCGCCCCTAACCTATAACCCTGTGCCTATGATGATTTTGGTGCCATTATGAGCCAACTTGGCTTAAAAATATATATTTATGAACAACAACAAATAAATAGGTACAAAAAATAAACCATATCCAATCATCATCATCATCACCTGTCATCTCAGGTTCTCCTAAGTTCGTCGTTCATTTTCTCCTTCCTGTTTTACTTCTTCAATATAGTTTCTTGTGGCTGTCCATTTATCCAGTAACAATTAATTTTTGACAGATGTTCATATTCAAGATGTGTGCGGGATGTGCAGTTAAAAATTCCAATTAGAACAATTGCTCTAGATAAGGTACCGATCGCTCGTACTCAAATATATGGATAAAACAAATAGGTCGTGACTAATTTGTATACTATATCGGAAACTGTAAAGTATAGTCAGCTAGGAACAGATTGTATCTGCTTCTTGAGAGCTGCAAACGAATAGAAATGTCTATCAAATATTCTAATCTTCTTTTTGTTCTACCAACCGAACCAAAGTATGTTGCCTCTACTGGCTAGCGCTATATCTCCCGCGCTCTATTTACGTTTTTGTACTAGCCACAAAGCTAGACGGCACGTGGTCTTATCTTCAAAAGGAACATTAACCTTGACATTGGACACCTGTTGTAAAACGTTCGGCAGCCAACTGGCAGCCGATTTGGGAAACCAATCCGCCTAAACAAGAAACGAGCCTATTGTATGTGACATCCATGACTTAAACCCACGTGTATTTTTATTTACTCCTGAACCTTTAAAATAGAAAAAAACATTATTTCAATGTGGATGAGCCGATATTTTTTATTTGTGGTTGTATTATTCAATTATTAAATTCAGTTCAGTTTTTTTCTTACCGTATATAAGAACTTAAGATATATAATGTACTTGTTTAATAACCTTGATACAGTTCAAAAACTTTTTGTCAGTTATGATTTTTTGTAAGCTTGGACGTTTGTTCACATGTCATGGTTTTTGTGACCATTACCCGCAGAAAGGACTCCTACGACTGTACTCGTATTACCAGGCAGATTCCCGCGGCAAATGCTACTAGATACATAATGCGTTATTTACTCAAAACTTTTTGCAACAAAATAATAACTATTACATTTAAAAGTTGTATATGTTGTCCAAATAACTCGCTTATTAATAAAAGTTAGTGCCTCCTTCGCTGAAATGCATATATTCAATTTAAATATGTCTTACTGCAGCTAAATGGGTTCGAAAATTAATACTAACAACAATTTTGGCTATCGTGACTTATCTATTTATAGGAGAACTGTTGGTTAACCGGTGTGTTTTGTTTTTTTGACTCCTTATAAACTGACAGGTATATCAGGCATATAGTAATCATCATAATATATGCATACTCTAGAAGTAGAATTTCTGTACTATAAAAAAAAATTGCAAAGAACCGAGTCCGGGATGTTAGAAGTGAAATAGAACTGATTTAGATTTATTCAAATTTTATGTTTCTCTGTTTGTACGGGCTAATCTCCGAAACGACCGGACCGATTTTAATGAAATTGTGCATGTTTGTAGCTTATATCCCTGGTCAGCTTGTAAGATACTTTTTTATCCCTGTAAATTAAAGAGAAAGAATAAGAATTACCACGCGGTCTAAGTTCAACATCAACTGGTATAGCAATATGTATTTTTTATGCAAGCCTCCTTAGAAGCTGGTTGTTGCGCGATGAAGAATTGACTGACAAAAAATTCGATTATGTATTATTTATTTAAAACCATTACTTACTGAAACATAAAAAAAATGACATCGCAGTAATTACGAGTACATTCGGGAATTAATTATTTACACGGATTTATTATTTTTGCTACTTTATTTCGGCATTCGGTAGATTTTCATCTCTGTATTTATTTATGTTTGATTACGAGTATTACGATAGTAATGCTAAGTAATTTTTTCAGCGAGTATATCATAATTCTTGAAGGTTTTTCTTAAAAAAAGATTTCCTGCATCAAAGTATAGCTATATAAAGTATAATAACTACGTTTAATCTGCCAAGAAGGTTGACAGCTCAGTACAATTGGTGGCGTGTCAAGACATAGAACCAACTTAAATAAAGCAAGAAAAATAGGATACAATTTAATAAATTATTTCTGTACATAAATCGTACATACAATTATTAATGAAAGAAGTTTTATTACGGCAAAATGGTCTTAAGAGTTCACTGGGTACAAATGGCTGGTGGCTTACAACTTAATACTAAATTTCCAATCAAGCTATACAAAAAAAAATAGTTCCGATCTTCCTTTTCACCACTATAGTAATATCTCCCAGAAATAAAATGTAATACAAACAGTAGAATATCATCTTCAATAAGAACTATGTTAAGTTTTTTGCGTGTTGATTATAATTGCAGCGTGCTGTAAATTAGCCATACGTTTAGATAAGTGAATGCTTGCCGTTTGCCATTGCATCGTGTATGTCAGTCATGCAAACCATAGGCGATGAAATCATGGCTGACTAATATTTTAACAGATTCTCTACAATCTGTACTATAAAGTTATGAGTATTGTGTGTTTCAGTGTTTGCGTCTATTTAGGTACTTCTATGATGTTACCCATGACCTACTGCCTTAGACCTTGCTGGCCAATTAGCCAGAATAAACACGTGGAATTGGCAAAAGGTATCTAATTTTGTAAATGTTCACGTATCCACTCATCATAGTAGGAAACTCTAGTTGAGTCCACTTATCCACTTAGTCAGTGTATAATGTAATAATTTTTAACGTTTGCATATGCATGCCAACCTACATCAACGTCTAACTTTAACATCCTCGTATACTGAAGCAGTTAAACAAACCACAGCCCATAAAAGGATTTAGTTCGGAGAATTTGTTAAAACAAAGGTTTGCTCTGTGAACCCGATCCATTATACGTCGACAAACACTTGCAAGGTGGTGCGCCTGTGCGAGGTGGAAACGAACAAACAGATAAACACTACTCATTAGCTGGCCACGTCGAGATATACGGACCGGACTAAGAGGGCTGGAAAGTCGACGCTACTCCTACATGGCCGCCTGGTAGATCTAAGGGAATATTTACGAGTACTTACGATTTAGTAAAGAGATAAAAAGTATCATTGATGTAGAAAATCCAACTTCGTAAAAGTATAGGGTTAAACAAAGATAAAACATGGCAATGCTTGCCAGGCTTGAGGGGTAATAGGTAAATTTGGCGTGTTAGACACTATCGAAGCTAGTATTTCACCGTAAGCTTTAACGATGTCACTAAGCATCGCATAGGCAAACTAGAGGCTATCTGAATGTGTCCGATTTAAGTTAATTACATTTTCAAATATAATCAGTGTGGTAAGAGGAACTAAGAATAAAAATAAAGTAGAATCAAGTTGTATTATAACTTAATACCCTATATGGGTAAAAAGAGGTTGGCTCTTAAAGTATAATGCATCTTTAACGATCTTTCTGCGAGCCTTTATTTTGGCAAACTTTATTATTTATCTCGTGTTCTTTAAAGGAAAATTAATAAGGAGTTCATTATAAAGAAATATGTTCATGGTAACAAATCATTCTTAAAAGGCATGAATATATTATCTGAAACTTCAACATTAATATGCATACTATTCTTAGGGCAAGAATATAGTTCCCACACTTATTTACCTACTTCTGTATATTATAGGTAGCTACATGATCTTCGTGCAAGAACAACTCATAATATTACGTAATCCAGCTGATGTTTTATAAGAAGATAATAATTTTCTAGCTAGACTCAAAGCATTGTTAAGTGATTCGATGTCAAGAAACATCCGGCAATTTATTCTCGAACTAAAAGCACATGATTTGGTATAAAGTGTGCTATGATAACAGCTAACAACGTAACGAAGATGTACAATTTGTGTACAAAAAATCTACACGTCCACACATACACATACGCATACACTGCTGAAAATTGGGATACAGTATTTATTGCATAATGCAAAATAATATGCATCCTCAAATATCTTATACAATTCTTATATAACTTTTGTATAATTGATAAAAGCTAAAAATATTGTAGTTTGGATTAGGAAAACACAGTTTTAAACTATTAAGGTGTTGTACAACAAATTCACTAGGATTTCCAAAATTGATTCTTATTAAAAGGAGTAAAATGCATCTAATCGTTGGTTCAACTGGAGCTCTTAAACTGAATTACTACTTGACCTCTTAATTTCATGTCATTTTTAGTTATATATATCTGACGTGCCTTTTATGAGTCCATTACCTGCAGGTAGGTAAATCTAGGCATTATCTCCGACTTAGGAGACCTTATAGCCCGGTGCTATTATGACGATTGTTATTATGTAACGACGACCGTCGTGTCAAGGTATTCCGCGACAATAACACTCATTTAGACTTAGTTAATGTTTAATTGCGCCGTAATAGCTCATTTACTTGCACGTAATGTTAAGAATTACACTAATATTTTACACAATACATAATTATTAATTTAATTGCTAAAAAAATAATGAATTAATCCAGAGTAAGCGATTTATTGTATACAATCAAAATGTATATAACATCTTTTCTTTTAGTCGTTACTAAACTATGAAGTACTTTAGTACTAAATAAAGTAATAATAGGTCGAAAGCAGTTGTTTCGATCATACGAAGTTCTGAATAGGTTGTCAACTAATTATCGATAACCCTGTCAATGTTAGAAGTGATATGCGTGAAATGGAAGTTTAATTGAGCATGCACATCAAAGCTCAACCCACTCATTGGCAGCCCAGTAACGCAACGGAGCATCATTGTGTTTAGTTCAAGAGGAATCATATTGCGTCCACGGTCATCAGGTCATCAATAGTCCATTCATTCATGCGGTTCAGCTATTTATACTTACCAGCTTACATAAGAATGTATGTATTCGTTACAATGTAGCGTCTGCAAACACTTAGCAAATGTGTTGTAATAATCACGTGAACATTTAATTTTTCTAGTAGGTACATTTACACTTTGAAAATCGTAAAATATGACACTTTGCTCATACAATAAATCGGTAGCGTTGCAGATAATAATTTTGCATTTGTCTTTACAATGTAAGCGATAATTTTAGATACCACTGTACAAGACATACGCAATTTTGATAATAATTGTAACGGTTCCATGGTGTAATGGTTAGCACTCTGGACTCTGAATCCAGCGATCCGAGTTCAAATCTCGGTGGAACCTGTTATTTTTGCAGTCAAAGACTTAGGTCTTTTAATTATATGTCAAAATAGTAAGTGAAATTGAATACTTTCACCGAACACCCGTACTACAGCTTCGTACTTGAGATATAATGAAACAACAATACATGCAATTAAAACTTGTTAAATAAGCAATGTTATTTTATTCCTAAATAATAAATTGTTTATTTTGTTTTTTTGGTGTGCAATAAAGAAATATTGTATTGTATTGTATTTTTTTACAAATGGTAAACAGTAACGAGTACGAGTATATGATAGCATTTACATTATAGTGAATATCAACAAATATAATATTACTCACTTGATATAAAAATAAAAAAAAGAATAGTAAGTTTTTATATTGAGACAAGATATGTGGAATATATTTATCTATATTCATCATCATCATTGTATAAACCATTTTGAACAAAATCCAATAACCCGAAATAGTAATATAAATATAGTCCATTCGATATATTTTGACCAAAGGTTAATAATATTTATGGCACTATATAAAATATTTTCATACAGGCGCTTCCATAATGTAGGTACGCACCCGACTATAGCCTTTGCCGTTCACCCAAATGCCCTGCAAATGTATCCACCTAAGTAATTAAGCCAAGAGTATAATTAACAACATGGTCAGCAATGCAGACTTTAGTTGGGTTCAAAGCACTCATTAACAACTGCATTGCGCAACTTTGTCACAATTTTACATCCACAATATGCAATTTTAATTAATTATACTTACGCGTAATTAACGCACTACTGCTTTTGGTAAGGTTTCAGTCATAGAATTTCTGGAAGACCACGATAGAATAGTTTTAAATTTTAGCGCTAGTCTAAAAAGTAGAGCTGTCACTTCATTGAAGTAGAGAGAAATGAAGGTAATTACTAAATAAGTAGTCGTTATGTGTATTTTCAAGTAATATCTCATAGTAGCACACAAGTGCTAGTATTAAGATATTCGTTAGGGATTCAAACTTCCTTAATATTCAGCTTCATGCTTTGCAATAAAATATGCAACCCTTATACATTACAGTCGACAAACAAGATCATTCAAGTCTTTAATCGCCTCATGTTAAGTATCATCAGGTAATTTTAGCCAAACATTCAAAGTAATGTCGCTGGCTGTAATTACATCATTTAGAAACTTTTCTTGGAACAATGCCAATTTTTTTCGGATATGGAGTTTGTTTGAAAACGGTGCGATTTACCGCGACTCGTCATCTCAGGCTGACTTCATTCTTTCTCCGGAAAAAATGTCAAACATCGTGTAACGACCGTCGCTTCCAGGGTATAATTTGAGCGCCAAAAAAGCTGCAGCATTTTTGCGTCATCGTTATTCTGTTACCGCTTTTGAAAATGATACATAGCGTGTCTGAAATTAAGAAAAATATCAGTAAACAAACAAACTAATAATCTTTACACTTAATACGAGTTTTTATTCGTAGCAATACGAGTAATGGATATTGTTAGGGTTCCTATATAATCAAACGTTATTAGGTAACGTCAATATATTGTGTTGCTACGATCCTCATAATTAAGTATGAACACTTAAAATGTACACGTATAAAAACGTTAAGTTAGTTTTTTTTTATTTTTTGATTTGATCCTGTAGTAAGTTAGTTATTTTGCTGTTTCAGTAAAATTAGAATCATTATGAAAAATTTCGATAAGAAATTATAATCTTAAAAAGACTGTGTAACCATTACAAGTTAAACTGTAATCAATAACTTTGATTGCAAAAATAATGAGCACATCCTACAAGTAATTATTCCCAATTTCGCGGCGAGCGTATACTCGTAACCCATGTCTGGGCACGCTCGCTCCGCATTCCCATGCGTTTCCAGACGTGATTGGATTTAGCGTCGGATGATTAACGGCGGGCGGTGACACTGACAGGCTGACAGGTGAACCCGAGGATGGATGCGGCCACCGCGGGCGGTTCTCATACAAATGTCCTCACTTCTCGGCTCGTTCCCATCACGCCGCCAATCGCCGACTACTTACCCGACCCAAAATTGCAAACCACGTCTTACTAAATTGGACGCCGGTTCCATTGTGTGGATAATGGTTGCGTAAATTGAACTATATATGGTGGCATATTATACAAAGTTATTTGTAAGGAGTGTACTAAGTCGAAAGGTGGGTCATAATATAATATTAATGCTACTATTAGTCAGGAAAATATATCTACTATCCTAACCACTCAATAATAGCGTTAATATTACATTTAGGTATTTTTTTAATTAATTATTATTAATACAAATGTATAGACAAAACAAAAAAAACCAAATAAACGTCTTTGATTAGTTTCGGTATTATTCGTCAGGAATTGTATGCATGACTAGTAAGTTCCTCGGTGTGTATCGCACTCAGAGTCAAAATATCCGCGGAATGCTATAAAACCCATTAATTTTTTGCCTTTGCGAGGAAAATAGTTATATGTGCAATTTAGGCACCTTTATATCTATGTATATACCACTACGAATGAACGATGTCGTTACTATTAATAAAAATCACATAACTAGATAGATACTGCAAAAACTTCCGCGATGGCTTCTTACGGATCACGAAATAGTTTATGATACAATTACGTTTTTGTAGCACTTTTTGTAGGAATCTTCGTAATAACAGCAGTCAAAAAGCGTAAAAGATGATTTGTTTATATCGGCGTACCTTTCGTTTCAGTCCCATTTATATATTTTTGACTTACAGTTCGTCACTACAGTGATAGAAAAACTTTACTTCCTGTTAATGTCGTTATATATCTTTGTTATTATTGCTGTACTATATATGGTGGCATATTATACAGTCTTGTGTGTCTTAATAAACGTCTTCTTTCTTTACATAACTTTAACTTCGAGAAATTGTCACAGATGTCAATTCGGCTCTTTAATAATCATAAGAGTGTCCATCTCAGTGTCTCATCTACATCTACATTTACAACTTAAAAAATATATATAATTATATGTTTAGTAACGCTGCCTTTAATTAACAATAATTTACCTAATACACTCAATCAAAAAACAAAAATATTTATTTAAATATTTTCAAAGTTTATCTAGTATTTCCATTTGTAGAATTATTAGTCCATTAACGACTCATATGCCATTTTGCGAATTAGGAATTCCGCATACAAATCGATAATGTACCTACAGTCACATTTTATTAAAATATTATTATTTAAAAAAAAAATAAACAATATAAACTTACACTGACACTTAAAATAAATTTTATTTTAAAGTCACAACGTCCGCCAGCGGCACGGCAGCCATTGGTAGCATGCTTAAGAATTTATACTAACGATCCTAATGATGTATGCTGTTCTGCACAAGGTTAAATAACACTTTATGATTTCGATATCTTTGCTTCCAGAGCGAGTATCGGTTCGCAGGCGGGGGCTACCCCCGAGCCCCGACGGCCAGCAGCCGCAGCGGCGGGCTGTGCTCGGCCGCCCTCGTGGGCGGAGCTCTGTTTGCGGCCGTCGCGGTGCTCGCGGTTGCGGCGCTTGCCTTCTACATGGGCGCGCTTAGGCCGGATAATGGAGAACGTAAGTATATTTTTATAAGAAAGTGAAAGGAATCAATTATGTGAAAATTTGTACCCATGTAGGCAGAAATAATAGTCCTACGACAGCAAAAACAATCAAGTTTCTATTGACCATTGATTGGATAAAAACCAAGTATTGTTCGCAATTCTTACTGTCAGTTATATATAATAAAAAAAAATTTGGTCATGCAATATTTATATAGTATATAGTTCCTAAATAATTACTACCTATTATATAAAAGTTCCTACTTTGTTCAAGTTTTATATTAACTAAAATTTTTAATGATGAATGAGAGTTCCTAAACTGTAATAAGATTTTCCATAGAACGCTTATGTCTATTTCAGCCATCATATCTTTCGAGGGTACGCTGCGAGTGACTCGTGGCGACGTGTACGGCGGAGCGCCCGGGAGCCCCGCGTGGCGCGAGCGGGCGCGCCGCTACGGCACGGCGCTTAGACAACTGTTCGCGGCGCCTTCTCCTCTCCGCCAGGCCTTCACCGGCGCCCTCGTCACCGGCTTCGGAGACAGGAGGCTCGATGTACACTTCAGATTGTACTTGGATAGAAGAAAAATTCCTAGGTATTTCCTAACAGAGCAAAAAACTTGTTTGGAATATAACAATAGTTTTTAAATTGGAACTAATGCTATTTTTTATTATTTTTTCAGTACGGTTTCCAATGTCGAAGAAACACTTAAGAATATATTAATTCAAGACATAAATTCTAAGCATCCGGCTTTTGGTCCTACGATAAAAATAGATACTACCAGTATTGTAATTAAGAGAGATTTAGAACATACATATCACTCCGAATCATATGTGAAGGAAGCAATGAACGAAAGTATGGCTGCGAACTATCCAAAAACGTTAACACCACAGACAGGAAAAGACAAGACATTACAAACTAGAGTAGGTGTTGTGAGGAAAACAACGGTAAAGCCAAACAAAAATGATCCAGATGAACCAGACATAGACACAGAAAATATTCCAGTAGTCCAAGGTTCGTTCCAAATTACTAAGACAGAAGCTGACATCACAGAAAACAAACAAAATTCTAGTCCAGTCCGACATGACGATAAGTTTGGTCACAAATCAACTGCTACAAAAATCACCACAACTACAAAATCACCTACTACGAAAACAAGCACTACGAAACGAGTTCCTACGAACACACCAAAGACTCGACCCTTCACCATTAAATCGACTTTCAATGTTAAAACTAGAACAGATTCTACAACTAAAAAGGATATCGAGCTAACTACCTCAAAACCTGTAACTTCTGTAACTGAAAGCACTTCAAGTACTACGACAACAACAGTTTCTACGCCAACTACTTCCAGTAATGTGTCACAAATATTATTTGATTTACTTACAAACGAAAACCATTATAAGGACTTACCAAAAATAGATAGTCTTTTCACGGTACCACACGTGATTGATAATGAACCATGGAGACCAATAACCCAGCCTTATTATGAAACATCTAATAAACCTACAGCGTCTCCTATGCTTATACCAGAAGTAACAGAATTAAACGCGGAAGATAGAATGGGTGTAGCCGAAGTTGTTGATGATGTATCAATATTAGAAAGTATGCTCACACCTATACCACCAGTCACTCGAGAAAAAACAACACGTAAACCAGTTCCGCTTTATAAAGACCCATATATAGGGTCAGACGTTTATCCCAAAAATCCAGTCTACACTAGTTTCACAATGCCTTCTTATGTATCTCCCATTAAAAATATGGAAACATTAGGTTCAGGCTACCCAAAACCATTTCCAATTCCAGTTGACAAAATAAGTTCTGCTATTGAAATCCCAGCAAACCCGGACGACGGAGATGATGGTATGCCTATGCAAAGACCTCCAAAAGATACAAAAACATCAGCAGTGATAAATGTCTTAGAGCTGGATCAACATGAAGAAGACACAGAGCAGGTTTCTATCGATGGTGCATCGATTGTGAAAAAACAGAACCTTACTAGCATTACAAGCACATCTACGTCTAGCCCGACATCAACTACTAGTAGTTCTACGACTTCAACGACTACAACTACTACTACTAAAAAGCTCACTACCACTACTACTAATAAACTAGCCATTGACACTAAAGTAAATTCTACTGATGACATTAAGCAACAAATTGGCACTACACCCACCCATACAACTAGACGACCAAATAATAAAGTGTCAATTATTCCGAGCACTGCTACACCCCATCATACATGGGAACTAGTTAATACATCGACAAATGACAAAAACGACACAGTTAACAAGAACTCTCCTGAAACGTTTTACAATGACACTTTACAGGCTATTATAACAAAAAACGATGCTCTTTTACCAAACACTACTCCTAAATTTCCTAGCAAAAGCGCTATTATGAGAAATTTAACAGATATTATTAAAAAGTATTCCCAAAAACCCCTAGCAAAAGTAGAGAAAGTTAAAGAAAATATAGAAATCGAAGAAAGACACGGTCTAAGTAAAGGGACTGTAGAAGTTGTTCTGGACGAGGATCTAGAGGCAACAACCGTTGCGTCTGTTATTACGTTGCTACCGGCAAAGTCTAACCTTGGCGTGAATCGTCCATTGCGACCTAGACCAAAAATCAAACCTGAACTAGAATCATCAGAAGAAAACGTGCGTAGTTTTTTTCGTGACAACCAAGAGGCAGAAAAACTTATAAGCAATCTTAGCACAGAAAATTATGTTCCATTAAATCACGAAGATGACGGTATCACTGAAAGTGAAGATGATGAAAATCCCGAAGTTATAAACAAAGACGATGAACAATATTCAGCAGCCGCTACAAATAATATGAAAGTTTATGACTTTACGAATTCAGCATCAGGTGGAATCAGATATCCTAAATCGAATGATGACGCTAATAAAAATGACGAGCTGCCTAACGTGCCAGACGGAACATACAGAGTTTCCTATCATGTAACAGGAAGCGTAAGCAGTAAACAGGCAAATAAAACGCAAAATTTACCAGCCTACGAATTAGCGCTTGAACCGGATGTAGTTTTGGAAATACCAATTAATCAAAGCAACACGTTAACTATCGACAAACTCCGCCAACTTGCCAGTCTAGCCACAGTATCAGATTCCAGTAATAACACATTTTTTCGTACCCCCGGAGGAGGCGTGATTTCCACAAAAGCAATACCGTCTAGTTACACGCTGAATCAAGCGGGGTTCAAAATTCTAACGAAGACGTATAATAAAGCTGAATCAACCAAACAAGACAACAGTGAAAACAGTTTAGATAAGCCAGAGAAGGTATACAGTAAACCCAATAAGCTACAAAAAGAAAAGGAAAACATCACTATCGAAGAAGTGGTTAAAGAAGGTACCTATGGAATTTGACAAGAGTTTTTTTAAACTTTTAATCCTGAAACAGACACGTTGACTAATTGTTCTCTTCAAATTTCAGAGAAATGTGACAATACAACGTCCTTCCGATGTAAAAGTGGCGCTTGCTTACCTCTGACATCACGTTGCAATCGTCTTTTGGACTGTCCTGGCGGAGAAGACGAACGGGCGTGCTCCTGTGCAGACTACTTACGAGCAGAGTACTCACACTCCAAGATCTGTGATGGTGTGGTCGACTGCTGGGATTACTCCGATGAAAACCAATGTGGTAAGCTCATAGTAAAACTTATAATAATGTCGTAAATTTTACTGATGAAAGCGAACTTTTTTGAGTAATCGAATGTACTAGAGTTTATATTTAAATTTATATTAAATGTTCAAATTCTACGTGATGTATAACTGTATCTTAAGATAAGATTTCGTATCAATTGTTAATTTTCAGACTGGTGCAAATTTGGACAATACGTCTGCGCCAACGCTCGCCAATGTATTGATATGGCCAAAGTTTGCGATGGATCACCAGACTGCCCGCTCGGAGACGATGAGAAAAGTTGTGTCGCTTTGGGAAACGAGTTGGAGGATAATGAAGTCGTGCCCTATAATGAGGAAGGTAAGGAAAATACTTAACGATGTACTTTTTTACTCGCTGTAAAATCCTCTAAAATAATTGACATTATACAGAGAGAAATTCGTATTTTCGGAGAAAATACTTTTTATAAACTTACTGTAATCATCGTTTTTCAGGTTACGTGATGGTGCGTAAACGAGGAGCGTGGGGAAGACTGTGCGTGGAGAGTTTCGCAGACGTAGTAGAACAGGCACACAGCTCTCTGAAGCTTCCAGATCTGGGCAGGGCAGTTTGTCGGGCCATGACTTTCGAGTAAGAACTTTTCAAGTTACAAGATAATATTTTCTATTTTCGTATTCGCCCCTAATAGCAGAATAACTAATAAAATATCGGATAAATTACCGCAAAGAATAATAATACAGAAAATACTATTTTCATCCGTTAGGCGGTACGAAATTCGTCGTGTTAGCTAGTTAACTATACACCTAGTTCTAAAAAAATACAGCTTCTATAGTTTATGTGAAAAAAAAAAAGTTAACATCAATAATGATTATTATAATCGATCTGTTTCCAGAGATGCTGGGTGGGCGCGTGAAGCCCGCGAGGGTCGCAAGGCGAGCTCCACCGGCTACTGGGAGGTGTGGCACAACGCTGCCGCACGTGCAGCCGACACGCGCCTCTCGTTCCGACGAGCCAGCTGCACGCGACGCAGAGCGCTGCGCGTGCGCTGCAGCGGACTCGACTGCGGGATCCGACCGCATGCTGACGTACAACAGCCGAGGTAAAGATCTTTTTAGTGTTTAATTTACTTGTAAGGACGTTTTCTGTTCATTACGTTTTGCTTAGTTTAGAAATGTTTACGATTAATTCTGATTTCCCACACCAAGCTGCTACACTTTATGAAAAAGATAGGCAATGGATTAAATTGGTATTATCCACCATCGAACACATTATGCTTCTAAATAAAAACATAATTCACTGCGCTTTAAAAAATGTCGATTTGCCTTTTCGAAATATTCGTATTGTAGTTTTTCTTGTCTTTTCTAGGTTAAACTAGGTTAAAATTAAACGCCAATGATACGGTAGATTGGACTGTTTGAAATACAGCTGATATTTTGACGTGTTTTCCTACCTCGTTTCTTGCGTAACCTCCTGATTCTCATCAATTCTCAGAGGCATTAGTTTTAATATCGTTCAGAATTTTCAATCAGTAGCTAATTGACTGAAAATTAAAAATCCGTTTTTTGGAAGTTATGTCTAATTATCAGTAAGTATATAACCAAATTGAAGCAAACGTTCATTGAGTTTTTAGTTTTAAATTTGCACTGCCACACAACAACTGCCTGTGGTAAATCTGCATCAAAGCCCTTATTATGAAACTCGCAACCAATAACGCCGCATTTGCCGCGCGTGTAGCTTTGCTTGCGCAATAGACGCAATAGCACTGCTGACAAACAGTCAGTATTATAACCAAGAACAAGGTGTTAAAAAGACCTTAAGTTACCACGTACCACCGAGGTTACTTTGGGGGGTATGTAGTGTTCATAATAAGGGCGGAGGTGTGACACGGTGGTTGTTGCGGCAGCGTGACTGAGAGCGTCCGTCGGAGCAGGGTGGTGGGAGGCGACGGCGCGGCGGCGGGCGCGTGGCCGTGGCAGGCGGCGCTCTACCGGGACGGAGACTTCCAGTGTGGCGCCACCCTTATACACAGGCAGTGGCTGCTGTCCGCCAGCCATTGCTTCTACCAGTAAGTAATACACCTTTTTTGTATATATTTTATGTTCCAGAACGAAATAATAAAATTCAATGCTCCTCCTTGCTAATCTCAAAAACGTTTATTGAATTCAAACATTTGGTCAAAACTATATGTAGCCTGAAAGGTACGTTAAGCGACACTAGCTGAAGGTACTAGTTTGTCCGGTCATAATTAAAACTTGCCTCGAACAGGATAAATGCAACAAATATATAAAGCAAGGTTTGTCTTTCTTTACGCTTTAACTAACGTAACGCAGATCAGACAACATGCATTATTGTCTGATCTGCACAAACACCACCGAACCATAAGAGACGAGTACATGAAATCAGAATCAAATATATCTATTGTTTGGATAGATATTAATTTAAGTACCTAAATCTAAAAATATTAAATAAACCTTTTTTTTTAAATGCATGTCGTTGCATTTAAAAAAAAGGTCTAGCAGTAAGAACATATAACTAATGAACTATCCAATTAATTACCTACAAGAGACTATATATATATATAATAATAGAACTAATCCAAGCCCACGAATCTTGTCTATAATGTTGTTGTATGCACCTTACAGAGCGACAGAGGCGCACTGGGTGGCTCGTCTGGGGGCCCTACGTCGCGGCGCGTGGCCTCGCGGGCCCTGGGAGCGCGTGGCTCGCGTGCGACAAGTCATCCTCCACCCGAAGTACGCGCCGCGTGGATTCCGCAACGACATCGCGATGCTACGTGTTGACCCGCTGGCATTACACGCACGACTGCGACCGGCGTGTCTACCACCACCGCGGTCTCATCCGCCCGCGGGACATCATTGTACTGTGGTGGGGTGGGGGCAGTTGTACGAGCACGAAAGAGTATTTCGTAAGTACTCTTTTTTTTGGTGTATCCGGTTCAGATAACCGCTGCACAATTTTTTTGTATAGTTTGCTATCCGGCTCGAAGGACGAAAAACCAACCACTTGGTTTGGGCCGCAGCCAGTCATTTTAAACTGCAGCTGCTTCAACGTTTCTGGCAATTTGTTAACATACACTGCACCATTTTTTTCGTTAGTTGTGCATTACAAATAGCTCTTTGGATATGTGTTTTGATATCTGTGTCCGCACTAAAGGGAAATTTATATTATTACACTTAATATCGCTCTCACGGGGAATTAAATTACATCGCGAGAGACGATACCGGCGATATCTGTAAGAAACTCCTGGTAGTCCTTCTATAAAATTATCCATAGTAAATATATCCCTTATTACGTTCCAGCGGACACGCTCCAAGAGGTGGAGCTGCCGGTGATATCGACGGCGGAGTGCCGGCGGCGCACGCGGCTGCTGCCTCTGTACCGAGTGACGGACGACATGTTCTGCGCGGGGTACGAGCGCGGGGGGAGGGACGCGTGCCTCGGGGACTCCGGAGGGCCACTGCTCTGCCAGGTAACCACCACATTGCACTGTCAGGTGACTAGTAAATACAAACAACAATTGTATAAGAAACTCCATTATTTCCTTAAGAAACACGAGTAAGAGACAGTTAAGGCTGTTCTACTTAATATTACATAGGTCTGTAAAGTATCTAGTACGTTGGGATTAATATCAAACATAATCATGGTCTATAGATAATCCATCTGCTATTTTTTTCTTATAGTTAGGAAGTCATTTAATTTTTCTTAATAAAGGCACTTGCCCGGTAAAAATCAAACATAATTCTTAAACATAAATAAAGTTTCACGCTCATAGCTCCCCACTAGTATTATTCCTGTGTCGGGGATGACAACGACAATCACAAACACGTGTACAACACACTCACTCATATTCAAACTAACTGTTCGAACACCTGCCCTGACCGGGAATGAAACATGGGAACCCCGGTTCTCGAAACAAGTATGCTAGCCACTAGATCAAGGCGGTCGTCCACATTATCTTACAAGGGCGAGTCTTGAAACCATCTCGCATCGGACTTTAAATAATAATACAGTGGTTTTGTACGTGTCAACATTCACAAGCCTGTGTTGTTTTTTTTTCAGGAATCGGATCGTTGGTATGTGTACGGAGTGACGAGTAACGGCTACGGATGCGCGCGAGCCAACCGTCCCGGCGTCTACACCAAGGTCTCAAATTACATCGAATGGATAGACAACGTGATCGCCACGCACACTCCTTCCTTCAACGACACGACCGCCTCCGACGAAGGCTACGAGTCGAATGAAGATTTCTACGCTGATTTAGAGACAGCGGAGAACAGAAGAGCGGTCAGAGTAGACACTTGTAGAGGATACAGATGTCCGCTCGGAGAATGTCTACCTTCTTCGAGCGTTTGCAATGGATTTCTAGAATGTTCCGACGGCAGCGACGAATGGCAATGCAGCAAACTTAATCTTAACAACTCTAGCATAGACCCCGATTGATCAACTTATTTATAAACCAGAATTGTTTAACTTAAGTTCTGAATTCGACTGATACTTTGTAAGTAATAGAGATAAGCCGTTTCGTATATCGTCGAAGTGTTGTCAGTATGAACAAATTTCAACTAATGTATTGGAACTTTGGAACATATTCTCCGCCATAACATTTTACGATCGTTGGGCTTTATTGTACATATAGCTATTATTTCCTTCGCCCGATTTGTTCTGTATACTAGTGCACGTCTCGTATCCTATTTATTGAAATGCTATGGGTTACCTTTTCCGTTTGAATTGTAGATGTAGATTTGAATGGACAATGTGAACCATGATTTTATAGACATAAATGTAATTACCAAAATAAATATATTTCGTTTTGTTTATCCCTTTACTATTTAAAAACCTTGGTACAGGAGTATAAACGAACTTTGATAGATTATTTTCGTTATACACTTATTTTAACATATTATTTACTAAATTTATTAGAAAATAAAAAGACAACTTGCTTAAAAATAACTTTAATCTCTCGACAAATAAATTAACAAAATGCAAACATTGTAATACAGTTTTTTTTTATATTCTTCGAAATAATGACGGATTAATAAATAGTTAAGATTAATAAGACTTCACAAATACACAGATTGATATATTACTCAGGTAGTAGTCGAAACAAAAATTACAATAATCATAAATTATTAAATAATAAGTCTTGAATTAAAATTGTATAAAGCGATGTTGCTCGTACGAAATGTATAAAATTGAATTAAAATTATTTTAAGTGGGTACTTAATAAATTAAGGTATTAAATAAGCCCACATTCTAATCTCAGCGGGGTTAAAAAATCGCTGCGATAATTAGTAAAAAGAATAGCTCGAGTCGAGAAAGCAAACTTTTCCATATATGTATTATTATCTCGAGACAGTCACACGCCTATCACCTAACTTATGTTATATCCATACCGATAGGTATCGCAGGGAATTACTGCCTTCGTTACGTCAAAAATAATCAAACCTCGAAAATCAAGTTGTAAGGAACATGTTTACAAATACACAAAGGCCAGTAAATACTTGAGTTATAGTTATATCTACGTCATATTATATTAGATTTTATATATTAAAATTACTACGAACGAGCGAGATGAGCAAGAAATGATGATCCTTATGTAATAATACGTGAGTGATACATATCGAATGACCGGGAACGCGCCCGACGGTGAACTTTGAACAAAATGGAAGCTAACAGGATTCTGTGGAAAAAACGCGCTACGAAACTACTAGCTCCACTGTTTTTGGACAGAGTTAAAAGTTCGCACCACCACTCTCATCTCATTTATGCTATATAATAAAAGAAATGCTCCAAGTATACAAACTCTTACGTACTTCATTTCAATTGTCAATTGGGTGTATTATGTAGGCCAACGCGGATAGCCACAGACCCGGTTTAACTCAGTAGTTCGTCCAATATCATACGAATGCACGGCGCGCGCGATTCGCAACGATGGCACGAGCCGTTATATTAAATATCTCTTACTATCCCCAACAGCTCACATAATAGACCTGACTCTCTACAAGACTTAGAACATAATGCGTAAAAATACTCGTATTTCAAGCAATTGCGGTTCCAATTTTCATGTCAAGTGTTCTGTAGTGATGCGAACTGCATATGGTACATAATATTTTAGTATGTACATATTTTGCGTCGTTATAGAGACGGGTCATTTGAGGTGATCTAATATCGAACTATCGTGCCGGGGTGTAATACTGTGACCCGTCTCGTCTGTGATACCGGTTTCAGTCTACTTTAGTTTTGTTAAACAATGATGGCATTAAACAAAATTGTTACTTTAGTTAATTAGTCACGTTTAACGGGAACATTCAGCGATGTATCCTACTTCATAAAAAAAAGTGTTTTTCGAAGTACTTATCCTGTAAAATTATTTAGAAAAATGTTTGTAACTGTATTCTTTGCGTCAAGCACGGCAGTAATGATTCGATAAATTGGATCACCGACTAGCGAACACTAGGATGTTATCTGACAATCCCAAAATTCATTTTATCAAATGCCATAAAGTTTCACTCAACTAGACAGACTTCGAAAACCAGTAACTAGTATATAAAACATAGTAGTGTATATAAGTATATATGTATAGCAGTGTTTACTGTTAGTGCGGTTCCCGGTCGCGGCGGCAGATGGCGCGCGTGACTCCTACCCCTTGTTCTCGACCGGCGTGGTGCTGAGACCGGATTTGGACGAGTTCAGCATCGTCTTGAACTGCTCCGGCACCGGGTGCTCGCTCTGGAATCGTAATATGACAGGTATTAATAACTTTAGATTGGTTGGATTATAATTTTATTGGACATCCAACATAAGCTATAATTGCCTTGCAATGAAATCTAATGTCATAGTGTTGCGTTGCAAAACGAACTTATAGACAGGTAAAATATGGACAAGGGAAAGCCGTTATTCAACTCGCGAATATGAATATTAAAAGTAATTTTACACATAGTAATTTACACATTTTGTTGTTTTCCTTAAATTATCTACATGTTTTATTATAAATAACGTATATTCCAAAACATTGTAGATTGAAAAACATAAGTCAGCGAATCTTAAAAATTAATACGTTGTAGTTCTTAAACCATTAAAACTTGGATCAAGCCTCCTTCCTCTTGGTCGAAGTAGGATGACATTAGCCATGCAGTACTTACATAGTCTCCATTGCCCTTGGGCACGAGTACGTTCATCTCGGAAGACTTAGAGCTGACAATCTCAACGTTGAGCGACTCCGGCGACAGATACATCTGACAGCCGTCCGTTTTGTCGATGGAGATGGTAGGCACTTTGCCCAGCACCTGGAGACAAAATATGTACCATTAACTTACCAAAAACAGGTTATTTTTGTGAATTGACACATCGTTTTTGTGCCACAGATTTTCTTTTATATTTCGTATTAGGGCGTGTCTGCAATAAAGAATCAAACAATCAATTCTGTCTTCACTTGGCCTTTCCAAGCAAGTTTTTAGTCGGTACCCACATATTAGATTTATAAAATTGTTTTTTAAGAGAACTAGCACGTGTTTAACTCATTTTGTTTAACAATACAATGCGAGGCGTGCCATCGTAGTGGACATGAACAACTCATTTCATCCTGGATGAAGTTCACCATATGTGAACATAACTATAGCTGGACCTTTCCAACAACAACGTGTGAAAACCCGTATTGTTAAACAAAATGTACCACCATGGTACAGGTAGGTACTAACTATACCGTTCTTTTTCGTATAAAATATGTTCATCGATTGATGAACGTATTTTATACCAATAATTTTGATATATCAATAAATTTAAGACGGGTATAAAAAAACTGAAAAATAATTAACACAAATCTAAGAGATATGTCGAAAATGTTAAAGTTTTATTTTTTTAAATTCAGCTCGAATAATGAGGGGATGGGAAGAGATACCATACTAAAATAACATAAAGTTTATAGTTGTTCCAACACAACGTAACATAAAATCAACCAGCCAAAAACCCTTCAACTATTTTAAAAGTTTTGGAGGGATGTTTTAATGTTAACGCCATTAGATTAGTAAATAACAAAAGTTTAAAAGTTTTAAGGTCGTGTTCAATTCTATTTTTCTTACAATACCTATTACGTGAAATGAGAATTATGTGGCTATACACATCAATCAACTAACCTATTCGTATTTATTTTTAATAGTGTAATGCAATATAAAGCTGGATTCATGCCCTGCTTTGTATTCATTGATGATCATTTTTAGATATTGTATCCCAATGATTACTATATCACATAGTTAAATTAAAAATATGCATTTATGAGGCCTCTGCAGGAAATGCTTTAGTTTTAGTGACCTTAAAATATTTGAGTTATTTGAGCACTACTACCATTTTTCTGTTCATGGAGATTATACGGCGCGTAGTAATAATGCCCTAAAGTAAAAACTTAAAATAAACTATGAATCCTCTTTAACTCGATCAAACGCCATAGCTAGAAAACAGCCGGAAAAGAATTTAAGACGCTGTCACGAGTGTCACCTCTAATTTACAATTACATCCATCAAAATTTTAATATAGAATTATTTCGTAATTTAATATTATTTTGTACACTATTGCTATTATTTTAGATGATCGATATAGTTTTGAGAGCATTGAAAATACCGTTTTTGAGGATATGAATATGCAGGAAGAGGTTGAATACACTGACGACATCAATGAGGTCCTAGACGGGTCATGGAGTTTGAGATTCTACTTGATGTCTTTGTTTGATGTGTACGGCTTGTCTTTCCTGCAGCAGTGTGTCAGCTTCGTTTATGCGATCTACTTGAGAGTCACTCTCGTCAATATGGTATGCATCAAACATAATTACTGTTCATAGTTTACTTTAACTATAACAGGGGACGATGAGGTAATTTATTAATATTCTCCATTTCATAAACAATATAATTTATCACAACGCAAATACTCGAGCATTGAAGCTTTTGTCACTAACACCAGAATAATTAATCTATTTATCAGCCAACTCTGTTATACCATAAGGAAGAGGAGAGGAGACAACTTAGGTACAAAAGGCCGTAAGTTGTCTCAAAGTTTTATCTCATGTTTATTTGTAATTTATTTTTTACATTTATTCCTAAGGCCTTGATACAATCATAATTAATCAATAACGATGTCCTTAAATATTGTGAGGAATCAGTCACTTTGCCCTAGTGGGTTATAAAATACTATTTTGTTTTGATTCAGTGTTTGATTTCGAACTGTGTACGAAAATATACTCGGAATGCTGTTTCCGAGCGCAGTGCAAGAATATGTACAACATTTAAAAATGGAGCAAACATATCATAAAATTCAAACTGAAAACACACAGAATTCCCTTGAAACGATTTGAGTTTCTAACAAATAATTTTATTTATTAACTGGCAACAGCGTCGGTGTCGTTAACCCTATTCTGAGAATGAAATCGATTTTACGTCCATTAGTTTTTATTATTTCGCCCTCCAGGTGATATTTTTCTTGAAGTACATCTCGCCGGGTTTCTGCACGTACAGGTTCATAAAAAATACCATCCAAACGTCCCGCGAGAGGCTCAAAGGGAAACAAATGGAATTGGAAGACATCCAACTTCAGGTACACATGAACCGTGACTTATTGCCGACTTTTATGAATGAGAATCGAATTTAATCCGCGGGCCGCGTTGTCTTTTTTATTTTGGCTCGTTTATGTGTTGTTTATCTTTATGAACTAGTTTTTTGTGTTCAATCATAAGTAGCTTAATTTTCTCCGAAAATTAATAATACTATGGTACTGATGAAAACATCTAAATACGCTAATTGCCTTTAAGTGATGCTTGGCTTGTTTGTTTTTTTATTCTGAAGAGCACCGTTAATCATGTCAGCACGAATCTTTATAGATATACTGTAGTACCGTCACCTGTATGTAGAAGGGCACATTGGAAACATTTTCAGATACAAATAGTAAACACGAAGTTATGCGTACGCGACGCTGAATTCAACGAGCGCTCGGATCTGTTGAGACGCGAAGCGGAGCGACTGCGGCGCGTACGTGACCGCGTGCGTGACGTCATCGCCGCGGACGACTCGCTGCGGCGAGCGTTGCATGCTGTTGCAGAGTGCGACTTGGATCTCGATGAGCATAATAACCCGCAGGAGGGTAATAAAAACGTTCAGATAATGTGATTTCTTCCGTAGAATACATATATTGAAGAGCGTGTGTTACAAGTCTCTATAGGGTCACTGTGAGTAACTCGAACTTCGACACAGACATCGCATCGCATTGTAACAAGTAAATCCCTATTTTCATTATTTATCTGTACGCTCGTAGACCGTACTTCAATGACACATGGGGCAGGATGGCCAGAAAGGGAGTAGTTTGTATGAAAGAGCGTATAATCAAAATTATAAATGTACTCGTACACATAAATAATCTAATTACGATTATTTATGATTATAACCGACGTGATCGAGCATTTATGGTACCTAGGTTAAAATTTGAAAATATATTATCACGTTGATTCTAGTAAATTGTGCGGCTACGAGCAAGCAAGATCGTGCCGGGACTGTAAATCTAAGTCTCACATTGTCTACGAGATATTATTGTACAGAGGTCAAAGACTCGAGAGATATGCGCAGAATTCTACGTTATTCAAGAACACACACATAGGTACATTGAAATGAAAATCGGACGATTTGATATTTAATCACCTACATATAATATATTGCGATAGTTTTGAGTCACAATTACGAGTGAATCGTAGTTTGTAAGCTACAGAGAACTAAAAGGAAAGGAAGTACACTTTTACATTTATAGGCACCTATCGAATGCCTCCTTCTCTAGTAGAATACCTAGTCCCTTAGAATCTAATTTGGGACTAGTTCTAGAAGCAAACGCGCATTTGTTTTGGCTGCAGCGGAGGTCATAAAAATGTTGTAATATTTATAATGAGAGTCTCTTTTTTTCCTATTGCATAAGGTAAACCCATAAAAGCTTTCCTCAATAGTATCACAATACAATAATGAGAATCGAGAAAAAAGAGATCAGTGTCCATCCTCGCTGCAGTTATCAACCAGCTCCAAAAAACTTTTTTCTTTACATTTACAGATAAAGAGACAATAAACGAACTGTTGAAGAGCCTGCGTCGCAATCGTGTACCCGAACGACACCTCGAGAAGATGGATCGTGAACGGGCGGAAAGCGAACCGGGTGCCGAAGACTACGGGAGCCTCTACTCCTCGCTTAGTGATATCGACGTACGACAAGACTGTCGCGTTAAGATCGTTAAAGTCACCAACGTCTACAAAGTTGCATATCTCAAGCATTACATCAAGCAAAAGAAAATGCGACGCGCCAACAATAAGGCCACATTAAAAAAGAAAGTAAGTTTATTTTTTATTATCGTATCCAACCCATAGCCGCCTTAGCCTTCTCCGATAAGCAGGTTTCTTCCTGACGTACCTTTTCACCTAATACATTGTATAATTCTAATACAAATAAGCTTATTTTTTCTTAAATAACAATAGATTTGTGTTGCACAACCACCGGTCGCAGTTAAAATTTAAACATAACATTCATTTATTCGGCTCCGCTCTCGTATACATCAAAGGAACCACAAAGTAACGATTCATATTTCAGTGTAATTTAACCTGACTTAAATCCTATTTTGGTAACGTTTTGCTACGGTTTTGGTTTACCAGTCTGGATGGCAACTTTGAAGCCTGCGAGCCAGTCACTCTAAAGACATAAACATATTCTTTTTCAGATGGATAGCATAAAGAAGCTTCTAGACGACTGGCAGAAAACTCTAAACATGGTAATCAACAGCAAGTTGACGATCTTGAAAATAGACACGCATCCGATTGACGTGGCGTCGCAAGAGGCAATGGGGGATTACTCCAAGCCACGGGAATCTTCTGACTCAGACAGCGACCACAGAAACGAAATGTTCTATGACGAAAACAGCCTCAGTTGGACGCAGAACCCATACAGACCATATGGGTATAATTACGAGGTCAGTACCCTTCGGCATCTCAGTTCCAAATGTTTTTCCCGAATATAATTGTCTCTAAACGTCGTACAGAATTGTTATTAGTCAGTGTTGGTGTGGGTACAGTGACCGACAAGTGCCTTAAATAATGTAAGGTAGCGAATTTATGCCCTACCTTGTCCAATATTACCTATCCCATCTATTTTAAAATCCTCGCGGTAAATGTCAATCGCCGGATTGACAACCTGGGTTTTTCTACAAACCTTACACCGATAACCTAATCACAAGATTAAGACAGGCTATATTGGTATAAGATAAAGGAGGCTTCTGACCTGTAGTGGGTAGATTAAAAGATGAAAAGGCGCTTTTTCTGTTCTTTATTTAGAGTAAATTCCATCACTCTATCACCTGAACGTCATAGTATACGATGACCTTGTACCGTGTTTAAACCCGTGAAATTACTCGGACTTAGTTGTAAGCTCGGTGCGGATTTGTTGCGGGTGAAATTCCAATTACTAAGGATGTATACGATGTGTAGCGAGCGTTAAATTTTGCTACGAGAATAACTAGCTTATATTGCTGTGAGTGCGGCAAGCTTTGTGTGAGTGTGACAGTCGCGATTTTGGTAAAAATATTCTAAAATTTGACTTTGTATTTCTTGAAGGTATTTTAAGGGTAATATTTATTTTTCCCAAAATTAGGTTAGGCTGTGTCGCAGTCAAGCATTGTAACGATCGCAAAGATCACTGACATTATTTTAAGGGATCTTTCAATTTCTTGAATGCTTTGTAAAAAAACTTTGTAAAAATGCGTCAAACCCCTCTTTTTTTCATTTCTAAAGAAAAAAAAACGCCTTTCAGTTTCATACTACACAATCACAAATAGTAAAGATCCCGCCGACTTGCCATATCATTGAACGATATCAAATGAAATTGAATGCATGGTATATATTTTTGTTCAGGAAATCCCTGAGACAGCCGTGGCACATAACCACTACGAGCAACAAGACAACGGTGACGTGAAATACTCTGCTCACTTCCAATGCGAGGGATTAGCCAAGTGCCCCAAGATGATGTCTATAGTTGAGGAAACTGGTAGTCAGATGGCCATCGAAGAGGTCGCCTGCGAAGTTGATGATGACTGTCGGGACCTTGTGGCGATATGATGTCTATTACTCGTTTTCTTGAATTACAATCGATGAATAAATTATTTCGTTTTAAATTAGTTCGACCACGACGAAACACCATTCGTTTGCAGAAATCCATACTCGATCAGATATTGTTTGTAAAATATTTAGTGTCTGTGCGCCTCGTTAGCTTATAAGACAAAGGACTTTACTCTGTTCTGATTCGGAAGTTTTACTTTTGAACGTATGTGTTAAAGTTTCGCTACTATCGTCATGAGGATAGCTGAAAAATCTAAGTCAATGGTTACATTCATACGATGGAAATACAAAATGTTTTGGAACTATTAGGTCCTTACATATGAAATTGGCGTTTTGTCGTACTGGCCACTTTGATCTCAAATATCTATCTCTGCTTTGGTTAGGGATTCCAATTTCAAATTTATACAGCTATTTATTCATACATTTGTATTTCGAAAACCGTAATTCATTTGTTTTGTCCTCGTTTGGTTTTTTCTTTGCGTCACGCAGTTTACAAAATGGAAAACTTGAAATATCGCGTTATTTACGAGTACGAGTTCCACCGTGGTACCAGTGCTGCAGAAACGGCTCGAAGGATTAATGATGTGTATGGCGGCGGTTTCGCAAAAGAATAGAAGAAAAGATCAAATCATCAATGACGATTTCATTACTAGCGTACAATTAGAACTTGTAAATAAAGAAATTTCAATTGGTCACGCATTAAAAAAATTACGTACATAAGTTTTAACTTAAAACCAACGGACGGCAAGTTTTAATATTGTATAAGGAAATTTTACTAAAGGAAGACTTTATTTGTAAATATAAAATTGACGAGAAACGAGTTAATCTCTTATTAACTATTAGCTGCGGTATCGTTTGATTTTAAAAGACCAATGATACCACCAGGGGTATCGCCAGGGGTATCGTGGGTCCGTAGCGGTATATCCAGTTGGTTGCTTTACAGTCAATAGCGATTAGGCATACACTGACTTAAACGCATCATGCATGACATTGTTTTTTATAAGTTCCTTCAAAAAAAAATATATCACCGCAAACAATTTGTGTGGCATATGAACTGACCTGCATCTGTACCGACTGGCAGTTGACGAACTCAACGCTAGACACGAGGTGGTCGAAGACGACGGCACACTTGGTGCACGAGTCTAGAACCACTCCGTTCACCTTCCCCTTGACCGTGAGCGCCGAGTCGCGGCAACGGAACATGTATACCACGTTATTCATGTCAGCATTCTCTACCACCAGGTTACTGTTACCTTTCTGGTACTCCTGTGGATTAATAAAGGTGAAGTGTTAAAAGTGTTTTGAAGTTGGGTAATATTCATCATTAAGACATACAGCACACAAAGATATGCCCCGTCACATTGGTCTAGCAAAATAGAAAGTCAAATTGTTCATGCAGCAGTATTGTAAGCGTGGCTTTGCCTCTTATAATAAGTCCAGAAATTATCAAAATGTTTACAGCAGGGATATTGACCTCGATAGCATGACATGACAAGTATATCAGTGTGAAATGTTAACTGTGATGATTACCGGTATTATGAGCTACAGCAATTATCTGAATTTTTAGAGAGCACTTCAAATATCTAGAAACGGTGGGAGGTGGGAGGTGTACTTACAATGAGCCACTTCTTCCCGTCCCGCATAAAGACCGGCGGCTTGTCGGGCAGTGCGCCCGCGCCGGGTGTCGGTAGAGGCTTAGCGGGTGCACCGCGCGCTGCCGCCGGCGCTGGCTTGAACGGCGCCGGGCCCTGGCGCAAGCCTGGGTTCTTGTGCGTTTGCATGTCGGACGTCACCTTACGCAGGCCTAAGGGACATGTGTATCGTTATATATTGGCCACCATAGCAGACGTAAGAATACAAGACTGCGTTTGATCGCATCTCGTCTGGTATAATGCGACGGTGATACATAACACATTACATGTTCAATGATAAGGCAGTAACAATATATCACAACACATTATTTTATAAACAAGCCAATGATAAATAAATTAAATTAATTTATTTCATAATTAATTTGTAATTTACGTTATAACTGGCCTTTGGAATGCGATATTTATCATTAAACTTGATATTATGTACAAATACATAAAAACGCATGATTTTATACATATTCGTTGTATGATGCGGAAAACGTCTCGATGTAACTAACGTATATTTTATGTAACATATTTTATTTTGTTATAGTTAGGAGTAACTATAACAGAATATGTTTTGTAGAAATTAAAAAAATAACAAAAAAAGAGTGGTAACAAAAAGTCATTATCATACTGGACACAATAACATATAAATACAACGTAGTGCGAAAAACTTTCTGCAGTAAAGGTAGCAGAAAAGCAAGAACTATCAGAGTATGAATGGAACGCTTTTAAATCTCGCTGTTTGCCTTCAAAAACATCGTTTGTTAGTTTTTCGTTTTTGCCAGTTCCCGCATGAGTCTGATGATGAAACCGAAGTTTAATCTCAGTCTTTAAGTTGAATTGAGACTGACAAATACAATATAAAATACAAACATTAATCTCGACCACCAATCTGCACGGTACTGCAAAGCACCCTTGTCCAGCTAGCCGGTGGCGTCATTGTGAACGTTTCATTTATCACTAGCATTGTGTTTGTCCATTGACCGTCGTAGATGGCGTAAAGTACGCAGTCGCGCGTTCAATCATGCATACTAATTCAACACAATCGCCAGAGGTACTAGCAGGCTCATTGAAGCGACTAGACAACAAACAGCATTCGGTTTTACGAGACGCGGGAAATTTAAGCAACGTTATAATTTTACAATCGCAATGTAAGGCCAGGAAAGTTAAGAAAGGCAACAATGATTTACATCGCATCAGGGACCTTCTAGCACAAACACAAACCAAAAACATTAAGAGCAAAGGAAGCAAGACTCATCATCGAAAAAAGGCAAGTACATTAATATACAGTTGGCAACTGATTTCATGCGTAAAGCACGCCGTCTATAGCATTGTTTCAGGAAAATATTGCTGAACATCATAACGTACGATTCATGAAAGAAACTGCAGTATTCTGTGATTGTGTTTGAAAAATCAATAAACGAGTCCGAAAGTAGTCGGTACATAGGTATTAAATTTCAGGGTAAGGCAAATAACTAGAAAAGTTTGACTACTGGAAGACCCGTCCGGCTTTCAGACGCAATATTCAAAACGCAACGGTAAATGGGGTACAACGGTAATTATAGCTTTAATCAAAGTGCATTCCTGGCATATTGAAGCATGCGTGTGTGTACTCACTGCTAGTGATGCCCTCGCCCTGGTTGATCTCAGCGAAGAGTGCGCTGCGGTCATCGATGGACAGGTCGGAGAAGTCGACGGCGGGCAGCGCGGGCGGCGGCGGGGGCATGCCACCGGGCGGTGGCGGTGGCGGAGCGCCCGCGCCCGTGCCTGTGCAGGGTTTATTCGTGAGCTGTGCTTTTTGTGCCCGACACCCAGTGCAAATGTTGTCTATATTGTAAGTCTACATTAGACCCTATCTTTAACTGTCTCGCTTATAACAAATCGCGTAGTTCGCATATTCCAATAGCGTTAGATGCCGTTCGCGATTTTATTCCGTGTCCGAGAAGCACCAGCTAGCACGTGTTAGGAGTGAAATTTATGTCAAAACACTCGCATGCAAAAAGGTGAGCCACTACTACTGTACACGGCTATCGCTTAGAGATAGTACTAAGCTGAAAGAGCGTCGCTCATCATGAACAATTATCAATTATCACTAAGAACAAATCGTATATTTTTCCCCTAATTCCGGGTAGACCGCATAGTGAAAGTAATTGATCATCATGAGTAAAATGACCCTTTCGGTTTAGTTCACCCTCAACCAATAACCCTGTGTACAATTGTTTTCACGTTTTATAAGTTTGCGGTCAACTTATACAATCAACTAACCTAGCTATCTAGAGCTGTCTAATATCTAATATAATATAATAAGCTACTTCGGCGCAGACTTGTGGGCTCATAAAGTAAAAATTGAAACCAAGAACTATTTTTTGGTTAAGTATCCGCACACTCTACCCTCTTTTCTTATATTGTGTACTCGCGTAATTTATTTACTAAGTAGCACAAAGCTCAAAAGGCACCATACTAACAAAAAGTTGCAATCTATAATATTGGCTTAAGTAACTGCGAAATTATGGTCATGACAAACAAATAACTCTAAATTATCCTGTCTACGGGCTCAATATACGAACTCTACTTCGGCATAAAAACAAACAACCAAGGCCAGGGACAGTAGTAGGTCGCTGGAAGATTAAATCCCAACGATTTCTTTGAGACGTGAAAGGAGCAAAGGAAAGTTTTTGTACAAAACAGTCGACAGCCGACATTATCCTTATATACGTAAGGTCAAACTATAAAAGCTTTGGTGAGCTCTTTACCCAAAACAAGATAAATGGATCGTTAGTTCACAGAACAACCTACGAGTTGGTAATTTCTTGGGTAAAATAAATAAATGTATCCACAGCCGTATTATGTACGTAGTGTATATATGTATTGACATTGTTTATCACAACAGATATTACAAATAGCTGTGTGCGAATTTTGGCAGAGTACAGAAATGAGGACCCAACTCGAACCCGTTTCGGAGAACAAGAAGGTTAATGGAGGGGACGAGTCATTGATCTGTGATCCAATACCCGACCGTGACCACGAGTGCGAAAGGACAAAATAGTTGAATAGAAAATTTCGCTTTTCTTTTACTACTAAACTTAATATAAGTTACATTCCAAAGTTGCTTTGTCTGTATACCTACGGAGAACCAATAATGAAGATAAATCATCTAATAAGTACACAGTAAGTATCTATTATCTAGTCGAAGAATCGCAGAAGCATAACTTGTACTATCATTATGCTGTACATAATAACTGTCTAAGAACTACTAAAAATTTCAGTGAAAACACTACAACAATTTGAATACGTGACGTAAAAGTAAGAGTTAAGTACGAGATAATTTAGTCATTGTATTAATTTAAACTTAATATAATGACTAAATTTAGTCAGACGGTAATCAAAATAGTCTCACAACAACAACGTAGAGATTAAAAACGGACAACTATAATAGTTACACAATTTAATATTACCTAGAGTTCACGGCCGTACAAGCACCAGTTTAAAATTGGCTGTGTATAAAACACAAAAATATACATTTAGAAACTTTTGGAATCGTATTCAACCCTTCTACCAAACAAACTGTAGGTGACAGTCCCAAGAGGAAAAATGATTTATTTCACATTAGCGCAACGTTTACGCAAACCAATTTATGTTAGCGTACAATTGTAATTATGGCAAATTCCGCCCTGGGACGCCGGAAACATCAAAACTGGCAGATTGTGTCTGTTAATCGTACTCGTAGGTTATGAATATTAATTCGAAATGTCGTCCATTTAAAATACAAACTAGCGGCCTATAGAGACACTATCTTTATATTAACTTCGGGAGCGATTATCACGAATTAATTTGTTAGTAACATTTATTATAAATAATAATTTCGACACTACAACCCATAAAGTTCAGAATCCAGGTTGATTAAACCATAAAACATTCAAACGACAAAACGACTCAAAAAAGTAATAGAGTAGGATGAGAGAGTGTAATAAAATTTAAGGTAGCAATGTTATATGGTTCCCGCCAACCTAGTTAAATAATTCAAAGAGCGGTCTCGACAGATCCCGCGGGGTCGAAAGGTATCTCCTCGCGTAATGAGAGATTTTTAAATGTAAAACATTGTAGCACCCCTAGGTTGGATGGGGCATACGAAAACAACTATAAGATGTATTAAATTTTATTACTTAATCAATAAATAAATGCGTATTTAACAATTCATTGTTAAATGATATAATAATTTGAGTGTTTTGACTATCCATTTTTTGTTACCGCGCTGTTCGTTAATAAGCAATAAAAATGCGAGCACTTATAAGGACCATAGCAGCTGCGAAATCTAACACTTAAAGACTGCTTTACGAGCGCCTTACTTATAAACGCGAATGAATTACGAGCATCTTTTGTCTTACTTTGACTCGTAACGTTTTCTTTCGATTAACGGTTCATATGTTTATAAGAACTCGGAAATGTATCGTCACATTATTACGTTTTGTTTCCAGGAGAAACGATACCGGTACATTGTTGATTAGTGTGCGTTGCAGTAGAGAATTTACAATAAATAATACTAAACGGCTTGGGTTGAGGCGTTGACGATCCTATACCGAGCTGACATTTGTATCGCAATTCTAAAATATGACAAAAAACGCTTAAACGGAGTAACGTATATATAAAGCTGTGTACTCACCGGACCACACGAGTCCCGTGGTGTGGTACTGTTTGACGTACGCCTGTAGGTCCGACAGCAGCTGCACCCATGTGCGGCACCACTCCACGTGAGTCTTATCTTTCTCTTTCCACTCCTTGAGCACCCGGTTGGTGTAGAACTGGCCTGCGTCGTTCATTTCCTATAATAAACAACGATATATAAATACCGTTTCAAGCTCAAAGCTCCCATTAGGATTTCTACTGTGCTGGAGGTGCCATACGACATTAAAAAACAATAAGCATAACACACCCAGATTTAAGAACATATATTTAAACTTATCGCTCAGACACCTACTCTGGTCAGGAATCGGACCCGGGACCGTGCGATATCGAAGCGCGTTTTCTTACCACTTAGCCACGACGTTCGATAATGTTTCTTTTATAATAATATAGAAGAAGCTGAATTTAGCTGCAGCTACGGTAGCTTACATACGAAAAGTGTACATTGAGGAAGTCCCTGTTCCAAAGTGGCTACAGAATGTTAGCGAAGCGGAAGATTTAATACCAAGTGAAAATGAAATAAGCGCGCTTTAGTTGAAGCTGGCGGAGTGTGATTCAACATGTTACGTTTATTAGGTTTTATGACATAGAAATCTCGCATATTGAGTTAACCTTTGTATAAAATATTTAAAAGGTAAAGAAGCGTTTCCAAACGAAAATGAATATTTGAGTTACTTTAAAAGCAGTTTATTTAAACTACTTCTAAAAAGAAACGTTCAGACCAATTGATACCAATGGATCTCCATCTTGAGGTTGAACGAATGAATGAATGAATAAACTCTTTATTGCAGACACACAAACATCAAATATACAGGAAAAATTCTTACATCTAGTGCCACAAGTGGCGGCCTTATCGCTAAAAGCGATCTCTTCCAGGCAACCTTAGGATGGAGATAATTTGCAAAATAAATATATTGCCTGCCTGGAAGAGATCGCTTTTACCGATAAGGCCGCCACTTCTGACACTAGATGTAAGATTTTCCTGTATATTTAATGTTTGCATGTGTTTAATTCATTCATTTAACCATTAAAAAATTTTAGATAAAGAAGTTTATTACATAAAAACTTACTAACAGATTTAACAATATAGGTATTAAGTAGTTTACAAGTTGTAATAACAGTGAGTCCCAAACTTGTATATTGGGACTTGTGCGATATACTAGGTACTACTTTATATAGTTAGATTAGTTCACAGCAAACAAAAATTAAAAAGAAACAAAAAGCAATTACTGAGTTAACTAAAAAACCTGGCGTGAATTGTGAAAGATTTAAGTACAGAGTTAAAAGTAATGAAGAGAATGATATTTATAGGTATATTGTGATTAAGCTAACCAGTGTAGGATGAAGTTGTGTGGGGATGGAGGGAAAATTATTATGAGGTTGTAATTGCAAATTCATTTCTCCGGCTACTAATCATTATGTCAGAGTTGTGTAAATTAGACAAGTTTAAAAAAAAAGGTAGTACCGACATAAATTCGGCCGGCGCCGATACAATGTTTTCAGTTATTTTAATTTAAAAGATAAACCACCACATTGATTTGGATAAAAATCCAAATCAGTGTGGTGGTTTATAATGCAACCCACGTCAGAGATATATCCTTTTAAAGTCAGGAAAAAGTACTACTTCCCTGGCACAACAATATCCCAATGATATTACGAGTACAATAGTGAAGTCATTTAATAAGATCAAGCTGTACCTTGACGTACGGAGCTGGCGTGGGCGAGACGGCCACCCATCCGAGCGCCGGGATGCTCTCGGATATGGCCGATAGATGGTTGAAGAGCGGCGAGGCGCGGTTCTTCTCACGGAACTGCTGGATGGCGGAGATCTGATCGCTGGTGGGAGCCAAGAGTTGCATCTCTTGAGCTTGAGACGGCTTGCTCTGGGCCGCTGCCAGCTGGATGTAACGGAGCTGAGCCCTGGGAAAAACAGACGGTTAAGCGAAACTAGCTGAAACATTAGAAATAATAAATAAACTTACACCTTGTCAAAAGCTACCCATCATTTTATCTGTCATTTTAGTTAAGTCTGACTATACATTTAGCCCAGCTTGAAAATATGTAATTAATGTTTAAAAAGAACATTGACTGAAGGGAGACGTCTTTAGTATATACTCGTACATATTTATTTGGTCTAGGTTCATTATTATAGGATAAAAAGTGTTGATTGGTTGCCGTAGATATATATATCATAGGGAGAGCAATTAATTATTTAGATAACACATTGCTGGCCCTATGATTTATATTATCATAATTTATATCATTATTTCATTTTTGTTTATTATATTATATTTATTTATATCATCATAATCCTGATGATATCGATGATATTTCTTCACAGCGCAAGATATATTTCCCAACGAGTACATTTGTTTCCACTCCAACCAAGTGATCTGACCAACTCATAGCTTATACCTAAGCTATGAGTTTGTTACTTTAGACGAAATTAATACGAGTACGATGAATATTGACTTTCAAACAAAAACGTCATTGAAAACGCTAATTACTCACAACATCAATATTGGCCAACGAATAATTTTTATCGTTAACCCAATATCGAAAATCGATTTTAATTTATGGGAACAAAAACTGCTTGATAAACATATCGGCGTCTGCCTAACCTTATACCTCAAATTACGGCTATGCTTACACACGAGTATGGCATTTAGGTATAAAGTTGATACTTAATATCTAACTTTTGGAATAAGTAACTTATATGTTTACTTCTCTGAGATTTGTTCATAAATCTTTCATTCTATGAGAACCGCCCATTTTGGATATACATACATTTATCTTAAAGATTGGCCTTGTAGATAGGTAAAAATATATTTCTTAGCTTATTTTCAGCGTGTCAAACACAAACGATACAGACATTCATTTATCCGTGAAGAGATATAATATAAGGTATACACGTCGCGTAACGTATTAACCTATACGTCCTGCTGCTGGGCAGGGATCTCCCCTAGGAGGTCTTAGTCATAGTTCACCACGCTGGTCAAATTGCAGGTTGGGGTTTTCACTTATCTTCGAAACCTTCTCCGACCATCAGGTTAACTCTTTGCATCTCAAGCTTGAGTTTGCGGGTTAGATCCCAGTCATGGTAATTCATAAGTATTTCACTTATGTTCATATAACAATAAATTACCACTTGCGTCAAAGGTGAACTAAATCAATACCTATTATAATTCTAATTCCATCAATTTGCAGCGGTTGAGTCTGGTTTTGGCGCGTGACGTTGTCTATTGGATAAAACAAAAATATAATATTTACTTATAATATTAGGTAAATATTATATTTTTATTAGTACCTATCGACACAGATATCGATAGGTATGTACCTATCGATATCTGTGTATTCGGAGCTATTAAGATTTTTCCGATATAAATAAGAGGCAGGGAAAGACATTGAGTGGATTCAATGTGTCGGGGAGTAATTATATTACGCTGGTAACTCAAAGCTACGGAAAAATTCGCGTTAACTAAACAAAAAACATTTTATCAGACGCCACCGGTACATGGTTCCACGGACACGCACGAAACTCTTTGATAGCTATAATCTAGGGTATTTTCAAGTCGCTAGCGAGTCGGTTTTTTCTAGGCACGCGTGCTATATCTTAGACCGCATTGTCGTTTTACATGAGACTAGTTGCGATTAAACGCAAGCCTATCTAATATAAAAAAAATCCTTTCAGATATTAGCTATTCACAAATTTTATTTGGCATTTCCGTATTTGTTGTTAATAGAACACGATTTTTTATTATATTTTGTACCAAGAGAGAGGTATCGCCTTGAGGCATACTAAAGAGTGATGAGAAACCCAATGATTGTATAACGAAGTAGAAATACGGTTTATTTATATCAGCTGAAATTTCTGTTTGTTTTCCTTAATATTTATTATCTTTGTTTTAAATTAACAGTATAAAAACCGCAGACGATTGTTTAGATCCATTTATAGGTACGAACATACATGCGCTTATAGTATAAAGTTGATCGAAGCTTTGATACGCCATCTTAAGTGTTCTAGTGAAGCCGCACTTGAAAGAGCGACGTGCGCTATCTTTTACTGGCTTGTCGATCTTATAACAGAGTACGCGTTCTACGGCAATAATCCACATATGTAACAAGTAATACTTTTAACAAGAAAAACATACAGATGCGATATAATGTTAGATATTTATTATGCGCTTGTAGCATTTTTATATCTGCTTTGCATGTAGGCTAACTTTACCAGCTGTAAATAATCTGTGATGCTAAAAAAACAATGCTACTGGTGTTTCGCTACATGAATAAATGAAAAAAAACTTGCTTTTTCTGATTAAATTAGCACTAATTTAAACTTACTGAAAGGCTGCGTTGACGAGGTTGGCGTGGGTGGCCACATCGCCGCCAATCTTCTTCGATAGCTGCAAGTAGGTCTGCAGCGGACCCTGTGGACAATAACACAGCAAGATTATTGTAGTTATCCTAAAAATGATTTAATTGTATAGTATAGGTACGTAGTATTATTATATATTCTCTGGTATATGTGATGCTTTTTAATAAAGATTAGTATCTTAGATAATAGGAAAACTCAAATATAAACCGTAATCTGTAATCCGTAAAACAGCGTCGTAGCGCGGCGCAGGCGGCAAGATGATTAATTTAGATTTTATTTTAGTTAGTTATCTCGTTATAGAAAATTGTTATATAATCTCTATCTAGAAAATCACGTTTAATGATTTTAAAACGGATCTGTAAAACCGTTCCAAGTGAGAACGAAAACCTCCATTCACGAAATTGATCGATAATTGTCGTAGGACCGGAACGTAGCTATATGTAGGTACATATTTGAAAGGGCCAGTAAATAGATACAATTACAAAGGTCGGGCCAATTACGAAACTCTCGAGAATACTGAACAAACGTAAGGGGAGTGTAACGTATGTGCGACCCATTTACAGACAATGTACGAAAAAAGTACATTATCTCAACTCAAAATACTTTTTCCGCAATGTAACTTTGGGAATGCCAGTAATAACTATTGGATGGGATTTCACTGGCGCCACTTAAATGAAAACGTTATCATCAAAATATTTTTTATTTATACGTTACTATTGAAATATAGTCATTATTAGAGTAGTATTTTGATAGTTATAGAAAATCATACGTATTTGATGAAACTTTGTAGTATTCAAGGAGTATATGCAGGACATAATAACACGGCTCATCTACGTACCACGTGTTTTGAGACTCGGTGCAGCTATTTAGAAACTTGAACACATTTACTATACAGAAAATATTTCAAAACATTATCATCAAATTGGCTAGAGACATCAGTAAACACATGATTGGATATCGCCTTCGAGGAACCAATTTTTCTGGTCCCAAGTACGGTCTGCAGTTATCTGGGTTTACTGAAATAAATAATATATTACTGATCTCCAAACCCAGTATTATAGGCTAACGCGGCCGACGGTCGCTGTCCAACAATACCTAAAGTTTTATGTAGGTCTAGTTTAACCTAAAGTTTTAGCCCCAGCCTAAAGTATAAACGTGGTACATAGTCTTATAAAATAATTCCATTTGACCTTTATAAGCCTTTAAGCTTGCCGAGGTATATTAAGTATTCAAATCGTAACGTTTATATAGAATACTTTCTCACGCAAAAAATATTGTCTTCGATTAAGCACTTAATGGAAAGTTGCCACACGGAAAGTTGACCTAATAGTGAAACATATTGGCGAAACGACCCTTTTCAATCATCTCTAATGGTAGCCTTTAATAAATGTATCTATCGTAGAAAAAGCAAAAACAAAGATTCTATGAGGCATATTTTAATTAAAGGACGACACTGATTGATTATTATTTAACTCCTTTCGTCGTGAGCAAAACAGCTGTGATAAATGGGTGGGTCTTTCGTTTGATTAATACAGTGTGCAAATATTACCTTTGACATAAGCTTATGCTTTAAGCTTTTATCTGACAACTTCTAAACGTTGTTTGTTCTACCTGGACGCTTAGAATCCTATGCTACTTTCGCAACTGGTCTGTTCAGTGTACCAAACCTAGAGAGGGTCACTAAATTTATCATTATGAACTACTTTTGTTTTGAATTTTAAAGATCAAGAAAAATAATATATTATTGTTTAAAACGTTTATCTTTGAACAGCTTTTTTACAAAGGTAATGTTGGTTTCATGGTAAAAGTTATTTTAGTTAAAGAGTACAGTGACTCCCTTCAATTCAGTACGTAGCTCCAACCGATAACCGTTGAATGATCTTATGCCACGGCCATAACAAAGGTTCTTAGTATGCGTCCGGATGTCAGTTATGGGATATGACACATAAACGACAACGCTTTACACAGAGCCAGACAAGTTCTGTACTCCTAAAATGCTTGTTAGTGTTCCCTAACTCATTAATAAATTGGATCAAAACTTGATCCGCTCGAGGATAGAACCGAAGTTCGCCGCGACTCCTCACTACTGGGTGACTGTAAACAGTAATTAAAATTGATAAGACTGCATGCGATAGACTAACACAGTATGAAGGAACAACAAGTATGTACGAGGAGTTTTCAAACAAACCTTTACCTGGTTTTTACAGTATGTTTTATCATAATATAATATGTACGTATCAAAATATAATTCAAATGGAAAGTAACTTATTCATAAGAAATGTAATGTAAAAAGTTTCTTCTCTAGGGATCCAAAGGTTTTGTCTGATAGAACCAGTACCAACAAAATATTTATTTTTACAATGATGCCAGACAATTTTATGTATTGAAAGAACGACTCTATTTTAAAATGTTATTATATATCTCGAATTTTGTAGTTTCTCGTCTCTACTCGATATACAAATAGTCATAGTCACATGTAAGTTATTTTAGAAATTATTATTTTTTATCTATTGTCAGTTCGAAATGAACTCGATCAGCTTATCGACGTTCTTAGCCACTTGAAGGATTAACTCGATAGGTTTATATTGGATTACTCACTATAGCAAGAATAGCAAATCCAGCAACCAATCTTTTCCTTTGGATATTTTCTTCTGTGCCAAATGCGTGCAAATAAGAAATGTTTACACAAGAGCGAGCTATCGGCACCGCGCCGGAACAAGGGTTGAATCGGGTAAATTGAGCGGTGACAAGACACTTCCGGCCAAGGTTGCTTGTCTGTGATCACAACTTTAAGCTAATCTATTAGTCATTTCACTCCCGTGCTAAAATCACTATTGAAATGGTAACGATAAAGAATATTGGAAATGATATAGCTCACCGTGGAGACTGGAGTTTCTTGACTGCTACTCAAGGTTCACAAAAGAGGAGACGTAAACCTTTTAATATTATTTAATAAAAACCCAGATGATTTTTCATTCGGAAAATACAGATTCAGAGAGATAAATTTATTTAAAGCAATTATAGTAGCGGCTCTGTGTGCTAACCTTTAACCGCCGAAAGATATTACAAATATGAAATAAAAATAAAAAAGTCAAAACCAAACAGAGGTCAAGCAAGGTCTGTTTGACTTCAAAGACGATGATTATGTTATAGAAAACGGCAGAAAAACAAGACTGACGTTGGGCCAAAGCTAAAATGTTTTACTTAACAATTCGGGGCTTAGTTCAGTCAGGATTCGAGTCACGTCTTAATGCCCGGTCTGGGAGAGCTCAAAAAAGGCACCATCATGGCACCATCCCTAGGAATAATGGAACAATTTCAATAAAACACTCTAGCCCGGCGAATAATGATAATGGCGGCTTGGGAATTCTCTATACCGACGGCAAATTGCTGCGGTCTCAGCGATGGGACTTGTTATTGCGATAGTTAACTCTGTGTCGTACAGTTTTACAATAGTTACCTTTAGTTTATTACTAAATTTTATGTACTCGTACTATTTTTTGAAAACAAGTTCAGCCCACTTTTATAACTTATTCCTAATAAAAAAAAAAAGATAAGCCACATTGCTATTTTTTGTAGCAACCAAATCTGAAACGCCCCACTTAGATAACGTCTTATAGCCGTATTAATAATGGTATTTATTTGAATTTGTTTCAGTTTATCCTTATTCGTTCAAACAGTCCTGAGAACAAATTACCGTAATATCTTTTTGTAATCGTCGTCGTAAAAGCCCATATAAACTGGGGGGAACTGCCGTTAGCCGTGTCCGGTGTTGTTTTGCTCTACACAACATTTATTAAGTCTGTGCGGATTTTTTGGAAGGAATCTATTTCTACCAAAACAGGCATGAACAGGCAATAAATAATCCCAATGAATCTTACTCTTAATCCCCTGTTTACTTTCCTTATGACATCATTTAAGTAAAAAATTAAAGTCGAAGAAAACGGTGATATCATCACCAACATTATCATCATAGGTAAAAGCGGAGTGGTCCTCACTAGTGCTAGCTTCTAGGCTAAATGAAGGTATTTGACATGACCTGTTAATGCTATCCTAATAATAAGTACCAGGGCCTACAATGGCACGTGAAATCCGACCCATCCGCAGTAGCGCTTAGACACTCCTTGGTCAGCCACTCACGAGCTAACTGGGGCTGCATATTTCTAATATCGGTAATAAGTTAAGATACATTTAACTTATGAGCTATGCGGTAGCTTATAGCTCATAAGTTAAATGTATCAAGAGATGTAGAGCTCTCGCAGAGAAAGAAATAAGAGTATTTCACCTTATAATACAATCTAGTCACTCGCTTAAACCGCTCGACCATCGCCTCGAGCTCTAACAATGTTACCAACCTGCAATATATCCTGGTACCCGTTAACACTCATGGTGTCAATGTCGAGCGGCTCCTGTGGGACAGGCGAGGGTGCAGACGCGGGAGAGGGCGCGGGGGAGCGCGGCGGGGTGGGGCTGCGAGCCCGGAGCACTGGCAGCCGCTCTAGGCGGGAGGTCACTCGCTCCAACCGCTCGATCAGCGCCTCGAGCTCTGATGCAGGACTCTGTGCTGCGCCACTCTCCTCGACTTCTGTTCCTGAGAACAAAATAAATGTTTGTTAGTCGTGTGAAGTAAATATTGTTCGTGCAGAACAGTCATACGCAAGTTTGACCCTCTTTATGGTTGTATAGATGAACGTCGCTATAAATATAAAATTTATGCAGTCGAAACGAGGCCGCTATACTCATCACAATTGATTATGCTCAAATTAGACAAGGAGCCCATAAGAGGTAAAAGAATTAGCTGTTTCATTACTAATGTTTAATGACCGCTGAAACAGCGAAGACGACCTTTGATAAGTCCTACCCGTATCCGAACGTGTTATGAGTTATCCGATATCTTCGGATAACTCATGACATGTTCTGACTGATGAGCAAAAAATTCCATTTAAATATATATTTATACTATGAGTTGTAAAAGTTACCAAAATATAGCATAAAACAATATAATCTCATAAAATATACGTATAACAGCAGTATAATAAAGTTGTCACCCACAAATAAAACTCCCGGCCTTTTTACATTTCCTCAGACGCTGATAAAGATAGCTCTTTACGATTTTATCCTCAAACAAAGCATTTCTTGCGCTCTTGTACCCGTCGAGTTTGTGTCTCTGAATTTCCATTATTCCGCACAAGGTTACTTCCCCAATTCAGATTCGACACCATACTCCAGATTACGAGCATTCAACACTATGTGTACCTATAGTTGGGCCCGCATTCCCCCGTGTTACCATTTTACAGGCATATTCTGGGTTACGTAACGCCTCACGTCTGATTATTGGAACATGTCATGCGAAATTCACCCACATTTGATACTCGATTTTAGTGAACGTAAGAATGATAAAGTATAGTATAGTAGAAGAGATGCAGTGAAATGTAATATTTCTTTATTCTTAAGTAAAACTGTATACAGGGTTATCAGCAAGGGGTATACTAAGTCGAAAAGGGGTCACTTTACTCATCCTAAGGAACAACTTTCACCATGGGACCAACTCTGAATTCGAGAAAGAAAATCAGCTGTTTCATAGAAAAAGTTGATCGGTCGTCGACTAAATGTACGAAAGAGCTAATTTTCTACTTGTCGAACTCAAAGTTGGTTTCATAGTGAAGTTGTTCCTTAGGATGAGTATAGTGACTAAATTTCGGCTTAGCACACCCCTAGACGATAGCCCTGTATAAAAGTGATTATTCCGTTACAGAAGAATACCGCTATACAATAAAGTAAGCTTGTCTCATTAGACGGCACAGGAGCATAATTTATAACGCGGTAGGAGATCGCTTCAAGGCCACATCTGTACCGCTATACCAAGCCTGAAAGCTTAATGGAATCGACGAACAATGTTGATTACTGTCCTCAGGCAGATTGCAAATTAACACGCGAGCCACACAGAGTAAACATCGTGGGAAACGAGAACAGTTTAGTTGAAACTAATATAATGATTTCACAAACTCTAGACTTACATACACAAATACAAGATATTGAGAAGCCGAAAAATAAGATCTTTCATAAACTGTTTAGGTGTATACCTACAGAAATTGCGCAGTCGCGATTTGTAATCTCGATTTCAAGGAAATTCCGCAATGAAAATTACTAGCAAACAAGTTTAACTTTTCAGCGAAAATGCTTCCTACCGGGAAAGGCATTGTCCTCGGGGTCCAGGTGATGTTGAAATGAGTCTAATTTTCCAGCGTACCACAAATCCTTTTCTTCGTACAAAGGGTTGTCTCAACAAAGGAATTAAATCGTAGGCGTTACAAGTTAGTGCCCTACGCTCTCCATAAACCTGCAAGAGATTGGATCCCGCCACAGGCTCTACAAACGGATATATAACTTTAAAGCTACTTTCTCTAGTTAGCAACGGAATATTCATGTATTTAATAATAGTAGTGAATATTTATAATTTTTTACCAAGCTATTCACAATAGAAATTAAAGTATTCATGTTTCGTCTTAACAAATCTACATTACATTAAACTGATTTCTTTTTACTTGCTGTTTAATTTGACTCTCCATCTCCGAGATTGTAAATCAAACAATTATTTCACTTGAGTCATACAGACAATAATATTACAAGGTCGTCATTGAGGTCTGTTCCCACTAGTTCTATTGATAGAACTAGTTGGACTTTTTTGTCCAACTAGTTCCATTATTTTATATTTTTTGATTAATGCAACTAACTGGACCGTTTTATCCAATTAGTTACGTATTGCAAGATATGTGATAAGCATTGTATGTTCCATTGCGAGTATTCCTAGATTCCAAACGATACCTACTGTAACGTATAAAGAAAATAGTTGATTTTTTTTAACTTCTTTATTATATAAAAAATAAATAAAAATATATGAACTTTGTGTGAACTTACATATGAAATATTTCAAAACAAAAAGGCAGTGAACTATGATCGAGTATAAGCTAACATTTTATCGAGAAAATGTGGTACAGTTATCCACGTTCAGGCAGAGAATGTCCAGTGTGTTAAACAGCCCCATTTCAACTTTGTAAAGTCTGTGAAAAATATAAAATAATGGAACTAGTTGGACTAAAAATCCACCTAGTTCTACCAATAGAACTATCAATAGAACTAGTGGGAACAAACCGTCGTTGAAAGTCTATTAAACATGTATGTCGAAGTAGGTAACACTTTAATGCTTAGAAGAAACAGGTGCTCTTCTTGTGTCACCGATTACTTGATAAGGATTCGTGCATAATTTATTCTGTTCATGAATAAATGGTTATGCTAATAATACTTGAGACTAAGGAGTATTAAGTCTTAATACTATAGATAATATCGCTATTTTGATTGATTGATTGAATGATTTATTCCTCTTTTACTCCCAAACTCTCTCATTGGCAGTTGAAAAAGTATTAGTCAAAGAGTGTGTGTGAGAGAGATGTGTAATTGTGTATGGCAGATACAAAGAAAATAAAAAAACACGTGGTATATAAAATGTTTTGTTATAAAATGTAGCTTATGAAATGTTTTAGGGGTCGTTCTACCCGGCTACGTATAACGAAGTAAATACTCGTACCATAACCCTATGACGGAATCGTAGAGGAAAATCGGCTAAACTACAATTCGAAAACAAGCGGCTAAAAGCGACTTCAAAAATACCCGACTGCTAAATCTTAAACTTAGCATTTCCTATTCCAAACTACAAACATATAAGTTATATATATATTCGTAATCACCGTTAAACATTCTTAATTTTAATACATTTAATACACATTCGATGTATTTTTAAATATATTTTTTCCGAGGTTATATTTTGGCGCCAAAAATCTTTAATTTTGTTTCATTTTTTTATTTTACCCAGTGTCACTCTCAGGACTAAGACGAATCTATTGACACAACTCACATAAAAATATGACAAGCCGTTTAGGCTCCAGTGCGTGCCAAAGAAATATACATACATATACGAGTACACTCGATAAACATAACCCTCCTTCTATCGCGGTCGGGTAACAAAGCGCTCTTCGTAATATTTTAACAGTGATATTCATACTTGAGAAAATAGACATATTGACAGGTCAAATATTAAAACCATAACATTTTCACACGTGAAAACTAAAAGAGACATGTTTTAAAAAAGCACAGCAGTAATCTAACATAGAAAGTATGGCATGTCCGAATTGGGGTCAATATCTCACAAGGATTTCCAGTCCCCTAGCTGTTAACAGAAGAGTGAATGAACTGCTAGGTTCGCATACCCAAAGCATCGTAGCTGTACGCCTCCTGTGTTGCATCTGCAATATCCGCTGCATCCTCATCCATATTAGCTCTAGCTTCGAACATTTCGATCACATTCCGTATATTACGACTAACACTATTTTCATCCATTGTCTAACACACTATCAAATCAAATCAAATAATTTCAACCGTGCAACGCTAAGTCATACACAAGATATGAAACGGTATGAGCAACGCTAGGTTTAAAAAGAATTACCTAATCAGGCAAATCATAACCTGATAAAGACGTGGCTGACAGATAAGACAAAATAACGAGGAAAATTGAGGCGACTGCAACGCCACCGATTGACATAATGATTATTCGACGAAAATTATGTCAGCAACAATTAAATTAACTCTTTCATACTTAAATTGAAGAGTGACAACAGCGGAGATTTATTAACCATAAGGGCGTGGGCACCCCGGGTGCCTGGAACGGTTTAACGAGTTTTTTAAGTACTCAGTAAAAATAAAACCCCGGCCAACGACGAATTCGCATATAAGATTGTGCAGTTAGATTGTGTAATTAAACTTGCAGATAAAACTCCGCTGACTGAGGCTAAGGTATTAAGATACGCTAGGCTCAGAGCTCGTTGAACAATCGTATGAATCATGTTCGAACTGTGATGTTCATGACCATATATGGCATTAGATATCTAGCAATCCAAACAAAAGAAATCTGTACTCCTTAACATATCAATAAAAACAATAACCGGCCAAGTGCTTTTACGATAAACTAGCTACGCTCTGCGGTGTTACCCGCGTTAATCTATAATGATAGTGTTCCTAAGCGCAAATCTCGAGAGAACCGATTTCCCTAATTATTTTTTTAGTATATTCCTTGCAGTACGAGGATAGTTCTTACGGAGAGAAAAATTTAAATAATGCCAGAAAAGGTCTACGAGTATACTCCCATACAATCGATCCGTAATAATATTTAAGTCAGTTTGAATTTTAAAACCATACCATAAAGTTTGAGTGTCGTTAGTATATATATTTATGTCAATATTTGCTAACCGGCGTCTCGAATAGCAGAATAAGTATTAATAAAAAAATTAAATTAAATAATCGACTGTTAGGCGGTACGAAGTTTGCCGGGTTATCTAGTATAGGATTAAAATAGCTATGTGTACCAAATTTCATCCAAATTCGTTCAGTAGTTATTGCTTGAAAGAGTAACAAACAAAAATCCACACATTCTTACTACTTTCGCGTTTATAATATTAGTAGGACTAAAATAAAAATGACAAGTTGGAGCACAAACCACTAAAGATCTGAAGATAATCTAAATGATCCAGTCTATACTCAAATAAACTAAAATCATGAGTGATCTGTATACAAAAATGTAACGTACTTTACAAAAAAAAGGTTAAAACTGATCTATTTTCAATGTACAACAATTGCAAAAACCTAAGAAAACATTATGTTCCTTTTTTGGACAATCGTGTAAGCGTGCCACATCTTAGGCCGCGTCGTCGCAAACGCAAGCTTATTATTCATATATAAAAATGTATACATTAAAATTCAATTCAATTCGTCATAGCCTCTTTGCTGCACCCTCGTAAATTGAACAGCAGAATGCCATGGATGACATAGTAGAGTCATTATTTCTATTAATAACAGCGACGGATAGAGTCAATATCATAGCAATACCCAGCGCTGCGTAATGGTATTACCGAGTAGTCGTGTCAATGAAGCCGTTTTTTATCACTCCATAAATCGTACCAATTACCGGTATATTTTATCATTTAGATAGAGAGCATCACGCCAGCTCCTTAACGCCGTGACGTCACCCTCGACGAATCTTCATAAACATCTATAAATTACTGTCTAAAGACGCGTCTACGTCAGCCGCTCATTAGGAAACGAAACGGGAACTGTGTTCAACGAACAAAATATTTAATAGCGTCGTTAGGTATACTTAATCACACTGACTCTGAATAAAACATTAGGATGTTTTATTCATTAAAATTTCATTAAATCCCCATAATCTGCAGTAGTTTCTTTTTCTATTCTTACTTTACTTATTATTAGCAATTCGAACTTTTAACGATAAATCTACTGAAGGAATCTTCAAGACGAACAGAACACAGAGAGCTATAACTTCAGAGTTGCAATATTTTTATCGTGGTCCCTATTCTTCACGACCACATGAGAAACACAGAGAATATAATAAAAAAATACTTTTAACCACTTATCCTAGCATCAATCATGCAATAAATTTATTCTAAGATAAATTGAAATTATAGTTCTGATAAATTGAAACTTCATTCGAGGGTTGAACAGATGACAAGCAATGAGTTGCAAATGCATCAAGATTTGCAACTAAGTACAAACTTAATTCTGATATCTGCTGCAACTCAGATGAGCACAAGAACTGACCACTTGAGGGGCAAGACAGCGAAACCCGTTACAGAGCCGCTTGTTGTCATATAAGGACGCTATCGGGGTCGACCACTGGCAGAGTGCAGCCACCGCAAACTTGCAACAACCGCAAGTTACGGATACTTGATATAGAAAACATAATATAAAGCGAAAAACCTTTCTAAAACACAATTTAAACAAGCAAGAAAGAAAAAACAAGGATAAAGTTTTTTTTATTTAGACGTCGTCACCAGATTCGATCATTAATTTATATAAATTTAAATGAAATAATTATTTGTTCCACTACATTTATTAAACATTCTTCTACGAAGATGGAAAAAAGAAGTAGAGTAGAGAAAATCATCTATAATCCGTCTTAAAGCAAGCACAGAAAGCAATAATACGGTTGCATGAAAACAGTGTTAGTTATTTCTCATCTCACTAATCTAATTAAAGTTGTTCGTTCTTTGTAAAAGTCGACTGCATCTTCTACAAATTAAAGTTTTAATTATGAACGGTAAAAGTAAGGTTGCTTTATGATCAAATTGTCTTAGGTGAGCAAAATCAGTCACTGATACAGCTGCACGAATTATTAATATGAACAAACCTTACTTATATATGTACTTACTAGTTGTTGTCACCCACGGCTTTGCACGCGGCGTTTAATGGAATATAAAAAGGTTTCAAACTATGACTCCTATTTGACCCCTTAGGTGCAGAATTGCCGAAAATCCTTTGTTAATTCATTATATATCAGAATGTAGGGGACATTCTGATATATAACGAATACACCCTTCAAATTTCATGTCCCGAGGATCAGCTGGGTAGGCCCTGCGTTGATTGTAACCTGTTAGTCCGTCAGTCTAGATTTATATATGCATACTCGTATACGCAGATTTGACAAACATTACTTACGTCTATCAGCAGCTATCACATATAAGATTTACTAAATCTTAGTATGTATATGACAAATCTTACCGAGATGGCAGGAAGAGATAGAACTTTAGTGAACTTAACCCACAACTGATTAATTATCTCTAAATTTAATGTCGGAATAAACGGAAACGCTAACCCTGTCTTATACATACGAAAACAGCGTATTTTAATTTCTTTAAATTATATGTCTATTTTAGAATACCTAAACAGACTACATAAATACGAGTAATTGTGCCAAGTGGATATAACACCTGCTCTTTAGCTTTATCTCATAAACTGAAGACATATTTATTTTTAGGGTCGTTGACAGAATTCTAACACGACATGTAGTAGGTAGGTATAATAGCGTATGCATATTATTTCTAAATCTACCTAACGCAGAATAACCAAGGCCGGGCTAGCAAAGTCTGATGCCATTACGTAAACTCTGTTGTTTATGACACAACATTTCCGATAAAAAATAACGGCAATAGTAGGAAAGCAAAGGGTACGACTGCGTTTCAAAAAAAAGGGAAGCTCTGTCCGAAACTAGAAGACTTCCCATACAGAAGTACAAAGTAATATAGAACTATACTTTTAGATTGAATTTTTCAAAAATACAGGTGGTCATGTCTGTTACTTGAATTGTCACAGAATTACAATTGGATTGTGCCAAAATGGCCGTTTCTACATAGAATAGATCAGAGTTAGTATCAAAAATCATGTTTTGTTTAATACTATCTGTGGCCTATTCTATGTTAAACCGGCCATTTTGGCACAATCTAATTGTAATTCAGTGACAATTTAAATTGTGACCACCAGATCGCGTGTAAGAATAAAATGGGTATTAAAAAAAGTACTCGCAACAAATTATATATTAAGAAGTTCCTGAAATTTTCTAAATCACGATGTTCGGATAACGACAGACTTACTCTAAGGTCTAATTATAATATAAACAATTTATATTAATAGTTCTTCAAACTGCTAACCTCGCAAAAACAATAATTTTACTACTTTAAAATGTTTCACTCAGAACAATAACGTTAGTTCTAAAAAATATTCCTCTTCTATAGAGGTTCAACGCTCTTTGATATTTCAAGCTCCCAAAAACTGTCAACATATCGCGTTGCCAGATATATTATTATATGACAGACCGTTGCCATGGAAACCACAGACCATCATCAGTTCGTGTTTCTGCCGGAAAGCAATATTATTTTGGACCTTACTTCACGAGTAATAGTGAACATGCTTCTATAAAGATGGGAAAGAAAAGTATAGGGAAAGTAAATCGGACGAAGTTTAGAGGATTATCTTCGTTCACCGGATTATCTCCGCTATTATTATATTATCGATATGTCGTTACTTTTGCATTTGATTGTCAACGAATCTTTTTTTGGGACAAAAATGGGGTTATTACAATTGAAAATACCCAACGCTTAAAAATTCAAAAAAAAATTGTTAATCCTTACACCAAGTTTCGTCAAGATTGGACGGAAACTACGATCTGTACGCGAGTACGAAATTTCTTGCGAACAAACATCTCGCATCGCTTCGCTCGTCGGTCAATAAAAGAGGTCATAAAGCTTGAACGACAGTCTACTCCAATATCGAGCGAATAACAGTTGTTTTTTAAACATATCACAAGAAACAAAAGTTTCTTTCTCGATATTGGAGTAGACTGTCTTTCATGGGAACATCCTTACTTTGCGAAATTTCTTGAATTTTAAACAGGTATAATAATTCTAAGACCACGCAACATTTGCCTACGGCGCGGCGCGGCCTAAGCCTTTGCCTTTGACCCTTATTACAAGATATTTATCTTTTAGGAATTTCAAAAGAAAATACAGCATTTAAAATTATTCGGTCGGATCAAACATTCTGAGAATCTTATTCGTGAAACAGAATTATTGTATCAATATTTATCTGGAACGGTAGATAACTAGGAATTACCTTAAATGAGAATTTCTATAGGAAAATTGTGAGGAAATATTAAAATATAAAAATCACCTTTACTCGTCTGGCGTAATTTATGTTCAAGAGTAACTTTTTCGCTTTAATATAAATTCCGGCCGGCAGAGTTGAAAATAGAGAGGGAATTTTCGGTAACTACATCATTTTAATTCACGTCGACTATCGTAGAATGTACAAAAAATCGTGGTGAAGAAAACACGATGTTATTAACGAAAACCTACTAATTATTTTCTTGAGTTTTAATTATACAAATCCCCTGCGTGGGGAATTGTTTAAGGGGATTTGTGAAATAAGCCAATTTTTAGTGCTTAAGCAAACACTTTCAACGTGTATTATTTTTAGAGTTTCGGACCCAACGGTAAAATATTAACCTAAGACTTCGCCGTCCGAACTTTCTGTCACCATGTTATACCTCATGTACCGTGATAGCTACGAGTAGACAATTAAAATTTTCACAGATGATGTATTTCTGATACCGCTATGACAACAAATACTAAAAACATACCTACCGTATAACAAACGTGATTGTTTGTCCTTTTTTTGCTCTATATTTAAAACGGCAAGAACTAGACGCTTGAAATATTAACAGAATTATTAGGTAAGTACATATTCACTTTAAAATCTATAATATAAAAATGAATTGCTGAATGTGTTGCTAAGCGCAAATCTCGAGAGCAGCTAAACCGATTTTGCTAATTTTCCTTTTTTAGAATATTCCTTCAAGTATGAGGATGGTTCTTACGGAGAGAATAAAATAAAAATTGCCTAATAAGGTAAATCAATTCGTAATAATACTTAAAAGTAAAAAAAAAAAAACGACTGCTAGGCGGTACGAAGTTCGCCGGGTCAGCTAGTTAAATTAGCTTGTTAATATTATAAAAATAAAATAAATACTTAATGACTCCCATACAACAAACGTGGTTTTTTTGTCGTTTTTGCTACACATAATAGCCATAAACAAAAAGGATAAAGAAACTTGTGCTAATGTTGTACGTATAGGTAAAGGTACGGAACCCTTAGTGCGCGAGTCCGTCTAACACTAGGTAGATATTTTTTTTTCCGTTTAAATTTAGACGTAAATATAAGAGTATCAACTCTATGCACAGTAAACATATGCAGTAAGTCCTGACTGACTGATATTTGCTAGAAATCAACGAAGAGCCTAAACCACAGAACCTAGAAAGAAGAATTTCGGTTGGCATAAATATCATATTGTATAGGAGTGCACTGCTACATCTAGTGTGTAAGAAATAATTCTTAGAAATACAACCCCTAAGGAACTTACAGGTACTAGCCAAAATGTAAAAAATATATTATATAGATGTGTAAACAAATGATAATACGAGTATTATCCGTTCCGACTCATTCCCGGTGCAAAAGTGGCTACAAAGTTGGTAATTGTATGTATTGGCTTATGCTCTGTTAAGATCGTAGCGAAAAACCAGAAACGAACAAAATACAATCAATCATACACTTTCTTATTGGGAAACGGAGCAAAAATAGCCACGTGAATTATAAAAACTCCTAATCGCTGCCTACAGTAGGTGCCAATACCAAGGAAATCTCATCAAGAAATTCACCGAAGTCGAAACGCTCACAAAAAAGATTATTAAATGTCGAAGCCAAAGTAAATTAATTATCGTTTAAAAGGTTGGATCGGTACAGCGAGTAACGTTATTATTGTATATAATACATGCCGTAAATTCATTTCCTTGTGTATTTATAAACAAGGAAGTCCATAACAAGATTTACATTAAACAATTCCTTTTCAATAATCATCGCTATTCTATAGGATGTACTGAGCTATTTACAATTTTCAGAGAACCTTCCGACTACTAAATTTCAGTTTTCTCGCAAATGTATTGAGAAAGGTCGAGTTTCAGGGGTTTTTAAACATTGTTATAAATCTCGTAATGTGTAGCACTTAGTGAACTCTTTCGTTCATAATATGAATCATAATTTACCGAGCGAATGAAGCGTTTCTGTTTCTGGTTGTTCTATCGTGTGTCAGAATATTTGTGTGTTTGAATTAATCCTGGAAATTTCGTCCTTTACGCGTATAAGTTGTAGTTTTCAACATTAGATTGGTTAGAGAAACTACGACATGTACGCGAGAACGAAAAGTTCAGGAGATACACAAACATACTTATGTGACAATCAAGAGAAAAAATTGCCAGACCGCAAGCAGAGACGCTTATCTCGCGCCTTTTCTGAAAACTGGTGAGAAAACCTACTGTCTGAACAAGTAAAAACGACCGAAAATATAAAAGTTACTTCAACCACAGTATAACATTCAAGTATCGCCAGCAACGGTCAATAGAATGGTAATAATCATGTAGATTCGAGTAGAGTTTAGGACCATCTGTTGCTCACTCCACGTTTATAATATTTATGCGATGATACCATGTGCTTCCCTCGTGACACTTCACACATACCAACAAGCATATATATATATATATATATATATATATAGGTACAGAACATATTGACCACGTTTGTACCAATAAAACGCCACGCTTGACCTGCTGCGAACACACCTATCTCTATTTTAGCCGTACTCGTATAACAAAGCAGCAGTCGATTACAATCGAAACTATTTGGATAAACGTAGAAAATTTAAATAGATGTTTAATGAGCTTTCATAAAGCTAAAAACAACGAACGATATACCTATAGATATTCTACTAAAACACAACAGGAGTCCTGTATAACGAGCAGGTTCAGCTTTATTGCGCGAAATAAGATAATAAGCGGGTATAATTTCGGGAAGGTGTAATTACGGAGTAGTGTAGCCCATATAGTGACATTCTCTACAATAGCACATTGTCTAAAAGTGAAGCTAGTTAGAAACATAAGAGCTGCCTCTCGAGTCGCTCCACATTCGCAACTGGTAGCAGGGTTAGCGTCTCCGGGTAAATGACAAAGGCTCTTACGTACATTTTTAATGAGCGCCACTTCTCAGGGTCTCACCTTCAGCGCTTTCTAAAATAATTTAGCAGTAGACTCTGCTTGCTACTACACTGTTAAGGAGATGTAAATTGTTCGCGACCTAGAGAACTGTCCAAGGGCATGAAAAGCACATACATTATTAACGCAAGAGGTCAGTAAGCGCGTTGTTACGAGAGCTGATGTCAGATTTGCCTTCCAGTAATATTCTCCGTTCTATATTTACATCGACTGGGAGTGGTGCCAGCTGGTGAATCCGACTACAATTTGAATTCAAACTAACAATATTGAATAATAAGTAGGATATTGGTAGAATTAAATATTTAGTACTGTTTGACATAAACAAAACAAAAGTAACCGTCCGTTGTAAGATTTTATTTTCTTGTACCTATTGCAAAATGGAAACTATTTAATATAACTAAAATGTGTCTTATAATATATTATAAGCTTTTTCTTCGTATGATTTATAAAAAAAATTATAATGTACGTAATAGGCAGTTGCGCCTCAGACCCTCGGGCGAAATAAGTCTAGTTTTTAAAGTAAATGATTTGATAAAAAGTAAATGTTAACTTCATATTACTTCTAGATATAGTACATACGTATAGTGGTTACATACCTATAATGTCAGAAAGGTTTCGTAACCATACAGGAAAAGAAAAAAAGGTCGAGAACAATGGCTTAAGGAAAATGGGGCAGCTTTATTTGAAATACCTTTAACTTTACATGTATAGAATAGAAATAGAAAAGAAAAGGCGGATTGTTCGGTAATTTTAAGATATTATTATATTTCGAGATATTATAGACTAAGCGAGCGAAGCATCTCTGCTTAGTCATGCAAAATTTTTATTAGTCACTTTGAATGTTTGTATAATAATACTCCCGTACCGGCCGCCAGTCTTGAGGAAACTTGGTATTCTAGTTACAAAAACATATATATTTTAACAAGAGATTATTCTGAAAAAGTGGGAAGTTTGTTACGGCGTTTTTACTGGCCCATATCTGCATGTTATACTTAAATAAGGATCCTGAATATTATATTCACAAGGTCAGAAGCTCGCAGAACTACTATTAGAGTTAGTCCTGACTGGCTTACCGACCGACAGGTCACAATCAACGCAGAGCGTAACCGCTGAACCTAGAGACATGAAATTTGGAGGGTGTAATAAGGTAGGGGTTATTTTTACGAAAGGATTTTTGCAAATTCAACCCCTAAGGGGGTGAAATAGGGATTTAAAGTTTAATACTCCTTTTTATTCCATTTTATGTCGCGGTTGGGCATAAGTGTACGAGAAAAGGATGTAGGCCATAGTTTACCACACCGGCCATATGTGGGTTGGGGCCTTTACATGTCGTTAAAGGGTTTTAGTTTCTCTGGCCTGTACTTGTTAAGTTTTCTCACTATGCTTTTCTTGGCCGTAACCTATTATAAACCTCACAGCAACATATATCTAGGTATCTGAAGATAGTATGATGCGGCGTGCAACATAAAGCTTTCTTAATAGAGTTATTTATGCAACGATAATATTCACTGTCATGAGTAATTAATTGCTCACGCTTCATAACTTTTCATTGCCTGCGTGATAAAATACCCCCATATATAAAAACCCCCCGTGCCATCTAAACACGATTCATTATCGGTGCTAATACAAAAGCATAGCGACTTTGAATCTTGTCGCCCAGCGATACAGCTCATGTTTACGAAAATTTTGAGCAAGAACCTAATATGACTCGCGCTATGCAGGCGTGATACGGGCCATGAACTTTTTCAAGTACACCTAACAACTAGTTATATCTTTATTAATAAAGTTTTTAACCGCTGTTTTTTTTTCTAAAAGAATAGTATGTGCCTAGATTTGAACTATACTTATCTCAGTAATTTCTTTCCAAGAGCAATTAAATATTTAGGGTTCCATAACAAAAAACTATATAGAGTAACTAAATTAACTCGTTCCTACAACTAACTTGTTTTAGCAATATTATAAGAACTAGGATAGGTATGAGAGTTTTTTTATAATACGCATACCAACTCAATGTATGCGTATACATATAGATAATGTTGTATGTCAACACTAGATATTGGTATTTGTAGGCACGATTTGTTTATGCATCCGAAATGAACCGACTAATGACATGCATGGGTGCATTGAAGAGATAATAATAGCCTGTTATAAGTACTTATAGTTTATTGCTATAGCTTTCGCAGACTAAGGATAAGTATAAGCAATTAATATTTTCAAAATGTCTTCTTAGAATGCATAAAATTAAAATATTTTAGGGAACGCGTATAACTATTGGTAAACAAAGTAATTAAGCTAATAAATAAATTGTATAATATAACATTATGTATATTTCGGATGAAGCACAGAACTAATACATCAGCGAAAAAAAAAATGTTGCCTATGGGATGATCGACACTATATATTGACCTTGGCCAAACTACGGACAGCTAATATTATCTCACAATTTCAGAGTTAGTCCCATAGTAACAGCTGTTTGTGTAAAATGGCAATGACCTCAAGTGTGTCCGTTATTCATCAGAAAAGCCTGATTATGACATATAATATATAATGCTCATAATAGAGAATCATAGCATTAAATTCGCTGTGAAGGTGACTGTGAACTCTCCTTGCCTAAATTTTAAATAAGTATAATAAACCTGCCATAAAACGAACAAGCCAACGTTGATTAGCATAACTATCGAACAACGTCCGGTGATCGGGTACGTCACAGGGCAATACACGTATTAATATAATAATAACAACTTACTTTGTAGTCAGTAGCGAGAAACACATCGCAAAGTACAGTAGGTATAACCGTCAATCTAAAATTAAATTGCTTACCAGGAAGTTTGCAAAAAGTCCAAAAACAGCGAATGAAAGCACTATAATTAGCACTTTATGCACACAGAACCGTTGTTTTCATGCACTGATAACACTAAGTTTGCACAAATGAGAAATGCGTGTGAGTATGCGCAAGCGTCGTAATACACTGCCGGCCGGCGGCGCGAGCGTACAGTCGCGTCGCGGACGGATGCTCACTGCTGTAGTGCTGATTCACTAATCGAGTCACCGAATACCCAGTGCCGAATGTTCTCTACGACTCCACTAGCAACCACTATCTCACCGCTTCAATGACTCATGTACAATATGACGTACTCATAAATGATGCCGGCGAATACGAATCACTTATCACAAGCAAGCTTCATTAGCCGGCATACGACTGAACCCTATACCGCATATTCCGTTCGCCGACCCGTGAATATTTTATTACACCTTTGTGTAGGTGAGTCTATAATGTCCTTAGAAGTGCGAAGTGCGGGAAATATGCGTGAATGAATTCTGCGAATATTTGGACATAAGGAAGCGGGAGATCACATAATCAAAATTACTCTACAATGATTGCCTGCCTATATATTTAGTATATTGAAATAACATTGAAAATAGAATTCTTTTGTTTTTTGTTTAGCCTATTTTAGTAGATACAAATACACTGAAAAAACTACAATTGAAGTCATGCAAAGTGAACGCGAAACTCATGGACACAATTTTATTTTAGTGATATATGTTATATTAACGATGCTGATTGCGTGGTAAAAATATACGTAGTCAATTTAGAATCACCCTGTATACATAGCAATAAAAATTCGGGTCCAAAAATTTTACACAATGAAAGTTTTTCTTCTAAATGCAAAATGAAACGCAATAATGAATACAGCAATCCAACTTTAGAAGATAATGTTAGGGTAGATCGGTTCTGCTCAATCAACTACAAGGCTCGAAGTATAGTACTGACCGATCAACTGTAACCATGGTTTTTACCTTTCATCTCAATAAGGATTATGATTGATTAGGTGAAAAAATAAACATACAGAAAACATTTTTTAATCAAAGAGTAGCGAGCAACCCAATCAATGACTCGTATACATAACTTCACAACCAGAATAGGGTAAACACCTAATCAACTCTGGCGAAATTTTAAACGCACTGAATAAATTAATTCCTTTTTATTCCTTCCTTCGTCAATCTTATTTGAGTCAGGTTAAGTCTTTCCGTAAATATATAAAACGTTAATTTGTTCCAACAACTAAGCCGATAATTTAAGCTCTTTTTAACCTCCGATGCAAAATCGACGGGTGTTATAAGATTGACATGTCTGTGTGTGGTATCGCAGCTCCTGGACGAATGAACAAATTATGATTTAGTTTTTTTGGCAGGTGAAATAATCGTGACTGTTGTTAGCTACATTTAGTGAAAATCAAGATAGCCGCCGCCAAAAAATAGCGGATTTCTTTTTTTCACAAATCCGTAAACATGGGTACCAAATGCAACGTACAGCTGTTACTAGTAGAATACTACTGATCAAATCCAAGATGGCCGCCACAAAATGGCGATGTCGGGGATATTTTAAATATTACTTGTTAACGTTGAAAAGCTCCACATAATGACTGTGTAGGTAGAAGAATCAATATATTCCTATATTGCATCTAAAGTTTAGACTTCAGACCCTTTCAGGAATGTATTCAGTCTCAAGTCCCAAGAGGTGAATGCTATAATGTACTCATATCATAAAAGTAATGGACTAGACAGGTATTTTCTTCGTTCTTTGTAAATGGCTCTAAAAGGTCAATTTGCTTCGTCATATATTTTTTCTTGTTATTGTACCAAGTTGACATAAAGCGGGAAGGAAAGGTTAATATTAGCTAAAATCCTTTTAAAGAGTATTTACGCCTATTAAATTCAAAACAGGTAAAATGATATCAGTTTCAGAAGATCATTTATGTGTCGTGCCGACATACAGCCATAAAAAACATGTAACATTTCTCGCAAAAAAATACAAATGTATTTTAGCGAGAACTGTGTTATACATGGGGCCTTTACTCTACGTGACTCTACACACAAAACAAAGCAATATAACCACAAACACTAATACTACTTTAAATGTGGAGTTACTTGACTACAGAATATTTAGTTTGAAACAAGTAATACTTATGACAAGTGAAAACCGAATTCAATTCGTCACACAGTCATATTATTATATGTATGTATACTCAAAGAATATTACAGGATAAGACAAAAATTTAACATAAGTTTGTACAAATGTTGCACTCATATGATTAGCATTTATAAGATCAGTAATTCTGCAAGATCTGATTCAAGACTAAGACCACTTCTCACACTAATATTATAAAGACGAAAGTTTGTGTGTTTGTTTGTTCCTCTTTCACGCTCAAACGACTTAATTTGGCACGAAGACAGCTTATACCTTGGATTAACACATAGGCTACTTAATATCCCGGAAAATTTATGTTTCCATGGGATAATCAAATATCTATCGGTAAGCTGATAAGCTATAGCAAATAAATTAAGGGCTAGTAAACTTTTATTTAGTTTCTGAAGTAGGTCGTCGTGTAAAGCTTTTATGTGAGTACTTAATTCGATATCCGCTCTCGAAACCCGGGAAGAATGGACCACCTCCTCTAACTTTCTTGGGCACTTGCCAACGGCATCGATTTTCCTAAATTTGTGTAAAATACGAGAGAACTTGTACTCGTATGTTGACACGAGTATAGCCGCACGCAACGTAAATTAACTTCGACATCATTTAATGTAAATATTTCTAAATTGTAGAATTATAGCTGATGAAAGTTTTTTTTAATAAAGTATAGAACACTAACAGTCTACAGACAATAACCTCTATAGTTTCGTGGAAAGAAGGCATTACCGTTTTACTGTCCATAAATATGTTTAGTAGGACACTTTAACTAATTGTCACTAATTAATTAGCTCACCTGTATCAGCCACAACAGGTCCGAGTGGGTCGAATCGCACCCGATGCTCGACCGCCGCACGTGCTGCGCAAACCAAATCTGAAAAGAACCGATGCCTTCGCAAAGCAAGCTCATCTCGCCCTACAGGAGTCGCTGGAGGTTCCTTAGGACCTTCCAGCTCCTTATCGTTTGAGGAAATCGCCTCGAACACTTCGTCGTCCTCAGAATCTGACGGCTGTTTCGCAACCCTCTGATCTACGCTGTTACTACTGCTGGTAGTGGATTTCAAGATCCCAGTAGATTTACGCCGACCCCCAGGTCGCACGTCATAGTTTGTTTTGGCTAATTCCTCCTCTAGCCTAGCCAACTCTTGCAGAGTAGTGGAATCGCGACGACAATCCACGGAAAACCTTTTAAAATCGAGGCGAGCTCTTTTGTAGTCGATAGAATAGCGTTTCTTTGTTATCTCCCTTTTAGTAAATACAAGATCATCTTCCTCTTCATTATCAGTGTGAGCATCCGGGGGAGCATTTTGATCAATATCTCCTGTATTTTCCTCATCTTGCATGACATGAGCACTGATTCCGCCGCTCTCGGTGTTATCTTTATTTTGCGCATCATGAGAATTCGTTTCGTAACTTTCTGTACTGATTATAGTAGTAGGAGTGCTCACTACGTGCGGTAATTCTTCTCTAAAAGAGTCGTTATTTTTACATTCAGATAAATTTTTTTTTGCCGGAATCTCATCGGGTTCCGTCATAGAATCCATTTTTTCCGGTTTCGATTTGCTTTTACTGAGTTTTTTATTTGGCCGCGCACAACAACTTTTGAACATAATTATAATTTATTTTATTCCACGTCAAACGCATTTGATAAAAATGCTTAGACAACAAACATATAAAACGACTAGGCGATTTGCACGCTCAGCATTTTTTGGAGTACTCGAGAGTGAATAATAAGGTTTGTGATAATTCGTAACGTTTTCTGTGATAAATTCGAGTATAATGAGAGGGTGTCGTTGAGCCGGTGTGCAGGCGGGGCGGCCGGGTGCTCCGCGCCGAGCCACTGGCGGCACTGACGCAGGGCGGATGCGCCGCCCGCCCGGCGCATCGCGTCCGCCGACCTCTTCTCGGGAGATTTCATAGCCCACAATTTATCGCAATATTTTGGCGGTCGTTAACATTTACATCGACGTTATTTCGTCTATTTACATTATTAACAACAATGACGAATTACGAATTTTACGAGTGTTAAATTATAAGTTAAGGTTCAGTTTACTTGAAAAAGAAATAAATTTGCATTATTTTATATCGTAATAAATATGATTTAATTTCTAATTAAATCTTTCTCGCAATTAGCTAAAGGAAAGTTCATAATTTTCCTCAAATATGGCACGTAATGTGATCATTATATTGACATCCTTCTTGGAGCAAAATCGTGTAGTCCAAAAGCCGCCAGGAAAGTTAAGAAATTTTGTTGCAGATGTGTTTTGTGTGGTGCCAGCAATTTCCTTTGAAAATCCATTATTATAGTTTTTTTTTAAAAAACTTTAATCTTCTTCATACGTCTCTCCTTTGAATTTCTTGCTGTCCGCGCATTAAAGGCCTCAGCCTCCTTTGGTCTTGGCCCTTATGCCAGCTTGGCCATAACAAGCTGCAATGCTGACCGCACTGTGATGGCCGGACATCGGCAATCATCATCGCTGCCAGCAATTTAGTCATTATAGACCGCGGTAGTAATGTACTAATTAATAGTGACTTGATAGAGCATACGATAACGCCTTACAGTTTTTTTTACTTCTACATATCGCACAAATTGCAATTGCAGAACAAGTACACAAAGAAAATGAGCTACAAATTTGTAAAATATATCGTGCCCAAAGCATCAGGTAAGTATCGTCAGGATACGCTTAGAGCTATAAGAAAATATAGATAACTAGCTGGGCTGCGCGGTGTTACACGTGGATCTCTAATTTTTATTTTTTTTAATCTTTCTGCAACATTGTTTTTGCTGTTGTAGTTAGTCATTTTGTTTTTGGTAATAAAGGCACTTGACTGGTAGTTAGTGCCTATTTTACTCTGTGATAATGAAGTTTCTAACGGTGAAAGGTTTTTTGAAATTGGTCCAGTATTTTTGAGTTTATTTGTTATATACAAAAATACAAATCTTTCCTTCTTACAGTATTTGTATATATAACTAGAAAATCTGCCGTATGTTGACCTCGCGACCACAAATATACCTCAAGCTTCCAAATGGCTTTCACAAATGTCAAAGGTGTGATAACCATGTAAAATATCTTCGATTCGTGTATAACCACAGTATTTAAGGCCTTGTTTTAAGAGTAATAAAACTTCTAGATTACTTCTGGGGCATTTCCTCAAAAAACGGGAAACTTTGCTACAGCACCATTCAAGATTTTAATAATACTTTACACAGGTATGCGGAACAGTATCTAGAATAAGATTTTTGAATATATTATATTAGTATAGTAGTTGTTTGATAGAGTTGTAAAACATATTGTAGTCACAAGGTCAACAGTGGCAGCACTACTAATTTACTTGTTTAATTTATAAGACTCGCCAGCGGTGTCCACCGCTCTTATGTAAAGACAATGTCTGTAACGACGTCATAGGCACATAAGAAATTATAGTATGTGCAGGCAGACCAATGAGTGATCTCGCCAATGTTGGCGGCTGCAGCTAATGACTAGGCTCGTCCGAGATACGATCTTTTTGGGTCAACTACTGCTGCTGATTACATGTATTCGACAATAGCTTGTGGTTAGAATTACCAAAAATGTGCTTTATTACAACAGCTGTACTTTTGTCCTAACTGAGCTGAATTACATCAAAGTTTAATTCTTATGGAGCCACATCACATTTTGCATGACAAAGTGGACGATCTGCTTATCAACCGTTAATCAATGTATAATTTTTCCGAAGAAATACTATTTATATGCGACTCTGAACTAATAAGAAAACTTGATTTAAGTTTCAGAAAGAACTTCAAGTCATACTTGCTCCAGCTCCTAACGAAGCACAAAGGCTTCTCAACCAGTTTCTGACCTGCGGGGCCAGTTTTCCGCCGCTACTAGAAAGCGACTGCAGCGGAAAGTGAAATGAAAGTATTAATATATTTTTTTTATTAACATGTTAAGTTTAGTTTAATATAATTTTCATAAAGCATCTCTGTGTCATATCTGGCAAAATTTGTATGTTTTTCTAAAGGTTGGTGGTCCCATACGCACATTGTAGTTTTTATCAAATTTGGATGAAACCACACAAAACTAAGCATACAGATTCAACAAATTTGTAGCCATGTTGAGATATATACCCAGGCAGGTGTGACAATACTTAAGGGTATAGCAATCAAGATGAACCAATTGTAAAAGAAAATTTAGCATAATTCGATAAAAAAATATTATCTACTACATAAAAAAATTGGTCACATGATCGGTCAGGTTGTACAGAGGACGCAATAATTTCTTCTTAAACTTTGCAAAATTTTGATATACAATGGATTTACAATGATGTGTAGCCTAGTACCCATAAGTAATGTAACACCTTTCTGTTACACATTGTATAAAGTCACAAAAAGTTTATGCTTGCAACAGGAACTAAAAAAACTGAACTGTTTGATCGCCAACTACCAGTTGGTTGAAGATGGGGCATGTAGATCTAGCAAGGATCTGTTAGTAGTTAGTAGAAATGTAGAGTGAACAGTTAGATTATGTTATAGTTCTCAGACAACAAAGCAGGGACAGATCCAGTATTTCATATTGGGGGGGGGGGGTGGCATTTTTAAAATTAAAATCACAACTAAGGAGCTTTTTTTATCCTAAACAGCTAGGCATTTGACCACAAGTTCTTACGACCAAAGGAGTCATACTGTAGCCCTAGATGGAGCTCCAGAAGAAAAGACGATAAATCCACTACATGTCAGTTTTTTTTCTGTCTAGGTTACAGCTCATGCCCATACATAACATGTATCACTCAAATCACAAAAAAAAACAAGTTTTTTATAGATCTATAACAAATAAATCTTAAGCAGCTATTTTAACAACATTTACCTACAAATGAATTTATCATTTAAATTATTTTTATGAAACCTAAAATTAAGTTAAATAATAAACCCATTACTAATACTTCATTTAGAGAGAGAGAAATTTATGTGGTACTTATCAGGATTTGGTGCATAATGAAAAATTATTAGAGCATGAATCTGAGGATGAAAAAATTTTTATGTGACTGTAATGAAGAAGAAATACCTAATATTTTTAGTACAAAAATTTGTAATTTTCTTTAATAAACTATATTATACAGATAAGATAAAATAAAAAGAACATGTATTACAAACTTTACCTTCGCAAAATCGGTTATTAAGAAAGTGCTGGAACAAAAGCTGATAATTACATTGTAGCCATTAATTTCCCAATAATTACACTATGGTCAGACCATACACCAACAATTCCATATTAAAAACTAAAATTGTGGGGAAACTATGAACACTAGCATTTTTTTCAATGTTACCTATTTTAAAGCCCTTAATACTAGTCAAAGAAACGTTTTATTATTTAACAAACAACATAATCATCCCTAGGATAATAATTCATTTGTATTTAACCTGAAAATACGAACAGGTTTTGTTCCTTGTTTGTAGCACCTCAAGTATACTAAGAGGTCTGTGATATTGTCTGTTGAAACTTTTTTTTAACGATATACCTATCTAGTGTGTTGAGTAAAAGTGGATCAATTCAATTAAAAAATTTAGTGGAAAGTATGGGATTCTTGAGTTTTGGGAAAACAATAAAAAAGTTAAAATTAGAATATGGCAATGAAGTAAAGATGTCTTAAGTATGTTAAAGTCACTCAATGGCACCCTAATAAGGAAAACTTGATTCAATGAATGAATATAATGAAACTTGCTCCAATTAGCTAATGATACACAACTATTAGAGATAAGGTAATCATAAGTTTTAATAAGTTTATTGTATTATTCAATGTGCATACAATAAAGAGTTTTCTATTCTATTCAACTCATAAGAGAAGCAGCATAACTAACCAAATGGTAATGGCCATCTTTTAGAAGAAGAATAAATAACAATTTATTATCATACTTAATCACTCAAATTTCCTACTTCATTTTTGTATTCAAATGCAAATTGAGAGCACAGTTATCACTGCTGTTTTTTTTTGTATTTTATATTCTTTATGTATTTCAAGATCATCATACCAAATCAATAAAAATCACTTTTTTGCTTTGGATAAAATTTGCTATGGAGATAACTCAGACCCTGGATTAAAACATAGGCTACTTTTTATCCGATATTAACACTGTTAACGCCAAAATGAAAACCTTTTGGTCTCAGTCATAATGATGATAATCTTGTATGCCCAATTAGTACGTCATATTACGAATTTCGGGTTGATTTACCTTCCTTTAGATACGTACACCCCTTACCCTTAACCATGCTAGATACGACTAGTTTTTGTTCATGGTAAGTCGCTAAGATGCTAATAGTCCTACCTATTTAGCCTTAACTGCCTGACCTAAACTAGCTAGAAATGATTTGTGGTATTAGAAGTCTGATGCATAAATCAAAAATATCAGAAAATAGGAGCAGAGGATGTTAATTGGGAGTATTATAATACTTTTAATCAATATAATCAGATAATAATACAAGCGTACGAATTGCAGCGGAAACAAGTAGCGTCAAAACAGGGCAATAGTGACTCCGTAAGTTGTTTTTACATAAAATCGATATTATATAGAATAAAATACTCACAGCTAAAAACCGGCAAACTTATCTGCAACTGGTAAACGCGGTTATTACGCAAATTCACTTTTACAAAGGTACAAAAATAGTAAAGTCAGTCTTTATTTTCGAGGTTATTTGTCAAACTGGCGAATGAACGATTGATTGAACAAGTAATGGGAATTGGAAATGAACTAAAAGCAAAACCAGTGTTTCCAGATAACAATCGAAAAATTACCTTAATATTTCACTAACAATCTATACCGAAAAATATATAATGACTCTATAAAATGCCCTTAAACAACCAGGGTCATGCTTTCTACCCCGGCAAAGCAAAAATATACCTACGCTAGTCTTTATTTACTACAATGGAAGCGGGTTCAGGGATAGAAATGAAACAAAATTCTATCAAGTTTTTATTTAATAATTACTTTAATACATCCGCAGACAGATAAATATATCATAGACTGGCTATCTTGCTTTTCAGCCATACATAGGCAAGGAAGAGGATATTCAACTTATTTGTTTGTCAAATTCTTAATTCATAGTGATAAATTGTTAGCATTTGTCAAAACTGTTAATACAGAATGGTGTATTACATAGTTTTACTGGCTGTAATAAAATTATATACCAAATACTAGTAATTAAAACAGTTACAATTATTATCGCATCTACTGTTTCTATTAATTTTTGGCCAACACTATTAGAATAATTCTATATCTAATATATATATGATTACACAAAGAGCTGTCCATCCAATGAAGTACAAACACTATGGAGCGGAATTATTTTACGTCGAAACATGTTTAATTTGTAAGCAGCTTCGCAGCACACATGGCTGCCTTACATAAAGGAGTATCTAATGTACATAATGCTACCTTGGCTAGTGATGCTATTTCACTCGCCCTTCCTCGTATCAAGTTACGAACATATGACTTCAAGATTCATTTTAGTTTATTTGTACCACTATATCTATTAACATATCTCCTTTGAAGAACTAGCGTTCGAAATCTGAACTGTGAGAGGTGAACTACTGAACTAGAAGATAGATATACTTCGCAGTGGTGAAAAGATATGTACCTACATATGTTTTCATATCAGTAACACATTCTGCACACGGCTAGTGATGACTGATGACATCTATACAAAGAAGGGTTTGCAACGATAAATCGAACCGACTTGGTTATCGGTACTTAATTGTCTTGAGAAAACAGGAGTTAATTTTTGTCTTATTAAATTAAATAAGTTGCTTCTATTCACTTTAATGGTAGATAAATAAAAAAATATGTAATTAAAGTTTTAATTATTGTTACACTGGCTTGACTAACCATCTCGTGTATGGGGAAGAGTCTGGGCAAGTGATACGAAGTTGAATTACGTAGATTTCGAGTTCACGAGAAACCTCTACAGAATTCCTAGTAAAAGCTATTGCTTACGAATTCAAAATGGCATGTTCTCAATTTGTCTGAATCTTATTTTTTATGGGTTGAACGACATTGGTCGAGTCCGATATTCGTCAAATCTGATATTGGTCAAATTGTTAGATCTTCAGATCGTATTTTGGGTATGTTACTCGATTACTCAGAATCGTCTAGGACACAATATTTCACACAGCTTGTATAAAGCTTCGAGTTTTTTTTTCTATTTTGTGTGTTTTGTCATAGAATTATATGATTAGACATCGTATATATTGTATATTTATACTAAGTCGTAAACATTTATGGTTGTGGAGCTTACATGAGTCAAATAGTCGCAAAGAAGTAAAAAAACGTCAGTATTGTGCATCATTATTTATTTATTATGCAGTACATTCTATAAAAGGCACAAAAAATATTGCAGGTATTAGGCCTATTATACAATTAGGTTTATTTACGTTTTACTTTACTAAAATATATAGCCCATTTCAACTTGGCTTTAGTAAAAAAGTTCCATCTATTTGTATTTAATTTTACAAAATAAAGTAAGACTTCATTTAAGGAGGTAAAGAACTAAACCTCATATTTCCACTTACAAAAAAAATCTCTTTTTTGCTATGTGTAAATAATGATACATTGATCGAAGCAAATAAGTCTAATCTTATCAAAAACATCTCATTTTTCATAAAAAATTTCATTTCAAATCGAGAGCTTCGATCAAAACCAGACATTACCGTCTAAAAAATTCAGTGTCTCTTGATTTGTATCAAAAGCTCACTTTATAGCAGAAAATTTCAATTGTATCACTAAGCTTGCATCAAAACCTCTTAAAAACATTGAGTTTAGAATAAAGGTGCAAAAATTCAAATGCCTGGTCTTTTTGCTTCATAATTTATTGAGTTTTATTTTATCTTATGTCTGGCAACACTTTTTCAATTATTTGACGTCTGAAGTTATCTGTCAAACCTATAAAGTTGCCAAAGATTTTCAAATCGGATATTTCTGTATTCGGCGGTTAATTTTATTTTTTCTTCCCTGTGTGAATGTGGCGTTGAAGAAGGAAACCTTAATCATATTTTCTTTGTCTGCTCTCTTCTTGATCATTCTTCCTTTCATTCTTCTCTTAGTTCTGTTGTTCCTTTTCCTACTTCCATGTCAGTTTTGCTTTCATCGAATGACTATTCCATTTTTCATATCATTTGTTCATTCATGTCTGTAAATAATTTAAAGTTTTGATTTTCTTTTAGTTAATTCATATTAAATTAGTTACCTTTTAGCTTTTATTAAATAGATTTTATGTTTGTTTGTTGATTCGTTCGTAATGTTTAAGTTGTTTTGGTTAATTTTATTATTAAATTTAAAATTTATATTCTCGTGATTATATTCTTGACGTGAAACTGGCACAAGTGTCCAATGGACGATTGCCATTAAAAAAAAAAAAAAAAAAAAAATAATTTTATTTTTCGATCGAAAAACATTTCTGTAAATTTATATTGAAATGGATGAAGACGGTACTGCCGAAGTTGTAACAATCAATTGTGGTACAAAAACAAGGCCTCGGCGAGGACGCACGAAATACAGTATCAGGATCCAAGTGAGTAATGTATTACATCAATTTGAGTGGGAATTTTATGAAGAACCAAAATAATATTATCTAATACTCATATTTTCCTGTTACAGGTATGCAGATACTGATCCACTTGCACTTAATTTGCAGAAAAACTGCAAACATGGCCCAAAAAGTGTTTTCAAATGCAAAAAGTTAAGCTTTCCCATACTACTTAGGAACAGTAGGCATTTTTTAAAAAACAAAACAAAAGTAGCTCAAGATACTTATCTGACAAGATTGGTCTCTTCATACACACCTCAAAGAATCAAGGAACCTAAAGGATCTTGTTGAGTTTTTTTTTTGACCGGACAGAAGAACAAGTTGATTCAAGTTTGCAAAAGTGTGTTCATGGCAACATTTTCAATCAGTTTTAGATTGAGAACAATCTGTAAGAATGTGCTTAATGGAACCCTTCCAGAGGAAAGAAGAGGTGGAGACCATAAAATAAAAAAATTTGAGAAGATACAGAAGCAGGATTATACAGGCAAAAAATTTGTAAGACTTTTTTGTGATGGTTCTGGTGGGCAAAATAAAAACCCACATGTTATTCATGCGCTAATATTTTGGATGGTGAATTATGCCCCTTCAGCTATTGAAGACATTCAAATAACTTATCCTGTTCGGGGTCATTCCTTCTTACTAGTAGATAGAGTGTTTGGCCGCTTGGAAAAAGAATTATCAAAATTCCCAGTAATAACATCCAAAGAAGAATATATGGATAAGTTTTCTCAATTTGGAGATGTCCATCTTCTCGGAAAGGATTGGAAGTTGTTCGATTTGAAAAAATTATGTGATGACTACAAAAAAGTACCTGAAATCAGAAACTTAAAAAGAATATGCATCTATAAGGAATTGAAAGAAACTCGAGGTGGGCAAAAAACAGTTTACCTGGTAAAGTTATTTGAAACATTTAAGTATGAGACTGATAGAGAAACGGGAATTGTATTGCTGAAAAAAGGCAAAAATCATCCTAAACTGCTACAACAACATACCCTGGGACGTGACATAGCAGATGCTAAAAGAAAAGACATTGAAATATTACTGGTGAAACAATTTGGAGATAACTGGAGGGACATTGAAGAGCTTCAGTGGTATGTTGAGATCTTGAATAATAGCTCTTCAAGAATAGAAGTTGGAGATGCTGCAGTTGTAAGTGAAAATGAAGAGTGTGATTGTCTTGAACCTGATACTAACAGTATAAGAATTTAGAATTTGATTGTGCAATAATAATAATAATTAATAACAATAATTGTAAATTAGGAGTGATTTTGTCTTGAGCCTAGAATAAAAATAATAAACAATATTAGTAGAATATTAGTCTTTTTCAAAACCACACTTTTCCAAATATGTTTAATCAAAACATCACATTTCCAAATTTGTTTTTTAAATATTGGCTAAGCTTCTTATCATTTCAATCAACCATTTGATACATAATATCAACTGAAACACTAGTTAAACATGACACAACTAAAACAAACTGCAAATGTTGTAGTTAGTTAGTTATTTACATTTTACTGTTTACTCCAAAATAAAAAAAAAGTGGAAAAGTGAGGTTTTGTTCTTCACCTCCTCATTTGTCTCAATATACATTGGTACATAATTTTAATCTAGAAATGTAAAAATACGAAGCAATTAAGACTAATCTGACATTTGTGTTCCTAGAATTTCCACTCAATTTTAATTTAATCTAAAAGCAATGCACAACACAAAAACATTAGTTACAAAAATAATAAAATATATTTCTCATTAACGATTATAATAGATTGTTATTTCTCGCTATAATATATAATAAATCTTTATAAACTCGGTGTACAACGGATACAATACATAATGTACATTATAAAAAGAAAACATTAAAAATACTATAGAATCACATTGTTACTAACAATCGCTATTTTGTGCCCTTACTGTTTCTATAACTATCAATAGGTACTTATCTATTTGCCTTCAACTAAATTATATATTTATTACAATATCTAATCTTAAACTACACTTTTTCTACTTATATCTTAGGTCAGAAAACCAAAAACGACGATTAGAAGATTGAGATAAACAGGCTTCTGTTCCTTCCGATTGTTTATCTTATAATCTTGGTCGGGTCTAGCAGAAATTTCTTGAACAATTTCAAAATTCAAATCCAACGAGCATACGACTCATTATAAAAATAATTCAAATCCAACTTAAAAACGGTTTTAATTTTTCTCACTTGCAAGGAGCAAGTCTTGGTGTCACATGGTATGTGTCTATGCGATGCTCAAATTAAATTGTCGTTGTATTTAATAAAGGCTTTTTTGCAGTATGAATATGTATGAATTAACTATTTTTTTCTTAGCGCTAGTAGATTTGAACCCTTCATTACCTTCTTTCAAAGTGCTTATAGTCAGACAGTGTAAAACTGGTTACATTACTCAACTTACATTTAAGTTACTACTTTTACACATACACCAACCTATTAGTAGTGTATTTTTAATAATAAAATTAAGTTACACCGTTTCTGAAAAGGATATTTTCTCCGATACATGCTTATTATGTAAAGATATTAGGGATAATGAGAGCAGAATTTTAGTTAGCAGTGAGCTATCTCGATAACACGCACCGCGCTATAATAACCACTAACTACTAATATAAGTTAGATTTATTTTAAATTGCATATAATAATTATGTACTCATTCAATATTTGCATTACTTATATGAAAACGTAAGTAAAATGTTATGTGGGTATTAACCATTTTCATCGCAATATCTTCAACGAGACACTATTGACATGTTAGGATAAAGTAAGTAGCTATATTAAACGAATACAATCATAAAATAGTTTGTTTAAATTCTGAAAACATTTGAAGACAAAAAATACAGTACATATTATAAAGCATGATATTCAGGTATGCTCTGTTCAGTGATGCCTCTCGCTATCCCAAACGACATTAGATAATAAGCCCATTGATCCAATAGCAACTTATCATGACCGTATATTAAACAGGCCTTCCCTGCCTCTCACAGCGCACTAGAAATTACTTAATTTTTTGTTAACTATATTTACAGTAAAAGCTCTACTATCGAAAAATCTATTAACTTTCATATTAAGACACAAACATAATGGAAAAATAAGATAGACTTAACACATTAAATCACAAATACAACGTCCAAACGAAGTATTAAAGACAACACCGTTCAGCTAGCTTCAATGATCTTACAAAACGCAGAAGATACGCTTAGACGTTGGATAGGTATGACTGTGAAGTTACAATGCTTATTACAACTCCACGATCAGCTATGCAATGCCTAATCGGCCTAAAAATTACTCTCGTTGTTTAGTTAAGATTAAGAACACCTTAATTAACTGTGGTCTGTAGTAAAGTTTGGCTACAGACTAAATATATAACTATATCTCTATATAGAACGGTACATCTAAATGCAACACATAATAATATAAATTAAAAATACACTATTTGTACAAACGTCTCAATTATGTAATATTCTTATTATACTGTAAAATTTCTCTCAGTACCGCACTAAATAAACTTGTGCCAGCAACCCGAAGCCACCCTATGCTTCTACTAAAGCTGGGGTAGCTCGAGTAGCCTGGCAGAGGGAAATGCACTATGCACCCCTGACGGGACGTCAGTACAGTCTCTTTGTCAAGGAATAAAAAATAAAAGACTTAAATATTATTATCCTCTACCTTCTATGCTTATTCTAATTTAACTACGCGTTGTTTCGTGTCGGAAAAACTCTTGGAACTTGATGTATAATTAAAGAAACTTTGGTATCCATAATTAAGGAATGGTCTAATAAATAAACCTTTTGGTTTTTAACCAATCACTGTTCAACGTTGCCGTTTAATAACGACACTAAGAATTAATTATTTATATTTCTCACTTGACTAGTCACAGGAAGAAACACCTCTAACGTTTCTCATAAAAAAAAAATTGATTCTCAATAAACTATCATTTTGATATATTATTATACTTGTTAATTTTTGTATCTCAGGTTTATCATGGATGGCAATCTCAGTATCCCCAACGGCGTCATTATCGCGCCATCTCGTTCGCACGTACATCGGGATAGTTATGTGCGAGGGCGAGATGGGTGATTATGGCGGCGTTAGTGGTAACGTAATAAGATATAGGTATTTATTGAAATATACTACGTGTCCGATTCAAGCATCTGCAACGCGATATAAACGACTAAAGTATTAAAAATGTGGTATTTTGACGGGTTTTTTTCATTATTACTTTATCTACTGTGCTTTAATAGATAAATATATTTTTAATGACTATTACATTGTATGCATACAGAACTATTGATAGTAATGCTAAACGCCTTTTAGTTAACAGTGATAACATTAAAATATTCCCACACATATTACGAGTATAAATACAAAAGTGTGTTTGTTAGTTTATTGGTTTGTTTGTTCGGCTTCTCCTCAGCAACTGAGTGAGTGATCGAGTTGATTTTTTGCACAGAAATGATTCGAGACAGCTCGAGGTCCCGAGAACGCCATAGACTTCTTTCTCCTTAAGGCTTTCGCTGTGTTTGACAAAGCTTTAATAGAGTAGTATCGACATGTTGGAATAAATCTATTAAGTAATTTTACTGCTCTTTTTTCTTATCTAAAAGTTGATGAAGCTTCTTTAGCGAGGGTGACCTTATTAAACGTTTGAAATATTTTGTACATAACCAACTCAAACTCCTCCTAAGAAAGTTTGTTAGTAAAATAATCAAGTGTCCAATCCTGTCCATTCTGTCTCATACAAGATATTATATTATAACCTCTAAGATGTTCTGCTACAAGTATGGTTTTTGCTTCACCTGTCTAATAACCACGACCAATATAAAGTGCCAATCATGCAACATTTTGCTTATTTCCTTTCTTACTGAAACTTTACACTTTTTAAAGCGATTTTCAAACCTTCTAACTCTGCGTTAACAAACATCAAATACATATAATATATCAAACTGCGTCGCAGTATTCCATTTTTTCTTTGCAATTGTAAACCTTATTACACTGCAATTGCTACCAAAGTTTTTAAATTTTCTTTAAAAACTATCCTTTGCGAATTAAACCTAACGTTACAGGAAGAATAAAGGCAGAACTCTACCCTATCTTCGCAAATGTACATCTTACTGCATTGCAATAGGTACCAAGGTCCGTTACATTTTATTTTATCACTATCCTACCTGAATTTAAACCTTGCAGAGAGGCTAGCATAGGCAGTGGATAAAACAGTTTTAACCCACTTTCGAGGGGCAAAATTCGAATACATCTAATTTAAAATGTCATTAATTGCACTTCATTGCGGACATCTTAATTTAGTCGTTATCTATTTTGTCTTTTCCTTTCCCCGAGGAATAACGCTCATGCTAGGTGTACAGGAATAGTGGTAGAACTCCACCGTATGTTCGCATATGTGTACCTTACTGCTTTGTAATAGGAACGGAGGTAGTGTTCAGTGTGCGGCGAAGTGTTTGTGGGAATGTAGGTGCGAGTTTCAGGACAACTCGCCGATGGGCGCGTTCTGAAGCCACAGATCGTGGATGAAGCTGTACAGATCATCACTCACCGCCACCTGGAAACATTCATTATACTCGTAGTTACACTAATGTTCAATATAGTTACACTAAAGTTCAATATAGTTACACTAAAGTTCAACATAGTTATACTAAAGTTCAATATAGTTACACTAAAGTTCAATATAGTTACACTAAAGTTCAACATAGTTATACTAAAGTTCAATATAGTTACACTAAAGTTCAATATAGTTACACTAAAGTTCATTCTAGCAAATATATAATACACATACGCAAGCTGTCAAGTGTTATTTGATTATGTGATTGGTTTGGTCAAAAATATTTTACAAATTTGCAAATGTTTGTTTTTTTTCTTTATTTCTATTGAAATTGTGAAGTAGTTTTGCTAATCTATGAATTTAACTAAACGTATTTTCAACTAGATAAGTGTTATAATCTCTTGATTACATTTCTAAACTAAAGATATACTTATAATGGTAAAATTACGGATTTATTACATTTTACGAGTACTAAGTTATTTAATATGGAATTGGGAGAAGCCATTGCCTCCTGAAACACAGTCTAGTTCTCAATTGCCTGGTTCTGGGGCCTATGGATTCATAAAATATCTGTTTGCTAATTTTGAGACAAAATAAAAATATTTGTATTTATAGTTACGCTAATGTTTAATAAAATGAATATTATACAATAAGGTTTGCCAAGTCGAGAAGTCGAGTTGCCAAAATAAGCAATACCTACATTTTAGTTAAAGAAGACTTAAAGATGTGTTTGAAGAACTTGTACGAAGACATGAATATTAACGAGTAATAAACAATTTAAATGCGAGTAAAACGTAGTCGAATGATTGATGTCGAGTATATTATGTGATTTGGTATTATAGTGTATGGAGAACATAATTTTTTTCTCGGCTATAGATAACTTGCGTTGTCGTCGTGAAGCATGCGCTTTTGCGATTGCAATACTTGCGACTTTGGTGTTAGGCCGCATATCTTGTAACTTCGCATTTTCATATTATAGTTTTTCTGATAAAAACGTTATACAAAAAAAGGTTATAATGAACATGAAAACTAACACAATTCAGAATGACCTAGTAGGATATAAATAATTAAGTATACGACAGCTCTTTTTGTAAATAGTATCAAGTAAATTTTGCGAACCTTGTAAGGTGTAGGGTTCAAGTTCCTCTTGATATCCTGCCTGAGGGTTCGGAGCGAGGATTGCACCCTTTCTCGGACCTCAATCAGTGGCTTCGGCATTACGGCGATGCGGCCTTCCTTCCAGTACACCTGTTGTTATGGAAAATAAGAATTATTTGATAAAAGCCCGTTTATACCAATTTTTTTTTAAACGGGACCCTATATACTAAGAGTTCGCTGTCCGCACGTCCGTCCGTCTGTGTAAGATACAAAAGCAGAATAAAATAATAATTAAAGGGCCTTCCATAAAATAAACGTGACTTTTTTTGCTCGATATAACAGCTACAGGTCGACAATTGATATATTCACAGAATATTTAGTCCATCACTCACTATAAAAATAAATAATAAAAAAAAAGTGTGGCTCCCATACAATAAACACGATTTGCCATTTTTTTGCTCAATATTAATAACGCCAACAACTTGAACTAATGTGGTGATAATGTTGAGGAACCCCATTATGCGCGAGCTCGACCCGCACTTGGCCAATTTTTCGTTTTAAACCAGTATTGTATCATTATGGGTTGAACCCAGATTTAGACTCTTATTTTGTATACATTATCTTTTTGGTTACCAAAACCTCTCTTTATTAAACGTTAAAAATAGTTCTTATAAAAGTTATTTAAATATGTAGTATTTTTTTCGCTTTATGACTATGATAAAGATTACTCTACAATAAAACCTACAGGATGATTACAACAAAAGAACAATAAATCACACTATCTCTGTGGTGTTTACACTAAAGTTCTCGCAAATATTGTCATATACATGTTTGTTTATTGAGCTAAGAATTATTTTAGCGTTTAATTTTATCTCTTCAACGTTCGTTTATATTTTTTCATCAATATTCTTATCTCCTTTTCCTTATAATGGGGGGTCACACTCTTTAGTACACTATTCGAACAATAATTTAACTCATACAATATCCTAATTAATATTATAAATGCGAAAGTAACTCTGTCTGTCTGTCTGTTTCGCTTTCACGCCAAAACCACTAAACCGATCTGGATGAAATTTGGTGCACAGGTAGATTGGACCCCGGGAAAGGACATAGGATACTTTTTACATAGGAGAACCGACTTCAAAAAAGTAGTTCCCCATTATCTCGACAATCCAATGGGGAACTATGCGGGTGAAACCGCGGGGCACAGCTAGTAATTATATATATTTACTTTATAAAGTGCAAAATGCGATGTTTTTTTAAATTTTTATTTATCTTTTTATCCACAAGGTTTTCATTTAAACTTTACGATCGATATAGTTAAAAATATAGGCTGAAAAACATTTTTTTTAACAATTTCATATACCATTTCTTAAAACACAAAGCCTTTTTCACAGTTTCCGAGATGAATCGAACACTATCATGTGATGACATTTTTCTACCAATGAATGGCAGACTCATAGGTTCGAGACTGTTGCTCACCTCATACAATCGTGTACAATCAATCAAATACGTATCTGCATACCTATCAGAGAATAAACTGTAAACACATCTAATATTAGCAAGTTATTTTTACCTATCGCTTAGAATAGTAACGAACTAAGTTTCACGAAACGTTCATGCGCCATTCATTCAATATTGGAATAATCTTGGTTTGTATGTACAGCTTCATACCAAATATCAAAGTTATCCTGTTATGGGTAAATATATCAGACATAGAAATTTCGATATTCCAAAATGGGGGAGTTTATTTAATTCACCATTCTCCATTTTCGTATCCACAATAGAGAAGTGGAGACACTGCATATGCCAATACAAGTACATGGTAGGATACATGGAAGGTTGCTCAGCTTCTCGCAAAATCTCAGCGTCAAAGTGAATTAAAACGGATGATTAGACTAATGGCTCATACGGGCGCCACTTTGGCCAGGCTAAACTAAAAGTTCTTAAAATTATATCCATTCTTTTTTTACTTGTGGAAACAACAAGAGAGGTGACAATTTTAAAACTGTTAAATTAGGTTAGTTTAGTAAGTTTGGCCTGACCGAATCGGGGTCACTGCCTGTTTACTTTACAACTATAAATATAAACACAACATTTTGGAATTATCAGGTGAAATTCAAATTCCATATGTAACACTGTGATTTATTCTTTTAGTGACATTACTTTTAATGAAACAAAAGCAAAGGAAATAAAATTGTACTAATTAATTTGAATGTCTTTTCAAATCCTATTCTCAGTTAGTGTCACTGACCTTATAAAGATGCTCCACCTTGCTGGGTATGACGTAGGCGCGTTTGGACTCCTGGAAGGGATGTCGGCACAGTACTTTCTGTCCTACAGCCGGCGCAGGTTCCGAGGACCTCTGGAGAAGGTCGATTAGTGCATGCCCGTCCGCGCCAAACAGTCTGTACGCCTGGAATAAAACAATATAACAAATAATCTGACATTTCAAGATAATCGACTAGTGTTAGCTTGATCGACTAGTTGCTGAGAATCGATTGGCCATGAAGGATTTCTCATCTCTACGATACACGACGAACTTACTCGCGGGTGACAGATGATAAAGAGTTTAATATGACCCTTGAATTTGTTCTTGATGTTTGTATATATCTTAATTAATAAATTCTCGCGCCTACAATTTTTTCTTAATAGTATCGTTCCAATTCATTTATATTATATTGAGCAGGAGTCCCCCACTAATACTTTAAAAGTTTTGATAACCTTCAATATCTAAACTAATTTTCATAATCAAAGCTGACAATCTAATCAAAAGATTTTTTTTATCATAAGTTTATCTTGAACGAAAAGCGAGTCATTGTCTCAACAGTTGCCCAACATTGCGTTCTCATAAATCAAACATTTTAATCAAGACGGCGTCGGTTTGGTCGGTCGGTTGACGCCTGCACTCATATAGCTCACTCACGCGCTGCAGTTTCGGTTCATAAAACCCTTTGGACCTTATTTGCTCCTTGTAGTAAAAGTTGTTCGTTTTGATGACATCAAATATTGTACTTGTAAAACATTGTAGTAGTTTTAGCACGACATAAAACTGAATGGAAAATTACTGTTCGTTACACCGCAAGTTAGTATCGTATCTACATAAACAGTAAGTAAGATAGTAAGCAATATAACTGTTACTCCTTATTATGCATTGTCAGAATAATAAGCTAATTGAAAATACCTACTCTAACACTACTAGTTCTCTCAACTGTCGACCACTATATTTTTGCGACCTTATAAAAAAAACGACAATTACTTGACAGATTCTTTTTAAATTCAGGAATTTTAAATAACATTGCGTCCCGCATGTCTGTACCAGGTATTACTGAAATCGCCCAGTAAATGGCCCCATAGCAAACTTTCTCTTTTTTAGTAGAAATACCACCCCAATCAAAAATTACCGAAGCCTTGGTAGGATACTACGACCTGTATCTATGCGAGTACGAAATTTTAGGAGACGTACAAAGGTATCTTTGCGATATTACTTGTTTGATAAAGAGATCGTCTTTGTGTTAAGATGGATTTTAAAAAAATCGTTTAGGTAAAGTGCCCTATCGCTTAAATCTCTTCCAGGCAACTTTTGGTATAAAAACAAAATGAAACGAAGTTCCTATTATTTAAATTGTCACTTATTATTTAAATTGTCACTTATTATTTAAATTGTGACTTATTATTTAAATTGATTGAGTTTCTTCAATCACATGTAATATGTACATCTCCATCTGATGACGTCATTGCTTTTAATCATTTGTATGATAATCTGGTTTATATTTTTGTAATATACGTAGGTACTATCTTTATAGCTGTGACTGTAAGGCGTAATTTTGTTATCTTTCTTGCTTGTGCCGGTTAAGATAAGATAAGACAAATATTTACTAGATACTTAAGTGCAGCCTTATCGCTTAAGGAGTTTTCTTTCGGACAAACAATTTCGGTATTTTACACTATTAGAATCCTTTCCAAAAAATTTAAATATGTTCTTAATGTTACCAAATATGAACTCTTTATCCTCCTCTTACTAAATAACTCCTAAATATATCATGATATAAAAAAACGATATACACCGCGATTATATAACCTTGCGAAGTGAAACCCTTAAAGTATGATACGCAACGTCGACATTTTCCAAACGTCAATGTTTATTATTCACAAGGGTATTAGCACTCTATAGTTGCAACACTATTCAACGTATATACTATAATATGAATGTATGTACATTATATCACAATTAAACTTACAAGCCTCTTCTTTAACACAAAAAAAAATCATACCAAAAGTATATTACTTCGCAACTTCCCCGCATAAAATAGTTTTGACGTTTTCTATACACATATAGAATATTGATTCTAGGCACATAAACAATAAGCTACTTTCTTTCCCAAGACCTTGTACTAAGCTATGACAGCATATTACGTTTTCTGTAGATATAAACTGTATCATGAATATGATATGGGAAGGTAATATTTTCGTGTGATACTCGTATGCTATCACGCATCAGTTCAAGGTTAACAAGTATTTATGATAATTTTATAGTAGTCTTCAGTTGTTTTTTATTCGACTAGTGTCTTACACGCAAAGTTACGAATTCTCGATAATAAGTAAAGTAGGCCAGCTTGACGACAAGACAAGACATTTTTATTATTAATTTGATCTTGGCCTAGTTAAATGATGAATGAGACGGCAATTAAGGTAAATCAATTTTGAACGCATTGGCTATTTGCATGACACAAGTGTCAACCTAGCGGTACTCCGCACAGTAATTCTGATACATGATCGTTAATTAGTATGGTCACGTCTTGAAGATTTTCAGTAAATTAGAACTACATATACACAAAAATACGCACGGGTAAATCAACAATAATAGTTTGATAATTATACATAAGTAATGAGTCCGATACCTCTTTGTGGCCAGGTATGGTGACTTTGCCGACATCTTGGCTCAATTTAATTCTCGGTTGACCGTTGATCTCTACTAATTTGTACACGCACCCGAGGGCGGGCTGCCGTTGACACGTCACTGTAACAATCATAAAATGTCAAAAAATAGCAATTTAATGAAAAAGAATAAACAATTTACTCAGCATCTAACTTGATGATCAAAATGCTCAGTCAAAATACCAAACGTCGCATTTACAATATCAGTGTGGTAATGATGTTATATCGTTTTGCTGAACAATGCAGCTTTATTACTGTTGTACAATAGATTTGGTACATTTAAAAAATAATTTATGACAAAAGTAATTTCAGTATTATAAATCGTAGATTATAAAGCAAAAATCCATGATTATTAATGGTTTTGTTTCTTGACAGTCGCGTTTTACGTGTCGTTTGAATACTGACACTGAACGATGAACTTATTATTCGATGCAGGCGAATCTAAACTTGATAGCATGATAAATAAACCAACCCATTCTAAGTGAATAATGATGTACTTTCTATGAAATTAAGATGATTCAGAAAAGACTTGTTTGAAAAAATATTTAAGATATTTTCAGTTAAAGATTACAACTTACTCAAATGCTATTAGAAAACAGTTTTATAAAAAAATATAATCTGACAAATCGAAATTAGTTTATCAATATCTACGGTTAATCCTAATCCAGTGAGCCAGACCCTCCCAAGGCTCATCGCTCAGCCCAATCCTGAGCTTCTCATTTCCAAACTTAGCTAATCTATCAATAACATTAAAATTTTAGTTACCTAAATGTGTTCCAATGCCGAAAGAGTCGATTTTATGTCCCTGTTCGTTCAAGCTCAGTATGGTTTCCTCGTTGATATCATTCGAAGCGACTATGGTCAGTTTAGAGAACCAGGACAGTTGGAACGCTTCGGCCACTTGTTCAAAAGTCTCTCTCGCTAACACTGATAAGTAAGCTAAATCTCCACTGTCTATGCGAATGCCCACAGCTCTATATCCACAGTCATTTAGAGCTAACGCCACAGCACAGAAGTTCAAAAGTCCACTCCTGTTGAACGACATAAAGCATAAACTAATCCTGTAATTATTAACAAGCACATAAATATCTCTAATTCATAATGATGCAAAATAAGTTCTGAATACGTGAAAGCTGTTAAAACTTGCTGAAAATGTGCTTAGTGCATATTTCCAACTCTGTTATTGTACCGTGACGGCGCATGACGTCATTGCAATTGCACTATGTGCTAACGAGGCGTGACCCATTTAAGTGTTTTTATGACAGCACCCGTGGCAAATAATGTAATTCAATATCAGACAAATGATGTAGTTCATTCAGTGCATGCAAATACAATGACATAAGAGTAATTACTGTGAATGTGGTGCATATCCCTATACAACGCAACTGTGCCCAATGACCTTTCGCCCCTTATCTCGCTCAAAGGGTCCAGTACGCCACACTGAAGCAAAATGTTCGAAAGTTATCGTCGTGTATCAATTATTTACATTCGTTGGGAACATGAAGCGCAGTCCTTATACGCTTCACTGAAAAAGCTAAATAAATTAAATAATATTAAAAAATAACTACGGCCATGGATGTTATATCGCGCGGCGCGCCCGTGTGTTAGTGTGCTCGCATGTATGTTATCCCTCGGGATGTATGTGTGAATGTTTCATGCCCTCCTAGAGATGGCGATGTCGATGCATACTGCGGCGACCGGCTCGGCTGCGGCCGGCCTCATTGACAAAAACTAAACACATAACGTATACAGTAAACGAACAATGCAAAACAATAATAATAAATAGTCGAGGGTCCCTTAAGCGTGTTTACCTCAGTGTGCGTGCGACCGTGCTAGTTCCGTACGTCGGCGTCGTTCGACTGAGACCATTGGTTCCACAGTTGCTATTGTAGCCAGAATGCCCATTACGCTGCCAGTGTGGTGACGGTAAGCGCTGAAAATTATACCTCTTGACATCGTACGTATCCACAAGAGCCATGAAACCGGAAGGGAAAGCTAGGGCATACGAAATGAGAGCGGCCAGCTCTCCGTCGCTGGCTTCGTCCGGGGAGGTGTCAACGACGGTGGAGACGCGGCGGCGCCATTCCCGCGCCAGCGCTAACAAGTCGCTAGTGGCGCTGGCGTCATCGGCGTGAACCAGTTGCGTCGCCCTCAGGTCGTCCAACGTACTGAATGACGTCACGAACGAGTGCGCGTGAGTGCCTTTCACGGGGATTTGGAACATCTTGCCCGCTAAAACGTTGCTTGTGCCATCGAAACCACCTGAAACGACAACACTATAAATTATTCGGGCCAGACTTGCTAACACAGAGAGAGATAAAAAATGTCGCAACTTCTTTTATGTCATATTAAAACAGATTGGCTTTATTTTTGGGACAGTTTAGTTAGCATGCTCTAAAAGGGACCAATCTAATTATTCAACTAGATTTCGAAATTTGTATGTACTTCTAGAAAGGTTTTCAAGAAATATGATACTTACTAAGAATCTTGGTGACAAAGCATAAGGAGAATTACCAGCAAGCCATTCATATTCATGCGCGTTGTATTAAGTAGGTAAATATTGTATGGTGTATATCATATTTTAGCAAAGTTAAGCAATTATAGAGCGTAGCATGCCATTATGCATCGTCATGAGTCAACCGATATCCAAATCAATAAAGCGAAACTTTGCAAAGCTATTAAAGTTTGCAAAAACTAATTTCCAAGTTTTGTTGTTTTGGATGAGAAACGGCTTTGTGTTCAAGGGCAAGGTTCGCGAAAGTCGCCTGATTAAACCTATTATGGCGAAGTATATACGCTATTGGGGCTTCTCGTGAGTCAATGGCGCGGCGGGGTGTTTTATATTGCACAAGGCAGAACAGGGCGGGCTCCGTGCCTGGTACCGGCGGGTTTCGGTGCCGCGGTAACACGCTAATACAATCAATAATACTGAGACAAGCTAATTTACACCGCAATAAAAAAGAACTTCTAGCAACCAAGGTAAAGTAAAGCAGGTGAAGGTAGGCAAAAAGTTTCCGAACCGATGTAAGCGTATTTGGAAGCCGAGAGGCCGCCGTCCGGGCCTTGTGCTCGTCTCAATCCAAACTCCAATAGGGAAACGTTCTTCCCGGCTACCATGCGGTACCGAGCTGCGTTTGTCGCCATCAAACTGCAAAAAATACATTTTTAATTACTCTAACACGATATACATACCCTGGCATCGACGAACATATTACGTAGGTATGCAAATTACCTTAAGTACTAGTTAAGTCATATGAATGTAGTTTTGCTGTGATGCATCGCAAAAGGTAGTAAGCATAACGTTTATTTTATCTATTTGAGTGCCTTCGTTAAATAATCTAAGTAGTTTTTTTTAACATCTGTTTTTTCGCTAACCAATCATCTTTTTCTGATCTATTCCTTAGATTAAATTTAATCATAAAGAACCATACTGATGAAAGTAAGTCATCACGATGAGTAAAGAACTGCATTTTACAGCCCTAATCAATGACCTTGTAAGTTTTGATAGTCTTGTGCACCTATATTTTTATTTTTGTAGTGGTTCATACCACTACAAAAATACTACAAACATGTAGGCCCAGTCAAGGGCCTTGATAAACTTATTATTAAGATTAATTAGAAATATTATCAGCTGGGAAATGGCATTAATGCTCAGACTATGATAAAATGGCAATTAATTGACCTAGTCAAGCCTGACGACCGATAAACGCTTTGACAGCAACATAACTCATTATACCTGCTATCTATAGAAGTGCGCATATAAGCGGGGTTGCTAACATTTGAGATTAGTACATACATATTTTTATCTTTGTAATGAGCGATAATACGACTTACATTTATCTTAATTCCAAATAACATTTTAGATTTCTATTCCGCAGTTTATTTTAGGCTTTTACTTTGTAATTGACCGAGCCTGTATAGATGCTCTTCTCTGAGGTCGTATTTCTCGCGTGGAGGCAGATTCGATATAATTATATGGATGTTTTTTCATTAAATAAGATAATTAGTAGTTTATTCGATTTTTACAAAAAGCTAATTATTTTACAAAGACATGTTCGCAAGATCCACTACTTTTAAATGGTGTATGTAAATGGCCTATTGTCCTGCAAATGTCTAGGTGTTTGTCAGAAAAATATCGTTAAGATGATCACCCTACATACAACATTGTAAATTTAGCATCGGTGGCCTAGATAACTGAGACAAACAGGTTTTAAGCGCAACATAATTGCAAGTCGTGATAACAATGTACTCTTTAGCTTTACTAGCATAGCGTTGCAGTAATGCAATATCTTTGGGAAATTAAACAGGTTTTGGACTCGACAATTATACGAATACTCGTATTACTAGCGACTAGCTAAACTAGCTTAACTTCACAGTTTTAGTGTTGTCGCCTCTCATTTCCTTTTTTTCTTATATAAAGAAAAGTTGGCTTAATTTTCATAATAGCATGCTCGAATATAGGTCAATAATGACGTATACACTTTACAAATTGCATGCATTGTTTAAATAGCTATCTGATTTATTTTACTTAATGTTTTTAGATTTGAAATCTCTGTAGCATTAACATATAAAAAAGTTGGTAAAAAAAGTGGTAATGAATTATGCTATTCAAAATATTTATTCATATTAACTTAATTTAGGTTTGTCCATGTCTTCAGTTTAAAAAAGTTTGTGTAAAAATTTATTGCTTTTCCTGTGTAAGACCACCATGAAGTCTATTTTGAGTTTTTTTGAGACTTCTCCAACAAGGTCTCCTCACAAAATGTCCTTCGTCATCAACGAAAGTGACAATTATTTTACTATAACAGTAGAGCTAACAATCCATTTTACAAAAGGCTTTGTCCTTAGAGACTGCTTTAAAATTTAGCATAAACTTGTCGTAAAGAATTAAATTTATAAATAAAGTGCAAAATGTCATTGTAAAGTGTTTAACAAGGCGGATTTCAGGTGAATAAACCCTGAAATGCACACATAAGCAATTTACAATTACAAACTTACCTAGCAAAGTTAACTAATGTCAGCAGTGTAGTCTCCAGCAGTTGTGCAATAATTAGAGGGCCTTCAACTCTTAGAAGTGGCACTCTGAAATGTAAACAAGCCAATAAGTCATTAGGAACTTTACTAGCAATGAATATGTTACCCTGTAACATGAGAACTGTACTCGTATGCAATGTGAGGAGTGACACTTAAGCTACATTGATAACAGCTTTTCTGTTTGATTTATATTTTTTAACCTATTTCAAAAAAGGAGACGGTACTCAAATAATTGCAATCTTTCTTTGTTTGACTCCCACTTTTTCAGTGTCGGCTGGATAATTATGGAAAAATCTTTTCTTTTTGTTTGAATGGATAGTTACTTCCCACGTTGACCTGCATAGATTTTATCAAAGCCAGTCTAGTATTTTGACATATAAAGATTTTATATCTTGCTATTGTTTAAAAGTATCTCATGTTATTTTTCTTCAGAAGGAAAAACAAGTACCTGTAGCAGTGATGATAAGCACTGAAACAACCAAATGTGATGTGATGTGACGCCAAATATTGAATAAAGAAGTATTTCCGAACCTATATTGTGAAGAGGTGTCACCAAATAATAAAAATATGCTTGCTTAGCTCAAGCATACATTATTCCATTTCAGTGATCCATAGCATTGAGACTACATCACATAAAAAAGATCCAACAGAGCACAGAGTCTCATGAAAAATAATAAATGGTATAAGACTTCTTTTTCGACCTTGTAGATGTTGATGTGGAATGTCTATGATTTTATTTATAATTATTCAGTTAGATTAATTGTTTCCAGCAAGTATAATATTACTGTTCCACCTGTACTCTTTAACTTATAGTAACTATACAAATTAAATATCAAACCTTGGAAAAACAACTGATCCCTCCTCAATAGCGCTTACTTTGACATCTTTGCAAGTTAAATCTTTCAAGTAAACGAAAAACTCTGGTTCAATATTTTGGGGCAATGTTTGTGTCAAGTATTCAATATCTGTAAATAAGATCATGCATTAAAAATTAAAACAATGAGTGGAAAAAAGCAAATTAGACTTTCTAAGTATATTATTAACATATCAATATTATAAATGTAATGCTAATAACATTTTATTGCATGGATCTTAAAAAGAGAATTTAAAAATGCAATTAAGTTTTAGATGGCCAAGAGTTTTTCTGACATTATTGAAATTATAAACTAAAAATTAAAATGAAGTAGAAGGTATTATACTCTACTCCAGTACAGAAATAATGTAAATGGGTGTTTCTATGTAATCTTATGTCTTAACAACAAAATAATACATTACATATGTAGGTTATTCAAGTCCCTGCCCTAGATTGCTGTTGAAATCTGATACATACCACTGTCTGAATAGTGAAAATTATCTAAAAACTTGAGACATTCTTCTAGACCCGCAAATATTGTAAACTCTCCGTGGAAGGGACTTGTGCGAAAAAATAAATCAAAGACTGCCACATCATTTACTTTTCCTGCCTTCCAATATGCATAGGCCATTGTGATCTGATACAGGTCTGAAATGATAATAACATAAGAAATATATACTTTTCATGATAAATATGTTTATATTTCAATGCAAGTCACTATAAATGACACTCGAGATTAATTTATGGATCTCAAAATACTGGCTATTTCATTCAAGGATCAGATAAACTGACACATTTTTTGTAAATATTTAATACCCAAGCCTTCCCAAGAGCACAAAATTTAGTTATTGTCTCATATAATAATATAAAATAAATTTTACATTTATCTGGCATGATTTTTTTATACTTAATGGTGTGATTAGTTTGTTAATTAGTATAATTTTAATTACACCTAAATAATAAAGTTATAATAAATCAAAATCTCAATCTCCATAATCATAAACAGAAACATAAACAGAAAAAAAAATGATGCAGTACAACTTGTACAGTGATGTTTTAATTTATTTTACTTGTATTGTTCTTTTTACATATACACCCCTATACAGTGTTTGTAACAAGAAAAACATTGTATAATAGTATGATAGTATTGTAACTATGGGTATTGTCGCCTGAAACAAATGACTTTTATTTATTTTTATACACAAGCTGTATGAGAACTTTTGATTGGGGTCCGAATATTAGGTACACACTTAGAAGCAATTAGAAAAAAAATATTTTCATTGTTGTGTAACATAGGAAGTAACTGTGAAATAGGTAAAACTGGAAATTAAGTGTACTCTGGCAAGCGAATGCATATAAATAATATTACAAAAAAATTTACATTAGAATATGTAGGTGCCCTATGATTGGAGCCTTTATTATATTGACGCTGCTTTGGAATGAAGCCGATGTTCCCAGGAGTCAATATGATTAACAATAAAAACTTTGGTGTTAAATAGCTGCCATAACAAGGACCCTTGATATATTTTGTACAAATCACTGAACACAAGATATGTACATAGTTATTATTAGTAATTATTGAATTATTAATTAATTCAATAATTACTAAGAAACAAAAGTAACTAATCAGTGACAAAAAATTATAGTTTTCTAAGAAAACCCTATTTGTGCCAAATTATTACACAAGATAAACATTTCGCACTATACTTGTTATTTTTTTTATAATATGTAATAGTCAAATTGGGATGTATTTCCTCTAATTTCAAAAGATAAGTACCTAATGTATTTTAGAGATTTGAAAAATTAACCTACATTACTATTAAGTTGCTATTTACGTAACACAATTGATTTTCTTTTAATGCGTAAATTAAAACAAAAACGGAGGTCTAAAGTACATGAATAGAAATTTTTAATTTATTTAAAATTCGCTCCATATTTTATGACATTACATACCAGTCAGTAGAGGTTGCACAATACCATTTTGTCGAGCCATTTTTCTTCTTGTTATTAAATCTGCATTAGACATTTTCGTTGTAAGTTACACTTAAGGTTTCTTTAGAAACGTGAGAAATGTACGGTAGCTGGCGCACAACTGAAATAAGTAATTTCATCGTGATCAACGCAGCAGCTCGTACGAAGATAACAGCACACGGCGCGCCAAACTCAATTTGACGCCCGTATTATTACGCATGCGCATCAATGTTCCTTGATATTATAGTAAGTTAAACAAGGTCATCAACAAAGGCAAAAAACAATCACTTCACCGCCAAAATGATTGCGAAATTAATGAACTTGTATATATGTATGCAATTGTATTTTTATATTTTTTACAAAATATTATTTTTTAATAGAGTGTCCAATAGCAACATATGATTAGTATGTTTGCCAGTGTCAAGTATAAAGATAAAATAACGAATGGGTCGATTTAGTTATGTGAAATGAGATCATCGGAAAATCAAAGTTTCAAAACATGTTTATTTTTTTTTAGCCAAGTCGAGGAAGAACGGAAAATAATTGATTTAAAAAAGTTTTTTTTTTTTATTTCTAATGTGTTCGCTGATAAAGTGGCGTTTTCATATGTATATTTATTGCAAAACTAGTGATTCTTCAGACATTATTGTATAATAATAGTGGAATATTAGCGTATAATATCTTGCTTGTTTATGAGTACAAGTGCCACACTTGTAATCATAAACAAGCAATAATGTAAGCAATAGATATAAAAAAGTAATAACGTGGTTTTTATTACTGATTTACTGATTTTATTTTAACTTGAATAGGACGATTTATAACTTGATAACATGATACGACTTAATTATTTAAAACTTGCAAATACAAAGAGCTTGAAAACTGGCATAAGTCGAAGAGTGTGGTAGTCAATCAAAAAAGAAGAAAAGTTTTTGTTTTTTTGACAGAGACAATTTTGATAGTCGATGATTGGTGATGTCACTTAATATCATAGAGGTAAGTACTGCAGAGTTATTCTAAGCGTGTTAGCGAAAAGGACAATGGATGCTTTAGCAACTATTTTATCAGCAGTGGTAGAAAACTTTATTCACTTTTACTTAAACAGCCAGTAAATATAAATACGCGATTTTCTATAAAAAAAATCGACAGATCTTATAACTTTTAAAAATAGATAAAGAGTTTTACAAGAAATTAGAGTTATCCTCAATGTCTGTCTAGCACATACATATTTTTCTAAACAATGTGAAATGAATGAAAACGTATTGTAGAGTTTTATAGTTTTGCAAACGAATATCTTTTTTATACAAACATACTAAGTACAATAATATAGAAAGCGTTGGTACATATAAAATCTTATTATTATGATCATCTAGTATTTATCAAGCATTTATTTAAGGAAAATTTGGTTACTGAAGTGATCGTCAGATATCACTCCAAAAAGTTAAGGTTAAGGTAGGATAAAGGAAAAGAGCTATACGGAGTGATATTAAATTGACATCAGCCTCGTTAACATATTTCGCTAATAAAACCTAATCTTTTTTGCATTTTTGTTACCACAAACTGGAAAATATATTCACCTAAGCGCGATTAAACGCCATGCAAACGCGCTTCACTTTGCATGACTTCAATTGAAATTTCTTAATATTTTTGTACTAAAGGAGTTTAAAAAACACGATTGTTTCAAAATTCTTTTAGTATGCTAAAAAATACGCTGTCAATTTAGAATCAAGTATTAGCAAAGAGTGATAGTATAAGGGTTCGTTCAACTACGGAACCATAAAACAATACTCTACGGAATATTAACGCTGGAATGTTTCTTTTATTCCCATGAATAGTCTAGTACGTTCTTCCTTGTTATAGAGTGACTGAAATGGCATATACAAATACATATTATCTATATGTTTATCTGTCTACGGCGCATAATATTTCTTTTTCTGGTTTGGCTTTGTATGATTATTATATTTCACGGCGTGAAAATTAGAAAACAATATATATGAGAATCTATAATTTTTTGTGAAAAACAACAATCTAAGGGTCGTTGTTATCAAGCCCTATTTAGATAGATTAAAGGCAAAAGATCAGAGGTACTGGCCTGATTTAAAAGACAATTCTTGAGTCCAGTTTACTTGCGTTTCGCTATTTTCAAATTTTATAGCTAGTAAATGACGCCGCAATCGCAACCAACTTCCCCCTTTTATTATTAATCTACTTCTACTTAAAATATTGAGGTTTATATTTCATCAGAATCTTTTTTTCCATATTTTTCATATGATATTACACAAAAAACTCTATTTAAAAAAATAAATTGTAATGCTACCTATTCTACTTATTGGTCCTAAATATATTTTATCAAACTTTAGTTAGTTGAATTATTTATCGAAACCTTGACTACAGAATGACATTGTGTTTTGTAACATATTATAAAATGTTGCTTGACGAATTGTTGTCAAGTAATGCATACGAGTAGGTTATATTATGTTGGCGCGGCCTAAGTAGGTACTACGTAGGTATTAGGGCTGTTTTTTTTTTATTAGCGCCCACCAAAAATTAAAATTTATTTTTATTTTGTGCGTTTTTTAATAATTTTTTGATATGGATATAATAAATAACATTCAATCTAAGTAAATCTTACGAAATTGCTAAGAAATATCGAAAATTAACTATGAAATCATTAAATAATGTTCGTTATTCTGAAAAATCTCTCCACTGCGTTACGAACTTCGATATCATTATTTTCAAGTGAAGAATGAAAGAAATATTATTGAATCAATTTATTTAATTGGGAAACCAGAATAGTATTCTTCTTACAATACTTTTAATCTTATTTACCTCTAAAACTAAACTAAATCAACATGTTTTATATCCTCTGAGTTACAAAACTATGAAAAATATCCTTACATGTAATATTTTACTAAATTCTGAGATCACATCCGTATTTTTAGAAATTTAGGGTATTCAAACTAAGAACGCTAAATAGTCTACGTTGTTTAATAAAAATCTCTATGCCATTTAAATATAAAAAAATACAAAATAACCTTATAATTCTCATGGGGACAGTCACTCAGTGGAACTGTGTGGAAAATGTAAGGCTTAGTCTAGACTAAAGCAAAATCTTGTCATAAATTCTTTACAGAACTATACATTTACATATTTAAATCACTTTGGCAACAGTCGTTCAAGTATTTTTCAAAATTGCAAAAACCCTAAATTATACGGCTTATTCCACTAATACTAGGTGTAAATTTAGTCCCTTGCCATACTTTGAAGGGGTGTTCTACTCATCAAAACAAACAAGTTTTACTATGGGCTAATCAAATGGGAGCTAAAAATAAATCGGCTGTGCCATTCTGGTGCATTTTGGTTCTACCCAATACGGAACTGCTGATTAATTTTTGCTTTAATTGCTTTGGTGCTATAGTAAAACTCGTTTGTTTTGATGAGTAGAAAGACGCTTTAAAGTTTGGCAAGGGACTAAATTTCCACCAAGTATTATTCTCCAAAACAAATGTCACAGATAAAATCATTGTAGCTGTCTCTAAGAACAGTTGAGCCACTACATGAGGAGCAAACAAAACTCTGACAAGCCATGCATTGGGTCATTAATTGAAATGGACGTTTATTTTTGCATACATTACACTGCAAATTACGGGTTACTGCATTTCGAATAGATTTTGCTCGCGGTTTTTGTACGTTTTGCGAGGTAGTAACATTTTCTTTGTTATCTTTGACTTTAAGTATCTTTGGTTGTATATCGCAATTTTCTTCCATTTGCAGCCGCTTTTCACCAGCAACAGTATTATACACTTTATTACCTTTATCCTCTGCGGTTTTGTTCTTTTCTGAAGCAATGATTGTCTTTGGTTCTAAGTCTGTCACTTCCATAGTGTTCGTTAGTAATTGATGCACTTCAACATCAATTATTGTCTTGCCAGCTATGTCTATATCATTGCAATCAAAAATAATTTCGTTGTCATCAAAAGAAATAATTTTGTTGTCATCAAAAGGAATAATTATAGAGTCTTCAAATATTTCTATTGTATCGAAATCAGGTTGTTTACTTTCGTGACTTTCTGTGGTCGTTTTTGGTCCTTGGTATTTGGTCGGCGTGAGTGAAGAGATTTCGTGACTTTGTTTGGTCGTTTTCGATCCTTGTTCTTTAGTTGATACGATTGCAGTAGTTACGTGAATTTTTTGGGTTGCTTTTGGTCCTTGGTATTTGGTCGACACTAGCAAAGAAGTTTCATGGCTTTCTTTGATTGGTGTTGGTCCTTGTTCTTTGGTTGACATGAGTGAGGAAGAAGTTTTGAGACTGTCTATGGTCGTTTTTCGTCTTTGGTCGTTGGTTGACACGAGTGAAGATGAAGCTGTTGTATCGGCAAAAGTGTGGGCACGTAAATTGAAACAATCACACAATCCTCTTTTATCATTGCAGAAGCAAGACAATAGTCGGTGTTGGATTTTGTTGGGAAAAACAGCAATCACTTGGTGCAGCTGCATAGTGCCTGTGATAGCAGTCAAAGTAACTGGCACAATTTTTTTGATATTTTCGATGTCGGAATCGATAATATATATGCATTTAACAGACTTCATGCACTTTGAAAGCAATTCAAAAGCCTGTTTCCCATTACATACGTCTTGGCCGTACGCTACTTGTTTATCCAAGGCTCTTTTCACTGCTCCTCCTATGCCATCAGCTACAGATTTTCCATGGCCACTTTCTGAGAAAGACCAGGTTGAATATTTAAGACCCAATTTGAACGTAAAAAAATTATGCAAATAAAAATTTTTTTTTTGTCTATATTGAGTGCTTGGCCCATCGGAAAAAAAGTGAATGACCTTGACCAAAGGGTTGAGTTCTTTGGCCAATCTTATGATTGGTAAAAGATGGGCCCATATAGCTGCTGGTTCGTGAGAGTTGTTGTCAGAGATGGTACAAAACGACTGTGAGCCTCCAGCCCAAAAAATCATGCCAGTGTGAAGAGTACATTGTTGTTTTGCAGCACCAAAGTGCATAGATTGCACTTCTTCAGCCATTTTCCCGCAATAATTTTCCGAAAAATCACATATTATAATAGCTTCATTTTTTTGAAGCTCATCAATACATTTTCTATATTGTTGTTGTTGATGCTTCCAATTGTAGTAATGTTTTTTGAATCCAGGTAATTGATCTTGAAATATTTTAATTAGTTCCTCAACTGTACTTGTTTTATTAATTTTTGCCATTCTTTTAGTAGTTACTACTTTGTCGTTTCCGTTTTCAGTTTTTTTGTATTGGTGGTCAATTCTCTCCCATTGCATCCAGTTTGTTGTTTCATTCTTCTGGTCGTCCTTTACTTGATAATCCAGCATTTTTGGGCTACATTTTTCACACTGTCCATGCATACAAAGTTGTGACTTCATGTCACAAGTTATTTGAGTGAATATATCTTCCACTTTTTGGCATTTAGGTAAGACTCCCATTTTTCGTATTTTGTGGAATATTTCTTCAAAGTTGGCGTGTTTTATGCAGATGCATGTGTCCCTGTTCTGGACAGTGGGCGATAGCACATTGAAGGGCTTATACTTGTAAAAAGTAGAAAATGATACAGAACCACCCTCTGATTTGTACATTTCATAGATGTTTTGCATTGTGTCTGTCAAGTAACGAATTTGCGCCTTTTCTTTGTGTAAAGTGCGGCACTCCCTTTTACCCGCTGTATTTCTGCTTATGTCATCACGGAGAAAAAAGTCTTTTATTTCTTGACCAGTTTTGTTACATTTAATCTGTTTTATTCTTCTTCTTGCCACACATTTCAAACCCAATAACTTTGAAACATAAGTCTTTTTCTTTGAAGCTACTGTCCGCTCATTTTCAGTCAAATCTTTTAAAATATTTTTTTCATCATTTTTCTTGCATTTTTTATAAGCAGAATTTAATGAAATCTCTAGCACTTCTTCTCTTGCTTTCATTTTGTATATGTCTTCCTTCAAGCCAGATATAATTTTATCATGCAACACTTTCTGGCGATACAACTTCTTTTTCGATGTCTCAAGTGCAGTTTTTAAGACTTCTATTCTCTTTAAGGCGCGGTTATATTTCTGTGCGAGACGTTTTTCTTTTGCTTTCTTTTTTTTCATTTTTGATTCAGCTAAAGGTGTTGAAGACTGCGTCTTCTCTTCTGCATTTTGCTTTTTTTTCGCTGCTTGTCTACGTTTCTGCTCTCGCCATTTCTTCCTTATCTTATCTTGCTCATCTTTTGGTAGCTCGGTTATCTTTTTACTTTTAGCTTTGACTTCTGCAGCATGTTTTTTTTTCTCATGTTCATATTTTTGTGGATCCTTTTTTAGCTTTTCACGATACTTTTTCATCCTTTCAGCTGGAGTAAGAGCCATTTTGACATCTGAAATAAAATATAATTTATTAAATATTTTTTTACTTAAGTGCCTATGTTAGTGTGTTGTGTACAAGGGTGCGATCGATTAAAATACATCTTGGTTGGTGGGACATGTTTGGGGCGAAGATTTGACGTTGTAATTACACATGGGAACACTATGGGGAGGCCGATCCGCGATTTTTTTGTCATAATTTTTTTAATAGCCTTTAACTTTTTTGGCAGGAATTCGTGGATTATCAAAATAAAAATAAAACTTAGGTCCCCATAGCACCCCGATGCTTTAGGTACTCTAACTTATTTTATTTCTCTCACATCTCCAACACATCTCTCGCACAATCTCGGTCCGTTCGTCGGTGGTAAAAAGCATTTCATGTGTGTACGCAGCTGTATGGTCCACTGAGTTACAAAAATCGTTCCGCTGAGAAACTGTTTCTCAGATGATGTAACGGATTTGAGGTTAGGTCCAAACAATTCTATAATTTGATGAATATTACGTTATGATTCCGTTTAACTTGCATTGAAATAGAAAGAAAACATATCATTTGTTACGGTAATAAATTAAAACATAATGAAATAAGAATACTTACAGAGAAATCCTCGTAAATCAGTGGAACTTGTATTTACACTCTGCCGAAGCACGCCCGGTAAACTGCGATAGCAACTAAATGATCGTCATCAGTAAAATGGCGGCTTGTCAACATGGGGTAAAAAGTGTTGCTAGATTTAAAATTATATCTGAAATTGGTAGAAATTGTCTCCTTTACCTATATTTTACCGTCACTGAGTGGGAATTTCCACTAGGTGACAGTTTTTGAGTTTCCAATTGAAATTAATTTTAAAATCATTGTGTATCATTACAATACTAAGAGATTGATGAGCTTAATTAACGTTTTGTGGACTTTCCAATCCAATCATAAATTTGACATTGCGTTATTCTATCATAATAAAAAAAGCTACGAAGCACTCGATGATCTCTAGAGGACATGACCAAAATAGTGAATTGTAGATTTAACATTTTTTTTTTTCATTATGTATTCATTAATATCTAAATAATAACAACTATTTAAAAATGACCACGAACTTAAATTTCCAATTAAAATTATTTTGATAACAAAAGATCATTTAAGATACAAAAAAAAATAGATAATCAAAAGAGGACATAGCTAAAACGTGATATGCAAATAAAAAAAAAACAGCCCATTAGCTACATCGTTCCCTTACGTAAACTAGAAGATTTTTTTTCTTCTTGTATTCACTCAATGAAGTCAAAATAATTGGACGCAATAGTTAACACGGAAAATATGCTTTTAAAAATTACTTGCTGACCCGCAAACTTTGTTCTAAAAAAGTATAAGTAAAAAAAGTATCTCATGTCTTTCTCCTGGTTCTAAACTACATTCCCACCAATTTTCAGCCAAATCGGTTCAGCCATTCTTTAGTTATAAATAGTGTAACTAACATGACTTATAGATAGATATGTGGATATAGAACTGAAAATTATTACTTATGTTTGGTACACTATATCATATATGAAATGTGAAAATTCGTAGAAAGGTAGATTAATTTGGCCCACTGTATAGTTGATCTTGGGCCAAATTAAGACTACTACCTTTACCGAATTTGTCAAAATTTATTAGTAACACGTATGTTTTCCACATAAGAGTAGGTACGTTTTCAAACAACAACAAAAATTAGGTACTTATCAAAAAGTATGTATTATAGGTATAACTTAATATCCTACTATCCTAGTTCTAATATCCCCACACTTACCTACGATAAATGCGAAAGTGTGTTTGTTGCTTTGTTTGTTCATCTTCTCCTCAATAACCGAGTATCAAAACGACTTGATCTCTTCATCAAGTTCCCGTGGGATGATCAAATATTTACCGCGGGTAACACCGCAGGGCACAGCTAGTTAGATTTATTCTTATAAGTACCAACCTTAGTTTTTTTAACAAAGTTGTTGTAAGTATCAAAATTATTGTGGCGTCCACAATAATTTTGATACTTACAACAACTTTCAATAATTCACAGAACTACTGGTCTATCTACTTAGATATATATATTAACGTTTACACTCATAGCTCCCCACTAGGATTTCTCCTAGTATATTTTATTATTAGGATTAGGTAGGTAGACTACCTTGTAGTTAGTTCTGTGAATTGTTGACCAACCATTCCAAAACCAGACAAGCCATAATGTCAGCCAGCAGTTGTAGGTACTAAGTACTGCTGGCTGACTAAATATTTACTTACAATATGAATGAATGAAAGTTTATTTCTTCAAAACACACAAAACAGTAAAAAAGCACACACTACAGTTTAACAGAAAAACTATAACGTTATAATGTGTTTGTCAGAACCCGACCCCAACTCAGCATACATGCTAGCTGCAGCTGGTGCAGCAGCCAGCGCTGGTCTTCCGCTGGGACCGGGCAGTGACATTACGCACGTGTGACGTAGGCAACAAGCTACTAGGTACCAACTATTATTTTTTTCTGTATCATTACGAGTACTTACGTTTTTCCACCAACTTCCAATAAAGCGGAACCTACTCAATTCGAATGTATGTTTTTTTGTTTGTTACCTGATATTTTGGTGTGTGAAGACGACTGGATCGATTAAATTATTTTTTAAGTGTAAGTTAGTAGTTAGGGTAAGATTATTTAATTATCTCGAATGGTCTCATTGAAATTTTAACAAAGTCGGTCCCGAGGTTTGATTATTAATTAGAAATTCTGAAAAAGCTCTATCAGAGCCTGCCTCCATCGCCTAATAGAAGCACTAATGGCTCCGTGTAACATTCGTTAAAGTTTCTACTTGTTGTTATTAATATCGATAAAACGGCAATGAAGCACGTTTGTTGTCAGGGAGCCCCCCTTTTATATTTATTTTATTTTGATTTAATCAAATATTTTAAAAGTCACAGTCGTGGATTCCCACGAAACATGTAAAAAGAGCCTGAGCTACCGGTGAAGTAAAACATCGTGAGGAAACCATATCATGGTGGTAGGGCGTTTCCTATCGCTGGCCTTTTTTTTTATCCTACACAGCTACGCATTTGACCACAAGTTCGCAAACCACGGAACTCAGCCATACTGTAGCCCTAGATGGAGCATGCCTAGTCTGGAATACACTGGCTCTCAAGGAAGGCTGCCGGAACACACCGTTAGGTGCTTGGCGACACATGGCCTACACACATGACATGGCCTGGCTAGCGACCACACTCAAGTTGTAAAATCAGTCGCTAAGCACTTAACGGTGTGTTCCGGAAGCCTTCCTTGAAAGACAATTTATTCCAGACTAGGCATGCTCCATCTAGGGCTACAGTATCGCTGACTTCAGTGTCGTGCGAACTTGTGGTGAAATGCCTAGCAGTGTAGGATAAAAAAATTAAATTCATACAAATAAATATTTACAGATTAGATGGATTAATTAAGAGAAAAAAAAACAGAAGGACAAAAGTTTTTTCCAGGCCCTCCTTAAATATTTATTTTATTCAATTTTAAGATTTAGTTTTTTCGAATTTAAAAAATTTCGTGTTATATCAGCGACAAAAATACATCACTATGTGAAAATTTCAGCTCTCTAGCTATCACGGTTCATGAGATATAGCCTGGTGACAGACGGACGGACTGCAAAGTCTTGGTAATATTGTTTTTACCATTCAGGTAAGGAACCCTAAAAAAGAATTTGTTGTGATTTTTACAAAGGTGGACCTACACTTCTGGACATAGATCTCCATAAAGGAATGTTTTATAATACTTCTAATGTGTGACTGTTACCTATAGACGCCTACCTACCCAAGTGGTTTTGTAGCAAGTAGGCAGGTAGGTACGTACGTACGGAGGCACGTACCAACTTACTTTGCGAATGTTCTTTGTCTCCGAGCGCAGCCAGCTAACGCAGGGATTATGTACATCTAGGCCTATATGTATTACCTGTATCTAGGCTTTACCGCCGTCATCGTCACTTTACACAACATATGATTTTATGGCAAGGCAAGCGAGCGGCGGAGATAGTAGGTAAGCGGGGTGAGGGGCATCGTTCTCGACTCGAAGCTAAGAAAGACCGGTCTGAGGTAGGTGTGTGTGTGTGTGTGTGTGTGTGTACTGAGCGCGGGTGGGGGGCGCGGGTGCGCGTGGGCAGAAGTCGCGCGGAGCGGGCGGGGCGCGTCAGTCAGTCGCGCAGCGAGCGCTATATTGTAAGAACGTCGGGTGGCGCCGCGCCGACCCGTTACGTGCCAGTGTTGTGTCACAGCGGCGGGCCAGGTCGGTTTCGAGATTACTTCGTTCCGACACTAATCATGGCTCTCAACTCGGACGCTGAACAGAAATCGAACCTGGTCCTCCGCGTGGACCAGGATTCCGATTCGGTCCTACAGTCATTGTTCGACACAGTGCTAAAGCCGGACTCGAAACGACCGCTACAGGTGCCTCTCCGTATGCGACAGCTTCCAAAGTCGTTCTTTAACCCGCCTTCGACCGGTTCCAAGTCGCCGTCTGTGTCTCACTCGCGAGAAAACTCGGCTGACTCGGCGTTCGGCTCGTCGTCCGTGACCGGCGCGTCGACGGTGTCGCACTCTCGCGCGCACTCTTCGCCCGCCAGCTTGCAGCAGACATACGCCGCAGCCTCGCAGCAGACGCAGCAGCCGCCGATGCACCACCAGCACGCCAAGCAGAGGTCCTACGACGTGCCACATATTCCAGACGATCTGGGACCGTTGCCGCCGGGCTGGGAGCAGGCACGCACACCAGAAGGACAAATTTATTATCTCAAGTAAGTTTTCTCTAGTTATAAATGACTATAACAACATTGATGATAGTAAGCATTAAATTAAAAAAGAAGCTGTACCAAAAGTAAATCTACGTATGAGCACCAGGTAATATAGGATTACTAACACAATGATGATCAAGATAAACATAAACCTTCTCTTAGGTAAGCGAACAAAGAAAACTGAAGAACAGCCGTTTCTACCATACTCCGCGGTGCTCTACCTGTGTAACAATTTTAACCTACAATTTACTAATATGAGGTAACTTAACAATATAAATGTAATAATGGCTAGTAATTAACTGAGGTAGTTAACTCACCTAGTCTAAGTAAGCTGCTAATAAAATGCAATAGCATCAGTATGGTTTCAGTGATTAGGTACATGTCAACTAATACTGTAGTAGGAAGGAATTCGTTACCAATACACATACCTATTATTCATAGGGTTAGTAATTGTATACATAATTCCCATACTACTAGAGTAAAGAAGTAATAAAAATGGCCAATTGTTACGTACCTATATCTTTCCTGTTATGCATACTTAAATATAAATGCAGATACGAAGGCATAGAAAGTCGAGTGTTATGCAGTCTTACAACTAACAGAACTAAAGAGAGAAAAAAACCCACTAGTTCTGTCAACAGAACTACTCCACAGAACAAGTGGGAATAAACGTGGTTATATATTACCAAGGTACTTAATGGACTTTTAATAGATGGAATAAAAAGAAGGAGTATGTTATGTTCCCCATGTTTTACATACCTATACGTGACTTATACCTATTACTCGTACGCTTTGAATCACGAATGTTTTATGTAGATCTCCTGAAAGTCGATAAACGGCAAACTATTTCATACCATACAGATGATATTTTAATTTGATGTTCATAATTATTAATAGCAATTATAACGATGTCATCTAAGTATGACTATAGTCCAAAATAGTTTTTATGCTGCCTGGATTTTGCCGTTTCAGTTATCATAATTTAGGAAGTTTGCGTTCCTAAGCCTTAATTTCATCAGAAAATTCATCTATTCTTTTTTCATTATTTTGTTAACTTCGTGCACCTACTTAACTTTCGACAATTCATTTTACATGATAAAGATTATCGCAAAGTCAAAAATTTTCTTGGGAACTCGTAAAAATCCCTTTATACCTATTATTTTTCACCGCGCTAGTCTCGATCTAGTCCACTCATGTTTGTTACTCTTCTCACTAGGTTGGGTTCTTCAGAAAATTTGTTTTTACGGAATACGGGGTACCTTATCTTACCTGTTCATGTTGAAAATACATTGTCGTCATTTGCTATCTTATCGCAATATATACCTGCCGTAACTATGATAAAACGTGATAGAGTTAAGAAAATGATTCATAAAATTTGAGAGCTGGTCGCGCCTTGCAGCTACTGCTTTGTAATTAAGGCAACTTTTTAGTCTCAACTTTTTATACTCATGAATATTACAAAAAAAAAACAACAAGTACTATAATAGACTACGGATTATTATGTTAACTATTTCTAATCCCTGCTAACCCCAAACTTGGCTCGCTTATTATTTTTACTATTCTATAGAACGTGGTTCATAACTGTACTAGTTCTACTTCTAATTAATGCAACTTATTTATCATTGTTTTTATGTCCATTTACATATTCCAAAGAAATCTCTTGTGCTTTGTTCACGAGCTATAGTGGCAAAGTTACGAAATGGAAAATATTTTTAAATTTCATTCATGCGGTTAACGTTGCTTCTATATTTCTTATAAAGAACGAAGTCTTTTTGTTTAGGGATCGTTACTCAATTTTATTTCGTTAGAACAGACGCCGCTGCTGGCGCCGATGCTTGAAGCTCGATTGAGTTCGATATAATTATATTGATAATCGGTAATGGTTGGTAGTAGACTGGCGCCGTTGCCATTATTGTCACGTTACGTTTTCAGTTGCGCACATGATAGATTCTCGTGTATACGATACAATGCACGTAATGGATTTAAATCTGCTGTACGGCAATGAATTATTGCAAGCCTGGTAATCGACATAACATCATAATATTTATATTTTATCTTGGAAACAACACGTTTATCAAGTACATACATATGGATATATTGGAGGCTTTTAAAAAGTTGTAGGAGTTTCATTCGGAACTGCTGAGGTCTAACAAGACTGCTACCTATTTATCAGGAACTTTTGTTGCTAGATAACTTAATAGTTCCTTTATAGCTTAATAGATGAACCACAAAAAAGTACTTTGATCACGTTGTGTATCTCATCCTCGTTGCCAGTGTTATAAGGGTGCGAGGAAATATTTAGTAAAAAACCGGCTAGTGCGCACTGATTTAAATTAGGTACATACTTAACTAGAATAGGCCACGAGCTCACAAGTACGGAGTCTAACGGCCACGTTACCCTAAAAAATAAGATAAACCTATAAAGCTACACAAATACATAACAGTTAAAATTGAAGCAACTTGATATATCAAGTTGGTTCAATCAAATCAAATATATATGAGTTAGTAGAAGCAGTTGCAAAAGTCATTTAGTAATTTTAGCCGCTGGTTTGAATATTAGTTATCTTACAGTGTTGCTTTGTAAATAAATACATTTCTTGATTTATCTGTGTTACGTCTGCGCGGTTCGTTAGCGCACGTCTGGATTGCCAACGCGGAAGGCCTGCATGTTACAACTGCAACGACGCACTTCATAAGCTCCCTTAAAATATTGATATTTCGAATATCAAAGGTATTAATTTAGCCGGCGCGGGTGCTTGGCTCTGGTCTCCGACCGGCGACGACCGCAGGAGCATACCGCAATGGACCATTGCAATCGGTGCGTGTCTTCCGCGTCGGTAAATAGACGTGCACGTCGTCGTTTCTTAATTGCACACTGGGGCCGATGCTTTATAAGCTCCATAACGTCCGTCGGCGTATGTCTCGCCTGCGAAATGTTTGCTTTAATTATTATTGGAATGGAGGGTAATTCTCTGTGGTTTTGTTCGGCTAGACTTGGCGATGTTCCGAAACGGGTAGCGATGCAAATTGCCTTGGCCGACGCCCAACGCGGCGCTATCAGCTTCACTAGCACCCTACTCGTCAATTACACCGCGTTGTACGCTTTTGGTTAACTTTTAACTCAAACCTAATTAGGTTCATGCTATCATCCTATATCAGGTTTATCTTATGTATGATCTTCAACAGCAATCATTAATTGACAACAATTTTCTTTCGCAGTGTTTTTAACTGCTGCTTTTCCACTTTATTCACATCCCTATTTTCCTTAGTAGGTACATACATAATTTGAAGAACTGTCAACCACTTCGATTAATACATTTAGATGACGATACAATAGGCAAATTTACCGAACTTCGAACAATATATATTTCCTTTTAAGTTGCATCCTTTGAATCTTAATAAGAGAATTTCCTCGTGCTGAATACGAAACCCATCATTGCACGAAAAACATAAGTACATGCAGTTCATTCAACTTTATTTGAACGTTGTTCTCTTCAATCAGTATGGTGTACTACAAAAGGTGTAATTTTAGCAAATTACGAGGAATTGAGAGAAACTGTTAGTAGGTTACTTATTAACTAGCCCTTAGTAAAAAACATATGTTATTGTTTTCATTTCTTGAATTGTATTTATATACATTATATAAAAAAACAATACGTTGTACTGGTAATAAAATCTCTGATGAACTTATTCCTTATACGAGTTACTGTAGACTTCAAGTACTACATAATAATGTAACTTACACTAAACGCAAAACTGCATCAAAGAACTAGTTAAGATATTAAAACTTACGGAACAGACAACAAACAACGTTTACCAAGAAAACTGTGATGTGGCGATCACATGCACAACAAGTAGACTTATCGCAGTATGCTCATTGCGATAACATTAAAACACAGCTCACTATCGTCTTCCAAGAAGTCGGTCGAGCGACCGCGGCATCGGCTGGCGACAGGTAGCTTGCCTAACGGAACTCCACCGAGAGTACAATTTTAGAACAAACTTGGATGCCGTTAATAACATTTACTTTCTCTTGCTTTTGTAATTAAAATCTAGCGTTTATCCTAACATTATGCAGTTTCTCGGCAAAGCTTAATATTGATGAAGCCTTGATCGATCTTAATCAATTTCGTTCCAGTACCCACATTTTTAAATTTGCTCGAAGAATAAAACTTATCTGGAACTTGTTGTAAAATATGGATGATATTTTACGATAAGTTCCAGATAAGTTTTATTCTAGGTAAGGTAGCTAATCGCTGACTTTTTTACTTTTTTGAATACCTGCTCATTATCATAACAGTTTGAAAGTTGTCTCTTTCACATCACAATGTTAATTCCTCTCAAACATTTCTAGAGGCTCATATTATCACACTACAAGTTAAATCATCATATTAATAGGCATACAAGTCATCTCATCAGACTTGTTATAATCATCATTCTTTGATTCTCCACATTCACATGGGAAATAAGAACTTATTCGAATGTGGCTAGAATGCAACATCAGTATGCGGTGTAATAGCAACAAGTTACTCAGTTTCCACGCTCTGATTACTGGATGTTGGCTCTAGACAGCGTCTCTATCGGCACCAATCAGAAACTGAACACAGCAGGAGTGTTGTGAGAAATCGGTCTCATCTCATACTACAACTCACCTGCCCAAACTAGGATAAGGATACGTTGAAAAAAAAACGTAGGAATGTAACGGAATAAAAAATGGGACAAAAACATGAAGTACCTACGAGGAAAAATACAATATTTCTTTAGAAAAAAATAACTCTCAAAAAAGATTGCGATCGATATAATAAAAAAATACGTATAGTATGTAATAGAAATATGTTTATATTTTTTTGTTGTCATTTCGTTTTTGCTAATAATGGTTAAATAATAGTGTTTATACGCACATATTTTATTTTATTTTTTATTACTTTGGTACAATAACACTTAACAAATTAAATCTTATATAAAAGACAAAATTCAGTATGACAACTTCGTAAATTTGTTAAATCAACTTTTGTACACATCATTATTATAATATCAGAATTAATACAACGTCAAATTAATCAATATTTAATAAATCTAACTTGAGAAGTGACTTCTTAAAGTTATACAAATTTTGATGAAATATATCAAGTTCTGGACATATATCAATGCAAGTTTCGTTATAAGATTGACACATTCTTAGAAATATGATACATTATGTCTAACAGTAATGTAAGAAGTTGAAATTTTCGTGTTTTACTAAGGATAACAAATTGTTTTCGCTTATGTTCCTAGAGAAACGGAAATGCACTCGTGAAATTCCTGGGTTAATCTTTTAACACTACCAAAAATTCAAGTGCCTCATAAACTAAGCTCACTTCAAGCGTCCGATGGAATTCATCATCTTGACACAAGTGCACCTAATTGACTGCCTATGTTTAGTTTCTATCTACATATACGATGTGCAGACTGTTCTGTTCGGTTTCTTCAAGGGCAGATCTTCGTCCGTGCAACGACACACCAACAAGACTTGTGGACACAGTTGTCTCCCATCGGCTCTTGCTGGTGTCATCCGTATAATGTGTTTCCTATAATACTCCATATAATACGCCATGGTCAATAAAATTTCTCATCACGTTAAATAAACACAGAGTTATTCAGGTCGATAGACCACACCGGTTGATCTTCTACGTCCCTATCTTTATTGTTAATAACTTACGTTTAATGATCTTTAGTTTAAAATAACAAATTCAGTTGATATTTAAATCTTGAAGCTTGTTTTATTAGGTTACGGATATCATGCTGGAATTTCGTATTCAGAAAATTCTATAATACGTAAATAAAATAATTAATGCCATTGTATTTTAGAATGACAAATGATAACAAAAACAAAAAGGGTAACAATAAAAATAATGGTACATCAACAATGTTTCAGTTTGTTCAGAAATTGTCAGGGACTAGGCTGAACCCTGTATTTTGTCCTCGTGGTGGTTATTGAGTAGAGTGTGTTGCCAGCTTAATTGTAGGATCAAAAGGGGTCAAGTGTGTATATTGACAAGCGCCTTAGGGCCCACGTCATGCCTAAGAAAGGAGGCCAGAATTGAGCTCATGTTTAATCATACAACCACATGCATATTCATGTGCATTAAATTTTATTTCTTGCTTTTATTTTATTAACGCTAATTACTTGATTGACAGTTGCACGTGGAAGTGCAACTCGCAACTGTCAATTAAGAAAGAAAACAAAGTTCTATGACTAGATTTCACGTTGAAATTACTAAATAAAATCTAATCGTTGATAAATATTAAAGTAATCTTTTGCTTGGATAGTGAGCACATATGTATATATATGCAGACATATTTTATCTAGTGACAAGGCCTTCATAGTCACAAAAATAAAATCTACCAAGCCAATGTCTTCGATCAATCCCCTATTGTAAAGTGATTGTGGTCCTGCGATTACTCATACGATGTCACAGCAAGGCACGGCGATGTTAGCTGACCACAGTTAGTAATTTGTTTGCTACCGTGAGCGCCTTTATTGAATACTGATAAGCTTAATCATGTCTCCCTTCAGGTTATTGTTCTCTTATGGCAATAGCCCTGTCAAGGCCATTAAATACAGTGTACATTTTTGGTCTTATTGTTAAATATCAAAGCAGTTATAAACTTCTTAGTATATCTACAATATTGTTTTGTGTTATTAGGCAATTTAACTGTTTATCACGTGATAATTCCTTAAAAAAATATTTAGCTTATCCGTTATATCTTTTTGAATTTTCGAATTTAGTATGAATTCGTTCATGTACATGTAGGTACTATGAACTTTGCAAACATTTTGAGCTTTTCACGGTATGACATGTAGTAAATCAAAAGGGTATTTGCAAGGGCCGAAGTAACCGAGCTAAGTTAGCGTCTCGTCAGACGTCAAAGTGCGAGCGGCGCCTCGTGCGCCGTGTTTACGTCTAATTTTGGCGCGAGCGCCGCGACGGTCGCCCCCGCTCGCTTCGCTGCCCATTGAACACGCCGCGCCGGTATACGCGTGCGGTTATTTCGGCCTGACGAAGGCGGCACATCGACGCCACGGTATATCTTCACTCGACGGCTACAAGTCCTAAACTCGAATCGCTTATATCCTTAATGCTCCTCGAATTTCAGAAATGTCGCGATTTAAGACATTTCCGTAACATTGAATACATTTGTTATCTTCTGTGTTGAGTCATTCTGCGAAATATTGGCAATCTTTTTGTTGGAATGTGAAAGCTATGTGAAAAAGCGAAAAAGGGATCGGTTCAAATAGATGCATGACAAATGAACAGGAGGTTGGTGAAGGCCAAATAGATAAGAACAATACTAAGTTGATTTGAACCAGATACCATTTGTATGGTTTAAAATATTGTACACCACACATAATCGTCAGTCTTTGTTACAGCACTTCGAAGGTAAAACATATGAGTTGGGTTTTAAAAAATAATGCAGTATCGGGTACAAACAAGGGAAAAAGAATTTGAATTTTAATTGGACTTGGCTGGAGGATGAGTGGCTCGGGCGGCAAGCGCGGGCGCTATAGGCCCTCGGCCGTTTTTCACCTACCGTCGCAGACGCAGCTAACGAGCCCGTGTCCTGTGCCTGTGATGTTACCGCGCCGGGCTGGGAGGCTGCGGTGCGCCTGCAGTTCTCGGAACTGCTCTAGAGCCTGTCTTGTACCTTTTCTCCTCCCACTTCGTCGCACCTTGCCCCTTGCCCCACTCCTTCTAATTGCATTGTTCTTCGAGCAGAATTTGCAATAGACGATTACGATTATCAATATGAACAACAGTACTGTCTTGATACTGTTTGAAACATGTTAAATGTTTAATTGATGTTACAAATATTACTTTTTTTTTCTTCTTTTTTTTTTTTGGGTTACACCATAGGTAATGTGCCCGGCTTAAGAACCGTTACTGAATGCGTTCGTGAATTTTGCGTTTTTCAGATGATTGTTAGTTGTTTGTTACCCAGAAAGATGCAGGTTCGAATCCTACATAATCCCACAAATTTTTCTTGCGCTCCTTTAACTTTAACAAATATTTAACTTTTTTTTGTTTACCATTACCTACCAATTTCGACAATAAACAACAATACAGTGTAGATAATAATCTAAAGCTTGCCTTGTAATCAAGATGTAAAATTGCTAATTAGAATTCGTTGTTCCCACTATCTTGGCAAAGTCGATGTTTCAATACATCAACTGACAGCAGCTAAGAATCAGCATTTCTATTTTTTGTTCTTCTATAGCAGCAGCTAAGCTAAATAGTATATATATATATAATACGTATCCAACCACTATCTATAATTTACGGAGCTTCACTGGCCCCATCTCCAACCACTTTCAGTCCATGTTCGTATCGTTTTATTTTCTTTCTGTACACACCTGAGTTGTTGGTAACAAAGGGATTGATTTTTTTCTCTCAGCTCCTCCCCGAGCCTTTGAGTGGCTCGCCGCGATTCTCGGTAATCACATGCTTAGGTAGTAGTTTGTACTGCGGCGGCACCGATCATTCACTAATCTACGATATCTGCTACAGTCTCTAAGTGTCCCTTTTTTATAATCCGACTAAAACACGTCTATAGCTTCAGTCGTGAGTTTCATGTTTATTACTAAAATTGACAAAATATATAATACAGAGTAAATACATAGTCTCTTAATCATAATATACGAGTACGTTATAAGTACATTATACAATAACCACCCACACATGCGTTGTTTCTTCCAGTCAGCGTTATGGAAGTTATTCCGCTGAAAACAATAATAAGAAAATGTAATGAATCACATTACAGTATTTAATTCAATCATAGTCGGGTAGTCATTGTTATTGCGTTGTCGATTGCTCTTTATAATCGTGGGAATGAAAGGCCATGACACCTTGAGGGGTTGTCAGTCTGTTACACCTATCGCTATCGTGGTGTGTTTTATTGACCTTGAATTTCAGAACAATCGGAACTAGGACATGTAAAGTTATGTAAGTGACTTCTCTCTCTCCATATCTACCTGTGACATTTAGCGTATCTCGGCGAGGTTGTAATTGTGCTCCCTCCTTGCTATACCATTTAACAACAGTTTTGCAACTGAGTTTAGTTGCAAATGCATCGTTACTTATTATTATTATGTACGATACAATATGTTCATAGGTGTGAAACTACCATTAAACCTATTTACAGACATAGTTTTTGCCAAGCCTAAATTGAAGCGTAGGTATTTCTCTCGAAGTCATCAAACAACTTTGCTAACAATAGGATATAATATGCAGTTATGAATAGCAATTATTAAATTGGAATATTAAGTAGGATCTTGACATTTAAATCTTGCAGCATTTCGTGACCTATTAGTCGTTATTTGAATAAGTTGTTCCTGTCTAATTTTGTTCTTTTGAAAGTGGATTCTAAAATAAACTTTACCTGGTTCTTGGTATTATCATGTTGTATCAATGATGGTGAGTAGCCGATCTCAAGAAAGTTCAAGGACCGCTAAGTCATTTAGTAGCCAAGGCACCCGCGCCGAAGCAGCCGCCTTTACATCCATTTCAACTCTGCTTGCGTGTGGTAAATGATCTTATGGTGTCTTGTAGGAAACGTGCGTGTCGAGCCTTGGGTAACATTTGCAAATTGTTACATGTCAGGCTTCTTATATGTTAACTTTAAACCTGGCCCCTGGCCTTCTCGAGTTGTCAAGTTAATCAATACAATAGACTGTTAATCACCGCATACATAACTATTAACTACGATTTGTTGCGTGACTATTATTAAGTATACTATTTACTTTGATTTCGGGACATGCTTGATAGGCATGTTACATCTTTCCTATAACAATAAATATTTTATAATATTGTTAACTTAGCAAACTGTCAATATCTAATGTCGTATATTTATTTATATCAGTTCTACTTTATATAAGAAAGCAGTATGTGATTTCAATATCCACTATTGTCCACCTTATGCTGCTTACTAAAAAACTAAAGTTTTTAAAATACTTCGCCATTATTCACAAACAAACATCTAAGCTATTAATAAATGTGTTGATATTTCAAAAACAAAATCGCTGCACTAAGATCCTTTCTTTATAGAAGTAGATAATAAATAGAGCGGTGACTTCAATTACATTTTGATGGGATTGAGTGATGTGATGAGGTAATGCAATGATATTGTAGAATACGCGAGTGCAAGCGAGATACTGGGAGAGGTCTCGAGAGAAAACAGGATGCACGCACAAACACTTGAGGTCCAAAGTCCGCGACCGCAGCCGACTGATGTGGTAGTACATTGAGCTGCCTGAGACAAGCTTCTGTTTAAAAATAAAGCTAACCCAACATCACCAGTTCTTAGCTCGCATATTAATTTGTTAGCTAATACTTACAGCTATACCAGAGAACATAATATAACCTTTTTTTAATAACTACTTTGATATTAATTATCTTTTACTTCCGTTGAGTTTCTTTAAGCATTTGAAACAATTTAATGATTTTCAAATTTAGACATATATTTTCCTTTCATTCATATTCTTCTACAAATGTTATAATAGCTAATTTAACTGTAACAAAAAATGTGTCTGTTTAGTTTATTGTGTTAATTATTTAGTTCCTGTCGGCTTCCAGTTCCGGTAGCGTTCGGAACGAACAACGCCTGCCGTTTGCAACCATTAGGTCTTCCTGTGTGCCTCCATATGAATGGGAAACGCGTACTGCACAATGAATTTAGTTGTGCCAGATTAACTTCCGTTAGCCGCTTTGCCGGATATAATATGCTCCGTGTTCTACCTGTTTCGCCAAAGTCCAATAATAGACTACGGCGCAAATCTGTACATAGGAGCGCTCGTGGCTCTGACCATCTTAAGATCTATACACGCCACACGTTCCGTAACTGTTTAAAATATTATTGTAATTTGTATTTCATAACGTGTTTTTCACAAAATATAACTTCCTAAGAAAACTAACAAGAAAATTCACAAGTGTGACTACAATAAACTAGCAAAATTACGTCACTCACATAGTTGATTGCATTTAATGGACCCGGGAAACTCGTCCGTGGTCGTGATTTGTCTATTCATTCACGAGATTACATACCTACATTTAGATAAACGGTAAACTCGCTTCTTTTAACATAAGTTTAACGTAAGTTAAAAGCATTTAGTAACTAGGTCGTGTATGTCATACTATCCGATAACAACCTATTTCTGGTTTAGTTCAAAGATGTCAAGTTTTACTTCATTGATTTTGCAAGATAACACGTGCGACGTAGTATTTTATCTAGTTGCTTTCTAAAGTTAGATAGAGTACGTGTTGGTAACCTCTGGCAGCGAGAGGCAAACAACCGAGCCGCAAGGCCGACTGGTACCAGAGCCGCTGACGGCGACACCGTCGCTCGCACCTCGCACCTTCGTCCACTCCGTGCGCTGCACCAAAGGCTCGAGTGCGAACGCACTTACAATGCTTTTAATTTCAAATATCAGAATATTATCTTCATAGAGTCGCGAATTGTATTCTAAGTTAATCAGATGTTGTTATGTCTTTGATACTTCTTTGTCATGCATAAACCAAGTTTAGTAAGTCTGGTACGTCATCTAGATAAATACAAATATTTTAAACATTTGTATTATTTTACGCACATTAGCTGTCTTAAGATATAATAACTTCGGCCGGGATTGCTAAAATTAAACCAAATAAGTAAATACATACTCCAGAGAACTTATTTTTAAGCAGATTATGTTTTAATTTTATTTGACAAAACACTTTTACTGAGTCTATGGAAAAAATAAAATAGTAAGTACTAATAGGCCTCTCACGTTTGAACGTATGACAAGGTGTTGAGATGTGACAAACTTTGATCCACCATAAACTATACTTTATAACACCGTTAAATTGTTAGCAAGCGAAGCGCCTCTGCTTCGGGTCTGTCAGTTTACTTGTACATACGTTCGTAATACAACATTAATTGTAAAACTTAATGCGAGATAATTTTCGAAAGCCACTAAACATTAATTAGCATTTTGTAATAGTTCTCTTAATTAAGTAATGTTACTCTTGTCAGATTGGTTTACTGCTTAAAACGTTGGAGATGTATTGAATCCTTTCACTTTTATTTTCGGTTTCTCTTTGTATATGAAAGTGAATCGATTGTAATAAACATACACATACTTATATTATTATTAGCTGCTGAAATTGCAAGCGATGGCGGCAGCAAGCTTATTGCACTCATCTACATGGAAAGCCATGTGATATGTGATATGTTTATAATGTTGGATGGAGGCTCAAGACATCAAAAGCCTAAACAACGCAGGCGGCTGCGTTGGCATCGTAACTCCTCGACCTCACATTGCTCTTTCCTTTAGGTCTCTGGAGTTAGAGCGTGAACTCGCCTTGTGATCTTTCCGACATTTGCAATCCATCATTCGTTAAACTTATTTAAAACAAGCTCTTTCAATATTATGAAGCATATTCGCATTGCCTCTGCCGTAGATAAAATCATCGACCGGAAGTCGATGCGTCATTAGTACGTTTTCGTCCACCAGCTGTTTGTGTGAGTATATTGCTTTGGCTGTACCTACCTACGGATTGTAGATTTGTAGCTACGAGGGTTATAAGATTTTTAGTATTGAAGCTCTTGAAAACCGATTGTCGAGTAGATCTTCATATTTTATGAACAGATTATGTCTGTTTATTTATGAGATTTAGTGGCTGCACGTTTCCCTATCGCTTATTCATATGTATAGTGTTACTGATTATTCGTGTGTGCGTTTATTTACGTACGCGAGCGAGCGGCGACTCGTCCGAGATTCAAATATAGAATGCCGTCTCCGCCATGTTGTTCTCTGTGAAAAACCTACGATCCATCGTGTAGGAGTTGTGGAACTGTCACCGAGATAGCGCCTGTTGAATCCTATCTCCCGAAAATCGTTTTCACTTGGTAAATCTCTTCTGATTTCGTGAAAACATTCGTGCTCTTTGTTAAGAGCTTTATTATTGGTTTGATAAAATAACATTTTATTCAAGGCCTGCTATTGGTTTTAGGTACCTACCCATAATTTTTAGCTTGTCAGTCTATTTGGATGTTTTAAAAATAATCGAATCAAGAACCGTTGAGCAAAGCACTGGTTGTAAATAATTTACTAGTTAGTAAAACGTAAGTGTATTCATGTGAATGAATGAGTCACGCCCAAGATTGGTGTAGTTCTGTGAGATTGTTTCAAACTGATGCGCGGCATCTAACTAAACATCAGACGCTTCAAGTATTATTGTTTATATGCTGCAATTTATTTATCGCTTTAAGCCTATAAATAAACTGTTAATGTCTATTTTTGTTTAACTACGTCTAAAACAAACCGCTCAACAGAATTAGCCGTTTTGTCATTTGTTACATACGTTTGTCAAGATCTAGTTTGATTATCATAATAGATCGATAACTCATTAGAAACTTGTTTTAGTGTTAGATATACGCACTGTTTAAGAACAGTTTATAAGCATAATTCACAAGCGTCCATGTTCTCCATTAGTAGGTACTATGGTACTATGGCCACTCACATAGACGAGTGCGTGCGCATCCTATTGTATGTTTTTACTGTTTACTTCCACGAGTTTTGCTGACAAAACGACACACTTCGGGACTTGTCTACTGTTTGTGTTTATGCCCCATCTATTGCATTGCTTGCTTTACAAAGAAACAATTTGCATGTTAATAATGTGCAGATACGTGGCGATTTCCACATAAAATATGTTTGTCGAGTATTGCTAATTTGCCCTGTTTGTTTGAACACCTGTCTCATATCGTACTTTATGCAAGGTGTATCAACTCCACCCAGGCTTTTTAAGTACCTAGTAATCATTTAGATCATAGTAAATTTTTATAGAATAATTATTATATACGTTATACGTACTTGACTGGTTTTATACGTTACATTCAATGTACAAAACTTTAATATTGATAATTTTTCTTTAAAGTAATATAAGGGCTGTCATTGTGTTCTTTTACATATAGACTAGTACGCTAACCTAACATACCACTAGTTAGTTCTGCGAAATTATGCCTTAAATTTGTTTATATTTTACTAAAAAAATATGGCAGACTCTTGACTACCAATTTTATTTTATTTAGAATTCTTTAAGTTTGTCTCCACCAAATCATAGAATCTTATTCATTATTTTCAAAAATATATACATATTTTTATGACTAAATTATTGACATCGATCACTATATGCTCCGTAGCGTATTTTTCCCCATTTTTGTGGATAATACCTCCCTAGTTAAAAATCCCCAATGACTAGTAGATTCTAAACTCCTAAATGCCAAGTTTTGAGTTAAGGGTTCATAACTACGACCTGTACGAAAGTATCGATCTCAAAACATACTGAAAGACAAAATAACATTTACAGTTATATCTTGGGAAAAAAATGTTTTCGTTATGTACGGATATCCGACTGTTCTCATCTAAAAGTCGAATTTGATGACCTTGGTGCGATTATAATATGAATTTACTTAGTAATTTTTTTGGACAGGCTTGCGAATCTACAGCTATCAGACATCTAGTAGTTTAATGGGAAAAGCGTAGTTACTTAAATTCCGTATAGTTGACTATCTTTATTAAATAATAAGTTAGTCGCAACAACAGCTTATCATTACCGAAGAGTTTTTGTTTCCACCTTTTGATTACACCTCAGAGTCGTAACAGTGTGACAGTCTAAACTCCTAAATGCCAAGTTTTGAGTTAAGGGTTCATAACTACGACCTGTACGAAAGTATCGATCTCAAAACATACTGAAAGACAAAATAACATTTACAGTTATATCTTGGGAAAAAAATGTTTTCGTTATGTACGGATATCCGACTGTTCTCATCTAAAAGTCGAATTTGATGACCTTGGTGCGATTATAATATGAATTTACTTAGTAATTTTTTTGGACAGGCTTGCGAATCTACAGCTATCAGACATCTAGTAGTTTAATGGGAAAAGCGTAGTTACTTAAATTCCGTATAGTTGACTATCTTTATTAAATAATAAGTTAGTCGCAACAACAGCTTATCATTACCGAAGAGTTTTTGTTTCCACCTTTTGATTACACCTCAGAGTCGTAACAGTGTGACCGCAATCAGCGGCATTACGTAATCAATACGAGAGTAAATAAAGCTGATTTCATCGAGGCTAGTCGAGTTAGTGCTCAGTTCATTGTGTTGTCTAAAGTTTAGTTGCTCGGTAAGTGTAAAAGCGGGAAAATTACGCACCAGACGAGGATGTGCGTCCGAGATGACGCGTATCCGGTGCCAGCCAGCGCCATCTTAGGAGCGATACCCATCTGTGCAGATTGTGCTTGATTTAACTAGCTAATCGAGTTATTAACTTAGCGTGCATCCTGGACGTGGGCCCTTCGCATCCGATTGGTGCTCGTGCCCTAGATTACTGAGACATTTTATAATAAGAGCTCATCGTGTATTGCTCTACAATCATGTATAATATTAAATATTGTTATTTGGATTTTCTGATGATATGAATGTATTTGAAAACGTTATATCGGTATAACTTTTTGCTAAATAATTTTGCAGTCACTCTAAAGGATAGGAAGATTCAGCTTATTCCTGGCAGTACCATACAATCAGATCATTAGCATGAAATCTAGTTAACCTTTCAAGCGCAATAATAATGTAGTACGCTTTATACTAGCACATGGCAGTTTTCAGAGCTCAAGTGTAGTAGAGTAGGATTAAGAGCCTTTAATATTGGCAGCTGAATGAGAGCTTCCAAGATGCTATTCAACTATCTCATAGTTATTTTAATGTTTATGCCACGCCGGCCGATGGATGCGATGCCAACTTTATTTTCCGTTTAATTGAAACACGAGGCGTTTCACTGAATTCATCATTACATTACAGACGCGATTCTGTTTACAATATGCATTTTGTTTGTCGAACATTACGTTGTTTTTGAGTTGATTTACGGGGAACCATACCTTTTCCATGAACGAAAATGAAATACTTCTTTCTTTACTACAACGTCGTTAAGAGTACGAGCAATTCTACCGGTCTAAAATTGATAAAACAACAATAGGAATACTCATCTAAGTGTATACTAATATTATGCTATTCGTATTTTAAAATCACAACAAGTTACTAATATTTTCGTTATGAGCAATCATTTTGGATTGGAAAATTAAAAAATACCATAGAAAGAGAGACGCATAGATTGCAAAACAGCAAATGGTAGAACTTATGTTTTGAAAATAAATCTTAAAATAATGCCTGCCTACAAAAATATACAAATTAATTATGTCAAGACAGCAATTTGAGCTCAATGTAGGCCTACAAGTAACAGATCAATAGTAAATGTACCTAATGTATTTAGAGACAGCAGCCGCTTACAGGCGACAAGCCGACAATTGTGCAACAGTGGAAGGCCTTCGCTCGAGCGAGAGAAATGGCGTGTGGTTTCTTAATACTGCTGTCATCTGGCTGGGATTGTTCACTGATTATTATTTAAATTCATACTGTTGTGTCACGTAGCACAACACGCCTATTTGCAAAATGTAGTGGTTAAGTGAAAAATGTAGTAAATTAACCTTTTACCTTATTATTCTGCCATTACTTCAGTTCAAGCTTAGAGATCTTTGGCTCTATGAATAAATCATATTCCAATGTACCTAATTCATTGACATTAATCCTAGTTGTTTAAATCACCAAATTGGATGACTAACGCTGACCAGGTGTTTGTAAACGTTGCCAATTTCAATCAATTTCGTTGGCTTTCCGAGAACAACGTGTTTTCATTCACGTGGTTTCAAAAAGCTGATCGTAAACAAATTGATACAAACGAAATGTCTTAATACGTTTGTTTCCAAAGAAAGAAATCTGCAAATTTTAGTCTTTAGACACTTGTTTATTAGAAGGAATTCTTCTGACTTTACTCGACAGCAATTTATTTACTGTGAGCTTCATGAAAATGACAGTCAGTAGTTGGTTGACTGTATAGCAGGTTCTTGTTATGTTGTTATGCAAACCGAGACATCCCCGTGGCAATTCTGTAATTACACACCTTTCCCCCGCTCCCCCCAGACACAGGCTGCTTATTACTTACTGAAGTGGCGTGATTGTAGATGAAACATGTTACAAGTCATAATTAACTGCGTATACCACAGCAGACAATACGGTCACATCCGATTTTAAAAGTAAATTATCCATTGAACTAAGAACAATAACTAAAGCAGCTTAAGAAATCTTTTGTTGAGGTTCTAGTTGCTGTATGTTCTTGGGACAAGTAGGAACCCGTTGGAAATTGCGTAATCTTCCATTGGTCAATTACTTAGATCGATTGATTGTTTACCTACTTTAGTTTTGCTCTATTGTTGTTTTACTAATTTCATGCCCGTGCTTACCCGATGCTGACTTTATGTATGTATGATTAACTGAGAAGAAGTCACAATGCTAAATATATCTACATGTTTGTACAAAAGTGTAAGTCCTGACTGACTGACAGGTCAAACCGCTGAAACTATATACATGACATTTGAAGGGTGTAGGTTGAATACCTACACCCTTCAAATGTGATATTAAGAAATTATTTTTAGTAATTCAACCACTAAGGGGTCAAATGCAGTTTCAGAGTTTGAAATTACTTTATTTTATATTGTATATCGCGTGCACTGCCGCGGGTGAACGCTACGCTAAAGGTATATTATTATGTATTATATATTCAAGCTTGGGTCATTAAAAAGTGATGAACCAAACATAGATATTGATGTTGGCAGGCAGCAGTTTTGCTTGGAAGTAGTCGTGCACAATGAGTCAGGTGACTCAGGTGTTATCTTGGGTGGTCTGTTCCGTTCCCATCTGCGGTCCATGTTAAAGGTTATTATTTTCCGAGAACGTAGATAGGTAATAACGAATTAAGGCATGGTATGCAGGTGCGAGGAGGCAAGTGGGGGCAGGTTGCGAGTGCGGCGGCCGCCGTGACATCGCCAACAGCTGATATCGCGCTGCGGCCAAGTTCATTACCGCACCGTGCAGATCGATCCGACGCGGTGCCCCTATCCGCTTTCCATTGCATATAGCCCTTACTTAATTTCTCACGCTCACAATCGTTTCAACGTTTTTACTCGGTTATAAATTTTATCAAAAATACTTAAATCTAGTTCTCCAATAACATTCACATTGAATTTTAGAACAAATAGCACTAGCAAGCCTTCGATTTGTTTCCTGCAACAGATTTCTCTGTATCTTTTCATGTAGTTACTGTCTTCCCATGTGTACTGCCTTATTCATCTTGCTAATATTGTCATCGACTGTCTATTACGTTTATGATTTAATCTGTAGTAAAAAAATACTACTAGGTATATATATTGGGTGCGCGTGCGCTGGAGCGGGGCGAGTAGCTCGTCTGTCTCCAGCAAATGTCTGCCTACTTTCCGTGTAAAGAAAGTAAAAGAGTCATTCATCATGGCGGCGGCTATTCAGTGGGTCGCGTACATTGCGCGTCCGGTTTGTCTACAAATTGGTTACATTGACCGCTAAGTGGGAAGATTCGGCTCACACGGTGCCGATGTCGCTAACGGGTTCGTGATGAGCTTTCGTCATCGTTCCATTGCATTATCCTTTTGCGTTTCAGAATACGACGAAATAAGGAAACTTCCTCGACGAATCATTACGACCGGTCTGTTTCCTTTAACGCTATAATTTTTAATTTAAACTTAAATATCATGTTTTCAATGAAACAGTAGTTTTGATATTTTCACGTAGGAAATATTGAGTGCATAAATAGATCTACAGACCAAATAATTATTACAATTTATTTTTATAAATGTTGAAGTCCTTCAGCTGCCGGAAGTTAAAGTGCATGACCCACCTTGCCATTTACAAAGGCTAAGCTTGGTGATAGTTCCTATATAGCTAAGCCCTAAAAACCAATAATTCATAAAGACGTCTAATATATGAAAAATTGTAACTTTGACTTTAAATTCTTCAGTTATTTGAGTTAATATAATTGAATTTCAATTGCTACTCCTTTGCTAGGGATATAAAAATGCCGGCCCCATAGACTCGTGGAATAGCAATGCAATTTAATTAAAAGGCTTGAATTTGGTGGTTTTATTTTACATGTTGTATAAGGGGGATCAAAGTAATTACACAGAAATCGTTAGAGAAGTCGCCCAAATTTACCTCTGTAGGTGATGTGATTCCAAGGTGAATTAATTACACCAATTTTGTGTTTTTGGATTTGAAATATCTATTTGGATTTAACTGACTCATTTGACACTTTTACTAGACCGATTTTGGACAAAATTCCGACGGATTGAGAAAAACTCTTCCTTTTTTAAGTCGGTTATTGTATCTACAAAGCTTTTTATGTTACCTACCTATTTTCCATTACAAATATTATTAAGCAGCTTACTTATTACTGCTGCTTATCGCATTGTACTAAGTTCATCATTAAAAAAATCAGGCTTAAATATGAACAGTGGTGGTGAATCATCTAACGTATAAAACGAACCTACGTGATACGAAATATTACACCAATAAATAAATAAATGTTTCTCTTTTAAAAGAAACCTAAGGTAGTTAATAGTCTCAAGCACATTATAAAACCTATTACTAGAGATTTTGTACAACTGCTTCATCTACTTATGTTCAATGTCATGAGAGCCTTAAGTACTTATCCAACGCAGTAATTGTGCAAGTGGTGCATTTTCGGAAACTTTGCTTTAGAAATAATAATGTAGACTTGTATTTAGTAATTTAATACTTTTAAATCATACATTTCATAATCATTTATGTAACATGAACACATCTACTGAGATATATTGTCCCCACAAAAATATAATATAGAATAAATACAGATAAAGACGGTATTATCACAAAAAAGCGATCTCTTTCAGGTATAATATGTTGGCATCCCTACACATATTATGAATAAGAAAGTGTGTTTATTTAATCTTCTCCTTAGCAACAGGCGGATCGACTTTTATTTTGAACGGAGATAGTTCAAGGCCCCGAGTGTACTTCCTTGTTTTTTTAAAAAAATATTAACGTGCCCGAAACCGCGGGTTGTAGCTAGTGTTCTACAAATACCTTTATCTAACCTCGTTCCTAATCGTATCGTATCGTTGTTTCCAGTCACATAACCAAGACGACGACATGGGAGGACCCTCGCAAGTCGCTCGCGGCGCAGACGGTGGCAGCAGGAGTCCAACATCAGAGCACAGACACGCTGCTCTCGCAAGCAGCTGCCAGAGCCTCACTCTCCACAACACCTGGTAATTATATCTTCTATGCAATTATATCATATATGGTACTATAACATAGATACTTCACAAAAATAAAATAACTAAGTCACCCCGGACTTAGCCATTAAGCCGCATTTCCACGCTGAATTGCAATGGCTTACCTTTGCACCAGATACGAGTCGGAGCAGAAGTCAGCAGTTATTTCCCTATTAACAAATTATTTAATACTATTTTTTTTTTAAATTTTAATAAGATTATTATATGGAATAAATTAAATTAATATTAAATTTGAACTAACAACAATAGGAAAGCCTATTATCAAAATTACCATTATACACTATTTTCAACACGCCTCTGGACCACACTGTGTGGATGTATGTTTATAACTCTTTCATGTAACAACTGCTGGGCTGATATGGATAAAATTATATATGGAGATAGCTTAGACCCAGGATGTACACATAGGCTACTTTATATCCTGTATTACTAATGCGGGTAACACCACAAAGCGCAGCAAGGGTTATATTGAAAGGACGTATGGGAATATCTATTCCTTAATAAGTACCTACCTACAGAGTTATCCTCTATTTCTGCGTATCTGTAACACGTTATAATACTTAAGGTTAGTAATCCAATATAAATAATAATAATTTTACCATTAATGAATTTAATTATTCCCATACGCGATGATCACATGACGTCAATACAGCCATATCAAGGAAAGTCCAGTTGTTAAATGATGTACTACAAAAGGCTGTACTACGATTTGTGCCTTATTGTACTTCCCTTTTATAACGTTATTTTTCACGTTATCTTCGTCATGTTAGCTATAACGCACAATATATATTTTGACAAATATCTTGCATTATTTTCGCTTGTTGGCTAAAACGAAAAGCCTTGAGGTAAAATATTACTACCAAATAATTTGGGTATTTCGCCTTAATTTAATGAGTCTTTGGTTTCCCCAAGGACATGGCCTACACAAAGATTAAAACTGATATCAAGAACTGATTTATCCTTACACTAAACCGCGAGAAGACCTACATATTATGGATAACCACGTTTATATTTGAAATACGGTAAATAATTGCAATTGTGGGATGGAAACCGTTCTGCGCGTCGATCTCGTTTCACGTGATCTAATTGGCCACAGAGTCGGGTTTAAAATTATCATGGAACTAAAATAAAAACAAGTAAATAACCCGAATTCTAAAACTGATTTTATGACGGGAATTAACGCGTTGTTTCCGTCGGTCGATGCGAGATGAGCGTTGAAAGGTGTTCGAAAAATACATGACGGCGCCGGCCAGCCCCGGGGCTACCGTGGCCGTTATTAAGCGATCCTGTTGACGCACATTGTTAAACGCTGTGCGACTATGAACCGTTTACCAATGAAATAAGATGCTTGGTCGCGCTGAGTTTTCTGCTGCGCGTGAAAGGGCGTCAGCCACGGTAAGGCCCTTGGTCGCCCGCGCCAGTTGCCTTGCAGCGCGTCGCCTTGCGACATATCCGCCTCGCTCGACTACCCAACACTCCACTCTGTTTGCAAAACCCTCCAAATCCCACATCTCTTTCTCATTAAAACAATATTATTTACACATATTCTTTTGTCAGCTGCTGAATGACGACATCAGACGCGATTTTATCATGTTATTCCGACAGTGCGCGCGTTTATAGCACTAAATTGATACACATGTCAAGTTATAAAAAAACAATATAGACGATGTATATATCCTGGTACTACAGTCTAAAAATATCGACTATTACCGACAAAACAAATCTATGTTAAAAATACTTAGTATTTAGTAGGTACCTACTCTAAGGGTTTTTGGACTTGTACAGGTTTATAATTCGTATCAGGAGTGTGTATTTAGTAGCTACACGCTTGATCTGAACAACCAATACTCGTAAGTACTAGGTATCATTCTATACAACTTATTCGGCTATCGGGGTAAGTAATTCTATTGGCTAACAACACGATCACCTATTTTTAAGCATCCCCGGGTTGGCTCCCTATTAGAAATAAGGTAGTTAGGCTTTTGTCACACTCCTAACCGATGTTCCTTAGGACGAGTATAGTCGTAATAATAAGGACGTTCATTACCTACGCCCAAGCTAGTAGCCCTCTAACACAAGGCTGGCTATTTATGTTGTCGCCAGTACCTTACACGTGTATGTAGGTACGCGAAACGATAACTATGCTTATCAATTGTCAATGAAACATAACGGATAAACCTACTTTAATAGGAGTAGCTACAAACAATATTGGAAAAGCCAACGGGAAAATTAATAAATATTATTTTTAGAGTCATGTAATCGTGTTTATATCGGACGTGTCTGGTCACCTATTTTAGGCGCTTATTCCCTGTAAGAGCAAAGCATAGCAAACGACATTTTACGATAGCAAAGTACGTGAGGTAGTCACGTAATTGCATTATAGCAGATAAGTATGTAGGTACCACCGTGGCGCCATGACACGAGGCGCCATGCAACTAAGCCGCCGCGCGTACCGGCCGGCCGTCGACTCCTGCATCCCACATTATCTCCGAGATATCTACAAACATGTATGTAGATCAGGTGACAATTCAAATAATCATGTTTTCACAGCGCGTTCCTCATTAATCTGATGTCGCGATAACGCTGCTAACACAAACTCTCAAATATCTGATGCATGACGAACCTTACCCAAATGGGTACATGATGCACATCGTTATTGTCTATTAAAACCATTATCATTTCATTTAATACCTGAGCGTTTCTCAGAATAGATAATTGTAATTAGTAAACTAAGACTTTGTGTAAATTGTGACAGGTTATCCAATAATTAAAATATGTAGAGAAGGTTCTTACTTAATTAGTTATTATACATAGGCAAGTACCATTATGCGTAACAAGATAAATGACTGCTTACTTTCACTGTGCATAATTACTGATAATTTGTGCAAGATGAATTCTTGCAGAATAAAAAATTTCAATTGATGTGGAAGCAAAGCGATTGAATTGTGCACAGGTGTTTTAGAATAAAGAAAATCTTAAATATATACTTAGAGGTAAATACTGTTCTTTTGGTTTTGTTGTAATTTTCCTACACAAATCATGTAACGTGTTTGAAGACATCGCGCTAGAGAACCTTGAATTCTAATGAATAGGTATATTTGGGACTATTATCAAGAAAAATACAAAACATATGTTTCAATACAATGGCAGTGGTATTGGCTATAGCTAGATAGTAGAGTGTAACGTGTCGATCGGTGATGTAACCGAGTAGTCTGACTGTCCGCCGTTGTCGACCGCTCCGCTGTTGAGTAATGGCCATTGTAAATAATGAGCAATTAGTAATTACACAGTGCCTGCACCCGCACTCGCCAGGCAACAATGTTAATAAAGAAATTATCTCAACGCTGATCGCCCCGACTACCTCGCTCAAGAACCCGTCGCCAGTCCACATTCGGGTGGTGCAAACCGAAACTCGTAATCATTTGTATGGTAATGCTAATAAAATGTATCATATCGCAACAGAGTTACGATCTTGTCCGATCGCTTCATATGTATGAGAATCCGGGACACGATATATCCATTCGGATCTCATTCATGTTCTTGTCACTGTATGATTCAATAGTTATTTCTATCCTGCAGTAGGTAGATGATTTTACTAATGACGTTGATATTGACGTCCAATTAGTGAACGGCCGGGCCACGGTTGTTTATGAATGATCGAGTTGTTTGTTGCTTGTGTATAATTGTGTACGAAGCGAGTGTTAGCACGAGGGGGCTGATGCGTCGGCGACATCCGCGCTCACGCTGATTCACGGCGCGGGCGCAGGCGACGGCACGGCCGAGGGCGCGCGTCTGGCGCCGATGTTTCTTGGAACGAGCTCTCGATGACCTTCCCGATGCCCAATCACGTGCGCGTACGTCCTAGTTCATAATCCACTTGCAACTAATCGCTGTTGAGAGGATCACGGTTACATGTGCCTTTGTTCCCGTCGATGTTAAACTCTGATTGATTGGGTACCTCTGATTGGTTTCAGCAGCGAAGAGTACAAGTAGTAACACAACGACGGATCCGCTAGGCCCGCTGCCGGACGGCTGGGAGCAGGCTGCCACGCCGGAAGGAGAGATTTACTTCATCAATCATGCCGCTCGCACCACATCCTGGTTCGACCCTAGAATACGTAAGTCTGTTTGCATATGTGATAACGTCTTCTACCCAGCGCCAGCCACAGTCACGATCAAGTGCACCGAAGGAATCCGCAACTTGAAATAATATTTTCATTGCTATAAAAGTATATATTGGTGTCATAAACTATTGACTAAGTATATAAAGGTACCATACGAAAGTAAGATTCTTACTCATATGCGCCACACGATCAACAGCAAATCTATTTGCGGTTTGGGATCAAAAGTCCAAAACAACTATTATCTCCGGCCCACAGGCTATTTTAGTAATTAGGTACTCTCTATAACTACTACTATACCGCAGGCGATCCATGTATTTATGGTTTGTTCGCCATTGCTAATGTTGCAGTTGCTATGTTTTATGGAAATGTTTCCTAATATTACCTATAAGAACATATTTAATAGAATATAGCGACTTTCTACAATGACAATCATCACCTTGTCAAGTCTTAAAATGTAAGGACTCTAACTAAAACTTCTTTGATTTTCCAGCACAAGACCTGCAGCGGACGCCGACTTCAAGCGCGCCGAACGCTGGCGTTTGGAACGCGTCGCTGCAGGCAGCCAGTCAGCAGAAACTGCGCTTGCAGTCGTTACAACTCGAAAGAGATCGTTTAAAACAGCGCCAGCAGGAAATCAGACTCCAGGTAAGCACTCTATCATCAGGCGCGCTCAACTAGGTTATAGGAGACGCCGATGTACACTTAAGTATGTACAAAGACAGCTGGCTTAACTTACGGAGATATCTTTTGGAGAGACTACGATCTTGTCAGTGGTAGTCTGCTCAAAAGTCCTGAAAGTTGGAAGTCATGGTTTTAAATATCGTATTTTCCTCTTGAGGCAAATTCAAAAGGGACTGAATAGCTTTACAAAACATATGTTACCAAGATAGTTGAGCCGTCAAAATTGACCCTAAAACTTCAATGTCCCTAAAAGAGTTCTGTATGGTAATATAATATTATTATTTCCCCAATTCCAGCAAGAGCTGATGGCTCGACAGGCGTCGTCGATCGTATCTTCACTTGCGAGCAGTCAAGCAGTAGCCAGTACAGATTTACCCCTAGACCCGTTCCTATCGGGTCTCACAGACCACCAGCGACAAGAGTCCGCCGACAGCGGGCTCGGGATGGCGGTTCCACAGTCGTATTCCATGCCGCATACTCCTGAGGATTTCCTCGCGACCATGGACGATCGAATGGACTGCACCAGCGAGGCCGGGAACGCAATGGACTCGTCCGAAATGTCGCTCGGAGATAACCTCACATCCACAGATGATTTGGTGCCGTCTTTACAGGTAAATTGATATTGACTATTGCTCTATTCCGTGACGGTGTCGCAAAATAATTACTAAGCGTTATTATCGCGATCTCACTCTCGCGCAAATGGAACGCGCTATACGTCGATAGAGATGGCACGATCATGTTGAGATATGTGAATGGTAGTAGAGACATTAATGTGATAAATATGCTATTAAAGAGTTTTTCTGCCTGATACATAATTAAAATTCGATAGTATAGTTTGACCAAGTCATTTACTTACTTAATCTTAATTTAGAAGTTTAAGAACAAAAACTGATTTCACTGACTCGAATCCTAACTGCTAATCCGATTGTGATTAGATATAATTGAGACTACCGCCAGAGAAGATATAATAACACTCTACCGCTGAAGTGTGACATACCTAACAAAAGAAATCTATTCATTATTGGCAGAACAAGCGTATAGCAAACATAAAAAAAAACATTTAGTCATATGAAGAACTTCCTACTGTTTTTGTTTGATTCAGGCTTATATTATATAAAAATAACAGTGTTATAAAATATTGTTTACTTATATAACACGCAATCTAAGTCTAAGCAAAACCTTCCTTAACACATACTTTTAAAGAACTTCCAGCCATAAGACAATGTAGGTCTAACAGTCATAAAAGTATTCTAATGTGGTCAAGTCTGTTATTTGAATTGCCTCAGAATTACGATTGGATTGTACCAAAATGGCCGTTTTGTCATAGAATAGACCACAGTTAGTATTAAACAAAACAAGATTTTTAAAACTAACTCTGACCTATTCTATGTCAAAACCGCCATTTTGGCACAGCGCAATAGTAATTCTGAGGCAATTCAAATGACAGACTTGACCACCTGGTCTGGGGCTCTATTTTTGGACCGCGTATATGAGTTTTCACACTAGCTAATGACGTCACAAATGTAGTATATGAAAAAGACGCATTCTTGAAAAATTCATACTCATCGCTAACTAACGAATGGTATAAACCAATGAGAATAGTACGTCAATGGTATAAACCAGTCGTATTGTAAAGTCTGACAGAATTATTTTCCACAATTGGTAAAATCTGTCAAACTTTCTATGAGTAGAAGATCGTAGTGAAATACTGGTTGGTTTATACCATTCGTTAGTTAGCAAAGGGTATGATTTTTGCATCTACTACGTTTGTGATATTATTAGCGAGTGATGAATTACGACCAGTTCAAAAATATAGCCCCTGGATGTTTTGTGAGTCGTGAGTGAATAGGTTAATTTCAGGCAATCATATCACCCTAACTTTGAATTTCATTTTTCGTTTATTTATTTTCCAGTTGAACGAGTTCACAAACGATATTCTCCTAGACGACGTTCAATCTCTCATCAATCCGAACACCAGCAAACCAGACGTCCTTACCTGGCTGTAAGCAACCGCTAACATACAAACTACTATATGTCACGATATTGTACTTACCGCCGACAGACTAACGGTTACTGGTTAAGGAATTTACGAGCCGAAAGGGGGTCGCTATCCTCTTCGTTATGAACCACTTTCACTATAGGGAAAATCCGGAATTGCAGAAACGTTTAACATGTTTGATTGTCAAATATTAACGTTGTATAAAACTATTGCTTCAGAGTTGGTTTTATTAGTAAAGCCTATAACATAATAACGAGCATCGCGACCACCTCTTGACTTACACCATAATCGATATACCTAGCAACGTCGGCTAAACAGTACAGGTGTAAATTTCAATTAAATGACAATAGCGTACGAGACTGTGTATGGACTGATGTGAATTCAATGTGTGCTTAGTAGATAGTCTGCCACAGGGACGGCTAACGGCGAACAGGAGATACGATGTCACGCGCAATAGCAAACATACACAGGTCCGGAATATATGTACTAATCATCTATTCATTGTTTCGATTGTCACATCGACAAACGGGGAGATAGCGAAAAGCCTTGATCGATATCTTAAGAGGTTCTCGCTAGATGTCTTCAGATTTGCATACACATGGCATTGATGCTTAAATACCGCGCGTACTGTCTGAAGGTTCCTCTCTCTGTAGTCTTGGGGATTAAGTTTTTATACAATATTATATAAGAAGTTAAAACCGAAGCTTACTGAAATACATGATTAAATTTGGAATTTGTTCAAATTTGGCGATCGGTGCATGTGTTTTAGACATGTCTGTGTTTGCCAAAAGGGCTAATATTGGTGCTACAATTTGCCTTATGAAGCTAATCAGACATGATTGACATGTTCTGACATGCTTCACAATTCGCTTCCCTTCGTCTTCCTTTCATTATACAATGAATTAAAATGTTAAAGTCAATCGCCCGCATCGTTTATTCTGTTCGTCAACATTTTCGTTCGCTTATTCTGCAGAATTAGTTTTATTTCTGTCTCTGCATTTATCCGAATGAGACAGAAATAGTAAAGTACTTCTGCATCAGTAATAAGTGTTCTTCGTACTGTAGTCGTGTAAAAGTTGTGAGTTCTCGTTTCGTACTAATCAACATTTCTGTATTGTCATTGTGATGCAAGTAACTGTGTATTAGATACGAGTAAACGATTTTCGGTTTGATTTTCAAATAATGTATTATAATGTTATTTTGATCTTGCGAGAGTATGAGTGAAACAGAATGTCTGTCGTACTCGGGTTGCATGTTACACGGCGTCACGGGCTCGGTTGATAAACCTGGTATCAGAGGCTGTTGGCTCCTCAATGCTTTGCAGTTGGGTAACGTAACAAGGAAATGGGTACCCAATTTCGGATATAAGTTCCCTACAGGATGGGCAGTGTAAGAGTTAGTAGTGGTCGAGTCCGCCGCAGTCTAGAGTAGCGCTAGTGCCGCAAGCCGTGCTTCCTCGTCGGAAGCTCGCCGCGTTGTGGCTTGCTCTATATCGTGTACCTTCTCGTTTCCATATTCTTTCCACAGAGACTATCGGAAATCGCCACAATACATGTATCGGTGTATTTGATTATCGTATGATTAAGATTGTGATAACATCTTGACGTAACAGTGCCTTATTGTGCCTTTACTCTATTAGAAATATATTTATTGTTTGTAATTTAGATAATTTTTTGAAATAAATATTTCTACATGTTTCTCGTATATCGGTTAACTGTTATTGAGATAAAAGTAATTTGACAGAAAATATACTACTCGTACCGGGTAGAGATTTGTTTTGTCGACTTACACCGTCCTTGTGTATTTTTCGAGATTATAAATTAGATGTTAATTTTTTTATTAATTCGTGAATAGTTGATGGCGTCGCGAGACGCGCCGGCAATAATGGATGTGCGCATGCAGCTCTAGCTAAATAACTTTAGGATAATACAATTAATTAATATAGTGACGTTTGCTGCAGGGTGTGAAGCGAACTTGTGCCTTATTCAAGTACCTACGAGCAATATACTTTATCTTATACTCTATATTTTGTACTATGTTTAAGTGTCGATTAACATCTCAAAATTGTGTTTTAGCCCACCTAGTCTTTAGAACTTTTTGCATGAGTGTAATGATTACGGCTAGCTTTTTACTGTATTGAAAATTAGGCTTTTCATTCAAATGCTACATTGAAAACTTTGCCATATTAGTAAATGTACTATTATTCTTGTAAGACTAATTGTAATCTTCTGTTTATTGTTAAATAGCAACAATAATTGCATCTGTGTAACTATCGTAACTAGACGTAACGGTGCTGGGTTTATATTGCATATATTTGTTGTATTCTGTAGATCAGTCGGTGTCAAAGGCCTCGACGAACACGCAGCGAGATGGTTTTTTACATTGAATTGTTATATCACCTTCGTTTCGCTGTGTGTTTGACAAGGCAAGTTTTGCTTATATTTTGTATTCGTCGTGTACGTATTGTGTAGTTCGCGTGTAAGCAGCGATGGTCCTTGACTCGTGGAGGATTCGCTGGAATTTATGTACATGCTAACGATTTTATAATTTTGGCTTTCTTTTAGGCGACAAGGGGGCTGTTTTGTTCTCTTTCACATGTTTGTTTTGCTCTTCTTAAGACTACCAACTATAATATAGTCTACAGGCGCAGTTTAGGAAAATCTCTAATTGTAATTTACCATTGCTTAATTGTTTGGTACGATAAAAATTACGCGCCAGAGTCGTCACCATATAAAACCTAAAACTTTCAAACCATTGCTTCTTCTCATTGAACTGTAAACATTTGTTAGCGTGTGCGTAAATAGCAGCTAGGTCTCTTGATATTGTTCGGTTCATTATTGTGCGCGAGCGCGACACTTCCTGTACGACGCTAACCCATCGAGACATTCCACACGTCGGCGACAGTGGCCGGCGGGCGCACCACAACGCACCACCGAGGCGGGACCTATAGTGTGGTAACTTCGTGCGTCTATTTATCTCTTTCTGTCAACCTTAAAGATAGAGACAAATGAGCGAGAAAGAAAAACGTGCAAAGGTTGCGCACAAAGTTGCCATACTATAGCTAGATTAGGATTGACGGTTGCAGCAACACACATGATCTCGATAATGGATGCTCGCCGCTTCAACTCAAGCCGTTTAGTATTCTATGTTTGAAATTTAGCATAGTGACGCCTCTATACGGAAAGGGAAATGTGAGAATTCGTTTTTGAGTTGCTGTGTGCTTCTAACCTAAACCACCGCTAGCCTTTCTAGCTAAATTGTCTTATCAATTTCCAAATTACTACTGATAGTATGGACTTTCGCACTACATAAAACCTAAATTCATTGCTGTTTATGTTGTGTTTATTGGGAAGCCGATATTGCAATTTTTTAGCTAATGCGGCCGTGGTATTTAAAAACTCCACATTATTGCTAAGCTATGGCATATTCATCTGGGGAGACAACACTTTACACAAAATTGTTCCATTCTGGAATATTTATAATATGGGATACTTTTTGTCGCATGCATGACGGTGGCAGTAATTCTAAGGATATTATTACTTTTTTACTACATATTAGCTTATTACTTATATCTTAGCAATTGTGTGGAGATTCCCTGATTTTTATAGCTCTTAGGATGTGAGGATTGTAACTGCATCAGGTTCCTATGACGTGGCTAATAAAGGTCTAACCGGTGAAGTGTGGTGGGGCCCGACTCCCGGCACCGCTTACTGCGGAATAATATTCGGAGCAATATATCGAGTAAACTGTTCGTTTATTTCTAAGTATAGCCTTTATTTTACAAACATATCTCTTCAGTCTGATAAGCAGATGCAAGTTTTCTATGTAGTGTATGTAAACTACTATACGTGTATCAATGTTATAACTATGAAATTAAACGTGTCAAATTATTAGGTATAAGTTTTTTTTACAATAATTTCATTGTAAATAATTCGATATTCTTACAATATGAATTAAATAAATATTTGTTTTAATACCGATAATAGTTTTCATTTCTTCACAGTTTTTATAATTCGGCTCTGAGAGTTGGCTGTAGAAAAACAAGAAAGTAATTAGGACAAAAATAATTTAATCAATTTATTTAGATATCTTACATGCAATATGTTAATTTCAATTTACTAAGCGTTTTGTGTTATTTATAAGCCACCGCGAGTCCTTAGTGATTCCGTGCCTGTAGGAAATAAAATAAATATACATATTATACATACTTATAATTAAATATACAATAAGTAGGTATATATACTATAAGCTTTAATTATATAAGCTGATAATATGAAAAATCGTAAATAAATTGGGAAGTAATATCATGCAGATAAAGAATCTGCTTGAATATCAATCTATTGTCTTATGACATGATGACCCAAAGTAGGACAGGGATGTGGCATTTTTCATTCTATGTACAGCAGGATGAACAACCTAAATTTGAAACGCAATATTATATGAATTAGAATGCGATATATAAAGCGGTATGTGATATATGAAATTGTAAAAATACAAAGCTAACATGCAATATCAAAATGCGGACGATCTTTGTTCATATGGTAAATATTCGGGATAGATTAATAATTTTCTACACGAATCAAATCGTATCTCATCAGTGTATATATATATATATGTCATATTCTTGGATCTTGATTTAAAAAACTGCATTTGGTGCTCATTTGCATTATTCACCTACCGTTGAGATTGAAAAGCGCTGAGCCAGATTTACCTGGAGAATATCAACTATGTCACGAATACCTAAGCCCTCCTCTCCCCTGTGAGCAAACGTGGTATTATTCAATGAAGATCTTGCTTTCCCCTCCTCCCACTCGCTGAATAGTTTAGGTACGTACCCTAAGTACTAGCAATAATAATAATGTGTGCGCTTACTGTGGCTCCTGCGGGGTTCTTGAAGCGCGCGTCCTGAGGAAGCTCTCTTGTCGCTGTCAGCTGGCGGTAGTAGTCCGCAGAGAGCTTGGCGATTCGAGGCCTCGCTGGGTCGTTGATGTCCACGTAGTAGAAGCCAAAACGCTCCCTGTCACGAAAATGTATGTGAATAAATTCTTATTTCTAATATAAACAGACATTACCTAATATGCGGAGTTTTGTACCAATCTATGAACAAATTACGGACCAACTCTGAAAGAAAGAAGTAAAATAATACATTTTCATGTATATCAATATACTAACAGTCTATTACACCTGGTAAAAGGGAAAGTAAGATGCAATCTATCCAAGATATAGGCTGGCTTGTAAAATCACAAAATGTTGAGAAAACAGCCAGTTCAGGTTTAAACTGTAATTTCGACCGAAAATATACTTAGAACAAATTATCATTCAAAGGAAAATAATTTCTACACAAGGCAAACGTCTTTAGAAATAGCAATGATTTTTACAATGTAATATAATTTGCAGTGTAATTAATGGAAATTAGCTCTGCCAAGTTCAAGTAGAGTGGCATTGAAATTTAAATTAAAAATAATACACGCAATGTTACTACGAGTATCTATGTCGTTTGTAAGACAAGTTTGTTGATAAATATTTATGCATTGATATGTTAGCATACTAAGCATTAGTAATAATGATTATTTATTTAATTTAAAGTATATAATAGGTACCTACTTGGTAAAAGAGCTCACAGCATTACGTCTACGTAATATCCGAGGTGTTAAATTTAATTGCTTTAATGGCAGAGTGCTATTTGAGTGATAAATATATCTTTGAAACAAGGGCGACACTTTATATTTTCGCTAAATTATTAGTCTGGGCAAATAAAAGAAAAAAAATATCTTAACACGAACACAAATGTCGAGAAATCATGGAGAGCTTAGGTAGTATACAAAAGTACTTACGAGAATCCAGCCCTCCATTCGAAGTTGTCCATAAGGGTCCAGGCTGTATAACCGAGAACCTTGACGCCATCGTCGTAGATGACATTCAAGATTTCTGACAGATAATCCTGAAACAAGAAATATGTACTATCAAACCAAACTCAGTAGGTACATACAGAGTTAGTATGAAAAATTATGTTTTGTTTAACTGTTTTTACTAACTGTGGCCTACTCTATGTCAAAACGGCCATTTTGTCACAATCCAATTGTAATTCTGAGACAATTCAAATCATAGACTTGGCCACCAGAGGACCGCCAGCGTCCGACAAAGCGTTGCCGCGAGAAACGAAGTTAAGCGAGCGTGCACGACAAGTTTCGAAATCAGTTTCGGTTTTGGCAAAATTTTCGGCCAATTTTGGCCGAAACCGAAACTGCCGCCGAAACTTGATTTATGACCGAAACTCAGCCGAAACCGAAACCGAACTTTCAGTTGGACACTAGTATTTTGTTGACGATGAAATATGACGTATGTGCTTCTGAAATTTAGATGTGCTGCAGTATTAAAAAAGTATTCTTTGAAAATCTTACATTGAAATACTGGATACGGCCATAGTCCTGCAGATCGCCTCGGTCGGAAAATCCATTTTCAGTGATGTAGATAGGCGGATCGTTGTAGGAGCTCTTGCACCATCGCAGCAGGTTAGCAAATCCAGTAGGTACCACCTAAATACAGAGACATAAATAAGTAAATACGTAGATTTATAGAGTTTGAAAATCATACTAGAGTACTGAATCTAGTAATTGATAAATTACTATTATAATGTAGAAGCTAACTTGAAAAAGGGCCAACCATTCCAGCTGAAAAGGAAATCAACACACCACGACATCATCGGGACATCAAAATCGCTCTACCTTTCGACGCCGCCATTTTTATAATTTATTTCTTTTTTATGCAGGGTTTGTTTTGAACAAGACTAATTTTAGTTTACCTACCTAATTATTTATACCTATAACAATAGACTTCCTTATATGCTCGATATACATCGTATAGTCATTTGGCATCTGGTTACGCTGGATTCACCAGAATGCTGTTACAGCGCCCGGCTGCGAGAGGACATGGTTGCGATCAAAGAATTGACGGCGCAGGTTATGGTTCAGGGCATTTTCCATAAAAACGATTCCGTATTGATGATACGTAGCAGACTGTGATTTACCTATCATATGACCGAACATATTTAGTGGAACAGAAACTTTAGAGCTATAACAATTTCGTTTCTATCCATATCGGCCGAGAGAAGGACGACCTATTTAGCGTGCGCTTCTTCCATATAATATTACTTACAATTTAAGCAATTGCATTATTCATTCTTTACCGTGAAGGTATAAAAAGTTTTCTTACCCTGAGCCATTCAGAAGCAGAGTCACCGCCGACTTCCATAGTTGTGACAGCACCAATATCTTTTAACCACGAGGGTGATTTGGCGGTAGGGTCTAATCCAGCCCCGGTCACCAAGTGCGTGGTGTAATGGTTAATGCCAAGAAAATCAGACGTGCCCTTGATCCTCTGAGTCCAGTACTCATCGAACTGCTCTAAACGGGGCTTAGGCAGGCCTTCCGCTTCGCTTTGGCGTTTCACGTTTTCAACCATAGCGATGGGGTAGCCGCCCTCTGTTGTGAATATGGGGTGCGCGAACCAACCGAACTGCACAGATAATTGTTACAGTTACGCTAATCAGTTTAGCCAGAACATAGGAAAAGTATATGATAAAAAAACTTACTTTAAATTGGTTGGCAACTTCAGCCAGAGCCACTTGCTCAGCGTCTTCAGGGTCGCTGGGCTCATACCAGATCGAGTTGATTGAGATCATGATCCTTCCATTTTGTTTGGGTCTGTATGTTTCGTTGTACAAATGGTACGATTCAGCATGGGCTTTGAGAAGAGTATCACTGCAGAGGTAATTGCCTACACCATGACTGTCAATGGCAGGGGCTTTCTTCTCATCACCATACGCGTCCTCGCATATTTCATAGGGTTCATTGAAAGTGATCCAGGACTTAATTCTATCACCAAACTCCCTAAAGCAGACATCGGAGTAGTCGCGGAAATAATCGATCATTTTTGGGTTTGCCCAGCCACCAAGATCTTGCAAGGTTTGTGGCAAGTCCCAATGGAACAAAGTCACCTGTAAAAATAAACTCAAGTATAATTAAAACCCAAGCCAATGTTAAATATTGAGATTGTCATAAGTTGACCATAATTACCAGAGGTTCAATATTTTTCTCAGCCAAAGCATCGAGAAGGTCGTTGTAGTAACGAATACCATCAGGGTTGATCTGGTCGACGCGTCCTGTAGGGAGGATGCGAGCCCACGACAGCGAGAAACGATAGAAGTCTACTCCGAGATAAGTCAGCTCTTCAACATCTTCTTGGTAGCGATGGTATGAGTCGCAAGCGATGTCTCCATTCGTACCATCAGCGATCATCTCGGGACGAGTATGGGATAGGTGATCCCATACATTTTCAGTTTTACCTACAAACACACACCACTGATTATAGTATCAGATCAAGAGACCTCACATGCACTACAGATAACCATGATTGAGTGATGAGCGAGTGATAAAAAATTGATATAAATAAATGCCACTTGACTGTGATAGAAACGATAAAATCAAGTGTTTACCATTCAAATTCCAGGCGCCTTCGATCTGATGAGCAGCAGTTGCTACTCCGAAGGTAAAGCCTTCCGGAAACTTCGTATAGCCGGCAGCACCACTAAAATACATAAGCATTAAATTTCTAACTTAATCCCATTCTAAAATTAATGAAACTCTATCTTAAGATGGTATATACAAGATATTTAGTGTTTTTCCGCCTCGTCTTGATGTCAGCGTGAGAAATCGAAAAATATTTTCTCTCTAAGTCTCTCTATCTCCTAGTATTGAGAAAAGAAAAAAAAAGTATTGCATATAAACTTTACTGTTGCCTAATATAAATTATTTTTTAAGAAAAGCACCAAACTGAAGAAAAAATATAAGTATATGAGAAATATTTTATCGGCCCCAATACAGCAAATACGGGTCAAGCCTGAAGCTTTGTAGAATCAGGTATTTGTGCCTGTGATGTATCAAGTAACTATTCTTCAGTAATTTATTTCAATTGGGAATATTTATATTTCTCCAGACCGACATGTGAATAAAATGAAATGGTTATGGCTTAACAAAATTGTATATAAGTAATATAATAGATATATTATCAGATGTTCTACATGCAAATTAAAGTCTAAGTTAGTCAGCAATATAATAAAATTGGACACTTCAACATCACAAGCACGTGCAAATCAATGGACAGTAAGTACTATAACAAAACCAAACAAGTTACTCCATGAAACCAATTACGTAAGGAGAAGGCTAAAAAATACTAGAAAAGTCAAAAAGTTTAAAATAGCAGTTAATATCACGAAGTGTTTTGATTTCCAGCGGTAAACAAACGATATAAACTTACAAATGGCAGAGCGCGAGCAGGCCGATGAAATGAAGTAATGCCATGACTGCGACCGTCGGCTTCGAACTACTGCGACGGACTGAGCTGAGAGTTAGCTAACCTAACTCACTTTTGTTTTTAAAAACGGTACAATCCAATTGTTCGAAGAGAGATAAAAGTACTTTGGGACATTCGAAGAGGATTTATAGATCACGATATGTCAACTTTTAGATTCGTATCGTGTGTGGTACCTGATAACAGGCTTTAAGTGTAACCTACCATAAGTTGAGTACTTATCAATATATCTTCGTTGTTCGTTTTACAAAACTATAAAATAAAAATATAGGTTAACAATCTAAAACTAAACTTCAATACCGTTATGCGAGTAGTATATTATATATACTAAATTATAGTATTAATGTCACTGCAATATTACAACAAAAGTAAATAAATAAAATACTGGTAGGTAATAGTTTTAAAGTCACAACCGAGTTCAATTCGGCAGGCGCTGAAAAGTTATCTGTCGACTTCCAAAACTGAAGAGGTACTCAATACGACGGTAACTTCTGTTTTTTTTTTTAAATTTTGTTACCTGGTTTCTCGGAGACGGCTAACGGAAAGATTTGAAAAATACTTTTTTTTTCTTATGTAAACTTCATACTTCAGTTGTGGTCCCATTTAAATTATATCAAAATTGGTCCAGGGGTTTAATATTCAAATCGAAATAGTTCTATCGACGCCCGCCTTAAGTGGCAGTCAGTATAGTATTTTTAAAGAACATGTCCTGATTTACAAAACAGTATTTTGATAAAAATTTATGGGACCACAAATGGGAAGTATAAACTAAACTCTTACAAACAAAAAAAACAAATGCCATATCGATTTAGGCGTCCCTCAGAAATCAGGATAATCACGTTAAAACGAGAGTTGTGAATTCACTTCTTTTTTCAATATGGTTTAAAAACAGGTATTCTTATTAAACGGCTGTCTTATTGTCAAGTCTGATATTTGAATTGTCTCAAAATCACAACTACATTGTGTCATAATGGCTGTTTTAACGTTGAATAGTTCACAGTTAGCATTAAACAAAACATAAATTTTAATACTAATTCTAATGTATAATATGTCGAAACGGCTATTCTGGCACAATGCAATTTTAATTCTAATATAATTCAAATAACAGACTTGGCCACCAGGTACCTGGTTAGTTAAAACGTAATAAAGTTTATAGTTTTGGCCAGGCTGACCTACCGACTGACAGCCAACACATGGTTCAAACGGTCCTAGGTTGATAATTGTCACAGAAGTTTCTTATACCTTTAGGCTTCTTCTAGAAGTCCTTGCATGACGCACAGGTAGTCCACGGAGGTTGCAAGCGAGTGCGACAGCAGGATACCCCTGGCCAGCACTTCACGGACCTTCCACATGTCATGCGCGGCTTGCGGTCGCACGGCCACGGACAGCGCGCGCCGCCCTATGTTGTGAGGCAAGAACCGCCATGGTTGATCGAGCCACCAGCTGAGAGAATTTATCTGTTCTATAACCTATGGCTAGCTCGCTAGTGAATACGGGCCGATATTCGTGCAGATTTTATATATCATATTATACTATGTTGTGATGACACTTTTATACAATATTATTATTTTTTCTAGTAGGTAAAACTGATAAGGACACGAACTGCCATAACGTGAAGAAAAATGAGCAACGTCAATAACAGATGATTATAATTTCATTTTGTAACAACTAGACAGTTGATCATAGATGACGTAATTCTGTTGCCGCTATAACAACAAAAAATAAAAACAGAAAGAAAGAAATATTTAAGTGAATTTTGCCGAGTTTTGCTCGATATTAATAACGGCAAGAAGCAGACGCATGAACGAATATTATATAGATAATAGTATGTAAGTAGTAGGTAAGGAACACTTACTGTGTAAGTCCGACTCACACTTGGCTGATTTATGTTCTAGTCGCAACAGAAAGCTAATAGCAATAGCAATCAGAAGGTTTGCGAAGGCGTTTTCGATTGGCTCTATCAATATGATGAGTAAAAATAGGAAAAGCGGAGAGTACGCGGCACTACTTATCTACGCACGCATACTAGACACTAGATACCAACAAGTGGTGAGATGTAGCAGGTAAATGTCTACACTAATGGAGAAAAACGCGTGATATAGTAAAAATTCCAACTCACCTTAGAAACAGGCCTTCAAACGTAAAGTAGGTGATATAAGCGAGGAAGATGGGGTATACCAACGGCAGTATAACAAGCAAGCACAGCAGCATAGACCCAATGAGTTTGAGGAAGGTCGGAAATGGGGCTCCATATCGCCAAATGGAATATACGTCGCCTGCGAACTCTTTCACTAGTACTTTAACGCGACCGAACGTCGACGCTTTCCGCAGCTGAAAATTTTAAGGCGTTTTATCTAGTTATTTTACTTCATCCGCTTGTTGAGGTATAGATCACAAAAAGATAATGAAGTATATCATCTATGTTCTCCTGATAAACTACGAGTAGTATCTCTTGTAGTCTTACTGAACCAGCTCAATCGTTACTATATAACATCTCAGGCCTGCATTTTACGAGTAATGACCGCATTGCTAGGAAACTAAAATGAAAGATACTCCATGGGGTCATGGAATCTTTCGTGTCTTACTTCCAATAAGAAGACTTTATGTGTTCTTTTGTATGGTTTCATCACTTGGAGGTGGACACGGAGAATCAGTCATTGTGGAGCTGTTACATGTATTTTATTCATTGTGGTTATAAAGATTTATATTTTTTTATTGTAAATATTATTTAAAGTGGAATATGTCATCTTGATGGTGACATGCAATTTAGAGAATATGATTCCTTGTGTAAAAGTGTTGCCATGTTTTATATTTGTTAATTAGCAAAGATAGGATGAGGGTTGCTATGTTTTATAGCCTGATATTTTATTATATAAATGATTTGTAATTTAACCTTCAAACACACAATTATCACAGATCAAATCTAGTAGGTACTCCAGATTCTATGTTCTACTCGTATGACAAACAATACACGGATATTTACTAGGGATGTGCTAAGTCAAAGGGTGTCATTTTGAGGTGCCAAACAGGAATAAAAAGTATAAAAAATTATCACACCCATCCTAAGGAACAACTTTGACTATGGCACTAACTCTTATTGGAAAAAAAAGCTGCTGTTTCATACATTTTGTCGACGAACGATTGATAAAGGAACAACATTTTTTTTGGAATTATCTAAGAGTTAGGCTCATAGTGGCCTCCTTTCGGCTTAGTACACCCTAACCTAAAGAAATCACCACTATTCATCCGAGAAAAAATAATCAGCTGTTTCATACATTTTGTCGATGATTGATCAAGTTTTTGTACGGAAACAGCTGATTTTTTTTCTCGAATTCTGAGTTGGTCCCATAGTGCAAGTTGTTCCTTGGGATGGGTACAGTGACCCCTTTACCGGTTAGTACACCTCCAGTCGATAGCCCTGTATTGCTGTAAATAAAATAACAATATTGGGAGAAAGCGGAGAATACATTTTTGAGTTATAAAAAATATATAACAAAGTCGTAAATAATAATACTACGGGATTCCTAGGTATGCGTGACTCGACATGCACTTGACAAATTTATTACATACGAGTATAGATAGGTACGGATACATACACATCAGTGCCTTCATGACAAACATTGAATTGAAGTGACATCTAGCTAGATAATGTCTAAGATAATGCCCAAAGAAAGAGGTAGTATATATCCATTATTTTTTTCCAAGGTAATGCCTCAAGCGACTTCGTACGCTGCCATTCAACAGTGTGCATATAGATCCTTAGTAGTGATCTTACCGCTCCATTTTTGTTGTGTCTATTATTAGGGTTCCGTAATACTGCAAGGAACCTATATTGTTTCGCTCCGTGTCCTTCTGTTTGGCCGCGTTTAAGCGTGAAAAGTACATTTTGGGTAGTGGTGGAGTTTTTAAGAAATTTTAAATTTACTTGTCTTCATATGAGCTCATGCCAGCTCATATGAAGACAAGTAAATTTAAAATTGAGAATGGGTCAGAATCACAAGTCTTTGTGACAGAGACTCATGGTAGCACTCAGTTGTCTATACCATTCCACTCCACAGTTGTCTCATAACCAAGATTTGTATGGGCTAAACGTTACGTAACTCCGGTGATAGCTTAATCCTTAGCTGTCCAATGTGGTGGAAAACAGTGGTTCAATGCTAATGGAATTATATTAAATGCGGATAAAAGCATCGTTATGCAATATCAATCTCGCAAAAGTGTGATCAAGAATCCTGCAGTAAAAGAAAATGTCTTCTTAGTATATACTATTGATCACACTTTTAGTCATACAAACCACATAGGTAAACTGTGTAAGAAGTTAGCAAGTGCTAACTATGCGCTCATTAAACTAAGATCTGTATTAGATGTGAAACATATGTTGTCAGTGTATTATGCATACGTAGATTCCATGATAAGATATGCGATAACTGTATGGGGCAACGGGGCCGATATGATTAAAGTCCAAAGAGCCCAGAAGAAGGCCATAAGAATAGTATTTGGATTAAAAAAACGCACGTCAGCACGAAAAACACAAAATAATGACAGCGGTATCCATGTATATTTATAATTGTCTCTTAAAAATTTTTGACGAGAAAGAAAATCTAATGATAAAACCGAATCACATACCATACAATCTTAGAGATCGCAATAGACCGGACGTACTTCTAACAAAACCAAAAGTTCGATTAGCCAAAGTAAAGAAACAAGGCATCTGGATTAAGATATGTATGTTCAATAAATTACCTCGTCCTGTAGCTAACTTACATGGCAATGATTTTAGGTGTAAATTAAAAAAAATCTACGAATCCACTGCTTTTTACTCAGTAAAAGAATTCTTACAAACTGATCTAACTGAATATTCATTCTCGAATTATTAATTAAAATGGATATTGACATTAAACAATACTTGACTTGTAATGTTACCAGACTGATACATAACTAAGTATTATGTCTATAGTAATCAGACATCAATATTAAATTTAACATTATTACGAGTATCTAGACACAAATTTATTCTTTCTAATTTTTCTTTAAATTTTAACTCTTGTTTCGTCATAATATTATAATTCATTATTGTACGTACCTATTGACTTGCCTAGTGTAACAAACGCAGTTATAAGGCCAATAAATGATTTGACTTTGACTTTGTTAACTACCTACAAAATATTTTAATGGTTTATCCGAATGAGATCATTTTTGCGCGTGATGTTTAATTATTTTTATAATATTTTATATTTCATGATTATGGTATTAAATTTACTGTTCTTTATGTTTCTAATCATAAACTTTTCAAATTAACAAAGGATTTCAATAACATTCGAAAAACAAATTTGGGGTCAATGTGACCCTATGCGAACAGTTATGACCTTGTGTGGCCAATTCGTTCTTAATATGGACACCATTAAAATATGATAACTCCTACCCAATCATATAGATATTTGCAACTACAATGTAGTAGAATAGAAAAAAACAATGTTTTCTTTTCTCGTAAAGTTATCACTCCTCAAAAACCACCTAATTCTTTTTACACTTAAGTAGGTATCAAAAGTCTAGAACAAATAGAAAAGTCTGTCTGTAAGCGCTGTGGCAAGTGAAACTGACGTGTAAAACAGAATGAAATAAGTAATCTTTAGTAATAATTTAAAATGTGGTGCCATAAATATGTAGAATTACTTACTAACAAAACCTAAGCCACTAGGCTGTCGTGTGAATCCAATACACTGTAACTCGAGATACAGTGTTTCCTACTCTATACGCCTATAGTACTAACTTTTTTCTATATTGAATACACGGCTAGTTATTGACTTATTAATAAGACTGTATCTCAATCATTTTAAACTTTAAATTGACATATACTGTAATTGAAGTTACAGTATTTTGGTTTAATAATAATAGCGTGCGTTATATCTCGCCAAGATACAAGTGTGTTACTAAACAAAAGCATTTAGACTTCCGCTCTGCGTACTTTTGTAGTGCACGGAAAGCTCAACTAGCGTTGGACAGAATGATGCACTCAACGTGAGGAGTCAGAATTATTTAGAATTTTGAGTTCTTAAAATTTGGGTTCGGAAACTACCTATGTATATTTTCTTTGAAAATATTGCAGGGATCAGAAGAGCATTTATTTTTTCCTTTACAATTGTTACGCACAAATCAAGAGTATTAAATAAATACAGTTCTTTAAAAAAAAAAAACGGACACGAAAAAAATTATGAAAAATAATAAGCACTGCTTTTTGGACAACATTCCCAAGGAAAATGGCCCTTATGGCATCCCAGAAATTAAAATCAATGCTTTACGTTTTGCTTTACAAACGTCACAGTTCTCGATGACATTACTATTTTTAATTTCATTAGTATAATTTACAAAGTATAACAAAGGAAATATAAAACAAAATCTAGTTAAAATACAAGGGAAAAAAACAAAATCAGAGTATAAAATGAGTGAATATAGTTCATTGACCGACTGTTGAGTAGTTAGTGGGGAAGGAGTGTGGTGGGAACATGTTGTTGAAGGTGAGGTAGACTGTGATAGGAGTCATCATCTAGTAACGCTCTTCAATGTAATCTAACCACAACCGGTGCTATATCAAATTTGCTTTGTGCTATACTGCAAAATACATGTGTATCTATACTAGTTACCTTTGTATTTCTTAAATAATGTCTAAGGTACAACTAAATATCCTAATAATCTCCTCTGTTTCTACATAGTTTAAGGACAGTAAAAAGTTTATCACTTTCTTTTTGCAATTTTGCCTAGTTTCATGTGCCAAAGGTAATTTTTTATTAAGTGAGTTAAAGGCAAAACAACCTCTAAATTTGTAGCGTCTTTTACCTATAGGTGTTTTTCGCCTTGGAAGCGACCAAAGTGGCTTTCGACGCAACCCTGGGTTTTCGGAGCCAACTTGAGTCTCGAGCGAGGTTCGATGGAAACGTAATACTGTCGACAGAATGTATGTTTGTCTGACGGTCAGCTGTTTTGTGTCTCTGTAAATTAGTTCCGTAGGATATCTGAAGGCCTTATTAAAAGCCACCTTTAGGACAGCGCGTTGAGCTCGCTCGAGTTTTAGCAGATTACAAGTACCAGCAGAACCCCACGTAACTACACAGTAAGATATTAAAGAATGGCAGAGTGACGCATAGACCATGGTAATTAACTTGGTATTAGCAATTCTTCTGAGCCTTTTAAATATATAGAGTAGCTTCCTCAAGCGACCACTGAGAGCCTGGATTTGTTTAGTCCAGGACAAAAGTTCATCAATGTATATCCCAAGGTACTTGATATTTTTTTCTTGACCAAGTTTCCATATACATACATAGACTATACCAGACACAATAATGTTTCTTAAATGAAATTCATACAAAATCTAAAAAAAACTTAATTGCTCGTTTTCTCGAAACAGCATTTCTTCAGATACAGTGTTATGGCTTTATACGGCAGTCAGTAGGGCTATTGAAGCAAATTAGGCAAAGTTTACGGTACTAAAACCACCATCACATGAAAATAAATAATTGGTACAATGAACAACCATTTATCACTACAACCCTGATAACCTACGAATATAGCGATGATAAGGAGCAGTCTAGATATACGTAGAAAAGACTGAATGAAATTAAAATTCACTCCTCAAACTTGATTAGACAGACGTCAATCCAAATAAAATAAATATGTAGCTTACATAATTGTCTGCGAGGGTCAATATGATTGCCCGCAGGTTTGCTCGTTCTTCGGAGGGTGTCAAGGTTACTTTTTTAGATAATTTGTTACTTCACTCTACGCAAGCAGCATGTGGTTGTCATATCCCCAAAAGCACATAGCGCCCTCCTTATCCAGTAAAATAATACAATTTATTGTGTTGATGTGGTTACCCCGGTAATGCAGCGCGTCGGGGATGTTCGCCGTTTCGGGAGGTAATTGTTTGTACACCACTATACGAAAAAGTTTCACATCCCTGTACCTTAGGGTTCGGGACAGCTCTAATCATCCTGAACGCATTTGCAAGTAGATTTGACTGTCAGCATGTGAATCATTGCTGCATGGTTCACATACTGACAAATAAGCAATTAATTCATTCTGCATTCGACAGATTCGCTGTTGGGCTGAAACAGTACAATTCACTACAAAATTGTTAAATTGTTATCTGATGATATTTAATGCCTGGCTGACTATCTCATCTATTTTATTTTTGTAACTACAATACGATGATAATATCGAAATAAATGACATTTAATAACTACTCTTGCTCTAGTTTTTATCTGATTTGCTTAAAACAAGTTGCCTATTCCCGAAATCCCGGCATTATTCATTACCAACTGCAGTGAGGATTTTATGGCCGTATTATTTTTATACTAAATAAAAATAATAAAAATAATAACAGACAAACTCTTCAAAATAAGTTTTCATGTCAGACGCAGTGCCTACATTTAAGACCAATAAATATACTAAATTAAGATTAAAATTATAACTAAGAAAGGTTTACTTGTTATATGTATTGTAATCAGAAAAAAGTTTGTAATATCTTTTAGCCTGTAAAATCAGAAGATTATACTTATGTCTTATATTCTGGAAACCCAATACGTAAACTTGTTTGAAGTTTGAAGGCCTAATACTTACTTTGTAAGTATTGCCTTGATATCAAAAAACTAGCTATGTACCTAATGATATAAATTTATACATATCGATACTTTGTGGTTTACCTACTCTGTAGACCAGATCGTTCTGTCTTTTTTGCTACTTCTACCTACTAAAAGCGAAAGTGGCACCTCTATTATTTCGTTTCAAAATTGATAGTCTACCCTATATTTAACTTATATATATATATATATAATACATACTTGTAAATTATATAAGTATGTAATTTGAATTGTCTTTACTATCTTTTTCCAAAAGATTGCATTGCTTCTTATTAAAATGCAAATTGTTATTGAAGCGGAACAGAATAAATACAGATGTTTGGTTATTTTAATGATAATTAGGCACAATAGGTTCCGTAACAATGGCATGAAACTGTGAACAATAATGGGATGTAACAAAGCTTGTGTTTTTAGTATTTTCTAGTATTACGTCCTAGTAATAACAATAATTAAATATAAATTTAATTATTGTTTAGCTCATACAAAATCTTAGGTTAAAATGAACACATTAATGGTATTAACAGTATGTACTTCATTAACAATCCGAAGATACAATGAGGACTTATGAACTAACATTAAAAAAATCATGATGATGATGATGAATGATCATGATTAAAAATAAATGATTAAATATTTAGCTTATAACAATAACACTTATCTGCCTACATTGGAATATTACGCTCATAACGTTTGCTCTCTTTTTCTCCTGGGTGTTGTTTTATAGTAAACTAGCTCTGCCCTGCGGTTTCACCCGCGTTGTTCCCGTTAAATACAGAATCTAGTTTTTTTTAAGTCGGTTAAAAAGTATCCTACGTACTTTCCGGGGTTCCAATCTACCTGTGTACCAATTTTCATCCAGATCGGTTCAGTGGATTTGGCGTGAAAGCGAGACAGAGAGACAGAGTTACTTTCGCATTTATGATATTAGTTAGGATAGTTATACAAGCTTCATTACAAGTAATCCCTAAACTCTTATAACCATACTCACTATAAATTATATAAAAAATACAACTACAACTTTCAAGCTTACGTTGTAACTAGTTGACCTTTAATGGGTTATGTTGTACTCGTATTCTGAGTTGTTCAACAAACTAGACGTTTTTATTCTTAATTTACTTGTCTGATCATTTGAATCTGAGTTATTTGGTAAGTAGGTTTGTTACCTTGTATATAGTTTGATGAAAACCTAGTCTGTTATTGGAAAAACACCCGAATTGCGTTTGCCCAAAGCAGTGCGTTGTCGTCAGTTGATGGAGCTTTAGTGTTGTGCTATACTCGTAGTTTGCTTTAAAAACTATTGAGTTAGTTAAAACGCAAGTTACTTAATATATTCTATTATATGAAAGAGTAATCGTCATACATTCTGCAATGAGTGTAGAGTAGACTGCCCTAAACACCTTATAGCTTATTCGCTAGACGTGTAAAGAGTTCAGGTAAGTTCAATCCTTATATGGGTAACGAGTGTTTTGAAATTATTTTCTTCAACCAGTTAAGTCATATACGCATTATGTAAAGAAACAGTCACATAAAAAATTAAGTTAAATTAATTTAAAATAAAAATAAATAAAGAAATAAAAATGTTTTTGATATTGATATTGATTGACAATATGAGAATCCAGTCATACCTATATAGAATTCACTACTACACATACTAGTTCACCCTTACCTGCATTTGCATACATAATTTGTATCGTAACAGTTTGTATAAATGTATATAGCATGTAGTACATAATATTATAATAAATAAACAATATTAATTTATATCAATTGTCTTAATTTTAATAAAGACGTGACACTAGATGTAGGTTGTTTTTTCAAGTCTTCAAGCAAGTGTTTTTCTTCAATTCAAACTAGTTTTATGTGCAAAAACTAAGATGGAACAATGTAACGTGATCTTAACTAACTATTATCTTGACCAAGTTGCAACTCTGACATGCAATCAAACTATTATCTAAGAGCAGTGACACGCCTATCGAGTGCATTGGTTACTGCTTCACAACAGGATGTAGACAGTCTTATCTTCATTACAACCTACATTAGGTATATTATCAAGAACTATATGGTAATTATATGGATACGCACTATATGCGTAGTTCGATACTTTGTTCGATGCTCTGCTCCAAATTGATTATCTTAGCTAGCTGCGCCCTACGGTTCCCTTTGTAAAGACTAGGACAGGTATTAATACTCTGTGTAACGTGTACTGTCTTATCATCAGCAAGAAAATTATACTTTATACGTACGTGCTTCGATGACTAGATTAATGCTCTACATCATCTTAGCTAGTCACTCACATTTCTTTGCATATTGTAACGATTAAGTACCATAGTTTTCTTTAAAATTTAAAATGTAATAGCTAATGAGCTGTCTGTTGTAATACTGATTTACATAGCACAAAAGCAGTAACATTTTGTTTTAACTAATTATTATCTTGCAAATAATATTACTGTAAACAATATTTTTATAAAGATATGAATGTTATTTAAATCACTTTACTGAATTGGAGAATCTATTTAACTTTTTTCTTAAACGCATCCCAATACATTTCAATATATTGGCTTTATCGCCAATGCTTTTAATAATATACAAAACTCATCCACATTATCTGGTTCATAAGTTAGTAATATTCTATATGTAGTAGGTACTAACTATATACTACAAATAAACCTAATTGTATGTATAATAAGCCGCGATAATGCCGAACCCTTTATCGTGACACTACATTCGCAATTATTTTTCAGCTTATGTTATAACGGATCCATCGTCAGTGATATTTAAAGCATGTGCTAGCGAGGACGTCTCATACAAAAATGTTAGTGTACTTATCGGGACTTGCTATTTTCCTCGTGATTCTTCATATTTTGTTGAATTACAATGAAAGGGCGCGGCTGATCAACAAAATACCGGGGCCGGAAGGCGTTTTTATTATAGGGAATGCCTCGCAAATTATCGTTTCTTCAGGTACGTTACTGGTCGAGTGAGTTGGTAGTAGTTACAGATACTAGGAAGCAAAAAGATTACAGGGCGTTAACTTATTTATAGTGCTTACACAGTATCAAGAAGTTGTCGGTAGATATGGACACTTGAGCTTCACTTCTCATGTTCATTAGCAGCGCAGCGCAGGCTCAAGTTTTAACATCAATCTATCAACATTCAATATTTAACCGTTACTTATATATTTTAGCCCATTCGGTATATATTTCAACAAATGTAATGTCTATATTTAGATTCATTAAATATTATAATTAGGAAATATCTGCTTAACTATGTTCCCATACAATAACGATGTGTAAAGTTTGTTATGATTTACAGATGCACGCACCAGCATTTAAAATGTATCTGTTAGTGATACTAAAACAAAGACCTGTAATGTAATATTTCTTTTTTAGTTGAATTAATGAAAATAGGAAGAGTATGGAGCAAAAAATACAAAAATATATTCAAATTTTGGGCTTTCCCTCTGGGCGCTGTCAACATTTACAATCCAGAAGATATTGAGGTAAATTGCCTATTTATATAGAAAGCTTGGATTTGACAATATTCACAGCTCTTTCAATAATTGACATTAGATATCAACTACGAGTAGTTCTAGTGTGTTCTATAACTTTCTCGTATTACATATAATATAGGTATTACATATTATGTATACTCATTATAGTTAGCTACTCGTTGTTTTCATTTTGTATTTTTTATAAATCTCTCAACTCTCTTGTTGACTCAAAATGTTCGATGTATCAGACATGATATCTTGTATGTATCAAGTACCTATCTAATTATTGTGTAAAAATATTAAAATTTAAAGTTCAAATTTCACGAGAAAACATATTTTTTTTCTAAATATTTACCAGAATGCGAAAGAAGGAGGGTTATGTTTTTCAAGTGAAGGTATGTATGTATATATATTGGCAAACTCTAGAGCCTCAACGTCCCGGCGGCAGAGCTCTCCCTTTTCGCCGACGACACCGCCCTCTACGCCAAAGGATGGCACGTGACTCGACAAATAGCTCGAGCGCTCCTCTCCCTGGGTTCCGCAAGTGGTCCATTACCGTTAATCCAGAGAAAGGTGCAGCAGTGTCACTCCGCGTTAAGTTCTCCCTGCGCCTCCATGCCCAGCCCATCTCTTGGGCCTCTTCGACCAAATACCTAGGTACATTACCACGGTGCGTAATCGGAGGGGGGCCTCCTGTGCGCGAGAAGTAAAATATTCCTTAGAAATAAGGTGACACTTTACAAGACCGTGATCCACCCCGTCATGACTTACGCCTCTGTTGTCTTTGCACACGCGCCCTCTTATCAACTGGATAAACTCCAAGTCATCCAAAACCGCTTCATCCGTAAAGCGGTCGACGCGCAATGGTATATGCGCAACACGGACCTCCACTGCGATTTCGAATTCCCCTCCATCCTTCAATTCATGAAGGACGCCTCTCGTAGGTACTTTGATTCAGCTCCCCCACCACCCGAACCCGTTCGTGGTTCAAGCGGCGGAATATTCGACTGACCCGAACGGTCTGCTCCCCTGCATAGGCGCCCTAGACACTTTTATCGGCCGCCCTGGGGTCGCCCGGCACACCTGACTCGCCTCCTAACACACGCTCCGTTTTTGGTACTGGTCCGGGCTACCAGGTTCAACATCCATTCCAGTGGTCTCTTACGACCCTTAGGGTCACCCAGTTGATTGATAGGGTCCTAGGTCCTTCCCCGTCTGGGAGGCCTGGGCAGTTCAGTCAAATAATCTAATCAGTTGCCTAAATTAGCTAGGTTTAGGGTCCAGGCCTCTCCCCGGGATGCCATGGACACAAGTCGATCTAATGATAGGGCTCTGGCGCGGGCCAGGGCACCTCTCTCCAAAAAGCGTCCCTCAATAGGGTCCTCTGGCCCCAGAGTTCCAGGACAATCAGGTCACTCAGATGCATAGGGCTCATTTGTCCTCCCTCTCAGGGAGGTCTAGGCAAATTCGCTCTAAAAGTTTTAGCTAGGGCTCTAGGCACTCCCCGTCTGGGTTGCCAGGGCAGTTCGTTAGTCCATCTGTGGGCGACAGCTCAAGCCGAGGTTCGTGCCGACTCAACTGCTTGGCGTATTGTTATAGGAGTGGTGTCAATAGATTCGCCTTCACCTGCAGATGGTCATTTGCATCAGCTACAACTTTAGACCCACATAATTATGGGTCTAAAGTTTAACAGTTAGAACACATATAAGCTCGGCTTAGTTTATTATATTAATATCCTGTATTATCATAAAATATTTGCTTTAAGATAATACAGTATATTATATGACATCTATATTTTATTTTAATCAAATACTTAGCTAATTATATTTATTTACCAACACAAGTCTTATGAAAAACTTACGTTATATTCATATTTTCTCAATAAATAAGCTAATAAATTGTAAATTGTTCTCTTATTTTCAGATAGTTACGTCAACTACTAGGTTTAATGAGAAAAGTTTAATTTACTCGATGTTGGCGCCGTGGTTACGCGAAGGGCTTCTTGTGAGTAAAGGTACTTATCACTTTGGTTATATTTACAAAATAAATAGGTATAATAATATTTCAGATTTGTCATACGATACGCTATGATTCGTCTTTAGATTGTGCGACAACTCTCTTACACGCTGATACATATTTTAGCTACCTCGGAGTATATGTACGTATGCATTATCTTAAAGAGGGCCAAAAAAAATATTTTTTATTTTATTACAATTATGAATAATATTTGCATGACTCTTCTTAGACTTTCCGATCTACCTGTATGAAATAGTTACTCTATTGTTCAAAAGCGGATGACGAACTTTTTCTCGTCGATTTATTTATTTGTACTCGAGGGTAGGTATATAATGTATGGGCCATAATTGTTTATTTACTTGTTTAATTTAGACAGAAAACACAGATAGACACAGAAGTCAATCTACATAAGTACAATGTGCGCTCGCGCAACGCGAACGCTAGTGCCATCCGCATAAGAGATGCGTCTGTCAACATTTCTGTGCAAGAAATAGTTTTTATTGGTTATTATTACCGTTCTTCCAGTTTCATTCTCAACAGTAAATCAACCAACTAGAATACTAGTGCCACTATCATTATAGTTTTTTTGTGCATTTAAAGTTAACAACCTCTGCATGACCGCCGACCGTAGATATGACAAGTGAAGTATACCTACAAAAAAGTAACTGGTTTCTGTACCTATCCGTGTTTTGAGATTCAGGGGTCAATAATTAATACTTATACAATAACGACAAAGGATAAAATTCTTAATTAAAGTTCGCAGATTTTTAATAATTATTATATAATTTGAACAGTTTGGCATGACTGATTCCCAGAGTCACTTCTTTAATTAGTATTCAGCCAGATGTAATAAAAATGTATTGACAATTTTATCAGATCAGTAAATTCAATGGTAGGTTAAAAATAAAGGTTGAAATAACAATGCAATACTACTTGAATTGAAAAATGAAAATCTCGTCGGATAGATAGATTAGTGACCGCTAACTTATTTGTAGACCGGGCATTCGGGGCCCGATATACACGAAGAACATGGGACTCAATGTATGCAATTATAAATACAATAATAAAATACAAAGTAGGTAGTTGTGATAACCTTGCAGCTTCTGCCTAAGTTTTAGGCCCCGGCCCAGTTTTTGCATATTGACCTGTAATATTCGAAACAGCATTCCCAAAAGTTTTAATTAAGATATATATAATAGGATAAGATAGATAGAATAGTTAAGATACGCAAGTAATTGTAAAAAGGTAACGAATACAAATGCCGTACAGCACGACGATGCGACGGACGGTCAATACGTATAGATATCTAGCTAGATACGGCGACCGTATCAAGCAGCTAATAGCGTACTCTTTTACGCAACTGTATCCAGATAAGGAAAGGTGGACGGCACAAAAACACATAAGTTCACCTACTTGCATTAACATGCTTCTTGCACTATCTCACTCATGCGCGTTTTACCGGACTGTCCAAAAAGAGGATAATGTTTTTCGAGTGTGTGTTTGTAGTTAAGTACGTCTAAATCTTTATGAGCCTTTACAAGTATACATCATTAACAGCAAACCAATTTTGATTTGCGAAGTGTTATTAAATGTGTCTATATGCGCAGATAGTCTTATGTTATACTACTGGTTGCATCCCGTGGGTACACTCGTCAACTTACAGTGGTATAAATTGCTGCCATCGGTTTTTGAATAGCTTCTAACCACTTCTTAGTTACTTATTTTCATTATCATATTATATTGACCGTAACTTGTCTAACAATTTTAGTAACATAACAACTACACAAGCTATAGTCAAAAAATAGTTATATGCTTCTTACTTTATTTTTTTTTCTCAGGGGAAAAATGGTTTCAGCGGAGGAAACTTCTGACACCCGCCTTTCATTTCAACATTTTGAGGCAGTTTTACATAGTGCTTCGGGAAAACAGTCAGCGTTTAGTTGAGAGGCTAGATAAAACTGCTGGGAAGTCTATAGACGTAGCGCCTGTGCTGTCTGAGTTTACATTGCACTCTATTTGCGGTAAGATAATATGTGTCTAGTTATTTTTAAAGTAATCAGTAGATCGATTATTTAGTGGTATTGGTTACACCGCTCTGGAAAAGTTGCAGCGCCGCACCCTCAAGCATTAATCAATTTGAGCTTCCATCAAATAAAAAAATATTTTTCTTGATGAATAGATGATTCAATTATTGTGAAGAATAGCTACCTAAATACAAGTTAAGCCTAGGTCGGTCTAGCCTAGTCTAGCCTTTGCTCGTCCCAAATGGGCCGTAGGTATGTGGGAAGAGTTGACGACTTACTCTGGCCTAGGAATAGGCACGCATGCCAGATTAAATCGTAACTTGAAAACACCGTGATTATAGCTATTTGGAAATAGAGAATACGACAGGGAATTCCACAACTTGGCAGTTCGGTCAATAAAAGGAGACCTGGAGCATAATCTGTATATACACTATTAATTTACTTATTCTTCTCATCTTCTTATTCTAGAGACCGCAATGGGTACAAAATTAAGTGACGAAATATCAGGAGTTGGAAGAATATACAAAAATGCCATATACGAACTTGGAAAAGTTTTATTATACAGATTTATGAGATTGTATCTCATTGCTGATTTTATATTTAGTTTAACGTCAGCATACAAAACTATGCATAAACATTTGAGAACTATTCGTAGTTTTACTGAAAGGGTCATAAATGATAGAAGAGAATACGTAAATAAATATGGCGTACAGATACCTGAAGATAGTGAAGAGGACGACGCTATTTATAGCAAGAGGAAAAAAACGGCTATGCTAGATTTGCTGTTGTTAGCTGAAAAAGACGGTCACATTGATTCAATCGGAATACAGGAAGAGGTTGATACGTTTATGTTCGAGGTAAGTTAGAACATGAAGCTAATGTAACTAAACGATTATGTAGACGACGTACCTGCTCGATCTAAAAATAAAAATAATCACAGATAATCATACTCACATTACAAGTTGATAGCTCTCAACAAGGAAGTCATTACAAGCCCGTGTTGTAGACTACCTAAAATATATTTTTTTCAGTAGGTACCTACTAATTTACAAATAAGTACCAACAATAAACCTACGTTTTACTAAATAATTGCTCGTATCAATCATAGTCTAAATCGCAAAAGGATAACATTTTAGATAAGATTATCATAATGTGTATTATGAGAATGAAAATATGTATGAGTTACTGATAGGACTAGAAAATACATTGTAGTCTATTTATCAACACGAAGATCTGTTTTTCTCGAGCTCCGAGTATTTAATAAGAGCTAATGTTTTTTTTTTCGTATTGTCACCTTGAGGTCCGGCCAGGATGCAGTGTTTGCATGAACACTTTAACTCGTTTTCGCGAAAAATAGCATCGAGTCACAAAAATGTTCACCTACCTAAATCTGTTTAGTTTTTGGTACTTTAAGAGACTATGCTATTTTCAAAATTGTTAATATTGAGTTGAATTACCAACTTACATTACAACGTATAGTTGGAAATTTCCAACAATCATGTTCGCGTGAAACCTCGTACCTATAGTTAAACAAAATGAATCAAACACGCGTTATTTTTTCTTAATAAAAGTGCCAACTTAACTTATGGCAACCACAAAAAAAAACAATTTGAATAGCGTAGTTATATGTACCTAACATGAGATGTATGAAACAACCAACGCTTCAAATGTATCAGCAAGTCTGCATAAAATACTCGTATGCCGTGTTAAATGTAAACTAGTTTACTATATAGTATTTATAATCGATATTATGTTTGTATTTGATTTCCATTAGAATTACTCGGTATGTGATGTGACTATCTGATATGGTATCTCTTCTAGGGTCACGACACTACGGCCTCCGGGCTCACATTCTGTCTTTTCTCACTGGCGAACAACAAAAACATTCAGGTACCTACACATAATACTAACAATTCTTGTTACAATATGTATGTGTCATAATAATTTAATAAAACTCATCTTTCTTCCAATACTGAATCTTTTCTTAGATGAGCCAGTACTACAGGATCCAGCAACATTGCTTTGCTAAAGATATCGCGATAGATAAGATATAATCACATCAAAGCTAATAAGATAATAGGTAGTGCCTAATCGCTATCCGGTTCAAATTTACTTCGTTTTGTCGAACCGAAAATAGCATATTTAAATCGTTCAAGGTATTTTTGAAGCCTACTCTTGTATGTTTATTTCGTCCAACCCACGTTTGGTTTAAATTACAGTAACGTTGTCAGACAAGATATTAGCCATTGCTCACATATTTTTTAAGGCTCTTCTTACTTATTAAATCGGAATGTTTTTACGTTTACAAACTAACACGTATTGTTGCTATTATTTTACAACAGAATAAGATATTTGCCGAGCTGCAGGATATTTTTGGCGACTCTACCAGGCCCGCCACTATGGATGATCTAACCAAGATGAAGTATTTGGAAATGTGTATCAAAGAGTCTTTGAGAATGTACCCTCCGGTCCATTTCATTAGTAGAAATTTAGGCGAAAGTGTTGTACTGAGTAAGTAATTTATTTTTATGTTTAACTGCCTTTCAAAATGAGGACGTAATCTATTTAACTGTAATTTTTTAATGTGTGTAACCTGTTGTTACCTGATTTTAACCATTTAGCGAGAATTTCATCTTTGAAAGCAATTAACCTTCTCCGAGAAACAGATTTCTTTAAGATGTCTTCTCCATCACCGTTTAACTTAACAGAACAGTTAGCCCATTTAATCGATAGAACCAAGCAACCACCTTTACTTTTTCTCGAAAACTTAAAAGGTAATAAGAGGTATAGGTAGAGGTACATCTCCGTGATTGCGCATTCTTTATGTTTAGGTGGTTATACTGTTCCTGCAAATAGTCTCTGCCATATCAACATCCTGGACTTGCACCGGAACCCGGACCTGTATAAAGATCCTATGGTGTTCGACCCAGACCGCTTCCTGCCCGAGAACAGCGTTGGACGCCATCCGTACGCTTACATACCGTTCAGCGCTGGACCGAGAAATTGTATTGGTAAGACTGCCTACCTCATACTTATAAATAATATCTTTTAAATACTCAATTACTCTAATACTCACTTCATCATTAAAAAATAACTAAGGTTCTCTTACATACGAAATTGTTTGTTTCTATTCTTAGTAAGTATTTTATTTAGTTAGGTATTAAGTGTTATATATTTTCGGATTTTTTGTTAAAATTGTTTATAAGAAACTGTGATATAATTTTAACTCTCCAATTAAATTTAACAAGCCACACTTTTGTCTAATCTATAGCGGCATATGGCTATCTATGTATATTCAGTTTTACTGTCGGGCGCGGCGCGGGTCCCCTAACGACACCAAACTTGTGACTATTACGATACAGTGATGTCAATGTTATGTCAACTTGTAGTTTTTAACGTTTCAGGGCAAAAGTTTGCCATGATGGAGATGAAGTCTGCCTTATCAGAAATACTGAGAAAGTTCGAGCTGCAGCCGGTCACACGCCATGAGGACGTGGAGTTCCTGGCTGATCTAGTTTTGAGAAACGCAGGACCCGTCTATGTTACTTTTATTAAACGATAAACACAGGGACACATTTTGATAGTCAGAAAATAATAAAGTTCGGTAGCCTTGTTCTAGAGGCGTTCAATAACATGACGAGTGGTTTATTTACATTACTTTGATTTGCGACCGACAATTTCGATAAAAGATTAAAGCATATTGAATTTGATCTCGGCTGTGCATCAACAGTAGGTACTTAAATGTTTTGGTGCTTGAGATTTTATAGAACGGAATCCGTTTCAGCTTTCATATCATTCGAACTTGGCCCTGTGACTTTGTTGTTGTTGTTGTGTTTGTTTTTTGTTATCTTGTCAACCTCTCGGCCGATTTTGATTATATTCATAAGAATTTTTAGTTAAGAGTAGCGCTGGACCTTCTTAATGTTATTGAGATAGCCGGTAAATGGCCTAAGCTAACTTTCTCTTTTTGTGGAGGATATACTTCCTCGATAATAAATCTCTGATTAAAAAATCGTAAAATTCGAAGGTCTTTTTTTATAATGCTTAGCTAGGCATTTGACCACAAGTTCGCACGACCACGGAAGTCAGCGATACTGTAGCACTAGATGGAGCATGCCTAGTCTGGAATACACTGGCTCTCAAGGAAGGCTGCCGGAACACACCGTTAGGTGCATGGCGACAGATTTTACAACATGAGGGTGGTAGCTAGCCAGGCGAGCGATATAAACCGCCCTACCACCATGCTATGGTTTCCTCACGATGTTTTCCTTCACCGCTCAGGCTCTTTTTGCATGTTTCGTGGGATCGAACCTCTTACCTTTTGCACGGCAATCGACCCCACTAACCACTCGACCATCATCGCTACGCTGTATACCAAGTATCATCGGGGTATACAATAAAGAATATACTTAATTAACTTAATACACAGAATGTTATAATCAATTCATACACTTAGGTACTAAATAGTATAATAATAGGTATATAATAGTAAAATAAAACAAATAAGCAAGGTAGATAATAATACATACAGCAGACCACCTAATGATCACACAGATGACAAATAAAACTTTATCACCTTATCCTTGAAGCTACTCAATGATGAATACTCGAGATTGGATGGAAACTGCGGACTGCACGCAAGTACGAAATTTTGAAACGCGAAGACAAACATTCGTACTTAGAAACTGACAGACGAAATAATATTTTGTCAGAGTGGAAGCAGAGAAACTTCGCTCGCTCACTTAAGAGTAGCAGGGCGGAACAGTTTTAGACTTCATTAATTAAGGACAAGACTTATTAAGCAGTTATTAATTAAAGAATCTTACGGATATTAAAGCTCAGATTGACAAGTAAAATATCACAGGCATCTACGCATTTTGTTTGCAATAACATAATTATACATAAGACAAACCTGCTCTATAAATAAAGTGCCAGTAGAAATTTACGAAAAGATAGAAATTATATAATCATTAGTATAAACATGTACACGAGTACTTACAAGCCGACGTGCAAAGTCCTAAGGATTGATAACATTTTGATCCTTGTAAAATCAGACAATAAACAATTGTTGATAAAACAATTCCTGACCGTCGTATTTAAAGACCTCTTAGGTCTTAAGGTCTTTAGATACGGCCGACTGTCAAGCATTGTTTTATGATCTACATGATCATATTTTTACCCCCGACGCAATTACGAGCGGGTGTTATAAGTTTGACGTGTCTGTGTGTGTGTGTGTCTGTCTGTGGCATGGTAGCTCCTGAACGGATGGACTGATTTTGATTTTGTTTTTTTCTAATTCGTAAGGTAAATTATATTTGATGAAAATCACGGACCAAGATGGCCGCCGCTACAAAATGGCGAAGTACAATTTTTTCACAACTCTCTTAATATGGGTATCAAATAAAAGGTATAGTAGGATACTAGTAGCAGTAGAATACTATACGCTATGATGAGATTCAGCCAAAAATTTTGTAAAGCTGGGTAATGTGCGGCTTGCGCCACCGACTCCCCTCGAGCCTGCCGCCCCGATCTTTTGGCCCTAGGAAATACGCCTCTGGTTCGAACAAAAAAGGGTGCTACATGTTATTCCATGAAACGCTAAGCACATGGTAAGGTATTAAGTATAAGGTAGGAGGTAAGTATGGTACACGTATCTACTAGTGCCTAGCTATGGTGTTGTCGTATGTGTACTAGCCGGATGGTGGAACGAGTTGAGTCCAAATTTAATAAAGAAAAGCTAGTAGGATAGGTATTATAGGTAAAATAGGTATCATCATAATCTGTAAAATTTAAGTGTATTTTGTTTAACTAAAACCTATAGAATATATATATCGTATGTAAAAAAATTGCGTATAAAAGTAATATTTTGAGCTATTGTATGTTCTAAAAGACTATTGAAACTATTGAAACTTTATACTTTTCATAAGACTATTGTACATAGTTTGACAATAAATACATTTTTATTCTTAAAAGATGAAACAAACCTTTTGTTACAATAGACAGGACCCTTAAATCAAGACTGCTTCCTATACAAGCGTAATTTTATATATAATACGAGAAATGTGATGAATTGCATACCAAGGTATATAACAATGAACCGATAAGATAATTGAGAGAAACTTGGTACTTGCAACCAAACGCAACCGGCTTGCAGTTGCGTACAAAACAAACGTTAATGTATTGTGAATTAAAGTTCGGTCAAAATGGTTCCATATTTGTTGTTTATAATATTCGTTTTGATTTTTGTCCATATCACGTTCAATTACAACCGGACAGCTCGATTGCTGAGAAAGGTTCCAGGGCCGAAAATGGCTTTTATTATTGGAAATGCAATGGACATTATTCTTCCTCGAGGTAGGTAAATGTTTAACTAAACATAAAATAAATTAATGATTTAAAAGGAAACGACAATCATTTTATTGCAGTTAAAGTAATCATACGTAATATGAGTAAAAGTGATCGATGTCTAATAACACAAGACGTTTAATTTTTAGCGAAGCTTTTCAAATTGATAAGGGATTTCGCTAAAGCTTGGGGCACTATCTGGAGACTATGGTCATTTCCCCTGGGAGCAGTTTGTATTTTTCATCCTAACGACATTGAGGTACGTACAACATTAAGTTTATAACTACGCGTAATTATAAATATAAGAAACCAGTTATTAACACTGGGTTTTTATACTATGTATAAATTCAAAGGTTGTATGTTAAGCTATTAAATTTTTTTTGGAATGTTATGTAATTAAAATAATTTCCGTATGAGGTCATCATACGGAAATATAATTTTCAACACACTAAGTATGTACTTTGTAAAAGTGTTCTTATTTCACGGTTTTCAGACACGTAATATTATTATAGTTTCGAGATAATACTTTCCGCCTGTGCTGTTATAGCCAATTACAGCACAGGCGTTATGAGGTTCATCATAAGAAAGGTCTCTCCAGTAGTGCCCAGTAGTGAGACACTATGTTTTGAAATATACATACATATGAGGTTTATCTAATTTTCTACCGCCTTCCAAAAAGAGGAGGTACTCAATTCGTCTGTATTTTTTTAAATGTTTGTTAGCTGATTTCTAGGAGACCGAGTAGTGTGACCGATTAGAAACATTGTTTATTTAGCTATTTAAATTTCAAAAAATAATACAAATAAAATGGGGATTTTTAATTTGATTACCATCGGTCAAAAGATTTGATTACTTAATGAAAAAGATTTATCGGCGATCGTAATGGTCAGTCTGTAGTCACTTTTTTCGAAAAAGAATTATTATCAGGAAACATTAGTTGCTAATGCATGAATTTAACATTGATTAACTCGCAGGTAATACTTTCCGGTGTAAAACATAATAAAAAGAGTATATTTTATAACTTTCTGAAGCCATGGCTCCAGGATGGATTGCTTGTAAGTGATGGTAAGTACCTATTATTTTATTTTATCTAATAAGACATTTGATAACGATCATGATAAAATTCAACCAAATATTTATTCATCTCAGTATTCATTTTAAATTTGAGTAAGTGATACGTTTCACACTCTTAGGTCTTGATAGAATTTCTTCTGAGTCCACAATGCAATGCAATATATCTAATAATACTTATTTCAGTACGGATTCTCTATTTTTTATTTTTTTTAGGTGACAAATGGCAAAGACGCAGGAAAATTTTAACACCTGCCTTCCATTTCAATATTTTGCGGCGCTTTTGTGTCACTTTTGAAGATAACAGTCAACGTTTAACAGAAGTCTTGGAAAAATCTGATGGAAAACCTGTAAACTTAGTGGAGGCTATTTCAGAATTTACCTTACACACCATTTGTGGTATTTTTTTACTAAGTTAATTTACACAGTTGAAATGTTTAAACATTCTTATTTAGAATAGAAAGACTAATGTTCATCATATAATTTTAGAAACAGCTATGGGCACGCAGCTGGACAAAACTTCATCCGGCAAATCATATAAGGAGGCAATTTGTAGACTTGGAGATCTTATAGTACACAGAGTTACAAGAACCTATCTCTACTTAGACTTCATGTATTATTTATCTGCCGCTGGAAGGCAAGAGAAAAAGTATTTGGACATAATTCATCATTTCACAACAAAAGTAATCAATTGTAGAAGAAGTACTATAGACACACACGGAAACAACGTTGAAGATATCATAGAAGACGATGAAGACAAAGTTTGTTATAAGAAAAGGAAAACAGCCATGCTTGACCTCCTAATCTCAGCGGAGAAGAATGGATTAATAGACCCGAAAGGCATTCAAGAAGAAGTGGACACTTTTATGTTTGAAGTAAGAATAGATCCAAAATAACATTTAGATATGCTCCTAATACAAGTGATTACTATAATATTTTAATAATAAACTTATCAAATCAATCTCTAACCATTGACGGTCGGTGACATTATAATGTCTCTCTCCAAAAAATAATGAACAATAAATTTCAGGGACATGATACGACTGCCTGTGGATTGACATACTTTTTAGTAGCTCTCGCTAACAATAAAGATATCCAGGTAAGCTAATAGAAACATCAAGCAAGCGAGCAAGTAGTAACATAAAATTAAATAATTGCATCGGATATCACTAGCCCGTCACTTATTTTTAACCCCCGACGCAAAAACTGGTTGTTATAAGTTGTGTGTGGATGAACAACTTTGATTTTGTTTGAAAAGTGAATGAGTCGGCAGTGTTCTTAGTCCAGGGTACCTAGAACATTTTTGCACTGTGATTACTATCAAGATTGTACGTGAGCAGATTGATTTTGATGAGACGCCCAACTATATTCTGTATATACTCTCGGTTGTGGTAGCTAACAGGGATAGCAAGCATGAAATATGTCGATTTGATGATCCTAAAATATGTATTACTAACTGTTTCTTGTTTGCTTAATCTCAAGATAATTCTCAATATAATTAGAAAAAATATTTGTCCTACAAAATCTATAGTTCGAACAAAGTGTCCCCCTTTTCTAACATGTATCGATAACGAGATCATCATAAATGATTACTAACCAGCTGATTTATTTATTATTACTTAGTTAAAATTTATACAATTGAACAGTGATATTGTCCCGCAAATTGCGTCCTACGTTATTTTATTTGTTGATGTTTTGTAATTTTTTTATGAATATTATATTATATATAATAGGTATATTATAGACACTACGTAACAGATAATATCGGAAATATTTATTAATTACTAGCTGATTTCTCACCTTTTAAACCTTACCTGGAGTACGACAATCATTTCAATACCAAAATCAGCTAAATCGTAGAGCCTTTCTCGAGTCTTAGCGAGAAAAACGAATAGCAATTGTTTTTTTTTTATATATAAGAGAAGAGCTCATACACTTTCACAGGATAAAATACTAGATGAACTGAAAATCATATTTGGAGATAGTAACCGACGGGCTTCTATCGAGGACCTAACTAAGATGCGATATTTGGAGCGCTGCATCAAGGAAGCTTTAAGGCTGTACCCACCAGTGCCACTCATCGGTCGTATTTTGAGCGAAGAAGTCAAATTAGGTAGGTTTTTCGATTAAAATGATGCCTTTGTGACTTCCGATTGCACAATTGTGTGAGAATGTGGTTATCGAATTGATAGTCGAAATCTTTCAACTAAACAACTAAATCTGTATATAAACAAGCACATGACCCAGTGCTACATATAAATAGAAGCTTAGGACCTAAGTAAGTTATAAATGTTGAATTAATTACCTTTTTCAGGTGGCTACGTGATTCCTGCGGGAACTTTTTGCGTTATTCATATTTACGATCTGCACCGCTGTGAGGAGTTATACAAGAATGCTTCAGTGTTCGACCCAGACCGATTTTTACCAGAAAACTGTGCAGCCCGACATCCCTATGCTTACATACCTTTTAGTGCCGGACCAAGAAATTGTATAGGTAAGCTTGTTCTTGTCGTGTGCACGTCGTATTCTTCAACGAAACTTATTTTTAACCCCCGCAAAAGCGACGGGGTGTTATAAGTTAGACGTGTCTGTGTGTTGTTGGTCTGTCTGTGGCATTGTAGCACCGGATCTGGTTAACAAACTTTGTTTTTTTAAAGGTTTTCTTGTCGGGAGTGTTCTTAGCGATATTTGATGAATATCGGTCAAAGATGGCCGCCGCTACAAAATGGCAGTACTCATATTTATATTTCACCAACTCCTTCAACATGAGTATCAAATGAAAAGGCTTGACTTGTAGAATAATATAGTCATACACCCGTTGTCACCACTCCAGCCAGCACAAATGTCAGGGGTTTATTAAATTTTACTTGTATTCTATTCACTCATCAACGTTTACAAATAAAATTTTAGTAACAAGATACTTAATTGAGTTCACAGAGCGAGTATTTTCTTTTGTAATTTGACAACGAAACTACGACTCTAGAATGTTTTCTTCGTCGTATAATTTGTAAGGGGGAATCGGGATTAAAATTAAAAACCAAGGTTTGACGGGATTGTTGAGTACCAGGGTGTATTAATAATTTATAATAATGACATTTTATTTTTATTTTGTTACAGGGCAAAAGTTTGCCATGTTGGAGATGAAGTCGGTAGTATCGGAAATATTGCGTAAATTCATCTTACTGCCGAACACTAAGACCGAAGAGTTAGATTTCACGGTCGATTTAGTTCTGAGAACCGCCGTGCCTGTCTACGTCACATTCGCAAAAAGACTAGACAGCTTTTAAGCACAACATAGTGCTTTATGCTCGTATCAATATGTCTGTAACACATACATTATTATAAAATAAACTTATCACGGAATAAGTAGGCATGTCTCTTGATAAAATACGAAACCTAATTATTTTAAACACACTTAATATAAATGCGAATGTGTGTTTTTTGGTCTGTTGGTTTGTTTGTTCGTCTTCTCCTCAATAACTGAGCATCAGATCGACTTGATATTTTGCACAGAGATATTTAAAAACCCGGAGAGTGAAAAAAAGTTTATTTGTCAATATTTTTTTACGTAATATTATTTATCTTCTCCGCCATGTTCCACAGTTGACAGCTCAAGTGACGGATGATTTGCATGACGTGTCCTTTATTACCGGTAAAAGAAAAAGTTTATTTTACAAGGTGTCCAACGCTCTTTACACATATGCTAAACATATGGAGCCATATATCAAAACGAGATGAAGACGACTCCTATGATGCACAGTCAAATAAATGCCGAATGATTAAATACAACCTATAATTCTAAACCACAAAAATTTTTGTTAATATTTCAAAAGTAGGTCCTGACGGTGTAAAAGAGGCGTAAATTGGAAATATATTACTAAAGAAAATGAATATTATCCCAAATATTCCCATATTAATGAAAGAAAAAGGAAATTTAAAAAAATACCTCACGTAATTTATGGACGCCCCCAAACTAGATACAAAGTTCTCTTAATAATTAACATGATGTAGGAGTATCTATTCTTTTTTCACTATAAAAAGGTTTTTACAAAGTCTGTGAAAAATAGCGTTAATAGTAATAAAATCTGTAAAAACAGCATACTAATAAGTAGCAAAAAGGATTCAAAACGTAAATTTAGTGAATGTGATTAATGCCCATGAACTTATCGGATTTCTTAATGGAAGAATAAATTGATTTGCGTCAAGAGATGAATAACAGTGAAAGTTGAGTAAAGAGAATAGAATGCCTCTAAATCTGCAAATATAAGTGCTTCATAACAATTGAACTGAACTTGTCAGTACTGGTCAGCGTCTTCGAAACTGCGTTAGAGAGCGCCTACTGTACCACCAGTAATGGCCAAGAAAAGATCAAGACAAGTAATCGACCAGCTGGAAGACAATAAAGAAGATACTTCGCTCAAACCATATAGGAATATTATGAATATAGTTTGTACGTCTTCTTTGACGTACAAACAATCCAACAACGTTTCAAGTGTGAACTTTTGCCGCCTACCAATAATGAAGCATCCGCGTTGTGAACTGTCAACTTGATCTTCCGTTGATAATTCATGTTTTTTCTTTGATCCTTTTCCGTCACAATCAATTAATCATATTTTTTAGCGATATAAATGTTTCATGGATATAATTGACTCAATGAGTGTCTCTGATCATGTTGAGCTTGAATAAGAAATAGGGTTTTATGGGTTTAAACTGGACCGCATTATACTAAGATTTTGCTGACGGATGGACATTCTCCATCTGTCACCAGGCTGTATCTAATGAACAGTGATAGTTAGGTTAAATTTGTACAAATGATGTGTTTCCGTTGACGTGTTAATGTGTTGACGCTATCATAATAAAAAATACTAAAATCGGAATGAAATAAATATTTTGAGGCGTCCGTACAACAACTGCAGTTTTGCCGTTTTTTGGTCGATATCAATAACGGCAACAGGTAGTCGCCTGTTATATTCAAAGAATATTTAATTGTATATATTTACCATAGAAATAAATTGTTAGAACAAAATAATATAAATATTTATGTTTCCATTCAAAAAACGTAAAGTTCGGTACTAGGATATTTTATATTCTGGATTAACGCTATAGATTACTTTTTATCCCGAAATACCAACAGGCTCTTGCAGCATAGCAATAAACAATCGAACAACTTCATATTTATACCGAGTGAGTAATAAGCACATCGACCGTTTTTATTTTCACGGAACTAATAATTTCATAAATAAGTCATAAATTCCTGCGGTATATAAAAGTGTCAAAAAAATTCGCGCTTTACTCACCATAAAACTATAAATTGCTGCGGGATCTGTACCTGCGTCAAACCAACCTAGAGATCACATACTCCGCTAGACAGCAAACGTTTTAATATTGTGTTTTTCAAGTGTTTTGTTGGTCGTTTCAGATTTATTCTCTAGAAATACAACCTATCTGGTCTTATAGACTTATAAAATAATAATATAACGGCAAAAGTATATGCCGCGGGCAACGCCGCGGGTATACTATATAATTAACAACTTAAATTTTACTTGAATATTTATTTGGGTGTGTATTCGTGTTCAATAAAGTTATATAATTGAGATAATAACTTGAACGAAGTGAGCCTAGATAGACCTTGAATAAAATACTACAGGGTGATCGGATGAACGACGGACATACTTAATAGTTGTTAGTACTATAATATAAGCACTACTAAATAGCTACTAATAGTTCTGCGAACTATTGATCTAGCAAACACAAAACAATTACATTCCAAGCTCTCAAAAATTACCACACGCAAACTATGTCAGGAAATTCCAACTATCATAAATTACTTAACGGTAACCACGGTAACCAATTACTATCTAACCATCTTCGATTTATGAAATTATTGCCGAACGGTGTTTTAGACCTTGTTTCACGATTTCTCGACCTTAAACATTTTTCAGGAAACTTTCCTATATTTGGGAGAAGTACCCCCTTTTAAAAGTGCCCAACGACGTAAAAAAACCTGAAAATTCGTAACTGTTTACTGTGTTTCGTCAAGATTGGTAGGAAACTACGCCGACCTGTACACGAGTACAAAATTGCTGGACAAAAATCGATACATACAAACTGATAAATCATATAACACTTTGCTAGACTCAAAGCAGAGACGCTTCGCTCGCTTAGTCAAGGGACAAATGCAGCTGTTTTTAGACAATCATTACACATTAACAAGGTCAACTAAACCCGACTAAAAGTACTTAATTCCGCAAGATGTGTTGACCTATATATGTTTCGAACTTGACAAATTCTATTTCACCTAAACAGCTCGGGGAAGATCGGCATACTTTATTTAAAAAATTACAAATGTACTTATTATGGCGATTCTGTAATTTTTAACTCAAATTTGTAGATAGAAGGATGTTTAGTTGATCTGCTTCTAAATATGTCAAAAAGACATAAAAATCATCGGTTCATGAAATAAACACCATTTTTGTAAACACGGTGCATATAGCTCCTATGCCTAGCCTCATATTCTCCTTCTAGCTCTTACTAGCTCCCATGTAATAAGACTGTCTAGGGGCAAATTTACCCAGTTAGTGGTACCTTACGCAGTAGTTATACGAGTATAGTGTGTACGAATGTCAGTTTTTTGTACTGCTTAAATTGTATACTCTAACTTACAGAAATAAGGTTTTAAATCGCTTATTTCGCGGGATTCAACATTTGTCGGGTAAGACTTCATTCCCTTTCAGGGGTGCAAAAAATTTCACATAAAAAAATACTGTTATATTTATTACAAATCTTAGTTTAAGTATTAAAACAAACATGTTTGTGCATTGTGCTTTATAATATCTTTCGTGCTTCGGATCTCATAAAACTATGAGATCCGAAGTCGTTACTAAGGACAGACGTTAGGACGTTAGGACAGGAGCCTTGAGTAGAGAAAAAGATTGACGATTTCTGATGGTGGCGAAAACGTATATGACGTTATTACCCTCCAAAGACTAGACGAACTTCGCCACTACATTTCAGACAAAATGAATTTACTTGCATAGATCACCTACTTTTTTTTTCTAAGCACGTGGCTGACTCATAATGCAAGGTGCTGAACGTACTAAAATTATAATGGACGTAATAAAATTTGTTTTCATACGCACTTAACACACTGCCATCTATGTCAATTTATAATAACTAATATGATTTTATCATTTCGTTTGTTCTATTGCTATCCTCGTAGTTATACTGAATTTATTGTTATTCTTGGTAGACGATCTTACCCGATAGACGGTCTTTGCCGAGCTGACCTTATATGTATGTTTTAGATGTTTGTCTAGAAATTTCGTACGCGCGTGGTTTCTAACTAATTTTAATGATGTCTGGTATACCTACGGGTCCAACGAGATTAGCTTTTTCTCCGGGGATTCGGGGAATAATTGTTTCAAAAATGGGGAAAAAATTGCCAATTTTAATAGTATTTGGCAGGAACATTCGGAACAGGACCTTTTACACCAGTAAAGGAGTTTTTTTTTGTTTTGAAATCTCACAATTTTTGTTGAGTCGACAGTTCGCAGAATTACTATACAGATAACAATGACTGGAGTATACAATAAAAAAAAGTGATTTATTTCTTGTTGTTTATTCATATGTTACGTTACATGTTATGCTCATGTCCCCAAATGTTCCGAGTGACCAATGCAGTCAACCTGTATATCGATTTAGTTCCTTCTAGCAACCAGTTGTACTAAAACGGCGTGTTTTACAACAGCAGAACTAGTATTCATTGAAATCAGCAACAATGATGACGTATCTGCTGTTAGTTGTATTATTCTTGTGTTTCGTCCACATTTTATTCAATTACAACTCTAGAGCCCGAATGATCAAAAAAATGCCAGGCCCTGATGGAGCTTTTATTTGTGGAACCGCAACTGAAACTTTAAGTATGACATCGGGTAAGTGTTTTTATGTTCATATATTTAAATGTAGGTATATGGTACGTATTGTACATTTTAAATACGTACTACCACAGATTACACTACGAGTATATAATTTATTGTAACGTATGGTACTACCAGAATTGACACAATATATCGCACTAGTTCTGAGAACTTTTGTCCTTGCGACAATCATTTTGGTACTTAAAAAACAAGTTCTTGGCAGAGTTTTTTTATATTTAGAAGTTTAGGTTTGCGAGGAAATGAAATGTTGGCCGGAGGCGTTCGGCTGCAGCACCATATCGCTCTTTAGAGCGGTAACATCTAAAGTCAGAATTGCCCTAATGCTCTCCAACCAATAGTAGAAGAGTAATAAGAAGAATAAATTTAGGTTAAGTAGGTTGTTTCACATGGCGCCGCCAAATATGATTTAATCGGCCCGTAAATACGCCACAGCGACTTCCCCATTTTTATTCCGACAGTTTACATCATTGCATAAATAATGAAATATACAAACCGACAGACGAAAGTTAAAAATATCATACCCGAAGCAGAAACGCTTCGCTTGCTCAGTCAATGATAGTAGTTTTAAGAACAACAGAACTTGCGATCAAAAACATTTGGAAGCGCCAGCCACCGCAAACTACTCCCTATTTCATCTACCCTTTACAATCTAAAGAGGAGTATATAAAGATATGCTTAGGTATATGCTGGATATTAATGCTACTTTGCAAAGAAAAATTGCTGCAGGTCTTGAAAAATTTGCTTTGATCTTCCAGTAGAAAAGCGGAAGATTCTATTTTTTATATATACACAGATGAAAGAAAATTTTGCTAGAAATGTAGCAAATACGCTTGGCTCACTCGGTCTATCAAGCTGATAATTTTGTTTATTGTTTCTGAATATTGTTTCAGTTCAAATGTTCGACTACTTTAGATGCCTCGCAAAGAAGTATACTACAATAAGTAGCATGTGGGCATTTCCATATGGAGTGGTTAACCTGTACATGCCAGAAGATATTGAGGTAGGTATTAATCATAACGATAATCTTTTAAACATTATTTCGATTTGATTTGAGGTGATTTAACCGAATAATAATTGATTTTACGCAGATTTTATTATCGACTGTTAAACACAACCAGAAAAGCTTGTTCTATGATTTTTTGGATTCTTGGCTGAAGGATGGACTGCTTAAGAGCTATGGTAAGTAATCTTATAAGTATTATGTAAATGTCTTATAATTGTACGCCTTCATACGTTGTAGCAAGTAAGTTTTTTGCTAAAGGACTAACATAAATTATCTAGGGGCACGGCAGTGCCCCCGCCAAGTCGAGCAAAACCAAGGCACGGCCGTACCATCCTTTTCTCGAAGCGGTTCAGGCCATTTTCGGCGCCCTGTAACTTTGTTGTGAAAGTAGCTAGAAGCCTGAAATTTCGGTGACCAAGAAAACATCACATTTATACATATATCTAAATTATATTAAATTTGAATTAGTGCTTTAAGAGTTATTGCATGCCAAAAACCTCGACTTTGTCTTTGACTCATCGATCATCAGGATACTAAGGTACTTCTAGCAGACCTATAAGCTCCTATTTTTGCATATAAACCGAGGAAAAAATCTGACATTTCGGATATTTAGTCTCGTTTACAAGTTATAAAAACTGAATAAATAACTTTGTAATCCTATATAAATCCCAATAAATTGTATGTAATTACAAAGTGACTTTTACAGTTTGTCTAAACGTTTGAAATAAAACTATTAACTAGTGATGACTAGGTGAACAGTATACAAAACTTTTTTAATTATATTGACTATATTGTACATTTATACATACTCTACATGAGTTCTGTTTCAAGGGATAAGTCTTAATACTCATACATTGGTGCTTTAGTAGTTATTGAGTATATGCCCTTATAAACAAATAAGAATTTTTCATTTCAGTCCACCTTATCAATAAGTAATCCGGGAACATAAATAAAAAAAGATAGAAGATTCTGACGAATTCAAAACCTCCTCATTTTTGAAGTCAGTTAAAAATTAGTGCTGGATTCGCAAAATCAAGTAAGCGTCAGTGTTATGCAGAATGTTCAGCTCATCAGAAATGCTAAATATTGCGCGACTTTCCCTACTTCTTTATCGCTTTAGCTAATTAAATTCATAGTTCAACAAAACACTGCTATCTTATTAATAGGTATATTTTACGATAATAAGACTGTCAGAAGAATCATTCTGATTATAAGGCAAGGATAAGCAATTCCGAACAAAGTCGCGGGTACAGCTAGTATTTATAATATTGTGTACCTGCTTAACGTTTCAGGTGAAAAATGGCAACGCAGGAGAAAAATCCTATCACCGGCATTTAATTTTCAGTTGTTAAAGCAGTTCTGCGCAGTTTTCGAAGAGGGCAGCTTAAAACTAGTAGAAGTTTTAAAAGCATCACAGGCTAAGCCTTTTGACGTATCATCCGTGTTAACCGAATTAACGCTGAGTACAATTTGTGGTAAGTAGTATGATCATATTTCATCGCTTTGCGTGTTTATTATGTCTACCTGCTGTAACTTATACTAAATAAATAGGTAGGTACCAAATCTAAAAAAGTTAACCAGCCCAGTCTGCAACAAATAGGGTAAGCAGGGTAAACAGCGCTCACTGGGTAATGGCGCTCACCTTTGTAACTCTGTCAAAATGGAGCGTAGCATAACGACACTTCTCATGAAGTACGAGGGAAGGGAGGGGGATCTCTTACAGACAGGTATGCAAACTGATAGTCAGCTCACGTCCAGCGAACGTGGAGTGCGTTTTTTCGATTTTCGGCCATGATGGTTTAATGCTTGGTAAGGTGTTTGTTGTCGGTAAGTCCAAAACTTCAATGCTTATTAAATTATTAATATTAACAACATTACATTTTTACAAAGTGATGGAAATTGGGAATTGTGTTACATATTTTGTTGAATTTAAATTAAATTATAAAAGCGCCATCAGCCCTGAGAGTATTTAATATTTTTACTGTTGTGACCTTCAATCTGCTAAAACTGCAGTTAAGGGAGGTTTGTCAAAAAGAAAACCACAAAACGAAATTAAAGAAATCGACTAAAAAAATGAAAACCCAAGATTAGAACGCAAGCCAGTTTTACCCCACAGCAAGAAACAGAAATTGCTGAACATATAGCTGGGTTCACTATATTATGGACTTAATGTCGCAGATATGCTTCTTTTTAAATATGCTGAGCTCAACAAATTCAAAATAGAATTTGGATTAGGTACACGCTTCTATGAGACTCAATCCTTCAGTTTCTATACGCAAAGCTGAAGCGACAATCTTTAACAGAATTTCTGCATTTAAAATATGAAGAAATAGCACATTTTTGTGAAAAACTTGGCGACTTATTAGAAAATCATAAGGACAATGCTACGAAACTGGTATCGCCTAGGATATCGGGTTGACATACCTAGGAACAGTGCTTCACTTCACTTTTATTGTATAATGGTAATCAAATTAATATTTTTATAGTTAAAATGTATCTTACTTGTTTTAACCTAAAAACATGTTTGAGCGTCATTACCCCGTACCCTGAGCAGCATTACCCTAAGTCAGGGGAAATGTTTTTAAAAATGCTTTCCTACATAATATACCAATAAGCTTTTGTTGTTAAATTTTTGATTACTCAATACGAGTAACTAAAGACTTTGTTATTTTACTAAATTTCGATTTTATTGTAAATAATTAAAAAGATACACCATGTTTTCCTTAAGTGAACGCCATTCCCCCTCCTTACCCTATTTACCAAGGCAAGAAACCTGGTTTTAGTAGGAAGCGAAATTGGTGACGATTAAGTATTTTTCTTCGCTGTAGTAAATAACTTTTTCAAGAACAAAAAAAAACGTATCTGTTTCAAGTCTTGCATATTTATATGTGTTTGTCTCGGTGAACGAAAATGTTCGTCGTAGGTTTGTTTGAATACTGGTGAATGACACCGCTGCCGACTTCCCCGAACGCACGGAAGTAATATAATGATGAAGAAAAAGAGTTAACGGCTCTATATCTGAGAGCTGCAATATATTGCAATCAAATATAAAGCCTTTTTTTTTTTACTATTGGTGAAAACGGATAACGGTAAACTAAAAGAGTTGCGTAATAATCTGATTTTATGCCAATACAATCTAGTAGCATGATGATGAGACGATGACAGAAACCTTCTTAGATGAGTCCGTTGAGGATTCGGAGGTCGTATGTGAAGACTGGACAATTTTACGTCGTGATAGAGGTACTCCCCATGGGGGAGTCGCACTTATTGCGCAAGCCCCTATTGTACTACAACGACAAAAGCATCTAGAAACCGACAAAGGCGAGGATCTATGGGCTTCCTTTTCATGGCGAGGGCGCACTATTTACCTATGCGTTATATATATTAAATCTAATGCTTCCGATAGCGCATACTTCCCATTTTTTTGCAAGGTTGAGAGCGTAATAGGATCTTTGAAGGCACCTGTCATGATCGTCGGAGACTTAAATTTAAATAGTGCCTCTATAAGTATTAACAATTACTTTCACTATTTTATGTCATTCTGTATGTTGAGTGAGAAGAACGAAGTGAGGAATGCATATAATGGAATATTAGATGTTGTGCTTGTCCATGACAGTGATGAGGTGCAGGGGGTGTCCGTCACAGTTACAGATAAAATCGTTACAATAGATCCTTACCATCCACCATTGGATATTGACATTAAAATCGAAACAGACATTTAAATAGAACCGTCTAATATTAATTCTGATAAAGATTAGAACTTTCAAAAATGCGATTTCACACGATTGCTCTCGCTACTAAGTGAATCTTCGTGGAGTTCTGTCTTGGAGTCCGGTGATGTATATACCGCGACTGATAATTTGTACAAGATTGTCTACCAGTGTTTCGATGAGTGTATGCCCAAAAAAGGCGCTTGAATAAAAGAGTTAGGCGTTTTCCTGTCTGGTTTACGGGCGATATTATCTGTGATTCACAGCTTAAAAATAAATTACAAACTAAAATGAGAAGAAACATATCACCAATTCTCGAGACTCAGATCCGACCCTAAGTTCCGTGCTAGGATTGCGTACAAGTCTTATATCGAAGCTATCGAGATAAATACAAAGCTAAATCCACGACAATTTTGGCGCCATATTTCTAATTTGCGCACTAAAGGTGGCTTTGAGCCGACTATCTCCTTTAAAGGCGAGTCATTTACGGGAGTGAGCGCGGCTGAAGCTTTCGCAGTATTTTTTGCAAGTGTGTTCTTACCGGATATACCATCACTGAGCACTGAGCTCGCATATGCATCAGACATAAGTTGTGACAGCAACTTGCTCGATATTCAAGAAATTACACCCAGTGATGTTATATTCGGTTTGAATAAATTGAAGCCTGGCAGTTCTACGGGATCTGATAATATCCCTCCTATAGTGCTAAAGCAAATGAAAAAAAGTTTTTGTGTACCTCTTTGTCATATCTTCAATATTGCACTCAGAACTGGTAGATACCCACCGCAATGGAAGATGTCGAGAGTATGTCCCATACCAAAAAGTACAAGCAAGTCAAATGTAGAGGATTATAGACCCGTTGCTGTGTTGTCATCGCCAGCTAAGGTATTTGAGAGCATAATCCATAAATATATTTACTCACAGGTAGATAAATACCTTTGTAATGCGCAGCATGGCTTTAGACGAAAAAGATCTGTCGATACCAATTTGCTGACTATTGTCGACTATTAGACCGTCGGTCCCAAGTTGACGTGCTTTACTTTGACTTTCGGAAGGCGTTTGATAGGGTGGATAACGACTTACTGCTGGCAAAACTCGCTGTTATCGGTTTTGCTCCAGGGCTTCTTAAGTTTCTGGCGGATTACTTGCGAAATCGACAGTAGTTTGTACGGTTAGGATTGTTTGAGTCCAGACCCTTTCATACGCGTTCCGGTGTGAGTCAAGGCTCAATACTGGGGCCGCTCTTATTTTTGATAATGGTGAACGATATCCCATCCGTGTTGATGCATGCACGGTGCTTGCTTTATGCAGACGACTTGAAGCTCTTCACAGAGATAAGATCAATGGATGACTGCATTGCCTTGCAACGAGATGTCGACGAAATGGTCGAATGGAGCCGATCAAACGGCATGGAGTTCAACACCGCCAAATGTCACGCAATGACTTTTGGCCGAATATGCTACCCAATCATTTACAATTATAAAATAAATAGTATCACTCGCACGACTATTATGAATGATCTGGGTGTCATGTTCGACCAGAAGTTGACGTTTAATGATCATATAAGAGTGCTGGTGAAAGAGTATTTTAGGAGACTGGGTTTTATACTCAGAAATTGCAAAGACTTCAATAATCTTTACGTCGTCCGTCTGATCTATGCCTCATTAGTACGTAGCAAATTGGAAAGCTCTATGTGTGTGTGGAATCCACATGAAGCCACTTATAAACTCCAGCTTGAAAAAGTGCAAAAGGCGTTTCTCAGGTACTTGTATAAACGTGTACACGGGTATTATCCCTTCATGTATCCAACGATATTTTTAATGGGCTGCTTAGGCTATAACTCGTTGGAAGTCAGACGGAATAAGATCAACAACAACAACAACTCACCGTGATGTGCAAAATTCTACGCGGAAATATTGATGCATGCGAACTGCATGATAAGTTGTGCCGGTTTTATTTACCGAATAATTACTGTCGCAGCAAACTGCAACACAGGCTGTTTGCCGTGCCGTTCTGTCGCACTGAGTCGCACTCTTCTTCACCCATCCCGCTCACTCTGACCGCCTTTAACGCTCTCTTGACTGCTGATCCTAAATGCAATTTGTTAGATGACGAATGGCTGGACATATTGTCTGCGTGCTTGAGATTTTGCGAAAGGGATGGATGATAGATTCAATTAAATAATATTATTTCAATTTACTACAATACTTTAACAATTATTATTACATTTTTTTTGTGGGATGTATAATTAATTTAATAATGTGATTTTAATTTTAAAATAGTTATTAATAATGTAATTTATTATTTTTTTTTCTTAGATTATAATGACGACCCTGAATTAATTAATGTAAATGGACTACAATGTGCCGTCTTAATTAATTTGATAAATAAAATAAGTAGGACCGGGATAGCGTACCACGCAATTTGTAGGACAATATCACTGTTAAATTATGTAAATATTAACCAAGTTATACTAAAAAAATCAGCTGGTTAGTAATCATTTATGATGATCTCGTTATCGATACATGTTGGAAAAGGGGGACTCTTTGTTCAAACCATAGATTTTGTAGGACAAGTATTTTTCGATTAATATTGATAAATTACCTTGAGATTAAGCAAAAAAAAAGAAACAGTAATACATATTTGAGGATCATCAAATCGACATATTTCACAGGACAGGACATAGTTGGGCGTTTCATCAAAATCAAGCAGTTCACGGAAAATTAGCTTGATAGTAATCAAAGTGCAAAAATGTTCGAGGGATCCTGGACTAATTGTGGTAGATGCCTACATAAAACGTTATAGCAAGTCATTTTTGTTATGGAAATCAAATAAAGATATAATTTTTTTTGTTAGAAATGAGTAACTAAATTCATTTTTTTAAAGTAGTAAAGTATTTTAAAAGGGAAACATAGTATATATACTGAAATCATTGAATACCAAAAAATATTCCTTCGGTTTTGTAGTTTTAAAAAATCGTTTATTGGACGCCTAAATACAAATATCGTTGTAGCCAGGAAGTTTTTTACTATTTTATTTGCATAGTTAGTTTTTTTTGGTAGAGAGAATTACTGAAATTATTGAACCACAAAAAAATACGACATTGATATTGTAGTTCATATTTTCGATAAACTATCGACAAGGATTTTTAATGGATATCTAAAAATGTTCCATACAATCTTATGGGTAATTTGGAAACCACAAAAAAATACGACATTGATATTGTAGTTCATATTTTCGATAAACTATCGACAAGGATTTTTTAATGGAAATCTAAAAATGTTCCATACAATCTTATGGGTAATTTTGCAATATTATAGCTAAACTAAACGTATACGGCCACAAAATACTATAGTCAGAGTTTTTAGCTGCGGCATAGATTAATGATTGTACGTGTATCAACACATAGCGTCCACCATTTTTTGTACCGTGTACATTTTTGTATATTATTTTTTGCGACCGAGTAGTTAAAGGGGGTAGATTGCCGTGCGAGAAATTCGAGGTTCCATCCCACGCAAAACACAAGCAAAGCTTGAGCTATCGTTTCAACGGTAGTACCATGTAGGGCCACAGTGTCGCTGACTACTGTGGTCGTGCGAGCTGGTTGTCAAATGCCTAGCTGTCTTGAATAAAAAATAAATTAGCAATCGGGATACACATACATTAGCAAAAAATCATATGAGTTAAAATGAGTGCTAAATTCGCAAAATTACTTAAGTAGACGTTAATGCTATGCAGAATCTTTGTATACTCAAATGTACAGTTAAAAACATGTATCGTTGTTGCAGAATCTTTGTATACTCAAATGTACAGTTAAAAACATGTATCGTTGTTGCAGAATCTTTGTATACTCAAATGTACAGTTCAAAACATGTATCGTTGTTGCAGAATCTTTATAAACTCAAATGTACAGTTCAAAACATGTAGCTGTCTTATTGTATCTTTTACAATGATAGGACTTTCAGAAGGACCACTGATATAAATTCTCGAATTTTTTAAGTCCCTCTGACATAATTATGGCAGGTTAACAAACGCGAACAAAGTCGCGGGTACAGCTAGTACTTAATAATTGTAATTAATATAAATTTTGATGTTTAGAAACGGCAATGGGAATAAAACTACGAGACGAGAAACCAGAGGAAGCAAGATCATACATCAATGCTCTCATTGGTATAGGCTATGCCTTTACAGAAAGATGCTCTAAAGTATACTTCTATCCAAAAAAACTATACGAGTTATCTTCAGCCAGAAAAGGGGAGTTGAAGCATGCAAACACAATCTATAGCTTTACAAAAAAAGTTATAGAAACAAAAATAATAAGTAATATAGCAAATAAACAACATTCTGAATATGAAGCAGACACTTCTATAGCGCCTTACAAAAGAAGTAATACAGCGTTTTTGGATCTACTTCTATCATTACAAAAATGTGGTGTCATCGATGAACAAGGAGTTCACGAAGAAGTCAACACTTTTATGTTTGAAGTAAGGATATACTTTAACATTAAAAGATTAGAAACCCGAGGAGCTAGTAATACAAAAGCATTTGAAAAAGTAAATTTGTATATATATATATATTGTACCGCCTTCCCAAAAAATATGAATGTACTCAGTTCCACGGTTTTTTCTAACGTTTGTTACCTAATTTCTCGGAGACGGACCTATTTCTTTTTTTTTTTGTTTAAAAGGATATATCCACGGATCTCAAATTTTTCTAGTAATAAAATAGCATATGTTACTCAGTGATAATGAAGCTTACTGTGGGCAAGATTTTTTGAAATCGGTCTAATAGTATTTATATTTATTGAATACATACAAAAATACAAATCTTTCTTCTTCATAATATCAGTGTAGATTAAAATATAACGTATAACGTAAATAATAACAAAAATATTTTTTCAGGGTCATGAAACAACATCTAACGCAGTTAAATATGCATTAATGCTTATAGCTAATAACAAACACATTGAGGTATGTAATATGTTATATTTCGGCTATTATAAATTACAATATATTTGACGTAATGTTTTGTGTGTTGACATAGTGACATTTTAATCATGTTTAGAAAATAAACTCCCGTTATATTAACTGACTTATCAAAAAAAGGAGCAGTCTCTCAATTCGATCATTATTTTGTTTGAATTCTCATACCTACATGTGGTATATATTTCTTTTTCAAAAACTTCTTATAGTATAGTTTTTAAATTATAATAACATTTCATTACAAATAATTCATGTATGAATTATGCTGAAAGTCGTTTGTCATTTTCTATTTTTTTAATACCTAATTCAAATGTTTTCTTTACAGGATAAAATTCTAGCTGAATTAGAAGAAATATTCGGCGAATCAGATAGGACAGCTACTATAGGGGATCTGATGCAAATGAACTACTTAGACCGATGTATTAAAGAATCTCTTCGCCTGTATCCTCCTGTTTCTATGATCGGACGTGTATTGAGCGATGAAACTGTACTCAGTATGTAACGATTATATTTTTTATCTTAGGCACTACTGATAGTGTCATGGAAAATTTTACTTTTCAGAGATACTACCGGTAGTGCCACGGTTAAAAATGAATTTTCCGTGACACTACATAGGACGTAGTAGTGCTAGAGGAAAATTAATTTCCCTTAGCACGAGTCCTTCACGACTGTCCTAAGCCGATTGTACATTCGGCGTAGGTATATATATACCTGAAGACCTTTGTGTGGATGTTGTCCCATATTATCATTATTATGTGCCAAAATACGGATTCAAAATTAATCAATACCCGTGTTGGTCAATATGCGTTAGAACGCTACATATCTGAGTAACAGTAAACCCACCACTTCAATAATTGTACCTCCTTAATTAAATAATACATTTTGTTATTATGTGTCTGTTCAGTCAAATATATAATAATGATTTGGGATAACATGAGCTTTTAATACTTTGGTCTAAGCGTAATTCTAGTTGAACACACATTTGAATTTTTTTTGTAATCCTTCTTTGGCATTCTACAATTTCCTTTTCCAGTCATGACAACCATCTCCTGATTCTCCTAAATGTTATTCTTTTTTTTTTATTATACTGAGCTAAGCATTTGACTACAGGCTCGCACGACCATGGAAGTGAGCGACACTGTAGAAATAGATGGAGCATGCCTTGTCTGGAATACACTGGCTATCAAAGGAAGGCTGCCGGAACGCACCGTTATCCTAATATTGTACTTATAGATCGCTTACTTCGCAAGCATCAGCTTATTCTCAACTTTGACCGCAAATAGTTTTTTTGACGCATGTAATTTTCTAGAAGACTTTTTGTAATATTATATGAAACTGCATTTATTTTCGCTAGGTGGGTACAGAGTACCTGCGGGAACACAATGTGCCATCCACATATACGACTTACATCGCCGCGGAGACATCTACAAGGATCCCCTGGTCTTTGATCCCGACAGGTTCCTGCCTGAAAACTGCAAGGACCGGCATCGCTACGCTTATTTGGCTTTTAGTGCTGGACCGAGGAACTGTATAGGTACGTCAATACGTATTCTTTTTTTGACAGCAAATACTTCAATTGTTTATGCCCAGATTTGGTTCTTTAAGTTAAAATGGTACTCGGAGACTGCCGCTAGCTATTGCACAAGCATACGTCTAGTTGCACGCACACAAACACCGTGCCGATCTGAAACGACGTTAGACGATGCACCTCTTTCAACGCCGCACTGCTGTGCCGGTCGGAGGGGGGTTTTAGGTTTATTTTCGTTACGGAATTTCTTGATTCGATCGCCGCGCTCAAAGCCCGCGATAAAAGCTATGCAATAGCTCAAAAACTAATAATTTATTTAAATGACAAGACCTTTACTATATTATGTATCCAAAAATGCTGTTTAATTAATCTACGAGTAATACATATTAAAAGAAATTTGTTATTAAAGTTCCATGTAGAAATACTACAGTTATCTCCTGTATATCAATATTATGGTAATCTTCTACAATCTTTCCAAGGTCCAAATCAGCAACCAGACATTTTATTGTATTTAAATATACCTAAAATGACATATCTATTGCGGACTACTCCAACCTGGCTTTGCCCTGAAGAAATTAACGCATTCGACAACACTCTAACATGCACAGTAGAGTCGATCTTAAATGTTTCCTTAAATGAGTCCCAATGGCGTCAGGCTTCTTTACCGATACGGTATGGTGGTCTTGGGGTGCGGTGCGCTTCTGATGTTGGTCTACCGGCTTTTTTGGCATCGGCGCATGGGGTAGCGGACCTTGTCACTATCATTCTTAACTCCAATGGTGATAAGGCGAGCATACCTTATGTGTCTGACGCGCTGTCAGGCTGGTCTGATCGCAATTCAGGCGTATCATTCCCGGTGACTATGTATGCCCAACGCGCTTGGGATGAATGTGGGGTTAAGAAAGTTCAAGGCGACATAGTGCAAAATGCTGCGGGGGCGGATTTGGCTACGCTCATGGCTATTTCGCGGTCAGAAGCAGGGGCATGGGCTACAAGCGCTTCCTTCGCCTCATCTGGGCACATTGCTAGACGATGACTCTCTGCGTGTGGCGGTGGCTTTCCGCCTGGGATGTAAGGTGTACGAACCTCATATTTGCATCTGCGGTTCCATAGTGGAAGCCAATGGGCATCACGCTTTGAGTTGTCGTCGCTGCGCAGGGAGGTTTCCGCGACACCATGCGACAACGAAATAGTCCGCAGAGCTATAATTTCAGCCAATGTCCCCTGCATGTTGGAGCCGCCAGGTTTGATCAGGTCCGATGGCAAAAGGCCGGACGGGCTAACGTTGGTTCCATGGAAAAATGGCAAGTGCCTCGTTTGGGACGCAACATGCGTCAATACTGTGGCTCTTAGCCATCCTTTCCGCTGAACACTTCCACCAGCGGCTGCCGCAGAAGACGCTGCAGCTAAAAACATATGAAATATGCGGTCATGAAAGAACAGTATCACTTTGTGCCTATTGCGGTTAAGACCTTGGGCAGTTGGGGTGCTGAGGCTAAGCAGTTGGTACAAGATATAGGCCGTAGAATCAGAGAAAGAGGTGGTGACTCCCGTTCTAGCTCTTTCTTGGTTCAAAGGTTGGCCATAGCCATACAGCGCGGTATTGCCGCCATTGTTATGGTCACCTTTGCTCCGGGACTGAGTCAGAACGGGTAATTTAGTTAACATGCTTACCTATTTATGTAAGTTGTATTTCTATTTATATAAATGAAAATTAAGGTTCCTAGAGTATTAACTCGAAATATTAAACGATTACATCTGTAAAAGAGGTTCAATTAAATAGCGAAATTTAAACATAACTAAAAATGTATATTAAATAATCCGTGGTTTTTAATACCCGTACCTACTTAAGATACATCGAGAGAGTTTTATTTCAGTGATAAGTTAGGCATCTAAATACACTTGAACTGTTTTTATTTCAGGTCAAAAATTCGCGATGTTACAAATGAAGTCCATACTCTCGTCAGTGATTCGCGAGTTCCATCTGGAACCAATAACTACGCCCACAGATTTAAAATTTAAAATGGATTTACTTTTAAATTGCGCCGTACCTATTAATATCTCTTTTATTCCAAGGAAGAAGTAATACATAAGAGAAACGTTAAGGTGAAGCGAAAAATATGTCGCATATTCTTGCTTAGGTACATAAATCGTTCTGGTTTTGGGGTTGATTGTAAACTTTAAGTATCTTAGAAGAAAAATATTATACATACAATTTATAATTGCCTATGTTATAATGTAAAATAATTGAAGGTTTAAAGATTTAATTTGTCAAATGTATGTATAATATATTATGTCAAATATATGTATAATAAATAAGTGTCTTCGGACTAAATCGGACTTTTTTGTTATGTACTCGTATAAAAATAATAAATAAACAAATAATAGCTAAACACTCAATTTTTTTGTCACCCTAACTGATTCTGAGGTTTTTATATTCTTTAACGCTACTGGGGCGTTCACGCCGTCGTGTTTGTGTTCATAACAATATTGTCAACTAAATATAGGTACATGGAATCCCGGCTAATAGCATTTGGCACTCCTACGGACAGTATATTTATAACCAGACTTATGTAGAAGAATGGCTCAGTACGGTTTGCGCGGAAGAGTGGTTCGATTCGCAAAGTCGCGTCTAGTCACAAGAGTATCGACGCAGGCGCAGCTTTCCTCGCCAGTGGTGTATAGTGTGATGCGCACATTCTCACAAGGTGGATTCGAGGAATTCGTGATGGAATGTGAAGATGGTTTCGAGGTATGTACCTAGATGGTATTTTTCTTTTACAATATTAGTAGAATTTTATACTGTACAGTTTTAAGTGTTCAAAGTGAAAACATTGTTAACATATTTGTCTGTAAAATATGAAATCTTCACAAAATTAACATTCTCAATATTAGCCACATTAATAATTCAATATCTAGTGTTTATTGTTAGATGTGGCATCGTAAAATTAACTTTACGTTTGTTCCGTATTCATAGATACATGTAAAATACTTTATTATATGCACATAAACACAGACTTATAACAAGGGATTACCTAATTTTGTGTTTGAAAAGACAAGTCTGTTACCACTATATTTATATGATTAGTGAACCAGTAAAAATGAGTTTAACAGGGGTCATCAGTAAGATGTATTATTGTTAAAATATAATGCATTTATTTAATTTTATGCTCTGCCAATTTTAGAAACTTCTGAAAATATTTGATTATTAGCCTCTTTGAGAAATTATATTATACGTATTTCCTGACAACATTTCATGGACTATGATAACGCCAATTCAGTAGCGATTACTCAAGACAAACTTCGTGTAGGTCTCCAAAAAAGATATCGATCAAACAGTCTCTTTAGTGCCTCGCCCCAATTCGTAAACAACTATAGATATAGTCACAATATGCGTGTCGCAAAGTTGTTTTAGGCAGATAGGCTAGCAGCGTGACATGGTATTTAGAATTTCCCGTAAACTAAACGTCACTGTAGAGCAAACACTGTGAACAAACGACGAGATAAGCGAGCGAGGCGTGAAGGCGGTTTCAGTTAGCGCCTGCGCGTTGGAGGTGCACTTTATAACGCCGACGTCGGCCACCACTCGCCGCCGATACTCGGGGTGGTTCAAAGGCTCCGGAGGTATCCATCGCCCGCCATGAATGCACGCCAGCTCCGCCGGCTCACAAGCCCAGTCAAGCCCCTCTGCGTCTGCTTCAGACAGTACAGTCAAGTGAGACCCAACTATATAATCGATAAAAACGATGTGAGTGTCTTTTGTGTTTTCACGGTGACAGATACGACTACCCTTTGTAAAGTCTTCGTAAAGTTTTTAGATGTTATCTAACTCGGTGATATAATTTTGAGTACTAAATCAAATTTCGACGTTACAGAAATGGCGTAATTCGGCACCCCATTTCTACGCAGTACAATCGATCGACTTGACGAGGTGAGCATCATTATTCTCATTAAACGTCAAGGCACAAGTGCTGACACTTAATTGAAAACAAATAGTCATCAATAAACTCATGTCCACTCATATTGATCATTTAACTCTGGCCGGCGCCTGTCGGGTGCTCTACCAATTCAAGTATTGACATATTCTAGTATATATCAATGCTACAACAATTGCAATCAATATGCTTCACTATTAATATATAGATAATTAATAACTCGTGCAGTCAACGCAAAACACGGTGCTTTTTAAATTCAATTTTAAAAGGAAGTACAGTACTAAACATATACTTACTCGCGTTTACATATTGTATTAGTTAACTATATATACTTTCTTTATATATATAAACGAATAAGTCCTCATTGACTGATAGATCACAATAAACGAAGAGCCTAAACCACTGAACCTAGACACATGAAATTTAGAGATTGTATTCACTATAGGCACTGCTATAGGGCAGCATTTTTATTCTTTTCTATGTTTATAAACCCATAAGGGTGTACAAAGAAGGATTTTTAAAATAAGGGGGTCAAATGGGGGTTTAAAGTTTGTAACTTTTTATATTACTTTTGAAATAGCGGCCAACACCGCTGTTTACAGTTGTATTATATGCGTGATTTACTTATGGGACAATTACCACTATCCATATTATAAAGAAAGTTTAATCTTTTGGCTTCAGTGAAATATTGCCTAAGCATTTCAGTACGTTACAGTAATACGAGTAGAGTTGTGTCATATCACTGCAATAGATAAGATTGGTGACTAATATTTAAAAATGTTTGTTTCACATGGTGCAGGCGGTATTCATTCGTGCATAACATCAATCCTGCATCGTGAGTACAAGGCAGTTCCTTGCTTACTTGTTTTGCATGATTCAACACTTATTTTGTTGGGTTGTGTTAAATGCAATTTCGGTTTTTTGAGATGAGGGCAAAGCAATTAATCATAAGAATTTATTCTCTCCACTGAGTGTGACTGTTGCTTGAGATTTGAGATAACCTATAAATTTGTTTGCACTTATTTTTATTGTATTTTCAGGTAGTGCATAGTACGTATAATTAGATTTCTGATTGGCTTGATAATAATTGTTTTGCTACAATACGAGATGTAGATTTCAAATTGAAGAACAAAATTATTTCGCATTTTAATTATCCTATTTAATTTCGAGGTTTTTTTAGAGATTATTGGTTAGAAGTTTAATGTAGAGCCTTCAATTTTAGATTTAAATATATTTCTTTATCGCTTAATATGACAAATTTTTTGCAGTTTGGACTTAAGTTCTTCCGCTTTTTAGCATATTTTTCGTAGGTAGTCAAATTATTACGTAGCGTAGTTACTTAAACAAAAAAAAATAAGTACCTACTTAACAGTTGTCAACACCAAAGAAAGTACCTATGATCGTTAAATTTTTAATTAAATTGTTACAAAGCGAACAAAACAATTTGTCAAGGCTATTTAACCTATGTTTGACTAATTATAACATCATGTGACAAGGTAAAAAGGTCTAATGGTAGCTGGTCAGACGCCGCAGACACACCCGTCGAGACGTAACACCTGCCTACGTCATGTCATTTATTATTAGATCACGTCTTCACGATCTACTGTGCCACGTTACAATCCCATCAATAACATAGATCATGTGTGCTAAACCTATCAATTCTCCATTAGCAATACTTCAATAGATGTATTGTAAAATTGTAACCAAAGATTTGCGCTCTTATTAAGTGAATTTGTTGTTATTGCCAGGGCCAGGGAAGGACCGCACAAAAATGCAGACGATGTGCTGTTTGAAATGTTCAAGAATGAAGACACAGGACTACTGCCGGTTGGAAAATTTCTGGCCGTAAGTAACTTTTGCATCCGTTATTCTTTGACACCCAAGCCAGCAACATAACATTTATTTTATTTTTAGCATACCATATGGAAAATTTTGTGTCATATTATCAAGACGTGAAATTTGTGCCGTCCAAATTGTTTAATCCAATTATCTGCTTTGAACATTATTTGGCACGTGTCGTGTATCGGCTCACCTAGTCTAGACTAACTTATCCACTAACTCAAACAGACTTTGCGTCAGGTGATGTTTACATATCGTCTCTCTTAATATTTTCCCAGGCTTTAAGAACGACCGGCATAAGGAAGAATGACTCACGAGTCAAGGAGGTCATGCACAACCTTTACAAAGTCCACAAAGAGTCCAACTTTGAGGGAGGTTCTCCTGAGACTCTAAAATTAGACCGGAAGACATTTAAAGAAGTTATCTCACCCAACATTGTCCTCATCACGAGGGCGTTCAGAAGCCAATTCGTCATTCCAGACTTTCAAGATTTTATTAAAGACATTGAGGAAATGTACTGGAGCGCTAAGAGTAATACCGACGGCAAGGTGGCCAGTTACATTCCTCAGCTCGCCAGAGCGAGTGCTGACAGCTGGGGCGTAAGCGTGTGTACGATCGACGGCCAAAGATTTTCAATCGGTATGATTTGCTCTACAAAATCCGGGGACTACAATTTGTCGGTTAAAAAATTTAAACTATATACATTTTTGCAGGTGATGTGAACGTCCCGTTTACTCTTCAGTCCTGCAGTAAGCCGCTGACTTACGCCATGGCTCTCGAGACTCTGGGTCCCGATACTGTACACAAATACGTTGGCACAGAGCCTAGTGGCCGTAACTTCAATGAACTCGTCTTGGATCATAACAGTACGTTACACTTTTATTTATATGTACCAAATTACGAGTACTACAGCAAATCGTTACAAAGCTTGTTTGTGTTTTGTCAACGTGTTAACAGCTAGTAATACATAAAACAGCAAGCGTCAGCTGGTCAACAAGTTTTCGAGATATTTAAAGTTAATAACGTAGATTACAGTACACAGGCCACGTCACGACGTAATGTTTTGTATTTATATCCTCAGTGAAACCACACAATCCAATGATCAATGCTGGTGCAATCCTGGTGTGTTCTTTGCTCAAGAGCTTGGATAAGCCTGAAATGACGCTCGCTGAGAAGTTTGACTACGTTATGTCATTCTTCAGCAGACTTGCTGGCAACGAAGTTTTTGGTTTCAACAATGCGGTATTTTTGTCTGAGCGAGAAGCTGCCGATCGCAACTATGCACTTGGCTTCTATATGCGAGAACACAAATGCTATCCAGAAAAAACAAACCTTCGCGAGTGCATGGACTTCTATTTTCAAGTAGGTTGATTATACGCTTCGAGTAATTTTCAGCCAAGAAAATATATTCAACGATGAAAAATAATAAAAGACTTATCCGAACAATTGTTTCAGTGCTGTTCAATGGAAGCAAACTGCGATATCATGTCTATCATGGCTGCCACTTTAGCTAACGGAGGAATCTGCCCGATAACCGACGAGAAAGTACTACGCCCAGATTCAGTACGAAACGTGCTTTCTCTGATGCACAGCTGTGGCATGTACGACTATTCTGGTCAGTTTGCTTTTAAAGTAGGACTTCCAGCAAAGTCAGGAGTTTCTGGAGCCATGCTTATAGTCGTTCCTAATGTCATGGGAATCTGCACATGGTCACCACCACTGGATCCTCTTGGCAACAGCTGCAGAGGACTGCAGTTTTGTGACGTAAATATATTTCTCACATGTCCATACGAGTATACACATTTAGAACTACAAGTAAGAAGTATTTATATCTTTTCCTCGTTTTTCAGGAATTAATCAATCGTTTCAATTTCCACAAATACGATAACATTCGATATGCTAGCCACAAAAAGGATCCGAGGCGTTACAAGTTCGAATCAGCTGGGCTCAATATTGTCAATTTGTTGTTCTCTGCTGCAAGTGGAGATCTAAGCGCTTTAAGAAGGTATGGTATGAAGCATAGATTTTTTTATAATTTCGAGTATCAGCATGGCGTTGTGTGGCATGTTTTTGTACAAATCTAAAATTTGTCTTGTTTTTATCAGCGCCACGGCCAGTAAATCTGTTAATTCTACGGCCGGTAATTCTCAAAAAGCTACTTCTGGTATTTCTGAAAGTTCTGAGACAACTCTTCCTGTACCGGTGACACCTTCAAACTAAAATATCCCAGTACAAGTACGCGTCTCTCATTCAAATTGTAGATGTTGCCGCTTGAAACGTACGGCCTTCGGCTAAATTGATCATGCTAGTTTTTCGTGTATTATATAGGTCACATTATCGCATCGTCACATTTGGCGCTTGACTGCGGTAAAGCTTACTCACAAATTTGTTTGCTGCTTCCAAACACACAATTCTACAGGCTTTTTGAGTGTACTTTATTAAGGGCTCACTAACTGATCTATGATGGTCTACGATATATTACGGTGCACTATAGATAATTATGTATGTTACATGTTGTTCATATTTTCTATTCGTAGACACCATCTGTCCGGCATGGATATGACGCTTTCGGATTACGACGGTCGCACAGCACTGCACTTGGCAGCTGCGGAAGGGCACCTTTCCTGTGTAGACTTCTTGCTAGCCCAGTGCGGGGTGCCGCACGATCCGCGCGACCGTTGGGGCAGCCGCCCGCTCAACGAGGCCGAGACCTTCGGCCACACAGCCGTCGTAAAATACCTCATAGAGTGGGAAACTACCCACCCGCAGACCAAACCAGCCGACCCAACAACTACCAACGTAGACGATCTCCTGGTGGCCAAACCAGATGCCGATGACGCCGTCAAAGACCCGAGCATCCAGGAAATTGTCACTAGAAACGGGGATAAAGTGCACTAAATTCGAATCTCAATAAACTAATATGGAACTGGGTCAGTTAAGATTTTGCGATATGTATTCTGTTGGTAGATCTCATTATTTAAACGTACGGAGTAATATGAATATATATTTTTTACTCTAATAAAAGTTGTTGATTTGAAGGCATTAGTCAAAATGTTTAAAAACCTTTGAGGGCCAAAGAAATGTTGGTTTGAGGGTTAGATAGTATAATGGTCCTGTTTCACCCGGGTGAACTATTTAGGATTACAAGTAAGGCTTGGTTGTGTACAATGCATTTTAAATTGTACCCAGTACACATATTATTGAGCTTGTTTTTGAATATTTACTACTATATAAAATATTTTGCAGTTTTTAGAAATGTAGTATGCCAAATTATTTACAAATATTGTGAATCCAGCTGTTTTTTTTTTTGTGTCAAGAGATACATATTTTTATTTAAGTTATTAATGCATATGTAAGAAGTTTACATGTTATTTAAATATATAGTAGTTGTTCATCAAATGTAGGTAATTAGCTGATATATTCTAATCTAACTTTAAGAAAAAAAAAAACTATATAAATGTACACAATTACCTTTTAGATTCTGTATTACTAATCTCTCTACTAAAATGTTATTTTATGGTATTTGAAATACCACTATCTGAATGTACTTTCCAACATTCCAAACGATAAATGGAAATGTGTACAATAACAGTTTTTAATGATGATATGATCAAAAATATGCAGGCCATTTTCCCATTTATAGTCATGGGTTTCTAACAAATCACACTAGAACCTGCCACATAGCTACTAAAAATTATTATACTGTCAGACCAATGTGACCAAAGAAATCACTTATAAAGAAAATATGACAAAAATTACAGTGTTATTCAATACAAGAAAAAACCTAACAAGCCATACCAATTTTACTTTTCTAGATGAATTTACTGATAAAAGTTAGGTAGGTGTGCTTAGCACAACTTAGTGACTTAATTGTGTTTTACTGGTGTGAAATACTGAGACTTTCCTGATAAACTATAGACCACCAATAACCATAGAATAAGGATTTGATGTTATACTTTTAACATTGCTACCAATCTTTCCAGAAAACCTTTGTATTAGCTATAGATTAGATAATAAATAGAGCCAGTATGATTTCTGAAAATATGATCATTGTAAATTTGTATTAATGTAAATCTCAGTGTCCGATAGTAGGTAATAGAAACTTCTATAAAATTTAGTGAGATGAACTTGAAATATCAATTCATCTTTCAAAAAAGACAATAAGTAGATATGTGAATTAATTTTCAAATACTACTAAACAGGTAGATAATAACAGAAATTAATATTATAATATTTACCAAACCCTTAGCTGTTGTCCAAATGTATGAAAATGTCAATTAAAAATTGTTGCTGAAATATCTGTTTTTATTTTCTTTTGTTTTGTAAATAATTAGAAATATATAATATTTTCTGTGAAATACTTTCAGTTCAAAATACTTTGAAATAATTTTCCAGACTGTTTACAATAAAATAGTTAAACTAAAAATAATTTAGTTAAAATAGTTAACTACATTAAATATGAGAAACTATCAATTGCTCGTAAGCAATTAATAGTTTGAATATTAATAAAGTTTGAAAATAATAAATAATAATTTAAAAATGTGTTAAGAGTCTCAAGATATATAACCTATTAATAATAAGTGTGGGTTGGCTTAAGTACCCTGCGGCTCGATTTTCTGGGTGATTTCGATTTTTATTGATAGGCATTGAAGCTCTAAGTCAAAACCTAGCTGCTAATTATGAGGAACTTCGTAATTTTTGAAAAATCTTGTTTCTAATTTTTGAGGTTGAGTATGAAGCATAATACCATTTTTTAACTACAACATGACGACTTTTGTACGGAATGTATAGCAAATAGCTTACTGTAAGAGAAAAACTGGTGCTATCTCACTCTAATGCTTTAAATCTGTTGTATGTTATGTTCACAGTTAGTTAGCGGAATCGATTAAGCATTTTTTTGCAACCCGGCTTGTTTAAATGCTTAACTTGACATAGAGCATGTTTACTTGAGTTGGTTAGGTTTAAAATGAGTGGCAGATCTATTACAGAGCACCCCGACTCCACTAAATCTTGTGGCTGACAACCCTCGAGTGAATATAAAAATATAGGAGCTTGGAGCTCAAGGGACTCTCTGCCGCATGATACTAACACATTATCATAATTGGCTATCATTTAATAAGATAAGTAAAATAATACATATATTAAGTCAACAATACTTTATTAAGCTAATTCTACTCTACTATACAAACATTACTTTGCACTTACGGCTGGTTTGATTGGTGTGGACACAAGGCCTAAGAGCTTACAATCAGCTTCAAGAAGGGTCAAGTCAGTGCTGGAACCAAGGAAGCGAGACGAGAGCTCCAAATCTTTGATCTGTATCCTGACTCGTGCACCTCGGACATATTCATCACTTCTGTTGGTAGGCCTTGTGCAAACGCAGTGGAACTTCCAGCCAAAGTCAATGTACAAATCATCTTCAACTACATGGAATATCTTGCCAATAACTACCTTGTTAACTGGATCTCCCAACTGCAAATAAATATAAAATATTTTTTTTTTTCGAAGACGATAAAGAAACACCTACGTATTTACTATAAACAATTCAAGATTATGTAAAACACTTACATCCATAAGCTTTGAATGACGGAGTAATGATGCAAAAGTGAGATTTTCTACTGGCTCTTTGGTGTCAACAATATGGGATTGTTTTTCATATGCTTTTGCGAATCCTCCTGTTTTCGATGCATCTATATTAACTTGAGCTTCTTGTGGTGTGGTAGGTGATTCAGTACCAGAGCTAAATGAACGAGTTATCAGCGTCTTTCCGAGATGATCGTTTATTCCTGAAAATCTGTAAACAGTTCTACGAAGAACCACTTTACCAAATATTACCCTTGCTGGAATCATCATTTGGTAAATTAAATTATTACTCCGAAAACTTAATATTATTCTAATTCGTTTTACTTAGTCCATAAAGAATAATAAATAAACAAATTCCTAACCTCAAAGTTCTCAAACCACAATTTTTTTTAAATATTTTTTTATGTTTTTTTTTTATTATTTTTATTGGCAACTGGATACAAAGTCCTTAATGCGTAACTTATTGAACTATTTACTTAACTATTAATATACAATGTTACAATTTACCTAAAGTAGTACTAATAAACTTATATATAGGAATAAAATTTACAGGGTTGCTAAGTAAATTTTGTAAATCATTCGGTATCACACTTTTACAAATATTGTGCAATTCTGCAACTAAAATTAATCTTTCTAAGCTAAATTTCGGGCACTTCATTACAATATGTTGTAGATCAGCAACTTCACTAATACAAAATTTGCATTTATCACTTTGTACAATTTTGAGTCTTGCAAGATGAGCTGGTGTTCTGCAGTGGCCAAATCTTAGTCTATTTATTGTAGTTATAAAATTTCTGTTTTCTATGTCCTTTCTTTTGTGGTACTAAGGTCTTTGCGGCGGGGCATTCTGAATTGATGCATACCATCTACCTTTTCTCTCAGATACCGATCTCCAGAATTAATGCCATAAATTCATAATATTTTCTGTTAATCAGTATAAGGTACATCTACTATTTCTGTTCGGTCTTCATTAAATTCTCCTCGGACTGCTTTGTCAGCAGCTTGGTTACCCGACGAAATATTGCGATGAGTAGCTACCCATTTAAACTTAACGGACTTGCCTCCGTTGCTTAAATTTAGGAAAATTGTTTTAACATTTAACAATAAGGTGAGGTTAGTTAAGTGAAACATACTTTTATTTTTTCTGTACAAATTATATTGGCCTGACTAAACTATTAGTCCTATCGTAATGAAAATATGACGCATATGCTAGGAAAAGTATTAATAATAAAATAAATAACAAAATAATAGCATAGATTCATTTAAAACCGATTTAAGTTCAGAATAATATCCGCGTTCAGAAACTGTTTCACTTCCCTCTACTAGGAGGCAAGTGAAACATTCTGTTTTTTTAATCATAATAGTATTACTAGAGTGCTTTTGATCAAAAAGGTGATATATTCAACAGCGTTCACAACATTTTCAATTCTATTCCATTAAAAATAAAGTTCATTTTGGCTTGTAAAAGTAAAAATATAAATTTGAGGCAAGTGAAACATATATAAATATCCAGAGGTGCTCAACATTGTATCGATTTGAAAACTTATGATTGGATGAAAATAAGACTAAAAGTATTTAGAAGAAATATTTATTTAAAATGTTAGAAAGTATAATATTTTCGTACTTACTATTACAGTGTTATTGTTAAGAAATGGAACATAATCATTGGCATTCTCGTTTTCTCGAAATAAGACTTACTCGAAATAAAGCAATACTAAATAGACCACAATAGGTATAAACAGGAACTACAAACATCAGTCTTTTGCTCTTAGAGTTTAACAAAACCTAATATCGTCGTTGATATTGCAATATGTTCTATGTCAAATTTCTAAGATTTATTTTTTATTTCTAAATCGCATCCTAAATTTAAATATGAACGCACCCGTAAAACGTTCTATGTCAACAGCCAATCAGAACGCTTTATTCTACACTGATGCAATACGTCACGTGACAACTTTAACACAAAACTCATATTTCAATTGGTTCTATGTCAACTTTTGAACGACAATGGATTTTTTAGCTAGTGTTTTTTAGATTTTCGTTTGTTTCAACAAAAGATAAATGGTAAGTTCCTTGTAAAATTACTTAATTCGTTGTACTAAAGCAGATTATTAAGCTTTACTATACTTTTGTTAATTACTTGTTTTTTTTGCTGCCATACAAAGTAACCGATAGTATCGGTGCATGCGACAAATATAACACTTTTAATCCGTTGATTCTTGCTTGTATAAGTTATTTTTGATACATTATTGTGATGTAGGCTATGGTTGAGTTATTTCTTCGGTACTGAATAACTATTTTTATTTTTAAATATTTATACAAAATGGTTTATGTCATAATATCTCTGGTTCAAATTATGTGACATAGATCGTATTGCACTGCATTATATGTATTATTTTGCATGGGTGGTTAAGGGCTTGCATGCGCTCTTTACAGGTACAATATGAGGAGATTTTCGAGAGGAAACATGTTAGTAGAATTAGCAACTTCTACAAAGTCATCTGAGGAAGCAGTTCTTCTTGACGAAGCAACAGGAAAGTTTATTCCATCTATTCCTCATTCTCCGTCTAAATCTAGCAAATCTAGTGATGACGAGACTTATTGCGGGTTTTCGGATATGGAATCAATATATCCTTCAGAACCTGAGTTTGTGGGTTGTTCTGAAAATTCTTCTGGCAGTTCATCAGATGTTGAAGAAATTTTAGATGAACGATATGGAAAACTAACCCGCAAGCGAAAGAAGAACGGACGTAAGAATAAACGTAAAGGTAAGGGCCAAGCTAATAAATCTTTGTGGAAAAGGACAAAAAACTCTGCAGCCAGACTCAAAGGAGAGGAATATACTGGTTTCGAAAAGAATGAAGAGGGTAAATACCAACAAACTGTTTCACGCCCCGCAAAGATCCTGAAAAATGGTTGTGGTGGTCATACTTCGCTAAAACGCGGGGGTCCTCGGCAACAGTTTGAGTGCAACGAATTATCAGATAGTGACCGGGAGTCCATTTTCCAAGAGTTTTGGAAAATGAGATCCTGGGAGGCACGTAAAGTTCACGTTCGAAGCCTAGTTGATGTCGGAGTTCCCCAACATCGTCGTAACTCTTCGATAAATGATGTAAGTCGGAAAGAAACAGCTTTTAAATATTTCTTGATGTTGCGTTCTGAAAATGCTGCAAGAAAAGTACATGTTTGTAAAGTCATGTTTATGAAAACGTTGGCTATCGGACAGCGGCAGTTGCGAGACTGGCTTACACAAAAGTCTGTGAATACTAATGATCCGGATCTGATCTCAAGTGTTACACCTACACAAAATAACGTTTCAGAAGAAGATAACAGCATTGTGGAATTCTTTAAGAAATTGCCTAAAGTCGAATCACATTATTGTCGAAAATCAACTGCAAAAAAATATTTGGAACCTATTTGGAACAGCATTACAGGTGATTTGTATACGGAATACTTGCAGTTCTGTACCACAAACAACAAGAAAAAATTTGGCCCTGCTTCCTTTTCACGAAAATTTCACGAATTGAACTTATCTATTTTCAAACCCCGGAAAGACCAATGCAATAAATGCATTTCGTATAAAAACGGCAATATTGAACCATGTGAATATGCTTCCCATTTGGAAAAAAAAGAAAGTGCGAGAGCTGAAAAATCAGTTGATAAAGAAAACTCTGGACCTGACGTTATTGTGTACACTATGGACGTGCAAGCTGTGCTGTTGTGTCCTAAAATGCAAGCATCAGCCACTTACTATAAAACAAAACTAAAAGTTCACAATTACACACATTACAACTTAAAAACGAAGGAAGTATTTTGTTACTTATGGCATGAGGGCAATGGTGGTTTGGATAGTAATGTGTTTGCGTCTATATTGACCAAACATCTAATGTCTGAGCTACAAATATCAAAAGCCACAAAAATTATTTTATGGAGTGATGGCTGTTGTTATCAAAATAGATCTGTGAAACTGGCCAATGCATTGTTGGAACTGGCTGTAGAACAAAATGTAATTATTGAACAAAAGTATCTGGAAGTTGGCCACACTCAGATGGAGGTAGACTCTATCCACAGTGCCATAGAAAGAAAACTGCCTCCTCACAGGGAGATATATATTCCCGGCGATTATATTAATATTATGAAGAGTGCACGAAAAGATCCTTACAATGTAATTTTTCTAGGCTATGATGACTTTACGAAATTTAAAGGGGGCAGGTATTCGAGTATCAGACCAGGAAATACCAAAGGAGATCCAATCGTAACCGACATTTGCGCCTTGCAGTACTTACCTGAAGGTAAAATAAAATTTAAGCTGAAATTTAATGATGAGTTCGAATATTTACCGAGAAGACAATCAAACAAAAAAGATGCAATATTGCAAAAATCTGCTCTGTACACATCGCCCTTGTCTATAGACCTGGCAAAATTCATTCATTTGCAAGAAATGAAACCACTAATACCTAAGGATTATCACGCATTCTACGACTTGCTCGAACACAATTGTTCCTCAACCTCATCTTCTGGCTGCACACACATCCAAAAAATTTAAAATAGGTTAAAAAGAGAGAGACGTTAAGTTTAATTATTATGATTTTAGGTATAATTTTTCAGGAATATAATAATAAAAGATTCTTTACTCTCGCTTGTTTTACTTGTGTAGTGTAATATTTTGAAGGTAGCCGAAAGATAGAAGTGTAAAAAGGAATATTCCTTAATTATTTTAAATATTATTCTTCTAATCCACTTAGAAAGTACCTGAAACTGAATAATTTCTTAGAAGCAATACAAACTATGTCATCCTGTGATGATGAATATTAATCGAAATATTTATAACAATACGTTCAATGTCACGGTATTTCACTATGTATATACAATTATTGTTATTTTTAAATATTATTTCGTGTAACACATTTCTTTTTTAAATATAATGAAAGGGTAATAATTACAATCGCTTTAATTACGTCAAAAAAACGTTATTTGTGTCTCCTGTAAAGTACGTCAAAGTTGACATAGAACATATTGCAATATCAACGACGATATAGTCTTTATTATTTACTAAGTCGCTATTATGGCAAAGGTGAATTATTACAAGTTACTCCTGTAAGTACCATATTGTATTATTCATTTACTTACAGTTACTAGGCTACCCTATTGAATATTGTAACCTGCAAATGACATTTTAAATGTTATTTGTCCTCTGCGACCTATAGTTGGTCTGGGTCATTTAACCAAAATGTCCTCGAGATGAGTATTTGACTTCAAACCTCTTCTGTCATACAAGCAATTAACTATCGTTGGTCTAGGAATTCCATACACCTTGGATGCTCTATAAGCCGACAGCTCGCCACTTCTGACAGCTTTTATAGCTTGGAGCAATTTTTCTTTTGAATAAGAAGCCCTATCTGTCTTTCTTTTATAGTTTCGAACCATTTTTCATTATCTGTAACAAAACACTGAATGAACGAAACAAACATAAAAAATAATTCTTAAAAATGTTAAGAACCACTGACTCGAGGCAAGTGAAACATACGTTTCACTTGCTCCGGACCGCATTGTTTCTCTTGCCCCGGTATATAATTTTGAGGTTATTGTTTTTCATCATCAAATTATAGCTAAACTATTTGTATTTCATGCAAAATTATAATGTACGGGGGGCACATCAACTAACATAAAACTATACTCACATTTTACACAGCCCGATTAGACGTTTTTCTAATAAAAAAATAATAATTTCAGAGACACGTGCCACTCGCAAATAAATTTTTGACAGATAAAAATTTTGGCAGTGCGTCATCTCTTACTTAAGCACGTTAGCGAAATCTCTGTTTTATACCCGGAACTAAAACACCTAAAACTACTTTACCGGCACGTACATCACCGAATAAATCGTTTAATATTGAAAATATTTGAATATGTTTCAATTACCCCGGTGTTTCACTTAACCAACTTCACCTTATATAATTAGTATTAAATTTAAGTAAATTATCACTTAGAGCTAAAAGTACACTCTTACTATCTGACACTATTAAGAAATGAGATCTATTTACATTATTTATATAAACTAACGCACAATAAATTGCATAACACTCTGCTGTGAAAATGCTGCAATGAGTGTCTAATTTCACACAAAAACTATTCTTTGTCTGCGAGTCATAAAAAGCTGATTTTACATTGTCCTCAGTTTTAGAACCGTCCATATTATACAGAATGTAGGTAAATAAAGGTTGATTGTTTAAATATTACGAAAATTCAACTTGATTACAAATTTGATCTAAACTGATATTAATATTAGTTTGGATCATGGCTTTATAATCTGCACAGAATATAGGGAGAGGATTGGAAGTGTGCATGTTTTTACAAAGGTTCTTAATATTTAAAGTTATTTTTAATGGTTCTGGTAGGTGTTCTGAAAGGAGTTCTTCTGCGTTTATATCTAAGTTATTAGTGAAATCTGAAGGAAGGTCTTGAGTAGGTAAAATTCTATTCATAACAAATTTGTTGTCAGTTGCCAGTAATTTAAGATAAAGGTTTTGAGTTTTGTTCTTATGTTCAGTGCAGTGTTGCCAGTCGGGTCTTGTCAGAAATTACCTGAAATATAAAAAATGTTACCTTTTTGTATAAGTACATACAAAGTGTTAACCTTTATTAATATTTCAATGGATGAAACCCCTTTGAAGAACCGATACGTGTTCAGTTGTTTTACTCTTTACCTGTAATAATTATAAGAATATATCTGTTATGTTTTGACTTATAAAAATATATTTATTTTTATTAAATACCATTACTACGTTATTATCATTCTGTTCTTATTTCCAAACTTCACGTTTCTTAAAATGGTAGCAGAGTAATAAAAGAAACTTGAGAAAATCCATCCAAAAAAATTATCCATCATGTCCCATGTAAAAATTGAGCCCCTGAACAGTAAAAATACGACGGGCTATCCAGGCGGAAGCTTTATTAATTCAACAAAAGTTGTGGAAACATATTGAAGAAGACGCAATAACAGATAAAGACGGTGATCGCCAGGCAAGGTCTGAATTAATTCTTATAATCGCCCCTTCAGAGCTAAAGCAAGTCAAAAAATGTTCTACAGCAAAAGAGATATGGCAAACTCTTAAAGATATATACGCCAGTAAAGGACCTGCAGTGCGATTCTGCAAACGTATCTCGCTTGCGTGACTCCCAAATCCGCGTCGAGATTTGCGATTGGTATTCCAAGAAAACCTCGGGCGTCACTAGCGCCACCCGAACGACCGTGCGTGCGAGAGACACTACATGTGAGTGATCAAATTTTAGAATTTGACGTTTCTTGGTATTCTGCGTCTGCTTATGACCCTCACCCAAATACTCACCTCACGCAAAAACTCGAATCCTAGTGTCAGATTAAAAGTTACTATTTTTCATGCGAGTTTTGCGTGAAGTATATGGGAGATAGTAATTTTACTCCCTAAATAATTTATTTATCGAAATTAATAAGTTTGTCCATACAATTAGGTAAGCTAGTGTAAAGTTGATATTTATATATCTAAAAAAATTCTATCAGTTAATGTCACAAATTATGTATCCTACCTAACTTATTGTTTAGTATCGTTGTTTTAGAATATGGTTCACTTTTTTCGCTGCTGACTAATTATGAAGAGCCCAAGGTTACTCATAGGCATTATATGATTGGCGTCGTCTGTATGTATTCCGAGTGCTTTAATTGGAAACAGCTGCGTTAGGTACCTTTAGAGACTTTCAGACTATTTAGTTGATAACGTAGATCACAGATTTGAGATTTTCCTTATAGTCTGAGACTTAGAATGACATCCTATCTACTAAGAAATTCAAGAAGTATCTGATTGAGGACAAAGTTATATATCCCAAATAGGACACTTTTGGTATATTAAATTCCGAAATAATGTACCTACTTAATAAAAAAAACATTGTTTATTAATATAATCATCTATAGGCACACTATCATTTCTAACAACTAGAAGTTATTAAAATAAGTAGAGAGAAATGTATGTGCCTACATCTTCCAAGCATTAACATCACCCTGCATTTATAATGTTAGCAACCTTGCATTGTAAAAGATTATGATCTGCGCTGGTTGTTATTAGAAGCATTATGCTCAGGTTGTGCCGTTTTGTGCCAGGAAAATTTGTTGTGATATTTAAAATTAATTTAAACGTTTAATATTCTTAGGTTCTGTGAAACATAATAAATTTTCTTTCATTATATCTCAGAAGTGAGAGTAGTATGTTGTATTGAAAAGTAACCCAATAATTTACAGATTTTATGAGACGTTTCACAAACTGGGTGTACTGGCATGCATTGATTACATTGTGATTACCAAAGCTTACATTCTGAAAATCAAGTTATTTCTATTTTAGAAAAGTATACCATGTCAGGAATGTCCTACTAGTAAGTTTTCCAGTACTATTGAGTTCAAATGATATTCTGAAAGAGAATTATTATGCAATAAATACAAATATATTTTAATAATAAAAACTATTATTCTCTATACCAGTGACACAGTTAATATTATATTGTTACAGGTGCTGATTAATATCTTACAAGTAATGGCGGTGCCATGCACAACCATCAATATATGCTTCTCAAGAAATTCTATTAATATATTGATATATAGTTTTAAGTTAGTTATGATTTTATCCCAAAAACTTTATAATATTTGGAATAAATGATAAAATATACAATATTGAGAACTTTATTTGGATTTTATTACTAGATACAGTAATTTTGATATCAAATCAGGGTTTTAATTACTGGGTTATTCACTACTGATAATTTAAAAAGTATTTATAAATAATTATGGTCAAGTATAGTATTTAATAAGCAGTATTCATTAACATTAAAAAGAAATGATTACAAAACACTTACATAGTAAATATAAATCAATGTCAACCCTGTCTACTCGTAAAGTAGGTTATAAAATCAAATTCAAAATCAATAATATATAACAATATAACACTACTATAATACTAAAACCAATATACACAACACAAGCACTTCAAAACAGCATGAAAAATCTTTTAGTAAGGATTACTTTTATATTACAATACATTACATGCAATTGATAATGTATTGCATCACTCAATAGTTTAAAACTGTATATTTTCTGTGTTCACTGCCATCTCTTAATCATTCTTAGCATTTTATTGAGCTTATTACTCTACATGTTCTAGAACAGTTCTCAGGAGTGACACATTCTTATCTTCGAGGTCTATCTGTCTCTCTTTTAGTCTCAGACATTTTTCTGTTATCGGAGCACACTGATTCTGCGTTTGAGATGGTAAAGTCTGACCACGGATTCTATTTCTCCTTGTAATTTTGTGAAAAATGTATTACCATCAATCATTGTTTCCAACGTTCAGCGACACAATTTAATAGTAGCTGTATTTCTTGAACAAATTATATGGGCACTTTGCCACATTTTGCCAGTCTTTAGGATGTCCCACGCTTTAAAATTATCCTAGTATCACCTGTAACTGAGCCGCTAATGGTTTCCAGAATGTTGAGGAGTATGGCTGTAATTGAAATATGTACATAAATATATGAGGACTATTGTAATTTTTTAATGAATAGTAATGTCCGTAAAGTAATAGGTCGAGTTTTAAAGTAACTAAGAATGTTTACCTGATGTTGAAATATTGTCTATATTTAGTTTTGTTTATATAAAAGTATTCAACTGTATGCAGCAACACGACACAAGATGCAATCTCAACAGAATTCCTTAGAAACTCGACGAAGTTAAGGTTATCTTTATAAGTTCACATTTTGTTGGCATTTTGAGATCCCATCATTTATATTTAACAGAATTACAATCGGTTTTTAGTATATTTCTTTCGAATTCTACATTGACTTGATATTTTGTTTTGTTTACAAAAGTTTTTTCTACCACATGCGTCGGTTGTGGCAACATACGGTTATTATCATTCTGCCAGTATTTAAAAAAGTTTTAAGCTTGATTTACCCCTAAATTACGTCACGTTTTGTTGTTTAGTTGTAAAATATACTTTATTATACTTTAATTTACTAAAAAAATGCATTTAATAGCCGTAAACACGAAATAATGGAAAACCGGTAATGTCGATTCGTATCAAACTATGCGTGTCAATCCCTAGTAAAACTGCAGCAGCAGTGCGATTCTCTGTAACATGCCTCCCTGCGGGAGCTAGTTTGAGTGATTCACATTCCCTTCGATCCTGGCGTCAGCTTCACTTAAATTGGCATTCTGTGACCAAGCGATTTGATAGGTGTAGTGAAGTGATAATTGAGTGATCAAAAAACTTGACGGAGTTTTACTAGGGATTGACACGCATAGTTTGATACGAATCGACATTACCGGTTTTCCATTATTTCGTGTTTTAAATTCAAGTATAATATAGTATATTTTACAACTAAACAACAAAACGTGACTTAATTAAGGGTAAATCAAGCTTAAAACTTTTTTAAAATACTGGCAGAATGATAATAACCGTATGTTGCCACAACCGACGCATGTGGTAGAAAAAACTTTTGTAAACAAAACAAAATATCAAGTCAATGTAGAATTCGAAAGAAATATACTAAAAACCGATTGTAATTCTGTTAAATATAAATGATGGGATCTCAAAATGCCAACAAAATGTGAACTTATAAAGATAACCTTAATTTCGTCGAGGTCCCCACGTATGAAGTGTTGTTTTTACAAAATCTTTGTTCCCGACACATTCTAAGGATTTCTGTTGAGATTGCATCTTGTGTCGTGTTGCTGCATACAGTTGAATACTTTTATAGAAACAAAACTAAATATAGACAATATTTCAACATCAGGTAAACATTCTAAGTTACTTTAAAACTCGACCTATTACTTTACGGACATTACTATTCATAGCTCATTAAAAATTTACAATAGTCCTCATATATTTATGTACATATTTCAATTACAGCCATACTCCTCAACATTCTGGAAACCATTAGCGGTTCAGTTACAGATGATACTAGGATAATTATAAAGCGTGGGACATCCTAAAGACTGGCAAAATGTGGCAAAGTGCCCATATAATTTGTTCAAGAAATACAGCTACTTACTATTAAATTATGTCGCTGAACGTTGGAAACAATGATTGATGGTAATACATTTTTCACAAAATTACAAGGAGAAATAGAATCCGTGGTCAGACTTTACCATCTCAAACGCAGAATCAGTGTGCTCCGATAAAAGAAAAATGTCTGTGACTAAAAGAGAGACAGATAGACCTCGAAGATAAGAATGCGTCACTCCTGAGAACTGTTCTAGAACATGTAGAGTAATAAGCTCAATAAAATGCTAAGAATGATTAAGAGATGGCAGTGAACACAGAAAATATACGGTTTTAAACTATTGAGTGATGCAATACATTATCAATTGCATGTAATGTATTGTAATATAAAAGTAATCCTTACTAAAAGATTTTTCATGCTGTTTTGAAGTGCTTGTGTTGTGTATATTGGTTTTAGTATTATAGTAGTGTTATATTGTTATATATTATTGATTTTGAATTTGATTTTATAACCTACTTTACGAGTAGACAGGGTTGACATTGATTTATATTTACTATGTAAGTGTTTTGTAATCATTTCTTTTTAATGTTAATGAATACTGCTTATTAAATACTATACTTGACCATAATTATTTATAAATACTTTTTAAATTATCAGTAGTGAATAACCCAGTAATTAAAACCCTGATTTGATATCAAAATTACTGTATCTAGTAATAAAATCCAAATAAAGTTCTCAATATTGTATATTTTATCATTTATTCCAAATATTATAAAGTAATTGGGATAAAATCATAACTAATTTAAAACTATATATCAATATATTACTATATCCCAGGGACCAAAATTACTATCTCCCATATACTTCACGCAAAACTCGCATGAAAAATAGTAACTTTTAATCTGACACTAGGATTCGAGTTTTTGCGGGAGGTGAGTAATTGGGTGAGGATCATAAGCAGACGCAGAATACCAAGAAACGTCAAAGTCTAAAATTTGATCACTCACACGTAGTGTCTCTCGCACGCACGGTCGTTCGGGTGGCGCTAGTGACGCCCGAAATTTTCTTGGAATACCAATCGCAAATCTCGACGCGGATTTGGGAATCACGCAAGCGAGATACGTTTGCAGAATCGCACTGCAGACATAGATGTGAATATTAATGAAGAATTATTAACTATCATGATGCTCTATAATCTTTCGCCTGACTGAAAATTTCCGTATTGCCATTGAGCCACGAGATATGCTGCCGAAACCAGAGCAACTTAAAATTAAAACAATCGAAGAATGTGACGCACGTCATACTGCACAAAAATCAGACAGTAGTCATGAAAGCGAACCAGTTGGACAAGAAGAAGCTTTCTATGCAGCTTGTAAAGTAATTAAACGAATAGGTATATAACGAATATTCAAACGTAAAACACACAAAATTTGCATGGAATGCTGGAAAAAGAAATGTTATGACGACAATCATGCTCATCAGAATAATTTTGTAACCCAAGCATATTGCCTTCTATCGCCACATGACAAACAAAAAGAAATAAAATGGGTTTTAGATAGCAAATGCACTTCACATACGATGCACTGTATTGTTTACTAAAGATAAGGCAATAATCAAAAATAAAAAAGCTGGAATAACCATTCATCTTAATTTTATATATATACATTAAATACATAATACATATTAAATACTTACATACCTAAATACAGACACACATAATATATATATAAGTAACTAAACCAATATAAATTAAATAATAAAAGTAAATTATATTAAGTACGAATATTAGAATTGTTTATGTTTGCATGAAGTGTCGCGTCCCTCCATTGTTACTCCGTTCATACAGCCTGCGCGAGACTGGTTCAGTTCTACAAGCTCGCCACGGCGCGGGCGCCCGCGCGCTTTCGTCCATCAGAGAGTCTGGATTTAATATTGGTACTAGACGATCGCGTGCCGCCCGGACACATTACATTACTTGTTTAATTGTTTTCTTTTGTAGGGCAGGCTGCACACGCCTACATCACACATGTACTTAGGCGTAGTTTGTTTATATTAAGTTTGTATTATGTTTCACGGACCGTCACGCCAGTCTCTCGCTGGCGCTCCAATAAAGCGCATGTCTTAAAGCCTAAACTGCATTTAATTGACCCCATATAGAATACTCACCTCAATTAGCCAGCGACACCACATAGACTCATCAACCAACACATCCAAACAATATTCTATAGTGGTGACCGTATTCTATACTTTGTTGGAGTAAAAGTATAATTGTTACGTGTCGAATAAAGTATTTAGCTTAAAGCGAACAAAGACTTTTGTTTCAATTGTGGTACGACTTGCGTCTCACCACTCACACACAACATACCTACACGGACACTGCTTGCCATAAAGGCAAAATAAAATTTACATTTACATAACCATCAGGTTGTTACTATGATGACACACAACGCGTGTGTAAACTAAAACGCAGTCTTTTTGGGCTGAAACAAGCACCGCGCTGTTGGAATACTTGTATGACATAATTTTTAACCGACTCAGGTTTCAATCAGAGTGAAGCAAATCCGTGCCTATATATGAGAATCAAAGGGCAATCTAAAGTATTTATTGGGCTTTATGTTGACGATGGACTTATTGCTTTAATACCACAACCGCAGGAGATGATTTTATCAACGAACTAAAAACAAGATTTAAAATAACTACCAAGCCAGCGAGTTATTTTCTGGGTTTAGAAATAAATGTGTGCGAGGACAAGTCTATAACATTGTGTCAAAAATTATACACAAACAAAGTTCTTGATAAATACAGAATGAGTCACTGTAAGCCTGCACCCACTCCAATTGTTAAAGGTAATGAGAACGAGGAACAAGAAAACGATGGAAAATTTTCTTACAGACAGGCAGTAGGTGTATTAGCATATTTGGCAGTTGGTACAAGACCTGATACATCATACGGTATAGGAGTGGCTTCAAGAACTCTCGCAACGCTAGGTATCAAAACGTGATGTTATGCTAGTAATGAGGATTTTTCGATATTTAAAAGGAACCCATCAAAATGGGTTAATATACACAAACAAAATAGCTATGCAGCTGGATTGTTATAGCGACTCCAATCTAGCTGGCGAATCGTGTACTGGAAGATCCACTTCAGGGATGATGTGCTTATTTGCTGGAGGAGCTGTCACTTGTAGGAGTCAGAAACAATCTACTGTATCGATCTCTTCCACTGAAGCAGAAATAATAGCTGCTAGTAAAGCTGCACAAGAAATCATCTGGACTCTTGAACAGTCTTATTATGACTAATAAGCCGAATTTGCATCTAGACAATGAATCAGCTATAAATCTTGCTCACAACCCAAGATACGCAACAAACGTACTTAATACATTAAGTTGAAACACTTTTTTGTCAGAGAATGTGTCGCTAATGATGAATTTAAAGTGGTAAAAGTGTCTTTAGACCATTAACTGGCTGATATTATGACTAAGCCTTTATATGGTCCTAGATTACAACAACTGTGCTCTTTGTCGGGACTTAAAAATTTATCATCGATAACATCCTTATTAATGAACACGTCTTAACTTCGTCATTTGTCTTGTTTTGCCGCGTGACGTTCTCTATTGGATAGAACAAGACAAAAAATGCTCTAAGTTAAGACGCGTTTATTAATAAGGCAGTTAATTCTTAAAAACATTGGAGGATGTTAAGATATATAAACTTTATTGACATTTCAATGTATTAAACCTCTTTACCTATAATTATAAGAATATTTCTGTTAAGTTTTGACTAATTGACTTATAAAAAATGAATTTATTTTTACTAAATACAATTACTACGTTATTATCATTCTGTTCTTATTTCTAAACATCACGTTTCTTAAAAAAAGTAACCTTTCATATTTTTTTACAGGCAAGGTATTAAAATTCGATAGAATACTCGTAGAATAACGTTGTTCAGACTTACAGAAACATCGATGAATATTTGAGCACTTGCCCGATTTCTTGATTTGTTCATATTGATACATATTAAATATGAATTTACTTTATTAGTTGTTATAATTCTAAAATTTATATAATCAACTAGTGAACTTAAAAATAAAATTAATAAGTGCATACTCGTAAGTGTACAATTTAAGGTTAGTCTATTAAGTTTGTAAATTGATACTATAAATATTTTTTACTGAGTATTACCAGCTGTATAGCTGACTACACCTTAGATATGTATTTTAAGTAGGTATAAAGGTCTGTGGTTTTAGTTCTACTGCTAACGAAGCTTACCAAAATGAAAAGCTCTAAAACGAACGTTCCGTTTCACGTTGCTATTATGTAAGAAATTAAAAGTTAATTCTACAAATTCCAGATAACCACCTAAAAGTAACATTTTCATTAGTGTAACCTAAAAGTAACCAATGCAGTTCAAAAATCACCTAAAAGGATATAAAAGTAACCTTCTGGCAACCAACACTGCTTAATGATCCATCGACAGAACAATGTGTAGGGAGACTTTTTGGCGGGAAGTCAAACCGAAGGCGCGCTTTTCAATTTAATTGTAATAAAATTTTAGTTTTTCGTGTTTATTTGATGAAATAAATACATATTACATCTGAATTACACTTTGCGCACCCCATTGTATAAAATGGGGACGCAAGACGAGGAAGAACATGACCCCGGTGGTTGTGGTCCTGATCGTAAAAGAAGATATGAAAAACGGTGAATTCTGCTGAAGAAGGTAAGTACAATATTAGAAACGAGTGCTGTGACTATACGGTCTATGTCGAGTCAAGGAAAAAGATAAAATTTGAAACAGAAATCCAATTAAACTGACACAGCTGTTCGTAGACAACATGAAAGATATAACTGGTGTCCATAGAATCAACGCCTATAAAATAGGAGTCACTTTTCAAAAAGCTGCGGCTGCTAACAGCTTTCTTAAGGAAGATAGCTTCCTAAATAAGCACAAGTTACGCGCCTTCATCCCTGCGCATTTAGTGGAGGAGGTAGGAGTCATACGACACGTGCCCACTGATATGTCAAATGAACAATTACACAAAAATATAACTTGCGATACGGACGTTATATCTGTCAAGAGATTTATGAAAAGAGACGCCAATAAACAACTTATTCCATTGACTATAGTAGCCATTACATTTTCATCCACGACCTAGCCCAAGACTGTTTTCCTAAACCTGTTTCGCTACCAAGTTCACACGTATATTCCACCGGTTATTCAATGCTACAATTGTTTCAAATTCAATCACTCAGCTAAAGTCTGTCGTGGCACTCAGATGTGCTCTTCATGTACTGGTCAGCACTCTTACAAAGAATGTGGCGTAGAGAGTATAGTATGTATTAACTGCGGCGAAAATCACTTGGCGATATCGAAGGACTGTCCTGTGAAACAAAAGAAATTTGAAGAAAATAGAAACAAACACCTTAATCAGAGCCGTTCTTTGTAGTATTTGTATTATACTACTGTATTATATTGTAAAGCCCTTTTTACTAACGTTTTGAGTTGTCTCTCATGCTTTATAATTTTCTCATTTATCTTTGTAAAAACCTGGTCAATATATCCGCAATAATTTTCTGATGATTTCGTTATACTTTTGGTGCTGAAAATATTACTTTTAAATGTATTAATTGCCGTTTTTATATCAAAATTTGTTTGTTTACATATTGTTGACAACGTCAATAATTTTCATTTCACGACATATCTTTCAAAAGTTGTACTTTTTTCTATGAGAACGTGTAAGGTTTTATGTTAAATAGTCTAGTTTTACTTATTTTTGTATTGGCCATTTATAATATTTAAATTTAAAAATATAGATGTTAGGAAACGGGCTCGCGACTATATAAGACGTCGCGAGGCATTCTCCTGGATAGTTCTGCTCAAGTTTTCTTTCAACTACGTACTACGGCCACACCCGGGCCAGGCAGGCCTGGGAATTCTGTTGGCGCGACCAGTTTTATTTTAAAGTGAATTTTTCATCAAACCATCACAAGTTCTCAGGAATACAAGGGAATGTGGATAATGAGACATAGACACACAGTATACATTTGGATGGATGGAGCATTCCTTAAAGTTAAGGTCGGTGCAACCTGAAATATTATATTCATCGTTCCGATATTGGAGCTGCCACCTTCGGATCTTCGAGTTGCCACCCTCATCTGTGAATTGACACCTTCATCTGAGGACTGACTTTTTTTAAATTAAACTATAACGTTACCCCTTTTATCCAAAGGGGCAAGGCTATAATTAATTTAAAAAAAGAAAAAAAAGAAGAAGAAGTTAGCTCCTACCTGACCCTACCAGTAGGACCCTAACTTTGAAGGAAAAGAAAGAAGAAAATATGTACAAATAAATATTTAATTTACTAATTACAAACTGCAAAAAGATTAAAATTAAAATACTACCTTATAACTAAAGAACTTAAAATTACTCCTATTTTAAACGGCCGGTCACAATACTCTGGTGGTAGATCACAGACGGAGGGTAGTTCATAGACCGAGAGGTAGTTCTCAGATGAAGGTGACAGTCCTCAGATGAAGGTGGCAATTCACAGATGAGGGTGGCAGCTCGAAGATCCGAAGGTGGCAGCTCCAGTATCGGAACGATGAATATAATATTTCAGGTTGCACCGACCTTAACTTTAAGGAATGCTCCATCCATCCAAATGTATACTGTGTGTCTATGTCTCATTATCCACATTCCCTTATATTCCTGAGAACTTGTGATGGTTTGATGAAAAATTCACTTTAAAATAAAACTGGTCGCGCCAACAGAATTCCCAGGCCTGCCTGGCCCGGGTGTGGCCGTAGTAGTAGTTGAAAGAAAACTTGAGCAGAACTGTCCAGGAGAATGCCTCGCGACGTCTTATATAGTCGCGAGCCCGTTTCCTAACATCTATATTTTTAAATTTAAATATTATAAATGGCCAATACAAAAATAAGTAAAACTAGACTATTTAACATAAAACCTTACACGTTCTCATAGAAAAAAGTACAACTTTTGAAAGATATGTCGTGAAATGAAAATTATTGACGTTGTCAACAATATGTAAACAAACAAATTTTGATATAAAAACGGCAATTAATACATTTAAAAGTAATATTTTCAGCACCAAAAGTATAACGAAATCATCAGAAAATTATTGCGGATATATTGACCAGGTTTTTACAAAGATAAATGAGAAAATTATAAAGCATGAAAGACAACTCAAAACGTTAGTAAAAAGGGCTTTACAATATAATACAGTAGTATAATACAAATACTACATCTTATGCCACTGCTGTGAGTTTGCCACCAAATATGACCGCAGACCCCAGAGCATTTCCCTCTTTGAATAAACCCAAAGATTCCCAATTAGACAAAAATTTAAACAAAATCGGAAAAGCGTTTGACACGCAACAAATCCTGGATAATTCAATTATAATAAATGCACTAGTTAAATCCTTAATCGCTCTCGGTAGGTAACAGTAACACTAGTGAACCCGTTACAAATAAAAGAATCAAAGAAACATTATTATCTAATCTCATTTGATTATTTATATGGATTCATATACCTATACGTTTAGCACAGTTCAATATACAAAGCTTACAGAGCAAGAGAACCCTTCTATATAAGTTTTTGTCTGAACAGAACTTCGATGTGTGCCTACTGAATGAGACTTGGCTCAAAAGTAATAGTAATATACCTAGTTTTCATTCTTATAATTTAATCAATAAAAATTCAAAAATAACCACAATGGAGTAGCTATATTAATTAAACAACATTTTAAATACGAAATTGTACAGACTCCATTCTATGAATGCGTTCAAAATATTTGTTTATCAATAGAAACGTCTATAGGAAAATTACATATTTTGTGGATATTGCCCTCACAACAGCATTAAAAACAATGTTAGATTTGACAACAAAAAATTGAAAAAAAATTTACGGAAACTCCTAAGCCATGTCTCATTATGGGCGATATCAATGCTCATCACATTTTGTTCGGTTGTCACTCCAATAACAGCAGAGGTAATAATTTGTTTAATTTAATAGATGAGTTTGAATTATGTGTTTTGAATGATGAAAGTTTATCTACAATTCAATATCCTAACCAAAATGCTTCAGCAATAGATATATATTTAGTAAGTTCTTCAATAGCTCCTCTCTGTGAAAGGCACGTATACAATGATCCAATGGCTAGTTATCATTATCCGACTCTAGTAGATGTAAATGTGAAGCCATCGGTGTATGAGGTCTGTCCTGTTGTAGAAAAATATGTTTATAGTAAAGCAGACTGGTCTAAGTATAAAGTTTTATCTGAGAAGTACTTCTCTGAATTAGATATAGAAAGTACAGACCCCATTGAATTGTATCATAATTTTGTAAAAAACTTTAAATCGCTTGAGGGATGAAACAATCCCAAAACAAAATTCAAATAGAACTTTACGATTACTAAGAAAGCCTGTACCTTGGTGGAACAAAAAATGTGAGGATGCTGTTAAAAAATCAAAAGAAGATCTTAAATTTTACAAAACGTCACCAACGATCCCTAATTTTATAAATTATAAAAAAGTAGATGCTCAAAATAAAAGAATATTAAAAGAAGAAAGAATTAATTCGTGGCGTGAGTTATGTAATAGTCTTAAAAATTTTAAAAGAATAAGCACTAATTCTGTTTACAGGTCATTTAATGATGATTGGGTATCAAGTTTTTTGAATAAATTAGGAGATTCACCTCAATTAGACAAAAATCAATTTAGTAATATTTTAGATAGGTCTAAGTACGAGTACAATGATAATTTTCCTTTTTTTGGACGAGCCTTAATGAGTTACACATTTCGCTAACGAGTCGAAAAGATACCACGCCTAGGATGGATAACATACCATACAAATTTATAAAAAATTTGGATTCACATAATTAAAAAAAAATATTAAAAATATATAACAAACTTTGGAATATAGTAATACCAGATTCATGGAAAACTCAGTGCGTCATTCCTATCTTAAAACCCAATAAATCTGAAAACGATTCATCATCTTATAGACCAATGTCATTGCCTTCTTGTGTAGGAAAAGTTTTTGAAAAAATGTAAAATTCCGTCTGGATAATTTTATTGAAACACATAACACGATACCAGACATACAGTTTGGATTCAGAAAAGGAAGAAGCTGCTCTGAGAGTTTTGTATCGTTAGTATCTAATTTGAAAAAAGCTAAGCTAAGCCACTCTAATGTTTTATGTGTCTTTTTAGATGTAAAAGGGGCCTTTGATAATGTGAATATTGAAAGCCTTGTTCATGTTTTATTTGACTTAGGTTTACAACATAAGACAATAAACTGTATTTTTAACTTTTTAAATAATAGAACTTTGTATGTTAAATATAATAATAAATTACATGGTCCAAGAACAGTTAATAAAGGTACAATGCAAGGGGCAACATTATCTCCTTTATTATATAATTTATACACATCTCAAATTCTTAAATATGTTAACACTTCACAAATTACAAAGATCTTACAGTTCGCCGATGATTTGCTTTTGTACAGTGAGAATCAAAACATGGACATGGCAATAAACCAAATGAACACTGCATTACGTCAATTACAAATTTACTACAAAAATGTATTAAAGCTATTTCTGATATAAGTTCCGAAAAAAGTTCAGTTATGGTCTTTGGTAAAGATTATTTTGCGGAGTCGACTATTAAAATTACTTATGGTCAATTGATTCCTGTTGTAACTCTCCAAAAATTCTTGGGTATTATAATAGACAGTAAACTGAAATTTGATGAGCATGTAAATTATATTTCACAAAATGCTATGAAAAGTATTGATGTCTTAAGGTGTTTGGTGGGAACTTTTTGGTGTTCTGATCCCAAAACGCTGTGTATGTTGTATAAAAGTATAGTGAGAATTCACTTTGATTACAGCTGTTTAGCTTATATGAACGCTAGTAGCACTGTTCTAAGGAAACTCGATGTTATACAAAACATAGGCCTTAGAATTATTAGCGGAGCTATGCGCTCTACTCCAATTAATTCTATGGAAATAGAAACTTGCATACCGCCTTTGGTCTTGCGCCGATTGAAATTAGCTAAGAGATTTTGTCTAAAAGAGATAGATTCCAATAATGACATAGTGTGAAATACTATCATTTACCCTATCGAGTTTAGTAATATTGTTATTTCGTCTGACGTTTCAGCTAACACCCTTGTTTCTGGAGTTTTACCTGAAATTTCAGCCATCATGGTTCATGTTAAAAACCTCGCAAAACAAGTTTATGTAAATGATAAGTGGCCTGTATATAATTCCTCATATAAATCTTTGATTAATTCCTTGGACATTACATGCCATTTAGATTCTGTAAATAATAAATTGGAATTATTGCAATTGTTAGCTTCTAAATCAAACTTTTATGTTATCTATACAGACGGTTCTAAAAGCTTAAATGGTGTAAGATCAGCGTATTATGATCCTCAACAAAGGATAACTAGGTGTTTTATGCTCGTCTAACATAAAACACCTAGTTATCCTTTGTTAATTGTTAACTGGTATTTTCACAGCAGAAAGTTCTGTTGTATTCTCTGCTTTAACATATGTGAATACTTCTGTGAATAGTGTAAATATAATGATAGTTAGTAATTCTTAAAGTGTTTTATCTACTATATATAATGAGAACTTTGCTTATAAGCTTAATTATATTGTATATAAAATTAAGGAAGTTATACAGATCATAATTCCTTTTACTGATTTTTACCAGCTGTTTAGAAGTAACATGCAAAGAATGTGGACAGAGTATTGGGCCCTCACTACCGAACGTAAAGGAAAGTGGTATGTGACAAGGCCCTGGTACAACAAATTCAAGTATACACAAAGGAAGTTCATTATAGTCATAATCGCCTTCGCTTTGGACATTGCCTGCTTCCAGCTCATCTCTGTAGACTTAATATATTTAGTGAAGATATTTGTAAATACTGTTCAAAACCCAATGCAGACATTTATCGTATATTTATGGAATGTTCGAATTTCGGCATCCTACGCTTGTTATTTGTTAGCGAAATCAATAAAATAGCAGAACAAAATTCATCAAGTGTTCCCCGCCAGGTTTCAGATTTATTAGCTAATGATATATATTTTACGTCAGTTTTTAAGTTTATTGTAAATACGTTAGAGAAAGTATAAGTTAAGTTTTATCCACTCCAATCTTGTAAATATGTATTTTGTATTAATGGCTGAAGGACTTGTATCCAAAAGCCATGAAATAAATATTAAAAAAATAAACCATAAAACACACTTTTTAATATGGCGTCATATCATTTGATAATATGACAGTAGTTTTAGCACAAAGAGCTGAAAACAATGTAGCTCTGTATATACCATAATAATAAAATATTTATTTCAGACAAAACCTTCATAGTTTTACACAATAAACTATAAAAACGGGAAGTCATTACACATACACGGACAGAAAAGATATTTTTTAGACTGAAAAATCCATATAAAAGAAGGAAAATAACATTAAAATTATTAACAGGGTTAAATTACTTTAATATTCGCATAAGATAACATTTACGTGTACAGTACATACATTCAAATTATGGGCTTAACCCAGCGTTGTAATATTGCACAATCATATTCATCAGCTAAGGTACTTAATATTGCGACTGCCCCGTATTATCCTAAGCAGTGAAAATACTCTTATAATAAATTTTGTTATATTATATAGTAATTTTCCTAAAAAAGAGATGAATTCAGTATAATGCCTCTTATGAGTACTTCAGAAATTATAAAACCTACTACGTAACTTATTTATTACTATTGATTTATTCGGCGCACAGATCGGTCGATCCAACGGCCTCTGTGATTGCCGATGTGATTGGTGATTTGGGAAAATCGGTATTAGGACCTAAGAGTTGTTTAGCCCAAGTATTGTAATATTTTTAACCTAAGTTAGTAGACATATAAGCTTACACCTACCCATCTGAATATTCACTACATGTGTGTTACGTACTCGTAGCATGAATTCACTTTTAACTTAACCCGAATTTACAAACGTAAAGTCTCGCTTGTGGCGCACTTCACAGCTGCCATTAAATTTGAATCGGCTTGTCTATTCTATATTTGATTTATGGCCCCTGCGGTATAACAGCAATTTTGCCAATGTCGCGTGACTAGCAAGTCAAACGCTGCAAACGATAAAAATCGGCTTGCATGAGGATGCTAGATATTTGGCAGCGCGGGTATTAACGTAATGATAGTTCCTTTAAGGCGCGGGATCAAAATGTCATCAGTTGTGCGAGTTGTCAAGATAATTTGTCAAATGGAGGAGAGCAAATGTCAAAAGATCACCACGACATGGTTTTTGATAATGCCGTGTGTTTTACTTGGTAATTTATAAAAAAAATAGTGAAAATGACCGAAGACCAAGATGCTAAGGAGTCGCACTCTGACTCAATCAGCAGAACTTTCGTCAACAAGAGCAAAGATAAGAAGTTAAAAACTCAACGGCCACTGACTAAAGTAATTTGTGTTTCTATCTATAAACGTTCTATAGCCGTGTTTATGTTGATTGTGTAACGTATTTATGTTGTTTTCTAGATTATTTTGCGCCGACTGCCGCCTACCATGACCGAGGAATCGTTTCTGGAGCAAGTATCTCCTATACCCGAACATGACCACTTCTACTTTGCCAAACCAGACACTTCTCTCGGCAATAACCTGTATTCAAGAGCATACATAAACTTTGTGAACATCGAAGATATCTACCTCTTCAGGGACAAGTTCGATGGTTATGTATTTTTAGATGAAAGAGGCAAGTATTGTTTGCCAAGTTGTTACCTTAACTATGGTAATGAGTAATCATACACTTTGTTTACGGTGCCCTATATGTACATTTGGTCTGAAGACAGCAGTGTTGTAAGGAGACTACAGAGATGTGAATTAGTGCTTTGCTGACCTTATATGGAGATGATTGAGACCAAAAAATAATAAGTTTATTCTCTCCAATATTCTATATATATTATTGTTATTATCTGGTTCCTCGCTTACTATAGCATTTTTATATTGATTAATTAATATCTTGTTTAACAATAGGGGTCTCCACCTGTACCTGATCACTGGCTTGCTAAGTCTCCAGCTCTCTATGATAAAGGACATGTATTTTTTTGAATGGAAGGTAGTTTAGCTTTATATTGTACAGTTGTTGGAATCGCTAAAACCACATTTGAACTGTGTACTTTTGAGACCCCCTAGGTTACTGGCACTGCTGCACTAGATGCTGCTATTCTAATCTTGTTCATTTATGTAGTTTTAAACATTTTGTTATGTAATTTACAGGTGTTGAGTATGTTGGCATTGTAGAGTATGCACCGTTTCAAAGAATACCAAAAAAGAAAAAGAAAAAGGATCCCAAGACTGGTACCATTGAGAGTGACCCCATTTACCAGGAGTTCATTGAGAATCTGGACAAAGAGCAGGAAGTAGAGAATCAACCTAAACTAGAGTATTCTTATCCTGTCAATGATAGTAAGTATGTTAAATGTATTAATGTCTCCAAAGTGTGTCAGAATAACAACTTTGATAATGTTCTTGTAGTGCTCTAAGTTAGTCTGGTTGGCCTTTATTTATTCATATTCTGTATATTCAATTTATTTCTCTATAGCCCTTACTACTGAGATTTCATTTTCTCTGAAATATTGTAGTTTCTAATTGTGAATTCAACCAGCCGATGTATTTTTGAACACTTTTATAAATTATAACACATGTTAATTGATGTTAGTTTAGTAATTTTGACTATTTTTGTAAAGCTTGCGTACTGTATACTAACCAACATATAAAATGTACATATAAATTTAGTGGCTTCTGAAAATTCATAGGATCAATGTTTTATTTATTAATTTATTTAATTTGAACTATTTGGAATAGCTGATTACCTGCTGCGAATTTTCAAAATTGATTGCTTGTGGGTTGGCAGAATGAAAAGCAGGAACTCTGTCAAGTGGAGTGTTTAAAAGTTAAATACTATTTAAAATTAAGAACAATATACAAGAGATCAATTTTAATTTTGACATTTAAGTTAATTCTTAGATACTGGTTAAACAAGGGTTTCTGGTTGGATAAAGTTAATCATATGGCTAGTAACATTTGTTTAAATGTCATACTCTAAACTTTTCAGCGAATGACAAAAAAGTACAATCAACACCCTTACTGGAGTACCTTGCTGCTAGGAAACAGGACAAGCGCGGGCGAGATGAGCGGCGCAGGCGCGAGAATGACAAGCGTAAAATGAGAATCGAGAGAAAAGGAAAGGATGGATCCATTAAGGTGAGGTTCTAAAAAACATTTTTTTTTGTATGTACAAATGTCACAATTAAGTTACATATTGCAGTTTTTAGGCAGGCAACTATAGGTCGTATTTTCGCTTTACATCAGACGACTTGCGACCTATTTAAAGAAGGTTTTTACTAATATTCTCTGTTATTAGATTTGTGTCTATTAGTTGAAAAATATTCCTGTTGTATTCACAATATTGGGTCTAATCTCATAAGGGCGACATCTACTAACCGAAACTACAACTATTGGACATCAATACTTATATTACATTACAAAGAGTAAACATTTGTATTTTTGTATGTAACAAATAATTCAAAAAAGATTTTAAAAATTCTTTTGCCATTGCTACTTTATCACTTAGTAACTTAGACTACAAAAAATTAGAAATCTGCGGGTAATACCGCGGAGCGCAGCTAGTTTGCAAAAAAAGGAAAAGGTTATATGGGCTGTCACTGCTGTTGTGCTAGTCAGTTAAAGTCACTAAAGGAGGGTGCTTCATTACTGTTTTATTTTCCCACTGACTTCCATTACGGCAGGCGCGGATAGAACTTTTTCAGTTATTTCGATTTTAAATCAAATCTCTTGCCTGGTTTTGATAATATTAAAATGGGACCTCATGGGAGGTATAACCCTTTCAAATAAAAAGAGATTTTATGTCAGATATTATTTTATTACAGTCGAATTGAGTACCTCCTCTATTTTGGAAGTTGGTAGGAAATAACTTCTTTTCCTTCAAAACAATTGTTTCTGTAGAAATGCGGTGACACAACCGAAGACGAAAATGCGCTAGAAAACTGTGAACATAGTCAACGCACTCATAACATTTGGTACAATGAGCAAAGAGTCAATCACAAACATAAAGTAAAAAATTTCGCATTAAGAACAGATTTGAAAGTAACGCACGGCTCAGATGAGTTCATTAACACAGACTCAGACTGGGATTCCCATTTCCCTGCTCTGGTCATGAAAACTCACAACACTTTCACACTTTCTTCGGGAAAACTTTGTGACAAGAAAGAAGGTGAAGCTAGTCAAAAAAGCGGTGGTGATACTTGTTCAAAGGTTGAATTTTGCCCTTTATAAGCCAATTACAGGTTTTGTTTAATGGTAGCATAATTGTTGAACATAGATAGAAGTATTGTTTTGATCGTATAAAGAATATTAAAGTAACTTTGCTGTAGTTAATCTACTTATTCATGCTCATTACTTGATATTAATTATCACAACATCGTCAAAAACCTAAATATAATTTTCTGTGACTGCTCAAATAAATTATATTTTACAGGAGGAAGATTCTGGTGAAAATGAGGTGAAAAAAATTAAATCAAGGGATTGGGAAAAAGATAAAAGCGAACCCAAAGACGATTATGACAAAGATGGATCTGTTTACGAATCTAAAACATACAGAGAACGCAAAGCCGGAATGAACTTTGTAGCCGACAAAAAGAAAAAGGTAGATAGTGAGAAAGGAAATAATTATGACGACGAAGGTGAGGATTCGGACAGGGGATTGAGGAAAGAGAAACGCGACAAGAACAAAGAATCTCCCAGAGAGCAAAAGAGTAAAAAATACAGTGACACCAGAAAGGAAAGATTCAAAACTGACATAGTGAAAACTGACAAGCAAGCTGCTATTAGCAAGTTGATGTCTTCGGATATCAAGTCCAAATCTCTAAACCATGACGATATCAAACCCTTCACTCAGCTGCCGCAAGTAAAGACTGATGATTTGACCAAGATTATTGACAGCATGGATAAGAAGATGAAGTTAGAAGAGACTAAGAAAGATTCAAGTGATGAAATGGAGAAGGTAGTTCCTAAGGTTCGACGTAGCAGTATGGAATCTGCTGATGGCCCCCTTAAAGAGGAGTCTAAATTGAGAAGACAAAAGTCTTTGAATTCCGACGACAGATGTCGTTCCACTGACAGAGAGGGGTCGGAGGAGAAAGACAAGAATGATGCCGACCGTCGCACCGAGAGGAGGATCCGAAATAAGGTAACGTTATATGGCTTTACTGTTTACATACACATTTGAATGTTGCGCCAAATTTATGATGGAATTTAATATTATTATTGAATGATTGAACATTTAAAGATGCTTTAATTGGTATCATATTTTTAAACGGTATTTTTCGCACTTACGCTTAAAAAAACGTGTCGTAGAAATAGATGTATCTCTTTTGAATTTTATAATCTACGACGCGTTACATATACGAATCGGGAAGAACTCAAAAGATTACCTAACTTAAGTTTTTTTTTATTAATTACTATATTGGTCTTTTGAGATTCGGTTTTATACGAACCTTTCCCGTATGATATACTCTTTCCCTTTACAAAACAACATAGTTCATCATTACTAATGTAAATATCAATTGATATGATGATTGATGAATATAATATAAATTTGCTATGCAAACACCCAGGTAGAATGTGGGTGGTCTGCTAGGAGCAAGATTGACCACCCAGTTTGGTGGTTTGTTTAGAATAAGTCATCAAAAAGAGTACTCAAATGTCATTGGGCTGAACCAATAACTTAAGATATTATGTTTTTATGTATTTATCGATCTAGTGATGTAAATAGGAATGAATCCTTTATAATCCTGCTGTGAATATTTATGATTAAGAAAACCATATTAAGCCGATTTGTTTTAACTAAACGCGAATGTTATTCCGTAGGATCGTCCCAGCATTGTAATATACCAGCCAGGCATGGGTAAGTTCAGTAAACAGCGTCTCGCCAAAGAGAAAGAGGGTCAACTTCCCACAGCAAAATCAATTAACGAAAGTGAAAAGAAAGACACTTGAGATCAATTCAACTCTCACCAAAACATGGACAACATTCAACGGAATTACCTGAAGCTGGCAATGACACGTGTCCTCGAAGATTCGTGTAGATGAGGGTAGGAGGGCCAGTGAATGTGCCACCTCAAGGAATGCCTCGTGTTTACATAAACCCGTCTCTTTTTATTGTTTCATTTACATTGTTTAAAATCTAATACACAATAATTATGTTGAGTTAATGATGTAGCATAAAATTTGCGTATATTTTTAGCATGTGACCATTATTCAGTTTTTATTTTTCACTTAAATATAATATTTTTTTTCTTGAACTGACATTGTATTTCATTTTAGATGGTTTTCTACGCTAGATGCTATAAATACAGTAGTGGGTACAAAAAAAAAGAGAAACTTAAAAAAAAAACTTTATTTCCTATCACAGTGATTTTAAAATTACGCTTTATTTTTAATAAACAACCATGTTATTAGTATTTTTGAGAACATTAATATTTTCACTATAACTTAGCGTGATATTTGATTAACGTCTTTGGCAATTTATATTTAATATCTACTTACATTAGAGTTATTAATATTTAAAATAGTATTGTATTATAGTAATACCAGTAGCTGTCACCCGTGGCGTTGCACGCGACTTTAAACTTCAAACCCCATTTGACCCCTTGGGGGTTTGATTTCCAACAATCCACAACGTCTTAATACCCCCCCCCCCCCCCTAATTATATTATTATAGAGTGTACTATAATTAATACATCCTCCAAATTTCATGTCTCTAGGTCCTGCGGTTAAGTCTGCGTTGATTGTGAACTTTCAGTCAGTCAGTCAATATGTCAGGATTTAATCTTTTATATAATATAAACATAATATAACACTTATGAGAAAAAGCATAGCACGTGAAACTTAATCAGCCTTTACGAGAAGCCTCAGCTATATGTAAAATAGTATACAATCATGTTATTGAACATCATAATTTTACGTAGCACTTAGACAAACAGCAATCTAAATGCAGATAAAGGTTAGATCTAAATTGGCTTCAGTATATTGTTTACAGCATCTTGCTACCATCGCGGTTTTGTAAACCTTACTCATACAAGATAACTTACATTACAACTAAAAATTCTTAACTACTTATACTTTCATTAAATCACGGTCCTTTATATAAAATCGGTTGGTATACAATTACTGTGTGCACACGTTGGTGTCCGTTTCAAGTTTTATATTTACATTAACACTAACACTTCCTTTTTAAAGTATGACGATATCGCTATATACCACATACTAAATTGTAGTGGCAGACTATGGCACTAGTAAACTACGGCATTCTGATAAAATAGGATATGGTAATTGCGTATCGGCTTCTGCAAATCTCGATAAAAAACTTAACATTGTTTTTTATCGTTCGTCAACCAAAAGAAATATCCGATATTAATGTCTTCATTTCGTCGTATTTAACGATAATTCCAGAAGTCATCGAATACGATCAAAAACGCCTTCAACTTTTATGTAGTTTGCAGAATTTGTCTTGAAAAATTATCGAACGCAAAAAATTGTTTGATTTACTCATATGCAGCGTTATTTAGAAGAACAGCATTGGCCTGCTTGTCTCCATCTTTGGGTTTCTCTTTCAACTTTTCTGCCGTTGTCTTTGTCTGCGCGACGTTGTGTCGATGCATCAGCCAAAGAAGCAAGATAAAGCCTATGAGGAACCCGCAGAGTCCGCCGCCAATTGTAAGCCATGTCCGCCGAGATGTTCTGATGTTTTGAACCTGGAGACACGTTGACATATTGTAATTATAAAGGTTAGTAAACTGCATTATTTACAGAATATATAAAAAACGGTTGCTCTGCTTTATGTATGCATTTATAGGTAATTGGAGATCCCCAATAAATCTCCTGTTTGAAGATGCTATAAAGACACGTACAAGCACATGAGTATAGTGTATCTTTAATCCTGAACAGATATTCAGACTCATCGTTCAAGTATTTTTCTAAATGACATTGTGTGTAGCGCACATTTGATTCACTACGAGGGCGGAGTGATAAGTCTGGTAAAAAAATATTTTGGAATAAAGCGCATATTGTATAAAACCTCCATGTTAAACACTCTTTTGAAGGACTAAATTGAAAATTTCAGCCAGTACCGCGGGTTCTTTTATTTTAACAGCCATTAAAAAAAACAATTGAACGCATTTTCGCAAAGATGGAGAAAAGTGAATTTCGTGTGTTAATTAAACATAATTTTTTGAGAAAAATAACTATTATGGAAACAAAACAAAAGCTTGATAAATATTACGGCGACTCCGCGCCGTCAATTAAAATGATTCATAAGTGGTTTACTGATTTTAAATGTGGTCGCACAAGCAGTGATGCCGTACGTCCATGACGCCCGGTTGAGGTCACTACTCCAGAAATGATCGCTAAAATGCATAGCATAGTGTTAAACGACCGAAGAGTAAAAGTGCGCGAGATAGTTGAGGTAGTAGGCATCTCAGACGAACGTGTGCGCAATATCTTAAACCAACCTTTAGATATGAGGAAGCTCTCCGCGAGATGGGTGCCGCGTTTACTGAATGTTAATCAAAAACGCGTGCGTGTGACCACTTCGGAAGCAGGTTTGGCGTTGTTTCGTCGGAATAAGACGGAATTCTTGCGACGTTATGTAACAGTAGACGAAACATGGATCCACCACCATACACCCGAAACCAAACAACAATCGAAACAGTGGATTGCTGCGGGTGAACCAGCTCCTAAGAAGGCCAAAGCAGTTTTATCGGCCAATAAAGGTATGGCTACAGTTTTCTGGGATGCCCGTGGAGTTATCCATATTGACTACTTAGGGAAGGGTGAAACGATTAATGGCGCTTATTATGCCAATTTATTAGAACAATTTCACAGAATTTTAGCTGAAAATCGGCCGCAATTGAGAAAGAAGAAAATCCTCTTTCACCAAGACAACGCAAGAGTGCACACCTGCGCGATTGCCATGTCCAAATTTCATGAGTTACGCTATGAGTTTCTTTCTCATCCTCCATGTTCGCCAGATTTAGCCCCTTGCGATTATTTTATGTTTCCGAATTTAAAGAAATGGCTTGGTGGATAAAGATTTAGCTCCAATGAAGCAATCATGCATTTTCATGCATGATTGCTATTTCAACGCCTATTTCGAAGGGTTGCCTATGTCTTATTATATGGAGGGGATCGAAAAGTTAGAGACACGCTGGATGAAGTGCAACGTAGTTTCCTTCTAAATCAAGTTAGAAGAAAACTACGTTGAAAAATAAATAACAATTTTTAAATAAATATCAGTCCTTGTTTAATTTTTACCAGACTTATCACTCCGCCTTCGTATGACGATCCAGGATATAGTAATAAAAATTTTATTCTTTGTATCAACCAATAGGATCCCACGGTTTGGCACGGGTCTACCCTATGGGCCCCCAACGCAGGTCAAACTGCAGGTTGTGCACTATTAGATAACCTTCGTCGGCAAGCACGCTAGCTTGCTATATTTTCCTTTAAAGCCCATGAAAACACTTATTAAATGTACATGCCTGAACCGGAGATTGAACCCACGCCCTGTCGCCACCACTACTTAAGTTTTAAAATTATTGTTTCTTTTTTAAGAATTATGTGTTTCTAATACATACCAAGTATGTACACGTAGGAAACGGTTGTCACCTCTCTAGAATCTTGGTTGTTTCTGCCACTAATAATTCTTCCGAAGAAAGACAGAAAATTATTACAAGGTAAGAAGTCATTCACATTACCTGCTGGTATGCAGCTTTACACCGGTTGTATGTAGCATTGTGTACTTCAAACGTAGTGTTGTCTAAGCGGCAGTTTGCAAATGCTGGAAAAATAAGTTGGACATTTAATTTTTTTAACACAATCTTGGTGAAGGTAAAGTGAAAAACATTTACAAACCTTGAGTATTTAACGCTGTGTAATCTTCTAGCTGAAAGTATATTCGGCTTGCTTGGAACCACGTTATAGAAGGCTTTAATTCGCAAAGTTTTATATCATCTAGTGATTCTGTTAAATCGACTTTCTTTAAGTTGCACATAGCCGCAAAATGGCCGGCATTGAGTGACGTCAGAGGATTGTGTGAAATGTTATAGAAATCCATCTGTGGAAGAGTTCCCCAATCTGGCAGCTCCTTAATTTTGCAATCTGATAAATCCATAACTTCTAGAGGTGCTTTTATTGGCTTTGGCAACACGAGATCTTTAAAACTTTTGTGCAACAAGGGATTTCCTCTAAGATACAGTTTTCTCAGAGAAGGCAGTTGGAATATTGACTTGGGTAGTTCTAAGATAACGTTATTGGATAGATCCAGTGTTTCTAAATACGTGAGGGAGGTTAGCCCTTCTTCATCGATGAAGTAGAGCTGGTTCTCGGCTAGGTATAGGTACTTTATACTCGAGTAGCCTGAGAAAGTGTCGGCGTGGATTTCTTGCAATTTGTTTTCGCTAAAGTCCAAGATCTGAAAAAAAGACAGTATCGGTGTTAATTGACTATACGGACTTCAGGCAGGTTTCCTGCCGCAACTAATCTGGTATTTGATGGCTCATAGGAGCCAGCACACTAGGCGGCTATGAATTTTTGGCAGCTAGAGCAAGGATAATGTGTGTGCCATCTTGTCTCCACGCACTAGCTATAGCATCCAGACGTAGTTTTTGTATCGAAACAAACGTAGCGATGAGTTAAGATACGGGAAATCGACTGGATGCTCAATATTTCTGTTGCCTATTGCGTGGGCTTCATATTCGTCAATGATTTTGATACGGATAATAGTAGCGAGGCTGACTGCTAAAAATTTCCAAATTTTAACAATCAATGTCTTATAGATTTGAATAGGCTTTCCGCTTATCTTAGATTAGATTATCGGTTATTCTAATATCCTCAAACTTACTTCGATGCCACCTCGTAGATTCGGCAGTTTGGACAGTTTGAGTCCTGCGCAGTGAGCCCCGTACATATCGTAGGCATACTCGTACGTGCAGTGGTTGGGAGTTGCTCCCAGCACTTCCAAGTCTGCCGTCAGCTCCTTGGCCCAGTTCAAGGAGGTGCACAGCGTCACCATCAAAAGTACGTCGTTTGTTCTGCAAATGAGTTAGGGTTATCTGATTAGAGAGCTGTTGTTCTGATAGTATTTTTAACGGATATGAAGATTATATATTATGGGAGTTGTGAATCATCGGATGGGTAAAACATTCTAACAATCATTGCTTTGATAATATTACAAAAACAGATAAGCATTTAAAATAAATTAAATTATTGACTTATTTTTATTAAACCCCACGTAGTGGGATAAGAATAAGAATATGATAATGATTGACTTATTCTGACTGTAATTCGCCTGTTTTATTTTTTTAGACTTATTTTTCATAGGAATAATTCTTCGTAACATTATATAGTTAGGAAAAATAAAAATATTGTACTTACAATAGTCATACTACTTCAATAAAAATAATCGTCATCTTTCTTATCTATCTTCTTGCCTCTCCGGTGTAGGTATTATAAATCGGTATAAGTTAAGGTTCACTATTCAACTAATTTATTTAAATAAGACTGCTTCTTTTCAGAACACTTTTTGGTTTGATCAGCCAAGGGTCGTGAGGTCAAACTCGCTATAACAGAGACTCAGACATACCATATCCTTATGCGAAAGGTTATCTAACTTGACCCAGCAATAACAAATGTTGTTCTCCAGAGATACGAAGGTGGAAAAAAACACGACATACGAGACTACTAATCGAGTAATGGATCAGATATATGTATTCTTGTAAGTTATCCATGGTTATCCTATCTATATATCTATGTGTTCTCTACTATTTTTATTTTTAGTGACTTTTATTTACATAGGTATTCCATTCCTATAAGGGTTGTCTGGAATAGATCGCTTTTTAGCGATAAGACCGCCCTTCGTGCTAAATAATTTATTCTTTAGTTTTGTATTTTTGTGGTGTCAATAAATAATAATATTAAAACGACGTTGTAAGTGATAGAAAATTAATGACTAAGTTGTAACTGACTGGTCAAGGAAGATGCTGTCGCATCATCCATCAGAATGTAAATGGAACCTCATTTCCATGTCTTTCTACAGAACTGCCATATGCCACTCAAGCTAAGGCGAATGTAGAGCTCCGACGAACTCTATTTGCCTGTCTGTTTTGTACAATGCATATCTGTAACCGACAAGGGCCGTTACTATACAAAGCTTTGAATAATATTGTAAAACAAAGTCTGAGCGAAGACTACGCTGACATTTTGCTGCTATCTACAAATGTATAGGCAAGAACTTGCCGTTATACCTACATATTATTTTCAAGTGACACCTTTCTGAATAAACATAGTTGAAAATACATATTTCATACCACCATCTCGGAAAGAGTATTTTTGCTACTCGATATCTGAGTGCAAAAACCGTTTTTATCCGCTAGAGGATAAAGTAAATTTGAATTTAGAATATCGTATGCACTAAGTTTGTGAATTAAAAACCTCATTCAACCTATTTAGGTACTTCTACCTCTATGATGACGAATTAATCATATAACCTTTTGATTTTGTTAAAACTCAGTCTCGGAACCTTTTTGCTGTACTTTTTTTTATTTGTTTTGCGCGCCATATTGTTTTGTTAAAACCTTATGTTAAAAATAAGTGAAAAAACTAAAATGAGTGATACATTTTTTTAATTTTTCGTATGTAGTAATTTCCTCGCTGAGGTGGAATGAAAAGTTACGTGTTGCACTCGAGTGCAAAGAATTTTTACCTTGTGATCTTTTAATTCCCTCGCTATCGCTCAGGATTCTCATTTTTGAATCCTTCGCTTGCTCGGTCATAAAAGTGAGCACGCGGTTAAAAAGCAACTTTGCATTTTTGTATAACAAATAACTATACCTATTTACATTTGGGTCTACCATAAGCCATATATTTCCATACTTCGTCAAGAGGCTGACATGACCGTGTTTCAGCTCTAAACGTTACGCAAAACCGTCACTAAGATAGCTTGAGATAAATATGAAAATTATGATAAGATGCCAGTTTAATTGCGTGCACAAAGAAATAGATTATAATGTGAGGGAATTAACCGACTGCGTTGAGGTTTGCTAACTGGGTAGAGGCAGTCTAGTCAATCCTTGACTTTGATGAAGTTTTTATTATAGTTATTTGTTCCATTAACTATCAATTATAATTAAACTATGCACTTGAACCATTGGCATATCTAATCTGGTTCATTGTTCTCATTATGGACATTAACACAATATGGCCGTACTTATTGTTATCGAGTCGAGTGCACATATTGTGAGCGCTAATAGTGATGACATTAAGGTCCGGTGCCACATCTAAGAGTCTTGTTACATTTGGCATGGAAAATTGAGTGCAGTGCTGCTACTAGGCATTATGCTACTATAGGACTAGACTAGTCTAAACTAAGTTATGGAGGCTGTGTCGGGTATACACTACATAAGCATTAAGTAGGCTTTAGATCCAGATCTAAATCTGACAAGAATCCAATGGAATCTAGCACGACATAGCGTGTTGACATTATTTTATCATCCATAGAAACGCCTGCTGTAGAAGTAAATAGACTAAAACGTATACATCACATACTTAAAGACAAGAATTTTATTCATCTGCCACACTTGCCCGCGGAAACACCATAATTTTAAAAATTTCCTTGTTTATTCATTGTTACCTACAAAAAGTGAACCATTTATTTAAAGAATAAGATGAAAACAGGCTTTATCTTAGTAGTTAGATAGTTAGGTACACCTCATACATAATACCACTCTATTTCAGTTTTATGATTGTTTACCTCGCTCACTAATTCATACGTAACCGCTTATTGCCGATAATAAAATGCCTATGACGAAGTCAGCAGATGACGAATACGTCCGGAAATTATTTCCTGAAAAAATATATACTAACTCACGTTTAAACGCTTGCGGACCGTACCGCACCTATAATTTTCTACGTCACATTGGTGACAATCTAAAACTAAGTTATTCTTTATGTCAGCAGAGTTAATGAAAATAATGGATGCGAAATAATATCAAATTAGATGGTTTAAAGTAATGCAATAATAGTGTACTGCAGTAAATAATGAGTGGCATCCTCGTGATGGCCAACCTTCCTACGATCTCCGTACCATACCTACTCTATTCATGTCAGCCCATTCTGACATAGCTTTTGTTAGGAAAATTGCTTCTAACTACTTATTGGATGGTGTGGGTTTTATTACCACTCTCACTAAAGTGATACATTATCCTTTTGGCATTTATCTACTCTTGCCTTTGATAAACACTACCCATATTCAGCTTATATGGTCTGTACCTTTTGCGCTTGTCAATAATTATGTATAACGAAGATTGTTAAACAAATTTTAATATAGACTTCAGACTAAGTATATATTTCGATATGAAGCATCATCTTCTTATTCTTATCCCAATAATAGTATGTGCATATGACTTAAGTATAATTTTGATGACCTAAATTGGTAAGTGTAAGTGGGGTTTACGAGTATGTAGGTAATTGGCCATGATCTACTATACCAATTCAGATTTGACGGTTACTCATGCAGTGCGCCGATGCACGATGCGATAATGTTGTCTTCGGCAACACCAAAATAGATAAACACTCTTTTAGCTATAATTTGGCGTCAAAAGATATCGTTCAAGGCTAGTTAGATAGCTGCTACTCGGAGTTTGGTAACTAAGTAAGGTACCTATCTATATATATCAATCAGTAAATGGAAGACTTATCTTTTGACATCTAAAATGTTTTGTTATGAAGATATACCTACTTCAATGTGAAGACTAGATTGTTAAATCTGAAATTTTACGTACACGCTGTAGATACCTAGCTTTAAGTTAAACTAGCTGTACTCGCAGCTTCGTTCGTGGTTGCTAACCTTTCATTATTATGTCAATGGGACTTAAAAATTAGGGAAACAATTTCAGTGGTCCGTCTCAAATCTTATCATTGTAAAAGATACAGTAAGATAGCAGTGTTTTAAACTGTTAATTTTATAAATTAAAGCTATACAGAGAAGTACGCACAATTATGTTCAGCATGTTAAGATTCTGCATATCATAAACGCCTATTTAATTTTACGAATTCTACTCTCATTTTAACCCGTAGGATTTTGTTTTGCTAATGTATGTATCCCGATTGCCTATTTATTCTTGAATTTGTCTCATATTTAAAGATATTGTTAAATTGCGTTTTCGTGGCTCTACTTATCTTTGAACCTTCTACGTCGAGCGGGTTCCCTCACGATGGAATCTTTTTTTGTAAAGGAAATTAATTATAATATCTACTTAAAAAAAACTCATAGATGCATACCCAAATCTGGTTTCGAAGCCGTGCCTTTTCGCTAGAAAGGCAAGGGGATCACCGAGTAGACTACCACAACCTTTGTGTATGTTAAATATGTTTATATGCAGATATATTCATAAACGTAATACATAAGGGAAGAACATATTATTATTAGTATGTTCTTTATATATATTTTTAACTCATGACACAAAAAACGAGGTGGTGTTATAAGTTTGATTATGTTTTTTTGTTTGAAAGGTGAATTACTTCTTAGCTATGTTTGATAAAAACCGGTCCAAGATGGCTGCCACCACTAAGTAGTGAATTCCATATTTTTTTTATTATTTTGTGTCTCGTGTTATTTACATTTAAGTTGTTAAGATCATCCCTGAATATGTATGTATGTGCATGATATTTCCCCGCTTCCAGCTATGGGGTCTAGGGTCAACTGTCTTAATTGTCCAGAGGTCAAAGTAATTCGTTTTAATTGGCGAGTTGTCTCCAGGAAAACTTTGCGACCACTGGCAGAAACGTTCGATGTAGAGACATGCTAGGTACCAACAATGACGAAAAAATCTTACTCTCTTACTATAGGTATAATGTTAAATAAAGTTTTTATTTCTATTGTCTTGGCTTTTCTATTATCAACGTTTTTTGAACAATCATGACTATAATTAAATAAAGAAATATTATAATGAATGTAACATTAATTAATATATTTTGTGAAAGATGCAATAGTAACATATATTTAATTATTATTTTTCTAAATAACGTTCCTCGGACGTGTTAATAGTTTTAAGTATTTGGAAAAAAGTGTGACTATGGATGGAGTTTTTGTCCGACTGCCCAAAAAAGATGAAATATTTTTCCAGTGTTTGTATATGTCTAACTTACTTTAAGGCGACGGGTATAGACAAACGCAATTGAGAATTGAGCCACGGCATAAAAAATAGTATGTACTGATACATACCTATGCCATGCCATCTGTTTGATTCTGGGCGAAACAGATGAGCGGGCATTGGCCTGCCGTCTATAATTTTGTCAACTGTATAGATAGATGGTGACTTAAGCACAGTTTGGATATTGACATATAGTAATGTAAGTTCAGAGAAATAACATCGTACTTTTCTGAAAGTTAGGTCAAAGATTACTATTGTACAGAAGGTGAAGTATGTAGTAATTACTCAATTCAAATATAACTTTACTCATTATCGAATAATAATAACTCGATTTCATTAAACTTTTATAAAAATGTTTTCTCATACCTCGTAAAAACATTTAAAAAAAATAAAAATTGCGTAGAAACTATCGTTCGAGTTCGTTCGTTGAATATCGTGCGAGTTGCACCCTTCAAAATTCCGCCATCGTGAGCAGTTGGCAGCTCATATTATTGATGACATTATTTATCAACAACGAGGTTCGCTGGGTTAGGTAAAATTTACTTCAAAAAATTGTAAGAAAAAAAAATTGCATATTTTTATTTATAAATCTAACTATTTTGACCGATTTTTATCAAACTTATGTGAATGAATTTTTCGCTAATTTTAGCGTCTCTAAGAAAACAGAAAAATACTTTAAAAAACAATAACTGAAATAAAAGGTAAACAGTTTGTTTTTATCTGAATCGGAAGGGTGAATTCGAACGGCATTGCCATCATAGATGTTATAGCTGATGGTTGCTACGGGAAGAGATCTTATAAAAAAAAAAATATTCTTTACTGTAAGGAGCAGCTGCCATAATAAAAATACCTAACTGTTTACCTTTTATTTCAGTTATGGTTTTTCTTTTAAGTTTTTTCTATTTTCTTAGAGACGTTAAAATTGACGAACAAATAATTCATCTATGTTTGATAAAAATCGGTCAAAATAGTTAGATTTATAAATATAAATTATCAATAAAAAAAATATCTAAAAAAAGTAAATTGGCGAAATCATCGATGAACGTTTACTTATAAAGATTATAGGAAGTGATATTTTTGGTTTTCGATTCTTCTTATCTCCCATTTGTATATTATCACACTTCTACAAGTAGTGTCAAAATCACGGCAGAGAATGTTTCTAGTAAAACACAATCGCTTATAAGTATGTTATTACGCGCACGCGGTAACTATCCTAGGAAAGAATATTATATGTATATAATTATTCTCACGCTGCACTAGATGAAGTCTGACAACGTCGCGCACTACGCGAAGTGGCAGGGATGATTCGGGCACGCATGCAACGTCGCATAAAATTAACGCTACCCGCTAGCTAAGCCAAAGTGCCTCATTAAAATTGTGCTAAGTGCCTAGTTAAATATATTAGCAACGTGCTTTTCTAAATGAATACTTTTTAGTAGATAACATTTATCTTTAAAACTTCACTTACCTATCATTCTAAGACAAAAAACAATACATTAGCCTGAAGGTGCCAATATTTCGATTAATCTACCTCAACATTACAAAGTAGACATTCCACGTATACCCAATAAACATGTTCAAAATAATGAGATAATGAGTTCTTCAAAAATATATTAAAATGTTTTGGTAAACTAAGATAAGCAATTTGAAACATCATGCTTTGATTGAGTATATGTATTACATGATGTATTAACTTCGAACATGGCACAGTATACGGTAATGCTAGAAAATGGAAACAAAAACGCATCTGTTTGGGGACCATCACCTTAAGCCTAAATCGATTTTGATATGCGAGGTGTCGTGGCATTTGTTTTCATCTACAGATGGAAAGTCGGGTTTACTAATATAGCTCTGTAAATACGAGTACCCGGAACAACCAACTACAACAAAATTAAACATAAACTAACGTTTATGGCAATATCATTGTTTGGTCCAATTATCATCTCAAAGCGCACCTATTAGTGCTATTTGAACCTGATCGACCCGATCAACGGAAGCATTGTGAGTTATTGTGGGGGCACTCCTCACTCACTCAAGCGCTACGGTTTGGTACCAACTGGATAATACAAAGTTATCGGTTAGGGATGGTTTTTTTTATACAGGTAGGTACCTATAGTGCCCAGCAATCTTCTTGAACCAAACGTGACGTACTCGTAGTGGGGATATCCGCACATAGGCATTTCTTGACGAATCACCGATCGCATCGGCGAAATCCCTGCACTCCTCGCACTCTATACTCCACCCCAACGAGACCTAAAAATCGTCACTGCGCAGCCAAGGTGTTAGCCGGGAACTCTAATAGGCTTGCGCTTGAACGACACGACGATGCTGTCTAGGATGTAGCGCGCTTACCTTGATGAACCCGATTCACTGCAGACTTAATGCAAATAGAAAAAGAGGTGACGAAGAGGCTCAACACGATAAATAACTTTCCCAATAGAATTCGAAAAAAAAACATCGGTTTCATTCATTTTGTCGACGATAGATATTTTTCTATATAACAATAACAAATTCTGGATTGGTCCCATACTGAGAGTTATACATCGTGATCAATAGGTACAGTCACCCCTTTTCAGCTCAGTTCCACGCTTCGAACCGATAACTCTGTATATGGCGCGTCGTCGGTCCCAATTGACTGAATGATCTTTATGAAGCGCCCACGCCCTCACAGTGACAATCGAAAGATGTTATTTTTATTGAAACCGTTGAGTTGCTAATTTTGCGACTAAATTACTAGCAGTTTCTTAGTATCCATACTAATTGACCGAGCAAGCGTAGCGTCTCTGCTTCATGTCCAGCTTTTTATATCTCTGGAGTCGCGTCTGTCGTTATTTTTAATTTTTGTCGTCAGGGATATTTTACTCATGGATTTTCTCGAATAGGCATAAATACAGTCCTACATAACCCGATTGTACCTCAATACAGTTGGATGTCTTATGAAGATTTCCCCTTTTAAACAAAACATAAGATAATAATTTCGTAAAGGTTTGAGAACTTAGCGCACACTCTTTTCCTTCATGTATGTTGCGTTGATTTGAGAAATGAGTAACTACTCAAGTACCTTATTACCTAGTAGTATAGGTTCGTTAATTCGCGTGCACGTAATTTCACTCAGATTCAGTCGCTTCACATGAGTTCATAAATTGAATTCATAATTTCTTAATCATGGCTTTCAGTCTCCCATAATCATGACACAATATCATCAGTAGTACCTGTTTTATTTAGAAAACTAAACTAAAATTAAACGCATGTTTGATTTATTTTGATTTACAGTACGGGGTTTCAAGCGAATGTGGGAAAGCTCCAACTATAGTTTCGTTCATATTCGGTGAACTTCATCAGGGATGATGAAATGCGTCGTTCGTGTCCACAATGATGATGTCACGTCTCGCACTGAGTTCGAAACTAAACCTAGTTGATTCTTTCCAACAGTCAGGTACGCGTGAAAACTCGCATCGTTAATGAAAATGGATCATCAGTACCTATAATCTACGTTGAAGATACTTATTCTTTGCTGTTTTTCCTTATGTACGTTTTATCTGCATATACTATTGGCTCAGTAAGCTATTCTTGACAGACAGCGAACTACGAAAAAACTAAAAAAAAGGAATATCGGAATAGTTATTTTTTCAAGTTTACGAATAGGTTTATCATAATAAAAATAATGGGGAAGTTCCAAAGTTCCCTTTTTGTCAAAAAAGCAATTATGGAGGAGCCCAGAGTATTCCTGAGATTGCTTTTTAGTAACCAGCTCTGTATTTGCGCATGTTCGGATCGCTGATCGAATCACCACACATTCATTGCTTTTCCTTAAAATAATCCTTATCATGAATTTGTTGCGATAGTACATATTTATTCGTTTTGTTCTTAGTGTGGATATTATTAACCTATGCGTTTACATATATAATATAATACCAGCTAAAATGTATTAATCATGTCTAGATAAGCTTGTACGATTATTTTATGAATGGACGGTTCTAAGAATCTATAAACTTAGCTCTTAATAATAAAATAATTCGTATTCGTAATTCGAGTAATACAGGGGTTTCACTTACGGATGTAATCTGCCAAAAGGAGGTTAATGTAGGTACTCATCATTATGAATAATATCATAATGATGTAGTGACTTCGTGAATTCTATTTACTGTGTTGTATTATTTGTTGATAAAGAAAATTTAAATTGTAATACATTAGATTATACGTAAATTAGTTTTAATTATTTATGTATCGTAATGTAATTTTATAGTTATGTTTTTAATAACGAAACCTATTCAGATAGAGATGTTATTTATTACCTTACTCGTATTTTTGTCCGATTTCCAAGATAGCTTGACGCACCCTTGTTTAGTTGACTTGACTATTTCAGTATTAATTTTGCCCAGCGAAATATTCATTTATGTCTATCAATGGAATTTTCCTAATCGATAATTGCATTTAGATAATCGACTTTTAATAACAGTTTAGATACCTACCTGCTTACCAAACTGTTCCATGATATAAGACTCAATAAAATAGTGAAATTTGTATAGTGGCATTTATCTATCTAACTCAAGTTACCCCTGCCTAGATAGAAAGTCTTTTGAACAATATGTTGTAATTCAGGTAGGTAATATATATGTTACATGCATCTTTATTTTGGAACCGTTGTCTTAGGTACTCGTAGGGTTTTTTCGAAATGCCATTTTGGATTTTGTGAGTCTGCCTAAAAGCCAGAACCGTCAATCCGATCGTTCTGATTCAGAAGATAAGTAGGATCACTACCAACAACAGCGGACTTAGGTGGACCACTAATTGAAAATAATGATTTTATTTATATATTTTGTCGCCATACAGATTTTATGTACCTAACTTACTACGTACATTAATAAAATACCTATTTTTACTTGTATAGCTATTGTTATCAAAATTAAATTATAAGTTCTTGACTTGTCC